>CP126896.1:5915000-8542500 GCA_030440675.1 Furcifer pardalis | reverse complement strand
CATCATCTCCAGACAAAATATGAGGAGAGCTGTTTGTATGGCATCTTGGAATCACAGAAAGGCACCTGGTTTCCATTTGGAAATGACATGAGAAGTTCCGATTCTGTGCTCAGCATTTAATGAAAGCCATGTGGCTGTAAATCAGAGAAGGACTGAGCTGAGCTAGGGGCCTAGGATTCTCTGAATATCCCTAATTAAACAGAGGAAACTGCTTTCTACTCACCTCTTTCACCAGCAGTTCAAGGTATTCATGCTAATATAAAACTGGCATAAATGAAGATAAGTTGTCTCCTAAATATTATTTGTCATGAGCTAAAATGACACTCTCCTGGATGCAGGCAAACTGTGCTTGCCCCATATCTGAGGACCAGAGAATGTTAGAATTGTTATAAAGTCAAACAATGAAGTAGAAAAAAGAAAGGGAGGGAGATAGCAAGGAGCATAAGAAAGTTGTTTCCATCAAAATTCTTCCTAAAACAAGGCTTGAAGTGACTGTGGGATGAAGCATCAGAGTAAATCTTTTGAGGAATGTCAAAAAAGTTGTGATCCAGGCAGTAGAGTTTCTCAGGGACAAGGGAAGTTGCTTTGATCATCCTTGTGACATCAATTCCCTGGAGACCTTTTGGGATTTGAAACTTAAGATCACAAGTGCCTGAAGCAAAATTTCTAAGTGAGTGTGGAAGCCTAGAGGAGATGAGGTCTCTTGGTTAAGACCAGCAGAACTTCTTTGAGTGTTGACATATCCCAAAATCACTACTGAGAATTCTGTAAGGTGAGCCATTTCTCCTAAGGCACAGATCTTAATTGGTTCCGAAAATAAATTGAACTACAGTATTTCCCACATAATGAGTCACCTGGTCTTCCATCTTAGCCTTGTTAATCAGAATGGAAGAAATTGGGCTACAAAAAACAAACATCCTCAAACTGTAACCTGCTGACCAAGAGGGAAAGATTTTATCACTTCTTTGTTAAAATCAGTAAAGTCATTAATAGGACTCTCCTACCTCTCTGCTACCTGCAAATAAGGGCAGGGGCATGGCAATTGAGGGGAGAGTTCAGCCAAATTTTGATAAAACTGGCAATACTATAGAAGGGGTTTCCACATTTTTATTGTTAGAAACCCGCTTGTGGAAATATCTCCTTCACTGGAAGTTTTTAAACAAAGGTTGAATGGCCAACTGTTAGGAATTCATGCGTGGTGGACTTCTTTCACAGGTGGAGATAGACTAGATGGTCTGCATGACCTCTTCTTTCACTAGAATTCCATGATCTATGAATAACACTGTTTAGCATTTAATGCACATTTCAGAAATTCTAAGTACTGTCACAACCACCCCCTCATTCATTCTTAACAACAATCTGACAAGAGCCAGGATTATTATTATTATTATGATTTCTATATAGCAGGTAGAAAACTAGGATGAAAGAGCTCTAGGTTGCCTTTGTTTAGAGTTGTTTGTAGATGAGATTGAACCAGGAATTTCCAGAATTTTAGTACCTATACTTAACCACCATGTTCCATCAGCAATCCATTTCTAACATAAATGACTGACCATGCAGGATGTTTTAGGAGGAGGATGAATAGGAAAAGAACAACAAAGAACCTGGCGTAAAAAACGCTATGTAAACAATTAACATACTAATCCCTCACCCAAGGCACAGAGCATTACATTAATCTCCTAGCTGTTAATCAAGAAAAAAATCTGGCTTCTCTCCCTCTGGTATCCTACAATGACAAGTTTGTTTTTGGAAGGATCATGTATTCTGAATTTTTTTTTCTTTTGGTATTCCAGGGTGATAAAATGAAGAGGTAGGATTCCTGTTGCCTGAGTCATGAAAAACAGAAGAAAAAATAAATAAATCTTCCATTAAAAAGTATTCTGTAGCAGAGGAACAATTCCACTGGGCTGTGTAAGTATTCAACGTAACAGGGCCATTTTATCATTGAATTCCAGGTATTCAATTAGTGCCTCCAAGCATTTCACAACATGAATTTCCTGTTCTTTGCCAGTTCTGCCAGATTATCATGCTATGGTAATAGAGTAGGGTATAATGCCAGCAACCAGGGTCGTAGCCAGGGGGGCGGAGAGGGACCCTCCTGAGCTAACAGCCCCTCCCTCGTGATGCCTATGTTATATATGTGAGTGTGACATTGTTGCTCCCCCTGAAATTTTTTTTGCCCCTCCTGACCCTCCCCCCCCCCCCTAGAATTCTGGCTATGGCCCTGCCAGTAACTCAATGCTCATCATCATGTGCTGGAATATAGAAAAATATAAAACCAAAGAGACCCCATCTTTGCCCTCCCAATAACCTACAAAGTGGTGTGACTGTGATTCAGCTTAAAACTTGCCTGCCTGTTGTTCAGGCTGAGGCAATAAACCCTTTCCTCATTAGAATAGAGATCTTATAAGAGTACCCAATGGTAGAGGATAGATAAGTGTGAAGTTTTGGCCACTAGCCAATGTTAGTGTGTAGTTTGAATTCCTTTGTCTCTGGAACCAATACCAAGGTGTCAAAATTCTAAGACCACCGCATGGTGAGGTGCCATGCATTTCCTGTTTACTACTGGGTATATAAACTCTTGTTTTTGAATCCTCAGGGTTCTCAGATTTAAGTTTTATACTATCTGTGAACCATTGCGCAAATAAAAGTCCTTTGAATCTGTATGACCTGGAATTGCTGTCCCGTTTCATCTTTGATACGACAAATCTACAACAATCAGGTGGCAGTTAACTAATGTGACAGCTCTGAGAATTAATGGCCTTGAGTGGTGAAGTCTATAGGGAAGGATGATGGTCTCCAAAGGGATTAAATCCCACTTGAATACATTTTGATGGTGGGCAGCAGTTTCAACAATACTGCCCTGAGGATTTTGTGTGCCAAAGGGATTCAGGACCAGAAAGTGAATTTCTTACCAACAGTGTAGAAGACCTAAAGAACCTCTTGATTAGTGTGAAAGAAGAGCGTGCAAAAGCTGGTCTGAGACTCAACATCAAAGAAACCAAGATAATGGCAACTGGCCCTATCACTCCCTGGCAAATAGAAGGGGAGGAAATGGAAGCAGTGACAGACTTTACCTTCTTGGGATCCAAGATCATTGTAGATGGCGACTGCAGCCATGAAATAAAAAAAGGCAAGCTATGAGAAACCTAGAGAACATATTAAAAGCAGAGATATCACCCTGCCAACAAACATCCGCATAGTCAAAAAAGCAATGGTATTCCCAGTCGTAATGTCTGGTTGTGAGAGCTGGACCATAAGGAAGGTTGAGCACAGAAGAACAGCAGAAGAATGTGGTGGAGAAGGAGACTTTTGAGAGTACCCTGGACAGCAAGAAGGTCAAATCAGTCAATCCTGAAGGAAATCAACCCTGATTGCTCCTTGGAAGCACAGATATTGAAGATGAAGCTAAAGAACTTTAACCACCAACTGAGAAGAGAGGACTCACTCGAGAAGGCCTTGATGCTGGGAAAGATCAAAGGCAAAAAGAGGAAGGGGCGGTAGAGGATGAGATGGCTGGATGGCATTGTTGATGCAATGGGTGTAGAGCTGAGCACGCTTCAGAGGATGGCAGAGGATGGGGTGCCAATTAACACAGTAAAATACAGTGCTTTTAATGCAACAGATGTTTTGACATTTACAACTTTTGGCATTTACAACTTTGACACAAAAATTGCCTTCTATGTTTTATGATGTACCATAGCACAACAATGTAAACAACTCTTCAGCTGAACTTGTCTTGTGGGCATCGACTAACAGACTAATTATGATGGGGTTTAAGAGCATCAAGTGTAGACCCCCACCCACCCACCTTCCCACCCACCCAAAGCTTTACATAACAGAACAGAAGAGTTCATTTTAATGTGTTCAAACATCTATTGAAAACAGTGCCACATTCATTCTTATGAACTTGGCAGCTTTGTCCATTGACTGCACACAGCATTTTTAACTCATAGTAATTACATACCATGCATTTTACTCATGGGAATTACATACTCAGTCACTATTTGTAGATGAATTTTAAAAGGGAGGCGGGGACCTTCTACTTTGATCTATCAAGCTGCACCTAATTGAAAGTTAACTTAATAAACAAATTAGAAATATTTGCATCCTGACGTTCTCTGGCTAGTCTTGCCAATTCTAGCATACCTGGCACAGGTACAAAAAAAAAAAGAAATCTTCCCCTTGCTGGCATTCCCCCCCACCCCCGCTGCCGCCACACTTCCTTAGGCTCCTTCACCCAAATAATTTACTGGAGGTTAAAAGCTCAGAAGGCATGTAGGCAGCTTTAGATTGAAATTCAACTTCTTGGAAAGCAAAGTGCACTCAGCAAAGATGGCTGAGATCCAGATGGAAATGGACAAAGCTGCCAGTGTTTCCTCTTCCAGGAAAGCTAGAAACAAATTCTTAATGCATCCCTGTTCCTGGTGCCTCTCTCAGGGACATTTATAGTCCTCAGTTACTTAAGACGTGGTGGGGTATGTGATGTGCTTTCCATGCATGACATACTGGGAACAGGGAGAAACTGCTGCGATTAGCTCAACGTGTTCTTTTTTCAATTCAAAGCCTGGAAAAGTTAATTTTTGGCCTGCAACTCCCATAATGCACCAGCCAGCATGCTGGTTTGAGAATTCTGGGAGTTGCAGGCTTAAAAACCCTCTTTTTTTTTTTTTTTGAAAGACAAATACCACCATCGATACAGTACACATGAGCAGCTATCTTTAAAATATAAAATACACCATTAATTAGAGAAATGTGTTCTTTCATGCAAGTTTAGGTGGTACATTTGAGCAATAGTGAGTGTGACCAACTATATAAGTAATCCATATCACACCTGCATGTTTTGTCTTTAACATATAATTGCTGCTCTTATAATGTGTGTTTTAGTTTCTCTATCAGTGACAAGACAAAGTGTAAAGGCACTTTCTTCTCTAAGAACGTGAAGTTTTTTTCTTTTGTGTCCAGATCAAACTTGGGACTGCCAAAACGAAGCCACTTTCTTCGCTTTGCCATTGGCCAAAATTAAATCTTCATCTCCAGTAGTAATCGGCAGACCAGGAAATGAACTGGATTCTATATCTCTCCACTTTCATACAGTGTGTTGTTGTCTGCCAACAGCCCTCATTTGAGCATGTTGGTCTTGCATGGGGTACACAGAAAGAGCATCCTTGAAGATTGTGGATACTTTTTACATTTTAGAACCACAACCGGGTATAACCTGAAGATGACTGGAAGGTCAGCAGGTCAGCAGTTCAAGACCCGAGAGCTGCATGATGGAGTGAGCGCCCATCTCTGTTCCAGCTCCTGCCAACGTAGCAGTTAGAAAGCAAGAAATTGCAAGTAGATAAATAGGTACCACTTTGTTGGGAAGGTAAACAGCATTCCGTGCACTCCGGTGTCTAGTCATGCCTGCCACATGCCCACAGAAACATCTGCAGACACAGACAGCGCTGGCTCTTTGGCTATAAACAGAGATGAGCGCTGCGCCCTACGAATGGCTTTTGAGCAAGTGCAACCTTTCTTTTTACCCTGGCAAAAATAACCATGAAGAGATGCAGGAGTTTGCTGAAACTCCAGTCCTCCAGCCACATGAAGTCTCCAAGGTGCTAGGTAGTTTCATAGTCTTCTATCTTAACTTAGAGCATTTACCCACATAAATCGAATTGTACATAAACAGTGAGATTGTAAACAATACTTCAAAACTCTGGACTTTTTATCTAGCCATTGTCCTGTTTTCCAAATCATCTCTTCAAAAGCACACTTCTCTTAAGTTCACTCAGAGTCCCTATGCATTTTCACCTTCCATTCTTCAAAAATCCTCTCTCATTTTAACCCTGCTCAAACTTTACAGTGTCTATCCTATCACAGCTGTTCTGGAGATCTGTGAGGCACTGTGATTCACCCGTTCAGGAGCCTTGCTGCTCCTGTTGCCGACTCTGCGCATCAAAGCACTACCCAAGCAAAACAAGTATTAATTGCCCAGCAATGCAACACTGATTGTGATTTTCATGTGAGAGTAGACTTCAAAGCAAGCCTCCACGTGGCAGTCAGAATACTGAGACATCACGCCCTATTTCTTGCTAACCATGCCCTGTGCTTTGCTTTGAAGCTGTGTTTTTCCAATAGCAGCAAATTAGGCTCCCTCTTGACCTTGCTGCTTCTAATTTACTAGAATTGCCAAAATCAGATTAGACCAGTGGTCCAACTAGCAGGACATTCTGTCTCTTAACACTGGCAGTTTCCAGCTGCTTTAGCAGCCATCTTCGCTTTGTGGAAAAATCCCTTGGACTGTTTCTGCTAACAGTGTCAGATGTCTACTGCTGTGCTCAAACATGTGGGTGGGAGCGTGGGTGAGAGTGCGCGCCACAGTTACAGCCCCTCAGAACACAGTTCAGTCTTTTTCTTTTTTGCTGTAGCGGGGTGGGGTGGGGAGCTTCTCATGTATCTCTCTTTGCAAAAAAAAAAAAAGATAAAGCACAAGTGTTAGAAGAAAAAGAGGCAACAGATTCATCAGAGATACCAGGAAAGCACCACCACGGGTGCCTGAACATGTGTCAAAAAGGCACAGTGGAATAAATACCTGCACACCCACCTTCACTTACCTTGTTGTGCTGCAACTTATCAAGGCATAATGAGGCATAATGATGCAATGAGAGTGGAGAAATGTGTTGCTGGGCAGCACGGATGGGCAGTGAAATCACAGAAAGACAGGGGCTGCAGTGGCTCAGTGGTTAAGAAGCTCACCTTGTTTTATGATTTATCTTTTTTTCTTAATTTTCTTACTTTTGTAATTCTCTTATTATTGTACTTTTTCTTTATTATTACTGTATGTTTATATTGTTTAAATACCTATAAAAATTTAATAAAAAAAAGAAGCTCACCTTGTTAGTTGGAAGGTTGGCGAGTCGGCAGTTCAAGACCCGGGTACTGCATGATGGATTGAGTGCCCGTCTCTGTCCCAATTCTTGGGGACATGAAAGGAACCTCATTAGGACATTTCCTGAGTAGAATTTCTTCTGCAAAAATCCTTTTAGCCCAGAATAATTTCTGACACATCACCACCACCACCACCACCACCACCACCACCACCACCACCACCACCACCACCATGGAAAAACAGAAAGGAATGGCAGCAGAGTTGCCTTGGTTTCATGGGAAGGAGTCTATCATGCCCTGTTTTGTGAGCAATTGTACTTTCTCAGCTACAACAGAAAGGCAAGGACCCGAATACATTCAAGCAAATGCACCTTCCACTTGCATAAATTGTGTGGGAGGTTGCATCTTCCGTAAATAGGGTACATGGGAAGTGTTAAGGAATCTTAGTTTTTAAATCCCTGTTATCTGATTGCTTGCGCTACCCATCATATTTATGCTTGCAGATAGTCTCACTACATCAGGAGACTGCAAAGGGAAGCCCCCAAAGGGCATTTCTCAAATCTGTAGCCTTCTCACAGAACCCTCTTTTTCTAGGAAAATAATAATAGGTGAATTACATGTTTAGAGATGTCCCCAAGGCTAACTGTTGATTTTTTAAATTGGTCACAAATACACTAATACCAATTACCAATCTCAAAGAACCAGTTTTCAAAAACTGGCAGTGGATTTTTAGACATATTGAGTTTGTGTGTGTTGAAGAGTATGAATATACAGTGCGTGGTGAAGAATATATTTAAGTAATCAGACTTGACAGAGTGCCTGAAGAATTATGGACTGCGGATCATAACATAGTACAGGAGGCATCAATTAGAACCATCCCAAAGAGAAAAAAATGCAATAGTTGAAGAAAGGAAGAAGACAAAAAGCAAAGGAGAAAGAGAAAGATTCATTCAACTGAATGCAGAATTTTGGAGAAAAGCAAGGAGAGATAAGGAAACCTTCTTAAATGAACAGTTGAACAATGCAAAGAAATAGAGGAAAACAACAGAAGGGGAAGGACTAGAGATCTTTTTTTTAAAAAAAAATGGGGAAATCAAGGGAACATTTAAAGCCAAAATGACCATGGTAAGGGACAAAAATTGCAGAGATTTAGCTTATCCAGAAAAGATTAAGAAAAGATGGCAAGAGTACACAGAGGAATTTTACAAAAAGGACCTCAACACCCCTGACAATCACAGTGATGAGAGCTTTGAACTGGAGCAGGACATCCTGGAGAGTGGTCAGAAAAGCCGTAAAAAGGACTGCTAATAACAAAGCTAGTGGAGATAATGGTATTCCAGTTGAATTATTCAAAGTGCTAAAAGATGATGGAATTAAAACATTGCATTCTATATGCCAGCAGAATTGGAAAACACAACAATGGCCACAGGATTGGAAAAGATCAGCATATGTTCCAATCCCAAAAAAGGACAATGCCAAAGAATGCTCAAATTATCGAAACATTGTACTCATCCCACATGCTAGCAAGGTCATGCTCAAGATAATACAGAATAGGCTTCAGAAGCACCTGGAGAGAGAACTACGAGAAGTACACGCTGGGTTCAGAAGAGGCAGGGGAACTAGAGACCAAATTGCCAACATACGTTGGATCATGGAGAAAACAAAGGAATATCAGAAACAAGTCTACTTCTGTTTCATTGACTACACCAAGGCCTTTGACTGTGTGGACCACAATAAAATGTGGCAAGTAATTAAAGAGATGGGAATACCGGAACACCTTATATGCCTCATGAGAAACCTGTACATGAATCAAGAAGCAACAGTTAGGACAGAATAAGGAATGACAGAGTGGTATGAAATAGGAAGAGGAGTAAGACAAGGCTGCATTTTGTCACCCTGCCTATTTAACTTATACACAGAGCACATAATGCGCAACGCAGGGCTGAATGAATCAAAAGTTGGAATTAAAATCACTGGGAGAAACATTAACAATTTGAGATATGGAGAAATTGAAGAAGATCTAAAGAAGTTCTTGCTTAGGTTGAAGGAGGAAAGTGCTAAAGCTGGCTTGAAACTTAATATCAAGAAAACGAAGATAATGGCAACAGGCCCTATCGCTCCATGGAAAATAGATGGGGAAGAAGTAGAAGCAGTGAGAGACTTTACATTCTTAGGATCCTAGATCACTGCAGATGGAGATTGCAGCCATGAAATAAAAAGGCAACTAGTTCTTGGGAGGGAACATAGTTAAACATAGAGACATTACATTTTAAACAAAAGTCTGCACTATCAAAGCAATGATATTTCTGGTAGTGATTTATGGTTGTGAGAGCTGGACCATAAGGAAGGCTGAGCACAGAAGAATAAATGCCTTTGAGATGTTGTGTTGGAGGAGAGTTTTGAGAGTACCCTGGACAGCAAGGAGAACAAATAGGTTGATCTTAGAAGAAATCAACCCTGACTGCTCCTTAGAAGGACAAATAGTAAAGATGAAGCTAAAGTATTTTGGACATCAAAGAAGAAGCGAGGGTTCACTTGAGAAAGCCTTGATGCTGGGAAAGGTGGAGGATAAAGGAAGAAGGTGGCCAAAAATGAGATGGCTAGATGGTATCGTAGATGCAATGGGCACAGAGCTAGGCGGGTTGACGATGGTGGTGGATAAGGGTGCCTGGTGTGTGATGGTCCATGGGGTTGCAAAAGGTTGGAATCGACTGTGAGACTGAACAACAACAAAATACATGGTACAGTACTGTATATGACATGTATGTTTCAGTTCTGCCTCTGTTGTTTGTTTGGGTAATATTAAATGTTTGTTGTTTTTTAAAATCATTTATCCTTCAAGAATGATTGTGGGCCAGGCACTTTCTCTCAGCCTAACCTAATACTACCTTGGAGTAGATTATATTTAGAGAGTGAACATGAAAGGAAACATATTGCAATTTGAATCGTTTGTGCAATCTACATCCCAGTGATCAGATGACACACAGAGAAATGCACTCAAGCCAGATCCTTATCCACACACAAGCTGGACTATTAGGTCCAGCTATAGAGATTCTTTTTTTTTTTTTGGGGGGGGGGGCTGGCCTGGAATAGTTCTCCAGCAGAAAAAAGGGTAACTTTAAGAGAGATTGCTCCCATTAAGGAGACTCATTCCAGGAAAATCTGGTATACATCTTTGCTACCATCTGATCCCTCCCTTTTATTTCTCCTTTCCCCCACCCCACCGCTTTATGGTTACTAGGTTTGAACTCTAACATCAATCCCTTTTATCTCTTGATATTAAGATCAGAGGTTTAAAATGTCTGTGTAGCTGTAAGGCAATTTGTGGTTTGAGGAATTCAGTGGATTTGCCACATCAGATTAAGTCAGTGGTCCATCTGGCAAAGAAATAAAGAATCAACCCCATGCTAAGGCAGCCTGAAAAATCTTCATTTGTTCACTTTATGCCTGGTTTCCTTCTTATTCAATGGGCCCTGCATAAGATGCAGTGTGTTGTCTTAAGTTTCCAGGTTATTGGTTTCAAGGGCTTGGAAATCTTGCTTTCCATTTGAAGCTATAGACTCAGGTTACAATTCTATACCCAATTAATTTAGAACACAACCTCACTAAACAAATAAAACTCATTTCCAAATATACTTTGGAATCCAATGGAAAAAACTGAGAGACAATCTACATTCATTAATTACTCCACCTGTGGACTGCTAATGACCCTTAAAAACTGCTTGCTGGGTCTTTTTTCTTTCTATTGTATTTTATATTTCTTTACTGCCATGTTTGTACAAGTTCTCTGTGTGTCTGATGCTGTACTCCATGGATCTGAAGACTAATCAATTAATAAGCATTTATTCATTCATTCCATGGATCTGAAGAAATGAGCAAAAACTTAAGATGCTTCAAGACTGTTTATTGCTTTTGCTGTGGTTACCATGTCTCCTTTTCACATTTGGGGATTTCAAATCGTAAGAATGTTCTCAACCTGTGATCAACATGATGTATAGTCTGGCTCTAAGTAAAATAAGATGTGGCCTCTAAGAGATTGGCTGTATGGCATGCATATGTTGTTATCGATAAAAGGCAGATTCACCAGCCCATTGAAAACAGATGATTAGAAAAGAAACAGAGCCATCATCAGATAATCTGAGAAGACAGACTTCTTCTTCTTCCCAAATAGATAATTTTATCCACTCTATTTCTTGTGTTCCTGCCATTACTTGCTGTGAGTTGCTGTTCCATTTCAAAATCCATGGCACTAGAAGGGTAAACCTGGTGTGCCATGGTGATGTCAGCCTTGGCACGCTAGGTTTATCCTTCCAGCACCATGGATTTTGAAATGGAGAAGGCTCCAAAAATTTCTTCAATGTGGCGATCCACGTTGCTAGAGGTTTCTGAAGCGCTGGGACCAAGCAGAGGCTGCTTGGACCAGCAGGAGCAAAGCCCAATTGCCGCCGCTACTGCCACTGATGTTGAAACGGTCAGCAGTGGGAACAGTCTGCCTCTGGCCCTCACAGCTGAGTGTTGGGGATGGGACCGGCCCACAGAAAAAAAGTTTGGGCACCATTGCTTTAGGATGTATGCCTGAAGGCAGGGACTATGTTTTTTTCTGATCTTTGTAAATATTTTCCAGTTGACTTTTATGAATCTTAGCTTAGAGTGTATCTACACTACACACTTACAGTGATTTGACCTCTTTATATGGAACGATAATGATATGGAGTAAAGTACAGTCAAACCTCGCATAAAGAGGGCCTCACTTAAAGAGTAACTCGCTTAAAGAGCAGAATTTTCTCTGAATGTTCACTTCGCTTAACAAATAAAACCAACCAAAAACTCACTTAACAAATAAATTGGGGTTCACAATCCCCCCCACACACAATTGGTCACTTACAATGGTGTTTCACTTAAAGAGCAAACTCACTTAAAGAGCAATCCTGTGGAACACATTATGCTCTTTAAGCGAGGTACAACTGTACTTAGAATTAATTTTCTGCTCTACCTTAGAAGAGTGCACTGGTTGTTTAGGAAATAATTCTAAGGATCTCACCAGTCTGCAGATATCAGGACATCTTAGAATGGAATTATACAGTTAAAGTGGTATGAAACTTCTATATCCACTCGTAGGATGAAAAGGGTTTTCATTTGTTTGTTTGTTTGTTTGTTTTGGGGGGCAGCACAATATCTGCATCCTTTCAGATGTTTACTCAAGTCAAGTTTGTCAAGGCATGATGCATATTTATTTCACAAATCTCACCTCTGCCCATATGGCATCAGGTTTACTTGCTCAGATGCCAAGTCACAATATCAATTTCTCTCGTGCAATTAATACCCAAAGGGATAAAAGATGAAGTAAAGAAGATGAAGAAGTTCAGTGTCTTCATTGCTCCAACAAAATAACCATTCAGAAACTTTGCTGGTTTTGAACTTAGAATACTGAAAATTATTTTATGGCCAAGAAAACGACAATTTAAAAAATGCTGAGAGCATATAGTAAAAAATCTCCTAACACAGGCCAAAGCATTTTGTTGTTCCATAGAACCTGATTTTCTCACAAGGTAGGTCTCACCATCCATCATGTTTATATCCCTTCTCCCCCATCTCTCACTGCCCCAACAGATATAGAAATATAGCTAGGTAGTTATGTTCTGTGCATGACCTTCAAATACCCTTCCTGTATGGCAGCAGAGCTGTGGACTTTTGAACAAGAGACTCATTGTCCTTCCATGCTGAGTGAACTTTACTGGGTAGAACACTGAACCATGCTTCACCAAGTGCCAGACTTTAAAAACAACTCTATTTAGAAATAAAAAAGTGCTTCTTTCTATATTTTTGTAACTTTCAAAGCTCCTTTTGCCAAAATTTATTTTTTTAGAAAAGCAGTCAAGTTGCAAAAAGTGAGGCTGAATACGTCAGGTACAGTCAAACCTCGCATAAAGAGCGTCTCGCTTAAAGAGTAACTCGATTAAAGAGCAGAATTTTCTCTGAATGTTTGCTTCACTTAACAAATAAAACCAACCAAAAACTCGCTTAACAAATAAATTGGGGTTCGCAATCTCCACCACAATTGGTCATTCACAATGGTGTTTCGCTTAAAGAGCAAACTCGCTTAAAGAGCAATCCTGTGGAACACATTATGCTCTTTAAGCGAGGTACAACTATATTTCCCTCCATGGTCTTTCTCATTAGGTTCTCTTCCTCAATAAATTATGCTAACAAGTAGTCACACGGCCCATATACTCAAACTGCCCTTCTTTTCTGATTATTACTTGCCCTGCACATTAGAGATCCATTAAGATACTGCAGCAGTGGAATTATTATTATTTTTTTGCAGCCTTCCCCCAGCTGCGCTGTCTGGACTATATGCGAAGCAGACGTAATTTGTATTCCAGGATCTTCATGTTACTTGAGAATTGTAGATGTATCTACAGTAATAAAACACACATGTTTGAAATGTGCACATGTTAAATGTGTGTGAGCACAGGGCACAGAATACTTGAATTGATGGAGGAATTATCTGCAAGTAATGCATGCAATTTGAAAAAATACACAAAGATGTATCTTTAAAAAGCACACAAAAAAGGAGCTAGGTAGCATTTTAAAAAATTCAAATGGAAATGGAGTAGGTATGAAAATTGGGTGAGAGATCCACATATGTGGACTTGACAGAATGTGGATACATTCCTAATTGTGGATTTGATATTATTATTATTATTATTATTATTATTATTATTATTATTATTATTATTATTATTATTATTATTATTATTATTATTATTATTATTATATTTCAATTTCTATGCCGCCCTACTTGGCAGAACCAACTCAGGGCGGTTTACAACACATGTAAAGTTACAGTTACAAGTTCCTAGAGACAACATATCAATAAGTCAATAGTCAATATCAATCAAAAATAGTCAATAAATAGTCAATATCAGTATCATAGAACATCAAAATATAAATATCATTACAGTAACAAAAAATTCAATAAACAGTAACAAAAAATTCAATAAACATCAATGTCAAGTAGTAGTTAAAAATTTCCATATCTCAGTCAAATTTACACAAAGAAACAGAACTAAACAAAGCACCACAACAGGTAACAAGCCTCTCAGTCCACCGCACAGCGTCTCTTATAGTTTTAGATATATAGATATAGTTTTTAGATATATAGATATAGTTTAGATATATAGTTTTCATAATGATATTTTGCTTTTATCTAATATTTAAACTCTATTATTACTTATCTAACTTGAAGGTACAGTTGTACCTCGCTTAAAGAGCATAATGTGTGCCACAGGATTGCTCTTTAAGTGAGTTTGCTCTTTAAGCGAAACACCACTGTAAGTGACCAATTGTGACTTCCAGGGGGGGGGGGATTGTGAACCTCAATTTATTTGTTAAGCAAGTTTTTGATTGGTTTTATTTGTTAAGTGAAGTGACCATTCAGGGAAAATTCTGCTCTTTAAGTGAGTTACTCTCTAAGTGAGGCCCTCTTTATTCGATGTTTGACTGTACTGAATAAGGCTTTTTGATACGATGTCTCAAAATATCAAGTGTCATCATTTTTTAGTTCCCCCAAAACAAGTGGACACTTTGGTCAATGTTGCTCAAGTTGTAGTTCGCTATAATCAGAAGTGTCTGCACAGTAATGGTAACCACTTTGAGCACCTCTTGTAATTATATTCATCTTTTGTTATCAGTATATATTGAGTATTGCAATTTTGATAGTTTTTCTTTCTTAAAATGTGTATACATTTTGGGCACCGTCTGTAGAAAACAACCACAGAGCAGAGGAAATATCCACAAAATGCAAAACCTGTTGGCAAAGGACCAAATGGCATAGAACTCATTGTGTACTCATTGGTGGTAAGGGAAGGAATTTGCCTATTATAAGTAGCTTCTGTCTCTAAAATAAGGTATTTATAAAATTAAATATAATTCAGGCTAGAATATAAATGGCTGCAGTTACTAAGAATCCGTAAATTCACTAATAGTTATGTTAGATGTGCCAGATGTCCTTGGATGTCCAATCTTGACAGTGGCATGCAATCCTGACCATAATTTCTTGCTTACCTGTCAAGAATCATTGCATGGTCTTGAATTTTTCAGGTCAAATTCAATTGTCTGGCAAATTTACAGTCAGACGAAGAACATATTCTTCTTTGTTTATTCATACTGCTGCTTAATATGACTCTCAGAAGTAAGTCCTATTAAATTCACTGCGACTTCATTCTAAATAAGCATATATATGACTGAAACCTAACTCTTTCTCTTTGTACTTTCATTAGTAGTTAAGTTACTTCTACATTTTGACTGTAGGTTTGGGTTTGAGCTTCAAACTGAATTTTTTATAAAAATATAGACATATATATTCCAGAATTCCTTTTCCTAAAAAGTGAATTGTATTTCTTTAAGGACTGAGCTTTCTTCTCTTTTTACCTGGTCTATTTCAGTTTACACTTTCCAAAATGGAATATTTTCCTGTTCTTGGCAACATTTGAGGGTACACATATGCATGCCATTTCCATTACTTCCTGAAGTACCACCAGTGTAGCTGTTATTCTACAGCACACCACATCCTTTAAGGTCCCTCATAGGTAGGTGTTAAGTCAGGAGAACATGGGGAAACTCAACTGTACCTCTTCAAAATGGTCTTGTGCTCTTTGAACGACAACTGTGCTTCTGCCATTTTCTTTGACTCTCTTTCCTGTTGCATGGTGACAATAGCATTCTTTTGAGTGAACATAACACTACACATTGCTACCGTAATTCAATTCAACTTTGAAAAGTCAGACATAGATAATATCAATTAAAATGTGTACACTTTTCTGCATGCTCTGTATATCTGCCGATCAAGTCTGCTAGACTTGATCAGCAGACTAAACTAGTCTGCTAGACTGTGGCTTTTCAGACTGAAGTTTTTACCTGTTCGTTGACATTTCACATGTTCATTTGATAAAGGTCCAAAATTACCACATAAAGGCTAATACCTGTATGTGCTGATCTTCACCTGTTATTTTATTTAGCTTTCCATCCTGCCATTCGATTATCTGTTTTTCCAACGTGGTGGTGATCATTATAATTATTGTTGTTGTACTATTAGTGTTTATGAAGTTTTATTAATTCTAATACTTTTTGAATGATTTTAAACTGATGTCAACTGCCCTAAGCATTAATGTGAGAGAAATAAAAACTGCCAGATTTTTATGTCCCTACTCCTGACAAGACTTGTTTCCACTGCTGGAACAAAGCTTAAGCAAGAGGAAAATGTTTGGAAAAGGAGAGGAAGGTGTAGGGAAAATGTGCTTCTCAGAAAGATGATCTCCATTTCCTCACAAGTAGTTTTCTATTCAAAATCACACATACTGATCGAGCTTTTTTTTATGACTGCCAGCAATTTACACTTGTGACATTGGTCTACTTCCTATCATCATGTCTCTTCAATCTAATCTCTCCCAAAATCAATTCTGTTTTCCTGTTTCAGCATATTAATCTACAGTTGTACCTCACTTAAACAGCATAATGTGTTCCACAGGATTTCTCTTTAAGCAAGTTTGCTCTTTAAGCAAAACACCATTGTAAGTGACCAATTGTGGGGGGGGGACTGCAAACCCCAATTTATTTGTTAAGTGAGTTTTTGGTAGTTAAGCAAAGCGAACATTCAGAGAAAATTCTGCTCTTTAAGCGAGTTACTCTTTAAGCGAAACACTCTTTATGAGAGGTTTGACTGTATTTTGCTTACATTTACTCTTACATATCAGGTTGGAGAACACCACAGATTAATTTCAGATCTAATGCATTCACATTTTTTGGAAGTTTTCAATTACATTTTCCACATTTATTGCAGGTTATTGATGTGATACATGAATAACCTGTAATATTGTAGGTTATTGATGTGATACATATTCATATTGATTAAATCAGCGCAGTTTAATCATATTAGTTGATATTGGTAAATATTGGTTAAATCAGCAGCTCTCCCGGTGTCTTAGTGGTTAAAACTTTGAGCTGGAGACTAGAAGGTTGGGTTTCGATACCCGAGGACTGTACTTGGGAACATAAAAAGTGCCACATTTGGGTGTCCCCTGAGTGGAGTTTCTCCAACAAACATTCTTTCAACCCAGAGTAATCTCTGACATGAAAGTATTATTATAATAGCACAGTAAGCAATCTTGATAGGACAGCGTCAAGATTCTTTAATCTGTGTGTGCAGAAATGAAACAAAAATGCAAAAAGTGAAACAAGGCAGTTACAAACAATGCATGCAGAGTGGTGTGAATGAAATGGGGAAATGAAAAACAGAAGAACAGATCGCTAACACACTTGCACCAATTTAAAAACAAAATAGGAACATTTGGATCCCCATAAATCTGGGGAGAAATATGAGTAAGGATATTTTTGTTGCAAATGTCCCTCATTCTAATCTGCATTACTGTATTTACTTTCTGTACTTTAGTATGCTTCCCAAATGCACAAATATTTCAACAAGTGTGAAAGAGGCTATTGCATACAACCTATATTTCCCCTTTGCATATTCAAGGAATCTGCCTCAGTCTTCTGCTGCTCCAGATTTTTGAAATATTCTAAAAGGAATGAGGCAAAATTGCTTCTCATCCTTCCTTCACCATATATGAGATTTTTGTTTCTTCTGTGCAGAGATATGTATACATACCTCGCTTAAAGAGCATATTGTGTTCCACAAGATTCAGTAATTCATGCTGGTCCCAGGCTTCTTTCCATCATTCTTTTTCTCTTCTCACTGCCTCACATCTGTCTGCCCTCTGGCTCACCTCGCCTGTTAGCTTCCCCTCTTTCCCCCTCTATTTCAGATGAGACAATTCCTGATCTCATTTTTGGAATTTGTCATCTTGTAGCATGATCTGTGTTCCAGTGATGGGCGAAGATCCTGGAGGAGTTTATATGTCTTCAGTGATTCAGAGGTCTGATCTTTCTGTTCTTTTCCACCCTCAGCTCCATATTGTTCTTTTATCACTGATCCTAAAATTTGAGGATAAAGCTGGCAATAGAAGTAAATCTGATCATAAAGTGTGATTATCAATATTCTATTGATAACTGCACATACATTTCAAAGAGATTAGTTTTCCTCTCATGGGCTGAGCAAGGAAACAAAACTGAAAACAAAAAAGTCATGGGATTTGTGCCAGTGAAGTATTTTTTAAAAAACCTCTTACTAACATCAAGAGGCTTCCCTCCCCTCCAGCCCAAAGTGATTTCCATGTGTGGTATAATAATTAGACATAATAGATATGCTACATAAACTAATAGGATTAAAATACATTGGGCAACATTTTCTGAAGTATCATTAGAACTTGAAATATCCCCATGGAAACTCTCTCTCTCCCCCTCCCCCTGCAATTTGTAAGACTTGGACCTTTAATTCTAAACATATTGGACATGACCCAACATTTGGCATACAGTGCAGGCTCTTTTTTCTCTTCTGTGTACAGAACTATACTAATATTCCCTGCTGCACACACAGGCCATTTTCCAGCTAAAAAGCCCAATTAGACTATGTTTTTGAAATGTTCAAAAATGTTCTTAATGCTGACATCAAAACCAATTTAGAAGCTAACATCCTGTTGCCTGGACTCACTTTCCACTTTATAGTAAAGAGTGGCTCTTTCATTAGGGCTGGAACTACACCATTGTAATCAACCTGGGGTAATGTATTTGCTGGAGGTGAGCTGCACAAGCCACATGTAACACCTGTCCAAAGTGCAGCTTATTGTGAGAACATCGCCCCCTCCTCCGGGCCCACAACAACGGCCTGAGGGGAGTTAGTCTGTGTTCTGCTTTGGGTTTTTTTTTGTGAGGTTGTATTTTATAATTTTTACTGTACTGTTGCTGTTTTGACTGTAAGCCGCCCTGAGTCTCCTCGGCAAGTGGGCGGCAATATAAATATGAATAAATAAATAAATAAATAAATAAATAAATTTTCCTCTGTTTATACGTGCTGTGAGCACACTGGAGGCTGGGCATGAGGTCGCATGATGAAATTGTTATCCCTCACTTCTGGCCCCCTTTTTCTGGCTATGTGTGATATATGCCTCTTTTCCAAAATCAATCCATCTTCATGTCTCAAAATCATGTCTAACAAAGTTGTGACAAAAAATAAACTAGTAAAGATGAAGCTAAAGTACTTTGGACATCAAATGAGAAGAGAGGATTCACTTGCGAAAGCCTTGATGCTTGGAAAGATGGAGGGCAAAAGAAAAAGGGGGCGGCCAAAAATGAGATGGCTAGATGGTATTGTGGACACAATGGGCACAAAGCTGAGTGAGTTGAGGAGGATGGTGGAGGACAGACGTGCCTGGTGGACAGTAGTCCACGGGGTTGCAAAGGGTCGGAATCGACTGTGCGACAACAACAAAATACCCTACAACTGGTAATAAATTCACAATCACATATCAGAAAGGGAAGGTGACTGGGCAAAGATAAAGCCATGACCCGCGGGCCTCAGCACCATACAACGTGCTTAAATCTGTGTCAAATGGACCAGAATGAAGTTCTTTTTCCTCCAGGCTGTCTGGGAGTTCTCTGTGGCAGCCCCGATAACACACTAAGTGGGATAAACAATATCACTTGGGTAAGAGTAGCTTGTATGTAACACAGTTGGGTTTTCATAGTCTCTTCATCAGCAAGAAAAATCCTATCCAAGAAATGGCCTAGCATCTGGGCAATTAGCCACAATTAGCTATGGCAAATAATTTAAACCTCAAACAAGTACCCATAAGAGTACCAATATGCTTTCGGGACAAATACAAATAGCAGATCAACGTAGGAAGCTGCCTGCATTCCAACTCAAAGAAGAAATAACTTCTACTGACAGAAATATTTTTAGAAACCTAGAAATCCTTTGAAATCCACTTTTATAGACTCTAGGCATTGTGATTGGAGGATTCAGTGTTGAAGGAAAATCTATCAGAGTGTTGAACACTTGGTTAAAATTGAAGATTGAACACTTTACAGTATTAAAAAATTTCACTCGCTTCCCATCACCTTTATTTGATCTGTCTAGGCTGTTAGGATGAATAAAAATGAATAAGCAATGATTGAAACAAATGAATAACAAATGAATATATGACATGCTGAACTCATTCTTGCTGTTGGCATTTATTTCTTTACTAACAACAAATGGACCTCATTTTTTCCAACACAAATGTAAAGTTCTAACAGTAGTATTGGATCCTGGTGTGGAAAATGTAGAACTGGGGTTGACCGAAGTTCAGTCTCGCCATGTTATCTGGGATCAGTTTGATCCAGTTGTCCCTGAGGAAGTGGACAGGCTCCTGGGATCTGTTCGTGCCACTGCCTGTGTGTTAGATCCATGCCCCACCTGGCTGGTGAAATCAACGAGGGTGGTGACAGGCGGTTGGGTTGAAGCTATTATTAACTCTTCGTTGCCAGAGGGTTTTTCCCCAGCAACCTTAAAACATGCCTTGGTGTGCCCACTCCTGAAGGAACCATCTCTTGACCCCATGTTGATGGCCAACTACAGGCCTGTCTCCAACCTGCCCTTTTTGGGTAAGGTCTTGGAGAAGGCAATGGCATGGCAGTTACAGGAGATCCTGGATGAAACAGATTATCTGGACCCTTTCCAGTCAGGATTCAGGCCCGGATATGGTATGGAAACTGCAATGGTTGCGCTGGTGGATGATCTCTGGAGAGAGTGGGATGGTGGACATCCATCCGTCCTGGCTCTTCTAGACCTCTCAGCGGCTTTCGATACCGTCGATACCGAGGATTGGGGATCCAGGGCGTTGTGTGGTCCTGGTTTTCCTCATTTCTGAAGAGCTGGATCCAGTCGCTGTGTTTGGAGAGAGTTCCAGCCCTAGGCCCCTCCAATATGGGGTGCCTCAGGGCTCAGTTCTCTCGCCTCTCCTTTTTAACATCTACATGAAAACACTGGGTGAGATCATCTGTTCCCACGGGATGAGGTATCATCAATATGCAGATGATACCCAGTTGTATATCTTGGCCTATGGGGACCCAAGTGATGCAGTGGAAGTCCTTTCCATGTTCCTGGAGGCTGTGAGGGTCTGGATGGGGGACAACGGGCTACAACTGAATCCTGGCAGGATTGAGTGGTTGTGGGTCAAGAGTCCTGTGTTATCTCAGGAGCTACCATCTTTGGTTCTGGATGGGGCGGTTTTGCCCCAAACAGACCCGGTGTATAATCTGGGGATCCTCCAGGACTTGTGACTACTGCTCAAAGAGCAGGTGGCAGTCATGGCCAGGAGGGCTTTTGCACAAATTTGTGTGATATGCTCGCTCCTAGATCAGGACTCCTTGCTCATGATCACACATGCTTTGGTCACCTCCAGACTTGACTATTGTAATGCGCTCTACATGGGGCTGGCCTTGGTGACCATTTGGAGGCTACAACTGGTCCAGAATGTGGCTGCTCAGATCGTGATGGGATGCGAGCGTTATGCTCGCGCCTCACCATTGCTCCGGGAGTTGCACTGGTTACCAGTGTGCCTCCGAGGGCAATTCAAGGTGCTGGTCATTACCTTTAAAGCCCTACATGGTAATGGGCCAGGTTACTTAAGAGACTGTGTCACCCCAAGAACATATGTCCGTCCCACCAGAGCGGACTGGAGATGTTCTCTGGTTGTACCATCAGCTAGAGAGGTGTGTCTCTCTAGCACCAGAAGGAGGGCCTTCTCTGGCTGGCAGATATGAGGTATGGGCTAGTCGGTTGCTCAGGCCCACTGACTCATTTGTCTCCTCCCCTCTCTCCTGTGAGTTTTTAATTTGTGGTTTTTAAAATCTTTTCTTTTTTTAAATCTTTTAATCCTTAAATTTTAAATTTTAACTCTTCTTAGATGGGTGGGTATTTTATTGTGGATTTTATTGATGATTTTTCTTAAAATTGTTGTTAGCCGCCCTGAGTCATTCGTGAGGAGGGCAGCATAGAAATATGATTAATAAATAAAATAAATAAATAAATCCTGTTAAAAAGGACAACATGCTTAGATATTATTTTCCAAATTTTTTTTACAGAATTAATGACTGGATTAAGATTTGAAGCATATAGAGATTTGCTGGTTTACCCTCAGTTAACCAGGATGGCCTAAAATATCTACTGAAAAGAATGTGGCAAACAATAAGCTGTTTGTGTCCATAATATATTGCATGAAAATGATAAAATGTCCATTATAAAAATACAAGAATTTCACAAATATGCTAATATTTATAACTGTCTAAATAAGCGCCTATCACGAAGTAAACAAAGCTCTCCATATGGGACCTTCATGGGCATCTGCTCTTTGACAGCAGGGACCCAGAAGCATCCTTTCCACACAAGAAGGTCAGAAAATGCTAATGTGACATTTAACTACAAGGGTTGCTCATTGACATTTTGTTGAAAGAGAGTCTCAGGAAGAGAGCAATTTAATGATCCTATGGAAATGAGCCTCCTCACAACCAGGATTCCAAATGTCCATTGCTGTTTCATTTAATTCAAGAAATAAATGTTCCCTGTTAGTTCATCTGAGGGTTGCTTTCATCCTAGCAATGACTTATTCACACAGAAAGAACATGATCTCTGGGCCTGGTTTACTGCTTCTGGGTATAAGAACAAAGCAGTTTGCAATTCTAGCCTTTTTCACTCCTGCAAAAAATAAAAAATAAAAATTCAGGAAATGGCTGTAGGTCTGTTTCACTGAAAATAAATAAAATTCTATTTCATGAGTGCAATGCCATTCTGTCATACAAAAAATAAGCATATAATCGCTTTGCTATCATTTTATCTCAACGTATCCTACCAGGATGCGATCCGAAAGAAGGAAGAATTTGCAGAAAGTGGGGAGAGGCAAGATTAATTTAGCAAAAAGGTAGTGTGTATAAAGACAAATTGTGGTTCTCTATCTCATAACCAGAAACAGACTGTGTACAATATAAATCAGGATATATAGCAGTAATGAGCAATTCATGGTTGTCATTGGTTTTCAAGTTAAAGAAATGTTCCTGGCCATCAGCTGGGCTGGAAGGCTTGATAGGTGTTGTAGTCCAACCGGTTGAAGAGCCACAGGGTGACTCCCTCGCTATGTAGAACTGTTGCTTCAGTTATTTGAGGCATTTTCCTCATCAGTCATCAAAATCAAAACTGAATGGCAGCATTTAAATTCCATTCTTATGAGAATTGAGTGACAAGTGAAAATAACTAGGGATTCACACTTCTGCTGGGACTGAACTTTCGCTAGATGTGAAAATAACTGAACTGAGTCTATCATACTGTGGGCCTAGACAGGATTCACAGGAAAGACCTTGGACCGGGGAGAGCATGAACAGTTGCGCCGGGGCTGGTGTCATTAAGAAGAGCCGCCGCCACCCCACCGGACTCTTCGCTGCTCTTGCCTGGCCTTGGACTGGGGAGAGCAGGAATAGCTGTGTGGGTCTTCCTTCGTCCGCCACCAAAATGGACGCTTTCCTAGCCAGCTTGGCTGAGGGGGAAAGAAGTAGCAGGAAATTGGACTTAGTGAGTGGGGTAGAGTTGCGGTTTTTTGTTAACTGCTCGAAGTGTTTTTGAAGTGTTTCTGAAATGTTTTTTATTATGTCTTAATTTTGTAATTGTGATGGTGATTTCTTGAAATGTATGTGATATGTGATACTTTGATATGTTACTGACATGTGATACTTTGATATGTGATACTTTGATATATTTTGATATGTGATACAGTCAAACCTCGCATAAAGAGTGTCTCGCTTAAAGAGTAACTCGCTTAAAGAGCAGCATTTTCTCTGAATGTTCGCTTCGCTTAACAAATAAAACCAACCAAAAACTCACTTTAACAAATAAATCGGGGTTCACAATCCCCCCTACAATTGGTCACTTACAATGGTGTTTCACTTAAAGAGCAAACTCGCTTAAAGAGCAATCCTGTGGAATGCATTATACTCTTTAAGTGAGGTACAACTGTACTGTATTTTGTGATTTATGCTGTTAGCTGCTCTGAGTCACTTCGGCAAATAGAGCGGCATACAAATACAAATCCAAAATGCAAAGACAACAATGCTCGGAAAATCAGAAAGGCAGCAAGAAAAGTGGAAGTCCAAATATAAGTTGGATTGACTCAGTAAAGGAAACTGCAGCACTGAATTTGTAAGATCTGAGCCTGGCTATTAATGATGTCTTTTTGGAGGCTACTAATCCACAATATCTCCATATGTCAAAAATGAATTGACTACATAGAACAGGGATGCCCAAAATATGGCCCATAGGCCAGTTCCAGCCCTGAAGCCAATTTATTTGGCCCACACCACTCTCATCACTCTCAGAAGTGGAAGTAAAACACGCACCATCTGGGCATTATTATTATTATTATTATTTATTAAATTTAATACTTCCACTTCCAGGAACAATGAGGACAGCGCGGGCTGGATGAATTGGCATCAGGGGACGGATCTGGCCCACACGCTGAAGTTTGGGCACCCCTCGTTTAAGCAGAGAAAATGGAAGGCTAAAATCTATATCATCCTGTTGCAAAACACAGGTTGTAAGGTGCGTTTTACTTCCGCTTCCAGTGGGAGGAACCATGTGACCAGCTCAATGAACCAGTGACCGGCCCACAGTCTAAAAAGTTTGGGCACCCCCGACATAGAACAACAACATGCAGCATTGGTTATTTCTCCCTGCCAATAAAAAATGGCAAGAGTCTGGTTTGGGGATATTTTTATTTTACGTATTTATTGCGTTCTCTTTTATGTACCTACACAGTTGGCTCTTTATGATTTTGTTAAAAATGCATATATAGAGAACTGGGGGAACAGGAAAACACCAATTATAACCACCGGGTCTAATTTATTCAACAGGAAAAATCTTTTTAGGACGGATTAGGAGAGGAGAGGGAGGAAATGAGAACCACCTTTGTCAAGCTCGGATGGAAAGCAGACATGGTCAGCCACGCTGCTATCTCAATAAGGGGAAGGCTGGCCGTTCTCTCTTTAAAAGGGGAAAACGTTTTATCACATTCTTCTCCTTACACATTTGTGTATCTGGTGTTTCCCAACCATGACCCACAGAGGGTAAAGAACAAAACCATTGATAGCTCCAGCTATATATTCATTAAGTGCTCGATACCCCAGTCTGCTGGGTTCCTGTAAATTTTCAGCTGGGCTGCTATGGGCATCTTTCAACAGTTACAGGAAATTAAGCCCACTTGTCAGAAGAAAACCACAACATATTCACTTAGCTCACATGCTATCATGGCAAACAGTCACTAGCAACCCAAGGCAAAATGAAGTGTGATGGAAATTGCTCAGTACCTTGCTTGTATCGTTTAACACCATTTCTCAACTCACAAAGGTGTACTTCCAAACTGTAACCACCACACTTCCAACTTGCTGGTGTTTAATCAGGTGTGAAATGCACCTTAAAGGAAATTGAAAGCTGTGCAAACTCAGGAAAAACATGAGTAGAAATGAAACACCAGCAACTTTCAATACTTTCAATAATATGTTCTCCTAAGGAAGCAGTCATGCAATTCATTAGAATAGGAAAGATCAGTTCATGACCCATTCAGCATTTCCCAAAGTATGTTCTGCAGAACACTGGTGGACTTCAATTCCCAGAAACCTAAGTCAGTATATTGGCTGATCAGTGCTTTGGGGAATTGACTTAGACCTCTAGGAATTGAAGTCCAAAAACCAAAGATTGGGAAACACTGTTGCCCACTCACATTAATTTTGTTTGGTCCCATGATGCCCTATCTCTTAATAAGTATTCATTTGTTCAGGACTGAGATATACTACAATTCTAGCCCCTCCACCTCCATTGTTACTCTCACAGAAAGTGGCAAGCCTGCAAAATAGACACCTCTGTTTGCCTGTAAGCTCTACAACAGTGGTCTCCAGCCTTCTGGGATATGAGGGCTGCACTAAAGTGCCCAATGTCTAAAAAGGGCCAATTCTTAAATCAAAATGGAACAACATTATCAACCTTACTGATTTAGATCAAAAGTAAATCACACATCAAATAGCTTGTTCTGAAGGATTAACCAAATGGTCTACAAGTTGCATTTGAGTTTGTTCATTTCCTCCAAACAAAATAAGGGTCCCAATAAAACCAGACAATCGAAAAACTAAGAGGTTTAACAAAGAGCAGCACCTCATGTGACTGAAAGGGGGAAATGAAAACAGAATGTTTCTTTCTTCAAAGACCAGATGTTCCAACTCTCTCGCCCTTAGCTGAAATATGAGCCAGGCCATAAACCCCACTGCACAAATGAAAGAAAAAAGGTACCTCGAGACATATGGTTGGTTTTTTAAAAAAAGATTATTTCTGGGGAAGGATTGAGGGAAAGAAGGTGGAGGTAGAAATGGTAGGAACCCAAAGAGCTTTGCCAACATGCCAACCCTTTTCTTGTCCTTTCTGCCAATTTGCATTTCGTACCACAATGAGTTACAGAAGGCCATTAATAAGCATAGTGCAATGTTACTTCATCTGTTTCTGAAAAGACTGAAAGCAAAGCTTACACGTCCAACTCTCTGGATGCAAAACAGGTCACAACCTCTGACTGTTGTACTCTAATTTTGCCAAAGCAGATATTTGCCTCTCCCCAATTCCAATTCATTTTGATTTAAAACCAAAAATAAAAATGCATGGCATGACCAAATTGTCAGTTTTTCATGTGAGCATGCTTTTTTTTATCTTGGTGCCAACTGTTGATAAGCAGGTCCTTTGTACAAACCAAAAAATGAAAAAGTGGTTTACTTATCCCCATGTGATGACACGGGTTACTATGTCATAGAGAAAGGAAATAACTTCTGTGTCTAGCTGAAGGAAAGATTGACATATTGTTTGTTTCAAGTCATCACCGGTACGTGGGTGACTGCCTTTCTTCTAGAATTTGGTTGGGGATGACCAAGGAAAAGGGTGGAGAAGAAACTTTCCCAACATTTTTTCTCAACACAATCATTATTGGCTTATTCACCCGATGAGAACATTTAAAGCATTTCCAGACTGGGGAATATAGATTACTCTGAAAAATCTTCTTATCTTTATTTTGATCAGTTTTATCTCTCATTGAAGCTACTTGAGCTTTCCTAAATTCACACTGCAGATGATTATTTTATTATTTATTATACATTTTTCTGTGCCAAGAGTCCAGACATATCTTCAGATTGTTCCACCTTGGCCCCCTGTTTTCTTATTGACACTTCCTTTCCCTCTCCCTTCCACACCGCTTTCACAGTAGTCATCTATGCTCCTGCATCCTTCCCATTTTAATGTCACAGTCCACTCCATTGTATCTCCCTCGAAACCCAAAGTGCTAAAAGAGGAATTTGTGGTGGTGGTGGTGGACATCATTTTTTGTTGCTATTTATAATTTATTTAGTTCATTTATTATTTATGTCTAATTTTCTACTGTAAAGATTTTTTTAATATTTTACAAGCTGTCCAGAGTGGGAAAATATCCCAGATATAAATGTAATTGATGATGATGAAGAAGAAGAAGAAGAAGAAGAAGCCACTACACACATCACAGGGTTGGCAACTTGTGTTTTTTTCTGAGAAGAAGAGTGGGTTAGGGGACTAAGGTTAAAGTTGGTTTTATTTATACTTTCTCTGGAAGTTTCCGTTAGCTCCTGTCAGGTTTTCAGCTCACTGTTTTGCCACATAAGTTAGGAGGCAGGAACAAAAACAGTGGAGGACTGCACAGTGACTTCCTTTGTTGTTGTTAAATAAATTGACATAGCAAGAATACAATCCATCTGCCTAGCCATACATGTTATTTTCTATCGACATTTGTGATGCATTGGTTAGAGAAATATTTTATTTAAAAGATGAACGTAGAGGGGTCTTCTCTGTTGTCCATTTCAGTGTTCAAAGCAGTATTTAGAGAAGAATGAATTAAGTTTACGAGTGTAAAGAATAAATAATTTACAGAGAGAGAATTAGAGGTGGAAAAAGAAATTATGATTTTTCAAGCTAAACATGCTAATTAAAAGGATAAGAATATTTTGGAAAGAATACAAATGTTTAAAAGGAGTTAAATGGAAGAGATATAGAAAAAATAAGAGATATTTAATATATCTGAAAAGGGAATACTTTGAATTTAATGATAAGAGTTCAAAAATGCTAGCAAAAGCAGTGGAGAAAAGGGAAATAGGTACAGTGGTACCTTGCATAATGAATACATCGCATAGTGAAAAATTTGCACAATGAAGCATTCGTTATGCAATGGCAACTTTTATATATATATATGATTGATTTGTATCATTTTTCTTTTTATGTATTATTGTTATTTTTTTCACTAATATGTTTATGTAATTTTTGTACCTTTTAAAAATTATTGCTATTATCACAAAAAAAAAAAAAAAAAGGGACAAAGGAGAACTCTGCTGATGTTTCAGAATTCTCAAGGTCTGATAGAGCTACATGGATGTAAATGAAATGAAACTGGTGGCCCTCATAGGTGCCAGAGTCAGACTGAATATGGAATTGCCAACATAACTGAAATACAGCTGTGGAAGGAAAATAAATAAACTGAAGGTTAAGTAGCCTTGATGAGTGGAAGGCACTAACCAGCTGGCCCTTTCTTCCTGTCTCAGGAAACAAAACAGCATGGAAAACCTCTTGGCTCACAGACAAGGGAAAAATTAATGGTAAATGAGAGGTCAGACTGGATTTCAGGCATTAAATTGGTGTTAATGAAATGCCAATAGTGTGAAATGATGAATTGGACTACAGAGTGCAAATTAACCAACGACAATCTGCCCTAAATACAGTACCAAAATTCATGGCGGACTTATGTTTATAATAATAAAGTTAAAGTTAAATCTCTTAACACCTAAATCCACCATAGTCCAGGAAAAGTTGATGTTTTGGAATAGTGGATATCACTTTCCTTATTTTGAATCAAACTGACTTCTTCAGTTAAATATTGATATTCAGTTAAATATTGATATTGTGAGAGCTGGACCATTAGGAAAGCTGAGCGCAGAAGAATAGACGCCTTTGAGATGTGGTGTTGGAGGAGACTTTTGAGAGTCCCCTGGACAGCGAGGAGAACAAATAGGTCAATCTTGGAAGAAATCAACCCTGACTGCTCCTTAGAAGGTCAAATAATAAAGATGAAGCTAAAGTACTTTGGACATCAAATGAGAAGAGAGGATTCACTTGAGAAAGCCTTGATGCTGGGAAGGGTGGAGGGCAAAAGAAGAAGGGGGCGGCCCAAAATGAGATGGCTAGATGGTATTGTGGAGACAATGGGCACAGAACTGAGCGAGTTGAGGGGGATGGTGGAGGACAGGAGTGCCTGGCGGACAGTGGTCCATGGGGTCGCAGGGGGTCGAAATCGACTGTGCGACTGAACAACAAAAATTGATATTGCTTCTTTGAGGCATATGATGTACATTTGTCTAATGCCATTTCATTTAATGCATCAAATTAATTTTTTATTAGAAAAATCCTTTATATTTGGAGACATATATTTACTTTTAAACTACATCCCTGAAGCTTGGAACTTAATTGGTGATAAGTACAGCTGGTTTTTCTTTCTCTTTCATATTCTATATTTCATAGGTGGAAAGACACAACTAACTATTCAATGATCAGAAGATCTCACCTCTGTGAGAAAGATTAGCCATTGTGAGGAGACTATTCAATAATTGCTGTATATCCCGCCAGGTTGGTTTATGAGTTTGCATTATAGTAGTGAACAAATCAATTATCTCATCTGGCTTTTTACCAAACGGACCATAGTGGGATTTCCAGTTTAGAAGGTCGGTCTTTGTGAATGGAATATAATGAAATATAGATTGTAGAATCATTTCATTGTTGGCATCTACTGTTGTTTGAACAACTTCCCTTAAAAGTGCAATAATTTCTATTTGTTTTAGTTCTGGTGCTTTAATTTCTTTCTGTTTTAGTTCTGGTGTTTTATTGTCTTTCTGTCCTGCAGCCAATGGTATAATGGAATTATCTACAGCACCCACCTGTACTTTTTCCTTATGTTATTTGAACAGTTTCTCAATGTATTTAGCTGCTTCAGGGTCTAATTCATGTTCTTTTTCATCTGGTGGATTTTGGGTTTCCTGTACTTTCAATTTTTCTTGATGTACATTATAAAGTCCAGTCATGAATTGGGCGATTTGGACTGTATCAGAGTCTACATCCTGTTTCCCTCCGCCTGATTGGTTATGAATTTCATGATTTTGGACTTCTTGTACCCCTAACAGTACTGGAAGTTGGGCTTCTTGCTGTACCCCTACTGGTATTGTAATTTGTGGGGCTCTTTGTACTGGAAATTGTACTGCTTGTTGTACTGGAATTGGTGGGTCTATGTGTACCCCTGCTTTTATTGGAAGTTGTGGGTATATCAAAAGGGGCCGGAGTACGTATTAACAAGGCCTTGGAAATCCTGGCACATAGCACAGACCAGCTATGAACTGCTGTATACCATAATAGGCTTGCACTTGATTATCTCCTAGACAGAGAAGGAGGTGTGTGTGGTAAATTTAACCTCAGCAACTGTTGTTTACATAGTGATGAAATGGGAAAAGTTGTATTTCCAGTTAGCGAAGGAAATCCATCAGTTAACATATAACCCAGCTCAAATATGGAACAAGGGATTTGATTTTAAAGAGTTCTTTGGAAACTGGTTACCTCAAATACCTGGTTTACAAGCTATAGTTGCTTGCTATTGTATGTATACTTGTGTTGATATGTTTAATTCTGCCTTGTTTAATTCCTTGTTTTATACCAAATCACTGAAGCAACAGCCAAATGAGAAGCTATCTTCGCTATATGGGAATACCGTAGTGTTCCCCAAATTGACTCAGATATGGAAATCTAAGGGTGAAAGTTTGAGATAAGAAAACCTTCAAAGGGGGGAATGTGCTGGAATATAGAAAAATATAAAACCAAAGAGACTCCATCTTTGCCCTCTTAATAACCTAGAAAGTGGTGTGACTGTGATTCAGCTTAAAACTTGCCTGCCTGTTGTTCAGGCTGAGGCAATAAACCCTTTCCTTGTTAGAATAGAGGTCTTATAAGAGTACCCAATGGTAGAGGGTAGATAAGTGTGAAGTTTTGGCCACTAGCCAATGTTAGTGTGTAGTTTGAATTCCTTTGTCTCTGGAACCAATACCAAGGTGTCAAAATTCTAAGACCACCGCATGGTGAGGTGCCATGCATTTCCTGTTTACTACTGGGTATATAAACTCTTGTTTTTGAATCCTCGGGGTTATCAGATTTAAGTAGCGATACTATCTGTGAACCATTGCGCAAATAAAAGACCTTTGAATCTGTATGACCTAGAATTGCTGTCCCGTCTCATCTTTGATACAACCAGTGATGGGATGACAAAAATTCTACTACCACGCCATGACGTCACGGACGTCATGGGCGTGGCCAATGACATGACGTCATGACATCATGGGCAGAGCTGACGTCATGACGTCATGATGTTGTGGGCGGGGCCAATAATAATAATAATAATAAAATAAATTTTAAAAAAATACACACACACCCTCAACTCACCCACCCAACCAGATAGCAACATCACAAACCCGTAAATAACTTAAATAAAATAAATAAATAAAATAAAAATTAAACAAAAATACAACCACCCACCCAAAACAAAAATAAATAGCCCACCCACCCCAAATACAAAACCCTCACTTACTTACCTCCTCCTCCGAATGCCGCAGGAGCCGCTGCGCGCCGCCCCTCGCCACGGCCGCATCTGGCCTGAAAAGGCGCCTGCCCAGCCAGTCCTTCCACACTGCCCTTCCTCCCGATGGGCGCCCGGTCCAGCCAGCCCAGGCCACTCCGGCTAATGGGATCTCCAAGAAGGCGGAGGGGCCCAGGCCGTGAGCTCCGTGGGGCTGGAGCGCTACCGCGGTGAGCAATGCCGCCACCACTGACGCGCCCGGGCAGGGCCGCCCAAGGGGGGCAGGCAGGCTGGGGCGGGGTCTTCGGAAGGGGCGCTGGCTGGGGAACTCCGGGACTATCCTCCCATTACCCCCATTCTGGGAGCGGGAGCCTCGGGATGCCAGCCCAGCGCCGGTGCCCCTGCTGCCCTCCCATCTCGCTTCAATCGGAGCCCCCCCTCCGTCTCGGAGGGAACTCAGCCCCAGCAGCTGCCGCGACAAGTCAGGCAAGGTGGGTGGGTGGGTGGGAGGGTCTCCGGTGCATCCCACACATCCCAAAGGCCCAAGGAGGAGGAGGAGGAGGCTACAGGCGGCGGCGGTGCACCCCGCCAGGCATTCTCAGGCCATGGGTGGGCTCAGCAGCGGCAGACGGCCCAGGCAGTCCTCAATGTGTGCATGGGGGCTCGACGCCCCGGGAGAGGTACCCTCCTCTGATGGCTGGTGCCGGAGCCGGAGCTGCCGGAGCTGCCCTGAAAAGGTGCAGCTCCGACTCCAAAAGAAAAAAAATTAAAATTGGAGCCAAAATGGCTCCAATTGACTGCGCATGCGCAGAAACTCAATCTGACGCATGCGCAATGCATCAGATTGAGTTTCTGCGCATGTGCAGTCAATTGGAGCCATTTTTGCTCCGATTTTTAAAAAAAAATTCTTTCAGTGAGGCGTCCGGAACCGGACGCCTCAAAAATCGACTATCCTCCCGGAGAACTCTCCGGGATTGTTCCTAACGGTTCCAGGGAACCGTATGGAACCGGGGACATCCCATCACTGGATACGACAATTCTACGACAGTACTTCCTTACATATTTGACGAATAAGTGTTAAAATGTGGGAAATGTCCCTAGGCACAAAAACACAATAATACTGAAATTTCAAAAGAAGAAACATTAAGAACCAACAATACAACATTAGCTGTGTATTTCTCCCCCACCCCCTAAATTTGCTTTATTTCATTATGGCAGGGTCATTCATGCCAAAAAGAGAGAATTTAAAAGATACAACATCATATACACCCTAGAACTGCAATGGCAAGCCTTGGCACTCTGGGTGTTCTTGGACCTCAATTACCAGAAGCCCAAGTCAGCACTCCTGCTCATCATAACTTCTGGGACTTGAAGGTCAGGAACATCTGGAGTGACAAGATTCGCCATCACTGCCCTAGAATATAGGGGAAATGCTTCTCCCAGATAAAGCACTGTCTCTTTTGTTATTTTGGTGTGTGTGAAAGAGAGAGAAGGGGGAGGGAGAGGATGAGGGAAGCACTGTTCTTTTTGTTGCTTGTATGTTTTTACACTGGTTGGGAAGTTAAAATCTGACTGTTCAATGAAATTGAACATTGCATTCATATTTCCTTTGCTTCCAGTCTCTAGAAGAGCTTCTAGAAAAGGCAACTTGTGGCCCTCCAAATACTGTTGATCTTCAATTCACACCAAACTTTGCTGATGATGAATGATAGGGATTGCAGCTGAAGAACCACAAGATGCCCATTCGTAGTGTAAATCTCTCTGTTGAGGCCAGATGTGCCTTGACTAAAGATAACATGTATGTAAATACACATATGACATAACCTCCAACCAGGATTCCAGATAATAAATATTATTGAATGTGTTTGATTTGCAGATGTGTTGCAGCACACACAAATTCCTTGTAAGACTAAACAACCCTGTACAATTCTTAAAGTGGGTGTTTTGATACGGCTAGTGCCAGCTTTAATGCAAAGGAAAGCTATATACTTTTGGCATTAAAAAGGGGACACATGATTGGAATCAGACTAGCAGGATTGGCAAAGTGTGACCCTACATTCAGCCCCCCAGGGCTGTTTATCCAGCTGTGCCCTGGGCTGTTTATACAGCTCTCAAGCCTTCAGACTCTCCTACCAAAATTTTCCCACCAGCTAAAGCAGTTGTTTTTCTACTCGTGGAAATCTCCAGGAATCCTGATTCACTTGTTGAACACATCATAGCCACCATCTCCCCACGCCACCATTTTCCACTTCTTAAAAAACCTGCAAGTGGATGATTTTATCCCCCTTTCTTTCTTTCCCTTCTCTCTCTCTCTCTCTTGTTTGCATTTTGATAGCCTATGAGACATCCAGAGGATCCCAGGATCTGAAAATTAATTCCTGCACTAGCCAAAATTGCCCACCTATTATACAATGTGACCTTCTTGTTAGCTGTCCCATTTAGCTCAGTATATCTACTCTAAGTATCTCTCTTTAACTTTTCTGTTGTGATACAGAGCAAGAGTTTGGAACTAGACATAACAATGAAGGGCAAGAACAAGAGAAGCAGAAAATCCATTATAAAACAGGAGACTGAAAAAGTGGCAGGTGAATGGTCTGGCAGATGCATCATACACGTTGAGTGAGAAACAAGAACACAGGACGAAATGGGTTAGTATGGTTGATGTTGTTCTGTTGCACAGTTAAGTCGAACCCTTTGCAACTCCATGAACCACAACATGCCAGGCTCCTCTATCATCCACCATCTTCCGGAGTCTGCCCAGATCCATGCCCACAGCATCAACAACCCTGTCTAGCCATCTCTGCCACCCGCTTTTCCTTTTGTCTTTGATCTTTCCTAGCATCGAGGCCTTCTCCAATGAGTCCTCTCTTCTCATTTTGTGGCCAAAGTATTTGAGCTTCAGCTTCAGTATTTGTCCTTCAAAGGAGCAGTCAGGGTTGATTTCCTTTGGGATTGACTGATTTGATCTCCTTGCAGTCTCAAATGTCTTCTCCAGCACCACGGTTTGAAGGGATCTATTCATCTGTGCTCAGCCATTATCATTTTTGGCTTTGCTTGGAGTTGCAAACCAGCATCCCGACAACTGCGTTTTGCCTGCCTCTGGTCTAGTCTGAGAAAGGACTGCTTTCAAAGTGCTTTTTTTTTTTGCTACTTTTGTGAAATGTTGTTGTCTTTTGTTGCAAAATCACAGCAAAGCGCAATAGGACTGCTGCACAAATTCAACCTACAGTACTAGTTTTTCTCTCTGGGTTTTCCAACTTATACTAACTTATACCAGACCGCTGTTTACTCTGATAGGGTGAAAACACGTCGGTGTCTAGAGTACAGGCTCCCAAAGGCTACAGAGTTAATTAGGAAATCAGAGGCATAATTGTTGAAGGAAGAATGCTGGCTTCAAACACCTCATCAGCAAGAATGTCAGGCTTTTAATGAGCAGCTCGTTTACAGTGCTGGGGGTGTACAAGGCTTTTGCTAGGAATACGGCAGGCTCTGTACAATGTCAAGTTTTAATTAAGGAGATGGAGGATTGGATTCTTTCAGCCAAGTCTTGTGTAATTTCATCTGCTCTGAACTCAACAGGACAGGAAGCTCTTGACAGGGCACTCGGGGCCTACATCTGGAAACAACATGTTTCAAAGCTTTTATATAGCCTCTGCTGGGGGGTGCAGGGGAAGAAAACAGGGGAAAAATAACAAGGATGAGGGATAAGGAGCAATGGGAAGGATCTGGCAACTTACCATACAATGGGCATTTCTTTTAAAAGAGGCATTTCAGGGGTACCTAATTGGTAGCACTGGAGGTAATGTTTGTTCAGGGAACTACAAAATGAGAGGCTGGAGCTCTTATTTCTGTAGTAGTTGTGAAAGGAATCATGCTTCCAGGGCTGCCTTCTATCACAATTGGGAACAAGCCAATTCTTTGTTTCACTACTATGGAGTCTGTTTAAAAAAGAGAGGAGAAGAAGAAGGCAAACTTTCCCAGTCATTAAATATTGGCTGGGTCTCATTAGGGTTTTCTTATCCCCAAACAGCTTTCAATACCTACATAGTTTTCCTTACTGTTTTACAGCCAGCTACCTGTAAAATGTAGAAGTTTGATGTTCACATTTTGCACTCTTAAGTTGATTTATGATCATTGCATTTTCAGTTTCTCTTTGATTCCAAAAAATTTGCCTATTTTAATCAGTAGATAAATCTACAACATTTTTGGTTAAAGAATATGTCAAAGAAAATAATTTTAGTAAGTGGAAGAAAGAATTAATTGGCCTTTACTTGGGCTAGGCAACCTGAAGAACAAAAGCTGTATTGGACCAAAAGTTCTACAAATAAGCTGTATGCATGTTTTCCAAAATATGTCCCCTTGCCTTTGAAAACATTATTAATAGGCCTTTGCAGCTTATTTGATCTGTCAGTCTAGTGATACATAAGGTTGTTTGCTTCTGCACACACAGATAAAATATCTTTACTTTTTGTAAAAGTTGTAATTCAAAATCCTTTTGCCCCAGACATCCCCAGAATTGGCACAGAGCAAGAGTATACTGTCCACTCTAACTGTGCCACTTTTGGGGTAGTGAAATTGGGTGACCACTGACATTCTTTTTGACACCCTCGACACCATCATCATAACTACAGTAGGGGTCCTTCCTCTGTCACCTGTCCCCTTAATAACAGGTGTGGGGCAGAAGGTGAGAATGCTTTTCTCCAGCACCCTCAAATACTAGCAGCTGTACTATGGCCCATATCCAAGGGTCCTCCTTTATAATATAGTCCCACTCTCCATAAGTTTCAGGTACTTCCTTGTCATCTTTTCAGCCTGATATTCCTCCTCTCCTCCTCCTCCTCTAGTCCTCTTGCCAGGCTTTCCTTCGCTGGAGTCTCTTCTTCTCCCCTCAGACTGCTTTCCTACATCCTTCAGTGCCACTTTTATATCTAATATCTCCCAGCTATCCCTTTTTTCCTTCCCCCTCTTCCAGGGGCTGCTCTGTACTTCCCTACCATCTCATCTACCATCTCCAAAGGCAGTGTTTTGGTTTGAGTCTGTCACTTTCTGGCCATAGCCTCTGGTTCCCCAGTGGATTCTGCTTTTTGACTCTCCCCATTGCCAGGACTGGGGTTAGATGGCCTGCCTCACCTAGACCAATTTCAACAGAATGTTTATCATAAGCAATGCAGCAGGTCAGCAGTTTGATACCTGAATACTGCAGGATGGAATGAGCTCCCATCTTTGTCCCAGCTCTTGCTAACCTAGCAGTTTGGAAGCAAGAAATTGCAAGTAGATAAATAGGGACCACATCAGTGGGAAGGTAAACAGTGTTCCATGTGCTCCGGTATATATTCATGCCTGTCACATGACCACGGAAACATCTGGGGAAGCTGACAGCGCTGGCTCTTCGGCTATGAAACAGAGATAAGCACTGACTCCTAGAGTTGGATACGAATGGCTTTTGAGCAAGGGTGGCCTTTACCTTACAGGGGTTCCCAACCTATGGCCCGTGAGCCAGACCCAGCCCACAACACCATTTCATCCAGCCCGTCACTACCTCCGCCAGACCCAGAAGTGGAAGTGGGCACATTTATGTCAGCCATAAAACACGCCCAGACTTGCACAAACACACACGTGGCTGTTGTAAACATGGAAGTGAGCGCATTTGTGGCAGCTGTAAATGTGCTCACTTCTACTTCCAGTCGGCGTGGTCCAGCCCACTCAGCTATTTGGGGGCCATGGTCAGGCCTGTCGTCAGTGGTGGGATGTCAAACTTTTTACTAACCCACCGCGACATCATCACACTGGGAAAAGTTACTACCAGTTCTGGCGAGCTGCTGCGAACCTGTTACATCCCATCACTGACTGTGGTGTAAAAAGTTTGCCCTCCCCTGCCTTAGCAGGTCTCTTTAGCAATGGTGCATGGGGTACACAGAAAGAGCCTCCTCAAAGATTATGGTATTTTTGAACCACAATCAGGCATACCCTGGTAACGGCAGCCTTGTGTTGCTGGCTAATCTTTCTCACACTAGGTCAGGTTAAAGGAACTGCAGCTTTTCCCACCCCCATACCCCATAACTATCTTGGGGGAAAGGTCTTGGTGGGGGGAAGTCAGTGGCCTTGTCTTATCTCCCTCCCTCCCTCCGGAAGGGCTTGCCTATCCCACCCTTCCCTTTCTCTCTCTCTCCGTTTTCTTCCTGAGGGCTTGCAATTTCAAACTGTCGCGTCTTGTCTCAGCTGGACTAATCGATCTAATCTCCAGGTGCCCCCGCCCGCGAACATCGAGGGTTGACTGGCTTGCAGAGGTTGGTGGTGGTTCGCCCTTCTTAGTCACCTCGCTGCCATCTCTGCTCCCCCCCAATAATAATAATAAAAACAAACCCTTTGCCGCTTCCTGAAAAAAGAATGGGGAGACTGCTTCAGGTGGGAAGGTTAGGCAGAGCAGGCAGGCATGTGCATGTGCTCCAGGGACTCCGGAGAGGGGCACACAATCACCTCCTTGGGCTCCTGGCCCAAAAGACAGCCGCGTGAGGGAAAAGAAGTTTGAGGCTTGGGGCAGAGAGCAGGAGAGGGAAAACGCATGCGAAGACTCGGGCACCCAAGTGTAGTGTCCTCCTCTTCCCTTTGGCATGAGAGGCGGCCATGCACATTTGTTTTGAGGCCTGGCTGCCTCCCCATGGAAAGTGTCACCCAGGGCGACCCGGTCCACCCCCCACGCTACGCCAGTGTTCTTAGTTCAACCTATGGCTAGCTGGGTGACATAACTGGACAAAGAATACTGTACTACATATCAGGAGAAAGGCTGTTAGAGAACTAGTTTTGCATCTGAGAAAACATTCAGTTATGCCGGAGGAACTAAAATCTGGGTGAGGAATTGGACCCCCTCTCCACAATTATCTATCCACTGCTCAAATGTTGTAAGGGAGCATGTTTCACCCAGCAGGAAGAGCCTTTCTACTTTCTATTTTGCCTGGTGAATGACTTTGCTCCTTCACCCCCTAGCAGCCTATGCTTCCTTACTAATTTGTCCATTTTCTCTTGTACCGGTACCTCCCTGTGAAATCCAGAGTCATTTGGTTCCTAAAATTTTATGACTTTCATGCTGTATGTTTTCTTGTAGTGATATAGCTCGTGATCTGGTTCCTTTTCATTTAGGCACCACAAGATCATCATTTGCACTGCAGTGGTCCAACATAAGGCTCCTTCTTTCTCCCCATTGATCATATATGATTTGCTTCTGCTCTGGACATTTGTTCAGACCTTTCCCCTAGTGCGGGCACCACAAATTAAAACAATTCCTATTTCTCTTCCTTGTTGTTAACTGAACATGATGGGTGGTGTGAAAAGGTCTCAGAAGGAGGAACAGCTGTGTGGCCCCGGTTGATTTTAAAATCAGCGCCTCTGCCACTGCCATTGCCACTGGACGCTCCCTGGCCGGGGAGGGAAGGAGAAACAGCACCAGACACTCCTGCGGCCAACTTGCCCTGGAGGGAAATGGACATAGTGGGTGGGGTGGACTTTGTGAGGTTTTTTGCGCATTGTTTTTTATGTATTTTGGAAGTGTTTTTAAGATGACTTTATATTTTGTAACTGTGATTGGGGATGTTTTGAAATGTTTTTGTGATGTGATATCTTGTAATTGTGATGCTGTATATTGTTTTGTTACTGTATATTTTGCATCTTTGTTAGCCGCCCAGAGTCGCTTGGTGAGTGGGGCGGCATACAAGTCGAAAAATGAAAAATGAAATGAAATACTGTATCTATCCTGGGGAAAGTTTTTAATCTGCATGTTTGCTTGCCTTTTAAAAATGAGCTATTGAGTTTAGTTTTAAATTCCTCCAATGAACAATATGTTTCCAATGAATCACCAGGAATTGATTCTTGTTTTACAGAGTAGAATGTCTTGTCTTTTGCCAAAGATATGCTGGTAATTAATACAATGCACTTTCTTTTTTCCAAACAAATACATTTTACACATACATAAAGTTTACCATATTCTAATAAATTAAGAGATATTCCTATCAATCTTATCTCCTCCCATCTACCTCTTTAAAAAGGATAAATATGTGAATTTGCTGATCTGACTGTTCTTTTCCATCATCGGCGTCGGCTGAAACTCATATCTGAGAATGCATTTTGTTCTGAAGCAGGAAAAATGCCGTTGGCATGAATTTGTTTAAGGTGGATCCCAGCTTGCCATGAAGTGACCCACACGCTATGATCACGGAGCCATCTCCTCCGACACATATGAAATGAGGCAAGCAGGATTTAACTCAGGGATTGTGAGGAACTGCCACAGCCTTGAGGATATTATCAAGGTGCACCTTCACAGCAGTCCATCTGGCATGGCCTCTTCCGCCTTGTTCCTTCTCTGCTTATTTTGCTGTTGGGTCTCCTTTCAATAATCTATAAGGTAATTCCTATTTTACAAGCTGAGCAAATCCATGAATCCAAGAGTTCTTATCTGCAATCTTAAACTTGCAATTATCTTGTTGGCATCAGAAAATGGCTGACTCTTTTTTTTTTTTTTGGGGGGGGGGTCATATTCCCTAGATACATTATCAATTACTCTGCATAGAAAACTTTTTTCAGATTTTTCAAGGGCAACCTGTAGAGAGGCACAGGTCAGCACTGGGTGGAACTGTCACTTATAGGCTAGATCAGGAATTCTTAACCTGCAGCCCGTGGGGCAGATGTGGCCCACGGCACCATTTCATGTCCCCCCCCCCTCCACCACACCAGAAAGTGCCATATGGTGGAGGAAGGGCAAAATGGCAATCTAGCCCCCAAGGCTGTCTGAGGGAGCGTGATCTGGCCCCTGGCTTAAAAAGGTTGAGAACTAATTATTCAATTCAATTCAATTAATTAATAATTAATTAATCAATTAAACAAACTCCTGGGCTAGATCACAGACTAAAAGCTGCCTGCTTTTTTCTCCATTTCTGTTTCATTTTCTTGTTCCTCCCCACCCAGCAGGCTGTCAAAGAGCAGGTTATTCTTGCCAGAAGGATTACTAGGCTTCTGGCAGAGAGCTTTTGTTGCATTCATATGAAGTTAGATGACCTATTTCTATAGGGAAATCTCAAAGTTTGAGAAAATGTCTTTTACATTCCAGATTTCCCCCTCTCCAGTTCCCATTAAACCCAATCCAGCATGGCCAGCACTATGGAAGAAGATGCCAAGGCCTAGCAGCGGCTGAGAACATTGCCCCCTCCTCTGGGCCCACAACAATGGCCTGAGGAAGAAGATGCCAAGGCCTAGCAGTGGCTGAGAACATCGCCCCCTCCTCTGGGCCCACCTTGCCCACTCCTCTGGGCCAACTCCTCTGGGCCCACTTGTTCTGGTTTGGTTGTTTTATGTGGTTGCTTTATAATTTTTATTGTACTGTTGTTTTGACTGTAAGCCGCCCTGAGTCGCCTCGGCGAGTGGGCGGCAATATAAATCTAAATAAATAAATAAATAATAAATAATAAATAAATAATAAATAAAACCTCTGAAGGTGCTCACCCCTAGTAAAAGAGATAAGTGGCTGCAGCCATCATTTGTTTTGCTCTAAAGCAGTGGTTCATGTGCCCCATGCTGGAGAACTTCAATTCCCAGAAGCCTAAGTCAATTGTACATTGGCTGATCAGTGCTTTGGGGAATTGACTGAGACTTTGGGGGATTGACGTCCAAAACCGAAGGTTGGGAAACACTGCTCTAAAGGCTTCCTATTTATTAGAATAACTAACCATCCTTTTTATTATTGCTTCAGCAAACTATTAAAATGCCCTGTACAGCCATGTGTGTGGCAACAAGTCACAAGCTCTTTTTAGTCATTATTGAAGGGGAGGGACAGCAACATGATAGAGGGGGTAGATATCTTTGTCTGTACAAAGATAACCTGTATTATCCATGTAAATTCTCCAAAAAAATCAATTTGCAAATCATCATCATCACATAACAATATAGGGAATTGGAAAACTTGAGCCACCAATTTTGCTTCTATTACATGCTGTAAGATAGTGGTGGCAAACCTTGGCACTCCAGCTGTTCTGGAACTTCAATTCCCAGAAGCCCTGATCAGCAGGAGTGCTGACTTGGGCTTCAGGCCCAAGAACACCTGGAGTGCCAAGGTTTGTCACTGCTGCTAAGAGAAGCTAAATAGAATGATCCTACCCACACCTGAAAAGTGGTATTCTTTGACCAGGAGCCAAAAAAGCGTAGGTAAGGACACTGGGGGTGGGGTGGTTTGCACTGCCTCTTACATCATGTGTTCACCAGGAAAAGGACTGAACTAGGTTAGTTTAAAGAGCCTATCTAGTTGCACTCTTGGTGAAAAAGAATGAATACATTCCTATAGTATATTTCATTCCTATAGTAAAGAAGTGTTGTGGCCAGCTGGCAGCTGCTGCACTGAAGGTAAGAGAGAGAGAGAGAGTCTTACAGTAGGTTTTCAGGGTCTAAGCAGGGTCATCATCAGGAGTCCAAGATCAAAGCTGGTCGATAGCAACTGTAGGTTCAAGGGGTTTTCTGGAGGCATCATCAACGTCACATGCAGGGGTTCAGGGTTCCAAGGGTTTCAATCCAGGTCTCTCGGTGTTAGGGTCCAAGTAGGGAAAGATTGGTCCGACACAGAGCTTGCCGTCAAGCTTTAAGGAGAGTCAGACCCCACAGCTGTGGACCAGTTCAAGTGGTGTGTCCGGGCACTACTTTTCAGCTGCACAGCTCAGCACTGTTGTCAGCCTGAGGGAGTGGCAACAGGTCCTCCTCAGGCTCAGACTCCAGATCGGAGACAGCAGCAGGGAACTGGGCCGGCTGACTCTCCTCCTCTTCGTACCCAGGACGCCAGGTCACAGCAATAACTGACTGACTGAGATGGAGGAGAGATGGCACTGAATTAAGATGGCAGTCCCTACTAGAAGAGAGCCACTGAATTAATGGGATTTTAAAGTACTGACTCATTGTTCTTAATGCAGTTAGTTTGCTCTAGTTGGGACTACCAATTGGATATAGACCTGTGCTTTTAAACCGTGTCTGACAAGCAGGAGCATAGAAGTGGCTCTTTCGATATGAAGAACATGAATGATGAGGACTATTTCATGTCTTTGGTTTCTGTCTGACACACCACGTCTTTCCTGTAAGAAACAATGAACGGTCACTCTAAAACTCTTACTCCATTTTCAGTTGGAGTGACAGTTAGAATGGCCTAACTGCCTCAGAATCCTATATTTTCCCTCTGTTTCATGTCCACTCCTGACTGACTCATTGCTCCTCATAAAATTAATGTGTTGTTTTCCCCCCAGCTAGCTGAAATCAATTTGGTTATTGCTTTAAAACACACTGGGTGAAATCCAGTAGTAAATCACAACTGGAAGAAACTTATTGAATCAATGGAGCTTACAGATGAGTTGACTCCCCTTGTAGTCAATGATTCAACAGGCTTACTCTAGTAACAATTTACTCTTGGATTTCAGCCATTGTTTTAAACTGAGTTTTAAAACTCAAAAGGGCATTATCTAATTTATGGCCCTAATGCTTATGATACCTCCCAGATTTGTAGTTCAGTATTTCACACATGTTCAAATGTTGTTTTAGGGAGACAGGTATAACACATCCTATCATTTCCCTCCCCTACATAATACCATTTTTCTTGTCTTTACCAAAAAAAAAAAAATCCAACTTGTTTGCAGAAGTTTGCCCAGACAGGAATTTAATCTCAGGGCAAATTTAGAAGCTGTAACTCTTGTGCCTGCTATTGCAGCTCTCAATAAATATTATTACTTTTATAGGAAAGTGTTTGAGCTTCCCTCAAAAGTCTTCAACAACACAAGTATCAACTGCCTACATTTGGTATTTAGTTCCAACTTAAATAGACCCACTGAATCAACTGGAACTGGTCAACACTTGAGTTCTATTAATTCAGTGGATCTACTTTACTCTAGATTAACATCGAATTCAGGTGAATGTATGGCAGGGAGTATAAAGAGTGCACAGTACTGTATACAAATTTATGCTGAGTGAGGAAGTATTATTTGATTCTTCCTCTCCCCCTCCCCCATTCCTTATACTGTATATAGGAATAATACAGAACAACAACAAGATGTTTGTTAGCAATAATACCGTGACTAAAAATGGATCAGGAACACTCAGGTTCAAATCCAGTCTCATCCTTTCATTCTCTAGGTAGCCTATCACTGTAATTAAGCCTTTGTCTACAGCAGGGATTCTCAACCTGTGGCCCATGACACCATTTCATGTGCCCCACTGCCTCCACCACACTAGGAAGTACTATGTGATGGAGAAAGGGCAAAATGGCCATCCAGCCCCAGAAGCTGTCTGAGGGAGCATGACCCAGCCCCTGACTTTAAAAGGTTGAGAACTCCCTGTCTACAATATGGAATAATCATAGTACCTTAAAAGGCTATTTTACTGTTTAAAATTATTAGTTTAAGGTGTTTTTTCCCTTCTGTATTAACTGTGATCTAGGTTGATGTACTGCCATATTGATTGTGCTGCTATATGGGATTGTGGGGGTCCTGAGTTTTAATCTGTCAACTGCCCAGAATAATGTGTTTACTAAAAATGAGATATATAAATCAAATTAAATGAATGAATGTACACTAGGTTCCACAAGTCTTGTTGTTATCTGATTTTTAACATTGTGGGATGCATTGATCGCACAATGTTAAAAAAAAGCCCTGTTCCCCTGGAGGCTGCAGCAAGCCAAAACGTCAGGATTTGAATCCCGACATTTTGGCTTGCTGCAGCCTCCAAGGAGATAGGGGAACTTTGGAAACAGCGCGGATTGGGTCCCCCGACCCCCTGGAGCCAGCGGGGAGGGGGGGCAGAGAGCCCCAAATGGGAAAAAAAACATCCATTTTTCAACCCATTTCGGGCTCCCTGCCGGCTCCAGGGAGGTCGGAGGACCCAATCCGTATTATTTCCAAAGTTTCCCCACCTCTCTGAAGGCTGCATCAAGCCAAACGTCGGGATTCGAACCCCGACATTGTGGTTTGCTGCACTGGCCGGGGAGGTGGGGAAACTCCAGAAACAGCACGGATCGGGTCCTCCGACCTCCCTGGAGCTGGCAGGGGGGGGGGGTCAGGGAGCCCAAAATGGGTGGGGGAAAAAGGACCCGATCCACAGCTGCGGGTTGGCTGGGGAAACAGACAGGGACTTCCTGTCGGTTTCCCTAGCCACCCGCCCCGGCCTCCGCAGCTGTGTGGTGGCTGGGGAAGCTGAACGGAGAACCCCATTCAGTTTTCCAGCCACCCTGCTGCTACAAATGGCTGCATCAGATTATGCTAACAGATTGTTATCCAATGTAAAATTTCTTTAGAAATTTTGTATCGTTATCCAATTTTAGCGTTATATGATGCAGTCATTATCCGAGGTATTACTGTACTTGTTAGTAAAGTACTTTGAACAACCTGCTTTCACATTACCAAAAAAGGAAGAAAGAAATACAAGTAATACCCAGGATAATGCGAGTACCGGATAGCGTGAAAACCGCATAACGTTACAAGATTTTCGAAAAAAATCTTGTATCGAATAACACGATTTTTAACGTTATCTGATACAGTCGTTCTTAGCAGCAGGGTGGGTGGAAAGCTGAACGGGGTTCTCCGTTCAGCTTCCCAGCCACCCTGCAGCTATGGAGGCAGGGGTGGGGAGGCTGGAAAGCTGACAGGGGGCTCCCCCATCGGCTTACCCAGCCACCCCACAGCTGCGGAGGCAAGGGCGGGTGGCTAGGGAAGCCGACAGGGAGTCCTGGTCAGCTTCCCCAGCCACCCTGCAGCTGTAGATCGGGTCCTCTGATCTCTCTGGAGCAGGCAGGGGACACGATCCAAGCTGTTTCTGGGCTTCCCCGACATCCTCAGCCAGTGCAGCAAGCCAGAATGTCAGGATTCGAACCCTGACATTCTGGCTTGCTGCACTGGCTGAGGACGTCGGGGAAGCCCAGAAACAGCTTGGATCAGGTCTCCACACCTCCATGGACCCGGCGGCAGCGGGGGGTGTCAGAGACCCCAAAATTGGTTTAAAAAAGTCCATTTTCTTTACCAATTTTGGGGTCTCTGACCCCCCCCCCGGGTCCAGGGAGGTGTGGAGACCCAATCCAAGCTGTTTCTGGGCTTCCCCGACGTCCTCAGCCAGTGCAGCAAGCCAGAATGTCGGGATTCGAACTCTGACATTCTGGCTTGCTGCACTGGCTGAGGACGTCGCGGAAGCCCAGAAACAGCTTGGATCGGGTCTCCACACCTCCCTGGACCCAGCGGGGGGGGGTCAGAAACCCCAAAATTGGTAAAAAAAAATGGACTTTTTAAAACCAATTTTGGGGTCTCTGACCCCCCCCCCCCGGCCGGGTCCAGGGAGGTGGGGAGACCCGATCCAAGCTGTTTCCAAAGTTCCCCCACCTCCCTGGAGGCTGCAGCAAGCCAAAATGTCAGGATTCAAATCCCGACGTTCTGGCTTGCTGCAGCCTCCAGGGAAACAGGGCTTTTTTTAACATTGTGTAATCAATGTATCGCACAACATTAAAAACCAGATAACGACGGGACTTGTGGAACCAAGTCATAACGTTATCCAGGGTACTAATGTACTGTATTTTCAAATTTTATTAGGCATGCTTAATCTGTTTCTCTTCTCTCTTAACAGATCCATTGACTGCAAATTAGAAGACCTCAGAGACCAAAGGGCCTTCATCATCATCATCATCGTCATTATTATTTGTTCATATCTCTCATGGAGATCTGATGTGATATGCCATGCAGCCTATAACCAATTCATCTCTCCGTTCCACATGCCCTCTTTGCTCTAAAAAGTTTAGCAACATGCTATACCTGGACCCCTGCCTGCACAGTTTTTGTTTTTTCTGTTCCCAGGATCTGTTGGAATCTGAGGTGGAATGTCCTTGCTGTAAAGAACCATTTAACTCAATTTTTCACCCTGTAAGAAAAAAAGGGTGTCCTGAAGAACTCTTGTTCTCAAGGCGATCCAAAGACCAGGCTTTCTCGGTGTTCCCCACTGAAAAGCATCTCAAAGAACACAGCGCTTTATCTTCCAGAAAATATATGGGAAAGGTCCAATCCTTTCCTTTCAAAAATTATTGCAAAGCTGAGATCATTTCATCCTCTGAAGATCTCCCCATTTCTCCAATGGATTTGAAGAAACCTCTCAAGTTTTCATCTTTGAAGTCACTACCAAAAGACAACATACCCTTTAATAGATTTGCAAAATGGCAGGCTAATTGTGAACATCAACATTTATCTGCCTTGGAGGAAAAGGCAACTTCAGACCAGGTATTGCAAGACTCAGAGCCGGAGGAGTCTGCATTGAGATGTACTCCAGAAGTGAACAAATCTAATTTGAAAAAAATTCACAAACCTTCCTCACTGAGGCTATCACAAAAAGACAATATTTATGGATCTATAAAACGTCAGGCTGGGCATGAATGCCACCATCTGCATGTCCTAGGGAAGAAACCAAATACAGACCAGCTACTTTTTGAATCAGTAGAGGATGAAAATGCACTCTCATCCATCCCAGAGCTGAAAAACTTTAAAGATGATACCAACAAGCTTAGTCATAAAGCAGCACCTGTCAATTTATCAAAGCCAAACATTATAGAAGCCGTATTGCTCCTTTTTTTGGCTGGGCTCATAGTTTTTATATGTATTTATATATATTTATGGTTTGCAGTCCTACACAGATAACAGAAGCTGGTTAGCAGAAATATCAGACTGGTACATCTGGTATTGTAGTGAAAGGGAAAATGGTACTTATTTTCTGAGTAAATATGCCCTAATACAGTGATGGCCAACCTTGGCACTCCAGATGTTCTTGAGCTTCAATTCTCAGAAGCCCTGATCTGCAGGAGTGACGACTTGGGCTTCTGGAATTTGAAGTCCTGGAGTGCCAAGGTTGGCCATCACTGCCCTAATGTAGCAGATGACCCAAAAGATCTTCACATAATGGGCCATTTGATACATTATAAGAAATTGTGTTCATATTAGTTGTATTCTTGCATAATCACAATAAGCTAGAATTCTCCAGATTCCTGCCTTATGATTTGCAAGCAGAAATACTGCATTTATAGGTGTAAAATGTGTAAAGTAATTTCCAAATTAACCACTGATTTATTATCCCATAGGCTCCCATGCATTATACCCCACTTCATTTGGATACATGGAGACATAATGTCAGGTATAAATACAGTACACATGGTTGCAAGTAGAACACAGACAGGGATGCCAAAGAAAAATATCTGACAGTGACACCTTTTGCAGTCATTTCTGATATCACTATGGCCAACCATATGTACTGTATGTATACACTTGAAATTCTGGATAGCACTTCATGCATCTGATACAACAGACTGTTCTCCAAGAATACTCGTGCTCTAAGTACCACAGGAGTCTCTAACGTTTTAAGTGTGGATCTAGAAGTATGACTGCAAGAATTTAGGTATTTGGAATCACTTCTAATACTAACTACAGCCTTTGATCAGAAAAAACACTTCTTTAGACAATAGCTCCCAAAAATTCCCCAGCCAATAACTCTGCTGGCTGAAAGATTATGGAAGCTGTATAATCCATAAAGCTAATTTGTTCAAGTTCTAAGTACTTTGGCCACAGAGTCATCACTGATTGAGTCTCATAAGGATCTAAGAATCTTTCTGCCATGTCCTTTGAAAAAACTAGCTTCCACATGAAACTGGATCTTCTCTAATGTATTAAGACCCTGCACAGCATAATGGCTATCTTGCTGATGTCACCTGAAGATCCTTTTCATTACTGTGTTCTATACGATGCCGGTTCATGACTTTGGTGTTATTTTACTGTTTATAGCTTTTTGAAAAATTCCTTTGTTTTGTTGTACAGGTATCTAATTTGCATAACCTTATGGAATTTTGCTTTTCTAGTACCATAACACTATTAAAAATTAAGTGTGCAGTTTTATACTTGTCTACTCATAAAGAAATCTGATTCTGTTTAATGGTACTTGGCTCCCAAGTATGTCTGTATGTAGACTCTGGTCTGAATTAGAAACATTTTTCTATATGAGGACAAACCATTTGTGTAAATAAAGTTTTGCTTTGAATTGCCTAATGTTAGAATCATGTCTCGTATAAGTAACCATATATGTTGCCCTAAATTTATTTATTTATTCAATTTATATGCCACCCTACTCGGTGCAACCGACTCAGGGCGGCTCACAAAACTCACAAATATAACATTCAACACTATAATCAACAATATGTTACATAATCACAATAAATTTGAAATTAAATATAATAGAAAATACAATATAATACAATACAACAAAACAGACAAATAACAAGAAATACATCAATATTATCTGTGTATATCATAGAAATAATTACAAACAATCACTTCCCTCCGGGCAGGTAATTATAATTACAAAGCAGCAGAATAGCAACGAATACATTAATATCATCTGTACATATCATAAAACAAATTGCAATGCAAAACAATCACTTCCCTCTGAGCAGACAGATATAGTCACTTCTCTCCAAATAGACAGTTTTGGTCACTTCCATCCGAGTAGGCACTGGGCAAAGAGATCCTTCCCCAGCCCCAGGAGGGTGGGACCCAAGATCAGCTGGGCGGTGATTTTCAGCCACCCAGCAAATTCCATGCATTTTCCTAACCCGGGGAAGTTCCCCGGCGTTGGAAGGCTCCACTTGTGGCTGGCGGCAGCATGGTCTTAAAGCCCCCCGACCCCCCGCAGGTGGTGTCCTTTTCTCCCTTCACCGGGCCGGATGTTCTACTGGAATTTAAAATGTGAGTCATTTGCATTGTAAGAGCACAACCGGACAGGTGTTGCTCTTGCTTTTTGTCCCATGTTTCTCACTAATCATTTCAATATTCTCTCCAGTGACCAGACCATATTATTGCCAATCCCAAGTTGATCCAGTCTTTCTGTGTAAACACCCAGTACGTTTTGTTCAACCCTCATTGCCCCCCCTTTTTTGCTCTACTTCCTATTGCATTTCTTTCTCTCTATTGTCTTGTGACCCTAATAAGACATTCAATGTAAGTGAGATATTTAAGGAGTGGTTTTCATGTTTTGAACTAGAATGCTGGTAGTGAGATTTAGGATTTTTTTTTTTAGTGGTATTAAAGATGGATCTTTCTGTGTATTCGTTTTAATTTGCAAGGTCTGTTTTTTTTTATTAAAAAGTCTGAAGGTTAAAGCGCAGATTTACCACAACATGCTAAAAATACTGCATCAAGAAAGTGACCAAGAAAAAGTACTTCAGTATACAAAAGTTAGTACAAACATTATTTATTTATTTTATTTTATTTATTTAATTAAATTTATGTATATTTTTCAAATTTCTAGAAAGGCAGTCTACATGCCTAGTATCTATATTTAGCAAAAGCAGAGTACAGTATACTGTATCACTTTGCTTTCCCTTAGCACACCATTTAATTAGGGATCAGTGGGCATCAGTTTTCTCTGCTGATGTAATTCCAGGATGAGGACTTTACTCACTGAGCTAAGGAGAACAGTAACTCCAGTTGGCCTTATACCCCACAGCACTTCTCCTGCATGAAGCCAGTACTTTAGATCATTTTCAAACAAGTAACAAATATGCTTGTGTGTCAGATTCTGAGCCAAGAGAGGTTAATCAGAGGCTTTTCTTTAATCATTTAAATACAGGCCAGCTGTATGCCTACAAAGCCAGTTTCTACATGTCTTCATGAAAATGTGGATGGAAACTTTTCACTCTTTTGGGCACAGATAGAAATAAGTGTATTTATTTTGCTATCATTGCCCATTTTTCTTCTTTCCTTCGCATCTTTTCCACTATACCGTCATGTTTTGTTTTTCATATACTCTTGCTTTTATGTTGCATGAGCTGACCTATTTCTGGAGATCTGATTAATTTTGGGGGCCCTACAGGATAAAATAGCTGGCTAGATAGTTCTGTGGCTTAAGTACGTAGCTGTTTAGCCAGAAGTTGGGAGTTTGATTTTTTTTTTATCTCCTTCCCTGACCGGGAGGGGATAAAAGAACTTTTGGGCCTCGTGGTGGGCCGAGGACTGCTGTTGTCACTACCACAGCTGCCCGAGCCCCCGCCCTCCCCTGGCCGAAGAAGGAACAGAGAACCAGCCTATTGTATTGCATTTTTTCTTATGTTAGACATATTGATTTTATCGACTATATTGTGTTATGATGTTGTATTTATATTTTATATTATAATATTGTTGTTTCATGGAATGTTAGCCACTCTGAGTTCCACCGTCGAGTAGAGCGGCATACAAGTCTAATAAAAGAAAAGAGATGAGATGAGATGGCTATATGGTATTGTTGATGTAATGGGCACAGTGTTGAGCAGGTTGAGGAGGATGGTGGAGGATAGGGGTGTCTGGAATGCAATGGTCCGTGGGGCCGCAGGGGGTAGGAACCGACTGTGCGACTGAACAACAACAAAACAATGGAAAGATTGAAATGTACAAAGTTAAATTATATTGGGATCAATTCATTGGTTCTTCTAGTCTAGTGTTATTGATATTGTCAGCAGCTCTATAGGAATTCTGGCATGTTTTTCTCCAGCCCTATTTTGAGACACTGAGAATTAAAGTTGTGACCTCTACATGCAAAGTAGATGCTCTATCATTCTGAAGAAGGAAACCTTTCTTTTTACTACTAGCATGGAGCTTCCTTCCTTTTTTTTTTTTTTTTTGAAGGAACTAATACAATTTTAAGGATTAGCGTTGTGACTGTGTGCTTCTCTGCTTCCTCCTACTGTACTTGATTTCTAAATGTTATATAGTGCATTGCTTTTAGAAAAATTGCATAAATTGCTGGTGTTGTTTTTTCCTTTCCAAAGTAACTATACTTGTAACAGCTGCATGTAGAATATCCTACCACTCAGAGTAAGTGAAAATATGTTTTCCTTATCTTTTTTTTTAAAAAAATATCCCCAACCAAATGATGCCAAAGAACAGTCAACTAAAGGACAGATGTCTAGAAAGGAGCCAGTGTTCTGTGAAAGTTGAGCAGCCCAAAGGCACTCGCCAAAACATTATTTACAGTCTGTCTGAGTTTTTCAGAAGCAGGTAATCTACAGTGCATCAGGTCATCCAGATGAAACAGAAACCTGTGGAAGGAGAGTTCTCTCTTTGAATGAACCAATTGCTTATGAATGGAAAGAAGTGGGATTATTGGTTAGATCTGCCTTGAGGTATCTGGAAGAAATCCACCTGGGCATTACGAAAGTAAGTCCCAAAGTAGGCATTTCATCTATCATCTTATGAAGAAAAAAAACTACTACTACAGGAAGGAAGGTAGGATAAACCCCAAAGGAAAAGAAAGAAAAATCCTTTCAATAAAGTAAGTAGTATTAGTATATCTGTTGGTGAAGAATTCTGACATAAAGCCTAAGCATAAAAAAAAGGAAACTAGTCTGATATACTAGTCCTCTCTGTGTTTTAATTTTGCCCAAATATTATTGTAAGCTGCAATGCAGAAACAAGATACTTGCCACATCCATTTTGTTCATACTGAAACTCAGCAGGACCTATCATGTAATGGAGATTTTTTCTGTCTCTTCATATGAGCTGCTGCAATTAAAATCATCCTTAAGGGCGTTATAGGCATCATAGATGCATGTGATGGAGGATACCATATTACAATCCCACTCTGGTAAATTAGTGTCAAATCATACGATACAAGAAATGCATATTTCCTTCTTTAACATTATCTCTGCACACATGGAGGTATTTCAAACAAACATATCAGCCATGTGATCCATATAAAAAAATGTAGAAGAAGAAGGTGACACCTTTTTTTTAAACCACTAAACAAAAAAAAATCATTGTGAGCTTTTGTGATTTAAGATCTCTTCTTCAAGGTATGCAAAGGTAGGGAAATCATCAATGAAAGTCCAAATGTTCATGGCATGGTGATCTGTTTGCCAGACTCCATTCTTAAAAATAAGTGTGAACTAGCAGTCCATTTTATATCCCTTCCCTATTTAACCAACATAGGAAACAAGGTCTCTGTTTATTGCTCTCTCCAAATGGCTCAATTGTGACTATAGGCCAGTGGTGGCAGTGGTGGGCACCAGCAGGTTCACACCAGTTCGTCAGAACCAGTAGGAGAAATTCTGGCTGGCCCCACCCATCCAAGTTTTGAAATAAAGTAGTTATAATTTGGGTGAAACGTAGGGCTTCCACCCTGGCCACATCCACCATACCATTCCCATAGAGTAGCAAAATTTTTTGAATCTCACCCACCCAGTCACATGGCCATGCCCACAGAGTAGGCCATGCTCACAGAGTAGGCCATGCCCACAGTATGGTAGTAAATTTTTTTGGACTCCACCACTGATCACATCCTGTTCTCAATGGTAATGAAGAAAGCAGAGGCAGAAGAGTGGTGGCAGGACTAATTCAAGCAATTTTGCTGCTGGGGTAGAGGATAAGGTGTTACTGCCTTTGTATGAGAAACCTGGGCCATGAATTTTACTTGAACACTAGCAATGGGATACTTACTTTCCCCTTCCACAATGCCAGTAACAGCTATTTTAAGGGCCTAGGACAGTCCTTAGATGGCAGGTTGATCTGCTTTTGAAGAAGGAAACATTCAGGGTCTGTTTCTGCCTATCCCTCCCATCCCCAGCATCAACTGTCTCACTGTATGTAGTAGGCATATCAGAAAACAAAACAAAACAAAAATAAAATAAAAAAACATTGTGGCACTTTAAAGACTAACTGCTATATTTTTACATGTAGTAGGAGGGACAGCTCTTTGTGATGGCATATCAGCAGCAGCAATGTGCAGCTTGGGTCTCCAGAAAGTGGCTGACAATCTGACAGGCCTTTAACTGGTGACATCAATCACCTTTTAGGGTTCTGTGTGCACCAAGAGACAATTCCAGCCTGAGTTTCACCACTGGAAGACAAGGTATGTGTCCCTCCTCAAAGTCTCTTGAGGAAATCCCAAACAATAAACCAATCTCCGGGGGGGGGGGGGGAGAGGCAACCCTTCCTTCTATCAACTCCTGCTTCAGTTTCAAGGGCCAAGGAAGGGGTCCTATATTGGGAAGGAAGTCAAAAAATGAAGGGGTCTCAGGGAGGTGCTGTTTAACAGAGGTTAGGCCAAAATCAACTGCTCTCTCCATACAACAGTCCCCAAAACTTTAAACAGCCCCTTATTTCTGATCATTAATCAGAGACAGCATCTGCAGCAGAACATTGTGCCAAAGTGTCTCCATCCATGTCATAAAGAAACAGAGATTGTTTTCAGGTTTATGAAGAGGGAGGATTCCAAGATGCAAGTACCACTTCCCTCAAGTGAGATGCTGATATTCTACTGTGATTCACAATTTTGAAGTCAAACCCCTCTATTCAACATTTCTTTAAATTTAAGGTAAAGGGTAAAGGTCACCCTTGCTCAAAAACCAGTCGTATCCAACTCTAGGGTTCAGTGCTCAGCTCTGTTTACAACCAAAGAATCAGCACTATCTGCATCTGCAGACATTTCAATGGACAGGTGGCAGGCATGCCTAGACACCGGAGTGCATGGAACACTGTTTACCTTCCCACCGAAGCAGTACCTATTTATCTACTTGCAATTTCTTGCTTTTGAACTGCTAGTTTGGCAGGAGCTGGAACAGAGACAGGAGCTCATTCCATCATGCAGTATTCAGGTATTTAACTCTGACCTTCCAGTCTTCAAGCTTAGCATCTTAACCACTTGAGCCTCCACAGTCCCCCTTTTTAAATTTACAGCTCAACAAAATATCACAGTTACTTTTACTTTATCATAGCTGTACAACAGTAGTTGCTAAACTGCCTGCATCAGATGTTCTTGTGCTACAACTACTTGAAACCTTAGGCTAGCACAGTGAATGGTCAAGATTATTAGAAGTTGTAGTCCATCTGGGGCCCAAGATGGAGAACCTAGACATTACAATAAGCACTGTAATGAACAAAACGTCTACTGGGACCTAGAAAAACATAGACACAGGTAGATTATTCTGAATGCTTTCCTTAAACTTTACATTTGTAAAGCACTAACCGTATCTCTTTACAGCTTTGGAGCTCTGAAGGCCTCATTTTGCTCTACAGAACTTAGAAGAAGGGGATATGAGCGATAGGAAGGCTTGGTTAGAACAACAAATGAACTTTCATATTGGGTTAAACAAAGCAGGCAAATCTATTCAGAGAGAGAGAGACACTGCTGTTTAGTCTGAGGATCACGTGGTTACTCCAGGCAATATTTCATCTTTTTCAAACTCACTTTATGGAAACAGAACACTAAAAGGGAACCAGGAGCAATTTATAGTATCTTTCCAGATGTGGCAGATTCTGTATCATTTGTCAGTTGGGCTTGATGTTCAGTAACATATTTCCAAGGGAGAAGGGAATCTTCCCCGTGGGCCCAAGAATGATTTTAGAACATATTTTCCACATTCACCCATGCCCAGCTCATTCTTCCCACCCCCAAGCACATGCAAAATGAGGTTGAATACAAAACATACGTTGTATCAATTGCAGCCACCATCACCCCCTGCTACTCAGCAAGAATACTGGAAAATCTGGATTCTTGCATATGTGTCCAGCCTACACATGAGCAGGAGTTTATCTTCTTCTGGCACATTGGGTTTTGTACAGAGAAAGCAAGAAGAGACAGAAAAAGGAATTAGTTGCTCCTCACTAAGCCTGTTAATAAGCCTATTGGAGAGCTTAGGGGTGTAGGTGTTTGACTGTGGAGCCAGAGGTTCAGAGTTTGATTCTCTACTGTGCTTCCTTGACAAAGGCTGGACTTGATAATCCATAGGGTCTCTTCCAGGTCTGCAGTTCTAAGATTATTATTATATCGCAAGCAGGGAAGTAACAACTAAATAAGGCTTAATTCTTTCTGTTAACAACAGAACTCGGATATAGTTTGTTCCTTCTAGTGTAGAACACTAGCTTCTGTTGCACAATCACTTGTGTTTTACAATGTTCAGGCTGTCTGGCCAGATATCCCACTACAGTAATGGAGTAGACTGTACTGCCAGCGACTCAATGCCGAGTGTTGGTCAGCAGGAAATAACCTGACTCCCTAAAGGGGCCAATGGCTACAGGCAGATGAGTCCCTTTAAGTGCGGTGAGGGTCCCCTTAGTGGAGGAAATGTCACTGGAAACCATCAGATTGGGCCCAGCAGCAAAATGAGCAGAGGAGGAACTACTTCACTATTCTGATTACCAGTAGTCATGGAGGCAGAAGAGGCCATGTTAGATGGACTGGCTGTGAAGGCGCACCCTGTCAATATCCTCCAGGCTGTGGCAGTCCATTGCAGTCCTGGTGTCAAATCCTCAAAGTCTAATTTCATACATGCCACAGGATGTGGTTCTGTGATCACAGTGTGTGGGTCACTTCATGGCAAGCTGGGATCTACCTTAAACAAATTCATGCCAGTGGCATTATTCCTGAAAACATTTTCAGGAGGGAAAATACATACAGTCAACCCTTGCATAAAGAGTGCCTTGCTTAAAGAGTAACTCGCTTAAAGAGCAGAATTTTCTCTGAATGTTTGCTTCGCTTAACAAATAAAACCAACCAAAAACTCACTTAACAAATACATTGGGATTTGCAATCCCCCCCCCCCAAAAAAAAACCTTGGTCATTTACAATGGTGTTTCGCTTAAAGAGCAAACTCGCTTAAAGAGCAATCCTCTGGAACACATTATGTTCTTTAAGCGAGGTACAACTGTTTTTGGACATGAGTATCCAATGATGACAGTGTCCATGTTTTTCCATTTCTGGCCTAATTCCCATCCTTAGAAGACTCTGCAATGGTCTGCTGAGACCTCGACTACCTCAGGACTATTAGGACTATATATTCCACTGCATAGTTTGATGTCAGATATTCCTCCAGAAACATTTATAAATCACTCACAATTATTTACATCGTTTATCCAACAGTATGAAGCAGAGTGCTGATGAGAGCCATCCCCAAAGACAACAGCAATAGCAATTACACTTATATACTGCTCTATAGCTCTTAGTGCATTCTAGGTGGTTCACAAGTTAATTTGCATTTTGCCCCCAACATGCTGGGTACTCATTTTACTGCCCTTGGAAGGATGAAAGGCTGATTCAACCTTGAGTCCTGATCAGAATCAAACTCACAACATTCTGGGTACAGTGCAGCATTTTAACAATTGTGCCACCAGGGCTCATGGTGCACATGCATAAAACAAACAAAGCAAACATCCAGAAAGGGTTTAGAAGTTCAAAATATGGAGAGGATGGTCAATGGCTATTGCCTATACATAAAAAGTCAGTGTTTGGGGAAATTTATGTTTTGGCCTATATCATCATGGCTACTGGTCATATGGGTTGGGAGATTCTGAGTTGCACTCTGCAAGAATCATTTTTGAAACTAGAGACATTTGTATGTACTACAGAGCCATGGTCTCACTGAAAGCATGATAACAATAGTTTTCTGGCCTACAAAATGACCTTTCTGGAGCAGTAGGGCAAAAATGTCAATTACCCAAGCTTTCATTTCATGCTCAAGGAATCTGTCATGATAATTAAATTGAGCCTCCATTTCCAGAGCTGATATACCACTAAATACCATTGCTAGGGGCCAAAAGAACAAGTTAACTAAATCAGCTTTTCTCCAGTTGCCATGTTGGCTGGGGATGATGGAACCTGTAATCTAACACATCTGGGAAAGGTTGAGCCAGTGGTTCTTAGTGTTTGGTGCTGTATCTTATATCTCACTTACCACTGTATCAAAAGCAACACATGACAGAAGGAATTTTAAACACCACTTTCTCTGAGAAGGAGAATTACAGGTATACTGTACAGGTATATGCATATGCCTGCATTTTTACAGGCATTCTATTCTTATATTTATGAGAACAAGGAACTAGGAGAAATGCTGACTTCTTAGATTTCAAATGATCATAGACATATAATTGTTGCAATTATTTCAATAGGAGATTACTCATCAAACTTGTGTGGAGGGAGCATTATAACTGAATTCTTAGTAACTGCTATGAAAATCCTGACTCCGGCAGCCTGTATTACATACAGTGAAATAATCTTTGACAGCAAAGAGATTCAAAGCAAGATGCAGAAGGAAAGCTAGGAAACTCAGAAGGGTATGCTTATTGCTGATGAAAGAAATGGGACTTGAATGAAAAGACTGGCTTCTACCAATACCACGGGCATCACATCATCTTAGAGTAGGCCATGCCAGTGCAATCCAGCACCAGCAGCTAGAATCTGCAGCAATGCCAAGACATCAGAAGCAGAAACCATTTGTCTCTGTGGTCAATTCATTTACTTCAAAGCAATGCAACCCTAGGAGACAGAGCAAGAAAGAGAATCTTTTCATTTAAGAAAAAATGGGGAAAGGAACTGGGAAAGAGTCTAAAAAAGAGAAGAACAGAGAAGAAAGTCATTGAGGAATGTGGGTGTCAATTCCACATATAGCCATGCAGAGCCAAGAGGAAGATAACTAGTTAGTGTGCAGACAAAGAAGGAAAGAAATCATTTTACCACAGTCAATTGATGGCGTAATGCCAGGCACAAGTTGTTGTTGTGAAAAGAAACCTCTTTCTAAGTGGGCAAGAGAAGAATCAAACTGGAAGGGAATAAATATGTAAACAGAATAGGAAACAGCCCATTTGCAGAAGGAAGGGGCTCAGAGAAAGAAAACATAGAACAAATTGAAAGGAAACCACCTACTGACTTCTGGAAACTCTGAATGTACTCTGTAATTATGCCCTTCTCTACCATCTGAACCAAACTACAATCCAAGGGTCATGTTTTATTTTAAGGTTTGTCGTTCTTCACAAATACTGCACCCAGTGTTGTACAGCCGAGGGTATTATTTATGTCTTAAATATTCTTAGCTGCCCTTGGCCAGATGGAAATTTTTGCAGTTCAAAAGTATCACTGCAACTTCTGACATCAACAACTGATGCCTCTGCTGCTGCTTAAACTGCACTGAAACTCTGATCACAATGAGGGATTTTGTGATATTTAGATGCTTTTGCTCATTTACAGATTCCAGTGACTCACAATCCACTGTTTATTGGTGTTTAGATCAAACTCTGCACATAAAATTCCCCCAAAACAGAATGAAAAACAGCACACACTACCATTCTTGACCTTCTCTCTTTGCTAAAATGTTAAAATCCAGAGCAGGGTTTTTTTAAAAAATATATTAAAAAAGGTACATTTTAGGGCAAAACCGCCTAGTTAGACTGCTTAATCCCCCATGCCCCGACAAGGCTCTCTTGCAATATCACCTAAGCTGTTCTCTCCTTGCCTTGAAATGGTGATGTGAAAGTTAAACTGGACTGAAGGTATCACAACAGATGCAGTGGTGAGAATCAGCAGGTCTGCACCAGTTTGCCAGCACCAGTTTGCCAGAACCAGTAGCAGAACTTCCAGCTGGCCCTGCCCATCCAAGTTTTGAAATAAAGTACAGTAGTCCTAATTCAGGGGCAACGCAGGGCTTCCCCCCTGGCCATGCCCACCATACCATGCCCACAGTGTTGTAGTAAATTTTTTTGGAGCCCACCACTGAATAGATGGCTAGAAATTAAACCATTTGAGGTTCACCGATGACATTGTCCTGATAAGTAATACAACAGAAAACCTGCAGCAAATGCTTACAGAGCTGGACAAAGGTGCAAAAATAGGTCTCAGGGGCAACAAAATTAAAACCAAGTTTATTAAATTGAAAGAGCTGTCTTGTGATGGAAAAAAACTTAGTGGAGAACAAATAGAAGTGGAAAGCTACGTTTATTTGGGTCAAGTAGTCAGACTAGAGGACAATGATTTAAAAGAAGTAATACAGTTGTACCTCGCTTAAAGAGCATAATGTGTTCCACAGGATTGCTCTTTAAGCGAGTTTGCTCTTTAAGTGAAACACCATTGTAAATGACCAATTGTGTGTGGGGGGGAATTGTGAACCCCAATTTATTTGTTAAGCAAGTTTTTGTTTGGTTTTATTTGTTAAGCGAAGCGAACATTCAGAGAAAATTCTGCTTTTTAAGCGAGTTACTCTTTAAGTGAAGCGCTCTTTATGCGAGGTTTGACTGTATTTAGAAGACAGAGAGCAATGTGGGGTGAATTCAGAGAAGTGTCAGCCATCTTGAAGTCAAAAGCTAAACCAGAAACAAAGGCAAATTTGTTCAGTTCTACAGTCTGGAAATCAATGACCTATGGCAGCAAAACGTGGGCTTTAACAGCTGAGGAAGAAAAATGGCTGCAAGTAGCACAACAAGCAATGGAGAGATCAATGCTTACGATCTCACTTTGTAATAAAGAATACCTGATGAACAAATTAAGGTGGGCTGGTCATGTTTCATGCATGAGAGACAATCAATGGAGTGCTAGAATAAATTGGTATCTGAGAGATCACAGACAACCTAAGGGAAGACTACTTTTAAGATGGGAGGATTTTCTCAAGAAAAATGGAGAAGAGCTGCCAGGGACAGATGGCTATGGACAGAAGTTGTGCAGAATGTTATCACTGAGACGTCTACTCATACAAGGACTCCTTGCTGAATAACAAGTCCAAGAACATTTTAAGGCCTGAGATTATGAGAGCCATTTATTTCTAATTTTATTTTACTTTGCGCTGGTAATGATGGACCTTTTAAACTTGGCACAGCTTAGTGTCTAAGCATGTCTTATTCCAGTTCTGATCAGAACTAATACTGTAATGGTATCATACAGGGTGTCCCAAAAGTCACCACACATAGGGAAAATGGAAAATTATAGCTAAGCTTATATACAAAATATTCATCCCAAATTTTTGCAAAATATTTTCTATGTGTTGGCCACCACTTTCCACACACACACAAAGTCTTCTCCACCATTCATGACAAACACTTTCCAACATATCTGTTGCTATGCACTTTTGCCTATATACAGTGACTTTTGAGACACCCTGTATATTGCTTTCTTATATTCAATGAGGAGTGATACTGTTTTTGTTGTTCAGTCGCACAGTTGATTCCAACCCTTTGCGACCTCATGGACCACTGACCACCAGGCACCACTGTCCTCCACCATCCTCCTCAACCCTCCCAGCTCTGTGCCCATTGCATCGTCAATATAAGCATAAATAAATAAATAAATAAATAAATAACAACAACAACAACAACAACAACAACAACACCTAGCCATCTCATTTTCTGCCACCCCCTTTTTCTTTTGCTCTCCACCTTTCCCAGGATCAAAGCTTTCTCAAGTGAATCCTCTCTTCTCATTTGATGTCCAAAGTACTTTAGCTTCATCTTTACTATTTGTCCTTTGAAGGAGCAGTCAGGGTTGATTTCTTCTAAGATCGACCTATTTGTTCTCCTCTCTGTCCAGGGGACTCTCAAAACTCTCCTCCAACACCACATTTCAAAGGCATCTATTCTTCTGCACTCAGTTTTCCTTATTTTTCAGAGTTCTAGAAGCAGTACTGTCTAGGGGTGATTGCCTGTAGCACACATGGTCCTCCCCTCCACCCTGGTCATCTTGTGATGTTTGATCACACCACATCAAGCAATCAAATGAGTACCTAGTATGTTGGGGGCAAAATGCTAATTAACTTGTAAACCACCCAGAGCAGTGCACTAAGCTCTATGGGGAGATATGTAAGTGTGATTGCTTGGCTTTTGTTTTATTCAGAAACAGATAGAAGTAACTCTTGAGATACGTGGCAGCAGTAGATACCTTGGCTATATGAGTAGTCAGCTTCTAGAATCAGACCATGACTGTCCCTCTTGCTATTCCATTCTGTAAACATCTCCTCAGTTCTTCCAGTTTTGCAAACTCACTGCTGTTTTCTTCACCCAAATCTGAACTGCCTGGCTTTAAAGGATGCTAACCTCAGGCTAGCTTTCAACTTGTAATTCTTGTTTTGGTTTTGGGGTTGTTGTTTTTTTAAAAAAATCATCCACTTGATCTAGATGACTTCCTTTTCCTAGCTGGGAGGCACCAAACAAAACACATTTAAAAGTAAAACTGGCACAGAAAAGTGGTCACTCTGTGTAAAACTAACTGAAATAAAGAAATCAAAGAGGAAGAGAGCGAGAAGGAACAGGAAAGCAGAGAAATGGGATAAGAGAAAGCGAGGAATGGTATCATAATTTCATGTCAGAAATTATTCTGTGTTGAAAGGATTTTACTGGAGAAACTCCACTCAGGATGAGCGAATGAGGCTCCTTTCATGTTCCCAAGTGCTGGGACAGAGATGTGCGCTCAATCCGTCATACAGTATTCAGGTTTTGAACTGCCAACTTGTCAGCCTTCCACCTAAGAACGTGAGCTTCTTAACCACAGCCCCACGCGAGGAACAGCAAGAGAAAATAAATGATTTTTCAAAGAGAAGTAAGAAAAAGTCATTTCTACAAAATATACTAACAGGTGAATTATTATTTCACACAGAGACTGGTTATGGGCATGTCTTGGTTGTTAAGTGACTGGGTAATAGGAGAGAAATGGGATTTGGTGCACTTTGGGGAAATCGGGCTACGTAGTCAAAGCCTGGAAAAATGTGGGGAGATGGAGGACTTAAGGCTGTCATAATTGGAAGGGGCACCTGCGGTCTATCTAGACTGGAAAAGAAAAAATTGACAAGAACTCAATGGCTGATTGGAAGATTCTCTGGAAGAGTCCAGAAGCTGATGTTTAAGGCATAAAAATATGATCAGAAGTTACTTGATTTGGCATGGTTATCTCTCAAGAGATACTATGCTCATTTACTGCCCTGTTGTATGGGATGTATTTTTGTGTATGCTCTGAGACTATGGCAAAGCTATGCTACAGTGTAACTGCTAAGTAGTTTAGCTTGCTCTCTTGTTTTCTTCTATGTTTGCTCTGTGTTGTTCCTGCCTCAGATTTTGATTATTTGCTCCAGCATATTTGTGATATCTTGTGACAACTTTTTGAAACTTTCCTGGTTGTTGTCATCCTTTTGAAACTTTTATCTATCTCTAATAAAATATAATCATTTCTCCATTACAGGTCATTGAGAAGGTTTATGGTTCTTGAAACTAGGCCCTGGACACCCTTCCAGGAACCTGCATGTTTTGTATGTGTGGAAGCAGTTCTTAAATTAAAAGACTTGACCTTGTGGATTTTTTGGGAATTCTCTGGAAGCACTGCTTAGTTGTGTCAGACTAAGTCATGTTGAGAAACTGCAAAGCTGATAGATTCCCTCAAGCTATGATCACATTTAACTCTTCTGGGTTTATCCACATCAGGAGCAGAAGGGTAGTGTGGCTGATTGGTTAGTGCAAAAATTCTTGAACCCCATGGTTCCATGACACTGGTCATGGTAATGAAACCTCAATGCAGTTACCAGTCCCAGCCTGGCCATGAAGTTCTTTCCTAGCTAAAATAAGATGCAGGTGTCACTTCCTATGTGTTGAAATAATAACAATCTTGCAAGCACTCACACTAGTTAAACCCATCAGTTGATTTATTGATTCAATAAATCTACTCTAGTTTAGAGTACCAGTTGCATTCAGACTGAAGATTGTAGCTGTCCTGAATGACTGTATCTTAGAACATTTGACCAAGGCTCAAATCACACGACAGGTGAATTAATTTCATTCATTTAATTTCATTTATTCTATATATATACAGTACCGCCCTACTCAGTAAAACCAACTCAGGGTGGTTAACAGAACAAATACATAACTACAAGTTACACACAATCATAATAATCATCACCAATCATCACAATTTCAGCAAACAAAATATACAATAAATGCCCAATAATACAGTCAAAATAAAACATCACAAATTATGAATTACAAAGTACAGTTGTACCTCGCTTAAAGAGCATAATGTGTTCCACAGGATTGCTCTTTAAGCGAGTTTGCTCTTTAAGGGAAACACCATTGTAAGTGACCAATTGTAAGTGTGTGTGCAAACCCCGACTTATTTGTTAAGCGAGTTTTTGGTTGGTTTTATTTGTTAAGCGAAGCGAACATTCAGAGAAAATTCTGCTCTTTAAGTGAGTTACTCTTTAAACAAGGTGCTCTTTATGCGAGGTTTGACTGCATCACATCAATCCAGAACAAAAGGCATTTCAAAGACAATGCATGTTTTTTAAAAAAAATACATGTTTCAGAATAATACACAGTTTAAAGAAAATCCTAACTGATGCTCACAGCCTACCATGAGATGTGCTGTTGAACTAGTCTGAAATGGTGGCATAGTGCTAACAAGTGGAATTCTTAATATACATTAAAACTGTCAAAAGGAAGAACAAAGACTAGCATTTTGTTTCAACAGAGCAATTTTTGTTTCATTTTGTTCTGCTTTGCTTTTTAAAAAACATGGAATTGGTGAAACAAATCGGAGATATGCCAAATTAGTCAAATCTCTCCAGATACTTGGGGAGATGCTCAGAGCTGCAATAATGGAAGCTCACATATATATTGTAGATGAGAAAGATATCACCAAGTCCAAGAGGTCATGAGTCTGATTAACAAGCCATTAGAAGGAAAGTTGGCTTTATGTCAAAAAACAAGTACGTAGTTGTCCATGGAAGCCTGTGTTCATAAACAGAAAAAGAAAAACAAATGTGAATTGTACCAATGAAACCGAGCAGACAACACTGGGCCACATAGAGATTTTTAGGAGGTTATTGACTTGAGCACTGAGACTTGCAGTAACAACCTATTTTTTAAATTAAAAAAACAGAGCAGAAAGCCAGCCAAGGAGGCAGCTGGATTACTAGTGTTAAACGAGTACTAATGTAGAGCAAGCAGACTACAAGAAAATTATACAAATTCCATTTGTCTGTTTGATTTCCATAATCTACATGATTTTACAAGCACAAGCTTGTTCAACCTGTTTGTGTATCAGTTGCACATTTTTAAAGTGTACAAAATGTGTACACATTTTGGGTACATTTTTGAATGAATGAAAATCTATGTGAATTTTTTCTCTGCAGCATACTTTTTTTTTTGGCAAGCAACTTTGTCATATATATTCATTTTTGTCCTTTAATTTCCTCAATGCTTGCAGACTGGGAATTGCTCTGGCTTGGCCTGTAGTGAGCTAGGCTGGATCACTATTGTCTGTATGTTCTGTTATTGACAGGAAATAGTTCATACCAGACTGTGCCACAAGCAATCCAAAATGTGAGCTATTTCCCCGTCCGATTGTGCCCTGTTGCTTAATGAAAACAACATAAGGCAGCCTCATGAATTCTTGCCATAAAGGAAATTTGGTTCATTTATTAAAATAATCTTTCAATGCCAACTAACGTCCTGCTGTGCTAATTTCCTGTAGTGCAGGGTTCTACAACCTATGGCCCATCATCCTACATTCAGCTCTCACCCTTAATTCAGGACCTTGTTTTTTTTTTAGTCTTTCTTCAGAAAGATCACAAACCCAGAAATAGAGAGATGGGTTAAAGCAGTGGTTTATTTTATTTATTTATTTACATTTTTATACCGCCCTTCTCGCTGGGGTGACCCAGGGCGGTTTACAACATCATAAAAGCATAATAGAACCCAACCCAAACCCATTGTTAAAAACTTCAAAATTACAATTATAAAATTTAAAAAGTTTCCAACCTTTTCAAGCTGGGGATTGGGTCACACATCGCTCAGTCAGCTTCAAGGGCCAGGTGGCCATTTTGTCCTGCCCGGACGATGGGGCTGGCCATTTTGCCCCAACAGCTTCAAAGGGTGACCATTTTGTTTCTTGAATGCCCTTGGAGGGGATGGGGGCCACATAAAATGGTGCTGTAGGTTGGATGTGGCCCCATGGGCCTTAGGTTGGGAACCCCTGGGTTAAAGTATTTTCATTTATCCATGATTACTATATACAGTTAAACCTTGCATAAAGAGTACTTCGCTTAAAGAGTAACTCGCTTAAAGAGCAGAATTTTCTCTGAATGTTCGCTTCACTTAACAAATAAAACCAACCAAAAACTCACTTAACAAATAAATCAGGGTTCACAATCCCCCACAATTGGTCACTTACAATGGTGTTTCGCTTAAAGAGCAAACTTGCTTGAAGAGCAAGCCTGTGGAATGCATTATGCTCTTTAAGCGAGGTACAACTTACTGACAACACCCGTTTCTTTTAATTTGGTGTAAAGAGCTGGTTGATGTTGTTTGGGATCTATAATATGGGGCACATAGAGCATTCTTGAAGATTCTGGTATTTTTGAACCACAGTCTGGCATACCCCAGGCAATGCCAACCTTGTTGTGCCAGATAATCTTTCTCACACTAGGTCAGGCAACTAGGGAATGAATTCACCAAAAGGTGGCTTCATTTTGGCAGTTTAAAGTCTGACCTGGACACAGAAGAAAGAGAAAAAGGATGATGATGATGATGATGATGATGATGATGATGATGATGATGATGATGATGATGATGATGATGATGAGTATCATCATCATCATCATCATCATCATCATCATCATCATCATCATCATCATCATCATCATCATCTATGCCAGAGTTATAGACTCTACCCACTGGTAACACTTTAAGGTAGGGTTTGTCAACTTTGGACCCCCAGGTGTTCTTCCCAGAAGCCCAAGTCAGCACATCTGCTGATCAGGGCTTCTGGGAATTGAAGTCCAAGAACATCTGAGGGCCCAAGGTTGAAACATCCAGCTTTAAGGCATCAGGCAGAGGCCTCTTGGCCATCTTCCCCTGTTGTCTAACATTTTTCCAAATACTGTACCTTAGTTTTTTTAAATTACACCTCTCAAAAATTTCTTATCATCACAGGCATTAGCCATAATAGGCAGGGCCTCTGGTACTGTAATCCAAAAGATAACTTTTCCAAGCTTTATTCCCCCATCCCAAAAATGACTGGATAAGTGGTTCAAAACAGGCCATTTTGCTGAGTATACTCTTTGAAACTAGGGAAGAGTTTCATGCGATGGTGGACAGGCCAATAAACTTTTTGGGATACATAGTACAACAAACGTTGGGGTTTTATTTTGTTTTTAAATTCATGGAGGATGATTTTAAATCACAGTTTTGATTTATTACATTGCTGGATGGCTTCAGACACCTCATTTGCTACAGTATGGAAAACAAATTTCAAGACAGCAGTGCTGAAAAGTATCTTAACAGCTGAATGTTTTATAAATAAGATCATGTAACCTAAGATTTTTGGTGGGGTGGAGATAAATCATAAGAAATCATAGAAAAACTGGATCTGGAAGTTTGGTTAAAATGGTTTAATTACATCATCTTTTTTTGGCTGACAGTTCCCCCACCTCATCCCATCCATGCTAGATGACCTGCTGGATAGCTACATAAATTGTTCCAATGACACTATGAAAAGCAACAATTATGTCTGTCCAGCCAATGTTGGAAAATAGATGTTGGACTTGATTGACCTTTCATCTGCTCTAGCAACAAGGAGAGATAAAGACTCCTCCTTAAGCGTACAATGCAAAGTAATAGAGGAAAACAACAGAAGGGGAAGGACTAGAGATCTCTTCAAAAAAATTGGGGAACTTAAGGGAATGTATCTTCCTTCCTCTCTGCCCCCCCCCCCCGGAGTTTTCGTTCTTATTCATGTCATGGGTTGAAAGGAAGCTGAGCAGCCAAAACACGGAGGGAAACACCAAACCACTCAATCCAGCAAAAGTAGCTGGAAAGGGGAGGAAGAGAGGAAAAACGAAGAAGGCAACTAGGAAGGGAGAGAAGCGCCTTGCCAATCTCAGCCAACCAATTCCTGTGGCTGCATGCACGACCCTGCCAGGGAATGCCTAGGTGGGGAAAAGGAGGGTGTGCGCGTGTGGCTGGGTGGGTGGAAGGGGGCCAATAGTGGAGCCTTGGAGCAAATGGCCCCGATCATGCCTCAGGTGAGTGGCCTGAAACAGCGGCTTGCGTGGGCTGTTTGAGTCACCTTGCACAGGCACAGGGCATGTTTACTCAGAGGCAAGTCCCACTTTGCTTCTTCCCACCCCCATGGAGGCGTGCCCATCCATTTCAGCGAGTGGTGCAGAGAGAGGCAGAAAGGGCCTGCAGAAAGGGGAGAGCTGAGTATGAAAGAGTTGCTCCTTTCCAGGGGAGGAGTCACAATCCTGTTTTTTATTTCTTAAACCATGTACCTGAGGCAATTCTCTCCCATCCGCTCACCCCTTCCAGCCTCTTTCTCCCCCTGCGTCTCTTGTTTTTTCACCATTCCCGGAGTGGTTCTGGACAACCATGTGCTTCGGTAGGCGCGTCCTCTATCCACTTCTGAGAGCAGGGAGGGTTCCGGGGGCCTGATAAAATAGCATCACGGGCCAGATGCGGCCTGCGGGCTGTAGTTTGGGCACTCCTGATGTAATGTATCTGTTATACTTCATGTTAACATGCACTGTGATAATATGGCCTGGCACTACTATGTCATCTCATCACAAACACTGTTTTGCAATTTAATTGCAACTGTAATTGTTCTGAGGATGTTTGCCGAATTTACAGGGGAAAATCCCCCTGGCCACCCATTAAAAAAATCAGCACCAACTCTGGACAGGGACTTATTACCATGGGCCTCCCTAAGCATCTACAACTTCAGCACAGCAAGAGGAGGAATGAGGCACGTTCGCTGAAATCCAGCAGTGAGTCACAACTAGAGAAGGCCCACTAATTAAGCGAGTCAACAGATATGCATGCTCTGCTGATTCACTACGTAAACAAGGGGTTTTCAACCTATGGCCCATGGGCTGGACCTGGCTCTCAGTGCCATTCTATGTGGCCTGCCATCTTTGCTCCTGCCGCCACATCTGCCACCACCAGAAGCAGCAGAAGCAACGAAAACAGCTGAAAATGCACCGTAAATGCACCAGTGTAAATACAGTCATGGATGTGTTTTACAGCAGTGTTACAGTAGGGGGAATCATGTGTCCAGCCTGCTCAGCTGTCTGAGGGGGTGTGGTCTGGCCCACAGTGTGAAAAACATTGAGAGCCCCTGAGGTAAACTCTTGCTACAATTTACAACTGGATTTCAGCGACTGGATTTTTTAAATTGGAACACAGGAAACAGCCAGTCAACTATATCCTAAATCAGGGATTCACAACCTACAGCCCACAAGCTTAATCTGGCCCACTGTGCAAATTAATCTGGCCCACAGTGAGGAGCACAGTGAGGACCACTGCTGCCACAAGAAGCACCGGAAATGTACCGGAAGTGGCGAGAACATGGCAAGAACATTGGGGCCAGGGAGAACCTGAAAATGCAGTGAAAATGCACCGCCCTTGCTCCCACCACTATGGGAAGCATGCCGAAGCAGCTAAAACAGCCAGCATCGCACAATAAATGCACTCCCTGCCATCGCTGGAACTGGAAGTGTTGAAAGCAGCAGGAGGAACCATGCCTCTGGCCCGTTCACCTGTGTTGAGGGGGCATGATGGGCACAGGGTGCAGAACGGTTGCTAGGTCCTGGCCTAAATCAAAGCTATTCCACCTTGCTCAATGTTGCCTACAATAGCTTTTGCATTATAGCAAATGTTATATAGCAATAAATTAACACCCAAGTTAGCTTTGATTTGTGCTTTACTTGAAGGCTACATCATTTTGGAGATATATTACCTTCATATAAACAGCTAGATGCAGCTGTATATCAGTTGCTGAAGAAGTTGCTGAGTTGGGTTTTTGACCCGATTGGGCGGGATAATAAGTCGAAGGAAATAAATAAATAAATAAATAAATAAATAAACACACATTGGGGAATCTACACCCCTCACTTTTTGTATTATCCTATCTGTCTTTTATGAAAAGGCAAAGTTATTGCAGAACTATTATTTTTCAAACATTGGGATAAAAGATAAGCTTGAGTTTATTTTGCCCTTGGTGCTTTTACAAAGTTTTATCTTAACAAGATGAGATAAGCCATCAGGTAAACTATGAAGTCAGTTGACAGATTAGGGCAGATGTACTGTAGCCAGTAGCTACTGTCATCTTGCAAAAGGTTTCCTTAGACACTTCTCTGTTTAAAGCAAAGCAGCCACCATATCTAAGATGCACTGAAAGAACATGAAGGATAAAGCTGTCCCAAACTTGCCAAACACACAGGTTCTTCAAAACAGAAATGAGAATAAGGGAGTTTTATAGATTAGGGGTCCTCAACCTTTTTAAGCCAGGGGCTGGTTCATGCCCCTTCAGACTGTTTTTTTGGCCTGCTGCCCCCACTGCCCCCACAACTTCCCACCACCATGCCACTGACAACCACCCAGAGCCACCCTCACCACCAGTGGCGGTTTTGGCCACCCAGAGCAACCCACCACTCTCCCCCACTGCCACCGGCACCACACTAGCGATCACCCAGAGCCCCTATCACTCCCCCCCCCCCCGGGACCAGAGGCAGGACTATCCTGAGCCAACCACCACTCCCCCACTGCTGGCACCAGCAAGTATGGGGCAGCTTTTCCCTTCATGTTCTTTCAATGCATCTTAGATATGGTCGTTCCTTTGCTTTAAAAAGAGAAGCATTTAAGGAAACCTTAATCGTTGTCTGAATCCTTCACCTACATGAAACCTTTCTGTCTACGATACAGGTTGTGCATCAGGATAATCAAGTACTGGGGCACATCCATTTCTTTCAGAATAACCTAGCACTTCTTATGATCCATATAGTCAAAGGTTCTGCTGTAGTCTATAAAACAAGCTGATCTTCTGAATTTTTTTTAGTGCAGTCCAGTAGACAGCAGATATTTGCAATATGATGTTCAGTGCTCTTCCTTTTTTGAAATCAGGCACATGATAGCATAAAAGTTTAAAGCTGTTATTGAAACTCCTTGAGCATCATTCTGCTCGATTGGAAAATTAAAGCAGTGGTTCTTGGCACCTCCTTTGTTGAAGGAATTGAAATATATAATTAATGTCTCCAGTCTGTATGCCACTGTTTTATTCTCCATATTTGGTGGCATATTCTTGTTAGGATGTTGACAGATTCAGTCTCTGTGGTTTGAAATAGAAATAGGCTGTGCGACTGAACAACAACAAACAAACCTATCCCTAGTGATCTGTTTTTCCATAGTGATTTTAGACCAGCAGGGTCTTCATTCTAGGGTTCCTCTTCAGATGATGCTATCATCTTTTTATCTCTTTTGCATAGGTTTTCAATATACTATTTCCTCTTTCCCTATATTTTCTCCTAGTCAGACAGTGTTTCCCTGCTGGTCATTTTTAATTTGGTCTTAAATTTCCCTTTGGTTTCTTGGATCTTCTGGGGATCTTTTGTTTTTTCTTTTGTTGTTCTCCATTCCTTTGCACTGGTTGTTGTACTAGTTCTCTTTGTCTCTTCATGACAGTCGCTGAGAAACTGCATTCGGGGTTCTAATCCTATTTCTGTCACCTTTTACTTTTGTTTTTCACTGGTCTTTCACAATTTTTCAGTATTTTTTCCCAACCATCTAGGTTTTTCATTTCTTTTTATAAGAGGAATTGCATTTTTGCTTTCTTCCCTAATAATACAACTAGTTTCAATTCACAGTTCTGGTTCATAGTCAATTGACTTTAGTAATGCAAATCTGTTTCTTATATGGTCTTTAAATTAATCCAGAAGATTGTTCAAATTATATTTTGGCACTACGGTTCATAAACTGCAATACCCATGGCTACTTCTTATTGACTACACATTTAGAGTTGATGGGTGTTCCTGCCCATCAACATCTGAAAGACTGTACTGCTTTAAAGGGAAACTTAATATAACTTGCAATTCCCATGGAACTACAATTTCACTATACGGCTACTCGTATTCGAACATACATTTTTCCTGGAAGTCATTTTCACATAGATGTGTCTCTGGTGACTCCATAAACCGATCCTGGCATGAAACATGCAACCACACAAAGTACACTGAATAGATGGTGGAGGGTGTAGTTGAGCTTGACGAAACTTTCATGTTTGTCACTTAGCCTGTTCACGTCTGCGGCATTCTCCTTAGAAGTGATTGGTAGCAGCAGATATGGTTTGGCACCAAAATGGGGCAGTATATAAGTATAATTGCTATTGCTATTATTCTAAGCATTTATATCTCACTATAAGTTCTTAATTGGGATCAGCATTAGCCACAGCTTCTTAATATGGGCACACCATATATACTCATAAAATATATGGTCTATGAGAAAAGTTTATGATGATAACATACAAAAAATGCAAAATATCTGCTATCCTTTGAACATAAATCTTGTGGTTTCTCTTACTTCTTTGGAATTAACTATGACAAAAGGGAAGGACTATTAACTTCAGGCTGCAGGATGGCCACCTGCCACCATCAAGGATCAGCATCAGCATCTTGAGAGAGTGACTAGACTCCAACACCACGATGAGTCCCACCAGCATTTGCATGTCTACATCTAGGTTTCCTTGGTGAGGCAGCTGGCTGTGGGAACCACCATTTTATTTCTTCTCAATCCTCTATGATGACACTAGATGGAAGCATTGTGGGAAATCATGATAGCTGCTGCCAAGTTAACCTACATCTGGTGACCTATTAGAGCAGTGTTTCCCAACCTTTGGTTTTTGGACTTCAATTCCCAGAAGCCTATGTCAATTCCCCCAAAGCCCTGATCAACCAATGTACTGACTTAGGCTTCTGGAAATTGAAGTCCCCTGTGGGGCATGTGCTCCACACTGGGAACCACAGCATTAGAGCTTGCAAACGTTAGCTTTACTGGATTATATCTCCCAGAATCCCACAGAGTATTGGCACCAGCTATGCTCACAGAGAGATTCTGAGGGTTATAGCCCAAAATGTAATTTTTCAGCCAGCCATACCCTAACAAATATCTGGCCCCAGATTCTGTAGGCAATCAACTTTGCTTCTGGTGTAGCAGTAACAGAAACAAGCCCTTTGAATGCAGGGCTGGAGAAGAAGGGGATAAGCAAAATTGTGCACAGCCTGCCAATAGGTTGCACTGTCTAATCTAGATGCTGATAAAGGTTTTGAGAAAAGCGAATAGCAGGATTCGTTTGGCCTAGCAGCATGCAAAGCACAGATCTTTTCAGAACAACCCCCCCCCCCTTCTCTTTGCCTGGCTCTTTTTGACAGCTTCTCACTGCCACTAAGGTCCTGTTGAAGTAACGTTGACATAAGAGCAGATAATCATGGTGACACCAGCCTTTGAGGCCGTCAAAGGACAAAGCAGCTGTTTGTTTGGCTTCACACATTGTGGTTCTTTATTCCAGCTCTCTGCGGTGGCCAGTAAAACCCCAAAGTAATTGCAGAGCAGGGCATGAATGGTGTGGCGAATGAAAGCAATTTTTGTTTTTTTTTCTATTGGTAAACTGATGATATGGATAGTGATTTGTTGGCTTACAGACCAAAATGATCTAAATTAGCTTAGCAAATCAGCCCAGCTTTGTTGGCACTTAGGCAAAGAAAAACAAGAATGTTGGATAGCCCCTTCTGAAAAAGAAATAATAAACAAGGCAGTGGACTATATCTGTCAGTGAACAGTAGAGTTGTAATGGTGGTTGTGTGATATACATCTCCCTGGAGACAATAATCCTCATTTATCTCCTCCTGGCACAGAGAATGAAAACATTCCAGGATTTTATCCTTGCCTCACAACAAGGTGAGGTATTTGTGGCAGTTCTGGCAGAGAAGTGCACAGGACTGAAAATGATTTTTGGTACCTCCATAATTATGAAAAGTTGTACAAATAGCATTTTCTTTATTTGTATCAGAAGCACCACAAGTCAAGTACAGTACTAGACTGCACTATAAAAAAGGCAACAGCTGAAATATAAAAACACATCTATAATACTGACAGGTTTACAAATACCCTCTGATCCTGAACAATAAATACCTGCTTGGTTATAGGGAGAGGAACTGAAAGTTTCTATAGTTGTACACAAAAAGGAATAACTGACATATTTCCCCAATAACTTATAGTTTTCATCATATGGAAAATTCTGTATGGCTCTTCCCATTGTCAACTGTATTCCTTCTGATGCAATTCAAGGTGTTGGTCATTACCTTTAAAGCCCTATATAGTAGTGGGCCAGGATACTTAAGAGACCACATCGCCCTAAGGACATCTGCCCATCCCACCAGAACAGACCAGAGAGGCTCTCTGGTTGTACCATCGACTAGAGAGGCACACCTCTCTAGCACTAGAAACCTTCTCCATGTCTGCTCCGGCCCTATTGAACCTCCTGCCAAGTGAGTTGCATCTCCACCCAAGTGAGTTGCATCTCCAGACGGAGCTGCTGCCCTTTAGGGAGGCGGTTAAGACCTGGCTGGCGGGGCAGGCATGGGGTATGGGCCAGACGGTTGCCTCAGTTTGTTGGCTCATCTAACTCCTCCCTCTCTGTGTGTGACTTGTTTAATCTCTTTTAATTTTTGTATCTTTTAAATCCTGTTTAATACTGTTTTTATACCATGTTTTTACTGTGTTTTAAGTGTTTTTAAAGTTTGTTAGCCGCACTGGGTCTTTGTGAGGAGGACGGCATAAAAGTTTGATTAAATAATAAAATTTCCTTTTCTTCTTGATAAAGTTGCATACTTTTCTATTCCAAAATCCATCAAAATATCATTGCTAAATATTCAGACTGTGTGCACAAATGATCTGATTGTTTTTCCATATATTTTAAGGGCAGTCATAGACAGCAGATACGAAATCCTCCCAGATGTCCTCAGTGCTTGATATCCATGAGCTTCAACAATATCATCAATTGTATCATGGTATTGCAAATAACTAAGGTGGTAATGAATCACCTTGAAATATACCTCTCCTGATCTTGAAATTTCCTACTTCAATATATAATTTGCCATTAAGGTGGTATTGTTTCGTCATTGTTGTCAAGCATCTGTGGATGCTGTTGTTGGTTCCATAAATATGCAAACCCATGCTGGACATCTCGAGAGGGACGGAGTGATGAGGGCGCTATCACTGGATGGGGGGGAAGGGGTCATCAACCCTACCGAGAAGAGGGTAGTGTAGGCCAAGAGGGAGAAGTTGAGGCAGTAGTAAGCGAAGACATGTGTCTCCTGGAAACCCTGCAGCCAATGACCAGCTGGGCTTTGCAGGAGGAACACCACCCCACACCACCACCACCACCACCACCACCACCCCTCTGCCATGGCAAAAGTGAAAGCCTGAAGCTGGTGAGCGGGAGGCACCAGAGGAGTCCTGGTCAGGCATGCCTCCCTGGCACTCACCATCTGGCCTGTGTCATCACCAACCATGAACACATTGAGCTCAGAATGTCAGCAGAATTTTGGGGACGCTTAACCGCTGCACCCCTGGGAAACAGGCAGCTTTTCTGCATTGCTGGGATTCCAGTTCCCATCAGCCTCTGCCAGTCTGTCCAGTGGAGGGAGAGCTGATGGACTCTGCAGCTCATCCATCTCTGGAGTGATAGCAATTAGCAATTACACTTATATACCACCCCATAGCGCTTAGTGCACTCTCTGGGTCAGTGGCGTAGGGTGGGTCTCAGACACCCGGGGCACAGGCCAAACTTGCCCCCCCCCGGCTACCCCCCACCTAGGCACTCAAAATGAGATGAAAATCCTACCTTGGTGGGAATCAGGGGACGCTTTTTCCTCCTCCGCCGCCTTTGTCCTCCTCTTCTTCAGTCTTCCTCTTCCTCAAGGCCAGCTCATGGCACAGGGCCTGGGGCCGTCCTTAGTCCCAGGTCGAGACCCAGAGGCTGAGGCGGCGCAAGCCCAGCAAAGAGTCCACCATCGGCATCCCAGGTGCGCAGCCACCCAACCTCCGAGCCTGGCGGCGGCAACTCATCTACCTTCAACAGCGGCGGCACCCAGGAAGGTGGGAAGCGAGGCCAATGGTCATTGTGGCCTAGCACCCACAGCCAGAGCAGTGCCAGCCAGGCTGAGGACCCCCCCCCCCCGCAAGGCCTGGCTGGCACTGCTCTGGCTGCAGGTGCTGGGCCGCAACAACCACCGGCCTCACTTCCTGCCCTCCTGGACCCTGCCGCCACTGAAGCTAGACGAGCTGGTGCCACTGGGCTCAGGGGTTGGGTGGCTGCGTGCCTGAGATGGGGCTCTTTGCTGGGCTTGGTCTGCGCTGCCTCAGCCTCTGGGTCTTGACCTGGGACCAAGGGCAGCCCCGGGCCCTGCGCAGCACCGCCCATGCCATGAGCTGGCCGTAAAGAAGAGGAAGCCTGAAGAAGAGGAAGAGGAAGGTGGTAGAGGAGGAAAAAGTGCCCCCTGGTCCCAACCGCGTCGTTGGGCCCACACCTTCTTGGCGCCCTCCAGCCCTGGGTGGGGCCCTGTGTGCCGGTGGTGACAGAGGGTGCTGGCACCCATCCCCATGGCGGACTACCTGCCCTGGCCACCAGGAAGTCTGGGGTGGAGGCGCCCCCGCAAAGTGCAGCCTGGGGTGGGCCGCCCCCTCATGCCCCCCCCCATACCAGTGCTCTGGGTAGTTCACAAGTTAATTAGAATTTTGCCCCAACATACTGGGCACTCATTTTACCAACCTCAGAAGGCTGGAAGGCTGAGTCAACCTTTTCCCCATCAGGATCAAACTCACAGCATTTTGGCTGTGCCACCAGTGCTCTTTAGATTTAATTACTGTAATTTAATTAGACAGAAGCACTCTACTTTCTCTGACCTACACCTTGGTAATCTTGTGGTGCAGTGGTTAAACTGCTGTCCTGCAAACAAAAATATTGTGAGTTCAATCCTGATGGGGATCAAGATAGATTCAGCCTTCCAGCCTTCTAAGGTCTGTAAAACTGATACCAACCTGATGTTGGGGGCAAAATGCTAATTAACCTGTGAACCGCCCAGAGAATGCACTAAAAGCTATGGGGCAGTATATATGTGTGATTGCTTTGCTCCCCCCCCCCCCAATTCAAAATGAAGGAAGGGGGTGGAGGAGAGAAACAAATGTCCACCTCAACTGTGGCAGGCGCTGGGAGCTGCAGTCCAGAAAGATCAGGAGGATCACACCCTGCCGACCCTGCATCTGGAACAACTGAAGTGGGGAGCAGGTGGCCTTCATCCCTTTCAGGTCTGGGGGAAGGATATTTCTTCTTCTTCCCAGGAACTCGCCAGCGACCTGGATGGGGATCAGGCTTGCCACTTGGGCAGTGAGAGATGAATACCTGGGACTCCCCCAATGGCTTGCCCAGGTTCCCAGAAGGGACTGGCTGAAGCGATGCCTCGAGAAGGAAAACAAAGGGGTGGGATCTGCATGTGCCTTGGCACATGCAGTTGGGAGCCACGTCATTCTGGCAAGCAAAGCCTTCTCACTCGCTTTCATTTTCTCCCTTCTTCCCCACATCATTCTTTCCCCCAGTGGTGGGATGTCAACAAATTTTCTACCCCACCGTGATGTCATCACAGTGTGGGCGGAACTAACATCATGACGTCATGACATCATGGGTGGGGGCAAAAAAAATAGTAATAAATAATAATAAAATAAAATAAAAATAAGCACACATGCACACACACATCCCTCAACCCACCCACCCACCCACAACACAAACCCGTAAATAAATTAAATAAATTAAATAAATTAAATAAAAAATACACCCACCCACCCACCCCAAATACAAATCAACCAGAGCTTTTAAACCAGAGCTTAAAGCTTATTCTGGCTAATCTTTCTCACACTAGGTCAGATGGAAGGAACTACAGAATGAACTCACCACAAGATGGCTTCATTTTGGCACTTTTCAACTTTTCAACAGTTAAAGAAGTTAGGTACTAAGTCTTTGGCTAACCAGTTATCTAGGATAATATGCCTTAATGTAAATGTAAAACAGCTGTACTTCCTTAAGGGTTCTTCAATTGGAACAGCAATTGGAACAGCACAGGTGTAGCTTATTGATGAGGTAACTCCAAGACTTTGCTTAAAAAACCCAAGCTATGCCTGCTGGCCGCCAGGCCTTTTTAGGAACTGTGGTAGTACGTACATCGATATAGGTAAAGGTATTAAATACACATTAAAATACACACAGACACACCACATCCAAAGGTGAGTCACTTACCCTGGGGAGCAGGCTATAGGGAGGTTCAGGCTAGCAGCTTCTCTTCCTCCTCCCCGCTTGGGAGGACAGCAAGGAGGCCGTGCATACACGCCAAGCACTGTAGGCGTGCATGCACACCAAGAGCTTGGTGCGCATGTACAGTGGGGGAACCAGTGAAAAGGTAAGTCCCGAAGGTGGTTCCCCCCAAAAGCTGCTACCAGTTCTCCGGGACACTGGGGAAAGTTACTACCGGTTCTGGTGAACTGGTGCGAATCTGTTACATCCCATCACTGCTTTCCCCCCTTCACTGTCTTTCTATACCCATCCATACCTTTCTCAGATTCTCATTCCTCTATCATTCCTGCACAATGAATCGCATGAGAGGAAAAGGCCAATTTCCCCCCAAGGGTTTGAAATGATCTTTTGCTGAGTACATTAGGAGCAAAAGGAGTGCAAGGGAGTATTACTCAAGGGTCTGGCTGTTAAGACTTTCTGGGACACCCACCATATCCCTTAACTCAGTCAACTTTTCCAGCAGTGAGAGCACCATTTTCCCCACCGCTTCATGGAATAGCTAACAGTGGCCAATGAAAATTTACATCAAAGGAGACACAGACGTTGACTTGTGGTGTATCAATAAAGCAATATCAAAAACTTTGAGTGAGTTGGAAAAGACTAGTGACCTTTCTCAGATATTCAATGTACAGTACTGAGAATCAGTTGGTGGAAATTTTTAGTAACATATATTTCTCTGGGATTGTATTATTTTGTTTCCAAACTATTTGCGGATGTCATATTAGGAAGGAAGACTTGGAACCCAAAAATATCTCACCATATGCATTATTTCAGCATTCACTCCAAAGTTATTAAGCACTCATGAGAATCAAGAGAGTTCTGTTCCAGTTTAAATTCTGTTCCATACCTAACTGATCTGTGATATTACTGACTTTGCCTCCTGTCCTCTTGGGCAAATTTACTTTTCAATAAAACTGCTGGAAAGATCAACAGAGAAGTCAAGCTTAAAGATGATGTAAACTTCTCCAGAGTCATGATATCTGATAATACAAAATGTAGCACATTCCTAAATTTTGTCTTGCTAATCAAATTGAACCAATTAAGAGGGAAGGAACTTTGAATAATGTGCAATCAAGTTGGATGCATAACAATGCTACTTTATTTCAACAGCAATCTAGGCTGGTGCCTCATGCTTATCAATATGGCATCTCAATATTGCCTGAAATGTAAAGTTTAAGGGACAATTTTGTATGATCTCTGTTGATGTTGCACACCTGACCATCTGTTATCTATGTTCAGAGCTTAGAAAGACTATTCTTTCAGAACATTTCCCAGAATCCTGCAGTCACCATAGCTACTTTCATTGTTACCAAATGATAGCATTTGCTCCCTTCAAGATAGTTTAAAAAATAAAATAAAATTGACAACCAGAGCCAGCTTGAGACATTTTGCTGCTTAAGAGAACAGAACAGTAAATGCTTCTCACCCGCAAGTAACCAAGGTCAGCCAAGGTATCTTGACATATGAAGCTGAAAATCCCACAAGCATAGTGCTCATTCATCCCTGGCAGCAAATGTATAATAATAACAAAGTAGAGAGCTAATAGTTTGCTGCTTTTCCATGATACTTAAAATCTGCTGTTTGAGGCATTGGATTTACTCTGCCTTAATGGAACAGCTGGTGCAGTTGACATGCTACTGGCTATTGCAGTCATAAGGCATGCTGGCAGCATGTATGCTTCATGCTTTAAGACAAACACAATTCCCTTCTTGCAGACCCCTTAAAATTGTAGTCCAGAAATAGAAATGCAACATATTTGCTCTTTATGAATGGGGCAAGGGAAAGAAGAACTACACACAGAAGTATCATCTCTTCATTTGTGTGTGTGTGTGTGCGCGCGCGCGCGCACACACACACATGCTAAGTTGATGTGCTGCAACCAAAAGTGAGACAACCATTCAGAGAAAATTCTGCTCTTTAAGTGAGTTATTCTCTAAGTGAGGCACTCTTTATGCGAGGTTTTAGTGTATTTCCTTTTTCCTTGCCTAGTGTAAGAAAGATTAGCCAGCACAACAAGGTTGCCATTGCCCGGGGTACACCTGATTGTGGTTCAAAAATACCACTATCTTCAAGGATGCTCTTTCTGCGTACCCCATCATTTACACTACCAGAGGTAAAGTAAGCAGCACCCTTCATACTGTACTTGGATATCAATTTTGCAATTAATAATCTGAGGGCCTGTCACCCCACAAAAGCCACAAGACTGTCTGTTATAAAATGAAATAACTTAAAACACAGCAATATGAATAGAACCACCACGCTTTCCTTTTAAACTTCACAATGACTTATATTTTGAGTTTTTAGCCAGAATAGTTTGCCTTAGAGAGAATTGTGAAGATTTGCTTCTAGTTCCATACTAGAGGCAACATTTTCCCATCCTACACGACAGGCATTAAAGACCTTCATGCATACAGAGTGGATGAGAGAAATAGCCTTAGGGTATGTGGGTGGAGGGGGAGTCTAAGTAAGTAAAGGCACTCTACTGTTATTATGCCTTTGTATTCCCCACAAGAGGAAACTACTGGCTTACATCCAGGATGAAATGCAGAGATTGATAGAGTAAATGGACATTTTCATGAAATTCACATTGGAGGTCAAAAAGACTTCAAACTAGTCAAAAATGACTCCAAAGCAATAAGGCTAATTTGATGGAGGGGAGGGGCAAGATACTTCAAAGGATTGTGAACCAGTGGGAAATTTGGAAACAGGTAACAAAAGGAAGTCTTCCCCTCCACCCTAAACAAACACAGAATCTTTTTATCCTTAATCTTCTAAAAAAAGCCAGCTTCAGGGGAGAAAAAAATTATGTAAGACATTTCCAAATGAACTTTACCTTTAAGATAAATGTAATCAAGAAGAAATATACATTACTTTACAGTATTTCCAAGCATGGAACTTGAATATTCAAAATCACAAGGAAACTAAAGAATGTATGATCTATTATACTGTTTCATACCAATCAAACCCAGCATTCTGTTTCTAATCATAGCCTACCAGATGCTTCTGAGAGCTCTCAAATATAACAAATAACTAGCCAACTACAAATAAAGAACATTGCTCCTGATGATATGAACCACTTGCCATTAATCTATGATAATCCAGTTTGGTACAAAGTGTCAGGAGATCAGATATTCTGGAGTATGACGGAATCTATTTACAGTAAAACCTCAGATAACACTAAAACTTGGTTCCACAAGTCTTGGTGTTATCCGATTTTTAGTGTTATCCGATGCATGTTAAAATCCTATGGGATGCATCAGATAACGTTAAAACTCCATAGAGATACATTGTAACCGCACAGGCTTTAGCGGTTGTTATCCGATGCATCCCATAGGATCTTAGCATTATTCAATGCAATTCTCCCCCCCAGATTACTTAACGTTATGCGATTTTAGCATTATCCGAGGTAAACGTTATCCGAGGTATGATTGTAATTGTATATGCCAGTACAGTTGTACCTCGTTAAAGAGCATAATGCGTTCCACAAGATTGGTCTTTAAGCGAGTTTGCTCTTTAAGCGAAACACCATTGTAAATGACCAATTGTGGGGGGGGATTGCGAACCCCGATTTATTTGTTAAACGAGTTTTTGGTTGGTTTTATTTGTTAAGCGAAACAAACGTTCAGAGAAAATTCTGCCTTTTAAGCGAGTTTCTCTTTAAGCGAGGCTTACAATAAAATAAAATAAGATGAAAGACATTTTTCTAATTTCATATCTTGTTTTCTAAACAAGTAAACGCTTAAATAATGAGATCTCAAGATAATACTAAGTAGACTGGAAACTCTTTAAAATAACTAGGATAAGTAGGCCTGCCAGACTCCTCCTCTCCCTCCCCACCAAATGCCTGTCACAAAGACAGATGCCAGGGAATTTTAGATCCTGGATTAAATTACATGGGGGTGAGGAAAAGGCTTGAGGCTGCAATGTGTACAATTAAAATTTATTTTCTCTCCTGCCCCACATTAACATTCCATGATTTACACCAATAGATTAGTTTCATAACAAGAAAAGGAGATCCTGATGAGGACATGTGCTCACCTGTTTGTGAATAACGTCTATGGCTCTTACTTGATAATACAATTAGCATGTTGTTCGAAGCAGAACTCCCTTAAGGGTTAAAGATGCCTGTTTATTCTGTCATGCACTTGCCTCAATCCACATCTTGCAAATTAACTTGCTTTTGTTTGGGAATGTAAACCATGACCTCACTGTGCAGTATACAATTGTATGCCTGGAGGGAAAATGATGGGACAGCAGGAAATATGCATTTCCCTCTTACGTATTTCTGTATGGTTATCTGACAGAGAGAACAAGAGGGTTGCAAACTGGAAGAAATCACTTTTGCTTGTAACACTCTTGTCTGAAGCACTAGTTGGACCCATAGGCTGAAACAGGTTTCCACTAAGCACTTATGTGACAGGGGTTCCCAAACTTTTTGTGCCATGGGCCGGTCACATGGTTGAGTGGGCTGGCCACGTAGTTCTTCCCGCCATAAACGCTGCCATAAAACGCATCTATGGATGTCATGAATGTGTTTATGACAGCCACAGGTGCATTTTATGGCAACATTTACAGCAGACGTGGACACATTTTATGGCTGTTGTAAATGCGCCCACTTCCGGTAGCAGTGAGATCAGCGGCAGACCACATGAAATGGTGCCATGGGCAGTAGTTTGGCCACCCTGGTTACATGACATTCCAAACCAGATTCACCACCATCAACCTCATTGCATCACATCACATCACCGGCCTCGACCACCATTGCAAAAGTACAAATGAAAAAGAGAAACCATCATCAGTCATCATCAGACTTAGACACCAGGAACACAGCTTTATCCTTTGTAACCTGCCTTGTTTGTTGACATTGGAACAGCCAAGCCTAGCCTACCCCAACCTTTAATGTACTGCACAGCCTAGCGACACAAACAGTGAGTTCTCAGGCCACTTTGGTAGTCTATCTTTGTGGCATGCAGAACAGGATCCTGGCAGGCTTTCCCCAGAAATGGTTGAGGAAGGAGGGAGGTTTGGTCAACTCCACCAATTCACAGCCTTTATTTCCTTCCTGAGGGGCCAATGGGCCAAACTCAAGTCTCATCGCAGAGGATTTCATTTCTACCACACAAGTTAAGAATTACAGAGCTCTTGCATGACTGCCCTATTTCTCTGTTCCAATGTGATTACGGATACAGTAGGCTAGGTTTTATTATTTTATGGCATGCATATCTTTATAATTGCTCTGGATCTACCGTATATGCCGGCGTATAAGACAACTGGGCTTATAAGACGACCTCCCCAACCTTTCCACTCAAAATATAGAGTTTGTTATATACTTGCTGTATAAGACTACCCCCTCTTCCGCACACCTTCCACACACCAAATTAAACATAAAAGAACATCAGATTTGATTTCAACAGCTCCCTGTGGCCGGCACTAGTGTGCAAGTGCGCATGTGCAAGCTCTGCGTAGACAAGGGGTGGGGCAGAGCACCGTTGCTTCCCACCGAGCAGAACGGGCCGGTCATGCCAAAAAGGCTGGCACCCCTGTCTCCCTGCTGATGCTCGCCGCAGCCACGCTGGATACTGCATGATACTGGATGGTATGTAGAATGAGGTGGGTGGGCATTGGGAAGCCACCCGGCATATAAGACGACCCCTCCACTTGGAAGCATGTTTTTCAGGGGGAAAATAGTCTTATACGCCAGCATATACTGTACAGTATTTGTACATTTGGTCCTCAGTTTTGAGAAATCCATTTAAGATAACTGTGAAGAACATTCACTCTTTTTTTCCTGTTTGTAACTGCTCTGTTCTTTTCTTTCTTTTCAATAAAATATATAAAATACTTTCAAGCAGTTGGTTGGATTCTGTTTCAAAGGACTATGGTATTGAGGGCAATCCTTGCCTCATCCAGGCTAATGAGATTTTTGATATTTGTCAAATGGGCAGCAAATTTGAGAGCTAATGTACATTCTTCAGGTGAATTTGGTGGGCTATTGTTATTGTTGTTGTTAAACTTCCTGAAGATGCTGCCGGAGTGAAGTACACTGGAGTGAGAGCAGAAAACAGTTTCTGCCAGATTTGATAGACACACACCAATTTTTTTCAATTATGGGCAGAGTGGCTACCAAAGCGGTATAGCCCAGGGATTGTGAAAGCCTACAACTGTTTTGTTTACCTTTCCTCCCTACAGCAATTTTCAGTTTACCTTCTTCCCACAACTCTTTTTAATTTACCTTATAAATCTTTTTACTTTTCTTCACTATCGCTCTTTTCACTTCACCCTTTACCCCAAGAAATATTTTCAATTTACCTTTCTTCCCTATAGCTCTTTTCACTTCAACTTTCCATTCACAACTCTTTTCAGTTTAACCTATAATTCTTTTCACAAGTGTTGAAGATGAAGCTCAAGTACTTTGGCCACCAAATGAGAAGAGAGGATTCACTTGATACTGGGAAAGATTGAAGGCAAAAGGAGAAGGGGGTGGCAGAGGATGAGGAGGCTAGATGGCATCATTGTAGATTTGTGTGGGCTGCAGGGAATCACAGAAGAGCCTGGTGTGCAGTGGTCAAAGGGGGATGGAAGAACACAGAGTGTTACAAAGACAGTTTTTACTTCCAGACTCAAACCCACTATTCTTATCTTAAATGTTACATCAGTTCTCAGAACCATGTTCTGGAACCTGGGGCCATGAGCATAACATAACGATGCTTAACAGCTACTCCTGTTAATTGTCTAGGTTCATGTCAGGAATCTTGCATGTTTAGTGCCCTTAGGTGTTATACGAGACTACCTCATAAATGAACTCTGGCGGCCTTCAAAAACCTTATTATCACTTCAGTACTAATAAACAAGTATCCATATGTTCACCCACTTGGTCTTCTATCCTGCCCATTAGGGATCTAGGCTAGAAACAGTGGCCAACCTTGACACTTTGTAATAGGAAAGGTTTTGGGAACATTGTTTTGGTCAGAAATCAAACAGCTGCAAACCGAATGGAAATCATCTGTAATGTTGCTGAGTCACTATCTTATGACAGGATTTATGTCTAAAAGAAGACTTGGATAGAAGTCTTGGACGTACAATAAGGAACTCAACATTTAAACAACTGTTGTTTGCAAATGTGTTACTTTAGGTTTATAAAGACTGACCACTTTAGAACCAATTTTTTTTTGTAAGAAATAGAAGTCAAGGTAAGATTAAGAGCCAAAAATAAAGTTTATGTCCAAAAGGAAGGGGGACTGCTCCAAGAAGATGAATACAGAGGTTTCCTAATTGTGGAGGCTCAAGAGTAATTATTCCTCACTAAGCTTTGTTGTTGCTATTATGCGCCTTCAAGTCAAAACCAACATATACTGTCCTTATTAGGACATAAATTAGATATTTAAGGAATGATTTTTACAATTCTATACTTCCAGGAGATTTCCATCGCTGGACAAGGATTTGAAACCTTTTAAGTGCCAGTCTGTCCACTACACTGTACTGGATATCCTTCACTAGGATAAATATACGTGTGTGTGTGTGTGTGTGTGTGTGTGTGTGTGTGTGTGTGTGTGTGTGTGTGTGTGTGTGTGTGTGTGTGTGTGTGTGTGTGTGTGTGTGTGTGTGTGTGTGTGTACACATCTATACCTGCTTTCTTCTCTTCTTTTATCTTCCTAATAATCTTAAAGTGACCAAATGTTTACATAGGCCTCCTTTTCAAAGTTTTACAATCCAGTCTGAATTTGAAATAATAAAATTCTTAATTTGAACAAGGGCTTGTTTGTTCATTAACACTATATTACATATACTGTTCCAGTTGTAAGGTTTATATTACATTGGGTTTTAGTCAGGACTGGAGCTGGGATTATAGGATGGAATAATTCATCTCCAAACTGCTCAAGATACAGTATTCTTAGCATATTCAGTCTTCTGCTTTATTGAAAGACGGGGAAGTCATTGGTTTGATTAGGATTTAATTCTTATACAAAAATTATAAATAAGACGTGGACAAGCTGAGAAATGTGGACAGGTCTACAAAGGTAAGGAAGCAAAGGGTAGTCTGGAAGAATAGTGGCAGAAGAATAATTGTTGGACGATTAGGAATCCTGGAGCATATAAGTGAGGAACTGGCTGGATATTTCAGTGGTTTTGGGAGTTTGATTCACCACTGTACCTCCTGGGAGCAAAAGACAGCCTGTGTAGCTATAGACAAGGTGCAGAATCCCAGAAAGCCCCCAGAAGAAGCGAATGATTAACTTCTGAGTAGTTTCTACTAGAAAACCCTGGGAAAGGTCACCATAACTCTGAGTTGACTTGATAGTACATTTATTGAATAGATATGAGCCTCAAGTATGCCAGCTCAGATTCAGGAAGAGCTTTATGACAAGAATAAATGCTCTTGAGATGTTTGTTCTTGCTATAAACCAAATTAGAAGATGGAGAAAAGAGCTCACTGGACAAGGAACAACATTAAAGCAGGATATACCTGAGGAACTTAACCAGCCCTGCATGACTTGGAGGACCCTGAATAGGCTGAGGATTGGAGTCCCTAAATGCAAGACCAACACATTCAAATGCGGGCTGCTGGTGGACAACAACACTCTATGTGAATGTGGAGAGATACAAAATCCAGCTCATTTACTAGTCAGCCAATAACTGTCAGAAACTTGCACCGATGAGGACTTCAGTTTAGCCAATGACAAAGCCAAGAAAGTGGCTTCATTTTGGCAGTCCAGAGATTGACCAGGACACAAAAGAAGAGGATAATATATTTATTATTATAAAAAAATCTACCATTATATTCACAGTCAAAGATTAATATAAAATTAACAGATCAAGATCTAACCAAGTTCCTAAGAACTGTTGAGGTAATGTTTAAATATACAGTACTGTATATTCATTTCCTAGTAAAGTTCGGGGTGTTGTTGATTTTTTTTCTGTAAAGTTAGGATATTCAAGTCAAATGGTGCCTTGGTTTAATTGTCCTGGTGATGAGATTTTTCAAGGGCAGCTGTGGGGTGCTGGTGAGTTGTTTCTCCTGGCATATCGTTTATTATTGCCGGGGTGGACTGATGTTCCCCTGCTGGCCGCTGCCACTGACACCAACACTCCCCCATGCCACCAGTCTGGCACACCAACATTCCCCCCCATGCCACCAGGCCAGCCCACCAACACTCCCTCACACTACCACTGCCACCAACACCCCCCCCGATTATGCCACTGCCACCCCTGCTTCCCTGCTTCCCAGCCTGCCATGGGTGAAGGAGGGGTCCTGTCTATCCTTGCCCACGATCGGTCAGAGTGTCCCCCAGGAAAGATGTAGGCGACCGCAAGCGTTTGCTGCTTCCACTGCGATTGCCACCATCCTTGTCCCCTCCGCCTGCCTTGGTATGTCCCTGTAGCAGGGCAGATGTTGTAAACCTTCTTACACATCCGCCCTGCTGTAGAGCAGCATTACGGACACGCCAAGCCAAGCCAAGCCAAGCCAAGCAGGGTGATGACAGTGATGGCAGAAGTGGGAGTGAGGGCACAGGCCAGATGGAATGGTGCCATGGACTTTAGGTTGAAAACTCCTGGCATACAGGATGATGGGGCTGATGGTCCTTTCATCCAAACCTGCATTACCACCTCATGTACTTGTGTGCTAGCTGACAGCATCAACTGATGTTCAGCACTTTTGTTAAGGTGAAAGAAAATGATAGTATTTACTAGCCACAAGAGAAATATTCCCACTTGGATGGATAGGCTGCATTCTGTTTCCTTAGTGAACCATGACAGGGCAGATCCTAACTGTTAGGGATCTGTACCTGTAACTATATTTTTCAATATATCATCTGTATTCTTTTAACAAAAGTCAAAAATCTTGGGGAAAGAGGGTGCAGGGAGTCAGTGAAATATCATAAGCATGCAACATTTGCTATTAGTACAGCTGTGTCAAAGCAGCTGTGAGCCACATGAGTATAAAGCCAGCCTACCGCCTAGAGCTGGCAGGAAGTGGAGACAATATTCTGCAGAACAAACAACATGGCTGAGATGTGTAAATAGCTCCTGATGTTTAGTCCAGCCCAGCCCAGAAATCCATTAAAGGAGGCTTTACTCTGCTCATTTTTGTTTATTTGTTTTTAAGAGGATGGATTTTCCATCTGCATTTAGTGACTTTATCGTCTGTCAACTCCAAAATGGGTTGGTTTGATTTTGTATTCACCTTTCAAAGCCTGCAGGAGGAGGTGTTCTTTTGCTCTCTCTTTTTCAATTAAAAGAATCAAAAGAAAACTCATCTTCCAGACACAGTTTAATATGAAGGAGATGTTTGGCAAGGCTGGCCTAGCATAGACATTTCTTCACATCAACTATACATCTGAATCATGAACTAGGACAAAGGAAGTCATCTTATACCAAATCAGATTCTTTCTCCTTCTATCCCAGAACTGTCTCCTATGGTTGCCAGCTACTCTTCAAGGCCTCAGGAAAAGTATCTACTTTATTTTAATGGGAATTGCATGGGATTGAAAGCAGAAGGGGGTCTGAATTTTTTTCATTGGGTGCATGGGGGAGTTATCCAGAGTTTTTTTTAAATTAAATTCATAGCAGGCAATCCCATCATGCTTTGTCTATGTTTTGTACGCAAACATGGAGACTGAAAGAGACAGCATTTAACAAATAGTCATTGGCTGTTTTGAATGGCTTATACAGTGGCACCTCGAGTTACAAATTTAATGCATTCCAAGGCATTTTTCATGTTATGAAAATTTTGTAACTCGAATTTCCCATAGGAATGCATTGAAAACCAAAATTCATAACTTGAAACATGGTTTCCCATAGGAACACATTGAAAACCAATTAATCTGTTCTGGAAAAATTTGTAACTCGAGCCATTATTTTCAATTGATTTTCATTCGTATTGTGAAAATTTTGTAACTCAAACCGTTTGTAACTCGAGGTACCACTATATATGCTGGTTCTGTGTGCATGTGTGTTGTACTGCTCATTTAGTTTAGTCTGTCTGAGTGGTTCAGTTGTCTTCCTTATGAAAAAAAAATAGTGTCAGAAAGCTAGTAACTGAGTATCCTCTTGCAACTACCATTTACTTAAGAGATTGTTCTTCCCGCTTTACTGCAATGAAGATTAAGTGAACTGCTGTATTATATTTTTGACAGCTACCTGACAGCTTTATTTGAACACAAGTCTTGTATGTAAACATTCTTTTTCCTTCCACTAAAACTGTGCCAGAGCATTTGCTCTTTGAGAACAAAGAAGTGTAGAAAATGGGACTTGAGGAAGGTTTGCAGTTCACTCCATTCAGCCTGAAGCCTTTGCTAACTGCACCATTTGACAAAGATTATCCTACATGGTGGGGGATCTTACAGTAGTTTTAAAGTAGATTTGATTACTTTCTCCTTTACTCCTATCTCCTCAAATAAACCTTGAAAGCAACTGATAACTAACACAGTATTTTTCATAGCCTCCTGCAGTGAAACATGATATGCCTACCTTGTAAGAGTAGCTGCCACTACTCTTACTCAAATACCACAATTTCCAGTAGCTGGGTAGGGCAAGGACTGGCTTTAAGTACCAGAAATCCAAGCAGTAGCTTGAATTGATTTTTATATTTTATTAAAGAGAAAGAGTGAAAAGTCAAACATTCCAAAAAGTGTTTCTAAAAATCCAGGAGCAAATACAGAGACAAACATAGATCAATTGAAGAGGAACCAACCAGAAAAAATGATAAATGCTAACTTATTTGGCACCCGCACTTTAATGGAGAGCAGCACAGTTCCTAGGCACACAGCCATTTTCTACCTACCGTGTTTCCCCAAAAATAAGACACTGTCTTATATTTTTAAAAACTCCAAAATATGCATGAGGTCTTATTTTCAGGGGATGTCTTATTTTTCCATGACGAATATACAGTACACATTTATTGCTGGTACTGTGGATTGCCAAGGCAAGATTTAGGTGAGTGCCTTATTTTCAGGGGGGCCTTATATTTCCGAGGTGGGGAAAAATAGGGGGGTGCCTTACTATACAAGGAGGTCCTATTTTCGGGGAAACAGGGTAGGTATCAATGGTAGCAGATAAACAAAGCCCTGAATTAGACTAGAGGCCAGGTTCTCTAATTCCTTTTTATACCTCAATGGTCTACTCAATTAAGTTGTTGAATACACATTAGTTGTTTACAGTGGTGGGTTGTCAAAATTTTTACTAGCCCACCGTGACATCATCACAGTGTGGGCGGAGCTGACGTCATGACGTCGTGGGCGGGGCCAAAGAAAAATTAAAATAAAATAAAAAATAAGCACACACACCTCAACCCACCCACCCACCCACAACACAATCCCGTAAATAAATTAAATAAATTAATAAAATAAAATAAAATTTAAATTACATTAAAATAGACCCACCCACCAAAAACACTCACCCACCCCAAACACAAATCACCCACCCCAAACACAAACCTGTCACTTACCTGTTAGTATACGTGCCTGGGCAGCACCATGTTGCAAGATGGAAATGGTCATCGTACCAGTTCTCTAGGATAATGTGCCTTAATGTAAATGTAAAACAGCTGTACCTCCTTAAGGGATCTCCAACTGGAACAGCAATTGGAACAGCACAGGTGTAGCTTATTGATGAGGTAACTCCAAGACTTTGCTTTAAAACCCCAAGCAAGGCCGCCAGGCCTGCCGGTCACCAGGCCTTTTTAGGAACTGTGGTAGTACGTCAATATAGGTAAAGGTATTAAATACACATTAAAATACACACAGCCATACCACATCCAAAGGTGAGTCACTTACCCTGGGGAGCAGGCTATAGGGAGCTTCAGGCTAGCAGCTTCTCTTCCTCCTCCCCGCTTGGGAGGACAGCAAGGAGGCTGTGCATACGCACTAAGCACTGTAGGCGTGCATGCACACCAAGTGCTTGGCGTGCATGTGCAGTGGGGGAATCAGTGAAAAGGTAAGCCCCAAAGGTGGTTCCCCCCCCCCCCCAAAAAAAGCTGCTATCGGTTCTCCGGGACACAAGGAAAAGTTACTACCGGTTCTGGCAAACTGGTGCGGACCTGTTGCATCCCATCACTGGTTGTTTATGCAAACCAAACCTCTTTGCATATCTGAGGTAAGAGACTCCTCTCAGCCCCTCTTTGAAATCCCTTTAGCAGGAGGTCAACTGAAAGTGTTAATAGTCTCTTTAGTAATGAGCAGATACAGGTAGTATCTCCCGAGCACCTACACAGAAGTCTTTGAACCTTCTAGTTGAAGAATTCTATATCCCATTATCACAGAATCTATACAGTGATTAAACATCTTTGTAGAGTATTTGCAGAGTATTATGTCATCTTCTTTCCCCCTCCACCTGTAAAAATGCAAAACAGCACTGGCAATCTGGGAAATGGAGAAGTAGCCGCCTCCTTTTTGCCTAGCAGTAGCAGTGAACACTGTTCAGGCTGTACTGGCAGCCTTTTGGGATGAAAGGAGCAGTAATTTCTCATAGGCGCCATTTCTTGTATTTTACAGATCTTTCTGAGGGGTGTGTGTGTGTACTGTTTCCTGAACCTTTCATTTCCTTTGAGTACTGAAAGTATCTCCCTCATTGTCCATAAAACATGAAGGCTTATATCTGTCTCTTCCAAGGGATGGAGATGAGGGACAAAATGCTAAAGGCAACAGTTGAAAGGAGGGAGAGAGGTGGGAGGAGGAAGAGAAGGGATATGTGGGGTAGGAACTCAACTCAGAAGAATTTAATTACATTGAAGCAAAACTTTAAAAATGTATGGAAGCCTGGAGTTAGTGATTCCAGATCCATGGGGGAAGGGATCACTATTCCAACCCATGTCAATCTGAGGCACACACCTTATATGAATTTGCTCCCAGTGAAACATTTGGTACAGAGTCATCTGGATAAGAAAATGTGACACAGAGGGAAATTCCTCCCCCCCCCCCATGATGTCCAAACAGTTGTAGATAAAAGCTGAGCTAACCGTATTTGACATAAGGCTCCCTTGGGTTCAGTCAGCAATGCAATCTGTGAATTTCTGTGTTTTTAATACCTTCTTGGGGTGTAGTTTATTTTAGTTTGGTTTGTGAGGGGCAGCAGCTTCACACATCCCAGTCAGAATCCCCACCAGCTTCCTTACCAGCATTTTTCTGGCAGTATTTTTCCTCCCACTCTTGCTGCAAGGAACTTCACCTGGAAATGATGTTTGTCCTGAAGAGTAGTTCAGTAGCACAGTTGAGTCAGACTCCTTGGACCACCACACAACAGGCTCCTCTGTCATCTGCCAACCTCTGTATTCTACCCAGATCTATGTCCAGTGGTGGGCAGCAACAGGTTCGCACCGCACCAGGAGTGGGGTAGCAAAATTGGGCGACCTCTGGGCAGGGGGGAAGTGAAATTGGGTGGCCACATCCACCTCCCTGCCCTGGCCCATCAGGTTTTGTCCCTGCAAGTGGTTCAAGGTCTCCTTTGCTCAAAAGCCAGTCATATCCGACTCTAGGGTGCAGTGCTCATCTCCATTTACAGCCAAAGAGCCAGTGCTGCCTGTTTGCAGATGTATACATAGCTATATGGAAGGCATGACTTGATCACCCATGATGTAGGCTCCACCCATGATGTAGGCTCCACCCATGGCATAGGGTCCACCCATGACATAGGATCCGCCCACAGTGTGGTAGTGAATTTTTTTTGCTGCCCACCACTGTCTATGACAGATCCTGTCATCTTTCCCAGCTACTCCCAACCTAGCAGTTTGAAAGCATGAAATTGCAAATAGATAAATTGGTACCTCCTTGTCAGGAAAGGTAACAGTGTTCTGTGTGTCTAGTCATGCCTGCCACATGTCCATGGAAATGTCTGCAGTATAGACAGCACTGGCTCTTTGGCACCATACTGTAGAGTCAGACATGATTGGCTTTTGAGCAAAGGAGACCTTTACCTTTACCCTATGATAGCAAAACCATCAAGCCCCTGTTTGCTTTATGCTGTATCACAACCGACAGTGACCAGCTGAGGGTTTCTGCTCCATTTGGAAGTTCACTTCAAAATGAAGCAAAATACTCTGACATTATAGGAAGCTGTGATGATTTTGGCAAGTACCACACAATATTTTAGTACCCCATTCTTCGTAGGAACTTAATTTATACCAATAAGATTGTCAGGTGTACGGATATGTCCAGTGGTAGGTTGTCAAAATTTCCACTACCCCACCATGACGTCATGGATGTCGTGGACATAGCCGACATCATGACATCATGACATCGTGGGCATAGCAAAAAATTAAAAATTAAAAAAAATTAAAAATGTCTGCACAGTTCTTTTTTTAGTGCGCATGCGTCAAACCTCTATTTGACGCATGCACACTAAAAAATAGAACTGCACATGCGTCAAACGGAGGTTTGACGCATGCGCAGTTCCGGGCCGCCATTTTGGCTGCCCTGATATACATTTCTAGAGGGGGTGGAGAGGCAACTGAATCGGTCGTCCGGGGGTTTACCACCACCCCCGGCGACCCCTCCTGATGGGGTGCTACCGGTTCGGGTGAACCGGTCCGAACCGGTAACATCCCATCACTGGATATGTCACTAGAGACCAAAATCATCCATACTTTTATTTCTGATCACCCTGTACAGATGCGAAAGTCGGGCAGTAAGGAAAGCTGGGTGGAAAAAATGGTTTGTTAAAAATAAGGTGATGGAAGAGAGCTTTGCAGATACATTGGACTGCCAAAAAGATTAACGAGTGAATCCTAGAGCAAATCAACCCTGAACTATTTCTGGAGGGGAAATGATAAAAGTGAGGGTGTCCTATTTTGGGCAGCAGTGGTGAAAAGATGAAGCAAATATGATATAGATAGATTCTTAAAAAGCAGGTGTTTCCCAACCTTTGGTTTTTGGATTTCAGTTCCCAGAAGCCTAAATCAATTCCCCAAAGCACTGATCAGCCAATGTAATGACTTAGACTTCTGGGAATTGAAGTCTCCCAGTGGAGCCTGGGCGCCACATTGGGAACCACTGTTCTAAAGGAAGTCTCAGGCTTGAGTTTGCAAAAGCCGAGCAAGGCCCATTGAGGACAAGACATTTTAGAGATTGCTCAATCTTAAAGTCGCTAAAAGTCAGAGACAACTTAATAGCAAGTAACATCAGTTTGCACTTTAAACATAAGACTGACCTTTATATTGTGCATTTAGTCTAAAGTTCCTAAAAGTTATTTATGCATTCAGCAGAATTTAGTCGTAAAAATGTTCCTGCTGTTATGTACATAAATGTTGGGAAAGATTTGCATGTTTGAATGCCTGGCCATTAAAACATTCATACAGATAAAAGAAAAGAAAAAAAGAGCTATCTTTGCAATTTACTTTCTGTTTAATGGTTGGTTGGTTTTGGTATGGCCTGGGTTTTTAAAAACGTTTTAAATTACATGTTTTTCTGGTTATCTTTGAATTGTGAGTCTGAATATATTAATCTTCACATGCAAATCCAAGATGCTTCACTTTTCCAGTGATTTTCTAAAAAAAAAATTACATAATTTTAATACAATGAACGTAAGTTTTCATGAGACACGTCCACTTTACTGAAGCAACTTAAATGACATTCGCTATTTTAACACAACACTGAAATTCCAGGTAGACTGCTTTGCCAGTTGCTTTGATAGGGTAAAGAATTACTCATTTTCTTGTCTCACAAGGAGAGATGAACTAGATGATATAGGTAACATATCATTAGAAGTAGAGATCCCTTAAAGGACTGGTTGTTCTACCATGATCCATATGTGATAACTAGTCTGTTTCTGGTTTTTTTTTTTTTAAATTAGTAATTGAGAGATAAGATCAGCTTCATGTCTCAAACATATTAACTCCGAAAGATTTGTATTTTTGAGGCATAATGGAAAAAGAGGACATAGATTAGTGATGGTGAACCTTTTAGAGACTGAGTGCACAAACTGCAACCCAAAACCCACTTATTTATCACAAAGTGCCAACACAGCAACAGGGGAAGAAGGAAACGCTCCCATTGGGTTGCTGTGCAGAGGTGGCGCGAACTCTGTGCTGGGGGAGGGAGGAAGCGCTCCCATTGGGCTGCTGGGCAGAGGAGTGGTACAAACTCTGTGCTGGGGTGACTGCGTAGGTGCCCCCAGAGGGCTATAGGTTCACCACCACTGACACAGATGTTTGCCTGCAGTGATATTGTCATTTAACCAAATGTCATTGACTTTGATGTGCAGTGACTTCCTCATACAACTGAAAGAGCTCTTAAGCACCTCTATTTTGGGGAGGGAAAAAACAAGGAGTTTTTGACTAATTTGTACAGGCAGGCAGCATGAAGTGGTACAGTTCTCAAAAAGTCTATACTTTTTATTTTGCCAAAGGTTGACACAATCATGCAGAGTACATCAGTTCCACCCATCAATCCAAGTTTGTTTTACTTCTCCATCCACTTGATTCTTCTACACAGGAATTTATATAATAACATAATTAAATGCATCATGTTAAAGTCTAGTAGTATGCTTAATCATATATTGTTACTGTCCATGTACCCTTTCCATCCCAAAAAAGAGTCTAAAGTTCAAAAACGCAGGCAGCTGAGTTGGTCCATGGCTAGAACTAACCTGTTGTACTGTAAGTGGTTGGTTGCATAATACTGTCAAACTCTGTGGTTTTAACAGTGGCATAACGCATAGGAAGAAAGAGCCAGTTCTCATCCTATAAAAATAGGATTTTCACACATATAAACACACATCAAGTATGCTTAGCCCTTTCACAACTATCTCTTCTTCTTCTTCTTCTTCTTCTTCTTCTTCTTCTTCTTCTTCTTCTTCTTCTTCTTCTTCTTCTTCTTCTTCTTCTTCTTCTTCTTCTTCTTCTTCTTCTTCTTCTTCTTCTTCTTCTTCTTCTTCTGTGTCTAAATAGACATGAAACTGCCAAATTTAAGGTGAGTTCATTCAGCAGTTCCTTTCACCTGGCCTAGTGTGAGAAAGATTGGCCAGCAACACAAGGTTGCTGTTAACAGGGTACGCACAATTGTGGTTCAAAAATACCAGTCTTCAAGGAGGCTCTTTCTGTGTACCCCACAGCAGTGGTAGGTCACACACAAAAATTGCTACCATGCCGTGGGCGGATCCTATGTCATGGATGGAGCCTACATCATGGGCGGAGTCTACATCATGGGCGGAGCCCATGTCATAGGCAATCTAGTCATCCCTGCCATATGGCCATGTATACATCTGCAAAACAGGCAGCACTGGCACTTTGGCTGTAAATGGAGATTAGCACTACACCCTAGAGTCAGATATGACTGGCTTTTGAGCAAGGGAGACCTTGAACCACTTTCAGGGACAAAACCTGATGGGGCAGGGCAGGAAGGTGGGCGTGGCCACCCAATTTCACTACCCCCATGGCCAAAGGCCACCCAATTTCACCACCACCCTGCACAGAGGGCACCCAATTTTGCTAACCCCCTCCAGGGTGTGTGTGTGCGAACCTGTTGCTGCCCACCACTGCCCCACAACCATCACTGTCGTTTTGCCAGTATCACATATAGTACCTGCAGCATCAGGTATGAAAAGTGTTGCACCTCTAGATATTTTGAGGCTTTGTTTCCCAGATGCCCAGACAACATGTGCCCAATGTTAAGGAATTATGGGACTTGTAGTTCAAAATAGCAATAGAACTAAATGTTCACCCACTAAATGTAACTCCTGTAAGTATCCCTCTTCCCAGACTTATTTCTGTTTCAGAAGCTTAGGAGAGAAAAACAACGAGCATTGTGTAGGGAGACATTTGCAGGAGGAAATCAGAGAGGATGAAAAGAGTTAATAACTGTTTTGCCCACCATCTCTTACCGGTTCCCCTCTCACTTCCATGTAGTGGTAGGTGGAAAATATAGGGTTAGAAGCTGGTGTGTGTTTTGCATGTGCAGTTCTGTCTTTCAGCCACAAATGAATCTAAAAAGGCTTGCTTGCAGCAATTTATATATCCTAATTGCTCTGAGATTTAGAGAAATTCAGCCTTCAAAATATATAAGCCATCCATTTACGTTCAGTTTCAAATATTGCACATCAAGCGCTTATACTGGCATAGTCCCATTGGCTTTAATAAGTGCCCGTAAATGGCCGGTAATGTGCTTCTGAAGTTAGAATCTGGCAAAAGAAAGACCTGACCTTTTTTTGCTCTTTAAAAATTACCCCTCCTGCAAATTGTTTTACTTTGGAAGACGTTCTAAAGCAGTGAATATTAGAGCAGTTCAGCAGCAGCCTCAGTACTGAAGGGAGAGTTTATGAATTACAGCTGTGCTTATTTTACGGTTTCCTGGCCTTTTACAATTTTGCAGCATGCAGTTTCTGAAACGCCATTCTTTCTTTGTGAAGTGGAGGGAATGCTGTTTCTTAGCTGAGATGCAGAGGTTTCAAAGAAAACATGTTAGAAAACCAGGTCAATTCTGACCATGTCTATACCCCAAACTTTCCCATCTCCTGCAAATTATATATTCAGAGCTCATCTCTCCACTGGGCAAATTTGCAGTGGGTACCAGTTCTGTAAATACACTAAGCATTATTTCACCCATATGCTTATCTGAGGAAGCGGAGGGAGGCAGAGCAAGGCCAGGCAAAGAATGGCAGGAAATACAAATTGATGGGGAGAGGGTGTTGGTGGTATGGAACTGAAGATCTTGGAAGAAATTCTTATTCTTTTTTTAAAAAATGGCTCTGTAGAATACAGAGTTCCTTTTCCTATTAATCACTGTAGTATTTGCAAGGTAATTTATTGCTAATTGTTACACTGTTGAAAACCATGGTACAACATAACTGCAGGGCTCTAGATTATGGAAGGGTGGATCAGTGTACAGTACTTAATTTGAATCTTATAAGGATGGCTACATTTCTTTGGATACTTGTTCTGGCCACCTAACTACAAATATGACTCAGGGTGGGGTGGGGGGGATACAAAATCTGTGCAATGAAGTATCAATAGCATTGATTAGCAAAAATGATAAAGATACTCCCATAAACAAAAGGCTATTTGATTGGGGAATAAAATCACATACAGTAATTCACAGCAATCAGCAGGAGTCTCTTTAGAAGAGTCAACATTAAAGGATTTCTGTGGAAATGTACAAATCACCTGGGCTACACTGCAGATGTGCAAAAACTCATACTTACATCCTGAGCCAATTTCTTTGAACACAGATACATTCCCAGTGTGATATAGTGGACAGAGGAGCAGACTAGGACTCACTCAGGACTCCTAGGTGTAAATCCTGACTCAGACATAGAAATTCATTGGTGGGGGTCAGGGTAGAGGTAAAATGACTCCTTAAATATCTCTCACCTTGAAAACCTTTTTACGGACAACATATGCCAGTCGTGACTTAATGGCACATAATAGATAAGCACATGATTCCACAACAATTTGTGTTAGTTTCAAGACTAAAGGAATAACATTAATAAATTTCCTCACATGTTTCTAAACATATTTGAGCCTGGAAGGAGACCAGAAATATGCAAAATATTGTTTTTCCTTGAAATGCGAAGGAGGTCAGGGAGGGTTGAAAACACCACTTGGCTGGAAGCCTTTCGAAGAATAATGGACAAAATCATACTGCATATCTGAACTTTGGTATAAATCTAATTTTATTTCATCAGCTTCCTTTTGTTGATGACAGAGAATGTTCTTATTAGTTATAGATATGGAATGGTAGCTTAGTTCAACTATTCACAGTGAGGAAAAAATATGTTTACTGAGGCTTTGTTCTCAAAATGAACAGTCATTTGGCACCAGAAATGCAAGTACTGTATAGTTGCTTCGACTCATATTCAATGGGTGCTCAGGCTCCATGGTTAATACTTTAAATACCTGAAGAATAGATACTGTACTGGGTTTATGAGCTACTCCAAAAGGAGAATTAAACACATTGATCAAGATCTTCATTTATCTGAGGTCACATCCTTCCTTTGTGAAGTAAGGAAAAGAGCACACAAGTTTGAAACCCTAGTGCAGATCTTTCCCAAGAGCAAAATGGTATCTAAGGTAAAGGTAAAGGTTTCCCTTGCTCGAAAGCTAGCCGTATCCAACTCTAGGGTTCAGTGTTCATCTCTGTTTCAAAGCTGAAGAGCCAGTGCTGTCTGCTTCTGCAGACGGCTTCCGTGGTCATGTGGCAGGCATGACTAGACACTGGAGCGCACGGGTCTAGACAGGGTTACATCCTTCAGCTGAAATAATGTGGGTTGGGAACTAAGACAAACTGACTGAAGCTGATATTTCCTTTGTGTTATCTCTGGCTGTAACACTCTTTCCCTAAATTCCTGCAAAAAAGCACTCATCCTTTCTGAAATACTGGAAGAGTTTTCAGGAAGGGGGGGGGGGTTACGCATTCCTTGGTATTGGGATACTCACCCAGATGGCAGGCCCCTTGTTTCCTTTAAACAACAAGAATCAGAGGGCAAAGTTGGTCGGCTGTGTTGCATACAAAATAACTATCACATATCTATGTAGTACAGTAATACTCCAGATAACGATTGCATCGGATAACGCTAGAATCGGATAACGATTCTGGATAATGATTCTTAGTGTTATCCGAGGCAATGGTCTGCGGGTGTGGGGTGGTTTGAATAGAACTACACAATCCAACCCCCACCCGCAGTGGTCTCTGCGACTGCAGTAGGGTCGGGGAAAGGCACACACCTTTCCCCCAACCCTACTGCAGTCGCAGAGACTGTTTGTGTCTCTTTCCCTCCCTGTATTTAAACTACAGGGAGGGGGGAAGAGAGAGACGTGATTGGTTCTCTCTCTCTTCCCTCCCTGCATTTGAACTACTTTTAATCTCTTTTTAATTTTTAATCTTTAAAGTTTAACTTTCTGAGATGGGTGGGTATTTTATTATGGGTTTTATTGTTGATTGTATTTTTAACTGTTGTTTGCCACCCTGAGTCATTCATGAGGAAGGTGGCATAGAAGTGTGACTAAATAAATAAATAAATAAATAAATAAATAAATACATAAATACATACATACATACATACATACATACATACATACATACATACATACATACATACATACATACATACATACATAGTATTCCAAGTACTGACTATTTTGTTGCTTGGTAAAGAAACCTAATACATATTTACCTGTAAGGTATAAGTGTGAACAGTAATTTTGCAAAATGACATCATGAGTCACTTAAAATAGTCATGAAACGTCCAGCCACTTTCCGAAAGCAAAGAGCTTTTGTATCACAAAAAAGGGCCTTTCCACATATATGTCCCCTTGCCCGAACATCATGCCCCAACTGTGTGCCTCATTCAACCAACACTTACAGAAATGCTTCTTGTCTTTACAAGAATGTATGTCTGGCCGGACATCCACTATGGTAATGTACAGCCAGTGATTCAACACCGAGTGTTGGGCAGTGGTAAAGAACCTGACTCCCAAAGACTACAGGCGGATGAGCCCCTTTAGATGGGGTGATGGTCCCCACAGTGGAGTAAATGCCATTGGCAACCATAATGGTGAGCCCAATCACAACTAATCCACAGGGAAAAGCCAATTCGAATCTTTCTGGCTTGAAAAAAAAATAGAATACACACACACACACACACACACACACACACACTTTTAGTAGACTTAAAAAGTTGCTTTAGGGGCAATCTGAATTAAATTTTGCATCATGTGGTAAAAAAATACTTTGAATTTGTTTGTTTTATCTTGCAAGGTTTGACTATGTAATCGCACGCTAAGTCATTTATAAACTGCCACATTTCTGGTTTAGACTGTCCACTTCAAGAAGTGCTTTTAAAAAACAAACAAACAATGAGAATGAGACAATTTTTTTGAAATATAAGCTATAGGCTGTAAACCTGCAAGCATTTACCTGTACTTGGAAATACATTCTTCTGAGCTGAAATCTATCTCATTCTCAATAAATAGGTATAGATTTATTATATTAGTCACTGATCAAAAGATCGTAAGATTAGTGATTTAAAATCAGGCTTTGCTAGTGATTCTGTAATATTTTGCCCTAATTCTTTAACTTGATCAACATTTAAGTGAAAGTAAAATCTGAGGCCTATAATGAACATACATAAAATGGCAAAAGATTTGAAGGGTTCTGAGGCAGTAAGGTTTGCAGGATCAACATTCCGCAAACATTTAGAACTGTTTCTAGTTAAATAGCAATGTTCCTTATTTTATTATACCATTGAAAATAAAGAGATGCAGCTGTTCATTAGGGTTGACAAGTGAAGTGGAAATTATTCACTCAACTCACTTTTTCTATCGAGTTTGCTTTGGATAGCAGGGCAGCTTATATTTTTCCATTAAACCTGTATGTGACTATGGATCAAGGTTAAACCAAATCATAGTAATCAAACAAAAGTTGTTGGCTGATTTGTTGATAAAACTATACTAAACTAAAATAGATTCATTTTGTCTAGCTCTAAAGAAGTTAAAAATAGTTTTGGCTTTTTAAATGTATCTGTCCAATTGAGAATTAATGCAATATCATTTTCTCCCACAATCATATGGGGAGTGGTGGGCAGGAATACGTTTGCACGCACACACCTGTGGGGGGGAAAAGCAAAATTGTGTGGCCTCTGGGCAGGGGGGTGGCAAAATTGGGTGGCCTTCGAGTCGGGGGGGGGAAGCGAAATTGGGTGGCCATGCCCACCTCCCTGCCCTGCCCTATCAGGTTTTCTCCCTGAAAGTGGTTCAAGGTCTCCCTTGCTCAAAAGCCAGTCATATCCGACTCTAGGGTGCAGTGCTCATCTCCATTTACAGCCAAAGAGCCAGAGCTGCCTGTGTTTGCAGATGTATACATAGCCATATGGCAGGCATGACTAGATTGCCCATGATGTAGGCTCCTCCCATGATGTAGGCTCTACCCACAACGTAGGCTCCACCCATGATATAGGCTCCGCCCACAGTGTGGTAGCAATTTTTTTTTCTGCCCATCATTGCATATGGGACAACTCATTGGCTAGTGGCAGAAAATTCTATTCCCATCTTTTGTCTTACTCATGTATACCTATTACTTTAGAGGGCCTAATCTGAAATGAATACGGTTACATGGGAAGAGAGGGGCTAACTGTGCATTTCCCAGCACCAACTTTCTATCTGGTATTTCCCTTTCCTGAAATCTGCTATTTCTTCTGATTATAAAAACATAAGCCCAATACAAATAGCACATTTTACTGTACTGTTCCGTACTGTATTGTCATTCTTAGTGAAGGGGTGGGTGGTTGACTTGTCATAAAGGCATTTATTACAGTCATGCCAAATATGACATCCATGAATATTGCATTCCTTCTTTCATATGTAACCATTTGCACTCCCTTCATCTTACATTAAAAACAAATGTAGCAACCATAAAATAAAATGTTTTGGAGAGCTAGTAGAACAACTAAGCCCATGTCTAGTATCAAAATTCTTCTGAATGTGAAATGCCAGTGTCTTACTTCTGACCTCATCTTCAAATAAAATCAACAGCTTTCTATAATATATAATATGCCAAATAAAACCTCAAGTCAGTGTAGTTAGGGGCTTTAACTAATTAAACTATGGGCTTCAGTTACTTCAAATGTTCTGTTTTGTTAACTTGTTTTCTGCTGTTACTACTCAAGGGTTGGCAACCAATGTCATGGACCTTCTGTCTAATGACAAAGTACTCTAACAAGCTGTCATCTCAGACCTTGATCAGTTGCTTCTATAACAAATGACTGAACAAGGAAGAGTAATAATAAAGGAAGGGGTGAAGGAGTGGAAGAAAGAAAGAATGGGTGGTCCATCCTACTCAGCCACCTGGAAATGTAGCTTTTGGTAATTGTCCCAAAATTAACTTGCCTGTGCTTTGAATGTTATTTTCATGAGGTTCTTTGAAAGGCCCTGAAAATCCAGAATCATTTTAACGAACTTTCACCGTCCTTGAATGTTTTTACTAAACCTGTCAAAAATGATTAAGGTGAAATTTTAAACAAGTGCTCCTCAAATGAACCATTTGAGTGATTTCAAAATAAGGCTAAATAGCTTAAGTTGTTATCATCTCCTGTCAGTGGTAACTTATGACATGTTGTTTTCACTGGTCACACAATATCAGAGATTCACTCCTGGGCAGCACTAGTTGAGAACACCTGTATGGGTACAGGAAGTTCCCTATTGCAGATAATCAGCCCAGATATATCTAGGATGATAGAACCAGACTAATGAAAATGCAACAAAAAGGGCATTCTATTTCTTTCGCTCCCACTTTCCTTCTAGCCCCTTTCAACTGAAATTGCTTGAGACAAATTTAGTTAACGTGGCCTTTATGTCTTACAGAAATAGAACCACTGGGGTTTAAGAGCACAGTAAAAGATAGTACAGTAGAATGGCAGCCAAAAAATGAGATGGCTAGATGGTATTGTAGATGCAATGGGCACAGAGCTGGGCGGGTTGAGGAGGATGGTGGAGGCGGATGGTGAAGGTAGTACAGTAGAAAAGTACAGTAGAAGGGCAGCCAAAAAGGAGATGGCTAGATGGTATTGTAGATGTAATGGGCACAGAGCTGGTGGGTTTGAGAAGGATGGTGGAGGACAGAGGTGCCTGCAGGGCAATGGTCCATGGGGTCGCAAAGGGTCGGAATCGACTGTGTGACTGAACAACAACAAAAGAAGGTAGTACATAAAAGCTGTCCAGTAACCACTTGGATTCTTTATCTTAATCCAGTACATGAAAAAACAAAACAACCCCTGAGATCAAAATGCTTTGCCTGCAAAGAATTGATTCTACATACTGTGAAAAGGTGTGTGTATCTTTGTTGAGTAAATAAGTTGATCTTGATTTAGAAATACAGCCACACCTAATTTCTGCAGTGTTTTTTTTTATGCAGCTCAGCATAACTCATTCAGCACTTACAAATGTTCTCCTACATGGCTAGCTCTTTACTTCTATGGACATATAGCTTGGAATATAATTACACAACAATGCCAGTATTTGCAATAGTTTCATTTCCTTCAGGTATGCCAGAGAAAACCAAGAAAGTGCAAGAGAGAACTGAACTACTACTTTCTCCAGATGAAGCAATATCATCATTCCAGAAAGAATACAAGAATTGATTTACTGGATCTATTCAAAATCTGTTTCGTTCAGGACTGTGTTTCCAACGTTGCCAGCTCAGTCAACATTGTGCCAAGTGGCATGGCAAAGCTGCTGCTGCTGACTAGAGCAGGCATTCAACAGTTTTCATTTATTTGTTTCCATACAGATGTATCTAGTAATTAAGATCTATAGTAGAAACCTTGCTTCCAATGGTCTTTTGGTCAAATAAGCACAACAATCCAGAATCCTTTCCAGTTCAAGTTTGCCAGGGCTCCTCTTTAGTTCACTTTCAATAGAAACTGAAGACTATTTTATTTTGATAGACTTTTACTTTCTGATAACTAATTTTATCACTGTTAGTTTAAATGTGTCATTCTTGACACTTTTTTTGTTACAGTTGAGTGTTAAATATGTGTTATCATCTTTGCTACTCTTTTTTAAAAACAGGTTGAAGATGTTGGTTACAGTATATCCATATTTCATATACATTTATCACTTATAAAGAGATCGGCTCAAAGCCATACATAAATTAATATTAAAATTAGGGATAGGACCTAGTGTACAATACTGCAGTCTGAAGCACTGAGAATATATGGAACTACATACTGTATAGTTAATAGCTTTAACTTGAGAACAGACTGGCCAGTTATAAATTTGAAACATATCAGTACTATCATTGAAATATAGATCTGTAAGATACATAACAAACTCTTGATTCATAGGGGAAATTATCAAATTTCCTTTTAAAAACTGCAACTGAGTAATTATAAATGGACTGAGGGGAAGAAGTAGAAAATCAAATTCAACACACTGAAAATATCACTTGGTTAATGGAACAGTTCCAGCCATCTGGCATTCATACGTTTCTTATTGGCATTGTTATTATGCAGGCAGAAATGACGCACTCGTACCTTGGAGCAAGGGGTTTTATTAACAATTTATCACATACTTTGTTGCTGGCTAATATTCCTGGGGCACCCACCCTAATTCCTTTCATTAGTTTTATCTTTATAGAGTTTGAGGTTTCCCAGTTCACCAACAGTTACCAGTTTCCAATGCCACCATAAACAGGGCAGGATATTAAGCACCTTAGCAAAAACTACCTGCAGTTTCAAGATCAAGTTGTAAGAAAACAGAAAAAAACATGAATTGACAGTTTATTAGCTTAGAAGAGCCAGTAATTATGCTATGTTTCAAGGGAACTGTACCTCCAAACTCAACCTACAATTACCCTTCTTCATTAAACAGAATTTTACTAGAAGACCAAACTTTCCATTTGTTGCCCACACAAGGTAACCTACCCCTACTTCTGTTGTTTTTCTCATTAAAGAAAATCCATTAAGGAGGGAAAGATGACACACAGATACAATCTTTGTTCATTGGCAGACATAGGAGTCCTTTGTCTGGAAACACCTCAAGAGAAGACATCTTTCTTCTTCTTCTTCTCCTCCTCCTCCTCCTCCTTCCTCCATATCCAAATCTGAATATTGGTGATCATCATGGCAATCAGCCATGAAGACTGTCCTGAGAATATAATGCAGTGGCCTTGCAATGGCCTTCCACATTGCAGCATGACACCCTGACTGCTGATCCAGTCCTGTGAGTCACTTTCTGGTCCTGACCTATTTTGGCACCCAAAGTCCTCATTAGCCCCAAGCAGTGATGAGATGTAACAGGTTCTCACCAGTTCGCCAGAACCGGTAGTAACTTTCCCCAGTGTCCCGGAAAACCAGTAGCAGCTTTTGCGGGGAACCACCTTCGGGTCTTACCTTTTCACTGGTTCCCCCACTGCGCATGCGCGGCAAGCAGTGATGGGATGTAACAGGTTCTCACCAGTTCTCCAGAACCGGTAGTAACTTTTCCCAGTGTCACGGAGAACCGGTAGCAGCTTATGGGGGGAACCACCTTCGGGGCTTACCTTTTCACTGGTTCCCCCACTCCACATGCACGCCAAGCACTTGGTGTGCAGGCACGCCTACAGTGCTTGGCGCATATGCACGGCCTCCTTGCTGTCCTCCCAAGCAGGGAGGAGGAAGAGAAGCTGCTAGCCTGAAGTTCCCTATAGCCTGCTCCCCAGGGTATGTGACTCACCTTTGGATGTGGTGTGTGTGTATTTTAAAGTATATTTAATACCTTTACCTATATTGACGTACTACCACAGTTCCTAAAAAGGTCTGGTGGCCTGACTTGGGGTTTTTAAGCAAAGTCTTGGAGTTACCTCATCAATAAGCTACACCTGTGCTGTTCCAAGTGCTGTTCCAATTGGAGAACCCTTAAGGAGGTACAGCTGTTTTACATTTACATTAAGGCATATTATCCTAGTGAACTGGTTAGGCTAAGACTTAGTAGCTAACTTCTCTAACTGTTTAAAAGTTGAAAAGTGCCAAAATGAAGCCATCTTGTGGTGAGTTCATTCTGTAGTTCCTTTCATCTGACGTAGTGTGAGAAAGGTTAGCCAGAATAATCTTTAAACTCTGGTTTACAACCTCTGGTTTTGTTTGGAGTGGGTGGGTGAGTGTTTGGGTGGTTGGCTGTATTTTAATGTAATTTTTATTTTATTTTATTTATTTATTATTATTTTTATTTGGCCCCACCCACATCATGACATCATGGTGGGGTAGTAAATTTTTTGACATCCCACCACTGGCGGCAAGCACTTGGTGTGCATGCATGCCTACAGTACTTGGTGCGTATGCACGGCCTCCTTGCTGTCCTCCCAAGCGGGGAGGGGGAAGAGAAGCTGCTAGCCTGAAGCTCCCTTTAGCCTGTTCCCCAGGGTAAGTGACTCCCTATGGATGTGGTGTGTCTGTGTGTATTTTAATGTGTATTTAATACCTTTACCTATATTGATGTACAGTGGTATAGTGGTACTGTGGGTGTGTGGGTGGGTTGAGGGATGTGTGTGTGTGTGTGTGTGTATCTTTATTTTATTTTTTCTTTGGCTCTGCCCACATCATGATGTCATGATGTTAGCTCCGCCCACACTGTGATGACATCACGTGGGGTAGTAAATTTTTTGACATCCCTCCACTGGCCCCAGGCCAGTATTGATGAAGCTGTTGCCCTCTATCAAGATGGATTCAAGTAGGATTTAGTGCACTTGGGGACCATCACCCTTCCCTGTCAAGTTTGAAACGGGAGGCCGTTAGTACTCAAGTTTGTCAGGTTAGTTAACCACTGTCTGACACTCACCGTTGAGTCACTGGCAGTATTACCATAGCAGGACAACTCTATTACCATAGTAGGACAAGCTGGCCAGATGGGTCTCTTAACTCTAGTGAAAGAAATTCTCATGAAAATATATGGAGAGGAGCAAACTCAGCTTCTTATTGTTGTTGTTCTGCTGTATCCGAATCTGAATATTGTGATCCTCATGGTGATCAACCATAAAGACTGTCCACAAGTCACTTTCTGGTCCTGAGCCCTACACATGTGAAATATTATATTAGTACAGTAAAACCTCACATAAAGAGCACCTCGCTTAGAGAGTAACTCGCTTAAAGAGCAATCCTGTGGAACACATTATGCTCTTTAAGTGAGGTACCACTATATAGCTATTTCATTTCTTGAATAGTCATTAATAGATATCTTCACTTTTCTTATCTGGTAATTCTCTTGTGACCATTTAGCAACTGGCATTACAGCAAACCATCCAGCCTGTGTGGACTAAAAATGTACCAGGCTGTATCTGGGTTAGAACTCCATGACTTCTGTCCTACCCTTAACCTAATGTTATGCCTCTATTCTTCCTTGGTTATAATTAGACTCAATTAGGGATTTAGGGAAAATAACTTTAAGGTATAACCAAACTAGTCATCAAATTCTTAAAAAATAGAAGTCCTAGCACGGAGTTAAACAATGATGGATAGCACTGGAGAGCTCTGGGATAATTTGCATTGACTTTTACATCATGTAATTATGATGTAATTATGCAAATTAAATTGTCCCAATCACAGAGCATTTCCTGCATTTTGTGTCCAAGGAATCTCATCCTAAATTGTGCAATCAGAAGTATTTGTGCACATTAATCTGTTTACACCTATAACTGTTCCCGAGATCTGTCAGGAAAAACAAGCAAGCAAACTTTCAAAATTACTTATAAGACATAAAAACTTGACTTCAGTGCTTTCTCCCATGATTTATATATAAAAATAGATTCACAGCATAAAGCATTATTGTAAAATAATTGTTTGCAACACTGTATTACCAATCTTAATACTTCCTCTTAGGTGCCTATGTCCAACAGATTGAAGAATATGTTTTTAGCGCTACACTGGACATCATTTTTAAGTTAATTGGGCAGAAAATAATTCTGTCCAAGAACACAACACAACAACTAAATAATTAACTAACCAAATTTTTAAAAGTGAAGAAAAGGCAAATCCAAGCTGCTACTAAAAACTAGTAATTTATTTTAAGGATGCCAATCATATTTGGACCACAAGCATTCTTCTTCAGAGTACATCTTCAGTATGTGTGTGAGAGCAGTTGAGTTTCATTTGAGTTTAAGATAATAAATACAATAGATTCCATTTTAGCCTATGAAAACATTAATATAAATGCCATTTGCATGAAACATACATGCTAAACATAGACATTGTCTGTAATATGGCAATAATGGTAAACAGATTTGCTAAAATATGCTCAGACTATGCCCTCTTTTTCAGAATCATTTACATGGCTCTGATTAAACCACCGAGTTATAATAAGCATCTAATACATATCGGAAGGTAACTATACTTAAGTCTTATACTTTTGGAATTAGGACTTTGGTTTTTCTAACCATGTTAAAATAGATTGCATCTAGTTAAATGCTGAAACTCTTTCCTTAATTAAATTTCTTGTGCCTAAAGGTATTAGCCTCAATTCATAACTAAAAATCAAAGTTGAAAGAACCTTGTAATATCATACAGACATTGACTGAGCGGATAACCACAGACCTTTAATCTAAATTTTGGGCTTCCTGTCTTTTGTGAGCTTAAATCAAGACAATCAAATAAGGGTTTTTTAAAAAAAACCATTAATGTGGAACAAAATTAACAAACGTCTATAACAAAGGTATAAATTTAATGTACAGTATTTAAGAAATATATTTAAGAAACATTTCAAAACCTTACTGTTTAAGGAGACTTTCAAAGACCATCCTATAACTGCCAGTTAGTTTAGTTGTTTAGTTTAATTTAATTTTTTTTACTGGAAATGTCATGTGGGGCTGAGTAATAGCTATTAACTAAATTGATATCAATGTGAATGGGTTATTTTTGTTATGTTTGAAATATTATTTTAATGCTGTATCATGTTTATGTTTCTTGTTTAACTGGAAACCATCCATAGTGGGGAAAATCTCTCAGATGAGTCTGAGCATTAATGTGAATTTTAGTGTTTTCTTTTAAGTACATGCATTTGTATAAAATAGAGTTTTAGTGCAAACAATGGAAAGCTGTTCACTCCCCCCCTTTTTAAGACATTGAAATGCGAGAAGTAGCTTCCAATATAAACAGTGTTTATGTAGAATTACATAAATATGTATCATTTTTAAAGAGCTGTATATACCTGATATAATACAGATTTAAAATTATATGGCTTTTTTTCTTTGCTGCTATTTGCAAAAGACAGATTTGTGTATAATGCAAAAGCAGAAACTGTTGTCTTTCTACTTCCATTTCAGGGTTGCAAAAGGATTCACATAATTTATGCTAAGAAGGTATTGTGCTATAGCCTGTTACAGCATAAAAACAATAGTTACTTGGTTCAATAAAACACCTCAGAGATCTGGGAATTTTAAGTGGTCACAAACACACACCCCATGCTTTTCCCATGTTCAGCTGCCCAGGTGTAAGCTAGCCAGCTCTTCTAGGACATTCGTCTTTTTAAAGTTCCATATCCAATTCTGAATATTGGCTATCCTCATAACAATCAACCATGAAGATTGTCCTGGGAACAATATAATGCAGTGGCCTTCCGTTTGCCTTCCACTTTGCAGCATGCCACCCGTACCACTGATACAGTTCTGCGAGTCACTTTCTGGTCCTGAGCACTTTTGGCACACAAAGTCTTCCTCAGCTCCAGGCCAGTATTGATGAAGCTGCTGCCCTCCCTCAAGATGGATTCAAGTGGGATTTAATTCACCCTTCTCTATGGATGTCGCCTCCCAAGGCCATTAGTCCTCAGGGTTGTCAGGTTAGTGAACCTCCGCCTGATGATCTGTGTTGAGTCACTGGCATTATGGTCTACTCTATTACCATAGCAGGATAACTTAGCCAGACAGGAATGTCTGTGACTTTAGACAACCTAAATCAGTAGCAACCAGAGAAATACAATATCCCTGCCTGCAAAGCTCAGCTATGAAATAAAAACATGATCAAAAGGATACCAAGAAAAGAGGACAAACAGATGTCAATGTTTGTGCACCAAAGTTGAAAAATTAACTCACTTTAAGACAAGGACAATGCAGGACCAAAGGAGATACACAATTTTTTTATCATGTGCTTTCTATTTCTTGCTATGAAATACTGTAATGTGTGCATGATTGCCTATGACCCATTCATATAAAATAAATGTGGATGATGTAACACTATTTGTGGGCTGTGAATTTTTTAGCAGTGGCCTACTAAGTTGGATATGACTGGCTTTTGAGCAAGGGCAAACTTTACCTTTATCTTACTCCTCTGTCCAAATTCTCAGTGTAGTTCATCCACCAAAGTGACCAAGCTTTATTACAATTCTGTGACAGAATAGTGAATGATTACTTGACTGCAAAGGCAGGAGAACTTGTTACTGCAGCAACTCTGTAAAGAAGGCAGCAAAATAAGGCTGGGGTTACAGAGAATAATGAAATTATTTGTATTTCCAGCTCCATCTGGGTTACTGGTAACTTCCTAAGGTATTCTAGGTGGTATGTAGGAACAGATGTTCCTACATTGATTTGTGTTGAACTTAAGTGTACTGTGGGATGCATCTGACAATACAGTATGTGTTTCAGCTGCTTCAAAAGAAAGAGACCTCTACTGAAAACCCTTCAGTGGATCCTAACACCCTCTAGATAATTAGAGACAATGGCTGGAATCTCACTGATGTTTGCATAAGGTTTGCACATTATTGATAAGATCCCAGGGCTTATCTCAGTTGTACAGCTAGGTAAACATCCAGGCACATGACTGAGATGTCAGTTAGCTGCAATTAGCCAAAGCAAGTTATGGAAACTTTATGTGAACACCAGGAGGATTCTGATTAATGTCTGATATTCCTTTTGAAAAGTAGAGTTTCCAGCTGAGCAACAGTAAGAACTCAAGGTTTTCTTAGATCAGGGTGATTATTTGAAACCATTCCAAACTTTATCTGGGGACAGAAACAGCCTTGATCACTTTCATGGATGACCTACATTGGAAACTGGATGGGGGGAGTACAACCCTGTTAATTCTGCTGGATTTCCTTGTGACATTTGATAACGTTGATCATGGTTTCATTCTAGGCAGTGATACATAGCTTAAAGATGCTGTCTTGCAGTGGTTAAAATACTATTTGGCTGAATAGTCTTTTTGGCTCTTGCCTAATTGCTTATGAGACCCTTCAAAGTTCAATATTGTCCCTTCTTTTTTTAAAGATTTACCTGAGGCCCGTAGAGCAGTGTTCCCCAAATTTTGGTTTTTGTATGCCAATTCTCCAAATAACTGATCAGCCAATGTACTGACTTAGGCTTCTGGGAACTGCAGTCCACCAGTGTTCCTCGGAACATAGTTTGGGAAATGCTAATCTAGAGTGTGCAGGTCCTGTCTCACTACTGATACCATCTCTCTCTCTCTCTCTCTTTAATGCTAAGGAGGTTGTGTCTCACTACTGATACCATCTCTTTCTCTCTCCTTAATGCCAAGGAGGTTGTAGAAGTCCTGAATCAGTGTCTGGATAAAGTAGGATATTGGATATGGGCGAACAAATTGATGCTTGGTTCAAACGGTTCTGTAGGTCAAGAAAAAGGCCACTCCGGGATTGGAATTACCAGTACATTTGTTCTGGATGGAGTTGTGCTTCTTTTCTGAAGGACTACGTTCATAGTTTGGGAATGGTCTTGGGGACAGTGGTGGGCTCAAAAAAAAGTTACTACCACACTGTGGGTGTGGTATGGTGGGTGTGGCCAGGGGGGAAAGCCCTGCATTGCACCTGAATTAGGACATCTTTATTTCAAAACTTGGATGGGCAGAGGGGCCAGCCAGAATTTCTGCTACCATTTCTGGCGAACTGGTGAGAACCTGCTGATGCCCACCACTGCTTGTCATTTTAAATGGCTGCTGTGGAGAAGGGTATATTTGATCTATTAAGCCTTAAACAGTATGGGAGCAGGATATTTGAAAGATTGCCTTCTCCTGGATGAACCTGCTTAGAGTTTTAAGTCTTCAGTAGAAGCCCTGTTACATGTCATGTCATCCTGGGAGAATAGGTTGGTAGGTATATGAAATACAGGTATTGCTTTCACAGCAGAAGCCCAGGTGTGGAAACCCCTTCCAAAAGCAGTTAAGCCAACCTCATTTTTGATGAGTCTTAATAAGCAGCTGAAACTGTACCATTTAGAAGACCCTTTGTCTCTAGGACTGGTGTTTAAAACAAGCTTTCAGCTATTGCTGTATATCTGCTTTTAAATAAAGCAGACCCACAAGCTTTTAAAATGTTTCTTGAATAATGCTTTTAATCTTTTAAAAATTATATTAAATTGTTTTACTTTGTTTCGGGGACCCTGGCAAGCTGAAAGGCAATAAAGATTTTAAGTGAATAAAATAATAAATAAACATGCCTTGGAGAGGGGAGGAATTGGGTGGAAGGTATATAAAACTGCCAATACAACCCCTTCCATGCAACACAGTGTTGAATATCAGATGGAAGAAAAAAACCTGGAATATGATTGGTGGATTTGTCAAATATCAGCTATTCTCATCATTGCTTTCTGATGACAAAAGTAACATGGTTATGGAAAGCAAATTTTAATCTGGAGCAGCAATAAGGTGAGAGTTAAGTCTAAGAATAAAAGGGGAGAAGATACAGCTGAGACTAGTAAAAAAACACTTTGAAAGATGTTGGAACAAGGTATGAGTGGAATTTAATCCCAATATCTTTTTAAAAATAAAAAAACATTTCTACATTACAGTTTCTGCATTACAGTTATACTGTTGTTAGGGTAGTGATCAGCACTGATCAGCAGGAGTCCTGACTTGGGCTTCTGGAAATTGATGTCCAAGAACAGCTGGAATGCCAAAGTTAGCCACCAGGGTTATAAGGCGTCACAATGCCTCCAGAAACACTACCAATATGTAGCTGGATGACAGCTAAATGGTAGAACTCCTTGCCACAAGAAAATTGCTATTACAAAGTATTTACTAATTTCAAAAGATTAATTAGACGGTAGAAAATTATCCCAAATTTTTCCTCACTCAGCTCCATTCCTTGTCTAGCCTTAGTCTAATATTGTCATTGTGTAATTATCTGTATGCTTCACCTATTTCAAATGGGCCTTTGGGGCAGACAGTCGGACAAGGACTTATGTACAAGCTTCAATTCAAAAAAGTGTGTTGCAAAAAAACTTCATGTAGTTTTTTTTAACATAACTAATAACTAGAGGATATTGTTTTGAAGAATATTTTCAATTGGTTAAAAAAAATGTGAAACAAATATTTCCTGAGATGTGAAGGGATGACTCCCAAATAAGAGTTACCATCTCATGTTTTCAAGGAAGCATGCTCTACTTGAAGAGTTGATACCAGGAAGTCCTCTCTTCTCCTTTTGTATCCTGATCAAACCCTGGATTGCCAAATGAAGCCTCTTTCTTGGCTTTGTCATTGGCCAAACCCATCAGTGCATTTTTCTGGCAGTAAACGACAGAGCAGTAAATCAGCCGGATTCTGTAACTCGCGACATTAACACAACCTGTTGTCATCAGCCAGCAGCCCCCACCTGAGCATGTTGGTCTTGCATTGGGACTCCAAACCTATTCAGGGTTCTCCAAGTGACATAGGGAAGGTTGAGTTCCTCACATATACCCTCCTTTAATGATGTTCCTTGTCAGTGATGGGATGTAACAGGTTCTCACCAGTTCGCCAGAACCGGTAGTAACTTTTTCCAGTGTCCCGGAGAACTGGTAGCAGCTTTGGGGGGAACCACCTTCGGGGCTTACCTTTTTACTTGGTGTGCATGCATGCCTACAGTGCTTGGCGCATATGCACAGCCTCCTTGCTGTCCTCCTTGCTGTCCTTGTGTTGTGGGTGGGTGGGTGGTTGGGTTGAGGTGTGTGTGCGTGCGTGCATGCTTATTTTTATTTTATTTTATTATTTTTTATTTGGCTCCACCCATGTCATGACCTTAGCTCCACCCACACTGTGATGACATCCCACCACTGTTCCTTGTCTAGTGAGCTCCTTCCTCCATCCTCTAATTTGGTTTTGATCTTATGTACCCTCAAGAATGTTTGTTCTTCCCATAAAGCTCTTCCTGGATCTGAGCCAGAAGATTTGAGGCTCATATCTACTCAGAGATTGTCGAAGGTCATTCCCTTGTTTAGTTGTCTCCATGTCCACTGCTACTTCTCTCAGTTGCTAGGTGGAATGATACCAACAAGAGGATATATCTTCTCAACTGGAGAAGGTTTGACAGATCCTGTCACTACACACATGGCTTCATTAACAGTTATGTCAACTTATTTTGCATGTGTGGATGTGCTCCATACTAGAGCAGTATACTCTGCTGTGGAGATGCTCAGGGCCAAAACTGATGGTTGAGTTCCTCACTCTCCTCTTCCAGCCTCATTAAAAGGTTCTTTATGTCTTCTTCATTTTCTGCCATTAAGGTGGTGTTATCTGCCTATCTCAGGTTGTTGATAGTTCGCCCAGCGATCTTAATTCCAGCTTGTGCTTCTTCCAGCTTTGCATTATGCATGATGTATTCTCAGTGGTGGGCTCCAAAAAATTTTTTTATTACCACACTGTGGGCATGGTATGGTGGGAGTGGGCAGGGGGAAAGCCTTGCGTTGCACCCGAACTAGGACTACTTTATTTCAAAACTTGAATGAGCAGGGCCAGCCAGAATTTCTCTAACTGGTTCTGGTGAACTGGTGTGAACCTGCTGATGCCCACCACTGTGTACTTTGCATATACCAGTAAGTTAAATAAACAGAGTGACAATAAACAGCCTTGTCATACTCCTTTTCCTATTCTAAACCAATCAGTTGTCCCGTATATAGTAAAAACTCACATAAAGAATGCCTCGCTTAGAGACTAACTTGCTTAAAGAGCAGAATTTTCTCTGGTCACCTCACTTAACTAAAACCAACCAAAAATTTGCTTAACAACTAAATCGGGGTTCACAATCCCCCCCCCCAAGTTACAATTGGTCATTTACAATGGTGTTTCGTTTAAAGAGCAATCCTGTGGAATGCATTATGCTCTTTAAGCGAGGTACCACTGTATAGTACTGTCCTAACTGTTGCTTCTTGACCCACATAGATTTCTCAGAAGACAGTTGGAGTGGTCTGGTACTCCCACAATAAACACGGTTTGTTGTAATCCACACAATCAAAGGCTTTGGTATAGTCAATGAAACAAAAGTAGACATTCTTCTGGTTTTCCCTTGTGTGATCCATATACGAAAAAAAATGTAGAAGGAGAAGGCGATGCCTTTATTGGATCACTAAACACAAAAATATCATTGTGAGCTTTCCGATTCAAGATCACTTCTTGAGACGTTCTTGTGGGTAAGGCAGAGAAATTATCAATGAAACTCCCCATGTTCATGGCATGATGGCCTTGTTTCCTGCATTTGTCAAATGGGGGAGGGTTATCAAATGGACTGCTGATTCATATTCATTTTTAAGAACAGAGTCTGGCAAACAGATCGTCATTGCCTGAAGAAGTGATCTTGAATCACGAAAGCTCGCAATGATTTTGTTTGTGTGTCCAATAAAGCAGGGTGCCCAAAAATTTTAGGGCCATGGGCTGGTCATGTGGTTCACGGGGCCAGTCACTATGGCCTGTGGGCCAGATCCAGGCCCCCACACACACACCAATTCATCTGGCCCATGAAGCTGGCACTCCTGTAAGTGGAAGTAAAACGCGCCAGTATGGGCGCATTTTACTTCCACTTCTGGGATTGATGAGGGCTTCATTGGCCGGATGAAGGGGGGGGGGCGTATCTGGCCCACAGGCCATAGTTTAGGCACCCCTGGAATAAACGTATCACCTTCTCTTTCTACATTTGTCCTGAAGCTATGGCTTTGCCATTTCCTTCGTCTCTCCTTTCCCAGTGCCAACTCTACCGGCTGAAGGAAAAAAGTAATATAGGGCAAAGGCAAGTCTTTGCGAAAGGAGACGGCAGGCATGTTCGAAGGGGCGCGTACATGTTTGTGGGCAAACGGGGTCGGTTCCCTTTCCCGGTGGTGTGGGGAGTGTGTGGAGAAGCGGAGCAAGGAAAGGGCAGCATTTACTCTGCTCGGCGGCGGGGCAGGTCCAGGTGAGGTGAAAAAAAAGGCGCGGAAATGGCGCGCGACGAGGGCGAAAGGCTGGGCTTGGAGACCAGGGCGAGGGTTTCGCTTTCGAAGCGGTGGCCCGAGTCCAGGTGGGGCGGCGGCGGAGGAAGCGGGGAAAGGGCGCGCCCCATCCACACCCATTCGTACACGCGGCTAGAGCAGGGGCTGCCTCGGCCGGGTGGGGAGGGCGCCCCACCACCGTGTGGCTGTTTCTCCTCAACCCCAATTCCCCCGCTTCCTCCCCCTGCCTTGCCCCTCCGGCGGCGGGAGCCCCTTCTTCGCCGCCTCACTCTTTCGGAAAAGCAACGCTCCTAGTCTTCTTCCCTCCCCTCTTCTCCTCGCCCACCCCCGTTGCCTTCCCTCTTCCCTGGAGCGGCGCTGGGCAGAAGATGGTGTGGCTTACGCCGCCGCCGCCGCCGCCGCCTCCCCCCGCCGCAAAGTGAATGAGTGGAGTCCGCCAACTTGGGAAGAGGCACCCGCCGGCGGCTGGCTGGACGAGGCGGCGGCGAGGGCGGGAAGAGTGGAAGACCCCTCGGGTCGGGGGGTGACTCCGGAGGAGCCCCAGCGGCGGTGGCGGTAGAGAGACTTCGCCTGGCCCAGGTAAATGGATTTGCCCTTTTTGACCGGGGGGGGGGGAGAGACACGGGACGGATAAGTTAAGGGTTGAACGACGGCTTCCCTTCCTCTGCCCCCCCTTGAGCCGCGCTGAATTTGCTTTCTTTCACCACCACCACCCCGCTTAACTCTTAGCCAATTTGTTCCGTAAGCCTAGATTGCTTTTCCAGGCGTCAGTTCCTCGCAAAAGCCTCACGTTTCTTCCCTCCCTCCCTCCTCCTTTCCCTCGAAGTTGCTCAGAGAGCTGTGGGCGATCTTTCTTTCGGGACGGTATAGGTACTGTGCATGTCTATTTCTGTTCCTTATTGATTTTATTATGTAGGTTTCGCCTGGCCCCCCCTCCCCCTCCTATTTATTTATTTATTACATTTATACCCCGCCCATCTAGGAGATTTTTCTACTCTGGGAGGCTAACAACACAAAACTCACACATTAAAAATTCGACCTCTCTCTCTCTCTCTCTCTCTCTCTCTCTCTCTCTCTCTCACACACACACACACACACCTGTATATGTATTTCAGACACACGTACAGTATATGTATTTCAGACACGTATATGTATATGAATTTCTCTCTCTCTCTCTCTTTTTCACACACACACGTACGTACAGTATATGTACTGTATTTTTCACTTTGTGAGCTGTGCTTTTCTCCAGAATGAGAGAAGCCCGCAAGAGAGGAAAAAAAGTATAGGGAACCTTTTGGCCTCGTTGGCTTGGACTTTTTCCTTCTATGCAGACACGTCTCTGGCTTTTAAATTAGTGGGATTTATGCTCTTCGCTTTGCCTTCTTTTTTCCTGGTGATATCCATGGGATTTGAACGGGGGACGTTTTCTTTCATTCTCTTTGCCCTCAGGCGCCCGTTTTCCTAGTTCAGTTGATGGTATTTTTCGGGTGATTTGCCTTAATCTCAAAATAACAGTTGTTGGATGCAAGGTAAACAAAATTCTTTTGTCAAATCGTTGTGAGAGCTGAACTGCAACTTTATGCCCTTTAGGAATGGGTTTTATTTCTTAAAGCGTATGCAGGTTACTCCCCAACCCCCAATCCCTTGAAGATGTTTGAAGAGTTGAAGTTACCCTGGATTTTGCTGCTTGCATCCTAAATTGAGGTGTAGAAATGCTTGGAAGGCTACAAGATACATGGTTTAACACAGGGATTCTCAACCTACAGCCCACGGGCCGGATACAGCCCACAGTACCGTTTCATGTGGCCTCCCACCACCTCTACCACACCAGGAAGTGCCATGTGGTGGAGGATGGGCAAAATGCCCATCTGGCCCCTGAAGCTGTCTTGAGGGAGCGTGACCTGGCCCCCATCTTAAAAAGGTTGAGAACTTGTTTAACCCTTGAACTGCAATCTTGGAACAATATTGGTATCTAGAGAGTGTAATATTTAGTTGGGATTAGAAATCACCTACTTTTTATGCAATTTGCAGGGGGGGTGCCTAAAGTCAGGGAGGGTGGTTGAAAAGTTGCAGAATGTTTGGTCCCCCCCCCACACACATTGGGAATGCATGCCTGTGGATGACTTCTGTTCTGTGTTATAATAATTCTATGGCAGTCGTTCTGTGTTAGCACTGGATTCAAAGACCTAAGCAGCCCAGTGTAAACCATCCTCAATTATATATTGCATTTCAACCCTTGAGGTGGTCAAGGAAGCTAACAACACTAAAATACAGAATTAAAAATAAAGTCTGGATGATTAAAAACAATTAGAAATGCAACAGTAAGAGAACCAATATGCATGCTTTTGATCCCTTTTCATTTCAACAATGGGATCTCTGACATTGTCTTCAAAATAAAAATGTATTTGCTGGCTGATCCTGGGGCAGCTTAAAATAAGCAAAACTGCCTTGAGAAAAGGCTGGCTCTTATTTCTACACCAGATGGGCTTCTGGTCCTGGTAAGACTGAAGGAAAGGCCTTTCACAAAGATCAAAGACTTTTGCAGGATCAAATAGATAGAGCTAGTTGGTAGAAAATTATTCCTGCAAACTGACAAGTAACCAGTGAAGATATAACAAGTTAGTCATGTATTCCATGGATCAACCCTTGCTCCAAAGACAGGCTGCAACCTTTTGAATCAACTGAATTTTTCAAACTTTTTTTTGGTAAAGCTGCTCCATGTTGAATGAATCTCAGTAGTTGAAATGGTATGCAATAAGACAATTTGTCCTCTCATTGCAAGTTTGGTGTCCATTAGATGAGGCACAGCTGGCAAAATGCTCTTTGCTCACAGCATATGAATAAAAGTGAATCCATGAATACTCTCAAATGGTGGACTTGAGTCTTCAGAGACAGAGCAATCCCATCCAGCACAGGGTGAATCCATTTTTTCTCTTAAGAGTGGGTTTTTTAGATTTGAATTCTATAAATGTCTTACGTTTTGGTTGGGTGGTCTGGCAGCTTTTCCAATGTAATGAAAATCACGTACTTTTGACTAGCTGCTTCCAAAAAACTAAAGCACCCACAAAAATAATGATTACATCGACTCAAAGATCATCTCGTTGAATTTCAGAAATGTAAAGAGCCATTGGCCAAAAATACAAAGCGATGACATTGCTTCAAAAAGTTGCCTTGAAAAAATGCAGTCTTCACTGGGGTGGTAGTGTCAGTTTCTGGCAGCCCAGCGACCAAACCACACAACCAATTCAGGTGACCCAAAGTGTGTTTGAAAGAGGAAAGAATAACCTTTGTGGTGACACTGTTACATTTGAAATTGGACTTCGGGGAAAAAAATATGAAGAGTTTTACAAAAAACCACTCAAATGAAGTCACAAAAACGCAAAAATAAAAGGGAAAACTATGTTAGAAACTGTATATGACAACTTCCCGAGGTGGATACAGTTTGAATACAACATGTGGAGAAGAATGACACCAAAGTAGGAATCAACAACAAAGATATTAAGGAAAATTGTGACTCATAAAAATGACATTTTCGAGGGGAGGTCAGTTGGTGGTGAACCTGCAACCAAACCGATCAACCGATTGAAGTGATCCAAAGTGCAATTGATAGAGGACATAGTAACCTTTCTTGTGACACTTATACAATTTGGATCAGACTTCAGAAACATTTTCTATGATGGTTTAAAACAAAAAAACACCACTCTTTCTAACCTTTCCTTCAAAAAAGTATATCTCCACACTGAAATGCATTGTTGTGAGAATGGATACACTGTAGCAAGTTTCTCCTTTGAAGTGATAACCACTTTCCATTTTGGCCTTTCCTCTTATTGAAGAACTGCTTTCAAGGAATCATGAAGGAAAAACTCTTTTATTTTGTGGTTTGACTATTGAAATATTTATTAAAAATAGATCCTTTGCAGTTATTAACATGTGGTGAATTGTTGTGTGTACAGTGGCCTGCTTATGGACACATATGCATAGTGGGTAGAGTCGGGGAGAATGGAAAATAAAGGTTAAAAGCATCTTTATTGAAAAATGAAATATAAAAAAATAATTGGGTTTTGGGTTAACACAATGTAGCAGTTCAAAAGCAAGAAATTGCAAGAAGATAAACAGGGACCATTTGGGTGGGAAGATAAACAGCGTTCCATGCCTGCCACATGACCACGGAAATGTCTGCAGACACAGATAGCGCTGGTTCTTTGGCTATAAACAGAGATGAGCACTGAAACCTAGAGTCAGATATGACTGGCTTTCGATCAAGGGTGACCTTTACCTTAGCTCAGAAAACCTTAGATTTTATGGACGTTTTATGAAAACCTTAATTTTCTGAACATGTCTTTATTTTCCCCCATTTGAAACATAACCCTTAACTAATGAATGAAATAAAAGGAATAAATGAACTAATGAGCATAATTCAACACATCGAATTCACGCACTAAAACCCTGATGGTAGCGTCCTTAGACTCTTATCTGCCACCTTTTTAAAAAAAAAATGTCAGAAGCACACAAAGGTGCTTTCTGGGTTGAAAGGATTTTTGCTGAAAGAACTCCACTCAGGGGATGCTGGAATGAGGCTCCTTTCATGGCCCCAAGATCTTTTCTCACCAAAGTGTTCTCTATTTATCTCCTTGCTAGGTTGGAAGGAGCTGAGATAGAAGCGAGAGCTCATTCCCTCATGCAGTACTTGGGTCTTGACTGCCCATTTGCTGGCCTTCCAGCTAACAAGGTGAGCTTCTTATCCACTGAGGCACCGCAGTCCCTGCAAGGGTATTGACAAACGCGGAATATCTATCTTCTTTTCTGGTTGACCTTCAGATTCTCTCCCATCCAATCTACTTAACTGACACATGATTCTGATGCAGAACAAGAACATCTTCATTGGCTTTAGATGACAATGAGAGAGAGAGAGAGAGATGGGTATTGTTAGTGTATCTGTGCCATACTGACAGTAATGGAAGCACTGCCCAAAAATTCTTCTAATGGCTTAAAGTGTATGTTAAATAGAAGATGAAACAAAACCATAAAGTATATCAGAGACCATTATTCATAGGAGGAATGTGACAATTACTTGTGAAATTTCTCATTCTCTGTAATTTCCCAAAAACTCAAAAACTCACTTAAGAAACTCCCTGTTGAGACTTCTGTCTGGCCAAGAAAGGTGATTTTTGCACAGGAAAAAATATTATTCTGTGCAGGGTGTATAAAGACTCCATATTTTGGAGCTTCTTTCCAGACAGCTCCACCCAAAAAACAAGCAAACAAATTTTGCCTAATTTCTTGTGAGATTTCTGAGAGAGGAGGAAGAGTGTACAGATAAATCTTGTTGAGAGGGATCTTTCTACGTTAAGAAAAGGGATGTTTTTTCAGTTTGTCTCCAAAAGCAAGGTGCTGCTGATTCACATACCTGCTTCATAACTAGTATCAGACATAAATTCAGCTGTACAGTAGTTTATCTTTCTGCAGTTACTCCTTTGAGAAGGACCAAAGCCTCTTTGAAGCAACACCTCCAAGTCATCAGTCCCAGACAGATGATGCATATGGATATATCATGGGCAGTAGCACTGAAAGTTTAGCAAAACAGTCATACAGTACAGTCAAACCTCACATAAAGAGTGCCTCGCTTAAAGAATAACTCACTTAAAGAGCAGAATTTTCTCTGAATGTTCGCTTTGCTTAACAAATAAAACCAACCAAAAACTCGCTTAACAAATAAATCAGGGTTCGCAATCCCCCCCCCCCCCACAATTGGTCATTTACAATGGTGTTTCACTTAAAGAGCAAACTCACTTAAAGAGCAATCCTGTGGAACACATTATGCTCTTTAAGCGAGGTACAACTGTACTTGCTCCCTGTATAGTTATGGCACAGAGAGCCCACTGATGCGCACAGAGGAGTCTCAGGCATATAATTTGAAAAGCTGAGATTTAGCAAAGGTTGAAACAGTGCCTCCTTAATGTGAGATGGAATTGCATCCTGCTATAGAGATGCATACTGTAAGGAGAAATCTACAGAATATAAGGGAGTTTACTCCCCAAAATTTAAAATATGAAGATTATCCTTCAGGGAACTACTTAGTATCTATAGTTGCCCAGTACTTCAGTTCAAGGTAAAGGTCATCCTTGCTCAAAAGCCAGTCATATCTGACTCTAGAGTTTGTTGCTCATCTCCGTTTATAGTCAAAGAGCCAGCGCTGTCTGCATCTGCAGACATTTCTGTTGCCATGTGGCAGGCATGACTAGACACCAGAGTGCACGGAGCACTGTTACCTTTTCTGCTGAAGTGGTACCTATTTATCTACTTGCAATTTCTTGATTTTGAATTGCTCGTTTGGCAGGATTTGGTACAGAGATAGGAGCTCATTTTCAGTCATCAAGTTCAGTGTCTTAATCACTAAGCCACTGCAGTCCCTTAGTACTGTGTGTGTGTGTGTGTGTGTGTGTGTGTGTGTGTGTGTGTGTGTGTGTGTGTGTGTGTGTGTGTGTGTGTGTGTGTGTGTTGGTTGTTTCTAATAGTACTTTTGTTAGGAACAACCAAAATACTAAAATAAAAAAACCCAAAGCATGAATATTTTTGTACCATTTTGATTACTTTTAATAAAATGTACTAACTGTAGTATATAGAAGAAACAGTAGAATCTTAAAGAGCTCCAAAATTCATTTCCCATGGGGTAATCTTGGCTCTTCTAACATCACTTGAATGTGGATAGATTGAGGTTGAAATGTGTTTTAAACACTACATATCCAAAAGCAACTGCATCTTGTTTAGATTTCAGATTTTAATTGGTATTGTTGTGAAAACAATATGGTCTACATGGACTGAATGAAGCATATTCTTTAATCAGCATTAATGACATAACTGATTCTAGAATAACTTGTGGTTTTTAATGGATGCTTCTCTCTATTCCACCTTCCCTTTTATCATTTATGCATATGGTTGCTCAATAGGAAAAAAAAGACCCTTTTGCGTCAGCATCTCTCAGTGAAACTTTTAAAATGCAGTGTGCAAGGAAAGAATTTCAGCAAGATAAGATGTACATAGAACTGCAAAAAATGTTAACTATCTAGAGCTGCAGTTCTGTGTCCAGTTCATACTGCCATAGAAACATAAGAGAAATAACTAACCATGGTGTATGTCAGAAAAAAGTTAAGGTCTCCAAAAGTTCCTTTTCTAAAATAACAAAAATATCATTAGAACCAAATGTTCATTTGCATTTCCCCCCTTCCAACAGCAGATTATCAAACGGAGACTCAGTTCAGTTGAAGTCTCTATATGGGTTTGTATTTGCCAAGTGGTCTAAATAAAGCATCTTGCTATAGTAGCACATCCTATATCTGTTGATTAGATTGATCTTGTTGCATTTTGACCATTGAAATGTGGGATGTTTAGTTTTTAATTGCTAATTTCCAAATATCTCAGGAGAAACAGCTCTCCTGTTTTTTGTTACTTTCTTCACTGAGCAAACAGAGTCACAGAGAGCACACTTGTTATTTAATGCCAATGTATAGAAATTTAAAACAGTTTCTAAGAAATTGTTTGCTAATGAAACTTAATTAGGTCTAGTTTTCTTCTGACCCAGGTCTTTTAGTATTAGTGTTTCTGGCTGGGGAGTCATTTTGATAGCAGTTAATTGAAGGTGAATCTTAACAAGCCTGAAGTAGTTACTGTTAGGAGATGTATCTTGGAGTTGATTCTCTGCTTGATGAGATTACAACAGCTACATCAGGGATTCTCAACCTGTGGCCAGCTGTCTTTTTTAGAGTATCCTGTCTCCTTAGGATGTGCCTGAAGTAGGGCAGGCTCAGCGTTATCATTTTTGCCTCCTGAGATAGTTCAGGCTTGATTTGCTCTTGAACCCACTTGTTTGTCTTTCTGGCAGTCCATGGTATCTGCAAAACTCTCCTCCCGCACAACATTTCAAATGAATCATTTTTTTCCCTGTCAGCTTTCTTTACTGTCCAGCATTCACATTGTACATAGTGATCAGAAATACAACAGTGTGGATTATCTTGGTCTTGGTCTCCAATGACACATCCCTGCACTTGATGATCTTTTCTAAATCCTTTACTGCTGTCCCTCTGAGTGTCAGCAGCTGAATACACTGTCAAATATGTTGGGATTTATCCGCTTGTAAAATGGATGAATTCTTTCTTTTCTTTTCTTTTTCTTTTTTCCCCTTGCCTGCATGAGGCAAAGGATGAATGGAGTTCATCTGTGTGCTTTTTTCTTGCAAAGTGGCTTTTTTCCTGTATTGATGGAGGATTCTGGTTTTTTCAAGCTAGCTGGGGGTGCATTATGGAGCTGTTGCACAATGTTCAACAATATTCAACATGGTTTCATTTGTCTTGATCAACCGTGCTTTTAAATTTTTTCTTAATAATGAGATTCACAGTGTAACACACTTATTTCTGTATCGTTAGGTCATCATTCTAATGATTATTGATCATATTTCTCCCCTGTCCCTTCCCAAACAACATCCATAAATGAGGCTGCGAGAGAGTATTATAGAAGTCATAAAAGGAGCAACAATAGTGTAAGATGAAATGTAAGGGGGAAATAGAAATTACATGAGGGTTAGTCCTGCTCCTAGGAGTGATGGTTAGGAAAATGATAATGGAAAGGAGCAATTGAAATTACTGTGGTGGCTCAAGTGGTTAAGATGCTGAACTTGCTGACGGGAAATTTGATTCCTTCGTACTGCATGATGGAGTGAGCTCCTGTCTCTGCCCCAGCTCCTGCCAAACTAGCAGTTTGAAAGCAAGAAATTGCAAGTAGATAAATAGGGACCACTTCGGTGGGAAGGTAACCACATGTCCACAGAAACATCTGCAGATGCAGACAGCGCTGGCTCTTTGGATATAAACAGATGAGCACTGAACCCTAGAGTTGGATACGACTAGCTTTTGAGTAAGGACGATCTTTACCTTTACCTAAAATAAGAAATGTTCCTCTGGTTTATTTTGAATGCTAGCAACTTTTCCAGAATATAGTAAAACACCGGATAACAATTGGATCGGATAACACTAAAATTGCATAATGTTAAGTAATCTGGGGAGGAGAATTGGATCGAATAACGTTAAGGTCCTATGGAATGGATCGGATAACAACCACTAAAGCCTGTGCGGTTACAATGTATCTCTATGGAGCTTTAACGTTATCCGATCCATCCCATAGGATTTTAACATGGATCAGATACCACTAAAAATCGGATAACACCAAGACTTGTGGAACCAAGTTTTAGCGTTATCCGGTGTTTTACTGTATAGTGCAACTCATCAAAACCAAAGGACAATACAGTGAATCATAAAAAGATTTTGCACAAAAGGGGGTGGGGAGAGACTACAAGATGGAAGGGAGGATTGTAGGTAGGATTGGAATGCCAATTGCCTTGCATCTCATGACAAGTAAAAACAGTGAAGAAATGCCAATCAAACCCGCAAGCCCAATGTGAGAAATCATTACAAGCTAATCAATTCCAGCCATTATGAAGGCTGCAAATCAAACTGCTGCAGAACCAAATCAGCTCTTTAGTATAGTCGTATACTCAGCCTTTTTCAGATTTCTTGGTTGCAATCTCCATTTAGATTGATAAGTGTACAAAGATATAACAATTATTTTACTCTCATTTTCTTCATTGTCATCTTTAAAGTTGTGTAGATCTTTTATATGATATTTTTGTGTATATGCATTGAACAGATAAAGTGATAAAATGCACCTTTGTCTGACATCTTCTCCTATGGGAAGCCATATTCTGGCTCTCCATATTCTGACATAATGGTAGGTTCTTGTCCACAATATAGGTTACTCATTAGTGTACTGTTAATTGGCACTGTGCATGCATGGGCAAGGCCTCATTATGTTTAGAATGCAAGCTTGTACATGTTGACAGGTTTCAGTATGTTCATTGGGGTACAGCCCCATGTTGGGGAGAGAATTTACCAGGATGGGTGGGCACGCACCACTGCTCAAAGCCCATACCATAAAAGGAAAATGCCACCTTGGCATTTCCCACTTCTGTTCCTCTTGCCAGGCTTCATTCTGCTCAGTGGGAGAAAGTCCGAAGCATGTCAGGAGAAGCTGCCAAAGTGCTTCAGACTTTCTCCCATGGAACGGAATGAAGCCTGCTGAGAGGAACAGAAGTGGAAATGCTGAGGTTTCCCTTTAAGTTATGGGCTTTGAGCAGTGATGCGTGGGCTCCCATCCTGGTAAATTCTCTCCTCACCACGGGGCTGGTGGGGTATCTTCCTTCTTACACTATGTATGCTTGAGGTTGCAATCTATAGGACATACCTGAATTGTCCTCTATTATTTGTCTTCCTTTTGTTTCTTTCCAGTTGTGTTCATTAATTCATACGTGCATAATAAAAGCACACTTTTACTATTTAATCTAGTGATTTAAATATTTAACCCTCCCTCAAAATGTATATACTTATTTAAATTTAGCTTTTTCTTAAATACTTCATGCACTTTGAAAAACCAGATGTCAGGGTTAGAAAATGGCAACAAGGATATTTAAGGCTGACATTTAACCAACCAACATATGTCTGTGACTGCTACTAGTATTCTGTAAATAACCCAGTAAGCCTATAGTTATGTTGCATGGTTTGGCAATAGCAATCTCTTTATAGCTCCTCTGGGCTTTATTTTCACAGTACACTTAATTCATCTCATAATTAAGTAACTAACCTCTGCAACACTGATAGTCAGTTCTCCCTGTTTTGACAGTTTAGTTTTAAAATCTATATTTAAGTTGTTCTTAGCTAGACATATAAAATAATTTTATTAGGTTTGAGACTCATGTCAAAAGTATGCAATTTGAACTTCCCCTGAGTTTCTGGGGTGCAAAGAACATCTTGTGGAAATATGCACGTTTCCACACAGAAAGAAAAGAGATTTTACAAACTGATGTAAACAAAAGCTAAGACAAGAGTACAGACGAGATTTAGAAAAAAGGAGCAACGTTAAGACTGAGAGTTTTTTGCATCTTTGGTCATAATAATCAGACCCAGGTCAAGTTGTGGACCAAATGTAGTCCTAGAGCATTGGTGGCAAACCTATGGCACGTGTGCTAGAAGGGGCACTCATAGCCCTCTATGGGCTCATACACCATCACCCCATCATAGAGTTCACCCGCCCTTCTGCCCAGCAGCCCAATGGGAGTGCTTCCTCCCTCCTCCCAGCACAAAGTTTGCCTCAACCCTCTGCCCAACAACCCAATGGGAATGCTTTTTCCCTCACCCCAGCACAGACTTTGCCCCAACCCTCTGCTGAGCAACCCAATGGGAGTGCTTCCTCCCTCCCCCCAGCACAGATCACCCCACCCCTCTGTTTGGGCATACAGTCTCTAAAAGGTTTGCCATCACTGTCCTAGACAATCTTTATGCCCCATCAAAAATATTTATTCTCTAGATAAAAAGCATACGATCATTATTGGTAGCTTCCAGGAGACACAGTTCACATTTTTAAATAGATCACATCCAGTTTCACACCCAAACCTACCAATTTTTCCAAACTGGAAGTGTACTTATTACTATTTCCAGTGGGTTTTCCCTGTTATTTGGCATTTTTGGGTGGTTCTTGCTGTCCACAGAAGACATTGGAGGCATAAAATTGCCTCTTGGATTTAACAGTTGCCCATTCCTGCCCAAAACTTAACTCCTTTCCACTAAATCAGTGTTTCAAAACCTTTGGTTTTTGGACTTCAATTCCCAAAAGCCTAAGTCAATTCTCCAAAGCACTGATCAACCAATGTACTTAGATAGAGTTATGTACAGTATAGTAGCCAATGTGCCAGTTGGATGTCAGTGTAAATACATCTTGAGATGTCTAAGTGCTGCAGGTAAATGATGTCAGGTGGGGAGGGTATACCGTCATAGTTAAATCTGGGGCAGTTTGACTTGTCTTAAGGACTGTCTTTTTATCTATATGAGTTTGCTGCCAGTCTCAGTTCAATTCCTGATTGGTGCTGTGCTGCCTGACATTTGTTAGGTGAGACAGAGAGAAACCACCACATAAAGGAAGTAAGGCTTGCAGTGTTAAAGAAGGCAGGTTCAGAGTGACTGTATGTCTGCTTGTTGAGGAATGTGTTCCATTATTATTGTTGCATAAACTCAGACAAACATGCATTTTTAAAATGGCACAGATATTAATATTGGTACCACAACAGTAATTCCCTTTATCTCCCATCTCAAGAGTTTAGATCTGTGATTCCCAACATGGGGCACATGCCCCACTGGGTGTGTGTGTGTTTCTTTTTAAGGGGGAAATCAAGAATTTATTTATTTATTTGTATTTGTATTTGTATACTGTCCTCCTCACCGAAGTGACCCAGGGCAGTTTAACACATCATAAAAAACATTGGTAACAATACAGATTAAAAATTAAAAAAGTTTTTTTAAAAAAAAATCTATAATTAAAACCAATTAAAATTACAGCTAAATCTTAATTTAAAACTTGAAAGAGCAAGGGGGCCTTTTAAGCTTCCTCCAGTGAATAGGAGTTCACTTTTTGAATAATAAGAATTATATGTCACTGGGGGGGCGAAGGTTCAGGATGTTAGAGATGCTTAGCTGGGGCATGGCCAAAATAGGTTGGGGACCACTAGTTTAGATTATCTGAGTTATCTGCAAGCAAGAAAATGTGCTGCATCACCACAACAGCTTTACTTTTGGTAGAAGATGCTTAGTGAGTCATTTCTTCATTTATTTTTTGCCTACAATGTGTAGATTTGTGGCTATGAAATAACTGCTTTATGTTTAACTATCAACTTACAGATACTTCTTTTTGTCAGAGGGGTGGCCAACCTTTGTGCTCCAGGTGTTCTTGGACTTCAGTTACCAGAAGGCCGAGTCAGCACACCAGCTGATCAGGGGTTCTGGGAACTGAAGTTCAAGAACACCTGAAGCACCAAGGTTGGCCACTCCTGGATTAGACAGACCAGAGGAACATGGGAGATGGTGTGATGTACCCACTTTGCACTGTAATATGTGACTTGGCTTACCTGAGGCAACTGGATATTTCTTGACTTTCTCATACACCATTTTGTGCAGTTTGGTTCTCCTTGCGTTGTTTTGCGTTATAGCAGGGGTGCCCAAACTTTTTGGGCTGTGGGCCAATCATGTGGTTCAGGGAGCCAGTCACTAAGGCCTGGGGGCCGGGTGCGGCCCCCGATGCCAATTCATCCCGTCTGCAAAGCCCTTGTCGCTCCTGGAAGTGGAAGTAAAATGTGCCCGTACGGGCCTGTTTTACTTCCACTTCCAGGAGCTTCGTGGGCCGGATGAATTGGCATTGGGGGACGCACCCGGCCCCCAGGCCTTAGTTTGGGCACCACTGTGTTATAGTGTACATTAGTAAGTTTGGAGTTATCTGTTAGAAATAAAGTTGCTTCAACTTGGATGAGTCATTGAATCTTCTGTTTCATTTTAGTGAGGTTGGAATCAAGCAAAGTGTTGATTTGGGCTGTGAAGAAAGCAGTATTTGAGAAAAGAACTGCTGTTCTTTCTGTTTACATTTCTAAGGATTTAGATTTTGTTTTTCTTGGTTTACCTTTATGGTATATCTATGTTAAAAGAAATTTAAAGATTGCCAGTTCATTTGCACAGTTTCAACACTGTGGAAACAGATAAACGTGAATGTTGGAAATAGGTCATGGCATTTTACAAAATAATAATAATAAAGAAATTTAAAAAAAATGAAAATAACGAAGTATGAAAACCATCTGGTCAGATGTTTGTCATTCCTTTGTATTCCTTATTCTCCACTTAAACAGGATAAATTGCTTAAATAAGAAGACCCTTAAGGACAAATTTGACACTTGTTTTGTTGAAAAATTACTCTGAATTACAATAACTTTTATAAAATATATTTAAGCTCTTAATTAGTCTGTCCTTGAACCAGAGCATAAAGATGAAAATAGGGTTAGCACATTGAAAAACAACTCAATTCTTTACAGTACATCCTGCTTAGTTCAATGAGGTTTCCTTCCTAAAGTGTCATTCTGGACAAAGAATCAGAATGGCCCTGTTAAACAATTTACCTCTGTGAAATATATTCAGTAGATGACTTTATGCAATCCCCATCTCTTAACCTCATTATTCACTGTGCAGTTTGTTCTCATATAAATATGAATGAATGAATGCCTGCTGTCAAGTCATTTCCAGTTTATGGCAACCCTACAAATGAGTGATCTCCTTAAATGTCCTATCATTAACGGATCTGTTGTAAAAATGATACTATTAAATTACTGTTATATGAAGTACTTTGTGCTTTCAGAATAGGTGCTTTAATATTACTATCAATATCACTGCTGTTTATACAGTACTGTATGTGTATTTTCGATGTGACTGCAACATATTTCAGTGTGATTTTACTGGGATGTTTTAGCCAATTACAGACTTAATGCTGCTTATACTCCTGAATCAGGGCTGCCCAAACTACAGTCTAATAATTCAGCCCACACTGTTCATGCTGCTCCTGGAAGAGGAAGTTAAATGTGTCCACACATGTGCAAAGTGCTGCTGTAAAGCACCCATGCCTGTTGTAAATGCATTTACAGCAGCCGCGGTTGCATTTATGGCAGCGTTTTGCACATACGTGGGCATGTTTTACTTCTGCTTCTGGTGGAAGTAACCACATGACCGGCCCAATCAACCACATGATCAGCCCATGTCTTGAATAGTTTGGGCAACCCTGTCATAAATGCTTTAGAGACTGGGAGTAACTTGAATGGTTTTGCTACTCCATCTTCACTGTAGCATTGAAATTCTTTATTCTCTAACTGTGGTTATTGTTTTATGTTCACTAATCTCAACATTAAGGGACTGCAGTGGCTCAAGTCACTAAGATGGTGACTGGGAGGCGGAAGGTCAGCAGTTCGATTCCTGAGTACTGCAGGATGGAATGAGCTCCCGTCTCTGTCCCAGCTCCTGCCAACCTAGCAGTTCGAAAGTAAGAAATTGCAAGTAGATAAATAGGGACCACTTCGGTGGGAAGGTAACAGCGTTCCATGCACGCCGGTGTCTAGTCATGCCTGCCACATGACCATGGAAACGTCTGCAGAAGCAGACAGCGCTAGCTCTTCAGCTTAGAAACAGAGATGAGCACTGACCCCTAGAGTCAGATACGACTGGCTTTCGAGCAAGGGAAACCTTTACCTTTACCTTAAAGTCAAAAGTGACCATAATTAGCTGCACGTGGAAGTCTTCAATCATGGTTAGAACTGGTTTGTTGGTGATGATGGTTACCATGACCATGCTTATCTCTCAAATCAGAAGGGGAGGTTTAAAGCCCCATCCAAGTTGGATAGATATTCTAAGTTATGGATTGCTTCTAGCCACCTAGTGGGTTGGATAGCATTCTGTTTGCACCAGTCTAGCAACCAGTACAGTGAATGCAGTGTTGAGAAATTGAAATGGATCAGGCAATGTAGGCTTCATGTTTGCATTTTCCATTTAAAGAAAAGCTGAATTAAGCTTAACTTCTAGTTTTGTAATAATGTCAGATGGCAAAAGTTCTGTCTTAAACAGAAGGGAGGGTTGATGCATACCAGATCCCTTTCCTTTATCTCATGGACAGTATTTTACCATTTTGTTTTGCAGACCCCCTCCCACCCCCCCAGTCAAAATGGGAAATTAGAGCTACTGTCCTTATAGATCCCTTTCCACTACAGGTGTGTTCTTGTGTGTATTTGGCAAGAACAGTTTGGCTACAATTCTCTCTTCTCTGTTACTACTAGCTTAAGACAAAAAGGAGACGGCTGCCAGAGCTGCAGAAACTGAGATGATATCATTCTCTGGTATATTAGTGAAAGCAGTCCCAAATACTAAGGTTTTTTTTGTAATTAGAGGGAGGAAATAGCAGCAGCAGTATGTTCTTTGAGGGTTCAGTAAGAGAAAGACAGTAAGAGAAAGGGAGTAGAGAAGGAAAATGTGTGACAGACAAAAGGCCTCTTTAACATTTGCTCTTTTTGAAGTGGTAGCCGTGTTAGTCTGTGCAAGCATATAAGAGAGCAAAAAACAAACAAACAGTGTGGCACCTTAAAGACTACATTTGCTCTGTATCTGAAAATTACATGATTGACTCAAATTCCAGAAGAGTTGATGTTCTGTATCCTGCAATAAGTGCCGCAAGGCAGGTGTGCTAAGGCAGGTGTGCTTGTAATGATTGATGGAATGATTGGGAAGGTTGTTTTACAGTTGTGTAGATAGTTGTGAAGAAGGCTGCTTTGAATGGTAGAACGGTCGCTTTGATGTGGTAATGAAATACTAATGTAGGATGTGAATGCCAATTTGACTTCTTAGCCTGAGGTAATGTTTTACTGCTTTAACCTTCCTACCAGACTTTTGTCTACTCTACATGGTAGTATTACATGTAATTATTAGGTTGTAAAAGATTTTGGATGACTGATAAAGAAGAACCTACAGAGAGAAATAATATCAGGAACCATAAAAAACATTTAAAAATAAACAGTCACTCTGCAGTTATATTTTTCATGATTGAAGGGACTTGGATGGTTCAGTGAATTGTAGTTTATTTTGCTTCTTTTCTTCCTCTCACTAAAACGGATGTAGTGGCCAAAATGACCATGTTGGTGTTCAGGATGCAAAAAGAAAAAACATGCCGAAAATATGCACAAAGGTTTTTATGAGTTGGGCCCAGAATGAAGTGGTTGAACTTTGCTTCTGGATCATTCCCAATTCATTCCACCCATATACAGTTGTCATAAGGGAGGTTAGGATATGATGCTTCTATGCTGGTAAGACAGTACAAGTGCTTAAAATGAGAGCAGGGCTACACCAGATGGGCCAGATCTTCCAAAAGTTGTTCATACAGTCTGAATCAATGAGGCTTTCCCATGCAAAATGCAGTTGTTAGGGAACTCATGGAAGAGGTAACTCACCAAATCCCCACTGATTCAGTGGTCCTAGCAATGGGAATTTCAGTCATTTCCTCTCCAAATATCAACACTAAATTTAAATCAAATAGCTCAGTGTTCATCAAAGTCATGTTGCAAATTTGCAAACAGAATGCCAAACTGTTGGATTTAGCCAGAGGGCCTCTGTTCACTTAGTCAACTAATTGTTGAGCTCAAAGATTGGAAACACTTCCTCAAATCCCCCATGTACATGATCCTTTCTTCAGGCATGGATTTTATTTATTTATATCTTGCCCACCTGGGATATTCTCCCACTCTGGGCATACAACAAATTAAAAAACAACAAGAACAATATAAAATTAAACAAAAATGATAAACCAGCCAGAATAGATTATGGGCAAAACAATAAACAATAACAATGCCCCAAAGACAAAAAGTGAAATATAGAAATGTGTCCTGAACATACACCTTACTTTTAGTCTAGTATTTCAGTCCTGGTTTAAGAGATTAAAAATGCATTTCCAAATGATACTGGTGACCTGTGATATGTGGAATGAGGTGCCCTTTTGCTTGTACCACAGGCTGCCAAAATTTGCTGGCCCCTTGGAAAACTTTCATAAATCTAGGATTCAAATTTGGGTGTGCAAATAATCTTTTCTTTCTGTGTAAACATTTATCAAAGTTTCTGTATTGCAGTCAATGCTAAATGGACAAGTCAAGTAAAGTCACTTTGTTCATGTAGTTGAGAGATTATCCCTGTCAGAATTATACTGAGAGTGGTTTTAAAAGGTACAGAGAAACAAGCAACGAATTAATCTACTATTTGCAAAAGAAAATTCCCCTGGGTCCTTTACACATGTTTGTTGCTAGTCATGAGGATCCTGCTGGATTCTGCAATGTGAACAAAACCACATGCTGTATGCTGCTTTTGCATTTTGTAGCCTTTTGGTTACATAACAGATTGCATCACCAGGACATAACCAAGTATGTAGTGGGCAGCCGTAAAATAGTGCACACCACATGCACAGTTGCTCTTCCATGTTCAGAGAGACCGACAGGAGGCTGTCTTATGTAATTTGGCAATTGCACATCTATAATTAAGAATAAAAATATGAAAAGTATTTGAAATTGTCTTAATTTCCACTTAGACTTGCATTATTCTTTCTGTGGTTTAGAGAGTCAGAACTCATAAACAGATAAAAGGGGTTGAAATAGATTTTTGAGCTTAGTGAACATGGATTTACAGTCACTATTAAAATCTTGCCATAAACATGCCAGGAACTGTTTTTATCTTTTAAGTAGACTTGACAGACTTTCCATTAGTAGGCATATTCAATGGCAGTGAGTTGGGTTTTGGTGTAATATGAATGTACTGTACAGTATTATAAATGGTTGCAGTCCTGTATAAAGTACCTTAGTAATAGCTCCAAAATTACAACATAGGCAAAATATTTTCAGGGAAACAAGCCTTACCATGGTGAAGGTGACATTGACACAAACAAGCTTGAAAGCCAGTCATATCCAACTCTAGGGTTTGGTGCTCTTCGCCATTTATTGCCTAAGAGCTAATGCTGTCTGCATTTGCAGACATTTCTGTGGACATGTGGCAGACATGTCTAGTGCACGGAACACTATTTACCTTCCCACCAAAGTGGTACCTATTTATCTACTTGCAATTTCTTGCTTTCAAACTACTAGATTGGCAGGAGCTGGGACAGAGGTGAGAGCTCACTCCATCGTGCAGCACTCAGGTCTTCCAGTTCTCAAGTTCAGTGTCTTAACCACTAAGCCACTGCAGTCCCTTGTTATAACCATAGTGTTGTTCTAAAGCTGGTTCAGACATCAGTTGAGTTTGAATGCAGCAACAGACATGCTCAGATAGACTATTAAGTAAAAAAAAGTAACTTTGAGTTTGCTTCTGTTTCTCTGTCAAGCAGTAAGTTTGTGTCTTAGTTTCAAATGCTTTAAATAGTTTGGAAACAGGATCACTTCCATTCATATAATCCTGCTTCTACATTAAGATTTGTGTCTGGAGTTCTTCTCCAATAGCCTCTATTAAGATCTGTTGAGGCTCATTTGTAAAAGGGATGTTACAGGCAAAGGTCAGTAGGTTTGTCTCACCTATTACAGATGTTAGCCAAACTGAAAGCTTTCGCCCCCCACCCTCCCCCACCCTTTGATTACTTGCAAGGGGAATGTTTGAATGTAGGGCTTTGTGTGGACTCCCTTCTACTTTTCAACACAGTGCTAAACTACAATTTATGTTTGGGTGTGAGGTTTTTAGCTGTCTTTATCCTTTGGTGTAATCCTGATTACATGTAATGTGGTAACCTGAGAGGAAAAATGTGTTGCCAGCTCACTGACTGGCACTACTTTGGCAAATATCTGCCATCTTTTTGTAAGTGTAAACAGAGGGTGAATTCATAGAGTACACCTTTTGAAACTGGAATTACTGCTTGCTGTTTCCTAGCTCCACGATATAAAAGAAATCTGAAACACTCAAGTTTGTATTCACAACCCTTCCAGCATAATATAGCAGGCAAGAAGTGGGACCTGCAAGAAACTGTTAGTTCTTCTTTCTTTCAGAATACAGTATTCCATTTCCCACAACCCAGTTTTTAGGATTTCCCCCAAGAATGAATAGTGTGTTTTGATCAAAGAATAGACTTTGTCATTGTGTTTGCTGCTCCCCACCCCTAATAGCTGCAGTGTATTTTGCAAATATTGGATGAGACTTCCTACTTTTTCATATCTGAGAGTAAACAAAACAGCAGCAAAGAAGAGGAAGAAGAAGAAGACAAAAAACATTGTGACACCTTAAAGACTAACTCCTGCATTTAACTGCGACCTTTCATAGACCCAAGTCCACCACAAAAGCTCACAGTTAAATACAGGAGTCAGTCTTTAAGGTGCCACAACATTTTCAGTCTTTTTTTTTTTTTTGCTGTTCTGTTTTGTTTACTCTCAGATATGCTTGCACAGACTAACGCGGCTAGCACTTCAAACATTTCAAATGCTTTTTCATATTTCTTTTCTAGCTACAGAAGTAATAAAACTAACCTCTGAGCCTGAGAAGATAGATAGTGTGTTGTTTCTAGAGGCATAACTCAGTGTGAATCTTGGAATTTTATTTTTCCCCTTTTCTTTTGAAATCTTTTATCTAAATATATTATGATCAATGGAGTTTTAGAAGCATTTTGGTAGCACTTGATGTATTACTAATAAGCCATAACAAAGCTCTTTCCCTCATCTATCAACAAAGCATCTATTCAGGATTTGACTGATGTCATGTATAGAATACAAATTGTCCTATGAGCACAAAGCATAGTCCTGTTGTTGAAAATAAAAGGAACAAAAAAGAGTTATTAGCAAGAGAAATGCAGAATATTTTCTGATATGAAAAAGAAGTTGCTGGAAGCTTCCTGACTTTATATTATTTTGGTGCACACATAAAATATTGATAAAAACAGACTTGCAGAAAAGTTTGCAAAAATTAACAGTTGAGGGAAGGATTCAGGGATGGCAGAACAGAGAAAGAGAAATGTGTCCCTCCATCTGGGATATATTCCCACTCTGGGTTGCTCACAATGTTAAAAAGAGCAAATATAACACCCTAATACACACACCCACACCCAGTCAAGTCAAAACTGAGGACCAAAGCCCGAGTGGCAAAAAATGATGGGAGGGTCTCCTATTTGGTCTTTAACAAGCTGCCAAAGGCCTCCTCGAAAAGAAAGGTTTCATGTGGTGCTTCTCACTGCTGCCACCACCAGCAGAAGCTGATGTGTTTTACGGCAGTGTTTACGGCAGGAGGAACCACCAGTCTGGCTTGTTCAGCTGTCTGAGGTCTGGCCCACAGCTTTAAAAGGTTGAGAACCCCTGAGGGTTGAGAACCCCTCCAGTTAGCTGGAGCCACCACCAAAAAAGCCTTCTGATGGGTAACAGACTTTCTAGCCAACCTGGGAGTCAGTACTTGAAGTTGTTAGAGACTATGTTTGGTTATAATAAAATAATGTTTTGAGTATACAGTATATATACTGTGCTTCCGGGCCCCTACCCCCACCCCAGTCTCAAGTGATTTGAGTAATGTAGTCCCTATACATATGTAAGGATATATAAAATATTTATGTCTCACTTTTCAACTTCTGAAAACCTCATTTAAGCTCATAAAATAATTCTCAGTAAGAAAAAATGATGAAATGCTGCAGGTATTCTGGAAAAACCATTGAACAAAGGCATTTACAGTAAAACCTCATATAACACTAAAACCTGGTTCCACAAGTCTTGGTTATCTGATTCTCTATGGGATCCATAGAGATACATTGTAACCACACAGGCTTTAGTGGTTGTTATCTGAAGCATCCCATAGGATCTTAATGTTATCTGATGCAATTCTTCCCCCCAGATTCCTTAATGTTATGCGATTTTAGTGTTATTCGATACTAATGTTATATGAGGTATTACTGTATTGTTTTTAAACATTGTCTGCTACCACTCCACTACAGTGTAATTGTTATGGCATCTCAATTTTTAGAACAGAAAGAAGCAAGTAGGTAAGTTGAGGCTTGAAGAAGTTACTTTCAGGAAGTTTGTGCACTCTCAGTGAAGACCCTAGTAATAGCTGGCATTCACTCAGTGTGTGTATATGGGAAAGCATTTCTACCCCACATTAACACTGCTGTTTGAGAAAAGATTGCTACATTTCACTTATTAAATACCCACTTGATTTTCAAGCTCACTCTCCCCCTCCTTGAGTAGAAAGAGTATAATGTCGTTTTGTAGCCAGATATATTCACACCCATTCTCCCACTCATTTCCCAGCACAAGACATTTAAACCAAAGAGGAAGGTGAAAATGCAGTTGTATTTGTAAGAGAATTAATGCTACAGGAACCTCAGGAGAATTCAGAAGCACTAAGTACTTTGGTTTAAAATATTAATGATCAGCAGAAGTTCTTTTAGAGAAATGCTTTCATACTTTCAGTTCAGCCTTACAGTTCATATTTAGTTATATCTACTGTATATGTAAGATGTATTTCAAACTTTTCAATATAAAGCTAGAAAACCAAGCTATAAACTACCAAATTGCATCTTATTCCTAGCTTCCTCTTACCAGTTCCTAAGAATATGCTAATTTTCACTTTATTTCCATGTTTCTAATCAAGAAGGGTTGTCTGCTTGCTTTGGGTTAGCACTGATTGCTTGTACAGTATAGGGAAGTGCAGCAGTCTGAAAATAGTACCAACTTTTGGCTTGTCGGCTTATTCCTAAGCAATAATACTTTAACTAACAACATTGTTAAATAGTTGCAGATACTTTCTAGCTCTACCAGAGATGGAAAATGATTGTCTTTTTTAGACATCATCTCCAATAATCCTATAGCCGTATTAGCCAGTGGCCATGTTGATGTTAGGATTCTGGGAGCTATAGTAAAAAAGGGAAAGCAATATGGATCTTTTCCATCTCCATTCCTTCCTTTGGTAATATTAAACCAGGATTGGCCAACCTATAGCCTGCGGGCCGAACCTGACCCATAGCACCAATTAATCTGGCCTATGGTGAGGAACCCCCCCCCCACCCAGAAGCCCCAAAACATGCCAGAAGCACCAAAAACACACCAGAAACACCAGAAAGGCAGAAAAAATGCTCCAGAAGCACAAAAATGCACCAGAAGCACAGAAAACTTGAATTTAGCATTGAGTGTCATGATTTAGTACTTTTAGGTTACCATATATCTGAAGACATAGAGATGCAAAGTTCCTGCTCCTAAAGAAATGACAAAGAGGGATTTTAAAGAGCAATTTATCCATCATACCATAATGAATTACTTTGTTTTAAATTAAGACCTCCAGCAAACCTTGTCATTAACAGCCCTATTATCTATAGAAATAATGACTGTGGGTTAAATTTTTACAGGAGATAGATCCGTTTACTGTGAAAAAATAGTGACTGAGTAATCTGAGTCCCTGCACAGTCTTCTGCCTGGTTGTTACCTGCTGATGGGTAAAATTAAAACTATTACTTCTCTTCTTATGGTTCTTTTACCATTAAGTTAAGTTCATCTTAGAGGTGACAGCTCTTCAAAAAGAGGACTGTAATCTGTAAAGCAGAACAAGTGGCTACCCTGATAAGGAATTGTGTGATCAGTACAGCTACAAATGTTGCATGAACACCATAATCCACTACTTACGTACTGGCAAATGTATCTGCTTCATACATACCGTAGGTGCCTCCCCAATCCATGGAAGATAAGTTCCAAGACCTATCATGGATACCTGAAACTGCAGATAACAGTGATTTCTGTTTTTTAAAAAAAAATTACAGATAGTTGCCTCTAGTGGACAACTCTGGTAATGCTCTGGGGAAATGCAAGTGTATTTCAGGAATTTTTAATTGAAAGTTTGGATAACTGAAACTAGATACTGAACCCATGGATATAGTTGACAGCCTGTAATAATATCTGAGAGTAAATAAAACAGAACAGCAAAAAAGGGTCAAAAACTGTTGTGGCACCTTAAAGACTAACTTTTGTATTTAAATGTGAGCTTTCATGGCCCAAGTACACTTCATCAGCCTGTAATAAATAACTGAAATTGGCTATAGCTATCACATAGAATTTGAAATGATGCAGACAAATGGAATACTAATGCCACTTACCTTTCTTGGTGTTAACTGTGTGCTTATAATCTTCAAAAAACTGGGTGTTTCTTAGAAAAGGCCATTCGATTTAATGTTGCTATAGTGTAGTCGTCTGCATGTGTGCTCAGAGGAAGCCCCATGGAGTTCAGCAGGGCTTATGTCCAAGAAAGTGGACCTAGAATTGATTACTTTTCCTATGGCCATATATACAGCAATGTAAGTGTAATTTGAATTGAATAAACTGGGACTGAAATTTGGGTGAACATCCACAGGATTGGAGTTGTTTCATTGTAGCTCCAGTACAATGTAGCTCAGTTTCTTTTTACTGCTGTAGGTAGAGTAACATCATAGAATCATAGAATAGCTGAATTGGAATGAGCCTTTTAGGTGATCAAGTCCAACCCTTCTTGCTCAATAAAGGAGTCTGAATCAAAGCAGATATGACAGATGGTTGCCCATTTCTCTCTTGAGTGCTTTCAGTGTTGAAGTGCTCTCTACCTCTTGAGTCAGAGGGTTCCACTGTTGTACTGCTCTAACTGTTAAATTTCCCCTAATATTCAGCCTATATCTGGTTTCTTTTAGTATCAGCCTGTTATGCACTCTGGGGTGATGGAGAACAGATCCTTTCCTTCCTCTTTATGATTATCTTTTAGGTAATTGAAGAGGGCCATCTCCTTTTCTCAAGGCTAAACATGCCCAATTCCTTCAGTCTTTCCTTATACGTCTTGGTTTCCATTCCTTGTTGCCCTTCTCTGTACTTGCTCTAATTTGTTTGACTCTTTCTTAAAGTGTGGTGCCCAGAATTGGACACAGTACTGTAGATGTGGTCTAACTAGTGCTGAATAAAGGGAGACTAGAACTTCACCGATTTTGGAGACTCTGCTTCTGTTAATGTAGCCTAAAACAGTTTTGACCTTTTTGGCAGCCACACCACACTGTTGACTCATATTTAACCTGTGATCTACAACAATTCCAAGATCCTTCTCACTTGTAGTATTACTGAGCCAAGTAGCTCCCATCTTGTAACTGTGCATCTGGTTTTTGTTCCCTATGTGTAAAACTTTGCACTTCTCCCTGTTAAATTTCATTCTGTGGTTTCAGCCCAGTGTTCAAACCTATCAAGATCTTTTAAAAATTCAGCTCTTGTCTTCCAAGGCATTAGCTATTCCACCCAGTTTTATGTCATCCGCAAATTTGATGAAAATTCCCTCCACTCCCTCATCCAAGTCATTTATAAAAAATGTTGGAGCACAGGGCCCAGGACCAAGCCATGCGGTACTCCACTTCTTACCCCCTCCCAGCTTGAGAAGGAGCCATTAATAAGAATTGTATATCCACCTGACACTTGTGCTATCCAGGCCACACCCAGTTATCTTGCTAATCAGAATATCAAAAGGCAAAAATGTGTTGGGGAAAGGACTGGCAGTAAAATCTAACTTGTTCAAAGATCCTCATTTCTGTGTACAGATAACTCAGTGTAGGTGAAATTATTTTTCATTAAAAACTGGGGGGGGGGGGATAACTTTAATAAGGTGTCATGTGTTAAGAATATTATGCATTACAGTATGTAAGAAGTGAAAATGTTGGGCTCTAGTCCCAACTATTATTCACCCCCTGAATAGATAGAAAACATATAAGAGTTGACTTATTATTCAACAACTGATTCAATACCTAAACTCTGTTGTTTCAGTAAACATATTCCAGCCATGTGACCCATCCATTCTGCATTTATTTAAACTCTGTTGGAATTACCAGCTGAATTTATTACTCTTTAGCCAGTGGGGGGAAATCCTGCAGGTCTTACCCTCACCCCAGAGCCCTCTCTTGTCTCTGTACACCCTCTTCTTTCTTTTGCACCCCATCTCCTTCTTGGTAATCATTGAGTTTTTCTTATAAGTACAGGTCCCAGAATTTCTCTAGTATGATACTCAAACAGTGAATATTTGGAGCCTCAACATCCATACAATTAAAGTATAATCCAAACTGAATTCAGCTCATCAGAATCTTTAAAATGATGGTTATGTGACGTATAGGCTAGAACATTCTGGTAACACCTACCACACCACCCTCTTTCAGCCTTATTTGATGTTGCTGTTGGTCATTGTCAGGGGTCCATAGATATTTGATGGCCAATCATCAACCAGCTCTCTTCCTTAGTCTGAATCCTCTGGAGTGCACCCGGGGTCTTGGAAGAAGGAGGGTAATTCTCTCATTCTGCAGACACTTGAAGACAACAAGAATTGGTCTCATTACTTTCAAGTACTTTAAGAGCATGGAGTATGAGTCATTCTTTGCACTTTGCATTGTATTTCCATAGCATTCAGAACAGAAACAACAGCAGAAATTGTTGCTGCTTCTGTCTTTAAATTTTGTTACAAGCCAAGGTAAGAGGCTGACCCAGTTGTTTCCTAGAGCCCTTGGTATGGAAGAAAATTATAGGCCTCTTTCCTCACAAATGTATGTGTAAAGTGTGAGAGGAAATTATTTCGTCATACTGGGATTAAGTAAGAAGTCCAGTACCATTGTGGTTATTAAAGTGACAACTGTATTAGTAAAAGCCTGTTTTTTATTTAATTTTATTTCTATACTGCCCGTCAGAATTATTTTCCCACTCTGGGCATTTTACAATAGTCAAAACCAAGAAATACACATACAGTAACAATGGTTGGTTTCCAAGAGTGGCGTCGTCCAACTATAAACTTATTTATTGGCTATAGAGAGAATGTTCTTATAAACCTCTTTAAACTGTACAATTTTAAGGTGTTTCTTGAAAACATCCAGTGATGGGGCCTGGCGTAACTGCACTGGTAGAGCGGAATGGAATATAGTGGGTGTTGCCACTGAGAAGTCGCTATTCCTTGTCACCTTCCTTACCGTCCTCAGTGTTGGCACTGGAGGAATACTGATTGGGATGAACGGGTGATGCGGGTGGATGTTCTATAGGAGAGGTGCTCCGACAGATAGGAAGGTCCCAAACTGTGAAGGGACTTTTATGTACAGTATCAGAATTATTCAGTAAACCACAAAGCTGTAAATATTGTATGCAGTGTATCTTTAAATTTCTATAGATAGTAATCAGATTCTCTTTTTACAACTCGAAAATTAATCTTTTAAATTTAATGTTAACTACATCAATCATTTCCTATTTAAATACTGTACTGTACATTAAAAGCAGTGTTTCCCAACATTTGGCTTTTGGGCTGCAATTCTCCAAAGCACTGATCAGCCAATGTACTGACTTAGGCTTCTGGGAATTGAAGGTCCCTGTGGGAACCCCTGCTCAAAAGTGATCCTGGTAATGTATGGGGCAGTGATGGCGAACCTTGGCATTCCAGGTGTTCTTGGACTTCAATTACCAGAAGCCCAAGTCAACACTCCTGCTGATCAGGGCTTCTGGGGATTAAAGTTCAAGAACATCTGGAGTGCCAAGGTTTGCCATCACTGGCATAGGGAGAGGTTTTAGTTTAGTGGGCTGTATGAGAAATTGACTATATATAATGCCCCCAACTCAAATTAAGGTTCTCTTTCTATCCTTCAGTCCTGCTGGGCCACAGCATATCCTACTCAGCATGATGCTCTGACCATTTGTTCAGCTTTTTCGTTGTACTGGGAGGGTTGCTGGGAACAGGAGATCCAAGGAGTCAGTCCACTTCCTCTAAGCTTATGAGCACATTTGAAAATCTGAACCCAGTGCACAGCTTTTATACTTCTTTCTGCTTAACAGTTTCCTTGTGATTGGGCCTTTAACTCTGTTTCTATCACTAAATAAACATTTTATTGCCGATAAAATACACAGAGAGAATGAAAGACAGAGAGAGTTGTAAAGTATGGTAATCTATAGGTAAAAGTAAAGGTCATCCATACTCAAAAGCCAGTCGTGTCTGACTCTAGGATTCAGTGCTCATCTCCATTTACTGCCAAAGAGCCAGCACTGTCTGTGTCTGCAGATGTTTTTGGGGCCATGTGGTAAGCATAACTAGACACCAGAGCGCATGGAGTACTGTTATCTTCCCATTGAAGTGGTGCCCATTTATTTACTTATAATTTTTTGCTTTTGAAGTGTTAGGTTGGCAGGGGCTGGGACAGAGATAGGAGCTCACTGTCATGCAGTGCTCAGGTCTTGAACTGCTGACCTACCGACCTTCCAGTTGTCACATTCAGCATCTTAACCACAGTCCTACTTTGGCTTAACTTCCTACTATTTGCAGACTTCATCCCCCCCCCCCCGGGTCTCTTAGCAAGGTTGCAAAATGAAGACTATTAATGGTAATGAGTGCCACAGAAGTATTCCAGAGAGATATGATAACATACAGTCAGGAATGACCAAGCTATCCTCTCATGGGTTTGTGTGTCCACTGCTTTAATTTCCAGAGTCTGTGGCAGGCTCCAGTACCAACGCAACCATATTTCTTCATTTATTCCACCCCAGTGCTCCTAAGTAAAAATAACTGCAAAAATCCATCCAATTTTGACACATGCTACAAGGCCAGAGGAGATGGGTTATCCTGGTCCTCTTCATCACCACCAGCCACTCGAGCATAATGAAAATGCTAACCAGAGGGTCAGAGCACCCTCTGGTTGGCCAGGGGTGTACAGAAAAAGGCTTTCCATGAAAGCTGTAGCCATAGAATAAGGCTGAAGCCTATCTGCATTTGTTTCCTCCGAGTGCTTTGTTTGTATATGTCCAAGATGTATTTTTACTTCTAAAATGTTCATTGCCTCATTGATTAGTGCTTGCCATATGTTCACAGATGTGTGTTTGGAGGGAAGAATCTCTGGGCCAATATAAATTCCACAGCACCACTAAGTAATGTCTATGGGATAGTAGAGGCAAGCATTTGTTGTTTTCAAGAGTTTTGTAGATCCAGGAAGAACTTAAGTTCTCTAACTGAACATAGCCCACCCAAGCAGGAAGAGTAGTTAGCCAAGTGCTTAACAGACTCTCCTGTTTTTGAGGTCAGTGGGCATGAAAAAAATAGAGATTTATGGAATTCCTTTGGGACCAACAAAATAGACAAAATAGCTAGGCTGGACGGTGTTTGGTTTACAAATGGTGTGAACCTGGATTCTTCCATTAGACACACAGAGTGGGTTGGGGTGGATGTTTCAAATGATATTGGAAGGATAATTTTTTAAAAAAGAAAAATAATGCTTGAGGTTACACAGAATTGGTGGGTAAGAGTTTTTGAAACAATCTCATAGCTTTGCAGTTATAAGGGAGAGGCACTGGTATGGGGTTTAATGGTCCAGTTGGAATTAAAGGTAATTGGCTCGAAAAAATAATTTGGAATGGCAGGTAACACATTTTATCATTGAACTTCTCTACCCCCAGCAGGAAAATAAATGAAATGTACTCTGAGTGTAATGCTTTGCCCAGGTGACTCAGTGGGTAAAAGCACTGTGCTTGGAGACTGAAAGTATGGGTTTCGATTCCCTGAGAGCTGCACATTAGGGGACATGAAAGGAGCCTCATTCGGGTGTCCCCTGCAAAAATCCTTTCAACCCAGAGTAATCTCTGACATGAAAACACACAGATGGTGGTGCCTCTGACACAAATAAAGAAAGAATAAACAGTGCACCAGCAAAGGGCTATTGAGAAATTTGCAAAACACTGTGTTTATTATGATTCAGTGAAGCACTCTTCACGGGTAAGGGCAGTAATTGGAAATTACCTTTGTATTTTCTGTTGACCAAGTGACTTAAAGCTCATCACAAGTGTACACAATCCACTGGCTATCAGTACACTTTATTTTGACCACCAAAGCTTGACTTCTGTTTGTTTGTTTTTTGAGCCTTCACACTCTTATTGTATTTTTTCCCTTTCTGGCTAGTATAATTTCCTATATCAGTCCTTTGTGGGCAAAGTGGAATGTGTGTCCTGATAATACTCAGAATAGTCTCTCCAGTGCAGTCTGATGGTTCAGCATAACTTCATCTTAGGATCCACACTCTCTTATACTAAGGCGATTCCTCCTCCCACTGAAATATTGATTTCCTAATTTTCAGCTGTGGGTCAGGTCACTGGCTGGCCAAGGCTGCTCAGGGAATGTTCAGAGACAAAGTATTTTGAATTTAAAAGTTTCATGAAGCATTTGCACCCACATGCTCAGTCTGTAATACTGATACAGTGGAATCTCAGTTAACGTAATTAATGCGTTCTCTGAGACATTTCTTACAGTGGAAATTACTTTTAACTGAATTTCCCATAGGAATGCATTGAATGAAATTTCCCATGGGAATGCATTGAAACCCCAAATACATTAGCCAAAACATGGTTTTCCATAAGAATGCATTAAAAACCAATCAATCCATTCCAGAAAAAAAAAATCCGTAAACCAAGCCACTATTTTCTATAGATTGCCTTTTGTAATACAATTTTTATGTTAACCAAGTCATTTGTTAACCAAAGTTCCACTGTACTATTGTGTTTTAACAGGCTTGTAGTATGAGAGGAGAGTGAAAACAAGCTACTTACTCAGGGAACACCTCATTTGGGCATCCTCTGAGTGGAGTTTCTCCAGCAAAAATCCTTTCAACCCAGAATAATTTCTGACATGAAATTATTATTAGTACCTACTCATCCATGGAGGAAGAGAAGAAGGAATTCCCTTCCCCATTCCATGCAACCTCTCAGTATAATTGGCAGCACTAAATGGTGTCTGGACACTTCTGGGAGAAACAAGAAGGAGGAAAGGAATTGAAAGGGAAAGGATGAGGGTAAGAGAGTTGCAGGGGAGTGCTCGCTTTCAAATTGGTCATCCTCTTTCATAACTCATCACTGTTTCTGATCAGCACTGCATCATTTGCAAAACATTTGTAACAACCCAATAAATTTGAATGCCTCCTTGCCATTCCCCTAGAGGAGTCCAGTCAATGATCTTACAGCAGGGGTGTCCAAACTTTTTGGACCGTGGGCCGATCATGCAGTTTAGGGAGCTGGTCACTAAGGCCAGGGGTGGCCCCCGTATGGGCACGTTTTACTTCCATTTCCAGGAGCGATGAGGGCTTTGTGGGCCAGATGAATTGGCATTGGGGGCCGCACCCGGCCCCTGGGCCTTAGTTTGGGCACAACTGTCTTACAGCATGACATGTCCATCACACAGTAGGCTCCATCTCTTCCAACTCACGAGGCCAGCATGTTTACATTTCAATCTCACTAAGATTGAAGTGTCTTGCACACATTGACATCTCCATCTTGGATGGGCTAAAGCACAAGGTAATTTGGTGGGCAAAATCTCAGGAAAAAGTACAAACTCAAAACTGGACCTTTTCATGACAATCCATTCTTTCGATTTCTTGTGTTCCTGCCATTAGCTTGCCATGAGTTGGTGCTCGGCTTATAACCAGATATTTAGCCTTCTTTGTGTTGAGATCCAAACCATATTCTGTGATTGAAGCTCTAACTTGATATAGCATCAACTGAAGGTTTGAAAGGAATTTTCTAGGACATGAAGCTAAAACAGATTTCACTTGCACAAAAGTTTCCCTCTTGCTTTCAAAATTGTGTGAAAGGAAATATTGTTGCTATTGTTTGTTTGGGGTAGTGACAGTTAATTTTATGTATTATTTTTAATCTTTTTAATTTTTTATATATTTTGATTGTAAGATTACTCAAGACTTTTTTTAAAAGACCTCTAAGAAATGTAATAAATATTAATATTTATAATAGTAAGCATTAAAGTGGACCTGAGAAATGTGGGAACAAATAACTCCTGTAGCAATATTTAAGGATAACTTGTATCACCACATTGATTTTATGCCAGCAAATACCATAAAATGCTGTCTAATTGAAGATTTGCACAACCAGATTATTAAAACACTTAAGACTTCCTGAAATGTAACCTCATTGTGCAGAGTTGATATAACTCACTGGGTTGAAATTGTTGGCTGCAGAGCCAAGAGCTAGGAGTTGAAATCCCTGCTGTGTTTTCTGAGAGATGCCAGCCAAGACCATCTGAAACTTATGGGCCTGAAAGATTTAAGTGTTCTGCCACCTGGGTGGCCTTGGATAAGGTGCACACTCCTAGAGCACCACCAGAAGGAGTGACTGGTAAACCACTTCCTAGTAAAGGTCTCCCTTGCTTGAAAGTCAATCATGTCCAGCTGTAGGGGGTAGTGCTCACATCTGTTTACAGCCAAAGAGCCAGCAGTGTCTTTGTCTGCAGACATTTCTGTGGTCATGTGGCAGGTATGACTAGACATGCAAGGAATGTTGTTACCTTTTCCACTGAAGCAGTACCTATTTGTCTACTTGCAATTTCTTGCTTTCATACTGCTAGGTTGGCAGGAGTCTGGAACAGACATCCACTAAGCCACTGTGGCCCTTTAAACCAATTCCTAATACAGTACTTAGCAAATCCCATGGAGGTTGTCATAAACTGGAACTAATCTGACAAGTACATCATCATCATCATCATCATCATCATTATCAAAATTGTTATGGGGCTTGTGACATAATATTGTCTGTATGCAGAAGAGTAACTGTTGGGTAGTATGGAAGTGGCTGCTGGTTGTTTGTACATGTACAGTATTTTCAAATGCCAAATTATAGTACTGTACATTGTTTTCAGAAATTGCACATGCCTCTTGTAATGTGGGCTTTGGTGGATGATTATCCATACAGATGGGTTGGGTTAAGTAATGTTTACCAGAAATTCAGAGTATGGGCTTCAGGCAATTAAGGCATTGCTTTGGATTTTTCTAAGGTTCTAAAATATGTTTCTCTTTTTTTAGACCCAAATGCCAACATGACTAAGAACTGACCAGAAATCTTAAGATTCTCCCCAAACATCTGGAAGACACAAAGTGTCCAAAGATCATTCAACCTGTTGTGCAACCATGGCAGATCCATCAACAGAGGTGCCGTTTTCTATTATGACACAAACAGAGGTAATGGAAGCATTTCTGAGTTTAAGTTAGAGCTTAATAAAACCTTTATGCCTGCACAATTGTCGGGATTAAATTTCTGAGCTCTTATAATTAAAGGGTTATGTGTTATGCTAATTGGTCACAGTAGACACTGGGTTAGTCCAGAAGAAGTTAAAGTTTTGACAGTCATTCAAGTTTTTTCTAGTTACAATTATCATCTAACACACTTATGTCTCTCTGCTGTTCAGATAGGGTCAGCTGTGGAGTGTCATAGAACTGAATACTTTGTTGAGATATCTATTAACATTCTTCAGGAGACATTTAGAAGATGGAAGTTGTATAGTTATTGCTGTAGCATATTGAGTACTGTATACAATAATACCTCGGATAACGTTTACCTCGGTTAACGCTAAAATCGCATAACGTTAAGTAATCTGGGGAGGAGAATTGGATTGAATAACGTTAAGGTCCTAAAGCCTGTGCGATTACAATGTATCTCTATGGAGCTTTAACGTTATCCGATACATCCCATAGGATTTTAACATGCATCGGATAACACTAAAAATTGGATAACACCAAGACTTGTGGAACCAAGTCTTAACGTTAACCGAGGTATTACTGTATCTTATTTTGAATATAGAAAATAAAATGATTTTTTTTGCCACAAAAATGCCACAGAAATATAATAAGAGGTGCATTTTTGCTGGTATCAAAATGAATCCACAGTTGGTACTAATCATGCCTGATAATTTTTTGGGTGTGTGTGGGGGTGGGAATATTGAGCTGAAAACTGATGTTGTAGAGTGTTTGGTTGATATTTAGATACAATTTCAAGTTCTAACTGAGCAACACAACTCATTGTGTGACTTTGGATCAGTTTCTTTCTTTCTGGACTCCCTTACAAGATTGATGTTGTAAAGTTAAAGTAGGAGGGAAGAGAACAATGTATGCTTCATTGACCTTTTGGGAGAGAGGCAAAATGTAAAACTAACACTAACTAGCTAATTAACTAAATTTTTATACCACCCATCAGACATATATTTTCACTCTGGGTGGTTTACACTCATGAAATATAGCTATAACAATTCAATAGCAATAGGTTACCCACTATCCAGCCAGGCAGTAGCATGTAGGAAATAAAAATACATTTAGAACTCTTCACCATGGAATATTCAGTCTGGGGAAATTAATAACTAAGAATTAATTGACCTCTGAGAGGATGTCTTTAAAAGCCTCTCTGAACAAGGTAGTTTTGAGATGTTTTTAAAATATATACAGGGAGGGAGCCTGGCACAGCTCCACAGTACGCTGTTCCATAATATAGGTGTGACCACCAAGAAGGTTCTCCTTGTTGACATCTTTGTCATTCTCATTATCACCGCCTGGAGCTGTGTACTTTGTGCATACCAGGTGATGTGGGCAAACAATCTTTGAGAGATACGTTTCACAAGGTAACAAGGCCCCAAACTGTTTAGGGCTTTCTACGTTAATATTAATAACTTGTTAATTAATAAAATGTGCTAGCCAGTTACAGACTTTTCTCAAAACTGATCGTCCTACACCAGGTTTAGAAATCTTCAAAGTAAATTAAGGCACTAATAAGAAATATAGTCAAATCTCACTGAATTAAAGTCCAAATAATGATTGGATTTATCTCACCTTCCCCTTGTAGTTTATCAATATTTGCTTCTCACAATGTGGCCACCATAAGAAGTCCATTTGAATTGCTTCCACAAGGTATTTCTTCACCTGGAGAGTCATTTAGTAATACACATTCACCACATGGATGGGACATCAGTTTGCCTACAAGGCACTGCTGAACATACATGGTGGTAACTTGTAGAGCACCATGTAGCATGACAGGCAGATAGTGTCCCAAAGGACTCACACTGTATGGAACAAAAAGAGTATATAAGCAGCTTCTGTAGAATTGGCCAGTCTTGAGAAGGGGCTTCTTAACAGCACTGTTTTCTCTTTATCCATTTCTGTGAACTAAGTCAGTGGAATGATTGTTGCTTGTGAACCCCACAGGATTAATCTGTTTAGTTTCCTGGAGGTAGGCTGTAGTGGCCTAAGGTTTGATTTAGTAATCCTTGAAAAGGGGCAAAGCCACACAACCAGGGAAGATTTCAAATGCAAGGATTTGCAGAATTGCAGGCATCATTTTTCCTTCATAATAACACATCATGTATCCAAATGCACAGCACTAGAGGAGGAAAATTTTGATTTTTGTTTTGTTTCAGGTGCTTTAAACAATATCCCATCTTTACCCATTGCTAGATGACACCAGGGTCACTGGTTCACTGCAAGCCATTTTTATCCATTCCTGCTTATGCAGCATTGGTGTCCCTAAAAGCCAGGAGGGGAGCACAGGGACTGGGGAGAGAGCTGATAAGTGTATCCACAAGGATTCATTGTCCCATTTGGGAGGGATCCCCAGCATTAGTAGCTTTTGGGGCTTTCTAGTTGTACAACAGGAAAGATTGATGAGCAGATAAGTGTATGCACAAGGATTCACTGAGTCTTCCATGAATCCCAGAAGCAGCATGAAACTCCATAACTCCAGTGTACTGTATGTAAAACCCCTGAAGGATGCAGCCTGTGGCATTAGGACAGCAATACATGTTGACCACAATTACTAAAAATTGTTTTTCCCCTCCTTCATTTCTTTGCACCATTTCCCCTGTTTTCCCTGTCACGGGTTTAATGTGTCACAACATGTTCTGGCATTATAGTTCCTTCCACAGGGAATCTTAAGTTTCCTTGGCCCAGATCTGCAACAATGTTCGCTGAACGCTGTTTCATCTACTGAGGAAGAACTGTAGTTCAGGGAAATGAAAGCCTGAGGAAATACTTTGAGAATTTCTTCTTCTCCCCCGCCCCTTGTAGTTACTATGTCATTCCTTTCCTTTTATTTTTTTTTAAATGTCTGTTGGCTGCTGCTATTTTTGTGTGCTGCTGGTACTTCCAGTTTAACACAATTTTAACCTCCCTTACAGAGTTTGCTATATAATTTATATAAACTATAGTGCTCAAATGACTAGAGGTAAACCTTTGAGAATAGGACCCTTTGAGCTTTGGCTATTCTTTAGCTGCTGTTCAAACAATCCACTTGAAAGTTGAGACTAGTGTGACTTCTTCGTGTATGTGTTATTCTATTCTATTTCTTGAAAGCTATTTTTTGTTTTGTTGATCCTGTGTAGTAATTTTACAATGAATAAATAGTAAGGAAGGTCAACACCCTCTCTGGCTTTCTACTGGCAGTCTGTGGAGGCTTGTAATCATAGTTTCCAACAGGGTCCCTTAACTATTTGTAATCATAGCTTCCAACAAAGTCATTGACCTTTCTGACATACAGTTGTTTCCACAACCTCACAGTTGCTAAGAATCTTTTTTGGTTAGCACACATGTTTAAGTTGCCATACTTACTGTTCAGCTCAGATGACCTTCCTTGACAGCTGGTGCATGTCTGGTTGCTCAAGTTTCCAACTGAAGTGCATGCTAGAGACAAAAGATGGTAGACTTTCCTTATGGCTCTATTTTGATTCTTGAATAGGCAGAAGATAATATTCTGCTTGTAGAAATGGAAATGTTCACATTCTAATGATAACTTTTCTCAAAGCTTCTTGGATCATTTGTTTTTTAACCAACAAGTAAACAATAGTTCAAAACAATTAAGGAAAGTAAGGTTGACTTTGAAGTACAGTCAAACCTCGCATAAAGAGCATTTCACTTAAAGAGTAACTCGCTTAAAGAGCAGAATTTTGTCTGGATGGTCACTTCGCTTAACAAATAAAAGCAATCAAAAACTCGCTTAACAAATAAATCGGGGTTCGCAATCTCCCCCACAATTGGTCACTTACAATGGTGTTTCGCTTAAAGAGCAAACTCACTTAAAGAGCAATCCTGTGGAACACATTATGCTCTTTAAGCGAGGTACAACTGTACTTTTAAATAGTATTTGGAGTGAAGGAATTGCTTACTTCCAATTTGTGACCAGCTGGAGATTGTGGCAACTGTGTCACACAACAGAAGAATAATGGAAACTCATTTGTCATTTTGCCCAAAACAAAATTGAGTTTTTTATATTGTATATCATTATTTTGTACTCCGGATTAGACATTAGAGTGTAATCGGTAATTTCTGTGCTTCCCAGCTCAGTATTGTACCCACTCTGAACAGGTTACAAAATAAAACACGTACAATAGAACAAGACAAACCCAACCTGGCAGCAGCATGCTAAAACAGCAACAGCCTCAATGAAATTTCACATACACCCCACCAAACAAAACACCAGAGTATTATGAGAAATTAAAAAGGTTTAACTCATACTTAAACTGCAAATTCAGCTAAGCTGAACAAAACTAACTAGCTGCAGGGAACAAATCTCTAAAAGCCTCCCAGAGCAGGATTGTTTTCAGAAGATTTTAATATATGTCCAGGGATGGGACCTGGCACAGCTCCACAGGCAAGGTGTTCCAAATTAAATAACTGAATTTATTCATTAAGGGACAATGTATTGCCCAGTATTTTATACATGCAGAATTCTAATTGCAGGCACAGCTGCTGCGTTCTGAGTGGTGACAGTCAAATGCACCAGTATCTCATCAGGTCACTGTGGCAGCTTCCATGTTTGGAGCTTTGTCTGTACACAAATATCGACTGTCATTGACAAGCCAAATACTGCAGTGTCCAATAAAGTGATTTTGTTGCCCTGGATGGGGTGGGGTGGGGTTTCTGCCATGCAAAGGACTACATCTCCCAGGGGCCACTGGTCTTTTGACTTGTCATGCCATTATGTAGAAGAGCATGAAAGCACCTGAGAAGGAGGAGGAGGAAAGGGACACATCTCCTTCCTGTTTTCCTTTGTACCACTATTTCTCACACCAGTGCCAGCGGTATGAATTATTTTTGAAAGGGGATAGAGTTTGAATTCCAAAGGGTTGTAGGATAGGAAATTGAACGTTCTTCCCTGGCTCAGATTTTAATTTAGAGGCTTAGTCATGTTTTCTTTGAGATGAAGCATTGTGTGTGGAACTAAGTTCAGAGCATTTTACCAGCTTCCATATTGGCTATAGTGGCACTGTTTGTTTATTCCATTTCAGTTCCACCTTTCTGTTACACAGTAAGGCTTAAGGTGAGTTATAAACATCATAAAACTGAACAGAGATACAAAAATGCAACTGAAAAACATTAGAATACTTTAAAGAACGGTTAAAAAGTTGTGTCTTCACATTTATCTTAAAAACAGTGGGAAGCTACCACAATTTCAGTGAGGACTGCATTCCACATTTGCGGAAAAAGCCTGCTCTCAAAAGACCTCTCCTGAAGTTTTTAACTCCCAGATAGGTTTATAAGAAGTTCATCTTTTAGATGGCCATAAGAAGTCCATCTTTTAGATGGCCACAACCCAAACTACTAAGAGAATATATCTGCTACGTTCCAGTAATAGGCCCACAGCAAAAAAGCTGTATTGTCACTTTCCATGCTTTTTATTTAAAGGTATAACTTTAATTCTGGGATATAATTACAGTATGGAGAATCTAAAGAGTTCTCTCCTTTGTATTTTCCCCCTTTTTGATAGCTTACTCTAGATGATTCCTTTTTTTACTGACAGTGCAATACCTTCCCATTCTAATTCTCCTTTCTCTTCTTCTTTTGCAGTCAACAGCCATGAGTGAACCTCAATGTTACTACAATGAGACCATTGCCTTCTTCTATAACAGAAGTGGAAAGTATCTTGCCACCGAATGGAATACCGTGAGCAAGCTGGTGATGGGCCTTGGGATTACAGTATGTGTCTTCATCATGTTAGCCAACCTCCTAGTTATGGTGGCTATCTATGTCAACCGGCGCTTTCACTTTCCTATTTATTACCTAATGGCTAACTTAGCTGCTGCTGACTTCTTTGCAGGTCTGGCATATTTCTACCTAATGTTTAACACGGGACCCAACACTAGAAGACTGACTGTAAGCACTTGGCTTCTGCGTCAGGGTCTCATAGACACTAGCCTGACTGCCTCTGTTGCCAACTTGCTGGCCATTGCCATTGAGAGACACATCACAGTGTTCCGCATGCAGCTACATACACGGATGAGTAATCGGCGAGTGGTGGTGGTAATTGTTGTTATCTGGACTATGGCTATAGTCATGGGTGCTATACCAAGCGTGGGCTGGAATTGCATATGTGACCTCGCTCACTGCTCCAACATGGCACCACTCTATAGTGACTCTTACTTGGTTTTTTGGGCTATTTTCAACCTGGTCACCTTTGTCGTCATGGTGGTTTTGTATGCTCATATCTTTGGATATGTGCGACAGAGAACTATGAGAATGTCTAGGCATAGTTCTGGGCCACGTAGGAATCGGGACACCATGATGAGTCTTCTGAAGACTGTGGTCATTGTGCTTGGTGAGTACATCTGCCAGAACGTTTCCCATTGTCATTTCAGTGGAACACTATTCAGCACTTGATGCGGGAGGTGGGGTTAGAAGATTCATCTTCCACTGAACTTATGTTCTGTTGTATTTCATGCATTGCTTTCTATTGATAGTACTGTAAACTGTAAAATATTCCATCTGGAGACATGCATATTTGCATATATGTAAAATACATCACTCTTCCCCTGTGACATTAACCTTTCATTTTCTAGATGATTTTCCGCTGTGTGGAGTGCTCAATATGTTTTTCCTCACCACCCCCTAAGAATAGGAAAGGCAGTCTCTGGGAAACAGAAAGTGCATTCCCCTTTCTGAAAATGCACTGGAGATAGGAACTGGTTTCCCATGAAGGCAGCAACTGTGTTGTTTTTTTGCAGCAGAAATAAAAATGAATTAATTTTTTTTACAGCAAAAACAAGGAGCCTTGTGACCCTTTAAGGATAACCAGCTTTATTTTGCAGGTGCCTTCGTGGACTGTAATCCATTTCTTCAGATGCACTTAGTGCAGGGTCAACAAGTAAATGTTTATGCACATGTGTGGTGGTGAGAAAGGCCAATGTCAACTGACATAGAAATTTAAATGCTACCAGTATGGTACCTTCTTGTTGTTACGCCGTATCCGATTTCGAATATTGGCAATCATTATGGTGATCAGCCATGAAGATTGTCCTGAGACTATAATGCAGTGACCTTCCATTTGCCTCCCACATCGCAGCATGACACCCATACCACTGATTCAGTTCCATGAGTCACCTTCTGGTCCTGAGCCCTTTTGGTACACGATGTTCTCATTGGTCCCATGCCAGTATTGATAAAGCTGCTGCCCTCCATCATAATGGATTCAAATGGTATTTAATCCACTTGGGGACCACTACCCTCTCCTGTGAACTTCCACACCCAAGGACATTAGTCCCAAGGGTTGTCTGTTTAATTAATTACAACCTGACAACAATGAGTCGATGGCAGTATGCTCTACCCTATTACTATAGCAGGATAACCTGACCAGGATTTAAATATGGTACCAGTGGTTGTTAATTGCTGCCCCCTTAGCAAATCACTTTCATGTTAACAAAACAGTTTTTGCCACCGAAGATCCATTTGTTGTTGTGGTGTGTGTGTGTGTGTGTGTGTGGGGGAATCACTTCTTAGGAAAACTAAGAAACCTTTGCACGTGTGAATCCACATCAGGGGTTTAAAACTACTATCATGTCTCCTGAAGACTTCTGGTAACACTGCCACAGTGGTGGCAAACCTTTTTGGGGCCGAGGGTCAGAAAGGAGGGGATGTGGAAAGCCACCACGTGTGCCAGTGACATCACGTGGGTGGGTGTGGACCCAAGTGACATCACTGCACACACATACGCACCACCAATTTACATACCCCCAGAGAAGCCCCCACCAATGTACCAGGCAAGATTCTCCCACCGCCAACCCGGTCTTCTCCCCGGGAGGCTTCTCCATGGTTGGCAGCGGGAAGATCTTGCCTGGAGCATTAGCAGCACCTTGTCCACAACCATCACCAATGCGCTGGATTTCTTCGAAACCCGGCACCTTAGCGGTGGCTCCAGATAAGGCGTGGGATCTTGCCTGGTTCATTGGCAGTGCCTCATCTAAACAGCAGCATAAAAAGACAGAGGTCGCTGCCACTATGGGTCTCATTACAGTTCCGGAGGGATGAGAAGGAGGTGCCCAGTCCTCTAATGGTTTTAAGAAGCAGAGGTAGAGGCTGGTTTCCAAGTATTGGTTGCTGCTTCCTGTTGCTGCCATTATGGATGTTGGAAACCCAGGCATCACATGTGCCATCTAAAAGGACTCTGCGTGCCATTTGTGGCACATGTGCCATAGATTCTCCATTATGACTCTACCATGTGACTTTCTTACCTGTAAAAACTGAGAAAGAGATTACGTACGTCCCACTGCTGAAGCAGCAAATTGGTAGCAAAAATGATGTGGGCTTTTGTGGTTCATTTTAGATATTACATAATCATTAAGCATTTTAAATGTGGCAATTTTAGACCCATCTGTCAGTTCTTCTAACGTTACCTCACAGGTATGAGAACCCTCTGCAATGGTGCCAGCATGGGATAGAACTATGTCATGGAGTCATCTCATAGGAGCTTGGCTTTCTAATGCAGTTGGAAGACGGTGACTCACTGTATTGCATTTGTCCCTGCTGATGACAGGATTGCTGAGAAGAACTCATTTTATAGATATGGACCAGGGATGTGGTTTTCTGCACTATACTTACAATAATTCATTCTTGGAGTTCTACATCCCTAGTAGGCATTTTACAATCACCTGAGTGAGATGTACCTGGAAGAAAGGCCTAAATTAAAAGGCTTTGAGTATTCACTTCCCAGACTATGGGAAGGAAGTCTCTGGGAACACTGGTGGACTTCAATTCACAGAAGCCTAAGTCAGTACACTGACTGATCAGGGCTGTGGGGAATTGACTTAGGCTTCTGGGAATTGAAGTCCAAAAACCAAAGGTTGGGAAACATTTTTTTCTAGGACTAGCTCTATCCAAGTTTTCTGTTTCAGTCCCATTTGTAGCTGAGGGCTTTCTGAGACAGAAGCTTGCCAGCTATGTCAAGCTAAGTCTTCATGTTGGTTCGATTTCAACTCATTACAACCCTGCTCCCAGTCTTATTACTAGATGGCAGCAGATTGAACTACAACTCCCATAATTCTCCAGGCCGCTGTGGAATCTCCACATTTCTAGTTATTGCTGTTCAGAATAAATGAGTTAACTTTGCATTGTGATATATAGAACCTGTTGTGGCTTTTTCTGCTACATGGCAAGTAAGATTTGTTATTAATATGCATATGGTAAATTAGTTTATTTAAAGACTTGGGAACCCATGCTGCAATTTTCTGTTGAGACTTTTAACTTGAGTTCTCCAAAAGTCTGCTTGTATTAAACATTATCAGACCTTTGAATTGTTCCATATCAAAATAGCTGATGGGATTGCCCGAATAAAGAGTTAAAATGCCGATTTTCTTCCATATTTAGAAGGCTGCTATAATTAAAATAGCAAGTGAATGGAAAATTCAGGATTCTACCTCCAGCATTTCTTTCTAAATAACATGAATTGCAACATGAGCAATCCGTCTCTAGCAAGACTATTTCCTGGCTTGGAAAAGCTTAAAGAGGCCTAATGTGTACTCTCAGACTTGCGTATGGAAAAGATTACTGAATGTTTATCCATAATGTTGCATGGATTTTTCCAAATAAACTTGAGGCTTTATGCATCAGTAAATCTTGTACAGAGTTCTGTATGCAACAAAGAGAAGCAGGCAGCCTTCTCTAACTGTGTAACCCCAGATTATTGCATCTGTATCTAAGACGATGTGATGTCTCTGACTTCGAGGGAGGGGAAGAGAGAAGAAAATATTTTGCATTCTCTGAATGGAATGGTTTCTATAACTAAGTTATTATCAAGGCTCAAACTTCTTTACATCTTTTTATGTTGGGGAATTAGTATTCAGTGGCCTAAGAAATGTAACAGTACTAAGAAAAATTGTAATTACATATTTTACAAGTTCCATTCACTAACTAAGGGGTATAAAACAATTAAAGTCCTTTCTCAGACAGAAGGCTGATACTGATCCAGATCAATTCTGATTACTGCATTTTAGGGATATAACAAATGTTTGAAAAAAAAATTTCTTCTTGACGAATTATCCTGCCTTGATATACCAAAATTTCCTATTGAATTTTTCCTTGCTCCCATGAGATTTCTGAGCATTACTGTCAGATGTCAGTTTCTTTCCCCCCACTATAACAATAAACAAGCAGGAGTATATCTGCTTGTCATATTCAGTGCTAAAGTGTTGTAGCATTATAATTGTAACAGATAAAAATTAAATAAAAAGGTTAATTGGGACAAACCTGCCACACACATTCATACACCCTGAAGTGAAAAATACAGTGTTTTGGGAATAGGTGCAAAATAAACAAACCTTAGAAAGTGGTTTAAAATAAACTAAATATCAGTATGATAATGCATACTTCAGCTGTGTATTTTGTATTCCATAATCTTTGAGTCGATTTCAAACCTGGCAAAATCAGTGTAAATGTAGGACTTTTTACTAATACAGTATAGACATGCTCTGAGAAGACAGAAGGGAAACCTGATGAGAAAAGTTTATAGTGAAAATATCAGACATTTTCTTGGTCTTTATAACACATAACTATACTGTACTGTATAGTTTTCCACCTTACATAGGAGAGAGTTCTTTTTCTGTGTAGAAAACAATTAATGATTTTCCAACCTCTACCAGGATAGCAGACATTTTCCGTGCTAGCACAAGATAGAGGGATATAGCTCTTTTTCTACGCAGCCATTTTTCAAGCCTGCACAAATTAAAAGTTTGCCTTTGTAGAAAAAAACTTTTCCTGCACAGAAAACATGTAAGCATGCCATTTTAATATCAGTATAATAATAATATCATCTCTTACCTGATTCATTGACACTTATTCATATCAGAGGCACCACAAGCATATAATAAAATACAAAGCTAAAATTAACATATCTAAAACAAACAGGAATTAGATGACACCTGCCCAATATCAGGTCACATCAACAACATTTCGTCTTGCCAACATAAGGTCCTCCTCAGTGCATGTTGAGGGCATTGTGTGCGTTGTATCATATGGGAGGTAGTTTGTTCTTCTCCATACTCACACAGGCTGCCATCTACAGGGAAACTCCACTTTCTCAGTTTAGTCCTTGATCTTCCTACCCTGTCATGCAGTGTGTTTAAAGCTTTCCACAAAGGCCATGGTTGTTCTTGGCCAGGTGATAGAGAATCACATAGTTCTGCCCAGTTGTCTGGTAGCTCCTTGCTTCCCTTCCCAAGTTTTAGGGCATTCTGTGGAGTCATCTTGTTTGGAGGAGCAGAAGTTGTGAGGAAGCTATGCCTTGATTTCAGTCTCTGCTTTGGTGGTTGGTGATCAAATAGCAGGTTTGTTCCCTAGGAACGTGCTTTAACCCACTCTTTCTGAGCAGCACTTTCTCAGTGAACTGTTGGTGGAGGGACGCCAGCTAAGTAATGCACTTTTTGTATTGAGGTTGGTTTTAGGCATCCTGTGACCAATATCACAGTTTCATTTAGGGCCATATCCATGTGCCCTGCATGCTTTGATCTGCACAACATTGGACTAGCATACTCTCCTACAGAGTGACATAAAGCTATCACAGAGGTTCTTAATGTATGTGGTTGGGCACTGCATCTTCTGCCTGTTATTTTCCTCAGAATATTGTTCCTGGCAAAAACCTTCTGTTTCATATTTAGCCAATGCGTCTTGAAAGTGAGAGTTTGATCTAGGGTAACTCCCAGGTATTTGGGTGTGTTGCCATGTTTGAGCCTGATGCCATTCCAGTTCACCTGCAACCTTCTTGATGCCTCATGATTTTCCAGATGAAAAACATAGAGTTGAGTTTTTAGACAGTTTGGCTTCAGTTGGTTATCTCTATACAGTAATACCTTGGATAATTATGAGACTTGGTTCCACAAGTCTCATTGTTATCCAGTTTTTAACGTTGTGCAATGCACTGATCGCACAACATTAAAAAAAAAAGCCCTATTCCCTTTCGGGATTCCGTGTGTTGAATCCCCACTGCCCTTTCTAAAGAGGCAGGTGGATCCCAGCATGGGATGGGCGCTTGGGTTGGGGGTTGAACCGGGGCGTGGGCCTGTTCAACCTCCCCAAGCTAAGTGCCGATCACATGCTGCAATCACAGTGCCCGGGTAGGTCTGGGGACATCGGGAACAGCACGGATCGGTTCCCCCCGACCTCCCCAGAGGCGGCGGGGGCAGCAGAGAGCCCAAAATGGGTAGAAAAAACTGGAAATTTTTTTTGCCCATTTCAGGCTCTCCGGTGCCCCTGCCACCTCTGGGGAGGTCAAGAGACCTGATCTGCACTGTCCCCGATGTCCCCAGACCTACCCGGGCAGTGCTGCAAGGCAAAACGCCGGGATTCAAATCCAGTGCTGGGGTAGCCCTTTGCTTACGAGGGGAACCCCTGCACCTGCAGCTGCAGGATGACTGGGAAGCCAATGGGGGAGTCTCCCATCAGCTTTCCAGCCACCCTGCCCCTTTGTCCACAGCTGTGGTGTGGCTGGGAAGCCAAACGGGGAGCCCCTGTTCAGCTTCCCAGCCACCCTGCCACGATGAACGATTACCTCGGATAACACTAACAGATAGTTAACAGATACAATTTTTTTTTACAAAATTTTGCATTGTTATCCGATTTTAGCGTTATCTGATGTAATCGTTATCTGTGGTATTACTGTAATATATAGCCATTAAGTTCAAAGCCTCAGGTCAGTTTTTTCCCAACAGCCTCGATGGTTGAGCACTGTGCAGCAATTGCAAGGTCATCAGCATAGAGAAACTTATCATATAATGTGAGATCTGGATCAATATGTACCACCTTTCCATCTAGGACTGCTGAAAACTTAGGCCAATCAGCCCTTTTAAAGTTGTACCTTCATCGGTATTTCACTTGTGGTCGAACAATGGCTGTGATCTCACATAGAATGGGGTGGTGTTGGGTATTTGGTATTGGCTCCCCTACTGACTTTAAGTACTGATGTGCTACATTCTCCCTTACAAAAATGAGAAAGGAATCTACGAGAAAGGAACCTTGATGGCAATCAAGAACATAGCTATGCTTGCAGAATAAAAACTGAATTTTTTGGTATACATTTAAATCCACGTTGTAAATCAAGCAACTTCTATTTCTCTCCATTAACACCCTTCCTAGTATTGTTTTGGGGTGGTGGTGAGGGGATCTTTCCAAAAAGCAGAAATGTATTCTGCAGTCTGGACCAAACAAATGTAGCTTGTTTATTGGGTGCAGTCAATGCTTGACATTGTGTCTCTCATCTCCTTACAGCCTTGCTTTGCTCCGGATAGGATGGCTACCCTTTCTCCAGAAGCACGAGGCGGGCGCCAGGGTGGGGGAGGTAGTGTGCAGGCAAATCTCCTCCTGGTGGCATGAATGGTGTGGGGTCTAATTGAGTTTCACAAGAGGTTTCATTGTTTTGACTTATGACTAAGATGCCTTGAACCTCTGGCTGGAGCAGTCCGGAGCTGACACACTGCATCATCCGACAAGTGTTTGCTAAAATGTTGGATCTTAGGGCCAAGCCAAGACAGAAGAGACTCCCCCACCCCCATTATCCTCTTTTCTCTCCTCCCTGGAGTAAAATATTTTAAACAGAAGGAAATGATTTCATAGTTTGAGCTCTCTCTCTTTTTTAACAAGGCTGCTTTTGAAATATCTGCACAGCAAGAAGACATAAAATCCTCTTTCTCCACAGCATGCCTCTCTGCTCTTGGGTTTACACAGAACTGATTTATATAGCATGCATGGGCATGAAAATGGACCTTGGTCAGGCAATGATTCAAATTATAAAAGGAAAGTTTTATATTTGAAGTGTGCTTTAGAAAAGAGACTTTGCTGGAACATAGGCGGTGCTGCATACTTGTGCTTCAAACAGCTTGAAATTGAAAGCTTGTTTTAAAAAAGCAGGTCTCTCTGAAATCCCACTGAATACATTTGTTCAGAATTGAGATGTTAGATGTCAGAATTTGCCAGTTTGCCATATGGAATTTTACTAACAAATTTAAAAAATGATTTGTAGTTTAGATATGTGCAGCACAGGATTTTCTTACACAAGGGGTTCACAGCATTTTCCCACCACAGGCCAGGACACCCCCCTCCCCGACACACATCTGCAGAGGCTGGAGGTGTGGGTCCCCTCCCCAGTTTCCGCGGTGCCAGTGGTGGGTGCAATTGCTGCATTTTCTGGCTTCTTTTGCAGTCTCCGCCACTCCCCACGGTGGTGGGAGGATTGTAATTGTTCGCCACGTTTTTGCTGTATTTTAGAGCGAAAACAAAGCATTTGGGCACTTCTTGTTTTCATGGCAGTGGCATTTTGGGCACTTCCGGAAGCAGCAAGGAGCTTCTGGTGGTGCCCAGGTATTCACCATGGGCCAGATTAATTGGCAAATGGGCCTGTTTTACACAGTTGTTCTGCTTCCTGCCAACTGTGGTGTGAGAAGCAAACATGTCCGAAACCCAGGAAGAGGCATGAAAAATTACCATATGCTGAAGCTATCCTATTTGAAAATTAGCTAGAATATGGGAGAAGCTGAAATCTGTTGCAATAGTGGAAGTAAAGGTTGTAGTTGGACAATTATAGTTTGAACAAAACAAAGAAGTCTTTTGTTGCTTATAGTTTTCATTTTTATCACAACTGAGAAAACATGAATCTTGGCTTCAGGACATCCATGAATATGAAGCCATGATCAACTTAAAAACTTAGCTTTTCTGAAGCCAAAAAACCATAGTATCCCAACTTGGGTAGAACAGGAATACAGTAATACCTCGGATAACGCTAAGACTTGGTTCCACAAGTCTTGGTGTTATCCGATTTTTAGTGTTATCCGATGCATGTTAAAATCCTATGGGATGGATTGGATAATGTTAAAGCTCCATAGAGATACATTGTAACCGCACAGGCTTTTGTGGTTGTTATCCGATCCATCCCATAGGAAATTAATGTTATTCGATCCAATTCTCCTCCCCAGATTACTTAACGTTATGCGATTTTAGCATTATCCGAGGTAAACGTTATCTGAGGTATTACTGTACAGTACTATGGAGATAGTAGGAAAGTTCCTGACACATTTGCTTGTGCTGTGAATTTGTCCTGTATTACTAAGCTGTGATAAGGTCATCCAGATCAGCTGAATATCTCCTTTTGTGAGGTGGGAGCAATAAGTACAGGATGTTTGGTACAGTTGAAATACATGGAGAGTGTCCTGTGGACACTGAATAAAATGATACAATTGTCTTTCACCCTTATTGAATTTAGATACTTTGGGTGCTCTGGCCAATGGCAGACTAGAGGTTGGAATAAAAATGTGAAGTCCTGAGATATCCAACTGAAAGAAACTACCATTGTTCCATCACCACAGAGTTTGAATTTGCCCTTTCTACCCCTTCTGGGAAATGCGTTTCCCTCGATGCTGGAAGGTGCTTGGGACCACTCCCTAGGGACTGCATGTTCCAAGGAGACTGTGGCAGATCTGTGCATCTTTTTGGCACAGGGCAGAAAGGGCAACGGTGCATTGCAAAGTCTGGGTGAAAGAGTGGCTGCAGTTTCTCACTGACAGATACTGGTGCCAAGGTATAGAGAGCTGGAGCTTTGCATTTCTTGGCATCCACTCTCAGAATTCTGCCTTGGGAATTCTTGGAGAATTCTGGGGATTGCAGACTAACAACACAAAAGAGCAATCCCTTAGTTCTCTGTGTCCAAGAACTTCATAGTGGGAAAAGAAGAGAGAGAGGACTTAGATTACTTACCTTTTTAATCTTCGATTCATACACAAAGTCTCTGATCAAAACCTTTACCTGTTCATGCATTTTACATTTTCTGTTGCCTTGTATTATGTTGTTAATAGTAATTGAACTTGAGGCACTCTGAATGTCTTTCCTGGTCAGTAGAATAACACAACAAAGCTTGCTTTTCCTGCAGCTACATAGCCAATTGACCAGCAGAAATATTTTAGGCACAACTTGGTAACAGATTTCTTTTTAAAAAGAAAGCCTCAATTATCCAATGGTTCTGTGTAGTGCAACACATTGTCTAAGAGATACAGTAAAACCTTGTATAAAGAGCGCCTCGCTTAGAGACTAACTTGCTTAAAGAACATAACTTTCTCTGAATGGTTGCCTCGCTTAACAACTAAATCCAAACAAAAACTTGTTTAACAACTAAATCTGGTTTCACAATCCCCCCGCCCCCACCAGAAGTCACAATTGGTCATTTACAATGGTGTTTCGCTTAAAGAGCAAACTTGCTTAAAGAGCAATCCTGTGGAACGCATTATGCTCTTTAAGTGAGGTACCTCTGTACTTTGGTAGAAAGGAATGTAACTGAAACTTTTCTCTCTTCTTCTTCTGTCTGTGACTTGAGATGTTCCTTCTGTCAACACAAGTTGATGCTGTATAAAGAACTTGTCTCTTTTCTGTAAGCCGGGAGGTAAGGTAGTGCAGGGAACTCCCAATGTATGTACCTTCAGTAGGTATTGATGACACAAGTGGAAGGTAGAGGATGGTTACAAATTACACTTTTTCAGCAAAGTAGGTATCTCAGGTCACTGAAAACTGTTCAGAAACATGTTCTGAGGAAAATTAAGAGGTTGAATAAGTGGCACTGCACTGAGTGGAAAGCATGGCAACAGCTTTCCTATTTCTTCAGCCCTACTTGACCTCTGACTAACAGTAATGATGCTTGTGTATTGATTCAGAGCTATGTGGTGGGGGTGGGTGGGCAACAAGGCTGTAAACTCAGGCAGAGGCTTTGGCACCATGTGCCCATCCTTCAATGACTTTCTGTTCCAACACAAGAGCATCAGTATTTTAATCCTTGTAGATATTTGTAACTGTCTTTTTGAAATACAGAGGCTTTGAATTTTGACCCCAGTACTCAAGTAAGGATTAGTACTTGTCTCTGATCTTATCCTCCCTAAATTGTTCATTCTTTATTGTTGTTTTTAGTCATTTTGATAGCACCTTTTATCCAGTGTTGCATAGAAGTAAGTATATGGAAGCTTCAAAGCCATCCCAATTTTTCATCTCAGGTTACTAAGGCTGCAGTACTTCATTAACAACTAAAAAGCATGTGTGAATCGTGTTTACTCAAATATACAATACTGTGCAAAAGTCTTAGACTACCATTAGCTGGTTTGGGGAAAATTCAATGAGTGATTTTGGTGTGTGTGTGGGGGGGGCGGCGGCGTAACTCAGCCCTTAAGCTACCTAGACACATGCACAACAGAGGGAGTCTTCTGCTGTACATGTAAAAAGCCCTTAAAACTGGGGTTGAGTTAAAATAACAATTGCTAGTGGTGATAAATTGAACAAAAAGAAATAAGATTGTTGATCAAAATTCATTTTTATTTTGTAACCATCCATTCAATAATGTATTTTGGCTCAGTTTTCTTAATTGTATTCTCCTTGTTAACTATTTGATAGGATACCATTTTAAAGTGATGACAGCAGGTATGTTTTGGAGCTGCAGGGAGATCCCCCAAACGTGATGTGTAAGGAGGGAAACGTGGTATATAACCCAAACATGCAGCCATAAGGAACCCTTTTGTAACTTTGATAGATTTCTGTTATTAGCATTCAAAGGATTCACATTTTGCACAAGGTTAAGAATATTGCTAAAGTGTAACATTGCATACTACTATTAATTTGACATTGGTGTTCCTGGCAGCAACTGTGTGCAAACATATTTTAATGGTGGTTCCCTGGCCATCTAAAATAGATATTCTCTCTGATTTGGCATGGCTCTTTTGCGCAGCCTTCCCACGTTGGTGCCAACAAGATTCCCCCTGTGATAAATGTACAGTTCATTTGTTACAAATCAGACTCTCTTAAAGATTAACACAAAACACCAGGTTATTGAGGAAGGAGTGAATAAAATATAGCTACAGCTTTATTGCTTACAAAACGATTAACATTAGTGTAGCAAATTGTGGCCTAGAATGCCCACATGCCATCTAATTGGAATATGGCTATTATTAGCCCAGTTTATAGAAAGGGCAAGAAGGATAACCCAGCAAATTATTGTTGAGTTACTTTGGTGTCTGTAATTAGTAAGCTCTGTGGTAGACATCTGGACTATAAACTGCAAAGTTGGATGGAATCTGAAAATATTTTGGCTGATGAACAAGCAAGTGGGCTTTAGAACAGGAAGCTCCACCCTAGATTAGGCTCTGATATTGCTGTATTTGGTGGGAAAATATACTAGTAAATCTAAAGGATCCCTGTTTGCAGCATTTATTGTTCTTAAATCTGCTTTTGATTGCATCTGCAGAGACAAATTGTGGTGTAAACTGGAGGGTTCTATGGCAGACAGGTGATTACTATTGCTTATCTAGAAGTTCCATGAAAACACAAACTTGAAAATAAGATGTAATTCAGTGAATCTTTTGTCTAGTAAAGTCACTACATATAATTGAGTTAAGCAAGGTTGTATATTTGCCCCATTGTTATTTAAAATGAACTGTCTGGTTTTGGCTCCTAGTCAAATTTCCAACTCGGGAGGATAACGGGCAGACATCTCTCAGTGCTGTTATATGCTGACAGGGCAGAACTCCTATTACAAACATTATTGGCCTAAAGAGTGCATCGTATGGATCTCTATGTCTGAGCTCAGGTCAGCATTTTAGACATCTGGTTGTCTGGATTCATGACAGTCATATGGAGAAAAATCCAGAAGGCATTCTGATGTATTCCCGCCTCCCATATACTTTGGCACACGAGATGCATCCATATAACCACCTCAGGAAGGGAATTTGTCCTTACAGAGATGTTTCCTTGTTGTAGGGCAGTACAGGAAGGAAGCGGGGTATGTGCATTTGTGACATTAGAGGAGACAGTGTCATTACAGACTGTTCTCAATTTTTGTGGGATTTTGGTCTCAGACTGTGAAGAGTCAGGAGTTTGCCATTACAATCCACGGAATTCCCAAACTGTATGCTGTTATATTATAGACCAATGATGGAACACTTTGGCACTCCAGCTGTTCTTGGACTTCAGTTACCAGAAGCCCAAGTCAGCACTCCTGCTGGTCAGCGCTTCTGGGAATTGAAGTTCAAGAACAGCTGGAGTACCAAGGTTCACCATCCCTGATATAGACAAAATAGTAGGCAGCTTTTCTGCGAGCCACAGGTTGATGTAACATTGAGGCCACTCCACAGTTTCACAAAATTTGCTGCTTTGGAATTTGGCAACAGGTGAGATCTTCATGATCTCTCTGAATGCATATGAAAGAGTTGATTTTGCAGCCCTGTGAATGCGTCTCAGAATCTTCTAGTGTAGGGATTGCCAACCTTGCTGCCTCTGGTACTCTTGCACTCCTGCTAATCAGGGGTTCTGGGAATTGAAGTTCAAGAACATCTGGAGCGCCAAAGTTGGCCATCCCTGTTCTAGAGCTAATAGAGCCATTCGGCCCTTCTCCTTCCCAACTACCCTCTGCCCCACCTCGTGGTTCTCTCCAGTTCTTTTCTTGCCGCCTGAAAGAGAAATACATTTTTGGAGCAATCCCCTCACAGTGGTGAGGTATACAGTGGTACCTCGCATAATGAATGCATTGCATAGCAAAAAAATTCACATAACAAAGCGCTTGTTATGCAATGACAATACCCTACATAATGATTTTTTTCCCGTTATGTGGGTTTTTTTTGTAACCGAGGTATACCCGCTCAATGGGAACCCTGGTTAACGAACAACCCCCCCCCCCCCCGGTTATGCAGGGTATTTCCCATAGGGAACGGCATAAAGAAAAAACCGCATAGCGAAGAGCTCCATGGAACAGAGTTTTTTTTGTTATGCAGGGTTCTACTGTATTTAGCTTGTAGATAGTTTAGAAATAGTTAGGATTGATTGTTAAAATAGTTTAATCATAGTTTAGTTTACTTTAGCAATTTTCTTGTTCTTTATTTGAAAAAAGATTAGAACCATTCGTAGTTGGTAGGCTTCACTTGTTTGATGGCCTTTGCAGGCCCATCTAAGTGGTGTGTCGGGTGTAACAACAAAGTACCACTTTCAGATGGACACACTAGGTGTCTGTATTGCCTTGGTGAAGGCCATCAGACAGCTGCTTGTGCAATCTGCACATTTATTTTACAAAGGTCACACTAGAGAATGGCCAATCAAGATAGAGACTGTACTTGTGGCACATGGCTATTAGCTGCCCAAACTTAACCCACCTTACTGTAAGAGTAATCCAAAAGCCAAACTTATGATGGAGCCTAAAAACAGCTCAAAAACTGCCTCTACTTTAATATGGCTTATCTTTTAAATCTTAACAGCATAGCTTTATTATTTTATATCTTGACGGGGGGAACTTGGATCATTGTGTTTTCGGTCATTATCAGTTTCACAGTTCATTCAGTCCATTCAGTTGATCAGTCCATTCAATGTCAATTCAAAATTCACAACACAAGAAGATTCACGTTAATTTTTTGCACGTTTTTATATGGAATTAAAATAGGCATTTTTATTTTCATATTCCTATGTTCTTCAATTCACCACAAAAAATGGCAGAGATGCAAACAAATCTAGAAACCCAAGACTGGGTAGATCTCAGCTTGCATGTTGGTCCAGGAAGTGCAAATCAGCTCAGGGCATTTAAAATATAGACCAGGCAAAATTCTTGAACACCTCTAATTTTAGTCTTATCTGCCTTCTCAAAGGAAGATCGGCTTTCTATTTAGAGGAAGTAAGCTTATGTCAGTGTCTACTTTTTATGATAGAGCTACATGTTGTGTTGGGGAGACTCCTTTGTGTTTAGCACAATGCAGCAGTTGAGGCTGGAGTTTGAAAGGAAGGATGCACCTCTTTTCTGCTGAAAATCCATCTCCTGAAAGCTTTCACTCCTTTATAGAAAACATAGGACCAAGATTCTCTATCAAGTTGCAGCTTGCAATGTTATTTTTATTTTTTGAGAAGGAAGGGGGAGTGAGGGTCTATAATAATAATAATGAACTATACATAACATGAATTTTTGGAATAGTAGCAGTGTTAGTCTGTGGTTCAGGCATATCAGAAAACAAAATAAAAAACACTGTAGCACTTTAAAGACTATCTGCTATATTTTTATTGTTAGCTTGATCCACGAAAGCTAATAAAAACATAGCAGTTATTATTATTATTATTTCGATTTATATGCCGCTTTAAAGTGCTACAGTGTTTTTTATTTTGTTTTCTGATATACATAACATGTACACTACTTTTATTCAATGTCCAAGGGGAGGATGCTAGGGCTGAGAGGAGAGAGAGAGATGGGGAGGGGCAGTTGGGCTGCATGGTGGGAGGGGAAAACTGCCACCTGACACTCGGCACTGGTGGGGCTCAGAACAGGGCTCACCAGAGGTCCAGTGGCAGCCGCATTTGGCAATGTGGAATAAGTGGGGGATGTCTCATTACCTTGCCTATTCCAGCTACCACCTCTGATTCAGCATCCCCTCTTTCCTCCCTATTGGTGGAGGGAGAGGAGTTGATAGGGAAGTGGCACCTGTGAGGCAGGTGAGCCCCCAGCTGCCAAGTGTTAGGTAGTGGTTTTCTCCTCCCCACACTGATCTAGACTAACCATGCATCACTTTACCATACTATGGGGTGGAATAGAATATCAGCAAAGAAGCACTCTATAAGTAGATAGGTGGTCTGCACATTTAAATCTTTCTGGAAATGGATAGCACTCAGTGGCTTGAATCAGTGCGGCTTCAGTGAGTCAAACCTATGTAAGTTCCATTGCTTCAGTGGTCCTTTTGTAGTTGCAGCTTATGACTGCACTGTGTTTTCACAGTTATCGGAGGTGGTCCTGGAGAGGCCTTATTTATTGGCACTGCAAAACCAGCTCATGCTTGCAAGTAAAAGGAAACTCATTTATTTTGACCTGCATCCTTCCCCTTTTCTCCTGAATAGACATTTTGTTGTATCTTGTGCCCTGTTCACATGCCTAATTCACTTTTTTTATCTTTACCATTGCACAGCTCCATGAATCAATGTCCCAAATAGGAAAATGTCTTTACTAGTGAAGCATCCTTTCCCCTAAGCTGACAATTTAAAAAACCATTAACTAATCTCAGCTCCTTAAGGACTGTGGTGGCTTAGTGGTTAAGACACTGAACTTGACAACTAGAAGGTCGGCAGGTCAGCACTTCTAGACCCAAGTGCTGTATGACAGAGTGAGTTCCTATATCTGTCTTAGCTCCTGCCAACCTAGCAGTTAGAAAGAAAAAAATTGCAAGTAGACAAATAGGTACCACTTCAGTGGGAAAGGTAACAGCATTTTGTGAGCTCCGGCATCTACTCATGACTGCCACATGACCATGGAAACATCTGCAAACTCAGGCAGTGCTGGATCTGGGCTGTAAATGGAGATGAGCACTGTCCCCTAGAGTTGGATACGACTGGCTTTTGAGCAAGGGAGACCTATACCTTTACTAATCTTAGGTCCTTATATATTTAAAGTAATACCTTGTTGAAGAAGACCCTGAGCAAGAGGAACTGGCTAAACTCTTATCTTTTGTTAGCTTTGGCAATGTACTGTTATTCCTTTTTAACTGTGTGTCTCCTCCCCTGACCGCACCCTAAGCATAGGAAAGAATGAAAATTAGCAACCTGTTCTTCTGTTTCAAGTATGGTTAGATCACGTTTTCTAACAGTATGATGCTTTTGTCAGCTTTGAAAACAACGATAAGGCATGTACCGACCTGTTGTGGATACACTGTACATATGAAATACCTGTTCTGAATCTATATGAACATCCCTTATGTTCACTAATAAGTTCACTGATGCCATCAGCATGGCCTTCCTCTGCATCCTCCTTCATGATGATGTGACCTCACAGATCTTTAAAGCTAGCATACTAACTTCATGAAATATTTTGCTGTCCTAAAGAAGAGAGCCTGGCAGACCACTACACCATCAACCTCACAGACCACCACACCATGAACACTTTAATACATGCCTGAAGAAGTGGTCTTGAACCACGAACGCTCACGCAACATTATGTTTTTCTTAGTAATCCAATAAAGGTATCGCCTGTTTCCTGCATCTTTTGCATCTTTACAATTTGAATAAGGATCACATGGCTAATCTTCTTTGTTTGCTTAAAGCCAGCACTGCCTTCAGAAGATTTCAATCCTCTATGTGGATTTGATACGGAATCAGTTTCTGTTAATCTGCAAACATACAAAGCTGTTGTTCTCTTTGCTTTATGGACCAGAGATGTGGACTGCCTAGCAGTGACATGCAAGAAAACTCAAATCATTTTCATCTTACCTACCTTTGAAAAATTCTCAGTATTAAATGAAAAGTCTTAAAGCAAATACAGTTGACAAGAATTGTTTAGTCTTGAAACAGTGATAACTTCAGTGGGCCAGGCTTGTTTTCAGGAACTTGGACAAAACATATCTTCCAATATGTATCTTCTCTGGACAGCTTGATGCATATGGTTAACTGCATGGTGGGCAAAAGAAATTATTCAAAGATATACAGAGGGCAATATTGAAGTGTTAATATTGACCATGTCTCATGGAAACCTGGCAAAATACAATTAAACAAAAGGCCAAAGAATTTGAAAGTAAGATAATCGAAGATGACCATGGAAAGGGGGAGTGGGAAAGCAAAGATGTTGACATTTCAGCAGGCAAAAAAAAAAGGTCAGGATCAGTTCACCTGTCTCCACTGTTTGGTTGAGAACCCCTGATTTAAAACTATCCTTGGTAGTAATAGGCTGTTGTCAGTGCTCTGCATTTGAAAACATATTTCAACTCAGGCCCTATACTTTATAATTATTTGCCAAGGGAAAGTAGCCAGCAATAGTAACTTTAGCTGCATCATGTTCTGTGGTGAGCTGCATAGACAATACTGTATTTGCTCTTAGCACAGCACCTGGGCAGCCTATGTGTTCTCCCTCTATTCCTCTTTCCTTCCTCCCTAATCTCAAAAAAACATGTGTATGAGGTTGGCATACCATTGGAGGGAGAAACAGAGGCATGGCTGAAGTCAGTTATGACTTACCTAGGTGATGATGGGGCAGTTTGCCATTTCTATACACAGTGGAGGGGAAACGATCATATCGCTGAGTGATGCAGCATAGTACATGCTGTGAAGGTCTAGTTTCAGTTCTTGAGCTCTCTATTTAACTGTTCACAGAAATGTGTTCCTCTTCAGAGAAAAAATGTATTTTAAAAGGTATATAGGTGGGTGCTCCATTGAAAGAGTTTTATTCATCTACATTCATCATAAGGTCATTGTTAGAGATGGTATTTTATTCATTTTATTTTATTACATTTATACCCTGCCCTCATCCAAAGACTCAGGGCTCCTTACAATTTAAAACAGTTAAAACACATTACACTAATACCTCGGATAACGCTAAGACTTGGTTCCACAAGACTTGGTGTTATCCGATTTTTAGTGTTATCCGATGCATGTTAAACTCCTCTGGGATAGATCGGGTAACGTTAAAGCTCCATAGAGAAAGCTCCATAGAGATACATTGTAACCGCACAGGCTTTAGCGGTTGTTATCTGATCCATCCCATAGGACCTTAACGTTATTCGATCCAATTCACCTCCCCAGATTACTTAATGTTATGCGATTTTAGCGTTATCCGAGGTAGACGTTATCTGAGGTATTACTGTACTTACAACAAACATTAAAAATTAAGAAGATTTAAAAGTTAAAAAAACAATAACAGGGAGAGAGGTGGGGTTATTCAAAGGAGCCAGCCGACCAAGCTGACCATCTGGCCCACACCCCACACATGCCCCACCAGGTCTTCACCCCCTTCCTGAATGGCAGCAGCTCTGTCTGGAGACACAACTCACTTGGCAGGAGGTCCTATAGGGCCAGAGCGGACACAGAAAAGGTCCTGCTTCTAGTGCTAGAGAGGTGAGCCTCTCTAGCTGATGGTACAACCAGAGAGCCTCTCTGGTCCGCTCTGATTTTCCAGTATACTTGCCTTGGCAATGCAAAATAGTGGCTAGCCAAAGCTACCCAATACATTTTCAAGTGAATTATGACTTGATTAGCACAGCCCCAGGAGCTCCTTAGAAGAAGGGAATAGTAAAATCACCTCTAAGTACCATATTTGCCAGTGTATAAGATGCATCAGAGTATAAGCCGCACCCCGTTGTTACCAAAATAGCTGCAGTGGCTCAGTGGTTAAGAAGCTCACCTTGTTAGCTGGAAGGTTGGCAAGTGGACAGTTCAAGACCCGGCTATTGCATGATGGATTGAGTTCCTGTCTCTGTCCCAGCTCTTGGGGACACGAAAGGAGCTTCATTTGGGCATTTCCTGAGCAGAGTTTCTTCCGCAAAAATCCTTTCAACCAGAAGTAAGTACTGACACGAAATTATTATTACCAAAATAGCCTACTATAGGCCAATACATACAGTACAAGACACTTTCCATTTTCCAGTATATTTTAAGGGGTGGGGTGCATCTTATATGCCAACAAATGCAGTACTTTTTGCCTAGAAAACTGTGTAAAGGTTCACTATAAGTCAGAATTGGCCTGATGGGATGCAAATGCTCACAAGGTGGCATCTATGCTTGCTGTTAACACCCTTCACCTTCTACCGGTACAGCTTTGTCTCATTAAAGGCAGGATGCAGCTGGCTGTAACCCTCACTGTGTGAGTATGTGATTTTGGACTGGAAGCAAATATAACATGAAGATATTATTAAAGTGTGATACTTTAAAAACAGGAAAATGTAGGAGCGCTTGTATTTTTAAAGGCATATGCCAAGAAACATTGCTTTAATTTCTTCCAGAGCAGAGATTGCTTCAGTTCGCAGTTCGTTACTTGGGGTAGAAACAACTTGGTTCTTGCATTGCTAAATGCAAGCCCTGATGAAAATGGATGAGGCCTGGATGGGAGCGTCCTATTTCTTTTCATTCTGTTTGCAAGTAAAAAGAAAAACAGCAAAGTTACAAAAGACCAGGGGTTCCCAACCTATTGCTCATGGGTTGGACCTGGCCCACGGCACCATTTTATGTGGCTCGCTGCTACCAGAAGCTGAAACGGATGCATGTACAACAGCTGTAAAATGTGCCCGTGCATGCGTAAACACGCCTGCGCCTGCCATAAACACTGCCATAAATGTGCCCCGCTGATGTCGTAAATGCATTTATGACAGCCGTGGATGTATTTTACAGCAGCATTTATGGCAGGAGGAACTACGTAACCGGCCTGCTCAACTGTTCGGGGGGGGGCATTGTCCGGCCTGTAGCACGAAATGACTGAGAGCCCCTTAAAAAGACCTTCAAGTTGTTAAGTTACATTTTAAAAATCAATAGTCGATATATTATTTCATTTTGTGAAGGCCTTCCCTCCCTCCATGACTCTAGAAAGTGGAAAAACCCTTGGAATGATTCAGTGTGTGTTGAGTTATTAGCCATCAACCCAGTTCCTTCCTGAGCCATTTCTGTTAGCTTTTGCCTCTTTGGCTATGATAAACTTCATGCCATAGGTGGCCTCTAGTGGTGAGCCAAACAGATTGCAATGACATAATTGCATTGCATGCAGCAACAAATAATATCACAACATAATTCTTCCTCAAGTGGTCATCCTTTCAAAATACCTCTGAAAAGTCACATGACTTTCTTTTTTCTTTGAAGGAAATTTGACAAATGTTTTTTGTTTAGAATTTATTTACACAAGATCTTGAAGCTGATGGAACAGTTTTCCTTAGATGTGTTCCCAACTGGGGAAATATTTTCAAAGGACTGTTGTTGCTAGGTCTTTTTTCAAAACAATAAGCTCTTAATTTTAGGTGGTTATTGTTTCCAGCAGAAAATGTCAGCATTGTCTGTGTGATGGTGAACTTTTTAAGGACACTGCGCTTTCTGAGTACTTTCTTGAAACAATTCTCAGAAAGGGATTCATCAAAACTTTATCTCCTCCATCTCCTTGTCAGTAAGTGGGTGAACTCCTTCAACATTAACATTTAAGGGAGACCAATGCTTAGGAAATTCCTTCTTTAGTTCTCACTACTCTTAAAAATAAAAATCCTTTGGTTGGCCTGACTGATGATTCCTGCTGAGCAACAGTAACTTGAGTAGTTGACAATTCTATTGTTATATTGGAACCAATTTACAGTGACCCTAAATAGTTGATCAGGGATTCAATCACAGGTCTCCTGAGTCCTAATCCATCACTGTATCTGTTACATAAGGGATTCTCAACCTGCAGCATTTGGCCACCCACTGCCTCCACCACACCAGGAAGTGCCATATGGTGGAGGAAGAGCAAAATGGCCGTCCGACCCCTGAAGCTGTCTGAGGGAGCATGACCCGGCCCCTGACTTTAAAAGGTTGAGAACTCCTGTGCTACATGATAACTGTGTATCAGTGCATGGATTCATATCAGTTTCAAAAAGGAGGTGATAGAGATTACTTCGGTTCTTGATAGTAACAGATAGTAACATATTTGCTCAAGTTAGGGCTCTCCAGACAGAACATTTGTTCTCCCTTAAGTTCCAGGTTCTGTAAAGCTCTTCCTGGAAATTTCCCCAACATCAGTTTCTCTTATCTTTGTTCTACCTTTGCATGAGTTCGGATACCTTTCTGTATCTCCCAAAGCTCTTAGTTTTAGCGAGGAGGATTTTTTAAATCACTTTTTGTGGGAGCAAAGGTGCTTCTAAGTGCTGTCTACTGCTAGTTCATCCTCTTCGAAACACTTCAGAGTCTTTGTAGGTGGATATTTTTATAGATTAAGTGGTTTACATTAAAACCTAAGCTATCGCTACATCACCACTTGTACAGAAAGATCCAGAACTATAATAGTCTATTTTTGCCCCCCTTGACAACTGTTATGCACTTGCTGCTCACTGCCTTCTGCTCTACACAGGGTGCCAAAGGAGGGAGTCAGGTCTTCCCTGCTTCTTGGCTAGGAGAAATTGCATTTCTTAATGTGTTGTATGTGTGTACACTTTTGTGTGTTTTCTAAAGACGCTCCAACTGGAAGAGGGGAGATAAGAAAGACAGTTGAGATAGGTAGATTTATAAGGAATAATGTTTGGATAAGTAACATGCTGTAAGATGAGGAAAAAAGTAAGATGAAATATGGAGTGTGCAATTTTTAGAATAACCTCAGCCATTCAGCAACGTTGTTTTTCAAGTAATAGCCTCCAGAGAGCTGAATAAACCTGAGGGAATTCAAAGGAGATTACTGTCATTTAGGAAGGTATGTCTGTTCCCAAACCATGTTGGTGGGGTTTACATCTGAGTAGACATATACAATACAGGGCTTTTTTTTTTAAAATTGACATGTGAATCTATGTTTGAAGAAACATCTAACAATAGCGCTACATGTCAGTAGACCCATGGTTTGAGTCTCAGCTGGCACAGTTACATTCACTATTTCCCTGCCAACCACGCAGTGTAGACTTCATCCCAAGTCTTTTTGGTCTTTTTAAATGGTGATTTGTTGTACTTTGCTCACCCAGTTTGGTGATATATCTCTTATTTCTTTAATAGTCTACCTTTTTGTTACCGTTCTCTCTGCATTGCTTTGTTTCAGTTTCTGGCAAGTGTGGTTGCCTGTGTTGATCTGAAGGAAGAGTGAGGGGAAGTTTCCTCAAATGACACAGGTGGTGATCTCTTGGGGGGGGGGTAAGCTGGGACACTCCCCTCCAGCATTTTTCTTTCCATGGAAGAATGTTTTAATTTTTTAATGGTGCTCTTGAATATTGTGCTGACTTAGTTCAGCACTGTGTCAGTTGTCTAAACTAGGAAAGAGAGTGAGAAAGGAAAATGTTGGAATAAAGAACAGATGATCCAGCTAGTCAGAACATCTGGATAGGGTTTTCTATGGTGTTTTGGAGAAAATATGCTTTCCCACAATTAAGCTTTGTGTTTAAATTTTTTTTTAATCAATCCATGCCTTAACTTCTTGTCTGTTCTATTATTGTGCTTGTGATTGGGTCACTTTAGAATTTGAAGACAATAGGGTAGATCAGTTGGGAAGCCAAATCAATCAAAGATCAGGCCATTTGGAAACAGCCACTGGGTCCCCATCAGGATTAGCAGAATAGTCATGGTGGTCTCCATTGATTGTGTTGCTTGAGACACCTAACCTGCCTGGAGGATGACTGAACACTAAATGGGAATGCCCATCATTTTCCTTCCTTAACAGACAGATTTTTGGCTTGCATGTACAACTGAAGCATTAGTATTGGTATAAAAATAGTCAAGAATTCATGGAATGAGTTGCAGTCACCAGAACCAGACTCTTTAAAAATCAGGAAAGGGCAAAATGAGAGAACAGAGAGTCTTGTGTGTGTGTGTGTGTGTGACATAAATTCAGTATGTTTCACCTGCCATGGTTTGTTTTTGTTTTAAGGAAAGAGAGGACAGGTTAAACAATGGGGTTTAAGGAAGGGGTAGGGGAGAAAGTGCTGTGTAGACTTCTTGGGGGAAATTAATCATTTCCATTCAGACATTTCCATGTGAACAGCTGCACAATTTTAAGATTGGAAGCTAGGATTTTAAAACTTGAGATCAACCCAAATAACTCAACTTTGCTTGTGTTGTCTGGCAAAGTAAACTCAAGAATTTCCTGTTTAATCTCACTGGTAACATCTGATATTAAGAAACAAAGCTAAAGTCTTCAAAAGTAGTTACAATGCAGTTACAAAATATATTTACTCAGGAATGAGCACTACTGAGTATAATAAGACATGCAGAGACATTCTACTCAGAAATTAGTCCCACTAATTTATGAGGGAATCTTAATGATAAGTATGTAGGTGACTACATCTTAGCTCCCCATACCCCCAAAATATACTTTTGTACATGGAGCAGGCATGGCTATTGCTTCTTCTTGTGTTTTTCCTCTAATTCAGTGCAGCAAAGAGGGACAAAATGTGGCTTGTGGATACACACCGCCCTCAAAAATACTGGGTCACTTGATGCATTCCAGTGTTTAAAGACTGAAGTTGAAATTGGGGGCAGGACGGGTTCATACTGCTGGAGACCTTTAGGAGACCCCCCCCCCTCCCCACTGTAACTCAGATGGTATTTTTCATTCTTCAGCAAGTCAGATATCATATTATGAATATGATGGTAGAATGCAGCAAGCCTGGCTGGACAAAGTCCCTTACATTGTTCTGCCCACTTTCTGAATGGGGGAGGGGAAGGGGGATAACAGGATATAGTAATACACTGGATAACGATTGCATCGGACAACGTTAGAATCGGATAACGATGCAAGTTTTTTGGAAAAAACTTGCATCGGATAACGATTCTGGATAACGATCCTTTAGCGTTATTCGATTCAATCGTCTGGGGGGTGGGGGTGCAATCGCGCGCCCAGGCAAGGAGCGACTTGTCCAAAATGACCTCCCCCGGGGGGAGGTCATTTCGGACAAGCCAGTCCTTGCCTTGGCGTGCAGTTTGTCCCTGATGTCAGAGCTTTTTTTTTTTTTAGCATTGTTCGATGCATGCATCAGACAACGCTAAAAATCTGATAATGTCATGACTTGTGGAACCAAGTCATAACGTTATCCGATGTTCTAGTGTAATTCAACTTGGTAGCCAATGTGTTCCCTGTACTTTCCCTGCACCCTCTATACAGAAATATTGGTGTAAATAAGAAGCAGGCGTGAGTCACTGCACAGAAGGATTTGCTTAAGAATACAGAGGATGCCAAAAATGTATACACATTTTAAGAGATGTTATCTATGTCTTAATTTTCAAAGTTGAATTGAATTACACTAGCAATGTGTAATGTGATGTTTGGTCAATGTTGCTCAAGCAGTAGTTTGCCGTAAGGGGCCTTTCAAATACCACGTGACATAAAATAGGCCACTTTTTGACCCCCCTCCCTCCTGTGACTTTCCATGATCTTTGACTGACGCCTCGCCCCCCCCCCAACCACATGGCTTCTCTGTTTTCCCTGATTTAAAGAGAAATGGCAGAAGCATGGCCGCCCCAGAGCCTGAGGACACCTGCGGCCCCACTCCCGAAATCCCACCTGGCCGGGGGGTTAAAAGCCACGCCTGTTCAAGCGACAGAGGACGGTCCCGCCTGGAGCCAGAGGACACCTGCTGCCTCACCCACAGACTTCCACCTGGCCGGGGGGTTTAAAACTTTGGAGTCACATGACTTCATGCTGAACCCCCCTCCCCCGTGACTTTCCATGACTTTTGGTTGACCCTCTCGCACCCAAATTGTCACATGGTACAGTATTTGAAAGTCCCCTAATCAGAAGACACTCGTAGTAACCACTTTGAACACCTCTTGTAATTGCAGAAGTCAAGAGTAACTTGCATTCATCTTTTGTATTGGTATATATTACAATTTTAATAACAGTTTTTCCTTTCTTAAAATGTGTATACATTTTTTGTACCCTCTGTACAGTCAAACCTCGCATAAAAAGCGTTTCGCTTAAAGAGTAACTCTCTTAAAGAGCAGAATTTTCTCTGAATGTTCGCTTCGCTTAACAAATAAAACCAACCAAAAACTAACTTAACAAATAAATTGGGGATCGCAATCCCCCCCCCCCATTGGTCACTTACAGTGGTGTTTTACTTAAAGAGCAAACTCGCTTAAAGAGCAAGCCTGTGGAACACATTATGCTCTTTAAGTGAGGTACAACTGTATTTAGATGCCCCATAAGGCAGTATTATAATAATTGTGAACTCTCAAGTCAATACTGATTTAAGGTGACTGTTTCTAGGATTTTCTATGTAGAGACACAGAAGTGTTTTATCTATTATTTACTTGTTTGTTGTATTTGTAGGCTACCTTTCTCCTGATGGATTTGCCATTCCCTTCTTCTGAGGTCTCCCTAGGGGTGTGTGGATCAAATTAAATGGGGCATCTCTGCTGGTTTCACCAATGTTTGCTTGCTCACAGTCTTTTCTCTAGAGATACACACACTTTTCCTCGATCATTCAGTGCCACATTTGTCCTGCCTGCCTGGGCCAGGTCTGAAAGATTGATGAAAAGTGTGAAAAATAGAGAACAAGCTGTAAGGAAGCAGACAACTTCATTATTGGCCATGCCTATTGATAAGTTCAATTTGAAGTGAATTCGTTTTTCTCAAACACAAACCAAAACAGAAGCTGCCATTCTGCAACTCCTTCTGAAGCTCTGCTGTCTTATCTTGCATTGACATTAATGCTCTATAATCAAGAAAACAGTAAGAATTTATCATGTTTGAAAATTAAATACCATGCCTTTGTAAAATGTAGTTGTAACCTAGAACAGTGGTGGCGAACGTATGGCACACGTGCCAGAGGTGGCGCTCAGAGCCCTCTCTGTGGGCACCCGTGTGGTCACCCCAGCACAGTTTGCCCCACCCCTCTGCCCAGCAGCCCAATGGGAGTGTTTCCTTCTTCCCATGTTGCTGTGTTGGCATTTTGTGCCAACCTTGGGTTTGGGTTGTAGTTTGGGCACTCGATCTCTAAAAGCTTCACCATCACTGACCTAGAAGGTTTTTTCAAAATCACTGAAATAATTATCCTTCTCATTTTGGAGTACCATATTTGCCAGTGTATAAGACACACACCCTTAAAATACACCAGAAAAATGGAATGCATCTTATACTCCGATGCATCTTATACACCGGCAAATATAGCATGTAAAGTCTTATTTCCCCAGAGAGGGGTGGACAATAGCAGAGACCTCCTCTTTAACCTAGCTGGCAACTCCTAAAACAATTAAAGTAATACCCCAGGTGACGCGAGTACCGTATAGCGTGAAAACTGCATAATGTGACAAGATTTTCGGGAAAATCTTGTATTGAATAACGCGATTTTCACGTTATTCGGAACAAGCGTATGCGTGGGGGGGAGTTGGACTGGGTAGAACATCTACCCAATCCAACTCCCCCCAGCCCCCGTCCCACGTTGTTTGGAAAGGGTACGGGGATCCTTACCCTTTCGAAACTTCGAGTTGCGAAAGGGTAAAGATCCTTACACTTTCACAACTTCAAGCGTGCACGCGCGCCTTGGCTGGGGTTAGGCGAGGATTCGGGAAAGACCCCCGTATCCTCCCCTAACCGCCGCCGAGGCGCGCAAGCTTGCAAGCTGCCCGAAGTTGCGAAAGAGTAAAGATCCTTACACTTTCGCAACTTCGAGGGTGCGCACGTGTTGTTCGGGGTTAGGGCAGGATATGGACTTTTTTTTACCAATTTTGGGGTCTGAGACCCCCCCCCCCCGCCGGGTCCAGGGAGGTGGGCAGACCCGATCCGAGCTGTTTCTGGGCTTCCCCGACGTCCTGAGCCAGTGCAGCAAGCCAAAATGTCAGAGTTCGAATCCCGACATTCTGGCTTGCTGCCCTGGGTGAGGACGTCGGGGAAGCCCAGAAACAGCTTGGATCGGGTCTGCCCACCTCCCTGGACCCGGGGGTCCGGAGACCCCAAAATTGGTAAAAAAAATATCTGTTGTGGAACCATGTCATAACGTCCGGGGTTCTATTGTATATTAAATATTAGAACTCATCGTGCAATGTGCATAATTATTCCAACTCAGTGTTAGACACCAGCGTGGACAAATGTCTGTTACAGTTCAGTACTGTCTCTTATTTCTTTAATAGTCTTTGAGCTGAACCAACATAGCAGAGCTATTGCATAATAGATACATGATGGTAAAAACTTCCTGTTTGTGTCAAGCTTTTTAGCAATAATGAGATTCCATAGGGACTGCTTTAAATCTTTTGTAGGGGATAAATATTTCAAATTGTCCTGACAACAGCTGGGATTCATTCATAACATTTGTTTTGCATATTACTTTGTTTTGTTTTAGATACCACTGAAAATCCTGGCCATTCTCAGTTAAAGACTTTCTGTCTTCTTTAAATTTTTGTTTATCTAAGCAATTCAGCCTGTTCATTGAAAAAAGTAAACTTAATTTTCACAACTCACAGAGAAAGCCAGTCTTTACATTTGAAATGAATTCAGTTTTCCCCAAGTGAGGCTGAAACAGAATTTGCCATTTTATGCAATATCTTTAAGCAAAGCTGTTTTGCATTTACACTAATCCTTTGAGGATAGGCCTTGGTCACGTCTGATTGTTAAATATGTATTTTATTTACCAGAGTTTTATTATCATGCTACACCTCAGACTAGATAGGGGCATGCTGGGGCCCTTGGATATATCAAATGTAAGAAACTGCATGGCATTAACTAAGAATGAGTGTCTTTATAGAGCCCTTCCTAGTATATTGAGGTGCTAAGGTATAGCTTAGTTAGCTTGTTTATAAACCCAGTACTGTATTACAGAATAGGATTTGCAGGAATTTACGGTATTGTGGTTTGTGCTGAGCACATGTATACAAAAGGAGGAATGTCAGAATAGCAAGGGTTCTCAGGTAGTTGAATGGTCACTTGAAAGTAAGTCCAGTTCACTTTCACCGGTGCTTCTTCCCAGCCTAAAGCTCAGTTTGTGCTGTGTGACTTTCTCCTTCATCAAATGTTTCTTAAGAGAAATAAATTGGATGGTTTATCATTTTGGAAAACGTGAGGGGGGGAATCAAACACATTTTCTTCCACACGACTACAGTCTCAATTCACATGACCTCATATTGGCAGTTCAAGAATGAACAATTACTTCTCTGATTCCTTCATTGTATGCTCATAGCCCAGAGTGAGCTCAAGCCATTTGAGAGAGAATATGAACATGTGTTGTAAGAGTCAGATAAGCTGTTTATATTTGCCTGTCCCACTCTTCACCAAAGCAGTGGTTCCCAACAAGGGGTACACAGCCCACAGGTGGACTTCAATTCCCAGAAGCCTAAGTTTGTACATTGGCTAATCAGTGCTTTGGGGAAATGACTTAGGCTTCTGGGAATTGAAGTCCAAACACCAGCATTTGGGAAACACTGACCTAAGGCACCTTTCCTTAAGCAGTCTTCACCAACCTGGTTCCCCCCAGACATCTCCTCCCAGCTTGACTAGTGACCATACAGGCCGGGACTGGTGGGAGTTGCAGTCTGAACGATTTAGTGAGCACTAGTGGGCCGCAGTGACTTAGTGGTTAAGATGCTGAGCTTGATGATCAGAAGGTTGGAGGTCAGTAGTTCAAGACCTGAGTGGTGAGTGATAGAGTGAGCTTCCGTCATCTGTCCCTGCTCCTGTCAACCTAGCAATTTGAAATCAAGAAATTGCAAGTAGATTAAAAGGTATTTCTTCTTCCATGTGCCCTGGCATCTAATCATGCCTGCCACATGGCCATGGAAATGTCTGCTCAGTCCAAGTTGTGCTGCATGATCCTGCTTTTTCACCAAACATTATCTTCAGTGACAAAGTGATTCTAGAGAACCCAGTGAGTTTAAATGGTTAGAGTCGTATCCTGGCACTTGGAAAATGAAGAGTAAAATCACCATCTAGTAATAAAGTTTATTGTGATATCTTGGGACAACCACTCTTATCAATCTAACACAGGTGTTCGCAACCTACAGCCCATGGGCCAGATCTGGCCTGTGGCACCACATAATCCAGCTCTTGACCTTGCTCCAGCTACTGCCACCAGAATTGGCTGTTTACAACTGCCGCGGACGCATTTTACGGCATCATTTATGGTGGGAGGAACTGCTAGTCCTGCCCACTCAGCTGTCTGATGGTGCGTGGCGCGGTCCATGGCTGAAAAATGTCGAGAACCCCTGGTCTAACAGGTCTCGCAGAGTGGTTGTGAGGATGGTGTGGGGAGGAGCCAAGCCATGTGTACCACCTAGAGTTTATTGGCAGAAGGGCAATATACAATTGTAAATAATAAAATATTAGCATGAAATATGGAAACATGCCAGTTCTAGTGTTTAATATCCTCTTTTAAGGATCAGGAACTAATGATTAAAACAAGATAACTTCTGCTGGATTTCAAAGATGGTATCAAACAGGAAGCTAAAAGATATATACAGTCAAACCTCGCATAAAGAGCGCCTCGCTTAGAGAGTAACTCGCTTAAAGAGCATTTTCTCTGAATGTTCGCTTTGCTTAACAAATAAAACCAACCAAAAACTCACTTAACAAATAAATTGGGGTTCACAATCCCCCTCACCAGAAGTTACAATTGGTCACTTACAATGGTGTTTTGCTTAAAGAGCAAACTCGCTTAAAGAGCAGTCCTGTGGAACGCATTATGCTCTTTAAGCGAGGTACAACTGTAATAGGCAAGAATAACTGAGTCCTCTTAAATATGTAACCTTTTATTAAGTTCTTGGAATAACTTCCCTTTCCTTTTGTCATTCTCACCCTGTAGCTTTTTAGTTCATTGACATCCGCTGTTAATTCCTCTTTGCTTTGCCTCATTGGTTCCTTGTCCAAGCGGAAATAAACATTTTCCTCGTTAAAATTCACCAAAAGTGCTGGTCTTCTCTTCATGTTTAAGAGAAAGCAATGTTTTGGAACGTGTAATAGCTTAGAGTAGTAGTTTCCAGAGCATTTTTTGGGGGTTGGGGATGGCGGTGGTGGCAGGGAAGGGAGATTTGGAAGAGGCATCCACATTCCTTTGTCACCAGACCATCTCTTACCCCATAAACAAAAGGAAATGTGTAATGTTTAGGAGATGTTTCATCTGTTCTTTGGAGAACTACACAAGTAGACGTGGGTATACAGGAATTTGTAAGGGGAATTCATCTTGTTGTCCTTGGTAAATGAGTTAAAACAGCAAAGTTATTTACAGGGGATTCATGGTTTGGATTTTAAGGTTTTTGTCCAAATCAGCTTGGCTACAAATAGGATCTTTTCTTCTTCTGCAGATCTGTTCTAGGACACGCTTTTTAGACTAGATTAAAAGTTGACACCAGTTCTGTAAAAATAATTTAACCCATGCAACATTGCACATGGCTTCTGAGATGTAGGCCTTAGCACAGCCAGTGCTTGTTCAGAGTTAACACACTAGTGCTGACATCCAACCATGCATTCCTAGTTTAGAAATGGTACACTGTAAGGCAGGGTTGCCCAAATTATGGCCAACAGGCCAGATCTGGCCCCTGACACAAATTCATCCAGCCCACGCTGCCCTCATCACTCCCGGAAGCGGAAGTAAAACACATCCATATGGGCAGTGTAGGCTGTAGTTTGGGCATCCCTGGTTTAAGCAGAGAAAATGGCAGCTTAAAATCTATCTCATCTTGCTGCAAAACAGATTGCAAGGCACACTTTATTTCCACTTCCAGTGGGAGGAACCACATGACCGGCCCGCTGAACCACGTGTCCGGCCCTCGGTCCAAAAAGTAAGGGAAGGTTGTCTTGATTATTTTTGAGGCGATCTAATTGTTGCTCTTCATTGAACTCTTCTTAATATAGGAAGTAGAGTCTGTGAGGAAAGTGCTTCATTATAGGGCCCCTCTCCCATCAGTAGTTCCAGCTTCCATGGTGGAACCAGACCAACAATCATTATTATTTGTTTTCAGTGGTCAAGAACCTTGTTAGAAACTTCAGTGATCAATAGATCCAACCATCCAAGTTTAACCATTGGCTGGGATTTTTATCTTAAATTGGTGTGTGTGTGTGTTTCCAGTGTAGATGTTAAGAGTGAACTCTGTCAGCTACTCAGCAATGCCAGCTGTCAGGAACAGTTTGAGAACCATTACTTTAAAGATGCACTGTATAGAAGAAAACGGTAAACCACTATTTAGAGTAGGAATGAGCAATGTTGGATTCGCTGAGGGTCAGATTCCAATTTAACCAGTAGCCTGGTGGGGTTACACCCTCCACTAGAAAAAGAAGCCTGGAAATAAATAGGGTGGTATGGTTTCTAGCAGTTTTCTTGACTTATCTGCAGCTTTTTACTGTTTATTCTGACTTCTTTTAACTTATAGAAGTGTCAGACATCACTTACAGTTTTTATTTTAGTTTAAAATTGGGTTTCTTTTCCTTCACAGACTTGCTTGATGAACATATTATTCACTTGGAGCAATCATTTCCTGCTTTCCTACTGCAAATTAAGACCAAAAGAGAGCAAGAAATGGTTACTCTTAATCAAGGTCGTGAGCAATGTTTGACAACTAAACAATTTACAACAAATTGGATTAAACACATGAAAGCTGCAGATAAGAAAAAGATTGTAAGAACTGCAATGCTGTGTCCCCCCCCCCCCAATAATTTTGAAAAATCCTATTCAGAAATGCAGAAACGGGCTGGAGGGCTGCACGATGCCCACCCAGATGTCTCCTAGTCTATCCATTCTGAAAGATGGACCATTTAGGAACAAGTGTCTTGTCCTGTTTTAAATAGCACATGAGATGATAATGCAGTGGATTCAATCAAGGCCCCTTCACACTAAACATTTCACCTCAGGAATGTTCCTGTTTTCAACCAATGTGTTCAGAGAACACAAGTAATGGCATCTACCCATGTTGCTTTTGCTATCTTTCAACAGTTTGGTTCCTTAGGCTACTTAGTAGATCAATTGCCTTGTCAACAGAGTTGGGACCTTGGTATTTCAGGGATTATTTTCCCCTGTTGATAGCTCTCCAAACATTAATGAGCAGGGCAATATACTATGTCAGGGCTGAGCAACCTTGGCTTCTCACTGTCACAGTTATGTGCCCTTGCAAAAAAAGGAAGCAACAAATACTAATTTTCTCATCCTTGATGAAAAAAGGGTGCCTTGATACATCAAAACAATGAGCAACTCCTGTGAAACACTTTCCTGTACAAGGCTGAAAAGACCAGCTCATTTTGTTAGTAGCAGCAATTGCAAAAACCAACCAACCCAAGTTTTTGCACAAAAACAAAAATAACATGGTTTTCCACCCCAAAAATTGTGAATTGTACTGCCAAAATACAGGAAATACAAGAACATTCCTAAGGGAGAAATTTTTCATTGCTTCTTTATCTCACCTCCAAATTAGCATAGACTTGCATTCCAACCACTGAAATCTGGTGACATGCCGTAGGTACATTTGAATTATTCCCTTTCCTCCAAAAGGATGGTTCTTCAGAAATCACACTTCTTGCATGCTTTCCACACACTTTGTTGTAGAGAGCTGATTGAAGCAAGAATTGGCTCCCCCCCCCCCATGCCTGGCTATTCACCCACGTTTTTGGGAACCCAGTGATAATGGTTTAGTTTGGACCTGCTGGTTTGTAGGTTTTATCTTTTGGGGAGGAGGGTTGGCATGTCACTTTGTTCTTTGATGAAGTTAAATGGTTCCATCTAGTTGGAATTGTTTTAAAGATGTTCCATTGATCATACCCCAGTCCTTGAGGTCTTTAGATAATATTGTGGAGTAGAAATATTCTTAATTATAAGTGTAAGTAAAATATTTTAGTGATTCCAGGATTAGCAAGAAAGCCAATAAAAACAAGAGAAGTTCTGTTGTAGAAATTTACTTGGAAAAATGTTTGCATGCTTGTATGTTACTCCCAAGAGTATATGAATCAGCAGAAAGTTGTTTTTCCATGCCTATTTTTAATAAATAAAAGAACCATCTGAGGTTCAAAACCTTAGAAAGGCATTCCTCCTTGGTGAAGTTACTCATTTAATGTGGGCACGTGAGCACAACTATTTCAAGGAAAAAATATGGTTAAAACTAACAATGGGAATCATCAAATTTGATACACAGATTGTTATATCCTGCTATATATGTTGCATATTTTGTTATATTATACCACCTTCATAAACAGTCCTGAAAAATTCTCTTTCATGACATAGGCTGTCTCACAAAACAAAGGGTGTGCTTACACATCTACACAAAGGTTAAACTCATTAGCATAGGTTCAATACCAGGTATTTGTTTTGCATTCCCCAAGTTTGCAATTGAAAAGTGGACATTCACAGCTAATCTGAATAACAGCCAGAGGTCATCTGCCATTACCAATTGTATGAAGCCACATTGATTTGTATGCTAACTAATCACTCTACCTGACCCCTGTACCTCGTGTATAAATTGATGTCATGAAGTCTCACTCTCATGTCTGATGAAGTGGACTTGATCCATGGAACTTTACATTAAAATATAATAGTTAGTCTTTAAAGTGCTACAGCATTTTTGTTTTATTTTGCTAGTTCTCTGAGATGCAAGAATAAAGTTACCGTTGTACCTCACTTAAAGAGCACAACGTGTTCCACAAAATTGCTCTAAGCGAGTTTGCTCTTTAAGCGAAACACCATTATAAGTGACCAATTGTTACTTCTGGTGGGGAGAGGGGAATTGCGAACCCAATTTATTTGTTAAGCAAGTTTTTGGTTGGTTTTATTTGTTAAGCAAAGCGAACATTCAGAGAAGATTCTGCTCTTTAAGTGAGTTACTCTTTAAGCGAGGTGCTGTTTATGCAAGGTTTGACTGTATTTTCTTTAAAATTATCAGGAAACATGACACAGTCCATTTTTCTTTCCCTTTTCATGTTTCCCTTATCAAATTCTGCAACCTTTGAGTTGATGGTATCTTGTTTATTACCTGTTCAAAGATTGTTCATGCATTAATGGAAAAACAGCATTTCGGAATTGGAAGAGTTGCTGAGGTATGGAAAACTGATCATTATAACCCAACACATTTGTAGCAAGGCTGCTGCTTCTATGTCAAATTCAGTTCACTCAGGGTAGTCCAGTTGCGAGTACTACCTGTTGCATACCTACCAAATATCTACAGTAAGAACATATACCATGCCCAGAGTTGTAACATATGTAGATCTGGTTATACTTAAAGTAGATTCATTAGTGATCAATCAATCTTTATTACGTTCCAAGACCAGCATAGTACAGAAAAAAGAGCAGAAGTTAAAACAGAAGTTATTTTAAAAAGGAATGTTTCTGCTCAAGGTTAAGGGGTAGTAAAATTAGTACAGTACTTAAGATGAATAATTTTTCAACTATTACTGAGCCTATGATGTAGCGCTAATAGTTTATTTAGCTGAAGGACTTGCCAGGACTTTTCTTCTGATCATACATGTTGCAGCGCAGAACCTGGCAACATTGTGGGTGAAGTTGGGGCTTTCATCAGATGGCAGCCAGTAGGCATTTGTACTGTTTGGCCAGGCAGGATACTTGCAGAACAGTAGAGATATGAACTTTTTCTAGATGTCTCTATAAAGAGGGAAAATGCAGAGAATGTGTTCTATGGTTTCAATTTCTCCAGTGTCACAGGGGCATTGTCTCTCTGCCATTGGTGTCCTATGAAATTTTCCTTGAGAACCATAAAAGGGGGGCCCTGGCAGCAGGCTAACGTAAATTACCTCCAATGACTTGGTACCTCAAGTTGGAGCAGGTACTGGGCCGGAGCATCAATGTATCTCCAAGACTCTGGGCCCTGGCTAGGTTGGTTTGCCTTTCCGTGTCTAGTGTTCTCTGTTTGATAGACTGTTTTGCCTGGTTTTGGCTCATGGCCTGTATGAGAGGTTGGGAGAAGCCAAGGTACTGCAGTCTGGGTTGAATTCTTTCCCATGCTGATTAGAAGCTATCCTGGAGAGTTGAAGGAGCCAGGCCACTGGGATTAAACAGAATTTTGAGCCAAAGGTTAAGAGTGGCTATTCACAAACTTGCCTCAATTTTTATCATACCTGTCTCCAGGCAGAGGGTGGTGTTGGATACACAGGGTGAGGGGGGAATCTGAAGAGCTGCACGTAACAATTTAGATTGCCAGGTTGTTAGGTGGGGGCCTGAATTGTCTCCATAAAGTAGCTGTGACAGGATTTTGGCTTCAAAAAGTTTGCATTCAGCGAGATGTATTGGCCACATCTGTCCCCAGGAATTTAAGTACTGTATGGTAAAGGTGGATCTCTGGACTGTAAGAATGGTATGGGCATTCCTTGAGTCTGAAGCTTGGAGGACTACTCCCAAGTATTTAAAGCTAGTAACCTGTTCTGTCTTGTGACCATTTATTCTCCAGGTGTGTTTCTTAGGAATTTAGCAAAGGTTAGGTGGTTAAGATGCTGACTGGGAGGCAGAAGGTCAGCTATCCCAGCTCCTGCCAACCTAGCAGTTCAAAAGCAAGAAATTTCAAGTAGATAAATAGGGACCACTTCAGTGGGAAGGTAAACTGTTCCATGCACTTCTGTGTTTAGGCATGCCTGCCACATGCCCACGGAAACTTCTGCAAACACAGACAGCACTGGCTCTTTGGCTATAAACAGAGATGAGCACTGAACCCTAGAGTCAGATATGACTGGCTTTTGAGCAAGGGTGACCTTTACCTTTACTATAACTTTGATTCACTGATAGTTGATCTCTAATTGGTTGCTGTTGCTGCAATGATGCCAGCAATCTTCTGGAACCAATTGGGGTCCTAGAGAGAATTACACCATCGTCAGCATATAGTACAGTACGGTAAAACCTCAGATAACACTAAAACTTGGTTCCACAAGTCTTGGTGTTCTCCGATTTTTAGTGTTATCTGATGCATGTTAAAATCCTATGGGATGCATCGGATAACGTTAAAGCTCCATAGAAATACATTGTAACCGCATAGGCTTTAGCGGTTGTTATCTGATGCATCCCATAGGATCTTAACGTTATTCGATGCAATTCTCTCCCCCCCCCCCCCAGATTACTTAACGTTATGCAATTTTAGCATTATCCGATGTATTAGTGTATGTGTATGGGTTTGTCAGCAAGTATGGGAGGGTGGAAGGCAGGGCTTCTTAGATTTGTTGGCCTCAATCCTCTTCATCTGATCTGTCTGTACAACTGTCTGTTGTGTATGCAGTTGCATGTTGTCTGGGCTTGTTCAAGAAAGAATCTGGTGTTGCCTTGTTCCAACGTAAATCCTGTTCAATTCAGCAGCATAACAGTGTAGTTTATATTATATTGAGGTGGAGATTTGGGTAGAGTACAAATAATCTGCTCGCACTGTAAAAAGATAGTGGCCGTCTAAGTCAATTGGACTTTGACTTCAAGTCAGTTATTATCTTTCATCCTGTAATTTCAGTGGACCTACGTACCTTAATGATGACTAAGTTTTCATGTGACTAAGTGTCCTCAGTACAGAGGAATGTATGAACTCATCGGTCTTTCTTAGAATAAAAGCATATAGCAACATTTAAAATATTGACTTACATTTTTCACTGCCTATACTACCTTCCAGATTTGAGAGGAAAAAGAGCTCTTGAATCATCAAGACTGCTTTTGCTCCATGCTCCATTGTTGCTAGAGAGATGCTATAAATACAGTTTGGGAATGAAGCTTCTGAAATGAAATGGCATTTTTTATTCTTTCTGCATGTGTGTCCAGGGCTTTCTTATTAAACAGTAGATCTAGAAATAAATTAGCAAATTCCATACCAACTATTCTGCTTATGGGTTATTCTCTCCCACTCTTAAGAGTGAAAGAGGGAAGCAGAAATAACACACTAAACTCTGATGGGGCAATAAACAGGATGATTTCACATTTCATTTGATAGAAAATGAACTCAACTCTTTATCACAGTTTCAGTGAAAGTATATTTTTGGATGTGTCACGGATGTTTGTGTTTAATAAATTGCGTTTTTCCACTAACATGATCATATAGTATGTATTTTTTTCACTTACCGTTTATTGTTTTCCAGTATAGAAATAAAAATGTGTTCTGTTCTGGTTAAAGTACACATTTATCATGGAATATTTATTACCTGAATCACTCTGCATAACATTTCATACTGATTATTTTGGAATATCTGATTATGAAAAATTCTAAGAAGCCATTTAGATTAGTAGTATTGGAGCATTTCTCATGCATTGATATAAATTGTAGAGATGGAGACTGAAAACATAAGACATAGGGCTTTTTGTAGTAGTAATTCTCATTCCATGGATTTCATTATCTAAGCCAGTGTTTCCCAATCTTTGGTTTTTTTAGGCTTCTGGGAATTGAAGTCCACCAGTGTTCCGCGGAACATAATTTGGGAAACAATGATCTAGGCAATTTTGCCATGCCGGTTCATTCTTTCACTTTGGAAGGCATCTGGCTTGTCTGCTACATTTTGCATGCATTTGGACACAAGTGGTATTTTAGAATTTAATTGACTTTCATATTGGAAGGGTTTGTGTGTATTACTTCTATTTTTATGGATCTCCTTGCTTCACAAAGCTATCATAAGCATAACATCGGATGAAAACTTATCTATGCCACTGAGTTCTAAGAAGAAAATACAAAATGTAAATATGGCAATATAAGGATAATAAAGTATTTAGTTCTCTCTCTTTCTGCTTTCTAGGTGCTTTTATAATCTGCTGGACTCCAGGATTAGTCTTGTTGCTCCTTGATGTTTGCTGCCCACAATGCAATGTTCTGGCATATGAAAAGTTCTTCTTGTTGCTTGCTGAGTTCAATTCGGCCATGAACCCCATCATCTACTCCTACCGGGACAAAGAAATGAGTGCTACCTTCAAACAGATTCTTTGCTGTCAACGCACCGAGAGCGCCAATGGCCCGACAGAAGGTTCTGACCGGTCTGCCTCCTCTCTCAATCACACAATTTTGACTGGAGTACACAGTAATGATCATTCTGTGGTCTGAAGAGGAACTAAAAGATTGTTTGGGTTTTTTATATATATCTATATCTATAAGCAAACCCACACATGGGAATTTAGCGTCAGGTTGATAACTAGTTATGAAACTGTTGAAAATATTATTGAGGGGTCTATGAAACAAAGAAAATAATAAACTTACAAGCTCTTTTTTTAATCACTAATGGATGACAGAAGTACTTATTCGCCAGTGTCCAGTCCACAGAACTATCCAAGCTAAAACCTCATTTCTTCTTTCTCTCTTTGTTTTTTAACCATCTGTTTTGTAAAACTAGCAAATTATCTGCTTACATTGGAAAGCTGACCAGCCTTTGGGAAAGCCATTTTATGCTATTTTAACTGTTTTTCCTCTGATACCATTGTCGTGGCCCTAACTGACATCACCTTCAATTAAGTAAACTTAAAAACTGCTTCCCTACCTTTTCATTTAGACACTTGGGCACCTTCTTCATTTGGGTTATTTTGAAAAATGCATTTCACATTAAAAATTATCCATGTCAGCATGCTTTCAATAGACTTGGGGGGGAGGGGGGCAAGAAAGGAATCTGTTGTAACCCTTGTTTTTATTTACACTGCCAGTAACAAGGAAAAACTATTTTTACTAGTACATTTGTCAAGATCTAGATGAGAAAGATTTGTCTTTACTTTGCTTTAGGAATATTGTGGGTTAAATTCTTGCACTTAAATCAGTGGGACTTAAGCATTAAGTCTGTCTGTATTCTTCATGAGATATTTAACTTTGTTAAATCAGCAGAAGAAAACACTCTTTCGCAGAAAGGAAGCTCCTTTTTTTTCATGGCCAACTCCTTCATGAAGAATATAAATCTCTAGAAGAGACGCCTTTTAATTGGTTAAAATGAAATACAACACTTTGTGTTTTTAAAGTATATATGTCCTGTTGAGCCTTCTAATTTGTTGGGCTTTTGGGTCGGACAATAGTAAGCCTTTAAGAAGGCAAGAGTGATTCTTTAAAAAGAAAGAATATATTCTTTATATCAAGTGGGATATTTTTCTTCTTGGATCAGAGTGGAATGTCTTTACCTGGTGGCAAAGTCTGATGTCATAACTCACTCCAAATCTAATGGAGGGGCAGATTTTTCCAGTTTCATGTGGGAAGTGCTTAACTGTAGCCAATGGCATATACTGCACAGCCAAATCTATAGCAAAGTTCTTGTTCTGGCCATATCAGAATGTGGTAGCAAATTTGTCATACCGCCCCTTATGTCTGTGACCATCCAACTGTTAAATTGGGGTGAAGGTTTGCAGTTAACACCATAATTCATCACTATTAAAATGCATTAAGTCATCCATTTTGGGGGCAAAACAATATAATATTCAGAGATTTTTTTTAAAGTAAAGGTTTTATTTTGTTATGTGTAAAAAATAGGCTTTACTTTAAAAGCTCTGGTTTTCATAGCTGTAAACTCTTGATGGAAGGTACCAATAAAGGTCTGTATAATAATGGACAATGGTCCATAGGGTTGCAAAGGGTTGGAAGCGACTGTGTGACTGAACAACCACAAAAATAGTAATGGCTGTGTATATGCATGAGAGAGGGAGGGAGGGAGAAAATTAGTACAATGGTCCATATATATTATATATATAATTATATATAATTATATTTATATCAAAAAATGCAGACCATTGTACTAACTGTGGAGTATTTCACACCAGTAGCAACTTTGCAATGGATCTTTTACATACTAAGAGCTAGTCTGTGTTGAAGAAAATATCTGCCTGGAATTGATTCATCATTCTAACATTCTGGAGTGATGGACAACACGTCTGAGATAGTCTTGTGTTTTGTGTGGGTAGGATATGTAGATTTTTAAGAATGATGTATAGCAAGGTCAAAAAGTAGGAGTATGTATGAAGATAGAATATTTAGTGGTATATAGGATGCTGTTGAAAGTAAAAGGGAAGTGTCCTACTACAAGGTATCCAGAGATACCTTTTGTTAATTAACCATCTGCAAGTTAACAACGCCAATATTCTATGAATTCCTTACTGAAATTAAAATAAATGAAGCCATTACTCTTTACCTATGTAACTTACCTAATTAAACAAAAGTCAGGTTGTTAAGCCTTTTTAAAAGTACCCAACATGCTAAGCCACTAATAAAGTTTTCTCATTGAATATGTAATGTTTGGCATGTCCATACCTGTCAGCATTCATTGATTCTGTTATGTTCTATTGAAAATGCTGCTATAGCAGTTGGGTTTCTTCCTTTTTGAGCTTCCTGAAATTTCACCTGGATGATAAAGGAATCTTACTTTTCTGTACAAGCAGTAGCCTTGTCTATAGAGCAGACAGGTTAGCTTCTGTGCCCCTTACTTTTTACTAGCCAATCTGTGTACATTTCCAGTCTTTTTGACTGCAAAGAGATATCCAAAAGGCAAAGGATTTTGTTCCACTATTCCTTGGTTAGAGTGCCTTCACTTGGCTATGTTCTTCCCTGCAACGTCATGAGAAAGACCTCTTCTTCACCATGCCAGCAGCAAATTTCAAATTTATATCAAGCAAATGATTCAGGTTGCAGCTTTGGTTGTGTAAATCCAAAATGTATGACCCAACGTTTCCTTACAACTGAAGATTTTAGAGCAGCTGACCAGAGTTTCTACAACAAAGGTAGTTCCAAGGATGAAATGAATATTTGCAACTAAGTAATAGCATAGGAAAATTAAAAATAGCATGAAAAACAAAATGAGAACTAAATAACATCACAATCTCACCAGCAGTATGAAATTAAAAACCTGTTATTTTTGTGTAGAAACCACATCTTATGTAGCGAAAACTATTCTGAATAACTAATATGTACTAGAAATGTTACTGTAAGAGAACTTGACTTGTTTTTATTAAATGTTGACAAATTCACCAAGGGTTCTGTGGCACCTAAAAGATTGACAAACAAATTATGTCACATGCTTTTGTGAACTATGCTCCATGGCAACAACCTCCATTTTAAAATGTACCCAGTAAAGTTTAGTAAGTTCACATTACTACAAGAAACTTACTGTTATCTATGTGACAGGCATAAATACATCACAATCTAAGAGAGAAAATCTGATTCTCCCTTCTTTTTGCATATACACACAATAGGAAGTATTGAAACCACTTAACAGATGAAATTGTTCTAAAATAGCCTGAAAGGTAGTAAAAGCACGTAAGTAGTTCCATTTATTTCCAAGCTAACTCAGTCATATAAAAATAGTCCTGTTGAATTTGCCACACTTTGTCCCTTAACATGTGTTCCTCTTAGGTGCCATTGGGTCACTTCTGACTTTAGTAACTCAAATAGTGTTGTTCAGCTATGTACAATGTCCAGGGAATGGTTTACCATTACCGCCACTAGTGGCTGAGTAGAAATTTGAGCTCAGATCTTCTGATACTGCACCACACTGACTTCCTTAATGTATTCACAAAGACCATTGGAAATATAATTAATTCCATCTTTTCGTGGACATTTCCTTAAAAATAAATGTCTTATAAGGGACACATGGCTTTTGAGTCAACATTTAAGTTTTATTGGTAAGCCAAAACATGCCACATGCAATGTTAAAATGGCACCAGACAGCAAATTTATTTTGACATAAAAATTGGGAAGCCAAAATACACAATTACTGAATAAATCACACCTCATGAAATGTGTCATGTTACTTCTGGGATTTCCATAAATGCTGAGCCTTTGCTGGTAAAGTTCAATGATTTATATTGTGCTCTGTTTAGCATTGCGGTGGTTTGGAGCATGTGGTGGGATAAATACTGAGCAAATACAGATTTAGGAGAAAACAATTCTTTAAACCTGATGCATAGTCAAAATCAAGTTGCAGAGTCCTGATAGTATTAGGATTAGATCCTAAGATATAGAACAGTCATTCACTGACTCAGTGACATCTGGTGATGATCTTAAAGTGAAAGACTTCAAAGCAAAATATTCACTAGTTAATTACATGCAAATTCGCTGTACAACATCATGGCAGGAGTGTAACATCTCACAGAGAATGGCTCTGTTCTTAAACTTAGTTGAGATCACGGTGGTCTGACAAGCTGGCCTAGGCTTCTCCAATACGCGGTGTCTCAGGACTCGGTGCTTTCACCTCTTCTATTTAACATGAAAACGCTGGATGAGATCATTTGTTCCCCTGGTGTGAGGTATCATCAATATGCAGATGATATCCAGTTGTATATCTCGGCCCGTGGGGACCCTAGCAATGCAGTGGAAGTCCTTTCCAGGTGTCTGGAGGCTGTTAGGGTCTGGATGGGGGACAAAGAGCTACAACTCAATCATGGCAAGACTAAGTGGCTGTGGGTCAGGGCCCCCATGTTATCTCGGGAGCTACCATCTTTGGTTCTGGAAGGGGTGGTTTTGCCCCAAACAGACCCGGTGCATAACCTGGGGGTCCTCCTGGACTCACGACTCCTGCTCAAAGAGTAGGTGGCAGCCGTGGCTAGGAGGGCTTTTGCACAACTTTGTGTTGTATGCAAGTTACGCCTGCTCCTCGACCTGGACTCCTTGCTCATGATCATACACACTCTGGTCACCTCCAGACTTGATTACTGTAATGCGCTCTACATGGGGCTGCCCTTGGTGACCATTCGGAGGCTGCAGCTCATCCAGAATGTGGCTGCTCAGGTTGAGATGGGGAGCGGGCATTATGTTCTCCTTCGTGTTGTTTGGGGATGCACACTGATGGGTTCTGCGCCTGCGCTGAATCCGGAGCGGAGCTGGAAAGCTGATTGGATAAAGAGTTTTGAATGTGGGACCGCCCACCATGCCCAACCCCTTTAGGCGCCATTTCGCGCTCTCCCCTCAGTTTGCTTTTTTCCGCTGCGCAAGCAGGAGCCTGGAAAAAAAGCTGTGAGTACTTTACTGAGATTGTCTCAGAATCTTCCAATTTTTCCTACCTTACAATTTTTCTCGGACTAGGGGACTTGTTCCCTTGGTCCTCGTGTGGCTGGGGCTCGCCCTCAGCCGCCGGTAAAAAAAAAAAAAAAAGAGACCCAACATCTCGTGTCGGGGCCTCCCGGCCGGGATAATTTTTTCTCTTCGGCCATCTACTTCGGTGGATGGCCTCAGCGGCAGCGTTCAAGCAGTGTCCGTCCTGCAAGAGAAAGTTCCCTAGCTCGGACGGGCACGTGCGTTGTCTTCGCTGCCTCGGGGAGAGTCACCAGGTCCAGACCTGCGAAGTCTGTCGCGGCTTCTCGAAGGCCGCCATCAAGAACCGCCAGTACCGCCTTCAAGCCTACCTCATGGAGGCCGCACTGGCACCACCGGCTCCCCCAGCTCCAGAGCAGGCCGCTTCCACGTCTGCTCCTTCAACCTCCGCTTCTTCTTCCAGGCCTTCGGCCTCTGAACTGTTCAGGCGGAAGAAGGAGCAGGAGAAGAAGAAGAAGGACAAAAAAGAGAAAAAGAAGCGCCGTAGCTCTTCGTCTTCTCTTCCTCCGACCCCGGCACCGGCTCACCTTTCGCCGCCACGCTCCCTAGCATCCGCCCCGGTCGCAGCTCCACCTACGCCGGGTAGGATGTCGACCGAGGCCCGGGACGCCACGCCGGAGAGGGCCCACAGCCCTCCACCGCCACCGGAGACTCCTCCACCTGTACCACCGCACAGGTCTTCCTCCCTCCGCAGCCCTTCCGTGGTTCCTGGTCCGGCTACCGAACCGCCGCCCCAGTTGAGCCTCATCGCCCCGTACATCGAGGCGATGGTGCGGAAACTGCACGCCGAGCTCCAGGGCCCGCAGACGACACCGTGGGAGCGCCCTCTGCCCTCACCACCAGCCACGGAGGCACCACCGCTCCGTGAGGAGGGCCCCGCACCGAAGCGGCAGAGGGTGGAACAGGCGCGGTCGGAGGCCTCTCTCCCTCCGTACCAGCTGCCTTTGCCGGGGAGCGATCCGAGATCCGCCAGGCCGTACTGGTCGGACTCGGACCCCGAGGTCTACCTGCCACCGCCCAGCGTCTCGGAGCGGTCAGGAGACTCCGATTCGTCGGATCAGGAGGAGGAGCAGCATCAGCCACCGCCGGTTGCGGTCGACAAGTCCCCGGACGACAACATCGGCGCCGTCCACGGGTCCCAGCCGGAGGATCTGAAGACCTACACCGGACTGATCACCCGCCTCGGATCCACACTTGGGATTCGGGCGGAGGCTCCCCTGGACGACTGTGAGGATGTCGTCTGCGGCTTGGCCGACCGCAAGGAGTTGGTCCCCGTCCGCCTCGGACTGCTCCCTAAGATTGCTAAAGCGGCCAAGGAGGTGTGGAAGAAGCCGGTTTCTTCTCACTCCGTATCCAACAGAGTGGACTCTATGTACAGACTGCTGGACGATTCCAACTTTCTGCACATTCACCCGGCACCGAACTCCCGAGTGGTCAAGGGCTCCCAACACCGGACGCCGATCAGCAGCACTCCCATCCCGTCGACCCAGGAAGGGAAGAAGCTGGACGCACTGGGCAGGAGGTTCTACGCCAATGCCTCCTTGTCCTTCCGTGCGTCCAACTATGCGACGGCCATGGGAGGCTACCAGTGTCGACTCTGGGAGCAAGCGGAGTCGTTCAAGTCCCTGCTGCCACCTGATCGACAAGCGGACTTTGAAAAACTCTGCATGGAGGGCAACCACCTCGCCCTCCAGCAAATCCGCACCGGCCGCCACGTCACCGAGTCGGAGGCAAAAAACTTGGCCTCCGCCATCCAGCTCCGTCGCCACGCCTGGCTCCGTTCGGCTAACCTGCAGGACGATGTCAAGCGGCTCGTGGAGGAGCTTCCCTTCGATGGCGAGGGCCTCTTCGCCAAGGAGACCGACACCTCCTTGGGAGAGCTGAAAGGGGACTACGCCACGATAAAACAGCTCCGCCCTCCACACCGTGGGTCCGGCCGTTACCATCAGGACCAGCCGTCGACGTCTCAGGCGGGCCCATCCTATCAACCTCGCCCGCCACAGAGACAAGGGGACTACTCCCGGTACCAGCCCTACCGGCAGCGCCAACAACCCAACCGTCCACGCTACCAGCAGCGGCCTCAGACTGGCAAGCGTACGGAACGGAAGGGCAAACAACGTGTTTGACTCTTCCGTGACCGAGACTCTACCCTACCGCCCCCTATCCGACTACCTATCGGCGTGGTCTGCCATCACCACAGACCGATGGGTTTTAACCATCTTAGACTCTGGCTACGCGATCGAGTTCGAGAGATGCCCTACTGTCGGACGGATCCGCATCACCGATCCATCCCCACCGCTCCAGGAGGAACTAACAGCTCTCCTAGAGAAGGGCGCCATAGAGCCGGTCGCAGCGTCGGAGTCTCACGAAGGGTTCTTCTCCCGATACTTCCTTGTGGACAAAAAAGACGGGGGGGCACGTCCCATCCTGGACCTCCGTCTTCTCAACAAGCATATCGACGCGAGGAAGTTCCGGATGGTAACCCTTCACTCCATCCTCCCGCTGATCAACCACGGGGACTGGTTCACCGTCATCGACCTGAAGGACGCCTACTTTCACGTGTCCATCAGGAGGGAACATCGTCGTTTCCTCCGATTCCAGGTGGGCGGCAACATCTACCAGTACACATGCCTACCCTTCGGCCTCTCCACCGCTCCGAGGGTATTTACGAAGTGCATGGCACCGGTGGCTGCTCATCTGCGACTGCAAGGCGTCCAAGTGTTCCCGTACATAGACGACTGGTTGATCTGCTCCCCAACCCAACAAAAAGCCAAGGACGATGTTGCACATTGCCTCGCCCTTATGCAGAGCCTCGGTCTGCGGGTCAACTTCAAGAAATCCCAGTTGACCCCCACTCAACGAATAGAATACATCGGAGCCGTTCTAGACTCTCTGGCTCTAAGAGCCTACGCTCCAACCAAACGTCTGCTCGACATCCGCACAGTGGTGGCACGGATCCAGGGCAGACGTCGGGTCCGTGCGAGGGACGCCCTCCGTTTGCTAGGACTCATGGCGTCGACCACGGCGGTGGTCTCGCACGCCAAACTCAAGATGCGCTCGCTCCAGTCGTGGTTCCTCTCCTCCTTCGACGGCACCCACGACAACCTCGGGAAGTGGCTCACACCGACTCCCGAACTCCGAGACCAGTTAAACTGGTGGACAACGGACCAGAATGTGACTGCGGGGAGACTCTTCACCCTTCCCGCACCGTCCATCCAAGTCACCACCGACGCGAGCACCCACGGATGGGGTGCGTGCTGCCGCGGACTACGGATTCACGGCATATGGACGCCCGAGGAAGCCGACCACCATATCAACTTCCTCGAGCTGCTAGCGGTGTGGAAGGCGATGAGGTCCTTCAGACCGTCGATCGCGGGCAGTGTGGTGCAGATCGCCTCGGACAACACCACGACACTAGCCTATCTCAACCGGCAAGGAGGGACCAAGTCTCTCTCCCTCCTCTACCTGACCGTCCAGATGTGGGAGTGGTGCCTGAAGGTACACGTGTTCCCCATAGGTGTCCACATCCAGGGCACCCTGAACTCCGATGCAGACTCCCTGAGCCGCAAAGGGACGGCAATGCACGAGTGGGAACTGGACGAATCGGTGTTCGACCGCCTGTGCCGACGGTGGGGCACACCGACCCTAGACGTCTTCGCGTCACAGGCCAACTCCAAGTGCCGCCGTTACTGCTCCCGAGCAGGGATCGGCCACGGATCGGAGGGCGATGCCTTCATGGTGCCGTGGCACCAGGAACTGCTGTACATGTTTCCACCGATCCCTCTCATCCAACGGGTCCTGATACGGATCCGTGCGGAGAACGCCTGGACGATCCTGGTTGCCCCGTCCTGGCCGCGCCAGCCGTGGTTCCCACTACTCCAAACCCTGGCTTGCGATCGTCTCCGCCTACCCACCGATCCGAATCTCCTCCGCATGGAAGACGGTCGGATCCTTCACTCGGATCTGCCGAGCCTACACCTGACGGCCTGGCTTATCCGCCCAACATAACACGGATCCTTGATCTGTCCAGGAAACCTTCCACACGGAAGTCCTACGATGCCAAGTACCGTCGCTTCACTGACTTCCTAGCATCCAGCGACCGCACCGTGGACTCCGCATCCCTGCAGGATGTCATGTCTTACCTCCTGCACCTAGCCGAGTTGGGATCCGCACATTCATCATTGAAGGTCCACCTAGCTGCTGTGGTCGCCAAGGCCCCACCTTCTTCAGTATTGTCCTCCGCCTTCAGAGACAAAACTGTTAAAAGGTTCCTTCAAGGGCTACGCAACGCCTATCCTCCAGTGAAGATACCACCCCCTCAGTGGTCCCTCACTACAGTGCTCACCGCACTCACGAAGGCACCTTTTGAACCCATGGCTTCGGTGGACATTAAGTTTGTCTCTTACAAGACTGCTTTCCTTGTAGCTATCACTTCTGCCCGACGGGCAGGGGAGCTGGCAGCCCTTCGGTCTGACCCTCCTTTTCTCAAGTTCTACCCCGACAGGGCAGTGTTGCACCCAGATCTGACATTCCTGCCCAAGGTCCTGACTGAATTTCACCTGGCCCAAGCCATCACGCTTCCAGCATTCTTCCTGAATCCCTCGTCTCCACAAGAGAGAGTGTGGCACTCATTGGATGTCAGGAGGGCCTTGCTGTTTTACACCCAGAGGACTGCGTCCTTCAGGAGAGCAAAACAACTGTTTGTGGCTTATGGTGGCAAGACTAAGGGACAGCCTCTGTCTGCCCAGAGACTATCTAAATGGATCTCAGGTACCATTTACCTGGCCTATCAGATGTCATCCCTGCCACCTCCGCCTCATGTCCGGGCTCACTCCACCAGGACACTGGCTTCCTCCACTGCATTCCTAGAGGGCATCCCGATGGAGGATATCTGCAAGGCTGCCACTTGGTCCAGATCCTCCACCTTCATCACCCACTACCGGGTTGACACAAGGTCCGCCCCTGATGTCAGACGGGGCAGGTCCATCCTGACGGCTGGTCTCCGATCTTCTTCGTTGATGACCACCCATCCATGATGACATCGCGCTCTCCTGCATCTCAGGACGCCGGCTGCCCACCATCCAAGTAAGTGAGCTTGTTAGTCACCCATCAGTGTGCATCCCCAAACAACACGAAGGAGAAGGACAGGTTTCACTTACCAGTAACTGTCGTTCTCCGAGTATGTTGTTTGGGGATTCACACAACCCAACCCTGCCTCCCCTCAGGGCTGCCGGCCTGAGATGGCCCTAGGCCTAGCGGGCAGCTTTAATATCAAACTGAGGGGAGAGCGCGAAATGGCGCCTAAAGGGGTTGGGCATGGTGGGCGGTCCCACATTCAAAACTCTTTATCCAATCAGCTTTCCAGCTCCGCTCCGGATTCAGCGCAGGCGCAGAACCCATCAGTGTGAATCCCCAAACAACATACTCGGAGAACGACAGTTACTGGTAAGTGAAACCTGTCCTTCATGCCTCACCACTGCTTCCAGAGCTGCACTGCTTCCAATATGCCAGGATATTTAAGAGACCACATCATCTCGAGGACATCTGTCTGTCCCACCAGAGCAGACCAGAGAGGCTGTCCCACCAGAGCAGACCAGACTAGAAGGAGAGCCTTTTCTGTGTCTGCTCCGGCCCTATGGAACCTCCTGCCAAGTGAGTTGCGTCTCCAGACAGAGCTGCTGCCCTTCAGAAAGGGGGTAAAGACCTGGCTGGCGGGGCATGTGTGGAGTGCGGGCCGAACACTTAGTTCAGCCAGCCGGCTCTTTTGAATAATCCCCACCTCCCTGATATTTTTAAACTTTTTAACCCTTTTAACTTTTAATTTTTTTAATGTAATTAATGTGTTTTTAACTGCATTTTTAAATTTTGTAAGCTGCCCTGAGTCTTTGGATGTGGGCGGGGTATAAATGTGATTAAATAAATAAAATTATGGCACCTTTTTTGATATAACAATACAGTAAAACCTCGCATAAAGAGTGCCTCGCGTAGAAACTAACTCGCTTAAAGAGCAGGATTTTCTCTGAATGCTTGCCTCACTTAACAACTAAAACTAACCCAAAACTCGCTTAACAACTAAAACTAACCCAAAACTCGCTTAACAACTAAATTGGGGTTCACAATCCCCCTCACCAGAAGTCACAATTGGTCATTTATAATGGTGTTTTGCTTAAAGAGCAATCCTATGGAACACATTATGCTCTTTAAGCGAAGTACCAATGTACTAAGTTATGTGTACATATGATTCCAATCAGTCCTATATAGGAAGGATGAAAAGTGTGTGGTCCTCCTAATATTAAACTGGAACTCCCCATCAGTGTGGCCAATGATGGAGGATGATGGCAGCTTCATTCCAGCCACATCTAGTGGGCTGCCACACTTAATGTTAGACCCTATATAGCAAAAACCTAGAGAAGATAGTTTATCTGCATGTTCATGGCACAGAGAAATTTTGGACCAGCAATTTCTTAGTATTTAGTTCAGTTTCTCACATGGCAACTATGATTACACATACTATGGAATAAATCCCATTGAACATGGTGGGATTTACATTTAAATTCTTTATGGGGAACTCTGGTACAAGACCTCGTGGAGTTCATTTGAAGCATTATAAGTCCCAGCTAAAACAAACCGTGAAGGTGTCAGTTATAAACCCACAAACTTGGGAAGCAGTGGCTGTAGATTGCCCACTTTGGTGCCAAACCATCTCTGCTGTTACCGATCACTTCAAAGGGGAATGCCATAGACTTGAAGAGGCTAAGTGACAAACACGAAAGCTTCATCAAACTCAACTATGCCCTCCATTCAGTGTACTCTGTGTGGTTGCATGTTTCATGTCAGGATTGGTTTATTGAGTCACCAGAGACACATCCATCAACTCAAAAAAGTGACCCAGGAAAAATGTGTGTTTGGATAGCAGATGACTATGACGAACTGTTGCGGTAAGATTGTACTAGATAACAACCACCCTTCAAACAGGGCCTCGTGAAGGAGTTATAAAGCAGTTACTCCTTGCTAATCAAAATTCTTCATCTGAAAAAGCTCAAACCAGAGCTCATTCATGCTTGTTCCAACTGGTCCCCTTCAGAGGTTTTTCTTCCATGTTCCAATCAAACCTTGGACTGCCAAACTGAAGCTTTGTCATTTGCCAAACTTAAGTCCTCAATCTTAGAATAGAGACAGTGATAGGAAAGGCTCCACCTCTGCCTGTGACTGCTGTGATGTTCCGGCTAGGAGCCTGCATGTTTAGAAGGGGTGATAAGCCATCCCTCTGAAGGAGCAAGCCTGTAGATTTCAGAAAGAGGCCATTGCATCTTTTTATTGTGTCCTTAATGAAAACGTGTTTCCCTCAAAAGTTTTAGCAGGCCATTTACTGTTTTTAAAATATTTTTGTGCCTCTCACATACAGAAATTGTTGTTAAAGTGAGTTGGTGCTCTTCATGTTACAGGGATGTGTATACAAAAATGTGTATCCCCAATGCATGCTAAAGAGTTGGTGTTATTTTAGAGGTTTTTCATGTCAAGGAAACCTCCTGTTCCAAGTTTAATCAAATCCTTCCCTAGATGTCAAGAAAATGACCCACAGAACAGTTCTGTAAAAGTTTGCAGAACTCATAGCCTTCTCTGCCAGGCCTGTGGCCGGTTCTTCCAGAACCTCTTGTTTTTAATATTTTTTATGAGCCTTGCCACACCAAGCTAGTTAGCTTTCATGGATTCTTTTGGAAAAGAGACCTGTATCTTCTTATTTCTCCTTACCTTACTGTTAGTTTGGTTTAGTCTACCTGTTAATTGATGCAAATCAACACTTTTTGAAGGGTAAACCCTGGGTAGGAAGGACACCATTCTCCACAGGAATTGTAATGCTCTTGCACATTGTGGCTTCTCTTCCAGCTTTCTAGTCTTTGCAGGCAAATCCCACTCAGGGATGATGCTGCTCCATGCAGGGATTTGGCAGAATACCATGCAAATCTTGGTGTTTCAGACCAAAATGACTGTGGAGTTGGGGGGAGGGAGAGAACCCATCACACAGAGAATTCTTCCTTCAAGGAGAGAGAAAATGGGGGTATTCCAACCTTTCCCCTTAGGAGTGGAAGGTGGCAAGATCCCTGACTCACCTTTTCTGATCTTCTTAGGGATTCTCAACCTGTGGCCTGTGGGCCGGATGTGGCGCATGGCACCATTTCATGTGGGCCCCCACTGCCTCCACCACCCCAGGAAGTGCCATGTGGTGCAGGAAGGGGAAATGGCTGTCCAGCCCCTCCAAGCTGTCTGAGGGAGCGTGACCCGGCCCCTGCTTCAAAAGGTTGAGAACTCCTGTTCTAAGATGTGAATTACTGGCCTGGCATTAATTTATTGCCACTCACTTTCCCGCTCTCCCTTCTGTATCTCATTACTCCCCTTCCCTCCTGTGTATGCTAATCACATTACTTCAAAAAGAGGCCCTGTCCCAGTGGGAGGGAGAGGAGGGAGAATTAATAGGTTTCATCTGGAGACGAGGTGCAGCTAATCAGAGGCTGCTTTAAATTCCAGGAAGTTGCGGGAGGGGGGGTATCTTTTCCTATAGAAGAAAGTCCAAACTCACAGGTCATTTGCACTAGCCTGCTGTCAGGTTCTTCCTTCTGCAGTTCTCTAGGGAACGTTCCAAAGGGCACCAATGTCAGAGAGACTCTGCCCCTGTGACACTGGAGAAATTAAAACCATAGACCACATTCTCTACTCTGCCCTTTCTATAGAGAGATCCAGAACAAATTCATATCTCCACTGCTCTGCAGGCATCCTGTCTGGTCAAACAGCACATACACCCATCTGATGAAAGCCCCCATCTTCACCCACAACACTACCAGGTTCTGTGTGTAAGACAAGAAGAACAAGGCTAGTAGTTGTTGTAATATTATTAATCTTAAGTACTAATTTTATTACTCCTTAACTTAGGACAGAAATGCTCCTTTTAAAATATATTTTATATACAATTTTCTCAACTTCTGTTTCTACTGTACTGTGCTGGTCTTGGACTATAATAAAGATTTGATTTGATTTGAGACTCATAGGTGGATAGAGCTTTTATTAGGACTAGGTAAAATACCTAGTGTGGGAAGACTATTAAGCAAAGAAAGCGCCAATACTTTGGCCATATCCTGAGGAGCAACATAAAGTATAGAGTACTCCAACTTGCTCTGCAGGGAAAGATCCCTGGGAAGAGAAGCCCTAGATGTAGTCGTAGATGGACGTCATGGCTGAAGAACCTGAGACACTGGTGTGGCATGTCCTCTGAAGAACTCTTCCAAGGAGTTAAGAACAGGAAGACTATTGCCATGATGATTCACAATATCCAGGACAGCACCTGAAGAAGAAGGAGGAGGAGGAGAAATACCATTACAATTCTGGTTACAGATTGGCTGGCAATTTCCCCACCCCCCAATAGTTCAGCAAAAACGTCATAGTCTCTTGTCAGACAGTACATTGCACATGAGACTGGGGATCAATATTCAAATGGAAGACAGCATGACTGTTGCTGTGTTTGCCTATTTAGCACGGAGCCTTTCTTCCTTGGGTTTATGTTAACAAAAAGTTGATTTCTGCTGGATGATACCACAAATTACTCAACTTTGTTTCAAATGTGTGCATCTTGACATGCCAGTGTAGATCTTTGTATTCTACTTCAAAAAAAAGTTGCAGTTAGAGTTTAATGACACTACCATCAGAGATTGAGTGCGTGAATTCAATGTGTTGAATTATGCTTATTAGTTCATTTATTTCTTTTATTTCATTCATTAGTTAAGGGTGATGTTTCAAATGGGGAAAAATAAAGACATTATGTTCATAAAATTAAGGTTTCCATAAAATGTTCATAACATCTAAGGTTTTCTGAGCTGAGGTAAAAGTCACCCTTGATCGAAAGCCAGTCATAGCTGACTCTAGGTTTCAGTGCTCATCTGTGTTTATAGCCAAAGAGCCAGCACTGTCTGTGTCTGCAGACATTTCCGTGGACATGTGGCAAGCATGGAACACTGTTTACCTTTCCACCAAAGTGGTCCCTATTTATCTTCTTACAATTTCTTCCTTTTGAATTGCTAGGTTGTGTTAACCCCAAACCAGAAATCCCAATTTCATTTGTGTTTATTTTTTATATTTTATTTTTCAATAAAGATGCTTTTAACCTTTATTTTCCATTCTCCCTGACGCTACCCACTATGCACACATGTCCATAAGCAGCCCACTATACACACAACAGTTCACCACAGGTGAATAACTGCAAAGGATCCATTTTTTAATAAATATTTCAATAGTCAAACCACAAAGAAAAAGACTTTTTCCTTCATGATTCCTTGAAAGTATGTCTTCAATAAGATGGAAAGCCGAAAGGGAAAATGGTTATGACTTCAAAGGAGAAACTTGCTACAGTGTATCCATTCTCACACCAATGTATCCTGGTGTAGAGAAACACTTTTTTCGAAGGAAAGAAGGTTATAAAGTGTGTTTTTGTTTTAAACCTTCATAGAAAATGTTTCTGAAGTCCTACCCAAATTGTATGTCAAAAGAAAGATTATTCTGTCCCCTTTCAAGCGCACTTTGGATCACTTTGATTGGTCGATCTGTTTTTTTGCTGGATCACCGTCAAACACCCCCCACGGAAATGTCATTTTAACAAGTCACATTTTCCCTCAGTATCTTTTTTGTGGATTCTTGCTTTGGCATCATTTTTCTCCACATGTTGTGTAACAGAAGGGACCTGCCTCTCAAGTAGGTCCCTACATTCTTCTGGATTGCACTTCTCTGGCTGGACAACCCAGGCCTCATATGTATGTAGAAAAGGTAGCATTAGGCCAAATAACCACTCCCAAGTTTCTTCAAGAAATATATTGAAAGCATAGTAACATACAGGATACAGTTCATAAAAAGATCAGCAAGCATTTCAAAGCAGAAATTAACCATTAAGGTTCCAGGGAAAGCCTTCCACAAGTCTCACATTTTGCAGAATGGCTGCACAGCATTCCATAGTGAGAAAAGGCTGTGTGTGTGTGTGTGTGTGTGTGTGTGTGTGTGTCTACATCACTGAGTTACACCATGATCTTACAGCAACGCATGTCAATCACATATTCACTAAAACTATGAGACAAGGATATTTACATATTTTTGTCCTCCCACATATCTGAAACCACCATTTTAAAAGTACTATTCTGTTACATGTTGTATGTAAACTGTATCCACCTCAGGAAGTAGTCATATTCAGTTTCTAAATTGGTTTTACCTCCTTTTATTGGGTTTTTGTGACCTCGTTTGAGTGGTTTGTTGTAAAACATTTCATAGATTATTTTTCCAAAGTCCATTTTCAAATCTGAAAGTGTCCCCACAAAGGTTTATCTTTCCTCTTTCAAACACAATTTGGATCATCTGAATTGGTTGGGTAGTTTTTTCACTGCCCCCCCCCCCCCAACAACCGAACCCCCAGCAAAACTGTCACTTTTCCGATACTACTTCCAAAAGCGATGACATCATTGCATTGCATTTTCAGCTTTTGGGTTCTACCGATTCTTAAAGTCACCGAGATGATATTTCAAATGACATAACCCTTATTTTTGTGGGTGCCTTAGTTTTGGTGTTGCAGCTTCTCAAAAGTACATGATTTTTGTTAAATTTCAAAAGCTGCTAGACCAGCCAACCTAAACGTAAGACATTCATAGAATTCACGGCGAAAATTCGTGCACAGGGGAGGGTGTGTGTGTGTAAGTGAAATGACCCAAGTCAGGACAGCAAATTGCTACTAATGTTGCTTGCATTTTCCTGCTTACTTGTCTGATTAGATACACACCCAAGAACAGGGCTAACTTTTTTTTATCTCCTCTCCACCTTCTCATCTGAGTAGATGGCTAGCTTGGAATAAGTACCTTTGAGCTCAGTCAGCTTCTCGGGCAGAAACCAAATTCGTGATACAGAGAAATGACATAAGCATTTGAGAGTCTTGCTGATGCTTTCTCTTCTTCCCTCTAGTTCAGAGATTGCCAGCATTTTTTAGGTGGGGGCCGGGCCACGCTCCTTCAGACAGTTGAGGGGGCCAGACTGGTGATTCCCTTCCCCTGCCATTTACGGCTGCCGAAAATACATTTATGACAGCCATGGATGCATTTTTGGCTGTCATAAACATGTTTATGACAGCCATAAATGAGTCTGTGGCCAGTTCTGGTGGTGGCAACGGCGGGAATGTGGGCATGTCCAGATCCAGCCTGTGAGCCATAGGGTGCCTACTCCTACTCTAGTTACTTTACAGCTAAATTCATCACTGCTTTTGAAATAAACGAGTGCACTCATGTTGGCTTTTGATTTGTTTATATATACCATGTTAATAATAATAATCATAATAATAATAATAATAATCATCATCATCATCACCTCCCTACAACTTTAGACATAAAAGATGTTTAGCTTATTTTACCATCTTGAAGGATCCACTGACCTCAGGGTTAGCTCTGACAATAATAAGCAAGAAGAAAAAGGCTTCGGGCAACACAATGTATTGGTCTGGCCCAGTCTTGCCCCTAGTCTTTCAGATACTGGGTGTAAAACTGTTGTAGTCTCCAGCATACTAGAGTGCACTTCTCCTTCTCCTTCTCCCCATCCTAAATTTCAAAGACTGTTCAGTTTGCTTTAAATCAGGGATCTTCAACCTACAGCCCATGGGCCAGATCTGGCCCACAGCACTAAATCATCCCATGCCCTCACTCCAGCCACTGCTTCTGCTGCCACCACTGACTCAATCCTTGTCACCCTTCACTTGGCTTGGTGTGTCCCTGCCAGCACTCCATAGCAGGGTGGATGTTGTAAGGCTAGTAACATCCACCCTGCTATGAAGTGTCATTAGGGACACACCAAGCCAAGTGGAGGGGACAAGGATTGAGGTGGTGGCAGAAGCAGTGGCTGTGGGCAGCTGCAGGGGTTGCTCTGGCCTAGCACAGGCAAGAAGGACAGCCTAGACCCCTCCTTCACCTGGTAAGCAGGAAAGCAGTATGTGGGTGAGTGGTGGGTAGTTTGGGGTGATCCCACCATTGCTGGCAGCAGTGTGGGATGAGTGGTGGAGGGACTAACCCCGAGGCCCCACCACTCCCCACCACCACTGGCAGTGAGCCACTGTTCTGGCCCCTCAACAGTCCGAAGGGGTGTGAACTGGCCCCCAGCTTTAAAAGGTTGAGAACCCCTCCCTGCTTTAAATCTTCCCTGGCAAAAGGCACATGTTGTGGTCTTTGCATATCATTCTGCACCTGCTTCCTCCTTGGACTGTCGTATGAGCTGCAATATTATCAGCAGAGTTTGGACAGCTGTCTGTGGACCCATATGCTTCTCTGCTCATTTACACATAAAATATCCTTAGATCAGAGGACATCAAAGCAGTTTAAGTAACCAAATAATGTTAACCATGTTCCTTGTGTACTAGTAGTAAGCAGTAACCTTTTTCTTTTTCTCTTCTGCTTCTGTTTTTCCAAGACACTGGGTGTGACTTTGTAAGAGTTACCATTCCATTCCTAAAGATGGCCCTACACTTCACCATGTTGTTGACCTAAGCTAGAACAGAAAGGCCATCAAGGGCCAAGGGCTCTTCATTTGATGGAGTACCTCCTCTTTTAGCAGCAGAATTTGTGGATTGTGCTGACACTTTGCTCCTTCACCCAGCATGACCTCTTAAAGAATAAACAGGAGCCAAGTAGAAAGACCAAGTGTAGCACCATCTTCAACAAATGGTTTCTCAGTTGTCAGGATAAAAAAAATCAACAATTGATTACAACACACACACAAATTTACTATATCCAGACCTCTCTTTCTTTTCATATGTGAAATATTACATTTTGTCCAGAAGTCTATTGGTTATCTGCATGTGCTTAAATTAAACCATATGAGTTACAGAGGCAAATTTCTACTAATTACCGGTAATTGTATGGCCATGAAGCTGACTGAGTTCAAAGGTATTAATTAATTATATGCTGATCATGTTTCTGGTCGTATGCCTGTCACACAATTATATATGCAACTATAATGTGTCCCATACAGTATCTCATTAAGTTTTGGCAATTTGCTGCTACAAGTTGTGTGATTTTACTTATTATGTTGTTGCTATGTACTCTCAAGTCAAAACCAACTTACAGCAACTCTAACAGGTCTTTCAAGGTTAGTGATATATATAAGGAATGGTATCACCAGTTCTACTCACCTAGTGTGTTTTCCATGGATGAGGAGGGATTCAAACCCAGGCCTCCTGAGTCTGTCATTCTATTTGCTTCACTATGCTGAATATCTGTGATTTTACTTATACTGTACATGTATAAATCTCCAGTAGGATTCCGACCATTGTATGGTGTGAGGCTTTCATACAAAATAAGGCAATAATGTTTCTTTAAAAATGTGTATAACAAGCCAGAGTGATACAAATGAAGATTGCTGAAGCAGGGTATGATCATGTGATTATATGGTTCATGCATGATTCCCATCTCACTCTCTTATCACATGACTAATATCATATTGGTTGGAATAACTTGATGTAGCTAATAGTGGCAATGTGTCTTTTTCTTCCAAGAGATGTCAGTGTGCACCTTAGCTGCACAACTAGCTCCACGACCAGACAACCAATTAACACAACTCAGTATCTCATCAATTAGCCATAATCAGCAACATCATATAAGAATAGCCTCTCATAAGATACTAATAGGATTCTGTCCATTGTTTCCAAAATGCCACCTTATTTCTGGAGAAAGGTGCCGTTCTGTGCAGGAACTGTAGCACTTTGCAAACAAATTCTGCACAGGAAAGATGCCATTCTGTACAGGAATTGAAATAAGGTGTGTGGATTTGTATCTCTGAACTATGACTTCAAGAATTCCACAGGTAGCATGCCACAGCTTGGCGTTCCTCTCACCAAAGTTTTTTTTATTTTATTACCAGGTACCTGGGAAATTCTATGAAATTTCCCAAAAAAAGGAATAGTAAAATTCATATCCTTTGTGTGGCTTTCATGAATTTTCAATATAATTTTAAGTCACGTTATCAGATAAAGCTCCTTTTATCATTTCACTGCTAATTCTTTTGAATCTCTACATTTCTATTTATGCAATCTGTGTTACACTTATGTTCAGTTTCATCCATAAAATCCTTAGGAGCTCAAGTGTAAACATTGTACTTGATAAAGTGTGTTACTATTTAATGCATCTAATTTTCCAGGAAATATTTGTTGAATATCATTGTGATGCCATCCTCTGTCACCAAAATTTTAATTTCTAGACAGCAAAATAAGGCCTGAGAAACTTGATTAACAAGCTACGATTTTGCTGGCAAATATGGACACTTCAAAGGTACATAGAATCATAGAATAAATGAGTTCTAAGGGGCCTATGAGGCCAATTCCTTGCACAATGCAGGAATCTAAATCAAAGTCACCAACCTTGGAGCATCCACCACTTTCCAAGGTTCCGTTGTTGTACTGCTCTACCAGTTAATACATTTTTCTTCACATTCAGCTTATATCTGGTTTCCTGTGGTTTGAGCCCATTTTTATGTGTCCTGTACTCTGAGGTGATCGAGAACAGATCCTGCCCCTCTTCTGTATGGCTATTTTTCAAGTACAGTGGAACCCCTCTCTACAGAATTAATCTGTTCTGTGGGGTTTTCCTTATAGTGATTTCTCCTTGTAGCAAAACATGGTTTCCCATAGGAAGGCACTGAAAAATAATTAATCCATTCCAAAGATAGGCAAAAAGGGGGGAAAAAACCACTCTATTTTTCTGATCAAAACTCTTTATAAAGTGGTAAAAAAGTCCAACGTGCATTTTATGAACAGTTTTGAGCAGAAAAAAATTAGAGGCTTTGCTTTGTTTTCTGCTCTTTTCTGACCTTCAGAACAGATGAAAATTAGTTTTCAATGCATTCCTATGGGAAATTGCACTTTGCACCCTCTAGTGGCCAGGTCTGGTAATGATCCAACAGTCAGCTGTTAGTTTCCCCCCCCCCCAAATGCTGAATGCCCCTTTAAAGCTGCCAAAACTTGGCTAAAAAGTGGCTAAAATTACAAAAATGGAACCGAGATGTCTCAAACAGCCCTGGCAGCCACTGCTGAGCCAGGCATGCTGTCTGAAAATCAAAAATCTGTTCATGTGGTGCAAAAAAAAAAGTGAGCCAAAGCGTCATTTTCTCAGGATTGCCTTCCATGTGGCAAGTTTTCCATTGTGTGAGCAGGGTTCCACTGTATTTGAAAATTTCCTCGTCAGCCTTTTTCTTAAACAAACAAACTAGCGAATCAATCCCATCAATCTAGCTTTGTTGAAAATATTTCAAAAGCTATTTCAAATTTGTCTTTTTTTTTTACTGAGAAAACATATGGTAACATTTTTGGTGGTTAATATGAACTAGCAATTAGACGGCAATTTTAAATATGTGACAGAAAGTATCTTTTCTGAATATGAAAGTAAGACAGAAAAGAAAAAGTAACACTTGCAGAAATTCATTCTTTCTCTGGCTAGCACCGAATTTGACATGGGAGACACTTGATGGATGCCATTAGTGGGCCACTATGATCTCTTTTTTCAGGACAGTCTACCAGCAAATCCCATTAGTGTAATCTTCCAATTATGTCTATTGCAAGTGTTACTTTTTCATTCACAGCCAGACAAGGTAATATGGGAGATTTCCAATCTCAATGTTACATTTATGTTAGCTCTGACATTTTGTTGCTTGAGGGGGATAGAAAGTGGCCTCTGAAGACCTTACTGTTTCCTTTAGAGAAGCCAAATTGACTAGTAAGGTAAAGGTAAAGGTTGCCTTTACTCGAAAACCAGTCACATCCAACTCTAGGTTTCAGTGCTCATCTCTGTTTATAGCCAAAGAGCCAGTGCTGTCTGTGTCTGCAGATGTTTCCATGGACATGTGGTTGGCATGACTAAACATCAGAGTGCATGGAGCATTGTTTACCTTTCCACTGAAGTGGTACCTATTTATCTGCTTGCAATTTCTTGCTTTCAAACTGCTAGGTTGGCAGGAGCTGGGACAGAGATGGGAGCTCACTCCATCATGCAATACTCAGGGCTCGAACTGCTGACCTGCCAACCCCCCAGTCATCAAGTTCAGCATCTTAACCACTTGCACCACCACAACGCCACTGCAGCCCCCAAGTGACTAGTAGCTGAAGCTAAATTCAGCACTAGCAATGGAATAGCATTCTCCATTAGTTTTGATGGCAGCCAGCCAGCTTAGGAGATCCATTGTACACACACAGTTCCGTCCTTTAGCACCTTTTCATCACTTCCTAGGGCCCTCAGGGTCTACTGTGTGACAGGTCTTCTGCACTATACTTAATGGATTCTTTATGCAATATGGAAATGAGAAGAGGTGAAGCTCTAGCTCAAGAGTACATATTATCTGCCCTTGAAGCATGACCAGGAAAAAATGGAGAGACTCCAATGAATTATCTTATTAATCTTTCTCCCCCCTTGACCTACTTAAAAGGAGACATGTGCTCATATCGGATAACAAAAAAATCCAGCCCATGATGTAAAAATAAATAAATCATTAGTCCCAGATCCTAAAGACACTACAGTGTCCTGGAGCAACTCTGACCAAGAGATGCATTATAACTTTGGTCAACAAACTCTGACTTGCACACTTTGCCTTCCACTTGCCTCACAAACATCACTTGTTTTCAACTCCCAAACCAAACAAGTCCCTCCCAGGGCAAACCTCTACTAGCAAGCAGAGATAGGTCTCCACAATGGTTTGTTCCAATTTGTAAACCTAGGATGCTGCGTATTGGTGTGGTGGGTTGAGGAGGTTAAAGATTTAAGTACTGTACTAAAAGGAAGTTTGTTTTTTTAATAGTTAAAGCTGTGATTGGTTTTTGGCCCTGTGTTGCTTTTGGGAAGCATGCCTGTTATACGCAATAAAAAGATCTGTGTGTGGTCCAGAAAGCAACACAAGGATAGTTGAATGTTAGGTTTTGAATGCAATAGTTTGAACTCTCATTTTATTTAAAATGGAACCCTTTAAAAAAAACCCTTCTGGAAACATGACATAAAATAATAGGGCATAAACTGTGTCAAATGTTTCATTTAAATAGAACAAAAAGATAAATTACAATTTTTCCCTTGGGCATCTTTATTGTCTTCTCCATGAGATCATTCCATCCTGAGGTAGTCCTATTTGTCTCCTGCTGGAGAGCTGATTTGTTTCCAGGTAACCATAACTGTGACCAGTCTCTTTGAAAATAGCCTCCCTCAGAGAAGGCAACTGAGATTAAATTCAGTACTGGCAATAGAAAAGCACTTTCCACCAAAAACACTTTCTTTGAGGACAGCAAGCCATCTTAGAAGTTTAGGGATACCCAGTGTATTGGATAGACTAAGAGACTAAGACTCTGGAGACTAGGATTTGAATCCCCCACTTGGCCAAGGAAGCCCACTGGGGTACTAGAACTGGTAAAACCATTTCTTATTATCTCACTTACCTGGAAAGCCCCATTAGGGTCACAATAAGTTGGTACCGATTTGACGTTACATAACTAATCAAAACTGTGACCAGTCTCCTTGGAGGAGAAAAATTCTCTTTTACCATTGAGAGTTACTAGTGTGATGGTACCATCAAGACAGTACTTTGGAGCAGATGTCCAGTGTCCTCTTTAGTAGAACATGCAGAGCCTTGAATTGCGATAGGGACAGGCATGACGATGGGTTTGTTTGCTTTGGGGGTCTTGTTGCTGAATTTTTTGTATTGTATTTCCATTTCTATTTTGTATTCATATTTATATTGAGCTGTATTTATATTTGACTTTGTAGCACAGCTGTAACATTGTTAGCCGCTCTAAGTTGCTTCGGCAAGGAGAGCGGCATACAAATCTAATAAATAATAACAACAGCAACAGCAACAGCAACTTACCATAGTTTGAAATAAGTAGAGTAATACATGTTACCATTGGAAGGAGCAGAGCTTTTTAGTCTAGAACAAAGGTTCCCAATGTGGGCCCCACACCCCACAGGGGGCCTTCAATTCCCAGAAGCCTAAGTCAATACATTGGCTGATCAGTGCCTTGGGAAATTGACCTCGGCTTCTGGGAATTGAAGTCCAAAAACCAAGGGTTGGGAAACACTGGTCTATTCTTTAAAATTACTTTAACTCAACTGGACCACTGTGAGTTTACATATACTGGGCAGGAATGTGAATTTGGAAGTTGATCTTTGAGATCTGGTGTTTGTCATGAACAGCATTTATTCCAGCATCCTCTTTTGCAACATCGTCGCATCCTCCCTTACTGACTGATTGTAAGCATAATGGACATTATACACCCAGTATTGTTGTTTGTTCTTTGGTCAATAAACATTCCATCACATTCTGCTCTTTGTTGGGAAAATGTGTGCATATTTATTGTGTGCACAATCATGTACCTTTGCACCCATGTATCAGCCCGGGAGAGTATACAGCTCCTAAGGATCGACCTTCTAAAGATGTGAGCTTCAGGGAGTTTATATATCTAGTAGAAATATGCAGAGCTCCAGGTCCCAAATTCCCCAGCCAGCTGTTAACCATGAACAAAATCTGCACATCTCTTTTATCCAGTTTGCTGAGAATGACTGTCTTGAATCAGTGAAATGGTTTGGATCCCAAAATGCTTTTGTAAGGAGCGGATCTTGTATCGCCAAGTCAGAAAGCTGCCAAGGAAGGTCAGCCATAAGCCACATTTATGTAACATTAGCAAGGGCATAAAACAATTCATAAATCTGCATTAATGGCCTGCAAGCACATGCAAAGGCACTTCCCTCACGTTCCTTTTGCAACCATAAATCTTAATTTAAAGAATAGTGGATGTTACAAAAGCCACAACTGGGAGCCTCTGGTGGGGCTTTTTCTGTTTTTCTTTTGGAAGACATGAATAAAGGACAGAACCTTTTAGAGTAAGTGCAATGTTTTTGAACACCTGGCTCTTACAGCACATAGATTTTTTTAAAAAATCGCATCAGAAACACACAAAGGTGCTTTCTGGGTTGAAAGGATTTTTGCTGAAGGAACTCCGCTCAGGGGATGCCAGAATGAGGCTCCTTTCACATCACCAAGATCTTTTCTCACCAAAGTGGTCCCTATTTATCTACGTACAGTAATACCTCATACAGTAATACCTCATATAACATTAGTATCGAATAACACTAAAATCGCATAACATCAAGGAATCTGGGGGGAAGAATTGCATCAGATAACATTAAGATCCTATGGGATGCTTCAGATAACAACCGCGAAAGCCTGTGTGGTTACAATGTATCTCTACGGATCCCATAGAGGATCAGATAACACTAAAAATCATATAACACGAAGACTTGTGGAACCAGGTTTTAGTGTTATATGAGGTTTTACTGTATTTGCAATTTCTTGCTTTTGTACTGCTAGGTTGGCAGGATCTGGGACAGAGACGGGTGCTTATTCTGTCATGCAGTATTGAGTTCTTGAACTGCCAACTTGCCAACCTTCTAGCTAACAAGGCAAGCTTCTTAACCACTGAGCCACCACAGTCCCTTAGCACATAGATAATCATAGAACATCAAGGAATTATTTCTCACCTGGAAGATAAGGCAGATGTTACAGATAAGGTAGTCAAATAATAATCACCCCACATTTTCAAATCAAAAGCTCTAGAACAGTTTGTTCATCGTTATCTACTAGCAGGATTCAACACTCTGAACTGTAGAGAAAGGCTACCAGGAACCAGTACAGAGTGAAATGCTCTTGATTTTGGGCATTAGTTGTCCACTTCGCTGCCTCATGCTATGCTAGTTAAGATCTCACATACTCTTCATATGGAGCACAATTGTAGTAGTCTAGCAAGGCTGTAGCCGAGATAAGGCATGAATGATTGTTGCCAAGTCACGTTAATTCAGGAAAGGTTGCCGCTGGTATCAGAAGTGGAATTGTGCCAAAAGGATTCCTTGTTACGCCTGCCTCTTTGGACTCTAGTGCAACACAATAAGCACACTATTGAATTTATAGGCCATATTCTGTTTAGAACTGTGGTTTCTCAATGTGAACCACATGCCCCCACAGGGAACTTCAATTTCCAGAAGCCTAAGTCAATACGTTGGCTGATCAGTCCTTTGAGGGACTGACTTAGGCTTCTAAGAAGTGAAGTAAACAAAAAAACCCAAAGGTTGGGAAACACTGAAGTACTTTCTTTTCCAGGAGTGGTTGGGGAAAGAATCACAGAGTAAAACACCTGCTCCTGGGACAGGTTAGAAAGCCAGGGCAGTAACTTCTTCGTCCAGCAACCCATTCTGCCTGAGCAGATTTTGGGGGCCCAGTTGCCCAACACCCTTCAGACTCCATGCTAAGATAAAACTTGTAGAAAACATTAGGTGCCATGAGCTGATTCAGACTGGTGTTGTGTTCATATTGCTGGGTTTGGATTTAGGAAAACTTTGCTCATCTAGAAAGCCCCCAGAAGGGCCTTGAGAAAGGTACTCTCATTGAGCTGTTGGGATAGGGTTGCCATACGTCATGGAAAATCAGGATTGTCCCAGATTCAAGGTCAGAAAAATTGTCCTGGCCAGTTCAATAAAAATCATGCTAAAGTACCGGATTTTTAAAACTTACTGATTGTGTATTATAACACATCATTAAAATAAATCCGAACTCTCACCATCAAACAATCAATTTCCTGCCACATATTGAGTTGGAATATACCTGGAGACAAATCTTAACCTCACCAAACACCACCGCCCGATAAGTGTGACTAGTGCATTTCCTGGAACTGAGGACATTAAGAGTTGACTACAACGTGATTTCTCAGAAGTATAACAGTTCATCTTACAGTAAGAATTAACTGTGGTAAATAAATTCATTTATGTATTGATATATTTAATGTTAAAGTGTTTTATAGCTGTCATTATATTATGTTTGTTTTAAAAAAGGCTATTTTGTAGATAACCCACCCAGTTTTGTCAAGTATAGTTCTGTCCCGGTTTTGTGGGAGATCATTATGGCAACTCTAGAGAATATGGTACAGTAAAATACTGGATAATGATTGGATCGGATAACGCTAAAATCGCATAACGTTAAGTAATCTGGGGAGGAGAATTGGATCGAATCACGTTAAGGTCCTATGGGATGGATCGGATAACAACCGCTAAAACCTGTGCAGTTACAATGTATCTCTATGGAGCTTTAACGTTATTCGATCCATCCCATAGGATTTTAACATGGATCAGATAACACTAAAAATCAGATAACACCAAGACTTGTGGAACCAAGTTTTAGCGTTATCCGGTGTTTTACTCTATATGAATCTTAACTGTTAAGAAATGTAAAGAAAATTAAAATATGAAATTCATCCCTTGTATGATTATCATGACACTCAGAACAGTTCTTCTGACGATGGCACACCAATCCTTCAGGTTCTTCAGCCATGAAGTCTGTCTATCTACATCCTGGGCCTCTCTTCTCAGGGATCTTTCCTTGCAGAGCGACTTGGAGTATTCTATATTTTATATTGTTCCTCATGATATGGCCAAGGTATCGGAGCTTTCTTTGCATATATATTGTACACTCTCAGGGAATTAATAAAACATTTGTAATGTGAGTATTTCCCACCTCTAGCTTCTCTGTAGGGTCAAAAGTATACCAATTTCTACTCCAACCCAGACCTTTTCTATTAGCAAGAAAAAAGTAAAAGGTTAAACACTGAACTAAATGAACTACAGTAAAACACCGGATAACGATTGGATCAGATAACGCTAAAATCGCATAACGTTAAGTAATCTGGGGAGGAGAATTGGATCGAATAACGTTAAGGTCCTATGGGATGGATCGGATAACAACTGCTAAAGCCTGTGCAGTTACAATGTATCTCTATGGAGCTTTAACGTTATCTGATCCATCCCATAGGATTTTAACATGGATCGGATAACACTAAAAATCGGAGAACACCAAGACTTGTGGAACCAAGTTTTAGCATTATCTGGTGTTTTACTGTACTAATAAGGATGGGCTATAATTATAAAATATGGTGTCATACATTCTCTGACATATTTTAAAAATTTCTATCAAATAAGTAAACCTATTGGGCTCATTTAGTCAGGGCTGGAGTAGAAAAGAGAATGTTGTTTTGAATTAGCTGCTTAATTGCACAATAAGCTTGCCCAGAAAAATATTTGTGCTACTTTGTGCTGAATCAGCGCTATGGGTTCAGTCACATCAGACAACCACACTCATTTCTTTCACGTGAGGGTTGGTGTCATGAAATCGCTAAGAAAACATTAAGTGCTGCAGCCTGTGCTCTTTCAGGCTCCAACAGAGTGTTTATAGAATTGTGTCTATGACAACAGGCAGATAATAGGTTTGTTATTATGGTTTTACCAATTATTTATATAATTTTAATATCATACATAGTTTCAGCACTGCAGAAGATGGGATGCTGCCATCCCATTTATATTTAGATTTTTTACCTCCATGATAAATTCCAGCAGGGGTCTGGACAGCAGCGTGGAAGAACAGTTGCCTTTTTAGCCAGCTTGTGGATTCCCCAGAAACATCTGGCTGCCCACAGCTGGAAATAGCATGCTATGTTGGGGTAGATCCCTGATCTCAACAGGCAGGTTTCTTGTGGGCTAAGCTAACTGTTATGCTTGTCAGATAATTCTGTTGGGATAATATCAGTCTTGCGTGCACGAACATTGGGTATCAGTGGGAGTAGGGCTTTACAAATTAATGTGATTATTTTTTCCACTAACTTGTTTGTTATAGTTCTTTTCCTGCCTCAGGCTGTTGAGACAATCTTCCACCCCTCTTCCGCTTGTTTTCTGCTTTCATTGTTTTTGCAGACAGCCCTCTTTTTTTCTGACCCTCCTACAAACAACAAGCACATATTGTCTCCTGCATGTTGGAGAATCCCTCCCTCCCTTTTTTCCCTTCTGACTGAAACTGCAGGTGTTTACTGTATAAGTAGTTACTTTTTTCTACTTTAAATGCTTATAGAGTGATTTTTTGAGTTAGTTTTATGTTCAATCCAGGGCAGCTGTTGTTTGATGAGATTGGGCTGATATTTACATTTCCGTGTTACTGTTTTTCTTTCCCTGTTTCTTTCTGCCTTATACTCTAAATAAAAGGAATAATGAAATTCCCAGAAACTTCTTTTTTACCAAGTTTCTCACTAGATTCAGCATCTGTGTGGTGAATCAATTACCAGCCTGCAGGAATGTTGTTTCATACAGCTTATCAAAGACATTGGACTGTATGTTTTCTTATCCCTTTCAAAAAAAAACCTCTCCCTAGAGCAGGGGTTCCCAACTACGGCCTGCAGTGTCATTTCATGTGGCCTACCACCACTGCATCTGGAAGTGCCATGTGTGGTTCCTTTTTATTCTACAGGCTGCCCCTATCATGCAGGCAGGGCAAAATGGCCATCTAGCCCCCAAAGCTGTCTGAAGGAGCGGGACCCGGCCCTTGGGTTGAAAAGGTTGGGAATCCCTGCCCTAAACAGAGAAGGGTAGAGAGAGCCCTTGTCATAGCTGGTTATGTAAAGTAGGTTGGGGTGGTGGTGGTACTAATGTCGCCATAGAAAAATAAGAGGTTCTTATTCTGAAGTTAAGCCTTAAGCTTCTGTCTGGAAAGATTATTAAGCTGTCTTTGCCAAAGATTTCAACATTCATTTTTGTATCTAAAGACTAAGAAAGTTATGTTTTTGGACCACAGCTCCAATAATCTGCCAACCACAGGGGCCATGGGCCATGCTGGCTGGGGGATTCTGGGATCTGCAGCCCAAGAATAGAGCCCTTCAAAGCTCCGCATTGGTACTATGTGAATTTCTTGCAAGGAAGGGCTCTGGGCTCGGACTATTAGTCAGTTTAATGGCTGTGGGGCAGGAAAGAGATGATAAACAGAGTCTCAGCCTTTCCATAGTTCTGTAGGCTTCTAACCTGGGGTCAAGTGCACTTGGATCTTCTCTCAACAGATTGTCACATGTCTGGATGTTAAGAACTTCCCGTTCCTTGGTGTTCTTTTCTTGAGAGACATGCTGTATCATCGTGCTAGTTATTAACACGATACCAAAGACTTCCATGTCCTCTTCACTGTAACCTAACTCTGCCTGCCTTATTCCTTGGCATCTGTAACATGAACTAAATCCCGTTCCAAATTAAAGCTGGTAAATTTAGCAGCAGGCCATGATATCACTGCCACAGTGAGTGAATGACGCTTGTTTCATTCACATAAACCCACTGGCTTTACACAGTATAGTCCTGCTTGTCCACCGAGTTGCTTGTTTACAAAAGATGTTGCTCCCACCTCTAAAGTTCATGAAAACCCAACATGTCTTGAGCACAAAAATAGCAGTGCAAATTAATTTGCATCCTGTCATTTAGAAGACGTGGTCTCCCTTTCTTTGTGAAATAAATCTACAAGCCTTTAAAGGAAACTTAGATTTACAGCCGTTCAGCCATACCCAGTGGTGGGTTGTCAAAAATTTTACTACACCACTGTGATGTTATGGACATCATGGGCGGGGCCAATGTCATGACATCATGATGTCATGTGCGGAGCCAATGTCATGACATCATGATGTCATGACATTGTGGGTGGAGCCAAATAATAATAATTTAAAAAAAAACACGCACACAGACACACACAGGAGTGGTGCCAACAGTGAAGCCTCTTTGAAAACTTCACATGCCTTGAAAACTCGGTTAGGGTCCCCATTAGTCAGAAATGACTTGACAGGATGCAGCACAACAAGTTTGATTAGCACTTTCCAAAATGCATTCATTTTATCATATTTTATTGGAAGCAATTTGGGTTTAAGTAATTAAAACGTGGAAGAAAGCCAACCTTACAAATTTATGCATCTTTACCTTACATCTGATCTTCTGAAAATTCTAATGAGTTTCACTGAATTGGTTTGAAACTCATCCAATTTTTTTTAAAATGTTGAAATATGGGTAAGAGATTCATTTACATATATATTTCAATAAACTGAAGTTAAATAGCAGCACTTTCAGAGCAGAAATGGGTATGAACTTCATTTCAACTCAATTTTGATTAGAATTGATCAAAAGTCACAATACTAAACAGGGAACTGATAGATTTGCCCATCTCTTCAGTTCCATTTTCAATCAGAATTTGGCAAAATGAACAAATTTCAAATGTAGAAGAAAGGGAAATCCACAGATTTGCCTATTTTCAGAATAATCATTTAAGTGGAAGCTGTTACCCATTTTGTCTCTTATTCTTTAAACTGTGTTAAAATTGTACTTTTTCACTACAAGACCTATTTGTGCATTGTTTCTAGACAGTTCTCGGACTAACCTTGGGCTCCACACTCACCACTTTGGGGAGTTGAATAGTACAATTGCATTCATGCACCAATACAGAAGTGTGACATTTAAAACTGAAAATGCATGATTGAAGGTATGTATATGTAGCATGGTATATTTTAAAATTTACACCCAGAAAAGACAGAGGAGTCTGGAAGAATACAATTTCAGTACATCAATTTAAGAAACACATCAGAACATCACAATACTTTGAAAAATTATACAACTTGAACATTTTCCCTCTGGTGCCAAAAACAGTTTTTCTCCCAAACCTATTTCACAATAAGGATTTTGCTGTTCTCTTCTATTTTGCTAATAGTTGTGGACATACAGTATGCTATAGTTGTCTAATTCATACAAAAACACAAAAGCTGGAATGCTGAACAACAAAAGTCCAAGTTTTCTTCTCAACTGTACTAGTATACTCCCACTGAAAATTAATTCGGGTGAGAACAACATAATGGACATAAAAGAATGCTTTAACAAGGGAAGTGTGATGAAAAAGAATTATTAACTGCAACAGATGTTGGTTGGTTAAGAATCAGGGCCGTAGCCAGGGGGGTGGCCGGGGGGGGGGATCAGCCCACCCAGAGCTAACACACACCCCTAGTAAGATTGTGGGAGTCAACTTAGTTGTTTCATGTCTGCCTCTTCACCCAATACCTACCACAGAGATTCCATAAGAGCCAGGGGACCTTGCAGAATGAGGTAAACTGTGTCAGAGAGTCTCAATAGAAATCTTTGTAAATCAGGCAGCAGTACCTGCTATGATCCTCTAGTCTACACCATTTTCAGGGATCTCTTCCACTTTCAACAGTACTCTTGGAACTGTTGTGTAGGACTGATGGGCATAAAGTGGCAGGATCATCTCTTTTTTCAGCCTCAATGACATGCTTGTTTGAAAAGTGGTGGCTGCAGTTTTATGACTAAGACAACTTTATGTTCACCTGATTCCCATTGGTGCAAATATGAAAAACTGGGGGTGGGGTAGGGATGGGTGCTATTTTTTTTTCTGAAGCTCATAAACTGAACTCTGTGAACAAGGACATTAAACAATGTATGCCCTAGTGCCTTGATGGCAAACCTTGGCACTCCTGCTGATCAGGGCTTCTGGGAATTGAAGTTCAAGAACAGCTGGAGTGCCAAGGTTCACCATCACTGCCCTAGTATCTAGGCACAAAACAAAACAGACCAGCATAATGCATCCAAAATAAGATCTAATAGGCATCTACAGGCTGACCATAACAGGCTTCTTTCATTGTTTCTAACACAAATGATCTGTTTGACATCCTTCTATCTCCATTCCAACCTTCCAAACATGGCTGTAGCATTTGAACTGTTTCCATTAGAACAGCCCCTCCCATTTCTGTGGGTTAGCAGCTCAGTAGCAGTGTACATACTTTGCATATAGGTGGCTTTAGATTTAATCTCAAGGGCTTTTCATTGAAGTATTTCAGATAGAAGCCCTAGAAAGACCTCTGCCATCAAACTGTGGAGAGCTACTTCCAGCCAGAGTAGATAACAAAAGCAAAATACTCCACCTGCTCTGACTTTGATCACAATAAACTAAAGCAATGTTAAGTTCAAAATCAGCAGTGAAAACCTTCCTGTTTAGAAAAGGTATTTTAAGTGGATTTTTAGATTTACTCTGGTCTTTGATACAGTTATGGCTTGTTTGTTCTTTCTTTGCTCTTTTAGTTTATTTTAGATTTGAGGTTCTGCCAATTTATTAGCTTATAGCAATCTGATTTTAAGTACTGAATTTTATATATTTATTATAGATCTTAAATGTTATTGGCAAAATAGAATTCCATAAAATAATGGTTTAAAATAATTTTTTAAAGTTACATTTTGAGAATTAGGGTTGTTTAAAGCACAAGTTGTAATTTTTTCTGATTTGCTGTCTTCATTCAAGCAAAGTGCTCAAAGTCTCCAATTTTACTATCTAGAGTAGTGGCTGAATCACATCTACAAGGACTTATATCAAAGAGAGTACTTTAAGCGCTATATATGTGTGATTGCTATTGTTATAACAGTCATTTGGGACTGCGGTGGCTCAGTGGTTAAGAAGTCCACCTTGTTAGCTGGAAGGCCTGCAGGTCAAGACCCGGGTACTGCATGACAGAATGAGCATCCATCTCTGTCCCAGCTCCTGTCAACCTAGCAGTCTGAAAGCAAGAAACTGCAAGTAGATAAATAGGGACCACTTCGGTGGGAAAAGATTTTGGGGACATGAAAGGAGCCTCATTCAGGCGTCCCCTGAGTGGAGTTTCTCCAGGAAAAAAATCCCTTTCAACCCAGAATAATTTCTAACACAAAATTATTATTATTACTCAGTCATTTGAAAAATGAAATGGTAATCTGGTTCATACATGATCAGCAGCCAATGTCCTCTCATACATGCGCTCCAGAATACAGTGTATACTTGCAAAACTTGGCCTGTCAGAAGGCAACTTACTCCAACAAAGGCGCATGAGATTGTACAGCTCCAGTGGGCAGTTATCCGGACAAGAAAGGACATTTCCATCTCTCACATAATAGATGACTTCCTCATGAGCCATTCCATAGTAGGGCTGCATGCCAAAGGCAAAGATCTCCCATAAGACCACACCATAGGCCCAGACATCTGATTCAGTTGTATAGCGGTTGTAGAAGATAGATTCTGGAGGCATCCAACGAATGGGAATGGCATCATTCTCATTTGCTTTGTAATAATCTGCTGAGTACATGTTTCTTGAGAGACCAAAGTCAGCAATTTTAACCACCATGTTTTCTCCCACTAAACAGTTCCTTGTGGCCAAATCCCGGTGCACAAACTTGCGTTCTGAGAGGTAGGCCATCCCAGCCGATACCTGTTTGGCAATGTAAAGCTGATCCGTACAAGAGAGAGCAAGCAAATTAGGGCTATAAGGTCTGATCCTTGGATCAAAGGTATTGTTGTTTAGGCTACAGAGGTTGCGTGGTGATCTGTTACGCAGATATTCATTGAGATCTCCAAAGGCCATGTATTCAAAAAGTAGACACATTGGCTTTCCAACAGCACAAACTCCTGAAATCAAGAAGACGCATTAAATAAATACTGTGCCATGCACAAGATGAACAAGTTTATATACAATAACTGCTATCTAAAGAGTTATGATGCTTAGGAAGGAAAGCTGCTGTTTCCATTCACAAATGATTACAGTAATACCTCGGATAGCGTTTACCTCAGATAACGCTAAAATCACATAACGTTAAGTAATCGGGGGGGGGGGAGAATTGCATCGAATAATGTTAAGATCCTATAGGATGCATCGGATAACAACCGCTAAAGCCTGTGCAGTTACAATGTACAGTTGTACCTCGCTTAAAGAGCATAATGCATTCCACAGGATTGCTCTTTAAGCGAGTTTGCTCTTTAAGCGAAACACCATTGTAAGTGACCAATGGGGGGGGGGATTGTGAACCCTGATTTATTTGTTAAGTGAGTTTTTGGTTGGTTTTATTTGTTAAGCAAAGCGAACATTTAGAGAAAATTCTGCTCTTTAAGCGAGTTACTCTTTAAGCGAGTCACTCTTTATGCGAGGTTTGACTGTATCTCTATGGAGCTTTAACGTTTATCCAATGCATCCTATAGGATTTTAACATCCATCGGATAACACTAAAAATCGGATAACACCAAGACTTGTGGAACCAAGTTTTAGTGTTAACCGAGGTTTTACTGTACTGTAATTAACAATTAAGGGAGAGAGAGTCCATGCAAAGCTTTCCAAACTATTACTGTACAGTATATGGAATTTGTATTTCCCCAATATTTCAAGTACAATCCTCCCTTCTGGAGTTATAATTTGGATAATCAGTGCAGTGTACACCCCTAAATCAACTGACATGAAAATAATACAAGGAGAAATTAGGAATGCATCGCTCATTATAGTGATGGGAATTCCAAATCCCAAAATTCTTCAAGTACTTGGGTAGCAGGAAGTTAGGCCAAAGTTCAGCCTATCCAAGGCCATGAAGCCTTTTCAGTAAGCACAATTTTTGTGTGAATCTGGTAGGTGGAAATTCCAGAATGGAAAATTGTGGAATTTGAAGGGGGCCCCCCAAAAAAAAGAAAGAAAGAAAGAAAAAAGGAAAAAAAGGGGGGAGGGAATAATAATTATTTCATGTCAGAAATTATTCTGGATTGAAAGGATTTTTGCTGGAGAAACTCTGCTCAGGGGACACCCAAATGATGCTCCTTTCATGTCCCCTAGGTCTTTTCCCAACAAAGTGGTCCCTTTTTACCTACTTGCAATTTCTTGCTTTCAAACTGCTAGGTTGGCAAAAGCTGGGGCAGAGATGGGAGCTCAAACCATCATGCAGTACCCGGGTCTCAAACTGCTGACTTGCCGGCCTTCCAGTTAACAAGTCACATGCCTAGTGCTTAAAACATTGAACTGCTAGCCAGGATCTACTCTTACCTATTGGGGATCAAAGCACTGACAGAGTTATAAAAATGAATTAATAGTGTGAAGATGGTTTTCTGCACTTTTCAGCCCAGAGGTTTGGTTGATGACGATCTAGGTAGACCTTCCTTCTCAACAAGAGATACCTGGTCTGTCCAGAATCCAATTAGATCACTCTTCCCTCTGGATGCTGCCTTGCTTTAATCCTAACCAGAGGCATGGTTTACCTACAACTGGCTAGATGTGACCTCAGCTGACTCACCAGCCCTTGATATACCAACCACCTTTCCTCTCTTCTGCCTCAACAGGCTGGTTTTCTGCCATCTTTATTATGGCAGTAGCCCAAGCTGATTTTGGAAATCTGGGGGAATGGGGTCTGTCCTCTAATTCTGTCATCCTGAGACAAAGCCCCAATTGTCTTTCCCTCCTTCTTTTAGAAACAGGTAATGGGGAGCTGGCACACTCCCTCTTTATTTCTGGTGGATCTTTTTGGGAATCACTGGGTACACTGTCAGCATGCCACACTCCCAGGTGTCTACAGTGGAGACACTACCAATGGCCAAAGCCATTATGAACTTTTATGTACCTTGACCACTTCTAGTTGGTAGCTTTCAAAGAAAACAATCAGCTAACATTTGTGTTACCATAGGATGGATGTTTGACCTGATGAGTGCAAAATCTGTGCACTGTGCCCAATAAAATGTTCTAGCTATATCCAGCCAGGTTCACTTCCTTGTGTTCTGCTTTACCAGCCAAACAGCATTTCAAGTTGGCTAGTGGAGATCATTCCAGGCATGTTAGTTGACTATGCACCTTAAGGGCATTGTTCCATTCACAGAACAATCCATCAGTCCAAAATAGAGACTTTGCTAAAACTATGTGTTATTCTATATGTGCTACTGAAATAGGGGTCTGGCCAGACATCCCGCTACAGTAATGGAGTAGACTATACAGCCAGCGACTCAACACCAAATGTTGGGTGGTGGTAAATAACCTGACTCCCTAAAGGAGCCAATGGCTACAGGTGGATGAGCCCCTTTAGGTGGGGTGATCCCCCCCCCCAGTGGAAGAAATGCCAGTGGAAACCATCATATTGGGCCCAATGGCAAAATGAGTGGAGGAGGAACTCTGATTCCCAACAGTCACGGAGGTGGAAGAGACCATGCCAGATGGACGGGCTGTGAAGGCGCACCTTGTCCATATCCTCAAGGCTGCGGCAGTCCATTGCAGTCCCAATGTTAAATCCTGCATATCTCATCTCATATGTGCCACAGGAGATGGCTCTGTGATCATAGTGTGTGGGTCAGTTCATGGCAAGCTGGGATCCACCTTAAACAAATTCACGCCATTCTCAGATATGAGTTGCAACTGCAGCTGACAATGACTAAATTAGGTTACCTGATACAACTAATATTTTATTGGAGAATGGAGTGTTCTAGATTGGATTTTATTAGACCTATTGAATCAGTGGAACAGACCTGTTGAATCAACGGAACTTACAGCAGAAGTGACTAAGTTTCCATTGGTTCAGTAGGATTACTGCAAGATTAACAATTGGATTTAAACCAACATTCCTACATTTACAGTTCTGGTGGTTTAAGGAACATTTCCAGCTAGCATTTAGTAGCTTAGGCATTCTGCTGCTGGCTTCACTCTTGCCTTTGGAGAAAAAGCAGACAACACTTAACATTTTGAAAATATCTGTGCCTGGCTGAAATAAAAGTGTGCATGTAAAAGGTCCCTAGGTCAAGTGATGTTAACAGTCCCACAACCCCACAGCATGAAACTAATTAATTGGTTTGGCCTTTCTTAATTTGTCTATTATCAGCAGCAGTGGTTGCAACTTGTATCCGAGAATTCATTTTTTCCCTGAAGCAGGAAAAATGCTGCTGGTGCGAATTTGTTTAAGGTGGATCCCAGATTGCCATGAAGTGAGCCACACAGTATGATCATGGAGCCATTTCCTGTGGCACATATGAAATGCAACATGCAGGGTTTAACACCAGGACTGCAATGGACTGCAGCGGCCTTGAGGATATGAACAAGGTGTGCCATCACAGCCAGTCCATCTGGCATGGCCTCTTCTGCCTCAATGACCATTGGGAATCAGAGTTCCTCCTCCACTTATTTTGACGTTGGGCCCAATATAATGGTTTCCAGTGGTGTTTCCTCAGTGATGGGAAGCAAAAAATTTCGCTACCACACCATGGGTGGAACCTATGTCATGGATGGAGCCTACATCATGGGCGATCTAGTCATGCCTGCCATATGGCCAAGTATACATCTGCAAACACAGGCAGCACCAGCTCTTTGGCTGTAAATGGAGATGAGCACTGCACCCTGGAGTCGGATATAACTGGCTTTTGAGCAAAGGAGACCTTGAACCACTTGCAGGGACAAAACCTGACATCAAATTTTGAATACCAATCAGTAATCTTCTGTTATTAGGTAAAGGTTGCCCTTGCTCGAAAACCAGTCATTACCAACTCTAGGGTTCAGTGCTCATCTCTGTGAACTTGATCCACAAAAGCTCACATTAAAATTCAGCAGTTAGTCTTTAAGGTGCCACAACGTTTTTGTCTTTTTGTTTTGTTTACTCTCTGATATGCTTGCACAGAATAAAACTTTTTAAATGGTAGGTGTGTTAGTCTGGGGAGGGCAGGGAGGTGGGCGTGGCCACCCAATTTTGCTATCCCCCTGCCCAAAGGCTACCCAATTTGCTCTCCCCCCCCCACCAGGGGTTGCAAACCTGGTCCTTCCCACCACTGCATTTTTTCCTGTGAGGGGACCATCACCCCACCTAAAGAGAGTCAGGTTATTTACCACCACCCAACATTTGGCGTTGAGTCACTGGCTGTATGGTCCACTCCATTACTGTAGCCGGATGTTTGGCCAGACTAGCTATCTATTATAACATGTTGATAACAAAGGAAGAGATTACTCCAATGGAGGATCCATTTCCTATTCTCATCCTTTTGCTTTCATATATATGCTGCCATTCCAGTCTGAAAAGTGATGTCAAATTCCTCTTTAAATGCCTGTTTTATAATACAGTATCTACATGGAAATAGTTTTTGACTTTGATTGATTACTAGTACTAATTGTATTCACATAGGAAACAGCACAGCTGGAAAACCTGGTGGCCTGTGACATGAGTTGGGGAAGAAGAAAAACAGTGTAGTAGCATCATAGGATGCATTGCATTATGGTAGGCTTATCCAGGAAGAAGGAGGAGACATTGAGAGTCAAAAGCTCTGTATCGTTTGTTACATGTTCCAAAGAAGTCCAGGTGATTTTTGCAGAGAATTCTACATAGGTGGACAGATAGACCTGGAACAGCATGAGAACCAACTCTCTTGGCTTTTGTGTTGTAGCCAGTGATGGGATGTTACCGGTTCGGACTGGTTCACCCGAACCGGTAGCGCCCCATCAGGAGGGGTCGCTGGGGTGGTGGTGGTAATGGCAGTTTGATGCATGCACACTAAAAAAAATGAACTGCACATGTGTCAAACGGAGGGTTGTCACATGCACAGACATTTTTTATTTTTTTTTATTTATTTATTTTTTTGCTCTGCCCACGATGTCATGGACGTCATGACGTCGACTACTCCCACGACGTCATTGACGTCATGACGTTGACTACGCCCATGACGTCGATGACATCATGGTGGGGTAGCGAAGGTTTCAGCAACCCACCACTGGTTGTAGCTGGTTGCCCCTATGATTCTGTGAGCACTGGGGGAGGAGCTATTTTAAATTTTATTTCAGAAATTGTGGGCAGGAAGGCAGCGTTAGGGTTCGGTACCTAATAGTTTGACAATGTTTGGATGATCAAATTCAGCCATGAGAGCTGCTTCTCTCTGAAAATCAGCCTGCATGTCCACTGAAGCCTCCTCTTTAAGCATCTTCACAGCCACCATCGTAAATGGCTCATAAGGAAGCAATCCTGGTGCCCTAATAAAAGAACGAAGGAAAAGAGGCATTGAAGATTGTGACTTTTGAAAATTCACAGTCATTGCCCAAGACATTCTGCTACTTGAAACAGAGCAGCAACAAATGGTGCCCAACCCCCACCCAGTACAGAGTGCATAGTATCTGAGTCAGGGAACTATGTTTTACAGATGAGACATCAGATTCAACAAGTATCTCTCCTTATCCATAGCAATAAAATACGACAACAGAACAATTAGCTCCTTCCTGATACTCTTTGTCCTGATCTACTGCCTGAGGAGAAAGGTGAAGCTCTGCATGTCATGTAGAGCCTTGACATTAAGCTGTGAATGGTTGTCCAAAACCATTTTGGCATTCTGTTTCCCAATTCTATCATGTTGTGTCTTTGAATGTTTGACTTTGGTTGGTGAGAATGCCATGCTGTAATCCTACCCATGGCCTCTGTGAGTATGACAGTATATAGAAAGTATCTGCTGCCTTAAGAATGAAGTGGCCACACACAGCCAACTTGCTCAGCTGTTCCTTAAATATCAGGGCGTTTTACTATTCAGAAGCTGTAGGAAGTTCTAGTCTCCAAAGCAAACTTCCAGTTCTTGCAGTGTCTGCTCCAGACATGTGGCAGTGTAACAGGTGCCGTTGGCTACAGTAAATGTCACATCATTGTCAAATGCCAGAGAATGGCAAAATGCCCATCTGAAAACAAATCTTCCAGGAAAGCAACACAGCTGTAGTGCAGCCTATGTAGTTTTTGCAACCACAAGTAACATAATTCCCTGTAAATATCTCGGCTATAGTTAAATGCCTTTTTGACCTCTGGTTTTTGGGAAGCTTTGGACTCTCACAATGTGTAGAAAACTCTTTTAATGTCCTTTGAATGGCAGTGTATCTTATCCCCCTAAAATGGAAAAGCAATTGGTTTCTGACTTGTTCTCTGCTGATAAAGGGCATTTACAGAATTAATTATAATTTTATTGAGCATTTGGCTTAGTGGTTAAGATGCTGAACTTGATAACTGGAAGGTTGGCAGGTCAGCAGTTTGAGACACGAGTGCTGCATGACAGAGTGAGCTTCTGTCTCTGTCCCAGCTCCTGCTAACCTAGCAGTTCGAAAGTAAGAAATTGCAAGTAGATAAATAGGTACCACTTTGGTGGGAAGGCATTTCAGCCATCCAAGTTCTGCAACTGGAACAGATGACTGAAACAAAACAGGTTTGCCTGTGAACTTCCATATTGGCTTAGTTTGCTTTATGACATGATTTGATATCTTTCCTCATTCTAAACAATTAAATATTATTTATTTAATCATTATTTCTATTATATACCATATCAGTGCCATATCTGTTGGCCAAGTTTCCTGCACAAGTGGAAAGAGATCCTAAACATGTACTGTCATACATGTGGTTGCAAAACACTGTATATTCAGTGCATACTCCACCATATCTGCTTACTTCATTTCCCCAGACAATCTAACACAGGGGTGCCCAAACTTTTCAGGCCGCGGGCAGGTCATGTGGTTCTGGGAGCTGGTCACTATGGCCTGGGGGCTGGATGCGGCCCCTGATGTCAATTCAGCCGGCCCACGAAGCCATCATCACTCCTGGATGCGGAAATAAAATGCGCCCATATGGCCACAGTTTGGACACTCCTGAGCTAACATCTAGCTCAGATTTCAGAACGGGCACTCTCTTGATATAACTCTCTGAAAGTGTCAGAGGGGAATAACTTCCCAGTTTTCATATCTCCTTCCTGTTTTCTTGCAATGGAAAGTATTAATCGTTATATCACCAGTTTCTATGAAGTTTATATGAAACAGCTTTTGCCAGCTTGTTTAGGGGGGGAAACCCTCCACCCTAACTAAAAAGATGCACAGTCAGGTTCAGAAACTTTGGACTAAAGTGAACCTTTTTGGCATGTGGCCTCTGAACCCACCCCAGAGAAGATGAAAAGAAACACTTAATGGGAAGTGACTTTTTGCCAACTACTCCTGATTATCTGTAAATGGTTAGAGGAAGTGATTTTTTTAAAGATAGATTATTGCTATGTTGCATCATTTTGTTTAAATTAAGAAAAATGTTTTTCTTATTTTAACTCTGTACTGCCAATCAAGGACCTGCCCACAGCCACAATTTTGTTCAGCAATATACAGGCAACCGAAGAAAAAATATTTTTATGTAAAGAAAGTGATTGCAACACATGAACAATGATCAACAGATATAAAATAATCACTTCAAAAATGCTCAGGAGAAGTTTTCAATTTTGGATCCGCTGAAGGTATTTGTTACCCACTGCAACAAACTGGATGCACCCTTTGACAGCTGCAATGCTCCCATATATGCTGCCCTCAGGTGCTGGGGATGGCATATATGGGGATGCACCAAGAGGCATCACATCTTGGGAGTGAACTGGGCCTGCTCTTGGACAAGATTTTTTTTTTAAAGGTGTACTCCTCCATCCCCCAAACCACATCTCTTTGTAAAGCAGACTCAATGTCCATCTGGACAGGCCCTTTCTTTCATAATCCATGCATATTAATATTTATCTTTCTAACACTGAAGTTTCACTTAGAGATAGACAAGTGTTTACCTAGCTTGAAATACTCGTCCAAATGCTCCTTCCCCGATGTCTCTCACATATTCAATGTTGTTTCGCGGGTACTCCAGACTGAATAATTTTGGGTTCAGCAGTAATGGCATCCGCTGGTACATGGGATTCGGATGCAGTCTGTCCAATAAGAGCTCAGAAGGAAGAGTTGTCAAGGCTGGTGGCGCTGAATCTCTGGAACAATGGAGAAGAAGTTGCGTCTTGGGAGCAGTAAATTGTGCATTTTGAACAACATTTTTAAACCCTAAAAGAGTTGGTCTTTTAAAACCCTGAACAGGGTGCAGGGAAATACAAAGAATACAGTAAATAATAGTGCAGGGTAACCTTATCAGAAAGTCAAAGGATACCCATTTATTTTATTTTATTTATGCAGTTTGTATAACTGCCCCAATCGATGTGTGACTCTGTGTGATGTACAACATTCAATTCAAATATATAAAATCCCCAATGCTTAAACTATAGAAACCCTTAAAATTCCTAAAACACTGAAAACCTACCTCCTACCCGCACCAATTAAAAATCTAGTTAAAAACTATTAAAAGCATGAGCGATCCTCCTCTAAATGAGCCGGGGAGTGTTGCTCCCTCCCCACCTCCCCACACTTGCCCTGCCAGCCAGGTTTTCAGCTCTTTCCTGAAGGGCAGCAGCTCTGCCTGGACTTGCAGTTCAACTGGCAGGAGGTTCCATAGGACAGGAGCAGATACCAAAAAGGCTCTTCTTCTAGTGCTGGAGATGCATAGCCGATGGTACTTTTAAAGACCCACTCCAATCCACTCTAGTGGGACAGACAGATAACCTGGGGTGATGCGGTCTCTTAAGTATCCTGACCCACTACCATGCAGTGCTTTAAAGGTCATCACCTGAATTGCACCCAGAGGCACACTGGCAACCAATGCAGCTCTCATAGAACTATTTATATGCCAGGAGATAACGGAGACAATAATTTGGATGGAAGAGGAGGTTTAACTCCTTTGCCTATGACTACCCCTATGTATGTTTCTGAATTTCTACCAAGGAGTGTGACTAATGTTTCAAAGAAAAATGAAATTGCCCTATGTGAAAGTTAAATGTGGCAGGAGGGTTTTCGGAGCATTTTAGTACCATTTTGGGATTATTATTTTTTTGCACAGCTAAAACACACTAGTTTGGGACTTCTGATGCCAGGCAGAGCTTCTGGCACTGCCTGGGTTCCCCACATGGAACCAGGAAGTACCCAAACATCCCGTTTTAGCTGCTGAAACGGAGTGGGGACGTGGCAAAATAATAATAATAATCCCAAAATGGAGCAAAAATTCTTTGAAAACCCTTCTGCCACCATGGAAAGTGGTGGGGGCTGTACATGAAGCTGGAAAAATGGTACGATTGCCAACAGCAACAACAAAAACGTAAGCACTGGGAGCAACTATGCCTCTGGCTCCAACAGCTGAGTGTCAGGGGCGAGAACAGCCCATGGTGGGAAAATTTTGGGAACCCCTGATCTAGGGCTGCAATCACAACTGAACTAGCTAATACTCTTCTTTCTATGTACCGTAATTCAAAATAGAAATTTAGACTAGAACTCAAGCCTAAGTATATGCAATTTAGGTTCAATGTGCCTTATGTCCGAATGGTTTAAGAAAGGTTCATGCTTTTCAGGAGCCAAACTTCTAACCATCTTCAGTTTATTACCTTAAATATCTATTTTGGGAGAACAACTTCCAATATCCCTTAATTAAGGCAATTTCAAATTTAAACCCCAGTTCAAAGACCATATTTACTGTAAAAAAAAATCTCTGTAAAATGACTTTCTCTATATACCTCACCTTGTTTTATTCTTCCAATGCTTCCTCCTCCGACAACAAATAAGAGCAGCAATAATGAAAAAGATTAGTATTGCAAAGCTGGAGATGATGGAGATGATGACTGTCATGGAATATGTTGGGGAAAAAGAGGATGATGAAGGGTAATATGGTGCAACCATACTTAGCTTTGTTGTCCCCAATGTGAACGATTCTATAATAAAAAAAGAAGAAAAAGAATCATTTGGATTTTAAAGGCATTTGCCAGTAGAGTGTTTGTGATAATACAAATGCACATTGTCAATGAAAAAGAAGTGTTTTGTTCCTGACCTGTGTGCTATTCAGGATATTTTCTGAACAGGAATCTAGTCAGGGCTAGGTTTAGCAGAATCTTAAAGTCTGCCATTTTTAGGCTGCTGCCACCCTTCCCCCAGGTGTCTACAAGATTTATTTATATACCTATAATAATCAATTGTCCACAAGTCATTTCAGAGTTATGGTGACTCTTTTCAGGGGTTTCCAAGTAGACAGAACTCAGAAATGGTTTACCATTCTCTATTTCTGGGGAGCGCCCTGGGATTGTGCAGCTTGCCCATGGATGCACAGGCTGACTCTTCTCTAAGGAAGCACAGTGGGGAATCAAACTCCCAACCTCTGGTTCCACAGCCAAAAACCTAAACCCTTTTTTGAGGCGTCGTGGGATGCAGCTTAAGCACACCTTATTCCCATCTGGCTATATATTTAGAATGATGGTTTAGAATAAATTAAAGTGGTTTGGAACATATTATATCTACAATATAGTCTCACAGATATGAATGAAAAGTGACAGACGTTTTCTCCCTGTCAGGTGAAATTGATGCCTTTTGTTATATTTTGGGACTTCAGAAGTGTTTATTTTAATACAAAAACATTACATTTTCCATAAAATACTTTGGTTTTATGCAAAACCATTACATTTTGTACAAAATATGCTTTCTGTATGCAAAATACATCTTTGCGCAAAATTGTTTGGTTAATACTGTAACAACCAAGGCATTCCTCTTTTCTCTCTTGTGCAGGAACAAAAATCTCACAGTAGTTCAGGGGTGGCCAACCTTCTTTGCTGTGGGATTGACTACGACCCCCAGACAGCTGAGCGGGCCTGACCATGACCCCGGAAACAGAAGCAGACACATATATGGCTGTCATAAATGTGTCCACTTCCATGTTTACAACAGCTGTAGGTGTGTTTACTCATGCAAGGTGGCATTTCACAGCCGACGTAACCAGTGCCCACTTCCACTTCTGGGTATGGCGGTGGCAATGGAACAGATGGAATGGCACCACAGGCCATAGGTTGGGAATCCCTGCAGTAGTTGAATGGTTTTGTTTTTCGAAAGAGTGTCACGGCGTATCTAATAATAATAACATTGTGCAGTCAAATCAATTCCAATTTAGGACACCTTTTTCCAGGGTTTTGTAGGTAAATTATACTGAGAAATGATTTACCATTCCCTTATTCTTTGGGCACCTTTGGATTGTGCAGCTTACCCAAAGCCACACAGGCTGACTTTTCTCCTGGGAAACATAGTGGGGAATCAAACTCCCAAGCTCTGCTTTCTTGCCTGGACATGATCTATCAAGGTACCCTTTACTGCCAAGAATGAGAAAACTTACAAAAATATTATACAAGTAATACCTTGGATAACGCTAAGACTTGGTTCCACAAGTCTTGGTGTTAGCCGATTTTTAGTGTTATCCGATCCATGTTAAAATCCTATGGGATGGATCGGATAACGTTAAAGCACCATAGAGATACATTGTAACCGCACAGGCTTTAGGGGTGTTATCCAATCCATCCCATAGGACCTTAACGTTATTCAATCCAATTCTCCTCCTCAGATTACTTAATGTTATGCGATTTTAGCGTTATCCGAGGAAACGTTATCCGAGGTATTACTGTATTTTTAGTTATAGTGTCGACAGTTTGAAAGTACTAAATCCAGAGCTTTCTGAGGTCACCACACAAAAATAACATGTTCTACTAGTGTACATTTTTATACCTTACCATCATCACAGTGGGGCACATTGCAGTATTCCCATTTTATAGAAGCATCCTCTGTGTAACACCATGGCCGATCATTTTCACCCCCTGGATTGCGACAGTAGTTGAGTGCATTGGAGAGCTCAGGAAAAAACTGAAAAGTTTTTTCATGTGAATGAGGTACCTAAGGACAAAAAAAAAATACACTCAATAGCTTAGAGCAGTGGTTCCCAACCATTTTTAAGCTATGTCCCACCTAAACATCTCTAAAGTCTTGATGCTTCCCCCACCACCAGCTATGACATATAATTCTTATTATTCAAAAAGTGAACTCCTATACACTGGAGGAAGCCTAAAAGGCCATTAACATGGCCTTCAAAAAGCTTACAAATTGTCTACCTTAAAAATCAACTTGCCCCCACTCCCCTCTGGGAATCATGGGCTTAGAGTAAATTTCTCTTACAAATTTTTCAGAGACAATCTAAACAAAATATTCATGTAACTCTATCTTCACCTACAGATCTCTCATTTTAGTTCCATACTAATCAGCACAGTTACTATTTTATCACTCAATTTAAGAGTAATCATTCTCAAAAACAATGCCTAATTTGGAGAGGTGTTCGTCTAAGAATAAAATTGACGAAAAGAAACCCCCAACTCTATCTTTCCACCAAAAACAGCTTCCATCCCAGTTGCCTAAAATGTGGGTGTTACCACAGAGACTACCGTGAATACCTTCTCACCTGTTCACTCCATTTCTGACAAGGAATGCCCGAAGCTGTGACATTGATTGAACCTTCGTAAGTCAACCCATTGCCTTTGTAACAAGTTGCTGAAGAGGAAATACAGCAGGATAATAGAATAAGAAAACACATTCCATTTGTTCGAACAAATCATATTTGCTTCAGAAGTACTGAAAGGCTACCAAGTTCTCCTTTGAGAGTTAAGTAGGAAAGTCCACTCTACCATGAGGGCCACTGACTGGCCTTGAGTAGGTCAGGTTCTTTATATAATTTCCCTCACATGGTTAGTTCCATGGGAGCTTTCTTAAACCTCTTAAGGTTAAGCTATCTTTTCAGACCCATCCTACTGGACAGTAAATGGGCTAAAATTCAAACTACAGAAATCCTCCTGCATGCGTGTGTGTGTTCCATGCCTCAGAACTTTAAATTTTAAAATAAACATGTTCTATTGTACACTGTTTGGGACCAGTAACAGATTGTTATTGTTTCCAAAAGTGATGCTGTTAAACTGTTATCATGGCTGTCACAATCTTTGAACATAGATGAAAAGTCTTGCCAGTTACTTCAACAGGGCAATTCTGTTTACTCTATATTGAAAATACTTGGACGAACACCTTACAAAGTAAAGGTTTCCTTGGCACTTTCTTTTCAGATGTCCTGAAATACAATCTCACACATACATACACAAAATCGAGTTGGAAACAATGTGGGTAATAAACTGTCAGGATTGTTGGAATTCTCCTTTCTTATGAGTATTAGTTTAGTGAATGAAAATGAACTTCCATAACAGAATCCCTTTCTATAAAAATCCTTCTCCCTGGCAGTTTCCTCAGTAAATCCAAAAGGATGATCATCAGGAATTAAAAATTGCTTCCATGTAGAGATGTGTGTCATGTTGGCTGTAAAAATTATAAATCATCACAAACGAACCTTCTATGTTCACAGACAAGATACCCCTGAATTCCAATACTGTACTTTAAAAAGGTCAATGTATGTGGGAGGGACTGCTTATGAATTTTTCTGCAGCACGATTAATTGACTGACTACCAGATACCAACTCTACAGATTGACAGGGGATACATTTGTACCTTTGCTGATTCCATATGTGCTAAAGGTGACTCTTCAAACTCAACCCTAGTGGCTCTCTCCACCTTAGCCTTTTCTGTGTGAAGCAAAAGTCAGACTTCACGTATTATACTGTCTCTCTGGCAACCAGCTTAAACCAGGTCACCTTGTCTACACATGCACCAGCAGCTTCACGTGTGCATTTGCTCTCCCTCCTGCATTCACCAACTCTATCTCTCACACTCACCCACCCACCCACTCTTGCTCTGTTGCCTTCCCACTGTCTTGCCCACTCTTTCATGTGCAGTGCCTGCCCCACCCCATGCACTTTCATGGGCCTATTTTTACATGTGCAACCATTTTCTCTTACTCTCATTCTCATTCTCTCATGTACTCAGTCTCACTCTTTTTTGCACAAAGTTGTAGCATTTGGAAGTAACTACCTATATGAAACTCCCCCCTCTGTCATCGCTGAGGCTACTGACCACTGCCACCACTGAAAAAGGCTCTTTCTCCTGCCATTGAAAAAGTAGCAAATTACAACCAATTAAAAGAAAAAGAAAAGAACTTGGTTCCAGCTTGTTAATACAGAATATAACTCTTTCCAAAAATACATTATAAAAGTGGTTACTTCTCCGCTCTGATATACCTATTGATAATACAAACCTCAATCACACCATATGGGAGAGACAGCTGTTGTGAAAATGTTATGATTTAAAGGTCCGATCTGGAATCTTACCAAATAATGTTGAAATAAGGTTTGAGTGTCTGCCAATGGCTTCTTCTGCATGCAACATTAATAAACATACTTTGGACTCATGCTGTTCCTTCTCTATCCTTCACACCACTTGTGAGCTGATCTGAAACCTCTATTCTGTTTTTCACATATTAGTTTTGTATACAAACCAAGAATTTACAGCTGGACTTAACTATAGTTATCATTAAGATAAGGTCATGACTCGGGAAAGAGCCTTTTCAGTGGCGGCACCAACCCTATGGAACTCGCTCCTGGTGGAACTGCGTCAGACCACTTGCTTACTGACATTTAAAAAGCAGATAGCCTGCTTCTGTTTAGGGAGGCACTTGAAAAGGGGTCATCATCAGCCTAGTCTGTGGCTTCTCGTCATCCCCCTGCCCATTGTTAATTTACGCCGGGATTTTTTATTGTTCTTGTTCTTGTTCTTGTTCTTGTTCTTGTTCTTGTTCTTGTTCTTGTTCTTGTTCTTGTTCTTGTTCTTGTTCTTGTTCTTGTTCTTGTTCTTGTTCTTGTTCTTGTTCTTGTTCTTGTTCTTGTTCTTGTTCTTGTTCTTGTTCTTGTTCTTGTTCTTGTTCTTGTTCTTGTTCTTGTTCTTGTTCTTGTTCTTGTTCTTGTTCTTGTTCTTGTTCTTGTTCTTGTTCTTGTTCTTGTTCTTGTTCTTGTTCTTGTTCTTGTTCTTGTTCTTGTTTTGAAGTTTCTTGTTTGAAGAAACTGACAAAATTACAACCTGGGTTTAGTAGAAAACGGCCTCCATGCTTTACTTTATTCTCACAGGTGAGAATTTTTTTAAAAAAATGTTTTCTTTCCACCAAGAACAATTATGAATATTTTTGTTCATTTTGCCATTTTATTGCAAAAATTAAAAAATCAACAAAGTTGTTTCTGTGAGAAGTAAAACATGTATTTTGTGTCAAACTCTTGTTCCAGTGCTAGAAGAGTTAGAATTCTATAGGCAGCAAAGGTTTTCTATACAAAAGACAATATTATGTATAAAATACAAGTTTCTGGAGGTTTTATTTTGTGGTAATGCTAGTGCTCAGTCTGACAGAGGAGAAATAAAATCTAAAAAACATAATTTTTAAAATCATGTCAGAAGCACACAAAGGTTCTTTCTGGGTTGAAAGGATTGTTGCTGGACGAACTCCGCTCAGGGGATGCCCGAATGAGGCTCATTTCATGTCCTCAAGATGTTTTCCCACTAAAGTTGTCCCTATTTATCTACTTGCAATTTCTTGCTTTTGATCTACTAGGTTGGCAGGAGCTGGGACAGAGAGAGGTGCTCATTCCATCATCCAATACTCAGGTCTTGAACTGCTGACTTGCCAGCCTTCCAGCTAACAAGGTGAGCTTCTTAACCATTGAGTCACTACAGTCCCACGTTTGACAATGTTTAACAGAGTATCTATCATGATGTGATGAGCCACTCTTTTTGGTCAAGAATGAGAAAAATTGCAAGTACAGTAAAACACCGGATAATGACTGGATCGGATAACGCTAAAATCACATAACATTAAGTAATCTGGGGAGGAGAATTGTATCGAATAACGTTAAGGTCTTATAGGATGGATCGGATAGGAACCGCTAAAGCCTGTGCGGTTACAGTGTATCTCTATGGAGCTTTAACCTTATGCGATCCATCCCATAGGATTTTAACATGCATCGGATAACACTAAAAATCGGATAACACCAAGACTTGTGGAACCAAGTTTTAGCGTTATCCGGTGTTTTCCTGTATTGGTTACATCCTTTTTCTGAAGGAAGAGAAAAGAGCTACTAAAGCTTATCATTGGATGGGATCTTAGAAGCATCATTTCTGTCCAGAGAACACCATGAGTGAAATATCAGGCATTTATTCTAACAAACACCAGATTCTAAAAGGGAAATACTTACTTGTTATGTCTTCCTTTTTAAGGTCTGATAAAAGAAAAGGACAAGTAAGTAGTAATCAATAGCGGAATTATTCTAAAACAGCTTTTTCTTGTTGATGTATTTATAAGGTTAGTGATTTTTCCACGACCACTGACTGGAGGACCTCGCTGCTTCCCCCGCACTCCACACCACCAGCCAGGGATGAGAAGCAGCTGTGACCACCACCACCACCCTCCTGGCCCCGCCTGGCCAGAGGGTTGAAAAGACACCATGGCCATGGGCTGGAGGAACCTCGCCACTTCCCCCCGCAGCCCACGCCACCAGCCAGGGATGAGAAGCAGCTGTGGCCACCATTGCCACCCTCCTGGCCCCGTCTGCCCAGAGGGGTTGAAAAGATGCCACAGGCTGGAGGACCTCGCTGCTCCCCCCCCCCAACAGCCCACACCACCAGCCGGGGATGAGAAGCAGCTGCAGCTGCCATCTGGCCCCACATGACCAGAGGGTTGAAAAGACACTGGGGCTACCAGGGTGCCCTTATATTCTGTATCCCCTTCCCTGGCCGGGAGGGGATAAAAGAATGGTCAGGCCTCACACTGTCCGAGGCCCCACCCTCTCCTGGCTGGGGAAGGGACAGAGAGCTACCCTATTGTATTGCATTTTTATTCTTATATTAGATACATCGATTGTATCGACTGTATTGTATTATGATGTTGTATTTATATTTTATATTGTAATATTGTTGTTTCATGGAATATTAGCCACTCTGAGTCACACCGTTGAGTAGGGTGGCATACAAATCTAATAAATGCATGAAATGAATGAATGACTCAGCCCCCAGATTGAAAAATTCGGAACCCCTGGACTAGAGCTTCCTTAGTTTTGAATGACCCTATATCTTATGAATATACCAGGAAACTCGTTAAGAATGGGGCTAATATGTTTCCAATTCCATCTTATTCCTCCCTCCTCTGGGACCAATGTAGATTTCTGATTCCTACAGTAAGCCAGGGATGGAAAGCCAGGCAAAAAAGTCAGGTTGATAGCAGCTCTCAAAGATTCACTGCTTCCAACTTTAATAGAACTCCTTCTAAGAGTAATTTCACAGCAGCCTGTGTTTGAACCATGGCTCACACAATGAGCAGCTTACCCAAATGTGGGATCCTTGTGCAAGCCTTTGGATCCTTGTGTATGCTGGGAAGTCTGTTGCACTCAGGAAGGGTCAATAGCATCAGTCCAGGTTTGTAGATTCCTTTGCGGGCATTTTCTTCCATCGAAAGCCATTCCTTAAAGCAGTAGAGATCCTTTACAGCAAGGCAATGCTCTCTACATTGTTTTATAAACAACAGTGGAATTATGTTCAATTGTGTGATTAAAGTATTGCAATAGCAAACAGAATACAAATGTCTCATTAAATAGCATAAATCACAATTGCAGTATTAATGCTGATGCTCTTTTAAATAGGATGTGTGGTCCATCTACTGATATATGCCAATCTTTGAGGCAGAATCACTTTGGAAATAATACTTCTCAAATACAGTACTATACATTATTTATAGTAAATAAAGTAATAAGAATGAATGGCTCTTCTTAGAGTATTTTTATACTTGGATTTGAGAAGTTTTTTTAAATATTGGGTCTATACCTCTGTCATTGAAAACAACTTGGTGCATCAGCTTCAAATGCAAGCTCCATGGACAGCGAGGAGAACAAATAGGTCAATCTTAGAAGAAATCAACCCTGACTGCTCCTTAGAAGGTCAAATTGTAAAGATGAAGCTAAAGTACTTTGGAAATCAAATGAGAAGAGAAGCTTCACTTGAGAAAGCCTTGATGCTGGGAAAGGTGGAGGGCAAAAGAAGAAGGGGGCGGCCAAAAATGAGATGGCTAGATGGTATTGTAAACACAATGGGCACAGAGCTGAGTGAGTTGAGGAGGATGGTGGAGGACAGAGGTGCCTGGCGGACAGTGATCCATGGGGTCGCAGAGGGTCAGAATCAACTGTGCGACTGAACTACAACAATGGGCCATGGGGTCGCAAAGGGTTGGAATCGTCTGTGCGACTGAACAATAACAAAGAATGAGCTGCTGACTAAAAACTAAAGATGAGAATGTGCTGTATCCCAGCTATAACAAGCAAACATTATCACATTGTTTTCATATCAAAACATGAAAATGCTATTTATTATTCAAAGAAATCTGAGAAAGTTGGAAAGAATTAAACACCCTAATCCAGGAAATCAATCCATAAATTATCTATAAACATAAAAAATAAACATAGATATCTTAGTTGTACTAACAGGTAGTGGCAGCAGTGTGTAAGCTGGCCCCATATAAACTCTACATGATGGAGAGAGTGCATGGAATGTACGTGAGAATGGATTTTGAAATGTACTTTAGAATGGATTTGGGAAGGCATAATGTTCTGAGAATGACCTATGAGTCAATACACACACATACACACTTGGGGTAAAAGGTGTAAACATTTGCTGGCCAAGATCCCAGGAGCCATGCAATTGGTTCCATGTGCTCATAAACAGCAAATCCTTCATCCACACCATGTTGAAAGCAAACAGATTTGGAAACTCAGTCACGTTGAAACCATTTTATGATAATATGCAAGAAAAATAGTAAAATGCAAGCCTCTGGGTATGCCTTTAAAAAACTGTTTCAGTCAATGCCATATTAAAGCCACTGGCAAGAATAGGCATTTGATGTAGAATACCAGAAGACTCAAATCCAATGTAAACAAGCTGCATGATACAGAGGGATGTTATTGTCCAGATGTGCTGCTTGTGGGCTTTGTATTGGTCATTTAGTTGGCAACTGTCAGAACAGAATGTAGGAACAAATAAGTCTAACCAGCTGGAATCCTCGTCTGACCTGAGAACTCTTAGGCCACTGATGGCGAACCTTGGCACTCCAGCTGTTCTTGTCCTTCAATTTCCAGAAGCCCAAATCTCTGTGAATTCACACGAATGGGTTTACTGCACATACAGTAACCCATTCGTGTGGATTTCCAGACACATGGCCTTCTTGAAGTCCAAGAGTAGCTGGAGTGCTAAGGTTCTCCATCATCTCCATCATGGTCAAAGGCCTTTCTCCATGTGGCTTCACTAAAGTACAGTACTGTATGTCCAAAAGAAATCTCTACTGCACTTACTGATTCTAAATGAATTCAGAACTTTTACAAGATCTTTTTAAGGGTTTCATTGTTTTATTTTGGGAGGGGGATGTTTTATTTTGGCACTTGATCAAGAGCTCTATCTCTCTCTTCAGCTTTTCTGTCTTGTTGATGTTTTGTCAAGACATTTTAGCACCCTGTACATTTTGGGGTTTTAAAAAGAAACAGGATGATGACCTAGATATCAATTTTTAAGCTTCCTGTCTCTTGTTTACATCACACTAAATTCCTTAAGTCAGTGGTTCCCAACAAGGGGTACACAGCCCACTAGTGGACTTCAATTCCCAGAAGCTTCGGTCAGTACATTGGCTGATCAGTGCTTTGGGGAAATGACTTAGGCTTCTGGGAATTGAAGTCCAAAAACCAGCATTTGGGAAACACTGCCTTAAGTCAATGGAGAAATCATATATATTCAGTTATCCTAAAGTGCACTCATTTTCCTCCTCACATGTGCAAATTTTATCTTGAAAAAAGTCACCCTTTCCCTATAGGACACAACTATTACTTCTAATACCATTTAAATCAGGGGTCCCCAACCTTTTTAAGCCAGGGGCGAGGTCATAGTCTCCCAGTCAGCTTCAAGGGCCAGATGGCAATTTTGTCTTGCCTGAATGATTTTTTTTTTTGGGGGGGGGAGCCATTTTGTCCCAACTGCTTCAAAGGGGTTGCTATTTTATTTCTTGAATGCCCTTTTTAGGGGGGGGACACATGAAATGGCACCACGGTCCGGATCTGGCCCATGAGCCTTAGGTTGGGAACTCCTGATTTAACTAGTCATGTTTGGGATCATTGTGTCTTATTATAACAGAAACAGTATTGGGAAAGTCTGTTATTATTTTGACAATCATCACACATGGTCATTTTATTTTTCTGAATTATTCTACTTGTTTCTTAGATATTCTGCCCTTTCTGTACATTGAAATCATTTTTGTCAAGACAATTATTTTTGGCTTGCTCACTTGTGTTACCTGCAAACTGGTTTTGGAGCAGGTCCAATCCTGGATGGATTGCACTCCTGGAAGATGTAGTGACAAAGCAGTGACTCAGCAGCTGGATGGCATAAAGGACTCACAGTTTTCAACTCAGAGAGTGCAGTGCGGAGAAGCAGTTCCTGGGTCTCCTCTGGGTCTCCATAAGAAGCATTGAAGAAAACAAACGCATCTTTTGCCAACAAAGCACCACACACGTCTCCCCGGTAAGTGCTGCAGTAGCCTGCATCTCCTTTATAGAGTCTGTTGGTGGGAGAAGCATAGGCACATGGGAAATTCTGTGCACCAATGAATTGTAGAAAGCAAATATGTAGTAGCTTTTCCTTAAAAGAAAGTTTACAACTTACTAATGCTCCTTAAAAAGGCAAAAAAAATGCAAGAGAGGGAAGTATAACTGTGTTCATTGCATCACCCCAATATTATAATCTCCACCAGGCCCATCCCTAGACCCTGAGAAATTGGGAAGAAGGCATGAAGGAGTAATGCATTGTTGCTGATAGATTCAGAGTTATTAGCAAATGTTCTTCCACATTTTCTAATGATGAAATTTGAATGTTCCATGTCAAAAGACTGAATATTCCCCCCCCCCCTTCACTTGATCACTAAACACAATCTGGCAGTTTAAAGAGGATACTGAGTGCCAGGTGAATGGCTGTACAGTGTACATTCAGATCTAAATGGTATTGAGCCTGGGTGGCACAGTGGTTAAACTGCTGTACTGCAGCCAGTAAGTTGTGAGTTCGATCCTAACCAGGGATCAAGGTTAACCCATCCTTCCATCCTTCCAAGGTTGGCCAAATGTGGACCCAGCATGTTGAGGGCAAAATGCTAATTAAATTGTGAACTTGGTCAGTCTTGTGAGGGTGGACTAAGTGCTATGGAGTGCATCTACATGCACAATTCTGAGGTCTCTGTAGTGGTGGGCATCAGCAGGTTTGCACCAGTTTACCAGAATTGGTAGCAGATATTCTAGCTGGCCTTGCCCATCCAAGTTTTGAAATAAAGTACAGTAGTCCTAATTCAGGTGCAACACAGGGCTTTCCCCCTGGCCATGCCCACCATACCATGCCCACAGTGTGGTAGTAAAAATTTTTTGGAGCCCACCACTGGGTCTATGCATTCACCTTCAGCTCAACCTAGTGAGAACACTTAACTGGAACAGTTTTTTCACTCAAGTTTTTCCCAACAACCAACATAGAAATATAAATTCCAGCTAAACCTTCCTTTCTTACACAATGCAGCCTTAATTCTTTGTCTTTGGAAATATTATTAGACTTGGATTTCTTTTGCTCATGTTTGAAGAAAAGGAAGTGATTAATAATGACAGTAACAAAACTGTAGTGCAATATCCTCATGGAAATAATAGACAAGCCACACGTGATATTTCAGCTTGTGCTAAAGTTCATTCCAGCCCAATTTCATGAATGATAAACATACTTCCTGAAACTTTCTCCTTTATTAGGTATCATGGTGCCAGGAGCTAGCTATCTAATCAGTACTAAAAGTATTTAACAACCATCTATTTAACAACTTCTTCTTGTGCAGTATCCAATTCTGAATATTGGCGATCATCATGGCAATCAGCCATGAAGACTGGCCAGAGAATATAATGCAGTGGCCTTTCATCTTCCTTCCACATTGCACTGGCTGATGTTTTTCACAGCAGTTATCCATCACTCATAAATCTAATTTTCCAGCCTTAACAGAAAATGTAAGTGAACTGTATACCAAGTGATTACACACAATTTTCTATTCACACAGTCTCAATAATATGCATCCCAAGATTACGCTTACCTCCATTCTAAGTAGACAGGCATGAGGTCCATTCATATAAACAGATGAGTGGAGGTGGAGAGAGACAGAGACAGAGAACAATAAGAATTATGTTTGAACAATAAAATCATTTCTTTTGAAGTTTCTAGGAATGGGATGGGGAAAATGCACCCACTTTCCAGCCAAATAGTCTTTGAAACAAGTCAGGCATGTTTCATGCGTTTGTTTTGTAAAATGCATAGGAAACAAATTGAGTAAATAGTAAAATCATTGGTGGGTGTGTTTTTTTTTTTGGGGGGGGGATGTCTGCCCTCCAGTACCTCTCCAGATTCAAAGCAAAAAGCAAAAGCAATCACACTTATATACTACCCCATAGCGCTTAGCACACTCTCTGGGTGGTTCACAAGTTAATTAGCATTTTGCCCCCAACATGCTAGATACTCATTTTACCGACCTCTGAAGGATGGAAGGCTGAGTCAACCTTGAGCCCTGTTCAGGATCAAACCTATAACCTTTTGGTTGCAATACAGCAGTTTACGACTAAGCCACCAAGGCTCTTAATTTAAATTGTTCATTCCTCTTTGTGAGGAAAACAAAGTGAAGAAAACACTCCTGGATGAACAGTCTTACTGAGGCAACAGACCATAATTAAAAGTAAAAGCATGGTAATAGTGAAGGGAAGTGACTTCAGCAGTGTTTAATGTTTTGTGAAATGATGGTCACTTGTCTTACTTTACAGAGGGTAGTCCTCCATCAGAAGGGCTGCCATAGAATGGTTCTTTACTTAAAAGTGTGGAAATTCTGCATAATAAAATTCCCCTTACTTGCTAGATTTCATTAATATAATCCACTCAATTGTAATGGAGCACACGCTATACTAAAATATGAAGCATGGCTTCCTTTTTATGCCTACATTCCTAGCAAATTATTATTTTATTATATTTAATAACATTTAATCTAATTCTGAATCAGAGCTGTTTTTATGTACCCAGCCTCACACAAACATCCAGGAAGGTAGATAATCAATTCTGATAGATCTAGGAATTTAGTGGCCTGGTCACTCAGGAAATAATAAGCCATGGTAATTATGTCTAACCTAAGAAAATCTCTCTCTTCACCATCTTCCTGAGGAAATCCGATGGCTGGGACATCAATAAATGTAAACCCCGTAAGGAAATATGAGAGTGTACTGACAAATAATGTTTAAATAGAAAAAATAAACCTCAGAAGGTAGAACAGGAATTTACTTAACCATAGTGACCCAGATAGCACGTGCAGATCCTAGTTCCTCTGTTATGATGAGACACATTGGATTATAGTTAAATTGCAGCAATTATGGCTATATACATTACCATATGCAAATTTTATGCAAATATATAGTTCCTTTTGTATTCTTTTTGGCAATGCCTTTCATCTTTTGTGTATGTGAAGAGTCAATGGTCACTCCAGCAAGAATGGTTCATTTGGAGACCATTTAGAAAACCAGAAAATTCACAAGAGGTTTGGATTGTTTCTTTCCTAGGCTAGTGACTAAGGAAAATTGTGTTTAAACACAAAACTTAACAGTCTTTAGTTTAAGTAAAGTAAAATGTGGTGTGAAAGATATGGTGTTTTTTAAAGAGACTTTATAAAAATGACATATAAGGTGTGACAGAAAATGTCAGGCCCTATGGAACCTCCTGCCAATGGAGTTGTATCTCCAGACGGAGTTTCTGCCCTTTAGGAAAGGCGTGAAGACTTGGCTGGCAGGGCATGTGTGGGGAGTGGGCCAGATGGCCAACTCAGTTGCCTGGCTCTTTTAAATATTCCACCTTTCTCCTTGGTCTTTTAAACTTGAATTTTAATTTTTAATTCTAATTTAATTTTATGCTAATTTTTAACTTGATTGTATGTATGTGTTTTAATTGTTTTTAGTTGTAAATCTGCCCTGAGTCTTTGGAGGAGGGTGGGGTACAAATGAAATAAAATAAATAAAAACAATGTCACGACAGTGACTAATCCACAAGGCTAGTTTCCATATGGCAGAGTGATCTCTTCAAAGTGTCCAATGTTTTCACAAGGTGAAGTGATTTCACTAATGTTCAGCAATGTAGTAATTCACTAAATCCTTTCAGAAAGCCACCGTACAGAAGGTAAAAATGAAAGTAATCTTGTCAAGATTTTTCCATTTCATTGTGTTGGGTGCACTGGCCCTGAAGAGTAAAGATCAAGGTATCCCTGAGCACTTTGACTTGCTAAATGTTTCCCTTTGAGAAACACACATGTCCTTGTAAGTAATCTTCAAGATGTTGGAAGCACTCTAAACTATTTCCACAGTGATATTAATATAAAGCCTAGTAACAGTTACTTCCTCCTCCTGGATGAGTTTACACTACAGATTGCTCTTGGGACACTGTAATCAGGATGGCAGCAAATATGTAGGACATTATAGCTGTGCCGACCTCTGAAGTGTAATAATACAGGAAGAAATAGCTGGGGATGAGGTGCGTTCCTAAACCAAATTTATCCTGCTGTAAATTAAAAGGAAGCCAAGCCCTTCCCTTTGATTTTGGCCTGTGTGTGTGAGAGAGAAATCCTGTGCTGTCGTTAAATGACATTTAATCCTGGTCCTGTCTTTCCTTTAATACATACCTGACACATTGATGGTGGCTGCAGCTTTTGCAGTGCCAAATGTCTCACTGTGCTTGTTGGTGGCTATGCAAGTGAATAAACCAGGCCTGGTAACATACACCTGCAGCCTAGAATCTACCACTCTGCCTTTTACTGTTTCCACTATGGATCCTGCCGAGACCTAAGGGAAAAGATGGCAAGAATGAGCAGGGCTTGGAATGTTCCTTTTAAAAGTGATTCGTTGAAATGTCAAAGCAAAAAGGGCGATAAACAAATTTAAATAAATAAATAAATAAATTATAATGACGTTCATACTTTGAAAATTAATTCCTTTCTCTCAAAACTAAATCATTGCTTTTGTTGTACAGTACAGTAAAACCTCATATAACACTAAAACCTGGTTCCACAAGTCTTGGTGTTATATGATTTTTAGTGTTATCTGATGCATGTTAAAATCCTATGGGATCCATAGAGATACATTGTAACCACACAGGCTTTAGCGGTTGTTATCTGAAGCATCCCATAGGATCTTAATGTTATCTGATGCAATTCTTCCCCCCAGATTCCTTAATGTTATGCGATTTTAGTGTTATTCGATACTAATGTTATATGAGGTATTACTGTATTTAAAAAGCCATCTGAATGCTACAAGTGGCTTATATGCTTCCTCCACCCTCCTCATTGTTGCCCTGACCCCCATAGGACAGCATGATATAGCAGCACAAGCCAGCACATCATAGTATGTGAACCATGTGGTATTCTTAAACTTAAAAGTAACATCATAAAAAGTATCAAAATTATCCCTGGTTAGTTACAATCTGCATTTCTGGGCAGATTACAATGTAATAACATAACATACATAAGAAATATAATAAACCGCATAATAAAAAAAAAAAGAAAAAGAAAAAAATTAACTTGGCCATAGTAGCAGAGTAAGCAACAGACAGAATAATTGGTAGAAATACCATCATATAAATCATAATTCAGTACCATTGGGGGACATAATCTAATAAAGGATCTCCCCAAACACTTCCCTGGAAAGATATAATTTAAGTAATTTCTTGAAAGACTGCATATTAAGCAGCTAAATATACATCCAGTGGGACTGCAGTGGCTTAAGTGGTTAAGACACTTGACTGGAAGGCAGCAAGTCAGCAGTTCAATACCTAAGTACTGCATGATGGAATGAGCTCCCATGTCTGTACCAGCTCCTGCCAACCTAGCAGTTCGAAATCAATAAATTGCAAGTAGATAAACAAGGACCACTTGGGAGGGAAGGTAAACAGTATTCAGTGCACTCCAGTGTCTAGGCATGCCTGTCACATGTCTGTGGAAAATGTCTGCAGACGCAGACAGCGCTGGCTCTTTGGTTATGAAACAGAGATGAGCACTGAACCCTAGAGTCAGATAGGACTGGCTTTTGAGCAAGGGAGACCTTTACCGTTACCTTTACTAAATATACATCCAGTGGCAAGGCATTCCATAGTGACTGGCCCACAGCCAAGATGGCCAAATTCCTAGTCAATGTCTTCCAGGCTTTCCTTGGAGTGAGGACTCACAACCCTATTGCTTGAGAAGACCGACTAAGATGGAAAGTAGAACTCCAGAAGAGATGAGTAACCCCTCAAGCAGGACGATGGATGTCCAAGAACAAGATATCCATCTTGTCCAGATTCTGCTCCAACTTAACCATTATCCAACCCAGTACCACAGCTATGCAATGAGGGCTCATCTCCAGAGGGGTTCACCTTGGAGAGGCTGTTTTGTCCCTGTAGATTCTTAACTATGGAGATCTGCAGGGGTTGATCACCTCCCTAATGTTGTTTAACATCTATATGAGGCCACTGGGAAAGGTCAATCACAGATCTGGTGTTTCCTATCATCAACACACTGATGATACACAACCTTATGTCTCCTTCAGTCCATCTGCTGTTGATGCTCTCCCTTTTGGCACACCAGGTTCTCCTCAGCTCCAGGCCAGTATTGATGAGGCTGCTGCCCCCCATCAAGATGGATTCAAGTGGGTTTTTAATCCACTTGGGGAGCATCGCCCTTCCCTGTGGTCTTTGGCACCCAAGGCCATTAGTCCTCAGGGTTGTCAGGTTAGCCCTACATGGTAGTGGACCAGGATACTTAAGAGACCACATCGTCCCAAGGACATCTGCCCATCCCACCAGAGTGGACCGGAGAGGCTCTCTGGTTGTGCCATCAGCCAGAGAGGCACACCTCGCTGGCATGAGAAGGAGGACCTTCTTGGTGTCCACTCTGGCCCTCTGGAACCTCCTCCCAATAGAACTAAGACAGAGTTGCTGCCCTTTAGAAAAGGAGTGAAAACCTGGCTGGCAGGTTTGGTCTGGGGAGTGGATGGTTCAATTTCCCCAGCCAATTGGTTGGTTTGACCCCATTATGCCTGTGTTGCAATTTTTGGCTTTTAATACTAAGGCCCATGGGTCAGATCTGTCCTATGGTGCCATTTCATGTGCCCCACCCCTCCAGGAACATTCAAGAAACAAAGTAGCCACCCCTTTGAAGCTGTTGGGACAAAATGGCCACCCCCATCATGCAGGCAGGGCAAAATGCCCATCTGGCCCTCAAAACTGACTGAGAGAGCGTGACTCAGCACCCAGCTTGAAAAGGTTGAGAACCCCTGATTTAAATGAACACCATGGTACACAACCATACTCACACAGAACTACCAGGTTTTACCCAGGTTTTACCCAGATTCTGGGCTCTTCTTCCTTGATTTCCTTCATGCCCATTTCTGCATTCAATAAAACTAAAAACAGTTGTGCATTTCCCACAGTCCTTGCCTGCCTTCTCTTTGTGTGATCAGAAGGGCTCACCCCTGAGACATGAATCAGAACATGAATTTATAGGAATAGAATGGGAATGATTAGGCAATCCTTATTTTTAGGGAGTAAAACCAATACTTAGCAATCTACACTATTACATTTCTATCCTGCTAATATTTTCTCCAAGAAGCTCAGTTGTGGTCATCCTTTAATTCCTTTTAAAAATCCTATGAGCAGTGATGGGATGTTATCGGTTTGGACCGGTTCGCCCAAACCAGTAGCACCCATTAGAAGGGGGTCGCCGGGGTGGTGGTAAACCCCTGGGTGACCAGTTCAGTCACCACTCCGGCCCCCCTCCAGAAATGTATTTCCAGGAAGCCAAAATGGCTGCCCGGAATTGCACATACCTCAAACCTCCGTTTGATGCATGCGCAGTTCTATTTTTTAGTGGTTGAATGCATGCGCACTAAAAAAATAGAACGGTGCATGTGTCAAATGGAGGTTTGATGCATGTGCAGTCATTTTTTATTTTATTTTATTTTATTGCTCTCCCCACGATGTCATGATGTCAGCTACGCCCACGACGTAATGACATCACAGTGGGGTAGCGAAAAATTTGGCACCCCACCACTGCCTATGAGGCAGGTTACTACGCATGCTGCCTCTTTTGGTTATATCTGTGTTTAAGCGTAATAGCATAAAGGCTCATGCGGAATATTGTTTGGCAAAATTATCAAGCATATGCTATTCATTCTTTTTACAAAACTACTTAAGAGGGTGAGACAAATCTCCTCTATATATTCTTTAGCTCAGTTACACAACAGATCACTATCTTTTAAAATTGCAAACCAACATCCCCTTTGAAAACTGTAATAGTTCCTAAAATGAAATCAGGCAACATAGGTGAGTTTAGAGCCAACAATTTAAACCCTAACTCCTTCGGGATGTTTCTATGGAATGAATATGTCACAATTCTGCTAATATGGAATTCATTCTCTAAAGAAATCTGATTGGAAAAATATCTCTACGAATAAATAATAGTGCATTAAAGAGCCAGTACAATTCAGCGCTGACATTTGATTCCCTGTTCTGACTGACAAAGACACTTAAAGAGATTTATTCCATTTTAATAAGGGAGGCATGATTCCTAAATCAATAAGCATGTTCAGGCTAAAATATAAAGCAAACCATAGGTTGGTCAAACACAAAAAATACCTGCGCCAATTAATTCACACAGCCATACTGATTTCCCATTACTGTTTAAACATTTCACTTTATTCAAAGCAAAATATTTAATCAAATGGTTATTTTCTTTTTAAAAAAAAAAAACACTTCCTTGGGTTTAATGTGCACAAAATTATTCTTGCAGGTTTGCAGAAGCAATTTCCTCAGGGCACGAACTCAGTTTTCCTTGAGTTCACACAGGTGCAGTAATGTCTGAGCTAATGCAGCAGATTTAATAACATTCCAGCTTTAAATTGCTTTCCCTCATTTTCCATAGAGCCATGATGACAAATACTGGCACTCCAGATGTTCTTGGACTTCAATTCCCAGAAGCCCAAGCACCCTGTGAAACCACATGAATGGGTTTACTGTGATTCATCCAGCCTGCGCTTCCCTCGTTGCTCTAGGAAGCAGAAGTAAACTGTACAGCACTAGCATGTTTGGGGAGAAGTACGGGAGCCCCCGGTCTCCTTCCCAACCATGCTGCCACTGCAAAGTGCGCAGCGCCGGTGTTTTTTGGGAGAAGACCAGGGAACCTACAGTCTCCTTCAACAATGCCGGTGCTGCATGCTTCACAGTGGCAGTTTGGTTGGGGGAGAACAAGTGTGCCCGGTCTTCCCCCAACCAAGCCAGTGGTCTGACGCTCAGAGCGTCGGTTTGGTTGGGGTGAGAGTGCCGGAGGTCTGAGCCTCCATAGATCTCTGCTCCAAAGCCTGCAGGGCTGGTCTCCAGCCCTGTGGGCTTTAGGGCAGAGATCAGTGTATTGTAAGGGAATTTGAGGCAAAATTTTGCATCACACGATGTTGTCTTAACATTGTGCATTGCAAAAGTTTGCCTCAAATTCCCTAACATTATCCGGTTTTAGCATTGTGCAGTACAAATGCTAACTGGGGTATTACATTATTGTAGTTCAAAATGGAAAAGGGACTGCAGTGGCTCAAGTCACTAAGACGCTGACTGGGAGGTGGAAGGTCAGCAATTCAATTCCCGAGTACTGCAGGATGGAATGAGCTCCCGTCTCTGCCCTAACTCCTGCCAACCTAGCAGTTCGAAAGCAAGAAATTGCAAGTAGATAAATAGGGACCACTTCAGTGGGAAGGTAACAGCATTCCATGTGCTCCCGTGTCTAGTCATGCCTGCCACATGACCATGGAAACGTCTGCAGAAGCAGACAGCGCTGGCTCTTCGGCTTAGAAACAGAGATGAGCACTGACCTCTAGAATCAGATACGACCGGCTTTCGAGCAAGGGAAACCTTTACTTTAGTTCAAAATGGGGTGGGGGTGGGGGTAGGTTAGACCATTGTATCCCAACCTTTGGCCCTTGGACTTCAGTTCCCAAAACCACTGATCACCCAATGTACTGACTTAGACTTCTGGAAACTGAAGTCCAAGAACCAAAGGTTGGGAAATGCTGGGTTAGACAATCTACAATGTTATTACTAACTGTCATTAATAGTCCCCAGCCATTAATCAAGGAAGTGTTAAATAAGGAAGCAGGGGTTGCCAACCTTTTAAAGTCAGGGGCCGGGTCATGCTCCCTCAAATAGTTGAGGGTGACAGACTGGTGGTCCCCCCATTTATGGCTGCTGTAAACACATCCAACAGCCATAAACTAGTCCACAGCTGATTCCAGCAATGACACCAGCTGGAGTGAATGCAGTGGCTGGATTATTTGGCTCTGTGTGCCGGATCTGGCCCATGAGCCATAGGTTGCCTACCCCTGGTTTAAAAATATCTTGCACAGGATAAAGTGGCTATCTTCAGGAGATAGGCAGTCTCTCGCCAATTTTCTCAACCCAATTCCTAGCATTCTTTGGGGGAATCCATTACAGCAAAATTAGTACATATTTGGCCTCTTCTTGGTTAAAACCTTTTAATAGACTTTCAAGGCTTAAAAATAAAAGGTTTCCTTGACAGCAAGTCATGAGATTTCTCCATACATGAAATTATAACTTAACAATGTCTCACATTTCAAGTAGAAAAGTTATCTGTCATCTTAGAAGGACTAAAAATGCAATTACTGTACTTGCAAAAATTCAGAAGGCTTTCTGTAGCTATTTTCTATTAGTTTTCCCTAATACTGATGGGATACTGCAATGCTTAACTATATTTCACTCTGTTTTGAAGTAAGCAATGCCAAGAGATTGTTTTACCTTAAGAGGGCTTGGCGAGAGACTGCCTATCTCCTGAAGCTATTCTCAAACCTTCTTTACTCATTTTTCCTATCCCTGTGAGTTCTATCAGTGAATGTGAGGAGGAAAGTATTCTTCACTGTGTGGTCCAAGCTGAGAATGAAGTACAGTACTGTATTCTGACTCACTCTGCAGGGTCTCACATTTCCTTTCCAAGTGTTCAGCCAGAACTTTGTGCCACATACAACACCTCTGTGACTAGACACAGTCCCTTTAAGGTTTTCATGCAGCTGGTTTGATAAAAAAAAAGAAAAGAAGAAAATATGGAGCTGGCTGAGTGCACTTTGAAAGAGAAGAGGAGCAACTTTGCACAAATTTTAATACCTCAAAACACTCCTGACTATTACAATATTTTGTTCCATAATGTTTGGTGGTATACATATAATGTGAAATATCTCTGTTTTTCATTTTTTAAAATTTTGACAGATCTCTAGTCCTTATTTATTTAGAAACATCTATTGGCTGAAGTTTTGATACTGCTACAGAGCGATTATTATGTTAGATGGCAAGGATTCCTAATACTGTACTTGATAGTACTGTATTGCTTTCTTTATTTCAACTCCTGGAGAAAGACACACACACACACACACACACACACACACACACACACACACACACGCACGCACGCACGCACGCACGCATGTGTATGAATGCACACACACACACACACAATTGATATCAGGAATATGTATTTTAGTTTTCTATCTTTCTTTAAGCATACTTAAAAGGGCTTTTTACAGATAAGGTTATATATTTAATATAACAGTTCAGTAGAAATTTATCAAAAATTTGCAAAATATGGACAAGGTAAATTTAATATGCATGTTGTGTACTGTCAAGTGGCCTCTGACTAGTGACCCTATACTTTTTTGAGGTGAGTGAGAGAATTAAGGAGTGGTTTTACCAAAGATACCCCCCAGAAATTCCCATGGCCAAGCAGGAAGTTGAACGGATACCTCCTGGGTCTACACCGAATCTGTACAGAAATATGCCAGAGATTTTTTTTTTAAGGGAATGTGATAATAACAGACAGCTTCGTCTATCCTTACCTTCTAGTTCTTTCCCCCCACTTTCATTAAATCTTTGGCTAACGATGTGCCCAACTACCTTGCCCAAAGTAACAGCCAGTCTGGTCCTGGTGATTAGGTGATAGTTTCTATGTATCTCTGGGTCTAAGGAAAACATTTTCTGGAGTGGTTGCACCACTGTTTCCTTAAAGACAAAAGGTAATGTTCTTTCACGCAGTTAAGTGTTCATTATTCACTGATGCCCCTCTTCAGCTAGCTTAAATTAACCATGATAGGCAGGTTTCAAGGTTTAATAATTAAACTTTCGTATATGCTCTACCACTAGATCCAAGAAATTGCAGGAACACTTACAGCCTTTCCATTTTCAAGCCATGTTACAGTAGGAATTGGAATGCCTGTTGCCATACACTGCAGTGTCACCATGGATCCAAAGCTGACATTGTAGGATTCAGGAGCTTTCACAATCCGAGCAAAAGCTGTAAGGAGAAAGTTAAATACTTTTTGTGATATCAAAGTCAGCCATTCATCAAGTAGGTGGAATGTCTTCTTTTGAAAACCCAACAAAAGCCGAAAACTAAGCTAATCCAAAAAGCTTGGTACCAAGTCATTACTGTATGATAACTAAGGAGCCTCATTTGGGCGTCCCCTGCAAAAATCCTTTCAACCCAGAGTAATCTCTGGCATGAAAACACACACAACAACATTTCAAGTAGAAATTTTGGTATGTTGGTTGCTGCGTTTAGGAAAATAATGAAAAAATAAAATGGTTATTTTCCATTAATTTTGAAGTATACATAGACCAAGTGGTGTAGCTAGGGGGGCTAGAGGGCGCATGGCCCCAGGTGGCGCTTTTTGGGTTATGTGTATTCTTGGACTACAATTCCCAGAAGCCCTAGCGGGAGTGGGCGCCATCGTTCACCAGGGGGCAGCAAATTTGGCTTCCGCCCCAAGTGACTGAATTCCACGTGACGTTACTGCATAGACCTGTTTCACTGGTAGCCATAAGAAAAATTACCCAGACAACTGATTAGATTCTTAGTAGAATTGCTCTGGTCCTATAAACATTTAGTCTTGCATGGAAAAAAGACTTGATTCTATTCATTGTGAATTATCAAAAACAAAAAAGCCCATAAAATACATATACATATACTACAATATAGATACAGTATAGCAACTCGGGATTTTAAATTTAAGTAGTATGTAGATGTAAATACTTTATATCCAATGTATTTATATAAAGCCACTGTAATTTCTGTATATCCTACAAGCCTGTCAAAGCAAGTGTATGTAAGGATAGGATGTGTTCAAATTACTTCCCTCGGAAATGAGTAAGGGAGTTCTTTTCATGCCAGTGCCAGACCTTGTTCTATCTATGAATGTAAGGAGTCTTTGCTCACGCATACAGGATTAAAGGTAGTCCACGTACGTTGGCTCAGCTGTTAAGTGCATCAGATAAAAATTATTCAGTCAGTGAAGCCTTATGCCATAATAAATTTGTTAGGCCAGTATATGCTCAATAATCACAGACAATAATGCTTTATGTGCACACAGCACTGAAGCCACCTCCGTACATACTTTTCAATACTCAGGGGCAGGAATAGGATGGAGAAGAGGGTAGAAGTACTGCCTGCCCATCTTTAAAGCAACACCACTTCTTGGGTGGCAATATAGATAGTGTCTAGCTCCTTGGGATCTCAGGACCAAGACATTGTGGGATAAAAGTTGAAACAATTTTTGTGTGTGGCTGAGTTGTGGAAACGAGCAGGCAGCAAGTCAGCTGCATTTACTGTGATCTCCATGTTCACTCCATGAATAAGTGTTCTTCCCCATGTTCTACAACTGATTGCAATGAAGAAACAGTCCTGGAAAACACTAAATAATGAAAAACCATATTATGCTGGCTGGATATCTGTGGTATCTGGTGTGGAGCCAGATGTTGGGAATTTGATTTCCTACCATGCCTCCAGAGAAAAGAGCCAGTGTATGTAGTTAGAGACCCTGGAAAGGATTGCTATAAATCAGAATTATGCAATTGTTGTTGCTGTTGCATTATTGTTCAGAAGAGCAAAACAATATTCTGAAAGTCAATCCTAAAAATTAGGGCACTCAAACAAAAAATGTAACAATGAATTGAAACTGGACTTTGCTTTTGTTCTGGGCCAAATTTGGGGAAGTTTGGGCAAAGGTTTTTGAGTTGACTTACAGACAATGCTTGAACTCATCACATGCAGAGCAGGGATAGACATCTGTCATGAATTTTTGAAGTCTACATTTTTTCTGCACTGTCTATGGAATGTTGTTGCATAAGCCTGAAAAAGTGAATTTTTATTCAGCCAAATGATGACAACACCAATGGCAACAGTCAAGATGGTCTACATTCACATAGAGAATAGTACAATTCACATAGAGACAACAAGCAAGGGAATATCCCAGAAGCTGACTTCTTTTTTCCATCAGTTAATCACTCCTTGTCCAAACAAAAAGTAACTGTCATGGCTGTTTTGCAACAAATCAGTGCAAGGAAGTAGGGAACACAAGAAGGTATCCTATAGACCAGTGATGGCCAACCTTGGCACTCCAGGTGTTTTGGAACTTCAATTACCAGAAGCCCAAATTTCCACTCCTGCTGATCAGGGCTTCTGGAAACTGAAGTCCAAGAACACCTGGAATGCCAAGGTTGGCCATCATGCTATAGACCATCTTGACTGTTGCCACTGGTGTCAACATTCAGGCTCCCATTTGCTATATAATGCCTGGCATCCTCTTTTCTGCTGGCAACATGGGCACAATATTTTGCAGCAATATTTGACCATTTTCTGATGCTTTGAATTGTGGTTACAAAAGCATACTATCCCTCATTCATAACCTGAAAGTTTTTTTAAAAAAAACAAATTATTGTTGCTATTCAGTCCCACAGTTGAGTCCAACCCCTTGTGGCCCCATTGACCACCACAAGCCAAGCTCCCCTGTCATCCTCCGGAGTCTGCACATTGAATGATTATATAACATACATACTTGAGTATAAGCTGAGTTTTTTTAGCCTAAAAAATGAGTCCCATAAAGGGGACATGGCTTATACTCAGGTCCCAAGACCAAGCCGGATTGAGACACACCAACAATTTAATTAATTTTACCATATTTTCATGTATTTTGATTATTGAAACTTACTAGAGCTGCTGCATTTCTCACCATCAGCTTATACTTGGGCCAATCTATTATCCTGGTTTTTCAGGTCAAAATTAGGTACCTCGTCTTATATTCACGTCGGCTTATACTTGAGTATGTATGGTAATAGCATATCTTAAGAGTTGTATAGTGTTTAAATGAAATTCCACTTGCAAGTTCTCGAATTTGTATTGTTTGTAAGGTTTGCAGCAGCAAATATTACCAGGCTGAATATTTTTTTATAAATAATATAAAAATAACATTATAGGAAAGTGACGGTAATAATTATCAACTACCTAATATGACTTCTCTACTTTGTAAAATGGTACGACTGGCCCTACTAAATGTCCAAGTTTGATAGTTCTTTTCTCTTATGTCATATACACAATAAAAATCTGCATCAGCTATTATAATATCAGATAATATAATATCATAATATTTTGTCAGCTCAGAGCACGTGTGACTAAAGACACCCAATTCTTAACACTTTCTTTGGGTGAAGAGGCTGGCATTTGGGGGATTGTCGAGCTTAATCTCAAAGGTCTTCTGCTGATGATGGTGCCACTATAAATCCATAAGGCTACCCATTTAATTCTTTGGTGCACCCAAAGATTTCTATTGAATGAAACTACAGTAGTTTATATAGTTACCTATTTCGCTGCTATATTATAGTGCACTTTATTATAGTGCAGTTATTTCCAAGTGTTGTTATTTCAAGAACCTATTTCAGCTTCCTTGTTTGTCTTTTTAACTTTCCATGCAGCTTTAAATATACAGTAATACCTCAGTAATATCTCAGGTTTGCACTGGTCCTTGTGGATGAACCAAAATTCTCAGAGGTCTCAAAGAATAAGAGCAAGGCAGAGAGGAAACTGCTAGAGATGCAGGTTGCCAGGATTCTTCTCAGTCATCTTTTTAAAGTTCCTGGCTGGTCTGAGGTCTAAGTTTAAGGGAAAACCCTTTACAGTCCATCCAGTAGACAAAGTGAGGCCTCACACTCTCCCTCAGACTGCTGTGTGCCTGGAGCTGCTATAGAGAATGCGAAATGGGCAGCATTGTGCAACGGATGTCTTGAGCTTGCAAATATTTATTAAAAGCCTCCTGGAACACATCAGCACCCAGATTAAAAATAACTGAGCTGAAATGAAGCGGCCTCTGAAGAGGTAATGCAGGCTCCCAACTATTCCTAAGAGTTTCTGCTTCCTGAAGAAAAAGAATCCCTCTAGTTTCTACTACAAGATGGTTAGCAACTGAGGACTTCCTAGCTAGCTACTGAAAGAGGTGACAGAGAAAGTGAGGCACTAGAATTCAGAGTTTTACCACTTCAACAGTTGTCCAACCCTACTCATTCCCATAAAACAATAATTACCAAACTGAGATGCCTGTATTTGCATAACTGTAAAAAAAAGTTGGGGCCATTGCCTTAAAAGAACTTTCCAGAAACAATGGAGGTTGTCAAGCAATGTCAGAACATTCCTAGCTGCCTGGATTTTGACTCCCCTCCATAAGAAGACATGGTAGAGGGTCTAAAATGAAATGGTCTTCAGCTTTCTGGGGCATGGGGACTGCATTAGAGTGTCCAATGCATAAAGAGTGCCACATCTAAAAATGTAGCAAAATTATTAAACTAGTGGTTAATGTTCAGCAGTCAATGAAGAAATGTTAACATTACAGGCACCTGAGCAATCCTGAATAGCAAAACACCCAGAAGGGCCCAAATGCTTGTGTGGAGGAGGAGGAGACCAAGAGGGGCCTGACAGAAGGAACCATAGAGACCTGAAGACACATTATAGCTCTTGTATTTTTTATAAGAAAGGGATGGGAACAGCAGCAAAAGATGGTGCCACTTGGGACAGGCAGAACTGTGCAAGTCTGAGGAAAAATGCCTTGAGGATAGTAGCAGTAAACAAGTAGGTTGGAGGGATGCATAGAAAAAGCTCAGGAGCTGCATGTGGGGCACAGGTTGGGGATCCCTGATATATAAGGGCCTATTGTGATATTTGGGTGTGATCACTTGGGGTCCCTTTCAAGGCAAATCTATCTTCTTAGATCTTGATATCTGCAACTGATAATGAATGTCTCCAGGGATCAAACAATAGAGTACAGATAACTCAACATTAGAGCGTCTTCTTCTTCTTCTTCCATATCCTGATCAAACCCTGGACTGCCAAAATGAAGCCACTTTTTTGGCTCCATTGGTGCATGTTTCTGGCAGTAATCTGCAGACCAGTAAATTAGCTGGATTCTGGGGTACACACAGTAGTGGATTGTTACTGGTTCGGCCCGGTTCGGTAGAAACGTTAACAACATTATGGAGGGGGTTGCCGGGGGAGTGGAAATCCCCCGGGTGACCCGGTTTGGTTGCCTCTCCGGGCCCCCTCCGGAAGTGACTTCCAGGCAGCCAAAATGGCTGCCCGGAACTGCGCATGCATCAAACCTCTATTTGATGCATGCACAGTAAAAAAATTAGAACTGTGTCAAATAGAGGTTTGACGCATGCGCAGTTCCGGGCAGCCATTTTGGCTGCCCAGAAAGGAAGTGCGGTGCATGCAGAAGTGGTGGCGGCGGCCTTTCCACGCCATGCTGCCGTGTTTCCTGCCTGCCTGCTGCAGGTAAGTTTTCCTGGGTTTTTTGTTTGGTGTGTGTGTGTGTGTGTGTGTTTATTTTATTTTTTATTTTTATTTGGCTCTGCCCACAACATCATGACAGCATGGTGTTGGCTCCGCCCATGACATCATGACATCATGATGTTGGCCCCATCCATGACGTCCATGATGTCACAGTGGGGTAGTAAAATTTTTGACATCCCACCACTGGGTACACAGAAAGATTATGAATACAATCGGGTATACCCTGGGCAGCAACCTTGTTGGCTAATCTTTCTAACACCAGATAAAACTAATGGAACATTACAGCTGATTTGACATGACCATTCAAGGAATGGTTGCAAAAGACCAAAACAGTCTTTTGTGTCTGAGAAAGCAGTACTGTACTGGAAAAGAGGAAAATCCTTGTGTTCTGAAATCCAGTTGTAAAACAGACCAAATTCACTTGCAAATTATAGGAGGTAAAGAAACATTTCTACTGTGACAATGAAACACAGTCATTACTTAAGGAATTGTTTCTTCTAGTGACAGATTAACAGCACATGTAATTTGTCATTGTAGGTAAAAGCCTCTCAGGCCTCTGCTTAATGACATACAGGCTTGTAACCTATCCAGAATAGAACATACTGTATGTTGCCTTCCTTCTGCATCATTGAATAAAAAGAATGAGTGAGTTCTGTGTATGAGAAGCTACCTGATATTCAGACGATGCATTATGTAGGGTAAAGGAAGGAGCACAAGTTGCTGTTTTATTTTTTTTTATTTTTTTATTTTGCCTCATCACCATGTAACTTATCTTACAGAGGACAAGTACTATCAAATCGATACTGGTTCATTTGAAAACCTCTTTTGTTTGTAGGACAAACCATTTGTTATCTGCATATGTAAGTCAAAGACAAAGACGAACCATAAGAACAAGAGCCTTGGCATTGCCCGTCTACATTTAGCACCCTGAAGCAGGTATACTAGTGTTCAGTCTTCCCTTCTATGATCAGTATTGAATTTCTATTTAAATAACAGTAATCATTTCTAAATTGATGAAGTGGACTTGATCCATGAAAGCTAACATGAAAATACAGTAGTTAGTCTTTAAGGTGCCACAACATTTTTGTCTTTTTGCTTTGATTTGTTTACTCTCTGATATGCTTGCACAGACTAACACGGGTACCATTTCAAAAATTCACACATTTCTAAGTTTGCATCTCTATGCATGGGCTGGTTTATACATCCTTTTCTTTTTGAAAGGGATGTCTTTCTTTTGGTCCGATGAATAGATGCCTACAGGAGGCTTATGTACTCCAAGATGTGTTCCTATCATGGCTAATGATGATCCCATTCTGGCCCATAACCTCTAACTCCCCAGTCTTCCTTAATTCTTTCACCCTCTGATTCCAGAGCAAAGTGGAAAGGGGGGGTGCTCTCTGTTACCTCTGGCTAGAGATCAGAGTAACAGTGTGGATTCTCCCTGTGTTGCTCAGAGGAACCCTTAATGTTGTCTCTAGTCTTGAGTCAGAGAAAACGGTGGAATGATTCATCTATATGACGGATCCAGATGGGGAAATTGTGGAGTAGACAAAGCTTTCAAGATCCAAACATTGGTTGCTGGATCATTGCTATAACTGATCCTTGTATCTTGCAGATGTCTTTCCTGCCACTCGGATAAAGCAAAGCTGGATAAATTGCAGCTTCTGGCAGTGGGTAGTTTGGCAACATCTTGAGGTGGCCACTGACCCTTACATTCCCCTGTGCCATACAGCATGATAGGATAGCAAGAACCCAAACCAGTTCTTTACTCTGATTCTTGTAGTCTTATGAGGAGAGTTAGTCTTATCTGGGAGAATTAACTAGTCTAAACTCTTCTCCCATTTACTTCAGTATAAGGCAGTAATATGTAAGAACTGGTTTTACTGGTTCCACCATGCAATGAATTTCCATGGCCAAGCAAGGATTTGAACCCAGGTCTTCTAAATTCTAGTATGTCACTCTGTTTGGATGGCCAACCTTGACACTCCAGGTGTTCTTGGACTTCAATTACCAAAAGCCCAAGTCATCACTCCTGCTGATCAGGGCTTCTAGGGATTGAAATTTAACAACATCTGGAGTGCAAAGGTTCACCATCCTCTACTTCCCAAGCTTGCCTAGTGAGCACGTAGGAGATGACTTTTTCAGTGGTTGCTCCCAGGATTTGGAATGCACTGGCTTGAGAAGCCGGGTTGCCCCCTTCCCAGTGGTGGGTTGTCAAAATCTTCACTACCCCACCGTGACGTCATGGATGTCGTGGGTGTAGCTGACGTCATGACGTCATGGGCAGAGCAAAAAATAAAATAAAATAAAAATGTCTGCGCATGCATCAAACCTCCATTTGACGCATGCGGAGTTCTTTTTTAATACGCATGCATCAAACCTCTATTTGACGTATGCGCACTAAAAATAGAACTGCACATGTGTCAAACAGAAATGCATACATTTCTGGAGGGGAGCCAGAGAGGGGACCGAACTGGTCGCCTGGGGGTTTACCACCACCGCAGCGACCCCTCCTGATGGGGTGCTACCAGTTCAGGTGAACCGGTCTGAACCAGTAATATCCCATCACTGCCCCTTCCCTATTTTCTTTCTGTTGTCAGGCAAAAATCCTCCTTTTCAGGCAGGCTTTTAAACAATAAGTGTCTTGGGAATGTTTTATTTATGAAATTTAGATTTATTTTTTTAAAATAAAAGACATAAAATGTTTTAAAATTGCTTTTAATCAAGGAAAATTGTGTCAAGGAAAATGCATATTTCCTATTAGCTCATTTTTGCCCTAATAACATGTATGCTTCAACAGAGATGCATAGTTCAGCGTCAGACCTGCAGATTAACAAATGTTTACTTTCCACTGATGAATTTGACAACAAATTACACCAAACGTAAAATATGCAGTATAGAAAAATTACATGCTATTACAAACTAACATATTTCACCACTTGAAAGAGCATCTCTTCTAAATAAAAACAGGCTGTCTGTTCTCCCTTACTTGAAAGCCAGATGTGTCCAACTCTAGGGTGCGGTGTTCATCTCTGTTTATAGCCAAAGAGTCTGACATTTCCATGGTCATGCGGCAGGCCAAAGTGCACAGGATGCTATTACCTTTTCCACCAAAGTAGTATCTATTTATCTACTTGCAAGGGACTGCAGTGGCTCAGTCGTTAAAAAGCTCACCATGTTAGCTGGAAGGTTGGCAAGCTGGCAATTCAAGACCCAGGTACTGCATGATGGAATGAGCACCCATCTCTGTCCCAGCTCCTGCCAACCTAGCAGATCGAAAGCAATTACAAGTAGATAAATAGGGACCACTTCAGTGGGAAAAGATCTTGGGGACATGAAAAGAGCCTCATTTGGGTGGAGTTTCTCCAGCAAAAATCCTTTCAACCCAGAATAATTTCTGACACAAAAGTATTATTATTATTATCTATTTGCAATTTCTTGCTTTTGAACTGCTAGGCTGGCAGGAACTGGGACAGCTGATGGGAGCTTACTCCATTGTGCTGCACTCAGGTCCTGAACTGTTGGCCTGCTGTACTTCCAGCCGTCAAGCTCAGCATCTTAACCACAATGCCACCATGGCCCTAAATATAGTCTTACTTTTACTGATTAGAGCAAACTTTTCAGGCTGCGGGCTGGTCACATGGTTCAGTGAGCTGGTCACTATGGCCTGGGGGCCAGATCCTGCCCCTGACACCAATTTATCCAGTCCACAAAGCCCTCGTCACTCCTGGAAGCCGAAGTAAAATGCACCAGTATGGGCATGCTTTATTTCCGCTTCCAGGAGTGACAAGGGCTTCATGGGCCAGATGAATTGGGATTGGGGGCCAAATCCGGCCCCTGGGCCATAGTTTGGTCATCCTTGAATTAGATTTTAGTTTACCCCTTTGGGTTCATATTTTCAAGGTTTTTCTTTCAACCGTCCAAATTTCCTCTATTATATGTTTTCAGTTATTGTCATCCTAGCAAAGACTTTAATTTGTATATGACACTATATGTATATGGCCACTCACCTTCCACTTCCAGAATTACAGGTTTCGAATAAGCTGTCCCCAAGCTATTCTTTGCCACACATCGGTAGTGACCACCATCTTCCCTTTGAACGTTATGAATCCTTAAGCTGCCCGATTCAAGAATAGCAATTCGTGCATTTTCCTTCCACAACAAAGTGATCAAAATGAGAAAAGAGAAACTATGCTTTATGACAGGGGTGAAGAGCTTTCACAGTATGAAGAAATATCATTCCCCACTCCCACCTCTAAACACAGGACACATCACATCCCTGCAAAGGGGTGCCGATTTTATTTGTACCCAAAACTCACTCACCTTTATGATATTTTCTCCTTTGATCCATGATACCGAAGGCTTCGGGTTTCCCATTGTAGTACATGGGAAGACAGCTTTCAATCCTTCTATTATTTTCACATTTGAAGGTGGACGGGTTATTTTGGGTTCTAAAATTCAAAAGGTTAAAATGAGACAGAAATAACAACCATCCATTCAAATATCACATGCCTGTAGCATTTTCCCTCTCACTACTTATGTTATCAATATTGCTTTTACAGCTACCGTATATGCCGGGGTACAAGACAACTGGGCGTATAGGACAACCCCCCAACATTTCCACTCAAAATATAGAGTTTGTTATATACTCGCTGTATAAGACTACCCCCTCTTCCGCACCCTTTCCACACACCAAATAAAATGTAAAAGAACATCAGATTTGATTTCAACATGTTAATTTATATTCAAATGCTTATGTCATGCAGAATAACTGTCACAAGGCTGTATGTTATCAAACATGTACAGTCAACATAAAACAGTGCAAGTTTATTAAACGTAATTCACCAAAGACAATTCACTAAAGCTGAATGGAACAATAAACCTATGGGAGCTGCCATGCTGTTTGTTTTCTAATCTGTTAACCAAACTGGAACTGTCAATGATAGAAGGAAGATAACAAATACAGGGAGAGAGCAAGTGCCAGGCAAGTCCCTAGCAAGTTTGCTGGCATGACAGTTTCCCTTTAAAAGCCTTCAAACTCCTGTTCGTCATCTGATATTAAAAGTTGTTATCCGATCCATCCCATAGGACCTTAACGTTATTCGATGCAATTCTCCTCCCCAGATTGCTTAACATTATGCGAGGTAAACGTTATCCGAGGTAAACATTATCCAAGGTAAACATTATCCGAGGTATTACTGTATTTTATCCAAATGAAGTGGACCCGGCGTACAAGACGCTGCCGCCACCGCCCCCAACTTGGAGGCATGTTTTTCAAGGGTAAAAAGTCATCTTATACCCCAGCATATACGGTAAGTGGAACAAGAATATCAGGGTTAAATCAAGGGTTGGCTTAAACAACTGTAGAGGATGGGCAGATTTTTCAATCACACTTATATCTGGCCCCATAGAGCTTAGTGCACTCTCTGGGAGGTTCAAAGGTTAATAAGCATTTTACATCCAACATACTGGGTACTCACTTTACTGACCTCAGAAGGATGGAAGGGTGAGTCAACCTTGAGTCCCAGTCAGGATCAAACTCACAATGTTTTGGCTGCAGTACATTTTAACTACTGCACTACCAGGGCTCTTCAATTTAAATTATGGGGACATTTGCATAATGAGTTCAAATAAACAGATCAGAATACCTACATTTAGTTGACAGTGGATCTCTTGTAAAGTTACATAAAGAAATGTGTGTGTATGTTCTTGCCCTTTAGGTCTGCAATAATTAGTCCAGAATAAGACTCTATTCACACCTTTTCTGCACTATTATGGCTTGAGATCAAAGCAGTGTGCTACCTCATCTCACTGTTTGGGAGTGGTTCTGCAGTCCTTCTGGGTCCCAGTTTTACTCAAATCTAGGTGAGTGTAACAGGGTCAGAATACAATCAATGGTGATTAATCAGCATTATGTGATCTTGATTGTATGCCACCAAACTTGACATTTCATAAGACAATTGAAGTATAGGTGCACAGTAAAAACTGAATCCTGCTCCACCCTATATATGCCCCTAGAATGGTAGAGAGACTGAATCATGTAACACTATACAAAGAACAAAAAGTTGCCATTTTTAATTTCACACGAACTGACTTTAATTCAGTACTATGTACCTATACTTACTCATTTTCACCTGTAATGCTCCACAGTTTTCTGTTGGTACTCCTACTCCATTGTTTGCATTACAGCAGTATACTCCATCATCAGTGTCTTCCACACTGAGAATTTTTAGAAGCTGCCCATTTTCCCTTATACTATACCGCGTGTCAAAGAGCCTGAAATACAAATTTTACTTTTTCAGCTCCCTTCTTATCTATATTAGCTTTGAAAATTCTGGTTCTCAAGAAGAATGCTCAATTTTTGGAAACTGCTTAAGGAAACAGACAGATCTGTTTCTTAGTTTTTCGCACACAATAAAATGTATCATGTTAACTATAGTGCTAAACCAGGAATTTGCAACCTACGGCCAATGGGCCAGACCCGGTCCCCAACCCCAATTCATCAGCCCCCCATGCCCCTCGCCGCTCCCGGAAGCGGAAGTAAAATGCATTCTGCACATGTGTGGCACACATTTTACTTCTGCTTCCAGGTGGGAAGAGCCACATGATCTGCCCAATCAGTTGCCCAGGAGGTGTGGTCAGGTCCGCAGCCTGAAAATGTTGAGTATCGCTGTGCTAAACTGTCCTTAACTATGGGTTAAAATTCTCAAAACATGTTTGATGGAGATAATTTTGGATTCTTGATACATTTAATTGTGTGGGCAAAGAAATAATGAATTGGCATAAATAATGTAAGCATATAATTTATCATTCTGGATCACTTCAGTGTATATCACATCTAACCTGACCCTAACATTTTCAGGGCACAATTTAATCAAAATTAAAGACTAAATTAGTCTAAAATGTTGGCCAGAATAATGTGGTATGAAATGGGGTTGGGATTCTTTCCAATAAGGATTTTTCAGAAGCAATAGCAGCTTGGCAGTAAGGTTGGGAGTTTTATTGTCTGCTGTCAAGTGCTGAAATGGAAACATTCACTGTTAGCACTAATCACCTGCACACACACACACACACACACACACACACACACACACACACACACACACACACACACACACACACACACACACACACACACACACACAAATCTAGGCAAGAGAAGGTGTCTTCCTTTTGGGTGGGAAATGGTGAGTCATTTGGGAGATCCTGCAAGATTTCTTGTGACATTACTCTTAAACCTGCTGACCTTCCAGTCATCAAGTTCAGCATCATAACCACTAAGCCACCACAGTCAGAGACCCGAGTGCTGAATGATGCAGTGAGCTCCAATCCCTGTCCCAGCTCCTGCCAACCAAGCAGTTGGAAAGGAAGAAATTGGAAGGAGATAAAAAGGTACCACTTAGGTGGGAAGGTAAACAGCATTTCGTGCAGCTGATCAGTTGGTGTCTAGTCATGCCTGCCACATGTCCACAGAAACATCTGCAGATGCAGGCAGTGCTCACTCTTTGGCTATAAACAGAGATGAGCACCAAACCCTACAGTCAGATATGGCTGGCTTTCGAGCAAGGGCAATGCAACCTCTTTTTTTTACTCTTAAACAGAGTTTGTAGATTGAAATCTTAAATTGGGAAGAAAAGAGATTTTTAAAAATCTCTTCAGACAGAATGAGAAGCTGTGAGATTCATATCATTAATTTATAAACATTGTGTTCACAAATACATGTATTCTGTAGCAATTTCCATCTCACATAGACTGGGTGCATATATTTTTTCCCCTGATTGCTCTGCTGCATGTTTGGCAAATATGAATTCTGCTGCTCACATCCTGAAAATGTAAAATTCGGAAAGTGTACATTAAAATGCAAAACAAATACACTTCTTCCACATCCTTACCTACAGCTTGCTGTGCCAAATGAATAGAGACTTAGAATTGAGAATGATAACAACTGGTGGTCAAATATTTTTAGACAGTATTTTAAATATTTAAGAGTGACATGCTGCTAATGAATGCTTGAAGATAACCATATCCTCATCTCTTTTGTGCACATAATTCTTACCGTATAGGAATGTTATTACGTGTCCAGGTAACCTCTGCTTGGGGAAAAGCCTCTACTACGCACTCAAAGGTAGCTTCCTCTTCAACAAGTGCATCCACAGTTTCTAGAGGAGTGGTAATAATGGGAGCTGCAGTCAGAAGAAAAAGGTAATGAGGCTGAATTAAGAATATTCTTTTATCTTCATGGTAGGATCTAGTGAAAAGTAGAGACATCACATTGCAAACAAAAATTCGCATAGTCAAAGCAATGGTATTCCCTGTGGCAATGTATGGTTGTGAGAGCTGGACCATTAGGAAAGCTGAGCGCAGAAGAATAGATGCCTTTGAGATGTGGTGTTGGAGGAGAGTTTTGAGAGTCCCCTGGACAGTGAGGAAAACAAATAGGTCAATCTTAGAAGAAATCAACCCTGACTGCTCCTTAGAAGGTCAAATAGTAAAGATGAAGCTAAAGTACTTTGGACATCAAATTAGAAGAGAGGATTCACTTGAGAAAGCCTTGATGCTGGGAAGGGTGGAGGGCAAAAGAAAAAGGGGGCTGCCAAAAATGAGATGGTTAGATGGTATTGTAGAGACAATGGGCACAGAACTGAGCAAGTCGAGTAGGATGGTGGAGGACGGAAGTGCCTGGCGGGCAGTGGTCCATGGGGTTGCAGAGGGTCAGAGTCGACTGTGCAACTGAACAACAACAAAAGGATCTTTAATGCACTTTCCTGAGTAACCGCAGGTTACACATATAAACATGCTTTTACATATTCTCATGAGGAGAAATAGGCAAGAAAGAAGAATGTCATCAAGCTTCCTAGACCATCTTCTGTTTGCTTTGCTCTACCCTGATACGTTGGATCAACCTAGACCAGTGATGATGAACTTGCCACCCCAGGTGTTTTTGGACCTCAATTCCTAGAAGCCCTGACTTGGGCTTCTGGTTGAAGTCCAAGAACACCTGGAGTCCCAAGGTTGGCCATCACTGACCTAGAGTGATACTGTTAGGATTGCTGTTGTAACTTCCTTCTCCTGTTTTCTTCTTGACTTCCTCTGACTGAGGACAGTGGATACATCTTGCATTTTTCTTAGAGAATAAGGGGTCAGCCATGGCATCCTGCATCTCCACCTTAACTAGCTACAACTAGAATTCCTATTGCTTTCCCCCATTATATTTCTTAAATAAACACTAGCTTTCTTATTTTCCCCGAATAAGGAGTATGACTTATAGTTTTTGGAGTCTGAATCCACAGTTTAACTTGCTGCTTAACTGACTAACAATCTTGAACTCATTTAAATGAATGCCTAGCTCAGTGGTGGTGAACCTATGGCACGCATGCCAGAGGTGGCACTTGGAGCCCTCTCTGTGGGCTCCCTGCACAAGGTTTGCTCCACCTCTCTACCCAACGGCCCAATGGGAGCGCTTCCTCCCTCCTCCAGCACTGAGTTTGACCTGCCCAGCAGCCCAATAGGAGTGTTTCCTTCCTCCCCTGTTCCTGTGTTGGCACTTTGTGATAAATAAGTGAGTTTTGGGTTGCAGTTTAGGCACTTGGTCTCTAAAAGGTTCACCATCACTGGCCTAGCTCTTAGCCATCAGATGGTTACTTGTGCAAGACAAATCTTAGACATTTATAAGCCAAAACTAGTCATAAGCAAATTGAAAGTAATCAAGAATAAGAATAAAAAGTATAACTTAAGACTCGTTCAAAAGCTTTTCTGAAACTATGGCTTGCAAAATGAGTGCTATGCAGACTTTGGTTAAGACAGTAATCTTCAGAGAATGTGTTGCAGTGTTCTACAACTGCTTTTACCAATGTACTTCCTTCCAGATGTGCTGCAAGCCAAGTTCTGTCATCCCCTAAAAGTATGACACTGGTCTTAGGTATCTTGTAGCTTCTCTCAAGTTTCAAGATTTCTCTTGCCCAAGCTGGATTTTCTGAACTTTTGCCAAATTTCTTTGTTGGCAAACCCTCACAAAGAGAATTATTCTGCAACAGTGCCACAGAATAGCACGCACCCAATTTATTATCCTTTGGCAGCACAGCACGCATTGTGATACAAATAGTAGGTAAATCTTTCTCCATGTGATATGATGGCTGAACATGGCTTTCGAGAACTATAAATACTTTTATATCATGTCATAAAACTATGGCTTGGTGGAGATGAAGAGGGCATCTCCTGTGAATTGTTTTCCTCTACATGGTACTCTTGGCACATACAACTATCATCCAAGCAACTGTTTCAGTGTATGTCTTCCAAGGGCATCCACCCAGTTTAAAAGCTATTGTTGACAGCTGTGTTGGCACTTTCTTTGCTGCACACCACTGGGAACTCAGCAAGGGGTGCAAAGAATTCCCTTGACCTACACAGAATGTTAAAATACAAACCCACCCATATATAAATTTTAAAAATGACAGCATGACAAAGACTAAACAATGTGAACTCAAGCCAAGGATTAAAACTCCTGTTAGACAAAATGAACGGTGGACTAGCCAGAGGCCTAGGGGCTGGATCTAGCTGCTAATTCAGTTTTACTAAATGCTATAGTTTCACGGGTACTGCAGTGGCTTAATGGTTAAGACACTAAACTTGATGACTAGAAGGCTGGAATGTCAGAGTTTGATAGGAGGCAAGCGACGAGAAACCTGGGGAACATAGTGAAAAGTAGAGACATCACATTGCAAACAAAAATTCATATAGTCAAAGCAATGGTATTCTCAGTGGCAATGTATGGTTGTGAGAGCTGGACCATTAGGAAAGCTGAGCGCAGAAGAATAGATGCCTTTGAGATGTGGTGTTGGAGGAGAGTTTTGAGAGTCCCCTGGACAGCGAGGAGGACAAATAGGTCAATCTTAGAAGAAATCAACCCTGACTGCTCCCTTGAAGGTCAAATAGTAAAGATGAAGCTAAAGTACTTTGGACATCAAATGAGAAGAGAGGATTCACTTGAGAAAGCCTTAATGCTGGGAAAGGTGCAGGGCAAAAGAAAAAGGGGGTGGCCAAAAATGAGATGGCTAGATGGTATTGTAGAGACAATGGGTACAGAACTGAGTGGGTTGAGGAGGATGGTGGAGGACAGAGGTGCCTGGCGGACAGTGGTCCATAGGGTCGCAAAGGGTCGGAATAGACTGTGCGACTGAACAACAACAAAAAACTGCACAATAGAGTGAGCTCCTGTCTCTGTCCCAGCTCCTGCCAAACTAGCAGTTTAAAAGCAAGAAATTACAAGTAGATAAATAGGTACCACTTCAGTGGGAAGGTAAATAGCATTCCATGCACTCTGGTGTCGAGTCACGCCTGCCACATGTCCACGGAAACGTCTGCAGACACAGACGACACTGGCTCTTTGGCTGTAAACAGAGATGAGCACTGAACCCTAGAATGAAATACTATCGAGCGAGGGTGAGCTTTACCTATACCTATAGCTTCACTGCTGCAAATCATTGAAAGCCTTCTTCTGGCCTTATGGGCTTAGGTCTATGAGTCTCATGGCTGGAACTAGAGATCCCACTTGAGATGGGGATTTTATTTTAATCCAAGGGTCCCAAGACTGTGCCAGACTGACATGCACCAACAATTTAATTAATTTTACCATGGTTTCAAGTATTTTGATTGCTGACACTCACTAGCAGCTGCTGATTTCCCACCCTCGGCTTATACTCAGGTCAATCTATTTTCCTGGGTTTTCAGGTCAAAATTAGGTACCTCAGCTTATATCCAGGATGGCTTATATTCGATTATATATGGTATCTCCCAAAATACTTTGGTGTGAAGTAATTCCTACATTATCAGAAAACTTCCTCAACTGAAAAAAGTAAAGTTCTAGTATAAATATGTAATTGCAAAAGTTTAACCTGCAGACTTAAACACTACAGTTTGGCTATAGGTTCTTGGTTTTAAAAGTGACTTTGTAAGGAATCTAATCATGTTGTGCTGTCCACTGCTTAATAAATGGCATGACACATGAATGCAAAACATTAGCTATGAGTTAATTTCCAGGATTACAAAATCTGATACCACAATAAAATGAATGGTATTCATTCCCCTCACCCCCTATCTCTTTGTGCAGATGAGTTGCTCTCTCTCTTAAATTCCCAAACTGGATTTCTTCACTGTAGAAGCAACATTACGTCATGTGTATGTGGATTATCATAAGTCATAAGAGGCTATTACAGCATACACAAGAAGAAACTAACAGTGACATACTGTATACTGCTTTTAGAGAGATCTATCTCCATAATGATTCTGCAATACAGAACATTTGTGAGAGAACATTTAACTCAAAGCACTTCACCACTGTGTATAAAACATCCAGGGATAGCTGAATCTATCTGTCTATCTATCTATCTATCTATCTATCTATCTGGAATAGATGAAACAATGTATTCACTTATAAGTCTGGAAGTCTGAACCTTTTTAGTTAAAAAAATACATACTTACACGTTTTCTATCAAAATTTATATTCTCTCAAAATACAGTTTTTAAAAATCAGATTCACTTTCTAAGAAACAAAAACTGTATCAGAGCAGTCACTGAAACACAAGCCCTGATAGATAAGGAACAATGGAAACTTATCAGGAAGTAAATCTTACTGAACTCCGTGGAACCCGTTAGACATATAGTACATTCCATGGAAATAAGACACACTGAATATAGTTGGAATCGCTTCTGAGGAAACATGCATAATATTGTGCTGTAAATTTCAATCTGCACATGAGTTCAGGAGTTACTGATCATGCAAGTTAATACCGAAACTGGCAAAAATCAAATTCTACAGAAATTTCAATTTCTGTATAGAATAAGTATCTTTTTTCATCTAATCCTATGCATGTTTTACTCATAAATCCCACTGAATTTATTTCCTAGTATGTGTTCATAGGATGCTAAATTTATTATAACATTTTTAAGTTCTGTTAAAAGTAGAGTAAAGCAGTTTCAATCATATCACTTGTGCATGTCATAATACACAGGCTAAACTGACTTCCCACACAAACAGCTGAGAGGTATCCCTTACCCATCAGAGCACAATTTATGTACAACAATTTGTATACAAAAGCAGAATTAGTTCTTTCAGAGTCCACTTTCAAAGAAATGCAAGCGGAAGGAGTTCATTCATAACAGATCCCTGAGGTTTATATCTTTTCCCCATTGCCTGGTACTAGATAGCCAGAGGCAAAAAGAAGATGTATGTTATTTACACTAACCTTTAGGGAGTCTGTCAGCTAAGCTGAAGTCTGCCAGAGTGAAGATGTGTACAAGTGGAATGTTGAGCAAGTATTTCATGATTAATCCAAGGATGGGGAGAAAGGGATCCATCTTCTTTAATGAAAGGCAGGCATATTTCTTCCTGGCTGCTTAATTTTAAAGCATGCTTTGTTGCAAACTTCCTCTGAGCCACTGACTCTGTGGGTTCTAAGTATAATCAGGAATTCTCAGACTTGGCTGCTGTGATGGACATGACCAGCTGGTCTGCTTCCACTTCGGTCAGTATCAAAACGTGTGGACTCATGAAACAAGAGAACGTAAATCCCTTTAGAATTCCTTTTGGGCAAACAGTGAAGAGCACAATGCCTCCATGCCTTTCTAAAATAATAGCTTGATACAGAAAGTATCTGGCCTCTACTTCAGCCAAGGAAGACTTTTTCCTCTATTGTGTCCCAATCAAACCCTGGACTGCCAAAATGAAGCCACTTTCTTTGCTTTGTCGTTGCCCAAACCCAAGTCCTCATTGGTGCATGCCTCTGACAGCAATAGGAAGACCAGTAAATGAGCTTGATTCTGTATCTCTCCACACTCACACCATGTGTTATTGTCCGCCAGCAGCCCCCACTTGAGCATGTTGGTCTTGCATTTATGGACTCCAACCCTCAGCTTATCCAGGATCCTCCAAGTGACGTAGGGGAGATTGGGATCCTCAATTATATCCTCCTTTAATGTTGTTTCCTGATCAGTGAAACTTCTAATTTGGTTTTTCTTTTGTGTATCCTCAAGAATGTTTGTTCTTGCCATAAAGCTCTTCCTGGATCTGAGCTGGCGGACTTGAGGCTTATATCTGTTCAGAGGGTGTCGAGGGTCTCTTGCTTAGTTCTCTCAGTGTCCACTTCTACCTCTCTTCTGATCTTAGGTAGAGTGATACCAACAAAAGGGATATTTTCTCAACTGGTGTAGATTTGAGGCATCCTGTCACTATACGTATGGCTTCATGAACAGCAATGTCAACTTGTTTTGCATGTGTGGATGCACTCCATACTAGAGTAGCATACTCTTCTGCAGAGACACTCAGAGCCAAAGCTGATGTGCGCAGTGTGAATGATTGAGTTCCCCATTTATAGTTTGTGGGGAATATCCTGATGATGTTGTTCCTTGTACTAATTTGGCTTTTGCATGGATATGAATGGGAGAAGGCTTTACTGCCTAATGTGATTGTCTTTTACCACTAACCTGTTTGGTAAAGTTCTTTTCTGCCTCTAGCATTTGAGATACCCCTCCCCTTCTTGTTTGTTCCTGTTTCCATTGTTTTCTTGATAGTATTCTTATTTTTCTAACCTTCCTTCAAGCAACAAACATGGAGGGTCTTCCACTTGCTAGAGACTTGATTCTCCCTGGGATTTTCTTCTGAATATAACTATAAATGGTAACTGTAAGTAAAGATACATTTTTCTAATGAAAATGCTTCTAGAATACTTTTATCTTGCAAAGTACTAGTTTTTGTGGTAAAAAGAAACTGAAGTGGGTGGAATTGCCATGTTTCTGTGCTTTTTTACCTCATATTGTGCTAACTAAGAGGAATAGCCCAGCTATAATTAGGTTACAGGATCCTAATTGGGCAGATGGACATTAAATTGTGTGGGCATTAAATGCTTCTGCCCTTTCACATCCTCCCAAACCAATGGTATTTCTGTGTTTGAATTACACTGCCTGCCTAATGAGCTGTCACTTTAAGATCTGAAGCAAAGTGCAAAAACAGAGTCATGTCTGGCAAACAGATTATAAACTATGGACATTTATGGAAGTGGAAGATTGATAGCTATAAGGAGAAGTTCAGAAACTGGTGTCCAGAGGGACAGAGTATTTTCTATTGTCATGACAGCCACAGTCTTGTGAATTGAGATAACTGGTGTCTGGTATAGCCATTATGCAGAAAACATACATAATGTTAGTAGCAAGTTTTCTCTTTGCAAGAGTTCAAAAAATGTTTACTTTGTACAAAATAAAAGGAGCATATCCTCATAATGTTTCTTATTTGCTTGCTGAACATTTTATTTTCACAAAACATCAAGGTTAAACTAAGTGCTGTGTTACATACATAACTTGCAATGAAGTTTTATTTTAAGGTTTTATTTTTAAGCTGAAATAAGCACATACAGTTCATCCCTACTGTGCAAAAAGTAAAGAGCACTTAATTCTCTTTCAACTACATTTTGGTGGGTTTGTTCATTAAATCCTTCTTCATTGCACAGTTGAGCAAATAAATGAAGGAAGCATCTAACTGATTTTTTTAATTTTATTTTTGCTCCTGCTTGGTGAGAGGGTACTTTGTAGGGGGGAGGCTATAAATCTACTTTAGCAATTCATAGTAGTCCAATTTAGAATAATGTAAATTCAGAAGATTTAAAGTGCGGGGAAATTAAGAAAGGCATTTATTAAAAATTTCCTCAAGAAATGTAATAATATGATGTAGAAGCTGGGAGTTTTGATCTGTTGGAATGTGTTTCTGTAAAAACAGAGGTGAAAAGAAAAATAAAGTAACCATTAATGCTAGGCTTCGTTTTGTTGACTAATGTAGTAGTAATAAAGAGGATAGCAGGAGTCCGGTTTCTTTTCTTTTTATGCCATTGCACTGAAATACCCATTGGAATTATACAATTAAAAAAAATAACATCAACAACCATAACAACTTCTCTACATGCTGCTGCTCCTCTTCATTTCTTCAGCTGTGTGACTTATTTCCAATAAAGCAAGCTGCAAAACCTTATGGGACCAAGCAGTTATCTATAACAACTTAAACACAAGAATTGCTGATATGCAATTACATCTAAAGTGGAATTTGACAGCTGTTTTAGTGTAAGCAAAAGCAAATCCCTGTCCATAAAAAGTCATGTTTAGTTTACCATACCACAGAAATTATTCCAAACAACAGCTCATCCAACTTCTGGGATCAGTTCCACAGCAAAATACTTTCTACAATTGCCACGCTCTCTTCTTTACCTGGTTCCTGAAAAATATCAAATGGCCTTATTTCTCCCTTTATTAAGGCTGAATGGAAAAGATATTAAGGAGGGAAAGATAATAACTCCATGGTATAGCATGTACTTTGAAGTCTCAAGTTCAGCCTCTATCAGTAGGTGTGGGAAATGTGCCTTCTGCCTAACCCTAGAATGCTATTGCGAGTTGACAATATTGGACCAGATGTCAAAGTTTGACATTTTGTTTGTGTATTCTCTTTCAGAATTGCTTCACTATCTAACTTAGGCAACATTTAAAGAGCAAAGCTCCTCTCTTTTGGAACAGTAATTCCAAGGGCTTTTCTACTGCTTCCTATATTTCTTTTCTTACTGAAATGCAATCATTAGTAGAACCTAACCTATTATAGTACTGTATAAGGCAGGTTTCAACGGATAGCTTTATTATTTTGCTCTGATTGGAAGTGTGAAATTCCATTTTCTTACTTAAAGTGCTGGAAAGATACTGGAACCCTGAGCTGCAAGATATTGATATATAACTACAAATCTGCCTGTTTTGCTTTGCCCTGCTTTCAGATATTTAAAGCTCAATTCTTTTCATCCTGTATCCATTTGTGACCTTTTGCAAATTCTGCTAAAATGAACTGGAATAAATGGCTGACTAAATTTTATAGGTAAAGCTATATTAAGCAAGGCGATAATCATTATGTGCTTGCCTGCTCATAAAGATGAACCTTAATAGCAGCAATAAAATAGTTTATTTCAGAGGGATTTTAATCGAAATGTCAGTGAATTGAGCTATCGAAGTTCTGATGTGAATAGGTAAATCTGTCATTTTTGCTTTCTCCCAAATTTGAGCATTTTTATTCTCAAGTTCTTTCTATCCTGAATGTAAAGAAATTTGTGACTTTTGGAAAACGTTAATGAAAAGCAAACAGAAATAAAATTATTCTGAATCCCTATTATTAGATTGCAAAAGGTTTCTTCATGCATGGCCTAAAAGTATAAATCAGCAACCAATTTGGGGCTCAGTGGTTAGCTGGAAGGCTAGCAAGTCAGGAGTTCGAGACACAGATACTGCATGACGGATTGAGGACCCATCTATCCCAGCTCTTGGGAACATGAAAGGAGCCTCATTTGGGCATCCCCTGAGTGGAGTTTCTTCTGCAAAAATCCTTTCAACCCAGAATAATTTCTGACATGAAATTATTATTAGCAACCAATTTCCCAACAGTTAATCCACAGGTATCAACTAGAAATGGGAAAATGTAATTGTAGGGGCAGGTGTCTCTGGCCAGGTATTCTTTCAGCCCCCTTTCAGGAAACCTAGTGGTACCCGACTCTCTGTTTCTCACTGAAGGGACACTGTAATAAAAGTAGTTGCTGCTGAAAGCCTTGAGCTTGCCTTATTTGCCGAATAGAGAGGGTGCCCAAAATGTATACATATTTTAAGAGATGTTATCCAGTAACGTCGCGTGGATTTCAGCCACCTGGGGCTGAATCCAAGTTTGCCACCCCTTGGTGGACGCTGGAGCCCACTCCCGCTAGGGCTTCTGGGAACTGTAGTCCAAAAACACCCATAGCCCAAAAAGCGCCACCCAGGGTGGGGCACTCCCCTTGGGTCCCCCTACGCAGCACCACTGATGTTATCTATGTATTACTTTTCAATGTTGAATTGACTTCACCAAAAAAAAAAAAGTACCCCATGGTGGTTACATGACTGTAAAAAGAGATAAAATTGCTCTGGCAGGATTTGTTCTTGAGAAATGAAAATACCCATTCTTAGAATGTGTACATGTTTTGGCACCCTCTGTATGATCAGGCCTCGCTCTGTCATGAGAGCAAAACAACCACCTCAGGTGACTAATGTTGAAGATCAACAGTAGCAGTCTCCTAGTTACTCTTTCCCAACTCTTTTGTCCTGTATGAAAGCAGCAGAGGTCTATATGCTACGTAGCTAAATTTCAACCTATGAAACTTGCCTGCTGTTTCTGGAGTATGGACACTATTTCACCCTCAGTATTGAAATCTGATTCCACTGCCAGTCCAGCTGCCTTCTGTACACAGAGTGGAAAGGGAGGTGCCATCTTGTCTGTTTCCTAAGGCAGAAAAATGTCTTGGTCTGGCTGCCACATAACGTTTCAGAGATCAGCAATCTTAATGAAGAACAGAGTGTTTTAAAACACTTTTTATGGAACTGACTGTAAACAAAGATAGGGCAGTTGGATCATCTTTCTGTGTCTCAGAGGACCAGATCAGGCTTAAAAATCCACAGTCTGCAGCTGTCACTGGCAGCATGGGCAGATAATAAATCAACATTGCTTGGCATGATTAGCATTTGCTGACTGATGAAAGTACAGTGGAACCCCATATAACGAATGCTTCATACAACGAAAAATTCATACAACAAAGAGGATTTGCGTAAACCATTATACCCTGTATAATGATATATTTTTTTGTTATAGGAAGCAATGCATCTCTATGGGGGAAATTGTACAACGAAAATCTCTATGGGATTCATCGTAGAATGAAAAATTTCCATTGTACGATTTTTGACATAGATATTTTCATTGTTTTGTTGTTGTTCAGTTGCACAGTTGATTCCAACCCTTTGCGACCCCATGGACCACTGTCCACCAGGCACCTCTGTCCTCCACCATCCTCCTCAAATCGCTCAGCTTTGTACCCATTGTGTCTACAATACCATCTAGCCATCTCATTTTTGGCCACCCCCTTCTTCTTTTGCCCTCCACCCTTCCCAGCATCAAGGCTTTCTCAAGCAAATTCTCTCTTCTCATTTGATGTCCTAAGTACTTTAGCTTCATCTTTACTATTTGACCGTCTAAGGAGCAGTCAGGGTTAATTTCTTCTAAGATTGACCTATTTGTTCTCCTCACTGTCCAGAGGACTCTCAAAACTCTCCTCCAACACCAAATCTCAAAAGCAATTTTATTTATTTATTTGAATTTATATACAATGCATTCCATAGGGATTTTCGTCATATGAGGCACGCTTCATATAACGAAAAAAATTGTATAATGAAAGTGGAACCAACTCTTTTCATTATATGGGGTTCTACTGTACTTAGAACAAACTGTCTATGTCCTGAGAAAACTAGATTATATTAGACTACCATGTCCTGCTGAAATTCATTCTAGAAAGTAGCATCCATTTCCTAATCCCAGTTAACCCTGTCGGTTCCAGGACCAGCAAGTAGCAGTTCATACAACAGTAGTTAGTTCTTGGAAGATCCCAGCCGATTCTGAGGTGGGGGATAAGGCTCTTCTTATTGTTTTAAAAGGGAAATTATGGCAGCAACTGCTCAGACATATTATGCCAACTGACCAGGTTAATTCACTTTACTAAGTAACCATACTTAACTTTAATCACATGCTGCTTAATTGCTTTACTCATTCACTTTATATGCTGTTAACTGCTTACATCACTTGTATTTTCTTTCACATTTTATTTATTTATTTTAGTTTCTAGCTTGTTTCAGTGGCTTACTTGCTCCCTAAATCACAGTTTTTACTCCATATTTCTTCTGAATGGAAGTCCTTACCTCAATGCTTCTGTTCATATATATTTTTGCGACTATCACAATGATGAAGGGTATATTTAATCTCCTGAAAGAATGTTGTCTGCAAATGGCTGCCCTAAGTGTAATGAGGATTCCAGAATAATCTTTCCACCCATAGCAAACACTGTATTATTTGGAATATAGTACATTGACATTTTCATATTTTTGTAAAGATTATTTTCCATTTTCTTGAAAAAAAAAAATAAGCACATCCACTGTAAATACAATGATATGGAAGTATGTATTTTTAAAACAATAACATTTTTTCAAGACTCTTATTTGGATGTAATGCTAAAGTATGATTGAACATTTTTCAATCCTGTGGCCATTATTTTGTTTTCCAAATCTGCTGGCATATAGAAATACATATAGAATGCAATAATTTGAGTCTATCATCTTTTAGGGCTTTGAAAAATTCAGCTGGGATACCATCATCTCCACTAGCTTTGTTTTTTGCAGTGCTTTTTAGGACTTTTCTGACTTCACTCTCTAGGATGAATAGGAATAGGAAAAGGAAGAAGACAATGCTGCATTTTATCACTCTGCTTATTCAGTTTATACACAGAGCACATAATGCACAATGCAGGGATGGAGAAATCACAATTTGGGATCAAAATTGCTGGGAGAAACATCAACAATTTGAGATCCGCAGATGATAGTACCCTAATGGCCTTCTGATGTATACTCATTTTTTCTTTATTATTAATCTTATTTTCTTTAATGATGTACTCTTCAAACTGTTCTTCATACTGTATTTTATTTGCTTGATGTTATTCCATTTGTTCTCTTCTCTCTCATTTGTGTGTTCATTTGGCTTATACTTCCATTTTCTGAAGGAACTTTTTGCTTATAATCACTTTCTTGAATATAATCATGAAGACCAGCAATGTCTTCTCTAGTCTGGCACTAAAATTTCATGCTTCTAAAGGCCTCTGGAGTATGTACAGCAATGTTTTTGAAGACACCGTTACAGTGCACTCCAATAACAAAATGTACCTCTCCTATTACACTATCTTCCAACATCCGTAACCTAGGACAATACACTGTGCAATCCCAAACACAGCTCTCTATGGGAAGATTCAGTCTATGCCATTGCAACAGAAACATTCAAGAATAGTAACAGCTACAATGATTTGTCGTAACCTTAAGATCTCATATCTTTTCTACTAGAGAAACTGTGGGCTGAACCTGGAATCTTCTGCCTTCCCCAAATGCTAAACCTTTAGCCATAATCACAAACAGGTATTTTGTATTTCTGCTTTCTCCTATCCCTATATACTTCAGAAAGCATCCTTTAAATAAATTATGCCCACACTTTCAATAGCCAGACTTCTGCATTCTTAGCATTACATCTTTCATCCAATGATTAATCCCTCCATTAAGGCTAAAATTCATTTAGTTCCCCCCCCCTTTTTTTTTTTTTTACCCTACATCTAAATCTGTAGCAACACAGCCATCTGCTGGCTAATTGTAATATACTGTACAAATAAAGTATCACAAGGAAGCAAGATTGACAAAATATGTTGTTAATGAAACATTGGATTTATGATGAGATTGGTGTTTGAATCTCATCATAAATCTAGCATTGAGTTTATTGATTCTCATAATAAATCCAGCCCACAAACACTGCTGTAAACTTTAGATCCTAAAGTGCTTTAGACATTTAGATAGGTCCTATTGTCAAAATAGGAAAGATTTTATTCAGTAAATTAGGATTTTCAGATATAAACTGCCAAGTGCAGGTCCTGAACTGGGTGTGTTTGCACATCTGCCTTTAGGCAGTAATTAAGTGTAAATTAACATGACCACCAAAGTCTTTTGTTTAGATATATGTCTGTTCCCTTTGCTCCTGGAGAATGGGTGGTCTAGTTCGGATCCAGGTTATATTTGGATGCCCCATCAATCAACTCACTTTGAAAGAGGCACCTAGTCATATGACTCATCTTTTATGATGAAGTTAAAAATGTAATGTGGGGATTGGCTAACCACATTTCAACCAACTATGCAAAATAGTTCAGTATGAGTTATTAATCTTGGTTACCTGCCTCTCACATTAAGTCTTCAAATTGCACACAAGCTCTTTTCCAAATGAGTGTTCTGTAATTTAATTCCCTAAACCACTAGCTTGAGTTCTATATTAAACTTTTTGCCTTGCAGAATCTGGTGACAGAGAAGGTTGCCAGTTCAGCAATGTTACATTCTTTGAAATTTGAAAAACCAAAGCCTGAGATCAAGATAGGGACTTTTGTGATGTCATAAAGGTAGTTGAAAAAGGCAGCGTTTGGGAGGGATAGATGGTTTTGCTCTAGGCCCGCTGATTGCGGAAATGGGATTTTTTTTTTTTTAAATATATATTTTTTATTAACACATGTATATTGTGACAAACATATAGGACAATATTATAACATAAAATAAATGAATAAACAATAAACAAAAACCAAAATTATACATCTAATAACAACTGCAAATACACCCACCCATTCCCATACTAACTTGTAAACAAAGCACATAAATCATGCCAGCTCATATTGTACATATAATCCCAGATAAGTTGAGTATCTTGTATATATTGAAATCTCAATTCTGCCAAAACTTCAACATTTCTTGGCTTGGTTTAAAGCCTTCATTACTAGTCATACCAAATATAACAAATGGTTCCCAAATTTCCCAAAATACATTCTTAATGTTTAAACCTCTTCTAATCTTTATTTCATTTGTTAATTTGTCATTGAGAGCTAAGCGCCATGCCATATTATACCATTTCCCTTTTTCAATTATAAACTTATTTTTCCATTCAGCAGCAATTAATTGTCTCGCCACAGATAGTAAGGTGATCATTAACTCTTTCTTATTCTCACTTATCTTCACTTCATCTGTTTCCCCCAGTAACACAGCTTTAGCAGATAACCTAATCTCAGAAGACATAATCTTTCCTAGCTCTTTTTCTATCATTTTCCAAAATTTGTTTGCGAATTCGCACGACCACCACATATGAGTATACGTTCCAGGTTCTTTACCACACCTCCAACATAGGTTTGTTTCAGCCTTTCCCATTTGCCATAAGCGTATAGGGGTGGTGTACCATTTCCATAATATTTTACAGTTGTGTTCTTTCTCTTTTATAGAAAGTACTTTCATTAGTCTTTGGTTCCATTTCCGTTTCCATTCTTTATCACATATTACAATACCTAAGTCCTTTTCCCATGATTCTTTTAGTATTTTTTGCGGTCGTTCGTTTTTATTAATTAACCTATACATTTTGCCAACTAATCCTTTTTCCGGGGTTAACCCCTTCTTTAGTTTGTGTATAATCTCCTCAAAAGGAGTTATTTCTCTCCCTATGTAATTTTTTAATCTCTGTTTCCTATCCCATTCTTCCATCTGTTTTTCCTGAAACCAATTCAGATTTAAACTGGTATATATCATTTTTCTTCTTTGCTGTTCCCCGCAGGATGCAATCCACTGGCTTAAAAGCAATACCTTCTCCTGAGTTAATTTTGTTTTCTTTTCAATGTTTAAGGTTAATGGAAAATCCGGTAAATCTACAAGTTCTAATACTGGAGAATCCCCTGGTGACATAGTTTTTTTCATTCCTTTCCAGAATAAATATAAATCTTTTAAAGTTTTACTATTGATCTTGACTTTTTTCTCTTGATTTGTTAGAAACAGGCTTCCTTTATATCTATTGTATTCTAACCTGTCTCTCTCTACTGTCTTTACAAAATCCTGTGTTAAGAAATTTGCTATACGTTTCAATTGAAAGGCCTTATAATAATTAGTTATATTTGGGATACCCAATCCACCGTCTTTCTGATGTTGATACCATAATGATTTCGCTATCCTGGGTTTTTTTTCTTCATTACAAAACCTGTCTATTATTTTTTGCCATTCCTTCAGCTCTTTTTCATTTATCCTAATTGGGAGGTTCCCCAATAAAAAATTTATTTTTGGTACAATTTTCATTTTGCTGATGTTTACCCTTCCAAACCATGATAGGTTTAATTTCCTCAGCTTTGTTATGATTAATTTAACCTCATTCTTAAGTTTTTCAAAATTTATTTTTTTAATTTGTTTAAAATCATCCACTATGTAGATCCCTAAATATTTTAGTCTATCCTTAATTTGTAGATTATATATTTTCTTTATTTCTTCCTTTTCCCTTTTGCTATGGTTGCATGCTATTATTTCTGTTTTCTCCCAATTAATTTTTAGACCTGAAATCTTTTCAAAGCTATTTAAATGCTCTTTAACCAAACCTATAGCATTTCTAGGATCTTTTAGTACCAGAAGGGTATCGTCAGCATACATATTTATCTTCTTGTTATCTACCCCTTTAATCCTATCATCATTTCTAATTGCATTCGCTAGAGCTTCCATAGCAAAAATGAACAAGGCAGGGGACAGTGGGCATCCCTGTCTGGTGCCTGCTTGAATCTCAACATTTTCTGTAAAATTTTGATTTATTTTTATCCTTGTTTGAGCCCGATTATAAAGTTGATTAATAGTGTGTATGAATTTTCCTCCAAATCCCATGATTTTTATTATTTCTTTGATTGTTTGCCACTGGATGGAGTCAAAAGCTTTGTAGATATCCAAAGACAAAAAACATGTTTTTTCTTTCTTTTGTTTAATTGAATTTAGAATATTCAATACTCTAGTAATTAATGTTTCCATATGTCTGCCCTTCACAAATCCTGCTTGATCTTGATGCAGGTAGTAATGTATAAATTTATTCATTCTGTTCACCAAAATGGAGGAAAAAATCTTGGCTTCCTGATTTAAAAGGGCAATTGGTCTGTATGACTCCATCTTCTCTTCATTTTTGTTGGGTTTTAATAGTAACACAATAATTGAATGAGTCCAGGAATCTGGAATTTCACCACCCTCTAAAATATAATTATATAATCTTTTTAATTTTGGGATAATCAGATCCTTAAATCCTCTGTAAAACTCATTTGTGAAACCATCCTCACCTGGTGTTTTTCCCAATTTCAATTTCATAATAACCGCCTCTATCTCTGCTTCTTCAATCTTTTCTTCCATTAAATTTTTATGTGTTTCTTTTATTTTCATTTTTAAATGCCTAGTCAAGTAATCCTTTAGCTTTGTTGAATCAATTTGTTTGCAGCTATACAAATCCTTATAGAAGTCCTCCGCTATCTTTAGTTTTTCCTCCATTTTATTGCATCTTTTCCCTCCTTTGTCCACTAAAACCTTTATTTCTCTTTTAGTTTTCTTCTCTCTAGCTGCTTTAGCTAATCTCTTAGTGTTTTTATTATTGAACTCAAAGTTGTCTCTTCCCAAATATATTAAATCTTTTCTGACCTTTTCCATCTCCTGCCCTAATAATTCCTTCCTCAAAATCTGTAATTTTTGGTATAAATCATTTCTCAACGTCCTCGCGTGTTCACCTTCCAATTGTTTTATCTTATTCTCTAAATCCTCTTGATTCTTTCTCATGTTTCTATTTTCTGTTATTGATTCCTTGATGCAGTCCCCTCTAAAAGTTGCCTTCATAGCATCCCATAAAATATGGAAGCTAATCTCGCCTGTATCATTGATGTCCCAGTTTTCTATCCATTTTTTCCTCAACCTTTCTTTTATCTTTTCATTCTTGATTAATCTCTCATCAAACCTCCAGACCCTTTGTTGTTTATGGTCTAATTTAAACTTCATTTCTACTATGAACATCGAGTGATCAGAAACCTTAAAAATTCCACTGGATGCATCTTCTAAACAATTTACTAAGCTATTAGACACAAATATATAATCTAGCCTTGAATAGGATTTATGTGATTGTGAATAAAAGGTGTATAATTGTTCACTACCTTTTAATGTTCTCCATGAATCATTCATACCTAAAGTCACCAACCATTGATCTAGGGCCGATTTCTTCTGTTCTCTACCTCTTCTTGTTATATTGGAAGTGTCAATGTCTGCTCTTATAAGATTCATATCTCCAGCTATTATCACATTCTTGCTAGACACATTTTGTATTATATTTTTCATTTTTTCCAAAAACACTTCTTGAGCTGAATTAGGTGCATACATGTTCACAAGTGTACATTCTTCTTCCCCCAGTTTCCCTTTTAAAATTAAATATCTGCCTTGTTCATCTTTTACACTTTTATCTATTGAGAAACCAGCCTTTTTTGATATAAGGATCGCCACCCCCCTTGATTTGGAGGTGCCAAAAGCTTTCTCATATATATCTATATCTTTTAAAAATAAATTATTGTTGTGATCAGTTTTCTGGTGCGTTTCCTGAAGAAAGATGATGTCTGCGTTCTGTTTCTTAAGACTATGTTCTATGCGCTTTCTCTTGATCTGGGAAGAAGTACCCTTCACATTCCAGGTTACAATTTTTATTCTTTTTGACATTTTGAACCAAATTATGATAGGTGCTCTTAACCGCCTCCAACCAAATCTTTTCCTCACCCAGAGGGTTACCTAAAAGCTTCAGCACCAATTCTTAATTACGACAAAACCAATAACAGCAAAACAACTAACACAACAGTGGCAACAAATTTCAAACTTATATCCCCCTACCTTCTATACTTCTTTGAAGGTTACCTCCTATATGGAGTATGGGGGGTTTGGACTTCACAATGACGGCTTTCCCTCTATACCAAATTGGTATAAAGAGAATGAGAAAGTTGGGACGCTAGTGAGGTCGGCGCTATTATTTTAACAAACGCTTTAAACCTTGTTTGCAGTGAGCGAGCATAAAATAGAGACTAAAATGGAGCAGGAACTAAATACTTCTTAATGTCCTTAATTATTACTTAGGGCTTTGTCCCCCTGAACCTATCAATTCTTCTTTTAGCTTGTTCCATTCCTCTGATTAGGTGGAATCTGGGTTTAAAAAAGCCTGGAATCTCATTAAAACCCAGCTAATCAAGATATATGGCGGTCTAGAGTTAGAATGAAAATGTTTTTGGCTGCTAGACAGGAGCAAAATGTATCCGGTAGCTGCAGTAGTTGCTACAATTCCTGCTAGGATTTATATCCTGCAAAACTTTACTACTACAGTACTTCTTTCGTGTCCCAATCAAACACTGGACTGCCAAAATGAAGCCACTCTCTTGGCTTAGTTGTTGGCCAAAGTCGTTGGCCTCATCGGTGTATGTTTCTGGCAGTAATCAACAGACCAGTAAATGAGCCAGATTCTGTATCTCTCCACATTCACACAGTATATTGTTGTCCACCACCAGCCCCCACTTGAGCATGTTGGTCTTACATTTAGGGACTCCAACCTTCAGCCTATTTAGGATCCTCCAAGTGATGTAGGGAAAGTTAAGATCCTCAGCTATATCCTCCTTTAATGTTGTTCCTTGTCCAGTAGACACCAGCTCAAACTAAAGCAAGACTTTACTAATTTATCAAAGGGGCTGCAGTGGTTCAGTGATTAAGAAGTTCACCTTTTAGCTGGAAGACTGGCAAGTTGGTAGTTTGAAATCCGAGTACTGCCTGATGGATTTAGCACCCGTCTCTGTTCCAGCTCTTGGGGACATGAAAGGAGCCTCATTTGGGCATTCCCTGAGCTGAGTTTCCCCCCACAAAAATCCTTTCAACCCAGAATAATTTCTGACATGAAATTCTTATTATTACTGATAGCTCACAGGGGGTTTGTTTCCAAGTCTCTACTCTTTACCAATTTCATGCATCCACTGGCTCCTTTCCAGGTCCCTTCCCCTCACACATTGATTTCTGGGGTGTTGACATTGCACATACAAACAAACATATTTATGTTTATTTATTTATTTATTTATTTATTTATCCAGTTTTTATACCGCCCTACTCGGTTGGGGCCGACTCAGAGTGGTTCACAGACACAAAAAACAGCGAGTTCATAAATACAACATATACATATCAAAAGCAAACAGTGTCAATACAAAAAAAAAACATCTCAACATCATTACAGCATCACTACAGCATCAAAAAAGCATCAAAAAAATTCAGTAGGCATCAGTTTCAAACAACAGTCCAAAATTACAAAACTCATCAAATACACAGGAAAATTATGAACAGTACCAAAAGACTTGCCGCCGCCGCGGTTTTTTAAGCCCCAGCCAGGCGGAGCCTCCGGGAGCATGCTCTGGTCACCTCCAGACTAGATTATTGCAATGCGCTCTACATGGGGCTGCCTTTGATGACCATCCAGAAGCTTCAATTGGTTCAGAACGTGGCAGCCTGGGTGGCAATGGGGTACAGTCGGTATGACCATGCCACACCCCTACTGTGAAAGCTGCATTGGCTGCCAACATGCCTCCAGGTGTAATTCAAGGTGCTGGTAATGACCTTCATGGTAGTGGAACAGAATACTTAAGAGATCGTGTCATCACAAGGCTATCGGCCTATCCTACAAGAGCAGACCAGAGAGGCTCCCTAGTGGTCCCATCAGATAGGGAGGCGTGTCTCTCTGGGACTAGGAGGAGCACCTTTTCGGCATCTGCTCCTGTGGAACCTCCTCCCGCTTGAATTACGCCTCCAGACAGAGTTGCTTCCCTTCAGGAAGGCCCTAAAAACATGGTTATGGCAACAGGTATGGGTTACTGCCAGTGTCACAACCCCCCTCCCCGGCTGGCTTATTTAGGGGCATCCAGTTTTTTAAGGGGATTGAGAGGTTTTTTATATAAAGGGTTTTAGATAGTTTTTATAGTTTTAATCTTTGTAATGGGGTTTTTATATATTTGAAACTTGATGTTGTGAGACGCTCTGGGTTGCCTAAGAGAGAAGGGCAGCTATATAAATCCAACATTCAAATAAATAAATAAATAAATCATTAGCCAACTTCACAAAACCAGCAAAGGTTACTTGTGCTCTTTACATGGAAGGATGGACTAAATCAATGGTTCCCAAACTTTTCAAGCTGGGGTCATGCTCTCTTAGTCAGCTTCAAGGGCGGAATGGCCATTTTGCCTTGCCTGCACGATAGGGTAGCCATTTTCTTTCTAAAATTTGGAGTGGTTGGGGGGGGCACATAAATGGTGCCATGGGCCAGATCCAGCCCTCAGGCCTTAGGATGGGAACCCCTGGGCTAAGTGATATTTAGCTCCTCCCCAAGCCTCAAGCAACTTCAAAAGCTATGATCCCAAACTATCCTACAAGGATATTTTTTTTTTAAATAGTAGCCATGTTAGTCTGTGGTTCAGGAATATCAGAAAACAAAAACAAAATAATAAAACAAAAATACTGTAGCACTTTAAAGACTAATTGCTATATTTTATAATCTATTGTTACTGATAGCTGTAGGAAGCTGCATTGTTATGCCTGCTTCTCTGTCATTCTGCTTGAGCAAACCCTTCTCCCTTTAACTCCTGCATTTGGTGTATATAAACCATGCCTGTAAGTTTTACTCTTTGTCTGAAGAAGTGGACTTGATCCATGAAAGCTAACAATAAAAATATAGCAGTTAGTCTTTAAAGTGCTACAGTATTTTTGTTTTATTACTTTTTTCATTTTGTTTTTTGACATCCTACAAGGGACCATCTGGACTGGACTGGAGTCCCAAAGCTAAGCTTGTGAATCAATATGGGACTGACTAGGTCACTTCCTGACAACTGGCTGCCAAGTAACAACAGAATATGAGAAAGCACACCACAGAGACACTGTTAATGGGGAAAGCTTCTTGTTTTGTCTAAGGCAGGTGGGGTAGATTCTCTCCACTCACCCTGATTTCCCTAAAATGTGCAGATGATGGTTTGAAGATATTTCACATCTAGCACTATTTTGCCAAATCTAAGTTTATTGATGGGAGCTGAGAAAATTACCCTTCTCCTCCCCCATAGCCTTTGGAATCAAGGGAAGGAATCCATTTGCATTACAGACATCCAGAAGTGATGGGAGGTTTTTTTTTTACTGCTTCTAGGGTTCTGAACCATTATCCTCCCCTGCAACTGCCGCACTCGCTACAGGACTCAAGGGAAGGGAAACAGCTGGAGTGATCAGAAATAATGGCTGTCTGGCTATGAAGGCCAACCAAAATATGTCCTGGAAATTAATCAGATTTCATGATTGTTGTAATTGTTTGCACATGGAGAGCTGCTTAGCTGCAATTGGTACTTTCTTCCAACTTTTCTTGATGTTATAAGAGGAAATAATTCATGTTAGACTTAAATTGTGTGAAATAAGGGAGTCTTAAGGTCAAACTACATGCAATGTGGATTATTTAATCTGCCCATCAATCAATGATCTTTCATTGCAAAACAGTAATTCCTTTTCTTTTTTAAGGAAAAGCCTTACACATGAAGTATGTATACACAATCTGAAAGTAAGGGTGGATGATACTTTTATTAAAGCACTAAATAATAGCAATGTAACTGGTTTGCAACTCCACAGAGCTGCAGAGAGTGCAAAATAACCATACACTGTTTTTCTTCTTTACTCTCCACAGATGTCTGGTACCTAGCTTGATAACAACCTTATGTTTGTGATATCATTAGCACAGTCAGTTAGATATCTCATTATGAAGCCAGATTTGGGAGTTCAATTCCTTACTGAGCCTCCGGGGGGGGGGGACCAGCCCTGTGACCTTGGGCAACATGTTTGGTCTCAGGGTGCTCCTAGAATAAATGAATGGTAAACCATTTCTGAGTATTCTCTGCCAATACTTTCTACCTGCAAAGATGGAATCAGCTTGATGGCACAGAAGGAGGAGGTAGAGGTTTTAAGGTCTCACCTGCTCTTGGCTTTATAGTAATTATAAACAATATTGTATTAGAGAGGTACTGTTACGGATGCCACCATAATCTAAAAGGTTTAGCTTTCCAACACAGATCTTTACCTTATAGGTAAGGTAAAGATCACCCTTACTCAAAAGTAAGTTGTATCTGACTCTAGGGTTCAGTGCTCATCTCTGTTTACAGCCAGAGCCATCGCTGTCAGCGTCTGCAGATGTTTCTGTGGACTAGTGGCAGACATGACTAGATACCAGAGTGCACAAAACGTTGTTTACCTTCCCACTGAAGTGGTACCTATTTATCTACAGTGAAACCCCACATAACAAAAATAATCCATCCCACAAGGTTGCTCGCTATGCGATTTTTTTTGTTCTGTCAAATAATTTTTTGCATAATGAAAATTCCTATGGGGAAAACTTGCATAACCAAAAAAATTGCATAACAAAAATTTCCTATGGGAAAAATCTCATAGCAAAAATAGTCTCGTTATGCAAATTTCCCCATAGGAAATTTTGTTACGTGAAAATTTCTTATAGGAACACTATTTGCACATAAAAACTTTCACCTTTTGTTATGCAAGTTTTCGCTATCAGAGCCTTTCGTTATGCGGGGTTTTACTGTACAGTAATACCTCGGATAACGTTTACCTCAGATAATGCTAAAATCGCATAATGTTAAGCAATCTGGGGTGGAGAATTGGATTGAATAACGTTAAGGTCCTACGGGATGGATCGGATAACAACCGCTAAAGCCTGTGAGGTTACAATGTATCTCTATGGAGCTTTAACATTATCCGATCCATCCCATAGGATTTTAACATGCATCGGATAACACTAAAAAATGGATAGCACCAAGACTTGTGGAATCAAGTCTTAGCATTATCCGAGGTATTACTGTACTTGCAATGTCTTGCTTTCAAACTGCTAGGTTGGTACGAACAAGGACAGATCAATACCTGGGTCTCATACTGCTGTCCTTCTGACCTTCCATTCATCAAGGTCAGCGTCTTAACCACTAAGCCACAGCAGTCTTATAGTTACAGCCCTCTTAAAAGCATTTGTTTACCTTTCTTTCCTTGTTACAGTTTTTACTTGCTTTTCTTTCAGTGAACTCAAAATGGTATGCATTGCTATAGTTCTCCATAGTGCTCTGGCTGAGGGAGTATGACTGACCCAAAGTCATCCAATGAATTTCATAACTGAATTGGGAATTGAATTCCTGTTTCCCACATCCTAGTCAACATTGCAAATAGCATCCCACCTTTGCTCTACATCACTAGCCCTTGGAAAATAGCTTGGGAGAATAATTTTCATTCTCCTGGTCCCCTACCCCAGCTGTTCTCTGTTAGAGGACAAAATTATATACAGCACAGGGTTGGCCCAAGCCCCCAAAGTACAGTAAAACCCCTATTTACGAATGCCCCTACTTATGAATAATTCGACTCTACGAATTGGTTCTGCACTGAAATCCATGCCTCGAGTTACGAACATGCCCCGATTTATGAATTAATTCTTTTTCCTCTGTGTTGCCTCCAGTGAAGCAAAAAACATCATTTTCCACATGGGTTTGCTTCAGGTTATGTAATCTGATTCCCCAGAATGCTTTGCGCCCTGGGAAGTGTATATGCAGCCTTTTTGAGCCCTGTAGGTGGCAGTAGAGTATTTGGAGTGATTTCTTTGTCTGGAGTTTCGGCGCCAAAATGGCTGCCTGTTGCTGTTTCTTGCTGGATTTTTCTGAGTTTTCTGAACATTTTCAAAGCTTCTTTAAGTTAAGGAGCAGCACTTTTGCTTATGCATGGTTTCCTTTCAATGCTGCTTTTGTTTTTGGGTGGTTTGACTGATTTTTGGAGGGGGGGTGGGTTTTTTCTTTATCTCTATGGGAATGCCTCGAGTTACAAACAAATTCAACTTATGAACAAGGCCATAGAACTGATTTTATTCATAACTCGAGGTTTTACTGTAGTACATTTACTTCATTTCAAGGGGTGTGTGCATCCGTCATGAATTTTACAATCAGATTCACATGTCAGCCTTACACCTCAAACACAAAACGGCACCAGCCAGTCTTGTTGAATAATATAATATTCTTTTCTTAAAGACCAAAAATTTGGGAAAGGGTTCTGGGAAACAGTTCAGGAAATTCTTTTTAAAAGATATTATATTTTTTAAAAAATATTAATACTACAAGGAAGAGAAAGTTCAGGAAATTCTGAAGGCCTGTAATAACAGTGAAATCGAAGTACCTGTACTGTATTGTCATTTCTCATCCATGGCTGCCAAATAAAACTTCAGTGATGTGCACCAAAGTGAATCATGTGATCATTTCTGAGTATGGTCATGAAGAACTGGCTTGCAGTTTTGCCACTTCTGGGGACAGGCTTATTTGTGCCTTTTCTTGGCAATCACATGACATGCAGGCCATTGCAAACCATTCCACGCCTGATCTTTGCCTTCTTGGATCTTTGTAAGGGGCTCCTGGTTTTTGGTTGAGGGTAGCATCCAGTATATGTGATTGCTGTAATCCAACCAAAGGAAATTGTTTAAGCTGTCTGTTTGCTTAAGCCACTTCATGATCTTGGGAAATGAAAAGATTCATCCTATTCCCCTTTGGAGTGAGAGGCAGAGGAAGCAAAAAAAAAAAAGTAAAGCTCTTAGGACAGTGCTGATGCAAAATGACATTTGGGGTGGTGGGTGGGGATTGAAAGCTTCCTTTTTCTCCCCTTCCACAGGGGAGCAGGAAGAAGCTTTCAGTTTCCTGTGATTGTGAAGTAGTTTAAACAAAGCAGAGAGGAGGAAGAGGAAACAAAGAAGGGAAATTTCATTACTGTACTTCCCCCCCCCTTTCTTTTTAAAGGGAAAGAATGTCCAAATTGGTCACCTGAGATTCAGTATGGTTGACCCTTGCATGTGGATGAAAATATTACTCCAAATGATAGACTTTATTTCAAAGCAACCTTGTTTAGCATGATATTTGTTGTTGTTGTTCAGTCGACAGTCGGTTCTAACCCTTTGCGACTCTATGGACCATTGCCTGCCTCCACCATCTGTTCTCCACCATCCTCCTCAAACCACCCAACTCTGTGCCCATTGCATCTACAATACCATCTGGCCATCTCATTTTCTGCCACCCCCTTCTTCTTTTGCCCACAACCTTTCCCAGTATCAAGGCTTTCCCAAGTGAATCCTCTCCTCATTTGATGTCCAAGGTACTTCAGCTTCATTTTTACTATTTGTCCTTCTAAGGAGCAGTCAGGGTTGATTTCGCCTAAGGTTGACCTATTTGTTCTCCTCGCTGTCCAGGGGACTCTCAAAATTCTCCTCCAACACCATATCTCAAAGGCATCTATTCTTCTGCACTCAGCTTTCCCTATGCTCCAGCTCTCACAACCATACATTACCACTGGGAATACCATTGCTTTGACGATGCAAATTTTTGTTTGCAAGGTGATGTCTCTACTGTTAACTATGTTCCCCTGGTTTCTCATAACTTGTCTCCCAAGCATCAGTCGCCTTTTTATTTCATGGCTGCAATCACCAACTGCAGTGATCTTTGATCCTAAGAAAGTAAAATCTAAGAAAGTACAATCTGTCACATGATCTAGGCCAGGATAATTTGGCCATCTAGTCAATATCTTCTGTTTCTCCAATGCTTTACACCCAGGGCCAGATTTTCCTATAGGCTAACTAGGCTTCAGCCTAGGGCCTCAAGATCAAGAGGGGCCTATATATTGATATATATCACAGTAATGATGTATTGTATTATCTTTCATGTAATTTACAAACTTAAAAATGGGAGGTGAAAGGGCCACATAAGTGGGATAGCCTAGGGCCTCTTTTCATGTAAATCTGGCCCCTCTTAAGGATGTTTGTTGCTACAACCCTCTTGGGTGGGATTTGGGCAGCTTTGGTCAACATCTTGTCAGATGCTGTATAATTAGTGAATTATCTGCTGTAAAATTGATTAAGATTTATAGCAATGCTTGCCAGGATTTCCTAGCTATAAAGTTGAAGTGGTTTACCAGTCTTTTCTGGAGCTGCTCCACGACTGTTCATCTTGCCCAGGGCTACCTACAGTACATTAAAAAGAGCTATACTGAACTAGGATAGGAAATACAGTACTGTAGTAACTTTAGCAAAAGACTTGATAATATAAGAAATTGTGTTACTGTTTCTTTTAAAGGAAACCTTTGGGTGAGTCTTTGAATGAACAGCTATCCAGCAGAAAGGAGTCAAATCTTTGTGAGTGGTTAGATTTTCAGACTACAGATGACCCACAACTACATCCAAAATTGGTAAAGTCAAGATGACATCAAATTCTGTTAAGGGGGGAAATGGGAAGATTATTTTATTGTTGCAGTTTGGCAAGTTGCAACAAACCATCACTAGAGTGCAGCAAAACCTCAGTATTTAAATATCATTCCCTAGCAAGGTGCTGCGCTGGCTCAGTGGTTAAGAAGCTCACTTTGTAAGCTGGAAAGACAGCAAGTTGGCAGTTCAAGACCCGGGTACTGCATAATGGATTGAGCGGTCATCTCTATCCCAGCTCTTGGGGACATGAAAGGAGCCTCATTTGGGCATCCCGTGAGTGGAGTGTCTCCAGCAAAAATCCTTTCAAACCAGAATAATTTCTGACATGAAATTATTATTATTATTATTATCCTCTAGCAAATTTTCTCTCCCTTCCCCATATCTAGAAAAAAAAACCAGGGTTAATATTTTCAGTGTTTCTTAGAGCAATCTTAATTATCGAATCAATAAGCAAACAAGTTAAGATTTGAAGATTGTATGTTTCTCAATTAATATTTACAGACACGATGAGGAATTTTAGTTGTAGTTAAACCAATAAAGATATCTAGGTGGTGTAATGAAAAGAATGACAGAATAGGACGCAAGAGATCTGGATTCATATTATTATTATTATTATTATTATTATTATTATTATTATTATTATTATTATTATTATTATTATTATTATTATTATTATTATTATTATTATTATTATTATTAGTTCCAGTGCATCTCTAAGAGCCTAAATAGTGATTCAAGCTTCTTGACACACTTCATATACTAATATTTCAGCTTTCTATATTATCTTATGGGGTATACAATAAGTTGTCTACCTTGATGGACTCTGACTTCCATTCCAAAACAACTTTTAGCATTTCTGTGACTGCCGATTCCATCTGGTAATGTATCTAGCAATAGAGACTGCCAACCTGACTAGGTCCTCCTGCAGCTTCAAGTAAGCTTAAAAGTACCATTACTGTCTTAGCAAACCACTGTCATCACCATCTGTTACATGTATCTTCACCTGGCCATGATGCTTACCACAATGGAAATAAATACAAACTACTGTACAGAATGTTTGCACAACTTGTGCCTAATGAACCATGAAGCTCGTGTTTTTTAAAAAATTATCTTTAAATTGCTGCAATATTTTGCCTCCCCTCTCCCCCTTAGATTGCTAACACTTAATGACAATGATTGTTATAATCCTTGCTCATTGTTCAACAGTTAACCTCTTGTGATCCACTTATTTATTTCTTCCTCCTCAGCTACTGACAAGATGAAATAAAGCTAAGGCTGATCCCATTTTGATTCCAGTTGAAATGCTTCAAAGACCACAAAGTCATCTATTATACAGCAATCCAAGATTACAGTAGGTCTGCTGACTCCATGGCTGTGTAAAATCCACTGCTGATGGCCAACATCAACAGTTCTGTCCTTCAGTATTAAATGCCAAAATCAACCCATTTCACCATAATAAGAAGCCATTAGCTAATTGAATTAGTTTGCATGTAAGATATGAGAAGGACTGGCAACAGTCTGAGATAACTTAAAAATTATGCTAGTAGATTTCATCATGGGAAAAGATATGTGAGCCCTCCCAGAGCAAAATCAACAAATTGTTGGGACACCTTAAAGACTAATGCCTATATTCAATGATGACATTGTGCCAGCACAAGACATGTTGTGCATTGGTCTAAACTACTCATTTCCTATTATCTACAGCATTTTTAAAACATGGATTACAAACATTAATGAACCTGTTTAAAACACATGTCTTCTGGTTTAATGTGATTCCTAACATTTAAATGAAAGTGTGTGATGTGATGCCTACCTCCTTCAATTATGTGAATGATGGAGCAGGGATTTAAATGCCAGCTTTGAGATGCAAAGTTGATATTTAAATTCCTACTCAACCATTCACACTTGTAAAAAAAAAAAAAAACCAGCCATGATAATTTCTTTGTGTTTGGGTGAGAAATGGTTAACTGATTAAAAAGGAATCAATTTCTGGAATTTTCCCTTGTTTGGTGTCTTTGTTATAAACATTAAGGCTACTCTTTTTATATAAAACTTTGCATCCTTTCTACTCTAGATTTCTGCCCCAAATTCAACACGGAAAACCAATTTTCCCCCTGTGTAGTTGCACCATTATTAGCCATAACTCATTCTGAATATTGTACATCCATGAGAATTCCAAGAGGTTTAAGGATTTAAAAAAAAAACCTAACTTATTTATACAAGCCTTTGGTTTAAAAAATAAATAAATGGGCTTTCTGGTATAGAAATAGAGAAAATAAACAGTTTCATTCAAGAATATTAATCTCACCTTTATTTCAGTAATTTAGCACAGAAAAAAAAGATACAAGATGTAAGGATCTATATATGTATTCAAAGAGTATAAACACCATTAAAATAAATGCATTTTAAATTATCAGGCAGAAGATTACCACAAGAAAAAAAGTCTTTTCTAGCTTAAATGAACTAACCCATAGGCTACTGTGTTGATTTAGAGAGGGCTGGCTCAGTCAGAGTTGTCATCTGGGCAGGGACTGTGGTAGCTCAAGTGGTTAAGATGCTGAACTTGTTGACTGGGAGGTCAGAATTTGATTCCTGGGTACTGCATGATAGAGTGAGCTCCTGTCTCTGTCCCAGCTCCTGCTATTCTAGCAGCTCAAAAGCAAGAAATTGCAAGTAGATAAGTAGGTACCACTTCAGTAGGAAGGTAAACAGCATTATGTGCACTCTGAGGCATGCTTGCCATGTGTCTACAGAAATGTCTGCAGATGCAGATGCAGACAGCACCGGCTCTTTGGCTATTAACAGAGATGAGCACTGAACCCTAGAGTCAGATACGACTGGCTTCCAAGCGAGGATGACCTTTACCTTTACAGGTGGTTTAAGATGAGCAGCACCAGGAAATGCTGTCATTAGTAGGCACCATGCACTCATCAGCTTAGGAGACACATTTTAAGCTACCATATTTTTCAGACCATAAGGTGCACCGGACCATAAAATGCACCCAGTTTTTAGAGCAGTTTTTTTTAGCATTTTTAGAGTTTTCACAGAACGTGATTGGCACTCTAAAACTCTAAAAACTCTAAAAATGCTTTTTAAAACACTCTAAAAATGGTGTGTGTGATCGGTGATTGGGTTGGGGGAACCGTCACATGTGCCCATTCCTCCCCACAACCCAAGCACCAATCATGCGCTTTGATGCATTGGCACTTGGGTTGTGGGGAGGAATGGGTGCATGCTCCAGTCCCTCCAACCCAAGCACCGATGGATCACAGCACACAATCGGCGCTTGGGTTGTGGGGAGGAACGGGTGCATGTGCCCATTCCCCCCACCCAGAACTCAAGCACCAATGGATCAAAGTACACAATTAGCACTTGGGTTAGGGGGGACAGGCACATGCACCCGTTCCTCCCCACAACCCAAGCACCAATTGATAACAGTGCACAATCAGTGCTTGGGTTGGGGGGCATGGGCATGTGCATTCGCCCGTCCGCTGCAACCCAAGTGCCGATTGTGCACTTGGATCAATCGGCACTTGGGATGTGGGGAGGAATGGGTGCCCGCACCCATTCCTCCTCACATCCCAAGTGCTGATAGCAGTGCAGGGGCAGCATGGGTGGAAAGCTGACCGGAGACTCCCCGTTCGCCTTCCCAGCCACACTGCCCCTACACCTGTAGTGGCAGCATGGCTGGAAAGGTGAACAGGGAGTCTCCGGTCGCCTTCCCAGCCATGCCACCCCTGCATCATGCTGCATCTTCAGACTATAACATGCACCCTTGTTTCCCCACACACACACTTTTTTGTGGGGGAGGGCATCTTATGTTCTGAAAAATATGGTATGACCAATATTTGCAGAGAGGAAAACAAAGCACGTGGGAAGGTAAACAGGCCAACAGAAGCAGGCTTTAGTTGAGGAGGGAAGAGGAAATGAAACAGAGAAGGATGGAACAAAGACAGAAGAGAGGAGAAGATGGACAGTGGGCAGAGATGACGGCTAGAAGAGAGGAGAGGAGAGGAGAGGAGAGGAGAGGAGAGGAGAGGAGAGGAAAGGATCTAATGAAGAGGATTATAAGATAGCAGGAGAAGATCGAAGGGGAGAAAAAGACACAGGTAAGTGAATAATAAGAAAGATGGGAGCCAATTATGGGACCCCGGGCATCATCTTACCCATTTTTCTGTGATGGATTGTTTCAGTATGTAATTATGGAGTTCACAGAAAGAGCCTCCTCAAAGACTGTGGTATTTTAGAACCACAATCTGGCATACATATATTAATATTTTCATTTTTCTCAATATTTTTATTTTAATTGATTTCAACATTTTTATCGATATTGATATTTTATTGACATTTTCATTTTTATTGATATCAATATTTTTATCGATATCAATATTTTTATTGATATTTTGTTGATATTTTTATCAATATCCATATTGATATTTTATTGATATTTTTATTGATTTATTCATCAATATTTTTATCGATATTTTTATTTTAATAGCAAAAATGTCATGAAACTGATATTGATATCAATTTCGATATTGGTTTCACGTTATCGATATCTGTATCACAAAATCGATATCAGTATCAAGAAACCGATATCGGTATCAGTATAACAAAATCAATATAGGTTTCACAAAATCGGTATCAGTTTCACAAAATTGGTTACTCAAAATTGTTTATCGATGTCAGTTTCACAAAATCAATATCAATACTGCAAAATCGATATCAGTTTCACAAAATTAATACTGGTTTCGTGAAATTGGTTTTGATTTTGCTATATCAATTGATATTGATTTTGTGATACCGATATTGATTTCGTGATACCGATGTCATGAAACTGATATCAATTTTGTGAAACTGATTTTGCAAAACTGATATCGATTTCGCAAAACTGACATCAATTCATGAAATCGATATCAGTTTCGCAAAACCAGTTTCATGAAATAGATATTGGTTTCACAAAATCAATATTTGTATCACAAAATTGATATTGATGTTGTGAAACTGATATGGGTTCCGTGAAACTGATTTCATGATATCAGTATTGTTTTCATGATACTGATATCGATTTCGCGATACCAACATTTCATGATTTGAAATGGTTTGGGAAACCATTATGTGAAATCAATTTCAGTTTCATGAAATCAGTTTCTCAAAATTGATATCAGCTTTGTGAAATTCATTATATGAAATCGATATTCATTTTGCATTACCAATATTGAGTTCGCAATACTGATATTGATTTTATAAAACTGATATCAATTTAGCAAAACTGACATCGATTTCGCAATACTGATATCGATTTCGTGAAACCAATATCGATTTCCTGAAACTGATTTTGTGATATCAATTTCACGATATTGACATCTATTCTGCTAAATTGATATTGGTAATGCCAAATCAATATTGGTTTCACGAAATCAGTTTCATGAAATCGATTTTGCCTGTGGAGAAGGCCTAGGTATGCCAAAGAAGTTTGGAGGACTCATTTAATTCACAGAGACAGCTAGAGCAAGTGAGCCATATAGGATAATAGGAATGGAAAATTCTGACTAGTTAGGAAGAAAGGCTTTTATGTGTTCTTCTTTTTTTCCTATTATATTAACATAGCCACATCAAAACACCTAAAACATATGTACTGTACTTGCTATAGCTAGGAATAGGTAAAAAAATGCTATCCTGCATTCTATAAAGTTTGCATTTTCCCCCCAAGCTTAAAGTTACTCTATTTCTTTTCTGTGTATGTGTGGGAATGATTCTCAAAGTCTGAAGAAAGTGTTATAAGCATTTCTGCATATCATTTGAAAGCATCATTTGAGGTGGCTGCTCATGTTTGCTTCTCATAATATCTTCTGCTAGTGTAATTTTCCCCAAGACAAAAATGGGAAAAATAGTATACATATACCATTTTCAAAAAATAGATTTGACATTAGAATGTTAAAATGTTTTAAGCTAAAGTGTTTTTAAAATGCTTAGCAACATAACATTCTTAATATTTTAAAAGGTTTCATAATAAAAGACGAGATAATTAGACCATGTGGTTAAGACACTGAGTTTGAAGACTGGAAGGTTGGGATTCTATACCCGAGTGCTCCATGACGGATCTTGGGGACATGAAAGGAGCCTCATTCGGGTGTCCCCTGAGCGGAGTTTCTCCAGCAAAATCCTTTCCACCCAGAGTAATTTCTGACATTAAATTTATTTATTTAGAATTAGACCATTGTTAATAAATGATCATTGTTCATACATGGCACAGAAGATGGCTCCATGGTTAAAACGCATGAGTCACTTCTTGTCAAGCTGGGATCATCTTAAACAAATTCATGGTGTTGTAGAATTGTTGTATCAAAGATGAGACGGGACAACAATTCCAGGTCGTACAGATTCAAGGGTCTTTTATTTGCGCAATGGTTAACAGAGAGTATAGCTACTCAAATCTGAGAACCCCGAAGGGTCCATAAAACAGAGTTTATATACCCAGTAGTAAACAGGAAATACATGGCACCTCACCATGTGGTGGTCTTAGAATCCTGACACCTTGGTATTGGTTCCAGAGACAAAGGAATTCAAACTAAATACTAACATTGGCTAGTGGCCAAAACTTCACACTTATCTATCCTCTACTGTTGGGTTCTCTTATAAGACCTCTATTCTTCTACTGAGGAAAGGGTTTATTGCCTTAGCCTGAACAACAGGCAGGTAAGTTTTAACTGAGTCACTATCACACTACTTTGTAGGTTATTGGGAGGGCAAAGATGGGGTCTCTTTGGTTTTATATTTTTCTATATTCCAGCACATTGGCAATGGTATTTTTTCTGTATGTCATTCTTCTTTCATGAAAATGATTTCCAGGAAAATGTATACTCAGTTACAAGTAGCAGCCAATGGCGACGACGGACGATGAATAAATAACCTCTGTGTTTCTATGTAAGCGTGATAGAAACTCAGATAATATAAATGTTGGGAGCAGAGGACTCTACATTCTAGGTAGAAATGCATAATGTTAGTCTCCATCTGAAACTTGCTCTTGAAATTTCATTACCATGACTCACCACACAAACCACTCAAGCAAGCAGCAGTAATAATGAAAGTCTAGTTTGGCAACATGACCAGAAACCAGACACCAAGCAGACCACATAGCAACAACAAAGAAAGCCAGAACAGCTGCGTACAAGGCGGGGGGGGGGGAATGTTATTCTGTGGATTTTTTAAAAAGAACCATAAAAATAAGTATGAGGAGAGAGGATAAGAAACTTGCCACTTTGTAAACAAAACATAGGCTAGTTCTGGTTGACTTATGGTAATATTCTATTCAATTCAACCCAATTTTATTTACAGTCCATGACCAGCATAATAAGAACACAAAAGCATAAACACCACATCCTAAGCTAGACATTACAAGGATATAATATGCTCTATGCTGGAGGCTATCCCTCTTCTTTCCTTGTAAATATTAGCATTTTATTTTCACGATATTAGGTTTTAGTAATTATTAAGGGATTTTAGTAATATTGTTCTTTTAGATAGGCAGCCTGCTGTCATATGTCAATTCTCAGTAGGTTTTTAGTAGTATAGTTTCCTTTTATTACCTCTGTTCTTTCTAGTTTAGGATGTGGTGTTTATGCTTTTGTGTTCTTGTTATGCTGGTCATGGACTGTAAATAAAATTGAATTGAATTGAATTGGTATTGTTACCTGAAATCCTGGGGTTCCATGGAGGTGCCCCATCACTTTTATTACCCAAATACCCAAAGCTTTGCAATGCCCCAAAGTAAGGGGGTTGTATTGTATAAAATACATCAGAAAAGAACATTCCAATAAAAGTTGCATTTATTTAAAAGCAGGATCTAGCTGGCAGAGGACTGAATGGAACTTTATGAAGAATAAATGAGAAATACAAAGAGTTTCAAAGAGGAAAGACATTGAGAATACAGGATAGGGAGAAATCTATGATTATCAGCAATACAGAGAAATATGAATGAACAACATAACATGATATAATAACAGTATGAAAATATACTGGGTCCTGGGTCCCAGGACACACGGGGGAGAGGGACATTCTGTGGCAGGAGTCAAGGCCCAAGGCTGCTGGCTGTTCCTAGCCCAAAATTAACAGCAGCCCCGAAGATTTGAAAAAACTCTCCTTTTATCGATGAGGCACACCAAAAGTCCAGGCGACCCCCAGATTGGCTCGAGAGTGGTCACATGGCAAATTACTGGTGGACATGCATGTCCACCACTCCCATGAGGAGTAAGATGCCCAAAAACAGCCCATACACAATGAAGAAAACCCAACTGCATAGGCCATAAATCTAACACCAGAACCTTCAACCTAAGGTTGAATAGATGCCTTTGAGATGTGGTGCTGGAGGAGAGTTTTGAGAGTCCCCTGGACAGTGAGGAGAACAAATAGGACTGCTCCTTAGAAGGTCAAATTGTAAAGCTGAAGCTAAAGTACTTTGGACATCAAATGAGAAGAGAAGATTCACTTGAGAAAGCCTTGATGCTTGGAAAGGTCGAGGGCAAAAGAAGAAGGGGGGGCCAAAAATGAGATGGCTAGATGGTATTGTAGACACAATGGGCACAGAGCTGAGTGAGTTGAGGAGAATGGTGGAGGACAGAAGTGTCCATGAGGTCGCAAAGGGTCGAAATCGACTGTGCAACTGAACAACAACAAAAAGGTTTCCTCACAGGCATCCCATCTTCTGAGGCAGAAATACAGATGAAACAAGCCCAGCAAAAGTTACAAACACCCTGAGCATCTGGTTACATCCCCACCATTTGCTCTGACATCACACTTCAACCAGAGGCCTCATTCCCTTACATATGAATAAGTTAAATGACAGTGAGGAACAATGGGATCCTGGCCTTTGATCTGCAATGGGAAAGCAATGACAAACTTCCCCACTATCTGGCAGGCAGAGTCAGCCAATGCTTGACTCTGTTCATGAAAATATGAATATTAAAAGATAGACCTCCAAAAATAAGCCAACAGTATCAATCAAGGAGGCATTTATTTATTTATTTATTTTTTCTGATTTATATGACTGGTCAGTTTGAGCATCCCTGAATATTCAACGGACACAGAAGGGCAAATACTGGTGTTCTTGGGTCCAACAGGGTCCTCCAAAATCACTAGTACTGTCCTCTATTTGTTGTTTTATTTTTTTCCTAAATAAATAAACTGCAGTTACATTAGCATGAAGAGAAGAATTGTCAGGAAAATAGCCATACCATCCTTATTTCCTCAGGCTTTATGGGCCCTGATGTAAAACCTAGAGCAGTAATGGTGAACCTAGGCACTCCAGCTGTTCTGGAACTTCAGTTACCAGCAGGAATGATGACTTCAACTTCTGGTAATTGAAGTTCAAGAACACTTGGAGTGCCAAGGTTCGCCATCACTGACCTAGAGGCATTCTTGGGAAATTAAGATGGCAGTTGCTTCTCTTGTTGTGTTTCCCATGACCTGTGCCTAGTGCTGTTCACTTCTACAATTACTGGTAGCTTTATATAGAGTGCCACAAGAGCCCTCTTAAAATTGATACCAGAGTTTATATATCAAAAGAACTTAGGTTTGCCGTATATTTGGCCATTATTTCAACTTGATTTTAGGCATGCAGCCTAGTAGTTATTTAGCTTTGGCCTGGTTTTTAAAGTTACACAACTGGAGATACAAATGCAATCACTGTTTTGGCCAATTATTTTGTGAGAAATGACATTTCCATTACACCTAATCAATTAATGAAGCCATCTACAATTTGGCAGCAAATTACAGGTTTATATATTGAATGTTCATCCTCTTTCAGTTCATAAGTAAATGTTTCAGTTATGAGAAACGTGAGTCTTAGTTGTTATACAAACAATGACATTTTTGCAAAGCTACCTACAAACAGTGTATGGAAAGAATTAAAGACATAGGAAAGAATGCTGACCAGGAGATTAAATATCTCCAAAAGTAAATCTTTCTAAGCTCTCATAGTGGGCTTCCAGAAAAATGAAGTTCCATTTTCTCTTGCTTCTGGGGATTTAACTGTGAGCCTCATTAGGTGCTACCCCAATGAAAGGAAGATTTGGAAAAAACCAAGAGAGAAGAAGGATGAAGTGGTAAGATTTATTTGTTGTTGCTGCTGTTCAGTTGCAGGGTTGAGACTGACCCATTGCGACCCCATAGACCATCGCACAGCAGGCACCCCTTTCCTCCACCATCCTCCTCAACCTGTCCAGCTCTGTGCCCATTGAGTCAACAATACCATTTAGCCATCTCATTCTCTGACACCCCCTTCTTCTTTTGCTCTCAAACCTTTCCCAGCATCAAGGTTTTCTCAAGTGAATCCTCTCTTCTCATTTGATGTCCAACGTACTTTAGCTTCATCTTCAATATTTAACCTTCCAAAGAGCAGTCAGGGTTCATTTCATTTAAGATCAACCTGTTTGTTCTCCTTGCTGTCCAGGGTACTCTCAAAATTCTCATCCAACACCACACTTCAAAGCCGCATGTTCTTCTGCGCTCAGCTTTCTTTATGGTCCAGCTCCCACAACCATACATACTATCAGAAATACCATCACCTTGCAGACTGTTGTTTGCAAGGTGATGCATCTACTTTTAATTATGTTCCCCAGGCTTCTCATAGCATGTCTCCCAAGAATTAGTCTCCTTTTTGTTTCATGGTTGCAGTCATCATCTGCAGTGATCTTGGATCCTAAGAAAGTAAAATCGGTCACTGATTCTACTTCTTCCCCATCTATTTTCCAGGGAGTGATAGGGCCTGTTGCCATTATCTTCATTTCCTTGATGTTGAGTCTCAAGTCAGCTTTTGCACTCTCTTCTTTCAAAGTAAGCAAGAGGCAGGGTGACAAAACGCAGCCTTGTCTTACTCCTTTTCCTATTCCAAACCACTCCATCATTCCATATTCTTTCCTAACTGTTGCTTCTTGACTCATGTATCGATTTCTCATGAGACATATAAGGTGTTCTGGTATTCCCATTTCTTTAATTACTTGCCACATTTTATTGGTGTAGTCAATGAAACAGAAGTAGACTTGTCATTGGTATTCTTTTGTTTTCTCCATGATCCAATGTATGTTGGCAATGTGGTGCAGGCGTTATGCATGTGCCTCCCCATTGTTCCAGGAGCTGCACTGGCTGCCAGTATGCATCCGAGTGCAATTCAAGGTGCTGGTTATTACCTTTAAAGCCCTATATGGTAGTGGGCCAGGATACTTAAGAGACCGTGTCACCCTAAGGACATCTGTCCGTCCCACCAGAGCAGACCGGAGAGGCTCTCATGTCATGCCATCAGCGAGAGAGGCGCATCTCTCTATCACGAGAAGGAGGGCCTTCTCTGTATCCACTCTGGCCCTTCAGAAAGGGGGCTAAGATATGGCTGGTGGGGAAGGTATGGGGTAGTGGTTGCACAATGACCTCAGCTCACTGGTTGATTTAAGCCACTCTCTCAAAGTTTTTTTGATATTTTAATTTTTTTTAAAGATTTAGCTTTTAATCTTTGATATGTTATTGTTATTTGTTAACTTTTTAAAATTTAATTTTTTTTATAATTTTAATCCTGATGTCTTAGGGAACAGTTTTGATCTCTTTGTTCTTATGTTTTTTATGTAAACCACTTTGGGTTGTTCCAGTGAGGAGGGTGGTATAAACATGAATAAATAAATAAATAAATAAATAAATAAATACATACATACATACATACATACATACATACATACATACATACATACATACATACATACATACATACATACATACATACATAAATGTGGTCTCTAGTTCTCCTGCCTCTTTGGAACCCAGCCTGCACTTCTGGTAGTTCTCTCTCCACATGCTGCTGAAGCCTATCCTGTATCATCTTGAGCATGACCTTGCTAGCGTGTGAGATGAGTGCAATTGTTCAATAATTTGAGGATTCTTTGGCATTACCTTTTTTGGGGATTGGAACATATACTGACCATTTCCATTCCTGTGGTCATTGTTATGTTTTACAATTCTGCTGACATATAAAATGCAATGTTTTAATTCCATCATCTTCTACAGCTTTGAATAATTCAACTTGGATACCATCATCTCCACTAGCTTTGTTATTGACAATGCTTTTTAGGGACCTCCTGACTTCACTCTCCAGGATGTCCAGCTCATGTTCAAAGTTCTCATCACTGTGATTGTCAGGGGTCCTTTTTATAGAGTTCTTCTGTGTATTCTTGCCATCTTTTCTTAATCTCTTCTGCATCAGCTAAATCCCTGTTGTTTTTGTCCCTTACCAGGGTCGTTTTTGCTTTAAGCGTTCCCTTGATTTTTGAAAAGATCTCTAGTCTTTCCCCTTCTGTTGTTTTCCTCTATTGTTTTCCTCTATTGATTTGCATTGTTCATTTAAGAAGGTTTCCTTATCTCTCCTTGCTTTTATTTGAAAATCTGCATGAGATTAATTGAATTTTTCTCTTTTGCCTTTGCCTTTTGTGTTCCTTCTATCCTCCACTATTTTAAGAGTCTCATCACTATTTTAAGAACCTCTTTTCTTTTGGTATGGTGTTACTTGCTGCCCCCTTTATGATGTCCCAAACCTCTGTCCATAATTCTTCTGGCCCTTTGTCTATCAAGTCTAAGCCATTAAATCTGATCTATACCTCCACAGTGTATTCCTTAGGAATGTTGTCTAGGTCATACCTGTGTGGCCTAATGTTGCATCGTTGTTAATTGATCAGTTAATCATGAGAACAAATTCTCTGAGAGGCTGGTCAATAACACAGGTTGTTCATTTCCTATGATGCGGGATAGCAAATAAGAAGAAATAAATAAATTAAACATACAGTATTAAGGTTACCATTTATATGAATCTTGAATCTTTGGAAGGAAGTTTCAAACAATGGTAAGGAAATGATAGTGTCCATTTCAAATGGCTAATTTCTACATACAAGCATATAAGACTTGGGCAGAAATGGACTGTAGAGTTCTTTGAATGCAGACCCTGCCAAAGGCAGAAATTCCTAAATAAAGAATCTCTGACAGTTGATCATTCAACCTCTGTTTCAACATTTTCATTGTTGGAGAATCCTTTGAGACAGTCCATTCTAATGTTGAACAGTTCATTGTTAGGAAGTTCATACAACCAAACTGCCATAAAATAATGAAGCTGGGGCCTATAAGGCCATTGAGTCCAACCCCCTGCTCAATGTAAAGATCCAAGTTAAAGTAATTTGACAGATGATTGTCTAGCTTTCTTTTGAATACCTCCAATGTTGAAGAGTTTACCATCTCCTCAGGTAATTGTTTCCATTGTCATATTGTTTTTAACAGCTAAGAAGTTTGTCCTGATATTCAGCCAAATTTTAGTTTCCTAAAACTTGACCCCATTTTTGCACTCTGGGATGATTGAAAACAGATCATGCCACACTTTTATATGACCACATTTTGAATATTTGAAGAGTGCTATAATATCTCCCTTCAGTCTTCAGTCTCAAGGGTCAACATGCCCAGATTTTTCAATATTTCATCTAGAACTTGGTTTCTATTTCCCTGATGTTGACTTCCTCTGAATCTATGCCCAAGATTCTGCATTGTCCTAGAAGAACAGTGTCCCAAACTGAGCACACAATTCAAGATAAGGCCTAATTGGTACTCAATGGAAGAGAATTAGTACTTCACTTGATTTGGAGATAACGTATCAGTACCTAAAATAGCAGTTCCCTTTTTGTAGCTGCATAGCACTGTTGTTTCATATTCAGTTTGTGATCTACATCAATTCCAAGAGTCTTCTTGTATGAAGTATTGTTGAGCCAAGTATCCCCACTCTTGAAAATATGTATTTTTGTTTCCCTTTCCTAGGTGTAGAACTTTGCACTTATCCCTATTAAAGCTCATACTGTTGCTTTCAGTTTAGCGTCCAAGCCTATCAAGATCTCTTTGAATTTTATTTTTGTTTTACAGGGTACCGTATATTAGCTATTTCATCTAATTGAGAGTCATTTGAAAATTTGATATTAATTCAGTGCACCTCTTTGTAAGAACAACTTCAGCCCTCTTCCAGTCTTCTGACAGTTTACTCACCCTCCATAATTTCAAGAAAATAATAAACAATGGTTCTGAGAGTTCTTCAATCAGTTCCTTCAATATTCTTAGATGCAGGTCATCAGGCCCTGGATATTTTAACTCATTCAAAGATACAAGGTGTTCCTTGACTATTAGTCTTACTATCTCAAGCTGTAATTCTGCTCCCTCCACTTTTATGCCACATTTGTTAAGAGGCTCATAGATTCTATTTCGGAAGAAAAATGAGCTAAAGCAGGAACTTGGTATATTTGCCTTTTCTTTGTCATTTGTCATCATTTTCCCATCCCTAGTAGCTGAGCTACTATTTCTCATCCCTAGTAGCTGTGCTACTATTTTCGCTATGTATGTACCTGAAGAATACATGCAGAATATTTGGTAGCTTTTAGTATCTTTTACTAACTGCAGCTCATTTTCAGCTTTTGCCTTCCTAACACCAACACTGTAATTCTTTGCTACTTTGGACTCCTTTTCTTGTTAGGATATCCTGCCATGGGAATTTAGTTATCATTTTTCTGATAAGTTAAAATTAGAATCAGCTTTCCTAAAACCACATGGCTACACTCAGATTTTGCTTCTTTGAAATCAAGAACTCCGGTACAGTGTAACACAGTCACTTGCCTCCAGACTTCTCCTTGCTGCCACTTCATCCACTAAGTCAACTCTATTGGTTAGAATTAAGAATAGGATAGCTACTCCTTTCATTTTTCTTTCACTTTTTGTAGAGAAACCTATCAGTGATATAAGCCATGAGTTTTGGGAATTAAATTTTGCATAAGGGTGTAGCTACATCAGCACCAGGGAGCTATCTAGCCTAGATTGCTTGGGAATGGTGGGCTTTATTAGAACATATCCCAATCTAATCAAGTCCAACCATTCAAAAGCCAATATCTGGAAGTGGCTTGATAAAGTGGCTTAATAATTAATCTCTTCCTCTGGCTGGCAGAAGGCAAGGAAAATTATCACTCTTATTTGCCATTTGAGACCATTGTTTATGCAATATGTCAGTTATTTTAAAAAATACAAAAAAAATACTTTTCTTCTCCTCACTGGGTTTTTCGATCTGCAAGGCAAAGAAAAGATTTTTAATTTTAAAATAATAATTAACCTATTGCATCAGCAATAGCTTTGAACAGAAAAAAATGTTTTCATTCCTCCTGCCTCCTGCTGAGCAGGTAAAGTGAATAATTTGGCAATATTGAAAAATAGCTTGCTTATTAACCAACTTCCCACTGGTGATATGATTTACCGTAAGTAATGATACACCAAGAAAACATGTTCATCCCAAACAATATTTAATTGTTTCAAAGAAACAGTGTACTCCAACCCTAGAGTGGTTATCATTAAAGACAAATTGGAATGTTCTAACAGGAATGTTGTGTAGTTGATGTTTTTTACAGTGATCCTATCTATCCCAGAGCAAAATGAACTCCCATGTAGCTGGACTTGGAGACATCATCTGTCTTTACCTCCCAGTTTGCATCATGAGCTAAGATTATCCTTCCTCTTCCACATACAAAAGTCAACAAGATCAGTGGTCAAATCTTTCTTCAATATTTGCTATAGGACAACATCCTCCACGACAGTACATTCAGAAAGCATGCTTACCTTGGCAATGGAGGGTTCTCTTCTCCAGTACCTTGCTGCCACATTCCATCTGAGATGATTGCATTTGCCTAACAAAAGGGCCAGTTCTCAGATTAGGACATTTTCTGCCTGATAAAAAGCCATGGACTAATTGAAATTAATTTTCCATGGTCATATTCTAACTTATCAAAGTCATTGTTCTTACTAGTTTGTTACATATGTACTTCCAGCTAATATCCTGAGCTAGTTTAAAGATAGCAGTTTACCCAAGATTGCCCAACAAGTGTCAAGGCTGAACAAACGCTTGGTCTTTCTAAATCCCAAATATATCATGTTGTTGTTCTTATATGCATCCATTAAAAAAAATCAGTGGACAAGAGGTCAAGGCAGTATGTAAAATATTCCCTTCTGCATCTTGTTCTGTTTGGGATAGTCATTAACAGGCTTATAAAATAATTGTACAAACTGTTATTATTCATTACTTCATGAAGAAAACCAGCTGTTTTCTTCTATGTCTTTGACTAGCGCACACATACCCAAAGCATTCCTGATTTCTGATTCAAACACGGCTGCCCTTAAGTCTTGTGGAGTTTTGTGTGTATAGCAGGAGAAACATGCCATGTATTACAGACACTGAGTTTGAGCTAAAGTTTATAGAATTCTAAACAATGGCTTCTTTTTTCATTAAAAGAAGGACAACATCTGGAGAGTCTAGAGTATTAATTAGATAACTAAAATGCCCATATTCATAGGTAATGTGCCTCTGAACATTAGATGTTCATGCCAAACCACAGGGGAAGGCTGATATTGTCCTTTTCCCAGGAGTGTTTGGGGGAAGGGAGCCAATGTGATCCAGCAAAAGTATTCTGAAAGAATGTGCATATCTTTTTGTGCAGTATGGAAGTCATATGCTACATACAAAATTAGACCAGTTTCCATCTCCAAAGAGCTTATAGTATGGAAGAAACAGTGAAGAATACAGCAGATCAACAAGTGTAAAGGAATAAAGATGGGTAGAACCTGTAAAATGTACAAAACATGTACAGTACTTACTATCACAGACTTGACCCTTTCCATGGCTTGAGAGGCTGGGTACAAGCATCTAGGCTGTTAGATTTTCCTTTACTCCACAAACTCCCTTCCACAGCCTGTATGTCACCTCTTCTTCCAGAACCCAGGAGCCCCATGCTTCCTTCTGATTGAAACAGGGAGTCTGCAATTCTTTAGTATGGTAGCATGTAAGGCGGAGAGCAAGTAGTGTCTGGATATGCCTGTTAAATAGACTTCAACACAGTAAAACTCACAAAGAGCTTTATTTTTCCAATATAAAAGGGGATAAAAGGGCAGTCAGCAGGAGCCACAGGCGAAGACACTGCCCAGGCTGTGTGGGCAACTGAGGACACCTCTGTCTGAACATTCAAACTTCAGTGAGCTTCCCCCTTCTGTTGTTTTTGTTTTGTTATTTTGTAGTACTGTATTAATCTTGTAAGCTGTCCTGAGTTCCCACGATGTGGTAAATGGGTGGCTATATAAATATGAAAAATAAATAAATAATGACCCCTCTCTCTTTTAACTTTTAAAATCTTTTAATCTTTTAAATTTTTATCAGAATGTTTGTTTACTGAACTTATTGTTGTCTTGATGTGATGCTATGTTAGCTGCCCTGAGTCACTCTGCGAGTAGGGTGGCATACAAGTTACATAAATAAATATATGTTCATTGGAAGGAACCATCAGCCATGTCACTGTCATTAATTACTGTATTGAAATGTCACCCCACTTCTTTCCCTTTAGTATTTTCCGGATTTTGTAATCTTTTTCCAATGTCATTATTTGCATAAAAACTTATCACTGTATCTTGAATTTGATGTGCTAACAAACCATTGTAACTAAAGGTTGAATTATTTACTTATGAAAGAAACCCCCACTGCTGGTCTTTTGTTTTAGTATAAAAATTTTATTGTAACAATAGATAGGATAGATGGTAAAGATTAATAGGAATGTATAAAGGCGCTTGAGTCTTCAGGAAGTTTAGCTCTCCCATCATTTTTTTTTTAAAGGGAAGCTCATACATACATAGATTTTTCTAGCAAACAAAAATGGGTGAGATATAGCTCTTTATCCAGTAGTGGGGCCCTCTGTTGCTTAAATGCGTTGTCAATAAACCAGTCTTGTTTTTGTCTGAAATTTAAATCTCTGTAGTTCTTTGGGGACTCTGCCAGTAGACGAACTTTTTAATTTTAAAACACATTTCCACATTAAAAAGGGATAGCGATTTTTAGGTAACATCTCTACCTCTACCTCTACCTCTACCTCTACCTCTACCTCTACCTCTACCTCTACCTCTACCTCTACCTCTACCTCTACCTCTACCTCTACCTCTACCTCTACATCTCTGTCTCAGTCAATCGGTCCCTTATGTCCCTTATGGAGGAATCCTTCAGTGATGACAGACTCAGTACTCCAAGACCTGGCTAATTAAATAGTTAACAGGTTGGTCAGGCAAAATAAAAGCACTGTATAAATACTCTTTGGCTTTGAAACAGAGATGAGCACTGACCCCTAGAGTTGGATACGGCTGGCTTTCGAGCAAGGGAAACCTTTACCTTTTAAATACTCAGAGGACATGTGAAAGACAAGTTCATGTGTAATTTTATTTATTTATTTATTACATTTTTATACCATCCATTTGGGAAATTTCCCATGTCTCATTTAGATGCCATCTGGCAGAGAAATAAATGTATGTCCCCTTTAAACTTCTTCCATGTCTAGGGCAGATGTGAAACTGCCAAAATGAAGGCACCTTTTTGTGAATTCATTCTGCAGTCTTTTTTGCCTAATCTAGTGTGAGAAAGATTAGTTGGCAACACATGGTTGCCATTACCAGGGTACATCCAACTGTGGTTCAAAAATACCACAATCTTCAAGGAGGCTCTTTCTGTGTAAACCCCACCCCCCATCCCCATTAAATTGGAAATACTAGAAAGATGTTTGTTATAAGAATGGAGAGCTAGCAAGAGTGATCTGCTCAGCAGTTCAGGAATTTGAGAATTCCTTCAAGCTGTATCTTCCTAGAAGAAAGTCAGTATAGTAGATTGGAAGCCACTAAGAGTTAATAGCCAGTGATATCAAAAGGAATAATCACTTACTATAAAAAAAATGGGTTTCCCTGGGTACAAAGATAAATTTCTTTGGTATCTCTTGAGGGAGCAGGATATGAGAGTAAGTGTAGATGATAGGAGATCATAGATTCTGTTATTTTGTTGTAGGCTTGCTATGTACAGTACAGTATTTCTATCTGTGTATCTTTTTGTGGAAGTTTTGTGAACTTTTGCCTAAGGTTTATCTACTTTTTAGTTTCTTTTGCTTTCTTTCTTTTTAATAAAATGTATAGAATCCATTCTGGCATTTGGAATTGGATCTGGTTAATGGAAATCTTGTATTAGCAATAGCAATCACACTTATCTATTAAATCTCATTCCTAACCATTTGGGCTATAATCTACCAGAATAAATATTGGTTATTAAACATTTTGGTTTAGATAAGATAAAAGAGGTGTTGGCAGCAGGATTTTACACAAAGACATCCACCCTCAGATAGTCCCTGAACTTAGTCTGACTGTGAATCCATTGAGGATTTATCTGACCTCAGGGTGAAGAAATAGAGACAGCCAGGACCAGCATTGAAAAACCAGGCTGAGTGGTGGGTTTTGTGACACTAACCAATGAAATAAAATGAAATTAAATACATGTTTTTATCATGTCTGGTAAAATTGCAATCATATATATGTCTGGGCCTCATAGGGAGGTAGTTTCATATAGAATGGATTGCAGCTCAGAAGACAAAATAAGTCTTTAAGAGAGCTTCACTCTCATACTCATGTTCATATACAGTCAAACCTCACATAACGAGCATTTCGCTTAGCGAAAAACTTGCATAATGAGCAAGTTTTTCGCTAAGCAGTCTGACTCACATAACGAATATTTCGCTATGCGAGTCAGACTTTTCCCTATGGAAAAACTCGCATAACAAGCATTTCTATGGGGAAAACTCGCATAGCGAATTTTTTTCGTTATGCGAGTTTTCCCCATAGAAATGCTCGTTATGCGAGTTTTTCCATAGGGAAAAGTCTGACTCGCATAGCGAAATATTCGTTATGCGAGTCAGACTCACACAGGGAATTTTTCGCATAGCGAGCAACCTTGCAGAACGAATTAAATTCGTTATGTGAGGCATGTTTGTATCAAATAAGTACAAGTTTTCATTCCATTCTAAATGCTTTAACAGAAACAAAACTAAAAACAAAGAACAAAATAAACAGCTGAGAATCCAGGTCACTAAAAATTGTAAATGTACCAAGTGGCCTGGCTAGAATCCATATGCACTCAGCCACCTGAATAATCTGGCATTTAGAATCATTCACTCTTTCATCCATCCTACCCCAGACCTTCAAAAAACATATACATACACATACAGAAACAGGCTAAGTTCATCCTGCATCTGTTCTACACAGAAGCTGTAGCTTTGTTTTACATTACTGAGAAAAGCCAGGAGAGAAATGTAAGTGTTTGCTACCCTACTCAACTCCAGCTGCAAGCATTTGGATTCAAGTTCAGAGCTTCCTGTTATTGAGGAGATTTCACACTGTCACACATTCACAGATAGGTTTACAGGCTGCAGAATCTGGTTTCTGCCACTTCAAACTATAGAGAGATTTAAATAAATTCATCACTTAAAAAAAACATTGGGATGCACACCTTCAGTGCTGTCTTAGTATCTACATACACTTTGGATGTCTAAATGTTATAGTCTTGAAACTGTGGCAGAAACAGAAACACAGACTGTGGGTGGTATTAGTGCTCCTGATATCTCTGAACAACAGATGTTTTATGCCAATCCTATTTTGTATGCCAACCTTCCACAAATTATTTAACCCAACAAATTACAAAATCATGTGAAGAGAGAAGTTCAAACTCCATATTGGGCACAAGGAATGTGTAAAATATGCAACATAGTGTGCATTCCATTCCATTTTAAGTCTCTGGTTAGAAGAACATGCTGTTAAAATTCAGTTGTGGTTTATCAACCTAAGCAGCAATAGCAGCATGACGCAGGAGGATCATGTCCAGATTGTTTTCTTAAGATGCAAACAAATGACCCATAAGGAACATTATGTATATTTTTATATTAGAGCTAAAACATAGATAGTTTGTGGGCGGGGGGAGGAACTCACCCTGACATTTTGAGGTGTACCCCTGATCTGCAACGTAATATATCCAGTGATGGGCAGCCAAAAAATTTACTACCACACTGTAGGCAGAGCCAACGTCATGATGTCATGAGTGTAGCCACGGCATGATGTCATGGGTGGAGCCAATGACGTGGGTGGAGCCAAAGTAAAAAAATACATAAAAATACATTACACATAAAAATGCAAATTAAATACACATAAAATACAAATTAAATACACATAAAATACAAATTAAATACACATAAAATACAAATTAAATACACATAAAACACATAAAATGTAAATTAAAATACACATTAAATAGACTTAAAAACAGGTGTTGGTGTCAGTCGGCGGCAGCGAACAGCGACCGGTGGCAGTGAGTGGCGGCAGTGAGTGGTGGTGGTATGGTGGTGCAGGACGGTGTCACAGCATGGCGACTTGAGTGAGGGCTGCCACCGCACCTCTGAGGAGGCCACTGAAGGCTTCCCTGGCTGCCCGACTCTGCAGCCCAAAATGGCTGCTGGTAAATGCTCATGTGTGAAAATACCAATTGATGCTTGTGCGCTGAGTACTGGAGGTGAACATGCATCAATTGGCATTTTCACGCATGCACACTCACCAGCAGCCATTTGGGGCTGCAGAGTGGGGCAGCTGGTGAGGCGACCAAACTGGTCGCCTCAAAAAAATGGTAACCACTCCCGGTGGTCTCCTGGGAAGGTTAGTAGCCCCCCCCCCCACAGGAGACCACCCGGGATTCCTACCATCGGTTTTACATAGCTTAAAGAGTAACTCACTTAAAGAGCAGAATTTTCTCTGAATGTTCACTTCACTTACCAGTAACAAATAAAACCAACCAAAAACTCGCTTAACAAATAAATCGGGGTTTGCAATCCCCTCCCTCCCCACACACACAAGTGGTAACTTACAATGGTGTTTCACTTAAAGAGCAAACTTGCTTAAAGAGCAATCCTGTGGAATGCATTATGCTCTTTAAGTGAGGTACTACTGTATCTGGAAGTATACTGTGTTCAACTTGATGATGTCTCACTCCTCTTTTACATTCATCTGCATTTTAACAGCATATGTATTTAGTTGCGTGGGTTAAAATATTTTTATTTCAAAACATTAATTTCTTTAAAGTATATATTCATTCAAAACATAAAATTTCAGAACATATTTTATCTCAAAGTGTGAATTTTTAAACATTAATGCATTTTTAAACATTTTGACTCATGTGTAGAAGACCATATGGATCACATCAGTTGATATCAGCACCCATTCCTTCATGTCATGTGAAGGGGTTTTATTGCAGAGGTAATCCTCAAATCACTCATACACAAAAACTATTATGTTTGAATAGCATGTTGCTCATTGCAGATAGGATGTCTACTCAAAATTACCTGGGGGCATAGGGTTGCCATAATTCTTTCCCACCAAACCGGGACAGCCACATGACGTCATTGCATTCTTCAAACTGTGCATGCATCGGATGAGGTTGTCAAGAAGGCCACGGCTCTAAGTCCCACAGAATCCCTGCTTGGGGTGGGCAGCTTCCATCTTTTTCCTCCTTTTTCAGTGGCTCCGTGAGCTGGAGCTCTTTGGGCTGGTGCTCCAGCATGCCTCTTGCCTGCACCATTGCACAAAATAAGGCAAGGAATTTTTGCAAAGAGTTAATTCACTGCCTCACTGCCTTTCTTTCAATTATCCCGGTTGCAAGCATCTCCTCCTCCCCAGTGGGCTTCTTAGGATGCTGTTTTGTCTTCACCACTTGCAAGCAGGATAATTGAAAAAAATGACAGGGAGGCAATGATTTCTGGAGAGAGTGGGATGGCAGGCACCCGTCCTTCCTGGCTCTTCTTGACCTCTCAGCAGCTTTTGATACCATCTACCATGGTATCCTACTGGAAAGGCTCTGAGGATTGGGGATCCAGGACATGCTTTGATCACCTCCAAACTTGATTACTGTAATGCACTTTACATGGGGCTGCCCTTGGTGACCATCTGGAGGCTTCAGCTGGTCCAGAATGCAGCTGCTTGAGTGGTAATGGGGTGCAGGCCTTATGCTCATGCCTCACCACTGCTCAGAGAGCTGCACTGGCTCCCAGTTTGCCTCTGGGTGCAATTCAAGGTGCTGGTTATCACCTTTTAAGCCCTACATGGTAGTGGACCAGGATATTTAAGAGACCGCATCACCCCGAGGACATCTGCCCGTCCCCCAGAGTGGACCAGAAAGGCTCTTTGGCTGTGCCATCGGCCAGAGAGGTGCACCTCTCTGGCACCAGGAAGAAGGCCTTATCTGTGTCTGCCCCAGTCCTATGGAACCTCCTACCAGTTGAGTTATATATGCAGACAGAACTGCTGTCCTTTAGGAAAGGAGTGAAAACCTGGCTGGTGGGTTGGGTTTGGGAGATGGGTGATATAATGACCCCAGCCTGTTGGCTAATCTGAACCCCCTTGTCCTCAATTTCTTAGCTATAATTTAGTTGACTTTTTAATCTTTTAATTTGCTTTAGCTAGTTTTAATCTTTTGATTTAATAATTTTAAATTGGTTTTAACTTTTATTGATGTTTCTGTTGTAAATTGCCCTGGGTCACTTCAGTGAGGAGAGCGATGAATAAGTTTGACTAATAAATAAATAAATAAATAAATAAATAAATAAATAAATAAAAACTTTTTGCAAAAATCCCTTGGTGGGGGAAAGGTGATCTTGCTTCCTTTGTTCGAATTTTAAAATCCAGGACTTTTTACATTTTTTTCTTGAACCAGAAGGGACAATTATTATTTATTTATTATTTATTTATTAGTTCAAATTTATATTGCCCCCCACTCGCCGTAGCTTGAATCCGGGAAAATCCCGGAAAAACAGGACATATGGCAACCCTATGGTTTACATTTATTGTATGTGATCATGAAACAATGCATGCAAGAGATTTGTTTGTCTATTTTATTTTATTTATATCCCACCAACCGTTAGTGTTAGACACTACTCTGGGGAGCATACAATAGAAAAGGAATACAGTAGCATCAAACAAACAAAGAAATATAACATTAAGTTGAATATCAACAAATACAACCAAATTACATTAAAAAAAACAAAAAGCAATAAAACAATATAAAAACCTCTATGGCAGTTGTTCCCAACATGGGGCTCCCGCCCCACAGGGGGGCTTCAATTCCCAGAAGCCTAAATCAGTACATTGGCTGATCAGTGCTTTGGGGAATTGACTTAGGCTTCTGGGGATTGAAGTCCAAAAATCAAAGGTTGGGAAATACTGCTCTATGATATCATATACCTATAACACTAACCCCCTCCCCCCATTTTTTAAAAATTAAACCAAAGAAGGAAGTCAGAGCAGCTCGCCAGTGTCAGAAATTATGCTATGGGAAGATCTAAGTTGGAAAAGCCTCTATAAACAAGAAAGGTTTTAGCATTTTCCATAAGGCCATTAAAGTAGGGCTTGTTCAGTGGTGGGATGTCAAAAATTTTACTACCCCACCATGACATCATCAATTTTGGTGGGCGGAGCTAACATCATGACATCATGATGTCATGGGCGGGGCCAAAGAAAAAATTAAAATAATAATAAAATAAAAATAAGCACCCACCCACCCACCCACAACACAAACCCATAAATAAATGAATAAATTAAATAAATAAATAAAAATTACATTAAAATACACCCACCCACCCAAACACCAGTCTACCCACCCACCCCAAACACAAACCCGTCACTTAACTGTTAGTATAAGTGCTTGGGCAGCACCATGTTGCAAGATGGATATGGTCATCATACCGGTTCTCTAGGATAATATGCCTTAATGTAAATGTAAAACAGCTGTACCTCCTTAAGGGTTCTCCAATTGAAATAGCAATTGGAACAGCACAGGTGTAGCTTATTGATGAGATAACTCCAAGACTTTGCTTAAAAACCCCAAGCCAGGCCTGCTGGCTGCTAGGCCTTTTTAGGAACTATGGTAGTATCTCAATATAGGTAAAGGTATTACATACACATTAAAATACATACAGACAAACCACATCCAAAGGTGAGTCACTTACCCTGGGGAGCAGGCTATAGGGAACTTCAGGCTAGCAGCTTCTCTTCCTTCTCCCCGCTTGGGAGAACAGCAAGGAGGCCGTACATACGCACCAAGCACTGTAGGCATGCATGCACACCAAGTGCTTGGCGCACATGCTCAGTGGGGGAACCAGTGAAAAGGTAAGCCCCGAAGGTGGTTCACCCCCAAAGCTGCTACTGGTGTTCCAGGACACTGGAAAAAGTTACTACCGGTTCTGGCGAACTGGTGAGAACCTGTTACATCCCATCACTGGGCTTGTTGTAATTTCAGTGGGTAGAAAGTTCCAAAGTGTGGGTGCCACAGCTGAAAAGCTCTGGTATAGATTCATATATGTAAGTTTTATAGAGATCACTATGATCCATTCTCCTCTTTCAGGGGATTATTATAGTTATTGTTGTTCTTGCTGATTCTAACATGGTTAGCAAGATTGAATGTTATCTATCTTGAAAACTGAAAAGGAATGGAAACCCACTTATGAAAGGATGATGGAAATAAAAGCCCAAAGATGGGATATATTGCCACGTGCCAGTCTATAGATGTCTACTCACAAATAACACTCATTGAGTGCAATATGATGTGCATAGCATTGATCTTAGGTTGCAGTTCTATCCATTCAGAACTAAGTCCCTTTAATTTGGTGGAACTAAACCACATACTAACCCCAGGTATGTGGACAGAGGATTAATTAGATAAATTTTAGATTCTGTTATATTGTCTCATGCACATGTAAGAAGGTGAAATTCTGTTTCTCTATTTCTCCTTCCAGAAAAGCTTACCTGCTGTTTCTGTCCCCACTGAACTGCTAGGCATTTTGTACCTGGCCTATAGAGCAGTCCATGATAGATTCTTTTGCTGGGTGAAGTAATCTGTGAATTACAAAAGCTTGCAAGAATTGGTAATTTTTAAAGTGACCCCATAAAAGGCATCACCTTCCTGCTGTATTTTTAAAATTGTATTCATGGGTCACATGGCTGATTTCTGCTTATCCTTCCAGAAAAAGCTTCTGCAATTTCCCCCCCAACCAATGACAATCCATAACAGTAGTACTGTAGTAATGTGTTTTTTTTCTTTCAGAGAGTGGGGGGGGCTTTCTTGAGTTGGCTTAGTACAATATTTTTACACACATCGTGGCCTTTTGCAGCTTCAAGTGATCCTCGTGTAATCACTTTTCAACCCCCACCTATTAACTGGGGATATATCACACAATTTTAATGGGAATTACCATATTTAGGCACTAAGTAGAAGAACATGAAAAGCAACCCTTAGATATTCTGGTATTAGGGAAGTGAGTCACAAAATCATTTGCATTTTAGGAATTAGACTGCATAATATCTCTGGGATGCAAATGGATTCAATATCATTTTTCAATCCAGTACAATTAAGCATTAAGATTTTTGCAGTTTTGAATACAAAACATATTAAAATGACTTTAGAGAGAGATGAGGAGAGATTTTCGACCATGTATTGGCAAAGGGGAAAGGAGTAAAGCCAGAACAAGATGATTTATCTTTTTGGAATGAGGGGACAAATACATAAATTTAATGATACTGTACTTAATGAAGACCTAATGGAGATTTATAAGTCACATGGGTGGCAGGCGCATGTAGAGCAGGGGTTCCCAAACTTTTCAAGCCAGGGGCTAGGTCACAATCTCTCAGTCAGCTTCAAGGGCTGGACAGCCATTTTGTCCTTCCTGCACGGGCAGCAATTTTGTCCCAACAGCTTCAAAGGGATGGCTATTTTGTTTCTTAAATGCCCTTGGAGGGTTGGAGGGCCACATGAAAGTTTGGGAACCCTTGATGTAGAGAGTTATATAGTGATATATGTACTATATGTTGTTGTTGGGGGGGGGGGCTTGTTTGGTTATGTTGTATTCATCACCATACTAGACATAATGACATAATGTAACAGAGTCCAAGAAGGGAATCATATTGAAAGGAGAGTTTAACATAACTTGTACATTGCCTTTGCTCTTTAAATGAGACTGTCACTTTCTATTTTCTTATGTGCCTAAAGCATATATGTATTTAAAACAACTTTAAGTTGCACCTGTCATCTGTTTAGGAATCAGTACACCACTCATGCTCCACAAAGCCAAACCAGACAGATAGTTCATTGGTTTAGATATCTGGTTGCAGAACCAGAGGTTGGGAATTTGATTCCCACTGTGCCTCTTTGACAAGGGCTGGACTCAGCAGCTCTTTCCAGCTCTGCAGTTCTAAGTTCTAAAATAAAAAACAGGAGTGTTCTACTTGAAATATAATTTATTAATCTATTTCAATGGTCCTCAACCTTTTGGGACATAGGGGCTGCATTTGAGTGCCCAGTGACTAAAGAGGACCAGATTTAAAATCAAATATATATACAAAAAAATTAACTTACCACTTTAAATCCAAAGTAAACATTAAGAAGTCAATGAAGAAATGCTAGCTTGAATGCAATACATTTTGGAACAATATTTTGACGTAGGGTCCTTTTATACAGTTATACATGGTTACCTAGCCAGCATGATTTTTGAGGCTGTTTTCTGTTAGCCAAGGCATTAATGTCCAAGTCAAGGTTTTTGACAGATATTCCTAAAATGTCATGTAAATATTCATCAGTAAGTCTTGACCTACATTTGGCTTTCACAATTTTCTTCTTGGAAAAAGTTTGTTCATAGATGTTTGTGGTGCCAAAGACTATTTAACATGTGTGCTGAAAATTTCTTTAGATTGATGAACATATCAGGTAGACCAGAATAGAAGTTTAACAAACTATATAATTGACTTGCAAATCTATTAGTTCTATCTGAAAAAAGATACTTCCAGCTTCTGGTACTACTTCAAATGAGTTCTGAAACAATCGTAATTTATTTTCATGCTTATGGCAGACTGGCCAGGTTATCCTGCTATGGTAATAGAGTAGACCATACTGCCGGTGACTCAACGTTGATCATCATGCAGGGGTTAACTAACCTGACAACCATGAGGACTAATGCCCTTGGGTGGCCAAGTCCACAGGAAAGGGTGATGTTCCCCAAATGGATTAAATCCCACTTGAATCCATACTGATGGAGGGCAGCAACTTCATCAATACTGGCCTGGGGCTGATGAGGACTTTGTGTGCCAAAAGGACTCAGGACCAGAAAGTGACTCACAGAACTGGATCAGTGTCACGGGTATCACGCTGCAATGCAGAAGTCAAATGGAAGGCCACTGCATTAAATTTTTCCCAGGACTGATCACCATGAGGATAGCTAATATTTGGAATGGCACAAGAAGAAGAAAGAAGAAGACTTATGGCAATAAGTGAATCTGTTCTCGAATTCCAACAACCTTGGTGGGTGGAGACTCCCAAAATACTTTATATGTACTGCAAAATACTTTATATATACTGTGTGGAATGACTATTTGATATACAGCCTGCCCTTCTCCTGGCTACTCACAGCAAAATTAAAATATAATTCAATTGCATTCCACCTCCATGAAAATTTTCTTCCTGAGAAACCCATCAGTTGCAGAAAGGGAATCTGAATTAGGTACTGTATTTGACAATGAGTGAAACAGCTACAAGAATGGATCAAGCCCAAGATCCATTGAAGGAGAGTTCCTCAACTCCAGAGAAGACGATGATAAAATGGTGATCAGCAAAGAGGTCAGCATATATTTAGCCACAGACAGAACTCCCTATGCTTTATCACTACTTTTCATAATTCTTTTTAAGAGGCACACATTTCTCCAGGACTAAAAATATTTTCTCTCATCTCGTTTAACTACTTGGATGTTTTCTTTGTTTCTTAGCCATGCCTTTGTGATACTGAATTTGTCAATCTTTGTGGAATTCCTCATTCATTAATCTGACAGAAATCATGTGTACTGTGTTTCAATTCCATTTAATTTTTACAGAATAAATTGCTTTTAGCCTAGCTAATCATATATATATATATATACATATAAATTGTGTTTTGCCTTATGGCCTACTGATCCATCAACCTTTTGACACACTGAGTCCCACTGGTTTGAATAGGGAAAAGCTGAATGTATAATGAGGGTAGATCAGCAGGATGGGAGTTCTGTCACCCAGAAAAATATGCATTTTTATTAATCTCTGTATGAGAAGGATTAATGTATAATTGTCTCCCAGATTTTTAGCTTCCCACATGTGAGGAGGCTGCTGAGATTAAAATAAACTGCAGCATTTTTCACAGTTAGTGGTTTTCTGCAATGACCTGTCATGTTCTGACAGCAAGTGACTACCAAATGTGGAGTTATAATCAGTGAAACTGCTTAATAATGTTGTAGGGCATGTGTTTCATCTAGCTAATAAAAGACACAATCAGCTGGCAACTTTGATAGAAAAGACAATATATTTCTGCATATCAATTGCTAGAGAAGGTGAAAGGAACAGTGCAGTGGCATTCATGTTCTTCTTCTGGCCTTGAAACAAATTAGTTAGCCAGCATAGCAATAGAGTCCTGGAATAGGTAGATGTTGTTCTGATCCAGAAGAATTCTCATGTTCACAGAGCTTGAAAGCCAAGTGTATACTAAGTATTAATTCACTGTAACAAATTACTTTCTTCTTCTTTTCCTCCTCCTCCTCTCTGTCTTGTAATAAGGGTGTGCTGAATTTATGTGAAATTATGTATCAAATCAGAGCAAAATTACATTGTTGGTGTTTTTAGTAAACATTTCTGGTTAACTGTTTTAAAAGAAACTTTTACAGACAGAGATTTATCAAGTTTTAGTCAGTTGTCTTATGAATCCTAAGGCTTTCTTCACCTCAAAAGTAATGAGGAATGCATCAGGTCATTGTTTTAAAGGAAACATTCTAATGAAGCATGGCAGTAAATCACTTTTTAAACATTGTAATTAAAACAGGAAATGAACTTTTTTTTAAAAAAAAGTCACGTGCTAGGTTCTGCTGACTAGTATAATTGTGAAAATAGCAGAAGGTTCAATAGAGATTATTGCTTTCCAGAGAGCTAGAAGTTGTACTAGGTGAGTTATCAGATAAGGTGATGGATGCAAACTTGGTAAAAATTTGAAACAGCTTGGTTGAAAATGGAATTTATTATCCCATTGATTTGAATGGCTCTTCTATACTAATAGACAAATTTGGATCAATTAATTGATTGTTTGTGTCCTATTATGATCATATTGGCTTTGTATGTTTTCCTAATACAGTATATCACCAAAAATGGTCCAGAGGATGATATATGGCATTTTGATGTGGCTTTTCATTGCTGTCTATTTGGTCTCCATTTACAATAAGTATGGCCAATGGCAAAATGAGCGGATTCCCAATGGTTGTTACCTAAAAATTGCTATCCCATTTTTAACAGTGGAGATGTGTTTTGAGATTAAAAAGTTCATCTACTGGCAGAGCCCCCCAAGAACCACCGAGATTTAAATTTCAGGCAAAAATAAAACAGTTTATTAACATTGCATTTAAACAACAGAGGCCTTACTGCTGGATAAAGGCAACCTTTTTGCCTGCTACCAAAATCTACGTATGCACATGAGCTTCCCTAACAGGGAGCTCCCTTCCAGAAATAGCAAAGATATTTTATACATTTCTATTATCTAAAACCTATCATCTATTGTTATAATAAAGTTTATACAACAGAACAATCATCCAGCAGCATGATCTCATTCATAAACAAATAAGTCAGCGTCAAGTTACAATGGCATGTTTTTAAGGTAAATAGTGACATTACAAAAAAAGATTATAAACATCCAGGAAAAGATTAAGGGGAAGAGATGGGGTTCAAGTGGACAGTAGCCAATGGCAGAATGGAATAGTTGAGTGTGCTCCAATGAGCATGTTGGGCTGGATGCTATGAACCAGTCATAAACGTGAGACGTTTGAAGCGAGGAATGTTTTTGACCAATCAATATTGGAGGAGCTTCAAGGGTATTCAGTCTGGGACTCACTCACTAAGATCTTTTGCACACCCACCCACATAAATTCATCCTGTCTGGCAGGCACAACTAATTATATGTTAAATACAAATTCCAGGGGCAAAAGACACGATGAGGAAAACTCAGAGAATAATCCTTAAAGTAACTCTTTAAGCGAGTTACTCTTTAAGTGAGGCGCTCTTTATGCGAGGTTTGACTGTACTTAGATATGAATACTAGCATGGTAAGATGGCTGGTTTTTAAAAAAAAACCTGGATGAACTGGAAATGCAAATGTTGAAGAAGAGCTTTATGGATACAACCAAACATCAGAAAGATAGATAAAATTAAGATCAAATTAAGCTTGAACTTTCCTTAGAGGCATAAATTACTATCGTGATTTTGGGAATAGCAAAAGATGACAATATTTTACTGGAAAAAACAACAATGCTTGGAAAAGTTAAATGTGGCAGGCACTCTCTATTAAGTCTAAAGGACAGTGAGAATACAGCTCTCAAAAAGCACCACTGTGGGATTTTCTTTTACATTAACAACACAAAACAAGACCTGAACTAGGCCATCCAGTCTTGGGAGTTAGGGCCTGGTCCAGGTGAGTGAAATAGAGATGTCTGTAGGTGTGGCTATGTGAACTTCAAGAATTTAGTCTGGGGAATTCTTGAAGTCAAAAAGAAACACAAAAACAGTGGGACATCATTAACAGTCACCACTGAACACAGCCACTGCATTTTCCTAGATGCAATTTTGCTGAATTGTTGTTACTGTTTCTAGAATGTTAAAGATTTAGGATATGAAAAGATGAATGGGTCCCTATATCCATGCTCATTTAGCTTGCTCAAATGGGGAAAAATCCATAGGAATTTTCAAAAAAAAAATCTAAATCAGAGGTGCCTAAACTTTTCAGGCCATGGGCCAGTCACGTGGTTCATGGGTGCCCAAACTACTCCCTATGGGCCAGATCTGGTCTCCAATGCAATTCATCCAGCCCACGCCATACTCGTCGCTCCCGGAAGCAGAAGTCAGGTGAGTTTTACTCCCACTCCTGGGAGAAACGTTGGTGGAGTGGGCTGGATGAATTGGCATCATGGGCTGGATCTGGCCCACGGGCCATAGTTTGGGCACCCATGATCTAAATAATTTAGTCTAGTCAATATCCATTTTCTGATTGGGACTAAAGAAAGCAATTGTAATTGGGAAGACTAACCCAATAGAACCCATTAACTATAATTTAGTGACCCACCAGTGATAGCAGAGCTTCTAAATGGAAGGTTTGTTTGTTTAATTTAGAGTGATAGTTTCACTGAATTAGCAAGTCTAACACCTGCAAGCCAGTGAAGGAGAATGGAAATTTATTATACAATTAACACAAGATAATCAGCTTGGTGGCACACAATTATTATTATGTAATAACACAAGTGTTTTGTGCACTCTGGTGTTGAGGCTTGCCTGCCACATATCCATGGAAGCATCTGCAGACACAGACAGCGCTGGCTCTTTGGCTGTAAATGGAGATGAGCACTGAACCCTAGAGTCTGATACGACTGGCTTTCGAGCAAGCACAACCTTTATCTTTACCAACCTAATAACACAAGAGCCGTTGTGACATAATGGACAAAAAGAGCAATTAGGACTGAGAAGATTTGAGTTTAAATCCCTGTGCAGCCACAGAAATTCACTGCTGGGGGTGCAAAAGATAAAAAAACACTCTTTAAATATATCATATGTCTTGCAAACCCTGTGAGGGTTAGCATTAAGTCTGAAGCAACTAGGCACCACACAACACCAACATATAATAATACTGGAGCAGGAATCTAAAACAGTTCTCTAGTTCCCAAATGTTCCAGAATTGACAACTGGCATTGTTGTGAATTATATGCCACAACAAGAGCCCACTATTTACAGACATTACTAGACAAAACGAAATACTGGGACCCTAATAAAAAAATAACTTACTTCCTTCAGGGCACAAATAAATATGTAAATATTAGAAATGTCATGTTTATAGTTGGTGCCATTCTAAAGAGATGTTTTATTGATCAGATAGGGTTTGCATGCAAAAGTGATGAATTTTGTTGAGTAAATCTCATTTTATTTTGATTGTATCATTCTACTGTTAATCAGCAAGGGATTGTCTGTGACTCTAATGTAGCTTTTCACACAAGATGAAACAAAGAAGAGAAATCTCATGTCTTCTGTACAGCTGTCAGAGTAGTTATAATCCTTTGCTTTAACCGTTGAACTGAATGGGAGGAGACCTGATACAGTACCTCGAAAAACAGAGCTAGGTAATAATAATACAGTACTGTAATTTCATGTCAGAAATTATTCAGGGTTGAAAGGATTTTTGCTGGAGAAACTCTGCTCAGGGGACACTAGAATGAGGCTCTTTTCATCTCCCCAAGATCTTTTCCCACCGAAGTGGTCCCTTTTTATCTACTAGCAATTTCTTGCATTCGACCTGCTTGGTTAGCAGGAGCTGGGACACAGACAGGCGCTCATTTAGTCATGAAGTATCCGGGTTTTGAACTGCAGAATTGCCATCCTTCCAGCTAACAAGGAAAGCTTCTTAACCACTGAGCAACCGCAGTTCCTGTCTATTTAGATACTGTAACAGATATGGGCTTTACATACCAGTGAACTCTGAAAGTGGATGTTAGTAATTGTTTCATTCTGTGATACACTATAGACATGAAATAAAGGTAACAATTCCTCATAAGTAGCTGATACATTTCAAAGTGAAACAAGGTTGGCAGGAACTGGGATAGACTTGTTGGCTTTTCAGCTAACAAGGCGAGCTTCTCAACCACTGAGCCACTGCAGTCAGTAGATACAGCTCAGTGAAGGTCGCCTTTGCAAGAAAGCCAATCTTGTCTGAATCTAGGGGGAGGTAAGTCGGAATCGACTGTGCAACTGAACAACAAAAAGTTTACATTACAGCCAATGTTGCAGCAATGACTGCGTCTGCAGACAACTCCTTAATCATGTGGTCACAAGTCCCAGGCCCATAGCCAGGGGGTGGCCAGTTAGCAATTTGCCCACCCTCAAGCTCCCTGTAAAGGTTTTCCTTGCTTGAAAGCCATTCGTATCCGACTCTAGGGTTCATTGTTCATCTCTGTTTCAAAGCTGAAAAGCCAGCGCTGTCTGCTTCTGCAGACGTTTCCATGACTAGACACCAGAGCACATAGAACGCTGTTTACCTTCCCACTGAAGTGATCCCTGTTTATCTACTTGCAATTTCTTGCTTTCAAACTGCTAGGTTGGCAGGAGCTGGGTCAAAGACAGGAGCTCATTCTGTCCTGCAGTACTCTGGAATTGAACTGCTGACCTCCCGTCTTCTAGCCAGCATCTTAGCCACTTGAGTCACTGCTTATATATATGATATTGTTGCCCATCATGAAAAAAATATTTTGCCCACCCATATCTAGAATCCTGGCTATGGCCCTCATGACTAGATACCGGAGCAGTACCTATTTACCTGCTTGCAATTTCTTGCTTTTTGTTGTTGTTCAGTTGCACAGTCGATTCCGACCCTCTGCGACCCCATGGACCACTGTCCGCCAGGCACTTCTGTCCTCCACCATTCCCCTCAACTCACTCAGCTCTGTGCCCATTGTGTCCACAATACCATCTATCCATCTCATTTTTGGCCACCCCCTTTTTCTTTTACCCTCAACCCTTCTTAGCATCAAGGCTTTCTCAAGCGAATCATCTCTTCTCATTTGATGTCCAAAGTACCTCAGCTTCATCTTCACTATTTGACCTTCTAAGGAGCAGCCAGGGTTAATTTCTTCTAAGATTGACCTATTTGTTCTCCTCGCTGTCCAGGGGACTCTCAAAACTCTCCTCCAACACCACATCTCAAAGGCATCTATTCTTCTGCACTCAGCTTTCCTAATGGTCCAGCTCTCACAACCATACATTGCCACAGGGAATACCATTGCTTTGATTATGCAAATTTTTGTTTGCAATGTGATCTCTCTACTTTTCACTATGCTCCCCAGGTTTCTCATTGCTTGCCTCCCAAGAATCAATTGCCTTTTTATTTCATGGCTGCAGTCACCATCTGCAGTGAGCTTTGATCCTAAGAAAGTAAAATCTGTCACTGCTTCTACTTCTTCCCCATCTATTTTCCAGGGACTGATAGGGCCTGTTGCCATGATCTTGGTTTTCTTGATATTGAGTCTCGAGCCAGCTTTTGCACTTTCTTCTTTCAACCTAATCAGGAGCTTTTTTAAGTCCTCCTCACTTTCTGCCATTAGGGTGGTATCATCTGCATATCTCAAATTGTTGATGTTTCTCCCAGCAATTTTGATCCCAAATTGTGATTCCTCCATCCCTGCATTGCACATTATGTATGTGCTCTGTGTACAAGTTGAATAAGCAGGGTGACAAAATGCAGCCTTGTCTTACTCCTTTTCCTATTCCAAACCACTCTGTCATTCCGTATTCTGTCCTAACTGTTGCTTCTTGATTCATGTACAGATTTCTCATGAGGCATATAAAGTGTTCTGGTATTCCCATCTCTTTAATTACTTGCCACATTTTGTTGTACCTATTTATCTGCTTTCAATTTCTTGCTTTGGCACTGCTAATTTGGCTGGGACAGAGACGGAAGCTCGAACTGTTGATCTGCCGACCTTCTAGTCGTCAAGTACAGCATCTTAACCACTAAGCTTCCTTTAAAGCCACGCACCTCGGGGAAAACATCAAGGCAGGACAGAGAGGAGTTCTGAAAAGCCGACGGCGGGATCCCCCTCGTCAAGCGCCGACTGGCTCGCGCCCACCCACCCACTTCTCCTCCTCCTCCTCCTCCTGCCGTGCGTTATTGTTGCACAAAAAAAGTGTTTCCCATTCCTGCGGCTCTCCTGGGAATCTGGATCCATCCCTCCTTCCTCCTTCCTCCCCCCCCCCCCATGAAAGTCCCCTCCCCTCCCTTCGTCCGGCGCTGCCTGCCAGACATATGGGATCAATCAAGAGCTTAAGCCGCGGTGCCGATGTGTTTGCGTTGGGAATGCTGACAGCCTGGCAGACACCGGAGGGGGGCGGCGGGGGGGGGGCGCGCTCTGGTGACAAGGAATCTGAAAGTCAGCCACAACTTCAGCACAGACAACGAGAGAAGGAGAGGGAGAGACACAGTGGGGGGAGACATTCATATCTGGATTAGGAAGCCCCCTTTTTTTGTCTCCTTTCAAACACTTCAGGGGAGGGCTTGAGGAAGGGAGGGAGGGAGGGCGGTATTTTATTATTATTATTATTTCCTCGCAGACTAGACTCTCCGAGCCGAGGCGAAGGCGCTCCAGTGTGAGGGAAGAAGGGAGAGTCTCCCGCTCACTCGCTCGCTTCGCGCCAAAGACGGGGACGACGCGGCTCCTCCTGAGGCGCGCAGTCTGAGGTGTTTGTGTGGAGACTTTTCGCTCGGGGTGGGCTTCCGGGCGAGATGCGGCTCCTGGTGGCGGGGCTGTGCTGGTGGGGCGGCGTGTCCCTGGTGTGGGGCTGGGTGCCGCCGCCGCCGCTGCCGCCCTCCATCCCTCGCGCCTTCCACCTGAGCGCACCCGCGGCGGCGGGGCTGCCTGCTGCGCCTCCTCAGGCGACGCTTCTTCCGCCGCCGCCGGAGAGCCGCGTGGAGCGCCTGGGGCGGGCGTTCAAGCGGCAGGTGAGGCGGCTGCGGCAGACGAGCGCCCGCCTGGAGCTGCTCTTCCTGGTGGACGAGTCGTCGAGCGTGGGCCAGGGCAACTTCCGCAGCGAGCTGCGCTTCGTCAAGAAGCTGCTCTCCGACTTCCCCGTGGTGGCCACCGCCACGCGCGTCGCCCTGGTCACTTTCTCCTCCAAGAACCACGTGGTGGCCCGGGTGGACTACATCTCCCCGCCGCCGGCCCGGGCGCCCGCCCGGCCCCAGCACAAGTGCGCCCTGCTCAGCCGGGAGATCCCGGCCATCGGCTACCGAGGGGGCGGCACCTACACCAAGGGCGCCTTCCAGCAAGCGGAGGTGAGCGAGGGGATGGAGGCGGGAGGATGGATGGGGATGCGGCGGGGGCTTACAGGTTCAGGGGCTGCGGGGAGTTACAGGTTCAGAGGTCAGCAGTTCGAGACCCCACAACGGAGCAGAAAAAGTACACTGGGGAACAGTGATTTTGATGCCTCACAATTTTCACCTGTTTCTGGCTATATTTGGGTCACTGATTCCAAAAAATGCTTTCAGTTATGCCCCATCAGCTCTAGGTTTTTTAGATATGGCTTATTCACATTAGGCCAATCTAACCCTTTTGTTGTTCAGTCGCACAGTTGATTCCGACCCTCTGCGACCCCATGGACCACTGCCCGCCAGGCACTCCTGTCCTCCACCATCCCCCTCAACTCGCTCAGCTCTGTGCCCATTGTCTCCACAATACCATCTAGCCATCTCATCTTGGGCCGTCCCCTTCTTCTTTTGCCCTCGACCCTTCCAAGCATCAAAGCTTTCTCAAGTGAATCCTCTCTTCTCATTTGATGTCCAAAGTACTTTAGCCTCATCTTTATTATTTGACCTTCTAAGGAACAGTCAGGGATGATTTCTTCTAAGATTGACCTATTTGTTCTCCTCGCTGTCCATGGGACTCTCAAAACTCTCCTCCAACACCACATCTCAAAAACCCTACTGGTTGCATATTAGTGGTTTTGTTTTATTGCACTGTATTTTGTAAAATTATTTTACAGTGTGGTTTGTTTTATTGCACTGCTGTACTGCATTGTTATATTTATTGTATTATACTGTATGACCTCTGATTATGTTATATTACTTTTGATTGTCTTATATGTATGGTTTCTGTAAACTGCCCTGAGTCAGTTGTACCGAGTAGGGCGGTATACAAATTGAATAGAATAAATGAATATATAACCAGAGACGTAGCAAGGGTGTAAGCCCCCCGGGGCGGAGTGAAATTTTGCCACACACACACACCCCAACAAATTTTCCATCCACCCAAACTTTTTTTTGGCCCACCCAAATATTTTCCCATCCCCAAAATAAGTATTATTAAAACCATCGATTTACGAATGGTGAGGCAAATGCAAGTGTAGTCATAAGAGCAATGTATAATGACATCATCGTTATCTCATGAACTAGAGCTGCTAGAACAAAATGGATGGCATTTTCGGAATCGGCCGCACAAAAATGCCCGAAATCAGTTGAAAAATTTTAGGCACCATGAAAAAAAAATTTTTTTTGTTGCCCAGTGTAATAATGTCTGAAGAAGTGGACTTCATCCATGAAAGCTAACAATAAAAATATAGCAGTTAGTCTTTAAAGTGCTGCAGTGTTTTTTGTTTTATTGTTTTTGATTTCTGATATGCAGGGGCATTGCCAGGATTCTAGATGTGGGTGGGCAAATATTTTTTCAGCATGTGCAACAATGTTATAGATATATAAGTCATATATATAAGCAGCCAGGAGTTGGAGGGTGGGAAAACTGCTACCCAAGGCTGGATTTACATGAAAAGAGGCCCTAGGCTATTCCACTTATGTGGCCCTTTCACCTCCTATTTTTAAGTTTGTAAATTACATGAGAGATAATAAAATACATCATTACTGTGATATATATCAATATGTTAAATGAAACATGTTGTGATTGGTACTAACCTTTATAAAAAATTGGCACAGATAATAAATAAAAAAAGTCGAGAACACTTATTTGAATATAAGCCCCTCTTGATCTTGAGGCCCTAGGCTGAAGCCTATTTAGCCTATAGGAAAATCCAGCCCTGCTGCTATCTCATGGTGGGCAAGACCCACCCCCTGGGTACAGCACTGCTGATATGCCTAATAATAATTTCATGTCAGAAATTATTCTGGGTTGAAAGGATTTTTGTGGAAGAAATTTCACTCAGGGAACACCCAAATTAGGCTCCTTTCATGTCCCCAAGAGCTGGGACAGAGATGGGCACTCAATCTGTCATGCAGTACCCAGGTCTCAAAATTGCCAGCTTGCCAGCCTTCCAGCTATCAATGTGAGTGCCTGTTTCTGTCCCAGCTCCTGTCAACCTAGCAATTTCAAAGCAAGAAATTGCAAATAGATAAATAGGTACCACTTTGGTAGAAAGGTAAACAGCATTACATGCATTCTGGTGTCAGAAACATCTGCAGATGCAGACAGCGCTGGTTCTTTGGCTGTAAACAGAGATGAGCACTGAACCCTAGAGTTGGATATGACTGGCTTTCGAACAAGGGTGACTTTTACCTTTATCTATGGTGAGGGGTAAGAGGACTGCTACAAGGAAGGAAGAAGTTAGCATTTTATTTTTCTTCCAATGATGGCAATATGTCTCTGATCTTATTCCTCAGTCTGGACAGATGAATTTATCTCCAATTACCTCTGGGTATTCGTCCTGTACAAACTTCATTAAAATGAAAGTAGCCTGTAGAAGACTGCTGTGAAACTATTCCATAGCTCCTATTCATTTTAGCATGGCTACTTTGTGCCCCACAATAACATTTCTTCTTTCTCTCCCCTGATTTTTAAAAAAATAAACAACAACTACAACAACAACTATAGGCTGTTGGGAGGGGACAGCAGTGGCTTGGTGGTTAAGACACTGAGCTTGATGAACAGAAGTAAAGCCATTTGGGACTTGAGTGCTGCAGACAGAGTGAGCTTTAGTAGTTTGAAAGCAAGAAATTGGAAGTAGATAAATAGGTACCACTTTGGTGGAAAAGGTAACAGCTTTCCTTGTGCTCCAGCTTCTAGTCATGCCTGCCACATCATCACAAAAACATCTACAGATGCAGACAGTGCTGACTCTTTGGGCTTTAAATGGAGATGAACACCAAACCCTAGAGTCAGACACAACTGGTTTTCGAGACCTTTACCTATATGGTTAAGGGTTGGGCCCGAAGACTTGGGAGATTTCAGTTCATTTCTCCTGCCATATGGGGTATCTCAGTCTGAAGAGCCATAACCATTCGAAGAGCTATAATTGCACTGATGCAGCTATTCTCTGCCTAGTTGCTGAGGTTACTTTTGTCACTTGGAGATCTTGCTGCTTCTTTTAAACAATGAGTCTACTGATTTTATGGCTAGAGGTGCTATTAGAGGTGGAAGTAGTTGATCCAAGTTTTCCCATTATTTTATTTTATCACACCTTGTTGTATCAACTGCCTGCGATGCTTTCAGCACTGTAGGGCTGGTTATAATGCCGATAAAAAAGTGTGTATGTGGGGCCAGTTCACAAGAAGAGGTTCAATAGAGGCTGCCATGGTGTTTTTTTTTCCTATAGGTCTTCCAGGTAATTTAGCCTGTACATTCTTCTTTCAGCACTACTTCTCTTGTTTTCCTTAAATGATCAGATGTAACAATCAGGACCTTTTGTTCCTCATAATATGACCAATGCATTCTGGCTTCCTGCATTTTAAATCTTTTATATCTTCTTCATCTTCACTGCTTTACTACTTCTTTGTTGGTTGACTCCTTGATGCAAGAAATTCTTGCCATTCTGTGATAAACCCACACTTTAGGTCAGGGGTCCTCAACCTTTTAAAGCTGGGGACCAGTTGACACCCCCTCAGACTGTTTGTGGGCTGGAGGGAGTGGGAGGGCTCTGGGTGATCCTGCTGACACTCCCACCACCACCAAGCTACACGGCACTCCTCCATTCACTGCCGACAGTGGTGGTGGGACCACCCCGAGCCCCCAACACTCATGCACACACCACTTCCCTGTTTACTGGCAGCCATGTGTTTCTGGCAGAAAAGCCTCTCTTGGTCAGAGTGGCCCATGGGAAAGACAGAGCATCCGCATGCGTCAACCGCTTCCGCTTGCCTTCTTACACCATCCGCCCTGCTACAGAGCACAGGTAGGGACACGCCAAGCCAAGTGGAGAGGACAAAGGTTGAGGCACTGGAGGTGGCAGTAGAAGCGGTGTCTGGAGCGAGGGCGCAGGCCAGATGGAATGGTCCCATGGGCCATAGGTTGAGGATCCCTGCTTTAGGTACTTCCTTTTCATAGCTGCCTGTGTTAAAGTCCACAGTTCCATGCCGTACAATAAAACTGAGATTCCATAGCCTTATATGTGCATTCTCAAAGCCAACTTTAAGCTCTTGTTGCACATTACATCCTCAATATTATCTTTGTTATGACTTTCATTGTGTAACTATGATCCCACTATTTATTCAGCCACATTTCAAGCTAATTATATTTGCTAGCATGCTCCATTTTACATGTAGATCTTTAACTGCTTGTCTGAGAGCCTGTCTCTGTCCCAGCTCCTGGCAACCTAGCAGGTTGAGACCAAGAAGTTTTGTGCAAGTAGATCAATAGGTACCACTTCAGTAGGAAAAAGATCTTGGGGACATGAAAGGAGCCTCCTTCAGGCATCCCATGAGCAGAGTTTCTCCAGCAAAAATTATTTCAACCCAGAATAATTTCTGACACAACATTATTATTATAACTGCTTGTCTTGAACTATTTGGTTTTTACTGATTACCCTGAACTTTCATAACTACCTTTGCAGGTCATTTGAACTATTGACTAGCAATACTGTTTTGTCTAACATCTCAGATGTTTTTGAGATCAGTATAGCAGCTTTGGGGAGGCAATTACTACACTTTGCAGAGCGACTTTGCCATAGTGGACTCTCTCCAAACTACTCTCATAGCTACTTGTAGCCAGATCAAGACTTATACTAGGAAATCTGATCTCAGACATATCACATCATCTCTGATTTGATCCTTGTTTCATATATCCAGGGCCAAACCACATACAGTATTTCATTGCAGTTACATTCAACAATATCTCAGTGTCCTGTTCACAATGAAATGTAATAGAGTGCTGTTCAACCTCATCCCTGCTCATCTGCTTTCCCATTTTCTTCTCAAATGTTTCCCTCGTAGAGTTCCAGACCTATGATGGTGAGATAAATGTGATTCTGGAAGGAATACTATAGCCTAAAATCATCTGAAGATAATTTCAGGGAACAAGCTGCCAAGAGTGAAGAAGGGACTGAATATTTCCTTCCCTTTTGACCCTTTCGTATAGCAGGGTAGTCTGCCTTGTCTGGAAGCTGCTGGACAATCATTCCCTGAAATGATATATACTGAGCTGAGCTGCCTATCTGTCATTGTGGAGAAATCAAACAATATACAAGTCTGAAAGATGCCAGTTGGATAGAAAAATCCTGTTCACGTTAGTAAATTGATAAACATGCAGATGTGAACCAGATCTTAGGTTTAGGCTTTCCTTAGCACAAGAAAAGGGTTGAGGTGGAAGAAACTAATGTGCTCCTTGAGTGCTCAGAAGTTTTGTGTATAATTTGTTGGTCAGAAAGTGGATGACAGGTGGTTTTAAATTAAGTGAATACTGAAACAAATGCTAGCTTTACATTCAAATTAAAGTGCACAAATGCTCTGTGCTTCACTTACACTCTATGTGTGGATGTCTTTAATCAAAGATACAAAGTGAAAGAAACCTCTTTTGTAATCATGAGTAATTTATCCATCCAAAACAGAGGTGTTTTTGTTGTTCAATTGCACAGTCGATTCCAACCCTTTGTGACCCCATGGACCACTGCCCTCCAGGCACTCCTGTCCTCCACCATCCTCCTCAACCCGCCCAGCTCTGTGCCCATTGCATCTACAATACCATCTAGCCATCTCATTTTTGGCCACCCCCTTCTTCTTTTGCCCTTCACCTTTCCCAGTATCAAGGCTTTCTCAAATGAATTCTCTCTTCTCATTTGATCTCCAAAGTACAGTACTTTATCTTTACTATTTGACCTTCTAAGGAGCAGTCAGGGTTGATTTCTTCTAAGATCGACCTATTTGTTCTCCTCGCTGTCAAGAGTTCTCTCAAAACTCTCCTCCAACACCACATTTCAAAGGCATCTATTCTGCAACTCCTATCAAAATCCCCCAAATTGCTTTCAGTACTTCTCTTGAATGATGCTTATTCTTTAGAGTAGTAAATCACTCCTCAAGAACTCTAGCTATTATCTCTCTGCAACAGTGTGTAGAGAGATTCTTTACCTTTGTCTATAAAATGCACATAAAGTGGTACCTCGTATAACGAAAATTATTCGTTCCACATGGCTTTTCGCTATGCGATTTTTATTTTTATTTTTTGTTATACAAAGCAAGGTTCATATAATGAAATTTCCTACGGGGAAATTCATATAATGAAAATCTCCATAGAAATGCATTGAAAACCACCTGGACCTCAGAAAAAACACTGGGAGAAACATTGCTTCATATAATGAAAATTTTCGCTATACGAGACAACATTTCCCTTCAATTCCTTTCATTATACAACTTTTTCATTATAAGAGCCCTTCATTATATGGGGCTTTACTGTACAACTAAGGCTTGCATCTTGGGAGTATTCTTAAATTTATCTTTGAGCCTGGATGCTCAGATCTTAGCTGCAACCAGGAGACCTTTTGCACATTTACATCTCAAGGACAGATGTGCCAGCTGCTTTTGTCCCTAGGCTTGCCCCATGAGAACTTGTGTTTGGGCAATGACAAGGTGAAGAAAGTGGTTTCATTTTGGCAGTCCAGGGTCTGATTAGAACATAAAAGAAGCAGCAACAAGTGAAAACCTTTTTTTCTTTAGGCATTCTTTTAATATCAGTTTTAACACAGTGGCACTAAACGAGATGCTTTGTATCTTTTTAATGGCTTTTTAAAGTTTTCATGTTTATAAAATTGTTTTTAGATGGTTTAACATTTACCATGTTTAGTGACTTTTTAAATAGCCATAATAGTATTTTGCTTTAATTCCTGCATGTTTTATTGATGCTTTGAGCCTCCTTGAGTCCTTTCATCAGGAAAAAGGTGGCATAAAATACAATACATATATCAATTTGATTTACAACAAACAAATGAACATTAGAAGCTCAAGGTAGCTCAGAGCATCAATAAAACAAGCAAGAATTAAAGCAAAATACTGTACAAATGATACAGTATCAGCATAGTATATAGGGCTGCTGCGGCTCAGTGGTTAAGAAGCTTGCCTTGTTAACTAGAAGGCTGGCAAGTTGGCAGTTCAAGACCCGGATGGGGACATGAAAGGAACCTCATTTGGGTGTTCCCTGAGCAGAGTTTCTTCGGCAAAAATCCTTTCAACCCAGAATAATTTCTGATATGAAGTTGTTGTTGTTGTTGTTACACAGTATATAATATTTATTTGAACAGTTTGACACTTTTAAATTGCAAATCTTCCAAGTGGCTTTTGTAGCCAGAGTTCTCATCTGTCATTCCAGACCTTTCTTTTGCCACTCACCTTCTGTCTCTAGTGACATCATTCATCATTCAGTTGACTGGGCAGGAAGTTGTAATTTTTGTCTTTTATTCCCAACCCCCTTTGCTCCTCATTGTGTCACTTTTTCCTTCGAGCCCTTACTTTCAGTTCCTTTAGTTAAAAATACTGAGTTGCCTTTTTGGTGACTTTCACTTGCCATAACCATGGTCTTCCCATGATGCATTGTGGAATGAATCCACAACTCCACGTCTAAAATAACTCCACAACTCCACGTCCAAAATAATTCTCATACAACAGTGAGATGGAGTCTTTCTGCCTGTATACTGGTTTCCCATCCTTCTCTAAATCTGGACAACTCCTTGTCCTCATCTATGTTCCTCAAAGGACTGCCTGACCCCATCCTTCTTTCCTTATCCCCTCATATGTCTTTGCTAATGACTTGCAATCCCATTGTTTTCAGATGCCTGAAGTGTCTCACTCTTTCCTTCATTGTCGCCGTTATGCTTCTAACTGCACTGTCATTTGTTTCTCATCCTTCAGATCCATCAATGGAAGTCAGTTTTTCCATGGAAGCTCTGGTTCCAAGTCTTTTCCCCAGGCTTTGTTCATTCAAGCGTGAATTTGTATAACTACATTATCTCATTTCTTCCCCTAGTAACTAAAGAGACAATAACATTGTACAAAAGGGGATGAAGGAGAGCAGTGATAGGGAGAAGGAAATCTTCTGAAGAGCTGCTGCATTCCTTTCTTTCTTTCCCTAGCCATCTGGAAAGAAGTGAAACAGGAGGCTCAGATGAGGGAGAAAGAGGCCACCACTGAGAGGCATATGCTTCATTAAGCCATGACTCCACTATGTCTCTCTTATCAGTCACAGAAACATAAAATAATCGAGGGGGGGAGCTATGAGACCATTAAGTCCAAACCCAATTCAGTGGAAGAATCCAAATTAAACCAGACCTAACAGGTGGCTGTCTTAATTTTCTCTTGAATACTTCTAGCATTGGAGTACTATCCACCTCCCAAACTAGTTGGTTCTGTTGTCATACTGCTCTAATATTTAAGATTATTTCCCTTATATTCATCATATATCTGGCTTCCTGTAACATGATACTGTTGTTATGTGTCCAGCACTCTGGGATGATTGAGAACAGATCCTGCTCTTCCTCTTTATTAGTATTTTTCAAATGTTTGAAAGGTGCAATCTTATCGTCCCTCAGTGTTTTCTCTCTCTCAAGGCTAAATGTGTCCAGTTCCTTCAGTCATTCCTCTTAGGTTTGTTTCCCCATCCCCTTGTCATCCTTGCTGCCCTCTTCTGGACTTGTTCTAGTCAGTTGGCATCCTTCTTGGAGAGCAGTGTCCAGAACTAGATGCAGTATTCTAGATATGGTCTGACTAGTCCTGAATAGAGGGGGATTAGTATCTCATGGATTTTGGAGACTATACTTTTGTTAATGTAACCTAAAATAGCATTGCCTCTCTTGCAGCCACACTGCACTGTTGACTCACATCCATCTTGTGAACTACAGCAATTCCAAGATCCTTCTCACTTGCCATATTACTGAGCCAAGTATCACCTAACTTGTAACTGTGCATTTGATCCCCCACCCCAGGTGTAGAACGTTGCACTTATCTTTGTTAAATTTCATTCTGTTATTTTCAGCCCAGTGCTCAGGTCTATCAAGTTATTTTTAAATTTTGTTCCTGTCTTTCAAGATATTAGCTATTCCACCCTATCTGTCTGTCTGTCCGTCCATCCGTCAGTCAGTCCATCAGGATACTTAAGGTCTTGCATTTATTATTATTATTTATTTTAGACAAATAATTTCAGCTGCCTTGAATGGAGTGACAGTCTGTTGTTTTTCTTCAACAGCTACACCCATCAGTCTTGTGGGTTCATTGCTTGGGAAAGTGGAGACAGTCAGAACTGTCTGACTTTTAGCTTAATTTAAATTTTCAGCTGAAGGTGTAGCAAAGAGTGTGAAAATCAGCTGAGAAATGCTAATATGCAGTATTATTTATTTTATTTATTTATTTCCTTCGACTTATTATCCCGCCCAATCGGGTCAAAAACCCAACTCTGGGCGGCCTACATACACAATTTAAAAATACATAGCTAAACCACAACTCAGTATAAAACCACAAATCAATATACGATAGCCCACCCACAGTTAAGATATAAACCAATACAATAATTAAAAGTCAAGCTAAAAGAAATTAAATATTTCCAAGTTATAAAATTATGCAATTATTAAAAAACAGAACCAGGGTAGGAAGGTAAGAACAGCGGGTGGCTGACTCATCTGATAAGCCACCCAACATGAGATCCGGTATTTCCGGATCCCCAAACTTGTCCTGTATACAAGTAAAACTTTTGTTTATGAGAGAAATACTTTGGTTTGTGTTCATTGATGTGTTCATTGTTCCCAAACCCAAAAGGACTTCTTGTCAGCCTGAGCAAGCCATATAGCAGTGCAGCATCAGGGATTTCATCTATGATGCAGGCAGGCAATTATAGAGCAAATCTCTCTGAATTGATGTCAATGTAGTTCTGTTGATTTTATTTTGATAACACCCATTGGTGTCACTGAGCTGCACCAATGTGATGTTCTTACACCATCTGGTTTGAAATGGTGATCAAGACATTTGTATTTCTGGAAGCAGTGAGTATCAGATGCGGCTATCCTTTTAGGCAAAATGGGTGACTTTGCTTATCACCCTAAGGTGCTGTTATAACTAGATGTATGGACTAAATCATATTATTAGTGTTGTAACTGACCTAGTGTGTGTGGAGTGTCATTTTTTTCTTTTTTTGCTTTCCAACCACACTGTCTGCTGAAATATTGTTTATCTTATGGTATTAATTCTGGGTGGTCCTGCAAAAACAGTTAAACAGTACCGGTGAGCTCAAAAGACCATGACTAGGTCATAAGCTTATTAACTCTTGACCTGAAATATTGTTGATTTTCTTGCCTTTTCATAGCAAATACTGCTCCACTCCCGTGCAAATGCTACCAAGGTGATATTTCTTATTACGGATGGCTATTCCAATGGAGGGGACCCCAGGCCTATTGCAGCTTCCTTACGTGAATTTGGAGTGGAAATCTTCACATTTGGAATATGGCAAGGCAACATCCGAGAGCTGAATGACATGGCTTCTCACCCCAAAGAAGAACATTGCTACTTGCTCCACAGTTTTGCAGAGTTTGAAGCTTTAGCTCGCAGAGCGCTTCATGAAGGTATTGTATTAAGTTTTGTGAAATGTTATTGTAGCCTTTTGGAGACTGACATTTTTTAAAAATGTATTGATATTTTGTCAGTTATCTGAATTATAAATTTAACATGAGGTTTAGCATGAACTTGTACATTAATTGAAAACCAGGATGTCAGAAGAGATTCTTGTCCTGAATCTGAAAATGTAGTACGTATTTCCAAAACTATCCATATAAAAAAGAAATATGAGACTTGTAAGTACGCTGCCATTTCCCCAAATGTGAAATGATAGTTTTCAATTAAAACCCTAAGAGGCTTTTAAAATTAGAACCAGAAGCCTTCTGTAGGTATTTGTTACACGAAGGATGAACGGTTGCTTATACGGATGGATTTCAATTGGAATCATTCATTTAGTCAAACCATATATAAAGTACTGCATCCAGTTTTGGACCCTCCTCTGTCATGTTCAGAGGAGGGGAACAAAGATGATCAGGAGACTGGGAACCAAACCCTATGATGAAAGATTGAAAGTTATGGGCATGTTTAGTCTTGAAAAAAGAAACTGAGGGAAGATATGATCACACTTTTCAAACACTTGAAAAATATTAATAAAGAGGAGGGGCATGATCTGTTCTCAATCACCCCAGAGTGCAGGACATATAAGAACAGGCTCAAGTTACGAGGCCAGATATAGGCAGAATATAAGGGAAATTGTCTTGAATATTAGAGCAGTATGACAATGGAATCAATTATTTTGGGAGGGGGAGGTATTCAGGGTAAAGTTGGTCAACTATCTGTCAGATCAATTTAGATATGGATTTCTGCATTGAGCAAAGGTTTGGACTCAGTGGTCAGATAGGTCCCTTCCAACTCAGTGGATCTATGATACTATGATTCTACATCCCATACAGTATCTTTTATTAGATTTTTGTTGCTCAGTGGGTGCAGAAAATCTGATCAGTGAATCCAAAGAAATACAATGCAATTAAGATAACATTAAAACCAATCTTAAAGGTAAATGTAATTCTACATAAGTAAACAGAATTTTAGCTCCTGGTAGAGGGATCAAAACCCAACTGGTTAAAAAAAGTATGTAAGGCAGGGATTCTCAATGTTTTCCTGCCACGGGACAGACCACGCCCCCTACATCAGCTAGATGGCCCAGACATGTGGTCTCCCCCCAGCACAAACGCTGCTATAAATCATGTGGGCATATTTGTGCAGGTGCATTTACGACTGCCATAAATGCATTTGCTTCCACTTCCAAGGTCATTGCCATGGGCCAGATGGTTTGCTGCTGTAGGCCAGGTCCGGCCCACAGGCTGTAGGTTGCAAACCCCTGATGTAAGGCAATCACACAGATTATCACCACCTTCCATCAACTTCCCTTTCACATTCACTATAGCAGTGATGGCAAATCTTGGCTCGCCAGCTGTTCTTGGACTTCAATTAACAGAAGCCCAAGTCAGGACTCCTGCTGAGCAGCGCTTCTGGGAATTGAAGTTCAAGAAGAGCTGGAGTGCCAAGGTTTGCCATCACTGCACTATAGTATGGATGTACAACTCAGATAATGTTGGTGGGGAAGGAAAATTTAACACCATCACTCTCCTGTGATTGCATAAGCAAATGGAAGTCTGATCACTGGTAAATAGGTTAGGTTATAGACCACAGAAAGCTTGGGTGAAAATAAATGTTTTGAACAAATAATGACATCTCAATTCAATGGTGCTTCATTAATACTATTCAGTACAGTAGGGTTCAGCAATTTCAGAGGGGGAATGTCAACATGACTTTGTAAACTCTGTGGGGATAGGGTTGCCATATGTCCTGGTTTTCCAGGATTTTCCCAGATTCAAGCTGTCCTGGCCAGTTCAGGAAAAAATATGTAAAAGTCCTGGATTTTAAAATTTGAACAAAGGAAGCAAGATCACCCTTCACCAAGGGATTTTTGCAAAGAGTTAATTCACTGCCTCTCTGCCTTTCTTCAATTATCCTGCTTGAAAGTGGTGAAGACAAAACAGCACCTTGAAAAACCCGCCAGGGGGAGGAGACCCTTGCAAGCAAGATAATTGAAAGAAAGGCATGGAGGCAGCAAAATAACTCTTTGCAAAAATCCCTTGGCTCACCTTGAAGTTTGGAGGACAAGGAGTCATCCTCAGCTCTTTTCCTTGAAAGCCAGGAGGGAGCAAGAAATACCCATATCTAAGAAACCAAACCTCCATCATACACTGGGAGGGAGGATTCCTTCTTCACATGACCGCAAAGGGTTAATTGCAAAGGATCAGTATTCCTAGAGAGGAAGGGGACAGGGTGGACAGAAAGTGAAGAGTCCTCCATTGCAAAGGTCCTCCTCCAAAATAAGTCCCTTTCTGTCCCCTGTTTTTCTCCTTCCGGAGGGAAATGGAGACACCATGGACAGCATTGCCATTCTAGGCCCCTCTAGATCTTTCTTTCAAGGGATTCTCATGTGGGGTTTGAGGGTGAGTCTATTTCTGTGTGTGTGTGTGTTTGTGTGTGTGTGTGTGTGAGAGAGAGAGAGAGAGAGAGAGAAAGAGAGAGAGAAGGGGAGGACAGGGTGACATCAGGGGGAGGAAAGGTGGTTTCAAGAGTGGCCCATGAAACTTTATTCAAAAAAATAAAAGTAGAACCATCAAGAATAGTCTCTTGCAAGAAGAATCACACAGGGGAAAAACCTCTTGACTACAGTTTATTTTAAACTGACGAAGGCTGTCCACCCTGGATGGGAATTTCGTGGGGTCTTAGAGCTGTGGTCTCCCTGACAACCCTGTCCAATACATGCACAGTTTGAAGAATGCATTGACATCGCGTGGCTGTCCTGGTTTGGCAGAAGAGAATTATGGCAACCCTATATAGGGACACTATTTCGTTCCTTCTCAGTAAATATGCAGCTTCAGTGGCAGCAAAACAATGATGGTTTTACTTTAAATATTTACAAGTACACTTGTGCTTCCAGGAGTGCACATGTTATCATAAAACATTTTTGCTCCCACTAGTGGTACCAGGACAAATTTGACAGCATTCAAGAGATCAGAGTGTCTCCTGCAAAGTAGCCAGGGTGTTGCAAATTGCTCACACTTAAAATTGAGAAACCTCTGCTTGGAGTGGCTAGATAAAATGCTGTGCATTTAATAGGCACAAATTTAACAGTGTATGCCAATTTTGTTTTTGTTGTTTATTTTAAAAAATAGGGGGTAGAAAGAAGAAATGTTATTTTGGGGAATAAAGTATCTATGTTAAAATGAATAGGAGCTATGGAATAGTTTCACGGCAGTCTTATACAGGCTGGTTTCATTTTAATGAAGTTTGTACAGGAAGAATACCCAGAGGTAATTGGTAATTAACTCATCAATCCAGACTGAAGAAGTTGACCAGAAATATGTTGCCATCATCAGGAGATTAAAAAGGCTAACTTCTTCCTTCCTTACAGCAAATGAAAAACTAGTTTTGTGAGCATTCAGCAAGAAACTGAAACTGATTTTAAAAAAAATATACCTAGGATTTGCTTTATATTTGCCCTCTAAAAGGTTTTCTCTAGTTAAAAAAGCATTTTTTTTTTACTGCAATCATACTTAACCCACCCACTCCAAACCCTGGTTTCAGATCTGCCCTCCGGTAATTACATTCAAGAAGACATATCCCATTGCTCCTATCTCTGTGAAGGAATAGATAATTGCTGTGATATCATGGCAAGCTGCAAATGTGGCACCCATACAGGACAGTTTGAGTGTGTCTGTGAAAAAGGATACTATGGCAAAGGGCTACAACATGAATGTACAGGTCAGTATCACTTTCCTTCTTTCATGATTGTTAATATAAGAAGATAACTTCTTTTAAAGCTGATAGTGCTTTTCACTCTGGTAATAGTGACTGTACCTTAGTTTTTTAAAAATAAACAAATAACTAAATCATTTTATTTGATGTCACATGCATGGTCGGGGTTCTAAATAGGCAACTCAATATATTTTAGCCAGCCATGTGCTTGGTAGCTTTTATTGTTCCACCGGCTCAGATCCAGGAAGAGTTTTATGCCAAGAACAAACATTCTTGTGGGTACCCAAGAACAAAACCAAATGAGATGGAGGAAGGAGCTCACTGGACAATGAACAGCATTAAAGGAGGATGTGGCAGAGGAACTCAACCTCCCATACGTCACTCGATTAGGCTGAGGGTTGAAGTCCTAAATGCAAGACCAACATGCTTAAGTGGGGGCTGCTGGCGGACAACAATATGCAGTATGAATGTGGAAAGATACAGAATCCAACTCATTTACTCGTCTGCCGATTGCTTCCAGAGACTTGCACCAATGAGGACTTGGGTTTGGGCAATGACAAAGTGAAGAAAGTGACTTCATTTTGGCAGCCCAGGGTTTGATCCAGGAACACAAAAGAAGAAGAACCTTCTTTGTTTGTTTTGCAAACCTAGTCAGTCATCATCTAGATGAGCGGTGCCCAAACTACAGCCCGCGGGCCCAATTAGTCTTGTGCATATAATTAATCTGGCCCAGGCTGAGTACCTGGGTTCTCCTTGGAATGTCTGCACTGCCTGAAATCACTTACAATGTCAGCCGTGGCAGCGGCTGCAGCAATTGCGCTTTGTCCCTTCTGTTCTGAGCAGTCTCTGGCTCGGTCCCCTCGCTTCAGCAGCCTTTGGGGACGTGGATTGCTGCATTGAGGAAATTTTTGGAGCCTTCCCCCTTTCAAAATCTGCAGCGCTAGGAAAGTTCCATGGTGCACCCGGGATGACATCATCTTGGGTGCCCCATGGAGCTGTCCTAGCACTGTGGATTTTGAAATGTGGAAGTCTCCGAAAATTTCCCCGACGCAGCAATCCACGTCCCCAAAGGCTGCTGAAGCGAGGGGACCGAGCCAAAGTCTGCTCGATGTAGTGGGGACAAAGTGTGATCATTGCCACTGCCACCCCGTGTGTTTGGGGTGTGACTGGCCCGGGGGGGGGGATTTGGGCACCACTGATCCAGACCAGTGTTTCCCAAACTTTGTTTTTTGGACTTCAATTCCCAGAATCCTAAGTCAATTCCCCAAGCACTGATCAGCTAGTGTACTGACTTAGGCTTCTGGGAATTGAAGTCCCCTTGTGGGGTGTGGGCCTTACGTAGGGAAACACCGAACTAGACTTAAGATCTCCTTGTGCTAAAATAAAGTTTTTAAATTAGTTTTACAGATTCATGAAGAAATGCTAACACCTGCATTGGACGGTGTTATGCAGAACTCTAAGTGGGTAGCTTATCTATTCCAAAACCGTTCAGAAGTCGTCTTTCAATAATTACACATAGATAGATCCCAAGAGTGAAACAAAGTTTAATAAAGTAGAATGAGTGGGAGAATAAGGTCAAAAAAAGTATTGTATTCCAAAATGCAAAAAACTATCTGAGCAGCAATGTAAGTCTTTGACCTATAGCAGTAGTGGCGAACCTATGGCATGGGTGCCAGAGGTGGCACTAATAGCCCTCTCCGTGGGCACCCATGCAGTCACCTAAGCACAGAGTTTGGCCCACCCCCTGCCCAGCAGCCCAATGGGAGTATTTCCTCTTCCTGCCAGCACAGGATTCACCCCACCCCTTTGCCCAGCAGCTCAATGGGAGCGTTTCCTTCCTCCCCTGTTGTTGTGTTGGCACTTTGCAATAAATAAGTGGGTTTTGAGTTGTGGTTTTGGCACTTAGTCTCTAAAAGGTTCGCCATCACTAACCTATAGTATCCTTAGTGTCAGGAAATCAAATGATTATATTACTGTACTTTCAATGCCCCTTTCCCTTAATTCAAGTGTCTGACCATCTCTTTGACCATATAAATGCCAATAAGAATGTGAAGGTTCCATTGGGAGAGGAGCTAACCATGGCTCTTTGCTACAAATTGTAGCCACCTGAAAATCAAACAGTTACTCTGATCTTGTCCATTTTTCCACATTTGCTTGAAAAAGAATAAATTTTTTGGCGGATTTCATTAAAAGATTCCAGAAATGTTAGTCATGCATGGCTTAAAGTGTTTTCAGGAGTAAAAATATCCATGATTGCAATTGCCAAAGTTGTTGTTTTAAATTGGGAAAGCTACACATAACTCTTTAGTCTAGCTGTTATCACTATTTGCTGTAACAATCAAACACATCTGGTGTAGATTATGCTATAGAGTAAAAATGGCTGGTTTATGCAAATTTAATTTTTAATGTGACATTTCTGCAGTTATCTGAGTACCCGAATAAAATTAAATCTTGACTCAGCTCCACTCTGAAGCCTGTAATAGGCAAAACATCAAAATCCTTATGTTCATCATAGTCTGCACATACAGCTATTGTCTGTTTTTTGAACATGCACAGTATAAAATCATAAGATTTTATGGTTGCATTTAGCAATTCCTATTCATTTTTCGTAGAAACAATCATCAAGGCATCAGCAAATACAGTATATGGTGTTTTTTTTAAAGTGGCATATATAAGATGCATACAAAAATCTGTCATCTGCTGCGCATATGCTTATTGGAGGGAGGAGGCGTACACAGGTCATAATACTGTATTTGGCATAAAGGGTTTAATTTTTCCTGCAAACAAAAATAAGATGGCTCACATACTGTATGCCTTGTGGAGGTGAAGAAAAATTAAAGAAAAAGTAGGACATTTTAGAATATATAACAAATTGTGATGCTGCTGCAAATAATGGCAAGTGGAGAAGATATATGTAAATGGGAACTGGAAGAGTTTGCTATCTACTCTTTGGGAATGGCATAATTTCTGGAAGTCCTGTCTCTTAGAGCCAGATATTTAGCTGTATAACACCAGTAGCTGTTATATTTAAGTGGAATGAAGAATTATGATAGATGTGAAGTCTAGCTTTCTGGAGTTTCAGTTTCACTTAGAAGAAAAATCAGAGCATGAGCTAGGATGCAACCATTTAGCACAAGGATGCCCAAACTTTTTGGGCTGTGGACCAATTGTGTGGTTCAGGGAGCTCGTCACTAAGGCCCAGGGGCCGGGTGCGGCCCCCAACACCAATTTATCCAGCCCGTGAAGCCAGAAGCGTAGCGTGCCTTGGCGGGGGCCCGTATAAAAATTTGTTTGGGGGCCCTTAGGAAGGGTAAAGATTTCTCACAAAAGAAAAAAAATTGCATAAAATTAAAAGAAATATTTATTCATCATAATTATCTATTTGTCACTTTTTCCAAAAATTTTACAAACGCGTCAATAAACACTGCTCTCAGTCCGTGGTTTATCATCGTATCATCGTATCGTATGTACATCGATTATTGTGGGATTCCCCCGTTGAAGTAAATGACTTAAACGGGGAAATCCCGCAGCCTGCGATAACCGATGTAGGGTGTTGCCAACTTTTGAATGCACGCTTTACGCGGGAAAAAAAGAAATTGCTTTTTTTGACTTTTGTCATTTGTGAAATAAAAATTTTTTGGGAAGTTTTTATTAATTTTTGCTTACGCACGTTGGGGGGCCCCGGGGCCCAGGGGGCCCGTATAATTGATACGGCAGATACGGCGGTAGCTACGCCCCTGCGTGAAGCCCTTGTCGCTCCTGGAAGTGGAAGTAAAACGTGCCCATTCGGCCGCATTTTACTTCCACTTCCATGAGCGACGAGGGCTTTGTGGGCCAGATGAATTGGCATCAGGGGCTGCACCCGGCCCCTGGGCCTTAGTTTGTGCACCACTGATTTAGCACATAGCATCATTTGCACATAGCATCATCCACTTATTGCTGATACAACAGATTGCCAGGGCAAGATTTAGGTGAGTGCCTTATTTTCAGGGGGCCACTTATATTTCCGAGGTGGGGAAAATAGGGGGGTGCCTTGCTATATGAGGAGGTCCTATTTTCGGTCCTTACTATATGAGGAGGTCCTTATATTTCCGAGGTGGGGAAAAATAAGGGTGTGCCTTACTATATGAAGAGGTCCTATTTTCGGGGAAACAGGGTAATTACTGCTATCAAGTATACAAATCTCTTGTGTCTACTTCATGTTCCTCGTGTTCCTGCACTTAAATGGGCACTCTGGAAAGGCCCTTAATTTGTGCCACTGTTCAGATATTTAAAGTTTGTTAAAATAAATCTAAGTTCACATAAGCCACTAGAGCAGGGGTTCCCAACCTTTTTATGCAATGGGCATGACCACTCCCCCTCCCCTGGAAGCAGAAGTAGGCGCACTTACAACAACCATAAATGCACCCACTTCAGCATTTACGACAGCCATGGACACATTTACACACACACAGGTGTGTTTTACGGCTGACGTAAATGCATCCATTTCCACTTCCAAGTGCAGATGGAATGGTGCCATGGGCCAGGTCAGACCCATGGGCCATATGTTGGGAACCCCTGCACTAGAGTGAGCTTGACAGATGAGTGTGTATAATTGGATAGAAAGCAATTGTCTTCCCTTGAACTTTCAATGACTCTTACAGTGGTTTTTTTTCCACTTTTGTTTGTGTATGATATGCTAATAATATTCCATTATCTTATCCAAATGGTATTATCATCTAGCTACTTTGGTGCCTGGAATTTGTTTTTCTTACTTCTTTGCCTTTCTTCCAGGGTGGCTTATGTTCTTGAGTGTGAATAATAACCCTTTTCATGCCTAGTGTGGTCTTCAGGAAGGGATTTTATAACTCTTATAAAGCTAAATAATGATTGCAGTGAGCCAAAGACTGTCTTATTTTATATTTTCATTCTCTATCTTATACAGCCAGAGCAGGGCAGAGCTGCTGTTTTGGACTATAGTTGCCAGTATTCACCAGCCAGGGTGGTCAGTATAAATTAGTCCTGCAGATAGGTAGTTACTAATTTCCCTATGAGAATATCAGTGCTTGTTTCAAAGATAATATTGTACAGTTGTACCTCGCTTAAAGAGCTTAATGCATTCCACAGGATTGCTCTTTAAGTGAAACACTATTGTAAGTGACCAATTGTGGGGGGGATTGCAAACCCCGATTTATTTGTTAAGCGAGTTTTTGGTTGGTTTTATTTGTTAAGCAAAGCAAACATTCAGAGACAATTCTGCTCTTTAAGCGAGTTACTCTTTAAGCGAAACGCTCTTTATGCGAGGTTTGACTGTACTAGTTTCTTAAACTACAGGTAGGGATGTGATGATTGTTGATATCTTTGATGGGTCATGAAAAAAGAACCTTGTATCTCCCTTGACATCTGAAGTGGTAATAGAGGAAGTGAAAAAGAAAAAGAAGAAGCAAGCAGAACTAGTTGCATACAACTAGAAGGACAATGGAGTGGTTAGAATTGCTATTTGGAGAATTGAAGAGCAGAAGACTGAGCATACTAGTTTTTGCAGACTCCTACTGACCCATTTTTCTAAAGCAACTGTTGTCTCATTTCTTCAAAGCAGGGGTTCTCCACGTTTCACACTGTGGGCCGGACCACGCCCCTCAGACAGCTGAGTGGGCTGGACATGTGGTGTCCCCCCCTAAACACTGCCATAAAATGCACCTGCAGCTGTCGTAAATGTGTTTATTACAGCCATGGGTGCATTTACGGCACATTTTTGGCTGTTTTTGCCGCTTCTGGCAGTAGTGGTGATGGGAGCAAGGGCAGAAAGTTTTTGACTGCTTTCAGCGGCAGTGGTGGTGGGAGCAAGGGTGTCAGGCCACATGAAATGGTGCCACAGGCCACAGTTGGCACATGGTCCATAGGTTGCAAACCCCTGCTTTAAGGCATGGCAAGTTATGATCCTCTGGATGTTGTCACATTCTGACTCTTATAATTTGTAATCAATATGCCCAATGACCAGATTTGATGGGAGATTAGTCCAACACAAGGACCTTAGTTTGGAATCTATTATTTAAGGAGAATTAAACCAAATGTGACTAGAGTTCAAACAAGCCAAGATGTTTTAACAGCATTGATTGGCTGATTTTAAAAGAAAGTAATAGTTCCTTTATGCCACATTATTTAATCTGTTCATGACTAGGAAATGTTTACATTTCAAATCAGCATAGCTGATTCACTTTGACTTATATTAAAATTTTGCTTACCCTATTCATGGATAACCACTACAGTGGCAACTATATTTGCTGTGAAAAATTGTCTTAAACTTGTCTGATGTGAGATTTCCCACATTTCTGTGTGCCTCTGTTCAAAGCCAAAACAGAGTGTTTTTTTATATATATAAAGCAATGAGGAAGTAATAAATGATGAATGACAGATCTTGTCTACTATGATTGGGAAAAACAATGAAATCTACCTCACCTAAAATGAAATCTGAAATTTGCACCCAACTCTTGACTTTGCAGGGCTACAGCCTCCATTCTGGAACTTGCTTTAAACAAACAGCCTGGTCATGATTATTTTTTGGACTTTTCTGCTACTTAACAATGCCCTTCCCTTTCCAGCTATGTAATGTTCAGCCTGATGAAAAGTCTTGCAGGTCTTAAACCTAGCAGTTGTGAGATTTCAGTGGTTTAATAAAAGTGTTTGTGAAAAAGGATCAAAAGAGTTTTATTTTTATTTTTTTAATTACAGTGACTTTGTGTAGTCTGTTTGGGGATTGTGATTAGAAATGCTACTGTAATAAAAGGGCAGCACAAGTCCCAATACGTAGAATTATATTATACATAATATATGCTAATGAGTATGGTTTAGTCAGCTCTTCTGTTAACTGAAATCTGAAGAAAGTGGAATAGATTAACTAGTGGTAGTCCTTCAGTTATTGCAACTATTATATAGGCTAGTGAATTTTGACTGCTTGATCTTAATTATGAGATATACTTTACTATGAATTAGTGGTTTAACCTTAGACCTAAAAATTGGAGCTTTGGTTATATTTTAATATTGCTAAATGCTTTGATGTAAAGCTTTCATCCCTCCCCTGACTTTGATTTATCAAGGATGGCTTTGATTAAGTTTGGGTGTCACTGCAATTTAATAACTCTCCTTAGCACATACAAATGTTCTTGGTGCATAAAGAATCTATGTAGATGACATAAGCATGTAATTTTTTGATGGAGGCTTACCAGTATTCTAATGGTTGAAGCATGCTCCATCATCACACCTGTTTTATACTCTAAAAAAGTTCACCTTTAGAATGTGAAAGAATAAGAATAATGCATCTCTCCCAAGGAAAACCCACCCACAGTGTTCCTGAGTTACTGTGATCACTCCCTTTATGCCTCATAATCACTACAACAATTTCTTCAAAATGCATCTAACAGGTACCCTCTTTTTTATGGAAAGAGATTTTGCTGAACATTTTGTCTCACACTTTTGAATTTGGAGGATACAAGTTTTGCCACATTTTTTTGAGGAGAGAATATGTGCACTGTTAACATTCTAAGGTCCCAGGTCTTTTATGTACCTGTATAATACAAGGTGTCCCAAAAGTTGCTATACATAGGGAAAATGGAAAATTGTAGCTAAATGTACCTTTATTGGGAAAATATTACAAATCGTTGTCTATGTTTTGGTCACTTCTTTCTACACACTCACTAAGTCTTATCCTGAACTCATGGAAAACACATTTCCAAGATATCTATTGTTATGCAATTTTGCCTATATATGGCAATGTTTGGGACACCCTGTATTCTGCTGGTCTTGCTTTAAAGACTACAAGAACATGGTATCAAATGCCCAGTGTGTGTTTCCAGAGAACCTCTTATTCCAGAGAAGGGAAGACTCTGTGAGATTGGATCAAGGCCTTTTATGGGTGTCCTAATATGCTCTTTAAAAGATTTCCATCCACACATTTTTCATTAGGCCTGAAGTGAATGGTCTGGAGCAGGGGTCAGCAAACTTGGGTCTCCAGGTGTTAAAGGTAAAGGTAAAGGTTGGTTTTATTTGTTAAGCGAAGCGAACATTCAGAGAAAATTCTGCTCTTTAAGCGAGTTACTCTTTAAGCGAGGCGCTCTTTATGTGAGGTTTGACTGTATTCAGTTTTAATTAGCATTTGGTATAGGTGATGTTTAACTGATGTTATGAGCCACCCTGGGTCGCTTTGGCAAAAAAGGAGGTTATATAAATCCAACAAATAATAAATAAATAAATAAACAAACAAAATTTAGGGACACCAGACCCAAAAGGAATCCAGTCGTTGCTCTCCTGAACTATTTTAATAAACAGTGTTTACTCTGGGTTTTTAACCTGTTTTTATCCTGTATTATGTAATCATATTTTATTTAATGTATTTTATTTTAACCTGATATGGTCAGAAGACTAATCAGTTAATACAGGATGATGGCAAAAACCCATCTAGGTGAAAAAGAGAACGAGGGAAAAAACATACTAATAGGCTTCTAAGGAGCTATAATAATGCCAAGCATTTCATGAACCTTCTTAATCTTACCAGTTATTAACATTGGCTGTGGAAAGTGCTGTGAAGAGATTATTTCCCACTTTGATGGAGTTCACTGAATAAATTCATTTTTAATATGCCATTTTTACTATATTAACCTTTTAAACTGTCGGCAAGTCGGCAGTTTGAGACCCGGGTACTGTTTAAGCGCCCATCTCTGTCCCAGCTCTTGGGGACATTAAAGGAGCCTTATTTGAGCATCCCCTGAGCAGAGTTTCTCCAGCAAAAATCCTTTCAACCCAGAATAATTTCTGACACTAAATTATTATTATAACCTTTTGAATGTGTTTTTGTTGCACTACCTATTACGTTGCAGTGGAATAAGTTATTAAAAGTACAAATCTACCAAGATAGGCAGAATAAATCAGAGGAGTTTACCGCCAAGGTAAAACATGCCAGAAGCACAGAAAAATCCCTTAAAGTGAACCTACAAGGCAAGTATTTTGGACACTTTTCTCATGAGAGTCATGTCTGGTACATTTTTGCTGAAATACATCATAGATCATATTGCTATAGGATGCTGATATAAAGGCATAGAGATATTTGGCAAAACTGCTGGGGAATACAGCTGGATAACGTGCAGGAGGAGGGAAATTGTAGCAGTGCGGATGTTTAAGTAAACTACTTCTGATTTCTCTTCTACCGCATATCTTCTCGCTTGGCAGCCTGCCCACCAGGGACCTATAAGCCTGAAGGTTTGCCAGGTGGGATAAGTACCTGCCTTTCATGTCCTGATGAGAATCACACCTCCCCACCAGGAAGTACTTCTGTCGAAGACTGTATGTGCAAGGAAGGATATCGATCCAGAGGCGAGACTTGTGAAGGTAACGTTTTTCAAAATGAAAGAAAATAAAGAAAGATTAATATTGCAATCAGCGTCACTTTAAGCCAACATTTGGTTTTGTGTTTTAAGCTTCCTGCTGAGTTTTCTTTCCAAACAATTGTATCTCCTGGGGATCCCCCTTGGTATCCTATATAATTCATACGCATAGCAAAGGAGTCTAGAATTTCATGCCAGGATTCACTATCAGTTTAAGCCAAGTTCCAGGAGAGCCTAGGATATCACTATTGCTTCCTTGTATCTCTTTCTTTCACAGGATGGGCAGGATTTGTTGTAAGGAGAGTTTCAGACATTTATTAATTCCTAGTAAGAAATCTAGGCTGCAATGGCTTAGTGATTACGATGTTGAACTTGACAACCCGAAGGTGGGCACAAACCCTATGATTTTCAATTTTGAAAGTCGGCATGTCTTCATTCTATCAGAAGCTTCATGGGAATCAGGGAAAAAATTGTCCTTGGATCTACTGAAACTGCCTACCTTTTCTATTGAACCTTCTACAAACTCTTAAGATTCTTAGGAACGTTTTTATACATTGATTTTTTTTTTAAAAAAAGATCTGTCTGGACTTGCATTAGTATCCAAATGATGATTTAGTTTGTTAAGAGATTTTTAAATAAAATGGCAAATTACTGTGTGTACCTTTTCCAGTTTTTCCAAAAATATAGTCTTATAATGAATGGTGGAGAAGGATGATTATGACTGCACTTATGTGCACTGAGTTTAGGCAACGTGTGGGTCCACATTTTTCTGTTATCCCTCATCACTGGCTAAATGGACTTATCATGATGTTGAGCAGCAGACAAAACATCAACTGTGGGGTTACAGGACTTTATTCTGGGTATATGTGCTTTGTGCTGTAAACTATTACTTCTGGTTTCTGTTTCTTGTTCTAACTAGTGGTTCACTGCCCTGAACTACATCCACCTGAAAATGGCTATTTTATCCAGAACGTCTGCAACAATTATTTCAACGCTGCATGTGGCATCCGATGTAAAACAGGATTTGAACTCGTGGGAAGCAGCATACGACTTTGCCAGCCAAGTGGCCAATGGTCTGGTTCAGAAACAACTTGCAGGGGTAGGAGGCCTGAAAGAATGGAGGTTTTTCTGTTGTTGGCTTGGGTTTGATTGGATTAACTCCCAATGTCTTTCCTATTTGTGGTGAGTGAGCTGTAATGCAGCTTCTGCCTTGTCCACTGGCTATACGTGCCATCAGGCATCCATATATGAGTGAAATGTTTGAATAGGAGTATAAATCTAAAATCCCATGGGTGTGGACTTAAAATGTGAAACCACAATTATGTTTAAATTTAGGGAATCAAATGCACAATCTGAGCCTAAAGATGCAGGGTAGAATCCTGTTGGGGCATGTGACAATAATCAGCTGTTTCTCCTCTTTGATTGGGTGTCTGACATGTGATGAATCATGAACTCATTGAGAAATCAGTTGTGCAGTGGGGGATGATACTTGCCATGTGCACACCATTTTTCTTAATAGGATTCTGTTTGCTTCATTTTATGATGAATTTTATGTTATGTCCAGATATTATGGCCATATATTTCTGTCCAGCAATCTCATGTGTATGCCAGGTAGACTGAGAAGAAAAGTGCTTCTAGTCTAAGAAGGATATTATATGAGAACACCTGGATTGGAGCATTGTTAAAATATTTATCCACAAATAATATTTTCCAGTACTACATATATTACTGCTTACACTGCTAAAATTTCAATTGAGTATAAAAATAACTGAAAATTGTTCGGCAAATTTCAGCAGCCCTGAAACAAATTATTTTGTAGAAATTGATGTCAGTAAACAGTTTTCATGTTACATTCATTTGGTATTTTCCTTAACATCCTTTTCATAAGGAACAAGTCCACATAATATAACTTAAAAATATTGCAAACCCCACATTGCAATATATTCAGTCATAACTGTTTTTGCACAACGATTGAGTGTGCAATCACCATGTGAAAATGAAGAATAGATTCAGGAAATATTATAGGGGCAGATTGCAATCTGAGCAGAGGAATATAATTCACCCCCCAAATTCTGACGGTGTCCCAACTTTCAACCTCATTCAGGCTGTGTACTGCCTCCCTATCACTATAAATCAGTACTGGGGTTGTTGTTTTGTTGGACTGATTGTTGTTTTTTGTCTTTGCGTGTCATCATCTCTTTGCTGTTCTGAACAGTTTATACTTTCTGCTCATTCCCTAAAACAGGTTTTTTTTAATAATGGGATTGTTAAACAAGCTCAAATATTGGCTTAAAATAGAGTTAAGCAATTGTATTGAATTCTTTTATTCCATTAATTGCTTCTGAAAAGTCTGAAGTACAAGTGTTTTCTTTTTTTAAAAAAAACTGCTTTATGCTAATGTACACAGTGGTGGGCACCAGCAGGTTCGCCCCAGTTCACCAGAACCAGTAGCAGAAATTCTGACTGGCCCTGCCCATCCAAGTTTTGAAATAAAGTGGTCCTAATTCAGGTGCAATGCAGTGTTTTCCCCCTGACCATGTCCACCACACCACGCCCACAGAGTAGGTAGTAAAAAAAATTGAATCCCACCACTGAATATACATGTTTCTGTATATTGTGGTGGCTTAGTGGTTAAGTCACTTAACTTGGAAGACTGGAAGGTCAGCAAGTCAGCTGTTTGAGACTCGAGTGCTGTAGAATAGAGTGAGCTTCCATCCGTATCCCAGCTCCTGCCAACCTAGCAGTTCAAAAGCAAGATATTGCAAGTAGTTAAATAGGTATCACTTTGGTGGGAAAGTAAACAGTATTCTTTGCACTCTGGTATCTAGTCATGCCTGCCACATGTCCAGGGAAATGTCTGCAGACACAGACAGCACTGGCTCTTACAGCACTGACTATAAACTGAGATGAGCACTAAACCCTAGCATTGGATATGACTTGCTTTCAAGCAAGGGCGACCTTTACCTTACATGTTTCCTAGTACAAATAACCTCAACTTCAGCATGTGTTCAGGATGCTGTTCATTAATAAGGCATGCTGTAAGCAAAAGAGAGATCAAAGGGAGAGCTTTATGGGCCATCACATTAATCCCAAGGCATTCCGCATTCTCAGCATTTTATCATATTCATTTTGAAAATACAGTCAAACCTCGCATAAAGAGCACCTCGCTTAAAGAGTAACTCACTTAAAGAGCAGAATTTTCTCTGAATGTTTGCTTCACTTAACAAATAAAACCAACCAAAAACTCGCTTAACAAATAAATCGGGGTTCATAATCTCCCCCCCCCCCCAGTCACAATTGGTCACTTACAATGGTGTTTCACTTAAAGAGCAAACTCACTTAAAGAGCAATCCTGTGGAACACATTATGCTCTTTAAGCGAGGTACAACTGTGCAGTGAAAGATGATATGCTATAACACCAGATGTGCATCTTTTGGTCCTGTTTGCTTTTCTTAGCCAACATAGTAAAAGGTGTGATAAAGCAATACCCAATTACTATGTAAAACTTAGTAAAGCAAAAGCTAGGAAATAATATTTACAATGAAGCTAATAATTTATTGAATCTTTTATACACCCATCACAGAAAAATATCCCCCCAAATATATATATATATTTTTTAAAAAATCCCCATTTTAAAAAAATCAATAAGATACATTGGAGTAAGATGAGAATTTTAAAAAATCATAATCTTGGCTAACTGCGTAGAAAAGTGACCTAAGTTTGTTGTTTTAGTTGTTGGTATGTCAAATGAAGCTGTCGTGCTTTGCTTTTATGTGCATGCATCCTGGACAAATCTACAGTTGTGCATGCGGGCTCAGGTATGGAGGCTAATGCCAGTATTATTTATTTATTCATTCGTTCATATTTATACCCCACTCTTTTGGTGCAAGCACCAAACACAAGAAAAAGCACAGGAAACAAAGCCAGTTGGCATAATAAAATCTTCAAGCCATAACACTATTCAAATTAAAACACTATAAGCAGCAGACCAGCAGTAAAAGGAAGCAATATCAGTTATGAGAATGGAGTTCTACTTATATACAGTAATACCTCAGACAACGCTAAAACTTGGTTCCACAAGTCTTGGTGTTATCCGATTTTTAACGTTATCCGATCCATGTTAAAATCCTATGGGATCGATCAGATAATGTTAAAGCTCCATAGAGATACATTGTAACCGCACAGGCTTTAGCGGTTGTTATCCGATCCATCCCATAGGACCTTAATGTTATTCGATCAAATTCTCCTCCCCAGATTACTTAACGTTATGCGATTTTAGTGATATCCAAGGTAAAAATTATCCGAGGTATTACTATATTTGATTAGCATTATGCCTCAGAAAGTATTGTGAGAGGTAATGGAAATAATTAATGAAATAAGATAAAACAACATCAAACCCATCTACTTCATGGATTCCAACCTCCTAGATCAGGGGTTTTCAGCCTTTTTGTGCCACGGGCTGGTCCATGCCCCCTCAGACAGATGAACAGGCTGGAAACATGGTGCCCTTCCCTCCTGCAAATGCTCCCGTAAACTGCACTGGGCTCGTTTACAGCTGTTGTTAATGTGTCTGATTCTGGGAGCATCATTGTAGGCTGGACAATCTGCTGCCATGGGCTGAGTCCGGCCTGTGGGCTGTAGGTTGCAAACCCCTGTCCTAGATGATGGCTAAAACTGAAGCAGGCTAAACCTATGGAAAGCAAAAATAACACAGTGTGATGAAAAAAGGAATGGTAAAGAATGTTTCCCAGTAGAACAAAATTCTGGCTGGAGCATCTGGAAGTCACTTAATAAACTCTGAAACAAAGTAAAAAGATCAAATAATAATCAAGTAAAATGGGGCTATTTGGATGCAGAACATATGTTCTGTGAATGTGGAGAAATTCAATCAATGCTATATTTATGTACATGCAATTTATGCTGCATCATGTATATCAGGGATTCTCAACCTGCAGTCCACAGAGCCATTACCGGGGGGGGGGGCCTTCCACCACACCAGGAAATGCCATATGGTGAAGGAAGGGCAAAATGGCTGTCCGGCCCCTGAAGCTGTCTGAGGGAGCATGACCCGGCCGCCAGCTTTAAAAGGTTGAGAACTCCTGATGTATATAAAAGAACATCTAGTAAATAGATAAGATAATGCTATCAAAGTAGCCTACTTTTGGTCAAAAATATTCTAATTATTTTGACATTTTAATTTATTTTGAATTTTATATATTTCAAATAAATCCATAATTTTAAACTGCCATGCTCTTATACAAAGACAGAAGGTTAGTTGCCAAGGACATCTATTCTGCTTACAAAGCCAGAATACCAGTCATTGAATCAGCAAAGTATGAGGATAATAATATAGAATGACAGTCCTCTTGGATAGCTGATTGCTAATATTTAAATAATGATAATCAGTGTAGCCACAGACCCCTTGCATTTACAATTAGACAAGAAACAGGCAAGAGGCATAGAGATTTAAACGTAACAATGTGCTCCTTGATGTCCCCCAGGGCATTGTGAAGTATTCTGCCTATGATAGAAGCAATTGAATCTGTAGATCATTCTTAAGTCAACCATAAATCTCATAATCCTGACATCAAGCCTCTAAATTACAAAAGAATTCTAGACGCTTCTCTCTTTTCCTTTCTTTTAATGAAAGTGTGTCCTAGAAGTAAGTAAGCCTGCCAAAACAAACATAGTTGTAATAAAAATTAACGTTCTCCAGGGCCATGCTTTTAAAATAGTATTTAGTACATTTCTAATTGGCAAAAAACCTGAGAAGGCATGTGGGGTGAAAAAGGTCTGCATTCTGGAACTGAACAGTGAAAATTTCCTTATGCAGAGATGTTAAGCGGAATGTTGGATTGCCACTTTGTCTCCTACTCTTTATGTTTAGTTTTTTAAAATTTTGAAATTTTCATCTATTATTATTCTCCTTGCATGAGTGACAGCTAAAAGATTTACAATTGAGTTACAAAGGTTGTGGTCCTGATTGCATCAGACAGGGTTGCTTTAACAGGAATAACCACACCACACCACACCAAAAGCATCTTTTCCTTCTGCTACAGCAGGGGTGCCCACATTTTTTGGGCCATGGGCCGATCATGTGGTTCAGGGAGCCGCTCACTAAGGCCCGGGGGCCGGGTGCGGCCCCCGATGCCAATTCATCCGGCCAGTGAAGCCCTTGTCGCTCCTGGAAGCGGAAGTAAAACGCGCCCGTACTTCTGCTTCCAGGAGCGATGAGGGCTTTGTGGGCCAGATGAATTGGCGTCGGGGCCCGCACCCGGGCCCCGGGCCTTAGTTTGGGCACCACAGTGCTAGAGAATCTCTCCTAGCCTGACCCTAAGAGGTAGTAGCCCAACAACTAAACAAAAAATGTCCAACTTGGGTATGAATCAAGTTTGGGCAGGATTGCATTTCCCTGTACATCATGAGATCACTGGGAAACAGATTACACCAGACTGCTCCACAAGGCATCCCAATTGTGCTCTGTTTCCTCATGCGATCACACTCTTATTTTGTCTGATACCTCAGACAATAGTATTGCTTATTAGCTCAGGAAGTGTGTGATTTTTAAAGTTATTTAATGGTTATTTAATACATCATAGAGATTCATAAAATCCACCTGAGAAATCATTTCTGTGTTATTTTTGGAATCCTATAGTTCTAGGAGACAGGCAGCTGGCAAGACATTTCTGAAGCGTCATGAGTTTTAAATATAAGGAAGGCTAAAGGACTCAAAGTATAACTGTGGTGGCTTGGAGGCTAAGAAGCTGAACTTGATAACTGGAAGGTCAGGAGGTCAGCAGTTTGAGACCCAAGTGATGTACAATGGAGTGAGTTCCCATCTCTGTCCCAGCTCCTGGCAACCTAGCAGTTCAAAAGCAAGACATTGCAAGCAGATAAATAGGTACCACTTCAGTGGGAAAGGTAACAGCATTCCCTGCACTCCAGTTTCTAGTCACATGACCATGGAAAGTCTGCAGACGCAGATGGCACTGACTCTTTAGGGCTGTAAGTGGAGATCAGCACCACATCCTAAAGTTGGATACAACTGGCTTTCAAGCAAGGCTGACCTTTACCTTTACTAAAACTGCTAGGAAGAATGCTGCGAAGGAAATGATGCTTCCAGATAGAAGGCTCATACTAGCCACAGTTGAAAAGCATTATGCAGCTATTCCATTTTTTTCCTTAATGAATTTTCTTTGATAAGAAATAGGATGGAAAATGGCAGAAAGAATGAGAATACTGTACTCAAGAAGGTTACAGATTGAATTTACCATAATTTTTCACAAGTAAAGTGGCACAGTAAAAACCTGTACTGGAACTGGAAGCATATTGGGAAATAGGAGGACCTTGATAATGTTCCTTAAATTCTTAACATGGAATAAAAGGTGGGAAGAAATTTTGTGAGGGGAAACAGTGAATTAGAGAGGTAAAATTTCATCTTATTAGTCATTACCCAAGTACTAGGTTATGGGGACCACATGCACTTGAGAAAACAATCTGAAAATAAGGTACTGATGTTCTGCTGTTTGTGATTTACATACAGGAAAGGATTATCTGAGAAGGAAGTGAAATTCTTTAGGGTGAAATTCTTTAGGGTGAAATTCTTCTTGTGCTAAGGTCACAGACTGCCTACATTCCCTAGCAAATAATGATTGGTGCAGGGTGGGCAGCAACAGGTTCGTGCCCCCCCCCCCGGGGGGAGCAAAATTGGGTGGCCTCTGATCAGGGGGGTGGCAAAATTGTGTGGCCTTTGGGTGGGTGAAGGTATTGAAATTGGGTGGCCACGCCCACCTCCCTACCCTGCCGCATTAGGTTTTGTCCTTGCAAGTGGTTCAAGGTCTCCCTTGCTCAAAAGCCAGTCATATCTGACTCTAGGGTGCAGTGTTCATCTCCATTTACAGCCAAAGAGCCAGTGCTGCCTGTGTTTGCAGATGTATACATGGCTATATGGCAGACATGACTAGATCACCCATGACATAGGCTCCACCCACAACATAGGCTCCTCCCATGGTATGGTAGCAAACATTTTTGCTGCCCACCACTGCATGAGTAAGTTACATTTGTTCAGTCATCTCAAGGATGTTTGGGTGGTTTTCTTTCTTACTGATTTGATAGTGGTAGTCTCATCTGCAGTACCAGATCTTCAAATATTGTTGTTATGTGCAACCTCTAGCTATTAAAACACATGCACCTGTACACTTAAACTCTGAACAGGCATTTTGAAAGATCTGGCCTTATATATAGCAGTCCATTGGGGTTTTCTTTTTAGTGAAAAGGGATGGGAAATTAGAAATTATTAAGAGAAATGTGTATCTCTTACTCAACTTACTTCCATTGAAAAGTAGTAACATACTTATTTTAACCTTTGCAGTCCGCACATGCCCCAAACTCTTTGCACCTCAACATGGCCATATTAACTGTTCACTAAATGAGATCTCGTACAAGACTGTTTGCTTAGTGACTTGTGATGAGGGATATGAACTGGAGGGCAATTCAAAACTGACCTGCCAAGGCAACTCACAATGGGATGGAAAGGAACCCAAATGTGTGGGTATGTGTTATTGTTGTTTTTGTACATCATTTTCATTTGTTATACCTTTTTGACCATATTTTTGTATTGTTTTTATAATTTTCTTCCTTTTCCAGCCCTATACTAGCGTAAGAAAGCTTATACTGTACGTATATCCAATTCCTCATTAACCAACTAGGTGTTCATCTTAGAGGTGTCCTGCAAATATAAAAGAAAGTCATACATAAAGTCATACAGATATTCTTAGTTAACTGTCTTTGTTTAGAGGAAGTTAAGTAATAGTTTACTAATAGTTTCTGCACAACTTGTTTTATACTTTATGATTTGCCACAAGCATTTTAAAAATCTTTGTTGCACAGTTATGGAAATATTAGACTTTTGCATTTCTTAAGAACTCAAAATGCAGAAACATGTGCAAGTTCTCAGATTTGTAAAAGAAACAAACCCAAAAATAAAAAAAAAATGGAAACTGTTAGAAGTGAAAATAAATCCTTGAAACTTAAAATTTTGAACATTTTTAGTCATTAGCTCATAGCTTTAAAACAAATTTCACAGAATTACTAAAATGTTGTCTTAATGCATTATAATCATCTATCTAAAATATTTTGAACTTTAGCCCTTAAAGCATATGGTCTGCTTTCAATGTTTCCTTGGTGATAAACAAATTAAGATGCTCTTAATGTCAACTGTGCATAAATCTGGGGTCCTGAACTGTGGAATATCTGGCATTCTTACTGTTGTTTTTGGCAATTGTCCAGAATTGCTGGGCGTCAGCTTTATCTACAGAAGGTGCTAGGGCCTGTGCAGCTGTAGTCAGCCACTTAATCACATTTGCAAACAGTTTCTTAAAATATTTACTTAAAGAGCAAGAGACAGTCTGTCAAAAATATTGGTTCTTGCTGAGTTTCCTCCCAGATTTTTGAAATTGTCCTCCACTGCATTCTAAGAGATGATAATATCCAAGATAAGCAATGAAAGAGTCCTCCTAATCAGAGATTCAGAGAATAATGGAATTGAAAGGGTTCTATAAAGACATCAAATCCAACCTCTGCTCAGTGTGCATGAATCCAGATCAAAGTATATCTGACACATGATTGACTTAATTTTCTCTTGAGTGCCTCCAGCATTGGAGCACTCATCACTTGCCAAGTTAATTGGTTCCATTGTTGTACTGCTCTAAAAGTTAGGAAGTCTTCCTTGATATTCAACCAAAATCTGGCTTGCATCCTCCTTTTGTTCTGTCCAGAGTTAACACAAGTGGGGAGGACAATTGGTGCTACAGTATCATGGTTCATCAAGATTATACCTCAGCAGCTTATTCCCTTTCTACCAGAGCAGGTGGAGAAGAATGTGGCAAGAAGCAGTGACAGATTTTACTTTCTTAGGATCCAAGCTCACTGCAGATGGGGATTGCAGCCATGTAATAAAAAGGCGACTGATTCTTGGGAGGCAAGCAATGAGAAACCTGGGGAGCATAGTGAAAAGTAGAGACATCAAATTGCAAACAAAAATTCACATAGTCAAAGCAATAGTATTCCCTGTGGCAATGTATGGTTCTGACCATTAGGAAAGCTGAGCGCAGAAGAATAGATGTCTTTGAGATGTGGTGTTGGAGGAGAGTTTTGAGAATCCCCTGGACAGCGAGGAGAACTAATAGGTCAATCTTAGAAGAAATCAACCCTGACTGCTCCTTAGAAGGTCAAATTGTAAAGAAGAAGCTAAAGTACTTTGGACATCAAATGAGAAGAGAAGATTCACTTGAGAAGGCCTTGATTCTGGGAAGGGTGGAGGGCAAAAGAAGAAAGGGGCGGCCAAAAATGAGATGGCTAGATGGTATTGTGGACACAATGGGCACAGAGCTGAGCGAGTTGAGGAGGATGGTGGAGGACAGAAGTGCCTGACAGACAGTGGTCCATGGAGTCGCAGAGGGTCGGACTCGACTGTGCGACTGAACAACAACATAATTCTTGCTTGGTCCCATAGCTTCTGGTAAGACTGAACAGGGAACCCAGGCTCCAGTACAGCTGCTGGGCTCCATCTGACATCTTGGGACCTTCTCATACAGCTCTCACTATGAAAGAGAAAGATCTATTTGGGAAATTCTAAAGGCCATATCAGCTAGTCCAAGGGTCAGCAAACTTGGCTCTCCAGATGTTCTTGAAGTTCAGTTCCCAGAACCCCTGATCTGCAGGAGTGCTGACTTGGGCTTCTGGTAATTGAAGTCCAAGAACACTTGGAGAGCCAAGTTTGCAGACCCCTGAGCTAATCACATGACAGAGGATAACAGCATACTTTCAACAATTTGCTTTTTCAAAAGTTTGTTTTAATTTTATCAATTGTAAGAATATTAAGTCTGCCCATCTCAATATTTGATTATCAGAGTAGATTATGAAGAGTGAGGAAGCTGTATTTAGAAACCCCAGTGCCTGTAATTGCCTGCCTCTCTAACAAAATGCTACTTTCTGACCTTCATCACTCCTTCCTTTCTCCTTTATAAGTTTGACATGCATGTGTTTCTTTCTTCTAGAACTGCTTTGTCCTGCCTTCCAGAAACCAGAGCATGTGATTATTCACCCTCATACTTGTGGTCTTGAGCCATCAAACTATGGGACTGTGTGCAAATTGAGTTGTCCCACTGGATTCCTTTTATTTGAGGTCAGAGAAGAAATGAAATGTCTAATCAGTGGGAAGTGGAGTGACAATGTGCAGAAGGCTTTCTGTAAAGGTATGGACTTGATTATTATTTCTTTGTAAACAGTTTGACAGAAAAAGAAGAATAGGGGATGATGTTTGCTGGCAGCAGAATGGGTAGCAAATTTAAGGCTGGAATAACCAAACCTTAAGTAATTATTAAACAGCAGAATTCTCAAACTGGCCTGGTGAAGGCTGAAGCTTTTCCAAACTCTAACAAATTCTTTCCACCGTTTTTTCTCAGTATTTGCCATAATGTAACATTGCATTTGTAGCAGTATCAGTAATAACATTTTGTCCTTTTAAAACAGACAAAAATACTGTGGGTGTTAGAAGTGTGTGAGGAGGTCGGTGTACTTGCCTGTTCTGTCTGCCCATCTCCATGCCAGAGTATTTTACACGGAAACAATATTTTTGAGTTGTTTGATTAAGATAAACAATACAGATCTGAATGACAGTAACTTCTGAACAAAGAGTTATCTGAACATGTTATTTGATTTCAGATTATGGATAGTGATCATTAAACCAGAACCACACTCAGAATTAAACCAATAAAAATACAGTGGAACATCATACAACAATCGCCCCGTATAGCATCGAAATCACATAACAATTAGGTTGGGGGGGGGGGGGATGGCATCCCGCATAACAATTTTCCCTATGGAAAAAATCCATACAACAATTTTTCAATGCGGAAAACCACTTAGTGAAAAAAATCATTGTACAATGCATCCCATAGGGAAAATTGCTATATGATGCATGCATCGTGTAGCAATTGTTTCATACAACGAGCCCTGTAGAATGGATTAAAATCGTTGAATGAGGTACCACTGTACTTTTATTATTACATGTATTATTATTGAAAAGGTTTTTGTTGTTGTTCAGTCCCACAGTCGATTCTGACCCTCTGCGACCCCATAGACCACTGTCCGCCAGGCACTCCTGTCCTCCACCATCCCCCTCAATTCGCTCAGCTCTGTGCCCATTGTCTCTACAATACCATCCAGCCATCTCATTTTGGGCCACCCCCTTCTTCTTTTGCCCTCGACCCTTCCAAGCATCAAGGCTTTCTCAAGTGAATCCTCTCTTCTCATTTGATGTCCAAAGTACCTTAGCTTCATCTTTATTATTTGACCTTCTAAGGAGCAGTGTGATGGCAATTTTGGAGCATAGGAAATAAAACAATTACAATATGAATATCATAGCAGGCAATGATAATATAGTCATATATTAAATATTATAAAAATAATTAAAGCACTATACTAACATAGTAAGGGACAGGAAAATGCAGAGTATAATTGTAATAATGTATTTTTTTTTTATTAATTTGATAGTTGCTTTCATATTTTAATGTTGTAAAGAGCCCAGCATGGGATTAATCTCCCAGATGGGCATTCAATTAAAAAATTAGATGAAAGACAGACAGATAGTACCACTAAACAAAAGTGAAATAGTTCCAAGAGTCTTAACACATCTTCTAGACCAATTATTTTAAAAGAATGCAAGACAAAATGTTTTAAATATTGAATTGCAGTATGATTTATTATCAGCAGTCTGGAATTATAAAATGTATATTAAATCAGATCAATAGTCTAGAGACCAAAGGTTAGCAAACGTAGCTCTCCAGGTGCTTTTGGACTTTAATTCCAAGAAGCCCTGATCAGCAGGTGCTGACTTAGGCTTCTGGTAATTGAAGTCCAAGAACACATGGAGATCCAAGTTTGATGACCCTTGATCTACTAGAGTTTGATCTGATCTAATATAGTGTTTTATAATTCCAGATAAAATCCAAATCTCCTCAGTTTCATAGCTCTCTTCTTTCAGTTTCATAGCTCTCTTCTTTCACATAATTCCATAGATTCATTAATTCCCATAGTTCCATAGACCCAGCCTATTTCTTCGTAAGAGGATAATGAAATACACTTTAGCAATACTGTAACTACTTGCATGCAGGCAAGTCAGTTTGTTGCTACATTTGTGCTTCTTCCCCAGGACTTGTATATCATTCAAATATTCTCTAAAAGTTGCTCTCCATGTTTTCATTGGTCTGTCTGAGTTTATTTTACCCCCTTGTGACATCTAGCCCATCATTATGTTTGGGTGCCCAGTGCTCCTGGTAATCTCAAAATATTCCCTGCAGGCCTCATTCTTAATTTTGATATAATGCTTTCTAGGCTGCATGATCCACTTTGATGTAGAACCTCTTCATTTGTAGTCCAGTCAAAGTACGTGATGCCAAGAATCTTTCTCAAGCATCTCTGCTGGAAAATATTTAGCTTCTGAGCTATCCTCACTGTAATTTTCCATGTCTCAGTTGTACCGATGAGGATTTAACTTTGGCCAATGAAAAAGCCAAAAAGGTAGCTTCATTTTGGCAGTTTAAAGTTTGGTCTGGACACAAAAGAAGAAGCAGTTGCATATATTGCAGTTGGTAGGACAATAACATCCAAGCCATACATGCTGTGAATAGAAAACTCAACCTCAATGTAGATTGTAGTTTTGTTCGTCAGTCAAGTAACAAAAACACAACTCCCTCTGTAAAATATCAAAATTCTACCAGTGAAATAAACTAGTGTCTTTAGAATACTATTCAAAATACATATTTAGTACTGGCTTATATGTCTTTTTGTTACAGACACTGAGCCACCAAAAATTAGCTGCCCTGATGACATTAAAATTCCTACCCTTGAACACCATAATTCTGCAAATGTTAGCTGGCAGGTTCCAGAAGGAAATGATAACTCAGGAAATGAGGTAAGCTGAAACCAGGACCAGTTTTAAACTCTTTCTATGATCCATTTTTGTTATGAATTATTGAAGCAGTGGGGATTGTTTTAAACTCTAAAAACCATAATATAAGTACAGAGGAGAAGTATGTTATCCTAGCTGCTGTTGAATCTGGTTGCTCGTGTGAATTGTCTACTTAGCCATATTAATCTCAATAATGAGATCTATGGCACTTTGATGACTAGCATGTTTTATCTCTCATAGGTTTTTGTGAATTGCAGTCCACTTTTTCAAATGCATAGTATGTAACTTTACCAGATGAACTTTTATATAAAGGCATGATCAGGATGGAGCAGAATTGTCTCCCTGGACCCTCTGTTTTTTTACCTCAGGGCACCCATTGTTTGAAAAAGAACTTCAGAGACACATCCTAGAAGAAACAAATTGAACATCAAGAGGTTAATTTCCATCTCATTAGCATGAACAGGACAAGTGGCGTTTTATTTCATTAGACATGTTAAGCTGGTAGTCCATATAAGTTCATTTGTATTACTACCCAGGCATAAGTGTCTGGACAATTTCCCCTAATTTACTTCTTTTCCTTCTGTTCCACTAGTTTCAGCCCTACACAGGTTGTGGAGCATGTTCTTTCATTAAATGTGTCCTATACAAAGATGTCTTACCACCTTACATGTGCCTGTTTACACTTGGACATACTGCACTTGTCATTCAGCAGTTACCTTTGAATGATGTTTAAAACTACACACTAAGTGCTCTGTCCTTCTTAAAATTTCATGTTTCAAGTTTATTTAGGTTTAGTACTCCATAGGCCATACACTATTCAAGTTTGGAATTTTCAAACACTGAAATAAAATTTTGTATTACACAATTTTTACAAAGGCCATTCAGAAGTAATTTTAATCATGGGTTGATCGTGTGACTAATATAGAAGTACTGGGCCGGATGGATAAAGAAAAATAACTCTTTAAGACCATTAAGCAAAGAAAGCTCCAATACCTTGGCCATATCATAAGAAACAACATAAAATTTAGAATACTCCAACTCACTCTGCAAGGAAAGATCCCTGGGAAGAGAGGCCCTGAATGCAAATGGACTTCATGGCTGAAGAACCTGAGAGACTGGTGTGGCATGTCCTCGGAAGAACTGTTCTGATGAGTTAAGAACAGGAAGACTATCTCCATGATGATAGACAATATCCGGAATGGATACAGCAGCTGAAGAAGAAGATTTCAGAAAAAAAGTTGAAAATTCCAATAGCCTTTTTTTTTTTTTTTTGGTGTGTGTGTGTGTGTGGGGGGGTGTTAAAATTTTCTCTCTCATATTTAGGCAATAAAAGTAAGTATGGGATAGCATATCAAGTTCTGAACATGAGACAATCACAGTAATATTACTGTGATTGTCCTTCTTAAATACTGTCAGCAATGCTAAATGACCATGGATACACCATCACCAACCTGGGCCATTTGCATTGCATTTCATATGTCACTCTTCCCATTGTCTATGAATTATTTATTTATTATTTATTTATTATTCGCATTTAATATCCCGCCCCAGTCGGGAAGACCCGACTCTGGGCAGCTTACAACATACATTACCGTCATAGGTAATGGTCATAACAATATATAAAAACCTTAAAAGTTCATAATAATTCATAAAAATTTAAAACACTAAAACAGATAAAACAGCTAAAAACCGATGCAAATACAGATACAGATGCCAAGTGGGGGGAAGGATGGCTGCCCTTAAATCAGCCATCCTAGGTGAGAAACTGCATTACTGTATCCCCACACTTGACCCGCCAGCCAGGTCTTTACGCCCTTTCGGAAGGGCAGGATCTCCGTCTGCAGGCGCAGCTCTGTCGGAAGGAGGTTCCAAAGGGCCGGGGCGAACACAGAGAAGGCCCTCTTCCTAGTGCTCGTGAGGCGAGCATCCCTAGCAGATGGAGTAACAAGAGAGCCCCTCCGATCCGCCCTGGTGGGACGGGCAGACGTTCTTAGGGTGACGCGGTCTCTTAGGTATCCTGGCCCACTACCATATAGGGCTTTAAAGGTAATAACCAGCACCTTGAATTGCACCTGGAGGCATACTGGCAGCCAGTGCAGCTCCCGGAGCAGTGGTGAGGCCCAATTATGACATTACAAAAACAGCATTACAATATAAAATATAACAGAGCATATACACATTACAACAGGATAAAAAGCAATGGGGTAACAACAAATAAATTACAATATCATATCAAATCGTAACACATTGCAAAGAAAATACTAACAATAATAGTAGTGGAAAAAAACATTCATTTGATAAGTCTCATAAACACGACCTCGACTACCTGGCTTTTAAAGTTCCGCTGTCCATTTTTAAAGATCCCACCGGCTGCTCAGGTGTTCCTGCTCTCGGCCAGGCCGGCTTGAGAGCGTCTGTTGTAAAATATATAAACATGAACCCAAATCCTGAAATTTTGTTTAGTTGAAGTGTAGAGTTTTGCTTTGTAGTGTCCATCTATTTGACTGCAGTGGCTCAAGTGGTTAAGATGCTGACTGGGAGGCAGAAGGTCAGCAGTTCAAAACCAAAGTGCTGCATGACAGAATGAGCACCTGTCTCTGTCCCAGCTGCTGCCAACCTAGCAATTCAAAAGCAACAAATTGCAAGTAGATAAATAGGGACCACTTTGGTGGGAAGGTAAACAGTGTTCAGTGCACTTCGATGTCTAGGCAATCCTGCCACATGTCCACAGAAACATCTGCAAATGCAGACAGCACTGGTTCTTGGGCTATAACAAAGTTGAGCACTGAACCCTCGAGTAGGATATGGCCAGTGGTGGGATTCAGCAGGTTCGCACCAGTTCACCAGAACCGGTAGCAGAAATTCTGGCTGGCCCCACCCATCCAAGTTTTGAAATAAAGTACTGTAGTCCTAATTCGGGTGCAACGCAGGGCTTTTCCCCTGGCCACACCCAACATACCACGCCCACAGAGTAGGTAGTAAGAAAAATTGAATCCAACCACTGGATATGACTGGCTTTCAAGCAAAGGTGAGTTTTACCTTTACCCATATGATTTTAGACTCTGATACAGGGGTTTTCAACCTTTTCAAGCCAAGGGCCAGGTCATGCTCCCTCAGACAGCTTCAGGGGCCAGACAGCCATTTTTGCCCTGCCTGCCACACACGGCACTTCCAGGCATGGTGGAGGTGGAGGTGGTGCCACATGAAATGGTGTCGCAGGCTGCATCTTCCCCCCAGGCCGTAGGTTGAGAATCCCTGCTCTAATATATAAAGGACCTATGCATACACTTTTCATATATCATCATACAGTCTTATATAGTTTGGGTTTTTGTGTTCTAGAGGACTTCCTCATCTCCCCATTTCATATAACCAATTTAGTACTGAAAATGAGTTTTGACAAACTACTACCCAGCATTTAATTTTATTCATAACTCAGGACTGAATATTTAGCATCCCAAGGGTTTCTAAAATCTTTGTTCTTGTTACAGGTGTTGATTCAAGTAATTCCAGCTTTTGTACCACCTTACCTGTTCCCAATAGGAGAAGTTGACATCACATACACAGCAGTGGACAAATCTGGAAACCAGGCGAGCTGCACATTTAATATTCAAGTCATTGGTGAGTGTTCATAAATAAATTATCAATTAGCAGAAGGAATGAAGGCACACTAATAAGGTTTAAATAATGATTTTCAGAAATAGAAAATGTGTTGTCCATACAGTACTTCTGAAACATTATTCTTAGAGCAATTTAAGAACTGTTCCTTCCCCCCTCCCATTTGTTGGAATAAGTAATGTATATATAACTAACATAAGAATTACTTTAACATGATAACATCAATACTGTACATTAATTTTAATATATTATTTCTAGGCTCTGTGAGGGGAATAACTGATAGCCATAGTGACTATTACAGTAGCTTTAAAATACAATAACTTCCAAAGATTTGTCTAATCTCAATTTTAAATCATCCAGCCTCGTGACTCCTGCAAAAAAAATTGTATTGAATTTTATAGACTACCTATGCACTAAATGAAAAAATATGTCCTTTTACCTATCTTGAATCACTTACCAGTCTGCTTTATGATTCCAGATTCTAGCATTATGAGAAAGGAAGAAATATATATACAGTATATCAAATACTACTTTCAGATATATTTCTTGTTTCTGGTATATTTCAGTCATGTTTCTCCTCTCTTTCTGGAGACAATTAGAAACATAATTGTACTGGCTGCCATTTTATTTATATCTCTGTATGTTTCAATGTTTTCAGACTTTAAAATCTATTTTTTAGATTATAATTTCCTTGATTTAATGTTTTGTTTGCTGCAATGGATCTCTGAACCATGTTGAATTCCACTATGTGAAAGAGGCAGCAAAAAAAATGTCAACCAATAAATAAAATTTATCTCCATACTTGTATTTTTTTTCTAAGCTGAAAAGCCCAAAGTGTTGTAACATTCTGTTATCCAGTTTCTCAATCCCCCAATGTCTTTCTGTTTTGGTATGAAGAGTAGTTGTGGCTTATGTTTGCAGGATCTTGTGGATAAAGATGTTAAGATTACAGGGAAATGTAGGTAAGGATGTGGTTTCATGGCTTTGTTGAGCTGAAGTTATACATGGAAAGAATTCTGGCAATATTCCAACAACTTATGTTTCTTCAGAGTAGGCTTATGCTATTAAGTCTGATTTTTATCAGGTGAACAGTCTTATTGGATGCATGTGTTTGAAATTAAAAGCTTGTGTCTGCGAACTTGCCTCCTCCATTAACTTTATGGTTCTCTTTGCCAGTGCACGTATGCTTAGGATCTTGAGCCATGGTCTGCACAGTATCTGGCAGCTAAGAGCTTTTAAGAGCAGATAAATGTCTGTATTAATAGAAGCTGCAATGCCAACTTCTTGTGTAGACTTAAACATAATATATACTTATCAGTGCTGGATGTACTGACATGAAATTTCATGTTCTAATGAATTCTCATCCCCAGGAATAGTTATTTTGAACTTCCATTGCACCTCAGAATTTGACTTGACCTTTTTGTATCTTTTGTATCTAGTTTTTTAAATAAAAAAATTCCTTTTGTCCATAATATTTAGATAATGAACCTCCAGTCATTGACAAATGCCGATCACCGCCACCCATTCAGGTGGCTGAAAAGGAATACAGGGTAACATGGGATGAACCACAGTTTTCAGATAATTCAGGTACAGTATGTGTATTCATGGGGGGGGGGGGACCCTGTATAAAAATAGGCATATTAATGTCTTTGGGAATCACTTGGATATTTTATTTTGATTACATTTGGTTAAGTTGTGACACTGACTCAAAATAATAGCTATAGAGAGTATTAAAATGTTAAGAATAAAGAAATATAAGATGTCAAGATATTCTGCATTCTGTAGTAAGGATGAATAAACAGTAGTGTTCAGCTTTTCTCATGCTAACTAGCATGAGTTAGAATAGATGATTCGGGATATTGAAGTATTGCTTAGCTTTTCGAATCCATTAAAATTCTTAGAATGAAATGATTTCCTATTGGCTGAAATCTTGCTGCACAGTGAGAAGATGCAGTTGGCAGTGGCAAATTGCCAATGATTAGAGGCTTTTTTTTTGGTGAGGTGCATGCAGCTGGCACAAAATGCAATGAAGTTGCTTATACTGCAAATTCACAAAAGGAAGAGTTTGATCATGCAGCATGATTTGTGCTGCTGTTGATAAAAAAGCATTGATGTCAGGTGAATCTCATCTAACAGAATTTCTACCATTTTTACATAGCATAGCAATTTAATTGATTGCAAAAAAAAGCATTATGACATTCTGTAAACTTTATTGCATGTTCATGGTGCTAGAAGACATAGCTGTTCTACCCAGATTATACTGAAGAATTTAAATATGTCAAAAATGTGGCTTGAAAAAGTTGAACAAATAACTCAATCTTGTTGTCCCCAGAAACTAAAGGAATTAAACACTTGCTTAAAGCATAGTGAAGCTGGGAGAAGTCAGGAATTCATGTTTTTGGGGTTGAACTTTGGGGATCTAAACTCCAGAGGTGTAATGAGGGAATCCAGGCTATAAATTGGCAGGCTTCCATGATTGTAAAGTACTGCAATTAGAATGACACATGTCTCTCTTTTAAAATCTATGACTACTCTAGGAACAAGTTTAACAATAACTAGAAGCCATTCACCTGGAGATCTCTTTCCTAAAGGAGAGTCAGTGGTTCAGTATACAGCCACTGATTCATCAGGAAATAACAGGACCTGTCAACTCTACGTTATCATCAGAGGTTTGTTTGATAACTGCTTATATTATAGCTTGTGCAGTTTAGTGATGGGTCTAGAATTGTGCGCCTCTGAATGGAGATGTTGGAATTCCAGATTACCTAGTCTCCTTTCCCAAGAGGATCCAATTTGTTAGGAATCCATCATTGTTCTGTATTTTTCCCCTCTGTGTATATGTAATTTATCAGAGTGTTTACTTTTTTCATTTGTATCTTGGCTCTGTTGTGTGTGAAGAAATGTATACTGAGGTACAAAATAAGCAGTTCTAGGGTGGTTGTATTTATGGCTGTATTAAGAATTGGTTTATTAATGTACTGGTGGATTTAAATATATGAGTAAAGATGCTATTTAAGAACTCAAAATGGAAACATAGCTCACATTTTTGTTGTAGTGTTGCACTGGGCAGATATTCATTCTTAATAATAAAGACAGTGAAATTAAATCAATGGAACTGAAAGTTGTAAAAAAAAATTGCATGTTCCAAGAATACTAGAAATTGCCCATTAAACAAAAACCTAGAACTGTGATAGTGATCCTTGGCACTCCAAGTGTTCTTGGATTTCAATTCCCAGAAGCCCATTTCAGCACTCCTGATCATCAGGGTTTCTGGGAAATCAAGTTCAAGAACAGCTGGAGTGCCAAGGTTCACCGTCACTGTCCTAAAAAGACTGAAGCTTGAAAAAGAACAAAGCTATGGAATAGTGAAGAAATGGATAGTAAAGAAGTCTGTTCATCCAGAGTTTCAATTTCCAAAGTAATAGAGATTTGCATGCTATTCATGAGAAGGAAAACAAGCAAGTACAGTATTGGCTCTTACTTATTGATTGATTGGTTGATTCATTTATTTTCAGGTTCTCCTTGTGAAATGCCCTTCACCCCAGTGAATGGGGATTTTAAGTGTGTAGAAGATGATACAGGAGTTAACTGTACATTACACTGCAAGGATGGATATGATTTCACAGCAGGTTCCAGTGAAAACTATTATTGTGCCTATGGAGATGGCATCTGGAATCCGTCTTACTCTACTGAGTGGCCTGACTGTTCTTGTAAGGGTTATTTACATTGTTGTTCTTTTCAACTATCCATTGTGTTATCAACTCAGCATTATAGAAAATAAGAAATGGGAAATTATATCTTTAAAAAATATGGTTTGTGGATTTAAAAACTTACAAATCAAAGGCCATTTGAATACATTTTCCAAAACTGTTGCATAGATTTCAAATAAACTGGACACTTTTTATACTGTGTCTGCATACTGTTTGTGAAATAGTGTGAGTATGTATATAGTGCTAAAGAACTCTTAATTTAAATTGCATGGTAAAGCAGCTTCTCTATTGAGTGGTTTTAATGCAACTGGAAGCCACTGATCATTTTACCTTATTTGGTTGATTTTTTTATAGTTAGAAGAAAAAAGGTCAGAAAAAATATACAAAGATGTATAAATATAGAACATAATAATATTGGGAAATTGGGATTAATATTAGGAATTTGGAACTAAACTGACCATTAGGACAAATTTTATGAGCTGATTCTGAGATTCTCCCTGGATCTATTTATGAGCTGAAGAGAGTGATGATTTTGCAGCAGCTGTGCTTTTTATATTTGTTTCTCTGAACACCGCCACTGAAGTGACACAATTATCTTTATAGAGATCCAACACTTCTTAGAAGGGCTGTAGTGGCTTAGTGGTTAAGACGCTGAGCTTGACGAGTCAGCTCAGGTCAGCAGTTTGAGACCTGAAAGCTGCACAACGGAGTGAGCTTCTGTCATCTGTCCCAGCTCCTGCCAACCTAGCAGTTTGAATGCAAGAAATTGCAAGTAGATAAATAGGTACCACTCTGGTGGGAAAGGTAACAGCATTCTGTGTGTTCCAGTACCTAGTCATGACTGCCACATGACCACAAAAATGTCTGCAAATGCAGACAGCGCTGGCTCTGTGGGCTGTAAACAGAGATAAGCACCAAACCCTGGAGTCGGACACGATTGGCTTTCAAACAAGAGAGACCTTTATCACTTTCTAGCGGCCAGTGCTATCCTTTCCAGCTTACCGTAAAAACACTCTCCGTCTCCACTGGGGATGGAGTAGATTTTCATTTGAGAACTTCATGGAAATAATTCCCCTACCATTGTTACAGGTGGCAGGGGGAGAAGAGAGAACCATACATGTGAGATGCTCAAAATGTCTTTCTTGAGTGGAAGATATGTGTGTCTGTGAGTAGAGAGAGGAAAGATGTCTGAGTGTGAGTTGGAAGAATATCTTCTTTGTGTGCAAAGTGTTAATGTATGTTTATGTGAGGAAAGCAAATTTATGTAGAGAAGTAGAATGAATGTCTTGGAAGGAAGACGAATTAGCATTTGTAGGATGTCTGTGAATATATGTTATGGAAGAATGATATATATTTCTGGTGTCCATTGTGGATCTAGCTCAAATAGCTTGTCAGAGAGGCCCTGAATGATTTCCCAGGTGCCCACACAGATTTTTTTTACCAGCAAATGCACTCTCCTGTTATCCATTGGCCTGGTTTTTTGGTTTGGTTTTTGTTTTGCTTTCTGATATCCTTTACACCAGTGCTGTAGCTAAACTGTAGTCTTGTATATAGCTCTACCTTGTCCTTAGTGATCCACCAATTTCTAGTTATTCAAAGAAATGCTGTGTAACTATATGACAGCAATGCAGAAACTCAGTCTGAATGTGCCATTACTTTACACTGATCAAAATCAGTTCATGTGATAGTGCTGAGTACACCATTCCTGCCCAATTTTATATGGGTGTATATCTGCTTTGGACTTATATAATTCACAATTCTCTGCATCTGAATATTTGGGACATTGCAGTGATTATTTGAATAAATGCTGTTCCTTATACATTGTTAGAAGTAACTTAGGCATCAACCCAGAGGCTGGATCCCATTGTCCTAATGAATCCAGTAGTATTTTGCTGTAAGGAAACATAGTTAGGAGTGGAGATGCCAGTTATTGGGTAATTACTGGAAGTACTTCTATTTGTTTGTGGATAAATGACATTCTAATGGGGTTTTTTATTAGAGACTTATGGGTGTATTGAGTTCCCTAGGAACATTCTTCTCTCCCTTTGCTAATGATCACTCCGGGAGAGAGACTGGATTTGATCCCTAGCTGTTAAGTAAACATTAAAGTGTCAGCAAAATACTTTTCTTCTTGATAGTTATAAATAAAGATCTTGATGTGAAACACATTTGCTTGGAACAGAGTCTTAGTAATTTCAAATATTTTTGATTTTTAAAAAATAAACAAATGTGTTTATTTATATCCCCCCAAGGAAATGTGCTTATGATTGCATTCTCCTTATATTAAGTAGCTCACAATGTCTCAGAATACCTGCTGATAGTAGAGAAATTCAGGGGATCTCCACCTTACAACGAGTTGCTCTGTAGCAGGCGTTCTCAACCTGCCTGCGGGCAGGATCTGGCCCATGGTGCCATTCTAACTGGCCTGTGCCCTCACTCCTGCCACCATCACTGCTGCCATTACCACCATCACTGCCACCATCCTTTTCCCCTCCACCTGGCTTGGTGTGTCCTTAACACCACTCCATAGCAGAGTGGGTTTTGTAAGAAGGACAGTGGTGATGGCAGTGGAAGCAGAAGTGGCAGATGCATGTGGCAGAACACGTCCTTCCTAGATGCTGCTCTGGCCAAGCATGGGCAAGGAGAGGCAGGACCCCTCCTTCACCCATGGCAGGCTGGTAAGTAGGGAAACAGTGGCATGGAGGGAGTGTTTGCAGTGGTAGAGGTGTGTGGGGAGTGTTGTTGGTGGCATGGGGAAGTGTTGGCAGGCTGTACTGGTGGCATGTGGGGGAGTGTTGGCAGCAATGTGGGGGCGCAATAGTGTGGGCTTGAGGTGGTCCAACCACTGCTAATGCCAAAAGCAGTGGTGGGGGGACATCAGTCTGGCCCACCAGTGGTCTGAGGGGGCAAGATATGGCCCTCAGCTTTAAAAGGTTGAGAACCCCTTTTCTATAGTATCCAGCTGTTATAACTATTCCAATATTAACCAATACCCCACAGCATCCAGAACTCATTTTTCTGACTTCTTCGCTAAAATGGTATGCTATATTATCAGGCAAGCCAGCAAAAAAGTGGAAGTGAGATGGATTAAGAAGAAGACAACAGAGGTTGGAGGGAGGTATCCAGTAGATCAGTGGTTCCCAACAAGGGGTACACAGCCCACTAGTGGACTTCAATTCCTAGAAGCCTAAGTCAGTACATTGGCTGATCAGTGCTTTGGGGAAATGACTTAGGCTTCTGGGAATTGAAGTCCAAAAAACCAGCATTTGGGAAACACTGCAGTAGATGAACTGAAGAGGTGAGGCAGGGAAGAGGACAATGGAGGTTAGTGAGGAATACCCAACGAGCACCCTGGACCAGTGGTTCCCAATGTGGGGCCTAAGCCCCACAGGGGACTTCAATTCTCAGAGGCCTGTCAGTACATTGAATGAACAGTATTTTGTGGAATTCACTTAGGCTTCTGAAAAATGAAGTCCAAAAACACTGTTTTTGGCAGTTTTGGGAAACACTGCCTTAGACAGAAGAAGTGGTGTGGAGAAAAGAAATGAGCAAGCTAGAGAGAGTTCGTCTGAACAAATGACATGACACCAAGGCTTTCTTTTACAAGGTATAATAATTGTCCAGGCATTAATGTTGAGCCTGATAAAAACAATTTTTTGGAGGGGGGCAGTTCAACTTATAATAACTTGCTTTTCGACCATTATCAGAGAACCATTTTGTTTTTGTGTGATAGTTTGTAGTATACTTTGCCTTATGATCTTTATTTTTTTTCTTTATGGAATTAGTCCCCAAGTGATCTCCATTTTGATATAATGTAATAGTATAATCTTGTAAAAACTAGGCTAATATACTTTTCTGCAACAGTTACATTAACATCCTTCCCATCATTTTTCAGTGAAACGCTTTGCAAATCATGGTTTCAAATCCTTTGAGATGCTTTACAAAGCAACACGATGTGATGACAGCAACCTTCTTAAAAATTTTGTGGAGGCTTTTCAGAGTGCACTTGGTAAAATGGTGGGTTAGTAATACATAATTCCAAAATATTTTTTAATTAACGAATTGCTTTTCCTTAAAAATGTTGAAAGGAGATGTGGAAAAGCAATATCTAATTTAAGAAGTAAAATTTCAGTTTCAGAATTCAAATATAAACCCATGTTGAATTATTGTTACAATTCATGCCTCTTGAATTATATTTTATATTCCCAAGTCAATCCTGTTAAGTTTAGGAAAGACACTGACTGATAAGGTTATTTAGCTTCAAATCACTTCTAATGTATGGGCAATGTTTAGTGAGTAGTTTATCATTTCCAAGCCTCAATGAATGTCAATAGCTCAGTGAGGATTTTGAACTCGCATCTCCTGAGTTTTAGTCCAACACTTTGTCCTAATAGAATAGATTTATTTTTCAATTGGAAAGGAAATTTTAATTTAGTTAGACAGCAATTAAAGCTTTGTGTGAACTTCTGTTTCAGGGACAGAAGTTGCTATGTTGACTTTGCAAATTCAAGTTATTATTATTATTATTATTTACATAAAGATGGTTTACAGGTTCCATCATTTTGCAATGATGTTGATGACATTGACTGCAGGCTGGAGGATTCCCCACAGAAACATTGCTTAGAGTACAATTATGACTACGAAAATGGTTTTGCAATTGGTAAGTTACCTGCATTTTCGTTCGCTACCTATACATCTTTTAGATAACGTAATATAGCAAGGTGCTTTTTCAACTTGTTCCCCTTTGCAACCTTGAATGTATGCTGCCAGGAATATCCATCTAGCAAATTTATGCAAACACATATTTGAAAACCTAGAGGGGGAAAGGTGGCTGAGAAGAATGATTTGATGAAGTGCAATGGATGGCAGGGTTAGATATATGAAGAAATCTTTTCAATTTTTTTTTGTTTATAGTCAAGCTACAGTGACTCAAAATGATAAGATGGCCTGCTAAGTATTTTCCAGACATCCTGAAAATTATCACATTCAGCATGAGAGTGAAAATATCAAGTAGTTTTGTTACATTGTAGTTTGGTCGGTCTGCACAGAATATCTACAACATTTTTTCCTTCTCTAAGATTCCACACAGTAAACAAACAAGGGTAGACTAATTACACACAAACATAAAAATAAATCATCTAATGCTCCTACTTTTATAAAAAGTGTTCAAGAACTAGGTATTAATTACAGTTGTTTTAAATACTGGGGGAAGAAGTCTCACAAATATGCAAATTCTGTCTGAACCCAAACCAACAAAAAAACTTAGCATCTTACTACAAAGAAAGTTTGTGTTGAAGCCCTTACATTTCATCTATATTGGGCATGCTCTAATGGCACACAAGAAGCCAAATTTCTAAAGATTTTGAGTGTATAGTGAGTAAATCAAGTTCCTAACACACTGAGTTGGCATTCTCAACTTCTGTAAGTAGGAATAGCTGATCAATCTAATATATCTCTTAGTGATATGTTTGTTACGGTAGACTGGATTCCTAACAGATAAAGTGAGATAATAAGTTCCAAGATGTAAATCTTTTCTTTCTTTCTTTCTTTTTAATAAATTAACAATGCTCGATATACTTGTAGTATCTGTAGAAAGACTAGCTTATTTTCATTGTGATGTTTTCTTCATTTTATCAATGTCTGTCAGGTCCTGGTGGCTGGGGAACGGCAAACCAGCTAGATTATTCTTATGATGATTTTGTTGAAGCAGTTCCTGAAGAAGATCAACCTAAATCATTAGCAGTTTCTGTGGATGCAGCACATCCCCGGGTCAAAAGGCATAAAAAATTGAATATGCCCATGTCAGACCACAAAATAAAGTTAGTTTTTAATATCACTGGTAAGGAAAATCCTCCTTTTTCATTATTCAAAAATATAATTATCTAGTAGAATATTTGCCTTATAGTGGAAGCAGTTTTAAATATAGCTTTGTTTACTACTGAATGCTGGAACGATGTCTTAACAACTTGTATATCCAAAGACTGTTACACTTTCTTGCTGTGCCTGCTCTTATGGTGCCTTGTGGCAGTCAGCCATATAATGTCTCTGTGTATATGTGTGAGGTTTGCTTGTTTATTTTCCTAATCCCAGCTAGTGTACCATTGCCTGATGAACGAAACGATACACTGGAATCAGAGAACCAACAACGCCTTCTAAAAACATTAGAGACTATCACAAAGAGGCTGAAAAGGACTCTCAGTAAGGATCCAATGTATTCTTTTCAGTTTTCTTCTGAACTGCTTGTAGCAGACACCAATTCACTGGAAGCTGAAAAGGCCTTCCTGTTTTGTAGGCCAGGCTCTGTCCTCAGGGGCCGGATGTGCGGTAAGCAAAATTCAGTTTAATTCATTTTTAACCAACTGAAAAGAGTATAGGTCTTTTATCAATGTGATTCTTAAATTTATCTGCATGGACTCACATGTATCTGGCGTTTCTGATGCTATGTTTGATATAGGTTAAATAAGTAGTTCCTTCTGTTCAAGACCCTTCGAGAGGGTCTCACTCTGGAAAGGCAGAATGAGGCCTCTCCACTATGTACAGTAATATGTACTCAGTATCTATGTAATGAAAATTTTTGTTGCATAGTAAAATTTATTTCCTGTGACAATCTTCAGTATTGTTCTGGTGATGTCAGACATTGACAGAATCCAATGAGTTGCCCTCTGTGGATAGAAGCTTTTGATCATGGTAATGGGGGCATTTCCCGGTAATTTCTACTCCTTTCTATTTCCCATCATGCAACAGAATAGACTTCATAAGGGGATAAATAATTGGAAACTCCTCCCAAGATAGTACAGTAGTTAGATTCCATTCATTGCCAGCATTTTGACATGTCCTTAGATCAACTGAACTCAATTGGTTTCTTTGTAGTTTTAACCATTCATTTTTCATCTTAGTTACATATATTTTCTTATTTGTTGGAAGAGTATTTCAGTTATGTGAATCCACATCTGCAGTCTGAAGTATTTAAATTCAGATATTTTATAATCTGCTGCTTGAGAAATAAGCCATAGTTTAAGACAGGAGTACCCAAGCTACGGCCCATGGACCAGATCTGTCCCCTGTTTTACTTCTGCTTCTGGCATCAGGGCTGGATCTGGCATAGGGCTGTAGTTTAGGCACCCTTGGTTTAAGCAGAGAAAATGGCAGCTTAAAATCTATCTCATCCTGTTGCAAAACAGATTGTAAAGCATGTTTTACTTCCGCTTCTGGTGGGAGGAACCACATGGCTGGCCTGCTGAACAATATGACTGGCCCACAGCCCAAAAAGTTTGGGCACCCCGGCTTAAGAGTTAGTGTAGACAGGGCCTTACATGGTGAATGCTTTACATTTCAATCCTTATTTCATTTTATTAAATTACAGTCAATTGCCCATTGGGTACTTACTATTCTCTGGAACATCATGCATGTGAAAGTTGCTGGATTGGATCTTACCAGGATAAGGAAGGACAGTTAGAATGTAAGAGCTGCCCGTCTGGCAGCTATACAGAATATCTTCATTCCAGAAGTGTATCAGAATGTAAAGGTGAGGAGTTAACAATCATGAATTTTTTTTAAAAAAACCTTCTATATAGTAATACCTCGGATAACGTTTACCTCGGATAACGCTAAAATCACATAACGTTAAGCAATCAGGGGTGGAGAATTGGATTGAATAACGTTAAAGTCCTATGGGATGGATCAGAAAACCGCTAAAGCCTGTGCGGTTACAGTGTATCTCTGTGAAGCTTTAACGTTATCCAATCCATCCCATAGGATTTTAACATGGATCGGATAACACTAAAAACAGATAACACCAAGACTTGTGGGACCAAGACTTAGCGTTATCCAAGGTATTGCTGTATTTCTAAAAAATTTTTTTAAAAAAAATCTTGTTTATAATTTGTTAACTGTTGAGAGAATTGACCTAAATATTTAAACTTTGTTGTACTCCACTAGTTATGGGTTAGAGATTGGTTTCTGTCATTTTCTTTGACTGTCCTGCCTGTTACATGGTGATGCTAGCATTCATTCCACACATTTTTACTGTAATTAAATTCAACTTCAAAAAGTATGACACAGATAACATCTCTTAAAATGTGCATACATCTTTAGGACCCTATATATATATTGCAATGCAGTCCACATCATAAATAAGATTTTTTTTTATTCTTTGAGCTAGAAATTTTGCTATAGAATGCATGGTTAAGACTGACTATTTTAAACTAACTTCACTAACTTTCAATATAAACATTTGTTTTGGTGGCACATTCTTCATTTTAACTGTGTTTGTTATACACTATTATGACTGTGTTCGATATATGGTGTTTACAAGATTTTGTTATACCCTGACCCATGGATATAAAGAGTTGCAGTTTGTTTTAGTGGTCAGCTTTTCATTGGCATATTGAGTTGTTGGCTGTTCACCTCAATTCATATTTTAAGCTAGCCGTTGCTTAATTCTGATGTATTATTCTTACGTAATTAGCTCAGTGCAAGCCAGGAACCTATTCTCCAAATGGCCTTGAGATCTGTGAATCATGTCCTTTTGGCAAATATCAGCCTATCACTGGATCAAAGAACTGCATTTCTTGCCCAGAAAACATGTCAACAGTCAAAAGAGGAGCTGTGGATATATCAGCATGTGGAGGTTTGTGACATCTAAATTCTAGGAAACAAATGTATTGCTAAACACTGTGCTGTACAATCCCACATTCCAGCTCTCTGCGTTACTGGAATATATTTTGAGTAACAGCATACACCGTGTCTTTCATCTGTCTTGTTTATGCAGTTCTAACGACAGTTTCTAAAAGGGAAGAGAGTGTTTTATGGGTTATACTGGACTTGTGTTTCAAAGCAGGATTAGGAAATGAAACTGACCTCGCTAGAGGTCTGTACCTTGCTGTACCAATTGAAGAGTGAAATTTTCTTCAAAAACAGGATCCATTACCCGGAGGTGCATGGGACGATGGACCTTGCTTCTGAGGGGTGCCCAAACTACAGCCCATGGGACAGATCCAGCTCCTGACACCAATTCATCTGGTCTGTGTTACCCTTGACGCTCCTGGAAGCAGAAGTAAAATTCATTTTATTTCCACTTCCAGGAGCGGCAAGGGTGCTGTGGTACATATGAATTGGTGTCAGGGTCAGATCCAGCCCACAGACCATAGTTTGGTCACCCATGGTTTAAGCAGAGAAAATGGCAGCCTAAAAATCTATCTCATTGTGTTGCAAAACAGATTGCAAGGCATGCTTTTCTTCTGCTTCTGGTGGGAGGAACCACGTGACCAGCCCGTAGCCCAAAAAATTTGGGTACCCCTGCTCTAAAACCTTCAGGAAATGTAATACTTAAACATTTTGTAAAAGAGGTCTCTATTATGGGTGAATGTGGAAGAGGAGAGAAGATGATGCATCAGTAGTTCTAAAAGTTTTTGTTTGCACTTTGCAGTACCTTGTCCAGCTGGAGAATTCTCTCGTTCTGGTTTAATGCCTTGCCATCCTTGTCCCAGGGACTATTATCAACCTGACCCGGGAAAGTCCTACTGCATCTCTTGTCCGTTTTATGGGACTACCACAGTGATTGGTGCCAGATCTATAGCAGATTGCTCAAGTAAGTTATTTACTTTAAAAGATTAAATGTATACTCCTCACCCACTCTTACTCACAGGAATTCCTGAATTTAATGAGAAGCTGGACTTGGAGAGGATAGATACTGCCCAGATTCAATGACACATTTCATACAGGGCATAAACAAAAGAGGTGAGACAATGATGAACAGAAAAAGACCATTCTTGAGGCAGTAGGGCTTAGTGATATTCCAACCTATTCTGCAGTTAGGTTGATTAGTCTTCTGAAAAATTGGTTAAAGAGAACATAGACAAGCCATGTCTATTCCCTTCATAGTCTTTGTCCACTAGACTCAGCTGCTCTATGATAGCCTATTGAGTACAGTATTTTCATTTCTCATAATTTAAGGTATAATTCCAAATTTTGGTGGTGGGAGGACTGCTATTGGTCAACAGAATCAGTACTAATTCTCTGATCCTGATAACTGTTATATGAGAGGTCCATGGGCACTTTGTAGCATTTTTCTTTGGCATCCTTTCTCATGTATATCAGATGAGAACAATTTTATTTTAAAACTGAGGAGTCCTATCTCATTTTGATTTGTTTTTGCCAGACATTGCGTATATTCTCTGTGGGTAATAGACCAATTCATTTTTTTTAACTAAACTGACTTTTCTGGCAATTAAGATGCTCATGGATTTGGATTCTGATCTACATGCCAAAGTAGATCTGGTCACAGCAGGATGAGTGAGAGGAGGTACAATTTGCCTTATCTCTGTACCATTTTCCTGTTAAAATAGCCACTCTTTTCTACATATATGGGGTAAAAATATTTTAAACATATACAATCACATCAAATCTACATTCTTCTACATAGCTTTTGACCAGGAGGTCACACACAGCAGTTTGGTCTCATCTTATTCTAATGTGTAGACTATTTAGCCGTGACTGTGTCATGTTCCCTGGGATGCACCATGTGAAGGCTAGTCTACTTTTGCACCCCAATGTGACTGTGGAAAACAAGACCAAACCTTGGACCACATTATATTTAGGTGTCCTTTATGTGCGTTTGGCGGCACACTAGAGGACTTGCATAGAATCACAGAAGAAGCTTTTCAATGACTTTCAAACTTGGATGTGGAACTTTAGCTAGGAACTTGAGATGGTCAATTTGTGCTTGCTGTTATATCAACATTAATGTAGATAATCCTCAAACGATAAATAAATAAATAAATAAATAAATAAATAAATAAATAAATAAATAAATAAATAAATAAATAAATAAATATCTACATTGCCTCTAAATAACTTGGCTACTAATAATTCCACACTCTAAGTTCAGCTGAAAAATAATGAAGATTTGAATCTGTTGAAGCATTTCTTCTTCAGTGCTCATGTGTCAATTGTATGTGTAATTGGTTTAAGGTCGAACAGTTCTTTCTGTATTCCTACAAACCAAATTGGATCCTTTTTTCATCACAGCCTTGTTAACTATGTCCCAACCTTGCCCAGGAAGATATTGTGAGTGGAATTTTTACAGTGACTTTCATGTCAATCCCATCTAGGTTTTGGCTCTACTTTCTCTGCAGCAGAAGAAAGCATAGCGCTGCCAGCTGCTCCAGAAAATACCAACAAGGAATACAAAGTCAGCAGCCAGGCAAGAACAAAAATCATAATTTTCTAGCACATATCAAAAGTGAAAACATTCTGTATGTAACAATGAATAATTGCATTGTGCTGCAGCATTATTATAATGATTTATAACAAATAATCCTGAGTTATTTTAAAGGCTAATGTGTTTAAGCTTTTATTGACAGCAACCCAGTTAATCATATGAATGGCTTAGACTCAATAGGCAGGCATTTTAAAGTATGGGAGGCAGGTCATAATGTGTCTAGCAGAGATAGCAGCTTGCTTCATGATTATTAATTGGCAGTCAATGGGAGGTAACATGTAACCAAGCAAAGATAAACAGTTTAATAATACATGTGTGGTGAGAAAAAAGTCTTTGGTGAAGGGAAGTATAAGAAAAAAATGTAGATTATAGATAAAATCTTTTTAATAGGAAATTGAAATCAGAATGGCTTAGCAGAATACATATACAAAATATCAGACAGGTAAAATTGCCCAAACAATAGAAGTTGGGTGGTGGTACAGACAACCTACAGTATATCTGCAGTGATGAACCTTGGCACTCCAGCTGTTCTTGGACTTCAATTCCCAGAAACCTTGATCAGCAGGTGTACTGATTTGGGCTTTTGGTAACTGAAGTCCCAAAAAGCTTGGAGTGCCAAGGTTTGCCACCATTGACCTATATGATTTACCTATGTAGTGAGAAAAAAACCTTTTGTCTCTATTTAACTCATGGAAGATAGCAACTTGTTCATGAATTGAAAGAACTCAGAGCAATGTATATACCACTGACACATGGTCCACTTACACCTTAAATTCATCCTTTCAAAAATGAGTATCCTTAGTGAGCATATGGCCCAGGCTCATCCAGTCATCTTTATAGTTAATCAGGAGTTTGTCTGGTTTTCTCATTCAAGCTCAGTGCTCTAATCATTACACCACACTGGGGTATTATAGTTTTAGCAACAGTTTTGCAAGAACAGTACACTGTTGTAACGGGAGGTTAATTCTAAAATAGAAATATTGGGTAATGAAGCTGAATTATTACCTAAGAGATTTCTGAAGCATCTTCAAACACATCAACTGCAAGATGCATGGAGATATTGAATCTGAATGAATCTGAGCAACAGATATTATGGAATACCTGGTATGGTACAGTAGATGATTGGATGGATGGCCTGGTCTAGAGGCCTGGATTCAAAACTCCACTCAGCCATGGAAACTCATTGAGGTAGTGGAACTGGTAAAGCCACTCCTTAAATAGCTCACTTACCTTGCAAATCTTATTAGGGTTGCTGTGTCAGTTCTGATTTGACAGCAAAGAATAGCAACAGAAATTATACCTGTGTGCTCTTGTTAGTCTCCTTAGTAGGGTTCCCAGTTTCCATTTGTTCGTCCATATGGCTCACCGATGAGATATGCAATGGAACAGCATTTGTAAAACTTGGGAGGGGGGAACAACAGCAAACCACCATATACAATATCAACAGTCCCAGTTCTCAACACCAGTCCTAAGTCCTTTCCTCCAGGCTATCCTTCCCTGGTTCCATTCACTGGGTGATTTTTCTGATCCAATCAAGGGTCTATCAGTTCTATTCAATGGGTACCCTGGCAGATTAATGAATCTATGATGCCTGTTATAACTCAACTCTTTCAGGATTGTTCTCCAGCGTGAGGGACGATATGCCCACACTTCCTTTGTCAGCTTGTCTTTTGAAGACTCTTGAACTTGCCCCTCTCTGTCCCTTCCTCCTCTCCTTTATCTCTGTTTCTCAGGGAGCAGTTAATACTTGTACTTTAAAACCTTCTCTTTGAATACCTTGAGTACCTGTCCAAGGATTTTCCTTGCATATACAGTCCTACTTCCCCAGGGGCTTCTGTTCTGAGGACTCTTCAGCCTAATAATGGCCTGACCATTTCTCTCTTGTTTCTCCCCAAACCTCGTTCCTCAAAGAAGACAGCACTTCCCCAGTTCTCCTCTTAAAGTATCATTAGAATATACAAAGAAACTATTTGGAAGATGCTGATGAACTTTACGAGCAATGTATATTGGAATGAAGAAAAGAAACATGTCAACTTTGGTTTCTTATAAATTGTGTTGGAACATTTTACTATTAATTTCATAGCTAGAATAAATAAAACACGGGGAGGGGGCTTGAGGTTCAGGGCACTGGAGGGCCAGATTACGCTTTTGAGTCTGCATGCAGGCCGCTGTCTGTAATTTGCCCACCCCTGCTATAATAATAATTTTGTGTGAGAAATTATTCTGGCTTGAGAGGGTTTTTGCAGAAGAAACTCTGCTCAGGAAACAACCAAATGAGCCTCTTTTCATGTCCCCAAGAGCTGGGACAGAGACAGGCACTCAATCCGTCATGCAGTACCCAGGTCTCGATCTGCTGACTTGCCAGTCAGTTAACAAGGCAAGCTTCTTAACCACTTAGCCACTGCAGCCCCTACAGTAGAGGGACAGGTATTTTAAAGTTAAATAGTATTAGTTTAGTGAGTAAGTAAGAAAGAATAATAATATGAGGAATTTAAGAAATTAAGTGTTTTGACCCATCATATGAGGAACAGAAACTTTACTAATTAACAGCTAATACAATCCTCTAATAACACATTGAACTGGAACTATAGTATAACCTTCAAGGAAGGAACGTTTAATTAACTTAGCAGAAAAGATTAGCCTAATGTGACTACTTCTAAGTCAGCATTGCACGCAGAGTGTCATCCAGAGAATAAGAACGTTGCTAACCACTTCTGTATTGTATTAAGAGGCATGCAGAACCAATGTTAGTTTTAATTTTTATAAAAGAAAGTATTATCTGAACAGTGTTGAAGGCCTTGTCTATTGAAACAGCTTCTGATAAATATGGAAACTCAGATCAGTCTCAATATTACTTGCACCAAAAATAAAGGATTGCTGCACTGGCAGTGGATTGTAAGATTGTAAGATATTATATTAAAGTGACAGCCAGGCGTGTGCTGGTCTATTGGGCAATCGGGCTTTGTCGAAAATTTTCTTTGTATGATTTTTCCCATAGAGATTTTGTTGTACAATTTGTCCTATAGGGATTTTCATTGTATGATTTTTCCCATAGAGATTTTCATTGCATGCATCATACAGTAAAAAAAATCATATAACTAAGTGCTTTGTGGAACCAATTATTTTCGTTAAACAAGGTTCTACTGTATCTGTAAAGGTCCTACAATGGCTTTTACTTAGGTGACTGCTGGGAGGAGCAAACTAATTCAACAATGGACAACCTGGTGCCCTCCTTGCTGATTAGCTTCTTTCTTTCAATTAAGTAGTCAGGGTTTTCAGTCTGCATATTTGCTTTCTTAATAGATTATATCATTACACTTGGTAACAGGTATTCCACGAATGTTTCCTGCAACCATGTCATAACAGTGGAACTTGCAAACAAGTTGGGAGTGGGTACATTTGCATATGTCCCCCAGGATATGAAGGTAAATAATAGTATGGGAGTAATGTCTAACAATTGGGGGGGGGGTCTTTTTGCTTTGATAAGCTTGTTTCAAATTGCCACTTGGTAGTAAATAGTAAGTGAACTCTGTACACATAAACATATATGCATTTTGATTTGGTTTGAATCTAAATATACACTAAAATTATTCTTGTGAACTTTTCATGACTGCTGGTTGAGCACTTTTATAGTCCAGTGTGACTCTTTTCCCCATTATAGTATGAGAAATGTTGAAAAGCCTAATTGAGCCACAATTCAGATTCAAGCATATCAGAAAACAAAATAAAAAACATTGTAGCACTTTAAAGTCTAACTGCTACATTTTTATTGTTAGTTTTCGTGGATCAAGTCCACTTCTTCAGACAAGGAGTAAAATTTACATAGTTTTTTTATATGGCCCTTCTACCAAACAATTATGTTTAAGTATATTTTGATTTATTTTGATTTATTTTATCTTCAATTAATGTTTTGTTTTGCACTTACTTTTTTTGATAATCTATTTTCTTTTCTGTTTCGTTGTGTTATTTTGGGCTTTATTCTAGGCTTAAAATGTGAAAAGGAGATTGATGAGTGCAAGTCATCCCCCTGTCTCAACAAAGGGATTTGCAAGGATGGCATTGCAACATTTATTTGCCAGTGTCAACCAGGCTATTCAGGTGACAAACAATTAACTAATGCATCAGATCTAGGTTGCATACTTTAAAACCATGGGTCCTACTTGCTTTATCTTTACAGTATTTTGCTTTATCTTTACAGTACTTTGCCTTCTGTGGCCTTTTAAAAAACACAGAGGTTTTTAAATTCTTAAGGAAACTAATTTGTGCAGTATGGAGGAAGTATGATCACATGTAGTGGTGGGATTAACGCGGTACGGCCCGGTAGCAGAAATTCTGCACACACCACCACCGCTGCCACCAAATACGCCCCAGCCCATCGGGGCTTCCTTCGGCTGCTGGGCTGTCGCCACCACTACCACTGTCTCAGAGCTCTTGTGCTTCAGACACCACTGTGCACTCCTCGACTCCCCTAAAGGCGAGCCCGCAAGGGGAAGATGCTGGAGCGGGGTGACCAGCAGCCTCCTTTCCACCCCTGGTGCCAGCCTGGAGTTACAGCTGGCTGCCCTGGGGCTTCATCAGGTGGCCCCGACAGCCCCAGCAAGCCGGGCCTGGCAAGCCCACCAGCGACTGCCCCTGCCTGAGCTTCCTGCCCACCACCTTGCTGGCCCCACTGCCCTCTTGGCCCTCACTCCAGCCCCCTGCTGGGGGGGAAATTTACTGGGACAGGCAGTCATGGGCTCAGTGCCCATATTTTAAACAGAAACAGCACTTCAGCAGATTCCTGTTTGTTTCCCCTTGCCAGGCTTTGCTCTGCTCCATGGGAGAAAGTCAAAAGTACAGTAAAACATCGGATAACGCTAAAACTTGGTTCCACATGTCTTGGTATTATCCATGTTAAAATCCTATGGGATGGATCGGATAACGTTAAAGCTCCATAGAGATACATTGTAACCGCACAGGCTTTAGCGGTTGTTATCCGATCCATCCCATAGGACCTTAATGTTATTCGATCCAATTCTCCTCCCCAGATTACTTAATGTCATGCGATTTTAGCGTTATCCGATCCAATCATTAGCCGGTGTTTTACTGTACTTCAGGAGAGCTTGGGCAGCCTCTCCGAAGTGTTTTGGACTTTCTCCCACAGAACAGAGTGAAGCCTGGTGAGGAGAAGCGAAGGGGAATCTGCTGGGGTGCTGTTTCCCTTTAAAATATGGGATTTGAGCAGAAGGGTGTGACTGCCCATCCCGGTAAATTCTCGCCCCCCCCCCCCGAGGGAAGAGACCATCTGACCACATCCACAGAGTAAATAGCAGAATTCTTTTTAGCCCACCACTGATCGCATGTAATGATAACAGTTTGATTCTACAAAAGCAAAATGCCTAGCATAAGTAATTATGCTTTAAATATAATGTCTAAGCATACATGTCTCAAAGCATGACCCTCTAGGGCAGAGGTTTCCAACCTACGACTGGTGGGCTGGATCTGGTGCATGATGCCATTCCAGCTGGCCAGTCGCTGTCTCCCCCGCACCCAGAAGTAGAAGCGGGCATGTTTACGTCAGCCATAAAAGATACCCGTAGATGCGCAAACACACCCGCGGCTGATGTAAACACACCCACTTCTGCTTCTGGGGATGTGCTCCAGCCTTCTCAGTTGTTCTGGGGGCATGGTCAGGCCCATGGCACAAAAAGGTTGGCCACCCCTGCTCTAGACCAGTGGTTCCCAATATGGGGTCCCTGACCCACAGGGGAACCTCAGTTCCCAGAAGCCTAAGTCAGTACATTGGCTGATCAGTACTTAGGCTTCTGGGAATTGAAGTCCAAAAACCAAAAATTGGGAAACACTGCTCTAGGTGGTCAGCATGGCTGATGATGAGGTCATTGATGCTCTGAGAACCAGAGAAAAGAATGAATGGCAATGAATGGATGGATGGGCAATGAATGCTTGTGCATAACCACAGGACTGAATGGAATGAAAAAGCAATAAGAATTTAGCAGAAAGAAATAAGGGACCTCTCCACTAATATTTGGTAATTTGGTCTATGATCAGAATATTAGGGCTGTATGGGAGTATTACCACTAAATTAGATCTGTATTTTGGGACTACAGCAAATTAGAATTCCTGTGACAGTATGTTCATGGTTATGAGCATGATGAAGCAAATTTTTTGCCTCATATTCTCAAACAGCAAGTCACTTTCAATTCCAGAGAGTAAACTGCTTTACAAAAGCATCTGTCATGTGGCAGGATGATTTACTCTTCAAAAACAGGTGTCATGGGCAAAGTAGGAAATATTCAACTTATCGTTCTATGCAGACCTTGGTAAAGATACTTGATATTCTTTAGGCTGTACTTCAGATTATTTTCAAGGGGCACATACAACTGTTTGAAATAGGTTTGTTTTTGTTTTGTTTTTTGTGACTGGGGCAATAGAAACTGGGTGTGTGCCTCCCTTTTTTAAAAAACTGCAGGTCTCAGAATAGAGAGTTCCACATGCTTATTGGTGCTTTGCAGAGAAAGACTGTGATATCCTGTAACCATGACAGGCCAGATTTGGCCCTAGTTTCCTACTGGAAAAGGAAAGTAACTCCAGTATTTTCTGAGAGTCAAGGGGCTCACAAGTTGTTAAAATCTACCATAGCATAACTGTCATATGGTCCATTCTGAAGAATGAGCACTCCTAGTACAGATAAAAATACAAAATGCAGCAAAGGGCCAAAAACAAAAATGTACAAGTCTTTAGACCAAATATACAGTGTCTCCCAAATGTTTTCCATACATAGGGAAGATGTTTCCCATACATAGGGAGAGGCTCTCTGGTTGTGCCATCGGCCAGAGAGGTGCACCTCTCTGGCACTCGAAGGAGGGCCTTCTCTGTGTCCGCCCCGGCTCTATGTAACCTCCTCCCAATAGAACTATGCATGCAGACAAAGCTATTGCCCTTCAGGTCTGGGGAATGGATGGATCAATATCCCCAGCCAGCTGGATAATTTGACCCCCAGGGCCTTTTAGCTACAACGCCTAGTTTTTTAATTTTTTAAAGCTTCTTTTAATCGATTTTAAATTGTTGTGGTTGATATGATATGCTGTAAATCGCCCTGGGTCCCCTCGGGGAGGAGGGCGATGAGCAAGTATGACTGAATAAATAAATAAATAAATGTGCCTTTATTGGCAAAATATTTATTACAAACATATTTACAAAATATTCTCTATGTGTTTGCAACTTCTTTCTACACACACTCAATGTCTTTTGTCCCCAACTCATGGCAAGCACGTTCCAATATGTTTTTTCTGTCTATGGCAACTTTTAGGACACCCTGTATATGTTAGTGATAGCATGATTATACATCTTCCACTGTAAGTCCATAAATACATATGCATATGATTTTAACTTTCTGCAACCGTTATTGCTTAAAGGTTTAGCATGTGAAGAAGATATAAATGAATGCAATTCAGATCCATGCCTGAATAAAGCAGTCTGCATTGATGGTATTAATTCTTACCAGTGCTTGTGTGTGGAAGGATTTACAGGTAAAGAATTTCTCTTTGAAGTAACAGCCATCCACTTTTCTGTCACTACTGTCTTCTAGGCTTTTAACAGTAGCTTTATAGGTATAGATATTTTTATATGCATGTTAAGATATTTTAATTGGCATAGGATATTAAAAATTGTAGGTAAATATTTAAGTTTTCATTTAAAATAAATACATAGCTATTGTTTTGCCGTAGATGTTCAACAGTATGAATGACAATGCTAGGAGATGAGAAAACAGGCTATGTTGTTAAACATTAATTTAATATGCTAGTACAGTATCTACATAATTGTGCCCAAATTATTATACTGAAATACTTTTAAGGTTGTAGCAGCAGCAGCTGTTGCTGCTTTTGTTGTCGTTGTGCTTCTCATGCTGTGCGGTGCCTGTCTCTGCCACTGCAGCATATAGGACAATGAGGCTCCTCATTGTTTCTCCAGCAATAAAGTTTTACGAGGCCAGGGTACTAATCCAACGCCCAACCCTTCTCCTTTCTCATGTTACTTTTTACAATAAGTCTGCAGTTTCTTTTTGGCCACTCAAAGAACTAATATTAAGGTAAATAACCAGTCTTTTCTTTTTCATTTCTGAAAATACATATTTTCAACATTTATGCTGAAATCCGATTGCTTTAATATAGCCCTTTTAAGCTAGTGATCTAACTAGCTGCTACAGTTTTTTAGAAATAAAAAAATTCTAATCTCTACATGACCACAGGTTCTGAGACTTCCGTAATATCCATTTGATTACAGGGAACCTTTTTAGGGATACAAGATAGAAGGGAAGGAGTTTTTAATTTCCAAAAATTGCAAACACCTATGACATCATCCCATCTGTGTTGATTTTTTAAAAATTAAAGACATCCCCAACTCATCCTGTGGCCTGTGACAAAGAGGATTCCATTGGAGCCTCAGAACCTCTGGAAAAAGATCAGCAATTCTTTATTCCCCAAAAAATGCTGTGGCTAACAATGTCATCAGCCTTATGTGGTGTGTATTAGACCAACAGGATTTCAGCCTTTGGTTCTTTTCTGTTCTTTTTGATATGGAAATCTAGAAATTACTCATAGAATTTCTTATTGCTTCTAATATATTTCCATATTCCATATAATTTTTTCAGGTACACAGTGTGAGACACAAATAAATGAATGTCTTTCAAACCCCTGTTTAAACAAAGCTATTTGTGAAGATCAGATTGGAAGTTTCCATTGCAAGTGTCTCCCTGGATTTACTGGGGCTCTATGTGAAAAAAATATTAATGAATGTCTCAGTAGACCTTGTAAAAATGGAGCCACATGCAAAGATGGTATCAATGGCTATAGGTAATAACCTGAAGACATTTGTTTTATGTGTTATAATATAAAAATGATTTATTCTGTGTTGGAGGAGATCTCATTGCATTGAATTCCATGCAGTACAATTGTAAACCCAAGTATTCTATTATTATTTTATAAAGAGGATTGGGGGAAGTGTTATCAAAGAATTTAAATGAAATGTACATAATATATGTGTCACTGTAAGTCTGAGATTGTTGCCAGGTTCTATTGTGTGGAAGCTATGTATGTAAGCCATGTCTGAACAGGGTGTCTAGGAAAGTATGGACCAGTTATCACACCTGTGAACATCTTTCTAGGTGCCATGTTGAATTGCAAATTAATATAGTAATGTATGCTGTTCTATAGGCACTTGTGACCAGTGTTGCACAAGATATAGACAGAATCACATACACACACATATCTAGTCCTCAAATGCTGTTGTATAAGCGCATATATTTACCAGATAGTCTGTGGAACACCATGTAAGCTGATCCTGCCTGTGGCTTTTGTCCAGAATAGTCATTTCATGTACCTTCAAACATGACATTATTATTTTGCATCAAGATTTGGTGATCACAAATGCCTTCTTCACAAGTGAGGTTGTTCTTCTGCCTTGATTCCTACCCTTCCCAGGTGTGTAACACAAAGGCAGCAACAGTTCCTGCTGTGACCTTCACTACCAATCATGGTTCTTTCTGAAGGCTGCAAAAGGGACTTTATCAGTTATTCCCAGGCTTGTGCCCTTGATGTTGTTAAACTTCAACTCCCAGAAGCCCCAACCAGCAGTGGAAATGGATGGAATTTTATAGAGTTCAGTAGTATTTGGGGACCCAAAGTTGAGAATTTCTGGTCTATGCTATGAGCTCTTAGGATCTGCTTTTGATTCATTTTGGGCCCATCTCCAAGTATAATCCTGATTTGATTAATAAAAAAAAAATCCATAAATAAATGTTTAAAAAATTCTGACAAGGTTTGTCCGCAATTTTGAGTTACACTTACCATTTGATGGCTGGTTTTGCTATTGCAACATATTAGGGGCCGCAGTGGCTCAGTGGTTAAGAAGCTTGCCTTGTTAGCTGGAAGGCTGGCAAGTCAGCAATTCGAAACCCGGGTATGAATGATGGATTGAGTGCCTGTCTCTGTCCCAGCTCTTGGGGACATGAAAGGAGCCTCATTTGGGTGTTCCCTGAGTGGAGTTTCTCCAGCAAAAATCCTTTCAACCCAGAATAATTTATGTCAGAAAAAAATTATTATTATTATTATTATTATTATTATTATTATTATTATTATTATTATTATTATTATTATTATTATTATTATTATTATTATTATTATTATTATTATTATTATTATTATTATTATCAGAACATATTGAGGCTATCTTGAATTTTAGCTACTAATTTCTTTAAATAACCTATAAAATATAGAAATTCTTTTACAAAGATACAAGTAAGTGTTCTACGGACTGCAGTAAGTAACTAACTGTGTGTTTGCTTTTGGGCCACAGGTGTGACTGTGTCACTGGATATACCGGACCACAGTGTGAAGTAAATATCAATGAATGTGACTCCAATCCCTGTGTAAACCACGCAACCTGTGTGGATGCTTTGAATTCATATATTTGTAAATGTTCCCCTGGCTTTACAGGCAGTCGATGTGAAACAGGTACATAGAACTGACATGGGGATGGGGGAATGTAATTGCTCAGCAAAGTTACTGGAAAACCCTCTGGAGACATGTACTAATGCCAGATGGCTTTCATGAGCATAGTATAATTTAATTTTAATTTTAATTTAATTTTTAGACTTTTATGCCGCACCCTCTCACAAAAGCGACTCTGGGCGGCTTACAAGGATACAAGATACAGTTACAAATTACACATGCTCAAATAACATCATACTACAGATTAAAAATCATCACAATTTAGATAAACCCAGAACAATAAATACACAAAAAGATGAGTAATGCAGGGATGGAGGAATCACAATATGGGATCAAAATTGCTGGGAGAAACATCAACTATTTGAGATACGCAGATGACACTACCCTAATGGCAGAAAGTGAGGAAGACCTAAAGAAACTGCTGCTTAGGTTGAAAGAAAAGAATGCAAAAGCTCGCTTGAGCCTCAATATAAAGAAAACCACGATAATGGCAACAGGCCCTGTCAGCACCTGGAAAATAGATGGGGAAGACGTAGAAGCAGTGACAGATTTTACTTTCTTAGGATCCAAGATCACTGCAGGTGGTAATTGCAGCCATGAAATAAAAAGGCGACTAATGCTTGGGAGACCAACTATGAGAAACCTGGGGAACATAGTTAAAAGTAGAGACAACACCTTGAAAACAAAAATTTGTATAGTCAAAGCAATGGTATTCCCAGTGGTAATGTATGGTTATGAGAGCTGGACCATTAGGAAAGCAGAGTGCAGAAAAATAGACACCTTTGAAATGTGGTGGTGGAGGAGAGTTTTGAAAGTCCCCTGGACAGCGAGGAGAACAAATAGGTCAATCTTAGAAGAAAGCCCTGACTGCTCCTTAGAAGGTCAAATAGTAAAGGTGAAGCTAAAGTACTTTGGACATCAAATGAGAAGAGAGGATTCACTTGAGTAAGCCTTGATGCTGGGAAAGGTAGAGGGCAGAAGAAGAAGGAGGCGGCAGAAAATGAGACAGCTAGATGGCATTGTAGACAGAATGGGCACAGAGCTGGGTGGGTTGAGGAGGATGGTGGAGGACAGAAGTGCCTGGAGGGCAATGGTCCATGGGATCGCAAAGGGATCAACTGTGCGACTGAACAACAACAACAAATCTGTATACTTCTAGTGTTTGCAGTACTTTGAATAGAAAGAATAAATTATCTGCAATTGTAAAGTACTGTGATTCATTGTAATTTCAATAGAGAAGTGATAATTAAACCTGATTAAAATTCACATGACTTAAGAACACAAATACATATGCTGATTTTAATGTAACTTAATTTAATTTAAATAATTTGTATCATTTTGTGAATTTTGCCCGTGTTGTAGCTGCTTGCTTGCTTGCTTGCTTGCTTGTTACCCCTTGAAAATCCAGCATTAGCTGTCATCAGGTAACATTAAGTGACAGATGCAACACATTTTTAAATAAAGTAATGTTCAGTTGTCAGTGAAACACAAGTACCATAAAGAGGAAGATTTTCCAGCCTAAAAAAGGCTGCATATGAACTATAAGTGGAAATGCATGCCAGTAGCAATGACTGAACTGTTTATTTATCCCTGATACTGCAGATATTAAAATTGCAGGCACTTGATATTAGGAATATAACAAATATTTGGAAAAATATTGCTTGGGAAAAGAAATCTCATGCAGAGAAATCTTGCTGTGAGGAACAAAAGAGAGAGTCTCTCCATAGTGAGGAACAAAAGAGAGAGTCTCTCCATAGTTTTCAACTGAGACTCTAATCCTTAGGGCAAATCATGTTTATTATATCTTTATAGAATATTTTGGAAAGAACTTCAGTAGGATGCCATCCTCACAGCTAAAGCTTAGATTCCATGCATGATTTCACTAACAAAAGGTGCAAAAAGTATGAGAAATCCTGCCAAAAATCCTCATTCCAATGGTGTGATTACTGGTTGGTTGGTTGGTTGGTTGGTTGGTTGGTTGGTTGACAGACAGACAGACAGACAGACAGACAGACAGACAGACAGACAGACAGACAGACAGACAGACAGCAAAACTGAAGCACTATAAGATTTACATTGGTCAAATCAGTTATTTGGCCAGTCTACTGAACTATTGGCTTTCTTGTACTTTTTGTGATGTGTTTTTATAAGTTCATGCTTATTTAGGCAGGGGGGTGTTAAATATCTCATTATTTGGGAGGAGTGGAGAGATTTGTATGCAAGCATTTTTAACACAGATTAGTTAGTTGGGAGTTGTTTTTGTATAAATTCTCCATAACCCACTAACAAAGCAGACATAATTAGATCAGTCTGAAGACAAGCATATCTCCAAGCAAGTGAAATATGTATTTCATAAGTACACTTTCCCCCCCTCTTTCATGCAGAACAGTCTTCTAGATTTAATCTGGATTTTGAAGTCTCTGGGATCTATGGCTATGTTATGCTTGATAGTGTCCTCCCATCATTAAGTGAGATCACATGTGCATTTTGGATGAAGTCCTCTGACACTTCTAATTATGGAACTCCGATATCGTATGCAGTGGAAAATGGAAGTGACAATGCATTTCTTCTTACAGATTACAATGGGTATATTTATTTATTTATTTATTTATTTATTTATATTTGTTTAAAATATTTATACCCCATCTTTCTCCTCAGGAGGGCCCAAAGGCAGATATAGCAACCTCACAGTGTTTCTTTTTAATGCTCTTTTAGTATTTGAAGAAGGGGGCTACAAATTCTCTATCAACAGTTGTATTTTACCGCTTATGCAACCTAACATTGTCTTGGGTAGTCAGCTTCTCTAATAATGGATAGTACACAGCATTATCTTTTCTATCAATATAACCATAAGCACACTTAATCCTCATTTTGAACTTCTTCTTAAAGCTTTTTAACCCACCATTTTTCCCCTCTGCATTTAGTAGACCGGAGGTGCCCAAATTACGGCCCATGTGCAGAATCTGTATGGGCGCATTTTAGTTCCACTTCCAGGAGTGACAAGGGCTTCATGGGCCAGATGAATTGGTGTTGGGGGCCAGATCCAGGCCCTGGGCCATAGTGACTGGCTCCCTGAACCACATGATCGTCCCACAGCCCGAAAAGTTTGGGCACCATGTTGCTTCCGTAAGCATTGGCACTTGCCTCTGAACATCAGAAATAGAATATTATAAGGCACCCATGCTTCCCTATGTATTACATCAGCAGGCAAGCAACCTGCTGCTTTCCAGATGTTTCATACTACAATCCTATAAACCTCAGCCAGTACCACCAATTATAAGTTGAGGACCATGACAGGTGGAGGATACTAGGTCTTTTTGACTTGGCTTGCCTGATGTATGAATACTGACTATTATGCGAGTTTTTTCCGCATAGCAAAAATTCCTATGGAAAAACTCGCATAACGAAAATTTCTATGGAAAAACTTGCATAGTGAAAAATTTTTATTATGTGAGTTATTCCCATAAAAATGCTCGTTATGCGAGTTTTTCTATAGGAAAAGTCCAACTTGCATAGCAAAAAATTTCGTTATGCGAGTCAGATTGCTTTTTGAAAAACCCGCTTGTTATGCAAGTTTTTCGCTAAGCGAGTTGCTCGTTAAGTGAGGTTTGACTGTACTCATACTCACATTTATACCCATATACAGTACTCATACTCATCTTGGTTTGAATTCTTCAAGACTGTACAAAAACGCTAAGATGATTTACAAATAGAGTGTAGTAACTTATAATGTAGGATCTGGATCCGGACATCCAATAATGCTGAACAGAGAACGGCAACCACTTCTTTTGTCTATACTTTTAGAGAAAACCATGGCAATTGTTTATTTTCTGAAATGAAACGAAAACTTTTTGGGTGAAGGTGCTAGCTGGATCCTTGAAATTTAGATTGGCTTTGTAATACAAATCTAAAGTAGTGTGCTACAGATGTGATTCAAATATATACACAGTGTTATACAGTTAATATTACATATAATCTCATATGCCATTGTTGCATAGGGTTACACAGTTACTTTACATAGATGTGGTCTTGCAATTTTCTAAAAAGCAGTAAAGTCTAGGAATGTCTGTTTGGCTTTGTTGTCTCTCTTATATAAGTGCAAATGAATCCTTGGTCTATTCCTCTGGTTCTAACCTCAAAATGAGACCCTTAAGATAATATTAATGTTGTGGTGGGGAACACAGAAAGAGCCCCCTCAAAGATTGTGGTATTTTTGAACCAAAGTCAGGCATACCCTGGGCAACAGCAACCTTGTGCCGGCTAACCTTTCTCACACTAGATCAGGCAAAAGGAACTGCAGTAGTGAATCCACCAAAAGGTGGCTTTATTTTGGCATTTTTCACATCTGGCTTAGACATGGAAGAAGAAGAAGAGGAAGAAGAATGATGTGCCAATTCAGAATGGTTTTTTCCCTATCAAGCACAGCTGGTTTGTTTCATGTGAGGCAATTTGAACCAGTGTTGTATTTGGAAAGAAAATAAGCACATTATTTTAAGTGGTTTATTTAAACTGTTACAAATGCTGGCGAATAACTCAGTCTCCATCTTCCCCTCTTCCCTTGTCTCTCTTTTTGTTCTAACTAATGTAGTTGGGTTCTTTATGTGAATGGGAAGGAGAGCATTACAGATTGCCCTTCTGTGAATGATGGCAGCTGGCATCATATTGCCGTCACTTGGACAAGCACTAATGGAGCATGGAGAGTATATATTGATGGGAAATCATCCGATGGAGGAAATGGCTTGTCTGTAGGATCAGTAATCCCTGGTATGACTTCTTTCACATTTCTTCAGCTATCTTTCCCGTTTTTGTTATTAAGGAAAAGGCATTTTGACAGAGCCATAAAGTATAGGACCAGGTGCAATTATCTTTCCCATTTCTTTCTATTTTATAGTGTCTATGATAAATTACATAATTAAAAAATAAAGAGATTGATATCTATATAAATGGATATCAATTCAATTCAATTTATTGTTACAGTCAAAGACCAGCATAAAATGGATATCAAGTATAGCTCAAGTATAACTCAATGTTGCCTGCTCTAACTAACAATGAGTAAGCATCCTATAACAAAAATCATGCGTTCTGTACTTATATGAAGTTCCTTATTTTGTATTTAACATCATTTGTGATGCGGTTTAATGTGATTGAGGACAGCCTTGAAAGGAAGACTGTCTGCAGCCTACAGTTATCCAGGATTTGACTACAAAGTGAGACAGACAGATGGCTTACATTAAACAAATAGCGATAGCAATAACATTTCTCTACCACCCCATAGTGCTTAGTGCACTCTCTGGGCAGTTCACAAGTTAATGAGCATTTTGCCCCCATCATGCTGGGAATCCAACATTTATGTTTTCAAATATTTTTGATACTTTTGAAGGGAAAAAATGATCACTACAAAGGACAGAAGTCACAATTTCTATGCAAATACATCACTTTTCAGAAGAGTTGTCATTTTTTAATATTTCCAATTAGCTCTTTTTGGTTTGAGTCATAACTTATCTTTGCATCAAAAGCAAAGCAAAGGAATCAAACTTATATACCACCCCATAGCACTTAGTGCACTTTCTGGGCGGTTCACATGTTAATTAGTATTTTGTCCCCAACATGCTGGGTACTCATTTTACTGACCACAGAAGGATGGAAGGCTGAGTCAACCTTGATCCGTTGTCAGGATCAAACTCACCACCTTTTGATTGCAGGACAGCAGTTTAACCACTGCACCACCAGGGCTCCTCATGAGAGCGCCTTCCACATGACCTGATTCCAAGCCATTCCAGTCATGTATGAAAAAAAGATGCTCATAGGATTGGCATTACAAGATGACCTCACGCTACTACTGTCTACTCTGTAGCTATACAAAAACTGGTTTCTGTGCTGCTAAATAAATCAAATTGCATAAAAATTCTCTGGTCACTGCAATTTGCAGAGAGAACCTACCACAAATACTGATCAATACCTCATCAATATTGCAGCCCACTTAATTTTTGCTACGTAATTTATTGGCTGATATTTGAGACCCAGATCCAAATCTACTTGCATTGCAGCTCTTTATTTTCATATCCCTGCCCTATTTACTTTACAGCCCTGTCTAATTGACTGAAGATGCTAACAGAATAATGGTGAGCTGCAGGACAGTAAAGAAAACTTAGATGTTGATCAGTCAGGTGCAGTCGTTTCTTCTCATACTAGTCTTCTTATACTGAGTCCTTCATTAATAGGCGGAGGTGCATTAGTGCTTGGACAGGAGCAGGACCGAAGAGGAGATGGATTTAATCCAGCAGAATCTTTTGTTGGTTCAATTAGCCAGCTCAACATTTGGGGGTATGCTTTGTCCCCTGAGCAGGTAAATATATAACATCTAACATAGTTGTTTTGAAGAAGTGTTCTATTATATTAGTTGACCAATGGCTGTTTCATTGATCATGTGTACCAGCAGCCTTTTTGTTCTTCAAGCTAAATGAGTAGCATGTATAGAGAGATACATGCAAATAAATTAGAAGGTGAAGGTTTATGAACACACTTCAGGGGTACAAATGGTGGCGTAGCATGGGGGGCACCCTGGGCGGCACTTTGGGGGTGGCAAAATTTCACAATAACTAGGACTTCACCACCGCCATTGGACTTCCTAGCAGCCGAGGCAAAGAGGCCACTGTGGGGCTGGGCACCGGGACCCTCTACTACCGCTGGCGTCCTGGGCCCTGCCCCGGGCCAGGGCACAAAAAGCCACTAAAGCAGCAGGACTTTGCCACTGCCCCAGACTTCCCATTGGCCGGAGCAAATAGCCCACTGCGAGGACAGGCACCAGGACCCTCCACCACCCCCGGCGTCCTGGGCCCCATCCAGGGGGTGGCGAATTTGGCCTTGGTGGCTGAAACCACACTATGCCATGGGTACAACATTCAAGGGTTCAATTTTAAACTGAAAAGAGATAGTGGTAGGATCTTTCAATTCTTTTTCTAATGCCCTTGTCCTCCAGTTTAAACATTCTGTTCAAAAATGTACTCTTCACCTTCATGGCAGAATATACTTTGCAATCAGTCTTTACTATGGTCCAAGACCAGCATAGTACAGCAAAATGAACAGAACTTTAAATTAAGATACTTAAAGTATGTTTTTTTTAAAGGAGTGTTTCTGCTCAGAGTTAAGAATTAGTAAAATTACTATTTAAGATTAATAATGTTGCAACTATTACTAAGCATATGAAATAGCACTTGTAGTTTGTTTAGCTGAAGGACTTGCCAGGATTGTTCTTCGATCTTACACACACAAAACCTGGCAGTGTTGTGGGTGAAAGTGGGTGTATAGTAGCCAGTGGGTGTATGTGCTGTCTGGCTGGCCAAGATGTTTGCAGAGGAGCAGAGATATGAACTTGTTCTGAATGTCTCTGTTAAAAGGACAGATGCAGAGAATGTGTTCTATGGTTTCGATTTCTCCAGTGCCACAGGGGCCTTGTCTCTCTGACATCTGTGTCACCTGCACAAGAATATACTTTGCAACTATCTAAATCTACCCCTCTGACATAAAGAGAGACTGGGCAATGAAAAGGCTTCACCACATGAGAAGACTTCACCACAAATTAACACATTAGTTGATTTAATTTCTTCTAAATATTCACAGTACGATCATTCCAAAGTTTTCTTGCCTTCCCATCTTAACCAACTGTGTCTTCATCACGTACAACTCCTTCCATGATTTCTTGGGGTGGGTGGGGGAGTTGGATCATGTGGTCCAGGTTGCATGCAACCATCGCTAAAAGAAGTATGGCATATAAAGAACAATATACCTTATTGCTTTTATTGTTCCTTAAAAAAATACTTGGACCACTAAAATGTTATAAGCATGGTAAAAATATAACATAAGATGTAAAATTATTCATATGTTTATCTAAATGCTTGTTGTATAGATTGAAATGTTATATAGATTGAAATGTGGTGTTGGAGGAGAGTTTTGAGAGTCCCCTGGACAGCAAGGAGAACAAATAGGTCAATCTTAGAAGAAATTAACCCTGACTGCTCCTTAGAAGGTCAAATAGTGAAGATGAAGCTAAAGTACTTTGGACATCAAATGAAAAGAGAGGATTCGCTTGAGAAAGCCTTGATGCTGGGAAGGGTGGAGGGCAAAAGAGGAAGGGGGCGGCCCAAAATGAGATGGCTAGATGGTATTGTAGACACAATGGGCACAGAACTGAGCGAGTTGAGGAGGATGGTGGAGGACAGAAGTGCCTGGCGGACAGTGGTCCATGGAGTCGCAAAGGGTCGGAATCGACTGTGCAACTGAACAACAAAAAAATAGATTGAAAACATATGGTTCATATATTTTCAAGCTATACATTTTCAAAATTGGTTTTCTGTTTAACAAAATAGCAAATTATTATCAGATAATTCTATCATAGTTAAACCCCTATATTTTATTTATAGGTTTTTGCAAGTTGTAGTAGAAGGTGTGAATCTGTTATTGTTCTTATTTTGACAATAGCAAGAGTGGCTTTCCTCAACTGTGGAAGAATACAACTCTACCACAATATACTAACTGGATAAAAGACAAGAGTTTGCCCCATTATTAAATTAATCAATTTTGAGGTTGTGTGAGAGAGGCATAGCAACCATTCTCATACACATGAGCTTTATGTTTAAAGTTTTTGATTTAGAAAGTTCAGCAAAGTGTACTATCATGTAGTATTTTTCATGTGTTTTCCTTTTAAAAAATAAAGCACAATTGAAATCATCAAAAAGTCACATTGTTGGTAGATATGCTTTTAGCGTCAAACTTCTACTGAATCAGCCTTGAGGAAGAGCTGAGCTGATGAATTGCAACTATTCTGCCTTTCTTTTTTGTTGGTGATTAGACAGTCAACAACTTATAGAGAAAAACACTCTCTTAATGTCTGATTGATGTCTGCCAGAATCAATGACTACAGTTTTATCCATATCAAATATTTCCAAATTATTTTTCAGATTTGAAACTACCACTGGGAAGTATGAAGAGGGAAATAAACAATAAAATATTATTTTTTATTGTTTTGTTGCCTTATTTTCCAACACATATGTATACTACTCATTTGTAGACCTGTATCTAACCATCTCATTTGAACTATAAGGTGAAGTCTTTGGCTACTTCATGTCCAGAAGAACTCCAAAGAGGCAACATATTGGCCTGGCCAGATTTTCTTCCTGGAATTGTCGGAAGAGTGAAGATAGATTCTAACAGTATATTTTGTGCTGGTAAGAACTTTTACCTGCTATAGCAAATGCTGTGGCTTTCAAGCTGTGTTCAGGAAGATGCCAGCATAAAAGGTTTATGGAGAAAATCTGTCAAACGTACAGTATCTGAAAGTAAACACAGTAACTATTACTGATATTCTACTGTAATGCTTTTGTTTTGCAACCAATGTCTCAGCATTTTCTCAGTTGTAAGGGGTGTTGTTGGTAAGCATTCCACATGCATATAGGAGAAGAACTAACCCACACAGAGGAATGAAGAAGAGATTAAATCATAATATCGAAAAGACATATTAACAAATTTAAATATGTTAGTGCCAGTTTCTTCAATTAGTGCCAGTTTTTTCTGTCTGATTTTCGACCAAAAATATCTCCTCCTTTAAATGCCATATCCAGTTCCAACTATTTGCTGTACTCAATGGTGATCAGTCATGAAAATTGTCCTGGGAGCAATTTGCCTTCCACATTGCAGCATGACACTCATACCACTGATCCAGTTCCACAAGTCACTTTCTGGTCCTGAGCTCGTTTGGCACACAAAGTCCTCATCAGCCCCAGACCAGTATTGATGAAGCTGCTGCTCTCCATAAAGATGGATTCAAGTGGGGTTTAATCCACTTGGGAACCATCACCTTTCCCTGTGGACTTTGCCACCCAAGGCCATTAGTCCTCAAGGTTCGGGGTTAGTTAACTACTACCTGATAATCGGCATTGAGTTGCTGGCAGTATGGTCAGTAGAAGATTGTCCATAGAAGATATTACCACAGAATGGTAACCTGGAAAAATATTAGCCATCTAAATAATCTATAAGCCATTTAATACCTGTTTGGCTTTACCTTTTTTTTCTTTTCAGTTTGAACACCCTGAATAAATTGGCTGTAGTGCTCAGTGGCCACATGACAAATAAGTGAACCTAAACCACTTGAAAATCACTGATCCACGGTGTATTGGTACTTCCTATGTGGCATTATAATGATTATATGATGATATGATTATCCCCACTAGCTTAAATACATTTAATAATTTAGTGCCTGGAACATTTAGTTTTCATTCTTCAGATTCCAGCATTGTGTAATAAATATTCATTGGGACCTCAAGCAAATATTTATGGCTTCCTGGATTCAGATGTTGAAAGAATGCATCTTAGGATTGTGTCAAATGGGAGAGAATTCCAGTCAGTTATTGGAACAGCAACATAAATTGCACTTGGCTTCTTGCTCTTGGCTCTTTCTTCTGTATCTTTATTTTGCTTTTTTACTTGTACAATTATTTCTAGTTTATATGAGCTAAAGAAACATATTTATCACTCTTTTCCAGGTCACTTTGTGTAATATGAAATGTATGAGTAAAGGCTCAGACATTAATGTTATTTGTCTGGAAACATTTGCAAATCTGTCATGCTCTCTGTTCATAAATTGTATGCTTCTACCTCTGTGCATCATAGAAGCCATCTCGATGAAATGTAAACCACCCAGGAACTCAACAAAGGAATGATGATTTGGCACTATTGTTATGAACCACAACTACTAGAGAGGAATGATATGGTATTCATGTTATATAGCCATTTAGGATGCCCAGAGCATTTGTTTAAAAATTTATTTAACTATACTCTTCTAAACTGTTTTGCATTTGTTTATTTCTCTTCTCCCAGATTGCCCACCCTTACAAGGATCCATATATCACCTGAGAACTTCATCAGCTGATTTAAAGGCAGGATCAAAAGTGTCTGTCTCCTGTGATCCAGGTTATCATATAGTGGGAAATGCTGTCTTACACTGTCTAAATTTAGGGCAATGGCTACAACCTCTTCCACACTGTGAAAGTAAGTGAGTGTGCAGCCTTATAAATGTTAGAAGTTAAGAAGTGTTCATCTTAAGCTCTTAGGCCTGATTGACCTAAAACAATAATATTACTGGCCCAAATCCTGTTGCTTAGTGTAGTAAATTACACTAGAGTAGGTGCATTAAATGAACAGAGACTTGCTAAAATTAAGTCTCGGTTAGAATAAGCCTATTTGAATCACTGGAACCTGTGTAGAAGTTGACTCAAATTACCAGTGATATAGTGGGCCTACTATAGTGCAGTTCTCCTACACTAAGCAACAGGTTTTGACCAATTAATGATAAGTAAGCACTGAGTGCCTTTTAGAAGAAGGAGATTACCCTTCTTTCTCACCCATGTCTCAATTTAAATGGTTCTCAACTCTACAATTGCCTACTCTGTTTTACAAGTTGAGTCTGCTGCCTTAACAGTAAAATCAATTCTTAGAGCAATTACTGGAAAGAGTAAGGTCAAGAGTAAGATAAAGAGTAAGATAAAGGTCTCCCTTGCTCGAAAACCAGCCATATCTGACTCTAGGGTTCAGTGCTCCTCTCGGTTTACAGCCACAGAGCCAGCACTGTCTGCTTCTGCAGATGTTTGTGTGGACATGTGGCAGGTATGACAAGACACCGGAATACTGGTTACCTTCCCATTGAAGTGGTACCTATTTATCTACTTGCAATTTCTTTCAAACTGCTAGGTTTGCAAGAACTGAGACAGATTTTATTTTTTATTATTACATTTATATCCCACCCTAAAAGCTAAGACAGGTGGGGCTATTCAGAGGAGCCAGCTGGCTTAACTGACCAACTGGCCCACACCCCACACATGCCCCACCAGCCAGGTCTTTACCCACTTCCTAAAGGGCAGCAACTCTGTCTGGAGACGAAACTCACTTGGCAGAAGGTTCCATATGGCCGGAGTGGACACAGAGAAGGCCCTCCTTCTAGTGCTAGAGAGATGAGCGCCTCTAGCTGATGGTATGACCAGAGAACCTCTCCGGTCTGCTCTGGTGGACACTCACTCCACCATGCACAGTTTCATTTTTTGTTCTTGCATTTGATGAGACCCACTCCACCATGCAGTACTTGGGTCTTGAACTGCTGACCTGCCAACCTTCCAGTTGTCAAGTTCAGTATCTTAACCACTTGAGCCACCACTGTCCACAGTCCCCTGTTAAGCTTACCCAACAACAAGCCTTTTCTTTGGGTTTTTTGTGGCTTTCATCTTACTTTCTCATCAAATATGATTTTATCACAAATGAGATCATGGTCACTTCCTGTGTTAAAGGGGTTAATGACTGAAACCTCATGTAGTATGTGTCTTCTATTAACTATAATGTAGTCGATTTCATTTTTTGATTTTGTAGTTGGTGAGACCCACTCCGGCGTGCAGTACTTGGGTCTCAAACTGCTGGCCTTCCAGTCATCAAGTTCATTGTCTTAACCACTAAGCCACCACAGTCCTTCTTAAGTGTCTAACATATTTTATACAATATGCTTATCAGGTTAGAAATAAGATATACTGTACATAGTAGCTTTGTTGTTCTGTGAAAATTATAATATGGGGCAACTAGCTCAAAATTAAAGCTATGGAAGCATGCTGAAATAGATTGTGCTAGAATACAATTTTCAGGATGGCAGCTGTTCCTTTCCCTTTCTCTACTTCTTATTCCTCTCATTGGAAATCATTTTGGTAAGAAGATTGCAATGGGTATTGGTTAAATGGAAAATACATTTCTAGAAGTTAAAGGGGAAAAAATCTATTGTACTTCTTTCTCTAGACTCCAGCCTACAGATCAAAATCATTGCCTTCCAGTACACTAGACACAAATGAAAACAACTGGAATTAATCTTCAGACGTTAAGGCCACTATATCCAAAAGAGATTAAAGAAATGATTTAAATCACCTGAAATGTTTTCTTCCTTTTTCTGAGTATAGGGATTAGCTGTGGAATGCCTCCCCCTTTAGAAAATGGCTTTCATTCAGCAGAAGACTACTTTGCTGGAAGTACCATTACATATCAATGTAATAGTGGCTATTACTTATTGGGAGACTCGAGGATGGTTTGTACAGACAATGGAAGCTGGAATATCATTTCACCATCTTGCCTTGGTGAGTTTATGAGAACATTTGCCTACACTGTCAATTTTTCAATGGTCATATATCCTCCCTGAGTACCCATACGCTTGGTCAGATAGTCATTAAAATGTGTTTTGGCTCTGAGGACTTGCATCTTCATCTTCTGCCATATCTGAATATAGGCAATCGTCATGGCAATCAGCCATGAAGACTGTCCTGAGAATATAATGCAGTGGCCTTTCATCTGCCTTCCGCATCGCACCATGACCCCCAGTTCCACTAGTCACTTTCTGGTCCTGAGTCCTTAAGTCCTCCTCGACCCCAGGCCAGTATTGACGAATCTGTTACTCTATCAAGATGGATTCAAGTGGGATTTAAACCACTTGGGGACTTCAGGTGGGATTTAAACCACTTGTGGACTTCAGCACCCAACATCATTAGTCCTCAGGGTTGTCAGGTTAATTAACCGCCACCTGACACTCGGCATTGAGTCACTGGCATTAAGTATGGTCTACTCCAGGCATTCACAACCTACAGCCCATGGGGCAGCCCCAGCCTCCAATGCCAATTCGTCGAGCCCCTGATGCCCTTGCTGCTCCCGGAAGCAGAAGTAAAACGTCCATTGTGAATGCTGCTAAATGCATTCTGTGCATGAGTGGCACAAATTTTACTTCTGCTTCTGGTAGGAGGAACCATTTGACCGGCCCGATCACCTGTCCAGGAGGTGTGGTCAGGCTCATGACCTGAAAATGTTGAGAATTGCTGGTCTACTCTATTACCATAGCAGGGTAACCTGGTCAGGCTTGCATCTGCCAGTAGGATTTTCATAACTAGTTTCCTTCAAAGAGCATGTGTTTTCTAAGCTTTACTGCAAACTGTTTTTGAAAGTCCTCACATTTTGGAAAAGACTAAATCCAAAGTGGGACCTAACTAGAGTAGAAATGATACTTTTAGTCATAAATAATCTACATTTCATTGATTTCAGTGAGTCTACTCTTGTTGGACTCACTTTGTGTGTATCCCAAAAGCAATTTTTCATGCAGAATGGAGAGCTGATATTGAAAATGTATAAATCACAGGTTCTCTCAGCAACTGAGAATTTTGGCTGGCAACCTTTGGATCCTAGCAGTATTACACTGGTTGGCCTAGAACAATTCCTCTCAAATATATTGGTTTATCCATTTCAAAATATCATTCAGCTCTTGGACTGAAACTTAGTAAAATAACTTTTCAAACAATGCTCATAATAACAAGAATACATGTTTACATTTTTGTCATACCTCAGACTCTGTTTGATTTATTTGTTTCTGATAGTTTTATTCTGACCCTATAAACCAACAGTATATGTGAAGAAAAAGAGGGAATTCATTCCTTGTACCTTTTAACATGATATTCTAACTTCTGTGAGGAATGAAAGCTCTTGTAGTTGTATGAAGCAACAGAAACAGACCGACTCCCTAAGATAGTAATACTTATTGGGCTACCAAGCATGATGTTACTATGACTTTTATTAATCTACTATCATTATTGTCTTTGTCACTTAAGAAAATATTAGAAGTGCAATACAGATCAACATTAAAAACGGGATAAAGAAAAGCAACAGAGACAGACAAGGAAAGGAGAGAGCAAGAAGCATAGGTGTAAATGGACTTACTTAGATTCATTTCATCTGAAAGTGAAAAAGTACAGTACATAAAAAGCTTGTACTATACTGTATTTGTGTAGAGATTTAAAGATGTGAGAGAAATTACAGCACTTTGACAATCTGGAAGGAGGTTCATTATTACATCTAAAAGTGCAAGAAATTACACAGACATATTTTTTGGGGGGGGAAGGTTATAGGAAGATCAGGGATATGCAAGCCATCCAAAAATGTGAACAGCAGCAATAAAATAGTAATAACCAAAAATACCCAAAAACGAAACATAAAACACATAAAAAAGATAGTTCTTATTCAACAATACTGATGATAGTTTATTGGTGTGTGTTGTTTTTTTGTCGGAACACCCTGTCAAGCAGGGCCATAGCCAGGGGGCCCGGGGGGGGGGGCAAAACCCCTCCTGAGCTAACAGCCCGCCAGTGGTGGCATCAACAGGTTCGCACCAGTTCGCCAGAACCAGTAGCAGAAATTCTGTCTGGCCCCACTCATCCAAGTTTTGAAATCAAGTAGTCCTAATTTGGGTGCAGCACAGGGCTTTCCCCTGGCCACGCCCACCATACCACGCCCACAGTGTGGTAGCAAATATTTTTGGAGCCCACCACTGCAGCCCACCCCCCAGCCCACCCCACGTCAATGTTATATATGTGAGTGTGACATTATTGTCCCCCTGGAAAAAATTTTTGCCCCTCCTGAAACCCCCCTCCCAATCTATAATCCTGGCTACAGCCCTGCTCTCAAAACTTATTTCTAAGAATCAGCAGTATAATGTTTAGTGCTCTTTTTAGTTGAAATGTACTGAGCTCTTAACAAATAATCATAATATATATACTGGTAATATGTAATGTTAAATATGTTAACATTTTGTAATAAAGTCTCTCTTTTCTGGTGTAAAAAATCATTAATATCAAGCACAGCTCTGTTCTTTTTCAGATGTCAATGAATGTGCAGTTGGCTCCTATTGTGACACACATGCTTCCTGTCAGAACACAGTTGGATCCTACACATGTACCTGCATTCACCCTTATAAAGGAGATGGCAAAAAATGTACAGGTAAAGGGGCAGGATTGTGGAGTGGTGGTGAGATAGTAAAAGAGTCTTTCCCAGCTTTCATATCTAACATGCCAGATGCTGTTGGCTAGAAAGGCAGGTTGGCTTCTAACTTTTGCAAAAAGAAAAAAGAAAGAAAGAGAAAAAGAAAAATTAAACTACCCCTCTGTGTTTCTCCAGTGCCATAACAACAGTTGATAAAACTGAGCGGAGAAATACACAGGGCTTTAATTGGAAAATTATCCAAAAGGGTTTTGTTTTATTACTACATATTAAAATAAGGAAGAATTGGACATAATGCTGCTATTATAGGGGGCAGTCCCATGTTAATTTAACAAGTAAGAATATTTTAACTGGCCTAGTGAATTTTGTTCTGTAGCTTCATTGAGTGGGAAAGGGTTGCAACGTACATGCAGAAAAATACATATAAATAGACGTGCATTGAGATATGTTGCTTGCTTCATTATTATGTGAATAATGTAAAAATTAGGCCCTACATACATTATATCCATAGCACAAGGGCAAAAAAAACCCCTGGATTGATTTGTGACCAGAAAGTAGGTTTTGGGGTGTATATAGTTCTGCTAACTAAAACAGTATTGCACTCTTTGTAGAGTGAAAGAGGAGGTACTCATCAACTGCTAAAAAAGAAAACAATTCTCAGAGTTAAACTACGCACTATGTTAAATACACAAATGTGCAGTTTAAGATCTGTTTTCTCTTTCTTTGAAGTAAATGTGTTGTTCCAGTTTTCACCAAGAGTTCTGTGGGTGGGAGAGATTTAAACCTTTATGCAAATTGGTTTCTATATAACAAACTTTATTTCTTTTATTTCTATATTTACGATAGTCAGTTATTTAAGCCTGAGTGCAGTACTGATGAAATCTCTGTGAAGAAAAATGTGAATGGAAATTTTATTTAAAGGGCTTCGTATTCATATTTCCATGCTCTTGTAGCTGGGCTTTTTTTCTTCCTCATTTGCCTGCTTAAAGGTTCATGGAAGTTTTCCTTTTTAAGCACATGACCCACACCTGATGTCAGTAAGCTGTCTTAATCTTCTCTCTGATTCCAAAGAACCAGTAAAATGCAAACATCCAGGCAATCCTGAACATGGCCATTCCCACGGTGAAAGCTTAAGTGTTGGTAGTGAAATGAGTTTCTCATGTGACAAGGGCTACCAACTGAAAGGAGTGGCTGAAGTAGTATGTTTGGAATCTGGGGATTGGAACCACCTGAGACCATACTGTGAAGGTATTGGTTTTTTGCCTATTCACTATCATACCTTTAGATCAGTGATGGCCAACCTTGGCACTCCAGGTGTTCTTGGACTTCAATACCAAGAAGCACAAGTCAACACAACTGCTGATCAGGGCTTCTGGGAATTGAAGTTCAAGAACCTCTGGAGTGCCAAGGTTGGCCATCACTGCTATGGATGCATAGCCATTTCAGAGACATGTTACACAAGTGAATGTATAGCTGACTGCAAGAGATTAGTGTGCAGATGTTTTAGTTTGTAAGCCTTCTTCCATAGATGCCAATGTTGAGTTGATATTTTAATGATATAACCAACATCCAATAATTTTCTTATTCCCTTTGTAACTGGGACTGTTCAAGTAAGGAGACAGCCACACTTCGCCCTTAAGCTAATTGAACAGTCATACCCTCTCACAAAGGCACCCTGGAAATTCATGGTGTGATCAAACAGAGGGTAACATGTGCATCCGATCCGATCACACCAGGAACAGCAGCTTTGCAGGGAGCGACCTCCTCCATTTGTCAAGGAATAGCTCCGGCCCATTACCAGAAATTAATAGCCCTACAACTGGATCTTTTTGTTCCATCTTGAGCATGGATCAAGGGCAATTGAAGCGCAATTCCCTATATATTGTATGATTATGGGGAAATGACTTGCACTAACCACCCATTGGTTTCCCCGTGTGATTACACTCATCGTTTCATGAATGAAGAATCCTTGACTCATACGAAAAACTATAGTTCTCATAATTATAGATGCACAAATCCATGCTATTTAAGGTAATAGAAAAAGTATAAAATTGTAGAGCATGTAACACCTAAGTGAATGAGAAGTACACTGAGGCTGTGACTTCATGATCAAATACTGCAGGATTTGCTGTGGATGTAAAGTGGATAAATGGGTTTTTTTCATTATTGATCTCTTGACACAAGGGCCTCAGGACATCTGATAACTACCCCTTGTTTTGGAAAAGAAGAGGCTAGAATTTCATTGGATACAGCAGCAGTCCCCTAGCTCGACATAGAGGGAATTGGATTGGAAACTTCTGTCCTTCACTCTTTTCTGCCTGATGACTTCACATTTAAAATTCTAAGCTGGCCTTTGTAAAGCCAGCAAGAAGAAACATTTCCCCCACTGGCCAATTAGAAGCCAGCAGGAGTGGGGAAATCCCTCATGCTTCCATTCTGGTCGCCCCACTCCAAGGAAACAATGGGAAGAAATTCCATGTTGGGTCCAGTTTGATTCTATGCTCATCCTCTCCCAGGACTGCCACTCTTGAAACAACGTGGGGCGGAGGGCAAATGATTTTGGGGCACCAGTTTTGCTAGCCACAACAATTAGAATGGGGGTTTCCCCATGTGATAAGGCATTTTGTTCTCCAAATTGATAGGGTCATGAGTGTGGGTGATATTCTGGTAACTGTACCAGGAACAACTGTCCCCATGATTTTTCTCTCTAGTCATCCCAAAGGTTTTTTTTATTACAAACTACTGAATTTAACTCTAAATCACCTACAGTTGTATCTCACTTAAAGAGCATAATGTGTTCCACAGGATTGCTTTTTAAGAGAGTTTGCTCTTTAAGCGAAACACAAGTGACCAATTGTGACTTCTGGTGGGAGGGATTGCGAACCCTGATTTATTTGTTAAGTGAATTTTTAATTGGTTTTATTTGTTAAGCGAAGCGAACATTCAGAGAAAATTCTGCTCTTTACATGAGTTACTCTTAAGTGAGGCACTCTTTATGTGAGGTTTGACTGTATGTCTATATTGATATACAGTGCTAGTTTAGCACAGTTTGTTTACATGGACAAAAATGAGATTAAAATTGTTATGTAATAGAAGCAACTTTGGCAAACTACAGCAGACCACTATATTTCCATGGTCGTCATCTTCTTCTGTGTCTAGGCCAGATGTGAATCCGTCAAAATGAAGTCACCCTTTGGTGTGTTCATTCTGCAGTTCCCTTCACCTGATCTAGTGTGAGAAACATTAGCTGGTAAGACAAGGTTGCCGTTGCCAGGGTACATCCAATTGTGGTTCAAAAATACCACAATCTTTGAGGAGCATTTCCATGGTGTGTGTATGTGTTTGTAATAAAGAATTTAAGATACTCTCCCTTTTTCCTTAGCACCATGCAACACTTTAATCAGCCCAATGTCTTTACAAAGAACTATAAAAGGAGAGCTGTTTACCGGCAAATAGTGGGATCAAAGGAAGGGGTGGTCTGTAGGGTGAATCAAACTGTGACGGATTGAGGGGCCAGCATGGAAACTGGCACTCAAACAACCCACAGTTTCTGCCTAATCACCTAATCTCAACAGCAGCATAAAATATGCTGTGGATCAAGCTGCAGCAAAGCCACATTGCTCCAATTTGCCTTGCAAGTAGTCATGGCCTCAGAATGGATTTGTTTCTTACATTTCCAACCATTATCCATGGCTTTCTATTCTGCCTTCTATTCCTCTGTTGCCATATTTTTGGAATAACAAAGATTTCTCTGATTTCTCCTGTAATTTTACATATATATTTCTTTCCCTTCAAGCTATTTCTTGTGGGATCCCACCTGTTCCTGAAAATGGTGCAATTGATGGTTCCAATTTCACTTATGGTAGCAAAGTGGTCTACAGGTAGGAATATTGTACCATTGGAACTCTTGAGATCATTCTTCTTCTGCCGTATCCGAATCTGAATATTGGCAATCCTCATGGCGATCAGCCATGAAAACTGTCCTGAGAATATAATGCAGTGGCCTTTCATCTGCCTTTCACCTCATAGCATGACCCTTATACCACTGATCCAGTTCTGCACATCACTTTCTGGTCCTGAGCCTTTTGGCATGCAAAGTCCTCATCAGCCCCAGACCAGTATTGATGAAGCTTTTGCCCTCCATCAAGATAGATTCAAGTGGGATTGAATCCACTTGGGAACCATTATCCTTCCCTGTGGACTTCAGCACCCATTTTATACATAAAGTTGCCCACTTTATGAGTCTTATTGTATGGCATCAAAGAAAAGGTAAGAATTGGTAGGAATTTCGATGGTGATGGTGGTGTGATAACACTAACAGCAGAAAAAATGGGATTTGCACTAACTAGACAATAACTACTTTGTAATGAATGTATCATATGCATGAAATAAAATAGGTATAGATCCATATGAAATATTTTAACTCTTCCATACTTGCTGCCTTGAAACCATTTGGTACCACTGAAATATCAATATTTAAGAGTTTCCAATGTTCTTATAAAAATCTAGCAACACAAAAATATGCAAAATATTGTAAATGATAGAGTGACAAACATAATTTTGACTGTGCACACTTGGAAGCTTTTATAGCTATGAACTTAGTTAAAGAGTCTCTCTTCAGATCCTATTTTTTCTTCTGTACTTGTTTCAAACTATAACAATTATCCAACTTAGACTTATTTATAGGATTGCAATCAGACAACTAATAGCTACCAACATAACTTTGCCAATGGAGAGATTGTACCCTTGACCCCATGATTGGCCACCCATTGATCTACAACTGCTCAGAAATCTGAGGCAGTAGAACTACATAGTAAACTTCACCATAGCAGACTCTTGGTATCTGTAGATCAATGACTTGAATCATGTTGGCAGATGTAGAGCATAAGTACTCACCTCTGTTTATAGCCAAAGAGCCAGTGCTGTCTATGTTTGCAGACATTTCCATGGACATGTGGCAGGCATGCCTAGGCACCAGAGTTCACAGAATGCTCTTTACCTTCTCACCCAAAGTGGTACCTGTTTATCTACTAGCAATTTCTTGCTTCCAGACTGCTAGGTTCAGCATCTTAACTGCTAAGTCGCCACAGTCCCATTTATTATGTAATTAGTGATGCTGTAATTTCATACTTAGACTTAATTAAGAGGAGAGTAAAGTTCTAGGAAAGAAATGTATGGTTGTAGATTTAGACTTTATCTTTTTGTCTAAATGCAGGTGTGATAAAGGACACATTCTGAAGGGTGAAGAAGCAACAGTGTGTCTTTCAAATGGCAAATGGAATTACTCTTCACCAGTATGTGAATTAGTAAAATGCCAACTTCCAAAGGAGATAAGCAATGGAAAATATTTAATGAGTGGTGTGACATACCTTTCAAATGTCTCATATACCTGTGACACAGGTTACAGGTAAATAAAGAAAGCAAGATATATTTTGTGCAAAAACATTTTTATTAAAGTGATAAATGCAAAGAAAGGGCTCATTCTTTATCTGCTTTAGAGGTTTAGCAAAATGAAGTATGTGTGGATTTTTTTAATCTTTTAAGACATTTTCTGCATTTCATTTAATACGTTAATGTGGATGGGAAGGTCATGCAGAGTTAGTCATCTTACTAACATTCAATTCATAATGTAATTTTTAAATATTATGTTATAAAGCTTTGTAAGGAGATTCTATAAATTATTTTTTTGATCAAAAGAGTCCTATTTATAGCCAAAAGCTCAAAAAGTCTTAATTGTCTCTTAATTAATATCATTTTTATAATGCCAAACGGCTCTGTAAAACTAGAATAAAGGTTTTTCATTAACTATAATGAAAGATTTTTCATTACATATAATACTTAAAAGCAGCTTTCCGTGTTACAATGATGTGAGGAGAATAAAATGTATTTTTTTTTTGTAATTTCAGAATCAAGGGTTGATGAAACAAATTATAGTATGACACATATTTCATATGTAGTATTACTTTACAGGGTTTTTTTTTTAAATGAGCACTTTCTTCTGAATTGTTCCAGTTAAGTGTCCAATGTTACGTAGTGTAACAAAGATTTTTCCCCTCTCCTGCAAGAAACATCTGCTGCTATAAAGTTCATCATGCTTTTAAATATGTTAAAATATGCAACCTCTCCCCCAGGGCTTCAGTTCTGGAGGAAATATGTTCCAGCTTATAAGTACTGAAAAACCAGCACTCCTTGAATAACAAGAAACATGTTGGCGTGTGCTAGATGATCACTTCTGCTGAAGTTGGTGGGAGAGAACATAATCCGATCCAGCTCAATTTAATGTGCTTTTTAACTGTCTCTCTCAGAGCTTGGGAATTTGTTATGTGACTAGTTACAAAATCATCCTTGCTCATCAATACAAATAGTTTCTATGAGCATTGAAAAATTACTGGTTGCTTATTACCACTGTGTGACATTAATTTTATCTAGAAAAGGTGGGGATGGCTTAAAATTAGCTCTTACTTGGAAAAAGAACATTTATCTGTCAAAAGTAATGAACTACAGGTATAGGCCACCACCACCACCACCCTTATCCATGTACCCATGGATGGTACATTCTGAGATCTACTGCAAACTGCAGATAAAAGTAAACCCTATATTTACAATGCAGACACTCACCTCTAGTGGCCTATTCTAGTATTGCACTATAGAAATAAGTATAAAGTATTTCGGGAATTTTTAATTGAATAGTTTTATGTCTGTGGATAACTGAAACCATGGATATTGAACCTATGAATATGGGGGGCGGAGCATCCTGTATGTTATTTCTTGTGATGATTTATTTTCAAGCTTTGGTTTCTTGTTTCAGAAGTGAGAGAAATAACTCCATGTTGCAGATTTTTTTTCCTGCTTGTCATGAAAAATTGCTCAGTTCAAATGTTGTTGTACACAAGCCATCAGTGTAAAGGATGCGAAGTGTTTAACTATATCTTCTACAAGTGGAATGATCAGCCAACATTATTTCATGTGCCAGCATCTTCATAACAAGCTTGTTGTGTCATGTGAACAATATAGCAATTATACTTATAAACCACCACATAGCACTTAGTACACTCTCTGGACATTTCACACATTCTGGGTACTCATTTTACAATATTTTCTTGTGTGAGTTATACCCACTCTCACAACCATGGTACAAGACTTACAGGATGTCACTACACAATGTAGAAAAAATGATTTTATGTATCTGACCTCTTTGCTGAATATTTTGGAAGTGCATGTGTGGCATATTTCTGTTTGGATGATATTAAAAACAGGTCTCCCGTATTAGAAGACTTTCTATTTGACAAGCTATTTTTCTTCTTCCATGGCGAGGCCAGATGTAAAACTGTAAAATGAAGGCACCCTTCCTTTGGTGAGTTCATTCTGCAGTTCCCTTCACCTGACCTAGTCTGAGAAAGATTAGCTGGCAACACAAGGTTGTCTTTACCAGGGTGCACCCAATTGTGGTTCAAGAATACCACAATCTTTGAAGAGGCTCTTTCTGTGTACCCCTTTGACAAGCTATAATCCAACAGAAAATTTACAGCTCACACTTTAAACAAGGGGTTCCTAACCCTTGGCCCGCAAGCCTAAACTGGCCCACACATATCATTAATCCAGCCACAGTAGCCTCCCAGACACCTGTAGACCCACACCACCACCACCAGAAGTCTCAACACATCACTTACCACAGCAGTAGTGGAAATTGCAAGATTTTCCGGGGTTTTGCACAGCTTCTGCCACTTCCCAGGACGGCAGGAGGCTTTTTGGAGTATGTTAGCTCAGAAGGCTATCTTATTTTTTGAGCCTTCTCCATTGTGCTACATGTGGCTGGAGAGTGGTAGTGGATGACTTCTGGTCCCGGGCGGAGCTTATGTCAGTGCCTAGCATGGAACCAGGCAAAGTGCAGAAGGCTTGGAAAATTCCAAAACCAGAGGGAACATGCTCTGAAAAGCCTGGGAAGTGGCAGAGGCTCTGCAAAACCCCAGAAAAACATTGTGATTCCCACTGCTGCCAGTGACAATGATGACAACACAAATTTAAGTTGTGGGAGCAGCCACGCCTCCGGCCTCCACAGCTGAACGCAGTGGCGGGAATAGGTCCCTGGCAGGAAAACATTGGGGACCTCTGCTTTAAACAAACCTTTTTAATTGTTTGTTGACAAAAGTTAATCATTTTCTCTTTGGCCTGTTCCTCCTATCATTGTCTCAGATAACTGAGTATATGTTTGTTCTTTAGGCTACAAGGCGCCTCAGTACTTGTGTGTGAAGAAACAGCTAACTGGAGCAGCTTACCACCAGACTGTGAAATTGTTTCTTGTGATCTTCCTCCTGTCATTAAAGACACCATTGTTACCGGGAGCAACTTTACCTTTCGAAATACCGTCACTTATACGTGTAAGGAAGGGTATGTAAATGAGCTGTGCTTCATTCGAAGTCACAAATAGTACATGCTATTACATTCTAGAAATGGTGATAATTCTAAAATGATTTTGAAACCCTTGCCTTACCCAAACATAGCAAGTGTGGTCTTGCGAAGATATTCCCACTGGAAGAAAAAGAAAGGTGATTTTAGCCAACTTCCCCTTTCCAAGGCATTCTTCTTTATAATTGTGCAGTAGTTTTGAAGGAGGTAGCACTGGAAGCATTAGTAGGAAATTGAATCGATGGATAGTTTATCTAATTCCTACTATCAGTAGAAACTCTCCACTTGAACTTAATCTGTTCCATGGATGGAAGGAGTCTCTCCATTTATGAATAGAATAACAAGTCTTGGATCCAAATATTTGTTAATAAATGATTGGCTTGCATGATAGGTGATGCAAATCAATAATCATATATGACCAGCGGAAAAAATAGCACTCAAGTCTAATTGATTTTCTTCACTTACCCAGAATTGCATTTAGTGAGTTTTATCTGTAAATATTTATACTAGGCATGCCAGCAAATTCCATATCAGTTATGTGAGTTATCTGTGAATACACTACAACCAACAATTAAACACTTCTAGGAGCAAATTATTTACAGTTGTTTAACATTTCCAGTGAAAGTTCTAAACTTACACCTAGGGTCTCAATGTTCTAAACTTACACCTAAAGTGTATTTCAGAATTATTTTAACCAATTATATCAGGATGGGTAAATTTATTTATTTATTTATTTGATTTCTATTGCTGAATTTTAGGTGTCTGAGTGAGAGCTATACCTATCCATCTCTGAACCTCAAAGAACTCCTCTATGAATAGCATAGAACTCCAAAAATGTCTTCTCTTAATTTACTCAGAAAGAGTCATTTTCCATTAGGAAAGCTGAGCGCAGAAGAATAGATGCCTTTGAAATGTGGTATTGGAGGAGAGTTTTGAGAGTAGCCTGGACAGTGAGAAGAACAAATAGGTCAATCTTAGAAGAAATCAACCCTGACTGCTCCTTAGAAGGTCAAATAGTAAGCATTAGGCTGAAGTACTTTGGACATCAAATGAGAAGAGAGGATTCACTTGAGAAAACCTTGATGCTGGGAAAGGTTGAGAGCAAAAGAAGAAGGTGACAGCCAAAAATGACATGGCTAGATGGTATTGCAGACGAAGTGCGCACAGAGCTGGGCGGGTTGAGGAAGATGGTGGAGGACAGAGGTGCCTGGCGAGCAATAGTCCATGGGGTCGCAAAAGGTCGGAATTGACTGTGCAACTGAACAACAACAAAATGTAGTTTATAAAGTTAAAAACTCCTGTATTTTTATAAGACAGTAGTAATTGGGTACCCATTCCACTTGTGCATCTAATGCTATTTTCTTTCCCATAACACAGGTATACATTAATTGGCCCAGAAAGTGTGGAGTGTTTGGCAAGTGGCAAATGGAACGTGAGCCACCAACAGTGTGTGGCTGTTTCCTGTGATGAGCCTCCCCCTGTGGCACATGCTTCTCCTGAGAGTGGCCACCGGCTGTTTGGTGACATAGCTATCTATTACTGCTCTGATGGCTACAGCTTAGCGGGCAATTCCCAGTTACTTTGTAATGCCCAGGGGAAATGGGTTCCGCCTGCTGGTAAAGATGCCCCAGAGTGTATTGCTGATTTCTGTGAGAAACCAATGTCTGCATCATACACCATCTTGGAATCTTCAAACAAAGCTAGATTTTCAGCTGGGTCTCTTGTGAGCTTCAAATGTATGGAAGGTTTTGTATTAAACACCTCCGCTAAGATTGAATGTGTTCGAGGAGGCCAGTGGAGCCCTTCTCCGCTGGTTATCCAGTGCATTCCTGTTCGATGTGGAGAGCCTCCAGGCATCAAAAACGGCTATGCAACTGGCACAAATTACAGTTTTGGGGCAGTTGTGGCTTACAGTTGCACAAGAGGATACTACGTTAAGGGGGAGAAGAAGAGAATATGTGAAGCAACAGGAACATGGAGTGGAACTGTGCCTACCTGTCATCCTGTATCCTGTGGTGAGCCACCAAAACTTGCAAATGGAGCAATTGAGGTACTGTCAAGGCCTTGAACATACGTACAATGTTAGCAATATTTTGGGCTTTGGAATTTCAGCATGCTAAGTTTTAGGTGAATGAAGCTAAAAATAATGAAAAGCAGAATGTTTGATGAAATTCTTGCCATGCCTTGTGGTTAGAATCAGGTTCCTCAAAGCTAGATGCATAAGTCCATCCAATAGATACATCTCTTTTGAGATAGTAGCCGTGTCAGTCTGTGGTTCAGACTTGATCCAGGAAAGCTAACAATAAAAAATATAGCAGTAAGTCTTTAAAGTGCTACAATGTTTTTTATTTTGTTTTGTTTATTTTGTTTTGATTTCTGATATCTCTTTTGAGAATGTATTGAGAAGAATACCACAAACCCAGAAAATATTGTACCACCTTATCTCATACTCACTAATGATGTCCAGAAAAAGTTGTCTCTAACACATTTTTCTTTTCATTTACTCACTTTTAAATACACAGACTTTGAATTTCCATGTCCTCTGTGCTGTAGTTTTAAAATATTTTGATTTGAAATTTGTATTCATCTATACCTATGATTCCCACCATTTTATTTTTAAGGTGGGCAATTCCATGTTCCTTGGAAGCTTGTTTAGACCAAGTTAATGGCCTTTTAGATTTCCGCCATGTGAATACAAGTTCTCTTTTTTAATAATAAGAATTATATGTCATGTGGCAGGCATCAGGATTTTAGAGATGCTTAGGTGGGGCATGGCCAAAAAAAAAAGTTGGTAACCACTAATCTAGACTGACCTCTAAGCAGCTACATAGAGAAGGGCTGAATTCTGCAGATTTTTAAAATGTTTGCAGTCTGTGTCATGTTAGCAATTATTTTTGAAGCCAAATCACTAAGGTTTTGGGATACCAAAAGAGGTGTGTTCCATTTGTTCCATTTTGCAGACCATAACAGGACGTTTCTTTGGAAGTGAAGTGAGATATCAATGCAATGTTGGCTACAAGCTGATTGGAAACCCAACGTTATTTTGCCAAGCCAATCGTCAATGGCATACTGAAGCATCTCCTTCCTGCGTGCTCCTCAGTTGTGGAGAACCACCTCCTTTTCAGCATGGATATACAAAGGGCAAAAGTTTTGATGTGGGAGCCAAGGTCTTTTTTGTGTGTGATGAAGGCTATGAGCTGTTAGGAGATGTGTCTTGGACTTGTCAGAAGACTGGGATGTGGAGCAAAAAACAGAACCCCAAATGTGTTCCAACAAAGTGCCCAGAGCCACCACTAATTGAGAACCAACTTGTTATGAAGGAGATGGCTGATCAAGTCGGTGTGGTGCAGTTTTCATGTAAAGAAGGCTTCATTTTGTTTGGTGCACCTATACTGAAATGCTTGCCATCACAACAGTGGAATGATTCTTTCCCAGTGTGTCGTATGGTACTGTGTCCTAGGCCTCCTTACATTCCTTTTGGGGATCCCGTGGTAACTTCTTTTCATTTTGGTAGCACAGTAAGCTACACATGCATGGATGGGTTTTTGCTGAAGGGAGTTACTGGCATCAGTTGCCAAGCAGATGGTGCATGGAGCTCCCCAATGCCAGAATGCATCCCCGTGGAGTGTTCGCAGCCAGAAGAAATTCAGAATGGCATTGTAGATGTGCAGGGCCTTACTTATCTCAGCACTGCACTATATAACTGTAAACCAGGGTTTGAGTTGGTGGGGAACATGACCATTCTTTGCGGAGAAGATGGGCACTGGCTTGGAGGAAAGCCCACCTGTAAGCCTATTGAATGCTCCAAGCCCAAGGAGATCCAGAATGGCCGGTATTCATATGTTGATCTACATTACAGGCAGACAGTTACCTATACATGTGACAGAGGGTTCCAGCTAGTAGGACAAAGTATCCTCAGTTGCCTGGAGACTAGGGAATGGGATGCAGAAGTTCCATCCTGTAGAGCTATCAGCTGTGATCCTCCACATCCTATTGAAAATGGCTTTGTAGAAGGTGCAGATTATAGCTATGGTGCCATGGTGATATACAGCTGCATTCCAGGATTCCAGCTTTCTGGCCTTGCTATGCAGACCTGTGAAGAACTGGGATGGTCTGGTGTTAGTCCAGTATGCTTGCCAATAGACTGTGGCCTCCCTCCCCATATAGACTTTGGAGGATATATAACAATTAGCAATGAAGAAAAACTTTACGGCCAAGGAGGGATATTAGAAGACAGCTTCCCTACTGCCAACCCACCCTTTTTCCCTTTAATATTAGAAAACCAGAAAGACATGCAGAGTGCTTCTAGGGCTATTAATACTGTACCATTGTCAGGCTATTTATATGGGAGTACAGTATTGTACAGTTGCTATCCTGGCTATGAACTCTTTGGAAACTCCACGCTAACATGCCAAGAGGATGGAATGTGGAATGATAGTGCTCCTGTCTGCATTTCCATTCAGTGTGAATTACTATTGCCTCCGGAAAATGGCTTTGTTCTATTTACAGAGAACAGCCTTGGTAGTACAGTGACATATGCCTGTAAGCCTGGATATAAACTGGTTGGCTCAAGCACAAGGTTGTGTACACCCAACAAGGAATGGAGTGATGCAGCACCAACCTGTGAGATTGTATCATGTGCGATGCCTAGCAAACCAATGAATGGCACAGTCAAAGGGGAGGCTTTCACATTTGGGAGTATGGTCCAGTATGTCTGTGATCCTGGGTTTCAGTTAAATGGTCCTGCTAAAAGGACATGCCAGGCTGATCAAAAATGGGATGGAAATGAGCCTATATGCATTCCCATATCTTGTGGTCAAGTCCCCAGTTTAGAGAATGGTCAAGTGACTGGAAAGGAATATACATTTCAAAAATATATTGAATACAGCTGCAGAGAAGGTTTTGTGTTAGAAGGAGACCAGAGGAGAGTCTGCCTTGCAGATGGAAGCTGGAGTGGAAGCACACCAGTATGCCGAACAATCGAGTGTCCTGTACCGTCAAAACTTCTTTATGGGCAAATTAGCGGGTTAGAATTTGGCATTGGGAAAACAATTGAGTATCATTGTGATGAAGGTTATCTGTTGCATGGTGTATCTTCAAATCTCTGTCATGCTAATGGTACTTGGGATAAAGAGGCTCCATCTTGTGAGCCAGTCAACTGTGGGCCTCCTGAGGATATCGCTCATGGCTTCATGAATGGTTCAGTCTTCACTTATGGGGCATCTATAGAGTATATTTGCTTTCCTGGTTACGAGTTGCAAGGAAATCCAGTGAGGCATTGTATGTCTAATGCTTTATGGAGTGGAAAACCCCCCTCTTGCCTGTTTTGTGAATGCCCTATGCCAACCATCCAGAATGGGGTAGTTAAAGGCAACAACTTTGGCTGTGGTAAAAGAATCACGTTTCAATGCATGGAAGGCTTTAAACTGCTAGGGCCTTCAGAAATCACCTGCGAAGCTGCCAATAGATGGAGCTCTGGCTTCCCACACTGTGGGCTGATCTCATGTGGTTCTCCACCAACAATCCCCAAGGCATTCATCAATGGGAGCAGCTCTGTCAACCAGAATGCCATAATCTATAGCTGTGAGTTGGGCTACGTGATGCAAGGGAGTCCTGAACTGACATGTACAGAGAAAGGAATCTGGAGTGAGCCATATCCACATTGTACATTACTGACTTGTGGGCCGCCACCTTCAGTGCCTTATGCAGTTGCTTTTGGAGATTCACAAGCCTATGGGAGTAAAATACAGTACAGGTAAGAAACATCTATATATGTTTGCCTGAGTATAACCAACATTGCAAACATCTAGTTATCAGGAACTTCTCAAATACCCCTGTTTTTTCACTCCCTAAGCTATATGTAGTTTGGAAACAGAATGTAATAGCAGAATGGTGTGTATCAGCTGCAGAATTTTATTTGTCAACACTCCCTAAAAAGGGATCCCACCAGGAAGATGGGAATGAATGAAAAAAACACAAGAGTATTGTTACCTATATTTTCAGTGAAGTTTAAATTTTATTCTTGAGTAATTGGGAAGATGAGAAAACATTACCCCATTCTTAATTTATTGCAAAGAATACTAAAAAAATTAGATCTCTTGGGAGGCTTCTTCGCCTCCACCAGAGATCTCTAAAAATACTTATACTGTACAGTGGAACCCTGCATAACAAATGCTTTGCATTGCAAAAAAATTGCATAGCAAAGCGTTTGTTATGCAAGGGCGATATACCACATAATGGGGGGGGGGGGAGAGAACATTCATTATACGAGGTTTTCAGTAGCCGGGATATACCCGCTCAATGGGAACCCCAGTTAACAAACTTTTTTTTGTTATGCGGGGTGCCGCCAATAGTGCTTCGCATAATGAAAAAATCTGCATAATGAAGCGCTCTATGGAACAGAGGTTTTTCATTGTGTGGGTTTCTACTGTAATTGTAAGTCTGTTTCTCAATCAAACCAAAGAAAGTTTACTTGTTACTAGGGGTACATAAGGAATATACATTATTCAGCAATTTGTTTTTAAAAGAGAACAGAATACCTTTATTTTCCATATCTAAAATGTACCTATTACTGGTGACAGAGATGTGACTTGAATGTTTCAGATGTCTGGATGGTTATATGATGGAGACAGAAATGGATACATGCACATGTCAGGAAGATGGGCAGTGGTCTTCGGGTAGCATTTCCTGTTGTCCCCAAAAATGCCCCCTGCCAACAAATATAACTAATGTAATTATTTCTGGAACTGACTTCACTGTGAATAAGAGCATTATCCTATCATGCACAGAAGGCTACCTTTTGACTGGTGCAAACACATCCACTTGTCAGGTAATTATTTATCTTTCTTCTGTTTGTTTTTAAAAGTCCAAGTATTGTATTAATATCCTTGTGATGGGAAACATTCTGGTTCGTAGGGTATTTTTCTCTTGCTCCATTTATATATTGTAAACCAACCTGAGTAGTGCTCACATCAAAAAGTAATACTGTACCTCGCTTAAAGAGCATAATGTGTTCCACAGGATTGCTCTTTAAGTGAGTTTGCTCTTTAAGCGAAACACCATTGTAAATGACCAATTGTGGGGTGGGGGGATTGCGAACCCCAATTTATTTGTTAAGCGAGTTTTTGGTTGGCTTTATTTGTTAAGCGAAGCGAACATTCAGAGAAATGTCTGCTCTTTAAGCGAGTTACTCTTTAAGCGAGGCGCTCTTTATCCGAGGTTTGACTGTACGTATGTACGTACATACGTACATACGTACATTTATTTCAGCAGCTGTAATTACTGCAAAATGTTAGTGAAATCCATGAACATAACATAATTCTTATTCCAGGCTCCAGGCATTTGCAACCTACAGCCCACAGGTCAGACCTGGCCCCCAAAGCCAATTCATCCGATCCCCAACACCCTCGCCGCTCCTGGAAGTGGAAGTAAATGTGCACTGTGCATGCACAGAACACTGTACATGTGTTTTACTTCCGCTTCCAGGTGGGAGGAACCACATTACTGTCCCGATCAGCTACCCAGGAGATGTGGTCAGGCCCGCAGCCTGAAAACGTTGAGAATCGCTGTCTGATTCCATGATTGGGCATTGAATGTGTTCAGACTTCTCAATATTTTGAATAAAAATGCAGTTTAGCCGTTGAAAAGAAAATCTGCTCCTAATGTATGTTTATGCTTCATTATATTGCCATTTTACTATTGCTTTATTATTAATCCAACTTGACTAATAATAATTAAGGGACATCAAGTCAATTCTGTCTTACAATGACTCTTTCCAGGTTTTTTCTAGGTAGAGAATATTCAGAAGTGGTTTATCACTCTCTTCTCCTAGATGTACTCTGTGTTTGGGAAGCTTGCCCATGACTACACAGGCTGCCTCTTCTCACAAGAGGCACAGTGAGGACTCAAACTTCCAACTTCTGGCTCTGCAGATAGAGACCTAAAATACTGTGCTGTCCAGCCAGCTGTCCAACTTAGTCAAACCTAATTGTTTGTGTTTTTTTTTTAAAATGTATGTTTAGTATTTAAGAGTGAGCTTAAATGGACAAACAGGGATTGAACTTCGATCTCATGACATATGATCCAACCTTTGGCTAAATCCTGCTGCCTCTTCTGTGGTCCTTAATTCTTGTTACATTTTCATTGCTTTTAGATTGCTTACCAAGGCATGAATATATTTTATTCTCTCTATAGAGTAATGGTACCTGGGTGCCACGATTTTCAAATGATATATGCATACCTGTCTCTTGTGGAAGACCAGAAGCTCCAGAACATGGAAGTGTGGTTGGCAACAGATACAGTTACAGAGACACAGTATTTTATAAATGTGCATCTGGTTATGAGCTGGAAGTAAGTTGATGAACTCTTTCCGACTATTTAATATGTAGCAAACTTGCTATTTGGTAAGATGAGGACATATTTATTTATTTTTATATACAGTACTTCTATACCACCCAACAGGGACCCAACATTCCCACACTGTGTGATTTACATGTCTAAAATCAGATACACAACAGATAAGTAATAATAAGTATAAAATTACATTACAGTAAAACCATGCTGGACATTGTCATGAAAAAGTAAAAGTATTCTTATCCTCCATTATGGAGTATTGTGTCTGAGAATAAAAGAAAAACCCCTACAGTATGTGAAACTTATTAAAGTAGTTCAGTCCAGTTGGGTGACAGGAGAAGGTCTTTGAATGCCTTCCTGAAGAGAATGGTTTTGAGTTGTTATTTTAAATATATCCATGGAAGGGACCTGGCACAGCTTGGCTGGTAAGGTGTCCCATGGTGTAGGTGCTGCCACTGTTTGAGTGGACCAAGTGATGTGTACAAATGGTCTTTGAGAAAGATGCTCCACAAGATAGCAATGTTCTAAACCATATAGAGCTTTGTATATGTATGTTAATACCTTGTGCCAGACACAGAAGGGAATGGAAAGGCAATGTAATTGGGCCAGGGTTGGGATGGTGTGGTTGACTTTCTTCATCCCAAGGATCAGCCTGGCCACAGCATACTGGATCCATTGTAGTTTCCATATCAGGCACAAGGGCGCTTGTGAGGTTTCTTTGGTTCTTTACAGCAACTGCTTGAAAAATAAAAAGCAAGGAAACCCACCATTCTTCATCTGTGCTTCTGAATGCAATACACAGGGATTTATTTGATTTTATTTCTGCCTGCTATACCCTGTTAAAGAGGAGAACTATCTCAAAATAAGCAGAAAGGGAGCCCCATGTAGAGAGCATTACAATAGTCAGTTCTTGAGGCTATCAATGCATGGACTAGATTTGTTGAAGATCATCTGTTCTAGTAGGGGTACAGATGGGCAATCTAGCGTACAGTAAAACCTCTGGTTACGACGGAGGTCCGTTCCAACAGCCTCCATCATAACATGAAAAAAATGTAACCGAAAGCATCCACAGGGATGCTTTGAGAATGTAAAATACAGTCACAAATTGATCGTCGCAACCCAAAACAATTCCATTAAAAATTCGTAACCTGTGATGGCATTTCCATAGGATTTGCCATCATAATCCGCAGCAAACATACCCAAAGCAGTCATAACCCAAGGTTTTACTGTACAGTATTTGAAAGAAGGCAGATTTAGATGCTGCCACTATCTGTTGTTCTAGATTGAATGCCAGATCTAAAACAAACCCTAAGCTGCATACCTAGCCCATCCAAGGACAGCTCCTGCCAAGGTAGGGACCAGCCAGACAACCCCCTGCAACAACAGAGCCTCTTTCTTATCAAGGATTCAGCTTCAACTTGTTGTCTGTCATGTATTTCATTATTGAGGCCAGGCAATAATCAAGGCACCAGAGTTGTGTATCATCAACATTAATAATTTTGGAGAAAAACCTTTTGCTACAGGTAGATCAGAAAAAGTGATAGAGAAAATTATAGATTTTAATTTCAGGGGGATGCAATATGACGTGTCCCTCCTTAGGTACCACCCAGGCAGTTATGCTATCTTCCAATGCACTGCATTCCATCCTCTTTTACAGATTCCATGCCTTCTGTTTTGTCATCTTTGTGTTATTCATGAGATCCTAGTTCAGGATTTCCCTCCCCAAAAAAGTATTTTGTGTATGATCTGTGGACTTGGGTGATCCTTTGAAGCCTGGGGATGCCTTCTTATTGTGTGTGGACACTGCCATTTTGCTAATAATATTATGGTAATAGAATATGCCTATAGTTTAGTATTTACAATGCTGGAATGTCTGGTGCAACAAGTCAACAGATTTACAACTATTAGAAACCATGATGATTAAATTATTCTGTGCTACTGGTTTATCATCTTCCATTAAGCAATTGCCTTTTTCTCAAAGATGTTGTGACTCAGAGCACAGTTTTTAATGATAATTCAAGCCAATGGATAGCCTAATGCAGGTATGGCCAAACTATGGCCTGTGGGCCAGGTCTGGCCCCTGATACCAAATCATCTGGCCCACACCACCCTTGTCACTCCCAGAAGTGGAAGTAAAATGTGTCCATTTTACTTCCACTTCCAGGAGCAACAAGGGTGGCATGGACCAGATGAATTGGTGTTGGGGGCCAGATCTGGCCCATGGGCTGTAGTTTGGGCATCCCCTGGTTTAAGAAGAGAAAATGGCAGCTTAAAATCTATCTCAGCCTGTTGCAAAACAGATTGCAAGGTGTATTTCTTATTTCCACTCCTGGCAGGAGGAACCACGTGACCGGCCCGCCAAACCATGTGCCTGAGCCACTTAACCACATGACCAGCCCATGGCCCAAAAAGTGTAATGGGTGCTGAGTGCTTTCTTGTTTTCCCCCATTACTTGCAAATTTTTGCTACTCTTTATTTTTAAGCATATTTTTTAAATATTGTATTTCTTATTTTCTTTGCTTCTCAAATTATATGAGAATATGACAAAAACTTGATTATTTTGTACTATTTTTAATTGTTCTTTTGTCTGATAGGGTGATTCTGAACGTCTCTGTCAGGTAGATAAGCTGTGGAGCGGAGCAACACCTGTATGCAAAAGTGAGTTATGCATTAATTTTTTCTGCACATCAAACATGTATCAAACATGGCATTTTAAGAAGAATAAAATTGACTGTATTGCTATTTTTATCCAGGAAAATGGAAGATCTTTATACTATTGTTTAAAGATAATGCATTTTTAAGGAAGACTATGTAGACTGTCCAGTAATTAATTTCAATACATGTCTTGAAGTTAAAGTACTTTGGACATCAAATGAGAAGAGGATTCACTTGAGAAAGCCTTGATGCTGGGAAAGGTGGAGGGCAAAAGAAGAAGGGGCACAGAGCTGGCTGGGTTGAGGAAGATGGGGGAGGACAGGGGTGGCTAGTGGGCAATGGTCCACAAGTTTGCAAAGGGTCAGAATCAACTGTGTGACTGAACAACAATAACAACAAAATGCTAAGCAAAAGCTAAGAAGGAAGTCTGAGGAGTGGGAGGGAGGACACTTGTTTCTGTGTGGCAAACAAAATAAAAGAATAATCTCTGTGTTCATGTGCAGAAATATCTTGTGGGCCTCCTGAACCAATAGATAATGGCTTCATTCGTGGCAAAGGTTTCTTGTTTGGAGATGAAGTTCTTTATGGCTGTGAACAAGGATTTGAGTTACAGGGCCCAACCCGAAGAATTTGCCATGTTAACAAGAAGTGGAGCCCCTCAGCTCCTGTGTGTGAGAGTAAGTATAACTGGTGGGTTTGGACAGAAAATTGTCAAGCAAAATGTGCTGGACATGAGCAAATAATCTTTCATAGGACAAAGGTGCCCAAACTTTTTGGGTCACAAGCCAGTCATGTGGTTCAGGGGGCCAGTCACTATAGCCTGTGGGCTGGATCCAGCCCACAGGCCGTAGTTTGGACACCCCTGCACTAGGACATGGCCATTCCAACTTTCTTCCATTCCTCTTTTCCCTCCTGAACGCATGTTTTTCATGTTAGTGAAAGAAGCTAGGACAATATACCTCTCATCATATTGGGGAACATGTGTGGGAGGGTGTTATTGCACTCAAGTCATGCTAGTGGGGTTCCCACAGCACCTGGTTAGCCACCATGCAACTGAAATGTGGGACTAGATAGGGCTTTGAGCAGATCTGCTAGAGGAATTTTATGTTCTGAAATGTTTCAAGACAGGCAAGTGTAAAAGAAAGCACTTTTGTTTTCTTCAGGAATCCCTCAGTTGTCCAGATGGTCTTTGATTTGGTGCTAGACTGATCAGTGTTTTGGGGAACTGACGTAGGCTTCTGGGACTTGAAGTCCAAAAACCACAGATTGGGAAACACTGATCTAGAGCTTTACATTTCACTTTCTCCTCCCTTCCCCAAAACACTGAGATAAATGTTACTTGAATGTATTTGGACTGTCTTTCTTAAGTTGACTTGAGCTTACTGTCGTCCCTTAGTAAAATGAAGAAGAAACCCGTGGTTTTAATTAGCTACTTCAATTTATTATGGTGCTTCATTCAGAATGTAATGTAACCTTGGCCAAAATCCTAGTTGTAAAATACTGTCTGTATAAGGAAAATTGTATTGTACAAGCAGTTTTCCGACCATATCTTGGGTGTCTGGGTGTACAACCAAGCATTCAACCAAATGCATGATCTGCATATATTTGGATGTACAACTGACAACTGGAACAATCACACACATTAGTTATCCAATTTAGGCAATAACTTGTGCAAATCCAAAAGAATATTGACTTATTTAACTTAGTAGGATTCCTTTGTCAATCTCACAATGCAATTACAAAAAAAGTTATACCATTTATTCCGCATGCAGCTTTTAAAAACACAGAAGTCTTGTAAGTGATGCTATTAAGGCGGGGGTTCTCAATGTTTTCAGGTTGCAGGCCTGATCACACACACACCCCAGACAGCTGATCAGGCGAGTCACGTGGTTCCGCCCACCGGAAGTAGAAGTACAGTTGTATCTCGCTTAAAGAGCATAATGCGTTCCACAGGATTGCTCTTTAAGTGAGTTTGCGCTTTAAGTGAAACACCATTGTAAGTGACCAGTTGTGACTTCTGGGGGGAGGGATTGCGAACTCCGATTTATTTGTCAAGCGAGTTTTTGGTTGGTTTTATTTGTTAAGCGAAGCGAACATTTAGAGAAAATTCTGCTCTTTAAGCGAGTTACTCTCTAAGCGAGGCGCTCTTTATGTGAGGTTTGACTGTACAATGCGCCCACACGTCCAAAGAACTCTGCCTTGAATGCATTTTGCATATGTTTGGGCATGTTTTACTTCCCCTTCTGGGAGCTTGAGGCTGGAGTGGGCCGAGTCCAGCCCACAGGCCATAAGTTGTGAATGCCTGTATTAAAGCATATGAGGCTCCACTAACCATGCTTTGCTTAGTTAGTTACTTAATTATTTTTATTTGTTATAGTTATATTCTGCCATTCTTCTAGCAAGCTTGAGATGATGTACATAGTTTTCCTCCTCCCTTTCTTATCTTCATAACAATCCAGGAAGTAGGGTAATTATTGGCTGAGTTTTTAGGCTCATTAGGAGTTTGAACCTAGATCTCAGGCTATTAAATTAAAAAAAAAACTCTTCTGGTTTTTATCCTGCATCAATTTTGCTTTAATTTTATTTAGCTGTAAGTTGATGATAGTTTTAATTTAAATGAGATCTTATACTGCATATTAGAAATAACAACTACTGTATAATAACATGTTAAAGTATCCAGAGGCAAAGTAAATTCATGCCATTATTCTGCATATGAGTGTGAAAGCACAGATCAAGTTCAAAGTCTGCTACATTTGGAACTTCAATGAATTCTTTAAAAGTGAAGACTGGATAGCCAGTTTAAATATATCAACAAATGCCCCAAACTTGATCAAATTTTTAATATCACAACTTTTATATTGATAATTTATTGTAAAGAAGAGAGTAATGTTTTTCATAAGAATACTAAATTAGAAGAAATACCAAAAAGCTCATGAAGTTGATTTTTTCCCTTGTTTTTAGGTATAAGATGTGAACCCCCTCCAACAATAGAAAATTCAATTTCAATCTCCATTGAAAATACATATAGGAGTATAGTTTCCTTTGTATGCATTTTTGGATATCATCTGGTTGGACCTGGCAATATCACCTGCTTGGCAAATGGATCATGGAGTCAACCTCTTCCATCCTGTGAAGGTGAATATTAGGTTCTCTTTTGTCATTATGCGTGAGCTATTAATTGACATGCTGCTGAGATCGCTAGTGATAGTTTCCTGAATTCACACCTTGGTCAAGATCTAGTGGTTGTACTTCTGGTTTTGACATCAGTCAAAATATAAGTTCTCTCTCTCTCCCAGAAAAAGAACAAACTTGACAACTTTATTCTAAAGATGGTAAGAAATAATTCAGTTTCTTTTCCTGGTTTTCAGTGCTCATCTCTGTTTATAGCCAAAGAGCCAGTGGACTTGATCCACAAAAGCTCACATTAAAATACAGCAGTTTGTCTTTAAGGTACCACAACATTTTTGTCTTTTTGTTTTGTTTACTCTCTGATATGCTTAGGAGGGAGGAGAATGTTTAGGAGAAGGCTTAGGAGGGAGTAGAATGCTTATTCTGGCAGAAGTGCCCAAATCCAGCAGAAGAATATGCTGGTGGATCTTGGCTCTGGTCCTCATTTCTGAGCCAGTAAGAGATTCCTAGAATCATTCTAGAAATTCACATACAAAGAGGCTGGGATAGTTGTTCACAGATGTTTGGGACAGCCCTGACAGATATGAGTTCCTTCAAGTAGCTCTAGATATTTGATGGTTCTTTCTCTTTGGATATAGATTGACATTGCAAACTCTATTCTTATGTTTTTATTGTTATTTTTATTTGGTTGGTTGGGGGGGAAATTGCCCTAACTACTGTGCCGTCTTTTAGAAACCAGATGTGAAGATCCAGAATTTATCGAGAATGGGAATGCGATCTATGAAAACAATACTGTTGGCAGCAGAGTTGCATATTACTGCAACAGAGGATACACGTTGGAAGGGGAGCCCATTGCAGACTGCACAGAAGCTGGAACTTGGAGCTATCCAATACCGCTATGCAAACGTATGTAATTTTGAAGGCTGGCTGTGTTTTAATTGAGGGATTTGCTTTTTCAGAAAAAAAAATTGGAATACTTTCCCCCCAGTAATATTTACCTTGTAAGGTAAGCTGCAGTAACATGTATCTTATAAGACAGGGGTTCCCAACCTTTTCAAGCTGAGGGCCGGGTCATACTCTCTTAGTCAGCTTCGAGGGCCAGATGACCATTTTGCCTTGCATGCATGATGGGGGGTTGGGACATTTTGTCCCAACAGCTTCAAAATGGTGGCCATTTTATTTCTTAAATGCCTTGGAGGAGGGGCATATGAAATGGTGCTACAGGCCAGATCTGGCCTGTGGGCCTTAGGTTGGGAAGCCCTGTTGTAAGGTAAATGTATGTTACATATATCTATAAAGAAAGGTATATAGGCTTAAATTCACATTTATCTGTTAGGAAAAATGTATAGATTTAAATTAACATTTATCTGTTAGGTAATGTATATAGCTTAAATTCACACATTTGAATTTTTCCAAGAATTCAGATATTCAGAGCAGCCACTGAAAGCAGTGATCTATTGGTAAATTTGGAAGTGCAGTCCCCATAGCCAAACATCTTCCATAAGGATAGTCCAAAAATGTAGGCAGCTCAATCAGTCCATATTAACAAATGAAAAGTAGGTCTTTTGTACAATGAATGGTTCTTAAATGCTCTTTTTAAAAAAAGCCACTATCAAATACTTTGCATTACAATCCATTTGTCTCCCACTGACGGTGAGGATTGCAGCTGTGTTAATAGGGAACAGGAAACCCTGATTTGGTGGTGGATAATGTCATAGGTCAGGCATTCGCAACCTACGGCCTGCGAGCCAGACCCAGTCGCCATCACCAATTCATCCGGCCCCCAATGCCCTCTTCATTTCTGGATGCAGACGTAAATCATGCCCCATGCATTCTGCCCATGTGCAGAGCACATTTTACTTCTGTTCCGGGTAGGAGGAAACACGTGACTGGCCCAGTCAGCTGTCCAGGAGGTGTGGTCAGGCCCACAACCTGAAAATGTTGAGGAACACTATCATAGGTCCTGTTATTTGGAAGGTCCTGGGGCTTCAATTCTGTAAACCCTACCTTCATTAACATTTCATTTATTTACTTTAAAAAAAAAACCTTTTGATGCAAGCACCATTCAGAACAGCTCACAATATGTAGAATGTACAACACACATATATAAACAATCAGCATACTAAACATCCAAAGATAACAAAAAATAACTCAAGGAGACAAATCAAATAGCATCAGACCATGACGATATGTTGAAAGTACACAGTACAGTATCAGCAACAGTAACATAACATCTTCTCATCACCGTAGCAGCTGAAACGCCTGTGCACTATATTAAAATATTTTTTCATTCAATGCATCTAGCACATTAGGAGCCACCTACCTATGTAGCACAGCTTTCCATAATCCCTATTAAATTCTTTTTGGGTAAGCACTTTGCATTTTCTGTCTTCTCCCCTATCCAGCATAGTAGTCAGAAACATTTGCCACAATTGCCTAGTTAAGCTTAGGAAAGCCAAGTTGTCCATCATGTAAAATATAATTGATCAAACTTTCCAGTCTTTTTTTAAAAAAAGATCTCTATGCAGTTTTTTCCAGTAAAAACTGGAAGAGGTTGAAGCCTATCACAGTATTGAAACAACTGGCTTCCAATTCATTTCTAGCCATAATTCAGTCTACCTGAGTTTGTTTTTAAAACCCTTTACTCTTTAGGACACAGGAACTTGAGGAAGCAACTAGTATTATATAAACCTGCTTATACATTAAGGCAGGGGTTCTCAACCTTTTAGCGGCATGGGCCAGAACATGTCCCCTCAAACAACTGAGCGGGCCGGGCACATGGGACTCTCCACCATAAATACTGCTGTAAAATGGAGGGACATGTTTGTGCAGGCATGGACATGTTTACAGCTGTTGCAAACACTTCCACTTCCAGGATTGTCAACCCAGGCCAGATTAATTGCCGTGGGCTGGGTACAACCCATGGGCCATAGGTTGCAAACCCCTGCATTAAGGTTATCTTTGGAGTTCTTACCCAGGTATCCACGTAATCTGAACTAAAATGAATGCAGACTGGACAGAGGATCTTCACAGACCACCTTCAGATGAACTCATTAATCAAGCTTTTTCAGAGAGTTTTTAACTGGGGGCCCTGTGCTTTTCTTAACGACATCAGCTCCGCTCATAGTGTGGTAGTAAAAATTTTGGCTGTCCACCACTGCTTAAGTGTAATGGTCTTTTTATATTATAATATAATTTATACAATTTTTTATATTTTAATTAAATTTATGTATTGTAATCCTCCCACCATTTTGAAAGCTGCCTTGGGTGTTTAAATTGAGGGTTAGTTTCTGGAGCACTTTAAGAGTAGGGTTTTTCCCACAGGAGAATAACACAAAGAGAATCAAACATCTAGTTTAACTTGCTCCACAGCCTTAGAGAAATTTCTTTTATGCTCTAAAAAGACTCTAGAGGGATCCAGCTTAGATGCTCCTGCATGGTATATTATGTGTTACGTAAAGGTAAAGGATTCCCTTGCTCGAAAGCCGGTCGTATCCGACTCATTGTTTTCATATAAGTAGTGCATCAGTTAGAAATAGATCCTAATTCTCTTGGCAATATCATATTTCCCAGCATATAAGACACATGAGAGTATAAGGCTCTGTTTTTCTGGTGTATTTTAAGGGGGACGTGCGCTAATATGCTGGCAAATATGGTATTTGCTGGTGTATAAGACGCATCGGAGTATAAGATGCACTCTGGTGTATTTTAAGGAGGGAAATGTGTCTTATATACAGTAATTTAATTAAGTAATATGGGCAGTCAGGGACTGCAGTGGCTTAAGTGGTTAAGATGTTGACTGGAAGGCCGGCAAGTCAGCAGTTCAAGACCTGAGTACTGCACAATGGAATGAGCTCCCGTCTCTGTCCCAGATCTTGCCAGCCTAGCAGTTCAAAAGCAAAAAATTGCAAGTAAATAAATAGGGACCACTTTGGTGGAAAGGTAAACAGCATTTCATGCCAGTCATGCCAGCTACATGTCCACAGAAACATCTGCAAATGCAGACAATGCTGGTTCTTGGGCTATAAACAGAGATGAGCACTGAACCCTAGAGTCAGATATGACTGGCTTTCAAGCAAGGGTGACCTTTACCTTTACTAATATGGACCGTGTGATACCAGTCCTTTCAAGTCCATCTATCTTTGCTTCTTTGCTCTTACACAGCGAAGCCATGCCCTGTGCCTTTTATAATCCCAGAAAATGCTCTCCTATCAGAGACAACTTTTTATGTTGGGCAAAAAGTCTTTATCAGATGCAGAGAAGGCTATCAACTTCGGGGCCCTTCTGTCATTACCTGCAATCCTGATGAGGCCTGGACTCCAACAAGAGCCAAATGTGAAAGTAAGTACCGTACAGAAAACATTTCTTTATTTTCACCTTTATTGGAAAGAGCTTGTGGCTTTTCTTTCCAGTGAAGATATAACACAAAAGACACACAAACACATAAAAGGATTGATCAGTCATCAACTGCAGCTACCCGGGTGGCTTAGTGGTTAAGATGCTGAGCTTGGAGACTGGAAGGTCAGGTTTCAATATCCAAGGGCTGCACTTGGGGACATGAAAGGAGCCTCATTCAGGTGTCCCCTAAGCAGAGTTTCTCCAGCAAAAATCCTTTCAACCCAAAGTAATTTCTGACATGAAATTATTATAGTCGTCATTATGAGTCAGGCGGGTCTTGACATAATATCTAGTCTTTTTACTTGGAAGGCTCTGTTGTATCCCTGTGCCATTCCTGTCAGGAAAAAAACAGAACAGCCAACAGGCATGTGCAATCCAAGTATCACTGTGTAATTGGCTCCTGCATGTACATGTAACCAAAATATAGAGGATATAGCACCAAGAGTAGTAGAGAGATGATAGATGATCTAACTGCCATACTCTGTGGCTGGGCCATGCAGTTGTCTGGTTATCTGCTCCTTCATTTATACTACACACAACACAAACATAAGGGTTAAAGAAGCATTGTGGAAACAACACAATTTGAACACAGGCATATATTTTCATACATCTCCCTTCGTCTTTCCTGTAACTTCTTTTATTCCTCCCTCTCCCGTTCTTTCGGCTGTACAGAATAAGAAAATTAGGTTATACTGTACTCCTGAAAAAAATTGGAGAAACAAACAAAATTATCCTTTCCCCAGAATTCAAGATGGAAGAGAAGTTAATTTCATTCATCAGTGCCTGTTTATTGGGACGCTGAAATCCCTTGAGACTTGTGAGGCAAATTGCATCTTGCCCCAGAAAGTCAAAGAGATGCTTGCAACATGTTTTGGTGAAATAAAATGCACATGAGGTCAGAAACTTCAGGGGTCCATAGTGTTGTAGCCAGGGGATCGCTTGCCTCCCTCATTTGAACAGCTCCAATAGCTGCAAGCATGTTTCCAGGACCAATTCAAAGTCCTGAACAACTTGGATCCACGCTACTTGAACGTTTTCCTTCATGAGTCTGTCCAGGTTTTGAAATCATCAGGAGAAGCTTCTCTCTCCATCCCATCACCCTCACTGGTCCCTTTGGCGAGGGGATGAGAGAGGGCCTTGTTTCTGCTGGCATACTTTGGGACTCCATGAGAGGCCAGATGTAGGCAGGTAAAGACTTTTTTCTTCAGGCAGACTTTTTCTCAGTGACCGGCTACTTTCTTCTTCCTCCATGTCTTGACCAGACATGAAACTGCCAAATTGACGGTTAGTTTATTCTGCAGTTCCTTTAATCTGACCTAGTGTGAGAAAAATTAGGTGGCAACACAAGATTGTAGTCACCAGGGTACGCCAAATTATGATTCAAAACTTCCACAATCTTCAAAGATGCACTTTATTCTCTCTCTCTGTGTGTGTGTGTGTTCATGTGTGTTTGTGCATGCATTCTGTTTTTGTTCATTTGTCCCTTCCCCTTCTGGTTTATATACTATTTGTTTTTCATATTGTAAGCTACCCTGGATCCTGTTGAGGAGAAAGGTAGGTATAAATATTTTTAAATGAACAATGATGAATACGTAATAAATCATCCCTACATTTTATTTTATTTTATTTTATTAATATTATTTTTATTTTTATTTTTAAAAAAATATTACAACCAAAAAGAACATTAATACAAATACAGGGTATATCCATCACCCAGGGGACATCAGTACTTTTCCAAAACAGTTACTCAAACCAACTGAACATATTAACATAAAGTCAGACATGTGATCCATGTATAAAACATATGCAGAAGTAGAAGTGGATATCTTTTCTGGATCACTAAATTAAAAAATCATTGTGAGCTTTCGTGGTTCATGATCACTTCTTCAGGCATGTATTCAAACGTTTGTGGCATGATGCTGAGTTGATGTTCCACCCCCATTTTTCAAACACAGGAAACCAGGCCTCTGAGGAAACCAGGCAGATATATATCAATAAGGAAATTATGTGTGTAGAGGTTTTTTTTCATTGTTTTGTTATTTTGTATATTTGTGTGTATTGTTGTTATTATTATTATGGTTGTAATTTTTAAAAAATAATTTAAAATTCTAAAATAATAAATAAATGTATACATTATGGAAAACATATATAATTTCCAAGCAAAAAGTAAGTCTGAAAGTCTGCTGCTGACAACGGGTGGGATTTGTTTATTTTATTTTATTTTATTTTATTTAGATTTATTATCCCACCCCAATCAGGCGAACCCGACCCACAAAAAAAAAAAAGATTACACAAATGAGTGCATTTGTTGGATGAGAACACCAGTGGCAGCCAAAAAAATTTGTTAAAATTAAGACTGAGTTATGAGGGAATTGCCATAATAGTTTTGTTGTTCTTTCTATTTAGAGATATCCTGTGGACCGCCTATTCATGTAGAAAATGCTTTAGTTCGTGGAATATTCTATCAATATGGAGATGTGGTCACCTACTCATGCTACAGTGGGTACATGCTGGAAGGCTCCCTTAGAAGTATCTGTTTGGAAAATGGGACTTGGACTCCACCACCAGCTTGCAAAGGTATGTGCTATTACAGCTGTGCAGTGTGGCCATTCTATACCTTCTTTACATGTTATTATGGAAAATAAGTTCACAAAGTTTGCCACAGTTGGTTGTGAATGTGAAATAAGCTCCACCTAGCATAGAGTATGGCTTGGCTTGGCTTGGCTTAGCTCTGCTCAAATGAAAAGTGAGACAGCATCTTCCAGGGAATAGCCTCCTGTTTTAAAGCCTTTTTTCAAAATTTACATAAAACAACAATGTTTTGTCACACCTTCAAGATTTGTATTATTCAATTAGTAGTTCATGCATGTCATTTTTCTCTGACCTCTCTGACCTCACTGTTTAAAGTCCCCATCCACAACCATGGTAATGTAACATACATGCAGCTAAAATTAACACTTCATGCACCTGATAAAGTAAACTGTGGCTTACACAATTTACATATGCCATGGTTAAAGTTGGCTTTTTTGGAATGGTAGCCATGTTCATCTGAGTATGAAGCATATCAAAGAGTAAACAAAACAAGACAAAAAGACAAAAAACATTGTGGCACCTTAAAGACTAACTGCTGTACTAATGTTAGCTTTTGTGATCAAGCATTATTAGCCTGCTATCATGTCAGCTCAGGGAAAGCCAATGTTTAAAGTTTGCAGCTGGATCTAACAAACTGTGAAAAACCTGAAAGTACCACAGACATCCCTATACTGTACATCAGTGGTTCCCAATTAGTGGGGGTACGCGAGATTGCATCAAGGGGTACGCACAGCAATCTCTTAACTAAAATATTAAATCCTTAAAAAGCAATAATGCAATAACAATTGCCAAAAAATTATTCAATTTAATTAAACGATCAGTAGGTAAGTCAATCTTATGCATCAAGCACTTTCTCCCGCAGCGGCGGTTTTTCCCGCGCCTCCCGCATCTCACATCACCCGATTGCGGCTGCCCCCATTCCTGCCTATTTGCTCGTCATTGTCAACGTGCACATGTCACATTAATGAAACATGTGTTCTCTGTCATTAGAATGTCTTTTGGTGATAATAAGTATAAAATACACCTGATTTCATTTTTTATTTAACGTTCCTGCAATAAGGGGTACGCGATATTTAATGTTCCTGCAATAAGGGGTACGCAAGTTTGAGGTCTTTCTTGAAGTGGTATGTAGAAAAAACTAATTGGGAACCACTGCTGTACATCAAAGTAGGCACAGTGTGGGGGTCTTTGTGGACCCTCCCCAGCAAACTGTATTGGCCCCTTCCCAAATCCCCAAGTAACAGGAAGTCTATTTCATTATTTTAAAAAGAGCTTTGGAGATTGGCAGTGAAAAAGAAGTTATAGAGAGGTCTGATCATAATATGGTGTATCTACCAAAAAAAAAGATACGTATCAATTATTTATTCATTGAATGTTTCTAATTCAGGTCTTGCTACCCCAAGTAATGAAAAGAAAAGGATCAAAGTCATAAATGGCATAAAAAGCCTGTGTTCTCTTGCTTCATATCACAACGATTTTTTAAAAGAAGCATGTAATAATTAATGCACACTATTTGTTTAATAAAAGACCTCTGGCCCTCAAGCGTTTAAAAGGTCTACATCACAAGCAGCATGGAAGCCAACAGTATCAATGACTCAAGCCATAGCCTCATAAAGCCTTTATCCCCATCATCAATGAACTTTGTTTTAGATATGATAAACATTTTTAACACAATTGCAGTGGCTCAGTGGTTAAGAAGCTCGCCTTGTTAGCTGGAAGGCCGGCAAGTTGACAGTTTGACACCTGGGTATTGCATGACGGAATGAGTGCCTGTCTCTGTCCCAGCTCCTGCCAACCTAGCAGTTCAAAAACAAGAAGTTGAAAGTAGATAAATAGGGATCACTTGGGTGGGAAAAAAATCTTGGGGACATGAAAGGAGCCTCATTCAAGCATCCCCTGCGTGGAGTTCCTCCAGCAAAAATCTTTTCAACCCAGAATAATTTTTCACATGAAATTTTTAGCACCCAGTTAAGGATGTACGAATTATTGAGTGTTGTAAGCATAACCTTTGCTCTTAATTTTGAACATTGTAATCCAGAATTTCACCTGAGCAAAGTTTATATGGCGAACTTTGGCTGTCGTTTAGCCCCACATGAACCAGAAGTAACCCCATGCAGTTATGACAGCAAGACTTCATTTGTGCAATGCTAGATCTTTCTGAGGCTCACCAACAGTGTTTTAAAAAGTGTTAAGTAGCTTCCATCAAGCCAACAGAAAGCCTCAGGATACAAATCTACTACTATTGGTGTTTCTACCATAGCAGGGCATCCTTCATGTATAGATGGGTCACAGGCAATTTAGAGTCTTTTGATTTCTGCAAAATGGCCCAAAGATCAGATATCTCACCTATACTCGTCTTCAACTGCTGCAGGGAAAGGAAGGGTACATGAAAAAAAGATGCAAATACCTGACCTAGCCAATAAAAATCAGCAGGAAATTTCAAGTGGACTAACAATGAACCACATCATCTCCCCTCTTTTCTCCTGAAAGTCCTCTTTAGGAGAACAACTGTTATAACCTATATTTCATCTTCAATAGTTATAGAACAAAGACAAAAAAAGCACAACAAATTTGTATTACAATATTTGTCATACACAGAATGCCACACCACCATTAAAATGCCATTTTAAATTAGTTTTTGTGTAAATTAGGCTTTTTACCCTAGATAGAGACACTCCTGTAGCTTTTTGCTTTATAAAATATTCTGAGCACCATATCATGTAAGATAAGTGACTTTGCTTTCTAGACAATGAGCAAGGGCAAAAATAGTTTTGCCATGGGTATACAATGATAGACGCTCTTCTTCCATGTCTAAGACAGATGTGAAACTGCCAAAATGAAGGCACCTTTTGGTGAGTTCAGTCTGCAGTTCCTTTTGCCCAATCTAGTGTGAGAAAGATTAGCCAGCAACACAAGGTTGCCGATACCAGGGTACACCGAATTGTGGTTCAAAAATACCACAATCTTTGAGGATGGCCTTTCTGTATACCCCACAAATGCACTGAAATGATAACTGTTGTAAACCACAGTGCATCCATCAGAGGGCAGCATATTGTATACATCTGCAAATGCAAATATGTGCAGTACTGTACACATCAACTTTGACAAATGTAGGACCTAAAATGTGGGTCAGATTTTTGTAATTGCTTTTCTCCTTCATTATTTTGGTAATATCTACAAAATTTTCCTTCTTTCTTTCTTTTTTCTTCCTTCCTTCCTTTCTTTTTTTCTTTCAAAGCATTCCACAGTTTAAGATTACTGACATACAGTAATACCTCGCATAATGAATTTAATTCGTTCTGCGAGGCTGCTCGCTATGCGAGTTTTTCACTATGCGAGTAAAAATTTTTTGTTATGCGAGTTTTCCCCATAGGGAAAGTCTGACTCACATAGCGAAAATTTTCGTTACGTAAGTCGGATCACTTTTTGAAAAACCCGCATGTTATGCAAGTTTTTCCCAAAGTGAAACACTCGTTAAGCGAGGTTTGACTGTACAATAATACCTCGGATAACGTTTACCTCGGATAACGCTAAAATCGCATAACGTTAAGTAATCTGTGGGGGAGGGGGAGAGAATTGCATCGAATAACGTTAAGGTCCTATGGGATGCATTGGATAAAAACCTCTAAAGCCTGTGCGGTTACAGTGTATCTCTATGGAGCTTTAACGTTATCCGATGCATCCCATAGGATTTTAACATGCATCAGATAACACTAAAAATTGGATAACACCAAGACTTGTGGAACCAAGGTTTAGCGTTATCCGAGGTTTTACTGTATATGAAATGTAGGTAAAATTCCAAACAAAACAAATGATTTGACTACTTCAATAGCATTTGCTTGGCCATTTACTTGACCTTCTTTTGTACACATAATAGGGCATGAATTGCATGCACATAAATGCTGTGCTGAAATATTTCTTCACGTTTACAGAAAATTTTCCCTGTGTCTAATTAGCCCCCCTTTACCTGATACAGTAATTCTAATAAGTGACTTCTAGGTGGTGCAGCCCGAATCTTGGTGTGAGGCACTCTTTAGCATCCATCCATTCAAGAAGGTGGGTTGTTTTCCACTCCAGGGATGAGCAACCCACAGCCCTGAGGGGAACCTGGGCTTCTGGGAATTGAAGTTCCAGAACACCTGGAGGACTATCCTGTTTCTCAACCTTGGGCCTCCAGGTGTACTTGGACTTCAATTCCCAGGAAGACCAGGCTCCCCTCAAGGCCAAAGGTTCCCCATCCCAGCTTAGCCCCTTCTAGTTTAACATTTAAAGCTTCTAAGTTGTGCAGAAAACTTTTCCTCAATTTTAGCCATTGTCTAGTGTTTTGTTGTCCATGAAGTGGGCAGGTTTGGTGCTATGCTACCTTATTTAGTTCATTATTTGCTAGCACCTCTCAATGTACTTCCAGAGAGACAATGTCAGCCACATTATACTTTTTCCACGGCGTTAGGCTTAAGGCAACCAGCAATAATCCTGCATGATTCAACTGATGTGGTAACTTGGCAAAGTGAATTGAATTGTTGAGGGTTAATCTTAAGGGAACACTTCATATCTTCATTAAAACTCATGCTTCATAAGATATGGTTATTTTAAGCAGTGAAAAAATCAGAATCACTATGCTTCGTCAGACATAGCTTTCCTAGGCAATGAAAGTTTGTATATATTTTTTCATAAACCTGTAATGCCAAGAATATTTTGAGTATTATCAGCCCTATAGTTAGATGGTGTTCTCTTTTTCAGCTGTTTGCCGATTCCCATGTCAGAATGGTGGTGTCTGTGAACGACCAAATGCATGCTCCTGTCCAGAGGGATGGATGGGACGTCTCTGTGAAGAGCGTATGTATCTTTTGCCTAATGATGCTAGAATTATCTATGAATTATATTCAATTTTTATTTATTTATTTATTAATCAAATTTATATCCCGCCCTCATCCAAAGACTTAGGGTGGCTTACAAAATTAAAAAACACAATTAAATTAATATATCACATTGCACTCTACCTAAAATACTAAAACATGTTTTCTTTAATAGAAGAGATGGTTTAACTGGAAGTGGAGGGCAAACTATAGGCATATGGTTAAGTACACAATTAGTTTTCCAACAAACTGAACTTAAAATCTAGGCTTGGCCATTTTTATTAGGAAGTAAATCCCATTGATTTCAGTGAATGTTACTTCAAGGTAAGTATAGTAAAGCTGTGGTTGATATCAAAATACAGTGGAACCAGTGGTGGGATTCAATTTTTTTTACTACCTACTCTGTGGGTATAATATGGTGGGCGTGGCCAGGGAGAAGCCCTGGGTTATTTCAAAACTTGGATAGGAAGGGTCAGCAAGAATTTCTGCTACTGGTTCTGTCAAACTGGGGCAAACCTGCTGAATCCCACCACTGAGTGGAACCCCAACTTAACAATGCCTCAAGTCACAAAAATCTCTCAATAAGAAAGGAAATCCCAAGAAAATAAAGTTTTAAGATATAAAAAAAATTGGAACTGATTAATTGGTTTTCAATGCATTCCTATGGGAAACCACACTTCAGGTTATGAATGTTGTTTTTTTCAATGCATTCCTATGGGAAATTCGAGTTAAGAATTTTTCACAATACAAAAAACCAGAGGAATTAATTAATTCCATAACTCAAGGTTCTACTGTTATTCTAAATATTAGGTACTTAGGATTTTAAAGTGATAATGTTTTGCCAAGCAACCATAAAAATATCATATGTTTGCATGAAACTTTTTTATTCTGTTACATTTATTTATTATATTTTAACCTGTCTTTCCATGAAAGATGTAGACAGCTAGAAAACATCATTAAAAACAAATTAAACGATAAAAACATTGAAATCATCTCAACAATCAATAAATGTTGATCTAAAAAGCCAGTTTCAAGAGACATGTCAGCTCACTCAAAGCAGTAATAGTAGAAACTAATCACAGCTCTGAAAGAAGTGTCTTCCACAGCTGAGGTGTAACATGGACTGAGAATTTACCTTTTCTAATTGTAGAGAATCTAAAGCCGTCTTCTAAGTCTGCTTCCCTTTAAGATGAGGAAGTTCAGCCAAAGGTGAGGCAGGCTCACATTCCCTTGCAGAGTCTGGCTTTGCGTTTGATTTGTCATAGCTCATTTCCTTACCTCCATGCTGACAATAATACTAAACCCTGAACCTCAATATTTAAGGACTGCTTTTATGCTCCTGGTCATTGCAGTCTGCCACTCTAGTTAACATTCTGACTCCCTTTTCTATGCAATGGAAGAGACAGCTGTCTAAATCCATCAAGGCTCACATTGAAGTGTGTGTGGGAGAGCAGATATAAGTAGTAAAATCCTAGGAGGTAATCTCTGAACTGCCTTTCTGATTTCATCAGTTTATAAAGGGGGGGGGTGTTTTAAATGTTGCAGATACCACAGGGTAAGGGCATAGCTATTGATATTTCATGCCACTTCTGGCTCAAAATCCCAAAAAGTTACTGGTTTAAAAAAATTCAGAATTGGTGAGCAGCATCTGATTTAACATGATAATCTGCACTAGCAGCCAGAGAGAAGAGTCTTCTTAGGCTTGCAAGACTGTCCTTTACCTGCATTGACCTGTGGTTACCTTTCTTCAACATCTCCACCTTAGTTAACTAGAATTAAAAATTCAGTTGTTTGTGCTATCTCAAATACAGTCAAAACTCACATAAAGGGTGCCTCGCTTAAAGAGTAACTCGCTTAAACAGCAGAATTTTCTCTGAATGTTCGCTTCGCTTAACAAATAAAACCAACCAAAAACTCACTTAACAAATAAATCAGGGTTTGCAATCCCTCCTCCCCACCAGAAGTCACAACTGTTCACTTACAATAGTGTTTCACTTAAAGAGCAAACTCACTTAAATAGCAATCCTGTGGAACACATTATGGACTTTAAGCAAGGTACAACTGTAATACTTATTTCTCAACAGACATCACAGTACTTTTTAAAATATGCCTAGGCCCTAGAATAAAAAACATGGAAATGATTTCTTTCAAAGAGGGAAGTGTGCTTAACTAACCATTTGGATTTTCAGTGGTTTAATCCACAAATGTACTTAGCTACTGGGTTTTCTATCAGAATGTTTGGATTTTTTTTTCTTCCAAGAAATTTCATTCTGTATTTGTGTTTATATTCAGACTTCTTGGCATTTGTAATGACATATTTCTTTACAGGACGGGTGCTCCAAATCTGCACTAGATCAGGTGACAGTTTAAACATGGTTATACTATACTGATACACTGACAAACCATTGTAATAATCATCTGTTTGGGTTTTTGTTTCAAGAAAGAACTATATGCAATGGAAGCATGAAATAACATGCACAACAACACTGGAAAACTCTGTGAAAACTATTATTTTATGTGATAGTTGTTTTGTTCTTAACTAAAAAATTTTTGCACTATACTGATATATTGCTAAAGTGCTTCAGCCCTGAAGGGTATTGATATCAACAGGCATCTGCAAGGGAAGCATTAAATAACTCTTACCCCCTCCCCCCTAAAATCATTATTATTATTTACAACTTACACTTACAACTTACATCTGGGAATTCATTCCCACTCTGGGAAGCTACCAACAACATATTAAAAACATCTTAAAATTCACACAATCATAAAATGACATCTTAAAATCACACATTTTAAAAAAAAGGGCCTAAATTAACAATGGGGGAGATGGTGAGAAGTCATTTCCCCCACCCCCGTTTTCAAACCCTGTGGTTTATTATCATGAACCAGGGCACCCATAAGTGGGTGAAAACAAGATATGCAAGAGAGTGCAAAAGGGCAGAGGAAAAATTGTGACATTGAGAGAGGACGGCAACAGGTAAGAAGGGAACTAAAAGAGAAATTTTGCTAATATCACCTCTGTGTGAACATTTTAAGTTTAGCATTGGGGGTGGGGATAATAGAAACCTTGATACATGAATCATGCATCTGACACAATCTGTGTCTACAGTACAGTGAAAATGAATAAAACAGAACAGACACTCTGTCTGGTCACAGCATGAGAAGCACAGTTGTTATGAGCTAAAATGTTGATTCGTGGGAATTGGCCTTAAGATGCACTCCATAAGGGAAAAGCTATCTGTAAATAAATTTATTCTACCCATTAACTACATTAAAGAAGGATGTAGTTGAGGATCTCAACCTTTCCTACATCACTTGGAGGATCCTGAATAGGGTCTCCACACACACACACACACACACACACTTCTCTCTGTACTGCCCTGATGTGCCTTGGTCAGCAGTGTTTGTATACATCTATTTGGAGCATTTCTAAATGAACCAGTCGACAATGTCATGCACATACTCTTGTGTTTCTTCATCATTTGGCTGATGTTTCAGTCATGTGGAGAAATTATTCTCATTGTTTTGCATCTTTAAGAGTTGTTTATTTCCTCTGTGTCTCTTTTCTGTCTTTCAGCAATTTGCATCCTCCATTGTCTCAATGGAGGTCGTTGTGTGGCTCCTTACCAGTGTGACTGCCCAGCAGGATGGACTGGATCACGCTGCCACCAGGGTCAGTCTGTCTGAAATGCTATGTCACACAATCTAAGGGTTCCCTTGCTTGAAAGCCAGTTGTATCTGATTCTAGGGTTCAGTGCTCATCTCCGTTTCAAAGCTGAAGAGCCAGCACTGTCTGCTTCTGCAGACGTTTCCGTGGTCATGTGGCAGGCATGACTAGATACCGGAACACACGGAATGCTGTTTACCTTCCCACCAAAGTAGTCCCTATTTATCTATTTGCAATTTCTTGCTTTAGAACTGCTAGGTTGGCAGGAGCTGGGACAGAGACAGGAGCTCATTCAGTCCAGCAGAAGCATAATCAGTACATTTTAAATGCTGGTCCTGAAAGGTAAACTCATTACCGAATGTCTAGTACCACAATTATTATTTTGCATTCATCTACTAACCACCTTTTAACACTACACAGAACCAAACTTCACAGAAATAGATCTGAATATCAAGCAGGGATTTTTGATCATTAAAAAGTGAAAAAAGCCACATTGATTTGTAATAATATCTGTTATACTAACCAACCATTGTCTACCTCTGTATCCCTACCTGATCATGGAGCCATGTACAAATGAATGCCATGAAGTCTCACTCTTATGTCTGATGTAGTGGAAAGCTGCCATTAAAATATAGTACAGTAGTTAGTCTTTAAAGTGCTACAACATTTTTGTCTTTTTTGTTTTATTTACTAGCTGATAATTTTGTGAAGGAGCTATTCAGGTTACTGGGTGGATAGCCTTTGTTTTATTCCCAACCATTGAGAGAAGTGGCAGTGGTTTAATGGTTAATATGCTGAACTTGATGACTGGAAGGTCGGCAGTTCAGCAGGTCAAGACCTGAGTGCTGCATTATGGGGTGAGCTACCTTCTCTGTCCCAGCTCCTGCCAACCTACCAGTTTGAAAGCAAAAAATTGCAAGTAGATAAATAGGCGCCACTTCAGTGGGAAGGTAACAGCGCTGGCTCTTTAACTGTAAACAGAGACGAGCACCGCACCCTAGAGTTAGGTACGACTGGCTTTTGAGCAACGGTGACTTTTACCTATTGGTAGAAGGCAGAGTTCTATGGGAGAAAAATAGTGTTATAGTACAAGAAAAATCTTGAAATCCATACAAGTCAAACCTCGCATAAAGAGCACCTCGCTTAAAGAGTAACTCGCTTAAAGAGCAGAATTTTCTCTGAATGTTCACTTTGCTTAACAAATAAAACCAACCAAAAACTCGCTTAACAAACAAATCGGAGTTCCCAATCCCTCCCACAATTGGTCATTTACAATGGTGTTTCGCTTAAAGAGCAAACTCGCTTAAAGAGCAATCCTGTGGAACGCATTATGCTCTTTAAGCGAGGTATGACTGCTTTCAAAGAGGAGTTGTAAAATGAGAAGAAGGAAAAACAGAAAAGTAGCATTTTTGAGTGCAAAACAATCCCTACAAACTGCTCACGGGAAAATCTGTCCAGTACAGGTACCTCACTTATTTCAGACAATGAGTACCTTTGCATTTAAAAAAAATATATTTTACCCTGAGAAGTGAAAGCACGTGCTTTAAATAAAACAAAACGCAATAAACTTCCCAGCAATCATTAAAGAAACATATTGGCTTGTAGCCCTGTAGATACTGAGCCACAGGAGACCAATATTTAGAGAGCACAATCATAATAGTTGTGATGCCATAATTTAAATGAATGTTAATTAATGCATTTGTGTTCTTTCAATACAGCCGTCTGTCAATCTCCGTGCTTAAATGGTGGCAAATGTGTACGACCAAATCGGTGCCATTGCATTTCACCATGGACTGGTCATGACTGTTCTAGGTAAATAGATAGTTTCTCCTAGCAGAGTTTTAATCTGAGAGAGAAGGGTGTGGCCTAAATTCTAGCTTCTGTATCCTTCAAAGATGGACAACATGACCTAGGGTCCACTAAGATTTGTACTGGTGTGCTCCCCCCCCAAAAAAAAAAACAAACACATTAGTTCTAGCTGCTTTCTGATTAGCGCTTAAATGGGACATCATCATTACTATCATGAATCTCCAAAGTTCGAGAGAATCCAGCCTGATGCACCAGAGAGCCAACAGTGGTGGGCAAATGGACCCGTGATCTGGGCTAGTAAAAGACAAATTCTTATTTTCTTAAGTAGGGCTGTGCAAGTCAGCTAGTAGAAGTCTGTTTGTTTGTTGAGGTTTTTAGTAGTCGGCCTTGATGTGAAGACTTTCTTTTAAAATTCCTGTTCAAACAAACTCTGTACCAGCCTCCCATTATCACTTTTCTACCCACCAAGACTGCAAAAAGATACGCAGTTGAAAATGCAAAGCCTAATTTTAAAAATTGATGTAAAACAATTTTAATTTTATTTCTGCTCAGCTTCCAGGTTCTCATATAAGGGTCTGGTTAGTGAAGAATGTCAAAATTGCCTTGTAGGACTTGTCTAGCTCCAAGCCAATGGCTACCAGCTTTGGAGAATGACTAAGATTCATTTTTCCTTGAAGGGAAGTTGAACCCTGCAACACAAACCATGCTAATGCAGGATGTTTCTCTCATATCCTACCAATGGACCCACTTAAACATGTATGAATTCAAGCACATGCAAACCCCATACGTGTCTGGTGCTGCATTCTGCTGCTACTCCAGCTTCTTGTAGTAAAAGTCAAACAGGAGGTATGAGATTTTTGGAAAAGATGCGGGAAACTGAAATTATCTCTGCTATCTACACATGCATCTTGAAGAAATAATCATTACTACTAAAAAAAAATCTCATATTGGCTGTATGCTGGACACATGGCACCTATTTGCAGTATAAGTTTCTGAGATGGACAGCAGTAGGAGCACAAAAGTTGGCATCTGAGCATGTATAGATAGACAAAGCCAGATACAGTGGAACCTCATAAAACAATCGCTCCATATAGCAACGAAATCACATAACAATTAGGTTTTGGGGGGAAGCTCTTGTACGATTCATCCCATAGGGGAAATCGCTATATGATGCATGCATCGTATAGGAATTGTTTTGTACAACAACGAGCCCCGTGGAATGGATTAAAATCATTGTACCACTGTATTTTCATGATTGAGTATACTTGGGTTTTTTCTCATATTGAATATTATGTATCTCTTTTGTCTCTTTGCCTGTATATTTATCTAGGAAAAGGAAGAGTGGATTCCATCACTTTTAACATCAAAGCAACTAATACGAACATTCTGATTCTAATCCAGTGGCCCCTGGTGCTGCAGGCACTGTAAAATCAAATCGGTTTGGGTGTGAGTGTGTGTGTTTAACTACGTGTTCAATGTTTTTTTAAATTTTTATTATTATTATTTCTACTGTATTTTCATATATTTTTATTGTGAAAGGGATCACTTTTTAAAAAAATTTCCACATACAGAAGTAGAACAGTCAAGCTGAATATGCTGCTGTCAGTACACACAAAGGTGTGATTAATGTTCTGCGTTGAAAGAGAATAACTTACAACCTTTTTACATTACCATTTCAAAGTTCTGGGAGCAACTTTCTTGTCAAACAAGATGCTGGAGTTTTAGGACCAAATTTGATCTGATGGCAATAAATGCATGTTTCTTTTCATCTGTCTGTCCCCATTTATATACAATATATAGAGAAGGAGCACTTGACACACTGTGCTACTGATTCCTGTACATTCTCTTCCAGCAATGACTGATTCCTGTCCCTTTTCTTCATTCCTGATTGTGATACTGGAATCAAAACAGGAATGAAGAAGAAGAGGATCTGCTTCATGGTGAGAGAGAGAAGATAGAAAGGGACTGAAGAATACAGGTTCCAGGGCAATAGCCAGGATTATAGATGTGGGTAGGCGAATATTTTTTCAGAATGGTCAACAAAGCCTCTTTCCAATGCATTCCTATGGGAAACCATGCCTTGCCAGGGTGGGCAAACTGCTAACTTGCGGTGGGCCCCACCCATCCTGGCCCCCTCTGGGTATGGCCCTGGCAGGTTTTGGTACATCTCTTGTATGTGCTCCTTTATTCTTACTGTATGCACCTCCTCACACAGATTTTATGAGTGAGTGACATATAATGATGGTTCTGTCAGATTTTGTTTTGTCCTTTCTGGAGTCAACCTTGGGCCCCTAAATATTCCCTAGAAGCCTCTAGCAGCAGGTCTACTGACTTGCTTTTGGGAATTGAAGTTGAAGAACACCCAGGGGGCCATGGTTGAGAAACCATGGCGTATGTAATAATAGATACTGTGGTCTAATAAAACTGTTAAACTAGTTGGCTAGGACCTGAAGATGTGCTTAAGGTATGTGTCTTTTTTTTCCTTCACAAAGAAATTAACATTGCCGCCCAGTATTGTAACAGGCCACCTTTATCTCACACTATGTGTCATAGTTTTCCATGTCTTTCAGAAAACTGCTATTTGAAAAATGCAAATGCATCTCATCCTTTCATTTTTATGCAGATCCTCCTAAAACTCAGTAGAAGCGCTTTTTGGATGTGTGCCATTAGTTGTACCTGTGGGGTAGAAATGGGAAATTGCAGGTGTGACTAGAAAATGTCTTTCTGAGATACATTTGGTGTTTTCTTTAATATATATTCAAACTTGTTTTACTGAGAAGATACATGTTATTTTAATGTACATTTATTGTCCAAATATTTTAAAAACATTTGCATATAGATTTAGTGTTGGGTTTCCTTATCTGGTGTTGGCTTATCATTTTGTTAAAAATGAAAAAAAAACAAAAAACAGAACAAGTGGAAATGAACTCCTTATTTGCCGGTTAGTTATATTTCTTCATTACAGCCCATTACTGAGCAAGACATTCTGTCATTTCACTTTGAAGCTGGTAGCTAATATTTTGTTGTTTTGGAGAGAAAAAATGTATTTGAAAGGTGTAGTATAAATCTGTACTGCTACACAATTTTCCCCTTCAAGTACTGCTGCAAAACAAATTTATTTGTGAAAAAATACTTTATGTCCCAGTTCAAACCAGCTAATTGTTGCCTTGGTGATCCAATCCAAAACATTGCAACAGAATAAGTGCAGTGAAGAGTTTGTGCATTTAAGGAGAAGGCAAAATAATTGTGTGTCTCCCCAATCTGAAAGACGATGATTTATCCATTATGATTAGAACATCTTATAAGCAAACCTAATTATATAAAGCAGGAGTTCCCAACCTAAGGCCCATCGGCCAGATCTGGCCCATGGTGCCATTTCATGTGCCCCCCACCCTCCAAGGGTATTCAAGAAACAAAATGATTGTCCCTTTAAAGCTGTTGGTACAAAATAGCCACCCCATCATACAGGAAGGGCAAAATGTTCATCCGGCCCTCGAAGCTGACTGAGAGAGCGTGACCCGGCCCCCAGTTTCAAAAGGTTGGGAACCCCTGATATAAAATGTCACAAGGACTCTGATTTTAAGTTCTTGTACCATTGTTTTACTAATTTTCTGCTTTTGCTATTACAGCAACAGATAAGAATCTCCATAATATAACATTTCAGAGAAGAAACAAAACAAGATAAAATATTGTGATACCTTTAAAGATTAACTGTTATAATTTTAATTCATTCAAATCCACTTCCTCAGACATGGAATCATTTATGGCCCTGAAGAGGGGTGGGGGCAATGGTTGGTTAGTAGACACACTTTGATCTACAAAATGCCACATTGATTCACACAATTTGCAACATGATCAATAAAAACACATGTTACAAATATAACCCTTAGTCTTTAAGGTGCCACATTGTTATGTCTTTTTGTTTGTTTGTTTGTTTGTTTCTAGTCTGAAATGTTTGCATAGACTAATACAGCTACCACCTCAAAAACCACAGAAAGAATACAATGCACGTGGAACCTAAGATATAGTGGGAAATTATCACTAATATTTTGAAGTTATTTCAAGAACCACAGAAAATGCTTTAAGAGGGTTGACAGTTTCATAATGTGTTATAACATATTCATATGCATATAGTATATGCAGACTAGTCCTATGTGTTTTAATCAGAAAAATTCCACTGAATTCAAGGGAAGCTTATTCCCAAATTTGTATAGGATTTTAGTCTTCAGAGATCTTAATAAACGTGAAAAGAAAGCAAATTAAAACAAAGCTATTGTTTCATAATTCTTGTAGAATTTCCATTTTTTGCACTGTTAATGTATTCTATGTAATTTTCTCATTCTTGTGATGTCCTGGATCTTACTCTATGTTGGGAAGGCCAATAAAACAGATAGAACATGCAGAGGAGTAAAAATGAAAACCTTACACTTCGTGTACTTTTGAGTTAACATGGGTAAACAAACAGGATTCAGAAGTACCACAGAAAGCCTGATGTTTGTGATGCCTATAGGAAAAGGTTGGATGGGGAAATGAGATTTGCAGTACTAAATCTTCAGAAGAATTATCATAACTTCTACATTTTTTAAATGCAAGAAATGTATTGTTATTCATCGCACCACTTGGCATGTGATTTAAACTTCTGTGTGATGCACTTTACATTGTAAATAAAGTTGCACCCCCATTTATTACCCATTATGTTAAACTGTATTTCTGGTCATTGTTCCCTAGTAGCTGTTTTCTGATGATCCTGACAAAAGGTCTGTTTTGCAGCCTAGGCTGAAGGCAGACTAATCCATCTCCCTCCCAGCAGCTACCACTAGACCTCTTTAGGCAAGCTGCAGCCTCTTACACCCACCCTTCATCTTTCAAACAGGGCTGACAAGCCTATGATTTTAATGCAGAAAGAATGTGGTGTCTTTATAGGCCATTAATTTCTGGAACTTTTCTTTATCGTTTCCCTACCCTGCCTGAAGAAGTGATTTTGAATCACAAAAGCTCTCAATGTTTGATTTTTTTAAAAAAAATGATTCTGTAAATCAGGGGTTCCCAACCTAAGGCCCATGGGCTGGATCCAGCCTGTGGTGCCATTTCATATGGGCACCCCACCCTCCAGGGGCCTTCAAGAAACAAAATGATCACCCCTTTGAAGCTGTTGGGACAAAATGGCCACCCCCATCATGCAGTCAGGAAAAAAGAGCCATCGTCGAAGCTGACTGAGAGAGCATGACCTGGGCCCCAGCTTGAAAAGGTTAGGAACCCCTCAGTGATGGGATGTAACAGGTTCACACCAGTTCGCCAGAACCAGTGGTAACTTTTCCCAGTGTCCTGGAGAACCAGTAGCAGCTTTTGGGGCGGGACCACCTTCGGGGCTTACCTTTTCACTGGTTCCCCATTGTGCATGCGCGCAAGCACTTGGTGTGCATGCACACCTACAGTGCCTGGCGCATATGCACAGCCACCTTGCTGTCCTCCCAAGTGGGAAGGAGGAAGAGAAGCTGCTAGCCTGAAGCTCCCTATAGCCTGCTCCCCAGGGTAAGTGACTCACCTTTGGATGTGGTGTGTCTGTGTGTATTTTAATGTGTATTTAATATCTTTACCTATATTGACATACTGCCACAGTTCCTAAAAAGGCCTGGCGGCCTGGCTTGGGGTTTTTAAGCAAAGTGGGTGGTTGGGTGTATTTTAATGTATTTTTATTTTATTTTATTAATTTATTTATGGGTTTGTGTTGTGGGTGGGTGGGTTGAGGGGTGTGTGCGTGCTTATTTTTATTTTATTTTATTTATTTATTTATTTATTTATTTGGCCCCACCCACAACATCATGATGTCATGACATTGGCTCCACCCATGACATCATGACCGTAGCTCCGCCCACACTATGATGATGTCACGGTGGGGTAGTAAAAATGTTGACATCCCACCACTGGAACCCCTGCTATAAAAGTATTGTCTTCTCCTTGCATTTATGTTATTTTATGTATGGATCACACAGCTTGTCTTTGCTTACTGAACTATGATTTTAAGGGTTTAGTAAGAGTTCCTGAGATAATGTTTAGAACGTGATTTGAACAACCTAAAGCACCACAGGAATGTTGGATATTACTATTATTATCATAGATGATCATACAAAGCCATAGGAAAATTGGTATTGCATGTTTTGCATGCTACCGATGTTTAGTAAAAGGGAAAAAGATGGAGAAGACTAAGGGATAGAGGATTGAATGGAACACCTTGGAAGATTACATGTCTGGCTAAAATTTGGATCAAGAATCTGATTCAATTATTCATTGCAACTCTCTTTTTCATGGAACATCAGTGAACGCTGATAAGCACTTGTGTTGTTACCTGATTCCAGAGTGTGTAGCCACTCCAGCACTCTATTCTTTCTTATCCTGTGATGAATAAGTCCAAGGTGCCAGATCATTCCTAACACTCCAATCTGCCAGACTTGTCAGTGCTTTCAGAAGTCCAAAAATCCACAAGGCCAGGTACTTAGAACCAACATATAAACCTTTCAAGGTAAAGCTTCTTGGTTAATTCTAGTTTTCACAAATGCAGTTAATCAGAACTAGTTTTAACTAGGGAAAACTAGTTTTAATTAGGGATAACTAGTTTGTTCTCTACGTTTTTCCTGAAGTCCATTGTGCCTCGGAAAATACACATTGAGATTCTGGGAGGACCCTTTCGAGATAATTTGCAGACCACTGAGCAGGCCACTGAGTGAAAATCTTTCCAGCGATTGATAACAATGAGATGTCATGATAGTTGCCACAAATACTACAATAACCTTTCTTAAAGATGGTGATAATGGTGGCATTCGTAAGGTCATCAGGCACTTTACCAGCTCCCTAATCAAGAGAATGAGTGTTAATAGCCTTGTCTTTAGAGGCACTCTTCCCATCTGGATTAACTCCAAAAGGATGTTATCTGGCCTGGGAGTCTTTCTGGGTTTTAGTTTATTCATAGCCTCACAGGTTCATCAATGGAATTGCCACCCATGGCTGGTGGGGATGTTGTGGCCCTTCTCAAAGAAAATCCTCAGCAGCAGTAGAGTTTCAGTTTAAAAGTGTGCAAAAATATTCCTTCCAGCCCTCCAAAAATCAGCACAAACTCTGTGGAACTTCCAGTATTTAGGGTGGACAACAGTCTAGAACTATTGTAGCCATGGGAAGATCCAGATGCATTGCTTTTTAAATCTTCCTTTTTCTTTGGAAGTAACATTTCTGCAAAAATGTTACTTCCCTCTTTTAATCTGTAAGAGTCAGAGTAATTTTTGGTGACAGTTTTAATGGGGTTTGTATTGGTTTTTAAAATGTGATTGGTTTTATTTTCTGTGAGCCGCCCAGAGTCTTTGGAGTTGGGCTGCAATATAAATCAGAAAAATAAATAAAATCTAACTACAAGACCATATCACCACAACAAGAAGTTTCTCCTGCCTAGCTTCATAAGAAGAAATTGTTCCTCATTGTGGTCTCCATGAATTGCACATGTGGGCATTTTTGTACCTGCACACAAAAATCCTTGCACATGTCCTGGTGCCTAATTGTTATCCCTCAGTTTTTATATCTTCTGCAGTCCACGAGTGAACAGTAGCATGACAGATAGAGGAGAGGATGGGTGGGTTGTAACAATTCACAGATGACCACTCAAAGAACCACAGTTATAAGAAAGTAACCTCTTCTTCTTCATGGTCTCTTTAAAGCACACTTACCAATGGTGAGATGTCTCACTAACAGAAATGAAATACTGCTCTCATAAACGCAGCACTGTATTTAGCCCTAAAGGTAAATTAGAAAATGGTCTAAAAATAAGATACATTCTGGAAATATGTTAGAAAGCATAAACAAGCTCACGAGTAAACAAACAATATAGATACTCTTAACAATAAGAATATGAAGCAAGCAGAGAATGAAAGTAAATCCAATCAGAAGCAGGGTGGGGACCAGAATGATCAGAGGACAAAGGAATTTGAATCAACACAAGTGATCAAAACCAAAGGTATCCAAAGGTATAAAATATTCACAACAGGAAATGGACTCTGCCAAAAGAACATGTTAGCAGCAGAGGTCCTGAGACAATTCTTCTGGCTTTGGTCAGCAGGGCTAGGATAGAAGACATTCCTTTTGAAACAATACTACTACTACTCAAAAAATATGGACTGGTTTGCTGTGATTGACCTAAACCGGTGTTTCCCAAATGCTGGTTTTTGGACTTCAATTCCCAGAAGCCTAAGTCATTTCCCCAAAGCACTGATCAACCAATGTACTGACTTAGGCTTCTGGGAATTGAAGTCCACTAGTGGGCTGTGTACCCCTTGTTGGGAACCACTGAAGAATTCCTACTTCCACATTACCATCCATTCAGACACCACTGTTTCCTATGTTTCATGTTGGGAAACCATATCAACTAAATCAAGGCACTCCCCTTTAGTCTTTCTACAATACCCAGGTTTTTCATTGAGCGCATGGTGCCAGTCGCTGTCTACCTCAGGCTCTAATGTCCAAACCATACTGTTTAATTAACATCAAAGGTTGCTGCTTTGCAGATATTAATAAATGTATATCCTTGAGGAAGAGTGTGGAGGCTGTAACAGACCTAGTAGAGTGTCCTTTCAAAGAGTCAAAGACTGGTCTCTGAAAGTTCATAAGACAACTTGATTGTGTTCACAAACCACTTTGAAAATCATCAGTGGAGGGGGATATGCTCACTCATCTTAGGATCCCCGGGAGGTGACAAATAGCTTGTTGGATTTTTTGAAGTGTTTAGTTCTGGAGGTGTAAAATGCCACAGCCCTACAGACATACGGAGAGCTTTATCTAATTCCATAGCAGGTGATAGAAGGAATGTTGGAAGAACAAGATTCTGACTGAGGTGAAAATCTGACACCATAAATTGCAAATTAACATACTTTTCATTGGGTCACTGAAGGATAAACCTAGGTTTAATTTGGAAGTTGACTATAGAGCCAGAAATTGGGAATTCAGTTTACTGTGCCTCTGGGGAAAACCCAGCATAAATAGCCTTGGGCAAGCTATGTGCTCTCAGAATTGCTAAATGGGTAAACCACGTCTCCGTACTATCTAGAGAACCCTGGAAAATGTCGCCATAAGTTGAAATCAACAACTGTGATTTGATTAATTGTCTGGTCAGTTCCTTGATTTGTTTGGCTTGTAACTGTGTTTCCAAAAAGAGCCTGAAAGCAAACCAAGTATAGAATTACAGCAGGTGGTGGCACCAAATTCATTTCCTGGAATCATGAGATTTCCAGAATAAATATGATTCTGGCTATGGTGTTGATGTTTTGGTTTATATTATCTTCAGCTTCCTCTTTCAGTCAAGATCCTTAATGATGCAGGAAATGAACGTCTGATCTGTATCTTCTGATTTGAAAGTCATCATATATGGCAATCTGAAGTACAAACGTGGAAAGACAAGGCACTGCCTCTTATACCTAGGGATGCTAACTTCTATTCTGCTCACACTCCCCTGTTATCAAGTGCAGCTCATGAGAAGCTTCTACTTTGCTTCCTGAGTGCATAGAAAAGCTTGGAGACGGTTTGGCTGTTATACAGATGTGTGGCACCCAGCTCAGAAACATGTAAAAGTCTTTACCAAAACAGACAGAGGACCCAAAGAGGGTCTCTTTTGCAAGGGCAAACCTCTTGTGCAGTAACTGACAGTGTGGCTGAATGTTTAAAAGGGCTCAAGGTAATACATCTTCCTATGTCATAAAAGCATCCTGGCAACCTGATCTGACTTAAATCACCTTGTGATTACAAAAAGTGGGAGAAGAAAATAAGTTCATAATGGAGGCACCTGTAATGCCACAGAATATACACAAAAAGGCAAGTGTTTTTCACTTGTTAATATAAGATTTCCAATATACAGTCAAACCTCGCATAAAGAGCGCCTCGCTTAAAGAGCAGAATTTTCTCTGAATGTTCGCTTTGCTTAACAAATAAAACCAACCAAAAACTCGCTTAACAAATAAATCGGGGTTCACAATCCCCCCCACCAGAAGTCACAATTGGTAACTTATACTGTAATGGTGTTTCGCTTAAAGAGCAAACATGCTTAAAGAGCAATCCTGTGGAACACATTATGCTCTTGAGGCGAGGTACAACTGTAGTATAATTATTAATTTGTTAATTTGAATTTCTATGCCGCTCTATTCGCCAAAGCGACTCAGTGTGGCTAACAACATAGATAACAAACAATATAGTCTTACAATCTCAAACAACATAACATAAATATGACATATAATGCAACACAATACAATCAACACATCTAACCGTACAATACATCAGTAAAATAATACAATTATATAATTAATACAATAATACAATAATTGGCAATATGATGGACTAGGACTCAGAGGCATCTGTTTGAATCCCACTAAGTCGTGGAAACTGAAAGGTAAAGGTCGCCTTGCTCGAAAGCCAGTTGTATCCAACTCTAGGGTTCAGTGCTCATCTCTGTTTATAGCCGAGGAGCCAGCACTGTCTGCGTCTGAAGGCATATCCGTGGACATGTGACACCGAAGTGCACAGAACGCTGTTACCTTCCAACCAAAGTGGTACCTATTTATCTACTTGCAATTTCTTGCTTTCAAACTGCTAGGTTGGCAGGAACTGTGGTGTAGAATAGGTAATGCCATTCCTTAAAAGACTCACTTACCTTGAAAGCCCTTATTAAGGTTGCTATAAGTTGGTTCCGATTAGATGGCATATAACAACAAAAAACTGTAGAACTAGCTTGTCATTTGTCTGAAACCCAGAAACACCATTGTTGGAAATCCAACTAAGTAGCAAATGAACAAATCCTTCCTTCCTTCTTGAACTTGTGGTGAGGCGGAGAGAGTTATGTCCTTCAGCAGTTTGCAAGGCCCCTTGTGATGTAATATCCAATACCTTGAAATCTATTGATCTTGCACCTGGAAATTCTTGATTAAAAAAGGTGATTGTTATGAATTATATTTTGTGTCCTGCTGAGTTATTAGCAAGCTTGACAAACTTGTGATCCAGCAAGTCTAATACAGACCACCTTCGTGGATGTCTTCATGGATGCCGCCCCCTGGAATCTTAACTCCTAAATGTATTTATTATTTTAATTTAGACAGAAAGGTATCTTAGTCAAAATCCTGCTTGGAATCCCCGTTGTCTCTACCTTACTGTTTCTCTTCCCCTGAGACTCCCTTGGAATTCTTTTCTCATTGGGAAATCATTAGGGACTGCAGAATTGTGGGGAGGGGAGAATATTGTAATTACCAAAATTTGCCTCTACTGGTAAAATCAACCCTTGTGACAATGAATTATGGTTATTAAATATTTCTCTCCCGGTCCAGTGAACCCCAATAGCTTCATTGAAAAAAAGGATTCCATGGGAACCTTGAGGCCTTTGGGCAATGGTGGGTTGTCAAAATTTCCACTATCCCACCGTCTTTGGGAGAGAAAGGGGAAATGTTTAATTTCCAACCAATCATTGCAAACAATGCATTATCACCCTTATATGCTATAATCTTTCTAGACAAAAGAATTTCAGCCTTTTGTGTAGATAACATTCCAGATTCTTGCAGTATTAGGCAAGTGACAAAAGTAACAGTAAAATTGGGGGCAGAGGGGTTATCATGCAGTATAACTGAAGAGTATGTATGGTGAAAGTTACCTTTTAAGTTTGGAATTAAATCAATCTTTAAAGGGCTAGGGATCAAAGGCTTGGTTTTATTTTATCATTTCTATTGTCTGACTGGAATGCTTCCCTGACAACCTGCTTGTGGTCTTGCTCCCCAAACAGAGGGACTTTGAAGAGTTTTTGAAAAGAGCAGGAACTCACCTTGCTGTTGTCTACTTTATGGCCAAATGGTGTGGGCCATGCAAAGTGATTCGTCCATTCGTTTATGTAAGTCAAGTCCAATGCAAGAATTTTTTTTCTTGGTGCCTAAAATTTTTCAACTGATTTCGGGCATTTTGGGGCGGCTGATTCCGAAAATGCCATCCATTTTGTTCTAGCAGCTCTAGTTCATGAGATATCGATGATGTCATTATACATTGCTCTTATGACTACACTTGTATTTGCCTCACCAGGGGCGTAGGAAGGGGGCAGGGGGGGCAAATGACCTAGGCGGCGTGCTCCAGGGGGGTGGCATTTTGAATCCCCCCCAAAAAAAAATTTCCCCCAATTTTTTTTCCAAACAAATTTTTTTTGCCTCCAGATGCGCATCAAAGGCTCCCGGAGGCAGGAGGGGTGGTGGAAAAATCTTTTGGGGGAAAATATTTGGTGGGCAAAAAAAAAGTTTGGGTGGGTGGAAATTTTTTTTTTTTGGGGGGGGGGGGGAGACAGCAAAATTTCACTACACCCTGGGTGGCTTACACCCTTGCTACGCCTCTGGTTATATATGCAACCAGTAGGGTTAGATTGGCCTAATGTGAATAAGCCATATCTAAAAAACTAGAGCTGATGGGGCATAACTAAAAGCATTTTTGGAATCAGTGACCCAAATATAGCCAGAAATAGGTGAAAATTGTGAGGCACCAAGATCACTGTTCCCCAGTGTAATAAATACTTTTCAAAGGTTTGGAAAACTCTAATACAAAGACTTTGGCCCCTAAACCCAGTGGAGACTTCCAATTAAAGTACACAGATTGAATCAATAGTTGATATGCTCAGATTCAAACATTTGAGAAAAATAAACATCTGACAAGGAGATCTTTCATGAAGTAAAGCTTCTTACACTGAGTTCTTCTACTGTTTCTCAAAATACCGTACATAGAAACTCTTACTTCACTAAGTGATGTCATCACTGTATGGCTTCCTCACAGCCAGTGATGTGAACAGAGCTAGGCTTATATATAATGTGGGCCAATTGATGTAGGCAGGGCCTTAGCCAGGGGGTAGCCAGGGAGGTCATTTCCCACCCCTGAGTTAGCTGTTTGCCCACCCTCAAACTCCTGGCTGCTTATATATATGAATATGACACTGTTGCCCATCCTGGAAAAATATTCGCCCACCCACATCTAGAATCCTGGTTACAGCCCTGGATGTAGGTGACAAGTTTTGATATGGCTTGCTCATTGGAGGCTGTGATGGAGGACACTCTACCACTACTTGGTCACTACTACGTGGAAGTATCTGGCAGTCACTGAGGAAAACTGACACCTGAAACGCCAGAGACCCTTGGTCTGGTAGAGAGGAACACTACAGTTCTGCTGGATTCTAACATGAGGCATATTTGGAGACATCCAAATATTTCTGATTTGGGAAGAGATCAAAGAAACATTGGCTTCAAATTAGTGGCAATGTTCAAAGCTTGTTTCACAAGATCTAGCCGTCCTGTTAGGCAGAGTGTCACAGGTGCATCCTCCTACTCTTGAAGGCAGAGGGTTGGCTTAGGAGATGCCAGGCAAATTGTCTGGCTTTCCTCTGTCAGAGGTAACAATGGTATGTTTCCAGCCAGACACTTTGCCTGGCATTTTGGAGTAAAATGTCTTGGCTAGTCTTGATGATGTCCCTGTAGATGGACATCCATGTGAACATTCTCATTTGTTGCTGCACAACTATTTTAAGCAAGCAAAGGCTAATGAAGGATTTTAATTAAAAATCACATGCCATGAAAGAAATAATGAGTATGAACAGGCATCTGATTTAAAAAAAACTCAGACAACTTAGGAGCTTCCCTCCAAAGATGTAGCTATTCTAGTTTAAAACACCCTGTTACTTGGAATAATGTGGAATTATCCAGTGGAAAGAAAATCAGAACTCCACTGATTCTTCCAAAATCGGAGCTACCTTAAATCAGGAGCAAGCAGAAAGTAGTTTGGGCTCTAAAGGAAGGCGGTGGTAGTTTACACTCTGTAAATTGCCAGGGGTGGACCTGGCATGGGGTAAAGGATAGAGTAAATCCCTGCTTGGCCCCAGAAATTCAGGGGAGTGACAAGGTTAAAAGAAATTAAATTAATTAAGTAATGACAATTGCATGCCATCCCAGTGAATTCTGACTTATGGCAGCCCTTTCTGAGGTTTTCTAGGTAGAAAAGACACCGAACTGGCTGACCATTCCCTTCTTCTAGGGGATGCCCTGGGACTGTGAAGCTTGTCTAGCTGATAGACACTCCCTCATATCTCAAAGACCCCCAAGCATTTAAGAGTTTGAATCTCATTACCAACAACTCAGGTTTAGAGTAGAAATACTGTACCATGTCAGCCATTGCATTTTCTCTAAAACTGGATTCGTGTGGGTTCTGCTCTACATGATGTTTCACATAGTGACTATGATTCAGGATACCTTTAGTGCTACTAATCAAAAGGCACTATCACTGGCATAGTGTGAGGGAAAGGTGGTGGCCCGCCCCGGGTGGCACTTTGCAGGTGGGGCAGCAACATTTCGCAGGAAATGGGATTCTCTACCTGTGGCCCATGGGCCAGATGCAGCCCACAGCACCATTTCAGGTGGACCACCACCACCTCCACCACACCAGGAAGTGTCTTGTGGTGGAGGAAGTGCAAAATGGCCATCCGGCCCCCAAAGCTGTATGAGGGAGCATGACCTGGCCCTCAACTTAAAAAGGTTGAGAACTCCTGGTCTAAGGGCTCATCCAAACCTGGCATGTTGCTCAGATTAATGTGAATTGGAGCAGTGACCCTGGCCTTTCCCCACACAGATCTGGAACTTCCACATCTGTTTTAATTGTTCCTTGAGTAATTTGAGTTGAGTTTCCACATTGCCATGTCCTTGACCTTCCTCCTCCAACTCTCTCCCTCCTACCCTCTTATGGCCTTCCCTTTCTCTGCCCTGTTTTCACCTCTTAAAATGTGCAAGTGCTGTCCTTTTATGGACTGTAGAGAAAGAAGAATCCATTTCAGAACTTGTGAGGCAAGTGCCTAGAAAAGGACCAGGAAACAAACAAAAAAACCCAAGAAAGAAATATGAATGATGTATGTGAAGCAGAGGGAAGCTGTTTTGGAGAAGTTTCCCAATTTGCAGCTTCTTGTTGCTTTCTGGTGAAACTGACTAGTTTTTCAAATGGGGGAAATAAAATATCAAGAGTTCTTGCCTTTATTTTTCCTTGGGTACTTGTGAGAATACTTCTACAGCTGACAGCACACCTGATCTGAGGGGAGTTCTGTTTGCCCATTCCCCCATACAAACAAGGACAAAGGAACAGATATGACTGATACATCCAACAAAACAAAAGTTAGGTGTGTCAACAGGAGACAACAGAGAAGTTACCAGGTGTTTGGCTACCCTTCAGTTATAGTTGTGTTTTTTTTGTTCAGATGCACAGTGGATTCCGACCCTTCACAAACACTAGAAGTATACAGTTTTGTTGTTCAGTCGCACAGTCAATTCTGACCCTTTGCAATGACCCCATGGACCACTGTCCACCAGGCATTTCTGTCCTCCACCATCCTCCTCAACTCACTCAGCTCTGTGCCCATTGTGTCTACAATACCATCTAGCCATCTCATCTTTGGCCACCAGTTATAAGGGGCGGGGGATAATTGATCCCATTGAATTTGGTGAAATAAAACCATATCCCAAGTGATGCAAAGTAATCCAAAAGCAGAAGGGAAGAAGAGATTAGCTCCATTTTACAGCAATGATGTCATGTAGATATATTAATCAAATCCAAAACAATGGACAACTGAACCCACTCTTGGGGGGAAATAGGATGTGGGAGTGAGTTCTAAGATCTGCAGTAAAAGATCCTAATTTCAAGTCCTAATTATTGTCTGAGTTGTAATGAACAAGATTTTCACTTCAGCATCATGAAATTCCTTTTTCATTTGTCTAAGGCAGTGTTTTTCAATGTGGGGAGACATGCCCCACACTTCAGTTCCCAGAAGCCTAAGTCAGTACATTGATTGATCAGTGCTTTGGGGAATTGGCTTAGGCTTCTGGGAATTGAAGTAAAAAACCCAAAGTTTTGGAAACACTGGTCTAAGGCAGGAGTGGCCAAACAACAGCCCATGGGCTGGACCCGGCCCACATTGCCAAATCATCCGGCCCATGCTGTCCTCACTGCTACCAGAATCGGAAATAAAACACACCCACACGTGCGTAAATGCTACTGAAATTGGAAGTAAAACACACCCGTGCATGCATAAACACTGCCATAAATGCACCCGTGGTTGTCATAAACACATTTACGACAGCCACAGACATGTTTTATGGTGGGAAGAACCACTTGACAGGCCGGTGGCATGAAAAGTTTGGGAACACCTAGTCTAAGGTTTTCTTTAATCTTCTCTTCTAATATAATGTTGATTTAACTTTAAATAGAGGACAGCAGAGAAAAGAGAAAGCCAGTGTGTAAAATTATCCTTGATACTATTGAATGAAGCCAAACCAGTCATTTCTGTTGACTAATGCAGCTGTTCAATTTTGTTCTGAAGGAAATGGCTGTTCGGTATGAAAATGTGCTATTCTGCATTGTTGATGTGGATTCAGCAAAGGTAAGCTACTGAAATCAGAGGACAAATGATGCTGCGTGTTTTTATTAGAACAGCTTTTGCCTCCAGGTTTGTCAGGTTACAGCTGCCCGCCCTTCAAGTCATCATGGCTGTTGGGAGTTGTATATAAATTTAAATGTAAATCATTTCCCTTGATTCATATCTAAACTTATCTAAACAGCACAAGAAGCGTTTAAAGCCTAAAGGAGACCTTACTAAACAAGATTTACCACTCTTGTGGTCAACCAGATGTCTCTCAAACAGTTTCCCCTCAACATGGTTCCTTCCAGGTATTTTGGTCTCTATCTTCCATAAGACTCATTAGCCAACATGGTCAAAAGTCAAGGATGTTGTAAATCATGGGCCAGAACTTCTGAAAGGAGCCAGTAAGGAAAAGGCTGCTTCAAAAACTTACAAGTTTTACACAACTCTTCAGTTTTACATAACTCTTCTTGAGTACAAGGGCGTGAGAACTGTTACAATGAGCACTCTCATTTTAGTATTTATCCCTTGATGCTAGTATTGTTCTGTTCTGCCATTGAATTGTGAAGTACATGGAGAACCCATTTTAGCTCCTAGAGGAGCACAAACATCTTTCATCTCTTATACAACAGTCAAAATACAATAATGAATCCACCACGCTTGCATGAAGTGAAAGAAAGCAGGAAAATTAGGTAGATGTTGGCTTTTCATGTACAACATTTATTAGAGTGTGTGAGGGGAGGAGCCATTGTGTTTTATAGCCTGCTAGTCAGGGCTGAGTCCACTACTCTATAGTTTTATTCTCTGTCTCGAAGTATGGTTGTTCAAATTCTCATTTCCAGGATGTAGCTGACCTTTGCAATATCGTCGCCATGCCAACTTTCCAGTTCTTCATAGGAGGAGAAAAGGTATTTGGAGTTAAAACACAGCCTAGTGCTTTAGTCTCTGTTTGGATCCCCGCCCCAACCTCTAAATCTGTGATGGTGAACTTTGCCACTCCAGCTGTTTTTGGACTTCAGTTCCCAGAAGCCCAAGTCAATATGCCTGTTGATCAGGGCTTCTGGGAATTGAAGTTCAAGAACAGCTAGAGTGTCAAGGTTTGCCATCACTGCTCTAAGTTCTGTCCTAAATTCCTCTGGGCCTACCTTTGCCCCCTCCCCATTCTCTGTGCCTCCTAATTGAGATGGGTTACCTAATTGAATGGCTACCCAGTATGGTGTATGTAGTGACAGTGAAGAGTTCAAAAAGTCTGTGTTCATATCCCCACTCAGCCATGGATACTCTCTCTCTCTCTCTCTCTCTCTCTCTCTCTCTCTCTCTCTCTCTCTCTCTCTCTCTCTGAAGAATTAGTAAAATCACTCCTTAAATATCTCACAGAGAAAACTCTACTAGAGCTACAGTACTATTCCAACTTGATGGCACATAACCTACAGTAACTGAAAGTTAACAATTCTAACTTCTCTATAAGTTTACTGAATGTTCCAACAAGAAAACTATTTCCAGACCCAATGTTTGATTTTTCCAGGGTGGTCGCACCAGCCCTGGTTCATCTATGCTGTATATAGTATATAGTATTACTACTGTGTGTGTGTGTGTGTGTGTGTGTGTGTGTGTGTGTGTGTGTGTATATATATATATATATATATATATATATATATATATATATATATATATATATATATATATATATATATATATATATATATATATATATATATATATATATATATATATATATATATATATATATATATATATATATATATATATATATATATATATATATATATACACACACACACACACACACACACACACACACACACACACACACACACACCTCAACCTACCCATACCAGTTCTCTAGGATAATATGCCTTAATGTAAATGTAAAACAGCTGTACCTCCTTAAGGGTTCAATTGGAACAGCACAGGTGTAGCTTATTGATGAGGTAACTCCAAGACTTTGCTTAAAAACCAGGACTTTTTAGGAACTTTGGTAGTACGTCAATATAGGTAAAGGTATTAAATACACATTAAAATACACACAGACACACCACATCCAAAGGTGAGTCACTTACCCTGGGGAGCAGGCTATAGGGAGCTTCAGGCTAGCAGCTTCTCTTCTTCCTCCTCCCCGTGCATACGCACCAAGGACTGTAGGCATGCATGCACACCAAGTGCTTGGCACACATGCGCAGTGGGGGAACTAGTGAAAAGGTAAGCCCCGAAGGTGATTCCCCACAAAAGCTCCTACCGGCTCTCTAGGACACTGGGAAAAGTTACTACCAGTTTTGGCGAATTGGTGCGAACCTGTTGCATCCCATCACTGGGCAGGGGACATTTGTATTAATGCTCCGATCAGGTCCATGTTCCTTCCCTCAGGAGGCCATGTGTCCTACTTTATAAAGGACAGTTCTCTTATTGAATAGTTGTCAAATGGCCATCTTCTATATGAAGGGCTGTTTATTGTTTTCCAATTCCTTTGAAAGTTCTGTACAGTAATTATTTCTAAATGTGTAATGTTTTCTAAATGTGCATCTATACATATAAATCAAAATATGAAAATTCTATGCAGCTTAGCATCTCTTGTCTGTCTGTCTCTCAAAGTGTATCTCGTCTCAATCCTGTGCATGCTACTATGGGCAACTCATAGCATTACATAAACAATCAATAATATACAGAATCATAAAAATTGTTAATTCGTTGAAATAAAAACATAGCTAATACTATGCCAATCAATCAAACTTTATTGCAGTTGATGACCAGTGCAGTAAAAAGGGTTTAAGTGCATGAAATTCTGTCAAAATGCACCCCCACAAACACATTCGTTTGAATTAAAACAAAAGAGAATAAAATCTGTTTTTAAAATTTATGCTACATCTGGGACTGATATCTGGTTTAAAAAGAATAAAACAGGACATAAAAGTTTAAAAGTTAGAGTTACAGATATAAAATAAGGATTAAAAAGTCTCTATATTATTGTACACAGTGGATATAATTACATGAGTAGGATATAAAACAGAATTACTAGTGCAAAATAAAAACACTGGGGAACAAAAAAAAATTTCTTCGTGCCTAAAATTTTTTAACTGATTTTGGGCATTTTGGGGCGGCTGATTCCAAAAATGCCATCCATTTTGTTCTAGCAGCTCTAGCTCATGAGATATTGATGATGTCATTATACATTGCTTTTATGACTACACTTGTATTTGCCTACACTTGTATTAGGAAGAAGGGGCAGGGAGGGCAAATGCCCCGGGTGGCGTGCTCCAGGGGGGCTGCATTTTGAAGCCCCTACCTAAAAAACTTTTTCCCCAATTTTTTTTTTCCAAACAAAAACATTTGTTTTGCCTCCAGGCGCACATTGAAGGCTCCCGGAGGCGGGAGGGGTGGTGGAAAAATCTTTTGGGGTGGGAAAATATTTGGGTGGGCAAAAAAAAGGTTAGGTGGGCAGAAAAAATTTGGGGGGCCGGCAAAATTTCACTACGCCCTGGGTGGCTTACACCCTTGCTATGCCTCTGGTTATATATGCAACCAGTAGGGTTAGATTGGCCTAATGTAAATAAGCCATATCTAAAAAACTAGAGCTGATGGGGCATAACTGAAAGCATTTTTTGGAATCAGTGACCCAAATATAGCCAGAAATAGGTGACAATTGTGAGGCACCAAAATCACTGTTCCCCAGTGAAATCGTTATTGTTGTTTTTTAAACATAGCTAATACAACAAATCAACAAATACAAATAAGTAATTAAATATATCCACCCAGATGGCAACTGTAAATTCAAACTGCCCTAGTAACTTTAAAAGCTTGGAAGATTTCCATCAAAATGGGCCTAGTAACTCAGGTCAAAACCAAAATTATCTCTGTATTTATAAATGAGAGGTTCCAGGTGAAACACTTGATTAAAAAATGTGTTAGCTATTTCTGAAAGACAGTTAAAGATGAAGGCAATCATATTTCAAAGAGGAAACTATTCCATAATGCTCTTCCTTTAGCCACTGCTTTCTTCACCTCTTTAGGCAGGACTGCACATAACTTCAGCTCCAGGTAGCCTTTCTTAGGGAGAGACAGATAGCAGGCTGCTAAACTATTTGCCCTTTTTGTTGTTCTTCTCCACAGTCCTCAATGCCATGTTAGGGACTGCTGTGACTCAGTGGTTAAGAAGCTTGCCTTGTTAGCTGGAAGGTTGGCAGTTCAAGACCCGAGCACTGCATGACAGAATGAGCACCTATCTCTGTCCCAGCTCCTGCCAACCTAGCAGTTCAAAAGCAAGACATTGCAAGTAGATAAATAGGGGACCTCTTCTGTGGGAAAAGATCTTGGGGACATGAAAGGAGCCTCATTTGAGTGTCCCCTGAGTGGAGTTTCTTTAGCAAAAATCCTTTCAACCCAGAAAGCACCTTTGTGTGCTTCTGACACGATTTTTAAAAATGCCATGTTGTGTTACTATTGATGTGTGTGTGGTGTTTCAGAGGTTGTGGGGAGCGTTCAACGGTGAAAGCAAAGAATGAACATGTAAATTGTGTGCATATAAATACATAAATGTATTAGCTTGAGAAAATAAAAGCTTCCTCTATTTTAAAAAAATCATAGTATTTTTAATCTCGTTATTTTAAGATTTCTGGTCAGGTTTTTTTGGGGGGGTGGGGTTATTTGTTTGTTTATTTGTTGATGTAGAAAACAACAAACTAAGCTCTGGAACTTCTTGGAACTGAGGCTTGGTTTGCCCATTCTTTGTTTACCTTCCAGTCAGCAGGCAAAGACCTTTTCATTCAGGGAGGACTTTTTGAAGTAAGGACATCAACCACATAATATTTTCACTGACGAATGGGTTCTTTCTTTCTTTCAAATCAAATTACTATTAGTACTTTTATATATAGATAGATAGATAAATAGATAGATAGATAGATAGATAGATAGATAGATATAGATATAGATATAGATATAGATATAGATATAGATATAGATATAGATATAGATATAGATAGATAGATAGATAGATAGATATAGATATATATAGATATATAGATATAGATATATAGATATAGATATATTTTGCTGGAAAAATATTAGTGCTACCTGAAATGCCACAATCAATCAATCCAAAAGTCAATAAAGTTATTGTACCCACTGCAAAGGATATAGCAAATGTACATTTAGTTGTCATGGAACCAGATGCACACTAAGTCACTATATGCTTTGAAATTAAATCTTTTTAAAATGAGAGAAAAGCAGCAGTCAGAACAATGTCATGGAAAAGACATAATGATCGATACAAAAACTAATCATTATCCTCTTGTGGGAATTTAAGATCCAAAACAATAAGCTCAAACCCAACACTCCAGACATTACTATGGTTCGGGGGAAATCTGTTAAGGTGATTGATGTGATGATCCCAGGGGATGGTAGGGTGGAAGAAAAAGAGATGGGAAAGATCATGAAATGTCAGGATTTGAAAAGTGAAGTACTGTACTGTACAGTACATTATTTCCGGGGGGGGGGGTAGAGCAACAGCAATACCTGTAGTGATAGGAGTACTGGGAGCAATCCTGAAAGAGCTGAAAAAACATCTCAGTTTGTTTGGCATTGATAAGAGCAGCAGCTGCTTAGGAGGAAACCGTTCCCAAAATTCCTGACTTTTCATTTAATTTCTTTAATTTTCTACCCTTTTGTCCTAGATTTTTCAACTAACTGGAGCTAATGCAAAAAAACTGGAAGAGAAGATTAAAGAGCTGATGTAATCCTGCAGTCCTACGTTATGGCCATCAGATGTCACTAAAATACAATCTGCAGTCTAGTTGTGCTAATTTGGTGAAGCTGTTGATCCATGAAAAGCAGATTTATAAGATGGTCTCTAGTGGAAAGAAGACAGACATAAGGATAAAGATAAGTAATAATAATAAATTATTCTGGGTTGAAAGAATTTTTGCTGGAGGAACTCTGCTCAGGGGACGCCCAAATGAGGCTCCTTTCATGTCTCCAAAATCTTTTCCCACCAAAGCGGTCCCTATTTATCTACTTGCAATTTCTTGCTTTCAAACTGCTAGGTTGGCTGGAGCTGAGACAGAGACGGGTGCTCAACCCATCATGTGGTACCCGGGTTTCAAACTGCAGAACCACTGAGCAGTGGTGGGTTGTTAAAATCTTCACTACCCCACCATGACATCATCAACGTTGTGGGCGTAGCCGACGTCATGACATCATGATGTCGTGGGCGGAGCAAAATTTTTTTAAAAAGTCTGCACATGCATCAAACCTCCGTTTGACGCATGTGCAGTTCTTTTTTTAGTGTGCATGCGTCAAACTGCTATTTGATACATGCACACACAAAAAAAAGAACTGTGCATGCATCAAACGGAGGTTTGACGCAGGCACAGTTCCGGACATCCATTTTGGCTGCCTGGAAAAACATTTTTGGAGGTTTCCAGAGAGGCAACCAAACCGGTTGCCCGGGGTTTTACCATCACCACCACCCACCAACCCCTCCTAATGGGGCGCTACCGGTTTGGGCGAACCGGTCCGAACTGATAACATCCCACCACTGCCACTGAGCCATTACAGCCCCTCAGTGAAGTAACTTTTCGATAATTTTTATTGCCAATAATGTTAAAAAGTACTCTAGCAGGTGCTAGTGGTGCAAACGAGCAGCAAAATTTGGGAAAACTTTGTGGGTTAGCTCTGTATTCTCAACAGTAGCCTGCTGCCCTCAAGTACAACTGAGAAATTTAGCTCTCTTTCACACCAGCCCCAAATGAAGATTGAGTTGCTAGTTGGGCCATCTTCTGGACATTTAGTAGGAAAGGGATGCCATCTTGTCCTTTGCTTCAGACAGCTAAATGTGTGAGGCTGGCTCTGAAAATGACACATTGTGACATAATAAACAAAGGTAGCCAGGTGATCCAGAACAAATATAGGAGGAAGGCGACACCTTTGATTTTGTTATTCATGTGCAGGTGTACACATTTTTATGTAATGAGTACATAGAAATAGGTAAATGTAAAGTTTGCCCTTGCTCGGAAGCCAGTCGTATCTGACTATAGGGTGTGATGCTTATCTCAGTTTACAGCAAAGAGCCAGGGCTGTCTGTGTCTGCAGACATTTCCATGGACATGTGACGGGCATGACTAGACACTGGAGTCCACGGAATGCTGTTTACCTTCTCACCAAAGTGATATCTATTTATCTACAGTAATACCTCCGATAACAACTGATTGTATAATGCTAAAATCGGATAACGATGCAAAATTTCTAAAGAAATTTTGCATCGGACAACGATCTGTCAGCGTTATCCGATGCAGTGGTTTGTAGCAGCAGGGTGCCTGGAAAGCTGAACGGGGTTCTCTGTTCGGCTTCCCAGCCACCCTGCAGCTGTGGAGGCAGGGGTGGGGTGCCTGGACAGCTGATGGCTGGCTCCCCCATCGGCTTCCCCAGCCACCCCACAGCTGCAGAGGCAGGGTCGGGTGGCTAGGGAAGGCGACGGGGAGTCCCCGTCGGCTTCCCCAGCCACCTCACAGCTGTGGATTGGGTCCCCTGACACCCCACCCCAGCTAGCAGGGGGAGGGCAGAGAGCCCAAAATGGGAGGGGAAAAACATCCTTTTTTTCACCCATTTCGGGCTCTCTGACTCCCCCCCCCCCGGCCAGCTCCGGGGAGATCGGGGGACCCGATTCACGCTGTTTCTGGAGTTCCCCCACTTCCCCGGCCAGTGCAGCAATCCCGAATCCCGACATTTTGGTTTGCTGCAGCCTCCAGGAGCGACGAGGGCTTTGTGGACAGGATGAATTGGCATCAGGGGCCGCACCTGGCCCCCCGGGCCTTAGTGACCAGCTTCCTGAACCACATGGTCGGCCCACGGCCCAAAAAGTTTGGGCACCCCTGGTATACATTAAGATAATAAATATACAGTACTGTATTTAAGATTTCAGTGTGTGTGTGTCTAATGTTCCCCGCTAAACTCCTGAATGCTATTATTTATTTATTTATTTATTCTTCAAATTTATACCCCGCCTTGCTCAGGCGAACCTGACTCTAGGCGGCTTCCATAATATACAAAAGAAACAATATCCTATTACTGTCTGGAACAAAGGTCTATAGTGCTGAACAATATCCATTCTCAAGAAAGCATGCAGAGGATTGGAGCTTCATATCCCAACAAGGATGTTTAGTCAAAATAAAGCCTACTGATTTCAGTGGGCCTTACTCCCTGGGAAGTGCACCTAAAATCATAGCTCCAGTAAAAGTTTCCCATTAAGTGCAGACTTTCTAACAAGAACTCTTAATGTGTTCTGAATAACAATTCTTGAAAGACACAAGTCTAAAGCCTGAACCCAGTGGGAAGGATCAATGGTACTTATGTCCAACATACAGCAAAGGTGACTGTTGGCCAGAGCTGGGAGTGGGGATGTGAGGATTAGAGGCAAGCATGCTCAATCCAAGAGCCACTCATGTAGTTAGGATTGCTACTAATGTGGTACTTTAATGTTAAGGTACTTGTGAATAGGATTGCCAGGTTTTAGGAGACTAGATAAAACCCCAGTGAATTTCTATGTTCTGTTGCATTTCCAAATGGGTCTCAAGTCTCAAACCAATGATAATAATTATGTCCCGTTAAGTCACTGACTTACAGTGACCCTTTACTGAGTTTTCTGAGCAGAGTGTTCAGAGGTGCTTTACCACTCACTTCTGGGAACTCCCTGGGACCGAGGAGCTTGTTTTTATTTATTTGTTTAAACATAATGTTGTGTGTGTGTGTGTGTGTGTGTGTGTGTGTGTGTGTGTGTGTGTGTGTGTGTGTGTGTGTGTGTGTGTGTGTGTGTGTGTGTGTGTGTATGTATATATATATATATATATATATATATATATATATATATATATATATACATATACAGTAAACAGTTCAATTCACAAATTACAATAAAATACAATTAGAAATGTATATCCATCATATGGGGACATTCCAGATTACTCAAAAAATCCACACAGTTTTCTCTTTTTTAACAACTCACCTATTTTTAAAAATTGTATAATTCTTGACCCAGTTTCATACCCTTTCTCTTCACAATTCCAAAATTCCCTTCAAATATCTTTAAACTCGTTTATTTTCATCAGACTTTTTAGTGCACATGTTAATTTTTCATTTATGGCCACATCCCATAATTCTTTGTACCACTCTTCAAACCTAAAATTCCTATGTGGACTGTGCAGCTTGCTGAAGGCTACATCGGAGGGTTCTCCTAGGAAGAACAGTGGGGATTCAAACCCCTAATCTCTGGCTTTGTAGCCAGGTACTCTCGTGAATTGAGCCATAGAGGATAAACTTGGCTATAGTTCTCACAAGCTTAGCAAGCGATGCACCTAGTTTTTATTGTGCCATAAGGCTAGCCTTGCTGCAACATGTCTAGCATGGTTTCCCACCAACAAGCAAGCAGAATGTGCAAACCTTGTGAAATCATATTTGCTGTGCACTAATTGAGGGGCAGAAGTATTTGATAAGCAAACTTCACCTTCAGGTGGCAGCAGATAGAAATCCACTTTTTAGAAAGTTATGCCCTGTGTAAAACATTTCTGTAATTACTAGTTGAGCACATTGAGATGTTCAGCACAACCTTCTCCCTGTTATACCAGTTTGCTTGCACAAAAGGAACATTTTCCTTGGACTCATTTAAAAACCGCAAGCAATCATCTACAATCTGAAGCGTATTATCTCCTCCTCCTCAGTGGTGGGCTTCATCAGGTTCACACCAGTTCACCAGAACCGGTAGCAGAAAATCTGGCTCTCCCCGCCCGTCCAAGTTTTAAAATAAAGTAGTCTAATTCAGGTGCAACGCAGGGCTTTCCCCCTGGCCACGCCCACCATGCCACGCCCACAGAGTAGGCAGTAAAAAAATTGAATCCTGCTGCCGCCACCGCTACTCCTACTGTCATTCTCGTTGTGTGCCATCAAGTTGCTTCTAACTAATGCTGACCTAGTAGTGTGTCCAAGGCATGTTCTGTGTGTGTTTTGGCATTGGCAACCAGCAGCAAGTTGCCATGACAGAGCAGGGGTTTGAACCCAAGTCTCCCAAGTCCTAGTTCAACATTCTTACCAATCATGATTTATTTATTTCATTTTTATTTTATTTCATTTGTACCCCGCCCTCCTCTGTTACTAAACACTCTCTGCGCTCAGTTCACAATCTAAACTTCATGATACAAAAGAAAAGGAAGGTGAAAAAAGAAAGAAGTAAGAAAAGCAGGTGTTGATTCATAAGGTAACACCAGGGCAAGACTGAGACATTGGGTTTTTCAGAGGGCATCTCTTCCCATTCTCTGTTCAAAAGCTGATCAGGCTGGCAAATGAATCATACTTCCACATTGATGATGGGACACCACCCTCCACTTCACCTGAGGGGAGAGAGCTTGGCAAGGCTGTAGCCAGGATTCTAGATGGGGAAGGAGATTTTTCAGGAGGGGCAACAATGTCACATTCAGATATATAACATTAGCATCCCCGGGGCGGGTTGGGGCAGGCGTGCTGTTACCTCAGGAGGGTTTTCACCCCCTGCCCCCCCCCCGACTACGGCCCTGGAGTTTGGAAAGTGGAGTGGGGCATGTTACATGGTACATACCATGTTGCCCATGTAATTCTTTGCCTTCTAAAGCAGCGTCTAATTCTTTTGCACAGAGGGGGGGGGGGGCAGGCCTGAGTAACACAGACCTGCTCAACTAGATGCTGTTCACACAGGGGTGGTGGTGGCAGTCCAGATGAAGCAGCTCTAGCAATGGAAGATGCCAGAGGGCAGGAAGAAGCCGAATATCAGCCCATCTCTCAGGTGAATCAAATGGAGAGCAACATTAGCTTACTCTGCACAATTAATTACGATTTTGTGTGGAATGACTTTCTGATCTGCCAGAGTGACAGTATTTTAAGAGATTTCTGCTGAATATATTCACCAAGAGTGACTCACAGAAGCCTCCTAAAGTGAAAAGTGTTTGCCTCGTTCCCAGGAGGAGGAGGAGGAAATATTTGCAATGGTGCAAGATATCTTTTCCAAAGAAAAAAGGGCCGGGGGCACTGGATATATATAGCAACAGATGTACACTGCTGACAAACCAAGGTAGTTAACAGCTGTGCTTGGATGTATGCGTGAAGTACCTAGAGTCTTGAACCAGCCTTAAATCAGAGATCTTATCATTTCTGTAATTCTTTCTCGAAGTTTTTTGTAGTCATAGCAGAAGCACAAAAGAGCAATATTGTTAACATTGATACAGTTGCAATATCTCTATTGCTGGGGTGCGGGCAGTATGCACATGCCTCGCCTCTGCTTCGGGAGCTGCACTGGCTTCCAGTTTGCCTCCGGGTGCAATTCAAGGTGCTGGTTATCACCTTTACAGCCCTATATAGTAGTGGGCCAGGATACTTAAGAGACCGCATCACCCCAAGAACTCCATCCCACCAGAGCGGACCAGAGAGGCTCTCTAGTTGTTCCATCGGCCAGAGAGGCACATCTCTCTGGCACCAGAAGGAGGGCCTTCTCTGTGCCCGCTCCGGCCCTATGAAACCTCCTACCAACTGAGCTACGTCTACAGATGGTCTTGCTGTCTTTTAAGAAGAACTTAAAAACATGGCTGGCGGGACATGTATGGGGTCCTGGCGGTACCATGACCCCAGGTCGCTTGTTTGTTTGAGCTCCCTCTCTCCCCTGGTCTTTTAATTTTTTATCTCTGGGTCTTAGTTTTTAATCTTTAAATTATGATGGGAATTGACTGATTTTAAAAATTTTAAAATCTTGAAAATTTTAATTTTTATAGTTGGGATTCTGAAGCTCTGGGATGGTGTGTTTGGATTGTATTATTATTATTTGTAATGTTGTAAACCGCCCTGGGTTGCCCTGGGGGGGAGGGCGGTATAGAAGTATGAAAAATAAATAAATAAATAAATCTGCTAGAGCTAGACCAGGGGTGCCCAAACTATGGTCCGGGGGCTGGATGCGGCCCCTGACACCAATTCATCCGGCCTATGAAGCCCTCATCGCTCCTGAAAGCGGAAGTAAAATGCGCCCATATGTGACCGGCGCGTGGCCTGAAAAGTTTGGGCACCCCTGAGCTAGACTATGAGGAAAACTCTTTCTCATTGTCTGAAAAATAAGCAAACCATCTCAAATTATGCTGACAGTTTCTGATTACAAACTTTCTTGTCACTAGGCAAGGGTATGTGTCAGGGAGTGAGTCCATACAGGGAGGCAACTATGAAAGGAATCCCCACAACTGTCACTGCCGGTGAAGAAACCAGATATGCGGGTCATATGTTATCAGCTGTGGCACTGGTTTCACGGGTGATGAATGTGCACAATGAACTCATGGTGCTGCTGATTTTTATCACTCATACACCTTTCTGGTGCAGCTAGGGTTGAGTGGGAAATTTAGGGAGTTTGCCCTTCAAAATAGAAAGTCCTATTTCACACCTCCTGAGACAACCAATGGAAAGGAACACATATTCTCTCAAAATCCTGTACATGATTAAAAATACACACAGCTCAAAATATCTAGAAACATGCTTTAATCCGTGGAAGGACACAGTCAATAAATGTGTGCAGTGGAAAAATTATGTTGAAATAGGCACAAAAAGACCATGGGGTCCTATATGTTTAACATAAAATAAGAATACCAGTGGGGAAGTGAGAAAAAACAAGAAGGAGGAAACTGACAAAGTCTCTCATCCCTGAAAGCTATTCCAGAATTATTTTGTCCCTGGGATACCAATTCCATGCATGAAATCCAAGATATAAATGCACATACATATTGTGAGAGGACAGGGGTGTCCAAACTTTTCAGGCCGTGGGCTGATCATGTGATTCAGGGAGCCAGTCACTAAGGCCAAGGGGGAAGATGCACCCCCTGATGCCAGTTCATCCAGCCTGTGAAGCCCTTGTCAGTTCTGGAAGCAGAAGTAAAACACCCCTGTACGGGCGTGTTTTATTTCTGCTTCCAGGAGCAACAAGGGCTTCACAGGCTGGATGAACTGGCGTCAGGGGCCACATCTGCCGCCCGGGGCATAATTTGGGCACCCCTGATGTTGGAGGATGTCCCAATCAGTGGGCCATCACTCCTGGCCAAGTTGTGTTTCCCACTTTCAGCTCCCCAGTAGATCTTGAGAGTGACAAGAAATGGGAAGCGGGCTGGAGGGACAGAAAGTCAATGAATCTGGCCCAGGAAGGGGTGGAGAAGTAGAATCTGGAGGGGGAAAGAAGAGAGGCAGGTGGTGGGAACCCAGATGGAGTGAGTGAAAATGGACACTCCTGAGCTGCTGCTGGTGGTGAATTCTACAGTCCTGGTGGCAGGACTCAGCCTATGCTGGGCATCCAGGCCACAATCTTGACCATTTAAGCTATCCTGAGCCAAGACTCTTCTTCTGCCACACCTAGGTGAAGCTGGAAGCCACCCTCAGCCAGGTCAGGCGCCATTCTAAGGGTGCCTCTGCTGTCATCACCACCTTATTTTTACCTGGGATTGAGACCTTGGTGAAGGGAGCCAGAAAGTGGGAGGGTAGAGATTTCAGACGGGAGAGGCAGAGAGAAGAGAGTGCTGGGAAATTTCCTCACGCCAAGCATTAGCTTATCGTTGCTGTTCCAGTTAGTTCTGTTCAGTGACTTGTTGAATTGTCTGTCTGGTTCTGTACTGGCTGAACTTCCATTCCTTGCTTGCTCATTCATCGATTTCCCCTCAGATATAAAGTTTATAACATTTTCTCTGTTTCTGAAAATTCTGATTCTTGATGTTACAAACCTAGGAGGAAGGTGATACCTTTATCGGATCACTCAAAAAAATCAATCATGGTGAGCTTTCATGATGCAAGATCACTTCTTCAAGCTGTATGATACCCTCCTCCATTTGATAAACACAGGAAGCCAGGCATCTGCTTATTGCCGTCTCCCAAATGGCTCCTACAGCCTGCTGCTTTTTCACATTCATTTCCAATAAGGAGCCTGGCAGACCATTATGCCAAGAATGTTTGGGACTTTCATTTATAATTTTCACACACATTTATAATTTACATACACACAGAGGGTAGAACCTCATATAACAATCGCCCCGTATAGCAACGAAATCACACTCACACACACAGCAGAACGTCTGGCTGGCCCTGCCCATCCAAGTTTTGAAATAAAGTAGTCCTAATTTGGGTGCAATGCAGGGCTTTCCCCCTGGCCACACCCACAGTGTGATAGTAAAATGTTTTGGACCCCCCCTTGCCCCCCTCTCCCCCTGCTCTCCCAGGGAGGGGGGAGTAGAGTCCTGACTCTCCACAAGTTGATGAATAGATCATTGTGTTAATGGCAACAAGGAAAAGGAAATGGCTTAATTACTGGAAGGTCATCAAGTCAGCAGTTCGAGACCTGAGTGCTGCACGATGGAGTGAGCTCCTGTCTCTGTCCCAACTCCTACCGACCTAGCAGCTCAGAAACAAGAAGTTGCAAGTAGATAAATAGGTACCACTCGGGTGGGACGGTAACAGCGTTCCTAGCACTCCAGTCTCTAGTCATACCTGCCCCATGTCCATGGAAACTTCTGCAGATGCTTTCTGGCTGTAAATGGAGATGAGCACCGCACCCTGGAGTCGGATAGGCCTGGCGACCTTTAGCTTTACCTAAGGAGGAATAGAACCGGCGGCGGGTGGCTTGTGGGGGATCCACCCACCGATTCCGGGCACTCAGTGGGGGGAAAGCAACAAAGACGGCGGCCGTCTTGTGTAACCGGAGGCCAGATTTCCAGTGCCCAAAAACGGCCGCCAGGAAGCGCATTGCCTGAAATGCAGCTGGATCTGCAGCACACAACAACGCACCTCCCTCTTTGGGCTCTGGGCGAGGACTGTGGCCGCGGAAGACTTCCTGCTCATCGTTACACAGCAGTTTTCCCCCAACCCGAACCCCATTGAGTCAAGAACAGGGTGGGGGAGGGGAGGGATGCTTGGGATACAATTCAAACCCAAGGCGATCCGGAGTGCCAGGGGGTGGCAGGCAGCCTCCTCCTCCTCCATCTGCCTTGAACGCCTGAACCTTCGAAGGTTTTGTGGGGTTAAGTAAAAAGATTCTGGGCAGTGATCAGTCGATCTTAGAAGAAATCCACCCTGACTGCTCTTTGGAAGGTGACATAGTGAAGATGAAACTAAAGTACTTTGGACAGCAAATGAGAAGAGAGGATTCACTTGAGAAAGCCTTGATGCTGGGAAAGGTGGAGGGCAAAAGGAAGAAGGGGGCGGCAGAGAATGAGATGGATAGATGGTATTGTTGATGCAATGGGCACAGAGTCGGGTGGGTTGAAGAGAATGGTGGAGAATAGGGATGCCTGGCGAGCGAGGGTCCATGGGATTGCAAAGAGTCAAGATTGACTGCGACTGAACAACAACAACAAAATATGCTGAACTTGATAACTGGAAGGTCAGTGTTGGATACCCGAACTACTGCACGGCTGACTGAGCTTTGATCTTTGTCCCAGCTCCTGCCAACTTAGCCGTTCGAAAGCAAGAAATTACAAGTAGATAAATAGGGATCGCTTCACTGGGAAGGTAAACAGCATTCCATGCACTCTGGTGTCTAGGCATGGCTGCCACATGCCCATGGAAATGTCTGCAAACGCAGATAGCGCTGGCTCTTTGGCTGTAAACAGAGATGAGATATGACTGGCTTTTGAGCAAGGGTGACCTTTACCTTTTTACCTTTGGTCTCCATCGCTTCAAATGGTTCTGTCACAGTGGAATTGGGGGGGGGGGGGTTCCCATCTGTAGTACCAATAGGAATGACATTTACTGTATATACTGACTAACAGAACTTAGAGCACTCTGGGTGGTTCACAAGCTAATTATTATTTTGCTTCAACATGCTGGGTATTCATTTTACCAACCTTGGAAGTATGGGTCAACCTAGCGTCCCCATCAGGATCAAACTCACATGGTTTTGGCTGCAGTACAGCAGTTTAACCACTGTGCCCCCCCCCCCCCACACACACACACAACCACAAAAGAAAGGAAAAATATTCCGAGCGCTGAAAAGAAAGCGCCTAGTATATCCACGCATATATTCAGCATTGACAGTGTTTTCAATGGCATTGCACACTAAGCGTTTTTCATTCAAACCCCAAGGAACAAAAGGTTTCCTTTGGTGGTGGGTGCTTTGTTTCCTTTTACATGAGGGCCAAACTGTATGGTGCTTGTCCCAGTAGAGGCACCCGTCTCACTTTGTACAGATCACAAATGATGGGCAAATAGTCTCATCAGATGGCGCTTATAGAGAGAGAGACGTCAAGTCTTGGCCTAAATTATACAGAAGCATACCTTACCCCTTTCTGCAGTGGTGGCTTGTCAAAATCTTAGCTACTCCACCGTGACATCAGCAACGTCGTGGGCGTAGCTGACGTCATGATGTCAAGGGTGGAGCAAAATAAATAAAAAATTAACAATGTCTGCGCATGCGTCTAACCTCCATTTGACACATGTACAGTTCTTTTTTTAGTGCGCATGCGTCAAACCTCTATTTGACACATGCGCACTAAAAAAGGAACTGTGCATGCGTCAAATGGAGGTTTGACACATGCGCAGTTCTGGGCAGCCATTTTGGCTGCCTGGAAAAACATTTTTGGAGGGGACTGGAGAGGTGACCAAACTGGTCGCCCGGGGTTTTACCACCCTTCCAGTGATCCCTCCTGATGGGATGCTACCAATTCATGCGAACTAGTCCGAACCGGTAACATCCCATCGCTGCCTTTCTACCATTTTCTTTCCTTAGTGTTTTTTCTGCCCACGCCAATCTGTGTATGTGTGCATATATTAATACTTTAATTGTTAAATTTCAGAAAACACCCAAACTCAAACATACAGGTTAAAATCCAGCAGTAAGTTACTACTAGACAGTATCATTGAATCAATGGAAGAGTTGACTCATCACATGGCCATTGATTCAATGGGCCCATTCTAATTGTGACTCACTACTGCACTTCAGCCATTCACTGACATTTCCTTCTCTTCAGTAGTTCAAAACAGCCGATTATCTAACTCAGTTGTTGGACTTTGGGTGTAGTAAAATACAGTGGAACCTCAGTTAACATAATTCGTTCTCAAGGACATTTCTTACAGTGAAAATTACTTTAACCGAATCCCCCATAGGAATGCATTGGATGCAATTTTCCATAGGAATGCATTGAAAACAAAATACATTAACTGAAATGTAATTTCCCATAGGAAAACCAATTAATCCGTTCTGGAAAAATTCCATAAACTGAGCCACTATTTCCTATGAATTTCCTTTATTATGCGATTTTTATATTAACTGAGCCGTTTGTTAACCCATGTCCCACTGTAATAGAAACAAGAACTCCAGTTTATAGCAAGGAGAGGAAGCTGTGGCTGTTCAGATGTTACTGGCCTGTAATTCCGTCAACCTTAACCAGCATAACCAAAGGCGAGACATGGTGAGGTCTACACTTTAAAATTGTTCACTTCCCCTAGTTCAGAGGTGCCCAAACTACAGCCCACAGGCCCAATTAGGCCCCTGCATATCATTGATGCAGCCCACAATGAGCACCCCCTGGTGTGCCTGGGATGACGTCATCACAGCATGCCAGGTTTACCCTTCCAGTGCCGCAAATTTTGAAACGGGAGGCTCCAAAAAATTCCCCAACGTGGCGATCGGCTTTGGCAAAGGCTGTAGAGGGGACAGGACCAAGCAAGAGGCTGCTCAGAGCAGCCAGGACAAAGCGCAATTGCTGTCGTCACTGCTGACGTCAAAACTGTCAGCAGCGGGAGCAGCCCACCTCTGGCCCGCAAAAAAAAAGTTTGGGCACCACTGCCCTAGTTTATATATCTGACTACATGACTGGTATCAGGATTATGTCCAAACAACTCAGGGTGGATTATAGCGCTCTATAATATAGCTCAGGGATGCCCAAACTATGGCCCATGGGCCGGATCCAGTCCCTGACACCAGTTCATCTGGCCCACGAAGCCCTCGTTGCTCCTGGAAGTGGAAGTAAAACATGCCCATACGGGCGCGTTTTACTTCCACTTCCGGGAGCAATGAGGGTTTCGTGGGCTGGATGAATTGGCATCAGGGGCCGGATCCAGCCTACAGGCCATAGTGACCAGCCACCTGAACCACATGACCTGAAAAGTTTGGGCACCCCTGATATAACTGGATAATGATCTTTTCTCCATACTTCAGCTTCTTTAACAAAGAAGGGTGGTCCAGAAAAGAACATTCATATCCTTTGATGGATAGTGGCTACTGGAAAAGCACTACAGGTATTTGCTTGGCTAGTCTGAAAAGAAGAATGGCTAATAAGAATGAAGCTGGCAAATGAGAAAACAAGGTTTAAAACTGGCTGGTGAAGCAGAATATGGCTGCAACTCGCGGTTTCACATCTGTGTCAGTATTACAGCTTTATTAACTAGCAGATAGCCTTGCCAGTCGGTTGCAACAAAACCAACTACTGTAAGGCTGTTACAATCTGACTAGCCGAACACTCGGATTCCACTTTGCTGCAATGTGATTCACAGCCTCAATTACTGTATAACTGAATTTGCAGATAGTGATCACACAGGGGCAATGGATTGGTTTGGGAGTTCAGTATTCATGCTCAGTGCAACTCAAATTTCAGGCCACAATCCCCTCTTCCTTCCTTTGATCCTGCCTCTGCTAATCTTTCTATGGATTTCTGTCAAGCTGTTTGGTTTTGGAAAGGTTATGTGGTGTTCTGGAACAGGTGGTAGCTTTCCAAAGGTCTCCGCATGTACACAAATGCCACATACGTACTACAGGAACGTCTGTTATTTCATCTGGGGTGTTTCTCTTTTGCTTGTAATTTTTTTTTAAACCATCCAGAGATGATCTACTGCTGATGAAGAACTGAAACAGCTGGTTATTACCTTTAAAGCCCTACATGGTAGTGGACCAGGATACTTAAGAGACTGCATCGTCCCAAGGACATCTGCCCGTCCCACCAGAGCGGACCGGAGAGGCTCTCTGGTTGTGCCATCAGCCAGAGAGGCGCACCTCACTGGCACGAGAAGGAGGGCCTTCTCGGTGTCTGCTCCGGCCCTTTGGAACCTCCTGCCAATAGAACTACGCATGTAGATGGAATTGCTGCCCTTGAGAAAAGGAGTGAAAACCTGGCTGGCAGGTTTGGTCTGGGGAGTGGATGGTGCAATTTCCCCAGCCAATGGGTTGGTGTGATCCCAGTATGCCTGTGTTGTAATTTTTGGCTTTTAATACCAAGTTTTTTTTTAAAGTTTTTAGAATTTTAAATTTTTAAAAATGATTTTATAATTGTAAATCGCCCTGGGTCCCTTTTGGGAGGAGGGTGATAAACAAATTTAAATAAATAAATAAATATCAATCCTGCTATGGTAATAGTGGGACCATACTGCTAGAGCAGGGGTGCCCAAACCTTTTGGGCCACGGGCTGATCACATGGTTCAGGGAGCCAGTCAGTAAGGCCCTGGGGTCGGATGCAGCCCCCGAGGCCAAATCATCCAACCTGTGAAGCCCTCATCGTTCCTGGAAGTAGAAGTAAAACTCACCTGGATGGGCGCATTTTACTTCCGCTTCCAGGAGCGACGAGGGCTTTGTGGGCCAGATGAATTGGCCTCAGAGGCCACATCCGGCCTCCAGGCCATAGTTTGGGCACCCCTGTGCTAGAGGCTCAACACTGATCATCAGGTGGCAATTAACTAAACTGACAACCCTGAGGACTAAAGCCTTAGGTGGCAAAGTCCACAGGGAAGGGTGATGGATCCCAATTGGATAAAATCCCACTTGAATCTAACTTCATGAAGGGGAACAGCTTCATCAAAATTGGTCTAGGGCTGATGATGCTAAAAGGGCTCAAGATCAGAAAGTGACATGCAGAACTGAATCAAGGGTACAGGTGTCGTACTGTGATGCGGAAGTCAAATGGAAGGGCTTGACCAGTCCCGTTTGTGTTAACCAATGGCTTGTTTGTTTAAACAACATGGAGTATTGTTACTGTGGTATGAGCTGTAGACACTTTCATTGGAATCCAGCCTGGGATAGTGAAACTTTTGGCTCAAAATAGAGTGTTTTATATGGTTGTAAATTGTCTTTATGCTTCCACAGAAATAGATGCTATTAAACTCACTGGAATTTGCTCCTGAGTAATCCTAGAGTCAGATTTGACTGGCTTTTGAGCAAGGGTGACATTTACCTTTACCAAAAAATGCTTAGGACCATGAGGAATCTCAGTTGGATATACAGTATACTGCCACACAAAGCACCAGTTGTTTACAAAGGTGTTGTGTTAGTGGAACGAATGGCAATCATGCTTTCAAGATCTTCCATTCTGTTCCTTAAAGAAAGATTTTGTGTGATTAATTTCTGGACTCTCAAATCGTGCAATTTGAGTCATGCCAAGTTGGCTTTGTCACTGTAGCCTGTCCTTTGAGGCACATGCAAAGTGTGACCTCACACATGCACACCATCCTGGCCAGTTTGCCGACATCCTCTTGCATGATGTAGACATTTGCAAAGAGGGTTTTCCTTGAATAATGTACTCATAAACACAGTGATCTCTGTATGATGCCATAAAGTGATTGAACACATAATTTATTATAATTTGCAGCTCTTTCTGTCCCCAGTGGCGGCAGCTGTCTGTACCAAGATGTCTAAAGGGAGGTTTCTGTCAGGAGTGCTGATGAATGATTTAATATGTTTTAAGGACGCAATAAAATGTGTAATTCCCTCCATCTCTTAGTTAAACATTTCCAAGTATATCTTAAAGCAGGCCTGTTACAGGTACAATAGAAAGAGGAAGGTTTTTTGCTCTTTGTTAAAGAGCATGAAGGGTGGAAGGGGGAAAAAAAGAGTTTCCTCCTGTAGAAGAGTTTACTGTTTGGAGGGGGGACAATGGGCTATAGCTGAAGACTGAGCGGCTGTGGATAGGGGCCCCTAGATTCTCCAAGGAGCTACCAACTTTGGTACTGGATGTGGCTAGTTTGCCCCAGACAGACCCGGTGTGCAATCTGGGGGTCCTCTTGGACTCACGACTCCTGCTCCAGGAGCATGTGGCAGCCGTGGCTAGGAGGGCTTTTCCACAGATACGTGTGATTCACCAATTGTGCCCATTCCTGGACCAGGACTCCTTGCTCATGGTCACTCATGCACTGGTCACCCTCCAGCTGGACTACTCTAATGCACTCTACATGGGGCTGCCCTTGATAAGCATCTGGAGGCTGCAGCTGATCCAGAATGCAGCCGCCTGCACAGTGATGGGGTGTGGACAATATAACCGCACCTCAGCCTTCTTGCGGGAGCTGCACTGGTTCCCGGTATGCCTCCGGGTGCAATTCAAGGTGCTGGTTAACACATTTAAAGCCCTACATGGTAGTGCAGTGGTGTAGTGCAGGTTTTAGCTGCCCGGGGTGCAGCCCAAACTCACCCCCCCCCTCTCATCTAAGCTCACCGCTGTCCCCCATCTAGGCTACTGCCTCGCCTTGGGGGGGGGGGGGCTCGACCTGGCAGGCGCTGCCCCGGCTGTGAGTGCTGGACCACAATGACCACTGGCCTCACTTCCCGCCCTCCTGGGCAGCGCCACTGCTGGAGGTGGATGAGCTGCTGTTGCTGGGCTCAGAGGTGGCGCGGCTGTGTGCCTGGGACACCAACGAAGGTGCCAATGGATCCTCACCTACGGCTCGTGGACTGTCGGAGGCCTCATCGTGGTGCCGAGCAGGTGCTGACGGTGGGCTCTTTGCTGGGCTTGCACCGCCTCAGCCTCTGGGTCTCAGCCCGGGACCATGGGTGGCCCCAGGCCCTGCGCAGCCTAGCCCGGGCCTCAAGCTGGCTGTGAGGAAGAAGGCACCTGAGGAAGAGGACAAAGGCAGAGGAAAAGAGAAAAGTGCCCCATGGTCCCCACCACGCTGTCGGGGCCGTGCCCTCCCGGTGCCCTCCTGCCCCCCCCCAGGAGTCCCCCATGCTACACTACTGTGGTAGTGGACCAGGTTACCTAAGAGAGTGCATTGCCCCGTGGTTTATGTGCCCATCCCATGAGAGCGGACCGGAGGGGCTCTCTAAAGGTACCATCCATCAGAGAGGTTCACCTCTCCAGTATGAGAAAAAGGGCCTTCTTGGTATCTGCTCCGGCCCTTTGGGACCTCCTGCCAACCTCCTGTCTTCAGCCAGAGCTGCTAGCTTTTAGGAAAGGGCTGAAGACATGGCTGGCCCAGCAGGTGTGGGGAGCTGATAGAGGAACACACACACACACACCCCGCCCGCTGGCTGATACAAACATGCTAATTGCCACCTGAGTTTTTCAGTTTTATCTGTCTATTTTACTGTGAAGATTTTATAATAGATTTTATAATGTGTTTTATGTAGGGTTTTTAATGGTTATGTCAGGTCTTTTGTGTAAGGTGAGGTGCAGTTGCATTGTGAGCCATCCTGAGTTGCTTCGGTGAGTGGGTGGCCATACAAATTTAAATAATAAATAAAATAAATACTGTTGGTGGGTGGGGGAGAAGGAAATACCATCACAGTGTCATGGTTGATTATTTCACAAAGGACTTTTTTGTGCTGTTTTGGGCCTTTAGCTGATGCTGTTTAGCTATAATTTATTTGTACAAGTATTTTTTAAAAAAAAAACAAAGGCATGTGTTGCAATAAGTTTTGCTTTTATCAAAAAAAAAAATATAACTGAGATGGAAACTAAACACAGAACACATACACATTTGCATTCCTCATGTGACTCAAGAACTGGGTTATGCTCTGTGAAACTTCACACTGAAATAAATCTATTCAAGTACAATGATTTTGTCCCTTCTTGCTTCTCCCCCTTTCTCCAACATGGCATGGAAAATGATGCCACTCTGTGTTACTTCCTTGAGCATATTCAGTAAATCTGGTTGTCATCCCTGCCAGAGTTCAGTTCTGCTTGTTTCACATAATTGTGTTTAGGACTCTTTTTCTGACACTCTGGTGGATATCAGCCCCACTGGTCACAGTGAAATGTTCCTTTAAATATGCAAGCATAGATCTGGACTCCTGGGAAGACTTCACAGTAAACACATTGGCTCAGAGTGCTTCTATTTGGACTGTTCCTAAGGTTACCAATTCAAGGCTTGTTTAGGCCCTAGGGTGGCAAACCTTGGCACACCCAAAAGCCCTGAGCAGCAAGTGTACTGATTTGGGCTTCTGGGAATTAAAATCCAAGAACAGCTGGAGTGCCAAGGTTTGCCACCACTGAGTGCTGAGCTAGGACTGAAGAGAGATGGGTTCAGATTCCCACTCAGCTGTGAAACTCAGGGTATGTCCTGCCTGTCAAAAGAAACAGATTTTCAATTGTTTTTAATTGAGTTAACATGTGGTGTGTGTGTGTCAATTTGTGTGTGCTTTATGAAACCTTGCTTGAATGTTTTCTTTTTAACCCTGTGGCTACAGCATCCTTAGTGCAAGCCCTATTGCCAAAGCTCCATGCTTGCCAACTGGTACTTATTTATTTGTATTATATAATTTAATCGTTACAGTATAATGCTGCAAAAATTATTTGGCACGACAACAAATGAACCATAGAACTGCTGAATCATTAAAACTGTAAAGATAAGTGAGGAATCATTTTCAGGTTGTTGAGAATCCTGCAAACTTTATGGGGCAAATCAAGAGGCACAATATGTGCCAACACACGTGTGCTCACAAAAGACTACAGAGGTCCAGGAATCAACATTGCAGGCTGCCAAGTTGCAAGCCTACTGCCTCAACACAAAGCATCTTTTGTCAAGACCTTTTTACGTTCAGAATGCTCTTGGTGGTGGGACAGAGGGGAGAAACTGTGACTTTTGTTTATTCGAAGGCTACCTCTCATGGCATCCTGGAAGGATTTGAGCACTCCAGTCAGTGGTGGGTTGTCAAAGTTTTTACTACCCCACCATGATGTCATCACAGTGTGGGTGGAGCTAATGTCATGATGTTGTGGGCAGGGCCAAAGAAAAATAATAAAATAAAAATAAGCACACAACCACCCACACACCTCAACCCACCCACACACACAACACAAACCAGTAAATAAAATAAATACAATAAAAATTACATTAAAATACACCCACACCCACACACCCCAAACACAAATCAACCCACCCAACACAAACCCATCACTTACCTGTTAGTATAAGTGTCTGAGCAGCACCATGTTGCAAGATGGTCATCGTACCAGTTCTCCAGGATAATATGCCTTAATGTAAATGTAAAACAGCTGTACCTCCTTAAGGGTTCTCCAATTGGAACAGCACAGGTGTCAGTTATTGATGAGGTAACTCCAAGGCTTTGCTTAAAAACCCCAAGCCAGGCAGCCAGGCCTTTTTAGGAACTGTGGTCTTATGTCAATATAGGTAAAGGTATTAAATACACATTAAAATACACACAGACACACCATATCCAAAGGTGAGTCACTTACCCTGGGGAGCAGGCTATAGGGAGCTTCAGCCTAGCAGCTTCTCTTCCTCCTCCGCTTGGGAGGACAGCAAGGAGGCCGTGCATTCACACCAAGCACTGTAGACGTGCATGCACACTAAGTGCTTGGTGCAAACGTGCAGTGGGGGAACCAGTGAAAAGGTAAACCCCGAAGGTGGTTCCCCCCAAAAGCTGCTACTGGTTCTCTGGGACACTGGGGAAAGTTACTGCCGGTTCTGGCGAACTGGTGCAAACCTGTTGTATCCCATCATTGACTCCAGTGTAGATTTTTGACGGAGTGAGAATAGATGAAATTCACCACCTGTTCTTCCACTGGCAAGAATCCCATATAGAGAGATATAGAGAGATTTTAAGATCCTAATCACTAGTTCTAAGATGAAACTAAAGGTGTCTCAATTATTGTCTTTGTAAAATTGTGGTTGTGATTTGCATGTTTTTTATAATAGCGTACTTCCCTGGAAAACTAGTGCTTTGGATTTTCAACTTTGAAAAATAGATGTTATGGCTTTTTGGAATTCCTTCATCTTAGATTACATCTCAGAACATTGCAGCAGTATCACTTTTTCCTTACAGTGTCTACATTTACTGGAACAGCAGATTCACTTTCTGTTTCACAAAGTCTTTATTTACTGGAATGGCAATGTATGGTGTTCATGCATGGTGTTTATGCATGGGTTTCCATGTGCATGTGTGTATGCTAGACATGTAGTAAAATGATTCCCTCTTACACATACAGTCACACATACTGTACACATTTATGATCCAAAGCTGGACCTTATAGAGGAGGGAACTGTATGGCCCTCCATATCTCCTTGACTTACGTACCTCCGATTGTTCCTCAGTACTGGCTATGTTGGTGAGAGATGATGGGACCCCAGCATTATCCAGCAGATTGCATGTTCCTTACCCCTGTTCTATAGCTGTAATGAAGAAGCCTCTGTTCAATGGATATCTACATTTTTTAAATGACTGGGTTGAAAATTATGAATAAACCTGCCTAGCTACTACTGTGCAAACTGTCTTTTGTAACACAATCTTCCTATTTGGCTACACGAGGAAACATGCCTTTTAAAAAACACTTTGGCCTGTGGCAAGAAGACAGGAAATGGTTGTTTGTCGGGTTTCATTACACATTTTGTGACAAAGAAGTGCAATTTGGACTTTTTAGTTTTATCTTAGCAGAATGTCAAGCAAAGTGTCTTGGTCCATCTCACTTAAAAAACAACAACACTAAATTCACATTCAAGCTGGTAAAAAAAAAATTTACATTTAAATTACAGAGGCAGGGTAATTAAATAATTAAAACATCTAATGTGAAAATGGCACTCTTCCACAGACAAACATCCAGAAACTGTATGCTGCACAGTCCTAGGCATATCTGTGCGCCATCAAGGTGCTTTTCACTTATGGTTGACACTACGGTCCTATCACTCCCTGGCAAATAGAAGGAGGGGAATGGAAGCAGTGACAGTCTGGACCATAAGGAAGGCTGTGGTGCTGGAGAAAGACTCTTGAGAGTCCCCTGTACTTCAAGGAGATAAAATCAGTGGATCCTAAAGGAAATTACCCCTGACTGCTCCTTGGAAGCACAAATATTGAAGCTGAAGCTTAAGTACTTTGGCCACCAAATGAGAAGAAAAGACTCACTGGAAAAGGCCCTGATGCTGAAAAAGATCGAAAGCAAAAGGAGATTGGGGGGGGGGGGGCAAAGGATGAGATGGATAGATGGCTTCGTTGGTGTAGATCTGGGTGGGCTACAGAGGATGGCAGATGACAGAGAAGCCTGGTGTGCAGCTGTCCATGGGGTCGCAAAGGGTCATACTCAACTGTGTGACTGAACAACAACAAGGTCTTCAAGATATAGATGTTCAAGAAGCTGTTTCGCACTGAGACAACCCAGGGAAATTCCATGGCAGAGCAGCGATTTAAACCCAAATCTCCTGAGTCACTGACCAACAATCCAATAAACTTCACTGACTCTCAAAAATATTCTTTGCTGGCCCATACCAAACCTGCAATATGGATTTTTTAAGAAACATGTTCTAGCTAACTGGCCAGTCATGATCATAAAGAAGTAAATCTTACCAACCTGTGGTGGAACTCATTTTGTGGCACATACACTTAGTAAGTCTACTGAATAAAACTATTTTTTATTTTTAAAAAAACAGTTGCATTAATGATGCTATGTTAGTCCTAATCCACATTGTTTTGCATATCTCTTTGTTGTCCTGTGGCTTTAAATTGCTTCTTATCTGTGGTAACTTTTTTGAATTAGGCACCCCTAAAATGAACGCCTCTTGCATATATGTATTACATTGTACAGTATTTACTTATACAGTATCTTCAACAGAGGCCCAGCTAGTCTCCGGAATACAGGGCTTTCTCCTTGTTGACTCCATTTCTGTCGAGCTTCTGCAGGCAAACAAAACAGTATTATTCCTTTCAGCCCTTTGGTTTTAAAAACAGGGTTTTAAAATAGTTCCTACTCTGTTTCTAAAGCATTTTTGTTAACCAAGCAACAGATTCATGAAACTGTTCCTAGCTCTAGCAATTCTACTTGGCATCAAATATCTGGTGTTTTGCTGTCAAGTCAGAATCCACTTTCACTTTTAGCAACCTTAACAGGGCTTTCAAGGTGAGATATTTAAGGAGTAGCTTTACCAGTTCAACTCTCCCAGTAAGTTTCCAAGACTCAATAGGACTTTGAACCCAGGCCTTCTGAGTCCTACCCCATCACTTTACCCAGTACACAACACAGGAAATCCAGCAAACCAATATAACTGTTTTTAATTGATGCATACATGTACAAGTCCAGAGACATAAGGATTGAGCTCACACTATTCTTTTTCTTCTTTCATGTCCTGATCAAATCCTGGATTGCCAAAATGAAGCCACTTTCTTAGCTTTGTTGTTGGCCAAACTTAAGTCCTCATTGGCGTGTGTTTCTGGCAGTAATTGGCAGACCAGTAAATAAGCCAGATTTTGTGTCTCTCCACATTCACCCAGCATGTTGCTGTCTGCCAAGAGCCCTCACTTGAGCATGTTGGTTTTGCATTTAGGGACTCCAACCCTCAGACTATTCAGGGTCCTCCAAGTGATGTAGGGGAGGTTGAGTTCCTCAGCTATATCCTCCTTTAATGCTGTTCCTTGACCACTGAGCTCCTTCCTCCATCTTCTAATTTGGTTCTGCTCTTGCGTACCCTTAAGAATATTTGTTCTTCCTGGATCTGAGTTGGCAGACCTGTCATTCATGTCCATTCAGAGGATGTCAAGGGTCATTCTCTTGCTTAGTTCTCTCAGTGACCGCTGCTACTTCTCTCCTTATCTTAGGTGGAGCGATACCAACAAGAGGGTATATATTATAGCTCATACTATATAGTATGTAAGATGCCATGGGACCCAGTAGAAGATTTTGCCTCTGAACATTGTTCGCACTATGGGCAATGGACGGAGATGGAAGCAGACAGTTCTAAAATTCTGCAGACCTGCCTCTGATCATAAGCCACCTGTACAGACAATTTATTAGTGCATGCTCAGGGCGGTTCACAAGTTAACAAGCATTTTTGCCCCCCACGTACTGGGTTTTTATTTGACTGATCTTGGAAGGATGGAAGGCTGAGTCAACCTTGAGTCCTGGTCAGGAGACAACTCACAAGTAGATAAATAGGGACCACTTCAGTGGGAAGGTAATAGCGTTCCATGCGCTCCGGTGTCTAGTCATGCCTGCCACATGACCATGGAAATGTCTGCAGAAGCAGACAGTGCTGGCTCTTCGGCTTAGAAACAGAGATGAGCAATGACCCCTAGAGTCGGATACGACTGGCTTTCGAGCAAGGGAAACCTTTACCTTTACTATATCAACCAACCGGGGGGGGGGGTGCCACACTGATAGCACCCCACATGGTGAGCTAGCCATGTTTTTAATTCCTTTCTAAAAGGCGATAGCTCTGTCTAGAGGGGCACCTCGATTGATAAGAGGTTCCACAGGGCCAGAGCAGATATGGAGAAGGCTCTCCTTCTAGTGCCAGAGAGACAAGCCTTTCTGGCAGATGGAGCCCTTAGGGAGCCCCTCTGATCTGCTCTGGTGGGAACAGGCTGATGTCCTTATGGTGATGCGGTCTCTTAAGTACCCTGGTCCACTCCCATGTACGGCTTTAAAGGTCATTACCAGCACCTTGAATTGTACCCAGAGGCACACTGGCAGCCAATGCAGCTCCCGCAGTAGCGGAGAGGTGTGGGCATATTGCCCACACCACATGGGCAGCCACATTCTGCACCAGTTGCACCCTCTCAATAGTCATCAATTACTATATTCTTTCTAGAAATCATTCCCATTGCACTATTCCTGATTTCATTCGATAGTTCCTTTCACTTGACATAGTGTGAGAAAGATTAGCTGGCACAACAAGGTTGCCATTGCCTTTGTTGTTGTTCAGTCGCACAGTCAATTCCGACCCTCTGCGACCCCATGGACCACTGTCCTCCAGGCACTCCTGTCCTCCACCATCCCCCTCAACTCGCTTAGCTCTGCGCCCACTGCCTCCACAATACCATCTAGCCACCTCATCTTTGGCCGTCCCCTTCTTCTCTTGCCCTCGACCCTTCCAAGCATCAAGGCTTTCTCAAGTGAATCATCTCTTCTCATTTGATGTCCAAAGTACCTCAGCTTCATCTTCACTATTTGACCTTCTAAGGAGCAGTCAGGGTTGATCTCTTCTAAGATTGACCTATTTGTTCTCCTCGCTGTCCAGAGGACTCTTAAAACTCTCCTCCAACACCCCATCTCAAAGGCGTCTATTCTTCTGCGCTCAGCTTTCCTAATGGTCCAGCTCTCACAACCGTACATTGCCACAGGGAATACCATTGCTTTGACTATGCGAATTTTTGTTTGCAATGTGATGTCTCTACTTTTCACTATGTTCCCCAGGTTTCTCATTGCTTGCCTCCCAAAAATCAGTCGCCTTTTTATTTCATGGCTGCAATCACCATCTGCAGTGAGCTTTGATCCTAGGAAAGTAAAATCTGTCACTGCTTCTACTTCTTCCCCATCTATTTTCCAGGGACTGATAGGGCCTGTTGCCATGATCTTGGTTTTCTTTATATTGAGTCTCAAACCAGCTTTTTCACTTTCTTCTTTCAACCTAATCAGGAGCTTCTTTAGGGCCTCCTCACTTTCTGCCATTAGGGTGGTATCATCTGCATAGGTATCACCATTGCCTAGGTATGCCCAAATGTGGCTCAAAAATGTAAAATGTACCACAATCTTTGAGGAAGCTCTTTCTGCGTACCCCCACTACTCCCAATCAACATTGATGGTTAGAATCTCAATCTCACTAAAATGCATATTCTAAAAACCAGGGTTATCTGCAGTAACTTCATCTTTAGGAAACTTGATTTAGCAGGACAAGAGCTTTTAAAATATGAAATAAATGCAGAAATAAGCCCCATAGCAGTAAATGTGGCTTATTCTTGAGTAGGCACATGTAGGACTGGAGTAATCCTGGACAGGTAGAGAAAATTACTACATAAATCCCCTTACTTGGGAGGTTGCCACCACTGTTTTCATTCCAAGGCATGGACCACAAGAGGTAGAAATTGACCTCTTGGGAAGGGTAGCCTAGGAATACTGAAACTTGTAGCCTTTTCCTGGGCGGGGGGGGGGGAGATTTTTAAGTTGATGCTCCCCAAGCTGGTGTTCCAAGGTCTCTGATAACTCTTTTCTTCTTCTTGTGCCTTATCCGATTCCAAATATTGGCTATCCTCAGCAATCAGCCATTAAGATTGTCCTGGAAACAATATAATGCAGTGGTCTTTCATCTGCCTTCCGCACTACTGATCAAGTTCTATGGGTCACTTTCTGGTCCTGAGCCCTTTTGGCAAACAAAGTCCTCCTCAGCCCCAGGCCAATATTGATGAAGCTGCTCCCCTCCATCAAGATGGATTCAAGTGGGAATTAATCTACTTGGGGACCATCACCCTCTCCTGTGTTTGCCGCCCAAGGCCAGGGTTATCAAGTTAGTTAGCCACAGTGTCTCAGTGGTTAAGAAGCTCATCTTGTTAGCTGGAAGGCAAGCAAGTCAGCAGTTTGAGACCCGAGTACTGCATGATAGATTGAGCACCTGTCTCTGTTCCAGCTCCTGCCAAACTAACAGTTCGAAAGCAAGAAATTGCAAGTAGATAAATAGGGACCACTTCGGTGGGAAAAAATTTCGGGGACATGAAAGGAGCCTCACTCAGGCGTTCCCTGAGCTGAGTTCCTCCAGCCAAAATCCTTTCATCCCAGAATAATTTCTGGCATGAAATTATTGTTGTTGTTTTACCACCGCCTGACAATCAGTGTTCAGTCGCTGACAATAGGGCCTATTCTATTCCCATAGCAGGATAACCTGGTCATACCGTCAAACTCTGGTCTACAGCTGTGGCTCAGTGGTTAAGAAGCTTGCCTTGTTAGCTGGAAAGTCCACAAGTTGGCAGTTTGATGCTGGGTACTGCATGATGGTTGGAGTGCCCACCTCTGTCCCAGCTCTTGCCAACCTAGCAGCTCGAAAGCAAGAAATTGCAAGTACAGTAATACCTCATGTAGATAAATAAGGATCATCTAATTGGGGGGAAATCTTGGGGACATGAAAGGAGCCTCATTTGGGCATCCCAAGTGGCGATTCCACAGCAAAAATCCTTTCAACCCAGAATTATATCTGACAGGAAATAATGACACATTATTATAATCTTGAAAACTGATTCCTGAAGCACTTTCTTTCTGAGTCTGCCTTTAAAGATGGCACGGACGATGTGGCAGCTACGTTATGTGGTGGCTAGGATGTCCGCAGGGAATCATCTAAGGCAGGGATGCCCAAACATTTTGGGCCATGGGCCAGTCACATGGTTCAGGTGGCTGGTCACTACGGCCGGGGGCTTGGATCCAGCCCTCTATGCCAATTCATCCGGCCCGCAAAGCCCTAGTTGTTCCCCGGAGCGGAAGTAAAACGTGCCCCTATGGACGCATTTTACTTCCAGTCCTGGGAGTGACAAGGGCTTCGCAGGCCAGATGAATTGGCATCAGGGGCCAGATTCAGGCCCAGGGTGTAGTTCGGGCACCCTGAACTATGGTTCAACCACATCTCCCTGATCTCTGGCCCATATATATTAATCGGCTTTGGCCTGCCGTGCCTGATTCAAGTACTGATCCTGACATGCATGGCAGAGTGTCTCAACTCTGTCTCTGCTGGAAATATGGCCCTGTTGGTTTCCATCCTGTCATTCGGTTCCCAATCAGTGGCACAACCTTAAAAGTGCCGCAACGCAGCTCGGGCGTCGCCTTCCCACACACAACCGGTTGTGGGGAAGGGGGGGGACTTCCAGTAACTTTGCAGCCCGTTCCCCCCCCCTTTTTTTTTTAAAGGCACCTCCTAGGAAAAAGCACCACCCAGCTGAGTGGAAACTCCCTTCTGAGTAAACACGGAAAGGATCGGGTTCCAGAGAAGGGACAGGCTTCCCTTACGCAGAGCCTAGGCGGGCAGGGTGCGCCAGAATTGCCCCCAGTCATTAGGGGGAAAGGACGAAGGGTGCCGCAGTGGCTAAATTGCTGTACTGCAACTCAAAGGTTGTGAGTTGTCTCCTGACCAGGACTCAAGGTTGACTCAGCCGTCCATCCTTCCGAGATCGGTCAAATAAAAAACCCCGGGGAGGGGGATGCTAGTTAACTTATGCACCGCCCCTGAGGATGCACTAAGCGCTATGGGTTATGTTATCACTATCACCCATGGAAATAAGTGGGTGGCGGGGTTTTACAAGCCATGTTGGTGCAGTTACCACCATGCTCACAATCCCAACTCTTTCCTGCCAAATGTTTCTCTATCCGAGGTGGTCCACGTTTAGAAAGAGCTCTCCAAACATCCCAAAGAGTGCGTTCACTGCTTCTGCCCATGAGGAATGGCTTTGACCCAGCCAGCATTACATTTCCCTTGGCAGCTCTACAAACATCAGAGACCCGGGTGATCCATGACGGAATGAGCTCCCATCTCTGCCCCAGCTCCTGCCAACCTTGCAGATGGAAAGCAAGAAGTTGCAAGTAGATAAATAGGGACCACTTCGGTGGGAAAAGATCTTGGGAGCCTCATTCGGGCGTCCCCTGAGCGAAAATCCTCCAGCAAAGATCCTTTCAACCCAGAATAATTTCTGACACGAAATTATCATTGTACTGTAGGTAAAGGTTTCCCTTGCTCAAAAGCCAGTCGTATCCGACTCTAGGGGTCAGTGCTCATCTCTGTTTCTAAGCCGAAGAGCCAGCACTGTCTGCTTCTGCAGACGTTTCCATGGTCATGCGGCAGGCATGACTAGACACCGGAGCACACGGAACGCTGTTACCTTCACACCAAAGTGGTCCCTATTTATCTACTTGCAATTTCTTGCTTTCTAACTGCTAGGTTGGCAGGAGCTAGGGCAGAGACGGGAGCTCATTCCGTCCTGCAGTACTCGGGAATGGAACTGCTGACTTTCCACCTCCCAGTCAGCGTCTTAGTGACTGGAGCCACTGGTCTCCCTTGCTCAAAAGCCAGTCGTATCCGACTCTAGGGGTGAGTGCTCATCTCTGTTTCTAAGCCGAAGAGCCAGCGCTGTCTGCTTCTGCAGACGTTTCCATGGTCATGTGGCAGGCATGACTAGACACCGGAGCGCACGGAACGCTGTTACTTTCACACCGAAGTGGTCCCTATTTATCTACTTGCTTTCGAACTGCTAGGTTGGCAGGAACTAGGACAGAGACGGGAGCTCATTCCGTCCTGCAGTACTCGGGAATCGAACTGCTGACTTTCCACCTCCCAGTCTGCGTCTTAAGTGACTTGAGCCACTGGTTTCCCTTGCTCAAAAAGCCAGCCGTATCCGACTCAAAGAGTTCAGTGTTCATCTCTCTGTTTCAAAGCCGAAGGGCCAGCGCTGTCGGCTTCTGCAGACGTCCCCGTGGTCATGTGGCAGGCATGACTTAAACCCCGGAGTGCATGTTTTTTTTTTCTGTGCGCCCTGCCCGGCGCAGCGGGTCATCTACTGCGATTGCAACCCAAAGGCTGTGAGTTCCATCCAAGTGGGCTCAGCCTATTCCATCCTCCCGAGGTCGGAGCGCTAGAGAGAAAGAAGCAGGCTTGTTTTGCTCAGCTGGGCGTCCAGCCACGCCCACGCGTGCGCACTGCCGGGGGAGGCGGGGCTTACTGGCCGGGGAGGAGGGGCTTACTGCCGGGGAGGAGGGGCTTGCCGCCGGGGGGGACCATTGCGCCTGCGCGGCCCCAGTATCCCCCCGTGGGTGGGTTGGGCGCCTGCAATACATAAAGGCGATGGCGGAAGGCGGCGCTCATGAGAGCCCGACGGCAGCCAGCCAGGAGGAGCCCAAAGAGCCGCAGCAGCCGAGCCAAGAGAGCGCAAAGCCCACGGAGGAGGAGGAGAAGGCGGCCAAGATGGTGAAGAGCGTGGGGAACCTGGTGAGCAGCGGGAGGGTCAGGGTTAGCGGCGGGGCTTCCCTCGGTAGGCCTCGGAGGAGGGGAGGAAGGAGGACCTCTGTTGGGGGAAAGGCCAGCCTAGAAGCGCAGGGGGGGGGAGGAGGAGGAGGAGGAGGAGGAAGAACAACTGCTGCTGCTGCTCCTGCTCCTGCTGCTGCTGCTCTTTGCTTGGAGCAAGGATTGCAGGCTGGAAGGATCGCAGGCAGGCAAGATCTGCAGCCTGGGCTCGCTGCCTCGGACGGCCGTCTTGCTCGGGGCAAAAGGCGGAGACGGTGCCTGGCGTGGGTTGGAGGAGGAGGAGGAGGAGGAGGAAGAAGAAGGGCGCCTTGCTCACCCGTCTCCTGGGTGGGACTTACTTGGAAGTCCCCCCCACCCCCACGCCACGGCGTAGCCCTCCCCCACCTCCCTCTTCCCTTGCACCAGCCGGTGCCCCCACCCCACCCCACGGGGCGAGCTTGCTCAGGAGGAGGAGGAGGAGGCGAGCTTTGTCTGCAGCTTCCCCAGTCCTGGGGCCGCTGGGTTGGGCTCCCTCCAAGCGCCTTTCTCACACACACACACCAAATTGCCCTTTCTTTCTCTGAACCCCCCAATCAGGGGGGTCTTCTGTTATTCTAGTTGTAAAGCGCCACACTGCTTTTCTGTTGTTCTCAGGTGTAAGTGGCTGTCTGTTATGCTAGCCACTCCTTGTGCACCTTTTGTGTGTCTAAATTGATGCCATGTGGTCTCACGCTTCTGCATGACGAAGTGGGCTTGATCCTCCAAAGCTCACATAAAAATACAGTAGCTAGTCTTTTAAGGTGCCACAACGTTGTTGTTTTTTGTCTTTTTGTTTTGTTTACTCGCCAATGTGCTTTCTCGCTCTGTTTGCCTGATGTGAAAACAGTCAGGGCGGTTGCCAAGCTGGGGGTCTCTCTCTTTCTCTTTTACACACACACACTCACTCTCTCTTCTTAGCTTGCTCATGCTGGGCAGCTGGTCGACCTGAGAATCTCTCTCTCTCTCTCTCTCTCTCTCTCTCTCTCTCTCTCTCTCTCTCTCTCTCTCTCTCTCACTAACTCACTCTCTCCCTCCTTACCTTGCTCATGCTGGACAGCTGGTCGACCTGAGAATCTCTCTCTCTCTCTCTCTCTCACACACACACTCACTCTCTCTCTCTCTCTCTCACTCACTCACTCACTCTCTCTCTCCCTCCTTAGCTTGCTCATGCTGGACAGCTGGTCGACCTGAGAATCTCTCTAACACACACACACACACACCTCTTAGCTTGCTCATGCAGGGCAGCTGGTCGACCTGAGAATATATATATCTCTCTCTCTGTCTCTCTCTGTCTCTCTCTCTCTCTCTCTCTCTCTCTCTCTCTCTCTCTCTCTCACACACACACACCCCTACCTACCTCTCTTAGCTTGCTCATGCAGGGCAGCTGGTCGACCTGAGATCACTTGCCAGGATCGGATTCCTCCATCAACTCAACCTCTCTTTTCTGCTTAGAGGGTTTTATTCCCCCCCCCCCAATTTGAAGTGCATTTTATCTTTCCTTGTTCCACATCTAAATTCAAACTTTGGCTTCACTGATCTTCACAACTCCCATGCTCTGGTTTTAGCAGGCAAATTAGACAATTGCAGCCTTGCCTTGGTCTCTTATAGATATGGCCTGCCAGCAGTAAACCTTATTGAATTTGGGGGCACAGGCACCCCAGTTGCCTGGATTTGGGGTTTTAGCCCAATAGTGACTAGCTCTCTGGCTGGGTGGGTCCCTGTTTCATAGCCTGCTTTGAAGCAGAGGTTGCCTCCTTTGGAGGCTTGAGCTGCAATAATATCCTTCTGTAACCTAGAGCAGGCATTCTCAACATTTTAAAGCTGGCGGCCGGGTAACACTCCCTCTTAGCTTCGGGGACTGGAGGGCCATTTTGTCCTTCCTCCACCACATGGCACTTCCTGGTGTGGTGGACTGCCTGAAATGGTGCTAGAGCTGCATCTGGCGCACAGGCAGCAGGTTGAGAATCCCTGAGCTAGAGTGTTCTTTAGTTTCTCATGCTCCATTGCTCTGGTGTAACTGTAACAGACCTGAATGGCCAGGCAAATGGCCTGACAGAGGGAACTGGGTGGAGCTCCGGGCTCCTCTGTTTGCTTCCTAGAGTCGGGCGGGTGGGGTGAATCACCAGGGAAGGGGGAAGTATTTGTTGTGACCAAAAAAATGACCAATGCAAAAGAGACTCTCGCTGTTCATTGCTGAGGCACTTTTTCTTCCAGAGCACTTCCATTACTTGGTGTTAAAACAATTTTTGTTGTTCAGTCGCTCAGTCGATTCCCACCCTTTGCGACCCCATAGACCAGGGGTTCCCAAACCTTTTGGGTCGTGGGCCGATCATGTGGTTCAGGGAGCTGGTCACTAAGGCCCGGGGCCCGGGTGCGGCCCCGACACCAATTCATACGGACACGTTTTACTTCTGCTTCCAGGAGTGACAAGGGCTTCGCGGGCCGGATGAATTGGTGTCGCCCTCGGGCCTTAATTTGGGCACCACTGCCATAGACCATTGTCCGCTAGGCACTCTTGTCCTCCTCCATCCTCCTCAACCTACCCAGTTCTGTGCCCATTGAGTCTACAGTACCATCTAGCCATCTCATTTTTCTGCCGCCCCTTCTTCTTTTGCCCTCCACCCTTCGCAGCATCAAGGCTTTCTCAAGTGAATCCTCTCTTCTCATTTGATGTCCAAAGTACTTTAGCTTCATCTTTACTATTTGACCTTCTAAGGAGCAGTTAGGGTTGATTTCTTCTAAGATCGACAACTCTTAGGAATATTTGCTGTGGTAGACATGTATTTTGTGCAAGCATATATGAGAGAGTAACCAAAACAGCAAAAAAAAAAAAAAGACAAAAACCTTGTGGCACCTTAAAGACAAAATCCTGTATTTAAATGTGAGTTTTCGTGGACCAAGTCTGATGAAGTGTCCTTGGTCCACAAAAGCTTGCATTTAAGGTGCCACAACATTTTTTGTCTTTTTTTTTTTTTGCTGTTTTGTTTACTCTCTGATATTTTAGGAATATGGCTGTTTAAATAGAAATATTTTGTTGCCGTTAGGATGATGGTTAATTCAAGTTAAAAAGAGATCTTTTCTTTTTTGTTTCTGTTGTTCAAAATGTAACATCTCATTTGTTACTGTTAAACTTTACCATAAACTGTTACTGTGCCTACACAATTGTCACATTGGGAGCTGTTAATTTTGTGGTGTGTAACCCGAGACCTAGGTTGCTAGAGAGAAATTTACTTCTCAGGACTGCACAACGTGGCTTCCTTTCAGATTTAATTCCCTCTTCCTCCCTTGGACTTTAGAAGCTAGAACAGGCCTCGGGAGCAAAACGAGCACCGCATGATAGCTGTCACAGTTAAAGATTTCTATCTAACCACGTGCATGAGGAGGTGCATTGGGGGATTACAGGCTTTAGACTTTGCATGCTGTGTTTGGATCTGTAACACCCAGCTTCCACCACAACTTATAGTACCGTATTTCTTTTTGACAGAAAGCTAGCCGGTAGACTTAAGTATAATGTGATGGAAACAAATTGCAAATAACGAGCTTCATTTCCCCATACCTCAGACTTCTAGAAATAATCGCTTCAGCGAGTGGGCGGCAATATAAATATGAATAAATAAATAAATAATTGCTCTTCATGCTCAGTGTTGATATGCGTAGCCCCCATCCCGAATCACTTGCTTTGGTTATATGTATACTGGTTTTTAAAAAATAGTTATCCATGAGGACTGGAAAACTGCTCTATACCTTTTGTACCAAATATAGCATTGGGTGCTTTTTAAATTGAGTTTGGCTGGATGCTATATTTTAAGACCATTTGTTATAAACATTTATGGCAATATTTTAAATATTGTTTTGACTTTAGCTTTAAAAATGAAGCACCTGAGACAATGTGAACAATATTTTACTGTACAAGTAATACCTCGGCTAACGCTAAGACCTGGTTCCACAAGTCTTGGTGTTATCTGATTTTTTGTGTTATCCGATCCATGTTAAAATCCTATGGGATGCATTGGATAACGTTAAAGCTCCATAGAGATACAGTTGTACCTTGCTTAAAGAGCATAATGCGTTCCACAGGATTGCTCTTTAAGCGAAACACCATTGTAAGTGACCAATTGTGGGGGGGATTGCGAACCCCGATTTATTTGTTAAGCGAGTTTTTGGTTGGTTTTATTTATTAAGTGAAGCGAACATTCAGAGAAAATTCTGCTCTTTAAGCGAGTTAATCTTTAAGCGAAACGCTCTTTATGCGAGGTTTGACTGTACATTGTAACCGCACAGGCTTTAGCGGTTGTTATCCGATCCATCCCATAGGACCTTAACGTTATTCGATCCAATTCTCCTCCCCAGATTACTTAACGTTATGCGATTTTAGCGTTATCCAAGGTAAACGTTATCCGAGGTATTACTGTATAATGTATTTTTCTATGGAAAAGGAGTGAAAACATGGCTGGCAGGTCAGATCTGGGGAATGGATGGATCAATTTCCCCAGCCTGCTGGATGGTTTGACCCCCAGTGCCTCCTAGCTATAACACCTAGTTTTTTAATGTTAAGTTTTTAAGCTTCTTTTAAAACTTTTAATTTTTGAACTGGTTTTAAATTGTTGTCGATGCTTACTTGTTGTGAATCGCCCTGGGTCCCTTCGGGGAGGAGGCGATAAACAAATTTAAATGAATAAATAAATACCTAACCCTTCTTCTAACAGAATACAAGTACAAACAAATTTCCATGCTCTCTCTCTCTCTCTCTCTCTCTCTCTCTCTCTCTCTCTCTCTCTCTCTCTCTCTCTCTCTCTCTCTCTCTCTCTCCCCAAATCTGTTAATGTTTCTGGTTTGTGTAAATAATTCTCTAATCACTCTGAAGTTCAGGAGTCACATGGTAACTGGCTTTTTATGGGATCTTAACAAACCTTCCCCCCTGAAACTTAAAATAGGCTGGCTTTCACTTCTTTCTCAGTCTGCCCAGAAGCCTTTCTTGTGTCTGAGAGTAATTCATAATGGCATAATAATCTTTTGCATTCTTTCATCTGCAAATGTTGCAACATAAATAGCAGTTGAATGTAGCAACACATAAAGCAGGACCTACAGCCAGTGGGCCTAATCCAGCCCATGGACCTCAATACAGCCCATGGTGGCCATCCGGGCACCTCCAGAAGCTCCCACCACTGGAAGTTGCAATATGTCACTTACCACTGTGGCAGTCATGCCATTTTTTGTGGCTTCTTGCGCAGCCTCTGCTACTTCTCAGGGCAGCGGGAGGATTTTTGGAGAATTTTTGCTCCATTTTGGGATTTTTTCTCGACTTCTCTGCTGCGGTTGGAAACTTCCAGTGCCGGGCGGAGCTTACGTCCGCACCTGGGTTCCCAGCGGGGAACCAGGAAGTTCCCATTGGCTGCTGTTTGACTGACGAAACACAGTGGAGAAGTGGCGAAAAAAATCCCAAAACGGAGCAAAAATGCTCCGGAAAGCCTCCTGCTGCCCTGGGAAGCAGTGGAGGCTCTGCAAGAAGCTGCAAAAATGGCGCGATTGGTATTGCCAACAATGATGACAAAAATGTAAGCAGTGGGCCCAGCCACACCTCTGGCCTGCACAGCTAAGCATTGGTGGTGGGAACTGGTCCCTGGTGGGAAAACATTGGAAACCCTTGGCTTAAAATATTGCCAATAGTGAAGAGGGCTGGGAGATGCCAGAGTGTTACAAAACTGTTGTCTTCATCCAAAGTTGTTGTTCTTAAACTTTGGGTCTCTAGATGTTTTGGAATTTAGTTCCCCAAATCCCTGACCATAGGCCATCCTGCCCATGATTTCTGAGGATTGACTTCCAAAATACTGGCAAACTAAAGGTTGAAAGCCACTGAGTTAAACTCGGGATGGGGACTCATTAGCACACATTATCCCCTGTTATTGAGTGGGCTTAATGGAAGTTGTAGTCCACCCATCTTTGGAGAGCCACGATTATTCCCTGCCCTACATTCTGTAAACATGATATGGTCCCCTTAGATTAGGCATGGAAAACATTTGGCCCTTCAGATATTTTCATCGCTAAATCCCATTGACCTTTATAGTTGATCATGCTGGGTGGAGCTGACAAAAGTTGGAGAACCAAAAGGTTGCGTATCCTATCCTATTTAAAGGGTTTCCAGAATGCCTTATATGGGTATGGTGGAGATCTGACAAGTGACACACTTTTTGGATGAATTGGAGAAATTCTTGTCAGAACTTTACCTGTGTACAAGCAGTGTGGTGAATGATCACTTCCTGCTATTGGTTTCCTGGAACATTGTAGGACACTGTAAATAATGGGGAAAGGGTTTGGTAATTTGAGTGCAGTAATGGTTTATTGAGGGGTTGGTTAAATCCCATGACTTTGGACTTTTGAGAAATGAGGAACTTGGAGTTGCCAGCTCAAATTCTTAAAATGATATTTTTGGGGGTTTTTTTAAAAAATTGCTCAGAAATTTTCAAGCAAATATATAATACCGGAGCTTCAGGTATAACAATAATTTCATGTCAGGAATTACTCCGTGTTGAAAGGATTTTTGCTGGAGAAACTCAACTCAGGGGATACCTAAATGAGGCTCCTTTTATGTCCCCAATACCTCGGGTATTGAAACCCGACCTTCCAGCCTCCAAACTCAGCATCTTAACCACTAAGCTACTGGGGGGGGGGCTGCAGAGCATGAGGTAAACCTAAATTGTTTTTTAAAAAGGTCTTTAAAATAAAACACTATTTTTTGAGGTTTATGACTTAAAGTCTATGTCAGGAGTTCTTTTAAAGCCAGGGGCCGGGTCACGCTTCCTCAGACAGCTTCAGGGGCCGGATGGCCATTTTGCCCTCCCTCCACCACATGGCACTTCCTGGTGTGGTAGTAGAGGTGGCAGTGGTGGTGGGGGGGCACATGAAGTGGTGCCACAGGCCACAGGATGAGAATTCCTGGTCTGTGTCTTAGAATTAAGGGCCCTTATACTGAGGCACTCAGCTGGCTGACGTTTTGAGAAATAATTATACCTCCAGGATATTGTTTTCTAAACCCACTGTATAATATTTCATACATTTCTGATCAGTATTGGTCAAGAATCTATTGCATTTATTCTGAGTATTAGCTACTTTAGTATAACTTGTAAATTGCTGCAAAATTCATAGCCTTAAGAATTAGAATCTGTTTATTTGTCAAGGACACAAACAATTTCATGGGGAGTATAGTGAAAAGTAGAGACATCAAATTGCAAACAAAAATTCGCATAGTCAAAGCAATGGTATTCCCTGTGGCAATGTATGGTTGTGAGAGCTGGAGCATTAGGAAAGCTGAGTGCAGAAGAATAGATGCCTTTGAAATGTGGTGTTGGAGGAGAGTTTTGAGAGTCCTCTGGACAGCGATGAGAACAAATAGGTCAATCTTAGAAGAAATCAACCCTGACTGCTCTTTAGAAGGTCAAATAATAAAGATGAGGCTAAAGTACTTTGGACATCAAATGAGAAGAGAAGATTCACTTGAGAAAGCCTTGATGCTTGGAAAGGTTGAGGGCAAAAGAAGAAGGAGGTGGCCCAAAATGAGATGGCTAGATGGTATTGTAGAGACAATGGGCACAGAGCTGAGCGAGTTGAGGGGGATGGTGGAGGACAGGAGTGCCTGGCGGACAGTGGTCCATGGGGTCGCAGAAGGTCGGAATTGACTGTGCGACTGAACAACAAAAATCCTTGAACTATCATAGCAAGGCAACTTATTCTTAATGCGGATGCATAATGTTCAGCCAACAGCAGAACGGTACACGTCAAATTGCTTTGTAGCTGAAATTTTATAATCCTTAATGGCAAAGTTGGCTGGGAAGAGGCTGTTTTCTGGTATCTAAATCAATGCACTCTGAATTTAATAATATACAATGGGGAAAATCCTGGTTTTTACCCTACTAGGTAAAGTTGGCTGTGCTGCCTTAATCAGGAGATTATAACTTTTGATTAAGCTTAATAACATCCAACTTTTCCATTAGCAAGTGAAGTTTGGGTAAGTCACTGGCTGAAATGAAAGAAGCCTCATTTGGGTGTCCCCTAAAATTCCTTTCAACCCTGAGTAATCTCTGACATGAAATTATTATTACTGGCTGAAATCTAGCAGTAAGTTGCAACTAGAGAATGCCCATTGACTCATTAGAAATCTAGTGACTCAACATCTGTTTAATACAATTGATTCAATAAGTCTCCTTAAATTGTGACTTACTACTGGATTGCAGCTGGTGTATCCTTAGGCACCCATTGCATAATGTGTTTATGAGCAAAATGTATCAACCTGTAGTGCAGGGATTCTCAGCCTGTGGGCCGCCTGCGGCCCACAGTGATATTTCATGTGATCCCCCACCGCCTCTACTACTCCCGGATGTGCTATGTGGTGGAGGAAGGGCAAAATGGCCATCTGGCCCCCAAAGCTGTCTGAGGGAGCGTGACCCAGCCTCTGGCTTTAAAAGGTTGAGAACTCCGGCTGTAGCATATATACTCCGTTTCAGTGCATGCTGAAGCCTGCCACCAGTCTGAAGGAGATGCTTTCTGATTTGCTCTGCTGGCAGGTTTTTAAGAGTCTGTGGAAGCTTCCACCCCCTGGGCATCACTCACATTTGGTGACCTGACTCATAGAACCTGGGCGTAAGCTTCTGGTGCATTAAATAACATTGTTGGTATGTTCTCTGGAAGTCTTGCAACAGTCCAGGAATACAGATGGTGCTGGGATGAGATTTCCACTTCTATCCATTTTGCTAAAACAAAGCAAGGTGCGTGTATGCAAGGTACCTTGAAGCAGCCACCAGCTGTAGCAGTTGGAGCCAATAATGAGGGATGGGGTAAATTGCAGTCCAGTCGCATCTGGAAGTGTGCATTTTTGCTATTTGAGTAAAAGAGCTAGATTGTATACTGTATTCCTAGGTGTGCTGCTAAACAACCGAATGAGTGGATCCCGTGTCTGGAAATAGGTGCATTTGATACATAAGCATTTAAAAATCACAACTGGCCTTGGAAAATTGTGGATTTAAACTTAGACTTGTGGATCTCTAGAAGTCATTTTGTTAGCAACACAATGGAGGCAGGGCGGGGCAGGGGAGACTAAGGATCCAGCCCCACTACCTCTTTTCTAACCCTCATGCATGACTTGCTTGTTCAATGTAGCTGCGGGGGCTCAGGGGTTAAAAAGCTCGCCTTGTTAACTGGAAGGGCAGCAAGTCAGCAGTCCGAGACCTGGGTACTGCATGACGGATTGAGCGCCTGTCTCTGTCCCAACTCTTGGGGACATAAAAAGAGCCTCATTTGGGTGCTCCATGAGTGGAGTTTCTTCCACAAAAATCCTTTCAACCCAGAAAAAGTTCTGACACAAAATTATTATTAATGTAGCCTGTGTCGTGTCCATCAGCAGGACTTGCTGCTAAATGTATGTGTCTTCAAACTAGTAGGGAAGATGTCCTATTTGCTTCTGAAAGAAGGCCAAGTGCACATAATTATTCTGAAATCAGTATGGTTTGTACTGGTTGTACAGAACCTGCTGATCTGTACTAAATAGTACTTAACTAGGAGGTGTAATCTACCAAAATGGACTATACAGTGTGAATTTGTTGCACAGATAGATAAAAGTTTTGGTGCGCATGCAGAACGGGGAGGGTGGGTAGTTTGTAGATCTAACTGTGGTAAAATCCTTCCTCCTGGTTTACTTAGGGCTCATCCAGATGGAGTTAGTTGATTCTGCCTTTCTTCCTGTCCTTTGGTGCTGAAAGTACAGAATAGATTGAGATAATACTTTCCTGGAGCACTGCGTTACTTCTTTCAATCCCATGCCACCATCAGTAAGGTTTCTACATTAAAATTTAATAAAGAATTGAAAGCGTTCTGGCCAGGAAGTTCAAACCTTCTGACTCAAAAGTTTCCCACTGCGGTCATCCACTGCAGAGGATAAGCTCCATAGTGCTACACTCCAACCCTAGAACGAACAATAAAACATGTTTACAGAAGATCATAAAGGACCTGGCATTCATTTTTAAAAAGGTGACACAGAACAAGAGAAGAAGAATATTGTCTGGATATTAATTCCAATTCTGTCACAGTTAGGGCTTGATGGGAAACTTAAAGTACAATGGCTTGTCTGGAGTAGCCTTTAGAGGCCAAACAGTGACATGGCACTGGAGGGGCTTATTTACATACTGTAGTGTATATTTGAGTGGTTTCTCATACTTAACTATTGGCACACTTGTCCAGTAGAGCAATTTTATGCAGTGATGGATCACTGTACAGTTGTATCAAGGGTCAGTATAGCCTCTCAGATAAACACTTCTATAAGGAGGCTATCTATGTCTTTTGTCTAACTCTGTTTCACATTTCCAAACTTTTGCCAGGGGTCCCCAACCTATGGCCCCCGGGCCAGCCCACGGCACCCTTTCATCTGGCCCATCGCCTCCGCACCCAGTCATGGAACCAGACGTGTTTAAGTGGTGTAAAATGTGTATGTGGAAACACATCCATGGCTGTCACACGCTTCTGCTCTTGAGGAAATTACCTTCTCATTGGGAACTCTACCATGGGAATGAGAACAAGCTGGATACTTTGGGAGATGATCCTCCTTGTTAATGATGTCCAGCCAGGACAGGCCTTTCCTGGCCAGAGTCAGCTGTACCAACAGGCCAAATGGATCATGTTTCTCTTGAGGTTGGCAGATCGATCCAATAGAGTTCACCGATGCTTTGTGTGCTAGTGTCTTGTAACATCTGATCTACAAAACCATATACAGTTTGGAGACTTGCTACCTGGCAGAGCGACTTTCCCAAAGAAATACCTCCTGTGTACTCTGAGATCATCACAGGCCAGGTTATTGAGGGTGGTCACCCCCCAGAAAAGATTGTGGGATGTTTAAAGTGTGGCTGAGTGGTTAAGGCACTGAACTTGATGACTGGAAGGTCAACAATTTGAGACCCAAGTGCTGCATGACAGAGGGAGCTCCCACCTCTGTCCCAGCTCCTGCCAACCTAGCAGTTTGAAAGCAAGAAATTGCAAGTACATAAATAAATCCCACTTCGGTGGGAAGGTAAACAGCATTCCATGTACTAGTCATGCTTGCCACATGTCCACAGAAATGTCTGCAGATGCAGACAGCACTAGTTCTTTTGCTGTAAACAGAGATGAGCACTGTACCCTAGAGTTGGATGCAACTGGCTTTTGAACAAGGGCAGTATATTTTCCCCCAAAGGATTGTTGCCAGGAGGGGAGATAGGAGAATCACTACACAGTTGAAAGTGGCCAGCTTATATTCGTTCATCACATTATAAATTTTTTGAAGGGCAATGAACTTTTAGAAGTATAATGTTATTGTTTTTCTTCTTTATGGGAGACTTCCTGCCCCCATGATTGGGTACTTCCATTCCATTAGGGGATATTTGTTGGGTTTGTATGTTGTGAACTCTTGTTAGGTGTACTTGCCTTGAATACAAGCAGGCAAAATACTATCACTCCAGATAGTACTGGAGTGCAACTCCCAGATTCCTCACTATTGTCTGTGCTAGTTAGAGCTAATGTGACTGGCAGTCCATCAACATCTGAAGGATCCAAGTCTGCCCATCCTTGCATAAGGGGCACATTTCACTTCCACTTATTTAGTGATGCTGTTGTGGTGATATTTTATGGCTGATTTGAACTAGCTCAACCAAGCTCCTTCTCTCCCTTGTTTGGTGGGTATGAATTCTGTATGCCAGCCTGGACTCTAAACAAATGCATCGTGTTCCTCCAGCCACAAACTTAATTCTTCCATGAAGACAGGTTCTCTCTGACTTGTTTTGAATGCCAAGAAGAAGCTTGGATGTTGTCCATGAAGTAACGGGAATGGATATTGACATCCTATATGTGCAAAGAAAGAAGCATGTGAAAAGCTGTGTGTGTGCAGTTAGATATCCCTTGAGAATGCAATCCTAGATTTGAGCCAAGCCTTGAGAGCTGCATCTCCGCATAAAAGCAGGTGTGTTGGTAAGGCTGTCTCAGTTAATGAGCTGCTTTAGGCTTTTCAGAACTGTTTGGTCAGTGAATGTACAGTTCCTTTTTTTACAACTGCCTCCTCTGTAGCCTGCCAAGACTTTAAAGACAGGTAAGACAGGTCTGGAAGGCATTTCTAGGGATAGGCAAACATTTTTGTCTGGTTTGTATTTGTGTTTTTTTGTGGGTGTGCTAGAATTTGCACATGTTTCTTTCATGCACATGATAAAGAATTTGAGAGTAGAAGATTCTGAGAGTAGGAGCAAAAAAAGTGAACAGATTCATTCAGCCTTCGAATGCTGCAAACTCTTTCTTCTAACCATGTGCAGGCAAGGTTAAAAGCAGGAACAAGTGTGACTAGTGATAGTTGTAGATTTTGAAGTTGAACTAATCGATGTGGTTGAAGAACAACAAGGTTTTCTGGCTTTCCTCATCTGTTATTCCATCCTGTTTTAGGTTCCATAAAATAGCTTGGGTGGCCTGTGACTGGCCCAGTTGTCTCCTTGGAATTAGTTATATTTTGAGGTTTCCCCCCTTGTTTGCTTCTCTAAAATATTCTTTGTTTTCTCTTCCACAGGAGCAATTCCAGACAGAATTGACATCTGCTGGTGGAAAACTCATAGTCGTCGATTTCTCCGCGACATGGTGTGGACCATGCAAAATGATCAAACCTTTCTTCCATGTAAGTAAACCATGTAATAAATGGGGCTCTTTTTGTGCCATATCCAATTCAAAGTATGGGTGATCATCATTGTGATAAGCCATGAATATTGTCTTCAGACTGTAATGCAATGAACTTCCATCCTTCTGCCGCACGGCATGACACAGTGCTCCCCAGCTTGACACCCTCCAGTTTCATGATTCACTTTCTGGTCCTGAGCCCTTTTGACAGTCAAAGTCTTCATAAGCCCCAGGCCAGTATGAATGAAGCTGCTGTCCTCCATCAAGATGGATTCAGGTGGGATTTAATCCACTTGGAGACAATCACCTTTTCCTGTTGACATCACCACCCAAGACCATTAGTCCTCAGGGTTGTCAGGTTAGTTAACAGCTGCCTGACAATCAGTGTTGAGTCATTGGCAGAATGGTCTACTCCAGTGGTTCCCAATGTGGAGCCTACACCCCACAAGGGAGTCTTCAATTCCCAGAAGCCTAAGTCAGTACATTGGCTGATCAGTGCTTTGGGGAATCAACTTAGACTTCAGGGAATTGAAGTCCAAAAACCAAAGGTTGGGAAACACTGGTCTACTTTATTACCATAGCAGGATAACCTGTCTAGACTAGTTGCGGCTCTCCATTTTATATAACCAGGGCTGGGGCGATCAGCAAATCTATTACGAACTGTGTGTTCTGTTCTGAGAAGACAATGATCCCACCCACTTTTCTCAGTCCTCAAAACCTGATGTCAACCAACTGGATAGCTCAAGCAGTTGGGTTACTTGGTTGCCGTGCCAGAGGTTGAGAGCTTATTCCTCACTCTCCATCTCTGTGTTAGCCTTGGGCAAGCTGCACAGTCCCAGTGCATTTCCAGAAACAAACATTGAACTGTCTTTTCCCAATAACTCTACTTTTCCTTCTGTTAACTCTCTTGGACAAACAGCTTCTCCTTGAATAGGCTGATAAGAAAGGGGTGCGAATTGAAGGATACTCAGGACATTTCTGAAGGCATTTTTTTAATGCCATGTGAAGTAGCTTCTGGTTTATGGAAACCCTAATAGAGTTTTTCAAGCTATGTGAGATATTTGAGGAGTGGTTTTACCATTGAGACACTCCCCACATGAGTTTCCATGGCTAAGGGAGAATTTGAACCCAGCACTCCTCAGTCCTTGTCGGGGACTAGCCACTACACCACATTGGCTTTCTTGCTAAGGGCAGAGAACTTAACCTGGCATTCGTTCATTTTCATGTCAGAGATTGATCTGGGTTGAAAGGATTTTTGCAGGAGACACCTGAATGAGGCATCTTTCATGTCCCCCATCGTGCAGCTCCCAGGCAATCGAAACTGTGTTTCCAGTCTCCAAGCCCTAGTGCAGGGGTCCCCAAACTACGGCTCCGGGGCCAAATCCGGCCCTTGACACTAATTCATCCGGCCCACAAAGCCCTTGTCTCTCCTGGAAGTGGAAGTAAAACACACCTGTATGGGCGTGTTTTACTTCCACTTACAGGAGCGACAAGGGCTTTGTGGGCCGGATGAATTGGCATCAGGCCGGATCTAGCCCCTGGGCCATAGTGACCTGCTCCCTAAATCACGTGACCGGCCTGTGGCCCAAAAGGTTTGGTCACCCCTGCTGTAGTGCCCACTAAGCCACTGGGAAGCTGCTCCTTGTCAGTAATATGGCTATTACTGAAGACACCATTCTAAAACATGTATGTGTGGTTTGAGCAAGTGCTGAATCACCATTGGTGTGCCCAATTTGCCTTTTACAACCCATTTTTGCTGCGTCATGACTCTGCCTTTGGCAGTGTCTTGAAAACTATTCAGCATGAAGTAAGTGAAAAAGTATTTTTCAGTCTCATACAAAAGACAAGAGATCTTCTCATTTTGCACATGAATAAATATGCAATATTTTATTGCTCCCTGCTGACATATTCCCACTTATGGAACAAGCTCCTTGCCATCAGGTTGTTAGAGATAGGAGAAGCTTCCACTATTTTTGCTCTAAGGGATCTTCTTCCCTTCCCATCTCCTCTGCCTTCTGGCCACCATCTTCTGGCTCTATCCAGGGCTGGCTAAGGAAAGAGTGGTCTCCAACTCTCCTGCAGTCCCCTCCAAGAGACTGACTTGCAGGCTCTTTGCTTCCTGATGTGGAAGAAATCAGGTTAGCCAGCAGGGAAAGTCAGGGGCCAGATGTTGACCTTGTTAGGGAAGCACAAAATTTAATGGTTTCATAGCTGTTGCTTCTTCCCATCCATAGCTTGGGTGATGCTGTGCAGAAGTTAAGTGTGCTCATAGGTCCACCTCACAGTGGCTGGTCATCTCTTTGTAAGATGCCCAGTTGAAACCCAAGTCGTAGACAGAGAACCATAAGGAGTGAGACCAGGCCTTTTGACACCAATAATTTACTCTGAGCTGGTGTCAGAAATGCAAGCTATTTGGTCGGTCTTCCCCACTCAAGTATCACTCTGCCTAAGTTGTAAACACCTCTAAAGTTGCATAAACCATTGCACACAATTCAGTCATAAATTGGTGTCTTCCATCACAGAAGTGGCCACCCGAATGTGGAAGCGCTCAAAACTACCTTCATTTAGCTTTGGCCAAGAAAGTGCCCCAAGTCCCCAAGGGGTAGCTTGATGTCATGTTCTTGGATGGTCAAGGCCATCCTGACTTGTATTGTCCTCGACAGCAGGTGGATGCACCAGTTGTAGCACTGAATATGTATTTGAGCTTTGGAGGTCTGATTTGTATGAATCCCAAGGAATGCTGTTACTGACATATCAAGGAAGTTACATTAACATAGTTCATCCCTTTCTTAACAGGGTCTTTCCGAAAAGTACCCAGAGGTAGTGTTCATTGAAGTTGACGTGGATGATGCTCAGGTAAGTTCTAGATCATGGTCTTCAAACTTGGCCAAAAGCAATACATGGTGGGTTGTCAAACAAACTGCAGTTATTCAAAGTCTTTTGGATTATCCAAGGATGTAGCAGTATCAATAGCAATTACCCTTATATATTGCCCCATAGCACTTAGTGCAGTCTCTGGGCAGTTCCCAAGGTAATTCACATTTTGCCCCAACATGCTGGGGACTTGTTTGATTGACTTTGGAAAGATGGAAGGCTGAGTCAACCGTGTGTCCCATCAGGATCGAACTCACAATGTTTTGGCTGCAGTACTTCAGTTTAACCACTGTGCCGCCAGGGCTCAGGATGTGTCATTTGGAGATCACATGATGTATTTCAGAGGTCCATGTTTTATAATGCTGAGCAGTGGGCAGCCTTCCTCACAACGTGGTCTTGATAAACATTGACAAATGCCCAGGTTTTGCCAGAACATGGTTCTCTCAGGCTGTAGTAATTCTTCCTTGGGGGATATGAATTAGCAGTCTGTCTTCCATGGCTACAAATGAGTATGGAATGAGCAACAAGAGGCTTTAAGGTAGAGTCAGGAAAGCTGTTGCGTCCATACGGACGGGTTTTACTTCCACCTCCAGGAGCGACGAGGGCTTTGTGGGCCGGATGAATTGGCGTCAGGGGGCACAACCGGCCCCTGGGCCTTAGTGACCGGCTTCCTGAACCACATGATCAGCCCATGGCCCAAAAAGTTTGGGCACCCCAGTTTAGTTTTCTAACAGGGCCTCTTGCTTTCTAATGTTCTGATACCAACACATTCAGCAGTGACTCTTCTGCATATGACTGACTAGGGTTGTGTTGCAAGTGTGGGGCCAAGTGATAAGCTGGTTTTACAATAAACAATATAGAAAGTAACATTTTGTACTCTCTTGCCTTGTAAACTTGACTGCCCCCATGATGACAAATTTCTGCTGTTACACAATTGGTTACAAGCACAATCTTAGATATAGTGAAAGTATACAAAGATATCTGACTTAAGTTTGTAGGTGGGTGTAATCTTTGCTTGCTTTTTTCCTTCAAACATGGAAGCTCAAAGGTATTAGAAGTTTTTGTTATACAGGTTTTTCCCATAGGGAGTGCTATTTGGCGTAGTGAATTTTTTTGTTATACGAGGCACCATGGCTTTCCAATCTCTTTCTGTTACGCGAGTTTTTCCACTATATGAGGAATTCGTTATACAGTAAAACACCGGATAACGATTGGATCGGATAATGCTAAAATCACATAACGTTAAGTAATTTGGGGAGGAGAATTAGATCGAATAACGTTAAGGTCCTATGGGATGGATCGGATAACAACCGCTAAAGCCTGTGCGGTTACAATGCATCTCTATAGAGCTTTAATGTTATCCGATCCATCCCATAGGATTTTAACATGGATCGGATAACACTAAAAATCAGATAACACCAAGACTTGTGGAACCAAGTTTTAGCGTTATCCGAGGTTTTACTGTTCAAGGTTCCAATGTACAGTAAAACCTCCAATAAAGAACATCTTGCTTTGAGATTAACTCACTTAAAGAGCAGACTTTTCTCTGAATTGTCGCCTTGCTTAACAACTAAAACCAACCAAAAACTTGCTTAACAACTAAATTGGGGTTCCCAAGCTCCCTCCCCTCCTGCCAGAAGTCACAATTGGTCACTTACAATGTTGTTTCACTTAAAGAGCAAACTCACTTAAAGAGTAATCCTGTGGAACGCATTATGATCTTTAAGCAAGGTACCACTGTATTAGCATTTCTCAAACTACATGTTCCTGAGTTCCCTGGCAGGAGTAAATTGACACTCAAGCAGAAGATATGGGCAGTTTTATGAAAACTCAGTGCAAACATTAGCAGTTCAAATATCCTGTGCAGAACTCTGAATCTTCTGGAGGACTGATAAAGAGCTTTCCCCACACCAGTTGATTATTATTATTATTTTATTTATTCAAAATTATTATCCCGCCTAAATCGGGCAAACCCGACTCTAGGCGGCTTACAACAATGCAACATCCCACAAAAGAAACTAGGTAATCCATACCCCCACAAATTTGGTTTAAATTAATTAAAAGATTCGACTATAATTAGCACAATACTAAAAAACAGATTTAAAAGTTAAAGTTAAAAGTTTAAAAAGCGAGAAGGGTGGCCACCCAACATGGGACCCCGTATTACGTGAGCCCCACGCCTGCCCTGCCAGCCATGTTTTTAGGCCCTTCCGAAAGGGCAGGAGCTCTGTCTGTAGACATAACTCAGTTGGCAGGAGGTTTCAAAGGGCTGGGGCGGCCACAGAGAAGGCCCTCCTCATGGTGCTAGAGAGATGCGCCTCTAACCGATGGAATGATAAGAGAGCCTCTCCGATCCACCCTGGTGGGACGGACAGATGTTCTTGGGGTGACGCGGTCTATTAAATATCCTTAAATAGTTTAGTTTTCAAACAGGAATGAAAGACTTTACAAAGACTGGGTTTTTTAAAAAATTTAAACAGGTTTAGAATAATAAAAAGCCAATTTTGTGAACCCTTAATCTGTAAATAAAAGCTAGATAAATGACAGTGGTATCTAAAAATTAAAATCTCCTCTAAAGTACTCCTACTCAATGAACCCCAATGTGGTTTAAGAAATCATATGGATGTTACAAAAACATAAATAACATCACCAATGACATAAAATGGTTAATAAATGAAGCAGCTGATGTATTCCACTGATGAGACAGTTTAAGTTAAATTATGGAATTATTATTTTGATCAAATTCTAGATATGTGCAAGGAAAATAGAAATTTCTTATATGAGTTTTTCCATAGGAATTGTTGTTATACGAAAAAATTCCTATAATGAAAAAAATCACATAGCGAACAGCCTCGTAGAACGATTTTTTTCCCATTATACAAGGTTCCCCTGTATTTTCATAATTTCAGTTCTCAGAATATCCTGGCAAGAAAAAAATCTTGTTAAATTTCTAAAAGCTTCAGCCTATGGCATAGATATGGCCAACAGTGTCCAAGAGCTTTCACCATTAACCAACTACATTTTCCAATCTTCCCGTAGGTGGGGGATAAAATGAGTGGAACAGAACAGGGTCAGGCAAAGTGTGGCTCTCCCAGTATTGCTAGACTACAACTTGTCTCAACCCTAGCTATCATAGTCAGTGGCGAGGAATGCTGGGAATTTAGCAGTATGAAAACACCTGGGGGGTTACATTTTGTCCACTTTTGCTGGGGACTAAATGGAATATTAGATATTACTCTGTGAGTTGAAAGGCAGCTGCATAGGGTACTCAAATAATTCAGTTACATAGAAACCTTACTTCTCCAGATTTTTGGACTTCAGCTCCTAGAAATGCTGTCTTATATGGCCAGTTTTTAAAGATTTAGGAAGGCTAAAGGCATTCCATCCTTACTGTAACTGAAGTATCAGTTGCCCCATGTAGTTCTTGTTCCCTATTTAGTTAGGAGGAGTGGAGCTACTTCTCAAAGGATGCATAGTCTTGTTTACTATGTTGTGGGTTGCAAGAAAGATTTGTCCTTTTCTTGAACTGTACAGTTTGTTTCTTCTAATGATGGCCAGGCTGAACAATGTCAATGGTGCTTAGTTGAAGTCTTCAAGGATGAGGCCATCCTAGCTTCTCAAAGACACTTGGCTCGCAACTGGGCAAACAGCAATGTTGGTCTAATGCAGCCCAGCTCTTCTCAGTTCTTACTGCTAAATGTCATGCATTCTTTCCTTCCTTGGGTGGTAAGAAAGCTGCTTAACATCTTCCAGAATCATCAGAGTTAGGAGGGACCTTGGGAGATATCTGTTGTCTTGAATGAAATTTGTGTAATGTACCACACTGATCTGGTTAACATATTTAATCTCTTCTAGGACGTTGCTTCACACTGTGACGTGAAGTGCATGCCAACATTCCAGTTCTACAAAAATAATGAAAAGGTATGTAGTCCCACCATTCCTAGCAATATGGTCTGTGGGAGTTGGAGGCGATGAGAGATGTTAAAGTTATAGTGTGTCCTAGTTCTAGCTGAGCGCAAAGAATAGATGCCTTTGAGATGTGGTGTTGTAAACACAATGGGCACAAAGCTGAGTGAGTTGAGGCGGATGGTGGAGGACAGAAGTGCCTGGCGGACAGTGGTCCATGGGGTCGCAAAGTGTCGGAATCGACTGTGTGACTAAACAACAAAAAAAGTTCTCCATAGGTTACTAGCTGAAAAAGGTGGACTCTTGGTGGTATCCATCTTCTCCATCTTGCCAGGTTTTAACATGTTTTCCCCTTTTCAACTTTGGACAAGCTTATAAACACACTGTTGCCCCCTTTTTTCCTTTTCTCTTAGTGGTGGCGACACCTTTTGAATGTACTTTCAAAAGTTGTGTGTAAATATATATTTACTACCCAGATAAAAGCAACAACCTGCATGGTGCAGGTATGAATGGATAAGCTTTGCTGAAACAGCTGCTAGTATCTTAACTATTAACTGCTGTGTAGTTTGTAGCCAAAGCAGGATTCGAAGGTGGGGTAGTCCCTTTTTCTGTAATGATGTAGTCCACTGAGAGGTGCCCAATGTAAGAGAGAAGCAGAAGTCTCAAGATGGAGAAGAATAGATTTTGTGGGTTATTCATTTCAAGTGAATAAAATCCATTTTTTCCATGTTGAAACTTTGCATCCTTTACAATGAGTTTGATTGGATGTTCCCACTCCTTCTTGTGCTGAGCTTACATTTGGTAACTTGAATAAGCAGAGTGCCCAGTTCTTTAGACCTATCATCAGTACAGTTGTTGCTAATGCTTATATTGAGTTGGATGGGAGTATTCCCAGGATCTCATATGCCTTTTGGAAAGGACCTTGAATAGACACAAACAGGCTAGTACCACTTCCCTAAACAGAACTTTGGTTCTGCCAGGACTCAAACAAGCCAGCGGCTTCTTTTTCAAGTAGATGGGCATAAAGGCCACCATCTGCTGGTTCGGCTCTTGCCACATCTATAGGATTACGTAGCACCAACTTGTGGATTGGATACTTTCCAATCAGCAAGAGCCTCTTCCGCTGTTTCTCAAATTTTTGTAATTGAACTCTGAGAGGTTTCCAGCTATTGGAAACTTACCAGGGGTCAAGGACTGGTATCCTGTTGGGACAATTGTGGGCTACAATGAGCTGTTGAAGAAGCAGTTCCAACTTTAGAAAAGCTGCATAAGCCCATATTCACCCCACATATTGTCCTCACAGTGATGTGCAGCAGAAGAGGCAGCCAGTTCACTTGTGTGGCACACCTGCCTTGCGCAATGCTGTTCTCTCATAAATTTCATTTCCTGTTCCATAAATGTATGGTTAAAGATAAAGGTTTCCCTTGCTCGAAAGCCAGTCATATCCGACTCTAGGGTTCAGTGCTCATCTCTGTTTCAAAGCTGAAGAGTTCGGTTACACAGTGTAATTACAAGCAGGATATTAGGCAAAGGTTCTACAAATCAGAGTATTAATCATCTGAAGAACAAAAGGTGGGAAATCAGTTCCTCCTGAAAAGGTAGAGTAGGGTCTTCAGTGGTACAGTTAGTTAAAACTGATACGCAAACTTTTGCTTTTGTAAATAAAATGCATTGGACTAGATAAGATAGCAATGTGTTGTTCTGAACACCTGGATGTTAATAGATGTGAACTTGTCTGGCAACTAGAGATAAAAAACAACTGGGCTCTTGTGTTGACAATCGGATTTCAGTTGTGTACTATTTAGGAACATGGTCCTATTTGGTAGATACATACGTCCACAATAAGCTGCATTCTGCATATCAGGAAGTTTTTATTCAGTCCCCATACACTGTTGGCTCTAGAAGAACCACTGCTATGGGAAAGGGTGTGTGATGCGCTCCAGATGTTGATGGACCCATTTTCACTACACTTGCTCATATAGCCAGTAGTGAAGAAGTTGCCGTCTCACATCTGTAATGTCTCATTTTCCCCTTGTACTATTAGGAGCTGGTAGGGTTCTTTCACCTTCTCACTAACTTACAATATAATTGGAGGAAGAAGGAAGTAAGCAGTAAAAACTACTGAAGCGTTTGCATTGTGCATCTTCTGACTGCTACAATTAGAAGAGGTAGCATGACTGTATAGTAACATGTGACTGAAAGGCTTCAGTTTCATTGCTCTTGACTGAATCTTGAACTGGCTGGCTTTAAACCTGGAATTCTTGTTTTTCAGGTGCATGAGTTCTCTGGAGCAAACAAAGAGAAGCTGGAAGAAACCATTAAGAAGCTAAAGTAATCATTGATTTTGGTTCATGAAGTGCGACTGTTAAATTATAGCCTTTTCTATATTACAGACTCAGCCCAGTTAGCACGTGTGTCCAAATATGCTTTTGACCCTTCAAATTGTAAATGAAAAGAATAAAATGTATAAGCAATTTCAAGACTCTTGTTTTGTTTATTTCAGCTGGCTTTGCTATCACAGTCGTAGCTACAAAGGTGACCTCAGGCATAAGAGAATTGGTTATTAAGTTAACCTGACTTCTAAATGTTGATTGTAGTATGTAGTCGCTAAATCCTCTTGCTAGCATAGCACAAATCGTGTAAATTGCTTCAAGCTAAGAACTATCTGTATATATTATCTGTCATATAACAAGTTTATTGTGCAGCAGATAATGTTTATAGAGATTTTTTTTAATTTGAGGCAGTTGGCCTGTGAAAGTTACACCTTTTGCGTAACTACACAAGAACATTTTGGTTAATCCTGGTTTTTTTGTTGCAGTGATCTGTTCGTGAACATGCAGTTGCTTTGTTCAGTGTAAAGGGATGCAAAAGAACTACAGTAATACCTCGGATAACACGCTAAGACTTGGTTCCACAAGTCTTGGTGTTATCTGATTTTTAGTGTTATCCGATGCATGTTAAAATCCTATGGGTTGGATCGGATAACGTTAAAGCTCCATAGAGATACATTGTAACCGCACAGGCTTTAGAGGTTGTTATCCGATCCATCCCATAGGACCTTAACGTTATTTGATCCAATTCTCCTCCCCAGATTACTTAACGTTATGCAATTTTAGCGTTATCCAAGGTAAACGTCATCCAAGGTATTACTGTACTGATAATAGCGGGTTGGGCTTGTTGAAGTTGCCCATATTTTTTTTTTGTTCCCATGACCCCAGTACTCAAGGCAATACAATAGCATGTTTTAATGGGATCTTGCTGAAAGTGCAAACATCAACAGTAACAAGATTAAACTGACTATTGAAAACATTGCTTTTTTAAAAATGTGTCATAGGTGGTTACAGTACAAGTTTCTCGGCATGTGACATGCAACATACCTGGTCTTTTTGATTTTCAGCTCCCAGGAGCTTCAGGGAACATGGCCAGTTTTCAGGGATTGTGGAAATTAAGTGGACCAAAAACTGAGAACTAGTGTGTTAGAAAACAAACAATTTCTTAGGGATGGGCTGAACAAGACCAGAAAGGCAAAAATAATAATGATAATTCATGTCAACTTGTATGAATGAATGTTTATTAATTGATTAGTCTTACGACCTTATCAATAACACAGCAGAAGAATTAAAATTATGCAATACAATGGAGTCCAATGAAATGCAATGTGTACATACCTGAGCTACTTTTAAATTGACAGGCAGTGAGCCAACCCAAAAAGATGGAGACCTAGCTAATTGGATCATTTTATGAGCAGTCTAGGGCTATGGCAATTAAAGCTTTTGTTCATACTGTCTCGCTAAATGAGTCTCAGAAAGTCAGAAACTTGTCGTTTTATATACCTAGTTTTGCCCCATATGACTGATGCAGGTCTTGTTTAATAATATGCCTTTTCTCATAAGTTGCACAGAGAAACACATTTACTTCAGCCTGAAAATCTGAATTCTCAAATATAGATTATACCTTGACCTCTACTTCTGCACTGGGTCTCAGAATTCTGGTAATAAACTTCTGTGGCTTTGAGACATTAATTTAATTCCAGACACTGGTGAACAGCCTTTACTCTTCTAACTTCTGGAATAGGTGGCATCGATTCTTCTTGGGAATGGAGAAATGCTTGGGCTTTCCCTTTAATTCAAATTCTTTGAATCTCAAGCTCTTTTTGACGCAAAGGTGAGCATTTCTTTTAAAACAAAATAAAAACATCTCAACTTTACTTGACAGATGTCATAACTACAACTGTTCTCGGTATGAAGACGACCATGAAGTCCATGCCTACCATAAACTGTCAGAAAAGAGACGGCAACCCTTAGTAAACCCTAAGATCGAGGAGCACAACCAAATTTTACAGTACAGTACTGTTACTACGCATTCAAAGTCCTAAGCCTAGGAGCTGACAGTTTTGATACCAACTACATCCAAAATTTTAAAATCTTGAATTGTCTTCTATCCACAAAATGGAGATCTCTGTGAATGTTGATGAATTCTTACAGAAAAAAATAATTCTCACCCACCACTAATTCCTCTAATTAGAATGTTTAGTTCAAAGTTTGACCACCTTATTCAGTATAATGTGATATAATAAGGCTGGGACAGAGATGGACGCTCAAACCGTCGTGCAGTACCCGAGTCTTGAACTTCCGACTTGCCAGCCTTCCAGCTAACAAGGCGAGCTTCTTAAACACTGACCCACCGCAGCCCCTAGACTTTATTCAGTAACTGCTTATCAGAAGTAAAGTGCCTTTCTTAACCCTGCCTGGACCTGCCAATGATTGAATAGAGGTTCTATTCTTTCCTAATAAACTCTGTCCTGTTTTATCTCACATGGTTTCTACTGGGTGGCTGACTGTGCAGGTAGTGAATGTGCTCAAGTTTGATGGTCCAAACGAAGAATCTTGTGGGACAGGTAAAGGGTGATAAGATCTTTAAAAGCAAGCACTCGGCATTCTTTGGACTTGCTTTATCAGCCTGTGATCTGTTTTCTCTATTTTCTGAAACCTCAAATACACAACCTTCAAAGTTTCTGTGGGTGCCCCAACAGGGCAGGAGCAAGCTTCTGTATCTTACTTGAAAAGCTGGAGGAAAATCAGAATGCAGAATAAGGCAAAAAATGATAATCAACTGCGCCCAGATGTTGTACTTCTATTGAAGTTTTTAAAAATGCAAGCAAGTTGGGTGGGGTTTATGGGGAATTAAAAAAATATACTGTTCAGCAGATTTTAAACTTCTGCTTTATATTCATGTATAAATTACAGAAAATAAACTTCAAATTGTAGCTGCGTTAGTCTGGGCCAGCATATTAGGCAGGAAATAAAGACATAAATAAATAATAAGGGCAGAAACATTGTGGCACCTTAAAGACTGCTATAATTAAGAAATGGACTTGTCCATGAATGCCAGCAGTAAAGTATGGCCATTAGTCTTTCTTTTAGTTGTTTCTTTTTTTTGTTTGTTTACAGTCAGAAAATGAACTGACTCATACTGCCCTTGTGTAAAGCAACATGTTTAAAGTGGATTTAAATAAATGAGGATAGCCATTATATTATCTTCATTGGAAAAAATGGAATGCTAAAAGTTTTGAAAACATTCATAATAAGATCAGTCGTATGTCAGCCGTAACAAATGGTAGTTAATTTCAAAGTATTCTAGTATGTGTAAACTAGTAAGAGTGGGCATGGAAGGAGGGGCCCAATATTTACCACATGACTATGGAAACGTCTGCAGATGCAGTCAGCACTGGATCTTTGGCTGTAAACGGAGATGAACACTGAAACCTAAATTTGGATACGACTGGGTTTCAAGCTTGGGGGTAGGGGGAGACCTACAACGTCAAGCAGTGGTGGGCTTCAGCAAGTTTGCACCAGTGTGCCAGAACCGGTAGCAGAAATTCTGGCTGACCCCGCCCATCCAAGTTTTGAAATAAAGTACAGTACTCCTAATTTGGGTGCAACGCAGGGCTTTCCCTCTGGCCACGCCCACCATGCCACGCCCACAAAGTGGGTAGTAAAAAAATTGAGTCCCACCACTGGCATCAAGTATAAATCTGGCTCATTTGGTGGTCTGCCGATTGCTGCCAGAGTCATGCACCAATTAGGACAACAAAGTGAAGAAAGTGGATTCATTTCGGGAGTCCAGGGTTTGATCAGGACACGAAAGCAGAAGAAAGTAGAAAATGGAAGGAGGGGAGTTTTGAGCATCCCTGTTCTTAACCTATACACACACACACAGAAGAGCCGTTTTTCTCTTTGATGGGGTTGGACATAGGAAATACCCCCAGAATCTCAATGTGGTTTCCATATTTCCCGATGCACAACTGACATGATTTTTTGTACAGGACAACTTCAGGAAAAATGAAGAGAACAACAGAATCTGCTCTTTTTAGTATTTTTTTACCTGGAAAAGGCTTTTGATTCTGTCCCAAGACCTGCTATGTGAGCTGTGCTGAGACACTTTGCTTGCCCTGAGCGTCTTGTAGATCTGGTCCAGGTGCTTCATGATGGCATGTCTGGGAGGGGTTGAAGCAGGGTTGTGTGCTTACTCTAACTCTTTTTGCCTTTTACTTGGCTGCAATGCAGTTTGTTGTTCAGTCGCGCAGTCGATTCCGACCCTTTGCGACCCCATGGACCACTGTCCGCCAGGCACCTCTGTCCTCCACCATCCTCCTCAACTCGCTCGCTTTGTGCCCATTGTCTCTACAATACCATCTAGCCATCTCATTTTGGGCTGCCCCCCTTCTTCTTTTGCCCTCCACCCTTCCCAGCATCAAGGCTTTCTCAAGCAAATCCTCTCTTCTCATTTGATGTCCAAAGTACTTTAGCTTCATCTTTACTATTTGACCTTCTAAGGAGCAGTCAGGGTTAATTTCTTCTAAGATTGACCTATTTGTTCTCCTCGCTGTCCAGGGGACTCTCAAAACTCTCCTCCAACACCACATCTCAAAGGCATCTATTCTTCTGCGCTCAGCTTTCCTTACGGTCCAGCTCTCACAACCATACATTGCCACCGGACATACCATTGCTTTGACTATGCGAATTTTTGTTTGCAGTGTGATGTCTCTACTTTTCACTATGCTCCCAGGTTTCTCATAGCTTGCCTCCCAAGAATCAATCGCCTTTTTATTTCATGGCTGCAATCACCATCTGCAGTGAGCTTTGATCCTAAGTATGAAACATCTAATAACAACACAGGCATAGAGATTAAATACTATTTTGACAGAGGACTCTAATTTGGCTAGACTACACTCCCGAAGACTAACCAGTGTTAACAAGATAATGTTTCATGCCAAGATCAGTTTATTGAGTCACCAGAGACACATCCATCAACTGTGAAAATAACTTCCAGAAAAAATGTAGACTTGGATATGAGTAGGATGCAACGACGATGACATAGGAAGTGAGTGGGGAGCTGATTTTAATAAATGAGCTCGGTTGTGATGCAAGAGGGCAGATCTGTATAGCTCTTTTATTTCAAATGAGATGCACCATTAATTGTCCAGTTGTTCCTCATGTCTTTTCTTCCATGACATATATTTGACCCTTGTAGTTCATGTGATACATTTATTATCCTTAAGCTTTTTCCAAAATCAAATTGAGTTCACAAGCAACAGAGGCAAACTGGTATATTTATGGCATATCAGAATAAACAAAACAAAAACAAATACGCTGTAGCACTTTAAAGACTAACTGTTATATTTCAGTCTGAGCTTTTAATGGATCAAGTCCACTTCATCAGACATGAATTCCTGATAAGCAAGCAGTCTACAATTACAGAAGGTATCAATAAGTATTGGTTGTGTTGCATTTCTTGAAAGAAGGAACCGCATGACTCTTAGGCTTTCACTACTGCCTTCCCAGTGTTTTCTCCTTTGAGCATGCGCATGAATGCCACTGGCAGGTTTTCAAATCCTTCAGTGACGTGTTCCGGACACTTAAGTTTCCCCTGTTTTCAAAAAGAAAGAGGAGGTGCTTTTAAAAAGTGTTATTTTTTTAAAATTCCCTTAAAATGTAAGAACAAATATCTGGTTTAGCATACTACTTCAACAGGCACAAGAAAATACTGGGCAAGAGCTTAAAAGGTCTGTTCTCAAAGAGAGAAAGATAAACACTGCAACCAATAAGAAGAATATTTTCATAGTAAGCTATCTGTTCGGTGGCTGAAATCCTGTTTGCATTGCTGTGCTGCTGATGGCATCACCTGCTGTGGCGATTTTTGGAAGCAATAATTACCTATTCTCTCCTGCCAAAGGTCTCAGAACTTCCCTTTGCCATCAGGACCTCGAGAATCACAGAGAAGTCTTTAATATTGCAAAATCACCACTGCCAAAGGTCACTTTACTTTTGATAGTGGCGGTTTTGTGAAATTTAAAGACACACACACACACACTGGCAATCTCACAGCCCCCAGTGGCTTTCCCACGACAAAAGAGACTCTGGAAGCCTCAAGATTGTTATTATTTATTTTCAAAAAAAAGTCACAGCTGATTACACCATTAGCCTTATGTAGTGTAACCCACAGGATTTCAAATAGCTTTTTTTATTTCAGAAAACCTATTCATGCGTCTTCTTTACATGCTGGCCTCTCATACTACTTTGCAGCTAAAACTGGGATTCCCAACCTTTTTATGTCGTGGGCCTGACCACGTCCCCCAGACAGCTGAGCATGCCTGACCACGCCCTGAAGCGGAAGCAGATGCATTTATGACAGCCGTAAATGCACCCACTTCCACATTTACGACAGGCGCAGGCATGTTTACGCATGCACAGGCATTTTTTGCAGCTGACATAAACATGTCCACTTCTAGGAGTGGTGAGGGCAGCCTCGGGCCACATGAAATGGTGCCATGGGCCACCTGCAGGCCGTAGGTTGTGAACCCCTGAACTAAAGGGTTTGGATTGCTAGTAACTATGGGTAGTTCCCAGCCAGAACTTGGAATTAATTAGTTATAATCAGTGTCTTACAATTTGACCCTTTCTGCAGTAATGGAGAATTACATTATTGCAATGGGATGAAGGATAATCCCGTTCCACAGTGTTGCCTTTTTTTTTACATTTGCTTTTATATTTTGTGGTGAGCAGTTAAAAACTCTTGTATTACTCTTGGTATTACTTTAATTTCCAATTTATCTTTCTTAAATCTGGTCTCAGTCCAGTTAGTTTCTTACTTGCACACAGCCTTCTTATAAGTACAGCATGCTACTTCTTCTTCAGATATTGGCTATCATCATGGCAATAGTCTTCCTGTTCTTAACTCTTCAGAACCATTCTTCTGAGGAGATTCCACACTAGTCTCTCAGGTTCTTTAGCCATGAAGTCCATCTACGTCCAGGGCTTCCCAGGGATCTTATCTTGCATAACGAGTTGGAGTATTCTATATTTCATGTCGTTCCTCATGATATGCCCAAGTTACTCAATCTTTCTTTGATTAATGGTCTTAAACGGTTCTTGTTCTTTATCCATCCAGTGCAACACTTCTACATTAGTCCCATGGTTAACCCATGACATTCTTAGCAGCCATCTGTAGATCCACATTTCAAAAGCTTTGATTTTCTTTTCAGAAGCTCTAGTCAATGTCCAAGCACCATATTTATGGGAGAACATGGTTTAGTCCCCTAGTATATGCACCCACTTAAGTTTTAAAGAAATGCTCACTGTGTTGAACAGTTGGGAAGCCATTCTTGAAGGTGCTCATGGAGGATGTGTGAAAGGTAGCTCAAACTCCTGGCCAAAGCTTAACTTTTGGAAAGGTTGGACAAGCATCAACCCTCAAACTGTAACGAAGCAATTTTCCATCCAAAATATTTTGTACATATGTCAGTGGAAGATGTAGCTGAAAACAACCCAAATGTTATTAACTGAAGAGGCTTCTGCCATTCACCTGGCTTCTTGGGTGCGGGTGGAGTATAATTATGACAGATAATAACTCAAGCAGTGGCCATCCAGTGCTTTCAAACTCCAAGCTAACATGGAAATTAAGCCAAACTTAATGAAACTTCCTGCACCATGTTTGATACCATCTCACTGTTTCCTTTCGCGGGAGAATACATGCTCAAGAACTGGCTATTTGTGAGTCAGCAACTCTCTCCGCTCTGCCCAACACCCAAGTCATCCGGCTTACCTCAGCAACCAGTTTCAGCAATGCTGCCAGTCCTTCTTCTTTTCTGTTTTCCCAGCGTTGAACTAAGAATCCTTCCATACACAGTTCTTTGAAGAGGATGGGCCACTGAGCGTAAGGCCCTGCAGAAAGGGGGGGGGGGAATAGTTTTCAAAGCCAGTTTTGCATTTGGAATTATCCTCCCTGACTCTCCTAGAGATCTTGATCAAGTCTTCTAGCCTCTACCTATGCCAGAACACCTCTACTCCAGTGCCAAGCATTTCCCGAACTTTGCTTTCTGGACTTCAGTTCCCAGAAATCTAAGTCAATTCCCCAATGTCCTGACTTAAGTCAGGGATTCTCAATCTACGATTGCTTAGTGGTTAAGATGCTGAACTTGGCTGTAAGACTGGCAGGTCAGCAGTTCAAGACCCAAATGCTGCACAACGGAGTGAGCTCCCGTCGTCCGTCCCACTTCCTGCCAACCTAGAAGTTCAAAAGCAAGAAATTGTACGTAGATAAATAGGTACCACTTCAGTGGGAAGGTAACAGCACTTGGTACACTCTAGTGTCTAATTATACCTGCCACATGACCATGGAAATATATGCAGACACAGACAGTGCTGGTTCTTTGGCTATAAATGGAGATGAGCACTGTGCCCTAGAGTCAGATATGACTGGCTTTCAAGCAAGGATGCCTTTTATCTTTACTTTACTGTCCCTGCTGCCAGAGTTATCTCATCTTCAGACAAAGCTGACCCCTATCCTTTCAAAGATCATGAACCATTCAGAGCCAAACAAATGTTTACTGCATCAATACAAAAACTGTGCGTATGCATGTGTGTAATTTAACTCTTTCTGGGCAACTGCTTTTGTAAAAAGAAACCAAAAAAAAGGCTTCCAATGTGGGCAGGCATTTTCCAAGGAAAATTGCTTTAGCGGCTGTCTACATGCAGGGGCAGACTGGTCGGATCATGCGATATCACTCTATCAATTAGTTGTCGGGCTAATTATTTTTAATTAGAGGTTGTTGTTTATCTGGTTTTATGTAATTGTTGTATGCCGCCCAGAGTCGCTTGACGAGTGGGCGACAATACAAATGTGAAGAAATAATAATAATAATAATAATAATAATAATAATAATAATAATAATAATAATAATAATAATAATAATAATAATAATAATAATAATAATAACTAAATTACCCAGCTATGTTTTATCCCATCCTCAGCACATGTGAAAAGCAGCGCTCCATAAAGGATCTGCTCTCCCGATTATCTGAGGGCTCCCCCATCAGCGGAGAGAAGCTTGCTCCTTTGGAAGAGCATAATGCTGACTGGACGCATTGCCCAGGCCAGTGCAGACAAGCCCTTAGACACCAATAAAAACTTCCTCTGAAATATTAACAGCATTATGTGGGAAGGTAGCCTTCCTTGAAGCTGTAAAGCAGGAGGGAGGGAAGTATGAAGCTTCCCTTTAAAGGTGCTCCGGACGCGACAGGTTTCACTAGGGCTGCTATCTCCAGTGGTGGGATTCAATTTAAACTACCTACTTTGTGAGTGTGGTTTGGTGGCCGTGGCCAGGGGAAAAGCCCTGCGTTTCACCTGAATTAAGACTACTTTATTTCAAAACTTGGATGGGCGTGGCCAGCCAAAATTTCTGCTACTGGTTCTGGTGAACTGGTGTGAACCTGCTGAATCTCACCACTGGCTCTCTCCAGAACAAAAACAAATGAATATTTATCACTTCCTCATGATTTATGTCCGGAGAAAGCCTAAGGAAATGGATCACCCTTCAGTGTACTAGATGCTTCTTCAAGACAGGGGATCATCTTTGGAGTGGCTTAGTGGTGAAGAAGCTGGGCTTGGAGACTGGAAGGTCAGGTTTCGATACCTGAGTGCTGCATGAGGGATCTTGGTGACGTGAAAGGAGCCTCATTCCGGTGTCCCCTGAGCAGAGTTTCTCCAGGAAAAATCCTTTCAACCCAGAGTGATTTCTGACATGAAATTTATCTTATCTTTGGAGTCAGTTCTAGTTTTGAACTACAGGTTTCTAGAATTCTCCAGCTAGCCCTGGTCATTGACTGTGCTGGGTGGGGAATTTTAGGGAGTGGCAGTCTAAAAATGTTAATGTTCCCATGTACTATTCCAAAGGGAGAACCACAGCTCCAGAATTTCTCATTAATGCAGAGGTCACACATATCATAGAAAAGATGCTACGGTTGCAATTCCTAACTGTTCAAATTTCTTCCCAGCATTGCTTCATGGATTCGGTGTCATCTGTCTTAAAAACAACAACAAATTTGTCTCTCTCTGCTTTTTAGGCTCACAACAGTCCTGTGACGTAGGACATTCTGAGAACCTGGAATTCGTCTTCTTCTTCAATGTCTAGGCCAAACATAAAACTGCCAAAATGAAGGCATCTTTTGATGAGTTCATTCCACAGTTCCTTTCACTGACCCAGTGTGGGAAAGATTAGCTGGTAAGAAAGGTTGCCATTACACCCGATTGTGGTTCAAAAACACCGCAATCTACGAGGAGGCTCTTTCTGTGCAGCCCACCCTGGAATTAATTCTAGCCTAACATTATAGCACTGCATTATAGGAATGCAGTGGTTTAAGTCACTAAGACGCTGACTGGGAGGTGGAAGGTCAGCAGTTCAATTCCCGAGTACTGCAGGACGGAATGCACTCCCGTCCCTGTCCCAGCTCCTGCCAACCTAGCAGTTAAAAAGCAAGAAATTGCAAGTAGATAAATAGGGACCACTTCGGTGGGAAGGTAACAGCGTTCCATGCGCTCCGGTGTCTAGTCATGCCTGCCACATGACCATGGAAATGTCTGCAGAAGCAGACAGCGCTGGCTCTTTGGCTTAGAAACAGAGATGAGCACTGACCCCTAGAGTTGTATACAACTGGCTTTCGAGCAAGGAAAACCTTTACCTTTAACATTATAGCAGAAGAGGGTTATCTCCTCTCCCCCTCCCTCATTTTTAAGATAGCTCTCCGTAACCTGTATTTTTCATGACATCACCTTATTTTAAAGGAATAAGCATTAATGCTTTTTTTAAACTAACCTCACCTTGAAACTTGGGTAAACAAAATTAATAATCTACTGTGAAAGAAAAGCAGCTGAACTAACCGCACCATTTGCCTCAGAGAATCCAGGGAGTGTTAAATAATTCTGAGGAAACCGTTCACAAATGCCTGCGCATGTGTCACTAAGACAGCCTGAGGGGAAGAAACTTATGTGACCTGAACTGCTCTGCTCCATTTCCTCCAGAGAACAGGGGTGGGGATTTGGAAAGAGTGTGCCAGGAGGTGGCAACTGTCTTTTGAGTTTTTACTGGCCTCTAGTGGCTTCACTTGTGAAACTAAACCACATACGGCTGCCCTTCCTCCTTATAATGTACAGTAGTTCTATTGTGTTATGTGCTGTCAAGTCAGAACCAATTGACAACCTCAAATAAGGCTTTCAAAGTACTGTACCGTACATACTCGAGTACAGTTAAACGTTGCTTAATGAGCGACTCGCTTAGCGAAAAACTCACATCACGAGCGGGTTTTTCAAAAAGCGATCTGACTCGCATAAGGAAAATTTTCACTATGTGAGTCGGACTTTCCCTATGGAAAAGCTCGCATAACGAGCATTTCTATGGGGGAAACTTGCATAACGAAAATTTTTCGCTATGCAAGTTTTTCCATAGAAATTTTCATTATGTGAATTTTTCCACAGGAGTTTTCGCTATGCGAAAAAAAAACTTGCATAACAAAAAACTCACATAGCAAGCAGCCTCACAGAAGGAATTAATTTTGTTATGCAAGGTTTGACTGTATAAGCCAAAACGACTATAAACCGAGGTACCCAATTTTGACCTGAAAACCCAGGAAAATAGATTGACCCAAGGGTGGGAAATGCAGCAGCTGCTAGTGAGTTTCAATAATCAAAATACATGAAAATATGGTAACAAATAATTAAATTGTTAGCACAACTCAATACGATGGGGTCTTGGGACTCTTGTGGTCACTGACCTGAGTTTAAGCTGAGTCCCCCTTTTAGGGCTCATTTTGGGGCTAAAACACTCAGCTTATACTAGAGTATATATAGTAAGTGGATGTTCAAGGAGTGCTTTCACTAGTTCTACACTACCAGTGAGTTTCTATAACTGAGCAGGCATTTGAACCCAAGCCTACCAAGTCCTAGTCTGTTATTCTACCCATCACCACGACACAATATCACAGTCAATGAATTCTCATTCAATAAAAAGGCACCTGGTGCTTCTTACCTAAACGTTAGGCTCTGTTCCTACAATTGTATTTGTTGCACATTTAATTAATAATAATTTAATGTCAGAAATTATTCTGGGTTGAAATGATTTTTGCAGAAGAAACTCCGCTCAGGGAACACTCAAATTAGGCTCCTTTCATGTCCCCAAGATCTGGGCCAGAGACAGGCGCTCAATCTGTCATACAGTACCTGGGTCTCGAACTGCTGACTTGCCAGCCTTCCAGTTAACAAGGCGAGCTTCTTAACCACTGAGCCACTGCAGCCTCTGCACTTTATGTGCATTAACTGTACAGTATGGTCTGGATGACACAAGACTGTGGCAAAGTACAAGAAAAAAAACTGGTTTTTTTTCATTGGGGGGAGAAAAACACAGCAGAAGATTATTTCTAGGGTCTCCTCCAGATTTTGGAATCAAAGGTAGATCAGCAATAGATACCTACTGACATCAGAAACTTTCAATTTGGTGCTAATCTAAAGCAAAAGAAAAGCAGCCAGCAAGTAAGATTCTTCTAATCTAAAGGCTTCCTTCAAGCTTTTTGGAAGATTGTTTTCTATCTGCTAAAGATATGCTGGTTTCTGAGGACAGTATGGACAGAAATGCCAGGAACATGCACTTAAGCAGCACTAAAAGTAGCAAGAAATGTTGCATCTGGGCGGGAACTTTGACACAGCCTGTCAACACTTGCTAAAATGCTGTTTGAACGCTTTTCCAAAGCATGTTGAAAATAATGATGAAAAAAGTCAATTAACTAAGGCCTCCCTCTTGGGAAAAACAATGGACATTGTGGGGAAATTAAATTCAGATGGATAGACAGAACACTCTTTGTTTAAAAAAGGAAAATCCTGGATCAAAATTAGCTGGCACCCACTAGTAAGGTCACCCTTGCTTGAAAGCCAATCGTATCCAACTCTAGGGTTCAGTGCTCATCTGTGTTTATATAGCCAAAAAGCCAGTACTGTCTGCAGACATTACTAAACACCAGAGTGCACAGAAGACTGCTTACCTTCCCATCGAAGTGGTACTATTTATCTACTTGAAATCTCTTGCTTTCGAACAGCTAGGTTGGCAGGAGCTGGGACAGAGACGGGAACACACTCCATCGTGCAGCTCCCATGTCTCGAACTGCAACCTGCTGAACTCCCAGTCATCAAGTTCTGTGTCTTAACCACTATACCACCACAGTCCCTTCCTGGCACCCACTACCCAGTTCCATTTGATTGTTTTCTTGCCCACACTGATAACCAGATTTAAAAACAAAAGAGAAACAACCCGCCCCATCCTGGCAACCTTCTGTCTCAGCAATGTGATATTATTATGTAGCAGTGCTCTGTTGGGAGGAAGGTTGTTTTGGTGTTTTTAAGTAGATAACAGGAAAGGGGCTGTTTTGCTATTGAGCCTTAGTCCCAGATTTCACTCCTCTTGCTCTCCAAACAGCCCCTCCAATATTGCCAATGGCAGGCAGCCTGGTGGATTGTGAATTGCGGAAGTTTGTTGTTGTTCAGTCGCACAGTCGATTCCGACCCTCTGCGACCCCATGGACCACTGTCTGCCAGGCACTCCTGTCCTCCATCATCCTCCTCAACTCGCTCAGCTCTGTGCCCATTGTCTCCACAATACCATCTAGCCATCTCATCTTGGGCCGGCCCCTTCCTCTTTTGCCCTCGACCTTTCCAAGCATCATGGCTTTCTCAAGTGAATCCTCTCTTCTCATCTGATGTGCAGTATTGGAATCTTTACTTTTGTCCATTTTCTCTCCTTACAAACACTGTCAGGTAACAGACAAAGAGAAGGAGAAGGGAAATGCGTACCTTTTTGTGGCACTGTGTCGTTATACAGTGAGATGACGCCACACACAGCAATTCTCCCGAATTTGTTCATTTGATCCAGAACAACACTAGAAAACTCACCTCCCACCTGTGTAGACAAAAACAATGCAACACAAATTGAAGATAATAGCACTATAGGCTGTGTGTTTCCAGATATACATGTACCATATATACTTGAGTATACTTATACTCAGGTCAACGTAAACACTCCAAAACGTACCCACACAAATGTCTAAATTAATTAATTTTACTTTATTTTCATGTACAGTATTTTAATTACTGAAACTCACTAGCAACTGCTGCATTTTCCACACTCGACTTATACTCGGGTCAATCTATTTTCCTAGTTATAGAGGTCCAAATTAGGTACCTCGACTTATATTTGGGGCAACTTATAGTCAAATATATACCATAGGTTAGTTAAACTTGAAACAATAGCAATTAGACTTACATACCACCCCATAGCGCCCTCTCTGGGCAGTTCACACGTTAATTAGCATTTTGCCCCCCAACATGCTGGGTCCTCATTTTACCAACCTTGGTAGAAGGGAAGTCTGAGTCAACCTTGAAATCTGGTCAGGACTGAACTCACAACCTTCTGGCTGCAGTACAGCAGTTTAACCACTGAGGTGCCAGGGCTCCATAATCAAATGGATGCACATATGCACACAGCTAGTAGACTTGATGGGCACCCCAAGTTTAAGTAGAATAGAGGTTTCTGTGTTGTAAGTTACAAAATATAAAAATGTACCACACCTGCAACTGTCCTCTAATTGACCAGAATTAGTTTTGACCATTACTGGAACAGCCAGTTAATCAGCTGTGTGTTACCTTTCTTCTGCAAAACCAAAAGAACCACCTTCCCCAGTCTGGTTCAGGGGGAAGACTGTCTAATCATGTTTCCAAAATGCAAGATGTCTACTTCCAAAAAGAAAACCTTGATCAATTTATACATCTCTTTACGACTGGCTGAAATGTTACTGTACTTGGTATGGGATAAACTTACGTCACCAGATGTTCAAAGAGAATTGCTCTGAGGCAGTCAGCACTGGACGCTTGGTTGCACAACTGTCTGTGCAATCAGCTACAGATCTTTGTCTGCAAAACCGCTTGCTAGCTATAGCTTCCGCCTTGGTACAAAGGTTGTAATCACTTATGCAATTTCAATTGTTGCAGTTCTAGCTAGGAAACAGGATTTGGGCCAGTAAATTCTATTTTAATTGCTTAATGTTCTTTTTTTTTGGGAGGGGGGGCAGGCAGTTTACTTTGCAGTTATCTACTCTACTAAATCAGCATATCTTTATCAGGTAGATAATAATCTTCCAAAAAGCTTAAAGAAAGCCTTTAGATTAGAAGAATCTTATTTGGTAGCTGCTTTTCTTTTGCTTTAGATTAGCACTAAATTGAAAGTTTCTGATGTCAGTAGGTATATCTATTGTCCCAGCTCCTGGAAGAGTCCCTAGAAATGTTCTGTTGTTGTTGTTGTTTTCTAGATTGTTGGTGGGGGTTTTGTTTGGTGCGGTTGGTTGGTTGTTCAAGTAGAATAGTGCTGAATTGAAAGCTTTTCAGTTGAGTAGCCCTGGCTGCCAAACTCTGGCACCAGTTCAAAAGGGAACAAGCAACAAAAAAACCCCAACCAACTCCAGCTCCTGCCATTCTAGCAGTTCGAAAGCAAGAAATTGCAAGTAGATAAATAGGCACCATTTCGGTGAGAAGGTAAACAGTGTTCCGTGAACTCCAGTGTTTAGTCATGCCTGCCACACAACCATGGAGACGTCTGCAGATGCAGAAAGCACTGGCTCTTTGGCTATAAACAGAGATGAGCGCTAAACCCTTGAGTCAGATACGACTGGATTTCAAGCAAGGGCAACCTTTACCTTTACTCTTCTATACTAGGAAATAATTGCTTTCCTTATGCACTGGACAAATGTTACATTTCAAAAGCCTATTAAAATAAATTAAGCTTATTTTGCTTCTTTTATTTGCTTGATGTCAGTCCATTTCTGGATAAACATCACAAAGCACTTCTTAGTGGCCAGCACACACTGTGACAGCATTCTTTGTCTTTTTGGCAAATTAATAATGCTCTGCACCACAAGGATATACAGTCAAACCTCACATAAAGAGTGCTTCACTTAGAGAGTAACTTGCATAAAGAGCAGAATTTTCTCTGAATGTTCGCTTCACTTAACAAATATAAGCAACAAAAAACTCAACAAATAAATCACAGTTCACAATTCCCCCCCCCCCATCAGAAGTCACAATTGGTCACTTACAATGGTGTTTCGCTTAAGGAGCAATCCCTTGGAACACATTATGCTCTTTAAGAGAGGTACCATTGTATTCAACATTGGCTTCAGATAGCACATGTTTTACCACTTCCTTTTTCAGGCGCCAGCTGTAATAATCAAAATAATAGATCTTCAGTATAGTATATACCAGTGATGGCTTCTTGGATGAGGAGAACCAGTGTGTGTGTGTGTGCCGTCTCCTAGGAGGGAGATGTCTGGCTGCACCTCCTGGTCAGGATTTCAGCCTCCCCAATCGCCCCCATTGGCAGAGGGAGCCTGGTGACTGGAGAAGCAGTGCTGCCATTGGCAACATGGAGTGGTGTGGTGTGGGGCTTACCCCAACATTGCGCATGCCCACTGAAAGGCATCTGTCTTTGGAACATATGCCATAGGTTCGCCTAGACTGGTATATAATGTATACTGAATTGATCACAGAGAAAATTGCTTTGGCTCCCACACAACATTTTCATAGCATAGCCCTACAATAATTCTTCATCACTACGTTCCACTAAGTTCAGCTGGGTTTACTCCCTATCAATTGGTCCAAGATCATATCCTAATGCAGCAATCTAAGAAATGTGGATGGCAACACTTCTGAAGGCAGAGGAATGCTACTGTCCAAAGACCTGCCACCAGGATTATTTCAGCCAAGTAGAAGGGAGGGAGGACTGGTCTTCTTTTCCTTGGGAGTTTTCCTTTCTTCTTCTTTAAGTGCCATACAGTATCTGATTCTAAATCTTGGCTATCCTTATGGCAATCAGCCATGAAGATTATCCTGGGAGCAATATAATGCAGTGGACTTCCACATTGCAGCACAAAGTCCTCCTCAGCCCTAAGCCAGTAATGATGAAGCTGCTGTCCTCTATCAAGATAGATTCAAGTGGGATCTACGGTAAGTAGTTAGTCCTCTGGGTTGTCAGATTAGTTAACCACCTCCTGATGATCAGCACTGAGTCACTGGTGTTATGGTCTACTCTATTACCATAGCAGGATAAACTTGCCAGGCTGTCTTTCTGGTAGCACCAATTATAGATCTAGAATAAAATGTTCTCCAGGCTGGTGACATGTCTGGCGATAAGATTCCCCAGCATCCCCCAACTTTCACTCCATCTCCTTTTAATCTCTCCAAAGGACTTCCTTCTGTCTTCTAAAGAAGTGAAAGTGTGGAAGTTTGTGTTGTAGGTTATTCACCTGGAGATTCATTCTTTTGGTGAAGGTGAAAGCCCAAACTATGACCATGAGTAAGGTAGAACAAAGTAGAATAGCTTATGTAGTGTGAGACAGGTAAAACCCAGTACAAAGACCAAGGTAGTATTCCAACACTGAGTCTTCACACAGCCTTTATAACTTTCTAAGACAGAAAGGGAGAAAATAGCAACTAAGTCAATAAGCAAGTTATAAGTACCCATCTTTCACCAATCCTCAACCTATCTTTAGATGGTTACCTAACAGAGCAGGTATATCAGCTGTGGGTTTTAGATAAGTAGGCAGGAGATTAAAAGCACACAATATAACTAGGCAAGTCATGGGAGTTTGAATAAGTTCTTGGCAGGGATGAATCAGCTCTCAGAAGACAGGCAAGTTGGAACCAATCTTAGGCAAATCAAACCAAACCTGTGATTGTACTTACTAGATGAAGGTTCATATGGTAGCCTACTAGATTAAAGGGCGCACAGCAAAAACAACAAGGTACAGAGAGATAGCAATGATAAAAATTTAAATGCATTAAATGTTAAAAATTTCCCAGCAGTTTCCATGGGGGCTAGGGAGGAGTGTTTGGGGTATTATTATATTCCTTAAGTCACTCCCCACATCCAAAACTCCCCAGTGACTTTTCCCTGTATCAGATGAGCAAGGAAGGGGTACTGTATATACTCAAGTATAAGCCTATTTTTTCAGTCCTAAAAATGAGGTCAAAAAAGTGGACTCGGCTTATGCTTGGGTCACTGAGTGCGGCCAATAACCTTCACCACCCACTTCTCCCATCCTGTCGTCAGTGCATCTCAATCGGCATGGAGAAAACTCATTTCTGTTGCATCTTATTTTCTTGTACCATATTTTGATTACTGAAACTCACTAGCAGCTGGTGCATTTGCCACCATCGGCTTATATTCAGGTCAATCTATTTTCCTGGTTTCTCAGGTCAAAATTAGGTACCTCGCTTTATATTCGGGTCAGCTTATACTTGAGTATATATGGGTAATTATTTTCTTCCCCTTCTAGCCAATCACTGTACTGCTGGATCAGTTAGGAGGTTTTTTTCCTTTCATTTTCCCACTTTTATTGACAGTTGAGTAACTACCAGTGGTGGGATGTCAAAAATTTTACTACTCCACCGTGATGTCATCACAATGTGGGCAGAGCTAACATCATGATGTCATTATGTTGTGGGTGGGGCCAAAGAAAAAATTAAAAAATACAAAATAATAAAATAAAAATAAGCCCGCCCGCCCGCGCGTGCACACACACACACACACACACACACACCCCTCAACCCACCCACCCATCCACCCATAACACAAACCCGTAAATAAATAAATAAAATAAATACATTAAAATACACCCACCCAGTGGGGGAAACAGTAGAAAGGTAAGCCCCGAAGGTGGTTCCCCACAAAAAGCTGCTACTGGTTCTCCAGGACACTGGGAAAAGTTACTACCGGTTCTGGCGAACTGGTGAGAACCTGTTACATCCCATCACTGGTACTCACAGCTACGGTGTTGACTGGCAATAGTTACTGGAAAAATAGTTACATTTCCCCTGCTCCTTTGTAGAGAAGCAGAGGAAGTGTTTACTTCAAATGTCTTAAGCATACCAGACATGTACCCCAGAAGAAGCCTTTGATTACTGCAAGTTCCTAGAGTCCACAAGTGCTGGGAACAACATACAGTGGAACCTCATACAACAATCACCCCATATAGCAACGAAATCACATAACAATTAGGTTTTTGGAGGAAATGGCATCCTGCATAACAATTTTCCCTATGGAAAAAAATGTACAATTTTTCAATGGGAAAAAAACCACTTAGCAAAAAAAAAATCCTTGTATGATGCATCCCATAGGGGAAATCGCTATACGATGCATGCATAGTATAGCAATTGTTTCATACAACGAGCCCAGTGGAACAGATTAAAATCGTTGTATGAGGTACCACTGTATATAGGATTGCTATAAAAAGAACCCCCTAATGAGAATTCAAACAGAAACACTCAGGGAGACGTTAGGATGCTTCATCCTCTTTGAAGGTAAAGTTAAAGGTCTCCCTTGCTCAAATGCCAGTCATATCCAACTCTAGGGTTTGGTGCTCATCTCTGTTTATAGCCAAAGAGTCAGCAGTGTCTGCATCTGCAGACATTTCTTTGGACATGCGGCATGTATGACTAGACAGAATGCTATTTACCTATTTATCTACTTGCAATTTCTTACTTTCGAACTGCTAGGTTGGCAGGAGCTGGGACAGAGACAGGAGCTCACTCTGTTGTGCAGCACTCTGGTCTCAAACTGCTGACCTGCCGTACTTCAAGTGGTTAAATTCACTGACTTAACCACTAACCCAGTCCCTCTGAAGGAGAGAGTTAAAAATGCGCATCTGGACATGCTCTGCATTTACTTAATTTGTCACTGCTGGGCCCCTCTTAAGAATGCAGCTCCATAATCCAAACAATGGGAAAGCTGGAACTTTTATCTTACAGTTTTGGTTAACCTTTTCAAGTTGGGCTCTTGACAACTCAAGCAAAACAAAGCAACCAGAATGGGAAAGGCAAATACTGTACAAGCTTTTGTTGAATGTCAAAGCTTTCCATTTAAGAGAGGCACACAAGGTGAATTTGTCCTAGGCACTCTGCTTTTGGATTGGGGTTTTGAAGCAGCAGGCCTAGTAAAACAACAGGTAATGGGTAGTTAGTGAGTTTATAGATAGATCCTGTGTGTAAGAATTTGTTAGGTGCGGACAACCTGTCTATTCCAAGCTCCAAGTATGAAAACATTTCAGAGTTCAAACATCCTGGAATATTTGGCTTTAGGATTTCCTGTCCCTGCTTGTTTTTGGCCTGAAGCCAGTGGCGTCACGGGGGGGGGGTATAGCCCCAGGTGGCACTTTTTGGGCTATGTATGTTCTTGGACTACAATTCGCAGAAGCCCTAGCGGGAGCGGGCGCCAACATCCACCAGGGGACGGCAAATTTGGCTTCCGCACCGGGCGGCTGAATTCCAGCCAATGTTACTGCCTGAAGCTAAACAGTTCTTAGAACCTCTCCACCCCCACGTTTTGTTTTGTTTTGTTAAAAAGATTGCATAGCTTTCAGTTTTGTAAAAGTACATTTAAAAATTTTGGTTACATTTCATTCAAAGTTGCAACCAATATCCCCTAAAAAGTCTTCAAAATAAAGTTATTGCAGTAACATATTCTTGAAGTCTGGCCAGGTCATCCTGCTGTGGTAACAGTAATCTCTGACACAAAAACACAGAGTAGTAGACCCTATTGCCAGCGACTCAATGCTGATTGTCAGGCGGCAACTAACTAACCTGACAACCCTGAGGACTAACGGCCTTGGGTGGCAAAGTCCACAGGGAAGGGTGATCGTCCCCAAGTGGATTAAATCCCAATTGAATCCATCTTGATGGAGGGCAGCAGCTTCATCAATAATAGCCTGGGGCTGAGGAGGACTTTGTGTGCCAAAACGTCTCAGGACCAGGAAGTGACTCACGGAACTGGATCAGTGGTATGGGGGTCATGTTGCGATGCAGAAGGCAGATGAAAGGCCCCTGCATTATATTCTTAGGACAGTTTTCATGGCTAATCACCATGAAGATCACCAATATTTGGATTCGGATACAGCAGAAGAAGAACATATTCTACTTTTGAGAGCCAAAGCTCTACCTTCACTGAGGTTATTTTTGCTATGCTTTCATGTTAGCCCCCCCCCCCCCTTTGACAAATGAGGCAAAACTACTTTTAATGTAATCACATCCTGCCCCAAATCATTTGTTGGCCTTTCCAATGTGTAACATAAAACTAACATTTTGCCTATATGTTGGCAAAACTGGGTGGACCATCATTAGCCAGAGTGATAATTTGAGAGGAAATTGTGCAGGAGGGTGGGCAATGAGCAAGGGAGACCTTTACGTATGTGTGCAAAAAGGTGGTCCTGTAAATGTGGAAAATTCTCTGAATCCAACTAATCAAGTACCAACCCACCCCATCTTTAGAGTACAAAGATAATTTTCTTTCCACTTTCTTATTAACTCCCAATTTAAATCAGCAAGTGGGAGTTAGAAACCCTTGCTAAGCTATAGTACCGATGATGGGCTTTCCTTCACATCTCAAGACTGATGTACAATCGTGTCCACTCTGCACTAGGAATGAAAATAATGCGTCGTTTGTTCTCAGAGATTTAGACTGTTTCTTGGCTCAATTACAAGACATCTCAAAGCCAAAATGTAAAACCTCAAGAGACAAAGAGCAATTTCCTTTCTCCCTTCCAAAGTGCCTGTAATGTGTATCAAATAGCTCTATATTTCTTTCCTTGAGAGAAACAAAGCACAAAGACACAACAAGGAGAGTAGGAGTTGGTAACTATTAAGTAATGGGCCACAATGCTTCAAACTCCTAAATGAAACACAAATCATACCAGTGTTGGGCCATCATCTACAATTTGGAAATTACACAGTACTGAGCAAAAATCAGACAATTCTGTGCAAAAATGGGCAGGTTTTGTGCAAAATGCCACTCTTACTGCAACAACTAGGGGCTGTTGGTAGCTCAGTGGTTAAGAAGCTCGCCTTGTTAGCTGGAAGGCTGGCAAGTTGGCAGTTTGAGACCCAGATACTGCATGATGGATTGAGCACCCATCTCTGTCCCAGCTCTTGTGGACATGAAAGGAGCCTCAATCGGGCACCCCTGAGCAGAGTTTCTCCAGCAAAAATACTTTCACCCAGAATAATTTCTGACACAAAATTATTATTATTACTGTGACAACTGCCACAGAAGTTCCAGCAAATTCCTCACCACTTCATGTCAGAAACAAAACTGTTGCCACTCTTCATCGTTGCCTCTGAGGACAAAAACAAATAAGAATATACATAAGCAGCACGAACTCACATTATCAAAATAGCAGTCATAGCCTTCAGGGGAAGCTTTTTTCAGTGCTTCTGCCAGGGACTTCACTGTCTTATAGTTAAAGACTTCATCGAAGCCAAGTTCTTTCAGGAAAGCAACTTTATCATCCGAACCTGCACAACCAACTACTTTGCATCCCTGCAGAATAAAAAAAAAGACAAAAGAAAATGGTAACTCATATGTTTCCTTACAGCTTTAACCATTCAAGGGCTATCCTTAAAAAGCAAGCAAGTGTTGACAAATCTGCTTCCTGGTCACCAGAGTTACAAAGAACCAGGAAACCTCTAGCTTTCCTTCTAAGGGTTTGGTTCCCTGGTTCTCCCATACAAGCTCTGGTTTGCACAGGTGAGCAATATCTGGAGAGGGAGAAGGTACACACTGGCTGAAATCCAGTAGTGGAACTTACACCACAATAGGCTGGTGTTCTCTTCACCAATTCATCATGAATTAAACATTTCCTCCAAAGATCCTGAAACTCTACAGCAGGGGTTCCCAACCTTTTCAAGCCAGGGGCTGGGTTACACTCTCTCAGTCAGCTTTGAGGGCCAGATGGCCATTTTGCCCTGACTGCATGATGGGATGACCATTTTGTCCCAACAGCTTCAAAGGGATGGCCATTTTGTTTCTCGAATGCCCTTTGAGCGGTGAGGGGCCCCACATGAAATGGTGGAATGGGCTAGATATAGCCTTAAATTGGGAACCCCTGCTCTACAGGCTAACATCCTTACCTCTTTATCCATACACAATCTACCAACTCAGAAGAAGTTCACAAAAATGTCTGTTCATTAATACCGTAAATCTATGTTCCTGTTGCATCAGAAACAGCAAAGTCATGTGGCACCTTAAAGCTTAATATGAGTACTCCTCTGGAAGTAGTAAAAAGTATAAATCAATCAAATAAAATAAGTGACCAAACACTGCAATTCCCTCTTTGTATTCAAATAGACACAGCACATCTTAATATAGGATAATATACGCTAGGCTCTTTCAAAGGACCAACTAGATACACTATTAATATTCTTTTATTTTGAAGGTGGATCTAGTTTTTCCTTTTATTTTCTGACTTAACTTTTGTAAAAAAATATTTAGATGGCTACCTGAGTTAGGATAATAATGCCGTACAGATTTGGAGGCTCCATGCTTCAAATGGTGTGTTGTTAAAAACATCCTTCCTGTAGCCATTACAGACCTATGAGGCCACACTAGGCTCAATAAGTAAGAAAGTAGGGTTGTTGGTGAGGGCTTCACAGCTATTCTCCCTTGAGGGGAGAAGAGTGTCTATATGTACATAATCCTAAAATTTCCCCAGTACATCATCTATCATGGGTTACACACATGCATTGCCCCACACAATGCCATGTTCCTCGTTTTCACCATAGGCATCAATGCCCACAGGAGGGATGTCTAGTATTTCTGATGGGGGGGGCATAATTTTTAATCAACCCCAGTCAGCAAAATCAATAGGAAGGAACCATTGCAATCCAAAATATCTGGAAGGGTAATGGTTTTTTGACTTGGCCTATGCCAGTGGTGGCAAATCTATGGCACACGTGCCAGAGGTGGCACTCAAAGCACACCCTGTGGGCACCCGTGCAGTCACCCCAGCACAGAGTTCACCCCACCCCTGACCAACAGCCCAATGGGAGCACTTCCTCCCTCCTCCAGCACAGTTTTCCCCACCCCTCTGCCCAGCAGCCCAATGGGAGTGTTTACTTCCTCTCCTGTTGCTGTGTTGGCACTCTGCAATAAATAAGTGTTTTTTGGGTTGCAGTTTGGTCTCTAAAATGTTCGCCATCACTGGCCTATGCAATAACGAGATATGCTTTTACAGCTAAGACATGAGCTTCGCAACTAAGAAGGTTGTCAGTTCAGCAGATGGAGCCCCGAGTACTGTATGATGGAGTGAGCTTCCATCATCTGTCCCAGCTCCTGCAAACTGTGTAGCTCGAAAGCAAGACACTGCAAGTAGACAAATAGGTACTGCTTCGATGGGAAAGGTAGCAGCATTCTGTGCGCTCTGGCGTCTACTCGTGCCTGCCACATGACCATGGAAACATCTGTGAATGCAGACTGTGTTCGCTCTTTGGCTGTCCATGGACATGAGCACAACCCTAGAGTCAGACATGACTGGCTTTCATAAAAGGGAGACCTTTACCTTACCTTTAGTTTAGCGAGCTGCCCTACAGCTGTTCCCACGGCACCAGCTGCAGCATTTATCATGATGACATCCCCTGCTTTTGGGCGGCAAATCTCAGAGAGACCAAAGTAAGCTGAAAGTCTGTTGGGGGGGGGGGGAGGGAAGGGAAACATCAAATAAATCTTGAGAGGAAAAAAGATGGATTTTCATCAACTCATGCATTCATATTGAGGACTAGTGGCTTCCTGTTTCTCCTAAAGAGAGAAATAGGTTGCCCCTGCCTTTCTGCCAGAGCAGGGATCCCACAAATGATCTCTAATCCTTTAGTGCAATGGTGGTGAACCTATGGCACACATCAGAGGGACACTCTGAGCCTTCTTTTTGGGCACACGCGCCATTGCCTCAGCACAGAGTTCACTCACCCCTCTGCAAGCAGTCCAATGGGAGCACTTCTTCCCTCCCCCCAACACAGAGTTCGCCCCACCCCTCTGCCCAGCAGCCCAATGGGAGCACTTCCTCCCTCCCCCCAGCACCAGGGCCACAGCCAGGATTCTGGAAGTGGATGGGTGAATATTTTTTCAGGATGGGCAACAAAGCCTCTTTTCAATGCATTCCTATGGGAAACTGCACTTTGCACCTTCTAGTGGCCAGGAGCAAACTGCTAACTCAGGGTGACCAAAGGCAACCCTGGGCCACCTGGCTACAGCCCTGCCCAGCACAGAGTTCACCCCACCCCTCTGTTTGGGCACTCAGTCTCTAAAAGGTTCGCCATCCCTACTTTAGTGCATGAATAGCAGATGAAGTGGGGCAGCCCTACCAATAGGCAGAGTGGAGTAGTTTAAGAAACAGCTTTTAGGAATCACGAAAAGGAAGGGACCCATTGTGGCACCTTAAAGACTAACTGCTCTATTTTAATGATAGTTTTTGTAGATCAAGCCAGTGGTGGGCAACAAAAATTTTTGCTACCACACTGTGGGTGGAGCTTATGTCATGGGCGGAGCCTATGATGTGGGCAGAGCCTACATCATGGGCGGAGCCTATGTCGTGGGTGATCTAGTCATGCCTGCCATATGGTCATGTATACATCTGCAAACACAGCAGCGCTGGCTTTTTGGCTGTAAATGGAGATGAGCACTACACCCTAGAGTCAGATATGACTGGCTTTTGAGCAAGGAAGACCTTGAACCACTTGCAGGGACAAATCCTGACCAGGCAGGGAGGTGGGTGTGGCCACCCAATTTCGCTCCCCCTTCCCTGCACAGAGGCCACCCAATTTTGCTACCACCACCCCTCCCGGGGATGTGCGAACCTGTTGCTGCCCACCACTGGATCAAGCCCACAGACAGAAGAGATACAGGACAAAGTGGACTTGGTCCACGAAAGCTAAGACCAAAATACAGCCATTAGTATTTAAAGTGCCACACTTTTTTTTTAACTTTTGTTTTGTTTACTCTCTGATATGCTTGCACAGACTAACATGGCTACCATCTCAAACATTTAATTCCTTATTATAGTCCTTTCAGTCCCAGTGATGGGAGTGATTTCTTGACTTATGCGCCATATACCTCAGTAGGATTTGGGCACTCTAAACTTTGATAGATACACTTGCGTTGGGGAAGAACCATAATTTCCTTCTCATTTCAGGGAGCAATTTTTTTCGACTAGGCTTGAGTATTACGTATATGAGACCTTGCTCTCTTTCTTCAGGCAGAAGAAAATGAATTTTCAGAAGTCTTCTGTAGTCATGCTGGAAAGAGTTAAAGATTATGGACCCATCTAAATTTGGGGAGTTATAAAGAGCTTTATAGTCTCTAAAAAACTGAGGACAGATTTCATGAGAAACAACACACTCTCCAACCACCATGGGGCAAACACGGAAGACAGCTTTGTGATGTTGTGAACCCTTCCCAACCTCAGTCAGCATGGCCAACGATGAGGGATTTTGAAGCTCTGTAGCTGAATAGATCTCAAGGGCAACAGACCATTTGATGACTCTGGGTGGACAACTTTGGCAGATCTGGAGTTAACTTCCCTCTCCCTGAGGGCCTATAATAGGGTCAACCCTTCCCCTAATTCAATAGAAATCATGCCCTTAAAATTCAGTTTGCTTTCATTAAATTTGATTCTCCCACTTTGCCAATGGTTTTTGACAAGTTAATTTTGGGGGGCTTGGGGAGGGACATAAAATGAGCATTTCCCAGTATTTTTTTGGCTTCCAAAGCACCACTAGTCCCAGCTTAGTTTCAGCACAGTGGTGGGATGTCAAAAAAATTTACTACCCCACTGTGATGTCATCACAATGTGGGTGGAGCCAACATCATGATGTCATGATGTTATGGGCGGGGCCAAAGAAAATAATAATAATAAATAAAATAAAAATAAGCACACACACACACCCCTCAACCCACCCACCCACAACACAAACCCGTAAATTAAATAAATAAATAAATAAAAATTACATTAAAATACGCCCATCCACCCACTTTGCTTAAAAGCCCCAAGCCAGGCCACCAGGCCTGCTAGCTGCCAGGCCTTTTTAGGAACTGTGGTAGTACATCAATATAGGTAAAGGTATTAAATACACATTAAAATACACACAGACACACCACATCCAAAGGTGAGTCACTTACCCTGCGGAGCAGGCTATAGGGAGCTTCAGGCTAGCAGCTTCTCTTCCTCCTCCCCGCTTGGGAGGACAGCAAGGAGGCTGTGTATACGCACCAAGCACTGTAGGCATGCATGCACACCAAGTGCTTGGCGTGCATGCGCAGTGGGGGAACCAGTGAAAAGGTAAGCCCCGAAGGTGGTTCCCCCCAAAAGCTGCTACCGGTTCTCCAGGACACTGGGAACAGTTACTACCGGTTCTGACCAACTGGTGAGAACCTGTTACATCCCATCACTGTTTCAGCACCAGAACAACAAAACCAGAAGGAAAGATTTCTTGGTTTTATTTTAAACCTGGTTTGCTATTAACCTTCCCCACATATTTTTTTCAGGCAAGTTATGAGCTCTGAAAGCCACACACATCATTAGCCTCTGTGGCACACTCAAGCACACTCACCCAGGCATGCCAACCATCCCAAGGCCTATGGATCTCGGAAGGTGACTGGGCCAATTTGGGGCCATTAGAGATAAGTCTTTGCCATCAGAAATATAATGAGTTGTCCAACCTGCATGAGAGACAACGAATGCCCCTACTGGGAATGCAGAGTTCTTGCTTTCCACAACCCTGTAAAAAGAAGAGAGAGGTTGGGGAGCAAGAAATGGATAAACCAACAAAGCTACTCTGTACAACCTAAAGCAGGGGTTCCCAACCCAAGGCCCCCAGGCTGGATCCAGCCCATGGCACTATTTCATGTGGCCCCTCACCCCTCTAAGGACATTCGAGAAAGAAAATGACCACCCCTTTTGAAGCTGTTGGGACAAAATGGCCACCCCCATCATGCAGGCATGGCGAAATGGCCGTCTGGCCCTCGAAGCTGACTGAGAGAGCGTGACCCATGTCCCAGCTTGAAAAGGTTAGGAACCCCTGATGTAAAAGGAGACTTAAATAAGTATCGAAGAACAGCACAGGCTCCTTCTTCCACCAGACACCCAATGGGATGTAGGACTGATTCTTCGTTTGCAACCAAATATTTAGATTATGTTAAGAGGGTAAACAGAGTAGCTGGCTATAGCTCAGTGAGAAATCCTATGCTCTGCATCCAGTCTGTCCCAAGTCCAATGTCTAATAGTTCCACGTAGGACTGGGAAATGTAGTGTTTATTTTGGCCAACCAACGGGGTGTTCACAGAAAGAGCCTCCTCGAAGATGGTCGTATTTTTGAGCCACAATCAGGCGTACCCTGGTAACAGCAACCTTGTGTTGCCAGCTAATCTTTCTCATGCTAGGTCAGGCGAGAAGAACTGCAGAATGAACTCACCAAAAGGTGGTTTCATTTTGGCAGTTTCACATCTTGCCTAGACATGGAAGAAGAAGGCCAACCAAAAGATGAGCAAACTAATGGTCAAAACTTAAATTCTACCAAATGAAAGAAAGGGCGGCAGTGTGGGAGGACAAGAAAGAAGGCACAGAAGCTCTTACTTTGAAACTTGGGAGCCAATCACTTTGTCACCTTCCTTCATTTTAGTCTTACTGTATGGTCTGCAAAGAAGAAGAAGAAGAAAGCACTCATCAGAAAATGTCTTCATACAAGTAGCAACAATTTGTTATTACAAGAAGTCAGAAAAAGATTAATTGGGCTTAATTTAAGCCCCACCTACTTCAATTGAACTTCATAAAGCCATGATTAATTTATCCCACTGATTTAAGAGACATAGCAATTCAAAACCTTAGTTTAGCTCAATGTTTCCCAACCTTTGGTTCTTGGACTTCAATTCCCAGAAGCCTAAGTCATTCCCCAAAACCACAGATCAGCCAATGTACCAACGGTTGGCAAACACTGGTCTAGATCAAACCTGAGTTGTTTTAAAGCAGACCCTAACCCATAAACAACCTTTTGCAATGCTTTTTCTTCACACCAATTTACTGCAACTCTCCTACAGAAGAAGCGGTTATGTGAAGGCAAGCATGTGATTAGGGTGTCTAATCCTAAAATTAAAAGAATGTTCCCACTTGCTTTCTAATTTCAACTCCCCTCGGGGGATTCAAACCAACAACCTCCAGCTTACAAGGCATGCAAAATTGCAACCTCTAGGCCCGTGATGGCGAACCTTTTAGAGACTGAGTGCCCAAACTGCAACCCAAAAAACACTTATTTATCACAAAGTGCCAACACAGCAACAGGGGATGAAGCGCTCCCATTGGGCTGCTGAGAATGAAGGATGGGGTGAACTCTGTGCCGGGGAGGGAAGAAGCTCTCCCATTGGGCTGCTGGGCTGAGGTAAGCTCTGTGTTGGGTTGACTGCATGGGTCCCCACAGAGAGGGCTCTGAATGCCACTTCTGGCATGCGTACCATAGGTTTGCCATCACTGCTCTTAGGCCACAGTAGCTCTACTGTATCAACACAACTGCTTTTGGTGTTCTTATAACAGAGAAGTCTATATTAACCAGTGAGGATATCATTACTTTAAAAAATCAGGTTTAAAGAGAAATCCTTAGTGGATAAGTGGTTAGTGTTTTTGACTATGCCCAAAGGTACCGAATTTGATTCCCGCTTAGGACTTAATTTTTTTTAAAAATATTATAAATCTAATGACTACAATGACAATGACAACAACAACGACAACAACAACAATGATGATCCATATTGCATCCTTTCTTCAAACAAAGGGTCTCTCCTGAGGCAGAGTTTGATTCCCATTTAGGGCTTCTACAGCCCGGATTTTAAAAGCAATGATATTCTCTCTGGTTAATGTAGAGTTCTCTGTTATAAGATTGCCAAAAGCAGTTCCATTGGTTATGGAGTCACCATGGCTTAGAGGTTGAAATTTTGCCTTGTAAGCAGAAGGTCCAGGTTCAATTCCCCAGGAAGGATGGTGGAAACATGTATAATGGCCAGCGATAAAGCAGGAGGGAGGTGCCCATTCTGCCGGTGTCGCCACCCCACCCCTGTTTCCCCTTAAGTTAAGCCCTGTGCTGTGCTGGCTTGGGTTCTCCCTTCTCACCATTTTGTTAAGAAAATATAAATAAAAATAAAATTCTGCCCGCAAGGGGGAGGGGGAGATTGTTGGGGCGGAGTGCGACATTGCCCGATTGCCCGATACCCCAGCACACCTCTGTGTGAAGGCACATATTAAGTGGTTACAAGAAGTCTAACAGGAAAAGGAGCATAGCCAAGCTGAGTTCTGAGTTTAGGACTGTATCTCACAGGTTGTGCTAACTCAAGCTGAGAAACAAAGGTAATACCTTAGGTAAGGATCAATACTGACGAACATAACTTCACACAGAACCTCTGAAATAGAAAAAAACACACAGCTAATTAGATAGAGATCAAACTACACTATATGTCAAGGAACTATCTATTTCATTTCCACCTTTTAAATTTGCAGTGGGAAATCTGGCAGTAAATTGGTGTGGAACTGCCAATACTGCACATTCTTTTCTCAGCCCGTCAGTTACAATTATGAGATAAAATTGGTTCCTCACTCATGCCATAAGCCATACTTAATAAAGAAGCAACATTCAAGATGGTGTTCCTCTTACCTCCATTTTTTAGTGGTGGAAGTTCTATCTCTTTTAGTTCAAAATCACTTTGTTTGGGAAATCCCTCAAAGTGCTTCCTCAGGATCCAAGTCTTTGCACACACCATCTTCTACAGCCTAAGTGTGAATAAATAGTATTATTCAATATCCTGAACTATATATACCCTTAATTCTTCTAACAGAATACTTGCCACACATTTGATTTCTGCTACAAAGATTTTGTTTTCAGAAACAAAGGGTACAAACACCTTCTACCCTTAATCTAGAAAGTCTCAGTTTGGTTTTTCAGATTTGTCCTCTGAACAATGGGCAGATATTCTTGTTACAATAAGCTATTCACTACCTTCTGGCTGTGTGTTACTCCTCTGCTCATTCAAGCCTCAAGACTGCAAGTACTTCATAGGAAGAAAAGCAGTGCTTCTGGGATTCATCACACGTATCTCTTCTGGTACCACCAGTGACTAAACAATGAAGGAAATGTGAATTCACCCATTGTAAAGTTGCATTGGAGAATTTGGGTTTCCCCTGGTCTGTTCACATTATCTTGGCCCCACAAGGAGAGGAGGAAAGCCTTGGTTTGTAGCTGTTAGTGTAATTCTCTTGCAGTCCAGCAGGAGGTGTAGTTACATGGATACTGACTAATAAACTGTCAACAAGTGTTGCATGGCAGTTTCCTCCTCTTGTTATCTTTGAAAGGAAGTGTTTGTTTGTTTCTTTGTTTGCCTGTTTCTTTGTTTTTTTATATTGATATACCGCCCATCTTGGTATTTCCCGCTCTGGGCACTGCACAACATTTTAAAAATTCACAAATACAGATAACAAATAATAAACCAATCAAACCAATCTCTACTGGTATTAGGTGTTCCAACTCAACAGTGCTGACATCAAGCCATTTAAAATGTATGGTTATGCATATGAAAGAGATTTTGCCAATAGAAAGAGGGTCTCTTAACTTTTCTCACACATATAATCAACATACAGTCCATGCTTTCTCTACTGTTCCTACAGTTTTGTTTTGGTTTTGGTGGCTCTAAGACTTTTGGATGTTTTCACTACTTTGAAGTATTTTTGTGCTTACGAAACATAGAAGCAAAGTAGCTGAATAAAGCTTTGTAGAAAAAGACAAGCTGATGTCACCTAGTATAAGTGCAATATGGAGAGGATTTTTATCTTGATCACTAGATGAATTTTGATATGTTTGGAAATGATTGTCTGATTTTAGTCTAGAACTAACCCTATGACAAACTCTGACAAACACAGGCTTCTGATTTTTCCTCTCTAGAGGGTCATAAAATACTGTAGGGCTCTTGAGGCAATGATCAGGTATCAGACCCCCTGACTTGACATAACAGGTTTTCTACATCAATTCAAGCGACCACACTGCCTGAAACACTAAGAATAGATCTATGGACTTGGGGTGGGGTGGGGACTCTAAGCTGATCGACATCCCACCACCACCACATAGTCAACAGAGAAAAAAAGACAAAATTCAACCTGTTCCAAAATTGTACTTTTTCCCATATTTTAAACCGATGTAGTTACATCCTATTTCAAGGAATCCTGATACATCCTTTCTACTCTGGCCCTAACATGTGGCTGCCTGAAGTAACAGACTGAGGTGTCTGGAAAGACTACCAAATGAATTGTATCTTTGCTATTGTTGTATTCCTACCAGTAGGAAATAGATCCCCTTATTGGATCTAGGGATAAAGGCTGCAGGCTCATGAGCAATGTGAGAGCTTGACCTCATGGCTTCCTTAACAGTAATGTCAACTTGTTTTGTGTGTGTGGATGCGCTCCATACTGGAGCAGCATACTTTGTTGTGAAGATGCTCAGGGCCAAAGCTGATGGATGTTTGAGTTATTTGATTTGATCCAGTGTTACACAGATTATCTGGCAAGGTTGCCAAGGGTACGCCCGGTTGTATTTACAATCTTCAAGGAGGCTCTTTCGGTGTACCCCACTGACTCCAGTAAGATGCCAGAAGTGCTCAACATAGTTAGGACATAAGAGAGACAAGGAAAATTACACCAAAGTGCAGCACCAGAAACCATCAGCACATGAAACATGGGGGAGGATTCACAAAGGCACAAATCAGTATGTGGTTCCTCTGCTCATGAGCCATGTGAGAGCTGGAACTACCAGCTAGCAGAGAAACCACATACTGATTCGAACCTCTCATGCACCCGGTCGTCCCATTCACAAGGGCACCTCCTTACCGTTCCCGAGCCTCTTGCTCTGCACTGGAACTTAACCCTTGCATCACCACTTCTGGGAGAACCAGGGAGGTTAAAAGGAACTCTTACTATGCTCAGGCAGTCTATTTCCTGACAGAACCTCTACACCCTGCCATAGAAAACGGACTGGTGACGGTGGCATAAAAGTCATTGGAGTTGGACCCCTAGCTGGATCTCTATCATGACAAACCCAGGTTTCTCCACCATAACCAATAGGCTTCTGTGTGTTTGTTCCATTCCTGACTTTTCATCTGCTGTTTTGCCTTTTGGAATGAAAAACATTCCAAATGCTACCTTTTGTCAAAGCTTTTTATTGATTCCAAACGGATACACTCAGTGGTGGGTTGTCAAAATTGTTACTACCCCACCATGACATCATCACAGTGTGGGCAGAGCTAACATCATGATGTCATGATGTAGTGGAAGGGGCCAAAGGAAAAATAATAAATAATAATAAAATAAAATACAAATAACCAGACACACACACACACACACACACACACACACACACACACCCCTCAACCAACACCCCCACCCACAATACAAACCCATAAATAAAATAAATAAATACAATAAAAATTTCATTAAAATACAGGGGAAAAAACACAATTCTATCACCTGTTAGTATAAGTGCCTGGGCAGCACCATGTTGCAAGATGGATATGGTCATTGTACCAGTTCTCTAGGATAATATGCCTTAATGTAAATGTAAAATAACCGTAGCTCCTTAAGGATTCTCCAATTGGAACAGCAATTGGAACAGCACAGGTGTAGCTTATTGATGAGGTAACTCCAAGACTTTGCTTAAAAACCCCATGCCAGGCCTGCCAGGCCGCCAGGCCTTTTTAGGAACTGTGGTAGTACGTCAATATAGCTAAAGGTGTTAAATACACATTAAAATACACACAGACACACCACATCCAAAGGTGAGTCACTTTTCTGGGGAGCAGGCTTTAGGGAGCTTCAGGCTAGCAGCTTCTCTTCCTCCTACCCACTTGGGAAGACAGCAAGGAGGCTGTGCATACGCGCCAAGCACTGTAGGTGTGCATGCACACCGAGTGCTTGGTGCACATGCACAGTGGGGGAACCATTGAAAAGGTAAGCCCCAAAGGTGATTTCCCCCCCAAAAAAAAAAACCTGCTACCGGTTCTCTGGGACACTGGGAAAGGTTATTACCGGTTCTGGGGAACTGGTGAGAACCTGTTGCATCCCATCACTGGATACACTGTATTATTCTAAAGTCTCTGTCAATGATCCTAGCTTCTTAAAAATCAACATAAAAACCCAGAGATAGAAAAGGGGGAGAGGAGCATAAAGAAACAAGCATTCATGTCTTTTTTAATGCATGATTTTCAGTGACTGTACTTGGTTTTTCTATAATTCATGACACCATAAAGCCAGGTCAGCATGACAAAGCAGTAAAATAATATGGTATATCTGTGACAATGTAAAGATATGTGCTTGACAAGGGGGTCGTTTCTGATATTCTCCATCTGTCAGGGGACGCCCAAATGAGACTTCTGTCATGTCCCCAAGAGCTGGAACAGAGACGGGAACTCAAACCATCATACAGTACCCGGGCCTCAAACTGCCGACTTGCCAACCTTCCAGCTAACAAGGCGAGCTACTTAACCACTGAGCCACTGCAGCCCCTAGGTTGATGGTAATAGAAGAGGAAAGCAAAGATCTATTCCATTGTACAAGTTATGCTCAATGGAGTTCAGGATTGATGCCTAAAGATCAACCTTTCAAGGGATAGGTGCAACCTGATGGCCAAATTATCCTGTGCTTACAATAGTGACTTTTTTTTTAAACTAACTGGCAGCTCCATTTTCTAACAGCTCCAGTAAAGTACTATTAACCTAAGTTGGGGTTTCTCCCAAATATGCACGGCACTGCAGTTTAGAGCAGTTCATCCAAACAGTTATTTTGGAAACCACTCTCTCTGAGCTCAGTAAGTGTTAATTGTCAGTAAATAAGACTACTCTTTTAAGACTGGGCTAGAATTTGGGCAGCACAGTCAGCATTAGTGGGCAAGAACAAGCTCAGAAAAATAATAACAACAACCGGCTGCTTGTAAGCATGAGAACTGCAAAGTCATCTCCCCTTGGTAACCATTTCTGCGGCTTACGAGAAAGTCCCTCCCCTACTGCCTAATCTGGAAACAAACAAGACAGTCATTTTGTTTCTCCAACAATTTGGATCAGAGATCGGCAGAGTGGAAAATTTGCTGCATTAAGTGGCACAACCATCCCGTCCCCTGTCCCCCGCGCTTTCAAAACTGAGCTGTTTAGCAATGCATGCCTGCTCTGCCTGAAGGACTAGGGTATGAGGAGGACAGTTACGGAAGGAGCCAGGAAAACACTACAATGATTTGGACATGAAGGAACCATCAATTCAGTTGTCACCAACAGCACTTAAAAGAACTGGCTGCACTCCAACAGCAGATATTACAAGACCATTGTTTCCCTCCTAAAAGGATGGAAGAGATCATTAAAGAAACTATTTTTATTTTCTAGAAACAGATACAGTAGTTGCAAACAAACTCCTGACCACATCCCAAAGGTGGTATCTTCCCCTGAAACCTCAGAGTTGGGGAGCACATGCAATTATCTCCTCCCTTATATAGATTATATGTGAATTCCCATTCATATACAGTCAAACCTCGCATAAAGAGTGCCTCGCTTAAGGAGTAACTCGCTTAAAGAGCAGAATTTTCTCTGAACCTTCGCTTCGCTTAACAAATAAAACCAACCAAAAACTCGCTTAACAAATAAATCGGAGTTCGCAATCCCCCCCACAATTGGTCACTTCCAATGGTGTTTTGCTTAAAGAGCAAACTCGGTTAAAGAGCAAGCCTGTGGAACGCATTATGCTCTTTAAGTGAGGTACAGTACAACTGTATTCCCTTGATGCACTACAAATGGACACAAATGACATAATGTATTGACTTTTTTTTTTTGCAACTCAACCACTTATTAATCATACATACTTTTTAAATCTTAACACATACATACTGTACTTTTTAATCTTAACACATAATGTTAACACATCTTGATCACATAAAGTTGCAGCTGCACTAACAGTCACACCGAAATGATACAGAACTGCATCTACAGGGATTTGTGCTCAGAAACAGTGCAATGAATTATTTACCAAACGTTTACAGTCACTACTAGTTGCATCAGAATAGGCTTCCAATCAAAGTTCCAGTAGTTCTGGTTCACGTCCGTTCAAAGAAACCTAAAATCTGCAATGCCCTTCCATACCAACTCTCCTTGGGTGTTGACCATTTTGGCTAACTACTTACCAGGTAACAGTTTAGAAAAGTCTGTCTTACAACGTTTTGCTGCGTTCCACTTCCTTATGTGTTGCCAGATGGTCAGGAAACACTTTCTTTGCATCTGTTTATATACCCTTGGATGCCACCTACTGTTTCTTTCCTAGAATTCAAATCAAGAAAACCAAAGGAGTTACCAGGGATGGCTTAGTAAATCAGGGGTTCTCAACCTTTTAAAGCCGGGGGCCAGGTCATGCTCTCTTAGACAGCTTCGGGGGCCGGATGGCCATTTTGTCCTTCCTCTACCACATGGCACTTCCAGGTGTGGTGGAGGCGATGCCCCCCCCCCAAAGAAATGGCTTCAGGGGCCGCATCCAGCCATGGGCCGCAAGTTGAGAATCCCTGTAGTAAATAAAACAAAGCCAGCTTTTCCCAACCCACCTTCCACACCCACAGCCTACAACCTGGGTTTTAGGATACAGTATTTCACAATAGAGGCTGTGGTTTTAACCTACACACCCACTTTCTCTGTCTATGTGCTTACAGTATTCTTCCCTTCTCAGTATCTCAGTGGGTTGTTTTAGAAATTACCAGAAGTGTCAGTTTTATTTCACTAACCAAAAGCCCCGAGAAATGAATAATGCACTCTTATGCATACTCTGAAATAACTTCCAACAAACTGATAGGATTATTCACAAGCAAATGGTATAGGATTACAGCTTGTGATACTTAAAAACAAGTATACCATGCATTAGAATCTAATGCAGTTTTTTAAATTAAAAAGCAATTAGCAATTAGATTTATATGCTGCCCCAAGCGCTTAGTGTACTCTCTGGGTGGTTTACAATTAATATATTGCCCCCAGCAGAAGTGTAGTGGGGGGGTTAGGGGGGCAGATGGCCCCGGGTGGCGCTTTTCAGGGGGCGGCAAAATGCCCCCACCGCTTTGGCCTCGCTCTGCCTGGACTTAGAGAACTGGACTTCCCAGGCAGAAGGTGGCTGTTTGGTGTGCCGGCAGTCAGGCCACCCCCTCTTTGCCTCCTGCCGGCCGTGGCTGCCCTTTCTCTGCCTCCTCCTCCGCCTCCCCCTGACGGGCGCTCCGCCACGTGCTCCCTCGCCTCCACCCACCCACCTAGCTGGCCATTGGGGGGCTCTCCCTGCCCTGGGTCTGGCCCCAGGGGCCTTGGAACAGGCAGCGAGGGGTTAACTGCCCCCCCCCCCGGCGGCGAGCCTAGATGGAGGGGATGGTGAGTTTATTATTATTTTTTATTTATTTATTTATTTTATTCAGATTTATATTGCTGCCCACTCGCCGAGGTGACTCAGGGCGGCTTACAGTTTGGTCTTTGCCCCGGGTGGCTGAAGCCCGTGCAATGCCACTGGCCCCCAGCATGCTGAGTACTCATTTTACCCACCTAGGAAGGCTGGAAAGATGACCTTAACCATGAACCCCCAAACTCACAATATTTTGGCTGTGGTTCAGCAATTTAACCACTACACCACCAGGGCTCCAGATGTAATGTAATTCCTAGCGTCCATCTCATGTCAGGCTTTTATTACGAAAGAGCAGAAATGTTAGATTAGAATTTACAAGAAATGTGAAGCAGATCTGTAGACGGAAGACTGGATTCAGAGACGTCTCTTGTGAGCAAAGAAACACCTTCCTGCAAATATCTATTTTAGGAGAGATGCCACGGCAAACACATGGAAATGTATGGTTGTTTATTAACTATAATAAAGACTTTATTAACTATGATAAGGATACCCTATTTGCTGGACTATAAAAGTCACTTCCCCCCCCCCCTTAAAATATACTGGAAAAATGGAGTGCATCTTAAACTGTACATAGTGACCTATAGTGGGCTATTTTGGTAATAATGGGGTGTGTCTTATACTCTGATGCATCTTATAAACTGGCAAATATGGTCATTGGCAATCTATACTACAAACAAAAGGCTGCAATGTAATGATCAGACAGCAGAGGACATAGGCTTATGAAAGATGAATGCAGCAAGGACAAATACTCTCTCCACTGCTTTTCAATCTGCGGTCCTAGAACATCTTCAGAGAAGCACTAACTGATTCAAATGATGGTATCATTGTCAGTGGATACGGTACTAACAGCGTCTAATAGACAGATGATATAACGGTACTGCTTGACAATGTAGATTATCTGCAAAGGGTGCTCAAAATCAATGAGATAAGGAATGAACGCAATCTAAAAATGAACGGGAACAAAACCAAATTCAGGATGATCAGTAAAAACAACCAGCCCAAGAAATCCAGTTAAAAATCCAAAATGAAACTGTGATGCATGCTGATAAAACTAAGTATCTAGGGCAGATGTTCTCAACCTTTTAAAGCTGGGGGCCAGATCACACACCCTCAGATTGTTGGTGGGCCAGACTGGTGTCCCCACCACTGCCACCAACACTCCCCCACATGCCACCAGTCTGGCCCACCAACACTTTTCCCATGCTGCCACCAACACTCCACACACACACTGCCACTGCCACCGCAAACACTCTCCTGCCATGCCACCACTCCCCTCCCCAACACCAATGCTTCCCTGCTTACCAGCCTGCCATGGGTGAAGGAGGGGTCCTGCCTGTCCTTGCCCATGCTCGGCCAGAGTGGCACCCAGGAAAGACACAGGCAGCTGCATGCATCTGATGCTTCCACTGCCATCACCGCCATCCTCCCCCCCCCCCCGGCTTGGTGTGTCCCTAATGCCGATCAGTAGCAGGGCAGATGTTTTCTTACAACATCTGCCCTGCTTTGGAGCAGTGTTAGGGACATGTCAAGCCAGGAGGAGGAGGAAAGGAAGGAGATGACAGTGACAGCAACACCAATGGCGGTGGGAGTTAAGGTGCGGGCCGGATGGAATGGCACCATGGGCTGGATCTGGCAGGCTGTAGTTTGAGAACCCCTGATCTAGGGATTTCTTAAATGACCTGTGATGATGAAAGTCCTTAAAATGAAAAATGTACTGTGCAAAAAACCTTATAATTGTCTTTGAGAAAGAGCATTTCACAATGCTATGCATTCTCAGTTCTATTACTGTATATGGCCATGGAATTTTGAATTTAGCACATGCAATTATAAAGAAGATGTAAATATTTGAAATTTTGATTTATCACAGAATATTAACAATTTTTTTAATCAAGAGGGTGACTAATAATATAATAATTTCATGTCAGAAATTATTTTGGTTTAAAAAGATTTTTGCTGGAGAAACTCCACTCAAGGTACAACCAAAGTGATTCCTGTTTATATGCTTGCAATTTCTTGCTTTTGAACTGTTAGGTTGGCAGGAGCTCAAGCCATCCTGCAGTACCCGGGTCCTGAACTGCCAACTTGCCAGCCTTCCAGCTAACAAGGCAGGCTACTTAACCACTGAGCCACTGCAGGCCCTAAGAAGATGCCTAATGAAGATGTAATAGGACAAGTGGTTTAAACCCTGGGGGGGGGGCCTTAGAATACATAAAACACAAAAAGATAGGATCCTTTGGTCAAAAAATGAAAATAAAAAGTGCAGATTGTTACAGCAGATTATTTAAAAGGAAAATACAGACGAGAGAATTACTTAATAACAAATGATCCTCTAGGTAACTGACTTGGATACAACACTAGATCAAGGTAAAAGTTGCCCTTGTTCAAAAGCCAGTCGTATCTGACTCAAGGGTTCAGTGTTCATCTTTGTTTATAGACAAAGAGCCAGCGCTATCTGCGTTTGCAGACATTTCCATGGACACTTGGCAGGCAAGCCTCAACACCTGCGTGCACAGAATGCTGTTTACCTTCCCACCGAAATGGTACCTATTTATCTACTTGCAATTTCTTGCTTTCGAACTGCTAGGTTGGCAGGAGCTAGGTCAGAGACAGGAGCTCACTCTGTCGCGCAGTACTCGGGTATCAAACTCTGACCTTCCAGCCTTCAAGTTCAGTGTTTTAACCACTTGAGCCACCGTAGTCCCTCTGGATACAGCAATACAGTACTGTTAAAAGCTTTACATTTAAAACGAGTATAGCCATTTGAAAGCGAGGAATGAGAATAAGAAGTAGCTTTCAGAATGCCACCCTTAATTTATTTTACTAGACATGTAGACAGCCAAGCATTTTTTAAAAGCAAAGTGATGTTTTTCCACAATAACACTCTATACGTAGAGAAGAAAGAAAACAAATTTAAGCAGAAATCACTTTACATTTAGGTTTTTAAAAGACATCAATTCTCCTCCATTTTCCAGTATGTGCTGAAACCACAATGTCTAATCAGCATGACAAAGCAGTATAGCCAAAGAGTCTGTAAGGCTTATGCCAGCACAAATAAAGATGTAACAGGATATTGAACCAAATATTGCCCCTTTGCCTACAGAATGAAAACTATCTGCACATTTCCCACATCTGCCACCTATCCCAAAACAGATGAAAGGGGGGGAGGCAGAATGAAAGCCAGTGGATATGCATTCCATAAGCAATGCTGGACAGAACTCAAAAAGACATCACACACACACGCACGCACGCACAGGGGATACATTCCAAGACCTTCCACAGATATCTGAAACTGTGGATAACAGAGAACCCTATATCTTAATTTGTTGACAATAGTCTCTAGGGCCCAGCTCTGGTAATGGGCCATAGAAACGCATGCACACATGCATGCACGCTCGTGCTCGTTGAGATAGGAATGGCTTCCCAGAATGCTTTGGGATTTGTAGACATGGTTGCTGTTGTGATATGACCAGGCAGCCACACAATTCAATGTGATCCCCTCCTTCCTTCTCTCCCCTCTTTTTGTAAGTGTTCTTGTGGGATAGGCTACAGTGAGTAACACATTTGGTATGTCTACATTGAATATATAGTACACAAGTAATCTCATATGTAAATATTGTCATTTTCGTAACACCTTAAATGTTTAATTTGTATTGTAACAGAAAGCAAAAGGGTGATAGCATTAATGGTTTAAAAAGATTGTAAATAGCAACTGCATTGTAACTGTAACTGTCCGCTCGGAGGGAAGTAATTGTAACTGTCTGCTCCAGGGGAAGTTACTATTTTGTAATGGGATTTTTTTTAATGCACTGATGGTATTGATGTATTTGTTGTTATTTTGCTGTTTTGCTTCATTGTATTATATTGTATTATATTGCCCAGCTGACTTCGGGACCCACCTCTAATTTGGACCTCTAAAAATAGGAAAATAGATTGACCCGAGTATAAGTCTGAATGGAAAATGCAGCAGCTGCTAGTGAGTTTCAATAATTAAAATACATGAAAATACGGTAAAATTAATTAATTTAGACATTTGTGTGGGTACGTTTTTGAACGTTTATGTTGACCCGAGTCTAAGTCAAGTCCCATTTTTGGACCTCATTTTGAGGGCTAAAAAATCCAACTTATACTTGAGTATATATGGTAGCTGTAGGGAAAAATAGTTTGCATGAAAGTTACAGGGGCCCCCAGCCTGGGCTTTGACTGTAACTGTTCACTTCCAGGCAAATCTCAACAGGAGGGTCCTTGTCCAGGGATGGGAGCACCGTCACTATGTCAGTGTCTAAGTTATACCGAGCATGGGCGGTATAACCCTAGTATCTGCAGATCCTGTGGAAGCAATAGTCCTTGTCTCAGAAAGTAAGGAGCACGAAGTTCAATGCACCTGAAACAGCGGAAGCACCTGAATGGAGAAACTAATAAGTCAGCCCCTTCACCGTGCTAGGGTGAAACCGTGCTAGGGTGCTGAGGGCTAATTACGTGCACATCCGAATTTAACTGATTAAAAGAAACACACAAAGAAAAAACAGATGGATTTCACCGATGATGGCCTGGTGAGCAACAAGGATCATGACTTTGTGGGAGTGACCTGAGGTGAACCATGGAGATGTCTAAGGAGAGATCCCAATGGAGATCCTTTGTGGAATCCTCTACACCAGGGGTTCACAATCTACGGCCCTATGGCACCAAATAATCTGGCCCCCGACCTTGCTCAAGCCACTGCTGCAGCCACTGAAGTCGGCTGCAGACTCATTTACAGCTGCATAAACATATTTACTACAGCCATAAATGCATCTGTAGCCATCGTAAACATGTTTATGACAGCCACGGACACGTTTTATGGCACCAGTCCAGCCTGCTCAGCTGTCGGGGGGGGGGGGTTCCAGCAGCAATACTTTTCGCTGCCACACCGTAGGCAGAGCCTATGTCATGGGTGGATCCTACATCATGGGCAGAGCCTATGTCATGGGTGATCTAATCATGCCTACCATATGGCTATGTATACATCTGCAAACACAGGCAGCACCGGCTCTTTGGCTGTAAATGGAGATGAGCACTGCACAGTGGTGGGCTCAAAACATTTTTACTACCACCCTGTGGACATGGTATGGTAGGTGTGGCCAGGGAAAAAGCCCTGCATTGTACCTGTATTAGGGCTACTTTATTTCAAAACTTGGATGGGCAAGGCCAGCCGAAATTTCTGCTACCGGTTCTGGTGAACTGGTGGGAACCTGCTGATGCCTACCACTGGCACTGCACCCTCGAATCAGATATGACTGGTTTTTGAGCAAGGGAGACCTTGAAATACTTGCAGGAACAAAACCTGATGGGGCAGGGCAGGGAGGTGGGCGTGGTCAGCCAATTTCACCCCCCCACACACACCCGAAGGCCACCCAATTTCACACACACACTGCCCACAGGCAGTGATGGGATGTTACCGGTTTGGATCTGTTCGCCCGAACCGGTAGCGCCCCATCAATAGGGGTTGCCGTGGGGTGGTACCGGCACCCTCCAAAAATGTTTTTCCGGGCAGACAAAATGGTTGCCCGGAACTGCGCATGCGTCAAACCTCTGTTTGACGCATGCACAATTCTATTTTTTAGTGTGCATGCATCAAATAGTGGTTTGATGCATGCACACTAAAAAAAGAACTGTGCATGCGTCAAACAGAGGTTTGACGCATGTGCAGACATTTTTTTAATTTTTTATTTTTTGCTCTGCCCACGACGTCATAACGTCAAGATGTCAGCTATGTCCACGACGTCGATGATATCATGGTAGGGTAGCGAAGATTTTATCAACCCACCACTGCCCACAGGCCACCCAATTTTGCTACCCCTCCTAGGGGGTGCAAACCTGTTGCTGCCCACCTCTGGGTCCAGCCCACGGCTGAAAAGCATTGAAAAACCCTGCACTATACCGTAAGGTAGAAGAGGAGGTGATTAAGTAAGTATGAAAGATACAGTGATGACTCTCAGTTCTCTCTGCCCATTCTTCCTGCTTGCCATAATCTACCATTGCCTCTGCAGCAATTTTAAGTCTTTCTTAAAATCCACTGCTCCTTTTTCTCTCCCTCTACAGTGTTGGATCTAGAAGGAGGGTTGCTTGTTCACACGAATGGAATGATGGTACCTTTCCTACTGAAGCAGTACCTGTTTATCTACTTGCAATTTCTTGCCACAGGCAAAGTCCGGGTGAGGCAGCAGGAAATTTGACCTGATCTGTTGGCTTCACACGAAACCTATAGCCTTTCCTGGCTCTAATCTCCTGGTAAAGCTACCTCCTCTGACAGCAGAACTTGCAAGGAGCTTAATTGTGGTACAGTATTTCCAAAAATTTACAGAAAAAAAGGAGTGACAAATATCCATAGAAACAAAGCTGGGCTGACTAAAAAGTTAACTTCTAAAAAGTTAAAGACATGGTAAGCTTTCAAATTCTTCTACGACTTCATAAGGCAAAACTGGGCCAAATCTAAGATATCCTTTGCTCTTGGAAATAGATTGCTGTCAATTACCCTTTTCGTTCAACGTCGTTTTCATAAATTTACATTTCGATTGTGTATTAAAGTGTTTAAAAAGAAACCTACAGTACTGCTATAAAACTCAAGTGTATAACCCTACCTCTTGCATCACTTGTTACTGATCTATTACTTTATGTTACTTTGAAACAGAGGAAAGATTGATAAGAGAATGACATAAAAACTTGAAATACCCAATCAAAAATCCCTTTGAAAATATCAATATTACTCACAACACCAGTAAAACAGCTTCATTTCCACACATTATGTTTGTTTTTAAATACAGCTTTGTTATGATCTCCTAATTTGCCCCTATAAATCCACTGGCCAAAACCATCTCCTTCTTCATTCCACCATTCATACCATCCCATTGTTGCAAAGATAAACTGGTGGAAGGACCATTGTAGAGTATAACATGGAGTGGCAAGTTATTACTGATTAATGCATCATTACTTGAATTCCTCGTCACATGCCAAGCCATCCCAAATAGCACAAAATGGTGAATCAGTAATCAGCAACAATTTGCAAATTTTGCTATTGCTGCTCCACCAATGTAAGGATGCAACAAGATTTTGGCCATTACAAGTAGCTGCATTAACTGGAACTTGTTGCTTTCAAGCTCTGCATTTTGACATTTTCATCAGTAAGCTTTCACCATAGGGACTGGCTGTTATTTATGAATAGAGTTGGTTGACCACCACCACCCCGGCACTAATATCATCACCATGGCTGTGTCTCCCTGAAAACCAGAAGCCTCCGACTCTTGAAAGCACCCTATGCTTTATCAAAAGTAATTACTGGAAGCCTGGATAGACACTGACTGGGAGGCGGAAAGTCAGTAGTTCAATTCCCGAGTACTGCAGGACGGAATGAGCTCCCATCTTCGACCCAGCTCCTGCCAACCTAGCAGTTCGAAAGCAAGAAATGGCAAGTAGATAAACAAGGACCACTTCGGTGGGAAGGTAACAGCGTTCCTTGTGCTCCGGTGTCTAGTCATGCCTACCACATGACCATGGAAACGTCTGCAGAAACAGACAGCGCTGGCTCTTTGGCTTTGAAACAGAGATGAGCACTGACCCCTAGAGTCAGATACGACTGGCTTTCTAGCAAGGGAAACCCTTTCCCTTTCCCTTTACTAAAATGTCAGCCTCCCCTGATGACTCTTCTTTTTAAGGCACATGGATGGGACATGTGTAGTACTCAACATATCTTGGCTCAGAAGAAAGGCATGCTATGTTCAGTGGCACATAGTCTGTTGTGTGTGCTCATGGTTGCAGTGTTAACAGTGCAGTCTTGTTCATGCCAAAAGGTAAACATCATTTTGATAATAGCCAAATCATCACCAGAACAGAGAGTGCTCCCCTGAAACATGGAAGTGGGCATCTCACTTCATCTGTCCATACATTTGTTTCCAAAGAGCAGACTCTATCAAGGTTATGAACTTAACCTCTGCCTAGGAATCCCCACCCTCAAAAACATTCATTTGTACACATAACCTGTGCTTTCTTGTATGGAAATTAAATATTGAATAAAAAGGAGTTGTTCATGATGACACAGCAAGTTCTCACCAGCTTTTTCAAAGCTGTTTGATTAATAATTTCACTCATGCTGATCTAAAGCTGGAAGGTTGCTAAAGTGCCACTCCCTTAAGCCGAATGGAGAGCTCTGAGTGAGTCAGCCACCCCCAGAGGCTGTTTTCCCTTGGCTGTGGGCTCAGCTCAACAGTCAGCTTGCTAGAGCAAAGAACAGGTCTTAACTTTCTTCAAAGTGTCTGGGTGGGGGGCATTTCTCCATGCAGGGAGAAAAGAGGACCAAACTTTTAGAAATGTAGAGGGATTTTTGCAAAATAAAGCTTTCTATTAAAATTCATCTGTGGAAAGTATTGTTCTATCCCCATGATGGTGAACCTTGACCCTCCAGCTGTTCTTGGACTTCAATTCCCAGAAGGCCAAGTCCCTGTGAATCCACATAAATGGGTTTACTGTGTGTACACACATTAAACCCATTTGTGTGGCTTCACAGGGACTTGGCCTTCTGGTAATTGAAGTCCACATTAAACCCATTTGCGTGGATTCACGGGAACTTGGCCTTCTGGGAATTGAAGTCCAAGAACAGCTGGAGTGCCAAGGTTCGCCCTCTCTGTATCCTATCCTCATCCATGAAGCTCATGTTATCCTCTGGAGCCAATCAGTGCCATGTAACCTAATCTACTTTCCAAAGGGTTGTCCTGAAGATAATTCGATGGAGAAGCAAGAATTATAAATGGCTGCTAGTCAAAAGAGCTATGCCCAAGATCAACGCAGAGATTTTCAAGGTTTTTGTTCTTTTTGGATGGCAACTCTTACCCTTCCCTTCCCTGGACATGCACAGCTCTTACTTTAAAAAGGGCATACATAGAAATGTGGAAATACTCTATCAAATATCCAATGAAAAAGAATTTCGGATATAAACCTTTCCAAGAAAATTTAACATTTTGGAAAGGGGAGAATGAAAGGCGATAGTTTTTTGTTATCTGTTTCCTTTTATATATATATATTTCATCTTTTGTACTTCTTATTTGTTTAATAAAAATTAATTAAAAATACTTAGAAATGTTGAGGGATGAGCTTCCAAACGGATCCAGTGTTGTGCTGGTAAGTAGCAGAGATTATGGCCTGCAGAACAGGCAGGACATGTTTGAGCCATTTTGTGGTTTATTGCTTTGTGTAGTTATTCCAGCCCCTCTTTTGTTTAACATGATGCACAAAAGGCAACTCACCCTTGATGAAAGAGCGCATATTGGGAAACATCTGCACTGTGAAATAATGACCCATTGTACATTTGACAGCCAGCTTAATGGAAGACAATGAGAAACACTTTTATATATTTAAAGTCATATTTATAAAAGCACCTGTATTTTCCTAACAGCCAGCTACAACTTGTTTGCCAGACTGATATTTGTGCTGATTTTTTATTAGGGAAGTATATTACTTAGAGACTGCAATGGCCCAAGTGGTTAAGATGCTGAACTCAACAACTGGAAGGTGGGAGTTTGATTATTATTTATTATTATTAACTCACATTTATTACCCCGCCCCAATCGGGTAAACCCGACTCTGGGCGGCCTACAACATGAATTTAAAATCACAAGTAAATCTGTTATGATAATAGTATTTAAAATCTCAAAACCTTAAAATTTATAAAAGATTAAAACAGTGCAACCAATAAAACAAAGCAAGAGGGGTGGCTGTCCCTTAAATAAGCCAACCTATGTGGGATCCCGTATTACTGGGCCCCCATACATGCTCCGCCAGCCAGGTCTTCAAGCCCTTCCGGAAAGGTAAGAGCTCTGCCTGTAGCGCAGTTCCGTTGGGAGAAGGTTCCACAGGGCCGGGGCAAACACAGAGAAGGCCCTCTTCCTAGTGCTAGAGAGATGAGCCTCCCTAGCCGATGGGATAACAAGAGAGCCCCTCCGATCCGCCCTGGTGGGACGGACGGACGTTCTTAGGGTGACACGGTCTCTTAAGTATCCTGGCCCACTACCGAATACTGCATGAAATTTCCCGAATACTGCATGAAAATTCCCGAATACTGCATGAAAAAGTGAGCTCCCGTCTCTGTTCCAGGTCCTGCCAACCTAGCAGTTTGAAAGCAAGAAATTTCAAGTAGATAAATAGATACCACTTTGGTGGGAAGGTAAACAGCATTCCGTGCACTCAGGTGTTGAGGCATGCCTGCCACATGTCCACAGAAACATCTGAAAATGCAGAAAGCTCTGACTCTTTGGCTATAAACAGAGATGAGCATTGAACCCTAGAGTCGGGTACGACTGGCTTTCAAGCAAGGTTGACTTTTACCATTTACTATTCTGTTCTCAATCACACAAAATATAAAGAATGGGGATGACTTGTTGCTACTAATAACCCCCTGTCCAAAAAAGTAATTAAGGAAGGTAAAGTCTATGAACTGGACTATCTTGTCCCAACCTAAATAATTATTCGATTTTCAAAGTACAGTGGAACCTCAGTTAACAAACGGCTCGGTTAACATAAAAATCGCATAACAAAAGGAAATCCATAGAAAATATTGGCTCAGTTTATGGATTTTTTTAAAATGAATTAATTGGTTTTCAATTCATTCCTATGGGAAATTGCGTTTCGGTTAATGTATTTTGGTTTTTAATGCATTTCTATGGGAAATTGCATTCAATGCATTCCTATGGAAAATTCAGTTAAAGTAATTTTCGCTGTAAAAAAAGTCCAAAGATAACGCAATAATTTTGTTAACCGAGGTTCCACTGTAATAAATATTCCAAATGGTTTACTATCACCTACTGCTATGCAGTACTAGCAAGAATTAGTGTGCCTTGCCATTATCTGTAAGTGTCACCTTCACTATGCTAGTTACCTGTTAAGTGTCATTTTCCAATATGGCTATTGTTTGGTAGCTGCCCACATCAACACTCGAACTATACATTCTCTTCTACTGATGTAACCACAGTATTACATTTGATTGAAGAGGTTGGGTGCTTCTTAGTCTAGTGCTTCAGCTTTGACTATTGCACCCAGGTGACCCTCCTAGGAGTCCAGATTGGTAGCAGAGTCTAGTATTCTGATGGCATTGCTCTTAGCTTCTCTGACACACTCAATGTCCATTTCCCACCCCCATTAAGGCATGCATCCAAGACAGAGGCAATTAAGTCTGCAGACTGCAAACCAACTTAAGGAGCTTTTCTAAAGATGATACACCCACTGTAAAGCAATTCTCTCAAGCCTTCAAAAATTGAGCAATTTTTCCAGATACATTTCTATACCAATTATCTTCATTCTCAAAACCCACACAGGATTGACCGATGTATGGCCAAACTTATGACACAAAACATCACAATGTAATTAATTAATTTTAACATACACTTTTCACTTCTAGTTTCAAAGCAAAACTCATGCCACTTGGTGTGGAAAGCAGAATGTTTACATGCACAAGCCTTTTTTGCACAAGTATTACAATGCTTTATATTAGTATAAAACACAAAGGAAATATAGGAATGTGTGTGATACCTGATACTCCACCCCCTGCCTCCATATCACGAAGTGTCCTATTCACCATATATCATGCTGCGTGAATCACAACCAAATTCTGTCAGTGTAACTGTCACTTTTGAGAGGCAGCTTCTGAGTGCAGTGATGTAATAACTTTCCATTTTCTGCATTTGGGTCTTTTTATGTTCAGCAATACCGTACAGTAGGAGAAATGATTTTTCTTTATTATTCTGTATGCTAACATGTTTGCTAGCCAGGGGAGATCAGGCCTTCTAAAAGTTTTACTCACAAGGAGAACCATGCTTGCCCATGTCCAGCCAAAGTCCTTTGACCGGACAGAGCAACTGTGATATTCAGCAACATTGTAGGGGAGGAGAAATGATTTTTCTTTATTGTTTTAAGCTTTTATTCAGCAGTTAAAGGGTTAAGTTTTCGTCCCGGGCTTGCCCCTGCTCTCTAGACAGAGAGATTGGTTTTTATTTATTTATTTTTATTATTTTAATCCTTATACGGGCATGTGTGTCATGGGCTTTCACTCGATTTCTGGAAGCAGCCGTTTTACGTCTATATATGGGACCAGAATAGATACAGCATTGCGAGAATGGATACACTGTAGCAAGTTTCTCCTTTGAAATCATAACCACTTACTCTTTTGGCTTTCCCTCTTATCAAAGAACTTTTTTCAAAGAATCGTGAAGGAAAAACTTTTTTACTTTGCGGTTTGACTATTGAAATATTTTGAAATATTTATTAAAAAATAGATCCTTCGCAGTTATTTACCTGCAAATGTGGTGAATTGTTGTGCATACAGTGAGCTGCTTATGGACATGTGTGCATAGTGGGTAGAGTCGGGGGGGGATGGAAAATAAAGGTTAAAAGCATCTTTATTGAAAAATAAAATATAAAAAAATAATAAACACAAATGAAATTGGGATTTCTGGTTTTGGGTTAACACAATGTAACAGTTCAAAAGCAAGAAATTGCAAGAAGATAAATAGGGACCACTTTGGTGGGAAGGTAAACAGCGTTCCATGCCTGCCACACATCCACGGAAATGTCTGCAGACACAGACAGTACTGGCTCTTTGGCTATAAACAGAGATGACCACTGAAACCTAGAGTCAGATATGACTGGTTTTCGAAGAAAGGTGACCTTTACCTTAGCTCATAAAACCTTAGATTTATGAACATTTTATGAAAACCTTAATTTTATGAACATAATGTCTTTATTTTCCTCCATTAGAAACATCACCCTTAACTAATGAATGAAATAAAAGAAATAAATGAACTAATGAGCATAATTCAACACATCAAATTCATGCACTAAATCCCTGACGGTAGTGTCCTTAGACTTTACCTGCCACTTTTTCTTTTTTTTCTCTCCCCCCCCCTTTTTTTTTTTTTTTTTGGCTATGAAACGGCATATAGTGAATTAAAAGTTAACATGTTAATTTCCTAATGTGGATGTTTTATTTCATGTAAAAATTGACCAAGACCACATACAGTACTGTACTTGCAAGTGTATGGTGTATGGTGAGCGAGTTGAGGGGGATGGTGGAGGACAGGAGTGCCTGGCGGACAGTGGTCCAAGGGGTCGCAGAGGGTTGGAATCGACTGTGCGACTGAACAACAAACAAATTTTTATTAATAAAATTTATAATGACAGCAATAACATATTACAAGGAACAGCAGAACAACAAAAACTACAACATACAGTAACACGGTGTACTCCCTTCACCCAGCTGGACAATACTGTATTTCTTTGCTCTGCTTAAGATCTGGTGCAGCTTTTAATTTTTTAAAATGAAATTAACATTTCCTGTGTTTGGCTGCCAGGTGGAACCACACATATACAAAGTAGTAGTTATGAAGACCTGGAAGAAATGTGAGGACCAATTAACCTAATGTATTTAGTCTGACTCAGAAGAGCACTTGCTAAATATTAAACGTTACATTAAATTTTGAATATTCTAATAAGCATGAGCAATATAATCATCATGGGTCATACTGTTGAAGCTCAATCAAATAAAAGCTGCCAGGTTTCCTGCCTCTCCTAGAGCAGAATGCCATATTCAAAGAGATTTGCTAATCCCTGTCCCCCATAAATGAATACAGTACTGTATGTAGAATTAGCAAATTAAATTAAATTACTGCAAATCCAGTGATGGGATGTAACAGGTTCTCACCAGTTCGCCAGAACCGGTAGTAACTTTTCTCAGTGTCCTGGAGAACCGGCAGCAACTTTTGGGGGGAACCACCTTTGGGGCTTACCTTTTCACTGGTTCCCCATTGTGCATGCGCGCAAGCACTTGGTGTGCATGCACGCCTACAGTGCCTGGCGCATATGCACAGCCACCTTGCTGTCCTCCCAAGTGGGAAGGAGGAAGAGAAGCTGCTAGCCTGAAGCTCCCTATAGCCTGCTCCCCAGGGTAAGTGACTCACCTTTGGATGTGGTGTGTCTGTGCGTATTTTAATGTGTATTTAATACGTTTACCTATATTGACATACTACCACAGTACCATAAATACAGATTTATGTTTGGGGTTGTATTTTAATGTAATTTTTATTTAATTAATTTATTTAATTTATTTACGGGTTTGTGTTTTGGGTGGGTGGGTGAGTTGAGGGGTGTGTGTGTGTGCTTATTTTTATTTTATTATTATTATTATTTTTTAAAATTCTTTGGCCCCACCCACATCATGACATCATGTTGTTAGCTCTGCCCACACTGTGATGACGTCACAGTGGGGTAGTAACATTTTTGACATCCCACCACTGTGCAAATCGCGTTTGAGTTCTATCACCAGGCTAGAATTGCAATTATTACACACTTCTTATAGTTCTGTGCATGTCAACATGTTTTCTACACCCGTTTCTACTTTCTACCCTTCAATTTTTAAACTGAAAGTTAAACCAGATTGCATTTTATACATTCACTTTGTAAACGATATGCTTGTATGGGAGGCTTCTAAAAAGATTCCTTCTCCCACAGTAACTACTGTTCCTATTTTGAGTTTTCAATATGAACACCTTTAATTAAAAAATAATCAGGTCTTCAGCCTTTGTCTCCTCAGGTGTTCTTGGACTTCAATTCCCAGAAGCCTTGAGCAGCAGGGAGTGCTGACTTGGGCTTCTGGGAATTGTAGTCCAAGGACACCTGGAGGGGCAAAGTTGAGGAGGCCTGTTTTAGTGTGTTCCTGAAAGACTCCTGAATGTCCCAAAATTCTCCCCCAACCCATTTATCACGTTGCAAGAGAAGAAGTAAAAGGGAAGGGGGGGAAGAGAAGGCGAGGTTTTGCCGGCAAACAACCTCGGCGGGCCCGTCCCTGCTAACTGCCTGATGATTCGTTCTTGCCGAATAAACAGGCAGTGATCTGGACAGCTCTTGTTAGAACGTTGGGCGAGGCGGAAGAAACAAGGCCCCCTTTATTGCTCGCGCCAAAATTCAAGCCGAGGGAGCGACGCGGAAGGAAGGCGAGGCGGGAGTTTCCAGCATCCAGAGGGGGAGGGCGAGGAATGGCGGCATTTATTTCGGTTTATCCCGAGGATCTGGTCACTGTGAGCCAAAAAAAGTCATAATACAGTCGCCGGTAAGTGTCCTCTACAGACCCGTTGTTGTTACTGTTGTTGTTGTTGTTGTTACTGTTGTTGTTGCTGCTGATTCGTCCTCGATATATGAAGTCGAGATCTCCATATCCTGTTTTTTCCAACAGCCCTACTCAAAACTCTTGAAGACCCAAGCCTGTGGCTTCTTTTTTTTTTTTTAAGGGACTCAATCCATCTCACCTTTGGTCTTCCTCTTTTCCTGCTTCATTGCATCTTTCCCAGCAGTACAGTAAAACCTCGGATAACGTTAAAACCTGGTTCCACAAGTCTTGGTGTTATCCGAATTTTAGTGTTATCCGATGCATGTTAAAATCCTATGGGATCCATACAGATACATTGTAACCACACAGGCTTTAGCGGTTGTTGTTGTTGTTGTTGTTGTTATTATTATTATTATTATTATTATTATTATTATTATTATTATTATTATTATTATTATTATTTAGCGGTTGTTATCTGATGCATCCCATAGGATCTTAATGTTATCTGATGCAATTCTCCCCCCCCCCCAGATTGCTTAATGTTATGTGATTTTAGTATTATCCGATACTAATGTTATCCGAGGTATTACTGTACAGTAATACCTCATATAACATTAGTATCGAATAACACTAAAATCGCATAACATTAAGGAATCTGGGGGGAAGAATTGCATCAGATAACATTAAGATCCTATGGGATGCTTCAGATAACAACCGCTAAAGCCTGTGTGGTTACAATGTATCTCTATGGATCCCATAGGATTTTAACATGCATCAGATAACACTAAAAATCATATAACACCAAGACTTGTGGAACCAGGTTTTAGTGTTATATGAGGTTTTACTGTATTGTCTTTCCCATAGAATCCTGCCTTTTCATGATGTGCCCCAGAGTAGAACAAGCGATTTCATTATTTTTGCCTCCAGGGACAGCCCATTTTGTCCCTTGTCATTGTCTGAGGGAACGTGACCTCCCCCCCCCGACTCAAAAAAAGTTGGCACCCCCTGGTATAATGTGTAGATTAGGGGTGCCCAAACTACAGTCTGGGGGCCGGATCCGGCCCCCAATGTCAATACATTCAGCCCGCGCCACCCTTGTCGCTCCCAGAAGCGGAAGTAAAACACACCCATACGGGAGTGTTTTACTTCCACTTCTGGGAGCAACGAGGGTGGTGCGGGCTGAATGAATTGGCATTGGGGGCCGGATCTGGCCACCAGACTGTAGTTTGGGCACCCCTGAGCTACGTGACTGGCCCGAGGCCTGACAGGTTTGGACACCCGTGGTGTAGATCATTCTTATGCATGAGAAGTAAAGACGAGGAAGGCAGTATATAACTTTGAATAAATAAATAACAAAAGCAGAAGTTCTCAATCTTTTTAAGCTGGGGGCCGGGTCACGCTCCCTCAGACAGCTTCTGCAGCTGGACAGTCATTTTGCCCTTTCTTCACCACTGGTGTGGTGGAGATGGTGGTGGTGGGCTGCAAGTTGAGTATCCCTGCTGTAAAGCGTATCTTAGTGAGCTTGATGGAATTTGCTTGCAAACAATCAGTTGCAGCATTCATCATTTGCTTAGTCCTTCCCAATTGCTTTTGGACAAATAGTAAAGATGAAGTTGAAGTACTTTGGACATCAAATGAGAAGAGAGGACTCACTTGAGAAAGCCTTGATGCCGCTGGGAAAAGTGGAGGGCAAAAGAAGAAGGGGGCGGCCCAAGATGAGATGGCTGGATGGTACTGTAGAGACAATGGGCACAGAGCTGGGCAGGTTGAGGGGGATGGTGGAGGACAGGAGTGCCTGGCTGACAGTGGTCCATGGGGTCGCAGAGGGTCGGAATCAACTGTGCGACTGAACAACAACAACAAAAATGTCTTTATTTTCTGGAGGGTGGTAGTCCATGGGGTCACAAAGGGTCAGAATCGATTGTGCAGCTGAACAACAACAATGTTTGGTAAATGGCAGAATAACAAGCTGAATGTGTTTTTTCATAGGTTAGAAGCCACTTTGGTTGGAATCTCCAGCAGGACTAATTAAAATGTACGTCAAGTCTATTATCCTTGAAGGGTTCAAGTCTTATGCTCAAAGGACAGAGGTTAATGATTTTGACCCAATGTTCAATGCTATTACTGGCTTAAATGGAAGTGGCAAATCCAACATATTGGACTCCATCTGTTTTTTACTGGGCATCAGTAATCTGTCACAGGTGAGTATATTCCTCAGATATCTATCACCAGGAAAACCTCCTTCTAGTATCAATGACTTCAACGGTTTTCTTCTAGCATGTAAAATAAATTTTATTCCTAATTCTCTGGTAAGGGTTTGCCACATTTCAATGTACAGTAATACCTCGGATAATGTTTACCTCGGATAACACTAAAATCGCACAACGTTAAGTAATCTGAGGAGGAGAATTGGATCGAATAACGTTAAGGTCCTATGGGATGGATTGGATAACAACCGCTAAAGCCTGTGCAGTTACAATGTATCTCTATGGAGCTTTAATGTTATCTGAGCCATCCCATAGGATTTTAACATGGATCGGATAACACCAAGACTTGTGGAACCAAGTCTTAGCGTTATCCGAGGTATTACTATAACTCTCTTTATGGCCATATAAGTTTCCAAAGAAGGCAATGGGAGAACAGGGGAAATGCTGAATAAAATTTGAAACCAACCCTCCTGACTTTTGTTGGCAGCTTGCTTTTTGTATGGCACTACAGAAGCTTAGTGGTTAAGACTCTGAACTTGATGACTTGAAGGTCGGCAGGTCAGTAGTTTGAGACCCAAGTGAGCTCCTGTTGTCTGGCTCAGCTCCTGCCAACCTAGCAGTTTAAAAGCAAGAAATTGCAAGTAAATAAATACATACCACTTCGGTGGGAAGGTAAACAGCATTCTGTGTCTAGTCATGCCAGCAACATAACCACAGAAACATCTGCAGACGCAGACAGCACTGCCTCTTTGGCTATAAACAGAGATGAGCACCAAACCCTATAGTCAGATATGATTGGGTTTTGAACAAGGGCTACCTGCTTTTTGTAACTCATTTTCAGAAATAGCGACATGGACTATTGGGACAATAATGCCTGATGGAGACTGATATATGTTGAAAGCTAGCTTTAAAAAAAGTTTTAATGGTCTAATAAAGGTACAGTGTTGCCTGCCCTTGCTTTTATACTTCTTAATCCTCTTTACTTTGCTCAGTCAGATTAGCAAAACTAAAATATACTTTTTACAGAGATATGTAGTTACGATCGCAAAATGATCCAAATCTGTGCTGCCAAGATTGAGGTAGCAGATGATGGGACACTGCAGTTGTTTAACACCTGTAAAACCTTGTACTGTACTTAATGTCCAGAATCCCTTTCATGGTATCTAACCATGTAAGTCCAATGGTGTAAATCACTGCAGCAAATTGTCAGCAGTTCACAAGCTGCTGTTTATGTTTCTTCTTCAAGGGATTTGGCAAATGACAATACAGTAATACCTTGGACCATGACTGCATCGGATAATGCTAACATCGGATAACAACAATCTGTCAGTGTTCTCCGATGCAGTCGTTCTTAGCAGCAGGGTGGCTGGAAAGCTGAACGGGGTTCTCCATTCAGCTTCCCAGTCACCCTGCAGCTGCGGAGGCAGGGGTGGGGTGGCTGGAAAGCTGACTGGGAGTCCCCATCGGCTTCCCCAGCCACTCTGCAGCTGTGGATCGGGTCTCCCGATCTCCCTGGAACTGACAGGGGGGGTGAGGAAGCCCGAAATGGGTTAAAAATGTCCTTTTTTCCCACCCATTTTGGGCTCCCTGAACCCCCTGCTGGCTCCAGGGAGGTCGGGGGACCCGATCCACACTATTTCCAAAGTTCCCCCACCTCTCTGGAGGCTGTAGTAAGCCAAAACGTGGGATTCGAATCCCGACGTTCTGGCTTGCTGCAGCCTCCAGGGAAAGAGGGCTTTTTTTAAACATTGTGCGATCAATGCATCACACAACGTTAAAACCAGATAACGACGAGACTTGTAGAACCAAGTCTCATCGTTATTCAAGATACTGGTGTATAAGCAATGACTTGTTAATTAGCAGGGATTCATTACAGCAGTTTACTCCATTATAGTTTTAGGTAAAGGTAAATGTCTCCCTTGCTCGATAACCTGTTGTGCCCAATTCTAGGGTTCAGGGATCATTTCTGTTTACAGCCAAAGAGTCAGACATTTCTGTGGTCACGTGGGAGACGGAATGCTGTTTGCCTTCCCACTGAAGTGGTACCTGTTTTATCTACTTGCAATTTCTTGCTTTCGAAATGCTAGGTTGAGAGGAGCTGGGACAGAGACGGGAGCTCACTCTGTTGTGCAGCACCCAGGTTTAGAACATCATCATTTTCTGCATCTTTACCAGTAAATAGAATAAATAACCAGTAGGATTCAAGCTGATATTTGTTTTTGTATGTCAATGTGACTGTATAGGCTCAAGAGAATGACAGTTGTGGTCCAACTCAGCTGGAGAAGGCTGGTCTATGAGATTGACCTAACTGTTGGTCTTAATTTGCACTGATAACAATTTAGCTATTTTTGTGGCTTGCACAACTTATCACTGTACAGATTCACAGAAGCTGAGTTATTATAAAGTGCAACTACATTGCAAGAGAAGGCAATATCCGGCAAATAGCTAGAGCAGTGATCTGAATTTTACAGAACATCCATTTTTGGAAGAAGGTAACCATGCCACTTTGGCTGGACATTTTATTTTGGTAGGGAGAAAGCGAGACCAGAACACTTTAAGGCCTCTATTTTCCTTTCAGATTTATTACAAGGGTGGAGTTAAAAAAATGTTTTGTTAAAATCACATGCAAAGGTCTTTGGCCTTGTAGTGCTGAGCTATTACAGTAAAACACCGGATAACGATTGGATCGGATAACGCTAAAATCGCATAATGTTAAGTAATCTGGGGAGGAGAATTGGATCGAATAACGTTAAGGTCCTATGGGATGGATCGGATAACAGCCGCTAAAGCATGTGCGGTTACAATGTATCTCCATGGAGCTTTAACGTTATCCGATCCATCCCATAGGATTTTAACATGCATTGGATAACACTAAAAATCGGATAACACCAAGACTTGTGGAACCAAGTCTTAGCGTTATCCGGTGTTTTACTGTATAGAGAAAAACCTTTTGAGCTATTCAGAAAACTTCCCACAAATTGCATCGTAAGACCAAGAAGTTTTAAAATGCAACTTTGTTGCCCTCCATCCCCAATGTTTGTCTTGCCATTTCTATAAGTGAATTTTCAATGGAAGTGTTTAGATTTCTCCTGCCAATTAAAGTAGACATTAATTCTGGATGCAGTGCTGCAGCCCAAAGTTACCTGTTTGCTTGACCTGCTACCTTGTTTATATTTTCAGGTGCGAGCTTCCAACTTGCAAGATCTTGTTTACAAAAATGGCCAGGCAGGAATTACTAAAGCTACAGTCTCGATCACCTTTGACAATTTTGACAAGAAACAGAGTCCGCTTGGATTTGAGAATTACAATGAGATTACAGTAACAAGACAAGTGAGTGTAATTTAGATTCCAGGTGTGTCTCTATACAGTTGTACCTCGCTTAAAGAGCATAATGCGTTCCACAGGATTGCTCTTTAAGCGAGTTTGCTCTTTAAGCGAAACACCATTGTAAGTGACTAATTGTGGGGGTGATTGTGAACCCTGGTTTATTTGTTAAGCGAGTTTTTGCTTGGTTTTATTTGTTAAGCAAAGCGAACATTCAGAGAAAATTCTGCTCTTTAAGAGAGTTACTCTTTAAGCAAGGCGCTCTTTATGCGAGGTTTGACTGTATCTATATTATGCCCAGAGAATTATACATACAGAGACATTTTAAATGTGTATCATGAATTGTTATGATGGGGGTATCTCAAATGGTGCATGTCTAATATGCTTGAACAGTATGATATCAGGCTAGAAGAAATGTTTTGGCTTATAACAAAACTTGTTTGTTTCTTCTTAAGGTGGTGATTGGCGGTAGAAACAAATATCTTATCAATGGTGTGAATGTAAACAATACTCGAGTACAGGATCTCTTCTGCTCCATTGGACTGAATGTCAATAACCCTCACTTTCTTATTATGCAGGTAAAATAGTGTACACATGTGCTACATTTATTTTGCTTTAAATTTATGATAAACACACTCAAGGGTGGTTTCTATAATTCCTCTTTTCTCTCTTGTTATGGTTGTACAGTAAAACACTGGATAACGATTGGATCGGATAACGCTAAAATCGCATAACGTTAAGCAATCTGGGGAGGAGAATTGGATCGAATAACGTTAAGGTCCTATGGGATGGATTGGATAACAACCGCTAAAGCCTGTGTGGTTACAATGTATCTCTATGGAGCTTTAACGTTATCCGATGCATCCCATAGGATTTTAACATGGATCGGATAACACTAAAAATCAGATAACACCAAGACTTGTGGAACCAAGTCTTAGCATTATCCAGTGTTTTACTGTATGTGTTATTTTAGAGTGTAAATCTGTTAATAATTTTGCCACTTGCAGAACCATTAATGGCTGTCTAGGAAGACCTCTGAACTAAGAGAGGTGTTCTTCTAAGCCAGCCCCTCCCCGCCCCAACTTTGTGTGCTGAGGGCCTGACCACACCCTGGAGCAGCTGAGTGGGCCTGACCACAAACCCAGGGAGCAGCGCGTTTGAGCATGCATAGGCATGTCCCAACCACTTCTGGGAGCAGCATGGGCGTATCCACAACCACTTCCGGGAGCAACGTGGACCTGATGAATTGATGCCATGAGCCGTATCTGGCCCATGGGCCATAGTTTGGGCACCCCATTTTAAACAGACTTATCTAAAATTATACTTGGACTTTTTTCTTTCTCCCTTTCTGCAACCAAACTCTTCATAATGGGTCTCCTTACCATATATACTCGAGTATAAGCCGAGGTTTGAGCCCCAAATAGGGAACATGACTTATACTTGGGTCAATGACCACGAGGGTCCCAAGACTGCGCCAGATTGAAATGTGCCAACAATTTAATTAATTTTACCATATTTTCATGTAGTTTGATTGCTGAAGCCCACTAGCATCTACTGCATTTCCCACCCTTGGCTTATACTCGGTTCAATCTATTTTCCTGGGTTTTCAGGTCAAAATTAGGTACCTTGACTTATATTTGGGTCAACTTATACTTGAGTATATATGGTAGTTTTCCAGATATGGTGATGTTGAGTATGAGTTCAAATGCATTCAGAGAGTGATAGTGAAGAGTCCCTTGCTTTTTAGCTAGAATTGTCAGAGCTGAACAGAATTAATCACTTCCAATACTGCACTATTAATCTGCATGGAATTGACCCATTCAAATAATCACTTCAAAATGTCCGTTTATTCATTCGGACTGCTGTGGCTCAAATGGTTAAGGCACTGAACTTGACGACTAGAAGGTTGGCAGGTCAACAGTTCAAGACTTGAGTACTGCATGATGGAATGAGCTGTCTGTCTCAGCTCCTGCCAACCTAGCAGTTTGAAAGCAAGAAATTGCAAATAGATAAATAGGTACCACTTTGATGGGAAGGTAAACAACGTTCCATCCGCTCTGGTGTCTAATCATGCCAGCCACATGCCTGGGTTCTCACCAAGGGCCGGATTAATGAGATGCACGGGCCAGATTAGGGCCATGGGTTGCGAAGTCAGGCTTTTATTAATGAAGGTGACATTTAGCTTTTAATAGGATTAAGCAACACATTGATAAAATTTTAATTTACTATTTAATCTGAAATTATCATGCTTTAAAAACATCTTTACTATTATGCCTCTTCATGTTTTAGGTCTTTCCTGCCTTCTAAAATTGAGTTCCTGTCCTCACTCAATTCCTTTTCCCCATTCATGACTATATAGTGATCTTTGCTTGCAATTGGGATACCAGTGTGTTCAGAGCTCTGGATAGGATTCATCCTGGTACTGATAAAAGATGGTATCTCTTACTCATATGTCCAACTGCAGAAGATAACCTAATACAGTATAAAGCAACTCTTTCCCAAGTACATTTCCAAAATACTTTGCAATAATGGAGCATAGGAATGGGGTCGTCTCCTCCTTACAATCATGGTTGAATCAGTAGAAGGCCTCTCAAGGGTCTTCAGTTCATGCATCATTACTGGAATGAGATGCCTGTCTGGAGCTTCTTGCAGTGGTTCCAATGTGGGCCCCGTGCCCCACAGGGGGACTTCAATTCCCAGAACCCTAAGTCAGTACAGTGGCTGATCAGTGCTTTGGGGAATTGACTTAGGCTTCTGGGAATTCAAGTCCAAATACCAAAGGTAGGGGAACACTGTGAATGTTAGCAATGAAAGAGAATTGTTTCTGAATTTTTGAATTGTCTCAACATTTTCTGCCTGTAAACCTCTGCTATTCCTAGATGTTCCTTATCCTGACCAAGCTCGTACATACTGTTTGCTACTTACCAATCAATAGCTCTGATACAGCTTGAATATGAGTTAAGAAAAACCATTGTGTCTGTATATCAGTGGTACAATCTAGGTATTTAAAATGGAGCTTGAACACTATAGAACTGTGTCTGCTCCGGCCCTATGGAACCTCTTGCCAAGTGAGCTGCATCTCCAGATGGAGCTGCTGCCCTTTAGGAAGGGGGTCAAGACCTGGCTGGCAGAGCATGTGTGGGGTATGGGCAAGACAATTGCCCCAGTCTGTTGGATCATTTGATCCTCTTCTCTCTGTTTGTCTTGTTTTAGCTTTTTTAAATCTTTTAATCTTGATTTTATATTATGTTTTTATTGTGTTTTAGGTGTTGGGAGTTGTGTTAGCGACTGTGGGTCTTTTTGAGGAGGGCGGCATAAAAGTTTGCGTAAATAAATAAAAAGTGACTGCTACTGTTTTTCTTTCTGTGTTAGGGGCGGATAACCAAGGTTATGAATATGAAGCCTCCAGAGGTAAGAATAATTTGTATGGTCTTAATGCTTCTTCATTTTAAAGCTATTTGAACTGAGATTGTAATATGATTATTATTTTTGTGACAGATTTTGGCTATGATTGAAGAAGCAGCTGGCACAAGGATGTATGAGTGCAAGAAAACAGCTGCCCATAAAACCATAGAGAAAAAAGAAGCAAAACTGAAGGAAATCTGCACGGTACTGCTTCTTAATGATCAAATTCTGTAAAGTTAACATCCACAATAGGATGGCAGAGTGTAAAGTAGGTCTATTAGAAAACTAAATAAAATAAAAAACACTGTAGCCCTTTAAAGACTAGCTGCTTTATTTTTATTGTTAGCTTTCGTGGATCAACCCCACTTCTTCAGACAGTTTAGAAAGACTGAAGAGTACTTTGATGCTAGCTTGTTTTCCCTATCTCTTTCTTTTTAAGTTCTTCCTTTTGCTGAGCGTTTGAATATAAGTTTTGTTTTCATCAACATCAGTCACAGTTGTGCACTCTGTTTCAAATACGATGGAAACTTGGAAAATTGTAAACTGTATGTTCTGGGTTTTTTTCTTACAGATTTTGGAAGAAGAAATCACTCCCACATTGCAGAAGTTGAAAGAGGTAACTAGTCTACTTGAGCTAAAAATGTGTCATACTCCCTAGAATCCAGGTGGAATTTTACTTCATAGTAAAGTAAAGTTGTATGAGCCTTCATAGCAAATTGCAGCAAATTAACAAGGTGTCAGTGATGGGCCTGCTCATGTGATTGGTGAACATAACCAGGACTTGGTTGTAATTCACCACTGCAGAATCTCAGTAGAATTCTGGCCACCAGGATGATATACATATTCATACCCAGGTCTTACAGCATTTAGTGCTACTGCTCAGTGAATGCAACTGTTGTTTCAACAATTGATGTGAAGTTTGTTAAAAATAATTAATGGGGCGGGTGACCGTGGTGGCTTAGTGGTTAAGACGCTGAACTTGAGAACTGGAATGTCGGCAGTTCAAGTCCTGAGTGCTGCCTGATGGAGTGAGCTCCCAGCTCTGTCCCTGCTCCTGCCAAGCTAGCAGTTTGAAAGCAGGATTTTGCAAGTAGATAAATAAGTAAGAAGGTAAGCACTGTTCCCTGTACTCTAGCATCTATTCATGCCTGCCACATGGCCACAGAAAGGTCTGGGTGCAGACAGTGCTGGCTCTTTTTGCTATAAACGGAGATGAGCACCAAACTCTAGAGTCAGATATGGCTGGCTTTTGAGCAAGGGCGACCTTTACCTATTGCTTTGTCATAGTTCTTAGTGCTGCTTTCCCTTACTGGTTTTCTCATCCAGGAACGATCGTCCTATTTGGAATACCAAAAAGTCACGCGGGAGATAGAACATCTGAGTCGTCTGTATGTCGCATATCAGTTTGGGTTGGTGGAAGAAACCAAAGAACGTTCTGCTGATGTGTTAAAGGAAATGGAAGGCAATATTTCAACCCTTCAAGAAGAGATGGTCGGGAATGAGAAGAAAGTGAAGGAACTTGGCAAAGAGATAGCAGAAATGGAAAAGAAAAGAGATCAAGTAAGACCAGTCAAACTGTTTCTTGAAATGTGTTAATTCTCTCCTTATTTGTTATGCTTTTGTGAAGAATACATTTGTTTCTATGTCAGTTGAAATTCTAATTGTTTTCTGAAAGAATAATCCAACATCAATTTGCAGTCACTTGCCTGTTTAATCGCAAACGCTTGGCATCAATTTGCCATCAATTTGCAACATCAATTTGCCGTCACTTACCTGTTTAAGCGCAAATCAACCTAACTCCAAAATGTTCTATCCTTTGCCTTCAGTTTCCATCTTCAGCCAAACAGCTTCACCATCAGCTCATCCCATCGTTTTTGGGGTCTGCCTAGTGGTCTTTTGTGGCACCCTGGGTATCCAGTCTGTGAACTGGCAGGTCCATCTGTTATCCTTTAGGCAGGTAATAATGGCTGATAACTATGTTTTGTTAGATACAGAGTGACCACTTTTAGAAATAAATGAAAAGAGCTGAACTGGGAAACTGCAGATTAATAGCAGAGCGAGTGTGCCGTTTCTGTTTCATGGCTCTTGAGCCTGGGTGGCTAAATTTGGGACAAGGCACTCGAGATAAGAAACCGCTTTACAGCATAAGGTCCTAAAGAGAATGTTGCTGAGAAAAATGGTGTTCTAGATCAGGGAGGTCCCAGCCTACAGCCTGTGGTTTGACTCCAGCCCATGGCGCCAATTAATCCAGCCCATGGTGAGGACCCCGCTACTGACACCGGAAGTGCCACAATGCATGGGAAGCGGCAAAAACAGGCGAAAATGCGCCGCCTTCGCTCCCGCTGCCGCAGGAATCGGTGAAAACAGTAGAAAAAGCACGATGATTGTGGCTGCCACTACTGAAAGTGGAGGAAACAACAGGAGGAACCATGCCTCTGGCCTTCACATCTGGGTGTGTGTGTGTGTGGTCCAGCCCATGGCGTGAAAAGTTTGGCCACCCCTTTGCTAAATTGAGCGCTTATGGTACTATTTACAGTATTCATTTAGTCGCACTTCTATGCTGCCCTCCTCACGAATGACTCAGGGCGGCGAACAACAGTTAAAAACACACTCAACAATAAAACCAACGATAAAATACCAACCCATCTCAAGAAAGTTAAAATTTAAAGGTTAAAACTTAAAAAGAAATTAAAAGCAGAGATCCCAACCATGGGATGAGACGGAGTGTCAAGGAAAAAGGATCAGTTGATGTGGAACCCTACAAACATTTCCAGTAACAAACCAGAAGCATTTTCCTTTTCTCACAGTTTTGGGAGGGATCCGGGACTCTTTCCCAGTTCTTCTTTCTCAGATTCCTCAGACACAGTTTACAAGTGTCCCTCTCCCGTAAGCTTTCTCACAATTCCTCCTCTATCCATGCAGTGTAACGATTTAGAACAGAAGTGGGCAGATTCTCCCCACCCACCAGACAGAGTTGCAAATGTGGATTCTTTTTCTAAAGACCAGTGTGTTTGCAGGAATTTGGCGGTGTGCTTCATGCGCTTGAAGAAGCTCTCGCAGACGCTCAGAGGACTGAGACCAAAGTGCAAAGTACCCTTGACATCAAAAAGCAAAACCTGCAAAGTGAAGAGAAAAAGTACAAGGAACTAGTAAAATGCATGGAAGAGGTGAGTCGTGTTTCTGTGTCAAATTATGCACTCTCCTTTTCTTCTGTCATGTGTCCTCCTAATGTGCTCACATTCTGAAGCATTTATAGCATCCAGAATGCTTTTCTTCTGCAGACCATTCTGTGGTCATGTGGCAGGCATGACTAGGCTCTGGAGTGCACAGAACACCATTACCTTTCCCACCAAAGCAGTACCTATTTATCTACTTGCAATTTCTTGCTTTTGAATTGCTAGGTCGGCAGGAGACGATGGGAGCTCACTTTGTCATACAGCACTCAAGCCTTGAACTGCTGACCAGCTGACCTTCCAGTCGTCAAGTTCAGCTTCTTAGCCACTAAACCACCGCAGTCCCTTGCTAGTTAAGCTAGGGAAGTGTTATTAAGAGTAGTACATTTCCTGTTGGGCATTCTGGTTATTTTAGCCCACCTTTTGAGGGCTCCTGTACTCATGGGCTGCTTACACCTGCAAAGTTATTTCTTCTCAAATTCATCTGTTAATTAGGGTCTTGTGAGCATTTCTCAAAGGATGTTCTGCGGAACACTCACAGACTGCAGTTCCCAGGAGCCTAAGTCAGTACATTGGCTGATCAGTGCTTTGGGGAACTGACTGAGGCTTCTGGGAATTGAAGTTGAAAATCCAAAGGTTGGGGGACACACAGCCTAAACTGACTCCCCTCGCCCCTTGCTTTGGCTAGGATTCTAAAGCTGTGGATTCCAAGGAAAAAGAGGTGAAGAAGATCACGGAAGCCCTGAGCACACTTCGAGAGGCCAACAATAAATACACGGAGGCTTTGGCTGCTGCCCATCAGCACTTCAATGCTGTCTCTGCTGGTCTTTCCAGCAGTGAAGACGGGCAAGACGCGACTCTTGCCGGGCAGATGATGGCTTGCAAGAATGAGATAAGCAAAGCAGAAACTGAAGCTAAGCAAGTAAGTATGTGCACTTGTACTTCCGGAGGTTGTAGAGCCGTGATAGTCAACCTTGGCACTCCAGCTGTTCTTGAACTTCAATTCTCAGGAGTGCTGCCTTGAGCTTCTGGTAATTGAAGTCCAAGAACAGCTGGTGTGGAGAAATCCTGTGCTGTCATAAAGGCTAATACATTTGTTGCAGTGTGAACTTATGTAAGATTTCAACCAACAACGGTAGGGGTTCGCCACTAAAAGCTCATGTAAGCACGAGGAACAAAGAAACTGAATATTGATTGGTCTGTCAGTATACAGTATTTATTTCCAGTTTATTGTAGCAGGGAAGGGATTACCCCCCCCCCCCCACAAGACCAGCTCTTTCATCCTTAGAGCAACTTTTCTATAGGCATCAGAACTGAGGGGAGTTAGTCTGTGTTCTGGTTTCGTTGTATTTTGTGAGGTTATATTTTATAATTTTTATTGTACTGTTGCTGTTTTTACTGTAAGCTGCCCTGAGTCGCCTCGGCGAGCGGGCGGCAATATAAATCTGAATAAATAGATAATAAATAATTTTAACATTTACAGCACAGTTAGAATACAGTAATACCCCAGATAACGATTGCATCGGATAAAGCTAGAATCGGATAACGATGCACGTTTTTTGGAAAAAACTTGCATCGGATAATGATTCTGGATAATGATTCTTAGCGTTATCCGAGGCAATGGTCTGCGGGTGTGGGGTGGTTTGGGTAGAACTACCCAATCCACCCGCCCCCCGCAGCGGTCTCTGCGACTGCAGTAGGGTTGGGGAAAAGCACACACCTTTCCCCCAACCCTACTGCAGGTGCAGAGACTGCTTGTGTCTCATTCCCTTCCTGTATTTAAACTACAGGGAGGGGGAAAGAGAGACGTGATTGGGTCTTTAGAGAACCAATCATGTCTCTCTCCCCCCCTCCCTGTAGTTTAAATACAGGGAGGGAAAGAGACACAAGCACTCTCTGCGATTGCAGTAGGGTTGGGGGAAAGGTGCGTGCTTTTCCCCAACCCTACTGGAGTCGCAGAGACCGCTGTGGGTGGGGGGTGGCTTTAAAGACAGGGAGGAAAAGAGAGACCCAATCGGGTCTCTCTTTCCCTGCCTGCCTTTAAAGCGGTTTGTCCCTGAAGTCAGGGCTTTTTTTTTTAAGCGTTGTTCGATGCATGCATCGGACAATGCTAAAAATCGGATAACGTCATGACTTGTGGAACCAAGTCATAATATTATCCGGGGTATTACTGTAGTTTCGTAAAGACTGGACAGGCATGTGGGTTTAAGAAGTCAGATCTGTTAATTAGAATTTGTGTGCTACCCAGATAGGGTTAAGTATTTCAGATGCTTAATGCTCTGTAATGGTAAATATTACTCAATTGTTTTGTTGAAAGAAACAATCTTCCTTTCTGTCTTTCAGTTTAGGCCTGCCTTTTATTGAGTTTTATTATACAGTCAAACCTCGCTTAACGAGTTACTCGCTTAGCGAAAAACTCTCATAACAAGCAGGTTTTTCGCTAGCCAGTCTGACTTGCATAACGAAAATTTTCGCTATGCGAGTCATACTTTCTCTATGGAAAACTCGCATAACGAGTGTTTCTATGGGGAAAACTCGCATAACGAAAAAAATTGCTATGCAAGGTTTCCCCCTAAAAAAGCTTGTTATGCGAGTTTTTCCATAGGAATCTTCGCTATGTGAGTTTGTTTCACAGAGTGAACAGCCTCGCAGAATGAAATTAAATTTGTTTATTTATTTATTTATTTATTTATTTAAATTTGTTTATCACCCTCCTCCCAAAAGGGACCCAGGGCGATTTACAACAATTATAAAACCATTTAAAAGAATTAAAAAACTTAAAAAAAGTTCTATTGGGAGGAGGTTCCAGAGGGCCGGAGCGGACACCGAGAAGGCCCTCCTTCTCGTGCCAGCGAGGTGTGCCTCTCTGGCTGATGGCACAACCAGAGAGCCCCTTCGGTCCGCTCTAGTGGGACGGGTAGATGTCCTTGGGATGAGATATGCGAGATATGACTGTACTCCTTTGTAACAATGTAATGAAATAATTACTTCTGCATAATAACAATATTCTCTGCTTGATTTTTCTGCTCATTGTGTTATCAGTTAATAGCGCACTCATATCCATGTCTATCTGAAAGTCTTGGTGAATTCCATAGGACTTGCTCCTAAGTAAATTTACATAGGACTGCAGCTTCAATTGCCTATCAAGCATGTAAATAAGAACCCTTGCGAAACGTCGACAAGGCGACATCTATACCAATCCAGGCCTAGATCTCTTGTGACTTTTTTCTTGCAAGGCCCAAATGAAGTTGAAACATGCCCAACAAGAGCTCAAGACCAAACAAGCAGAAGTGAAAAAAATGGATAGTGGCTACAAGAAAGATCAGGATGCGCTCGAGGCAGTCAAAAAGCAGAAGGGGAAACTCGAAAACGACATGAAGAAGCTCAACTATGAAGGTATCCTCAGTTTGCTGAATAGTAAAGTAACCCTGTAGGGGAAGAGGCAAGGGTTATCATATTTGCTGTATTATGAGACACATCTAAGTTTAAGACACACTCTGTTTCTCCAGTGTATTTTAAGGGGGGGAGTGCATTTTATACCCTGGCAAATACGGTAAATAATGAAGAAGGAACTTGGGGAGGTTGGAAGTTTATGTGGAATGTGTAGGAGACTACTGTACAGTAATACCTCGGATAACGCTAAGACTTGGTTCCACAAGTCTTGGTGTTATCCGATTTTTAGTGTTATCCGATGCATGTTAAAATCCTATGGGATGGATCGGATAACATTAAAGCTCCATAGAGATACATTGTAACCACACAGGCTTTAGCGGTTGTTATCTGATCCATCCCATAGGACCTTAACGTTATTCGATCCAATTCTCCTCCCCAGATTATTTAACGTTATGCAATTTTAGCGTTATCCGAGGTATTACTGTACTGAGAAAAGAGGCTTCTCGTATATTTATGTAGAATTTAACCAGGGGGAGGGTTGGATTTATACCTTTGGAACTGGCAGACAACATGGCCCACACTGAACATGGGAGATGCCCAAGGGTGGTCTATGGACTGATGGGAATGCTCCACTTGCCGTTTCAGAGAGAGAACTACCATCACCACCACCCCACTAGTTCCACAAGCCACCATTGCACAAAGCAAAAATAAACGAAGTGTCGCGTGTGCGGGGAATTGTGCTTGTAATGGAAATAACGTGGAGCAGTTTGGCATGGATATAGGATATCTTGGAGGAGAGAACGCCTCTATCCCTGGAAACGAGTCCTTTGTCGCTCTGAAATCAAAGCTATTCTCAGCCGCATACATTTTCTTAGCCTGGTTCCTTCTGAGCAGAGCATTTCTTCCGCTCTGAAACCTTTCCGTAATATTCACTGAGTTCTGGTTGTATTTGTTTGTTGCTTCTTCTAGACCAAAAAGAAGAAAAGCTTTTGGAAAAGCAAAGAGAATTGCGCCGTGTGGTGAACCACTTAAGGGAATCCTATGAAGTGCTAGTGACCAAGTTCCCTAACCTCCGTTTCGAATATAGGTAATGTGACAGAACAACCTGCTTAGTTGAAAGGGCCTTTCCTGACTCGCTGCCCAATACCCAATGGACCAGTACTAACCCCTCTGAATTTACTTCCAGGGATCCAGAAAAGAACTGGAACCCAGACCACGTCAAGGGGCTGGTGGCCTCTCTGATTACTGTCAAAGACGTCTCCACGGCAACAGCACTAGAAGTCGTGGCAGGAGGACGGCTCTACAACATAGTGGTGGATACAGAGGTATGGAACTCTTCATAGTAAATAAGTGTGACATACTCAGACTTTTAGGTAAAGGTTGCTCTTGCTCAAAAGCCAGTCATATCGGACGCTAGGGTTTGGTACTCATCTCTGTTTATAGCCAAACAGCTGGGGCTCTCTGCATTTGCAGATGTTTCCGTGGTCATGTGGCAGGCTTGGCTAGATATCGGAGTGCACAGAATGCCGTTACCTTTCATGCCAAAACAGTACCTATTTATCTACTTGCAATTTCTTGCTTTCAAACTACTAGGTTGGCAAGAGCTGGGACAGATAACGGGAGCTCACTCCGTTGTGCAGGACTCGGGTTTTGTACTGCTGACTTTGTGGTATTTAAGCTCAGTGTTTTAACCATTAAGCCACCGCAGTCCAGTTTTATGTAGCAACAAACCCAAATTTGACCTGATGTGTAGGCTTGACGTGAAACCTACAGCCTTTCCTAGCTCTCAGTACTGAACCTGTACGCATCATTTCTTTGAAAAATATGTCTTTTGTTTTCAGCCATTGCAATGTAACAGCTAAAGTCACACTGGTTTAGCATACAATCTGCCTAGGTTAGAGTGAGTCCCTATCGTTTAAGCAATTTTAAGTATTTAGGCTTGAGACTCAATATAAACAAAACCAAGATAATGGCAACAGGCCCTATCAGTCCCTGGAAAATAGATGGGGAAGAAGTAGAAACAGTGACAGATTTTACTTTCTTAGGATCAAAGATCACTGCAGATGGTGATTGCAGCCATGAAATAAAAAGGTGACTGATTCTTGGGAGGCAAGTGATGAGAAACCTGGGGAGCATAGTGAAAAGTAGAGACATCACATTGCAAACAAAAATTCGTCTACTCAAAGCAATGGTATTCCCTGTGGCAATGTATGGTTGTGAGAGCTGGATCATAAGGAAAGCTGAGCGCAGAATAATAGACGCCTTTGAGATATGGTGTTGGAGGAGAGTTTTGAGAGTCCCCTGACAGCGAGGAAAACAAATAGGTCAATCTTAGAAGAAATCAACCCTGACTGCTCCCTTGAAGGTCAAATAGTAAAGATGAAGCTAAAGTACTTTGGGCATCAAATGAGAAGAGAGGATTCACTTGAGAAGGCCTTGATGCTGGGAAGAGTGGAGGGCAAAAGAAGAAGGGGCTGGCCAAAAATGAGATGGCTAGATGGTATTGTAGAGAGTGGGCACAGAACTGAGCGAGCTGAGGAGGATGGTGGAGGACAGAAGTGCTTGGTGGACAGTGGTCCATGGGGTCGCAGAGGGTCGGAATCCACTGTGCGACTGAACAACAACAAAAGTCTCAGTTTTGAGTTAAGTGGACTAAAGGAAAAATATGCAATATCTCTGGCCTCTTTTTTTCACCTTGAATTAGGTTACTGGCAAGAAACTGCTAGAAAAGGGAGAACTGAAGCGTCGCTATACCATCATCCCACTGAATAAAATTTCAGCAAAATGTGTTAGCAAAGAAGCCCTCAAAGCGGCCAAAACCTTGGTATGTTTTCATCTTCCGTTTTTGAGGGCCCAGGGTGGATGTTACAGTGGGGAGAGAATCAATATTGTCCCAAGTCCTTGAGCCCTCCTGGATCCTGCCTTCCACTTGAGTAGTACCCTAGCCTGAATATTCACCTCCTTTCAGTATATTTCTGTATCCTATTGTTTTAAGGCAGGAGTTCTTAACCTTTTTAAGCCAGGCGCTGGTCACTCTCCCTCAGACAGCTTTGGAGGTTGGACAGCCATTTTGCCCTTCCTCCATGGTAACTTCCTGGGGGAGTGGAGGTGGTGGTGGGCCACATGAAATGATGCCATGGGCTGCATCTGGCCCATGGGCCGCACGGGAGTATCCCTGTTTTAAGGGATGAGGTGGGAGGGGATAAATCTTTGTTCCTGGCTCTTTCCGTTGAAGTTGCTGGTCTTTTCTCTTTGACTGGGGCCTGATGCATTTTTTCTTTTGACTATTAGGTTGGCGATAGCAATGTCAACTTGGCCCTTAGTCTAGTGGGTTATGAATCAGATGTGCAAAAGGCAATGGAATACGTTTTTGGGAGCACGCTGGTTTGTGATAACCTGGACAATGCCAAGAAGGTGACCTTTGACAAAAGAATAATGACGAAAACCGTCACTCTGGGTGGAGACACCTTTGACCCTCAAGGCACGCTGAGTGGAGGTAACAACAGTCATTGTTTCATATACACCCTTTGGGCTAGCTAAACCAAAGAAACCATTTCAGGCAAGTCCAACCTGGACCCGACCTTTGGAAAGGAATGGTGCTTTGTTTTGGCTAACTTAAATTCCAGATTTGTAGGTGTGAGGAGCCCTTTTCGTCTTAGTGACATTTTTTTAATTTGCTATTATGATGTGCCTCCTGTTTCTGTTTGCTTATTAAAATCCACACTCCTTGGTTCACCTTTCTGTTTATGCCACAGGACTGATCAGTATCACACAGTGGGAATCCCTCTGTCCCTAGTCTAGGACTCAGGAAACTTGGTTCGCCTGGTGTTCTTGGACTTCAATTCCCAGAAGCCCAAGTCAGCACTCCTGCTGACTTGGGCTTCTGGGAAGTGAAGTCCAAGAACATCTGGAGAGCTGTAAGCGCTGTGGGGTGGGATATAAGTGTGGCTGCTATTCCTATCCGAGATCTGTCAATTGATCTCAGCCCAAAGCGAGTCCTTTTCAAGCAGCCCAGTCCAAAGGACGTGGATGAACAGCAGAATGATGTTGAAAATTCTTTTATGAGCCAGTGGGTGTGCATTCTCACAATTACATTGTTTTTTTCTTTCGCGAGCCAGGTGCACGGCAACAATCCGCATCGGTTTTGTCTAAACTTCAGGAGCTGAAAGACGTTCAAGAGGAATTGAAAGCAAAGGAAACTGAGTTACAGCAGATAGAAAAGGAACTCGCCAGTCTGCAAGGGACTGCTGAAAAGTACGTGTGGACTTCTCTGCATAGTCACTGTATGAAGAAGCAGGAGGTCACTTTACAACAGTGTCGCTCTCAGCTCATTGTGAATATTTCACAGTGTATTGTTGCAGGGAGGGCTGAGGTTTGCCAAGTCACTTTTTTTGGGTTACAACCCCCAGAACCCACCATTCAGATAGAAGCTGTTGCCCAGGAGGTAAACGTCCCACACTCTGATCTGGATCTGTTCTAGGTGATAATAAGCGACGCCTGATATTCAATAAATCTGTCCTCAAGGTACAGTAATGCCTCGGATAATGTTTACCTCGGATAACGCTAAAATCTCATAACGTTAAGTAATCTGGGGAGGAGAATTGGATCGAATAATGTTAAGGTCCTATGGGATGCATCGGATAACAACTGCTACAGCCTGTGTAGTTACAATGTATCTCTATGGAGCTTTAACATTATCTGATCCATCCCATAGGATTTTAACATGGATCGGATGACACTAAAAATCGGTTAACACCAAGACTTGTGGAACCAAGTTTTAGTGTTATCCGAGGTATTACTGTACTCCGTAAATCTGGGTTACGTTCTTTCCATAGGGATCAGATGGTGACACTTGGAAACTGCTGAATTAGAATTGAGTGAGTTTAAATACCTTTTGATTCTGGAAACTGACTAAAGCAGTGTTTCCTAACCTTTGCTTTTTGGGACTTTAATTCCCAGAAGCCTAAATCAATTACCCAAAGGACTGATCAACCAATGTACTGACTTTGGCTTCTGTGAATTGAACACACACACCCCGGTGGGGTGTGGGCCCCATGTAGGGAACCATAGAGCTAAAGCAGGAGTTCTCAGTCTTTTTAAGGTGGGGGCCGGGTCATGCTCCTTCAGACAGCTTTGGGGGCCAGACGGCCATTTTGCCCTTCTTCCATCAAATGGCACTTTCTGGTGGGGAGACGGTGGGGAGCCACATGAAATGGTGGCTGCAGGTTGAGAATCCCTGGGCTAAAGTAACAGAATACAGTAATATCCCGGATAACGTGAGTACCGTATAGCGTGAAAACCGCATAATGTTACAAGATCTTCGGAAAAATCTTGTATCGAATAACACGATTTTTAACGTTATCCGATACAGTCGTTCTTAGCAGCAGGGTGGCTGGAAAGCTGAACGGAGTTCTCCGTTCAGCTTCCCAGCCACCCTGCAGCTACGGAGGCAGGGGTGGGGAGGCTGGAACGGTGACGGGGGGCTCCCCCGTCGGCTTACCCAGCCACCCCACAGCTGCAGAGGCAAGGGCGGGTGGCTAGGGAAGCTGACAGGGAGTCCCCGTCAGCTTCCCCAGCCACCCTGCAGCTGTAGATCGGGTCCTCTGATCTCTCTGGAGCAGGCAGGGGACACGATCCAAGCTGTTTCTGGGCTTCCCCGACGTCCTCAGCCAGTGCAGCAAGCCAGAATGTCGGGATTCAAACCCTGACATTCTGGCTTGCTGCACTGGCTGAGGACGTCAGGGAAGCCCAGAAACAGCTTGGATCGGGTCTCCCCACCTCCCTAGACCCGGCCAGGGGGGTGGGGTGTCAGAGACCCCAAAATTGGTAAAAAAAAAAAAAAAACGTCCAAAGTGTGAAAGCAACCAAACGGCCCTTTTGGCTAGCACAATAAGCCACGTTTCTACTATAGACTAGAAACCTACTAAACTCCATTTTGAATATATGAAGAACTTGGGGCCTCATTTTATCACACCACTGTACACTCAGTTGAGCAGCAGCTGTAGATATGACCCATGTCATTCTTACCTGTCTTGCCTTTGTTTTAGAATGCTAGTCAACTATACATTGTTTTAAAAAGGAATCTGGTAGAAGGTATTTCTAACTTACTCTGTTTCTTAAGATATCGGCAGCTCAAGCAACAGTGGGAGATGAAATCTGAAGAAGCGGAGCTATTGCAGACAAAATTGCAGCAAAGCGCGTATCATAAGCAGCAGGAAGACTTGGATGCACTGAAAAGAACCATTGGTGAGAGCAAGGCCACTGACTCAATGCCATTGTTTTGGATGGCTACAAACTTGTCGGATGGGGAAGGAAGCGACTTTGAACAGTAGTACCATTTAAAATAATTATAATTAATTATTCTGGGTTGATTTTTGCTGGAGAAACTCCACTTAGGACGCTCGAATGAGGCTCCTTTCATTTCCCCAAGATCTTTTTCCCACCGAAGCTGCCCCTACTTATCTACTTGCAATTTCTTGCTTTCGAACGGCTAGGTTGGCAGGAACTGGGACAGAGACGGGAGCTCACTCTGTCATGCAGTACCCGGGTCTCGAACTGTCAACTTGCTGGCTCTGCAGCTCAGCCATCGCATCCCCTACTTTAAAATAATAATTCTAAAAGAGTAATCATGAAATCCAAGTGGTAGCAGTGGTTTTACCTCCTCTTGGTTGTATTAAAATGTACATTTCCATGTAATTTTTGTATTTCCCCCAAGGGAAATACTTCTTGTGTATCTTTGGCAGTTTTTTTTTCTTTTGCAAAGTGCATTTTTTAAAATCTCTTGTGGCTAATATGTGCCTCCATTCTCTACTGCAGAGGTTCCCACCTAAGGACCACGGGCAGGATCCAGCCCATGGTGCCATTTCATGCGGGCCCCCGCCCATCCAAGGTTGTTTGAGAAACAAAATGGCTGCCCTTTTGAAGCTGTTGGTACAGAATGGCCACCCCTATCGTGCTAGCAGGGCAAAATGGCTATCTGGCCCTCAAAGCTGACTGAGAGAGTGTGACCCAGCTCCCGACTTGAAAGGGAACCTCTTCTTTACTGGGACAGCCATAGCTCCCATCATCCCAGGCCATTATTTTGGATCTGAAGATGATGGAGTATTTTAGTTCAGAGTGTCTGGGATGTGTCAGCTCAGGGAAGGCCGATATAACATAGTGAGGGGAGCAATTGCAAGCAGAAGGGGCAAATCTTGTCTGTGGTTATCATTAGGCAGTGGTACAGCACAGGTATATATAATGTCACGTCAGAAATTATTGTGGGTTCAAAGGATTTTTGTGGAAGAAACTCTGCTCAGGGAAAGCTCAAATGAGGCTCCTTTCATGTCCCCAAGAGCTGGGACAGAGACGGGGGCTCAATCCATCATGCAGTTCCCGGGTCTCAAACTGCCAGCCTTCCAGCTAACCACCACAGATCAGTACAGGTGCATGGCTGTTGATGTCTAGTGAAGGTCAAGGGCATCAACTACATTTTATTGTGGTTGTCAGTAAATGACTCACCAATAAGAATCATGGTTTCTGCCATTGCACAAACCACAGTCATAACAAGGTGATTTCAAAAAATTATAATATTTGTGCAGTACGAACTTGACTTGATGTTTTAAAGAGGATTGAATTTTTAGCCTTACATTTCATTTTCTCTCTGTGTTTGCAGAAGTGAAGGCTTTGGGTATGTGGAAGGGACAGAAGAAGGAATTATACTTTAAGTAAAATTTCTATAGGGACTGTAGAAACTGATGAAAACAATAGATGTACAAAATGGTAGCTAGATCAAGGGTGCCCAAACTATGGCTCATGGGCCAGATCCGGCCCCTGATGCCAATTCATCCGGCCCATGCTGCCCTCGTCGCTCCCAGAAGCGGAAGGAAAACATGCCCGGAGTGGCATGTTTTGCTTCTGGGAGTGACAAGGGCGGCATGGGCCGGATAAATTGGCATCTGGGGCCAGATATGGCCCGTGAGCCATTGTTTGGGCACCCTTAGTTTAATCAGAGAAAATGGCAACTTAAAATCTATCTCATCCTGTTGCAAAACAGATTACAAGGCAAGTTTTGCTTCCAGTGGGAGGGACCATGGGACAGGCCCACGGCCCGAAAAATTTGGGCTAGATGCTGGTCAGAATCCTGTTCCCAATATTTGTCTGCAGGAGTGAAGCTGCATGTCTTGGCAGCAGATTGCTACTCTTTAATGACTATTGGGTTGGATTAATTTTATTTATTTATTTATTTTTTTGGTATGTGCCAACAGTCTCGAGCAGTACTTTGCTACCAAGACTTGCTCAATTTCTCTTTCACAAGTGTAAATTGATGGCAGGATTCTGACCACTGGCTTTAAAACTCAATTGCAAAAAAAAAAACCTGTAGGTGTAAGGCCCGCTCATTTTCTAAGAGTTTTATTTTAGCACATGTAGTAAGTTAAGTAAGGTTTATTACTGTACTTAAAACAGAACATACAGTCATAAAGATGCAACAATGCGCGGACATTACTGAACGCCTAACTGAAAATATTTTCAAAAATTGTATGAATATGAACCGACTTGCTGTTTTAAAGAGGATTGAAGTTTTAGCCTTACGTTTGGTTTTCTCCATGAATTAAAAGCTATGAGGGGGGGGAGGGGTTATGAATTTTGCCTCAAATAGAATTTAAATAAGGTCCCCCCACCCCCAATTTGTTAAATCTCCTTTTCAGAGGAAAGTGAGGAGACTTTGAAGAAAACTAAAGAGGTACAAAAAAAGGCAGAAGGAAAACTCAAAGTGCTGGAGAACAAAATGAAGAATGCTGATGCAGAAAGGGAGAAAGAACTGAAAAATGCTCAAGCAAAGTTAGATGCAGCGAAGAAAACGGCGGAAGCTTCCAGCAAAAAGATGAAGGAAAAAGAACAGGTAAAAATGCTCAGGGTTTCCAACCATTTAAAGCCTGGGGCCAGGTCACGTTCTCTGTCAGTTTTGAGGGCTGGATGGCCATCCTCCCCCCCTGCCTGCACTATGGGGGTGGTCATATTGTCCCAACAGCTTCAAAGGCATAGCCATTTTGTTTCTCAAGTGCCCTTGGAGGAGGAGGGGGGCTATGTGAAATTATGCTGGGAGTCTGGATCCGGCCCACTGTCCTTAGGTTGGAAACTTGCCGTGAGAAATGCCGAAAAATAGTCAGCACCAAAAAAAATACTGGAGCAATTACTGAATGTTTATTGGTTTCAAATAAAGCCTTTTGATGCTGTAATTAATTTAAGATTGCGATTGTTCCCAAGTTTAGTAGCCTTTTAGGGTACTTATGGTGTCTACCTTTGCTTCAAATGCAGTGTTTCCTAATCAAAGATCATGCAAACGTTCAGGCTGACAGCATTAACTTTTTGAGTGGGTTCAGACTTCTCGGTTTGGGTTCAGTGCCTGTTCCTCAGTCTCTTCGCATTGTCAGAGGAGACTGGAAGCTGTTTCTGCTTGATTGTCCACAGCTTAATGTTGTGTCTCCCAACTTAACAAACTGTGATCAATCTAAACAATAGTTTCTTTGAAGCGATCAAGCTTCAAACCATTACTTTACAAAGCTGGTTCTTTCTAGCAAAGCATGGTTCAGCCTGACCATGACTTGATTCAGTGCTAATGTATGGTAAGGGATAAATCAAGGCGAAAGCTTTGGCTTCTTCAGAAACCTGCTGGAGGGTGAGAGAGGAAGTCCAAAGTGGGCGCATGGCTTACAAATTCATGGTTCATCGTGACAAAGAGTTCCACATATGTGTCCCACATTATTTGTTTGAACAACCCTCCTTCATATCCAGCAATATTAATGCATCACCACACATAACACTGCACAATTATTTTGCTACTGGGAACAGCACATGTCATTTACATGATCTAGTGTGTGCTGATTCCAAATCTTAGCTCAGCATTGGCCTATCATGTACAGATTTTAAGGTGTGCTATAGCTGTTCAAATGGTCGGTAATTGGGCAATATATTTTTACATGGGAACATTATAACAGTTGCAGCTACCACTATATTCCTGCTGCCACCTCAGGTGAATCACGTACCTTGGTGGCATGAATGTTCCAGCAGCGGCCAGGCATGTCTGGGCAAGTCAGTGAGTTGAGACGTCAGAAATAGGTATATAAGGTGAGATGGACCAAGGGCTTGGCTCTAGTGCGAAACCATCTTATTGGATAGTACAGCTGCCCTAGACACGGAAGAAGAAGTTGATCAACTCCTTGAATTGCTCTACTTCTCTTTTTCTTTGCCTGTTTGGAAATTCTAGCACTACTTAGTCATCCTCCAGTTTCAGATCCCTATTATCCTAGATCAGTGGTCAGCAAACTTGGCTGTCCAGCTGTTCTTGGACTTCAGTTCCCAGAAGCCTTGATCAGCAGGAGTGCTGACTTGGGCTTCTGGGAATTGAAGTCCAAGAACACCTGGAGAGCCAAGTTTGCAGACCCCTGTCCTAGATTAAAGCCAGTGGCTGAAATCCTGTTTCTTGGTGTAGTCAATTACAACCAGAGTAGGCCCACTACATCAAGCCAATGCCTCTGTAAATTCTGTTGATTCAAATGGCTCTACTCCTGTTATAACCAACTATGCCAATCTGCTGGATTTTAGCCAGGGAATACTCTTCCTGCAGCTGAAACCCGATGAATTCAGTAGGACTTTCTCAGAAGCAAGTGGACATTAGATTTCAGCTTCAATAACAACATGGCTTTTATTTGTCTCTAGGAGGTTGAAGCTTTGGTGCTAGAACTGGAAGAACTAAAACGTGAACAGGCTTCTTATCAACAACAAATTGAGGCTGTGGATGAAGCTATTAAATCATTCCAAAAGCAGATTGAGGCTATTTCAGTTGAAGTGGCAAAATACAAGGTTAGTCTTCTCATTCTGCATTCATATGAATGACTCATTCCTCTCCCCTCTCGTTTTTTCTTGTATTCTTGAGGACTTTCAGGGAGAGAAAGAAAGGGGTTGTGTAGCCCTACATCCTTAGAGACCCAAACCAGCTGGTTTCCAATTCAGATGTTGTAGCATCTCTACCTCTGAATGTGTTTCCTCTGTTTGCACTTGGAAAAACCTCAGACACCCCCTTCTCCTCCCTAAGCCCAGGTGGATGACACTCAGGCATAGGGATAATTCCTTTCCTTTCCCATTCAGGAAGGTGTGAAGAATGCCGAAGAGAAACTTGCTGAGCAAAAGGCAGCAGTGACGGCTCAAGACAAAGCAATTAAAGCCAAAGCTGCGGAAGTCGCGAGATATAAAGAACAAAACAATGAGTCACAACTTAAAATCAAAGAGTTGGAACACAATATCAGTAAACATAAACGGGAGGCTTCTGATGCTTCTGCAAAGGTAGGCATGCATCGTATCTGCTTTCCGGCTGATGAGTAAACATCCCAGGTAAAGGTCAAAGTCATCCTTGCTTAAAAGCCAGTTGTATCCGACTCTAGGGTTCGTTGCTCATCTCTGTTTACAACCAAAGAGCCAGCGCTGTCTGCATCTGCAGACAATTCCGTGTACATGTGGCAGGCATGCCTTGACATGCACAGAACGCTGCTTACCTTCCCACCGAAGTGGAACCTATATATCTACTTACAATTTCTTGCTTTCAAACTGCTAGGTTGGCGGGAGCTAGGACAGAGAAGGGAGCTCACTCTGTCATGCAGCACTTGAGTCTCAAACTGCTGACCTGCCAACCTTCCAGTCATCAAGTTCAGTGTCTTAACCACTAAGCCACCACAGTCCCCAGTAAACATCCTGCATGTCATATTTTATTTAATGAAGATTTGTTTGGGGGGAAATAAGCCCCATGTTGTAAGCCCAAACCTTCACTCCACACTTGGCACCACAAAATCACCATAGAAATGGGACTGTGGTGGAAATGCCTTTTCGACAGCCCTTGCCCAATTTCCTGTATATGCCAAAAACTGTAGCTAATGCAGTCTGAAAAGAAGCACACACAAGAGACTTATCATTGTAAGACAAACCTTTTCTTCCAAAGCAAGATTATCCTGTACTGCTCTTTATGGAGAGGTTTGATCAAGAGGAAATTCAGCAGTACAGCTTGAATACTGATGGTTAATTATGTTATGCCAATGGTTTTTTTTCTGACTCCCCACCCCCCAAAAAATAATAATCTGGGGTTTGTTGTTCAGTCGCACAGTCGATTCCGACCCTCTGCGACCCCATGGACCGCTGTCCACCAGGCACTCCTGTCCTCCACCATCCTCCTCAACTCGCTCAGTTCTGTGCCCATTGTCTCTACAATACCATCTAGCCATCTCATCTTGGGCCGTCCCCTTCTTCTTTTGCGCTCGACCCTTCCAAGCATCAAGGCTTTCTCAAGTGAATCCTCTCTTCTCATTTGATGTCCAAAGTACTTTAGCTTCATCTTTATTATTTGACCTTCTAAGGAGCAATCAGGGTTGATTTCTTCTAAGATTGACCTATTTGTTCTCCTCGCTGTCCAGGGGACTCTCAAAACTCTCTTCCAACACCACATCTCAAAGGCGTCTATTTTTCTGCGCTCAGCTTTCCTAATGGTCCAGCTCTCACAACCATACATTGCCACAGGGAATACCATTGCTTTGACTATGCGAATTTTTGTTTGCAATTTGATGTCTCTACTTTTCACTATGCTCCCCAGGTTTCTCATTGCTTGCCTCCCAAGAATCAGTCGCCTTTTTATTTCATGGCTGCAATCACCATCTGCAGTGAGCTTTGATCCTAGGAAAGTAAAATCTGTCACTGCTTCTACTTCTTCCCCATCTATTTTCCAGGGACTGACAGGGCCTGTTGCCATGATCTTGGTTTTCTTGATATTGAGTCTCAAGCCAGCTTTTTCACTTTCTTCTTTCAACCTAATCAGGAGCTTCTTTAGGTCCTCCTCACTTTCTGCCATGAGGGTGGTATCATCTGCATATCTCAAATTGTTGATGTTTCTTCCAGCAATTTTGATCTCAAATTTTGATTCCTCCATCCCTGCATTGCGCATTATGTGTTCTGTGTATAAGTTGAATAAGCAGGGTGACAAAATGCAGCCTTGTCTTACTCCTTTTCCTATTCCAAACCACTCCGTCATTCCATTTTCTGTCCTAACTGTGGCTTCTTGATTCATGTACAGATTTCTCATGAGGCCTATAAGGTGTTCCGGTATTCCCATCTCTTTAATTACTTGCCACATTTTGTTGTGGTCGACACAGTCAAAAGCCTTAGTGTAATCAATGAAACAGAAGTAGACTTGTTTCTGATATTCCTTTGTTTTTTCCATGATCCATCTTATGTTGGCGATGTGGTCTCTAGTCCCCCTGCCTCTTCTGAAACCCGCTTGCACTACTGGTAATTCTCTCTCCACATGCTGTTGCAGTCTATCCTGTATTATATTGAGCATCACCTTGCTAGCGTGAGGAATGAGCGCAATTGTTCGATAATTTGAACATTCTTTGGCATTACCCTTTTTGGGGAGTGGAACGTATACAGATCTTTTCCAATCCTGTGGCCATGTTTAAAATTTAAAAAAACCTTAATTTTTGAACTGGTTTTAAATTGTTGTCGATATGCTGACAATCGCCCTGGGTCCCTTCGGGGAGGAGGGCAATAAACAAATTTCAATAAATAAATAAATAAAAATAAGTTTAAATTGTGGGGCCCACTTCCCAATCTCTTGCAGTCTCTCCAAGCAGTGGTTAAAAGGTCTTCAGTGACTTCTCATGGCCAGACAGAAAGAGCTTGTGGACATTTTCTGTGCATTATATTGGAGCGTAGTGCATTTTTCTCCCATAGATGGTTGATGCCTCCTGTACACCCTCCCTGCTAAGAGCAGTATAGAGCAGTGATGACAAACCTTTTAGAGACCGAGTGCCCAGACTGCAACCCAAAACCCACTGATTTATTGCAAAGTGCCAACACAGCAACAGAGGAAGGAAACACTCCCATTGGGCTGCTGGGCAGAGGGGTGGGGAGATCTCTGAGCTTGGGGGAGGGAGGAAGCACTCCCATTGAGCTGCTGGGCAGAAGGGATGACTCCATGGGTGCCCACAGAGAAGGCTCCGAATGCCACCTCTGGCATACGTGCCAGAGGTTCGCCACCACTGGTATAGAGTGATGGAGACACCCAACAAGGGTGCTTGCATTCTTTCTGTGATACACACCATATTTTCTTGTTTTGTATAAGTGTACAGCAGACAACAGAGAGACAGATAAGGGGATGAAAAAAGACAATCAGGTTATCAAAAGTCCAGTTGATTTTTTGGCATTGTTTCAGTTGTCCAAGGATGTTTGGACAGAAGCACGTTGGGTTTTGATGTTATTTAGGTTCTTGCTGGTTTGAGCGCTGACATGCTGTGTCCCAAAAGATACTCTTTGAGGAACTTGCTTTGCTAAGAACTTCACAGGAATTTCCATTTGTGCCAGGATGTCCTTCTGCATTTGTTCTCAATTCTTTTCCTGTGCAACCCATGTCATTTCAGGTCGCTAAGATGTTGAAAGACTATGAATGGATTGCTTCAGAGAAGCACCTTTTTGGCCAGCCAAACACAGCTTATGATTTCAAAACCAATAATCCGAAGGAAGCAGGACAGAGGCTACAGAAGCTGCAGGAGAAGAAGGAGAAGCTGGGGAGGAACGTCAACATGAGAGCTATGAACATGCTTACGGAAGCAGAAGAAAAAGTTGAGTTACTCTTAATTTATCCTTCCTTCTCCCCATTGTATTATATGCACAACCAGTCCATTCTAATGGACAAACAAGGGGACTGCCGTGGCTTAGGGGTTAAGATGCTGAACTTGACGACTGGAAGGTTGGCAGGTCAGCAGGTCGAGACCTGGGTGCTGCATGACGGAGTGAGCACCTGTCGTCTGTCCCTGCTCCTACCAACCAAGCCGTTTGAAAGCAAGAAATTACAAGTAAATAAATATGTAACACTTAGGCAGGAAAGGTAACAGCATCCCATGTCTAGTCATGCCTGCCACCCGTCCACAGAAACGTCTGCAAATGAAAAGGTCGCTGTCAAGTTACCCCCATTTTAACTTCTGTTGTCTGCACTTCCAAGAAGAGTTCTTCAAAAGATGTTGAACCAATGAGGAAACAGCCCAATCTCTCCTTATGAACAGAGGTCATAAACTAGTCGGTTGTACCGAGTTGAATTAAATAACAACAACAACAACAACAACAACTAGAATTTGCTTGTAATCACTTGAATGCAGTTCACAAAGTCTCCAGGAACAGCCGGCTGCCTAACACACCTGCTTTCAGAATCAATGTCAAAAAGCTTAAGCAAGTGGAATTTAGGGGTCTGAGGTACACCTGCTAAGGTGTGTCATCACAGCAGGTCTATAAATGACATCAAGAAAAGCCAGTTGCAAAGCCCTTTGCTAGGATATGCTTTTCTCTCTCTCTCTCTCTTTGGTCTCCTGTTCCTGTTTAGTGAATGAAGCACATTCACACACTCCAAACATGTTGAGATCGCTGTTAAGGAAGCCATGTGTATAGTGACACGATGCCTCAATCCTATACCAGTTGAGAAAATATACTCTCTTGTTTGTATCACTACACCTAAGATCAGGAGAGAAGTAGCAGCAGATGCTGAGATAACTAAGCAAGAGAATGATCTTCAAATGCCCTTTGAATGGATATGAGCAGTGATGGGATGTTTCCGGTTTGCCCAAACTGGTAGCAAAATTCCCGGGTGGTTCGCCGAACCAGTAGCAACTACCCGGGATTGTTTTTTAAATTTGGAGCCAAAATGGCTCCCGGGGTACTGCGCATGTGTCAAACCTTCATTTGATGCATGCGCCGTTCTATTTACTGCGCATGCGTCAAATGAAAGTTTGATGTATGCGCAGTTCCCAGCAGCCATTTTGGCTGCTGGGAAAGGAAGGGCGCAGGGAGCGCCTGAAGAAGCAGTGGCGGCCTTTCCACGCCTGGCCCCGCCAGGATGCCGCACTGTTGCGGTTTGCCACCGCGCCGCCTCCTCTGCTGCTTCCAAGGGTAAGTGAGGGGTTTGGGGTGGGTGGGTGTATTTTTATTTAATTTTTATTTTATTTCTTTACTTATTTTATTTATTTATTTACAGGTTTGTGGTTGGGTGGGTGGGTTGAGGGTGTGTGTGTGTGTATTTTAATTAATTTTTTAAAAAAAATTGGCCCCACCCAGAATGTCATGAGGTCAGCTCCGCCCATGACATCATGACATTGGCCACACCCATGACGACCGTCACATCACGGTGTGGTAGGAAAAGTTTTGTCATCCCATCACTGGATATGAGCCTTCAATCCATCAGTTCAGATCCAGGAAGAGCTTTATGGCAAGAACAAACATTCTTGAGGGTACTCAAGAGCAAAACCAAACTAGAAGATGGAGGAAGGAGTACAGTGGACAAGGAACAACATTAAAGGAAGATATGGCTGAGGAACTCGACTTTCCCATCACTTGGAGGACCCTGAATAGGCAGCAACAAAATGAAGAAAGTAGCTTCACTTTGGCAGTCCAGGGTTTGACCTGGACACAAAAGAAGAAATACTAAACTTTTTTGCTTGTAAACATCTTGCTAGTTGTGATGCTTTGATAGAACCTAGGTCATTGATATTGTTTTCAATCATTGTTCTCAATCAATTATCTTACAGTACAATGACTTGATGAAAAAGAAAAGGATTGTTGAAAACGATAAATCTAAAATTCTTGCAACTATCTTGGAGCTGGACCAAAAGAAAAATGAAGCCTTAAATGTAGCCTGGCAAAAGGTATGTTAGCTCTGGTACACTCTTTAATTTGTGCCACTTGCCCGTGTAAATGGATGAGCACACTTCATTCACAATTCTTTCTTGATCACTCAGCCATTCATTTGTTCATTGAGATCGCAGATCAATTTCCCTTATGCAAGTCTTATCCAAAAGGCGTTCAAAAATATGACGAGGCTTTCAATTTCCCAGGTAAACAAAGACTTTGGATCGATTTTCTCCACACTTTTGCCGGGGGCCAATGCTATGCTGTGTCCTCCTGAAGGTCAAACTGTCCTGGCTGGTCTGGAATTCAAAGTGGCCTTGGGAAACACCTGGAAGGAAAACTTAACTGAACTAAGTGGAGGCCAACGGTTAGTACTGGCTTTATTTCATTTAATTGCGGAATGGGCTGCGGTGGATCAGTAGTTAAGAAGCTTGCCTTGTTGGCTGGAAGATCGGCAAGTGAGCAGTTTGAGAACCGGGTACTGCATGACGGTTTGAGCACCTGTCTCTATCCCAGCTCCTGCCAACCTAGCAGGTTCGAAAGCAAGAAGTTGTAAGTACAGTAAAATGCCAGATAACGATTGGATCGGATAATGCTAAAATCGCATAACGTTAAGTAATCTGGGGAGGAGAATTGGATCGAATAACATTAAGGTCCTATGGGATGGATCCGATAACAACTGCTAAAGCCTGTGCAGTTACAATGTATCTCTATGGAGCTTTAACGTTATCCGATCCATCCCATAGGATTTTAACATGCATCGGATAACTCTAAAAATCAGATAACACCAAGACTTGTGGAACCAAGTTTTAGCGTTATCTGATGTTTTACTGTACAGTAAAACACCGGATAACGATTGGATCAGATAACGCTAAAATCGCATAACGTTAAATAATCTGGGGAGGAGAATTGGATCGAATAACGTTAAGGTCCTATGGGATGGATCGGATAACAACCGCTAAAACCTGTGTGGTTACAATGTATCTCTATGGAGCTTTAACGTTATTCTATCCATCCCATAGGATTTTAACACGGATCGGATTACACTAAAAACCGGATAACACCAAGACTTGTGAAACCAAGTTTTAGTGTTATCTGGTGTTTTACTGTACAGTGGTACCTCACTTAAAGAGCATAATGCATTCAACGGAGTTGCTCTTTAAGAGAGTTGCTCTTTAAGTGAAACACTTGGAAATAGTGCCACTGCTGCCATTGTAAGAGACCGATTGTGACTTCTGGCCAGTGTGTGTGTGTGAATGTCGAACCCCAATTTAGTTGTTAAGCGAGTTTTTGGTTGGTTTTAGTTGTTAACCGAGGCAACCATTCAGAGAAAATGCTGCTCTTTAAGCGAGTTAGTCTCTAAGTGAGGCGCTCTTTATGCGAGCTTTTACTGTAGATAAATAGGGACCACTTTGGTGGGAAAAGATCTTGGGGACACGAAAGGAGCCTCATTCGGGCGTCCCCTGGATGGAGTTCCTGCAAAAACCCTTTCAATCCAGAATAATTTCTGTCACGAAATTATTTTAGTGTGGGATAGCAGAAATCTGAAATTGTATTTTACCATAACGTCTGAGGAGTGATCAACGGAAGTGTGCAATACTTACCGAAACTGGTTTGATAGGATAATGTGGCCTCTGTGTCTATAAATTTGATTTTGGAGGAAAATTATACTGTGGAAGAGAGGAGAAAGGTGGTGCACAAGTTCTTAAGAGCATATGTTCCTGTTTCACACCTCAGCTCAAGCTTACAACATTTTCTCGGTCGCCTTCAGCTAACAGGCCCCTTTAAAAGACAGCGATAGTAAACTTTGTCCTTTAAATGGTTGTTATGCTCAAGCAAGGGCAGCCTTTCCCTTTACTATTGCCACTGAAATCCATTTGGGGCCTGGGCTAATGTCACATGAATCCCAGCGGACGTATTTTACCATTGTAGCTTTAGAAAGTTTATTGAGGCTCAGTTTGACATTTACCGTTAGGAAGTACAGTGGAACCTCAGTTAACAAATGCCTCAGTTAACATAAAAATCACGTAATGAAAGGAAATCCATAGAAAATAGTGGGCAAGTTTACAGGTTTTTTTTAGTGGATTACAGTAGAACCCCGTATAACGAAAAATGGTAGTTCTACGATGTCTTTCGTTATACAATTTTTTTTCATTATATGAAGCATGCCTCACATAATGGAAATCCCTATGGGATACATCATAGAACGAAAATCTCTATGGGAAAAATTGTACAATGAAAATTTTTCATTGTACAATGCATCCTATAGAGATTTTCATTGTACGATTTTTCCCATAGAGATGTATTGCTTAGTATAATGGAAAAAATCATTATATGGGGTATAATGGGTTTTGCAAATCCTTTTTGTTGTACAAGCCATTCATTATACAAGGTTCCGGTGTAATTGGTTTTCAATGCATTCCTACGGGAAATCACATTCAGTGCATTCCTATGGGAAATTTGGTCAAAGTAATTTTCGCCATAAGAAACGTCCTGGAGAACACATTAATTACATTAATCGAGATTCCACTGTACAGTTGTACCTCACTTAAAGAGCATAATGCCTTCCACAGGACTGCTCTTTAAGCGAGTTTGGTCTTTAAGCGAAACACCATTGTAAGTGACTAATTGTGTGTGGGGGGGATTGCGAACCCCGATTTATTTGTTAAGCGAGTTTTTGGTTGGTTTTATTTGTTAAGCGAAGCGAACATTCAGAGAAAATGCTGCTCTTTAAGCGATTTGCTCTTTAAGCAAGACGCTCTTTATGCGAGGTTTGACTGTACTTTGATATAGAATTAGGCATGGCTAAGAAACGATGTTTCTCCTCCAGAAACCTAGACGCTTTCAGCTAATTCTTTAAAAAGCAGGGCAGCCAATACACCCACTTCAACCTTTCCTGATCTGACTTTGTAGGTCCCTCGTAGCGTTGTCTTTGATCTTAGCCATGCTGCTGTTCAAGCCTGCTCCGATTTACATCCTGGACGAAGTCGATGCAGCTCTCGATCTCTCGCACACCCAGAATATTGGACAGATGCTTCGCACGCATTTCAGACGTTCCCAGGTGAGAGGAGAAGAAGTGTGGATGTGATTCACAGAAGGGAGCTTGATCACCATCACCGATCAATAGCAGTGTTTCCTTTGATTTTTGGACTTTAATTCCCAGAAGCACTGATCAGCCACTGTACTGACTTAGGCTGCTGGGAATTAAAGTTCCTCTACGGGGCCTGGGCCCCACATTGGGAACCACTGATCTATATATTGGTTACTAGGGGTGGGACTTTTTTTTAGGACTCTCACTCTCCACATTTACCTAGAAAACTCCACACATAAGAAAAATTATGGGAGGAGGGCCCCCAAAGCAAAAAGGCTTTAGAACCCTTCCCATTTCTGTGCTGTTCCCAAACCACATCTGGTTTAAACCACAGAGAAATCATCTGGGTGCACTGTGGAAGTCTCACAGGCGGCCTCTACATCTGAAAGATAACCATAAAGAGGGAAGGAGCTGCTCTCTGTCATCCCAGAGTGCAGGACGCGTAAAAGCGGGTTGAAACTACAGGAAGCCAGATATAGGCTGAATTTATTTGTTTTATTTATTTATTTAAATTTATATCCTGCCCTGCTCAGGCAAACCCACTCTAGGCAGTTAGGAATGTTAGGAAAAACTTCTTAACAGTTAGAGCTGTACAACAGCGGAACAAATTACCTTGAGAGGTGGTGAGCGCTCTGACACTGGAAGCATCCAAGAGATACAGTAATACCTCATATAACATTAGTATCGAATAACACTAAAATCGCATAACATTAAGGAATCTGGGGGGAAGAATTGCATCGGATAACATTAAGATCCTATGGGATGCTTCAGATAACAACCGCTAAAGCCTGTGTGGTTACAATGTATCTCTATGGATCCCATAGGATTTTAACATGCATCGTATAACACTAAAAATCGTATAACACCAAGACTTGTGGAACCAGGTTTTAGTGTTATATGAGGTTTTACTGTAATTGGACAGCAAACTGTCAGATCTACTTTGATTCGGATTCCTGCATTGAACAGGAGGGGTTGGATTCAGTGGCTAAAAGGCCCCTTCCAACTTAGTTATTCTATGGTTCTATGGATGGGCATTGAAACTTAGCCCTTATTTCCAAATCCCAGACAGCCTTCAGGCAATTTCCTTCCTACCTTAAGACCAACATTCTATTGGGTTACGAAACTGGTATAGAGTATACAGTTGTACCTCGCTTAAAGAGCATAATGCGTTCCACGGGATTGGTCTTTATGCGAATTTGCTCTTTAAGCGAAACACCACTGTAAGTGACCAATTGTGACTTCTAGTGGGGGAGATTGTGACCCCCGATTTATTTGTTAAGCGAGGTTTTGGTTGGTTTTATTTGTTAAGTGAAGCGAACATTCAGAGCAAATTCTGCTCTTTAAGCAAGTTAGTCTCTAAGCAAGGATCTCTTTATGCGAGGTTTTACTGTATGTATTTATTCCAACTGTCACATTTTCAGATACACCCAGATCATACTCAGATGCACACCTAATTGCGCAAAGGATGGCCAGCTAATTGCAAGATTACTGTATATGCTGGCGTGTAAGACTACTTTTCCAGCCTGAAAAACATGCCTCCAAGTGGGGAGGGGGGTCGTCTTATATGCCGGGTGCACTTCAGTTGGGATAGACATAGCTGCCCATAGTGGCCTCCCGGTGCCCGCTTGGTGCCCATAGTGGCTTCCCAATGCCCACCCAACTCATTCTACATACCATCCAGTATCACGCGGTATCCAGCGTGGCTGCAGCGAGCATCAGCTGCGAGACAGGGGTGCCAGCCTTTTCGGCGTGACCAACCCGTTCTGCTTGGCGGGAAGCAGCGGAGCTCCACCCCGCCCCTTGTCTACGCAGAGCTTGCACTTGCACACTACTTCCAGCCACAGAGAGATGTTGAAATCAAATCTGATGTTTTATGTTTTATTTGGTGTGTGGAAGGTGTGCGGAAGAGGGGTAGTCTTATACAGTGAGTATATAACAAACTATATTTTGAGTTGAAATGTTGGGGAGTCGTCTTATACGCCCAGTCATCTTATATGCCGGCATATACGGTAAATTCCACAGTTTGCCTTACATATGTGATTTCTTTGAATAGGATTCCAGGTTGCTTTTCTTTTGAGGTATGAAAATGGATGACCACATAAACATTTGTCTTAAAACCCTCATAAATTGTATCTACAGTAATACCTCGGATAACGCTAAGACTTGGTTCCACAAGTCTTGGTGTTATCCGATTTTTAGTGTTATCCGATGCATGTTAAAATCCTATGGGATGGATCAGATAACGTTAAAGCTCCATAGAGATACATTGTAACCGCACAGGCTTTAGCGGTTGTTATCCGATCCATCCCATAGGACCTTAACGTTATTCGATTCAATTCTCTCTCCCCCCCCAGATTACTTAACGTTATGCGATTTTTAGCGTTATCCGAGGTATTACTGTACTTACAAAAGAGATGCTGAACTTGACGACTGGAAGGCCGGCAGGTCAGCAGTTCCAAGACCTGAGTGCTGCATGATGGAGTGAGCTCCCATCTTTGTCCCAGCTCCTGCCAACCTAGCAGTTCGAAAGCAAGAAATTACAAGTAGATAAATAGTGACCACTTTGGTGGGAAGGGAAACAGCGTTCTGTGCACTCGGGCATCTAGTCATGCCAGCCACGTGGCCACAGAAACGTCTGCAGATGCAGACAGCACTGGCTGTTGTAAACAGAGATGAGCAATGAACCTTAGATTCAGATAGGGCAAGGGCGACCATTACCGTATAAAAGAGATCAGCACCTCAGAAATTATGTCAGGGGCTTCACTTCAAATCGTGAAGGACAATTGTGTTTCCAAAATGTTTGAATTGCTGCCTTTTTCCTGCTCTTAGTTCATTGTGGTGTCACTGAAGGATGGGATGTTCAACAATGCAAACGTCCTGTACAAGACCAAGTTTGTGGATGGCGTTTCTACCATTGCACGTTATACTCAGGCTCAGAATGGAACCAGTGGGACTTCTCAGCCAAGAGCTGATAAGGCCAAAATGGAAGAGAAGAGGCAAAGAGGCCAGGTGGACGTCTGAAGAGTTACGTTCTCTTACAACCACAGGAGGCTGCATTATTATTGTTTTTAATTGTAATTATGCTATAAAAATACATTCATGTATATAGGATTGTTGGTATTCTTCACGTTAACATTTTTCTCGCATCAACTCGGCTGATGCTTCTTTCATCTGGCAGTCTATTGGGTCTTCAAATTTATTTATAAAGTGTTTTTTTTTTTAGATTTCTTTCCTGCGAGAGCCAAAAATACTGTAAAATCAATAAAATAAAGGCAGCAACACACCGTTGTTTTCAATGTAGGTCAAGAATGTGTCAGATTCAAAGACTTAGGGACATGCTTTTTCTTACAGTTCTCTCATAACTGGCCAGATTAGATCTTTTAAAAGCAACAGACCCGTAACTTTCGCAGGCCTGATCACAGTAATGCCTCGCATAGCGAGCGTCTCGCATAGTGAAAAACTCGCTTAACCAGCAGACCATCCTCCAAAAGGTCTGCTTCGTTGAACGAGCAAATATTCGCTTAATGAGAAGCTTCGCATTTACGGGGTGTTTCGGAACGCAACAGGGGACTCCCCCGCCGCATTCCAAAACACCCCACAGACTAGAGTGTGCTGGGTGTTTTGGAACATAGCGGGGTGTTTTGGAACATAGCGAGGAGTCCCCCATCCGCGTTCCAAAACGCCCAGCTGACAGGTGGCTCGGCTACAGGGTGTTTTGGAGCAGACGGGGGCTCCCCGCTGCATTCCAAAACACCCTGCAGACGCACGGCACGTCAGCTGGGCATTTGAGAAGGGTGCGGGCCAATTCCCTGTACTCTTCCCAACCCCCCCCTGACTAAACAGGCGCGCGCCTGTTCAACCCGGCACCCAAGACCCCATCGCCAAGAGTGCCTTGCGCATCAGCAGGGTGTTTGGGAAGGTTGTTGGGATCTTTCCCCGTACACTTCCCAAACACCCTGCAGACACGCACACGTCAGCAGGGGGGGGGGGGTTTGGAAGGGTACGGGAAAGATCCCAAAACCCTTCCAAAACACCCTGCTGATGCGCAAGGCACAGAGGCTGGGCGTTTTGGAAGGGTGTTGGCCTCTTTCCTGTACCCTTCCCAAATGCAGCACAGGTGAAGATAAGCGAAACACATTTCCCTATGGGAAATGTGTTTCGCTTAACGAATAACTCGTATAACGAGCAACTGCATGGAACGTGTTATGCGAGGTATGACTGTACTGTTGTTCAAGTTGTAGTAGTTTCTATCTTAATTTCCAAGTCAGCATAGAGTACAGAATAATGTCTTTCGGATCCCCCCCCCCAGCTGTGACATACAGAAGGGGGCTTTTTGGAACCCACTCCCAAAGGCAAGGAAAAGGGCAAGAGGGAGTTGAATGCAACCTTTGTTAGGACTTGGGTCAGTCTTCCCTTGCCTATCAAGCATCAAATGTTCATGAAGTTGCAAAATGTTTACCTTATTATTAATTAACAGGTTGAAATACAACAGCTTGTTTCGCTCTTACATTTCTGTAGTAGATGTGGAACGTTTTAACTAGAGTCCTTTTTGTGGGTGGGTAAGGAATGTCAAGGGACTACAGTGGCTTAGTGGCTAAGAGTATGAACTTGACACCTGGAAGGTGGGTAGGTCAGCAGTGCGAGACCCAAGTGCTGCACGATGGAATGAGCTCCCATCTCTGTCCCGGCTCCCGCCAACCTAGCAGTTCAAAAACAAACTGCAAGTAGATAAATAGGTACCACTTCCAACGGGAAAGGTGACAGAGTTCCATGTTTAGTCATGCCTGTCGCATGTCCACGGAAACGTCTGCACTGATTCCTAGAGTCTGATATGACTGGCTTTTGAACAAGGGTGACCTCTGCCTTACACCTGAGGGAACATCATGGAAACAATATATGTCCCCAAAAGCCAACCATGCCCTGCACACATTGGATGCATACCAATTACAGCAGTACTTTGTATCCAACAAGGATCATCTAGAACTGGAGTGCCCAAACTATGGCCTGGATCTGGCCTGCACCACCTTCGTTCCCAGAAGCGGAAGAAAAACATCCATACAGGTGTTCTACTTCTACTTCTGGGAGTGATGAGGGTGGCGAGGGGCAGATGAATTGGTGTCAGGGGCCACTTCCAGCCCCCAGGCCGTACTTTGGGCATCCCTGAACCACGTGACTGGCCCATGGCCTGAAAAGTTTGGGCACCGCTGATCTAGAATGTTTGGAATAAATATTTTGTTCAGTAACTAGGTAGTCACCATGAGGGACTGCAGTGGCTCAAGTCACTAAGACGCTGACTGGGAGACGGAAGGTCAGCAGTTCGATTCCCGAGTACTGCAGGACAGAATGAGCTCCCGTCTCTGTCCCAGCTCTTGCCAACCTAGCAGTTCGAAAGCAAGAAATTGCAAGTAGATAAATAGGGACCACTTTGTTGGGAAGGTAACAGCGTTTTTATTTATTTATTTATTTATTGAATTTATTACCCCGCCCCACTCGGGAGAACCCGACTCTGGGCGGCTTACATCGTCATAAAACAGAGGTAAAAGATAAAAACATATAAAATCATGAAGTTTAAAAGATTATCTAAAATTATTTGAAGTAAAAACAGTGCAAACTACACGCCAGTATCCTCCATGCGCTCCGGTGTCTAGTCATGCCTGCCACATGACCACGGAAAACGTCTGCAGAAGCAGACAGTGCTGGCTCTTCGGCTTAGAAACAGATGAGCACTGACCCCTAGAGTCAGATACGACTGGCTTTCGAGCAAGGGAAACCTTTACCTTTAACTAGGTAATCAAAGCAACTTTCACTGTCACAGTGGATAAAATTTCAATCTCAACAAATATCTGTGATAGACCTGATAAGTTTATTTGAACAACACAACCGACCCCCCCTCCCCCGGTAACAGAATTACCATTTTTTTCCATGAAGGGCTCATGCTCTTTTATTTAACGTTGCCTTTTATGGGGTTAAATTTCTTTCAATTAATCTGTTTACATACTCGATATCCAGATACAGAGGTTCAATGCAGTGGATTTAATGGAAACCTTAGTTGCAACATTAGAAATTTCTCAACATAAAACAATTTGTAAAGTTAAGAGAGTGCCATAGTGTCAAATTTACACACTTCAATCCAGGTATACAAAGCAGCATTAAACAGCAGCACGAGTGCCCATATTCGGGCAACAGTGTTTTATAGTGCAATTGTTTTCAGAGGAAAACATAACTCTCCAAAGGCCACTTTTCCCCCTGCCATGTCAACACATTTGAAAGGAGGAGACAGGTAATTTTGACCTGTTAAAAGTCAACTTTTTGCAAGTAGCTTTTCCAGAGAGGCACATCTTTGTTAAGTTCATCGTTAAATTTGGAAGGACGAAAAAAAATTATTCAGAGACGCTACTTATTAAACTCACACATTCCAGGTAGTTCTTACTGTTCACACTCCAGAGTTTAAAATCTTCAGTATAGTGAATATAAAATTTCCACATGGAAATATTTACTGCAACAGCTGCTCCAAACACAAAAGTTGAGATCCCATCTTAAAATACTGAAGCCCTTGTTGAAGAGTCGTATCAGAAACCTCGTTTCCGATATAGTTGTCACAGGTTCTATAAAACACTTAAAACACCTGTTGCAAAAAGGAAAAAAAAAAAGATGACTTTTTGCCTTGTTAAAAAAATACTCCAGCATGACAAAGTGGGGGATTTGTTAAAAAGTTAGGCAAAAACTTCAAGCCTACAAAACATTCACATTTTGCAAATGTGCTTGGCAAACTCAGACAAGAGTTAATAAGCAATTTTCTGTAGGACGCCAAGTTATTTGTACCAGTTTACTGCACCTTACAATTCCTGAAGTCATGGCTGCTTGGTAGAACACATAAATAGCTTTTAACAAACAAGTGTGCTAGCAAACTGGCAACAAAACATACAGCAGTCACTAGATCTCCGTTAAGTCCTACAGGCTAGGCTGGCTCATGGCAAACACCTCCAGACCTGAAGCTAAACACCAGAAATAGACATCCCACCGCTCTGAACGTCAAGAATAGACCATCCATCCCACTGCTCTGAGCTGAAAGAGTCACTTTGGGGGTCCAAGTTTTTTAAGGTTCCAAAACAAATGTGAAAGAACCTTAAATGGCATTTCCGTTCCAAGAGTATAAAAGCCAAGGGTGTGGAACGTGTGGTTCTTTGGGTCCCTCTTTGATGATGGCTAGTTCAGCAACATCTGGAGATAAGACACATTCCCCACCTGTGTACTGAACTTCCCTGAGGGAGAAAAACACATGGAAGAAGCCAATTATAAGATCTAGTCCAGGGGTGTCCAAACTATGGCCCGGGGGCAGGATTTGGCCCCTGACACCAATTCATCTGGCCCATAAAGCCCTCGTCGCTCCTGGAGGCAGAAAACACATCTGTACGGGTGCATTTTATATCCGCTTCCAGGAACGACGAGGGCTTCGTGGGCCGGATGAATTGGTGTCGGGGTCTAGATCCAGCCTCTGGGCCCTAGTGGAATCTGGGCCACAGCCCAAAAAGTTTGAGCACCCCTGATCTAGTCTAACCAGCTGGGGCCCCTACTCAAGTCATCTCAAGGAACCTGCAGAACTATACCGAATGCACAAGCCCAGGATGTTCAATGTAACCCCTGAAATGTGCCAAGTTAAAATTCCTTGGGAAAGGATTTATTCAGCAGTTCCATGTATTCTTCCTTGTTCAAACACTAGTGCAGGTATTTCCTACCTTTTAAAGTCAGGGCGGGGTCACACTCCCTTAGACGAGGGGTCCAGACTGTTGGTTCCCCCCCCCCAGCATTTACGACTGTCGTAAACATGTTTACGACAGCTGTAAACGAGTCCGTGGTCGATTCCAGCGGTGGCTGGAGGGCAGGGGCCAGATTATTTGGTGCCACTGGCTGGATCTGGCCCATGACCTGTAGGTTGCCTACTCCTGGCACTAGCATATCTACTGGCTTTCCCTGATGTTACAGATTATCAGGTGAGGCTGCCAACTGGGAAATGTTTAGCCTGTACCAGGAAAGTGTTTATATGCAGTAATACCTCGGATAACGCTAAGACTTGGTTCCACAAGTCTTGGTGTTATCCGATTTTTAGTGTTATCCGATCCATGTTAAAATCCTATGGGATAGATCGGATGTTAAAGCTCCATAGAGATACATTGTAACCGCACAGGCTTTAGCGGTTGTTATCTGATCCATCCCATAGGACCTTAACGTTATTCGATCCAATTCTCCTCCCCAGATTACTTAATGTTATGCGATTTTAGCGTTATCTGATCCAATCGTTATCCGGTGTTTTACTGCACTGCAAAGGTCTTGCACAGAAGGCATTCCCAGCCACAAAAATTTCACACATAGAAGTACCAACACAATCTCTCTATGCATGTTTGGCAACAAATTTTGCAAGTCTCGCTGAAATACACAGCTATGAAGTTCTATGAACTAAAACCGGGGTTCCCAACCATTTCACGTGCCCCTACCCCACCCCTCCAAGGGCATTTGTAAAACAAAACAGCCCCTCCTTTGAAGCTGTTGGAACAAAATGACTGCCTTCATCGTGCAGGCAGTGCAAAATGTCCATCCGGCCCTTGAAATTGACTGAGAGTGTGACCCGCCCCCCGGCTTGAAAACGTTAGGAACCTCTGGACTAAAATGTTTAACTTTATTAGCTAAGAATTATATAATAAAATTGGAGCACACGTCATCTTCTAAATACTTTTGCTACGGTAAGGGGGAAAAAAGCATGTAAGGGATTTGTTTAATACAGTAAAACACCGGATAACGCTAAAACTTGGTTCTACAAGTCTTGGTGTTATCCGATTTTTAGTGTTATCCAATCCATGTTAAAATCTTATGGGATGGATCGGATAACGTTAAAGCTCCATAGAGATACATTGTAACCGCACAGGCTTTAGCGGTTGTTATCCGATCCATCCCATAGGACCTTAACGTTATTCAATCCAATTCTCCTCCCCAGATTACTTAACGTGATGCAATTTTAGCGTTATCCGATCCAATCATTATCTGGTGTTTTACTGTACAATCACATTTTTTATTCTGTATCAATGGGTGCAATGTCAAATCTTGCTGTGCCAATTGGGAGTTGATTTATAGAAACCAGAGGACGCTTGGCTGATGTTATAAACTGATATTAAACAGCTGCACAGCTTCCGAAAGGAAAATATGGGACACAAACAAGAAGAGGAGAAGGCTATTATGAGAACGGTCTTGAAAAATATGCAATGGTCTTGAAAAAAATATTTTAAATAACAATTTTAGTAATACTGGCCATCATGCAAATAGAGATGTGTAGTTCTAAACATTTAGTTCATTTGATTCAGTCCCCTAATACATTCTTACTTCCAGGCAACGAATTAAAGTGCTTCCGGGGGGGGGGGGCATTCTGGTTTGGAAGGGTCCACACATTTAACATAAAGGTTTAGACCAGTCTGAATGCTCATATTTTCTCAATTTGCACATCAGATGAGAACCACCAGCAAAGGCTGAAAGAAGTCCAAAAGAGGTCAGACTAAATTAATCAAAAAACCTAATCCCATCAACACCATTACCCTGTTTCCTTCTTCCTAATGGGAACCAGAACACCACTAATGAAATAATCCTAGAACTGCACAGCTGGAAGGGGCTCAATAGACCCATGATGGCCAACATTGGCACTGCAGCTGGTCTTGGGCTTCAATTCCCAGAAGCCAAAGTCCCTGTGAATTCACAGGGACTTGAGTTTCTGGGAATTGAAGCCCAAGACCAGCTGGAGTGCCAAGGTTCGCCATCACTGCAACAAACCATTGAGTCCATCCCATCAAGGAGGCACAGGGAAGAATTAGACTCTGGCTCTGCAGTTGTACCACCATAAAATTACATCACATAAAAAGGACAGGCAAAGCTTTTAAAAGGCCATTGCTCTGGTGTTCTCACTACAATCTTGGTTAATTCCTCTGCAAGGGTCACTTCCACGTATACACTAAAGACGTCGCCTCATCTAACGTACTAATAAGGTGCTTCTCATTCAGGCAGAGATTAGAAAACATTTAAAAAATCCATTACGTAGCTTGGCTTTCCTGTTCTAACAACTGCCAGGCTTGCATATTAACCCAAACTGTTTGAAATTGTTAAAAATAGAAGGAAATTAATGGGAAACAGAATTCTTTATTTCAAATAAAAATGCATGCTACAGTCATCTTCACCACTTTCCCTTCTGCAGATTCATAGCTCACTGCACACATTTCTGCTTCTGCTTAGTTTCACATGGCACTTAGTTTTCAATTCAGTCAAGATTTTCTAAGGTCTTCTTTAACACAGATGCTTTTTCTTGTAATTCTGGCCTGCTGTCCAGAGTCAGGGCTGTCAATGAACCAAGGAGATGGTCTCTGCTTTCTGTGCTCAAGCTTTCCCACTGTTTAGACTCTGCGTAAAAGAAATGAACAAACAGCCACTGTTACTGTTATGTTTTTGGTTTACTTTCCTGTCATTAATCAATGTTCTAAGTGTCATACAATCAATTAAATCCATCATTAAATTACTGGTTAAGACATGATTTAAACAGACATTATGGACTACAAAGTAGTCAGAGGCCAGCAAAATACTCTTGAGAACCCTCTGGTAACCTTTAGGTACATGAGAAAATTCAACAAGACCGCTCTAGATCAGGGATTCTCAACCTTTTAAAGCTGGGGGCTGAATCATGCCCCCTCAAACTGTTTGCCAGCTGGACTGGTTTCCCCCCTCGTTGGTAGTGGCAGGACCACCTTGAGCCCCCACCATTCCCCGCACACCGCAGCTGCTGCCACCAACGCTCCCCCACACGCCACCAGTCTGGCCTGCCCATGTCGTCCCCCCATGTCGTCACTTCCCCCCATGTCGTCACTGCCACCAACACTTGCCCACACAAACTGCCACCACAAACACTCCCCCCCCCCCAAGCTGCTGATGCTGGTTTCCCTGCTTACAGGCCTGCCATGGGTGAAGGAGGGGTCCTGCCTGTCCAAATAAAACTGACAATCATGTTTTTTTAGAAACATGCAGTATGTAGTCAAACTCCATCGGATTCTTTAATCATTTAGATTCACTGTTGATCAAATGTTCCCAAGTCTAGAAACTTACCTTCAAGTTTTGTGAGCAGCACTTCTATCACTGAGAGGGCTTCAGTTCTTATGGAGGTATAGCTTCTATTTTCTAAAGGAATAAAAGAGATTATTTCCAGAGGAGTAGAATTCACCTGCCATACATGTAGCTTTATGCCAGCTGTGCTATCCTAAAGGCTGCCTATATCTTTTTGACAGTTCATAGGATTTAAGAAATTTCCCCCCATCTTAATTCTGGCAGGTACATCTTTTCGCCTCCTTCAAATAATATTAAAACATCTTTGCCAGGAATAATCATGCCTTTGAAAGATTCAGTTGTGGAGAAAAAGGAAGACCTTCACAATCATTTATATGATTTCTGAGGTCCACTTCTTTCAGCCCTCTCCACCATCGGTTTAAGGCGGTGATGATCAACCTTGGCACTCCAGGTGTTCTCGGACTTCAACTCCCAGAAGCCCAAGTCAACATACCTGCTGATCAGGGCTTCTGGGAATTGAAGTTTGAGAACACCTAGAGTGCCAAGGATGGCCATCACTGGCTTAAGACATGGGCAATCAACTCTGAGGGCTAATTCTGTCAATGGGATATATAGATAACGTCGGGGGGGGGGGGAGGTGGAAGAAAAAGAAGAGGAGTAGGAAGATACCAGTGTAAGATACCAGGAGATACCAGAGGGCAGTTAGGGTCTGGATGGGGGACAACGGATTACAGCTGAATCCGGGCAAGACTGAGTGGCTGTGGGTGAGGGGACCTCATAAGGAGTTACCACCACTGGTTTGGGATGGGGCATCGTTGTCCCAATCCGACCCAGTGCACAACCTGGGAGTTCTCCTGGACTCGTGGCTCCTGCTCCAGGAGGTTACGGCCGTGGCCAGGAAGGCCTTTGGGCAAGTGAGTGTTATTAATCAATTGAGACCACTCCTGGTCCGGGAGGCCCTGCTCACGGTCACCTATGCCCTAGTCACCTCCTGTTTGGACTATTGTAATGCGCTTTACATGGGGCTGCCCTTGATGACCATCTGGAGACTGCAGTTGGTCCAGAATGTGGTGGCCTGCACAGTGGTGGGGTGTACAGTGCCTCGCCACTGCTGCAGGAGCTGCACCAGCTGCCTATATGTCTCCGGATGCAATTCAAGGTCCTGGCTGTCACCTTTAAAGCCTTTCATGGTAGTAAGAAAAGGATACCTCAGGGACTGCGTCGTCCTTAGGACATCGACCTGTCCCTCGAAAGCAAACCGAGAGGACACCCTTCAGGTACCATCCGTTGGGGAGGCTCCCCTCTGTAGCACAAGAAAAAGGGCCTTCTCATCTGTACCCCCCACACTATGGAACCTCCTCCTGGTAGAACTACACCTCCAGGCCCAGTTGCTACCATTTAGGAAAGAATTGAAGACATGGTTGGCAAAATGGGTCTGGGAGCCGGGATTGTCAACAATCTCCCCTTTCTGGCTCGCCTGAGGCTTTCCCCTTCCTGTAATTAATTTTTTAATGTTAAGGTTTTGTAGATTTTATATTTTTTTTAGATAGTAAATGGCACAGTAGGGGGTAATATTGCTATGTTTTTAAGGGTTTTTTAAATTGTCTTATATTGGTTTTAACTTGTGTACACCACCCAGAGTCCATTGGATAGGGTGGTATACAAATCTATTAAATTCATGTCAGAAATTATTCTGGGTTGAAATGATTTTTGCTGGAGAAACTCTGCTCAGAGGACGCCCGAATGAGGCTCCATTCATGTCCCCAAGATCTTTCCCCACCAAAGTGGTCTCTATTTATCAACTTGCAGTTTCTTGCTTTCAAACTGGTAGGTTGGTAGGAGCTGGGACAGAAACAGGTGCTCAAGCCGTCATGCCGTACCCGGGTCTAGAACTGCTGACTTGCTGCTAACAAGGGCAGCTTCTGAACCACTGAGCCACTTGGGAGATACCAGTGAAAAGATAGTTACCTAGAGAATGGGTAATAGAGGAACAGGTTTCTGACAGTAGTCTTGACAAAGCCTCTGGGTCTGAGTATTCTGCTTCCAGCAACAGTAACCTATATTGTAAAAGAAAAGCAGTGTCACACTCATGCCAAAAAGGACCCCAGTGCTGCCCACTTCCTCCCTCTGATCATGCTCAGAGCGCCTGCTACCCTTTGAAGACTTCCACGCTGCCTTCTCAAGGACCCACAGTGCTGCTGCCCATCTGAACGCCAACACTCAGCCCAGTGTGACTCTTCTTCCATGCTGATGTCCTGCCCCATTACAATTATGTCTGAGCTTCCCTGCTTAAACTGCTCCTCACATCATGTCGGCCTTTCATGGGCTTTGCAAAAGACGAATATGACTGGGACAGAAGCATGAAGGCAGCCTTTTTCCAACACGACACCATCCATTTTATAACTGTGTGCCTCTCCCACCCAACAACTGTTTGTTGGTTCACTGTTACAAGCATTCCTGAACTTTTCAAAACAGGGTTTTCACCTCACTTTTGATCCTATCAGATCCTATCAATGCTTCCAGATTAGCAGTACAGTAATGCCCCGGATAACGATTGCATCGGATAACGCTAGAATCGGATAATGATGCAAGTTTTTTGGAAAAAAACTTGCATCGGATAATGATACTGGATGATGATTCTTAGTGTTATCCGAGGCAATGGTCTGCGGGTGTGGGGTGGTTTGGGTAGAACTAGAGACCCAATCACGTCTCTCTCTTTCCCCCTCCCTGTAGCTTAAATACAGGGAGGGAAAGAGAGACAAGCAGTTTTTCTCTCCCTGTAGTTTAACTACAGGGAAGAAAAAGATGCAATCGCTACAGGGAGAGAGAAATTGTGTCTCTTTCTCTCCCTGTATTTAAACTACAGGGAGGAGGAGAGACGTGATTGGGTCTCTAGAGAAGTTTAAATATAGGGAGGGAAAGAGACAAAAGCAGTCTCTGCGACTGCATTAGGGTCGGGGGAAAGGCATTGGCTTTAAAGGCATTGAAGAAAAGAGAGACCCGATCGGGTCTCTTTCTTTCCCTGCCTGCCATTAAAGCGGTTTGTCCCTGAAGTCAGGGCTTTTTTTTAGCGTTGTTCGATGCATGTCATAACGTTATCCGGGGTATTACTGTGCAACAGAAAACCATTGGAAGTGGCAAAAGACAAACCAACCCTCCTTTCTTCCAGTTTGGCACCACCAGTCTGGAAGATGAAAGGCATAGTCCACACTTGTTCAAGAAAGGCAGATGTGGACACAGCAGGGCACAGGACTGTGGCACAAAAGGACTCGGAACAGGATGCACTACCCAAGTACCGTACATCAAACACTACATAAAATAAATTAAGTACTGGAAATACTTAAATTTATTTTAATTTTTTTACTGCAGTTTTGAAAATTCAGTTACATAGTAACAAGCAGAAACACTAAATCAATTAAAAAGGTCAGAATACTTTATAGGAGTGGTTCCCAATGTAGGGCCTATGCCCCACCGGGGGGGGGGGGTAATTCCCAGAAGCCTAAGTCAGTCCATTGGCCAAAGGTATAAACACTGGTTTATAGATACAGCTCACATATGCAATTTTTACAGCCATTCAAGTTAAGAGCAAGCATGTACAGAGAGCGGTGTGTGTGTGTGGATGAAACTCGGTAACAGGCAATATTTAAACATTTTCCTCCCAGATAATGAGTCCTAGTTGTCCAGTTCTACCAACATCTCCATATTTTTAATGAAATGCAGAAAGCAAGATTCTCTTCACAATGGGCAAAGTCAGAACAAGATTAATGTATTATATTTTTTACACACCGGACCAGATCACGTGTTTGCAACAGGCACATCCTTACCAAGACAAACCCAAAGCAACTGTCACAGCTGCACAAATGTACAAAATTTCACCAGATAAGAACACAGAAGCAGCAGCAGTTCCGACAGCTACAATGCAATTACCCTTGAAAATAAGCTTTCATGGCCTGGAGCACTCCGAGCTGCACTTTCCACGTACTGAGTTTCAGCCGCTCACACATTAGGCTACACAGTTCTTGCCGGTAACAACCTGAAAAACAAATATTAAAAACATCCAATCTAAGAGGAGACATCAAAACTCTCTCAGTTTGTCCAACATCACCCCTCAAGAATTTAAAAATCAATGTGTTCATCAGAACTGGCACCCAAAAATAGTGATTCTAGAATCTAGGTTATAGGATGTCTGTCCTCCTTTGAGTCCTCGGCCTAGGGCAGGGGCCCATGGGCTGGATCCGGCCCCTGATGCCAATTCATTCGGCCTACTCCCAGAAATGGAAGTAAAACATACATAGGTGCGTTTTACTTCCACTTCCGGGAGCGACAAGGGTGTCGGGGGCCAGATCCGGCCCATGGGCCATAGTTTGGGCACCCCCCCAATTTAAGCAGAAAAAAATGGCAGCCTAAAATCTATCTCAAAACAGATTGCAAGGTGTGTTTTACTTCTGCTTCAGGGGGGGAAGAACCACGTGACTGGCCCATGGCCCATAAAGTTTGGACACCCTGGGCCTAGGCGACACACTTGCCATCTGTTTCTTCCAATGCTAAGAAACAACCCCTTCTTTGGCAGCACCATCCAGAATCCCAGGGACGATGGTAGAGGGATTCCAACAAAAGTAGGAAAAAAAATACAAAAAAATAAGGGTGGATAGGGTACTTTTGAGAATTATGAAGCCTAGTGACCAAACTGCTGTTCCAAGAAACTCTTGAACAAATGAGATGACAAACATTTTAATGTGTGTTAACTTAAGAAACTTCCAAAGAATGGGGTGCGGGTGGGGCAGTAGTAGTATATTTTACTGGTTTTAAAATTTAAATAATTTTCATTCCACTTATAGTATCAGCAGTCAAACCTGAACAAACCAGCAAAGATATAACCCTATTAAAAAAGTCGGTGGATATGTATGTGTGTGTGGGAGGAAGAGAAAAACTCTTTAAAAACAGATAGTTATAGGTTTTCAGAGTTCCTTTCTTTCTCTGATTTCCTGGGGATCTTTTGATTTGAATACAAAATGCCACTAGGTTTGGTGGATTAAACCTACATTGTGTTTCCGGATTTCTAGGCCATGCTTTGCCCAAACTCTCAAAGGCACAGAGAAGAGATTCCATCTGGAGTTCCTTTTCATTTTCATTCTCGTCATCATCACCATCATCCTCTTTCTGTGGGGAACCGGTTCCCAGGCTCTCTGGACAATTCTGCAAGACAATGCATGGTTCAGAAAAATAAGAGATTAGTTTTTATATTTCTCTTCCTAAAACTGTTCAGAAATTCCAGTTCATAGGCTGCTAGTATTGTTTTAATGAGAAAAAGAAATCACACAGGGCAATGTAATGCAAATCTATCATTAAAAAAGCCGCACATACACTACACTAAGCTGAGACAGTAAAGTTTCAGAAGCCTAGTAAAATGTTGGTGAAAAGATCTTAATTCCGTGGCAGAAAGTAGGCAAGTAATAAAAAGTGACAATTTGATGATTGCTTCCTGGTGTACTTTTCTAAACCTTTTAGAAAACAACTTTGCAACAATCATACTGAACAGTAATTACCAGCTAACACAGAGGTTCTCAATCTTTTCAAGTCCAGGGACTTGGTCACGCTCCTTCAGACAGTTGAGGGGGCCGGACTGGTCGCCCCCCTGCCATTTACAGCTGGTGTAAATGAGTCCGCAGTTGATTCTGCCGGCGACAGTGGGGGATGGAGTGAGGGTAGGGGCCAGATTATTTGGTGCCTTGGGCCAAATCCAGCCCGCCGGCCATAGGTTGAGAATCCCCGAGCTAACATGAAGATGAAGAGGTTGCAATGAAGCAAACCAGGGAAATGCATTCCGAGGACCAAATGCAGGCCCTCACAATTGCCTGGAAGATCCTCAAATGAATACAACCATCACAAAATTAGAGAAATGAAGCAAGCATATGCATATATACTTGCCCCTTGAATTGCGCCTCCAGGCAGAGTTGCTTTCCTTCAGGAGGGCCTTAAAAATGTGGTTATGCCAGCAGGTATGGGGTACAACTGGTACCACAAACTAGCCCTGCTGGCTTATTTAGCACTGCCCGGGGTTCTTATTTACTCCTGTCCAGATGTCCTTCTTTTTAAAAGGGGTTTGGGGAGGTTTCATGGATGTTTTTAGATAGTTTTATAGTATTTGGTTTTAATTGGTATCGAGTATGAGTTTTAGCTGATGTTGTGAGCCGCCTTGGGTCGCTCAGGCAAAAAAGGCGGTTACAGTAATACCTTGGATAACGCTAAGACTTGGTTCCACAAGTCTTGGTGTTATCTGATTTTTAGTGTTATCCAATCCATGTTAAAATCCTATGGGATGGATCGGATATTAAAGCTCCATAGAGATACATTGTAACCGCACAGGCTTTAGCGGTTGTTATCTGATCCATCCCATAGGACCTTAACGTTATTTGATCCAATTCTCCTCCCCAGATTACTTAACGTTATGCGATTTTAGCGTTATCCTAGGTAAACGTTATCCGAGGTATTACTGTAGATAAATCTAACAAACAAACAAATATAAGGACACAGGGAACAATTTTCAAAGGAGTAATATTAAACCCCAGCCCTTTTCATTGGTATCATACGAACAGGAGAAAGATGTACAGTCAAACCTCGCATAAAAAGCGTTTCGCTTAAAGAGTAACTCACTTAAAGAGCAGAATTTTCTCTGAATGTTCGCTTCGCTTAACAAATAAAACCAACCAAAAACTCGCTTAACAAATAAATTGGGGTTTGCAATTCCCCCCACAATTGGTCCCTTACAATGCTCGCTTAAAGAACAATCCCGTGGAATGCATTATGCTCTTTAAGCGAGGCACCACTGTATCTAAAATGAAGATGATGAATCTCTGGGCTCTTGGACCATGAAAGAAACCAGCATGCTCTGAGTAAGGCTAATGAACGCACTGAAGGTTGAAAGTGAAATCTAAGGCTTCCAATTTGATTTGCCTGCAGTTGCAGCCATGACTATTATCTAACATCTATTTCTAAAAAAGAGGGGGGAAATGAGAAAACAATACTCCTTAACCCTGTGACTCAGTTTAGATTTCTTATAAATGGACAAAAGACTTGGACCAGAATCCTACCAGCATACTGGTGAGGAATAGTGCATTGAAGAAGCTAACCAGAAAACCAGAAGATCACTAGCAAAATCTCACTTCTGCCATGAACTTTAGAGGCACTCTTCAAAGGCAAGGAGCACCTCTAAGACTCATTCCACCCACAGCTACAACACGGAAATAATAAAATTAATATCTCTTGCACATGTGATGTAAGTATTTCTGAGAATGTAAGTAAAGCATTCTACACACTCTACAACAGGGATTCTTAACCTGCGGCCCATGGGGCAAATGCAGCCCATAATATCATTTGATGTCTCCCCTCCCCCCCCCACCGCCTTCACCACACCCAAAAGTGTCATGTGGTGTAGGAAGGACAAAATGGCTGTCCGGCCCCCGAAGCTGTCCCCAAATTTAAAAGGTAGAGAACCCTGGCTCTACAGAAACACAATGTCATGGCATTATTACTGGTGCATTCTTTGTTGGTGTGTCGGGCCACATCAACAGCATTTCCTCTTGCCAACATAAGGTCCTCCTTAGTGCATGCTGAGGGCCATCGTGTGCCTTGTATCGTATGGGAGATAGTTTGGTTCTTCTCCACATTCACACAGGCTGTCCACATTCACACAGGCTGTCATCCACTTTCTCAGATTAGCTCTTGATCTTCCTACCCCGGCATGCAGTCTGTTCAAAGCTGTCCACACAGGCAATGGTTGTTCTTGGCCAGGCGGTAGAGAGTTGTGTGGCCTGCCCAGTTATCTGGTAGCTCTTGCTTGCCTTCCAAAGTTCTAGGGCACTTTGTGGGGGCTGGTTGTTGGGGGGTGGGAGAAGTTCTGGGGAAACTGAGAAGAAGCAAAGCTCACCTTCTTGATTATTGGAAAGATTACGTCTGTCAGCTCCTGGAATCGGTTTTCCTGTGTGGCTTTCAGCACATCAGCTGTGCACCGAAGAGCCACCATCTTGTACCTCAAGTTCTCTTTGCGGCACTCCTTGAGCATGGCTTGAAGGATGTCATCGATAGTGGGCTGGCCAGACACAGCAGTGTGCAGCTCCGCACTGAAAACAACCCAGGACAAGCAGTCAGGTGACATTTGCCCAATCTATCACTTTTCTTAAGCTTGGGCTGCCCAAAGTTTACTTATCCAATAATTTTATATGCCCTTTAGTGTCTTCCTATGATTTGCTAGGTTCTGTAGATATTTTATTGATTATCCAATTTGACTGTTGTTTTATATCTTACAAATGGCCCTGAGCTTTCTGGAAAAACACCTAATAATCAATCAATAACACGTAAGAAACTGGTCCTGTGTTCTTCTTTAATCTGGAAAAACCTCTAAAATTTGATTTACTATCTCTCTGCCCATTCCTTTAATGTAAACAAACTTCTACAGTTGGTGTAAACATCATCATACACAGCTAAAAAACAGTGATGGTGAACCTATGGCAGCGTGCCAGAGGGGGCATGCGTGGCATCACCCCAGCACAGAATTTGTCCCACCCCTCTGCCCAGCACCCCAATGGGAATGCTTCCTCCCTCAGCAGTTTGCCCCACCCCTCTGCCCAACAGCCCAATGGGAGCACTTCCTCCCTTTCCCCAGCACAGAATTCACCCCGCCCCTCTGCCCAGCAGACCAATGGGAGCGCTTCCTCCCTCTCCTCAGAACAAAGTTCAGACTGCCCCTGTCTCTAAAAGGTTTGCCATCACTGCTATATACACAATCTTCTAGCTACTAGTCATGCTTCCTGCCAGACCGCTTCCCCATTCCCAACATCTTATATACTTAATTTCAAGTGTCATTGCCTAGCAAAAACTCTACCATTCACGTGTGAGAAGTATTTGACATAAGACTGACAGTATAATTCTACCAGAACTGTAAAGACTCATGGAAAGAACATTTCCTGTGGCTTGAAAGATGGATGTCAGGGAGATATTTGTTCCTGAGCCCTCACAGTTCTAAGCGTATACTTGTTTATTCAACATAACTGATGATTGAAACAGGTTTTTTCTTATAAATTAGTGTGAAATATTCAGCTTTATTCATATACCTTGCCATTTACCCAGATTTTAATCTTCCCCATAACATCATACTTCTCAGCACCTTCTTCTCAGTCTCTTCTCCAAATATAACATCTATCCCAATCACTTCTTTTGATTAAATCTTACTCTATCATCGCTCTACAATCTCAGATTGGCATCTGCCACCATTAACTAGATATTGTCTTAATCGCCTCTGCAACAGAAACTTTCTGGAGGCTGCAGCGATACTTAAATAACATTCTTCCAATTTTTCTTTAGAACTAAAGGAAAATGTTTTACTCATTTTCACATTAAAAAGAAGTACTGATTGCACAATGAACATTTTGGAATCCAAAGACTGAAACTCTTTAGAAAATAATATTTTTTTTCCTTACCTGCATGAAGAAACAACACTGGCAATGGCTTTCAGTAACTCTTCCTACAAGTTGCATCACAAAAACAAAACACATAATTATAACATAATTATATATAATTCTTAACTAATTTTGATCTACTTGAAACTGTAAATTCTTGTATGTTCATTGATTTTTTTTTTAAAAAAAGGGAAAACACTACAGGCTATTAGTTTTAAGTGTTAATTATCAGTAGCCAGAATCCTATTCCTAGTGTACACCAGCAAAAACTAGACAGCATGTATCATAGCAATAAATTGTCACTAATTAAGAAGTCAACACCAGACCTTAATTAGCAGCAATTTACCGCTGTAATGTACTTTAACTTATTCCAGCATACATATAGGATTCTAGCCTGTGTTTCTTGAGGGGCAATGGACTCTCATTGCATGAGAAATACTGCCTCAATTAGGGAGACTTGAGAAATTCAGTCTTGTGAATTCCAATGCAAAGTTACTAGTGTACAAATCACAATTGTTTCATTTCAAACAACACTAATTAACAGAGGAATGAAACTGTGAAATCAGACCCATTAAATGGAGATGTACGTCATTGAGCACTTCAGAACAGTTTTAGCTATGTTCCAATTAAAGGACTTCAAAGCAAGAATAAAAACCAATATTGGCTAGACACAATCAACAAGTGCCTTGTCAATGAGTATCTATTTGGCCACCAAGATCTATATGATTTCCCTTAGTAAAGGTAAAGGTTGCCCTTGCTCAAAAGCCAGTCGTATCCAACTCTAGGGTTTAGTGCTCATCTTTGTTTATAGCCAAAGAGCCAGCATTGCCTGCATCTGCAAATGTTTTCATGGACATGTAGCAGGCATGCCTCAAACACTGGTGTGCACGGAACACTCTTTACCTTCCCACCAAAGTGGTCCCTATTTATCTAGTTGCAATGTCTTGCTTTCTAACTGCTAGGTGGGAAAGAACTAGGACAGAGACGGACGCTCACTCTATCGTGCAGTATTCAGGAATCGAGCTCCAACCTTCTACTCGTCAAGATCAGCATCTTAACCACTTCAGCTACTGCAGTCCCTTTACACAAGCTTAAATCATCAAGATGACTGTGGCCATTTGGGCCATTTGAAAGTCTGTTTCTGGACTACAGGAATCCATGATATAGTAAGAGTGTCTTTACCTTCCCTGTCCATGTTCTCCCAGAAAGGCCTTGCAAGAGAGCTGTGAGCACCAGGCCTAAGTGTGGAGGAACCAAGGAGCCAGTCTGCTTTGCTATAGATGCCATAGCAACTGCACCCTGGGCTTTGATCTTCCAAGACTGAGACTGCAGAGCTTTCTGGGTGATGGCAATCAGTTCCTCCATATAGAGTCTTATGCCACCAGAAGTACCTACATTCCAAAACAGACAGAAGCAGTTTTAAAAAAAAGACACACAGAGATAAACAAATTAAAGAAAAATACATTTAATGAGAATTAATTTCTTCTTCTGCTGTATCCAAATACAGTACTACCTCAAATAACGACTGCATCGGATAACGCTAGAATCGGATAATGATGCAAGTTTTTTGGAAAAATCTTGCATCGGATAACGAGTCTGGATAATGATTCTTTAGCGTTATCCAAGGCAATCATCTGGGGTGTGTGGATTGGGTAGAATATCTACCCAATCCACCCCCCCAGCGATCCATCGCTGCGGTTTGGGGGGTGGATTGGGTAACTCGATCCAACCCCCAACCGTAGCGATCGCTAAGAGTGCACTAGAGTCGGGGGGTGAGGCGCTCGCTCACGCACAAAAAGGCGTGCGAGCAAGCGCCTTCCCCCCCTGACTCTACTGCACTCTTAGCGATCGCTATGGTTGGTGGTTGGATTGGGCTACCCAATCCACCCCCCAACCGCAGCAATGACTTCAGGGACAAACCCTGCGGTTTGTCCCCGAAGTCAAGCTGACCCTAGGCTAGCAATCACTAGCCTAGGGTCAGTTTGACTTCAGGGACAAACCACCAATGCATACATCGGACAACGCTAAAAATCGGATGACGTCATGACTTATGGAACCAAGTGATAACATTATCCAAGGTTTGACTGTATAGGCTATCCTCATGGGGATCAGCCATGAAGACCATCCTAAGAACATGATGCAGTGGCCTTTCATCTGCCTTCCACATTGCAGTGTGACACCTGTACCACTGATCCAGTTCCGTGAGTCACTTTCTAGTCCTGAGCCCTTTTGGCACACAAAATCCCCATCAGCCCCAAGTGTTGAAGCTACTGCCCTCTATCAAGATGGATGTAAACTACTTGGGGACCATCACCCTTCCCTGTGGACTTTGCCATCCAAGGCCATTAGTCCTCAGGGTTGTCAGGTTAGTTAAACACCGCCTAACACTCAGCACTGAATTGCTGGTTTACTCTATTACCATAGCAAGATAACCATTAAATGAAGGAGATAATCTGGTAAATTATTTAACAGTTCAACTTCAGCAGAGGATAGACAAGGATGCTATTTCAGATTTCAAGAGAAGATATGCATTCCATTTCTACATCTCATGAGAATAACTTCAACCTGTACCATCTTACCAGGTACATTTTCTTCCCATACTTCTGTCCACAGGTTGCTATCTTCTTTCTCTCCTTTCTCTTCCTCAGAGACCTCATGCATGCCAAGGAAGGCCAGAGGCAAGACATATTTGGCTTGATTCTTCAGCACATCTGGGCTGTACCTCCCAATAGCATGAACAGTTAATGCACAGGCTGTTTTATAGACTTGCTCTGAAGTTAAAAAATAATAATAATCAGAGTTACCAGCACGTAGCCATTTAAAATCACTTTTCTGTGATATTCTCACAACCGTTCATGCAGACCAGACTCCACACCATGGAATCCACATACAGTAATACCTCGGATAATGCTAAGACTTGCTTCCACAAGTCTTAGTGTTATCCGATTTTTAGTGTTATCCGGCCCATGTTAAAATCCTATGGGATGGATCGGATAATGTTAAAGCTCCATAGAGATACATTGTAACCGCACAGGCTTTATCGGTTGTTATCCGATCCATCCCATAGGACCTTAACGTTATTCGATCCAATTCTCCTCCCCAGATTACTTAACGTTATGTGATTTTAGCGTTACCTGAGGTAAACGTTATCCGAGGTATTACTGTACTTGAATGACATGTGCCAATGAGATGTGGGTGCTGGTCTAGTGTCGCACAATATATTATCCAGCAATAGCCCTAAACAGCTCTTTCAAGAAAGATCTCAATCTAAAGTTTGTAAATAAAGAGAATTCCACCCCAGTGTGGTGTGGAATTTTTAGAGGTTTCAGGAATATTTCTTACCTAATTCTGAAACAATGAACCCTTGGCCAGATTTCAAAAGAAGCCAGTATGCTAGTGCTGGCTGGTAAGCAAAGAACTAAAGTCTCTGCTTTGTTTGGCTGTTCTTGTTTGCAAAGCACAGTATGAATTTTGGCTTAATGTAGCATCTGAGCACACCCAACGTCTCCTTTGGCTGGACTTCAATTTTGCTCAGACAGTCTGTTATTCTACTCCACTGAAGTTGGACTAGAACCAGGGTTCCTCAAACCTGGCTCTCCAGATGTTCTTGGACTTCAATTCCCAGAAACCCAGATCAGCAGGTGGGCCGATTTGGTAACTGAAGTTCAAGAACACCTGGAGAGCCATGTTTGATGAACCCTGCACTAGATAAAGAGTTTGACAGCAATAACAATTATACCTCTATATCGCCCCATAGCATTTTGTACACACTCTGGTGGTAGCATTTTGCCCAAAATATGCTGGGTATTCATTTTACTGACCTTGGAAGGAGGGAAGGTGGACTCGACCTGGACCACCATCAGTATTGAACTCATAACATTTTGATTGCAGTATAGCAGTTTAACCACTGTGCCACCAGAGCTCCTACTATAGTAGTACCTCACTTTACGAATTTAACGCGTTCCATAGGACATTTTATAGTGTGAAAAATTTGTAAAATGAAATGCAGTTTACCATAGGAATGCATTTAAAATCGTGTGTGGGGAAAATTGTAAAGCGAAACACAGTTTCTTATAGGAATGCATTGAAAACCAATTAATCCATTTCAAAAAATGTAAACCAAGTCATTATTGTCAATGGATTTTCATTTGTAAAGTGAAAATTATGTTAACTGAAGCGTTCATAGACTGAGGTACCACTGTATTACTTCCACTACTGGCCTAAAAGATTTCTGGAACCAGGTTCCCATGGATCCAAACGCAACTCTCAAATCTACTGAGGTGGACTGGTTTTTCCAAATGGATTTCTGAACTGAGGCGTACCAAGTTACACAAGAAAAGCAAGCTGTCACATAGCATTACCTCTGAGTATGGATGCATAACGTACCATTTCTCCCTCTCTCTCTCTCTCCACCCCCATTTACTGAGATTATTCCATGGGAGGAATAAAGGTATTTTCAGATAAGACACCAGCCCTGACAAATGCTCAATGAGTCTGTTTGAGGAATGCACATCTCAAATCTTCTATGTCACATTCTAAGATGATTTCAAATGTGTTGAAAGCAACACCAATAGGACAATTATGCCACAGTAGAAACTATATGACAAGTAGACATTATTTTTTTAAATATCTGATGAAAACCATTCTCTATTATCTTCAGAGTATGCTGGAAGATAATAAATGACATTCAGCAATTCACACACAGACCCCTTTTATATTTGTTATAGTATTTATTTATTTTTGCACAAAATGTCAAGTTCTCTCTCACGCATTCTCTTTCTCTCTCACACACACACACGCAAACGCACATACCTTCCTTCTCCATGTACCAGTTATTCAGTTTCTGTAGCAGTTTGTCAGTACTACTATCCCGTGAGGTCTGAAGAAATGTAAAAAAAGACCAAATCATTTCAGACACACAGAAACACAAAACCAAATGCAAAAAAGGAGTGGCCTGAAAGTAGCAACTCACCCGAACGAGATGTCCCATGGCAAATGCATACGATTTCTGCACCACACTATTGCGATCAGTTAGACCACTGAGCAGAGCACTCATGAGTTTGCCTGTGTGTGAAAAAGTATGTTCAGGCCTTGCTAACTAATTAGTTTTTTATTTGGAAAAGCAACATACGGTGTTCCAGAACTACACATTAAACCAGGGTTTCTCAATCTACGGCCCATGGTCTGGATCCGGCCTGTGGCACCAAATAATCCGGCCCCGACCTCACTCCAGCTGCCCCACTCGGACTCATTTACTGCTGTCATAAACACATTTACAACCGCTGTAAATGAGTCTGTGGTCGTCGTCAACATCTTTACTACAGCCGTAAATGGTTTCTCCTTAATTTTAAGGAAGGTACATTAAAGATGTTTGAAATAATAAATATACTATTGATATAATAAATATACTAATTATATAATAAATATATCATTCAATGATATCCACTATCTAATTGATATACATATTCATGTATATTGTACAATCAAACTTCGCATAAAGAGCACCTCGCTTAATGAGTAACTCGCTTAAAGAGCAGAATTTTCTCTGAATGTTCACTTCGCTTAACAAATAAAACCAACCAAAAACTCGCTTAACAAATAAATCGGGGGTCACAACCTTCCCCCCCCCCCTGTAGAAGTCATAATCGGTCACTTACAATGGTGTTTTGCTTAAAGAGCAAACTCGCTTGAAGAGCAATCCTGTGGAATGCATTATGCTCTTTAAGCAAGGTACCGCTGTAAATTTCTCTAAAACAGGAGTCTTCAACCTTTAGTTTGGGGAACTTCAATTCCCAGAAGTCTAAGTCAGTACATTGGCTGATCAGTGCTTTGAGGAATTGACTTAGGCTTCTGGGAACTGAAGTTAAAAAACCAAAGGATGGGAACTCATGCTCTAAAAGACACTTTATATATCACATTCTTACAAAAGCAAACACTCTTTGAACGTACCTGAATACGGAGTCAAGTCTTGGGGACACTGAGTGGTTAGTGAAACAATTACACTAGCACAACCTCCCTGTAAAAAAAATGAAAGAAGAAATCCAGTTTTCACTTACTACATTCTGTGAGGTTCAGGCTTGTGGAATCTATGCACATTTACTCATAAAGAAGTTCCACTGAATAAAGTAAAAATTTACTTTGATGTAAATGTGCACCAAATCAAGTTGCAATCACCAAGAATCCTGACAATATAAGATCCGCAATTAACATGTTTCATTAGTGCTGGTTGTTGTAGTTTCTGTAACGACTTTGCATGTTTGAAATCGCAAAGAATATGTTCAAGAGTTTGGACTAGGCTCATGTGAGTCACACGTATGCCTTTCCTAGCTCTATGAACCTCGCAATCACTTCCCCACATTTTAACTCACTGGACAAACCACACTCCTTTCCCAGATTGCCTACTCAGACCTACAGACACTAAATCTATTTTGTTGGCTGTGCTCGTCGTTACCATCACTCATGCAGATCACACTTGCTGGAAATACATGCGTACCTTTGTGCCAAGGCCCATTCCACTCCTAGTCAGTTCACAGAGCCTAGGAACCAGCTCGCCAAGGACAGACACATCCAAATATTGTAAGCACTGCATAGAAAGAAAAAAAGTTGAAAAATCAGAAGACTTACAGCAGGGGTTGGCAACCTACGGCCCACGGCACCAAATAATCTGGCCTCTGCCCTCACTCCAAATGATGCAGGAAGCGGCCGCTGCCACCACGTTTACAACAGCAGGTGGGTGTGTTTACGGCAGGGGACACCAGCCCCCTCAGCTGTCTTAGGGACCTAGAGAAGGGTAGATCCCTGATCCATGGCAGCAGTAGAGGAAGAATGTGCTTTACAAGGGAGAAGAAGCACAAGTGCAGGATTTAACCCATCTTCTGCTACTCACTGGACAGATCTTTTCTCTCTTCCTCAATAAACCTACATCCAGAATCTTGCCTGGGGGGCAATTTGATTTTTAAGAGAATGAGTTAGACCAAGTTAATGGCCTTTTAGGCTTCTTCCATGGGAATAGGAATTCACTTTTTGAATAATAAAAATTATATGTCATGGATGAGGGGCATCAGGATTCTAGAGATTTTTAGGTGGGGCATGGCCAAAAAAAAAAAAAAGGTTGGGAACCTCCGATTTAAAGAGTTGTTTTGCTAGTGCCATCCCTACTCCCACCCTGTGAGTCTCCAAGACTGAAAAGGGATTTGAATCCAGGTCTTCTAAGACCAGTCTATCTACTACATTTCACCAGGTATCTGCTACAGTCTTTCCAAAATTATCAAATACACAATGTCTTGATCATACTTAAGGTGATAACATGAGTGACAGGCCATTGCTCAATGAGAATGTCATACTTTCTACACCAAAGGTTCAGTTCCCTTAATCTCTACTTAAAATAATATCGGGCTGCAAAAGACATTAAGTAGATGCCCCAGCATGCTTTCAATGGAAGTAAAAAACACCAGGATGGATGAACTAATGCTGCATTACATAAAGCAACTTCAATCGCTAAAACAGTGCTTGTGTGTCCATTATAGTCTGTCCATTGTTTTTAAAGAAGGCCATTATCATCACATTAACCATTTGGAAAAGGAAAGAGATTAGCTAAGGTTGAACTGTAGCATGCTGATGGGACGAGCAAGTGATTTACTAGCCTAATACAAGCCCAGAAGTTACAGGGACAGCCAGGGCAGGTTAGCTGGTCATGGAAAAGTTGGACTGTTGAGATGTCACATCCTTGCTTTCTCCTTTCTCTCCCCCTTCCTGCATCCTTCAATCATTATATTTCAAATGGTTGACCTCCTTGTTTGACAGTGTTTAGCCAGACATTTAGGTTTTGAGTGAGTTTCCCAACTGTCGTGTCAAGATTAATTTTTTAGTGATCTACAGTCAAACCTCGCATAAAGAGCATAAAGAGTAACTCGCTTAAAGAGCAGAATTTTCTCTGAATGTTCGCTTCGCTTAACAAATAAAACCAATCAAAAACTCGCTTAACAAATAAATCAGGGTTCGCAATCCCACCCATAACTGGTCACTTACAATGGTGAACTTTAACACTGAGTATTCTTTGGAGATAAAATGAACAAAGCTTCTTTCATGACATTGACAGATAATTCAAGTTTCTGCTGTACACACACAACTCCCCCACCCCCGCCACATACAAAAACCCCCATTTAAATTAAGCTACCCACCATGTTGATAGTTTCCATCATGGGGGAGGATTTAGCAGCACTTAGTCTTGCAGCATCCATTGCATCCTAAAGGACAGGGGAAAATAAACACGGGTGCAATCAGAATTTGGAGTTCAAAAGGCATCAGCAGAAGCAGTGTGTGGGCTAGAAAACATATAGCCCTTTTGCAAATTGTACTTCACTTTGACTGGATTTTGGCAACAAAAAAATCTTTACAATTAAAGGCATATGCATTGTGTGTACCTTATTTTAAAGAATTATGCTGTCTGACTTTTTTTTTAAAAAAAATAATTTTACCACTATTGTTCTACTGAAATCTGGCAGCATGGCAATCAATCATGGGGTGGGGGTGGCAAACTGTATTCTCCCTCCAAATGCCACCAATCCTAATGGATGTGGGCACTTCGAGTAAAAAAGTATTATTGTGAGTGCCTGAAGGTTGTTGTTGTCAACTGCAACTCGTATTCGAGAATGCATGTTTTCCTGAACATGGAAAAATGTCGTGGGCGTGAATTTGTTTAAGGTAGATCTCAGCATGTCATGAAGTGACTCACACACCACACCATAGACAAGGTAACATCTCATGATTAGTGAGAGGAGAAAAATTAATGAGCCTTGTGTCCTATTTTACCAGAATAAAACAATGTACTGTATTTGTTTAGTTAAGGTGGAGTTTTTTTTAATCCTTTCCAGTTCAAACTATTTTAAAAATTAAAACTATGTAATGTTCAATTTTCATAATGGATTTTATCAATATACTGTCTCACTCAACACACAAACATTGATGTGTTTGTACATGTGTGTGCGCACACACGTGCACATGCATGCACACATACACACAGTGGAACCTCAGTTAACAAATGGCTTGGTTAGCATAAAAATTGCATAACAAAAGGAAATCCACAGAAAACAGTGGCTCGGTTTGAGGATTTCCCCCCCAAAAATGGATTAATTGGTTTTCAATGCATTCCTGTGGGAAACCACATTCTGGTTAACATGTTTTGGTTTTCAGTGCATTCCTATGGGAAATTCGGTTTAAGTAATTTTTGCTTTAAGAAACATCCCAGGAAATGCATTAATTTTGTTAACCGAGGATTTACTGTATAGCTATACATCCTTCAACCTGCTTTTCCAGCCAATGGCATTACCTTCTCTTGGTCTGTCGCACGCAGGCTCAAGTAGTTGAGTACCTGGGGCTCCAGCACACTGAGCGACTCCAACAAAGCCGGGATGAGTTTGGGCGCATGTGGTTTCAGCATGGCCCCAGCGCTTTTGCTGATCTTCACCAGTGTATTAATGCTATAGATAAACGATGAAGTAAAATGCAACTTGATCCCTTCAGTGACTCTGAATTACATTTTAAACTCAAAAAGTAAAATCTTCTTGATGTGCAGCAATCCACTCATTTACAGGATGAGATCATATAAAAACCCACCTTGCTGGATAAAATAAGCCCATCTAAAAAGTAAGAGCACTGCTAAATCCCAGGACAAATGAGAAGCATGGGTCAGACACATGCATGTAAGTGTAGGGGTTCCAACCAGTTTTACAGTCACCTAAAGAAAGCCTCCTTCCAACCCTCCTTCACTGCTGCCATTGTCAATGCTTCCTTCTTTTGAGAATGCCAGACTCCTTACTGAGAGAAGAGTAGGATTGTTGTCCCTATGCCTAAGGGGAATTCAAAGAAGCTTCTCTAATGTGACTCTAGTGTAACACATGAAGCCTGTTTGAGTGTGTTGAAAATTAAAAAATGGTTGAAACTGTGTTAAGTTGCACAGAAGGGTGAATAATTTAGCTAAAGGGGAAAGTACACGTAGAGTTGTTTGGGACGTTCTTACCAACAGGTGCAAGGAAGCCTTGAGAATGTTGTCTGCAATGGTTGGAGAAACTGTAAACAAAAGTCTGTTGAACGTATTATGGGAAAATGGAGTTGTCATGCTACATAGAATGCTCTGGTTAATTTTGATAAGATGGGTAATGAGTCACAGTTTACACTGTTTCATGGGTTTTAGAGTAGAAAGAAGTCAGAGTTGGCTTTCTTCGGAAAGGATAGACATGTAAATTGGCTAGATTAGGGGAATGGATTAGGAATCTATGCAACATGATTACTTAGTTTAGACTTTGTTATTTTCTTAGGTGGGGAAAACCTGATGATTTGTTCTAATATGTTTTGATCAGTTATTTTTATTCAAATCTATTTTTAATATGGAACTTTGCACCTTTGAAGATCTTTACATTTTTTTACTATTCTATATTTTTAATAAATGAAATAATTCTACAGCAAGTGTTCTTTTTGAAGACTTGGAGTGGTTTTGAGTTTTGCCAAAATAGTGTACCTTTTGAGTAATTAGGCCTGTGCTACCACAATTTTTGTATCTCTCATTCAGAGGTGACTTAATGCAAACTCAATAGGGGCTGACAGCTTAACTCAGCCAAGTTGAAGCCTAAGACACACTTCCCAAGTCCTGATTGTTTACACACTTTGGGCAGGTTAAGTTTTAACACCCAGGTAAAGTGGTAAACAGTGAGTGAGTCAGGGCAGAGGGTTCTGTTTTAGCAGGGTGAGGTGGTTTTAACAGAACCTGAATTGTATCCTTACATGGTGACAATGGTGGGATTTTCGATCTCAGAAGTGCACCTTGGGATTTCTTTGAAGGAATTTGTGCACACTCAACCCCTGAGTTTGGTTCCTGAAAGTAACCAGACCTTCACGCAACAAAGAAGATTTTGGCTTACATCTAGTAGCTGTTGGAAACCCAGAGACATCCCAACAACTGCTATGATTCACAGTCATACAGAGACATCTTATCATCCACAGACTTCTAAGCCAATGAGCTATACATTACTGTCCTAGGTCAATGTAATTTATTCAAAGCAAAAGCAACTGTTTCTGTGATCACAGGTAGGAATATATGCAAGCCAAAAGTAAGACTTCTGATTGAGTATGTTCTAAGAGATTAAATTCAGAATGCTGGGGAGACAGAAACAGTAACATGAAACACACCTAAGTGTCCGCACTTCCTTCAATGTATTCATCATTCCTTTATCAAGAAGGCATGGCAACAGTATAGCAATTGTTCTCTGGCCTATTGCTCCTTTAGATGGATCACACATCTTCACACACACCTGGAAATAAAAAGGAAAAAAAAATTCAGCTAACCTCTTAAATGAAAATTTGTCTCATATACTGTATATGCAGGAGAACTCCTCCGAATTATGAGCTCCCTGACTCAAACCAAGAGATAAAATTGGGCTGAAGGTCAATAGAATAATCACAAAAATGTACCTTACTTAATGTTTTCAGGGCTAACTCTGCTGCCTTTCGTACAGATTCCTGGGGGGGAAAAACAAGCAAGTTTCACTTACACTTTTTTGGTACAGCTTTGGTCAATACCAACATTTTAAAAAAAAGTACAGTATGGTCATTGCAGAGAATTGACAAAATTCGAAGAACTGATAAGCCAGTTACAACAAAGGATAACCCCAAAATAGGGAATTGGTAGTAATGTACAGTAATACCTCAGATAACATTTACCTTGGATAACGCTAAAATCACATAACGTTAAGTAATCTGGGGAGGACAATTGGATCGAATAACGTTAAGGTCCTATGGGATGGATTGGATAACAACCACTAAAGCCTGTGCGGTTACAATGTATCTCTATGGAGCTTTAACGTTATCCAATACATGCCATAGGATTTTAACATGCATCGGATAACACTAAAAATCGGATAACACCAAGACTTGTGGAACCAAGTCTTAGCGTTATCCGAGGTATTACTGTATATACATTTTTAATGGTTCAGAAATTATTGAGAGAAATGTGGGAGACCAATTTAAAGGCTAAAATTAGAGAGGTAGAATGGGATAGAGCATGGAGTCAAAGAATTATGAAAAACATGTCAGTGAGAATGAAGAAGCATTAATTTTATAACATTGTTATAAAGCAGTCTGGAAGTGGTACGTGACACCAATTAAACCATTACGATCATAATTATAAAAAAGAAGCTTGGAGATGTAAGGAAAGTCCTGGTACCTCTTTCCATTAATGATGGGAATGTAAAGTTGTGAATAAGATCTGGGCAATAGCGTTTGAGAAAATTAATAAGATAGTAACCTTAAAATTACAAATGTATCCTAGGATTGCATTGTCAATGGAATGCAGTGATATAAATTTAGATAAACATAAGAAAGATTTGGTCGCTATTATGGTAACAGCAATGATATTAGTAACAGCTAAAATTAGAAAATGTATATAGCAACCACACTAATATACCTCCCCATAGTGCTTAGTGCACTTTCTGGGCAGTTCACAAGTCAATTAGCATTTTGCCCCCAACATGCTGGGTATTCATTTGACCAACCATGGAAGGATGGAAGGCTGAGTCAACCTCGATCCCTGATCAGGATCGAACTCCCAACCACTGCTCCACCAGGGCTCTTGCATACTGGATTGGAAGAATGGTGCAAAGAACTATGTATGGAGCATGGCTATAAACGATAATCTGACCTGTAAGTTAAAAAATAGGTTTGACAAGGAAAAATTAATTTATAGATATTTGAGGAGAACTTATTAATTATGGATTTCATAAATCTAAAGGTGTCAGGCCTGGACAAGCATATTTAACCTTTTGGAAATAGGGGATAAATTATAAAAGGACAATTTTGTTGAGATTCATGCATAAGAGAATAATGTCCCATGATGGTGGGTGCACGTTGTTGATGTATTATGTGTCATCAATGTTCATTTCTTTTTTTTGCATTATTGAGTTTTGTATTAAGTTTTGTTATGATTGTTTCTTATTGTATTTTTGTCTTGTATTAATTTTTTTAAAATCCCTATTTAAGATTTTTTCAAAATTGTTCATTTTAGAAGTTTCAAGAGTCAACCAGAACTTGAAGTATCCCATAGAATTGAAAAAACTAGTGGTCCAAAAGGGCTTACAAGGCAAACATGCCTATGGGATAAAGAATTCTCACCTATGCAACCTCATTCTAGGGCAGTGATGGTGAACCTTGGCACTCCAATGTTCTTGGGACTTCAGTTCCCAGAATCCCTGATCAGCAGGAGTGATGACTTGGGATTCTAGTAATTGAAGTGCAAGAACACCTGGAGTGCCAAGGTTTACCAGCACGGTTCTAGGGAGAAGGGTCATCTCTTGCCTTCAGAGAAGCTAAGCAAGCAGCAAATCACCATACTACTTTTTGAGTGTTTCCTTTTCGTTAATAAATTCAGATAGGCTGGCCTTGGAGATTAAAAATAAAAAACAACAATATAAGTGTGAGTTTTACCATTCATGAGTAAACCCTAAAAGTGCATCTGAGTTTGATTCAAACTGAACCCCAATAACTCCCAACAATATCAGCAGAAGAAAACAGTAAGTTCTTACTCAACAAGACTAAAAAGTCTGTTAATTCCATACAGAAAGCATGAGTTATTTCCTTTCTACTGTGCAGTTAATTTTTAGTACCTTTATATCATCTTGCACTCTAAAGAGAGTCTCCCATATTTCTGGAAGCTTATGAATAATGTCATCCAAGGGTCTTCCTCTTAGCAGGTCATTCAATGCTAGACAGCTGTAGAAAAATTAACGTATTTGAAAAATAGAATTAGTAGAAAATGAAATAATAATCACTTAGTACTGTACGGCACTTTCCTATCCCCAAAAGTAGGAACCTTGGGATAATTTCTGTTTATTATACACCCTCTAAATCTAAGGAAGTGCTTCATGGGATTGTATCTGTGGCTGGTGCCATAGGTTTCATGTTTGTTTTAAATATATCACAGTTAAAAATAATCAAAATATTCATTTTAGGTGACACAACATGTTTCCAAACCCCTTATCACTGGGTATGCTTGGATGAGGAGGTGGGTGGAGTATGCAAGACTGAACTCAAAAAAGGTCATCATAGGATCCTAAACCAGGGTGCCCAAACTTTTTGGGCCTCGGGTTGGTCATGTGGTTCAGCCCCAGACTGGCTCCAGGCCAGTCATGTGGTCACGTGGTTCCTCCCACCGGAAGTGGAAGTGAAACGCACCCATGCATGCACATAATACTGCTGTAAATGACCCACAGCTGTAGTAAACACATTTATGAGTAATTTACAGTAGTGTTATGCACATGCGCATTATGCACATTTTACTTCTGCTTCCAGGAGTGGCGAGGGCCAGATGATTTGGTGCCATGGGCCAGATCTAGCCCACAGAATGTAGTTTGGGCAGCCCTGTCCTAAACTATAGTTAGATGTGATGTGTGTCAACATATTCCATATACAGTAATACCTCGGATAACGTTTACCTCGGATAACGCTAAAATTGCATAACGTTATGTAATCTGGGGAGGAGAATTGGATCGAATAACGTTAAGGTCCTATGGGATGGATCAGATAACAACCGCTAAAGCCTGTGCGGTTAAAATGTATCTCTATGGAGCTTTAACGTTATCCGATCCATCCCATAGGATTTTAACATGCACTGGATAAAGAAACATATGATCCTTGTAGGCCATGCATGACCTCTTAGCTATAGCTAAGAAATTTTGGGTGATGTGCATGCAAAGACCAGAGGTCTTCAAGAGATGTTTGTCTGGGTCCCTCCACCTCCACCTTTAAGTCTCTTTATATGGCCAAGTGAAAAACTGAATGCTCAAGCAGAAGGCATTAAGAGCACAGAACGAGCACAATAGTTTACAAAAAAAAAATCTATTGACAAACATAAATAAATATCAATTATTCTGAGTACCAAAAGTGACTGAAATCCAGAGAGAGGTGTATCCTTAGTCAGGGAGGAAACTGGAATGAGTGTCTGAAGCACATGTATCTGAAAGATCACAAATCACATTATTTCCTTGCCTCCCTATGTAATGAGAGGAAATAAAACCACATGTGTGGATTGTTCCTCACACCAGACAGCTTTCTACCTTTCTTAACATTTATATCCCTCATAATTGGAAAAAAAAACACTGGAAAATGCATGAGTAATTCTGGATCTTTTAAAATTCTTTACTGAAAACACAGCAAGAGGTTTCAGAAATGTGTACCTAGACTCACGAATCCGCCACATGTTGCTGGTCAGGTTGGTTATTAAATCATCAAGGATTTCTTTCATGTATTTGTCTACCTGATCAAATGGAAACAAGCTATAAATATTAACAGTCTCCGCATTCCCAAGAAAGGCAGGATTAAATTAACATTTGTAGAGACTGTTTTTCATAAAACAACTGCAAACTAAAACCCCACAGAAACCTACCTTTAGAAGCCTTCCCCCCCCCACACACACACCTGAATAATTCACTGATAAATGGGTACAACATAAAAATCATTTTCCCCAAGATAACCTGAATCATTTTCACTTATTGCACACATATGTCTACTAGGCGAAAATGATTCACATCCTCTACATCAATGGTCCCCAAACTTTTTATGGTCATGCCCCACCTAACCATCTCTAAAATCCTGATCCCCCACCCCTGGCAACATACAATTCTTTATTCAAAAAATAAATTCCTATTCACATGGAAGAAACCTAAAAAGCCATTAACTGTTAATAACTCATTCTCAAATTGTTCCCCCTTAAAAATCAAATTACCCCACATTGGGAACCACAGCTCTGCATACAGTACTTTGTGAAAACACATGTTTTCTCATATGTACAAAAGCCACAAGGAAAAGTCGCTTCTAATAATAACTATTAGGAGGTAACTTAATTCTTAGAGGACTTATTTCTGAATAGATAAAATCAGATGTGCAACTAATGGTGCAATCAACTGCCCAGTAGAAGGGGTGGGGGTACATTTGGCTTGAGTAAAATATATTGAGGGTTGAGCTAGTAGTTTTTACTTATAACCACCTAGGGCTCATCTAAACAAGGGGTGCTGCTTAGATTGATGTGGGTTGTGATAGTGACCCCTTTCCGCCACAGATCATGAATAACTCAGTCCAACCTTTCCAAACTTGTATTAATTATCCCTTAAATGTAATTCAAGTTGAATTTCCACATTAATACAGCCTCTTCTTTCCCTCTCACGCTCCCTGCATTCTCCACTTTGTCTATGTTCCTTGAACAGGCTATGCACAAGCCTTGCCCTTTTTATGGGGAGGGACAAATCCCTTCATCCAAAGGGAAGGAAATGGAAAGAAAAGCAGAGAAAACAAAATAATATACAACTGAGATATAGTCAACACTTTGCATCCACATTTTCTGCATCAGGATCCTGGACTAAAACATTTTCCCCCACATGAATTATTTTGGACTACTCTGTTTTCTTAACTGAGGAACAATTTATTTATTTATTTATTTAAATTTGTTTATCGCCCTCCTCCCCAAGGGGACCCAGGGTGATTCACAACACATCAACATCGACAACAATTTAAAACCAGTTCAAAAAGTTAAAAGTTTTAAAAGTTTAAAAGAAGCTTAAAAACCTATCATTAAAAACTAGGTGTTGTAGCTAGGAGGCACTGGGGGTAAATTTGTTCAAACCATCCAGCCAGCCGGGGAAATTGATCCATCCATTCCCCAGACCTGACTTCCCAACCAAGTTTTCACTCCTTTTCTGAAGGACAGCAGCTCCGTCTGCAGGCGCAGTTCTATTGGGAGGAGGTTCCATAGGGCCGGAGCGGACACCGAGAAGGCCCTCCTTCTAGTGCCAGAGAGGTGCGCCTCTCTGGCCGATGGCACGATGGATTAACTAAAGATGACAGATATTACTCACTTTTCCGGTTTGTTTATTTATTAATCAATTTTATATTCTGCCCTACTTGCACAGGCGACTCAGGTTTAAGATGCCGTGTGTAACAAACTGTAGATCCTTTTTCTAGAACTAGTGGTTTCCTTGGGAACTCTTGACAATAGAGATTTCTTAACCTTTTTAAACTGTGCATCGGGTCACACTCCCTCAAGAAAGATTTGGGGGCCGGACGGCCATTTTGCCTTGCCTGTTACTGATGGCAATTCTGGGTGTGGTGGTGGAGGTGTTGGGCCACATGAAATGGTGCCACAGGCCACATCTAGCCCCCAGGCTGTAGGTTAAGAACTCCTGCTTTACAAGGCTCTCTAACTACACAGAACTTGCAATTTGCTATAAAAAAACAGCAATGAACTGCTCCTATGTTTACTTACTGCAGACTTATCTGTCACAAGTGCATTCCAAATGCTGGTCATTGCCTGTCGAATCCCGAGATTAGGGTCAAACTGGTAACGGTAGAGACGAGGAAGTAGCTGGGGAAGAAAAGGAGCCAGCTGTTCCCCAGCTTTGGTCGCAATAACATTAAAACCAAAAGCTGCTCCCTGAGTTAAAAAAGAAGAAAAGTACTGCTGAAGCTGAACATGTAAGAGTCTGGTGTATGTTCATTCATTTATCGAATAATACAATGGAAAATACTTCATGTTAGCAAACTGTCTCTTTTATTCATCTGGCAAATGAATGGCCTTCATTCCTTAGAGAACTACTGTATATACTCAAGGTTAAGCAGACCCGAATATAAGCCGAGTTACCTAATTGTGACTTGAAAACCCAGGAAAATAGATTGACCTGAGCATAAGCCGAGGGTGGGAAATGCAGCAGCTGCCAGTGAGTTTCAATAATCAAAATACCTGAAAATATGGTAAAATTAATTAAGTTGTTGACTCATCTCTATCCGGCGCAATCTTGGGACCCTTGTAATCATTGACCTGAGTATAAGCCAGTTCCTCTATTTGTGGCTCATTTTTGGGACTAAAAACTTGGGTTAGACTCGAGTATATACGGTAAGTAAAAGAATGACCCTTGACATTCTCTCAACAGATATGAGCTTTGTCCACCGGATCGAATCCAGGAAGAGCTTTATGGTACGAACAAACATTCTTAAGGGTATGCAAGAGCAAAATTAAATTAGAAGATGGAGGAAGGAGCTCACTGGACAAGGAACATCATTAAAGGAGGATATAGCTGAGGAAGTCTACCTCCCCTATGTCACTTGGAGGACCCTGAATAGGCTGAGGTCAGAGTCCCTAAATGCAAGACCAGCATGTTCAAGTGGGGTCTGCTGGCAGACAACAACAGATTGTGTGAATGTGGCGAGATACACAATCTGACTCATTTACTGGTCTGCCAATTACTGCCAGAAACATGCACCAATGAGGGCTCACATTTGGGCAATGACAAAGGGAAGAAAGTGGCTTCATTTTGGCAGTCCAGCGTTTGATCAGGACACAAAATAATAACATGTGCGTACAGAGAGATGACCTGTATAAAGCAAGAGCCCTGGAGTGATTACCCTGTGTATACTCTGGGGTCTCAACTACAGAGGCTGGGCTTCTGGAATGGGAGGGTTACCCTTGCCACAAGGCAGGAAGGCATTTTCATTCCCTTCTAAAGTTTTTTGATGCCACAATACAGGGATTCAGGTCCAAAGGCTTAGAAGATTAAGAATAATGACCCAAATCTTGTTTCATAATGTAAACAACAGCCTGTTCCCTGTTGGTAAACAGAGTTCCTGTTGCAATTCTTTGGTGAGGTGTGCATGCGCGCACACACTCCCCGGGGCCGGCATGTGTGCCCACAGGCAACCACAGCAATGTCTGTTTATTAACTGGCAAAGAATGGACTAAAACTTATGATATTGATTACCTTATACAGTAAAACCTCATATAACACTAAAACCTGGTTCCACAAGTCTTCGTGTTATATGATTTTTAGTGTTATCTGATCCTCTATGGGATCCATAGAGATACATTGTAACCACACAGGCTTTCGCGGTTGTTATCTGAAGCATCCCATAGGATCTTAATGTTATCTGATGCAATTCTTCCCCCCAGATTCCTTGATGTTATGCGATTTTCGTGTTATTCGATACTAATGTTATATGAGGTATTACTGTATAGGATTTTGAACAATATTGCTACCTGCAATGTACAGTAAAACACCGGATAATGATTGGATCGGATAACGCTAAAATCGCATAACGTTAAGTAATCTGGGGAGGAGAATTGGATCGAATAACGTTAAGGTCCTATGGGATGGATCGGATAACAACCGCTAAAGCCTGTGCGGTTACAATGTATCTCTATGGAGCTTTAACGTTATCCGATCTGTCCCATAGGATTTACATGCATCGGCTAACACTAAAAATTGGATTACACCAAGACTTGTGGAACCAAGTTTTAGTGTTATCCGGTGTTTTATTGTATTATTTGTTGAGCAACAGAAGTTTCCAGCACTTCTGTTTTTGCAGTCTGTCCCCTTTGTCCATAAAAGAAGTGACCACCTTGGTACATCATGTTTTGTTCCACCAAAACCACCACCCATCCATCACCCAGTTTGGCTTTTGGGAAGGCATGTTGATGGTGATGCAAGCCATTTGTGGGCTGGGGAGATGGGAAACTGATCTCTTATCTCCCTGAATCATTCCAGCCTTTTCTAAAACACTCTTGAAATATCACCTTATGAAATTCCGGCCATTACTGTATATTCAGATGCAATCTGAAGTAGCATGTAAATGCTATTTGATTAAGTAACAGCTAATGCATATTGTGCTATCTTTTAAAAATAGTATTATAAGCTCTGTTCAAATCAGAGTATAGAACAGACACCTAGATTCCTTCAATATGCTCACATTTGTTCCTCCTCTTTCACTTCAACAGCCGTTATTTATTACCTTTCGAGAATTCCACATTGCATGATGATTAGCCAGATTCATGAATTTGTACACCAAATCTGGCTGGTTAAGGTCACTAGCAAGCGAGCAAAGCTCCTGGTAAGTAGAAAGACCCTGGCTTGGGGAAAAAGAAACAAACAATTAAAGCAACTTTTAAGTAAAATCTCTTGTAAAAATCATTATAAAATGGAGCACCATTGTGAATGCTGTCAGGGTATTGTTGATATGGATTTAAATAAAAGCTGTTTAGCCAAAACGCCTCTGCCATTTGCAAAAGACTTTTTAAGAACCTAGACAGAAAAATACCCAAGTAAAAACCATGCAAATAAACTTAAAACTCCCAAACTAGCATAGTTTTAGAGCAAATGAACTTTCCTCCAGTGATAATCCGGGGTGGGAGGAATGCCCTTGGTGGGTAAAGCCATCAGACACATTCTCTCACTTTCCCTTACACAGACAACCTTGTTTCTACTGTTGCTTGAGCTAGTAGAAAGAGAACTGTGGGGTAAGTAGAAAGAAGATGGATAAGAGAGGGAAGAAAGAGGTTTTAAATCAGGGAGTTTAATAAAGCACTGAAGGGAATTTGCTTGGTTTTTTTAATGCCTTTTTTAGCTTACGAATCCAAATCTATCTGTTCCCAAGTACAGTAATACCTCGAATAACGGTAAGACTTGGTTCCACAAGTCTTAACGTTATCCGATTTTTAGCCTTATCCGATGCATGCATCAGATAACGTTAAAATCCTATGCAGATGACTAAGATAACGCCAACTCCATAGAGATACAGTACATTGTAAACAACACAGACTTCAAGTGAAAGTCGAGGAAACATGCTGGAAACTTAAAGAACTTTAAGAAATAATTGTCTAAAGGGTAAATACATTACAAAAACATGCTAGACCACCCTGACTTTAGGGGAACAAAGCCATACAGCATTTTTAAATTTTTGAAAACTTAATAAAGTGCTGTTTTAAAAGATCTGAACAGAAGCTAGGAAAACTTTTTTCTTTTCAGAATCAGGCTCCCCACTATGGCTTGCTTAGGGGCTTAGCTGAGGATCAGTTGCTGTGACTGTTATTGAGTGTCCTCAACCTTGGGAGAATGAGAACAGGACTAACCAGTTTGCCTTTCTCCCAAGCCATGCCTCAGGGAATTTGTGGCAAACATTTGCATCAGATAACGTTAACAGAACAGATAATGTTAACATTATCCGATGCAAATGTTTGCCTCAAATTCCCTAACGTTATCTGATTTTGGCATTATCGATGCAAACGTTTTGGCCTAAACCAGGGGTCTGCAAACTTGGCTCTCCAGGTGTTCTTGGACTTCAATTCCCAGAAGCCCAAGTCAGCACTCCTGCTGATCAAGACTTCTGGGAACTGAAGTCCAAGAACAGCTGGAGAGCCAAGTTAGCTGACCACTGGCCTAAACGATGCAAACGTTATCTGAGGTATCACTGTACTGTACTAATGCCTCTAACAAAGGTGACAAGCAAGATGGCCAGAACCAATTCCTAGGAAGTATAAATGTTCTTATTCCTAAAATTAATATACTAATATTCCTAATATTTATTTAGAAGCTTAAATAGAAAAATACAGAAGGTGCCAAAAATGCATACACATTTTAAGAAAGGAATTTTTTTTTATTAAAATTGCAATACTCAATATATACCAATAACAAAAGATGAATACAAGTCACGTTTGACTTGTGCAATTACAAGAAGTGCTTAAAGTGGTTATCATCAGTGCCCAGACAATTCTGATTACAGTGAACTACAGTAAAACACCGGATAACAATTGGATCGGATAACGCTAAAATCGCATAACGTTAAGGTCCTATGGGATGGATCGGATAACAACCGCTAAAGCCTGTGCGGTTACAATGTATCTCTATGGAGCTTTAACGTTATCTGATCCATCTCATAGGATTTTAACATGGATCGGATAACACTAAAAATCGGATAACACCAAGACTTGTGGAACCAAGTCTTAGCGTTATCCGAGGTATTACTGTACTTGGTTGGGCAATGTTGACCAAAGTGTCAACTTGTATCACTGTGAAAGCTGTTTCAAGTCCTTCCCAAAGTGCCACCAGCATAGCCAGTTTTCTACAGTACACCACATCCTAAAACAGGCCAAACTACAGCCTGTGGGCCGGATCCGACCTGTGCTGCCAAATCATCCGGCCCATGCCACTCTCACCGCTCCCAGAAGTGGAAGCAAAACACACCCACACATGCACAAAACGCTGCCGTAAATGCACCCATGGCTATCATAAATATGTTTATGACAGATGTGAGTGTATTTACAGCAATGTTTTGTGCATGTGCATTTTACTTCCTCTTCTGGTGGGAGGAACCATGTGACTGGCCCACCAAACCATATGATCGGCCCACGGCCCAAAAGGTTTTGGCCACCCCTGTTCTAAAAGGTCCCCCATGGGTAGAAGTCAAGGGGTGTTAAGTCAGGAGAAGATGGAGGAAACTCAACCACATCTCTTCAAAATGGTCTGGCTCTCCTTAAACAACAACTGTGCTTCTGCCATTTTCTCTGCCTGTCCTGCCTGTCACATAGCGAAGCTTTCATTAATTTTTTTGAGCAAACATCATACTACCGTAATTCAACTTCCAGACTCTGAACAGTACCGGCAAAGGTCCACTGCCATTATCTCAGAGGCAGACCCAAAAGAGCTTTTAATTTGTTATGATGAGCTTGTTGCAAACCTGAACAAACATCTTACCTATAAACCTGGTGGAAGGTCACAGCAAATTAACCCCCGGTCTAAGGCCTGGTTTGACAAGGAATACATTTTGGCCAAAGATTGATCGCCAAATGTAAAGCTTACAATGAAAGTTCTAATCCTCCCTTGCCACAAGCTCTTTTGGAAGCAAAGAAGAGTTATAAGCAGTTGATACACGCAGTTAAAGAAGGTCGCTCCGCAATATTTTGGCGTATCACGGCAGACCTCTCGACAGTAAGATCACCACATCTTGAACGTAGCATTTCACCTGAGACATGGGAAAATCACTTTCGGATCTTATACAGTGAGATTGAGGCCCCTGTTCCCATAGAGGTCAAGTGGGAGGAATTCCCCCCCTGGCCACCAGTATCAGCGAAAGAAATCAAGGATCTGATTGTCCAACTGGAGCCTGGTAAGGCAGCAGGTATTAATTGCATCCCCCCAGAGTTAATTAAAAATAACACTGGTTGGTGGGCACCTGTTCTAGCCTCCCTATTTACTAGTACGGATAGGATGGGGTATGTACCCCAGAACTGGGAGCTGGCAGTTATTGTCCCCATTTTTAAGAAAGGTCACAGACCTAGAAGTCTACTTAGTATGGTAAGCAAACTTTACACCAGACACCTTTACTGGAAGTTAAAAGATTGGGTCAACCAGGAAGCTATTTTGGCGTTGGAACAGGCTGGGTTTACGCCACTTTTATAGATTTAAGATTTGCTTTTGATTCTATGTCATGGACCAAACTGTGGAAGAAACTAAAAGCCACTTCCATCGATCACCGCCTCTTGGCCTTGATCTCTGCGGTGCATGAGAACTCAGCTTTGAAGGTGGGTTGCTCCCCCTGGGGTCATCTGTCCTCTGCAGTTTCCACCCAGAAAGGTGTGCGGCAGGGATTTATATTGGCCCCACTTCTGTTCAATATCTATATCAATGACCTGGTCAATTATTTGTCAGATCCAAAATTCCATCTTCCAAAGTTAGCAGAGATGCTATTAATTCTTTTTTCTACTCTGATGATACCCCCATTTTGGCAAGATCACCAGTGGGCCTCAGACGGACACTCGGAGTACTGGTCGCCTACTGTAAGGAAAATCATCTTAATATTAATTTTGCCAAAACAAAGGTCTTTGGCAGGAAACCCAAACTTCACATTTGAAAAACTGAGGGCCATCCTATTCAGCTGATATCAAGTTTTAACTACTTGGGGCTCCTCTTCCATGCCTCAGACTCTAGGAAGTTACTTATTGATCATGTGGTTCAGAATGCGCAGAGGGGGGGCGTTATGTGCCGGCAGCCATTAATTGAGGATTGAGGCTACAGATGGTCTTAGTGAAGGTGGAGGCTAGGTGCTGGATGCTGATAATTTCATACTAGCTTAAAATACGTAATTCCCTAGGAACCTTGGTGTTGCTTACACTTCAAGACTCATTCTGCTCTTCCTGGGAATGTAATATGCTTAACAAATTGGCTACACTTGGCTTGTTTCCACCTACCTTGCTTGCAATGGAAGTACAAGAAGCCAAGGAGTTGGTGAAACAAAGAATAATGGACATGAAATGACAAGACATGGCCAAGTCTCCTGGCTTTTATTGCAACAATTCCACCAGGTACCAGGATGTTCCTGCAGCCTATTTGCAGCAATTAGATCTCCTTAATTATAGGTTGCCATTCACTCAGGCCCATTGTGGATGTATGCCTTCAGCCGTCCTTGAGGGCAGATACAGTCAGATACCTACTCAGAACGATTATGTCCATGTAGTGGTGAGGATGTTGAATCGATTGAGCACGTTCTCCTTTATTGTTCATTTTATAGGGACACCTGTGCAGAATTAATAATCCCTCTGCTGCGCCAATGCACAGGAAAGTTGCCTACCCAACAAGTCTCCTTTCTACTCGAGGACAGTAGTATGGCCATCATGCGCAAAGTGGCAGGTTTTTGTATGACAGCTCACAGGATTCTTCGGTTGCTGACTTGGAAGCCCAGTGTGGCCCTATAGGTCACTGAGAGTGCTTCCGCAGCTGATCTATACTATTTTATTAGGTCTCTTTTTCACCATTATCCTTTTTGGTCTGGTTATAACTTACTGAGTTTTACTAAGTTATAATTTAAGGAGAGAGTATACATATTCTTGTAGCGAGGCCATTCCTCTTTGTAAGTACAGTAAAACCTCGGATAACGCTAAAACTTGGTTCCACAAGTCTTGGTGTTATCCGATTTTTAGTGTTATCCAATCCATGTTAAAATCCTATGGGATGGATCAGATAACGTTAAAGCTCCATAGAGATACATTGTAACTGCACAGGCTTTAGCGGTTGTTATCCGATCCATCCCATAGGACCTTAACATTATTCGATCCAATTCTCCTCCCCAGATTACTTAACGTTATGTGATTTTATCGTTATCCAAGGTAAACGTTATCCGAGGTATTACTGTACTTGAGAATACACTTTTCATTTTTCCAAAGATACTCTGGGAGGCAAAAAGGAGAGATTCTCTAACTTAAATAATAGTACATCTAATCATTCTGATTTATCAGTGTCATACCCATCTGGAGTCTTGCCAAGACCTGATCCTTGGAACATCACCGTCTCTCCAGACACGTCATGCTTGATTCTGGGAAAGAACATTAATTAGGAAACAGTCACCCATCAACCCTGGCCCTGGATAATAATATATCTACTCACATTATATAATCATGAGTATATGCAATGGACTATAGATACCAACCAAACAGTGCTTGCAATGAATATGTTTAGCCGGACTCTAACTATGGATGCTGACCATGTTGAAAACACATCTTCACTTTATCTCCAGCTGAACAGACAAACAATAACACAAACAAGACTTGCAAGTCTGGATCCTGTCTTTCATCAAACACTTGAGGTATGATCCATGCAGGAGCTAGTCTTTAAGGTGCCAAAACTTTTTTTGTCTTTTTTTTAAAATGCTATTTATTTTCTGAGATACGCAGAATCCGTTAGAAAATGCTAACATTTTACTAGTCAGCTATTTCACAGATGGAGCAGAGGAATGGATCTAGAAATTCTAACCAACAGTTTAATTATTTTGAAAAATACTTTCATTTGCACAGAAGTTAGAAATAGACCCATTCAAACTACCTTATTACTACAAAACTAGAATATCTTAAACCATTCAGTCTTACTGTCTATATCAAGAAAGGCAACATGGCAGAGCTGCCAGCCTTCAGAAAGGGCCTAAAAACCTGGTTAAGTGCAGAAGGTGTGGGATGCTGCCAATGTGGTAGCCCCTCACCTGGCTTATATAAGGCCATCCGGGTTTTAATTTTATAGGGAGGGTATTTTAAATTAGTTTTAATAGTTTTTAAAGTTTTGAGTCTTTGATTTTGTATAATGTGGACATTTTATACTTTGAACCTTTTTATATCAACTGTGAGTCGCCCGGAGTCACTTTGGTGAAGGAGGCAGCAATATAAATACAGTAAATAAATAATTGGTGATTTCCAAAAATGTTGGATTGGTAGTCCAATTACACATGTCCTAATCATGCTAGTTGGGACTTAAGTGAACTATAGTCCAAAACATCTAGAAGGTACTATGTTGCATCTCTTTGACTTGAACCCAGAACAGATTTTTCATAAGCAAAGACTTTAGCATAGGGATGCAAGATACCTTTGATAACCCAAACAATATAATTTGTCACAAGCATAAAGCAGTCAATGAATAGAAAATAGGCTTAAGAATTTCATGCGAACAATTTTACACCAGTTTTTTCACTGCTTCTTCTTTTAGCAACAATTTTATATCACAGAAACAGACTAATAGTTTTCAGACTTTCCTTCCAAAATATCATAATAGCTTCTCTTTGCTTTTTCAAACTTTCTCCACAAAGTCCCTGAAACACTTATCAGACTACCCTTCTATTTCTTGTTCTGACATCCTTACATTTGAGAGGTGCACAAAATACCTTTTCCCAGTCATAAGAGTTTCGACAAGCGTTGTAACCAGTTCTTGTTGATCTTGTTCATTCCCAAGTTCATATATTAATCCTAGACCTTTTGAAGCAACATCTTGACTGAGTTCTACAAGAAAAACAAGTCAAGTTCATACTAAGAGAAGATCATACTGACAACTCTCACTATTGACTGATTTTATGGCTTACTAATTGATAAATTATCAGGACTACACAAATAATTATCCTTAGCCTTTAAAAACAAAAGTGAGAGATAGAAACAATATTGCAACACACATCCTGTCATACTATGTAAAATGAATGGCTACGCCAGAGGTGCCCAAACTTTTTGGGCTGCAGGCTGGTCATGTGGTTGAGCATGCTAGTTGCGTGGTTTCTCCCCCCTCCCGAAAGTGGAAGTAAAACACACACACGCATGTGCATGATACGCTCGCAGATGCACATTTTACTTCCTCTTCCAGGATCGGTGAGGGTGCTGTAGGCCTGATAAATTGGTGTCATGGGCCGGATCTGGCCCATGTGCTGTAGTTTAGGCACCTCTGGGCTAAGCCCTTGTTCCTGAAAAAGGAAAGTAGGATACAGGTAGAGAAAAAGCTAAAGAGAAAGATCTTTCTGCCCTTGTTTTTATCTGTTGCGTTGTTGTAATTTTTCCTATGAATTTTTAAGGTTTTAACCTGTGATTTTAATCTATGATGTAAGCCGCCCAGAGTCGGGTCTACCCGATTGGGGCGGGATAGTAAATATGAGTAAATAATAATAATAATAATCTTCTCAACTGCTATTACACATCGTTAAAGGAAAGAATAATCACAGCCTCTTCTAATGATCCAAATGTACAAGTAACCCAGCTACAAAAAGCTCACAAGAAATGTATGGATCAGCCATATAAACCATCAAATGTTTACGTCTGTTCTCCTTGAACCTTATGTTTCTTCAGCAAATACAAAACAGACCAGGAGACCATCTACTCTTGAAAGGCTATTCAAGCTTTTATAATTACAAATAGTTCTTCAATGGACAGACTTGAAAACATGAGTGGTATACTAACACCACTAAACATACTACTGTTTAAACATACAAATATCTTAATTTCCAAAGTAAGTAACTAGAACAGAAGAGAAGAGAGTTCCACAAACTTAGATAAAAAAGCATTTAGGTCAGTGACAGGCAAGCTCCACTGTGGGAATTTATCCAGCAATCCCTCCACATCTTCTTACAAGAATGACTTTTTTTTAACGCTGGTTCAGGTGGACCTAGGGCTGCACAGGCCCAACAAGGTGTCAAAACCATCCTTCATTTCTCTTAGAAGAAACAAGAGAACTTTCTAAAGGATACTGAGGGTTCAATCAAGAGCCCAGAGTGGCTGCAAGTTCTTGTAAGCTATATGTTGTCCACCCCCAGTTTAAGTAACAACGTCACTAACGACATTAAAATCCAAATTACAGTGCCTGACAATTATTATTATTATTATTATTTAGACTTGTATGCCGCTCTACTCAGTAAAGACTGACTCAGTAAAGACAATGACTTCAGCTTCAGAGGTCTTCCAACACTGGAACCATTCAAGAGAAAGATATTAAGGTAAGCTAAAGTACCCTGTACAGTAAAGAGAACAAATAGGTCGATCTTAAAAGAAATCAACCCCGACTTCTTAGAAGATCAAATATTGAAGATGAAGCTAAAGTACTTTGGACATCTTGAGAAAGCCTTGATGCTGGGAAAGGTCAAACGCAAAAGAAGAAGGGGGCGTCAGAGAATGAGATGGATAGATGGTATTGTTGACACAATGGGCACAGAGCTCGGTGGGTTGAGGATGGTGGATGATAGGAATACCTGGCGGTGATGGGCCATGGGGTGGCAAAGGGTCACTCGAATATGCAACTGAACAACAAAAGGTCTCCTTTACTCGAAAGCCAGTCATGTCCGACTCAAGAGGTCGATGCTCATCTCCGTTTACAGCCAAAGAACCACGCTGTCTGCATCTGCAGATGTATCCATGGTCATGTGGCAGGCACGACTAGACGCCAAGGCGCATAGAATACTGTTACTGTTCCCACCAAAATGATACCTATTTATCTACTTGCGATTTCTTGCTTTTAAATTGCTAGGTTGGTCGCAGCTGGGACAGATGACGGGAGCTCACTCCATTGTTCAGCACTCAGGTCTCGAACTGCTGACCTGCCGACCTTCTAGTTATTAAGCTCAGCATCTTAACCACTTAGCCGCTGCAGGCCTTCTGTCAGATACACATTTACTTAAATTCCTATGCTACACAAAGGGTTGGACTCAACACCCTTATAGACCTCTTCCAATCCCATTATTCTATGACTTTAAGCAAGAAGCAAAGTTGTATAACATTTCTGCTTACCATCATTTTCAGACAGAATGGATACAAATGCAGTTTGAATTTCTTTGAGATGAGACTAAATGGGAAGGAGGAAACAAGGATTATTAATTTACATTCTTAGATTAATTGGAGTACAAGGTAAAAACCTGCTCTTATAATCCCATAGTTCTCTTTCTTCATCACAATTTCTCCAAAATTCCTTTTCCACTTCCATTTTTTCTCATTTACATTTTCCAAGATCACAACAATGATTTATTTATTTATTTATTTATTTATTATTCAGGTACCATATCCATTCCGGATACTGGCTATCATCATGGTGGTAGTCTTTCAGTTCTTAACTCCTCAGAAAAGTTCTTCGAAGGACATCCAAGGACAATGATATGCTGACATCTTATATCAGTGATAGCGAACCTTTCAGAGACCGAGTGCCCAAATCGCATTCCAAAACCCATTTATTTATTGCAAAGTGCCAGCAACAGGGGAGGAAGGAAACACTCCCATTGGGCTGCTGGACAGAGGGGCAGGGTGAACTGTGTGCTAGGGGGAGGGAGGAAGCACTCCCATTGGGCTGATGGGCAGATGAATGGGGCAAACTCTGTGCTGGGGTGACTGCATAGGTGCCCATAGCGAGGGCTCTGAGTGCCACCTCTGGCACGCATGCCATAGGTTCACCACCACTGTCTTATATTCTAAGAATGGTGCTGGATAGAAGTGGGTCCCAGAAACATACGTAAAGTAAGTAAAACAGACATCTGGGTGCCAACATTTCACTTTGAAAAACTTCTGGTCACCAAACTGTTTCATAATTTAACATGTTTTTTTAACCAACATTTTGGTTTTATCTTCAGGGCATTTAACAAGCACACTACATTGCCTGCCACTGCTTGGAAGAAAAGTTACATATCCACAATTCTCTTTTGTGTTTTATTTTGCCCAGGCAGACACTGCAATTTAAAAACAAACAGAAAACCAGAATACAGTCAAACCTCACATAAAGAGTGCCTCTCTTAAAGAGTAACTCGCTTAAAGAGCAGAATTTTCTCTGAATGTTCACTTCGCTTAACAAATAAAACCAACCAAAAACTCACTTAAAAAATAAATCAGGGTTTGCAATCCCCCCCCACCAGAAGTCACAATTGGTCACTTACAATGGTGTTTCACTTAAAGAGCAAACTCACTTAAAGAGCAATCCTGTGGAACACATTATGCTCTTTAAACGAGGTACAATTGTATATAGATAAACACAAAGGACAATCATGAAACACAAAGACTGAATGCTTAGGGCAGTGGTGGTGAACCTATGGCACGCATGCCAGAGGGAGGCACTCAGTGCCTTCTCTGTGGGCACAGGTGCCGCTGCTCCAGCAGAGTTTGCCCCACCCCTCTGCCCAGCAGCCCAATGGAAGCGCTTCCTCCCTCCCCCAGCACAGAGTTTACCCTGTCCCTCTGCAGTGCGGATGGCGGCCTGTTGAGTTTGGACACTCAGTCTCTAAAAGATTCTCCATCAGTGGCTTAGGACATGAAAGAGGAATAGAACAAAAAAGAGAGAGGGGGGGAAATGGTTAATGCTTCTTACCTTAATTTCTTTGTGGTTGCTTAACTTCTTCACCAGAGACAAAAGCCAGATACAGGATGCTTGCCTTACGTGAGGATTGGGGCTGACAATGTGCTTATTCAAAATAACATCCAAAACCCAGGGAACAACATCATTGACTTTTACATCTATTGTAATTAAACAAAGAATGGAAGGTAAGGCTTAGACGCAGGAACCTGAAGAACCAGGACTTGAGCTACCACTTATTGCCTTCATGCTAAATACAGTATTCAAGGATCTATCTTCACGCATGCTTGCAGTTATGAAAGGCTGCAACATGTCTCAAGCAGTCTGGCAAGACCAAAATCAGGACTGTGGTGAGTTACTGATTGACATTTTAATCTCCCCCACCACTATTTTAAATGACCCTGTTATGGTTTTCTAAAGCTATTCAGTATCGCCTATACCAGATATTTTGGGAAGCACACAGGTCAGGTGGCCAAAGCAAGAGAGCGCTCCACATTATATATTCATTGTTCAGAAGTAATGAGAAAATCTATGAGGAAGCATGAAGAGGCTAAGTAGAGGAGGCTCACACCCCTGGTCCAGGTTAGGCCATGTTAGCTGATGGCTAAACATGGAATACACTAGTATATCTAATGTACTGTGGTAGAAGCATGAATTTAGTCCATATACAAATCCAATGGTTTTATACAAGCTTCTCTGTTGGCAGTTTTTCTATAACAGAAGTTTTATAATTTTGCTTTAATAGTTTTTACGTTACTTTGAAAGGTTGCTGAAGTACCTGAATGTGAAGCAAATGAAGGTAATGAAGCAAGTGCATAGACCAGGGGTGGCCAGTCTTGGTGCTCCAGGTGCTCTTGGACTTCAATTCCCAGAAGCCCAAGTCACCACACTTGCTCATTAGGACTTCTGGGAGTTCAAGTCCAAGAACACCTGGAGCACCAGGTAGACCACCTCTGACTTAAGACGGTTTCAACTTCCTATTCTCTCCCCACAATTAGACCCCCACAAGATATCGGTCTGGTACTCATCGTAAGGCATTCTGTGTGCACTGTTTATACAGCAATGGCACTGTGTATACCACTATTAAAAATATTCTTTCTGATGTCCCCATAGCCAAACATACCAACAGGAGGGGTATATTCTTCTTCAGCTACCATCCAGGCATCACGAGCAGCTACAGAGCTGGTTCCTATGGCAGCACTGGTAACGGCTTCGCCAACAGTAAACTGTAATTCAATTTGCTTAGCCTATATGAGACAAACAGGATAGCAAAGTTCAGCTCAAATAAAAAAATTCAGTGTTACTATACAGAAGCAAAAGAATGATGGTATTATTCATCTGTATCTAAATCAGGGGTTCCCAACCTAAGACATGTGGGCCAGATCCAGCCCACAGCACCATTTAATGTGGCCCCCATCCCTCAAAGGGCATTCAAGAAACAAAATGGGCCCCCTTTGAAGCTGTTGGAACAAAATGGCTGCCCCATCGTGCAGGCAGGGCAAATGGCCATTCGGCCATCGAAGCTGACTGAGCGAGCATGACCTGGCCCCCGGCTTGATAAGGTTGGGAATCCCCTGATCTAAATCATTGGTTCTCGGATGCTAGGTAAGATGGCAAAAATGTTCTCCTTTAATTTTGGAAGAATAGTATCACATCTTTACCTCCACCGAATCCATTAAGCCTTGCAAGAGTAACTTCTGATGGGGGAAGTGTCCATCCCCAACTGGGAAGTAACCCAGTGTTTGTATAGCTCGTTCCTTCATCTGTAAGAAAACAGAATGTTTTAAATTCCTGACATTTTTAGGTGAAAAAACAATCATCCAATTTCAGAAGTTAATCACATTTATAGTACTAGCTGAAAAACCACCATTTTTATTTAAAGCTTCATATCTATATAATGCTTTCAATCTCCTCCTCATGCAAACAACTCAACTCTTGCATGTAAATGTCCCATCTTCCTTCTACCCACCCCCCAAAAATCATAGTACAGTGAACCCCCTCTTTACGGAATTAATCCGTTCCGCAGGTTTTTCCCTGTAGCAATTTCTCCTTAAAGTGAACCGTGGTTTCCCATAGGAATGCAAAGGGGTGGGGGAAACCGTTCCGGACCTAAGAAAAAGGTAAAAAAAATAATTCCCCTCTTCAAAACTCTTTCTAAAGTAGCGAAAACACAGCGAAAAATTCCAAAGTGTACTTTAGAAAGAGTTTTGAAGAGAAAAAATATGTTAATTTAGCTTTTTAGTGAGTTCTGGAACTGGTTTTTGTTGTTGTTTGCAATGCATCTTTGTCATATTGCCAACAGTGCCATCTAGTGGCCAATCCTGGTAATTGCAGGGAAAGTCCCCACCTGACAGCTGATGAGGGGTCAAGGGAATTTCCCAAACTTCCTGGTTGCAGAGAGAGCTCATGAAGGTGCCAAACCCCCCCCCCCCAAAAAAAGACAAAAAAATTCAAAAATGGAGCGGAAATGCTCCAAACGCCCTCCCACCACTGTGGGAAGCATTTGAACCCCCCCCCCCAAAAAAAAACATTTTCTCAGGATTTCCTTCCATATAGTAAGCTTTCCCTTAAGCAAGCCTTCCGTAAAGCAGGGTTCCACTGTATAATGATATTTCTACTTTTAGGGCAACCCCAATGTGAACCATGCTATGTGACACCTGGACTAAAGTGCAACCACACTTTGAAGTAAATCATTTTTAAGACCATGTTTATGTTAATATTTTGTTAGTTGTAATTCTAAACTATGGTTCACCTGGGGAAAGGTTACAAAGAACGGAATAAAAAACAGGTTAAAAGTAAAATGATACAGTATCAATAAAATAGGATATAAAATTATCTAATAAAATTATCAATAAAATTCATCACCTTTACATGCAACCCCAATCTGATCAATAAAACATATTCTGTTTTTAATGGCCCCTATAAACTTGACAGTTCTAATATTTACATTTTTATTTGTGCCCGGAAGGAAGTTAATATTTTATTAGAGTCCCAGTATTTCATTTTGTCTAAAAATGCCTGTAGATACTAGGCTCTTATTGTGGAATATCGCTGTACCTGGTATTAGATGAAGAAACACAGACAGATTCTTGTCCCAAAAAGCCTATTAATTTAATCGTAAGATTATGGGGGAGGGAGGTATTGAAACTGTGAATGTTAGCAATAGTAGTTAACTTCTCACTTGGGAATGAGAAGCCAATGAGTTTAAGGAGAGAAAAGTAGGATGTATAGTACAGTATACTGTTACTTCTTGTAATATGTAATTGTATGTAAACAATATCAAAAGCATAAAGACTTATCAGGCACACGTGCATTACAGATTGCAAGAGTTCAATGCTGTCAAGCATGCCATTAGTTACTACTCAATTTTCCCTAATTAAGAATACAGTAGTTTCTTTTCCTTTTTTTGGCAATCAATTTTATAAGCTTCTTGTAGCTCTAGGAAAACTCTTTACTTGCCTTGCACACATTAAATAGAAATGCATATGTATAAAGAAATAATGATTAATCAAAAGATTACCTTATTTGTCTCCTTGCCAGAAGGAATTCGGGCCAATAAGCTTTCAACAAGGTGGAGCTTGGTAAATCCAGGGCCGTCATTAGGGATGGGCAGAGGTGCATTCCTGCCTATTTCACCAAGTGCTGTACATGCAGCCACTGCCAAAAGTGGCGAAACGCTATCCAAAAAAGAACCTGGCAAAAACAAAAGGGATCGGAGGTTTTGTGCCTCTTAAAATCTAAAAAAAAAGTTACAGCAATCTTGCTTCTGACTGGGTGGTAGAGAGCACCACAAACTCATATGGATGATGTGGATTTCTTCTCTACATCATCCCAAGAATCTTTCGTCTCTCAACAGGTCCCAAAACTATCACCTTCATTGTTTGGAAAGGTTTCCCAATGTTCTGGAGTGGATTTTATGGGGGCAGCATACGAGTGGGAGAGAGAAACTGACAAGTGTGCCTCCCCACCTCTAAGATGCCTCTGTTTGATCAGAAGTTCCCAATGGGCAGAAAGGGTCTTTCTGCACACAGAAGGCCGATACTACATCCAACTCCACAACTGAAAATGTACAAAAAGCACTGATAAATGCTGGAATAACTATACCTTTCTAGCTTAGGCACTGTCAGGAATGAAACTAGCCACGGAGCATGGAGTAAAACCACATCTGTAAGAAGAATATTAATTGGCGTCTCTACTTTAGCTACCAAGATAGATCAGGGACAGTCAGTCTCTTCAGTCTTATGAGCTTGTTATAAAGACAATAACAGGGGCAGAGGAGACATATCGTGCACTATGAAGTAACGACCCTACAAGTAAGCAGACCTCATAATAATAATGGTGCCATTTATAAAGAATGGTTTTGCAGTTTGGGCATAAATGAGTTACCAAAAATGTCACAAGCTGTTATACTAGAAATTGCACAAGGAATTTGAAGTAGAGAAACAGGGACCACTTCAGTGGGAAAAGATCTTGGAGACATGAAAGGAGCCTCATTCAGGCATCCCCTGAGCAGAATTCCTCCAGAAAAAATCCTTTCAACCCAGAATAATTTTTGACACAAAATTATTATTATTACTAAAAATAATTACCATATGTGTGGCTAAAATATGGCAACCTCTAGAAGCGAGTCAAACAAGTGGCTATTAGCTGACCATATTTGTCATATATAATGCGTATCACTATACGCTTGCATCAAACCTTATAAGGCTAGTATATAGAGGTTGCAAATAGAAATACTCTGTATAATAAACAATCCAAAAAGGGTAACAAATATATTATGAATTAAGAGCCAAAACATCAAACAATGCAAAAATTACTGACAGTCTTGTGGCAAAAACCAAAATCCAACTGCTGGTCTCTCACACCCACTGCATCAAGTGCACAATAGTTCCTTCTACTGATTCAATAGGCCAACTCTTGTTGGAATCCACCTGGATTCAAGCCAGAGTCTCTGAACTGTTGACAGCATAAATTAAGGAAAAAGTACAAGGAGCAGGGTGAGAGAAAACTCATTTTTCAAATCCAGATCTCGAATCAATTTATTAAACACAGATGAACTAACCAGTGGTTGCCAACTTTTTTTTTGGCCATGCCCCACCTTAGCATCTCTAAAATCTTGATTCCGTTCCCTGCCCTTCCCCCCACACACATAATTCTTCCTAAAAGGCCATTAACTTGATCTAACTCATTCTTGAATTGCCCACCTTAAAATCAAATTGCCCCTCGCACTGGGAATCACGGAACTAACCTATAGTTTCTGTTGTTGATTTTATCAGCTCATCTTGTTCTGGAGCAATAATGGTATTTGGATTTTCTTCTAGGTCATGTAGTTCTACCATCCTTGTTTTTCTTTTTGACAAATACCGTCCTACTGTGAATCCTAGTGCCAACAAGGATCCATGTTGCAATTCCAAATTCTACAGATAAAAAGCACCATTCTCAAAATTAGACGCAGTGATCTAAATGATACCCACCAACATGTTATCAGTGGCTCTGCAGACATTTAAAACAAGGGTATCAACTTTTAATCAGTTAGGATAATCAGTTTAGACCAGTGTTGCCCAATCTTTGGTTTTTGGACTTCAATTCCCAGAAGCCTAAGCCAATTCCCCAAAACTCTGATCAGCCAAGGTACTGACTTAGGTTTCTGGGAATTGAAGTCCCCCACATTGGGAACCACTTGCTTAGACCATCTTTATTCAAAAAATATAGCAAACAGCATCTTAAGACAATGCTTCTATCTTTAATTGCATAGAGAAGAGAATGTCTCTTCTAAAAGAGTACCAACTACAATCTGTACGAACAAATATTTCTCAAACTACTGGGAATAAAATGAAATACTTCAGTTACATGCAAGTACAGTAATACCTCGGATAACGTTTACCTCGGATAACGCTAAAAGCGCATAACGTTAAGTAATCTGGGGAGGAGAATTGGATTGAATAACGTTAAGGTCCTATGAGAAGGATCGGATAACAACCGCTAAAGCCTGTGCAGTTACAATGTATCTCTATGGAGCTTTAACGTATCCGATCCATCCCACAGGATTTTAACATGGATCGGATAACACTAAAAATTGGATAACACCAAGACTTGTGGAACCAAGTCTTAGCATTATCTGAGGTATTACTGTACACTCAAATTAAATTGTATCCATTTAAACTAAGTGTACTAGCCCTACTTTTGAATATTACTACAGTCTCATCTCCTGACTGTACAGTACTGGCAAAATTACTACCAAAACCAATGGGTTCATTCTGTCCACTTTAGATAGGAAAAAAAATATTCAGAATGAAAGTCTAAGCTGCAACACTACACCTGCACCTGGGAATACGTCAAATTGAATTCAAATAGATTTACTTTTCAGCAGAAAGGTCTACTAATGCGTAGAAATGTACAGTACTGCACTTAAGTGTGCTTCAATGATGCTTGTGGAAAAATATCTGATTATACCAACTATAGTTGCAATGAATTTTATTTGCTTTTGGCAATGCAGAAAAAGAACAGAGAAAACATTGCCAAAATGTTCTCCTCTCCACAGAGAAATATCACAAATATATTTCTAGGTGCAATAAACTTTCAAGCCAGTGATGTTAAGATATCCTCTTTTCCAAATATTTTTCCCATTTGTTATGTTCTTCAATTATAAATAAATGTTTCCTCTTCAACTAGTTTAATTTTCTTCCACTGGGGAAATAACATTTGCCTGTGTTTCATCTTTATTGAATGTTCATGGAAAATACCAACACAGTGGAATGATTATCTTACATGATTGTCCTTTGCTGTTTTTATCAAGTATTGAACTGATGTTTTAAATTCATTTTCTGACACTGTTAATAGCACTACTGAATAAAATAGAGCAGCCAGCTCCCGCATTTCTTCTTTATTAGTATTCATAAGGCTCTAAAAGGATTAAAGGAAAATATGGGTTAATTTTTGGCAAGCACTGAAACAACCAAACACACCTAACGGTTCAACTTAGCCGCCCAGAGTCGGGTTTACCTGATTGGGGCAGGATAGTAAATACGAGTAAATAAAAATAAATAAACATGCCTGGATAGTAGATTCACCAAATTTCAAAGAGGAGGAGTCAGAAAACTACAGTACGTGGGCACCTCACATCAGCACCACCCCTAATGCAAGTTGAACACATCACCTCTTTTGGTCAAAACTCATGTCTGTGTACAAAACAGCCAGGCTAAAGATCAGACTAGGCTGAGGATTGCCCAAAATTGCAGCAACCAACAATGAGCCAAAGCCCTAAGAATCTCGTCTACTTGCAATATTTTTCTGGAGTAATGGTGAAATGGAACATTTCTGCATTTTTAAACTTTTTTTTTAATGTCATTTTAAAAAGCCTATCATAACCCTGTTGTGAGTAGTTATTTGCTTTGTTCCAATTTCAAGATGTTTCTACATTAAGTATGTGCTGAATTGTATGATTTTATATTGTTGTCCTCGGCTGCTACACATATCAGAGTACAGTAATACCTCGGATAACGTTTACCTTGGATAACGCTAAAATCGCATAACGTTAAGCAATCTGGGGTAGAGAATTGGATCGAATAACATTAAGGTCCTATGGGATGGATCGGATAACAACAGCGAAAGCCTGAGTGGTTACAATTTATCTCTATGGAGCTTTAACGTTATCTGATCCATCCCATAGGATTTTAACATGGATCGGATAACACTAAGACTTGTGGAACCAAGTCTTAGCGTTATCCGAGGTATTACTGTATACATTTTTTCCTAGCAGGAAAAATACCATTGGCATGAATTTATTTAAGGTGGATCGCAGCTTGCCATGAAGTGACCCACACACTATGATCACAGAGCCATCTCCTGCAGCACATATAATGCAGGATTTAACACCGAGACTGCAATGGACTGCCGTAGCCTTGAGGATATGGACAAGATGTGCCTTCACAGCCATCTGGCATGGCCTCTTCTGCCTCCATGACCATTGGGAATCAGAGTTCTTCCTCTGTTCATTTTGCAGTTGGGCCCAATACGATGGTTTCCAGTAGCATTTCCTCCACTGAGGGGACCATCACCCCACCTAAAGGGGCTCATCCACCCATAAATGTTGGCCTCCTCTTAAGGAGTCAGGTGATTTACCACTGCCCAACACTTGGCGTTGAATCATTGGCTGTACGGTCTACTCGAAGTAGACAATTTATATTGTAAATTGCCTTGAAAAGGCGACAGTCTTGAAAAGCAGCTAGAAGCATCTTACTTAAATAGATATATTTATTTTATTAGTCACATTTGTATTGCCGCCCACTCGGCAAGCAACTCTGGGTGGCATACAACAATTACATAAAACCAGTAAAAAAACCAATTAAAAACAATTTAAAAATTAGCCCAATTTTTAATTCATTACCTTTAAAGCACTGTCATACAAATGGCTAACCCTTACAATAAATATCTGTATCATGTATAAATCTTAACATTAAGAGAAACTAGGTGAACAAGCATGTGACTTTACCTACCTGCTAACCAATGTTAACAGATCAAAATCCAATTCTTTACTCTCTTGAGTTGGATACAAAGACTGCTTAAAATAAAACCATGCCTTTTACATACCTTTATCCAATCCATTTTGTCTACAAATCTTGCAGCAAGTTTCTCAGGATACACTGAAATAACCTCCAACAGGCAATACATGACTGGCAAACCTATATGGTATTATTTCATAAAAAGTGTTATGATCTCATGTTATCAAAATTGTAAGTATCTACTTAAATGGATACTTTGTAAGCTCTCATAGATACCTTTTCTGACAAGCAATATTTTCATGCTGCATACATTCTGCACAAAACATGCTAATATTCTGAAGAAATAAGCATCCTATAAACTTATTTTTATTTTAAACAAAGGCTAAGTACATTTCAAAAGTCAAAGCATTTGAAAAAATAAAAATCTAGTTTGACATCGAAGCTTATGTCAAAGAGTCTGTTATCTCTTTGAAATCCTTGAATCTTTGACCATCAGACACACAAAAAACTTTTCTAACAATAAGGGACTCTCAGGATATTAAAGAGCTAATTAACTTCATAAACATCCTAATACCTCAGGTTGTCCAGCAATGCATATACTGATGGGCAGAAAGATCAGATGCAACATCTTCCATGCACAGCAGTTCAGCAACAAGCATTTGTGACCTTAGACTGGCCCAAAACCTTAATTTGTTCTGTAATTTCTCAAGGAACAGCACCTTCAGTAGCATGGCTTAAAAGCTCATTACTGCAAACAGTTTGTTGTCCATTTGCCAGTCCAAGTCACAAGCAGAAACCATGTTCTGCTGTTTTACAAATTGAGAATTACTTAAAACATAGACTGCTATTACATTTGAAACCAGAATCATAGTTTGTCCCTATGTGCACAGACTGGCACAGAACTGATAAAACAAGCCAGAAATGGAGAAAGTAAAATATAATTTGTTTGGTCATCTGCAATAATTTCTAGCTAAACTGAAACATAACTAATATAATTATAGCTTAGCATTGTATACAAAAGTAGTAGATGTTTATAACACTTCATATGCACTTCTGATGCTCCTAAATAGTCTAGATGCCTAATCCTAAGTAATAAATAACCAGCTGAAGTCAACCCTAACAATCATCATCATTATCTCAGTCCAAATCAGGCAAAGAGAGGGAAATGAAGTCCAGAAGCTAATGCAGGTTACTCACCTCTCAAATCTAGGGAAAACTCTTATCAAGGTTAAACTTATTTCATTTTAAGATAAACTGTTTTGGAACAAGCTACTGGAATTGGTGAAATCAGCAATAATTTGAGGAATTTGATCATCACTGTAATTTGTTAGAGAAGGGAAGCATTGCCTAATTGGATGTCAATTTCCCCTCTGAAAGTCAGATATGAAACTGAATGTTACCCAAAACTACATGACAAGACAGCAAGCCAAGCTGCACCATCAACTCACCCACACAGAAACCAAAAGGAGGAAAGATGGAAGAATGAGAGGCACAGCTGCCGAAATCCCGCGAGACTGGAAGTGATGCCACTTCCGGTGTCGCTGTGATGAGAGGAAGTTATGTAAAGGGGGTGTGAGAAAAGCCTAAAATGTTGGAGGCAATGGAATACATACATGCTCAACATTGGAAACACAAAGGAAAGTGGCTTATGTAGTCTGGAATGCAGCTTTACAAATGAGTTTTTTAAAAAATAAAACTCAAGACTTTCCAGATTGACTCATGAAAAGAGGGTAGGCCAAATCTCAGTCATAAATATTTTTCTCAGACCAGGGACATCTTCAGAAATGGGCTAGTGCAAGAGTTCTCAACCTTTTAAAGCCGGGGGCTGGGTGGTCATTCTGCCCTTCCTCCACCATATGGCACTTCCGGGTGTGCTAGAGGCAGTGGGGGGCCACATGAAATGGTGCCACAGGTCACAGGTTAAGAATCCCTGGGCTAGCAGGAGCTGCCTCATCGTATGAACATAATTTGCATATATAGTGTGCATCGCTACAATCCAGGGAATCTTGTACACTGCAGTAACACAAATTTGAAAATGTTACAAATTTGGGGTGTAGCTTTCATCCCTGAAGATACCCAAGAATTGTACCCATCTACATTTCCTGTGGCATATGATATGGGGATCTCCTAACTAGCTCACAGAGTATATCTAGATCTGTGGTTCCCAATGTGGGGGCACACACCCCAGAGGGCAAGTTGGGGTGTTTTTTGTTTTTGTTTTTTTTGTTTTTTTGGGGGGGCGGCGAATTCAAGAATGAGTTGTTAATAGTGAATGACCTTTTAGGCTTCCTACACATGAATAGGAGTTCACTTTTTGAATAATAAGAATCATATGTCATGGGATGGGGAGGGGGCATCAATATTTTAGAGATGCTTAGGTGGTGCAAAACAAAAAAAATGTTGGGAACCACTGATCTTGATGTACAGTTAAAACCTCGCATAAAGAGCACCTCACTTAGAGACTAACTTGCTTAAAGAGCATAATTTTGTCTGAATGATCACCTCGCTTAACAACTAAAACCAACCAAAAACTCGCTTAACTAAAACGGGGTTCGCAATCTCCCCTGCGAGTCACAACTGGTTACTTACAATGGTGTTTTGCTTAAAGAGCAATCCCATGGAACGCGCTATGCTCTTTAAGCAAGGTACCACAGATGCCCTGTGGCCAAAATAATGTCAAAGGAGATTTGGAAATTAAACTCATAATGCCTTCTGTTCAGAAGCCCAAATAGTGTAAACATTAGTCTCATCTGGATAAGGAATTAAAATCTGACAGTTTACCTAAACATTCAAGGCTCCATGATCATGGTTTGTCTTTGATTTGCTAATTATTTAGAATTGTTTAAATTGTTCAATTGCCTATATCCTGTTCTGAAATCTTCAAATAAAGGAAGGGACAGAAGCAGTTTTTGTAAATAGATTCATTCCACAAAACTACATAAAATAGTAACTGATAATGACTTGAAATCTAGTTAGCTGTTTTAAAAGGACTGGGGGTAAAATCACAAAGAATGGAGTCTACCAGAGGCTACAAGCCATGACAGTAGCGAAGAGTAGCTAAGACAGTAGTACAGAGGCAGTAGGTAACATCTAGTTCTCTAATTGAAAGAGAATACCTGATGTGTGTCAAGTGCATGTCTTAAGAAGTTGAATATCGTATATACTCGAGTACAAGCTGACCCAAATAAAAGCCAAGGTTCCTAATTTTGACCTGAAAACCCAGGAAAATAGACTGATCTGAGTATAAGCCGAGGGCGGGAAATGCAGCAGCTGCTAGTGAGCGTCAATAATCAAAATACATGAAAATATGGTATAATTAATTAAATTGTTGGTGCAGCTCAATCCGACATGGTCTTGGGATCCTCGTGGTCATTAAGTATAAGCCGTTTCCCCTTTTGGGGGCTCATTTTTGGGACTAAAAACTAGGCTTATACTCGAGTATATACAGTATATAGTTAACAGTTGACAAAATGACTGCTGCCAGTAAATTAATTTATCTTTTGAAATACCACACTAAGAATTTGGTGAATTAACAGCTTTGTGAAATCAATAACCAAAACAAGTGTGTTATTTTTCAACTTCGTGGTTCATGGTTTCTTACCTCCAACACCAGAGAGTAGCTGCTGCAAGAGACTTATATAGATCTGTACAGGGTTGCTTTCACCACCCTTTGAGGATGAGGATGTAATGACATGTCCAGACAAGAGATTTCTTATGTAACGGCCAATGGCAGGAGCATGATCCTGCATATCTGCTAAGCTTTGAGAGGTGGGCACCACACCAGCACTGTGAGCAAGACACATCCGAAGGTACAGGACTATCTAAGCAGAGAAGGAAAACAAGAAAGAAATGAAAAACCCTTAGTATCTATTCATCTTGCTGTGCTGTTTCTGATTCCAAATACTGGCGATCAGCCATGAAGATGGTCCTGAGAATATAATGCAATAGCCTTCTAACCTTCTGCATTGCAGCGTGACAACTGTACCGCTGATCTGAGGCACTTTCTGGTCCTGAGCGTTTTTGGCACACAAAGTCCTCCTCAGCCCCAGGCCTGTACTGATGAAGCTGCTGTCCTCTAACAAGATGGATTCAAATTGGATTTAATCCACTTGGGGACCATCACCCTTCCCTGTGGACTTTGCCACCCAAAGCCGTTAGTCTTCAGGGTGGTCAGGTTAGTTAACCACCACCTGACAATCGGTGTTGAGTCACTGGCAGTATGGTCTACTCTATTACCATAGCAGAATAACCTATATCAGTCAAAAAATGTTTGGCCTGATTATCTCAATCATTATTTCTGATTTTAAACTACCACCCTCTACTCAGTACTATTCTGAAAATTCAAAACATTGCCACAGATTTTCTTGCTTTTTCTTTAGAACTACTCTGTAAGGTAGACCCTATCTGGAATGATACAACTATTGCAGATTGAAGGAGTTGCACTGGCTGAGCTGATAGAGAGAACGATTTGTTAACATCGCCTCAGACATGCTCAGGTGAGGCACATGAAAGAAGATCCATAACTCAGCCATTGTGCCAACACATTATGCCACGTCTCACACACATTTTGATATTTTGAAATTACCACTCTGTGTATTTTGAAAGGAACTCCAAAATGCTAGATCACACAGCTCTTGAAACAAATTGCTGCAAAGTGTGGAATTCATGTTTCAAAAACAAAACATTATCTGTACCTATTATTTATTACAAACAAGAAACAACATGAACCAACATTTTTCTTCAAGTTTTTAAAATATAGGAATATATTAAGAAATACAATCAACTATCGATTCAGACACCACCCATAGAAATTATGCTTTGCACATGAAGTAAAATGGAATGTTTACCATATTATGAAGACAAGTTAAATTCTCTACTATTTTATATTAAATTGCATATTTTTCCCTGTTGGAAAGTTTTTAAAAATCTGTTTTGTGCTCACTTCCATTGACATTAATCATTAAAAGGGAAAAGAAGCCCCTCTGCTTGATGAGATTTCTGACAAGTATTTTCCATATGTCTTCAAGTATACTTTTTAAAAACTGCAATGGTTTTGAAAACTTTATCATTAAAGAAAAGAGAAGAAAGCTAGGATTGTTAGACAGCAATAGTATGGGTCCTTTACAATACTGTGATCCTTTACTGTTTGAGCAGAAGATATTACTTTTCTCAAATGTTTTCTCAGCACAACATTTAAAAGATCTTGAACTGTATCTATTATCTAAAGTGAAATCAAGATATTGGCAGATTACATGCAGGATAATGCAATGAGACACTAACAGGGGTCCCCCCCCCCCAATTAACTCAGGGTAGGTAAGTACTTATCTAAAATATCTGTAAGCTACTTCTACTGAAATAGTATACAGAACAGCTTATAAAGAGGGTAAAGGCCAGCAGCTTATTATAACAAAATCATAAAACAAACCTATTACTGGATCAATACAATTAATCAAACCAATATAGCTGAATTAGTCATCAATAAATCAGAGAAAGTTATAAATTTCAAAAATCCACTAAAAGCCCTGGAGATGAGAAACGACATAACCTGTCCCATGAATAATATAAACTGATACACCATCAATGAATAGAAGTGCCATCCCCGTGCAATGTGTTCTGTGTTCTCCAATCCCATTGCTATGCAAAATATTTAAGGAATGGTTTTGCTGCTAGCTATCATGTTCTACTAAACCAATGTTTCCCAAATGCTGGTGTTTGGACTTCAATGCCCAGAAGCCTAAGTCATTTCCCCAAAGCACTGATCAGCCAATGTACTGACTTAGGCTTCTGGGAATTGAAGTCCACCTGTGGGCTGTGTACCCCTTGTTGGGAACCACTGTACTAAACCATTCTAAACACTGCCTCACTGGCTGTATACATACCTCTCCAAAAGTAGCTGGGTTGAAAGGCATGACTGTAGTCCCTGTCATATATTTAGCAGGAGTTTTCATTCTGTGAGAAGCCTACGGTAAACAAAAAATCTTGTCAGAAATTGAGATATTGTGTAGCTCAACAATCCAATTCCACAAATATACCATATCCCCATGTGACTACAAATTATTGACTAACATTATTTAAGATTTCCACTGATGTGAAGCAGGATCATGTGGTAGCCACTTCTAAAGTTGCTAGAAACTTTGAAAGTTTCAAAGCCTTCTTGTGGAATCAGGAACTATGCAACATGATTTCCATCTCACTAAAAAAAAGGGCCCATTGGCCTCTTAAGCCCTTACTTTAATGCAGAGCTCCCCAAACTTTTAAAGTCAGGGGCTGGTTCACGGCTCCTCAGATTGTTGAGAGGCTGGACTGGTGGTCCCGCCACCGCTGTCAGTGGTGGGACCATCATGAGACAGTCACCACTCCCCCCCCCCCGCCACCACTGGGACCACTCCAAGCCCCCCACTACCCTGACCGCTGCCCACACCGATCCCGCCACTGCTGGGGGACCACTTCCCAGCTTACTGGCTTGGGAGGGGGTGCATGGCATGTGTGAAGGAGGTGTCCAGGCTGTCTTTATCACCTGCATTTGCCGGGAAAGCCATGCTTGGCCAGAGACACCCATGGGAAAGATGCAGACAGCTGCCCGCGTCCCCCAGGAAAGACACACTCGGCCAGAGCAGCCACCGGGAAAGACGCACATGGCTGCCCACGGCTGCCATCATCATCTCAATCCTTGTCCTCTCTGCTTGATTTGGTGTGTCCCTGCCAGTGCTCCATAGCAGGGCAGATGTTGTAAGCCTTACAACATCTGCCCTGCTACAGAATGGTTAGGAACACGCCAAGCCAAGGGGACAAGGATTGAGGCGGAGGTGGCTGAAGTGGCAGCTGCAGCAAGGGCTGGATGATTTGGTGCCGTGAGCCGGATCCAGCCCAAGGGCCGTAGCTTGGGGACCTCTGCTTTAATACAATATACACTTATCATTCACAACTACATTCTGAAGGAGCAAAAGAGCCTGGAACACATTATTTTTGTAGCTCATATTCACCTCCCCTATAAAAAAAATTCTATAACTTAACATACAGAAGAAATATCAGGAAAAGGGTAATGCATGCACCTCTTTTGGGTGCCAGGCCTTCCCTAATTCTGGTAGTTGCTTTTTTGCAATTTACAATGGACCTACGTCAGTGTCGTCCTAGTGGCATTTTGGATTGCTTGTCATGGTGCATGTATTACCATCTTGGATATTTATTTTATCTTGGATATTTATTTTGTGGGATTTGGCTGGAATTCACTGAGAGAAAGATCTATTCAGCAGCCTACGTGAGGATGGTAGGAAGTCCATTATGCTATTTCACTGATGGATATTTATTAAAATGATCAGTGCTTGCTTCTGTCTTTTTTTACATGCTTGGTTACTCAGTGATCCTTTTTACCTTTTTAATTTAGGGTATAATAATGATAATAATTTCATGTCAGATTAGTCTGGGTTGAAAGGATTTTTAGGTGATGCCCGAATGAGGCTCCTTTCATGTTCCCCATCATGCAGCTCTCGGATATCAAAACCCAATCTTCCAGTCTAGTTATCTCTGATTACCTTAGAGCAGTGGTTCCCAACATGGGACCCTACGTCCCTCAGGAGAGGTTCAATTCCCAGAAGCCTAAGTCACTACATTGACTAATCGGTCCTTTGGGGAACTGACTTAGGCTTCTGAGAATTGAAGTCCAAGAAGCAAAGGTCAGGAAATGCTGCTCTACACGGATGTTACCATAATAATCAGTCTTCTTTAAGAGAATATTCTGTACCTTCTCTTGAATGTACTGGACCATCTCTGGGAAGGAAGGCATCTGTTTACCAGCACTTTCCTTTTCATTTTTACCCGGAAATGTTCTCAGTGCACGTTGTGCTTCTCCATGAACCTCTTCCCGCCTTTAACACACACAAAAAGAGGAGAGATTGCATACATAATACAGTAAAACACCAGATAACGATTGGATCGGATAACGCTAAAATCGCGTAACGTTAAGTAATCTGGGGAGAATTGGATCAAATAACGTTAAGGTCCTATGGGATGGATCGGATAACAAACGCTAAAGCCTGTGCAGTTACAATGTATCTCTATGGAGCTTTAACATTATCCGATCCATCCCATAGGATTTTAACATGGATCGGATAACACTGAAAATCGGATAACACCAAGACTTGTGGAACCAAGTTTTAGCGTTATCCGGTGTTTTACTGTATACAGAACTCATACCCAAATGAAAGATTAGAATTTAATTTAATTTCATCAGACTGTAGGCTTACTGGTATGTGTGAATCAAAACTGTAGCTTAAAAGAAATGCAACCTCATAAACAAAGCATGAAAAATATTATAGGGTTTGCGTTGATTTACATACAAATTGTACAGTGTCTCTTTTAAATCACAATATACAATCAATTTTCTTTATTGAACCTGTCTTTAATTTTATTGAACCTGTCAATTTATTGTTTATGGCCATGTTCCATAGTTCTTTAAACCAATCCTCCATTACAAATTCCATATACATTTTCCAATTTTTAGCTATTAATAATCTTACAGCTGTTACCATAAGAACAACCATTTATTTCTTATATTTGTTTATTTTTATATTTCCAAAATCTATTAACAAATCTATCATAGGACTCATTTCTATTTTTCAAAGACATTATTTGATTTATCTCCTCAAACACTTCCCCCAAATCTTATTAATGACCTTATATTCCCATCATAAATAAAAATTTGGGTTGAGTTTACTGAATATGTATTGGTGAAAAATAGAAGTAGAAAGCCAGGACAAGAATACTGTACAGTAGAGCCTCATACAACTATCGCCCCATATAGCAACGAAATCGCATAACAATGGGGAGGGGGGGAGGGAATGGCATCCTGCATAATAATTTTTCCTATGGAAAAAACCATACAACAAATTTTCAATGGGAAAAACCACTTTGCAAAAAAAAAAAACATTGTACAATGCATCCCATAGGGAAAATCACTATACGATGCATGTATCGTATAGCAATTGTTTCATTCAACAATGAGTCCCATGGAATAGATTAAAATCGTTATATGAGTTACCACTGTAGTTATCTTTTTGGAAATAGGGGAAGAGAAAGGGAAATTTCAATTGGAAGATGATAATGTCCCAGGGATAATAGGAGTACAGATACTGATGTATTATTATGTTTATTATTAATTTGGCAATATTTGTCTATAAATGCTTTTTGTGTATACAGTCATACCTCGCATAACAAATTTAATTTGTTCTGCAAGGCTGCTCGCTTTGCGAGTTTTTCGCTATGCAAGTCAGACTCGCATAATGAATTTTTCGCTATGCAAGTCAGACTTTCCCTATGGAAAAACTCGCATAACGAGCATTTCAAGGGGGAAAACTCGCATAGTGAAAAAAAATTGCTATGTGAGTTTTCCCCATAGAAACGCTCTTTATGCGAGTTTTTCCATAGGGAAAAGTCTGACTCGCATAGTAAAAATTCGTTATGCAAGTCGGACCACAAGAAAAAACTTGCTAAGCGAAACACTTGTTATGCGAGGTTTGATTGTATGTGTTTATGTTTATCATTTTAGAAATTAAAAATGTAAAAAAAATCATGTCCTCTTTAGATAAGGCATAATTAAGACATGTAATTTACTGTTACATAAGGACCGTGGTGGCTCAAATGGTTAAGATGCTGAACTTGATGACTGGAAGGTCTGTAGGTCAACAGTTCAAGAACCAAGTACTGCACGACGGAGTGAGTTTCCATCTCTGTCCCAGCTCCTGCCAACCTAGCAGTTCAAGAGCAAGAAATTGCAAGTAGATTAATATGGACCACTTTGGCAGGAAGCTAAACATTGTTCCGTGCACTTCGATGTTGAGGCATGCCTGCCACATGTCCACAGAAACATCTGCAGACACAGACAGTGCTGGCTCTTTGGCTGTAAATAGAGATGAGCACTGAACCCTAGTCAGATATGATTGGCTTTTGAGAAAGGGCAGCTTTTACCTCTACCTAAGGTGGTGATGATCACTAATTCAGGATTTTTTTTTTTGAAGTGATTAGAGAAATTCATGAAGCGGTGTACCAGCAAGTGGTAATCATGACTACTGAGTAGAAGAAGAAAGCCTCATGACAAAAGACAGGGATGAACAATGCAAGACAAAGGAACTTAAAGCACGTCAACTACAAGTTCTTGGTTAACTGTTTGGCCAAAACAAAGCGGAGCTGTATATAGCAACTCGTGTTCCTATTCGTCTTGTTTCATCCTCCCCTTGCTAATATACTTACGGGTCTCCTGCAGCTAAAAGCAGCAAGTATCTTGAAGGAATGTGATCTGAAGGGAACACCGTGCTGGCAAACTTTACAGCCACCTGACGTACTTGGACTTGAGGCTTAAAAAAAAGAGAAGAGGTAATCAGCAGGGACTCAAAGCTAGTTTCAAAACACAAAGTACATATCAGCCAGCTGACAGAAAGCCATTCACAAAAAAGAACATTAAGCAAAATCTTATGGAGAAGTTTCCATTAGCACAGTAACATGGAATTGTGCTGTGTCTCACAGTGTTGCAACTGCATAAGCAGTGATCTCCATGACAAAAACTTACCTTTTGCATTTGTAAACAAATATTCAGGCAACGAAAATCTCACATTAATAGCAGGACTTCATGCACAGTGGCGGTTAACTATGATACTGATGACTACATTTAGAACAAAGCTCATTGATCAAAGTCACTTCAAATTGCAAAAGAATCTGTTATTATTGATATGTGAAGATAACAAAAGCTGCCATTTCTTCAGCTCCTTTCTCTTCCTTTTGTTAAGTAACTGGTGAACAAGAAGGGAAGTATGATTTTTAACCAAAACATTGCAGAAATGGAGGGATCAAAAAAGGTAGCCTAGTAAAGCACCCAAGCATCAACAAATATATTAAAGTTGTACCTCACTTAAAGAATATAACGTGTTCCACAGGATTGCTCTTTAAGCGAAACGCCACTGTAAATGACCAGTTGTGGGGGGGATTGCAAACCCCGATTTATTTGTTAAGCGAGTTTTTGGTTGGTTGTATTTGTTAAGCGAAACGAATATTCAGAGAAAATTCTGCTCTTTAAGCGAGGTGCTCTTTATGCGAGGTTTGACTGTATCAAAATTCAACTTTTAAAAAACTCTACTTGTCTGTCCAGCAACCCAACCTTACTTTGACAGCTTTAGCCATGGGCACCTCCCTCTCTCCTAACCCCATTTCCCCATTTGTTCATATGCTCTATTCATGGCATCCCCTCTCATCTATAATCCCAACTTCTTCTATGCCTCCTTTCCTGACATTTTCAAAGCAGTGAAGCTTAGATCCTTACAGAATACACCCACTGGCTCATATCCAGTTGTAAAAGACAAGTAGAGTTGGCCCAATGATCAGTGGGGATCTAGTGGGTCAATTCTTCCATAAGTTTCACTGATTCAATAGTCCTACTCTAGTTGTGTTTTACTACTGGGATTCAGCTAAGGACTGTTAACCAGGTCTTACATTTAGGGTACAAGGGAAGTGTGGACAAAAGGCCTGTGGACTGGACTAGCCTAGTGATGGCAAACCTTTTAGAGACCGAGTGCCCAAACGGCAACCCAAAACCCACTTATTTATTGCAACATGCTAATGCAGCAACTGGGGAGGAACGAAACGCTCCCATTGGGCTGCTGGGCGAAGTGAACTCTATGCTGGAGAGAGGGAGGAAGCGCTCCCATTGGGCTGCTACGCAGAGGGGTGGGGTGAAAGCTGTGCTGGGGGAGGGAGGAAGTGCTCCCATTGGGCTGCTGGGCAGAGAGGCGGGGCAAGCTCTGTGCTGGGGTGGATGCATGGGTGCCCACAGAGAGGGTGAATGCACAGGTGCCCACAGAGAGGGCTCCAAGTGCCACCTCAGGCATGCATGCCATAGGTTTGCCACCACTGCTAGCCTACAAATGCATGACCTATGGACTGGATTACCAACCTGTGAAATGGCCTGCCTATGGAAAGGCATCAAGGAGATTTTTTGATACATTTCATAAACAACATGACTGTGTCCTGTTGGTGGAGATGGCTGAGGATTTCTCCCAACCTGGACTTTTCACAATGAAGTGAGCAAAAAGAGACACACAATTGCTATGTCAACAAAGACCGTGCTTGAGCTTAAAGACAATGGAATGGTACAGACAGGCTATGAAGCTGAATACTTTCAGTGGCTCCAGTCCCAAAGAATATCCTGATAAGATTTTATGATCACAACATGTGCGGTAGGACAAAAGGATGATTTAGTCTCTGGGAATAAAGAAAGGTGCAAGGGACCCTTTTCTCTCAGTTTGCTACTTACTAATACCCAACTAAATTTTAAGGGTGAAAGCAGGAAAAACCATAGAGGTCAACAGAACAAGAAGCAATTGCTGCTCAGGAGAATGGACTCAGACTCATATCACACTTATTTCACGCTCAAATGCTTTTCAGTTCACTTTTTCCACTTGTTATTTTGCTTATGTAGATTTTGACTGCTCTAGGGCATTTCAGCCAGTTTGTACTGATTGTGAAATAAACTTGAGTTTTTACAATGGATTAGATCAGGGATTCGCAACCTGCGGCCCATGGGCCAGATGTGGGGCCCAGCACCATTTCATGTGCCCCCCCCCCCCGGCAACACCAGGAAGTGTAATGTAGGAAGGGCACAATGGCCGTCTGGCCCCCAAAGCTGTTTGAGGGAGCATGACCCTGTCCCTGGCATTAAAAGATTGAGAACTCCTGGGTTAGATTATTCCTTCTGGGAGATTCTACACCTCCTTTATTGTCTTCTTTATTACTTATGCTTACTCCTACTCTTATTTTTACTCTTACACACCCACACCTTACTAAATTCACTATTTGATTTCACATTTTTTCCTTCTGCTTTTTCACAGCTGGAATCTCCTGGATAAATATCCCTGCATATTCTCAAGTCTTCAGAAAACTGTTCCTTGGGACTAGGTAGCATTTGTCTTTCTCAAACTTGAGACCAAAGACTGATCACAGTGAGCTTCAACCAGAAGGCAGGTGGAATATGAGGGGCAAATGTAGTGTTTTATAAAAGGGTTACCTGTGGCTAAGCTTGCATAATTGTAATTTCTCCCGATTCTTAAATCCAAACTAACTGTACTTTTCATTTCTCACTGCACTATGCTGTTAGAAATGCATTGATTTCGCTCTAGTTTTTTTATATTGACCTTTCATCTCATAGCTCTTATATTGTTTATTTGCTGTCATTTAAATAAACCTTTAAATTAACTGCACCTGTGAATGGCCTCAGATCATTTCAGATTAGACCTTTTCACCCACTCCAGCAAATACAGGACCTTTTTGTTCAAAAGCAATCTGATTAACCAGATCCTGTTAGTCAGGACAGATAAGACTGCTAGAAAGGCCGTTATTCCTTTCATATGCTACTTTTTAACTATAAGTTAATCAGTCAGTTATTTTATTTTGGGATGTATTTAGTAGATCTGTTTTTGATTTGTTGTGTGTTTTGTTGTGTTATTTGATATTTGTATGTATCCTGCCCAGAGTGGGAAATTGCCCAAATGGACAGTATAAACATGTAATTAATAAAAACAAATAAATAAATACTTTTAAGTTTCCATTATAAGATTATCTACAAATCATATCATTCTGGCAGAAAGAGTTGGATAACATCTTATTTTTCTGTTTAATGAAATCAAAAGGCAGCTACAGTGGCAACCTAGGCTTATGAACACCTTGGTTAATTAATTTTCAGTTTACGAATGAAAATCCATTGAAAATAATGCCTTGGTTTACAAATTTTTAATACGAAAATAAACTGCTTTTTAAAAAACTTTTTTCAATGCATTCCTATGGGCGTTTCAGTTTACGAACTTTTCGCAATTTATTTATTGTTCACATTTGTATGCCACCCTACTCGCAAAGCGACTCAGGGTGGCTGACATAATATCGCAGACAAACGTGAGGTCCACAACAATCCAATAAAAATCATCAATAGGACTTAGCTAAAACCATAAAAATGTAAATACAAAACATCCCAGAGAATGCATTAAATTTGTAAACCGAGGTACCACTGTATACAGAAATAAAATAGAACCAAACATTATGGTCGCTATTAGGAACAATAAATACTACATATGTCTTGCTATACACAAAGCACGAACATTAAAAGATAGTTAGCATTTTTAAATGTACCTTAATTAGGTTAGAGGCCACAAGGGCCTCCATAAGAGTCCGCGGTGCACCTTCTAAACTGGTGTAGGCTCCAACCATCATGGACAAGGCCTCCTGAATAGCAAGTCTGGTATCAGGATCTTCCTGAAATAAATTCCATCCTTTATTAATTAATTACATGTTTATACTGCCCATCTGAGATATTTCCCAGTCTGGGAGGTGCACAGATAAATAAACAGAACAACATAATAGAACAAACAAAAATAAATTAAATTAAAAAAACAGAATAAATCTCGCATGCAGCCCAGAGACAATGACTATCCAGACCAATCATTTTGACAGCCAAATAATGACCACCACCAACCTTAGAAAGAGCTTCAAAAAACTGCTGAACCAACGCCAGGTCCTTGGTGAAGAGCTGAGGTATCCGGCTGAAATGGGGAAAACGTGAGGTTAAAAGAATAATTTCTGAGAGAAAAGTAAAATGTCTAGTCGGCACTTAATTTCTCCAGAAAATACTAATAATGACAAATGGTAAATGTATAACCATTTAAAACAGGAGTTGCCAACCTTTTGAAGTTGGGGCCTGGGTCACCCTCCCTCAGTCAGTTGGCGGGCCGGACTGGTGGTCCAGCTGCCGCAATCGGCCACAGACTCATTTACAGCTGTTGTAAACCCATTTACAAGAGCCATAAATTAGTCCACAGCTGATTCCGGCTGCACTGGTTGGTGCAAGGGTGGGAAACAGATTATTTTGTGCCACAGGCCGGATTCGGCCCACAGGTTGACAACCCCCTGGTTTAGAATATTTAAATTACTCACACATTATATCAGTGATTTTTCTAACTGGCCATAATTTAGCCTGCTATAACTATTCAGATTAACGCTTTAGTTAGGAAAAAACTTTATAGACCACATCTTAGACCAGGGGTCAGCAACCTACAACCTGCAGGCCGAGTCCAGCCAGTGGCACCAAATAATCTAGCCCCCACTCCAACCGCTGCTGCTGGGACCGCTGGAAGAGGCTGTTTTACGAAAGCTGTGGATGTGTTTGCAGCAGCCGTTTATGGCAATGTGGGTCACCAGTCTGGCTACCTCAAATGTCTGAATTGGGTTAAATACAATAAACCCAATTTCCCCCCTGACAGAAGCAACCTGGGACCCACCAGATGTTCTGTTCCCACCCACCCACTCTGACCAACAGAACGTTGTGATGAGATTAACAACTCACTGACATCCTGAAAGCTGAATGCCTTACTCACCTGGATGTGTGCTTACAAACATAGTCTAAGGCACCTAATGCTAGAGGAAAGATATGAACTTATACATGCCCTGGTTTACAAACACCTCAGCTTCTTAATAATATCAGCCCTTTAACAGAGCAAGTAGAATTACACTTGTCAGTATAAACCGGGGTGCCCAAATCTTTTGGGCCATGGACCGATCAAGTGGTTGAGGGAGCCGGTCATGGAGGCTTGGGTGAGGTCCCCAATGCCAGGCGCATTTTACTTCCGCTTCCAGGAGGGACGAGGGCTTCACGGGCCAGATGAATTGGCCCCAGGCCTTAGTTTGGGCACCACTGGTATAAACCTAGATGTAAATGACTAGCCTCTACCAACAAGAAGTTATCTTTTCCTAGTAGCCAGCATAGATTCTCAGAAATCAGAAAAGGAATGCATAAAGATAAACTTTAATACAAATTCTGAAGTTTTATTTTTATACAAAGAGTTCATTAAAAAGACAGTTTCTGACTTTACTAAAAGACTGCTTAGGTGGCAAATTTTTAATTATAAAGAGAACATGTTCTCTTTCAACTTGATGCCTCCCTTTTTAAAGGATGGCATTCAAATACATCCCTCTTCTGATTTACGTGTTCCAGAGTTGTCAAATGGCAATTCCCATTCCATATACAGTAATACCCCTGATAACGTTATGACTTGGTTCCACAAGTCATGACGTTATCCGATTTTTAGCATTGTCTGATGCATGCATCAAACAACGCTAAAAAAAAAAGCCCTGACTTCAAGGACAAACCAATTTAAAGGCAGGCAGGGAAAGAACTTTTCTTCCCTGCCTTTAAAGCCACCCCCACCCGCAGTGGTTAAATTTAAACTACAGGAAGAGAGAGGGTTGTGTTTTTTTCTTCCCCTCCCTGTATTTAAAACACAAGCCTCTCTCTTCCTGTAGTTTAAATACAGGGAGGAAAAAAGACGTGATCGCATTTGCGTCTTTTTTCCTCCCTGTATTTAAACTACAGGGAGAGAGAGGCTTGTGTTTTAAATACGGGGAGGGGAAGAAAAAAACACAACCCTCTCTCTTCCTGTAGTTTAAATACAGGGAGGAAAAAAGAACTGCTTCCGTCTTTCTCTCCCTCCCTGTATTTAAACTACAGGGAGGGGGAAAGAGAGAGATGTGATTGATTCTCTAGAGAACCAATCACGTCTCTCTCTTTCCCCCTTCCCTGTAGTTTAAATACAGGGAGCGAAAGAGACAAGGAGGCTTTGCGACTGCAGTAGGGTCAGGGAAAGGCGGGTGCTTTTCCCCGACCCTACTGCAGTGGCAGAGACCGCTGCGGGTGGGGGGTGGATTGGGTAGTTCTACCCAAACCACCCCACACCCTCAGACCATTGCATCGGAAAACGCTAAAAGAATCGTTATCCGATGCAAGTTTTTTTCAAAAAACTTGCATCGTTATCCAATTCTAGCGTTATCCGATGCAATCGTTATCCAGGATATTACTGTACTTTGCATGCCATTACAAACTGCATGCGGTGTGCTCAACTAACTTTCTTGTCTCCTGACAACTAAAGTTTGTTTTGGAGAGTTCAACCCACATTTCGAGAGCTACATTTTGTTTCTGTTACCTGGAAAGTTTCCCAACAGCTGAATAGGCCATGGAGAGTAGCTTCGAGTCCTTGAATTAGTTAAGTAAAAAACAACAATGTCAGTAGAAAGAACCACAAAGGAGAGAGGGGAGAATTACTGGTGGTCTTCATTGATAATTGATCATTACATTTCATGCTGTACAGTATATTTCTTCCCTTATTTCTCCTAATAAAATATCCTTCAATTACACAATGTTCCAATATAATAAGCATCTCCTGGAAAAACACCATAAGGCAGTGGTGGTGAACCTATGGCATGCATGCCAGAGGGGCTACTTAGAGCCCTCTTTGTGGGTACATGTGCTGTTGCCCCAACACAGAGGTCACACTACCCCTCTGTCCAGCAGCCCAGGGGAAGTGCTTCCTCCCTCCCCTGTTGCCATGTTGATACTTTGCAATAAATAAGTGGATTTTGGGTTGCAGTTTGGGCACTTGGTCTCTAAAAGGTTCGCCATCATTGACATAAGGAATTATAGTATAAATGCAGAGCTGAAAAATGACAATATATGCCAGTAAAAATATTCAGCTCTTTCAATTTTAATTTTCAGGATGGAAAAAGGAGCCTTGGCAAATATGATACTACTGCACATTCAGTCAGAAACTATGGAGCAAATTATGACTCTGACATATACGCTATATAAACTCTAGCATCCAATATCTAGATATACCCTTCAAATCAATGGCACAACATGGGTCTACATTTTATGTCTGAATAAACTGTATCCATATTGTAGACTCAAATTTTACAACCATCTCCTCCAACATTTCCTTCAATATCATTATTTCCAGAAAACACAGAGCAAACCATGAGGCGTACACAGTGTGCAACTGAAACCAATTCTTGGTTTAGGCCTACTGTATATCCAAAGTCATTATAGCAAATATCCTCTAACCCCGGGGTGCCAAACTTTTCGGGCCATGGGCCGGTCACATGGTTCAGGGAGCTAGTCACTATGGCCAGGGGGCTGGATCCGGGCCCCGATGACAATTCATCCGGTCCACGAAGACCTCGTCGCTCCTGGAAGCGGAAGTAAAACACATCCGTATGGGCATGTTTTACTCCGCATCCAGGAGCGATGAAGGCTCCGTGGGCCGGATGAATTGGCATTGTGGGCCATATCTGGCCCCTGGGCCATAGTTTGGGCACACCTACCATGATAGGATCTCCTTCTTCTCCTCTCTCCTATAAAGTCCTATACAGTAATACCTCGGATAACGCTAAGACTTGGTTCTACAAGTCTTGGTGTTATCCGATTTTTAGTGTTATCTGATCCATGTTAAAATCCTATGGGATGGATCGGATAACGTTAAAGCTCCATAGAGATACATTGTAACCGCACAGGCTTTAGCGGTTGTTATCTGATCCATCCCATAGGACCTTAACGTTAATCAATCCAATTCTCTACCCCAGATTGCTTAATGTTATGCGATTTTAGCGTTATCAAAGGTAAACGTTATCCGAGGTATTACTGTGTATACCGAAGTTCCATGTCTAGAACCCTTTTTGGGAAGGCAGAAGGATGCAAATGGGAAAGGAGGCTAATGGAAGAAGATGCAGGAATGAGATTACACCACTGGATTCTAGACTTTACATTTGCTTCTGATAGCCTCCAAAAACCCTGGATGAGAAATGACTAGAATTACTGTACTCTCAAATATCCTTGGACATGCTCAGGTACAATTGCCTTTACTGCATTGAAACATGACTTGAGAATCCCGGCTTCTTTTAAAACCATCAACTATGGCTACAGGTTTTGGCTCTAACAGGAAGCTATATAGTTAGATGAAGTTTGCTGTATTGCTTTCCCGCTTGCACACACAAAAAGCAAAATAAAAAAGGTGCAAAGAGAACTGTATAAACATGCATTAAAATTTGCATATCATGAATTAAGCAATCTTTCAAAGATACAATCTTTCACAGGATAACTACTGTGTTGCTCATTCCACTGCTTTTCTTTGTAAGTACTAGCCACATCTCATTTGAATAAATTACCAAGCAACCATAGATAATTAAATAGCATTTTTCAGAAGGAGCCCATAAACTCACCTCTTTATATTCATTAATCAGCTTTGTCAGTCCATTCAGAAGCATCGGGCCTAATGGCTTTATCTTACTATCTGAACAACTGAAATTCAATAAATGAAAGAATAAGATTTTTTTTTTTAAAGGCATCTGACAATTTTTAAAAATGGTTTCTGAGAGGCAATGAAAAAGAAAAATGTACATTACAATGCTTGTAATAGTTTGATTGATTTCACTACTGCCTTTTTAAAGAGAGTAAATTATTACTATGACTTTTCCAGTGGCATTACACTACTGAGCTAGTCTTTAGATCAGCTCTTCTTAACTCAACAAAACATATACTGTACTTAGATCTGGCTAAACTCTGGATACAATTCACCATGAAATTACTTAATTATGGTATATCCTGCTAAAGAAGATTATATTTGTTTATATGATGCCATAAATAATACTTAATTACTTACATTACACAAATATGATGTACAAATTGAAGAGACAAGGTTCTCAGTTTTGCATTGGTATTTGGACCAAACAGTCCATCATAGACAACCTAGCAAAATAAACAGAATAATTAGATTAACTAATTTTGGTTCTCTTCCATCATAACCTCAACAATGGCAAGCATAAACCTAAAGCCAATGCTAGTTCCAAGATAAATGCACAGACCCACTGAATCAACGGATACTATGTAAGTGCCCATTTAACAATATCCTACTGGTACAATTTGTCTATTCCAGTTAAAAGTAACAACTATGAGAAGACTACTGATAGACAACATAGCTTTTCTTTTCAAAAAAAATTACATCTAAAAGAAGTTAACATCCTTTCAACTTATAATGAACATAGACAACACTGGTCAACACAATTTTTCTGGCATGAGGTACTCTAACAATTCTAAGGTAATTTTGAGGTGCTGATTCCAAATCTGGCATCCGCTTTTTTTTCTAGCACATCAGGTTTTTAAGATCTCAAATATTGCAATATAACTATGAACAGCAAATTTATCATCATACACAGCTATACAAAAAAAAATTTTTTTTTCCTGGCATGAGCTTTTGCAGTTGTTTTATACTAATTTCAGGCTGCTGATTACAAATATGATCTCAGATTTGCTCTATCACTTCACATTTTTATGCTATTGGCCAACCCAATTGTCATTCCTAACTGCATGTTGTGCGAGTCAGTTATAGAGTTATAGTGATAAAATTAGTGACTGGTCAACACAATTTTTCTGGCATGAACGATTCTAAGGTAATTTTGAGGTGCTGATTCCAAATCTGGCATCCGTTTTTTTTTTCTAGCACATCAGGTTTTTGAGATCTCAAATATTGCAATATACCTACGAACAGCAAATTTATCATCATATTCATTGAGCTAAACAGACATACAGACCTAATAAAATAACATCCAATATGCAATACTTTATTGTAATCATTTATTAAAAACCAAGGGCAAAAAAAGGTCATATATAAAAGATTGTTGATACAATGATTGTTGACGCAACGAGCACAAAACTGGGAGAGTTGAGGATAGTCAAGGTTAAGATTGTTGATGCAATGATTGTTGACGCAATGAGCACAAAACTCAACTATGAGACTGAATAACAAATAAAAGATATCCTAAACTATTTATTAATAGGACTGTTGTTACATTTATCTACATGCTGCATCCTAATGAGAATGGCGCCACTGTATATGAGAAAACATTACCTGAATATTTGCAGGAAATGTTTCTGCAGCTTGCCTGGAACGCAGAAGGTGAGGGACAATCTTTAACTTGACTCTTGTGCTGGCTGGATCATGCTTTAGTTCTGGCTTCAAAAGAGCTCCCTGGTATCAGTAGACAAGGATGTATGGGGAAATGCGTGTTACAAATCATATGACAGACATGTTAACAGGTTCTTTAAACCTGTGTAAAAGGCAAAAATAAACAACACGTATTTTACTGGAATTCAGTCAGATGCCTATTTCTAGCTCAAGGGAAAACCTGGTAGCAGCACCCAGGATGCAAATGCTGAGGCCTATCATTGCTTACACCAGCCATTTACCTCTTCTTGTTTTCATACATATTTACTATAGGAGGAAGATAGCAGCACCCAGTGTTGGTGAAAAGAAATACTAGGTGAAATATTTTTTAGGTGGCGGGAATACCTTCGGCAGAGACAAAGAAGAAAATGGTTCCCATGTAATCCAATGCTTCAAGCCGGGCGATCCCGTAATCCCAACATACAAACGGTTCTACTTACAAAAAGTTCGACATATAAATAGAAATCCTGGCTTTAAAAAATTCAACATACAAATTTTTAATAGGAAAAATGCAACATACAAAAAAGTATGGTGACATCTAGTGGCCACTTCTGATAATGCAATGTGTTTTCGGCATACAGATTTTTCGACATACAAATAACCTCGTGAAACAGGGGGGGAAATCGTATGTAGAGGTTTTACTGTACTAATGTTTTTGAATGAAAAGGGGATGCTTGTTTTTACTGCGGCGAGGCACTTGACAACCAATGGCTACCTGTGGTGGCCAAAACATACCATATTTGCTGGTGTATGCGACACACTTCCCCCATCCCCTTAAAATACACCAGGAAAGCAAAGTGCATCTTGTGCTCCGATGCGTCTTATATACCAACAAATACCGAATTTACCAGCCTATAAAACACACTCCCCCCCCTTAAAATACACAGGAAAAACTGGAGTGCATCTTATACTCCGATGCATCTTATACGCCAACTAATATGGTACAATGAAACCCCGGGGTTACAACCACCTGGGTTTCAGTTTGCTCCAGTTTACAACAGCAAATCCTATGGAAATGCCATCCCAGTTTACAAATTTTTAATGTATTTGTTTCAGTTTACAACAATCAATTCAGGACCATTTTTCCCCAATGCATTCCTATGGATGTTTTGGGTTACAATTTTTTTCGGGTTACAATGGAGGCTGTTGGAACAGACCTCTGTCATAACCTGGGGTTTTACTGTATATTGTAGGGGACAATGTGGCTTGTTTCCATTTTTTTAAAAAATAATTCAGTGATTTGAATGTGTTTTCCCCCATGTGTCTTACACATTTTAAATATATAATTAAACAAAAGAAACAAGCACAAAAGACCAAAACTGCTGTAGTATCTTAAAAACTAACTCCTGTACTGTATTTTGATGTTAACGTACAGGGATCAAGCCCATTTCATCAAATTTTAAATTATTTTTATTTTGCTTAAGGCGCAGTATATTCTTTAAAATTAGGTATATTCTTTAAAATAAAACAATGTCAATACTTTCACAGTAAGTATGCAATTAACATGCATAAGCATGCAAAGACAAATCCTGAAAGCCTGGAAAAAAATTCAACTTGAAAGCAGATAAAATTGATCCCAAATGAAACTCCCAATCTCATTATCTCCCGCAAATCAAGCTCCTAGAATTTTACCATGTGTCTCATTGGTTAACATTTATTTCCTAATTGGCTATTTAGGGAACAGAGTAAGGGATGTTACAGAATTATGTCCAGAAAATGAGACTGAAAATGAGCTTAAAATGTTAAAAGAATGTCAACTGGGTCAAACTAAAAACCGATTTATAGTGTAGACAAAGAGGATCCAATGAGAATTGTATTAATGCAATAGTCCTCCATTATTGACCCCTTCAGGAACTGCAGTGGCTCAGTGGTTAGGAAGCTTGCCTTGTTAGCTGGAAGGTCAGCAAGTCTGCAGTTCAAGACCCAAGTACTGCATGACAAAATGAGCATCCGTCTCTGTCCCAGCTCCTGCTAACCTAGCCGATCAAAAGCAAGACAATGCAAGTAGATAAATAGGGACCACTTTGGTGGGAAAAGATGTTGGGGACATGAAAGGAGCCTCATTCGGACATCCCCTGAGCAGAGTTTCTCCAACAAAAATCTTCTCAACCCAGAATAATTTCTGACAAGAAATTATTATTATTGACAATTCCAACTGGAATCCAGGGGTACGCCCAATGTGAACCTTGAATATCCTTTCAATATAATGGCCAACAACTGTTGATGCAGATCATCCATTAATGTGTCTAATCGTCATGTCTAATCTTCTTGGGAAGCCATCTAAATGAATGGCTATATATTATAGCTGAATTTCACAAATTAATGATGCTTTGAGTGAAAGGAACCTTCACCATCTCATGCACTGTTTTCTAAAATCTTTCTAAAAACCTAAGATACAAAAGTATCTCATGAATTTTGAGCTTTCCTTGACCTACCTAAGAATGTGACGGTTCTTAATAAGAGCTTGGAAGATAATACAGTAATGCTCTCATTGTGGCAATTCATATGGGTTGTATAGCCCTTCGTTGCTAGACCATTGGGGTAGCCATTCACTGGGGCTGAAGTGGCTCAGTGGTTAAGAAACTTGCCTTGTTAGCTGGAAGGCTGGCAAATCAGCCGTTTGAGACCTGGGAACTACATGACAGATTTGAGCGCTTTTTTTCCTTAACCAGGAATTTATGTACAGTCATGACGTTATCTGATTTCATTGAACAATGCTAAGAAAAAGAGCCCTGACTTCAGGGGCAAACCACTTTAAAGGCAGGCAGGGAAAGAAAGAGACCTCCCTGCCTTTAAAGCCACCCCGCACTGCCTGCTCGGCCACGAGAGAATCCAGCCTTGCCCTGCTTACCTTGCTGCACGCTCCGACAGCCAGCTAGAGGCTTGTTTTTCTCTTTCACTTCCTGTAGACAGGGAAGGGGGAAATAGAGAGATGTGATTGGTTCTCGAACCAATCACATCTCTCTATTTTCCCCTTCCCTGTTTACAGGAAGTGAAAGAGAAAAACAGAAGCCTCCAGCTGGCTGTCGAAGCATGCAGCAAGGTAAGCAGGGCAAGGCTGGATTCTCTCATGGCCGAGCAGGCAGTGGGGTGGGTGTGGGGAGTTCCCAAACTGCTGGGGGTGGGGGTGGGGGAAAGGAGGGAAGTGGCAGGGAGAGGAGCTTTGGCCTCCTTTACTTCTTTATGACGATGGATTGGATAACGCTAAAAAGAACGTTATCCGGTGCAAATCTTTCCCCCAAATTTGTCGTCGTTATGCGGTTTTAGCGTTATCCGGTGCAATCGTTATCCGGGGTATTACTGTATCTACTTTTAAATTTATCCCCTACTTTGAGCAGTGTAGGAGCACAGAATGTATGTCCTGGTGAATTTGGTCTATATAAAGCTGCCAAACAATGGGATAAAACTGTCATTCAATTACATAGCTGATTGCTAGCCATGTAATATCAAATTAAGACTGTGTCTTCTTTACCTTTAAATTGGGGGGAGAGCTTTATTTGCAGACAACTCTGACAAGCATATCTGTGCTTCACAAACTATAACGGAATGGCATAGAAAACAAAATTTCAAGAAGAAAAATAGCCTAACATTTAAAGCAAAACAAAAATAGGAAAAGTAAGGAAAGCAAATCTCACCTCCTTTGATTTTATTGGTATGTCCCCAAGGTACACTTTGTACAGCTTATTGATGATGGTTGGATTATTCCAATCAATTAAACTAAAGAACATGAGAAGAACACATATATAAGGCTGTGAAATTATTTTACATGATTGTGAACAAACCTAAACAGAATGCCTGCAAGTTACGCAACTAACTGAAAAACTTTAAGGCACGGGTTCCCACACTACGGCCTATGGGCCAGACCTAGCCCACAGTTCCATTCCATCCAACTCATCGCCACTGCCGCACCTGGCAGTGGAAGCAGACACGTTTACGTCAGCCGTAAAACACCCCCGCACATGCTTAAACGTGCCCGTGGCTGTCGTAAACATGGAAGTGGGTGAATTTATGACAGCTGTAAATGTGTCCACTTCCATTTCCAGGGCACATGGTGAGGCCCGCTCATCTGTCTGTGGGACGTGGTCAGGCCAGTGGCAAAAAAAGTTTGGCCACCCCTGCTTTAAGCTAAAATGGTGTCAAAAATAGGCCTTGGGACTTACAAACTACTGTACAGTAATACCTCGGATAACGCTAAGACTTGGTTCCACAAGTCTTGGTGTTATCCGATTTTTAGTGTTATCTGATGCATGTTAAAATCCTATGGGATGGATCGGATAACGTTAAAGCTCCATAGAGATACATTGTAACCGCACAGGCTTTAGCGGTTGTTATCCGATCCATCCCATAGGACCTTAACATTATTTGATCCAATTCTCCTCCTCAGATTACTTAACGTTATGCGATTTTAACGTTATCCGATCCAATCGTTATCCGGTGTTTTACTGTACTTTAGAGCAGTATTTCCCAACCTTTGGTTTTTGGACTTCAATTCCCAGAAGCTTAAACCAATTCCCCCCAAGCACTAATCAGGCAATGTACTGATTTAGGCTGGACCCAACATTGGAAACCAGTGCTCTAGAACATAGCGACCAAGAAGATTAAGAGAGTGGTAGAAGATGGGACACACGTGAGACTACTATAAGGCAACATTTAACACCAAAGGCAAATGTCAATCCACAAAATAGTACCAAGCAAAATTAGGTTGCAATAAAAGAATTGAGGCAGTCATTATAATACCGATTTCCCTTTTACAAAAGCTCAACATTTTAAAATTTTAAGTCGTTACCTTTGCTTGCTTTTAAGCTCAAGATCTGCTGCTGTGGCTACACTGTGCCTTGTGTCACTGGAGGCGATGACCAAATGTATGACAGCGCTAAGTTCAGGCACCTGCTCAGCTTCAATAAATTTCACAATGCCCAATTTACTCTGCCAAACAAAACAGAATAAAAGAAAAAAGATAAGTGCCAGAGACATTTATTAGGCAACTATCTTTAGAAACAGCACAAATAAGACTGAAAGCTGTGACTATAAATATAGGATAATAAAAATCATATCAGAATGAATGGTCAGTTCACCATAGGATGAATTTTGAAGAATAAACTTCCTCCCAAAACACACAGACACACTTTGGGCACTGACAAAGTAGCTGAGGCTAGACACTGGTTCCCAACATGGGGCCCACAACCAGTGATGGGCAGCTCCTGGATCGTACCGGTTAGCGCGGGGGATGGAATAGAAATTCCCCATGGCTATGCCCATTTCCTTTCCTGTACCCTACTGGCTCTCTTCCTGGGTCTCCCTCTTCCAGGGGCCTCCTCCTGCACACCAACAAACAATCTACGGGGCAAGGTGTGGGTCTGGGGAGGGGTCCCCCAGCTACTTCCCCTCCCAACTCCAACCCCACCCACCGCAAGAAAAAACCTCTTTACGGGATGAAAACTCCTCTTCCCTCCAGCCTCTGCTCCCCCTCCCCTTTCCTCCTTGTGGAGAGAAAGAAAAGGGACGGACCAGAAGGGAGGCTTTTCAGAAAGGGACCATTTCCTTTTTCCCTCCAGCCTCTGCTCCCACTACCCTTTCTCCTTTACTGTCTTGAGGGAACATTGCCCTCAGAAGGTCTTTTGGTAACTCAGCCTTCCAATGCTTCTAAGAGCAACATTTTTAACATGTTGGGTTTTTCCTGCTTCTGGAGTTCGATTCACAGGTACTGCATGATGGAGTGAGCTCCCGTCCCTATCCCAACTCCTGCCAACCCAGCAGTTTGAAAGCAAGAAATTGCAAGCACTGTAGATAAATAGGGACCACTTTGGTGGGAAAGCCAGTCATATCTGACTTTAGGGTGCAGTGCTCATCTCCATTTACAGCCAAAGAGCCAGTGCGGTCTGTATTTGCAGATGTTTTCATGGTCATGTGGCAGGCATGATTAGATCACCCACCCAGTCACATAGCCACACCCACAAAGTAGGCCACACCCACAGTGTGGTAATAAAATTTTTTGGAGCCCACCACTGCCCACAACCCACAGGGGGACTTAAATTCCCAGTAGCTTAACTCAGCACATTGGCTGATCAGTGCTTTGGGGAATTGACATAAGCTTCTGGGAATTGAGGTTCAAAACCCAAAGGTTGGGAAGCACTGGTCTAGACATTCAGTTATCAGATGAGTAAGAATATTTCTGCATTTTTCTCCTTCAACAATATATGTATAGTAGCTGGTACTTTCCTCCTTCCCATCCTGAATAGTCAAACCTTGCATAACGAGTGTTTTGCTTAGCGAAAAACTCGCATAATGAGCAAGTTTTTCGCTAAGCAGTCTGACTCACATAACAAATTTTTTGCTATGCGAGTCGGACTTTTCCCCATGGAAAAACTCGCATAACGAGCGTTTCTATGGGGAAAACTCACATAACGAATTTTTTCCGCTATGCGAGTTTTCCCCATAGAAATGCTCGTTATGCGAGTTTTTCCATAGGGAAAAGTCCGACTCGCATAGCAAAAGATTTGTTATGCGAGTCAGATTCACATAGCGAATTTTTTGCATAGCAAGCAAACTTGCAGAACGAATTAAATTCGTTATGCGAGGTATGACTGTATCTGTATTTTCCTTCTTCCCATCATGACTATCTGTTTCCTTGTTTCTGCATTTCCAAAAAGTTGTACTTTATATTACTGCATTTTAAGAGAATCACAAGAAGCCCAGACTTCAGGTGCAATATCTAATACAGGGGTGCCCAAACTATGGCCAGTGGGCTGAATCCGGCCTGCAACACTTAATAATCCGGCCTGTGCCACCCTCACCACTCCTGGAATGTGCCTGTACAAAACACTGCCATAAATGCACCCGCAGCTTTTGTAAAAGCATTTACGACAACCATGGGTACATTTACAGCAGCATTTTGTGCATGTGCATTTAACTTCCGCTTCCAGTGGGAGGAACCATGTGACCTGCCCACTCAACCACATGACTGGCCAATGGGCTGAAAGGTTTGTGCATTCCTGATGTAATAGGAAGTGAGGGTGGGGGATTTCATATGAGCAAAGTACAGGAATGCATCCATATGGTTACTTTAAAAAAAACCATGACTCTTTTACTCTACAAACTATTTTCTTTTCTACCTGTTCCAGCTGTTCAGGTGTCCATGGGCTATCTCCAATCACTCGCTTGGCCGCATAGAAACTCATTCCTGGCGGAGGCTGAGGGATCCCAGGGCCTCCAGAACTGCTTGATGAAGAAGATCCCTGTCCCGCTGGCACACTCTGGCGACTCTGGGATTCATTCAATACATATCTAAAGAAAAGGAGACAAAGAAATAAGAAGCATAAGAGAGATTTGAAATCCAGAATAAATCAGTCAATTGTTGTTGTTCAGTCGCACAGTTGATTCCGACCCTCTGCGACCCCATGGACCACTGTCCGCCAGGCACTTCTGTCCTCCACCATCCTCCTCAACTCGCTAAGTTCTGTGCCCATTGTCTCCACAATACCATCTAGCCATCTCATCTTGGGCCGGCCCCTTCTTCTTTTGCCCTCAACCTTTCCAAGCATCAAGGCTTTCTCAAGCGAATCCTCTCTTCTCATTTGGTGTCCAAAGTACCTTAGCTTCATCTTTACAATTTGACTTTCTAAGGAGCATTCTGGGTTAATTTCTTCTAAGATTGACCTATTTGTCCTCGCTGTCCAGGGGACTCTCAAAACTCTCCTCCAACACCCCATCTCAAAGGCGTCTATTCTTCTGCACTCAGCTTTCCTAATGGTCCAGCTCTCACAACCATACATTGCCACCGGGAATACCACTGCTTTGACTATGCGAATTTTTGTTTGCAATGTGATGTCTCTACTTTTCACTATGCTCCCCAGGTTTCTCATTGCTTGCCTCCCAAGAATCAGTCAATTATAGACCGGAAAACATTTGTTCTGACACATGATAATAAAATTATTATTAGGGTTAACCTTCATTAAATGTAATTAAATTCATAATCAGCTTCATAGAAAGACTTGTTTCTTAAAATCTGTATATACCTGCAAATATCATCTGGCCCATGCCACCCTCACCACTCCTGGAAGTAGAAGTAAAATGCACCCGCACATGCACAAAACACTGCCCTAAATGCACACACAGCTGTTGTAAACGTGTTTACGACAGCCACAGTTGCATTTATGCCAATGTTTTATGCATGTGCAGGTGCATTTTACTTCCGCTTCCGGTGGAACTACGTAACCGGCCTGTTGAACCATGCGACCAGCTCACGACCCAAAAAGTTTGGGCACCCCTGTTTTAGACTGTGAATGCATACAGTTGTACCTCGTTTAAAGAACATAATGCGAAACACCATTGAAAGTGACCAATTGTGGGGTGGATTGCAAACCCCGATGTATTTGTTAAGCGAGTTTTTGGTTGGTTTTATTTGTTAAACGAAGCGAACATTCAGAGAAAATTCTGCTCTTTAAGCAAGTTTCTCTTTAAGCGAAACGCTCTTTATGCGAGGTTTGACTGTAAATTGCAACAGGTACCAGCTTCTAGGTTAAATATTCCACAACCCAGTCCACACATAGTTTTTCTCTTACTGTTTACTACCATTCAGTTAGCAAGTGGTCCACTAACATTTCCAGCACACTTTTCTACCCAAAACTAGCCAGTTCTCTGTCATGGCGACACAGAGGCTAACTGAGGTTAGCATTTTTTTAAAACAGGGGAGGAGCTTACCAATTAAAACATAAAAGCCCAGGTGGTCTCTTTTATGCATATTCACAAATTAAAATAAAGCAAGACTCTCTGGAAGAGACAATAATGCTGGAAAAGGTAGAAAGCAGGACGAAATGAGGAATGCCAAGTTGAGCCAGGCTGTTAAGGCCACAATATTTCAGATATCTCTCATTCATAGGGTCACCATAAGATGACTTGGCAATACCGGATAATGCTAAAACTTGGTTCCACAAGTCTTGGTGTTATCCGATTTTTAGTGTTATCTGATGCATGTTAAAATCCTATGGGATGGATCGGATAATGTTAAAGCTCCATAGAGATACTGTACATTGTAACTGCACAGGCTTTAGCGGTTGTTATCCGATCCATCCCATAGGACCTTAACGTTATTCGATCCAATTCTCCTCCCCAGATTACTTAACATTATTCGATTTTAGCGTTATCCGATCCAATCGTTATCCGGTGTTTTACTGTATGTAACAACAGCACAAGCATCTTCATGGCATGTTAGCTTAAGAATCAGTGCTCATTTGCGCAACAGTTCATAAATGATCTGCCTATAGTTTTGGATTAATTCATTAAAAAAATAAGGTTAGAATGCCAGTCAGGAAACTTCAGCAGCTCACCCGATGGTTTACTGGTTAAGACGCTGAGCTTTAAGACTGGATGTTGGGTTTCACTACCCAAGGGCTACACTTGAAAGGACCCTTCATTCGGGCATCCCCTGAGTAGTTTCTCCAGCAAAAATCCTTTCAACCCAGAGTAATCTCTGACATGAAATTATTATTAGCAGCAGCAATTTCAAATAGGCCTGTGGCTTAAAATGAAAGCTTAAAGTAGCAGACAAAGGAGCCAACACGTGACCCAAAATGGTGTTTGATTACTTACCCATAAGGCATAAGGAGAACGTCCAACATAAAATCCAATAGCAGCTGCACAGTCTTTGGTTTTTCAGCAAGATTAAATGGAGAAGCTGCTTTCAAAGGTTCGACAGGATATTTCATGTGAAAAAGGGATGGTATTAGAAGGTGCATTAGGCTGAAAAACAATTACAGTTACTGCAACTATTTCATAAAACAACAAGGCATCAGGTGAAATATTCACAAAAATTAGACAAATTATGGTTAGGCAAGTACGTACAAAACCTCCATTCACAAATCAGCTCACACTGCTGCCTTTTATTATGAATCACAGTTATCATTTATACACATTCAAATTTATGTGAATAAGAAATAAAATCTGAGACAGTTTCATAATAAAACTTCTAATATTTATTTACATCGGGGTGCCCAAACTTTCCGGGCCGTGGGCCAGTCACATGATTCAGGGAGCCGGTTACTATGGACTGGGGTCCAGATCCGAACCCCCGACACCAAGTCACCCAGCCCACAAAGCCCTCATCGTTCCTGGAAGCGGAAATAAGGCGCACCCATATGGGCACGTTTTACTTCTGCTTCCAGGAGTGACGATGGCTTTTGTGGGCCAGATGAATTGGTGTCGGGGGACAGATCCAGCCCCCAGGCCATAGTTTGGGCACCCCGATAAATACACGTCCCCATTTTCTACACCCACAATGTGGGTATACAAACAACAATATCTGCAAAAAGATTGCACTTTCTCTGCCTACTTAACATCTAGCCCCAAACATATCCACACCTTTAGCATTCAACTGCAATGGCTTTAGTGATTAAGACACTGAGCTTGGAGACTGGAAGATCGGGTTTCAATACCCAAGTGCTGCACGACAGATCATGGGGACATGTAGGAGCCTCATTCTGGTGTCCCTTGAACAGTTTCTCCAGCAAAACACCTTTCAACCCAGAGTAATTACTAACACAATATTTATTTATTTATTTATCGTTCTACTAAATTTTATGATGCTTACTAACTCAGCAACTCAAAATCAAAATTATCAGTATTTTTAACATGTCATTATGATACAAACAAACAAGAGACTCAAAATACTGTACTAAATATGAACTACCCAGACAAATGGGTTACGTTTGTACACTAGCATAAGCCAGAATTCCAGAAAATCATATCCTATTATTTGTGAGCTGTGACCTGTCCCATGCAAACCTTTCACTTTAATTCAACTTCTTTCACTACTGGGAGCAACTATACTAGGCCTTGCAATTATTTAGCCCACAAATGACACACAGCACCCCACCTCACCCCAAAGTCCATTCTGGGAACGAATACCTCCAAAATGTGGTTAAAAATATTAGAACTGCTGCATATTGACAAGTGTAGTGACTTTTTTGAAAGCTGAAATTTCTGAATGGTAGCTGTGTTAGTCTGTGTTTCAAGCATATCAGAGAGTAAACAAAACAAAAAGACAAAAAAATGTGGCATTTTAAAGATTAACGGATGCATTTTAATGTATTTGCATGGAGAAGATCACTGGAACTTGCCAGCTCCTCAAGGTAAATGAAGCAGAATGCAAAGAACATACAGATAGAGGCACTGAGACTACCACTCACAATCAGAAAAGGGGACCATAAGCCTAAATCCTCATTTGTGATTCTGGCTTGCAAAGATTGCAATAAAAGAGGAACCTTGGTTCAGATGACATGCTATGCTCTTGGATAAATTAATCACTCCCACAAAAAGGCTGCAGAAACCAGCATTTAAGCAAGTTAAGTCTGGATTTTAGCAGTAATTCTAATCTATCAATTACATGCAAAGGCAGACATGGGTTCAGTTGACTAGGAAGAAAAAATGAAATAAGTCCTAATGTTTCATACACAGAGATTAGTATTAGAAATGGATGGACTCAGATGTCCTTTAAAAAAGCACAAGTCCCAAGGCAATTCCAGCCTAGCCTTCTTCTTGACATACCACTTTCATCTCTCCCCCCACCCCAAGATCCTGTATCCTAAGGCCATCCTACCTGTCTTGCTGTGGTTGAGGTTTTCCTTCCATCGCAGTTAGAAGAGTGGGGGCAAGCTCACACTGCTTTTCCACAGGCAAACGAGGGTAACCCATCTTAACATATATAATCGTAAAATTCTGCAGCAGCACAAGATACATCAACATCTCATTACTGGAGAAGAAATAAGTCCTAAGGCAACTTCATATTTACATACAGAATAATACAAGAAAATCATTCTTGATAAACGTCACTGACATTCAATAATAGTTTTGCCCGTCAGCTAGTTTATCAAAGAACTACAGAACCTTGTTCAACTTAACAACGTGGAGAGACAAAAATATCTTTCATTCTATGGAAAAGTGAAAACATAATCTATGCAGATGAAAGCAAAAGCCTATTGCCTATTTTGCATGGATTGCCAAGAGATTCTAACATCTACTCTAAAAATAATTCAAGGTCCTTTCTTCAACTGCTGATGTTATAATCACAACCATAACAAAATGCTGAAAATGTAAACAGGTAACTACAGTGGAGAATAAAGCAGGCATGTATTAGATAAAAATCTGTTAATAAATACAGGTTTGGCATGCTATCAAGAATACAGAACTCAAAAAATAACAATCCATATATTATCTTACAATGTCCTATGGACAACTGGGATAATTTTGTTATATTACCAGTCTTCATGGACAGAGATGGTACAATTACAAATTCCAGTATACAGAGTATCATTATCTAAACAGAAATAATTTGTGGGCATTGTTACCCAAAATATGATGCCAAGATATTAAAATTATAAAAGGAGAGGCAATTGTGAAATAACATCTTTCAATCTATTCATAATGCCACAAATAAAATATAGTTTTATAAAATCATTTAAAATAGTAAGACATTTTTCACAAAGCTATTAGTGCAGGGGTTCCAAACCGATGGCCCATGGGCCAGCCCCAGCCCATGGTACCATTTCGTGTGGCCCGTACAACCTCCACAACACCTGGAAGTGGACACGTTTATGTCAGCTATAAAACATGCCTGCGCATGCATAAACATGTCCATTACCATCATAAATGCGGAAATGGCTGCATTTACAACAGATGTAAATGCACCAGCTTCCGTGGGGCATAGTCCGGCCTGCTCAACTGTCCGGTGGGCATGATCAGGCCCACGGCGTAAAAAGGTTGGGAACCCCTGTATTAATCCAACTCAAGCAAGAAAGCTAAGTCAAATAACTAGATAATTCTCTGGAGTGCTCCAACAAATCCATTCCAATAGTACAATTATTAGGCCAGGATCCTGTTGAGCCAGATGATTAACCTAATGGTGACAGCGTGAATGGTCTGACATTCATAAAATTTGCACTAGCTATCAATAACAATGATCTCCTTACATAAGGGCAATACATAAGGGCAAAAAAAAAACCCCACACAGGATTAGGGTACGGGCTTTAGAAATAACAAAATGAAAAAACTGGATACAGCTCTTAGCTACACTGGGTTGTCAGGGAGAAACAGAAAGTAACTTATATTTCATCAGTAAACATTTGTAGAAAGAAAATGCTTACTGTAACAAATGACACCGCAGAAGGATCCTGGTATTGGACAAGAAGGGTCTCAACTGGAAGCTGGATTTTTGGACGACTTTTGATTCGCTTATTTAAGTGAACTAGCAGTTCCATCACCTGAGATGAAGAGAGAATATAATCCTTCCTGATTACACTGATTAACATTAATCAGTTATACACCCCTAAGTCTGAAATATAATGCACTAATAATGTCTAAGTTATCAAAGATTTATTAGGTATTATTATGGTCCAAATCCTACAGGCTATTTACAGCTGCAGAAGAACAGCTGGGGATGTTGACACAGCTAATTGACAAGATGCTTGATACATACTAAATGCATGACTAGAAATGCAATTTGGCACATGACTGACAAGTAACTGGGCCCTCATCAGTTAGCTACAGCTACTTCTGCGATTGCTTTTGCATGCAGATAAATTCTATCAAGATTCTAACCTCTGTATTTTTTTTCCATACAGTCTTTTAAGAAAATTTATTCTTTTGCTTGTATGCGTGTCCAAGCTAGGGAAATGTACTGCATCTGAATCACACATGAACAGAACTTTTATATCCTTAGCCAAAGCAGAACGTTGAAATAAAGCTAGGTTACACTACAGAACAAAACCACAACTAAAAAAAAGCCATATTAAGGTGCATTCACTGGGTCAAATCAGCATTAAGAATGTACTAAACTACAAGAGCTGGCTGAATAGCTCAGTGGTTTAAGCGTCTGGAAGTGGAGCCTGCAGTTGGAAATTCATTTCCCTGTTGAACCGCCCAAGAGAAGAGCCATCTTGTATAGAATTAGGCAAACTGTACAGGGTGCCCCAAAAGAAGGGAATGGTAAACTACTTCTGAGTACTCTGTACCTAGAAAACCCTGCATAGGATCACTCTAAGTAAGAATCAACCTGTCACACTAATCTGCATTGTAAAATGATTTTTATGATTTACGTACCTTCTTGCGTACCCCTTCCTGTGTACTAGAAAGTTTCAGAAGAACAGGGGGTAGGAACTTGGATATAATACTCTGCAACTGTTCATCTGTTTCTGCATGGCCAAGACGTAAAAATACACGCTCAAGCTGATCTATAATAAAAGAAAACAGGAGCCTAACTCAAAACTAAACTTCTGAAACAATCACACATCATGTTCACTATTAAAAACTGATTACATAATGGTATAAGTCTCATTGCACTTTCAACTCAAACTTGTTTTATTGGCTCCAATGTTACCTTCTCAGAACAATGTTATCTTTCTCTTGCATTGATGACAATTACTCATGCATCTCAGAATATGTGCTACCTTGCAAATACAGTAGAACACCGTGTAGCAATCACCCCATACAGCGATGAAATCGCATAGCAATGAGGTTTGGAGGAGGGAAAAGCATTTCTACATAGTGATCGTTCCTATCAGAAAAACTGCTTAGCGCCAAACATCGTTGTACGGATTTTCCCATAGGGAAGATTGTACAATGATGAAAACTGCATAGTGATCAGCTCCGTAGAATGGATTAAAATCACTATACGGGGTTCTACTGTAGGTGTAAATTAAATTGACTTTAACACTTGATTGGATATTAATATATTAATGAACTCAAACCCCCTTTCTACATTACTTTATTCATCACAAAAATGAACTTGCCACATTTTAGTACTATTTAATGAAAAGTCATTGACACAGTGTTCACTATGTATTAGCACAGTGATGGTGAACCTTGGCACTCCAGGTGTTCTTGGACTTCAATTCCCAGAAGCTCAAGTCCCTGTGAATTCACATGAATGGGTTTACTGCACCTTGTTTCAAACTGCTATGCCAGCATCTATGGATCATGGAATGGAGCAGGAAGATCGGTATTACTGAGTAGGGCGGCATATAAATAAAAAATGATGATGATCCTGCTGACCCACCCAGGGCCGTGGGGCTCACAGGGGGAAATACTACTTTCCAAGCAATTTTATCAACTGACTTTTTATTTGGAATGCAGTGATGCTTGTATTTTTCCACTACCAGCAGCTTAATATCCTAATACAGTAAAACACCGGATAACGCTAAGACTTGGTTCCACAAGTCTTGGTGTTATCCGATTTTTAGTGTTATCTGATCCATGTTAAAATCCTATGGGATGGATCGAATGTTAAAGCTCCATAGAGATACACTGTAACCGCACAGGCTTTAGCGGTTGTTATCCGATCCATCCCATAGGACCTTAGCGTTATCCATCCAATTCTCCTCCCCAGATTACTTAACGTTATGTGATTTTAGCGTTATCCGATTCAATCATTATCCGGTGTTTTACTGGTACTACACAGTAGCAAAGAGAGCAAGTAACTATAAAAAGAGGTAAGAAATTCTGGCTCATCTAGAAGCCAATTTCCTTCCTACCAGAATCCAATAACAAAAAGAAAAGCTAAACCAAGAAACTGAAAACAAAAGCACAAATGACTTGATGTCCTAAACAAGTGTCTTGGAGTGTTATTAAACAGTGTAAAGGTATGTGTGACCTACTTAAAAAGTAACACTTTCAGTCTTCCAAGAGCTGCAATTCATCTTTCCTACTAGAAAGAGAAGGCATCACAGGAAGGCTGAGGTTCATAAAAAGAACTATGGGCTAGATATGTGTGACCCCAAACCTGCATTTATCCCACCCCCTGCTCTATAGCTTTCTCCACACTTTAAGGAAACAAAGATACACACACTCCCATGGAAAAGAAGTACTGCTTCTTTTTGAGGGGTGGAGAGATCAATGCAAGAGCACTCTCATATTAGCATAGAGCAGGGATTCTCAACCTGTGGCCCACAATGGCATTTCATGTGCCCCCCCCCCCACGCTCCACTACACCAGGAAGTGCCATGTGATGGAGGAAGGGCAAAATGGCCATCTGGCTCACAAACCTATCTGAGGGAGTGTGACCCGGCCCTCGGCTTAAAAAGGTTGAGACCTCCTGGCATAGAGACATCTTGTTAGTACTGTATTCAATACTATTTTACAAGACATATATTTTGTTAAAATATATTTAAAATTAATAAACAGAAAATAATGTGTGGAAGAAGTTGTGTCACTAATAATTTCAGTCTAGGAGGCAAGAGCTTTTTTGTCATTTCATTGTCCAAGAAATCACAGAAGCCCTTTCTTTCCCCTTGGGCTTCCCCACAACAAATATCAGAAGAGGGCACATCAAATAAAAATGACTTTATAAATATTTGCGAGGAATTTATCGATTATGCCTTTCAAGAATCTTCTAAGGGAATTAAACCAGATCAAGAAGAAATACGGACTCTAACCGAAAATACATGGAATCTAACGAAATTAAGCCAGATAAAGTATATACAGTAATACCTCGGATAACGCTAAAATCGCATAATGTTAAGCAATCTGGGGAGGAGAATGGGATTGAATAACGTTAAGGTCCTATGGGATGGATCGGATAACAACCGCTAAAGCCTGTGCGGTTACAATGTATCTCTGTGGAGCTTTAACATTATCCGATACATCCCATAGGATTTTAACATGCATCGGATAACACTAAAAATCGGATAACACCAAGACTTGTTGAACCAAGTCTTAGCGTTATCCAAGGTATTACTGTACTAACTTTGGGAATAAATAAACAAAACAGACAATGTGGATAATAATGAACAAAGAAATATGGCCCATGGGGTGAGGGGTGCACTTTGTTATATTTTATGGATTGTCATGTGTGTTTAGATTTATATAAGTAGAATTGAGTTACTTTGTTTTACAATGCAATTTTGTTTAATGTTTTATAGATAAATAATTTTTAAAAGAAGAATGTGCGCCTGTTGATTTCAAAATGTCAGCCACATATTCAACAGAGTGGTCTCAAAAAGTAAGTTTCAAATAACCTAATGCTCTTATTGTTAAGTTAGTTTGCTCAGGATCACATCACTTAAGTCATCACCCATAGCAAACCAACTGGCAGAGGGAGATAAACTGGCCTGAAATACTGCTGCCTAGCACAGTAAGTTGCAACCAGAGTACTTGGTGAGTCAATTCCTCCATATGTTCCACTGATTCAATGATTCTGGACTAGTAGCTGAAACTTAATGGATTTCAGCCAATGTTTCTGGGTTTATTGTTGGACACAAGGCAGGAAGCTCATTGGGGCCAACCATTCCCCCTTCAAGCACAAATAATGCATGGGGCTTGGGAAGTAGGTTAGAAAGGCTGAATGACAACGCACAAAAAGGATGAAAAAAGACTGGAAGTTTTCAGTAAAAGATTGCTTCACCCTAACAGCAAAAATATTATAATAAAGAGCCAATGCATTTTTGCTTGACAACGATAAAATCCAAGGAATTCAGAAGGACTTTGACATAAAGATTTACACACTTGCACCGTCGGCAGGGCTGAAGCAAAAAAATGTGAAGACAACAGTACCGTCATTTCCAAAGAGCAAAAAACAAAAATACATTTCCCAGCTCACCTCGGTGTGCCATAAACTGAAGACATTTCCTGTCACGAGGAAACACTTCCCTGGCAGGCCACACCTCGCCACAGGCCTCCATCCCTTTAACATGGGAGTAAAGAGGGGGCTTTGCATTTTGGTAGGGAGCGGGGACAGAAGCAGGTAGGACAGGGCAGGAAGAGATTTGATTTGTCTGCACTTTGAAAGTCTCATCTCTCCCCCCCACCACTATCAACTGTGGCTTTTCTGCTCAAAAGAAAAGGAAAGGAGGGAAGAATGAAACTTGCACCAGCCACCCATCATGACCTCTTTTACCCTCTTCAAATCTGTGAAATCTGAAAGGCACCCGGAACCGGATTCTTCTGATTGAGAAGGGAACTCTTACCAATGCCTCAGCTTTGCAATGTGCATAATAATGGAATAAAGGAGAGGAAGAACAAACACCAGAAGCCTTTCTATAGAAACAACATGTGAGGGAGAGGGGGGTGTCTCTCTACTCGCCTTGCCCCAAATGCATGCCTGTTTTTTTGCAAATGTCCACTGTACCAAAAACGGACACATATCTGTCATCAACAATCGATTTTATGTACAGTACATACACATCAACACACACACACTACTGGAAAGTCAGCAGGTCAACAGTTCAAGACCCGAATGCTGCACAATGGAGTGAGCTCTCATCTCTGCTCCAGTTCCTGCAAACCTAGCAGTTCGAAAGCAAGATATTGCAACTAGATAAATAGGTACCATTTGGGTGGGACGGTAACAACGTTCTGTGCAAATGCCTGCAGGTGCAGAGAGCGCTCTCTTTGGCTGTAAATGGAGATGAGCACCACCCTTAGACTCGGATATGGCTTTCGAGCAAGAGCGACCTTGACTTTTACTTTACCTCTCTATATAGACAGGTAAAGGTGAACGTCGACCTTGCTCGACAACCAACATCTATATACTGGGCGTTTTAAGACTTTCTGCACAGTCATAATGGGAAAACTGAAAGTAAAGCTTCAGGCGGACGATGAGAGGGGGGCGGCCCTCTCCTTGGAATAACAAGCCGTTTCCTTAAAATTAGCCCAACCTGGGGGCAAGATAGTGACAGATAGATAAGCAAGAAAGAAAGACAAGAAAGGAGGCGTCCCTGCCCCCAGATTTGGGGTGGACTAATTTTAAGGAAACGGCTTATTATCCCACCACGGAGACGTCCGCCCCTTCTCATCGTCCGCCTGAAGCTTTACTGAGTCGGCCTATAAACCGAATTATTAAATTACTTTCGGTTTTCCCATTATGACTGTGCAGAAGCATTAAAAACGCCCAGTTTCTTTTCTCGCCTTCCCCCGTCCCTCCCTCATCCTCCCCACAGAAACCAACCCTGGTCAACGCTAATAATAATTATCATTTCCAAAACTGAACCCTTTTCCGAAAGGGGAAACAACCCTGCCCCCCATTTTCTATGTAATGCTCACACAGCCTCCCCAAATGCCAGCCCTGAACCAATACTTGGGGTGTGTGTGTGTGTGGGGGGAGAACATGGCAGCCAAGAGATAGCCATTCCCACCCCCCAAAAAGCACCACACGCACATAGACACCCGTGGGTGCCCCCCTTCCCCACCCAGGTACTCTTGAGCCCCCGCTCTCGGCCACAAAAAAGGAGACTTACTCAGCTCATCCTGAGCAGCAGAGGCGGCCGCAGCCATGTTGTCAGCTGGGGAGAGAAGGGAGAAGAAGGACTCTTATTATAGCCGCAGACTGGGGTGTATATATGTAGTATGTGGGGTGTGCTATACAAAATGGGGGGGAGAGGAAGGTACACTGACACCCCACCTTTCTCCTCCTTTATGGCTGCCTCTCCTGAGACTGAAGTGGAGGGAGAAAGAAGGGGGGGAAAGGGGGGCCGGTGGCTGCTTTTCTCCTCCTCCTCCCTCCTCTATGACTCTTCTTCCTTCGCTACCAACCACCATTAAGCGGCATGAGACTTTCCATTTCTGCGACTCGTGTGTCGCTGCTGCCTTCTTTCCTTTAGACGTGAACCCTTCCCGCCCCACCCTTCTGGTTTTTATTTTTATATTTAGAAAAAAGGCTGAGCCATCGTCCCATCAAATATCCCACCCCACATCTATGCACATCTATGCACACATCTATGCACACATCTATGCACAAACACACACCTTTCCCTCCTCTACCTGGTTCTGGCAGGACAAACCAGAGAGCTCCGCACACATCTTGAAAATCCATCAAGGGTAGGGAGAGAGGAATAATTAAACACCGGCCATCCCCCCTCGCAATTTTGTCTAATTGTTCCTTTCCCGCTAAATCCTATTTTTCCCCCCTTCTGTATACTCCCAGGAAGGGCGCCGGAGAAGAGGACTGACCTGTGTCCATGCTAACCTCCATGGCTTCATCTACTTTTTTTCCCCTGCAAAATGGATGATGTTTAAAAAGCCGGTCTCAAACTAAACAAGTTTCTCCCCCTATCTGTAGAAGGTGTTCGTAGCAATCTGAATCTTTCCTACCTCCTATAAGGCATTAAGGATCTGGCTCAGCAACAGATTTGCTACACGTGGGTAAATGAGTTTGCCTATTTAAACATCATTATTAAACTTGGAAAAAGTCTTAAACTGCATCAGAGCAATGCTGGTCAATCACTTTATTATGGTCTTCTAGGTGGAACGAAAGGTAACATTTTTAAAACTTAGGAATGTAGTTAAAATAGAGTATTTAAAAACATCAATTCTAAGTTAAAAGAAATAGGATAACTCCTATAACTTGGAAATATTCTTTCTCCTGACATCTAAACATTTCAAAGTATTGTAGAACAATGATGAATCTAGAATATTAGGAAAAGCATAAAAGCAGAATACAACAGTAATATCTGTAAAACAGAGGCTAAGACTGAAGTTCTGAGTTATGCTTGGATGGGATGGGTGCAAAAATAGTTGAACCTCCAATATGTGCCTGAAAATAGGAATTGGTGAATCGTGTTATTATCAAAAGGAAGAGTATTCTGCATTTCATTTTTCATTTCATTTCAAATTTATACCCTGCCCTACTCGGGTATACCTGACTCTAGGCAGCTTACATATTACAGTATAAAAGTAACAGCATTACAATCACAAATTCCACATTATTATAATCACAGTATCAGAAAATATATATAAATATCAATAATACAGTAACAATCCAAAAATATTAATATCACAATAAAATGTTACAAGAAAGTATTACATAAAACAACAGCAAAAACAAAAATCACATATACTGAGTCCTGCAATGATTATAAGCAAACGCCTACAGAAGGTAGCTGGGAAAAGTCCAAGAGAAGTCTGAAAAAGAAATAATCCAGTCCCCGCAGCATCCTTTTAAGCCGTCCCAGGGCTGGGTGGGGAGCCGCCAATGGAATGGCCTTGCCGTCCCACAGCTGCGGTAGCCTCTCTGCCCAGTGTAATTGGTATTACCAAATACCAGTGACTATGAATTAATAGTAGGATCTGGTGATCATTACATGTGCCATGATGTTGCACTTGATTAATGGTTAAGGTAAATGGTGTGATTCAATTTTTTTTTGCTACCTACTATGTGGACATGGTATAGTGGGCATATAGTGGGTTGCACCTGGATTAGGACGACTGTACAGTGGTAACTCGCTTAAAGAGCACAATGTGTTCCACGGTCTTGCTCTTTAAGCGAGTTTGCTCGTTAAGCAAACACCATTGTAAGCAGTGGTGGGATGTCAAAAATTTTACTACCCCACCGTGATGTCATCACAGTGTGGGCGGAGCTAACATCATGACATCATGGGTGGAGCCAAAGATAAAAAATAAACACACACACACACACTTCAACCCACCCACAACACAAACATGTAAATAAATTAAATAAAAAATACATTAAAATATACCCACCCACCCAGACACCCACCAAGTGCTTGGCGCACATGCGCAGTCAAAAGGTAAGCCCCGAAGGTGGTTCCCCCCAAAAGCTGCTGCCGGTTCTCCGGGACACTGGAAAAAGTTACTGCTGGTTCTGGCGAACTGGTGCGAACCTGTTACATCCCATCACTGATTGTAAGTAACCAATTGTGACTTCGAGGGGGAGGGGGGACTGTGAACCCCAATTTAGTTGTTAAGCGAGTTTTTGTTTGGTTTTAGTTGTTAAGCAAGGTGACCATTCAGAGAAAATTCTGCTCTTTAAGCCAGTTAGTCTCTAAGCGAAGCACTCTTTATGCGAGGTTCTACTGTAATTTATTCAAAACCTGGACGGGTGAGGCCAGCCAGAATTTCTGCTACCGGTTCTGGCAAATTGGGGCAGACCTGCTGAACCCACCACTGGTTAAGCCAGGGTTTTCCAAACTTTTCAGGCCATGGGCCAGTTCAGGGAGCCGGCCACTATGGTCTGGGGGCCGGATGTATCTCCCATGCCAATTCACCCGGCCCACGAAGCCCTCATTGCTCCTGGAAGCGGAAGTTAAACACACCAGTATGGATTGGACGTGTTTTACTTCTGCTTCCAGGAGCAACGAGGGCTTTGTGAGCCGGATGAATTGGCATCAGGGGATGAATCCGGCCCCTTGACCATAGTTTGGTCACCCCTGGTTTAAGGTATCTGGCTAGACAGGTTGGGAGTTTGATTCCCCGCTGTGCCTCTTTGACAGGGATTGGATTTGATGATCCTACATACAGTGTTTCCCAACCTTTGGTTTTTGGAGTTCAATTCCCAGAAGCCTAAATCAATAGCCCCAAAGCACTGATCAGTCAATGTACTGACGTAGTTGTACTGATGTACAACTCTGCTCTGACCCCTCTGAATCTTGAAGTAAGGAGAATCTCCCTTACCCCCACTATAGCACATGCAGCTAATGCATAACATAGAGACCACCTCTACAACTGAGATTTACATATCTCTATGTAATTTTTCATGGGACTATAAATAAAAATCAGAGCATTATCCTTAAATTTATATTGGCAACTACATATGGTTGATGATGCACCTAAACAGGGTTTATCCTTTCTCCATCCGCACACCCCAAACATATCTTGTTCTCTCCTCTACTTTCTGCAATAAAAATTGTATTCAATATGTCATGTCATCTAAACTACCAGTTTCCTTGAAATTTCTGTAATTAGCACTGACACTGTTTTAGTGACAAAGAATTACAGTAAAACCTTGGAAAAAGAGCGCCTCGCTTAGAGACTAACTCACTTGAAGAGCAGAATTTCCCCTGAATGGTCCCCTCATTTAACAACTAAAACCAGCCAAACACTCGCTTAACAACTAAATCAGGGTTTGCAATTCCATCACTACCAGAAGTCACAATTGGTCACTTACAATGGTGTTTTGCTAAAAGAGCAATAATGTGGAATGCATTACGATCTTTAAGTGAGGTATCACTTGTACTATTGTTATACCATGCGCTGCAGTGAATTTAAAGACCTTACACAGACAGTATGACCATCATAGTATCCACAATGACGTTGTACTGATGTCAAGAGATGAGCCTTCCATATTATCATTAGAGATACTGTATGTTATTTTTATAGAGTTTCATTTTTGTTGTTCAGTTGCACAGTCTATTCCGACCCTTTGCGACCCCATGGACCAGTCCGCCAGGCACTTCTGTCCTCCACCATCCTCCTCAACTCGCTCAGCTCTGTGCCCACTGTCTCTACAATACCATCTAGTCATCTCATTTTGGGCCGCCCCCTTCTTCTTTTGCCCTCCACCCTTCCCAGCATCAAGGCTTTCTCAAGCGAATCCTCTCTTCTCATTTGATGTCCTAAGTACTTTCTTCATCTTTACTATTTGACCTTTTAAGGAGCAGTCAGGTTTGATTTCTTCTAAGACTGACCTATTTGTTCTCCTTGCTGTCCAGGGGACTCTCAAAACTTTCCTCCAACACCACATTTCAAAGGCGTCTATTCTTCTGCGCTCAGCATTCCTTATGGTCCAGCATACTAGGGGCATATAGAGCAAAGAGACTTCTTTCTACTTGCATAAGTAAAGAATGAGGTTCTTCTTCTCTAGGATACTGGGGCCCTTTGGTAATTAAGAACAGACTTGGAGAAAATTGTATCAAGCCTACGTGACCTGCTTCTTTCATTCAGATCATATGATATTGAAACACTATCACAGATTAATATAAAGCTGTCTTACACCACTCGTCCAGAGAGTGCATTAAGCACTATGGGAAGCTATACAAGTTTAATAGTTATTCTGCTCTTATTATAGACAGATTTCTTTTCAACCTAAACTGGGTAAATCTCGCTTATAGACCAGTAACTCAAGAGCCTGTTTTCCAAACATTCCTGAAATTGAAACTGAGAGTCCAGTTTCTAGGCTACATCACTGAAATAGATCTTTTGTTCCTTCTTATAGCTTGCCCCTTGGCGCTCTGTGACACCTTGAAAAGTCAATAGACTAGTTAAAGGTCTCCCTTGATTGCTGAGAAAACCTGAGATATGCAGATACTACCTTAATAGCAGAAAGTGAAGAAGACCTAAAGAGCCTCTTGATGAGAGTGAAAGAGGAGAGTGTAAAAGCTGGTCTGAAACTCAACATTAAAAAAAAAACACCAAACACTACTCCCTGGCAAATAGAAGGGGAATGGAAGCAGTGACAGACTTTCCCTTCTTGGGATCTAAAATCACTGCAGATGGTAACTGCAGCCTTGAAATAAAAAGATGCTTACTTCTTGGGAGGCAAGCTATGAGAAACCTAAGCAGCATAATAAAAAGTAGAGACATCACCATGCCAACAAAAGCCCATATAGTTAATGCAATGGTCTTCCCAGTATGTATGGCTGTGAAAGCTCGACCCTAAGGAAAGCTGAGCACAGAAGAACAGACACCTTTGAACTGTGGTGCTGGAGAAGACTCTTGAGAGTCTCCTGTACTGCAAAGAGACTAAATCAGTCAATCCTGAAGGAAATCAACCTTGACTGCTCCTTGGAAGAACAAACACTGAAGCTGAAGCTCAAGTACTTTGGCCACCAAATGAGAAGAGAAGATTTACTGGAGCAGTAGCATAGGGCGGGTTTCAGTTGCCCGGGGCCGCAGGCCAAACTCACCACCGTACCAGAATCACACACACACCCCAGTAGTAAAGTCCTACCTTCAGGCTTTGCCGGGCTCAGAGGTGGGTCAGCCGCGTGCCTGGGACCCCGACGGCACTGACGAGGCCCAGGGTCTGGGGCAGTGCGGCGTGGGCCCACCGGGGAGCCCACTGTCAGGGTCCCAGGCACGCGGCCGCCCCCCTCGCTACGGCTCTATAATGGAGAAGGCCCTGATGCTGGGATAGATCGAAGCCAAAAGGAGAAGGGGGTGGCAGAGGATGAGATGGCTAAATGGCATCGTTGATGCAGTAGGCTATATAGAGGATGACAGACGAACCTGACTTGCAGAGGTCTATGGGGTCACAAAGGGTCAGATTTGACTGAACCACTACAACTCCTCCCTTGCTCGAAAGCCAGTCGTATCTGACCCTGGGGTCCAGTGCTCATCTCTATTTACAGCTAAGGAGCCAGCACCATCTGCGTCTGCGGATGTTTCCATGGTCATGTGGCAAGCATGACTACTAGACACAGCACGCTGTTACCTTCCCACTGAAGGGGCACCTGTTTATCTACTTGCAATTTCTTCCTTTCGAACTGCTAGGTTGGCAGGAGCTGGGCCAGAGTCAGGAGCTCACGCCCTTGTGCAGCACTCGGGTCTCGAACTGCTGACCTGCCAAACCTTCCAGTTAGCAAGAAGTTCAGCATCCTAACCTCTAAGCCACAGCAGTCCCTAGTTAATGGGATATATAGTCCACAAAAAAAAAATTATTCGGGGATTCCAGAAGGCTGCAGGACTTATTTATTTATTTATTTATTTATTTAGATTTATTATCCTTGATTCCATATCAACCTTTACAAAGGCCCTCCCATCCTTCTTCCTCATTGGTCTCGAGACCTGTCTCTCCTTACCCGCTCCCGCCTCCGCCCCCTCCCTCCTCGCCGGAGTTGACCTGAGAAGCCCCGCCCCCGGCGATTGATGTCTTTCTTCCCGCCCCGCCCCCCGGTCTTCGATTGGTCGCCCCGTATCACCCAATCCTGGCCGTCCCCGTGCGTGCCTTTCCCTCTGACGTCAGACGGGCTTCGAGGCGTGTCTCCGCTTCCTGGCCAGCCCCTTTCTTTCTCTCTCTCTTTTTTTTGTCCACGTCCCTGGCGTTCTATCCCCGCCCCTTTTCCCCCCCCTGCTGAGCCCGCGCGCGGCAGCCTGGGCAGGTGGCGGGAGAGGCGAGCGGGCGCGGGAACGCGGTGGCGGGAGAGGCGAGCGGGCGCGGGAACGTGGCGGCGGCGGCGGCTTGAGCACCACCACCGGCGATGGGTCTGGGGGGGCGTCCGGCGCCGAGGCCCCGCCTGGCGCGGCTGTGGGGCGCGGCGGGGGCCCGGCAGCTGTGGTGGGGCGCGCTGTGCCTTTGCCTGCGCCCGGCCGAGGCCCTGATGGAGGGCTTGTACTGCGGGAAGCTGGTGTGCTACGACGTGCTGGGCGTGAGCCGCGAGGCCAGCAAGGCGGAGATCGCCCGCGCCTACCGCCAGCTGGCCCTGCGCTACCACCCGGACCGGCAGCGGGACCCGGACGGCGGAGGAGGAGGAGGCGCCCAGGAAGCCCAGGAGAAGTTCCTGCTCATCGCCACCGCCTACGAGACCCTCAAGGTGAGAGAGCGGGGCCGGGGACGCCCCCTCCCGCCTCCCGTCCCGGGCGGATCACTCCGGTAAGAAGCGCTACCCTCCCTCCCCTCCCTCCCCTGGCCGCTTCCCACCCGATCTCTCCCAGCAGCGCTTCCTTAGAGTAGACCCGCCGGTCGCCCGGAGACGCTGTATGTGACAAGGGGAGGGAGGGCAGCCCCGTCCAAGGGGTGGTGGTGGTGGCTCGGAGCCCCTCCCCGAGCATGCCCCACGTATCCCCACCATCCTGTATCGCTCACTAGCCCCGGTCGACCCTGCCGTCTGAGACATTTTCCCACTCTGGGCGGCTCACACAACATATTTAAAGAATATATTTACAATTAAAAATTTGAATTATTTATTTACTTATCGTATGATGAACTTCATTTGTCTACAGCAGGGGTCCGCAAACTTGGCTCTCCAGGTGTTCTTGGACTTCAATTCCCAGAAGCCCAAGTCAGCACTCCTGCTGATCAAGGCTTCTGGGAACTGAAGTCCAAGAACAGCTGGAGAGCCAAGTTTGCTGACCACTGGCCTACAGGAATGCTGATACAGTATATACAGTGAGCACAAACTGACCGTCTTAAGCAGAGATGGGATGTAACAGGTTCTCACCAGTTCTCCAGAACCGGTAGTAACTTTCCCCAGTGTCCCAGAGAACCGGTAGCAGCTTTGGGGGGGAACCACCTTCGGGGCTTACCTTTTCACTGGTTCCCCCACTGCGCATGCATGCCAAGCACTTGGTGTGCATGCACGCCTAGTGCTTGGCACATATGCACGGCCTCCTTGCTGTCCTCCCAAACGAGGAGGAGGAAGAGAAGCTGCTAGCCTGAAGCTCCCTATAGCCTGAAGCTCCCTATTTTTATTATTTTGTATTTTTTCTTTGGCCCCGCCCATGACATGACATCATGATGTTAGCTCCGCCTACACTGTGATGACATCACAGTGGGGTAGTAAAATTTTTGACATCCCACCACTGGTCTTAAGTTCCTAGCTTTAAGAGTTCCACGTCTAGGGTTGAAAGCCATTGAAGGCCTTCCTCTCTGGCACTATGCAAAGAAATCGAATAGATTATAAATATTAACAAGAACAAAAAATGATCACTACCACCAAAGTGGCTTTAAGAGGCTGAAATTGACAGCTGGAGTGACAGGGCAACCACTTACTTCAGTTGATCAAAGGTCGCCTTTCTGTTTCTCACCAGAGCATTGCGCAATTTAAAACTATGGGCGAATGTAAAATGTAGACAAAATTCAGGTGAATTAGAATGCTACAGTTAAAGACTGTTTTTGACCAGAAGCAGAGGGACTGCGGTGGTTCAAGTGGTTAAGATGCTGAACTCGCTGACTGGAAGGTTGGAGTTCAATTCCCGGGTACTGCATGATGGAATGAGCTCCCGTCTCTGTCCCTGCTCCTGCCAAACTAGCAGTTAGAAAGCAAGAAATTGCTAGTAGGTAAATAGGGACCACTTGAGTGGGAAGAATAATCCTACATGATTCATTAAGAGGTTGGCATATGCTGATAGATGCCATATGGTGCTGGGGGACTGTGGTGGCTTAGTGGTTAAGACGCTGAACTTGACAACTAGAAGTTCAGCAGTTTGACACCTGAGTGCTGCACAAAGGAGCGAGCTCCCATGTCTGTCCCAGCTCCTGCCAACCTAGCATTTCAAAAGGAAGACATTGCAAGTAGATAAATAGGTACCATTCCAGTGAGAAGGTGAACAGCTTTCTGTGCACTATGGTGTCTAGTCATGCTGCCACATGTCCACAGAAATGTGTGCAGATGCAGATAGCGCTGGCTCTTTGGCTATAAATGGAGATGAGCACCAAACCCTAGAGTCAGATATGACTGGCTTTCGAACAAGGGTGGCCTTTATCTTACTATATGGTGCTATCATAGTCTGCTGCAGAGTAGCACAGGGACTCAGCCATTATTATTGTTTGTGGATGTGCATTGCAGTCTGAACCAGCCAGTTTCCCATTTTTGGCAACAACTTTTTCTTTTGTTCAGACAATGTTTTATGCCCAAATACTTTGTTGTAGGGCAATTTTCCAAAATGTTGCCTTCCCAACACTTGGAGCTTCATCTCTGTTAACTGAAAGGCACATTACTTTTAAACGGTTTGTTTTCTGCTGGCTATTTTTATAAAATAAGGAAAGAGCTTCTAAGGCAGAGGTTACCTAGTGCTTGACAGACTCAAAATTTTCTCCTTGGATGCTCAAGGCAAGATCACCAGCACAGATGAAACACATGGAGTATGGGGACATCAGTTGATAATTCGTGTAAATGGTGAAAAGTAATGGGGTCAGGACACTACCCTGTGGGAGACTGTGTTTGAAACCCATCTCATAACTATATACTCAGTTAGATTTAAGAGTTGAGCTATGCAGCTCTTGAGATGTCTAAAGCTTGCCTGTTTTGGAATGAGAAGAGGTTCAGTTTTAGGAGCCAGATGACTTAATATATTTATGCATACCTGCCAGTTCCCCCTTCCCAAGGCACCAGCAGGGCCAGGATCCCCCGTCCCCCAACAACAAACTCATCAGCTCTGGATCAACTTTTTCTTGCTTGCAACAATTTTCTATTAAACGCACAGCAACTTTCCTCTCAGTCCTTTCGTGACTGTAATTCAGGGATGAGTTACAGTCACGAACTCTTTGGGCACCTTTTTTTTTTTGCCTGTCTTGAGTCTCAGTTATCATCACTGGTGTTTCCCCAAGACCTGGGAGGTTGGTGGAGAAAGGACGCTTCAAGCTAGGGTGGACCCTTTCAGAGAGGGCTTGTACGGACAGGAATCAGGCTCTGTGACTCCTCCCATTTCATCTTTTCCCTCAGCAGATCCCTTCTTACTTGAAAGTTTTGAAGTGGTAGCCATGTTAGTATGTGCAAGCAAATCAGAGAATAAAACAAAACAAAAACACATTGTGGCACCTAAAAGACTTACTCCTGTATTTAAATGTGAGCTTTTGTGGATCAAGTCCACTTAACTGCTGTCATTGGTGGTGTCAAAGATCTAGTTTCAATGAGGTAGCTGGAAAACTTACTGGAGCACTTGGAAGAACTAGGACAGTATTACACAACATCAACCATTTGAAGCCTAACCTCAGCAAGACTCCAGCGTGTGCTTTCCACCTTTGAAACCAAGAAGGAAGCATTGAGTTGCATGTTATGTGGCAAGGGAATCAATGACAGCATTGTTCAGCACCAAAATACGTTGATGTGTCACTTGACAGAACACTTTTAAACAGCACTGCCTGAACACCAAACCCAAAATTAGTACAAGGAACAACATAATCAGGAAATTCACAAATTATAAATGGGGAACTCAACCATCCATGCTGTGTACATCAGCTTTGGCCCTGAGCGTCTCAGCAGCAGAGTATGCTGCTCCAGTATGGAGTGCATCCACACACACAAAATAAGCTGACATTGCTGTTAATGAAGTCATGTGTATAGTGACAGGGTGCCTCTTGTTGGTATTGCTCCACCTAAGGAGAGACATAGCAGATAACGAAGCAAGAGAATTATCTTCAGCATATTCGGAACAGATATGACTCTCAAGTCTGCCAGCTCAGATCCGGGAAGAGTTTTATGGCAAGAACAAACATTCTTGAGGGTACACAAGAGTAAAACCAAATTAGAAGATGGAGGAAGGAGTTCACTGGACAAGGAACATTAGAAGAAGATAGGGCTGAGGAACTTGGAGGAACTGTCACTTGGAGGACTGAATAGGCTGATGATTGGACTCCCTAAATGCTAGACCAACATTCTGGCAGATAACAGCATGCTGTGTGAATGTGAAGAGATACAGAAATGCAAGATCAACATGCTCAAGTGGGGGTTGCTTGTGGGCAACAATGTGAGCTGTGAATGTGGAGAGGTACAGAATCCAGCTCATTTACTGGTCTGCCAATTACTGACAGTAACATGCACCGATGAGGACTTATGTCTGGTTAATAACAAAGCCAAGAAAGTGGCTTCATTTTGGTACTCCGGGTTTAATCGGGACATGAAAGAAGAATTGGTGTTGTCAGCATTCAGCCTGGCCTTTTCTATGTAAAGCTTGGCATCCTTTTTCCTGCTAGCAATTTGGGCATAATATTACATAGCAATATCAGGTAATTTCCTGGTGCTTTGAACTATGGGTACAGAAGCAAAATACTGTATTCCACATTCATGAACTGGTGTGTGTGTTAAAATAATTGAATAGTTGTTTGATTGAGAAGCAGTTGGAACTACAGTCGCATCTAGCATTGTTGTAAACCTTTTTCCAGATTTTTTTAAAAATTATATCTCCTATAGAATAGTACAGATTGAGATCAGATGGCTGAGTAGATCTGATATAAAATGGGTCTGTGCTGATTGTGATTGGATCCCCTGTGAGAAATCCTGTGAAAGGGTTCCAGAGGTGTGGTCTACATTGTGAGGATTCTGATTCTAGGTTCGTGTCTTCTTTCATAATAAAGTAGACATCCACAGAATGTCACTTGCCAGGTCTTTGTTAAGATGCTGGGCATGTAATTCAATAGGTTTTCAGGTTAACAGACCCCCACAACTGAGAAATCTAGGTCCTATTCCTAGCTGACAAGGAATGTTGACATCCTGAAAGGTCATGTGTTATCTCAGACTCAGTATCAGCTTTCTGCATTTGGATGTCAATGTTGCAATTTGGATTATTCTACGACCCTTATTAACTATGCTGCTTCTAAATAAAAATCTCCAGAACCTAGATACTGAAAACATACAACATGCCCAGCTGTCTGAGGCTATCTGAGGCTCTTTGGCACTGTGGTATCACTATGTTTAGGTGAGATTCTAACTTTGAGGTGTTAGGTACCGCTTTGGCGGAAAGGTAAACAGTGCTCCCTGCCTTCTGACATCTATTAATGCCTGCCACATGACCATGGAAATTCTGCAGATGCAGACAGTGCTGGTTCTTTGGCTGTAAATGGAGATGAGCACCACCCCTAGAGTCAGACATGACTAGCTTTTGAGTAAGGCCTAGCTCAAGGTGACCTCTGTAGTTTATGCTACCATTTTCAGTTGGAAACTCTCACTTAAGCTTGCCCTTTGCATTCAATAACTGCACTTACTAGAAGATAGTACTATTAGAAACAAGGACTTTATTTCTCTTATTCTTTGTGATATATTGTGTTGTTTATTGTTTTATATTTGCTCTTCATCTTACAACAAACCATGAGAAGTTAACACAAAGATTAGGCCTTGTTTGGCATTTACTTTCTTTACAAAGCTCTTGTTTAGTAGAATATCAAGATAGCTGTCTAGGCTAGACAACCATTACTGGGTAGTTTAAGATCAGATATAAAGCATATCGAATGGCATTCTACCCATTTTATAATCCATTTTCATCATCATGTTCATATTACCAAATGTTGCTACGGCTGTTGAAGTTTCCAACTAGAAAGTGAACGTTTTGGTTTTCCATATTAAACTACTTCTTAAAGCAGAATGGTATAATAGGCGGCTTATAATTCAATGCTGCTATACATGCAGCCAGTTCAACCATCAAGAGTTCTATCTTGTCCTCTTCAGTATAGGTTTTGAGAGGGCCATAAGACCTGTTTGTAACCAAAATGGCACTTCCACATAGTTTGTTGTGCCTTTCAGCAACTAGACATATCCCATTGGTCGACATTGATCAATGTTGAGTTTCTAGGGGACAACAATCACATTCTCATTCACAGCAAAATGAAGCCAAGAGTTCCTCTTTGGATAAAGATTTGCTGTCATTTATGGTTCTAAAAAGGACTGTTGATTTGTCATTGAGAAGACTTAGTGTTGCCTCTACGTTAGAGCTGTGCTTTTCAACCTTCGTGGATTTCAACATCTTGTTGAACTTTAGTTTTCAGACAAGCATGGCCAAAGCACAAGGATTGTCGAAGCTGCCATTCAAAATATGTGACATATCAAAGGGGGAGATTCCTCTCTCCTTTGCAATAAAGATTAAAGATGCCTTAAAATATTTCAAGTCAGTAGGATGTTGTGTCCTTCAAGAAGCACACAGTGCAGCACTTCTGTATTTTGTCTTTTAAAATAACTTATACTGTACTACCAAATTTTTTGAAGTGGTAGCCGTGTTAGTTTGTGCAAGCATATCAGAGAGTAAATAATTATAATTTCGTGTCAGAAATTATTCTGGGTTGAATGAATTTTTGCTGGACAAACGTCACTTGGGACATCCAAATGAGGCTCCTTTCATGCCCCCAAGATCTTTTCCCACCAAAGTGGTCCCTATTCATCTACTGTACTTGCAATTTCTTACTTTCTAACTGCTAGGCTGGCATGAGCTGGGACAGAGACGGGCACTTATTCCATTATTGCAGTACCCGGGTCTTGAACTGTCGACTTGCCGACCTTCCAACTAACAAGGCGAGCTTCTTAACCACTGAGCCACCACAGTCCCCGAGAGTAAATAAAACAAAACACATTGTGGCACCTTAAAGACTTAAGTCTTGTATGTAAATGTGAGCTTTTGTGGATCAAGTCCACTTCATCAGACATAAGAGTAAAACCTCATGGCATCAATTTATAAATACGTACAGAGGCACACAAAATATATTACCCAAATCTTGTACTGTATAGATATTATATAGTATTTTAGTTTAATTTGTCTGGACGGACAGTAATGGAGTAGACCATATAGCCAGCTACTCAATACCAAGTGTCAGGCGGCCATTAACTAACTGGACTCCTGAAAGGGGCCAACTGCTATGGCCGGATGAGCCCCTTTAGGTGAGGTGATGGTCTCCCTCAGTGGAGGAAATGCCACTAGAAACCATCCTATTGGGCCTAACGGCAAAGTGAGTGGAGGAAGAACTCTGATTCCTAACGGTCATGGAGGTGGAAGAGGCCATGCCAGATGGACTGGCTGGGAAGGTGCACCTTGTCCATAGCCTCAAGGCTGTGGCAGTCCATTGCAGTCCCGGTGTTGAATCCTGCACGTCTCATTTTCTGTGTGCCACAGGGGATGGCTCCAAGACCATACTGTGTTGGTCACTTCATGGCAAGCTAGGATCTACCTTAAAAAAAATCATGGCAATGACATTTTTCCTGCTTCAGGAAAAAATGCATTATCAGATACAAGTTGCAGTCGACGATTTTAGTTACATTATGAGAGGCACATGCACTCATAGAATGTGTAGTTCTTTAAACTGTATGTCTAGGCAACGAGTGTTTAAAATAAATTATCTTAAATATATTGTGAAGTTGTGCATTTGTCAGTCTAAAAACCAACTAATTATTGTTGCAGGATGAAGAAACTCGTAAGGATTATGATTATATGCTGGATCATCCTGAGGAGTATTACAGACATTACTATCACTTTTATTCTAGAAGACTAGCACCCAGGGTGGATGTCAGAATAGTGATCCTTGTTACAGTCTGTGCTATCTCCTTATTTCAGGTAAATATGTTTTTCTGCTCGGTCATGTGAATATCCAGCATGCCTAGAGTCAGGTTCGCCTGATTAGGGCGGGATAATAAATCTAAATAAATAAATAAATAAATAATAAATGCTAATTCTGAGCTACCCAGAGAGTATACTAAGCACGATGGGGCAGGATAGAAGTAGAATTGCTATTGCTACCTGTGTTCCTATGTACATTAGTACCCTGGATAACGTTATGACTTGGTTCCACAAGTCCCGTCGTTATCCGGTTTTTAACATTGTGCAATACATTGATCACACAATGTTAAAAAAAGCCCTGTTTCCCTGGAGGCTGCAGCAAGCCAGAACGTCGGGATTTGAATCCTGACATTTTGGCTTGCTGCAGCCTCCAGGGAGGTGGGGGAACTTTGGAAACAGCTTGGATCGGGTCTCCCCACCTCCCTGGACCCAGCCGGGGGTGGGTGGGTGTCAGACCCCAAAATTGGTTTAAAAAGCGTCCATTTTTTAAACCAATTTTGGGGTCTCTGACCCCCCCCCCCCCGCGCTGGGTCCAGGGAGGTGTGGAGACCCGATCCAAGCTGTTTCTGGGCTTCCCCGACGTCCTCAGCCAGTGCAGCAAGCCAGAATGTCGGGATTCGAACTCTGACATTCTGGCTTGCTGCACTGGCTGAGGACGTTGGGGAAGCCCAGAAACAGCTTGGATCGGGTCTCCACACCTCCCTGGACCCAGCGGGGGGGTCAGAGACCCCAAAATTGGTTTTAAAAAATGGACTTTTTTTTTTTACCAATTCTGGGGTCTCTGACCCCCCCCCCCCGCCGGGTCCAGGGAGGTGGGGAGACCCTATCCAAGCTGTTTCCAAAGTTCCCCCACCTCCCTGGAGGCTGCAGCAAGCCAAAATGTCAGGATTCGAATCCCGACATTCTGGCTTGCTGCAGCCTCAAAGAGGGTGGGGGGACTTCAAAAATAGTGCGCATCGGCTCTAGGGAGGTCAGGAGACCCAATGCGCGCTAATTTTGAAGTTCCCCCACCCTCTTTGAGGCTGCAGCAAGCCAGAATGTCGGGATTCGAACCCTGACATTCTGGCTTGCTGCACTGGCTGAGGACGTCGGGGAAGCCCAGAAACAGCTTGGATCGGGTCTCCCCACCTCCCTGGACCCCGCGGGGGGGGGGGGGGAGTCAGAGATCTCAAAATTGGTTAAAAAAAACATCCTATTTGTTCTCCTCGCTGTCCAGGGGACTCAAAACATAGTGCTTATCATATATAACCTGAGTTTCATGACACTATGTGTTTGCATATGTAGGATCCTTGCAATATTGAACTTACCATGTTATATTCTAGTTTTTCAGCTGGCGTAGTAGCTACAATGAAGCTATCAACTACCTGGCTACTGTGCCAAAGTATCGAATACAAGCCACTGAAATCGCCAGGCAACAAGGGCTACTGAACAGAGCCAAAGAAAGGGGCAAAAACCGGCGGTCCAAGGAAGAAATTCGCAAGGAAGAAGAGGAAATCATCAAAGATGTAATCAAAAACAAAATTGATATCAAGGGTGGTTACCAGAAACCCCAAATCTATGACATTCTCTTGTTCCAAATTCTTTTAGCGCCTTATTATTTGTGCAAATACATTGCATGGTACTGCTGGTGGATTTATTGCTTCAATATCAAACGACAAGAGTATGGTGAAGAAGAGAAGTTGTATATCATACGCAAATACATGAAAATGACACAGTCTCAGTTTGACACTTTGGAAGATCACCAGAAGGAAACATTTCTTGAACAAGAGCTCTGGATTTGGAAGAACTATGAGGTGAGTGGTGGCGGCACAGAGCAGGTGAAAAAGAACTTCCTGCCTCTTGATTTCCACAATCATATTTATACAACTTATTATCTTTTTGCTCTCTCATACACACACACACAGTGGCAGCAGTTAGCTGGTTTACTTTTTAATTGACAAAATGGCAAATAGGACAAGCTTGATAACCCTGTTTTACTAGTGTGTGTGTGTGTCTATGTGTGTGTGTGTACACATACATACATACACACATACAGTACTAGTAAAATGGTTATCAAGCTTGTCCTCTTTGTCATTTAAAAAACAAACCAGCTAACTGCTGCTGCGATGAAGCAAGAGTTACGTTATGTAACTGAAAGTAAAAATCAAATGTCACTTGAAAAGAAATGGCACTATCCAAAGGGAGTTAATCACCAACCCATTGTCTCCAATACCACACAAATAACATTGTGTATTTTGTTTAATATTCTGTGTAGGCAATAGGAGAGGCAGGCAATGGTTTGATTTTGTACTGCAGGTGTAGCTATATTTCTCTCATCTATGCTGTAGACCTTCTGCAAGCTTTGTGAATAGAAGCCTGAAACAACTTTTACTATACAGTAAAACACCGGATAACAATTGGATCGGATGACGCTAAAATCACGTAACGTTAAGTATTCTGGGGAGGAGAATTGGATCAAATAACGTTAAGGCCCTATGGGATGGATCGGATAACAACCGCTAAAGCCTGTGCGGTTACAATGTATCTCTATGGAGCTTTAATATCCATCCCACAGGATTTTAACGTGAATCGGATAACACTAAAAATTGGATAACACCAAGACTTGTGGAACCAAGTTTTAGCGTTATCCGGTGTTTTACTGTACTTCAGAATTAGCATGTTACTTTCTTGTAATATTTTAATAGTTTAGAATTGATACTTTGGGAAAATCCAGGTTCTTCTTCATTTCATGGTCACTGAATCACACAAATGGGTCTTGCGCATGCACGAATCACCTCTCAGAAGGCTGCAAAGCTAAAGGAAGCCATCCCATTCATTATAAAGCAGGGGTTTATAATGAAATGATGCCGCAGGCCAGGTCCGGCCCATGGGCCATAATTTGGCCACCCCTGTTCTAAAGGGTATTTTCTTCTGCTGAAACTCAAGATTACTACACATGAAAAGTGCTAATATACAGTGCTTTAACCTTTTGCTGTTAATAAATTTTCACACATTTCAGCAGAGCCAGTTAATCATTTTTTGTTAACTAAATCACATGTTTAGTTGAAAATATTAATGTTATATAGAGAATTATCTTGTTTTATATTGGCCAATCAATATGGGTAGCTGCACATTGAGCACTGACATTCCTGTTTTCACTTCGTACTTTCTCCTTAGCATTACAAGCAAGAGCAAGAGGAAGAGCTGAAGAAAAAGAAAGCAACGGACCCACGATGGAAAAGATACAGACGATGGATGAGGAATGAAGGACCTGGAAGACTTTCTTTTATAGATGATTGACTTTACTTAACTATGTATAATTCTGTTACAGATTGGCAAATATATTTGTATCTAAAATATTCAGAGTTTAACTGCTGTGTCTCAGCAGTGTTCTAAAACTCAGGAATTATTCAATCAGATGGAAAACTAGCATCATTGTATGATTTTTTTATATGTTATAATAAAAGCAAATCTGTTAAACAGACTTAATTGATTTCCTCTGATGTTGAGCTAGTATTGAATTAAAAACATGTCTGAGATGGATCTCTTGGTAATCTTCATACTGGTATGTTAATGAACTTTAAGGTGAGACATGCAAATACTAACTCAGTTGGCCTAAAGATTGCCATAAGTATTCAAGTTTGGGAAATCTTACTATTTAAGGCAGTGGTGCCCAAACTAAGGCCCGGGGGCCGAGTGCGGCCACCAATGCCAATTCATTTGGCCTGCGAAGCTCTCATCGCTCCTGGAAGTGGAAGTAAAACATACCCCTACGGGCACGTTTTACTTCCACTTCCAGAAGCAACGAGGGCTTCGTGGGCCGGATGAATTGGCGTCGAGGGTCACACCCGGCCCCCAGGCCTTAGTGACCGGCTCCCTGAACCACATGATTGGCCCACAGCCCAAAAAGTTTGGGCACCCCTGATTTAAGGCAAAGCTCTGTTGTCGCTCCTTGCCTTTTTATAGCTCTGTAAGAAATTAAAGTTCCTATAATGAGTTTTCCATAGCTTCATAAATCTCATAAAATTCTCTAAACTTCCTAATTGGTCTTTGTTTATATGACTGAAAACTTAGAAGAGATTCTACAGTGTTTATGTTACTTAGCAGAGGCAAAGTGAAATTTTCCATGCCAACAGGCAGCATTAGCATCATTGTTGGCCATTTATTATAGTACAAATGTTTAATTCCATTTTTAAAAATTACAAAATAGGTACACTCTATGTCCCGTCTAGTATATCCTAAGCTAGGTGACTTGTGGCTCCCCAGTTATTGTTGAAGTGCAAATCCCATGATTAACTCTGTGGTTCAAGAAGAGACTACAGGGTAGAGGTTTATGTACAGTAATACCTCGGATAACATTAGCATCGGATAACACTAAAATCGCATAACATTAAGCAATCTGGGGGGGAGAGAATTGCATCGGATAACATTAAGATCCTATGGGATGCATCGGATAACCACTAAAGCCTGTGTGGTTACAATGTATCTCTATGGATCCCATAGGATTTTAACATGCATCGGATAACACTAAAAATCGGATAACACCAAGACTTGTGGAACCAGGTTTTAGCGTTATCCAAGGTTTTACTGTATTTTGATTGGACAGCCATACTTAGAAAAAGCCTTTCAAGCTGAATCAGTTGGCACCATCAGTAGAATGACCCAGAGGTGGCAGAAACCAACTTCTGCTAGGAACTATGATGAGCACTACTGTTAAAATCTAAATTTTCTGGTACCAGCTGGGTGGTGAAATGTAGCTTTGTATAAAAAATATTGCAGATGTTGTTTTGCAGCTCTGTGTATGGGCTAGACAGAATTCTCAAATTCTAGGAAATATAGTAGCAGTGGCTCAAGTCGTTAAGACGCTGACTGGGAGGCGGAAGGTCAGCAGTTTGATTCCCGAGTACTGCAGGACAGAATGAGCTCCTGTCTCTGTCCCAGCAGTTAGTCTTTAAGGTGCCATAACGTTTTTGTCTTTTTGTTTTGTTTACATTCTGATATGCTTGCACAGAATAAAATTTTATTAAATGGCAGCTGTGTTAGTCTGGGCAGGGCAGGGAGGTGGGCGTGGCCACCCAAATTTCGCTTTCCCCCTGCCCGAAGGCCAATTTTGCCACCCCCCTGCCCAAAGGCCGCCCAATTTTGCTTTCCCCCCCTCTTGCTGAGATGTGTGCGAACCTGTTGCTGCCCACCACTGTCCTTTCCCCTTTATTAACACAATTTTTTTTATAAAAAGCTTTCTAAATGAGCTCTTGTGATGCTGTGTTTAAACTGTAATGCTGCAGCCAAAACTGCTCCTGTTGTGAGTTCAGCCCATGGGACTGAAACAACCTCCCATCCTTCCAAGGTCAGTAAAATGGGTTCCCAGCATGTGGAGGTCAAAAAAGCTAATTGCAATGTGAATCGCCCAGAGAGTGCACTAATCGGTACATAAGTGTAATTGCTATTGCTAATACAGCCTGAAGCTCCTACTTGGCTCTTAAGATCCTACAGGATTATTATGCAGCCGTCACAGTTCATAATAAAACGTGGCTGCAATTCACAAACTCTGAATTATGCTAGCTCTGAAAAGCATCCTGGTGTTGTTAGACTCATGTTGTAATTAGAATGTTGTGTAGGACAACCCTCCCCCACCCCACGGCCCCAATGCTATCCACTATCCTTGGTGACTTGGCTTTGTGCAAGGAAATATGAGAGCTGTAAATGTCTGTAGCAGCAGTACAGGTTATTAATGGACTACAGAATGTATCCCACACTGGATAGGTTAGAACAGGATTTGCCAACCTTTTTATGTTGGGGGCCGGGTCACACTCCCTCGGACAGTTGAGGGGGCCGGACTGGTGGGTGCCCCAGTCGTAAATACTCTATGTCCATGGCTGCCATAAACGCATCTGTAGCTGCTTCCAGGAGCGGTTGGAGCGAGGGCGGGGGCTGGATTATTTGGCACCACAGGCTGGATTCGGCTTGTGGGCCATAGGTTGCCAACCCCTGGGTTAGAAACTCAGATTGCTCCCCCCTTCCCCAACTCTTTTTTGTTTTGTTGTAGTGATCTTTCTGATGCTTATTAACTCTTCCTTCTCTGAATTATTTTCACCCTTTTCATTAGCTGGGGCATGAAGGCATTGGCCAGAACAAATACTGTACTACTAGTTTCCAGCTTATACATATTATTTTTACAGTCACTGCAAAGATAGGAATAGAAGGTTGAATTTGCAAGTGATGCGGGGTGCCCAACCAACACCCAGTGTTTTGAGGAAACCCAACAACCATTTTTTATTTACCATCTTTTCTCTGGTCAGATGCTCTGCACCTTTAGCAGCTGTAGGAAATGTAATTAGTTGTACCTCGCTTAAAGAGCATAATGCGTTCCACACGATTGCTCTTTAAGCGAGTTTGCTCTTTAAGTAAAACATTGTAAGTGACCAATGGGGGGAGATTGCAAACCCCAATTTATTTGTTAAGCGAGTTTTTATTGGTTTTATTTGTTAAGCGAAGCGAACATTCAGAGAAAACTCTGCTCTTTAAGATAGTTACTCTTTAAGCGAGGTGCTCTTTATGCGAGGTTTGACTGTATTCAGCAGGTACAGCTTTCCTAGACCGGGAACCCACAAAGTGGAAACTGCTGCTCAAAGCACTTAAAATTGCCACATTTGCTCCCAATTTGGGGATCCAAACCAGATGACAAAATGGAGGAAGGCAGATACAGTATATACATTATGATATTTAAATGTATTCATTCTATATTTTATATTATTTATATTATTTCATGGGGCTGTGGTGGCTTAGTAGTTAAGATGCTGAGCTCGACAACTGGAAGGTTGGCAGGTGCTGCATGACAGAGTGAGTTCCCGTCTGTCCCATCTCCTGCCAACCTAGCAGTTCGAATGCAAGAAATTGCAAGTGCTGTAGATGAATAAGTACCACTTTCGTGGGAAAGGTAGAAGTGTTCTGGTGTCTAGTCATGCTTCCCACATGACCACGGAAACCTCTGCAGAAGGCAGACAGCACTGGCTCTTTGGCTATAAACAGAGATGAGCACCAAACCCTAGAATTGGCCACAACTGGCTTTTGAGCAAGGATAATCTTTACCTATCATCGGTATTGTGATAGTACTGAATCCCAAAGCTACAAGACACACTTCCAGGAAAGACCAAGACAGCTGCCAAAGAATGACTCCATGTCCCCATCCCAAAGAGACAACCCAGAGGTACGTCCTGGCCAGCTGTATGGAAACGAAGAGCCGTTTTTCCAATTTGCCAACAACCTGACGGCTTCAGTTCCTAGAGCAGAACTAAAGAAGAGGGCTGTGACCAAAGAATCTAATTTGTATTTTTAATTTTTTACTCCCCAGTTTTGATGTTTACAAAACGTCTGCAAACGCAAATAGCGCTGGCTCTTTGGCTATTTACAGAGTTGAGCATTGAACCATAAAGTCAGATACAACTGGCTTTCAAGCAAGGGCTACCGTTACCTTTTGAAGCAAGTGACATGCACTATAAAGTTACTTTAATAGGTTCTGGTTAAGTAAAAAACCAGTTTAACTTAAAATAGAACGACTGTAACTGAATCCCCTCTGCACTCTCCAAAGGACTCAACAACGTCAAGAAGACAACTTTGGGAGGGGGGAGGGCCCCAATAATGCTGGCAGCCCCTTAAGACATGGCACAAGAAGCCTTGAGGGTATATTGGAGTGCCACAAAATACAGTGGCAGTGGGAGACTACAGATGTGGCTTTGTGGGGAATGCGGCCCATGGGTGCATATCGCCTACCCTTCTTCTGCTGTATCCAATTCGAAATATTGGTGATCCTCATTATCAGCCATGAAGACTGTCCTGCAAATATAATGCAGTGGCCTTTCATCTGCCTTCCGCATCGCAGCGTGACACCCATACCACTGATCTAGTCCTGTGAGTCACTTTCTGGTCCTGAGCACTTTTGGGACACAAAGTCCTCATCAGCCCCAGGCCAGTATTGATGAAGCTGCTGCCTTATGTCAAGACGGATTCAAGTGGGATTGAATCCACTTGAGAACCATCACCCTTCCCTGTGGACTTTGGCACCCAAGCTGTTAGCTCTCAAGGTTGTCAAGTTAGTTAACCACCATCTGACACTCGGCGTTGAGTCGCTGGCAGTATGGTCTACTCTATTACCATAGCAGGATAACCTGGCCAGACTCTATATTGCCTACCCTTGGTATAAATAAATAATGCCAAGGAACTCTGCAAGGGGAGATTTAACATGTATATTTTAAAATGTTCTATCTTTTCAGCTGAAGCAGTTACCAGGCTGTGATGATGAATGTCTGCCCTTCCAAATTTACCACTCCACCACTTGTGAAGTGAGCTTCACAAGCCGTTTCTGACACAGCATGGGTGTGTGTGTGTGTGTGTGTGTGTGTGTGTGTGTATCTGCCATTCAAAAGGAAAAGGTCACACATTCCATTGATGGCACCAAAGATTTTGGACTAAAATAGCTCGTAAAGTAGATCTTTGGATCCCAGCTCCTGTTTCTCAAAAGCACCCTGGCTTAAGTTCTTTGTGGGTAGGCTAAGATGAGCACAAAAATAGTTAAAAAAACCTGAGCACAGCCTTTGATCCTATTTTTTTCCCTGTAGAGACTATATTTACAGAATTATATACAGTATATGCAACTGTGATACACAGAACTAATACTCGTTTCAGGAGAGTACCCTCTTATTAGAATAACCAGGATTTTAAAATATGAACTCTTCCTGGACCAGTTGGGTTTTTACCCGATTGGGGCGGGATAGCAAGTTGAAGAAAATAAAATAAAATAAATAAATAAATACTTAACACTTTTAACTTTGAGTTGCAGTCACTGTTGTTATGGGTAATTTCCAAATTGTCCTTGCACATATCCTTGCACTTTATGATTTTTTCTAGTTTCTTCATAGCTGCCCTTCCAAGTCTCAGTCTTCTGATTTCTTGACTGCCATCTCCATTGGGATTGATGATTTGTCTGAGATACAATACTGTATACAGAATCTTTCGCTATTTCAATTTCTTCATTATCAACATTAAAGTTGTATAATTCTTCTGGGGCAGCCTGCCCGGGGCGGCACTTTGCACAGGTTGTTGCTGCTACCGCCCCAGACTTCCTGGCAGCCAGGGAGTCCGCCACAGGGAAGGTGCCGAGACCCTCTGCCACTGCTGGTGCCCTGGGCCCCGCCCTGGGCCCTGCCCCAGGCTGGAGGGCGCCAGGAGGGCGTGGGCCTGACAGCACGGTGGGGACAAAGTGGCGCTTTCCCCTCCTCTGCCGCCTTCGTCGTCCTTTTCAGGCTTCCTCTTCCTTAAGGCCAGCTTGTGGCTCCAGGCGGTGCTGCGCAGGGCCCAGAGCCGCCCTTGGTCCCGGGTCGAGACCCAGAGGCTGAGGGGTATGGTGAAAGCCCAGCAAAGAGCCTGCCATCAGGGTTCCAGGAGCGCAACCACCAGGAGCGGAGCCACCCCATCTCTGAGCCCAGCGGCGGCAGCTCCACCTTCAGCTGCAACTGTGAGCAGGAAGGTGGGAAGCGAGGCCAGTGGTCATTGCGACACAGCACTCGCAGCCGGAGCAGCACCTAGGGGAGACTGTAGCCAGGGTCCCCAGGGGTCGAAAACCCTCCTAAGCTAATAGCCTCACCCAGTGTGGGATGTCAAAAAATTTACTACCCCACCATGACGTCATCACTGTGTGGGTGGAACTAATGTCATGATGTTGTGGGCAGAGCCAACGTCATGATGTCACGAGATTGTGGGTGGGGCCAAAGAAATAAAAATAAACACACACACACACACCTTCAACCCACCCAGCCACCCACCCACAACACAAACCCGTAAATAAATTAAATAAATAAATAAAATAAAAAATACATTAAAATACAGCCACCCAACCACCCCAAACACAAATCAACCAGAGCTTTAAAACCAGAGCTTAAAGCTTATTCTGGCTAATCTTTCTCACACTAGGTCAGATGGAAGGAACTACAGAATGAACTGATCACAAAATTGCTTCATTTTGGCACTTTTCAACAGTTAAAGAAGTTAGGTACTAAGTCTTTGCTTAACCAGTTCTCTAGGATAATATGCCTTAATGTAAATGTAAAACAGCTGTACCTCCTTAAGGGTTCTCTAAATGGAACAGCAATTGGAACAGCACAGGTGTAGCTTATTGATGAGGTAACTCCAAGACTTTGCTTAAAAACCCCAAGCCAGGCCACTAGGCCTTTTTAGGAACTGTGGTAGTATGTCAATATAGGTAAAGGTATTAAATACACATTAAAATACACACAGAGACACCACATCCAAAGGTGTGTCACTGGGGAGCAGGCTATAGGGAGCTTCAGGCTAGCAGCTTCTCTTCCTCCTCCCCGCTTGGGAGGACAGCAAAGAGGCCGTGCCTACGCGCCAAGCACTGTAGGCATGCATGCACACAAAGTGCTTGGCGTGCATGCGCAGTGGGAGAACCAGTGAAAAGTTAAGCCCTGAAGGTGGTCCCCCCTCCCCAAAGCTGCTGCCGGTTCTCCGAGACACTGGGAAAAGTTACTACCGGTTCTGGCGGACTGGTGCGAACCTCTTACATCCCATCACTGGCCTCACCCCACCCTGTGATGCCAGTGTTATATATGTGTGACACTGTTGCCCCTACTGAAATTTTTTTGCCCCTCCTGCCCCGCCATCTAGAATCCTGGCTACGGCCCTGTAATAATAATAATAATAATAATAATAATAATAATAAGAAGAAGAAGAAGAAGAAGAAGAAGAAGAAGAAGAAGAAGAAGAAGAAGAAGAAGAAGAAATGTCAGAAGAAGGAGGTAATATTTTTTTTAGAAGGAAATTTTTTATTGATAAAATTCTTACTACAGTACCATCTGTTGAGGTGAACTACATAAACTTGTCATCCCTTTCAAAAGCTTAGCTCAGTAAACATAGTTACATATACAAGTAAAACCTCATATAACACTAAAACCTGGTTCCACAAGTCTTGGTGTTATATGATTTTTAGTGTTATCTGATGCATGTTAAAATCCTATGGGATCCATAGAGATATATTGTAACCACACAGGCTTTATCGGTTTTTATCTGAAGCATCCCATAGGATCTTAATGTTATCTGATGCAATTCTTCCCCCCAGATTCCTTAATGTTATGCGATTTTAGTGTTATTCGATATTAATGTTATATGAGGTATTACTGTGTATAGTGATTGTGGAAGGAAATATACAGTAATACCAAAAGAAATGTCAGAAGAAGAAACGTCAGCCTGTGAATTGGAGCATAAAAAGGAAACAAAGCGCAACGAGGATCACAAGACCAGGTCCAGAGAGGAGGAGACGTAAAAAGAAACACAGCCCCAGCCAGCCTGATTAATTCCTCGCCTTCTTCCCTAACGTGAGGAGGGGTCCCGGGGGGAAAGGGAGAAGAGCGGCCCGCCCTCCCGCCCTCCCCCGGCGTCTCTCTCGGGGCGTCTCTCTCGGGGCCGGGCCGGGCCGAGCTCTGGCTGCCTGGGCTGCCGTCCAAAGTCGCGGCCTGAGCGGAGGCGGGCAAGGGGAGGGCTTGGGGGGGGGGCTTGGCTTCCTTCCCCTCCAGCCTTGCTGGCTCTGCGCCTCCGACGGGCGGAGCTGGGGAGGGAGGGAGGCAGCCCCCCCGGGACCGGGAGAGCGCAGGAGACGTGCGCGGCCCTCCCTTCTCCGCCTGGGTCAGAAGAAGGATGTCTTCCAGCTCCAGCCTCAGCACCCTGCAGCGCCTGGTGGAGCAGCTCAAGCTGGAGGCCGGCGTGGAAAGGATCCGGGTAAGAAGCCCGCGGGGCCCCAGCCATCGGACGGCGGGGAGGGACGGAGGGAAGAAGAGGCGCCCTTCTTTGTCCCGGAGTCGGAGGGCGGCCAGCGCGGCGTCCCCTTTGGTTTCACGCGCGTCGGAGCCCGACACAGGGTGTAGGTAGGGAGGCAGATCCATCCTCACCCTCGGCCGGGGCTCCCTGGCCTGCCTCCCTTGGTAGGTGAGGATCTCATCGGGCAAATAATAACAATTTCGTGGTCAGCACTTATTCTGGGTTGAAAGGATTTTTGCTGGAGAAACTCTGCTCTGGGGGGCGCCCGAATGAGGCTCCTTTCATTTCCCCAAGATCTTTTTTTTCTCCCCACCGAAGTGTTCTCTGTTTATCTACTTGCAGTTTCTTGCTTTCGATCTGCTAGGTTGGCAGGAGCTGGGACAGAGACGGGCGCTCAATCCGTCATGTAGTATCCGGGTCTCGAACTGCTGACTTGCTGCCCTTCCAGCTAACAGGGCGAGCTTCTTAACCACTGAGCCGCTGCAACCCCCATCTGGCAAATGTGGGACTTCTTTTATTTATTTATTTTGGGCCATCCTAGTCAGCTGATCCTGGCCTGGCTCCCCAGAGGCCCTTGGAAAAGGCAAATCTGCTTTTTCTTAGCTTTATTGAAATCTTTGTCTTCTAGCAGGTCGCCCTTGCTCCGATTCTAGGGCGCAGTGTTCATCTCCGTTTACAGACAAAGAGCCAGCGCTGTCTGTGTCTTCACAGGCAGGCCTAACTGGACACCGGAGTGCATGAAACGCTGTTACCTTCCCAACGAAGCATTACCCATTTATCTATTTGAAATTTCTTGCTTTCAAACTGCTAGGTTGGCAGAAGCTGGGACAGAGACAGGAGCTCACTCTGGGCTCGAACTGCTGACTTGCTGACCACCCAGTCAGATTTAGGGGCTTAACCGCTAAGGCACTACAGTTCCTAGTCTTCCAGACAGGCAAATAAATTGGGCTTTCACTGTTTGCCACTCCTGAAAAATAAAAGGATGAGACTCATTGACTGTTGATGCCGTGGTGGTCTGGATGTGGTTAACTGAATTACTGGCTGTGTGTTATCAGCTTTTAAATATTTTGTTTGTGAACTAATATTTTTGTTGGGCAGTCTTTGCCATCTTGTATTTTATGATAATTTTAAAAATGTTTAAAAACAAAGACAGGGTAAAGCAAGTAAAAATATATTGTATCAAATTTCAATTGCTATTGTGTGAGATGCTTTGACTTGGTGCATTTATACAAAGTGAGGACATATTTGTGGAAGAAAAAGAAGAATCTGCCTGTAATTGTAGTTTCATTACCTTCAGGTAACCCTTATGATTATGTCTGTGAGATTATGTTTCCTATTTCGAATCGGAAGTCTATTGTCAGAAGCGTAGCATGCCTTAACGGGGCCCCGTATAAAAATTTGTTTGGGGGGCCCTTGTGAAATAAAAAAAATTGGGAAGTTTTTATTAATTTTTGCTGTAGGGGGCCCCCGTGGCCCGGGGGCCCCGTATAATTGATACGGCAGATACGGCGGTAGCTACGCCCCTGTCTATTGTTCATGGGAAGTTGGAGATTTCCTCTTATTTTCCCTTCTTGACAGTAGCAGGCTTGCATTTGGCTGCCTCTCTTTATTTGGCCTTTGAAATGTTTCTTTGTTCATGCGGATGAGTGCATTGCCTAGTCCAGAGGAGTTATAATGCTCCCTCGTTTGTCATTGGGGAAAGAAACAGCCTTCAAGAGAAGATCCTCCTCAAAACCACGTCTTCTGCTCTCTCTCTCTCTCTCTTGTGTGTGTGTGTGTGTGTGTGTGTGTGTGTGTGTGTGTGTGTGAGAGAGAGAGAGAGAGAGAGAGAGAGAGAGAGAGAGAGTAAAAAAGCCAAAGCAGCCTTTCAAAATGGGAGAAAAGGGCTGGAATAGAACTGTGTCGTGGCGGGAGTATTTCGTTGAACGGGTGGGTGAACACATCAGTGGCACAAAGATTGTTCAGGAAGAAAAACAAAACAGCCAGTGTGGCCTGAATTTGTTCCCATTGTGAGGACCGTGCCTGCAAATATGCCCGCAGAATGGGGCCAGAAAGGAGCTGTTACAAATTCAGTGTTTGCGCTCCTGGAAATCTGCCTTGCAGACCAAGGGGAGCCCTTTGGAATAGTGGGTTGGAAGAACTCGTTTTCTCCTCCCTTCCACCAGCACAGGATGGAGACGGAGGCCTTGTTGGATCTGAACATAAGGATTTGTTACATTTATGGGCACCTACAGAGGAAGCAGTGACAGATTTTACTTTCTTAGAATCAAAGCTCACTGCAGATGGTGATTGCAGCCGTGAAATAAAAAGGCGACTGATTCTTGGGAGGCAAACGATGAGAAACCTGGGGAGCATAGTGAAAAGTAGAGACATCACATTGCAAACAAAAATTCGCATAGTCACTGCAATGGTATTCCCTGTGGCAATGTATGGTTGTGAGACCTGGACCATAAGGAAAGCTGAGCGCAGTAGAATAGATGCCTTTGAGATGTGGTGTTGGAGGAGAGTTTTGAGAGTCCCCTGGACAGCGAGGAGAACAAATAGGTCAATCTTAGGAGAAATCAAACCTGACTGCTCCTTAGAAGGTCAAATAGTAAGATGCAGCTAAAGTACTTTGGACATCAAATGAGAAGAGAGGATTCACTTGAGAAAGCCTTGATGCTGGGCAGGGTGGAGGGCAAAAGAAGAAGGGGGCAGCCAAAAATGAGATGGCTAGATGGTATTGTAGACACAATGGGCACAGAGCTGAACGAGCTGAGGAGGATGGTGGAGGACAGAAGTGCCTGGAGGGCGTTGGTCCATGGGGTCGCAAAGGGTCGGAATCAACTGTGTGACTGAACAACAGCAAAACTGAGGATCCAAGCCAGTGCTAGTTGGGAGTAATATCTTATTGCTCTTCTTTTTGCAAAGCTATATCTTGGTAGCATACAGAAAGAAACACATATATTCCAGTTCATTTAGCATTAATCTGTAATGTACACAGAATAATCCTATGCCTCCTTCCTCAGAAGTAAATTCTAATGTGTTCAGTGGAACTTACTCACACTGTGTATTAGGATGCAACCTCAACTAGGATGAAATCCAGTGTTTCTCCTACCTAGAGTATCTGAATTCTGCATATAAATGCTCTCTTGAAAATTAGTGGGACTTACCGTAAGTTGTTGACTCAGGAGCCACGTTCATGATATTCAATCTCCTCTTGATAAAAATAAGGGGACTGTGATGGCTTAGTGGTTAAGATACTTAACTTGGCAACTAGAAGGTCAGCAGGTTAGCAGTTCGAGATCCAAGTGCTGCATGATAGAGTGAGTTTGTCTCCCAGCTCCTGCCAAACTAGCAGTTTGAGTTCAAGAAATTGCAAGTAGATAAATAGGAACCACTTTTTGTGGCAAGGTAAACAGCGTTCCATACACTCTGGTCTCTAGTTATGCTTGCCACATGTCCACAGAAACATCTGCAGACTCAGACAGCACGGGTTCTTTGGCTACAAATGGAGATGAGCACCAAACCCTAGAGTCGGATATGCCTGGCTTTCAAGCAAGGGCAACCTTTAAGTTGTTGACTCAGGAGCCACGTCCATAATATTCAATCTCCCCTTGAAAGACCTACCACTGGATGTAGTCCGTAGGCCTCCGTTCAGTGGCTTGCATATGAGACTGGCTTACATATCATGCCATCGGTCCCTCAAGCCCAGATTTCCCTATTGTCAGTCACTTGAGCAGAGCAAAAAGTTTGTACCACCACAACGTCAAAGGAGCTTTAAATAAGCCATTACCAAGTTTAGATGTATAGGATCAATCTATTACTTAATCAGAACCTTTATTTACTTGAAAAACACAGCAGGCAGGGAGTCAGTCCAGTTTTAAAAAAAAGAATTATATGGCAGGGTTTGAGATAAATGCTTTTCTTGTGTATGGACAGCTTGTATTCTAGACTGGAGGAAGCTTTGGGATGAAACTTCCCTCTCCCCCAGTCAAGAACTGCCTCTACCCTAGCAAGAATCTTTTTGATAACAGTTTAGGTAGGCCTTATAGGGTTTGTTGTTGTTGATAACTGGTAACTATGTGTGTGGGTAGGTCAAAACAGGACACTGTCCTGTCCACCATGACAAGCATAGAAACCAAGCAGGTTAATGGAAGGGAATGAAGTGGATCCCTAACATTTCGCCAAAACCTCTGCATTTACATGCTATCCATAAAGTAGGGACTGTTTCTCTCTTTCCAGCTAGTGTGGCATTATGTCATACAAATCTTTGAGTGAGTTAGCATGCTTTTAGGGCATGTGTTGTTGGTTTGGGTTTTTTTACATGCTAATACTGTAACTGTTGTGAGCCTGCTTATGAGACTGAGTTAAAGTAGCATCTTTGTGCCTCACTCATTTATTCATTTTGATACTAAACATAGTTAGTAGCAACTGTTGAAAACTCCAGCTCCGACTTTGTCCAGCTTGCGCTACAAACTATAAGACTGAAATGCCACTTGTTCTTACATGAGAGTAAACTGTATAGAACCAGGGTAAGGCTTAGTCAGATGTGCAAACAATTGTACTGTGGGATATTTCAGAGGAGAGATGTAATTGAATGGTGCATGTACTTGGATGGACTAAATAAACTACACTACCTTTTTTTAAAAGGAGAAAGGTTCTCTTAGAAACATAGCACTAAGCGGTTGCAAGCAGTGGTGGGGGCAGAGTTACAAGGCTGAGTTCTGGAGCTGCCTTGGAGGGGAGTCAGAGGTTGCTGAGGTGGGGTACAGTGAGTTGGGGAGGGGTCCTCCTCCTTCGGCACCATGGGGTTCTCCCCCCGCCCCCGGTCCCAGATGAAGCACGGTCAACCCCACCCCTGTTGTTGCTGAACTGGGGGTTGTTGATCTTGGGCTTGCAGGGTTGGATCGCCACCATCCTGGACAAGGTACTTGGGACGGTATTGGGTTAGGTTAGGGGTTCTCAACCTATGACCCTATGGCAGTGTTTCCCAAATTCTGGTTCTTGGACTTCAATTCCCAGGAGCCTAAGTCAATTCCCCAAAGCACTGATCAGTCAGTGGACTGATTTAGCCTTCTGGGAATTGAAGTCCAAGAACCAGAATTTGGGAAACACTGCCCTATGGCTTGCAGCACCGACTCATCCGGCCCGGGAGCATGCTGCAGCCACCACCTGTCTGAGGAAGTGTGACCCAGCCCCTGACTTTACAAGGTTGTGACCCTTGGGTTAGGTTATTACTTAATGAAGCAAACCAACTACGTACTGTACAGTAATACCTCGGATAACGCTAAGACTTGGTTCCACAAGTCTTGGTGTTATCCAATTTTTAGTGTATGTGCAAAAAAGGGAAAGAGAATTGTCTAAGTACGTAAAGCAGGGGTTCCCAACCTAAGGCCTATGGACTTGATCTAGCCCATAGCGCCATTTCATGTGGCCCCCTGCCCCTCCAAGTACATTCGAGAAACAAAATGGCCACCCCTTTGAAGCTATTGGGACAAGATGGCTGACCCCATCATGCAGGCAGGGCAAAATGGCCATCTGGCCCTCGAACCTGACTGAGAGAACGTGACCCAGCCCCCGGCTTGTAAAGGTTGGGAACCCTTGACGTAAAGAACTACCCTGAAGACTTCAAGACACAAGAGAAGAAACGCATGGCAGAAGCCTTGGAGGAGTTCCAGTTGGATTACTGAAGACATGCCAAGCAGCTGCAGCCTCATTCACTATGCTTGGGTTCCTGTCTCTTAGCCTAGCAGTACTTTTGCACCTGGAAGTAGCTCAGAACATTGCATAAGCAATTGAGGCAAAATACCTGATCCGAACATGGACTGTAATCTTAGCATTAAAATTATATTTAAAAAATAGCAGCAACAAACAAACAAACATAGCACGAATTAGCCCTGAACTTTTTTTAAAAAAAGAAATGTTGACCAGCCAACAATTTGATTTTGTTTTAATTTCTCTTGGCATAAGAACTGTAGCCCAGTAAAATCAAATACCAGCTCTATTAAAGTATAAACAAGATCAAAAGATAAAAACCCAGCTGATGTTGAGTCCCTCTGAGTTGAAAACATTTTAGTTGAAGAGACCTTCCACAAATAGAGCTCCATAGGCAGTGGTGGGATTCAATTTTTTTTTACTACCTACTCTGTGGGCATGGTATGGTAGGCGTGGCCAGGGGGATAGCCATTAGGACTAACTTTATTTCAAAACTTGGATGGGAGGGGGGGCATCCAGAATTTCTGCTACTGGTTCTGGCGAACTGGTGCGAATCTGCAGAATTCCACCACTGTCCATAGGGAGGCACATATCTCTCTGGATTAAGTAGTACAGTATTTCCATTTAGCAGTATTTTTAAAAAGATAAAGATCTTTTAGAAACATCAGGTCATTTCCAGTCTATTTCCTATGCAAAAGTAGTGATTGCAAGGTCATTAGCATGTCACTTTTTGTGCACATCTGACTGGCTTAGGTATCTGGTGGGAGTTCGATTCCTCCCTGTGCCTCCTGGGGGAAGAGCCAGCCTTGGCCAAGCTATACAGTCCCAGGGCACCCCCAGAAGAAGGGGAGGGAAAAATCTCTGTCTGATATTTTTTCCTTCCCCCGAAAAGGTTGCTATAAATTGGAATTGACTTGATGGTATGAAATAATTATTATTTTGTATTGAGAGCAACCATCAGGCTGAGTATATTGTACCTATCAATGAGTGTTGGGATTTCAAGCAGAAGAGCAAGCATGCCAGAATTACAGAGCTCGGCTGGATGAGCAGCCCTTGTCCTTTAATGGTGGAAATCTTGGCTACTGTTCTTGGGAATTTGGGAGGATGGGACATTGTGCACTTCACCTTCAGTACTTCATGCAATGTGGAAACCAGAACACATATGCAAGTTGGCACTGATGTGATCGTCCAGAGTAAAACCATCTCCCGGATGACCTTTCAAGAAGCAAAACAAAAAAGAAAGTAAGACAAAACTATTGAAATAGCACACATATTTGTGTACAGTAAAACCTCGCATAAAGAGCGCCTTGCTTAGAGACTAACTCGCTTAGAGACCAGAATTTTTTCTAAATGCTCACCTCACGTAACAACTGAAACCATCCAAAAACTCACTTAACAACTAAATCGGGGTTTGCAATCCCCCCTACCAGAAGTCACAGTTGGTCATTTACAATGGTGTTATGCTTGAAGAGCAAACTCGCTTAAAGAGCAATCCTATGGAACGCATTATGCTCCTTAAACCAGGTACCACTGTATTTTCTATGTAGGGGAGGGAGAGATCAGTCTGCCAAAAAAAGAAACAGAAATGTCACATGCGCAATCTTGAATTGACCTGGCATGAAAATATAAGCTAAGATGACAATTATGATTTCAGATCAACTCCTGGGAAGGTGGTGTTAATTTGAAGCACATTAGGCTTTGTGTGCTGGTATTTACACCACTCAACAGAGCTAGGAGAATGATGTGGCTGTCTTCTTGTCATTAATCTTTTATATCTTGGCTCACGATGGTGAATAATTCATTGGCTCACATTTGTGCCTCCTTAGTGTTTACTTCTGAAACCGTTCGTTTCTCTTGCTCCTTCTTTCCATTCTTTCTTCTCATTTGCAAGCTTGAACATTATGAATTCCTGACAGAGGCAGAAGCTTGTAAGGCTTTGTATGCTGGCATTATGATAATAATACTGTAATTTCATGTCAGAAATTACTCTGTGTTGAAAGGATTTTTGCGGCAGAAACTGCTGAGGGACCACCCAAAAGAGGCTGCTTTCATGTCCCTAAGAGCTGGGACAGAGACAGGCGCTCAATCTGTCATGCAGTACCCAGGTCCCAAACTGCAAACTTGCCAGCCTTCCAACTAACAAGGTGAGCTTCTTAACCCCTGAGACACTGCAGCCCCCTGTGCTGGCATTTACACCACCAAACAGAGCTAGGAGAATGATGCAGCCCTGCCAGGCTCATTGGCCATTGAAACCACTTTCCAGATGATGATGATGTTAAATATCAAAGGAAAAACCCTTTTATAGCAGGGGTGCCCAAACTTTTCAGGCCGCTTTATCCAGCCCACGAAGTCCTTGTCGCTCCTGGAAACAGAAGTAAAACGCGCCCATATGGTCATGATCACACACGCTCTGGTCACCTCCAGACTAGATTATTGTAATGCACTCTACATGGGGCTGCCCTTGATGACCATTCGGAGGCTTCAACTGGTCCAGAATGCGGCTGCTCAGGTGGTGATGGGGTGTGGGCGGCATGCACATGCCTCGCCTCTGCTTCGGGAGCTGCACTGGTTGCTGATTTGCCTCCGGGTGCAATTCAAGGTGCTGGTTATCACCTTTAAAGCCCTATATGGTAGTGGGCCAGGATACTTAAGAGACCGCCTCACCCCAAGAACATCTGCCCGTCCCACCAGAGTGGACTGGAGAGGCTCCCTAGTTGTTCCATCGGCCAGGGAGGCACATCTCTCTGGCACCAGAAGGAGGCCCTTCTCTGTGTCCGCTCCGGCCCTATGGAACCTCCTACCAACTGAGCTACATCTACAGATGGACTTGCTGTCTTTTAGGAAGAACTTAAAAACATGGCTGGCTGGACAGATATGGGGTCCTGGCGGTACCATGACCCAAGCTCGCTGGTTAGTTTGAGCTCCCTCTCTCCCCTGGTCTTTTAATCTGTTATCTTTAAGTTGTTTTTAACTTTGTAATTATTATTGAAATCTGTTGATTTTTATAAATTTTAAAAACTTTTAAAAAAATTTATAATTGCAACTTTGAAGTTTTTGATAATGGGTTCGGGTTGTATTATGTTAAGCTTTTATGATGTTGTAAACCGCCCTGGGTCACCCCGGTGAGAAGGGCGGTATAAAAATGTAAATAAATAAATAAATAAATAAATAGGGGCCATATCTGATCCCCGGGCCGTAATTTGGGCACCCCTGCTTTATAGCCATTGTCTCTGTTTTCACAGCAAACCCTGGTGATGTGTTAGTATTTACATTTCTGCTTACATTTTTAATTTATACACAGAGAAATTAGAAAACAGACCTCCTATATTTTAGGTCTTCTGCACTTTGCTGACAGATTGAAAATGAGGAGTACAGTAATACCCCGGATAACGGTATGACTTGGTTCCACAAGTCATGCCGTTATCCGATTTTTAGCATTGTCTGATGCATGCATCGAACAACACTAAAAAAAAGCCCTGACTTCAGGGACAAACTGCTTTAAAGGCAGGCAGGGAAAGAAAGACCTCCCTGGCTTTAAAGCCACCCCCCATGCGTAGCGGTCTCTGCGACTGCAGTAGGGTCGGGGAAAGCGCCTTTCCCCCGACCCTACTGCAGTCGCAGAGACTCCTTGTCTCTTTCCCACCCTGGATTTAAACTACAGGGAAGGGGGAAAGAGAGAGACGTGATTGGTTCTCTAGTTTAAATACAGGGAGGGAAAGAAAGACAAAAGCAGTTCTCTCTCCCCCTGTAGTTTAAATACAGGGATTTGCATTTTGGTTTAAAAGTTCATAGCCTTAGCACTGGCATGGGAGCTGCAGACTCTGTTTTCCCCCATTCCCCCCAATATTGATTTTCTCCACTATGGAAGCCAAACTAAGCATGATGCTGATTGATCCATGGTCTTCTAAAGTCCAAATCAGAGAGGCAGTGTTTTAGGGATGTGCATTTCTCTTTCCCACTGCTCTGTTTTTGAAATCTGATTTGCCTGTACTGCTGTTTTTCATTTTGTCTGGGACATGGTGCAAATAGTAACTTCAAAAGACTAGAGACATGTTCATATGCGCTGCATTCACCTTGTGATGGTCAGGGAACCAGGAAAGCCTGGAAGATGGCACCATAAGGAAGAATCAAATTGATGGTTTGTTGCTCTTTTTTTTCTTCTAAAGTAACCCTGGAAAGTCATCATATGTGGTGTGAAATCATCATCATAAGGGATGGGTTGGGGTTGTGCCCCTATTCTACCAATCTTAAGCATTCCAGGCTTGAATGGGAAGACTTGCCAGGAAGCTTTATTTTGAAGCACTTTGATTGATTTTGTTGATAATGTGCTGTCAAGTCAGAACTGATTTATAGTTACCTTGTTAGCGCTTTCAGTATAAATAAGGTATTTCAGGAGTGGTGTTAAAAGTTCCTCTTCCCCAGTGAGCTTTTTTGGCAGAGCTAGGAATTGAACTCAGGTCCCCTAAGGCTTAGACACTACATTAAGACCCATCTGTCTCTTTGAACATTCATAAATGCCTGGTTGCAAAGATGAGGAGAGTTAACTTTACTGGATGCCAACTTCAACAATCTATCAGCTGTTTGGAGTCTTAGAGTTGCAGAGTCACTTTTCCTTCTGTAGTTAGTTGTCACTGTAATGAATAGGAATACACAAAATTGTTTTAATCGCTTTGTTTATTGTACTTCTTTTCACTGCTTTAATACCATTGTTCACTTCTTTATAATTGGTGGAGTATAAGCCAAACTAAATGAATAATTAAGCTTGTGGTGGAGAGGCCCCTTTAGCCACATTACTGAGAACAGAACCAGACCGAATCAAACCAAACCAAAGGCTGTTCCTGTAGATTTCTTTGAATCGCTTGGTATACATCAAGGTTTCCCAAATGTTTTGGGCCATGGGACGGTCACATGGTTCAGCAGGCCGGTCATGTGGTTCAGCAGGCCGGTCACGTGGTTCCTCCCACTGGTGTGGAAGTAATACACGCCTTGCAGTCTGTTTTGCAACAGGATTTTCTTTGCTTAAACCAGAAGTGTCCTAACTAGGACCTGTGGGCCAGATCTGCCCCAATGCCAATTCATCTGGCCTGCACTACCCTCATTGCTCCCAGAAGCGGAAGTAAAACGTGCCCATATGGGCGCGTTTTACTTCCGCTTCCAGGAACGACGAGAGTGGGCTAGGCTGGATGAATTGGCATTGGGGGCGGATCTGGCCTACTGGTCCTAGTTTGGGCACTTCTGGTATACATTTAAAAAAAATAAAAGACTCCCTGCCAGTGGTGGGCAGCAAAATTTTTCACCACCATACAGTAGGGGAAGCCTATCTAATGGGTAGAGCCTATGTTATGGGTGGAGCCTATATCATGAACGGAGCCTATATCGTGAGTTATCTAGTCATGCCTGCCATGTACAGTAAAACACCGGATAACGCTAAAACTTGTTTCCACAAGTCTTGGTGTTATCCGATTTTTAGTGTTATCCGATGCATATTAAAATCCTATGGGATGTATCGGATAACGTTAAAGCTCCATAGAGATACATTGTAACCGCACAGGCTTTAGCGGTTGTTATCCGATCCATCCCATAGGACCTTAACGTTATTCGATCCAATTCTCCTCCCCAGATTACTTAACGTTTTAGCATTATCTGATCCAATCGTTTTACTGTATACATCTGCAAACACAGGCAGCACTGGCTCTTTGGCTGTAAATGGAGATGAGCACTGCACCCTAGAGTCAGATATGACTGGTCTTTGAGCAAGGGAGACCTTGAACCACTTGCAGGGACAAAACCTGATGGGCCTGGGCAGGGAGGTGGGCGTGGCCACCCAATTTTGCTACTCCTCCCCTGCCCAGAGGCCACCCAATTTTGCTGCCCCCCCTCCTGGGGGGTGCGAACCTGTTGCTGCCCACCACTGCTCCCTGCTAGGAAGAGTTTGAGCCAACAAGGCATGGATAATTTGGAGGCTACTAAGCCTGTGCCTTGGAGATTTCTGTCATTGTAGTTAATGAAGCTTAGTGAGGAAAAGGCACTTTGTAGAATGAATAAAACAGGAGTTTCCCCATTAATTGTTGTGACGTGAAACCACTAGAGCCGCAAAAAGCAGCCTCTCCCAACCTCCCTCAACCTGAAGAAAGCAGGTCACAATGAAATCCGCTGCTACTTTGTGGTGTTCTTATTTTGTTAACTGAAAGTCAATACAATAGAGTTTAATAGATGAAAGCAGCTTCCTAAACTTGGAAGTGTGCAGTAGTATAGTGGTGGCAATCTGCCAGGGAATTTTTGTTAAAGAATGTCAGAACATTGGTGAGGGGTTTTTTTCAACAGAGAGAGGACTGCTGTTTGGTTCGGACAAAGCAAATGGAAAATCTTTTAAAGTACACAGTGGTAAAAACGTTTACACTGTCCAGATTCCTCCAGAGAAGGGTTGTGAAAAGTTTCCATGCTAGAACCACCTACTCCTCTCTCTGAAGCATATTTCCAAATTTTGCATATGCCTTGCATTAAGGCAGGGAATCTCAACCTGTGGCCTGTGGTCAGTGATGGGATGATAAAAAATCTTATACCACTCCCTGACGTCACAGACGTCGTGGGTGTGGCCAACGTCATGACATCATGGGCGGAGACACCGTCATGACGTCATGACGTTGTGGGCGGAGCCTAAAAATAAAAAATTAATTTAAAAAATTAAAATAAAACACACACGTACACACACACACACCCATCCACCCACCACAACACAAAACCATAAATAAATAAAAGAAAGATATAAAATAAAAATTAAATAAAAATACACCCACCCACCCAAACACCCACCAACCCACCCCAAACACAAACCCCTCACTTAAAAGTAAAACAATACAAAACAGTACTTACTTACCCTTGGAAGCGACCGAGCTCCTGCAGGAGGAGGCGGCGCAGCTAGCCGGGCAGCCCAGGGCCTTCCGGCTGGAACCCTTGGCGGGCGGGCCCGGCTCCCGGCGGTGGCCGCAGGAGGAGGAGGTGCAGCTAGCCGGGCAGCCCAGGGCCTTCCGGCTGGAACCCTTGGCGGGCGGGCCCGGCTCCCGGCGGTGGCCGCAGGAGGAGGAGGTGCAGCTAGCCGGGCAGCCCAGGGCCTTCCGGCCGGAACCCTTGGCGGGCGGGCCCGGCTCCCGGCGGTGGCCGCAGGAGGAGGAGGTGCAGCTAGCCGGGCTGCCGAGGGCCTTCCGGCCGGAACCCTCAGCGGGCGGCCCTGGGCCTCGGCGCTCGGCAACGGCCACAGGAAGAGGAGGCATGCCTAGCCGGACAGCCAGGAGGCCCTGGGCTGCCCGGCTAGCCACAACTCCTCCTCCTGCGGCTGCTGCTGGGCGCCAAGGCAAAGGGGTGCTCGCTGAGGGTTCCGGCCGGAAGGCCCTGGGCTGCCCGGCTAGCCACAACTCCTCCTCCTGCGGCTGCTGCTGGGCGCCAAGGCAAAGGGGTGCTCGCTGAGGGTTCCGGCCGGAAGGCCCTGGGCTGCCCGGCTAGCCACAACTCCTCCTCCTGCGGCTGCTGCTGGGCGCCAAGGCAAAGGGGTGCTCGCTGAGGGTTCCGGCTGGAAGGCCCTGGGCTGCCCGGCTAGCCACAACTCCTCCTCCTGCGGCTGCTGCTGGGCGCCAAGGCAAAGGGGTGCTCGCTGAGGGTTCCGGCCGGAAGGCCCTGGGCAGCCCGGCTAGCCACAACTCCTCCTCCTCCGGCTGCTGCCGGGCGCCGAGGCAAAGGGGTGCTCGCTGAGGGTTCCGGCCGGAAGGCCCTGGGCAGCCCGGCTAGCCACAACTCCTCCTCCTCCGGCTGCTGCCGGGCGCCGAGGCCGCCCACCGAGGGTTGCGGCCGGGATGGCCTGGGCTGCCTGCTTAGCCACACCTCCTCCTCCTCCTGCAGCCGTCGCCCCAGGCCAGCAGAGCGCGCCTCCTCCTCCTCCTCCGGTTCCAGCAGCGATGGCAGCAGCGGCGACGGGTGGCGGTGGCGACGGCAGCAGCAAGCGGCGGCAAGTGGCTCCAGAGGAGGCTGCAGTCAGGGGCGGCCGGGTCCAATTTTTTTAAAATTGAAGCAGAAATGGCTCCAATTTAGTGCGCATGCGTCAGATTGAGTTTCTGCGCATGCGCACTAAATTGGAGCCATTTTTGCTTCAATTTTTTTTTAATTTTCCTGCCGGTTAAACCCCCACGGAGAGCCCTCTGGAAATCCTTAAAACGGTTCTGTGGATCCGGTCAGAACCGGTGTCATCCCATCACTGCCTGTGGGTCAGATGCAACCCGCGGCACCATTTCATGTGCACTACCTCCACCACACCAGGTGCAGGAAGGGCAGAATGACCATCGGGCCACCAAAGCTGTCTGAGGGAGCATGACCCGGCCCTTGGCTTTAGAAGGTTGAGAACTCCTGCATTAAGGTATTGTCAACCTTTTTGTCTATAGAGTTCAGCCACCATCTCAGCTGCAAAGAGGTGGAATAAGTTGCTTCATTGAAAAAGTCTTGCCAGGTTATCCTGCTATGGTCATACACCAGGGGTGGCGAACCTTTTAGGGCCCGAGTGCCCCCCAAAAAGGGGGTGAGATGAGGTAGCCACAACACATGCCAGTGACATCACGTGGGTGTGCGTGCACCCACCTGATGTCACTGTGTTCTTCAAACTGCACGCATGCATGCACACCACCAAACTATACCACCAAACTATACCGTCCCCGCCAACATGCCAGGCCTCAGCTAAAAACCCCACCGCTGCCACCCCTGGAAAGCCTTGTTTGAAGACCCGGTCGGTGGCAGTGAAGGCACCGCAGCCACCTGGGTCTTCCAACAAGGTGCCACTGCCGCCACTCCTGGAAAAGCTTAGTGCGGCTTTGTTGGAAGACCTGGTTGGCAGCAGTGAAGGTGCTGCAGCCACCCAGGTCTTCAGAGAAGGCCGCGCCACCATGTGCCCACAGCCCAGTGCCTGACACCCACCTCTCTCCGCCACCTGGAGGTGAAGTGAGGCAGTGAGACACCCCTCCAAGGAAGAGGAGCAGCATGTGTGCACAGTGTCTCCCCGTCATCTAGGTAGAAGGGGGATGTCTGATCATGCCTCTTCGGTGGGATTTCAGCCTCCTCTCTTGCCTCCCTATTGGGAGAGGGAGCCAGGTGGCAGGAGAGACTGTGCTGCCATTGGCAGCGTGTGTGTGTGTGTGTGCTTACCCTGACACCGGCGCATGCCAACTGAATTGGCTCTGTGTGCCAAATGTCTTGAGAGGTATAGTAAAGTACTCCTGAACACACGATTGAAACGAATGACTTTGTGACTTTGTGCAAGGACGGGGCAACTTATTTATTTGTTCCAATTTGTTATCCCGCCCCAATCAGGTAGACCCATCTCTCTCAATTTAAGTGAGTTTGCAGGGGGGAAATTGAAGGGGATTGTGCCTCAAGTTTATAAGGTATGAATGTGAGCAAAGCTACCCAAGCAACTCCTTCTTGGACAATGAAGTCCCAGTTGTCCTAAAGGAAAGTACTAAGTGCAAATTGAGGGCCTAAAACCTTTGAGACTGGGACCTTTATGTAGTTTTTGCTTCGGTGCCTTTTATTCCACTTTCCCCCTCCCGAATCTGGACAAAAAAGGAATAAAAACACTGCGGCCCTTTGATCCTCAAGACAATGTCAGGAAGAACACCAGGCTTTCAGATAATGACCAGAATGTTAGGACAAATCTTGATTCTCGGCCAGAAGCTATTTTTACAACTCGCTGCATTTCTTTAATGCCCTCTCTTACGATCGCTTCTGAACCTTCTTCTTCCAGACTTCAGTTCAGATACCCGGTTATTTCTCCACAGTGTCTGAAGGAGGCTCTTTCTAGGTCACGCGTGGCAAACATTTTCTTACCAGCCACCATTCCTGAAGTGTGTTGCCTTTAAAGCTGCTGTTCCCAGGCCAGCCTCTTGCTGTTGGAGACCCCTAATGATGGTTCTCAGTCAAAGCTGGCTGTGAGGGAGTTTCAAATGGATTCATAGCCCAGTAGCACATAGCTAAGGGTGTGCCTTAGGGTTTTTGATCTTTGGCTCTGTTGCACACTAGCAAATTTGAAAATATAAAAGGCATTAATGTTACCTAAAAATCGCTATCCCTTTTTAATGTGGAGATGTGTTTTAAAATTAAAAAGTTCTATTGCTGGCGGAGCTCCCCAAGAACCACAGAAATTTTAATTTCAGACAAAAACAAGACCATTTTATTGACAAACATAACATTTAAGCAACAGAAGGGCCCCACTGCTGGACAAAGAAACATATCTAACCCATTTTTGTCTGCTAGAAAAATCTGAGATTCCCTGTGCAATTTGGTGGGAGAGCTAAGGTACCTATTGAAGCTGCTGATAGGCTTTTTATACATTCCCTTCAACTAATCTCATCACCTATGCTAATTAAGTTTATAGAATAAGACAAAAGTCCAGCAGAGGGGTTTCTTATTAAATGCAAATAAACACTCTTTAGTCACATTGAGTTAGTTAGCACTTTAAATTCAAGTTACAATGACAAACTTGTATGCAAATGATAATGTAGGAAGAGATTTTACAAAGTTTGGCTTTATGCTGTACTTGATCTCTTCCAGGTGAGCCTTTCCAGGTGCTCATTGTCTATTTGTTTGTTTGTTGTCTGGCAAGCATCACAGTTTACATATGGTAAATAGAGATTCCAGGATGGTGATGGAGGAAATTCAGAGAATAGTACTCTAGCTATTATCTTCTTTGAGTAGGGTGTGGCAATTATGCTTAATTGGTTCTAGGTGAGAGGTCGCAGTGTCCCTGGGTCTCCAAGCATTCCCTGAGGGGAAATACCTCTGGGTGCTGTTTCACTTAGAAATAGAACAGAAGATGTTAAGAATCAAAATATTACAGAGCAAAGGAAATACCAAAAAAAAATCTTTTATTAACATTTGTACAAAGGACAATTTAAGAACTCCCATTCATGAGCAGGACACTTCACTAGCTGACTCCTGAAGCAATTAACACCTTTTTTTCAAGATAAACAATCCCAGGACAGTCTGGAGACATTCTATGAGGAAATTCTGGCTTGGATTGAAAAGTTTAATTAATTGATTCCTATCCTTTGGTATCACATCAGGAAGGGAAGACTTGCCAGAAAGGATGGTTAAACTGGAAAGTACTTTCCTAGAAATAACAGCAGTTTGAGATCTTTATAAAATTATTAAGCATATTTTATTGAAAATAAAAGTATATATATATAATACTAAACATATTAATTTCGAAATTATGGTTACATTAACGTTTGGGAAATCTCAGAGGATGGCTTGCCTGAAACATCATGACAGTGTCCTCCTAAGATAAACCCCATGTCATTTCTTCTAGGTGTCGCAGGCAGCTGCAGAGCTCCAGCAATACTGCATGCAGAATGCTTGCAAAGATGCTTTGCTTGTCGGAGTTCCTGCTGGAAGCAACCCGTTTCGGGAGCCTAGGTCCTGCACACTACTCTGAAGGTAAGTGCAGTGCTTGTGGGGAATGTGTGAAATATCCCCTCTGTGACTGTGGGTGGATGAAGAGAGGGAACAGGTCCACCCGGCTATGCTCCAGGGATGCTTCTCCCAGAAGGTGATGTGGAAGTGCTGCCTATGAAGCAAAGCAAAGCAATCACACCATAGCGCTTAGCACTCTGGGCGGTTCACACGTTAATTAGCATTTTGCTCCCAACATGCCGGGTACTCATTTTACCAACCTCGGAAGGGTGGAAGCCTGAATCAACCTTGATCCCTGGTCAAGATCGAACTCACAACCTTTTGGTTCCAGGACAGCAGTGTAGCCACTGTGTCCAGCTTGACCAAGAAAACAGATCAGCATGAGATTGTGCAAGGAACTGAGGTCACACCAGGCAAAGGCATCCAGTGTAGTAGTTCCCCATGAGTAAAAGGTAAAGGTTTCCCTTGCTTGAAAGCCAGCCCTATCTAACTATAGGGTGTTTACAGCCAAAGAGCCAGTGTTGTCTGTGTCTATAGGTGTTTCTGTAGTGATGTGGCAGGCATGACTAGATGCTGGAGCACACGGAACACATACCTTTCCAGCTGAAGTGGAACCTGTTTATCTACTTACAATTTCTTGCTTTCAAACTGCTAGGTTGGCAGGAGCTGGGACAGAGACAGGAGCTCGCTCCCATCATTCAGCACTCAGGTATCGAACTGTTGGCCTGCCGACCTCCTGGTTGTCAAGTTCAGTGTCTTAACCACTAAGCCGCTGCAGTCCCACGAGTACACCTCTTCCATTTCTGCCCAGTGTGTGAATTCTCATTCTCATGACATAGGGAGCAAAAAAACAAACAAAACCCTCAGTTCTGGTAAGAGCAAAGTGTGCTTTCCACCTCTGACACCAACAAGCCTGGTAGCTTCTCAGGAAGACTGTGTGCCAAAGATGTGGAACCACTTTTAGCCCGAGAAGCCAAATTCAACTCCAGAGATGTTTTTAAGTTCATGGAGAAGGTCGCTTGCATTCCAGTAGTGGGCAGAACCAATAGGAAAAAGATGACATCCAAAACACCAGCAAATAGGTCAAATTTCTTACTGCTGGGAATGAAGAATTAGGAAATGCACTTCTGTCTTTTAACACTTGGGAATCCACACGAAGAGCTGTGAAACCAGCAAACTATGACCAGTTAAATAAATAAATAAAAACCCAACCCATGACAGATTGGGATTTCAAGAGGATCAGGTTTTGCCCCAAGACCTGTGATGCTCTGTCTTTGTTGTAGATCAGTGATTCCCAATGTGGGGCCCACAGGGGGACTTTGATTCCCAGAAGCCTAAGTCAGTACATTGGCTGCTCACTGCTTTGGGGAATTGACTTAGGCTTCTGGGAATTGAAGTCCAAAAACCAAAGATTGGGGAACACAGCTATAGATAGTACAGTATGCCTGTGTGTTTGTATCTTATCCAATTTCACACAAGCTACTTGGAATAAGGGACTGCAGTGGCTCAAGTCACTAACACGCTGACTGGGAGGCAGAAGGTCAGCAGTTCGATTCCCGAGTACTGCAGGACGGAATGAGCTCCCGTCTCTGTCCCAGCTCCTGCCAACCTAGCAGTTCGAAAGCAAGAAATTGCAAGTAGATAAATAGGGACCACTTCGGTGGGAAGGTAACAGCGTTCCATGCGCTGTCTAGTCATGCCTGCCACATGACCATGGAAAGGTCTGCAGAAGCAGACAGCACTGGCTCTTCGGCTTAGAAACAGAGATGAGCACTGACCCCTAGAGTCGGATACGACTGGCTTTCGAGCAAGGGAAACCTTTACCTTTACTTGGAATAAAGAAACCTATCATAACGGTGTGCATTTTTGCTTCTCTAGTATAATATATGGTAATTTCTGAATGTGAAGACGACTTTTTAATAAACCATTTCTGTTTCACGTTGCAGGAAAGGTTTTCTGAAGGTTACCTTCAAGTACGAGAGGAATCCCATCAGCTTTCCTTCTTTCAATTGAATTTTGTTCCGTATCCTTCCTTTTGTGTTGCAAAAACTGTATCTTTTGATATTTATTAGTCTGCTTGACCATGTTGGTAACCGATTCAATCTTTTTCTAACACTTGTATAAAACATTTTGTAAGGAAAAGGGTTACCTTTTGCAATTGACTCCGTCTCCTTTCTACACTTTACTCCTTTGAGATGTTTACATTTTAGAAAATATTACCAAATATTTAACACCCTTAGTTAATGGCTGTGCCTGAATGAGACACTAAGTAGGTACCTTTGTACTCATCACTTTACATTTAACAGAAGAAGGATGATCACTGTCAACGTTAAGACAGCTTAAGGGTGTATCCTCATGCACATTTGTCCTAAGGTAACCCAGTTTTTGAGTAAATAAGTGTGGTTCCTTTGCCTATTTACTACCCTGGGAGATTTTAAAATACCTACTTAACCCTCCACTTTTGAAACACAAGATTTTAACTAAAAGTGCTTAACTTTGCTGGTGTGTGTGCCAAAACATGGTGTTTATTATGGCTCCCTTGGTGAGTTGCACTTGGTCTTTGGAGGCTTTGACTATGACTCATTCCCTGCCACCATAGACCTCGATTGCTCCCCATTCACTGCAAGCCCACTGCTTATATCTTCCAAGGGCTGGAGATGTGATGGGGAGAAAGCACCAGGAAATGGCTTTTCTTTCATGTTGCTGTGTGCATGAAAAAGGAGCTCTCTCTCCAACTTGTTAAACAGCTGCTAGTGGTGGTGGTGGTGCAAGTGTGATCAGAAGGACAAAATATTATCCAGTACAGTAATACCTCAGATAACGCTAAAATCATGTTAAGTAATCTGGGGAGGAGAATTGGATCGAATAACGTTAAGGTCCTATGGGATGGATCGGATAACAACCGCTAAAGCCTGTGTGGTTACAATGTATCTCTATGGAGCTTTAATGTTATCCGATCCATCCCATAGGATTTTAACATGTATCGGATAACACTAAAAATCAGATAACACTCATGACTTGTGGAACCAAGTCTTAGCGTTATCCGAGGCATTACTGTATATGTTCTCCCTGTCCACAAAGTCATTGGTGGTCCCTACTCTTGCACTTCAGGAAATCATGGTAGTCCTTTTTCCATTAGGACGAACAGGGAGTGCACTGATTGGCATTAATTAATTGAGTGCAGTCAAGTAAATTCCAACTTAAAGTGACCTTTTCCAGAGTTTCCTAGGTAGAGATTATGCTACGGTGATTTATCATTCCCTTCTTCCGGGGGTGTCCTTGGATTGTGCAGCTTGCCCAGTGCCACACAGGCTGGGTCTTCTTCCTAGGGACAAAGTGCAGAGTTGAATCCTTAGCTTCTGGCTCCACTGCCAGATAACGGACCCATGCATACCCTCCAGTTATACCCAGAGCCATTCAAGGAGGATTTGGGGGGCACTATAGTGAGATCTTAGCACATAATGAGGTGAGGTCCGATTTAAATTTCTCCATTCCCACCTGCTGGACAGTGAGTGAGTGAGAATGTGACAAGGTGTGTTTGTCTCTGAGAAAGAAAAGGTGACTGTGTGGGTATGTGTGAGCAAGAGGGGAAGGGGGTGCCAAACTTGGCCACCACACTCGTTGCCCGTCTGGGACCCATCCGTCACTGTCATCAGCTATGTCTGGCACTGGTATGTCCTTCAACCAATCTTGACAGTGCCCACTGCTGCCATATGGCAAGATATATTTTCTGCATACAACTTACTTTGCCTATTTTGGGGGGAACCAATAGGTGACAGCATATAAAGAGTTACAGTAGAACAGCCTGGATATGTAGCACAGATTAAATTCTTTCCACTTGTTTACAACATAAGGTCTAGCCTTTAAACTTTTTTATTGTACTTTTACAAAAATATTTTAAAGTTGTAACTCAGCAAACAATCATAGAAAATTACCCAATACAAACATGAGCATTTTCATAGGTTAAAACCTTTTACGGTCTGCAATATTATTGGAACCTCTAATATCTGTTTTGGACATGGGGTGCCTTTGGATTTTGCTTAATGAGCACTTTTACACTCTGTTTACTTTGTAAAAGACTATTCTGTTTACACACCATTGTTGTATTAGTATATTAGACACTTTGCAAAAATAAACTTTTCTTTCCCTAATTTACTTTGATGCTTTGTTTGTGGTGTGAAAAAGGAACACATATGGGAGTAGATAGTAACAATTTTGGGAGAGATTGGAAGACCAAGAAAAAGTTAGAAGAGATGCACAAATACATCTTTTTGTATCCAGCCTTGTACTGTCCACAGAAGTTGATATGGGATGCAGCATGAAGGGTACCATCTGGTCCAGCAGGTTTGGGATGGGTTCAGTGGTGGGATGTCAAAAAATTTACTACCCCACTGTGATGTCATCACAGTGTGGGCGGAGCTAACATGATGACATGATGTCATCGGCGGGGCCAAAAAAAAAAAGCACACACCTTTCACAACACAAACCCTTAAATTAAATAAATAAATAAAAATTACATTAAAATCCACCCAAACACCCACCCCAAATATAAATCAACCCACCCACCCCAAACACAAACCCGTCCCTTACCTGTTAGTATAAGTGCCTGGGCAGCACCATGTTGCAAGATGGATATGGTCATCGTACCAGTTCTCTAGGATAATATGGCTTAATGTAAACGTAAAACAGCTGTACCTCCTTAAGGGTTCTCCAATTGGAACAGCACAGGTGTCAGTTATTGATGAGGTAACTCCAAGTTACTTTTGCTTAAAACCCCAAGCCAGGCCACCAGGCCTTTTTAGGAACCGTGGTAGTACGTCAATATAGGTAAAGGTATTAAATACACATTAAAATACACACAGAGACACCACATCCAAAGGCGAGTCACTTACCCAGGGGAGCAGACTATAGGGAGCTTCAGGCTAGCAGCTTCTCTTCCTCCTCCCCGCTTGGGAGGACAGCAAGGAGGCCGTGCATACGCGCCAAGCACTGTAAGCGTGCATGCACACCAAGTGCTTGGCGCACATGCGCAGTGGGGGAACCAGTGAAAAGGTAAGTCCTGAAGGTGTCCCCCCCCCCCCAAAAAAAAAAAAAAGACTGCTACCTGTTCTCCAGGATATTGGGAAAAATTACTAACAGTTCTGGCAAACTGTTGAGAACCTGTTACATCCCATCACCGGATGGGTTTCAAGAGTTATATTGTCTGGTGATACAGACTTGAAGTTTGTCCCATTGGCTTGAACTCTTCCATCCTTGTCTGTTCTGAACAGTTAAAGCTAGCTGGGGAGGATTCACTGGATGGACCCAATAAGTGATTATACTTTTTTGTGTGAAATGGAACAGTTCTAATGTCTTTGAAAGGGGTGCTTATAGACAACACTTAAACCATATAAAGGTTGAAAGATCTAAACAAGTGTTTCCTAACCCTTGGTTTTTGGACTTCAGTTCCCAGAATCATTTCCCCAAAGCACTAATCAGCCAGATGTAGGCTACTGGGAATTGAAGTCACCCTGGGGGGTGTAGTCCCCACGTTGTGAAACACTGATCTAAAATGAGATGTCACCAGTGAATGGATGATACACAGTTCTTACATCTTCTGTCTGAATCTGATGGAACAGTAAAAAGATTGGACCAAGCGTATGGACCCAATAAGAAACGAGGGCCAATGAACAGAGGCTGAATTTTAACAGGAGAAAGGTGCTCTTTCTTAGTACTTCATGTTTTAGGGAGACAGTGATACGGTTTATTCTGGATAAAATGAAAAAAATAATTTGGAAGAGCTTAACATTTGAAGGAAAACTAGTTTATATGTCAGGCTACACCAGAATTCTAAAAATAAAGTTTGCCAAGAGGCCTTTGCTTCAGTTTCGCGGGAGGAAAAGGGTAGAATATGCCAAAATTCACCACATAATGCAGAATGGATTATGGCAGGAATACAGTGATGGAGTGCAAATCTCTAAGAATAAACCATGATTTGCTCTCCTAGTGTTTCAACACACACGCACACCAGCATATTTGCATAAAAATCATTTTAATGGTGTTAAAACCTAATTTAAATAGATTTTTTCAGAATATAATTTTATAATTCTAACCTAATATTAATGTGTAGCTGTCTTTGCCCCCCTCTGAAATTTCCAAACAATATTACAGTATAGCATAAACACAGCGCCTAGAAAAATCTCTGCAACCCTATGCCCTAAAGAGGGGTTCCCAACATTTTCAAACTGGGGGCCGGGTCACACTCTCTCAGTCAGCTTCAAGGGCCAGACGGCCATTTAGCCCTGCCTTCAAGATGGGGGTGCTTGGCCATTTTGTCCCAGTAGCTTCAAAGAGATGGCCATTTTGTTTCTCAAATGCCCTTGGAGATGGCACCATGGGCCCGATATGGCCCATGGGCTTTAGGTTGAGAACCCCTGCTCTAAAGGCTTGTTAATGTTGGCTATTGCTTTTTAAAATGAACCTACCATAGGCTCTCTATTTCCTGCATTTTTAAGTAATTGGCCTTAATCTGTCTCTTAGAGGATCTGATATGTCCAAAATAAAAGCAAAATAAGGAAAGTGCTAAGAGACATTTGTCTTGCTTGTGTACCAGCAGAACAAAAGTGGATATCTCTTGCCAACCTCAGACTAGTTATGATTACAGCCTGTATATTTATATTGCTTTGACATTCAAGATTCCTGAGATAGGAATTTATAAAAATATTCCTTAAGAGCGCTGCCAGATCTGTGGAAATGGAAAATTGGTAGGTCAGAGACCACAAAAATGCATTAAAAATAGAGACTGTTCCACCCTTTATTTTTAAATCTATGCTATTTTAGGATTATGGTCCCCTGCAAAAAATCCTTTCAATCCAGAGTAATCTCTGGCACGAAAATGAACGAACTCTTTGCAGACCTGAGTTCCTGTTTTTGTTGTTGTTGTTCAGTCGCACAGTCGATTCCAACCCTCTGCGACCCCATGGACCACTGTCCGCCAGGCACTTCTGTCCTCCACCATCCTCCTCACCTCGCTCAGCTTTGTGCCCATTGTCTCTACAATACCATCTAGCCATCTCATTTTGGGCCGCCCCCTTCTTCTTTTGCACTCCACCCTTCCCAGCATCAAGGCTTTCTCAAGCGAATCCTCTCTTCTCATTTGATGTCCAAAGTACTTTAGCTTCATCTTTATTATTTGACCTTCTAAGGAGCAGTCAGGGTTGATTTCTTCTAAGATTGACCTATTTGTTCTCTTCACTGTCCAGGGGACTCTCAAAACTCTCCTCCAACACCACATCTCAAAGGCATCTATTCTTCTGCGCTCAGCTTTCCTAATGGTCCAGCTCTCACAATAGCAGGATATATCAGCATTTTAAAAAACCTCTTTGTTTCCAATGTAGGCTCTGCAGTCTATTTACAAAGCCTGCAGGGCAGGTGGATGTGGCTCTAAATGAAACAGCAAGACTGGTCACAGGGTGCCTAAAACCAACCCCGATACAAAAAGTGCATTACAGTACTTAGCCAGGATCCCTTCATCAAAATTCCATGCAGAAAGTGCTGCCCTGAAAGAGTGGGTCAAAGCAAGTTGTTTGGAAACACCCCTATTTGATCACCAACCTCCAAAGCAGAGACTGAAAACCAAATTCCTCACAACTTCAGCCCCTCCGAACAACTAGGCCCCCCACAGGCCGCCTTAGAACTATGGAAGGTGAGCAAGAAGCTACCAGACAACTGGGCAGAACCAGATGACTCTCTATCACCTGGCCAAGAACAACCATGGCCTGGGTGGAAAGCTTTAAACAGACTGTATCCAGGGGTAGGAAGATCAAGGGCTAATCTGAAAAAGTGGTGTTTCCCTGTAGATGACAACCTGTGTGGATGCTTGGAAGTACAAACTATCTCCCATATGATACAATGCACATAATGCCCCTCAATGTGCACTGAGGAGTGCTTTATGTTGGCAAGAGGAAATGCTGTTGAAGTGGCCTGATATTGTGCAGATGTCATCTAGTCTTTTTAATTCTATTTTGTTTTTAGAGGTGTTAATTTTAACTTTGTATGTTATTAATTGCTGGTGGTGCATTTGACACAAATAAAGAAAGAAGTCAATTTACAAATAATTTTATTAACAGATACAGTATCAGGCCACCTCATAGAACAAAGGAAGAATTGGGTGCTTTGCCTGGGTCACTAATACCAGTGGTGGCAAACCTATGGGCACGCATGCTGTTGCCCCAGCACAGAGTTTGCCCCACCCCTCTGCCCAGCAGCCCAATGGGAACACTTCTTCCCTCCCCCCAGCACAGAGTTTGCCCCACCCCTCTGCAGCACAGACAGCAGCCTGTTGAGTTTGGGCACTTGGTTTCTAAAAAGGTTCGCCATTACTAACTTACACCATTGTCAATAGATGCTAGGTCTGAAGGGTGAACTCATTAGCAAATGTGTAATGCAACTCACCAGGGCCAAACTTCACAACTAATCTGAGTAACCAGAAATTTTCTGCTATTACCAGTTGCAAAAAGCCTCATTGATTTGTATATTTATCTGTTTATGTAAACCAACCATTGTGTACCTCTGTACCAAATGTGTATAAATTGATGCCACGAAGTCTCACTCCCATGTCTGATGAAGTGGACTTGATCCACAAAAGCTAGTTAGTCTTTAAAGTGCCATAATAGATTCAGCCGTGATGAGTATAGTACCTCTGTGACAGGGACTACTGAAATTCTAACTATAGAGTTGAAAATACAGATCTTGTCATAATGAAACTATGGATTAATTACAGGGAAACTACATAATTAAATAGAAACTGTTTATTTTAATCTAATTATTATATTCCAACAAATCTATTTTTCTAATAAATCTTACTAGAGCTACTGTGTTTTCTAAAATCTCAAAAAGCCTAAACATGCATAAGCAATTTTGTAACAGCATATATATTTCTTTTAATACATAAAAATAAGCGAAGGCAAGATTAAATTAATTATGAAATCAGTTTAAAATTGCTGCTACGGAAGCACATCACATTTAAACAGACATCTGAAAACTTGTGTTTCCTTTAAAAGAATTTGAGACGTGTTTGACCATCACTTCGTCTAGGGTCTTTTTCAAATGTTAGACGGCGTTTTTTAAGCTGTGGTAACTGGATGAATTCTAAACCTGCCAAAGGAAAAACAAATGTAGAAATCGGCTATCATATATTTAAAATTTCATGACTATGCAGATTCCATGCATGAATTTTTTCCTAGTACTGTAATAAGAAAAATAAGCCTGCTTCTACATTCAAAGATGAAAGCCACTCAAGTAAAGAACAGATTGCAGTTTGAAAGAGGTTATTATCTCCTTAACCCCCAACCCACTGGATTCATTAAAGTGTTTAACATCAGACAGATTATTTTCTATATGGCCATTTAAAAAAGAATCCGTGAACTTACAACTGACACACAGTTATAACGCTTCAACTGTCAAATGCTCCCTCTTTAGACTATGTATCTAATAGGCTTTAACACTGATACAGTAGAACCCCGAAAACGAAAAAGCTCAATTCCACTGAGCTTTTTGCTATGTGGTTTTTCGATTATGCGGATCAAATGGACGATGCCCCACATAATGAAAAAATGTTCGTTATATGGGGTTTACATTAAGCGGGGTATACCCTGTTTAATGAAAACCCCATATAATGGGGCGGGGATTGTTACGTGGGGTATCGTGCAGAGCACAGAAACTCTTCATTGTACGGATTTTTCGTTATGCAAATTGTTCGTTATGCAGGGTACCACTGTACTTGTTACTTTCAGTTATATCTCAACAGTTTCCTATTATGACGTTCCAAATAGCAGACATGAAATCATAGCGGCCCTTAATGAAAGCATTGTTTCTAGGACAAGAGCAGCCAAACTACGGCTCGCTGTGCCAAATCATCCGGCCTACACTGCCCATGCCATTCCTGGAAGTAAAACATGCACACACAAAATGCTGCCGTAAATGCACCCACGGCTGCCGTGAATGCGTTTACGACAGCAGTGGGGTGCATTTACAGCAGCGTTTTGTGCATGTACTGGCACATTTTACTTCTGCTTCCGGGGGGGGGGGGACGACCATGTGACCAGCCTGCTGTATCACATGACTGGCCTGTGGTCTGAAAAGTTTGGGGGGCCCTTTTCTAGGACAATAATCAAATAAAACACATAAGGTCAAATAAAAGGTTATTGTCTCACTTTTTACCAAGATGCGTTGAAAATGAAGCCTAGCGTTCCACATGAAGGATGCACGTATGTAGAGAGAGACAAAAGAGGATAGATTAATATGCTAGGATAGATTATTTATGTAATAGTGTAGACTGGTCCACTGCTTATGATAAACCCTTAAGGATGCAGGCATGCTGGGTTTTTCTTGTTTGTGCTTCTTTTGTCTTTTACTAGCCTAGGCATATTAATCTATCCTCTTTTCTCTCTCTACATATGTGCATCCTTCATGTGGAATGCTAGGCTTCATTTTCAGTGCATTTTGGTAATTCCTGGCTACTCCTGCAATCTTTCATGATATCTATGTCAAAAGAGTTTGAAATCTCTCACCTTTGGCCAGTATCAAAATACCGGGTTTTTATATATTATTCAATCTTAAAAGAAATTAACCCTGACTGCTCCTTAGAAGGTCAAATAGTAAAGATGAAGCTAAAGTACTTTGGACATCAAATGAGAAGAGAGGATTCGCTTGAGAAAGCCTTGATGCTGGGAAGGATGGAGAGCAAAAGAAGAAGGGGGCGGCCAAAAATGAGATGGCTAGATGATATTGTAGACACAATGGGCACAGAACTGAACGAGTTGAGGAGGATGGTGGAGGACAGAAGTGCCTGGCGGACTCAATTCCTTGAAAATCCAAGTGTTGACCTGAAAGTTTATGTATCATTCATGAAAGCTTAATAAATGTGTTAGTCTCTAAGGTGATATAGTCTCTGGTTGTTTAAAAACAACTGAGTGGTAGATTTTTGCTACCTGTTATGCATAACAAGAAGCCATCGATGACACTACGGAGTGGAATAGATGACAGTATCAAATTGTTGGCTCAGTGGTTTAAGTAGAGGTTGGGACTTCAAACACACACTGAGGCTCCCTGACGGGACTAGACTCAATGACTCAGTTGATATAACTATCAGTTATATTTGGAATTATACAAGTTCTGCATTCCACAGGAATGGCACATGGGAGACAAAATGTCTAATGCAAGAAATGGACAGCTCACACTCTAGATTGAAAATAGCTGCATGATTTACAATAGTAACCATTTTTGCATCAAATGACCATGTGATATACAGCAAAAAGCTCAGGTTGTCTAATTGTTTCTCTCTTATACAGCTGGTTTAACATGTCAAACAAGATTATCATTGTTTGAAAGGCTTAAGGGATATAGAAAATAAGCAGAATACAGTACTGTACTTTTGAAATCTAATATGTTACAACATTATTTTTAAACTGCAAATCATTGTACATGGAAAATATACTATATAAGCAGATTTTTAAATAAAACCTATTAATGAAGTACGTACTCAGAGACAGATTGATTAAAACAAAGCAAACATTTAAAGAATTCCTAGTATGTAATCTTGACTATTTTGCCATTGTTAAAAAGCAGCTGCATTTTGCTTTGTAATTTTGCCATACCTGTGGAGGTATCTTGCTCTCTTTGGCTAGATGATAATGAATCAAGCCCTTTCTTTCCTGTATATTCTCCAGCTTTTTGAAAGCCCAGGTTAAAGAATATGTCCGGATTGGATGCTGCTTTGCAGAAATTTGGATCATGGGAAGATGAAGCCATTGCTTCTGTGAATAAGTGGCCTTCCCCAAATGTCTCTGCAAGCTGAAATGCTGGACGACTAGCTGCCTTCCCTCCAAATGCTCCTAGAAAACTGCTCGAGCTCTGCTGGAAAAGCACATCTTTATTAGAGACAAAAGGCCAGGGCTGTTTGAAATCCAGGACAGAGTGACATTGCCTTTTCATCCCATGTACATCATTAACATCTTGATGGACGGTGTTCTTGAAGGAGACTGGCATTTCTAGGTCTTGGCCTGTTGCTGCCTTCGAAAGCAATGTTCTGTTCTGTGAGCAGGTTTCAAGGGAAGCACGACTTCCATTTTGGCTGTACTCTAACTGTGGCACTGTAGCTTCATAGCTACTACTGACAGATCTGTTAATATTGTTCTGTGCTAATGATGAGTGTACTCTTCTTCCCATTTCCATTTTTGGGGGAAAGGTGAGCTGATGTTGTCTATCTACCTGTTTGTTGTCCTGAAAGCAATAAATGTCTCGTTCATAGGATGGCAAAGGTGCCATTATTTTGTGCCTTGCAGTACAGGATTCGTTTTGGCAGTAACTTGGGGGACGGCTGTTGCTATTCTGTAGTTTATGAAAGCATCCTGAATATTCAGTAAAGGGACCAGGCTCTTGAAAACTGGAGAAGAGTGTCTCGGGAAAAGGAACCTGAGAACAGGAGGTGAGGGCAGAACTCATGTGTTCTTGAACGGGCACCATTTCATTTATAGATGCTGATTCAAATGGAGTCTTCAGAGCGTATGACGATGTGGTGTCATTAAAGTGCTGAAATCAGAGAAATAAATACAGATACAAATAGTCCATACATATCTAAAAAGACATATGGCTGTGTTATACCTTTATAAAAAGATATCATGAAATGACATCTTTTTCCTAATGTTCTCAAAGCTTGGAGAGGACCTGGTCTTAACTAGGCCTCAAAAATCATTTCCTTTCTTTATCTCACAAGACTGGGTGTCACGAAACAGCTTGTTTCCAGTTCAGCATAACCTTTATCTCCTGTTATGACTATAGGTCTCTACATGTGTGTAAACATGTTCCCATGTTTTGGGAACTTGCACTAACAGCTCTTTCTGATTGGTTGGGGGTATCCCACCTGACTGCAGAATCCCCCTCTTGGGGAGAGCAGAAGGAGTTTGCTTTTGGATGTCTATGGAATAACATCTTGGCCTGTGGGACTATTCCTTTTTGTCTTCAAAATGATTACCTAGAGTGATTGGCCTTTCTGGACTGTTCTTTATGCTACTGACCTATGCTTTATGAACCTGATCAATATACCTGATCAATAAACCTACGTTTGCTTCCACAACATCTCTTCATTGGACAAAAGGGTAAGAGCAGCAATGCATTCACACACAAGCCTCTGAATACGCTACCTATTAAACCTCCTCACAGAAGAGAAGCAGCTTAGCTGCATTGCCAGCCAGCTCGCCCTCTGGGGGCTTTGGTTTAGGAGGTCCAAAGCAGAGGGGGCCGGCTGGTTTCGTGACATATACTGAGCTGTGAAACAGAAATATGCCATCTTAAAATCTGTATAAAAATGTCATCAACACTCAATGTGGATTTATTATAGTTTTACCAAAAACTATCATTGGATTGGCCCTTGATTGCCAACATGACATTTTCTTCCTATCTCCTAACCCTTACAGTCTCCTCTCCCTGTCACTGATTTTCCAGCTCTCCTGAAAAGATTGCCTGAGATACAAACAGAGGTGTGAGAATATCCTCCTCCTGGTTCTACTTGCAGAAGGATAATCCTTCATCAATACACTTTATTCAACCCGCCCCTCCCTCCTTCTCCCTCTGCAAGTAGCTCTTATTTGGTGGCTACTCTGCAGACAGCTGCTGCCCTTTTTCTCTGCCTGCCAGGGGCCCAGGAGTCCATGTCTTAAGCAGTATTACAGAGGTACAGTATTAGAGAGTTACTGTAATGACATTGTTCTGCTGAAAACTATTTCCAGCATTAACCACATGATGCACACTTACATCCTTGCTGTGGTTCTCTTGGATGGGGCTACTTCTTCTTTCATGTCCCGATAAAACCCTGGACTGCCAAAATGAAGCCACTGTCTTGGTTTTGTCATTGGCCAAACTTAAATCCTCCTCAGTGCATGTTTCTGGCAGTAATCAGCAGACCAGTAAATGAGCCGGACTCTATCTCTCCACATTCACACCGCATATTGTTTTCCGACAGCAGCCCCCACTTCAGCATATGGTCTTGCATTTGGGGACTCCAACCCTCAGTCTCTTCAGGGTTCTCCAAGTAACATAGGGGAGATTGAGATCTTCAGCCATATCCTCCTTTAATGTTGTTCCTTGTCCAGTGAGCTTCTTCCTCCATCTGCTAGTTTGGTTTTGCTCTTGTGTACTCCAAACAAGGCTACAAAACATATGCAGTAGTTGCATCCCATCCTTTTTGTTTGGCAGTGCAGTTTTTTGGAAGTACACTGCTACTAGGCACATACTATGCAAGGACATTTGAGATTCAGACATAGATCTATAACCATCAGGGTCTTCAGTTCATTGGAGTTTGACTACGAAGGGGAAGGACTGGCCTCATAACTGTTGCCCTTTCCCTCCTTCTACAGTTCCTTTCTCCACCCATTTTTCTTCTTCCTTTGCTCCTTCTTTCCTTTCATTCTCTTTCTCTCTCTGTGTATATACAAATGTACCCAGCAGTATTTTACCTGCTACCCTATCTACAGATAAGGCTACTGTCACATTCAGAGAAAAGCCTCAGGGATTATTCTGGACTCCTTTGTATGTTTATAAGAGTTGACTTTTTTGGCTAGAATCCTGTTGGTTGTTTACATACTCTATCTGCAAGTGGAAATGTGGAAAGCATAGCAACTAATTGAAGCCAATCAACAAGATAGGGGCTGCAGTGGTTCAGTGGTAAAGAACATTGCCTTGTTAGCTGGAAGGCTGGCAAGTCGGCAGTTCTAGTATCCAGGTACTACATGATGAACTGAGCGCTCGTCTCTGTCCCAGCTATTGGGGACACAAAAGGAGCCTCATTTGGGCATTCTCGGAGCAGAGTTTCTTCCGCAAAAATCCTTTCAACTCAAAATAATTTCTGACACAAAATCATCATCATCGTCGTCGTCGTCGTCGTCATCATCATCATCATCATTATTATTGTCAACAAGGTCACATTTGCACACCTGGTTGCCAGCTGCTTCTGCTACTGAGCATACAACCAGTTGCAAGACTGGCACCCTGCTGATTAGCATCAATTTGCAGGCATTACTTCCACATTTTCACTTATAGGCATGTTAATGAAAATCTAACAGGATTTTGGCCAATCTAGGAATGATACACATAAAATGGACACATAAACTCACACATTCTGATACTTGGTACATCTGACCTTTAAAACCTTTTCTGGTACTTCAGGCAAAAGCTTCTGAAGCTGATCTAAAGTTGAAGACAGAAGCCACTCCAGTGAAGAACTTTTCCTCAGCATGACTTGAGCCACTAGAGGGTTTATCCATGGAAATGTAAGCAAACATTTCTCCTCCTAGAAGGAAAAGAAAGGAGGAGAAAAGGATTATCATGTTTTCCAAATAAATTACTGCAAGTGGATTTTATTTTGTTTTGACATTAAAAGCCAATTTTTTCCTAGGCAAATTGTTTGATGATCTATTTAATTGAGATTGCAACACCTAAATAGAGTGCAACAACTTAAACTGAAGATGCTTAATTAGACAAAAAGGGCTGAAAATATTCTTTCACAGCCAACAGACCAAGATGTCAGAAGGCTCTATTAAAAAGTAAATTACTGATAAATAGTATATACAACATAGCTTTGGGAGGCTTGTGGGCACATTTGGGATTTTGAAAGAAATGTTAAGCACCAACACAAAATAGCTGCCATGGAACAATGGCCACGCATAATATTAAGAACTCACATAGATCTGCCACTCCGAAGAGAAAACCGTTAAGGCTACAAGATGCATAAGCAGAGATTCAGTGTTGGGTAAAAGTGGAGTCACATCCCCAAGCACAGAAACAATTTTGCTTCTTTGGCTCCGGCAGCCTTGCCGTTTCCCTGAAGGCAATCCTGTTTATGTTCCCAAATCATCATTGAAAAAATTAGTCTGAAATTAGTTTATTTTTCTCAGAGTATAGAAAGATCATTCCCAAATCAATCCCCTCATCTCTTCTTTTTCCCTTTCCTCCCTTAGAAGCTTAGGAGAAATTCCTCAGCAGCAAAAACCCTAAAATATTTACGTGCCATAAGGTGATTATCTTGAAAGACTGTGTAGCAGCAACAAATTTAGCAACTACTACAGAGAAATAATAATGTTTCTCTTCTAATAGTGGAGGAACAAGGTCAAATAATGATATCCCAGTAAATCAAGTAAAGGCGTAACATCTTTTGTTTCCCGATCAAACCCTGGACTGCCAATATGAAGCCACTTTCTTGGCTTTCTCATTGGCCAAACTTAAGTCCTCGTCGGTGCATATTTCTGGCAGTACTGTAAATGGCAGACCAGTAAATGAGCTGGCTATCCCAAAATTCAGAGGACATAACAATACCAATTAAACCCTGGTTTATAGGGTCCAGACACAAATTTTATACATATTTGGTATGAAAGCTGTAGAATATACTTTCTACAAAGGAGTCAAAATGAAGAATTTGACTTCTTCTCTCATGCCTTCATACATTTACATTGCAAGCAACAAACGAGAATTAAGCTGTGCTTTACTTCGGATCCATTTCCCCAACAATATCAGTGTGTGTCAATTTTTAAGTGCTTTTGCTGAAGAGGCAGGAAGAGGCAGGGCAATTTGCATCTCATCCTGGTAGAGTTTCTTAAAGGATCTCCATTTGGGTTAATTCTCATTCTGCTAGAGGCTTCATGTATACACAGCCCATATACAAGAATTGATCATTTAACATGAACAGACCTCTGATGGCAGGACGGAAAGCCAGGACTTGTCTAGCCATTCTTGAGGATGTCTTTTAGATGTCATCAGAGTGTAGTCAGCAATCTGACGAACTAGCAGTGCTGTTTCTTCAAATCCTGGTGTAAGAGCTACCTAAAATATTGTTTCCTTGTTAGTTTAGAGCATTTGCAATATAGTAAGAGTAAACACAATGGGCACTGCAGTGGCTCAAGAGGTTAAGACGCTGAACACGATGACTGGAAGGTCGGAGTTCAATTCCCAAGTACTGAACAATGGAGTGAGCTCCCATCTCTGTCCTAGCTTCTGCCAACCTAGCAGTCTGAAAGCAAGAAATTGCAAGTAGATAAATAACGGGCCACTTCAGTGGGAAGGTAAACAGCATTCCTTGCACTCTGGTGTTGAGGCATGCCTGCCATGTGCCCACGGAAACGTCTGCAGATGCAGGCAGTGTTGGATCTTTGGCTATAAACAGAGATAAGCACTGAACCCTAGAGTCAGATACGACTGACTTTTGAGCAAGGGCGACTTTTACCTTTCCTAAACACAGTGGAGATGTAGCAATGTATAAAACCCAACCAATTCAAATACTGTATGTTTGACAGTATAAATCAGGGGTTCTCAACCTATGACTTGTGGACCAGAACTGGCCCATGCACTATTTCATGTGGCCCGTGTTGCTATTGTCGCTGCCACTGCCACCGGAGGCAGAAGCGGATGCATTTTATGGCAGCATTTATGGTGGGGAAAACAACTAGTCTGGCCCGCTCAGCTGTCTGATGGGGCATAGGTCTGGCCCACGGCTTAAAAAGGTTGAGAACCCCAGGTATAAAGGGGAAAGGTAGGAGAGGATACCCACATCAAAACAAATCCAACAATAGTGAAGACAAACTTACAAAATTTACAGTGATTTTCTGAGTTGTACTAGTTAAGTTTGGTCCCCCTCTAGTGGTAACACAACATTAATGACTTCTGTTCTGACAAAAGTATTTTTTTCAAATGCAGAATAGCAGACAAACTATCAGTCTGTATTCACACTACACAGTGCTAATCTGAACACAGCTTTGCTAGAACAGGGCACTGTCAGCACAAACAAGCTGTATAATAGTCAAGAAAAACATAGCTTGAACGGGGTAAATTGGTTTGTGCTACATAAGAACCATGGATCAGCTGTTGCTAGAATGCATCTCCCTTCTCCCATCATTCCTTAGCATTGGCAATGCTAACTAAAGGTGACAGGAGTTCCAGGCCAACTACATTAGGAAGACCACATGTTCTCCACTCCTGCTTTGGCTGATTGTACCTTTCAACAGCTTCCTGCACATCTGGGCATGTAGAAAATGGCATAGGTTTAAGACAAGAAAATTAGCCTTGGTCCCAATTAATTATATAGAAAAGTCAAGAAACGTGATTTTTCCAGAGAGAAAATATGCTTGGTCCCAGATTAAACCAATTAACATGTGATAAGGAATGGGTAACTTAACAGATAAAGAAGAAATCCTTTCATGGTATCTACTGCATCAGATCTCTTGTTTGTGTTACGTCCCATTAAGTAATTGCTATCTTATAATGAACCTAATTGGGTTTCTAAGATATATGAGATATTTAAGGAGTGATTTTATCAGTGCTACACCCCCCCCCCCAAAAAAAAAGAGGTTCCATGGCCCGAGAGGGCTTTGAACCCAGTTCTGTTGGATCCTAGTCCAATACTTTATGACTACACTATAATGTTCTCAGTCAGATCTCTTACACCTTTTGAACTTTTTTGCATCAGGTACAGTATTTGAATTTAACTTGTTTTACCCTGTTTGTCCAAACACATGGACAACCTGGTCATTTGCTAATGTGAGAGTACAGGTACTTTTCTCAATAATGTAAACAAATCTCTTTTACTACAAAATACCTTAATGCCAAAGTCTTCCAACTTCTGGGCAAATGGTACTAAGGCTGCATAAATTAAGGCCAGGTGGAGCAGAGTCTTGGCAGCCAGGCTATATCTAAACAGAGCAGTATTTTATTATCATTACTTAGTATTTATAATAAATAATAATAATAATAAATCCAAGCAAATACCCAGAATATTGAGTGGTAAGACTTCTGTTTACTTATACACATTTTCAGTAAAATAAACAAAAGAAAACAAAAAGCAACAATGCTTATTTCCCTATAATGGTGTCTGAAATGCTGGCTGAAGAATGAGTGATATAGCCTTAGCAGGTTTTAGGTTTATTTGGCATATTTTCCTGGGGACTAAGTCACACTTAATTTAGTATGTTATTGCTAAATGGGCCTAGATTCTTGTAATACACCAGTCCAGTGAAAGAAAAAGTTTACGCTCCTTCAGACAGCTTCCGTGGCCGGATGGCCATTTTGCCCTTACTCCCCCACATGACACTTTCTGGTGTGGTGGAGGCAGGAGGGGAACATGAAATGGTCCCGTGGGGCACATCTGGCCCATGGCCCTCAGGTTGAGAATCCCTGCTTCAAAACAAAACACCCTGAAAAGAAAACTCTTTGCCTTTACAGCTTTAAATTAGAAACCCACAAGTGACCCTAATTAATTACACACAATGTATTCCCTTCACAGCCTCCAAAAACACACAATAAAGACAGGATAACACTACTTGATGGTAGTGAATTAAGTCTGGTTCAATTTTTTTAATAAGCACTTTAACAGAGCTGCCTATTTCTTCATAAATTCCATGTGGAAGACTGTCAAATTTACATATCACATCAGAGGGCTTTAACAGCCCTATCCAACTAGGTTTGCAATTTTTAACTAGCGTTGCCACATTATTTTTCTGAAAGGCTTCTGATCATTAGCAGATATAACAAACACAAGCAATACTATCTTCTCCATTCATATTTGCAGTCTAGGACTAACTGTGCATGTAAGAATTTGGCTAGTCTAGGTGGAATTTTTTGGCTAATTTGTTTTTGAATAAGATTCACAAAATTCACCTATTACTATGTAAGCAGTGATGGGTTGTTACCGCTTCGGACCGGTTAACCAAAACCGGTAGAACCCATCAGGAGGGGGTCACTAGGGGGGTGGTAAAGCCCCGGGCAACCGGTTCAGTCACCTCTCCGGGGCCCCTCTGGAAATGTATTTCCGGGCAGCCAAAATGGCTGCCCGGAACTGTGCATGTGTCAAATCTCTATTTGACACATGTGCAGTAAAAAATAGAACTGTGCATGCGTCAAATTGAGGTTTGACGCATGTGCAGTTCCGGGCAGCCATTTTGGCTGCCTGGAAAGGAAGCGCAGCCAGTGCCTCTACAAGCAGCGGTGGCCTTTCTTGCAATGCTGCGCCACCAGGCCACCGTGCCACTGTGGCGATTTGCCACAGCAGCAGTTTGCCGCAGTAGCGGTTTGCTGCCCTGCCACCATGGTTCCTGGCTGCCTCCCTGCTGCCTGCCTGCTGCCTGCCTGCCTACTGCCTGCCTAGCTAGGTAAGTTACTGTTTTTTTGGTTTGGGGTGGGTGGGTGGGTTGAGGTGTGTGTGTTTATTTTTATTTCATTTATTTTATTATTATTTTATTATTATTTTTTGGTTCTCCCCACATCATGATGTCATGACATCATGACGTTGGCCCCACCCACGACGTCATGACATCATGGTGGGGTAGTAAAAAATTTGACATCCCACCACTGTATCTGTTGGAAGGAAAATCTAATGTGGGCATAAAGCAAAACTGACAATAGTCAGTAATAGTTCTGTATGCTAGTAATTCTGTTTGATTTGAGTAAACTCAAGAGGATCAGAAGCATACAAAGCAAAGCAATCACACTTATATACTGCCCCATAGTACCTAGTGCACTCTCTGGGCACTTCACAACTTAATTAGCATTTAGCCCCAATATGTTAGGTACTCATTTTACCGACCCATTCTGTTGTCGGCGTGTCTCAATTTGGTGCGGAGAAAACCGGGTTGCCCCAAGATGCAGGAAGAAAGGAGTTTCCTCCACACTGGATTGGGATGCACCCGCTTTCCCCATCCTGCTGTCTGTCTGTAACAATCTGGTGCGGAGAAAACTCCTTTCCTGCTGTGTCTTGGGACAATCCGGTTTTCTCTGCGCCCGATTGAGACACGCAGCAACAGGGTGGAGGGAAGTGGGAAGCAAAGGCTATTAGCTGCCACCACCTTCTTCCCTTGCGCTCGGTGACCCAAGTATAAGCCTAGTCCCCCTTTTTCGAGCTCATTCAGCTTATACTTGAGTAAATACAGTAATTGATGTGCTGTGTCCATTAGCAACAGTTATAAAGAAATAGAATACTTCCTCTCCCTCAGTGTTTCCCATCCTTTGGTTTTTGGACTTCAATTTCCAGAAACGTAAGTCAGTTCCCCAAAGCACTTATCAGCCAATGATGTACTCAGTTCGAATTCTGAGAATTGAAGTCCCCCTTTGGGGCGTGGACCCCATGTTGGGAACCACTGCAGACAAGCAGAAAGGATGCTTCCAATTTTTTCCAAGATCATTGAGCAATTTAGACAAAGCATAGAAGAGGAAATAGGAAGGGGATTTTTTAAACATTATAGAACTTGCTATATAGGGTTGCTTAATTATAGTTAACTGTGGATGCAGGTTGATCAAGGCAAAAAAATTGGGCTGTACAGTTGCATCCTCAGTCTAGAACTGCAGTCCAACAACTGCTTGCCAACCACTAGATTGGACATTTAACACTTGTTAAAGAAATGGACCCAGATGTCCTGTGCTCCAATTGCAAACTTGTTAACAATCTCAAAAATCCCAGAATTCACTTGTTACAAAAAGCTCATAAGCATGAAATCAACCAAAATGTTTAAACTTACTCAGAAGTTAATCTTTCTCTGGAATAAAAAATAATCCAGCAGGAGGTATACTGAAGTGATAGTACCGTCAGCCGTAATACAATATTATCTGAAGACTTTTCTCGATTGAGCTCTTCCACATTCTACAATGAAACAGACATAAAACAAGTCTCCGACTTTATACAAGAGACTACATTTGCCCTAACAAACAGCTTGAGCAAAGGTATGAATTCATTCATAACTTGGAAAGTTACTTATCATTGCATGCTGAATATTCATTTCTATTAAATGCTATTAATTCAACTAAGATGTATACTGAGATGTATAATATTAATGCTTATCTAGTTGCAGAAGGAGCAAATGTGTTTTAACTGTTTCAAATGTTTCTAAACCAAATATGTTAGAACAAATATCAGTTACCTTAAACCAGGAGTTCCCAACCTAAGGCCCAAGGGCTGGATCTGGCCCATGGTGCCATTTCAAGTGCCTCCACCCCTCCAAGGGCATTTGAGAAACAAAGTGACCACCCCTTTGAATCTGTTGGGACAAAATGGCAGGGCAAAATGGCCATCCAGCCCTGGATGAAATCTATGAGGATTTCCCATGCAGCCTGCAGGCTTCTTCTACTTTTATCTCTAATCAGAGATCATAGTTTATGTGTGTCTCTCTCTCTTTGCCTTTTTTGTCTGAGATGTAGAGATATACAGAGATAGGCTATTTACATTTAAAATACTCTGCAGAGAACTGAGTAACAAAAATATTTTGCTTGGAATTGACTTGTGTTGTAATGGAAAGCAAACCCTTTGCAAAGATACCACAGACAGCGGGTGATTTTGGTAATTAAAAGGTTTCTGCTTTTCCAACTCCTGTGTAATCCCTTTCATCGCATGGAAGTCATGGGAGCTGCAGGACGGAAGGAGGAAGTTGGTAATTAAAGACTCCTCCTTCTGTCCTGCAGCTTCCACATACCAGATATAACTACATAGGAGTCAGAAAAGCTGTGGGACAGAAGCAGAAAGCTTTTCATTACAAATAATCACACTCTGCCTGTGACATCTTCACCCTTCTGCAGGCATAAGCTATGCAACAGCATTTCAGGCTCTATATTTAATAGATTTGCAACCCTTGCTATCAAATAATATTACAAAGCTTATTAGAACTTTGCTTCTGTCAATTTATTAGTAAACTGCAAACAACCAGACTGATAAGATTCCTCTCTATGTAACAAGAAAGAAATTTCAATAATGTATGGAAGATCAGTGCTGTATACATGCACTCATAGGTAGTATTGACATTTTTTTTACCTGAATAACGATAGCAGTGCATTCATCTATGGTTATCACAACATAGCACTCTGTGCTACCGAAGAACTGTAATGCCTCACAGGCACTCCGCTCAATAAATGTAATATTGTATCTAAATAAAGAAATCTCTGTTATAAGACCAGCTGCAGTCCAACTGCCAAAATGCAAAATTGTGACTCTAAAGAGTGCTAAAATAATTAAGGATGGTGTATTAAATGCAACCCTGAAGATGTATTGTTGACCATGCCCTAGAGGTTTATAAAGTTCTGTAGGCTCTTGGGAGAATGACTAAGTATCAGACAAAAATATTATCATTAATTGCATCCTTCTTGCATTCCAGAGTCCCTCCTTACTATAGCCACTGGGTGCTGTATCACAATGAATTCCTAGAGGGCTTCCTTCATATTTTCTGCACTCCACAGTCATGCTACTTTCTTTATTGAACTGCTGCACAGAAGGCTGTAATATCTACCCCAAATGTAGCACCCACTGCTCAATGAGAAATGGGAGAAGATTGTTCTTCTGGGTACACAATTAGAAGCCTTATTCCTCAACGTTCATACCAAGACAGGACTGGTACCACAGCAGAGGCAACAAGAGGCATATCAGGCAATGAGAGGGAAATATTTAGGTATAAGATGCTTCTGGACTCCTGAGCAGGCTGAGAGATGCAATGCCAAACTGGTAGTGGTTTCATTACTCACTCAGACTCCAGTAGCTGAAGAATTTCTGGGATATTGAGAAGTCCCTCAGATGTCAGAAAAATGTAGGGAATTTGCACCCTCAGAAGGACATTGCCAAAATTATCTGGAGAAATCTCTCCTAAAGATAAACAGTGTAAAAATTATGCCATAGATTGTGTTTCCAAATAGATTTTGTTTGGATTGGATAATATTCATTTAGATAACAATTCCAAAACGTTTGGTGAACTCTCAATCTTTTATGAGTGGATAACATTTTGGAAAGTACTGTCTTAAGGCATCTATATAATGTAATTCTATAATTAATCGTGGCATCTTGGGCCCCACCCAAGGGGTGGCAAATTTGGCTTACGGCCCCAGGCAGCTGAAACCCACATCCAGGGCCCCGGGCGGCTGAAACCCACACTATGTCACTGCTTTTAAGTTACAATTTCATCCTGCTCAAAAACACATGATCATTATAGGAAACACTTGCCCTCTGAAGAGTGGGCTTGTTTGGAACAAGTGTGGTGGCCCAAAAGGACAATATCACAAACCAATACATATTTGAACCACCAGAGAAGTTCTAAAACTGAATATTCCTATCCCGAGACTGAGAACCTTCTGGTGATGCTTTCAGTGTGTCACATCTAATTTCTGCCTGGAACTGATCTCCTCAATTTAGAATTAAGCAACTTTCAACTGAGACAGCTGGGGTACACAGAAAGAGCCTCCTCAAGGTCGTGGTATTTTTGAACCACAATTGGGCATACCTCAGCAATGGCCACCTTGTGCCAGATAATCTTTCTCACACTAGGTCAAGTGAAAGGAACTACGGAATGAACTTCCCAAAGATGGTTTCATTTTTGGCAGTTTCACATCTGGCCAAGGCAGCTTTTCAGCTAGGCAGCTTTATGCGAACTATGATTTCTCACCTTCAGCTAAACATTTTTAATGTAACACTGATGTACCCTAAGAGGTTTTTCTAAGAACTGTTGACATAATACATATAGAACACTTTGCAAATCAATTACATGCAGTCATCAAAAAAGACACTGGATCCAGGAGCGTAGCATGGGATTCAGCTGCCCGGGTGTAAACCAAATTTGCTACCCCCTGGCGGGGGCCTAGGACACTGGTTCCCACTCCTGCTGGGGCTTCTGGGAACTTTAGTCTAAGAATAACTATGGCCAAAAAGTGCCACCTGGAGCACACACACACACCCCCATGCTACTGATTGGATCAACGGCCTACATCCTGTTTTTTGTAAATTTAAATTGTGGAAGCTGATGACATCATCAATCTATATTCTATACCACTAAAATTTATGTTGAATTGATTAAATTAGATGGAGGTGGAGCCTTTGACTGCCAAAATCACCACGCCATAATTGCACTAGGATCAGAACAACTGGCAACAAACCAGCATTAATTTTTGGAAACAAAAAACTTCACCGCCGCACTTATTCCACGGCTCCCAAAGGTTTCCCAAGGGCAAAAGGAAGCCCCGGATAACTTCAGAACTGAAAATGATGGGAATGGCAAACATTTCATGATTTAAAAATATATTTTAGCATTAAAAAAAGTTACATGAATGGGATTTGGGCATTCATTTACAGAGCAAGCTCAAATCTTTTCCATTCCACATTGCATCTTTAACATTCATAAACCCATTTTACCTGTTTCTGAGACAGCTGTCTTGAAAGCTATGTACTGAATCTTCATATTTTTGCACAGATCAACCCAACATGAATTTTCTGAATAGTTATACTCCACCACTAATGAAAAATAAGTCCAAGGAAAATCAGGCCCAATGTACTGGTTATGTACAACCACGCAACTAAAATTTTCCAAACTGAAAATGAAACATTAAGAAAAAAAACCCTTTTAGTATGATGACTTCTGTGACTTTGTGAAATTGCTTATTTGTATGAATGTAAGGCTCTTGATCTGTTTTTCAATAAATAATGAGCTACACTTACCCACTTATTACATTTTTGCTGTCTAAGAAAGTTCCTTTTTTCTCTGCCTTTAAATATTCAGTTTTCAATCCTGTTTAAAGACAGAGACTTACTGTTAAAAACTCACCTACAAAGACTGGCATATAGCCAACAATTACTGAGATTCCCCCACCCCACCCCTTTTCATATGATTAAAAAGAGAGAGTAAAATGATAATGGTAAACAGTAATTATACTGCTCTTGTCTTCAACATTATATTAATGTGCTAGAATTTATCTTATTTAATTTTTTGTAAGCACAGTGATTGGACTGTCACTTTCCATTGTACAATGTTCTTTATTAATTGCTATTAAATTACTATTTTTGTGTATCAAATATCTTTTTAGTGGATTTCTTGACTTTTGTTCAAGAAACCGAGAATGCCAATTCAATGGAGTTTGATAAACAATAAAGGCTTCTAACAGTTTAATTCTATGCATTTTTACTCAAACAGAAGCTCAGCTCTTGTAAACAGCATTTACTCTAAGGCAGGGGTGCCCAAACTTTTTGGGCCATGGGCTGATCATGTGGTTCAAGGAGCCAGTCACTAAGGCCTGGGGGCCGCACCTGGCCCCCGGGCCTTAGTTTGGGGACCACTGCTCTAAGGTAATGTTATAGGATTAAGGGCCATGGTGGCTTAGTGGTTAAGACGCTGGGCTGGATAACCAGAAGGTTCACAGGTCAGCAGTCCAAGACCTGAGTGAAGAGGTGGGCACCCGTCATCTATCCCAACTGCCAACCTATCAGTTCAAAAGCAGGAAATTGCAAGTAGATTAACAGGCTTTGTTAGAACACTAGTACTTATGTTTATCCTCTGTTCTTCCCTAGTAGATCGCTGAGTGTCCCGTACCAACCTGCAGCTCTCATCTTCCAGCACTATCTTGTTTCATTCTGAATTGTTTCATCATAGGATTTTCAAAGTAGGAAGCACTGAGGTATGGCTTACCATTTCCTCCTTCTGCACCCATTCTGGGATGAAGAGGTGTGGAGGAGAAACAAAATGCCATTTTACATGATCCATGCATCCAAACAGCATTTTGCTCTTCCAAATTATACTTCCCAACTTTCCCCAGACAGCTGGAAAATGTTAAATTTGCTTCAATCATGAAGCCACAGCAACAATGTGAATTGTTTGTTTTATCGCTGATCGCAGCAAAATAAATCAAAGCACACTTACCTTGTATTGTATTCATAGAGTTGATTAGGACAGCTATTTCTTCATCAAAGTCCATTCTTGTAATAATTACTACCTGACACATAATAAAAACATTAAAATGTATATCTTTACAATTCAGCCTGTATTTTACTTGACATTTAAAAGTAAATAGTAACTGAAGAGATTATTAGTGTAGGATCAGAATCATAGCATTTATTACATGGAAGAAAAATTGAGAAGAAAAGTGGGAGAGAAAAGTATGGTTTGGAAAAATAAAAAAGCAATACCAAGCAGAAATAAATACTTTCTGCAACCAATCCTAAATCCTCCGTTCAAGCTGCTCAAATTAACTTTTTTTACTTTGCATGCATTGCACTTTAGGTTAGGTTGATGGTGATCTACTTGAGGCAGCCAAATATCTCCTGTCAGGGAGAAATCACACCTGGAGAATTTCCAGTGAAAGACGAGAGACACTTGGCAGCTGGATGGGAATCTGTAAGAATGCCATGTCTGCTTTTGCTGCCATCTTTTGCACCTAATTAAGAGTTATAGCAAGAACATTTTCAAAAAAAAAATTACTCTGCTGAGTAGGAATGGCCCTGCTTCAAAGGCCAAGACAGAGTCTACTTGTCTATTAGATTTATTAACAAGACAACATCTCTTCCCTAACATGCATCATTATTACAATAATTCTTGTACAGTAATATAATTATACATCACTTTGCCTCAAACACCAATCTTTGTTATTTACCTTATTCTGGTTATTCATATTACTATTTATCCACTTAGACACTTGATGTTCCAGTTCGGATATCTTGGGATTGTTTTCATGATTCTGTGTCACAATATGCACAATCTTCAGCTGTCTCCAAATATTATCTAATGTACAGCCTAAGAAGTCCATATACTTATCTCTGGCCTTGGAGAAATATCCTATTTAAAAAGCATAATAACAAACTTGACTAGCAACCATAATTGTTACATCAACATTGTTATATCCTTCCATCTTTCTTTAGCTTAGTTTCCCACATATGGTCCATATACAATCTGACAATCATTGTTGTCAGTTGCTGCTTGTATCTGAGTACACATTTTCCCTGGAAATCATTTTCAGGAAAATGCCAACTGGCATGAATTTGTTTAAGGTGAGTCTTAGCTTGCCATAAAGTGACCATAGTGATCATGGAGCCATTTCCTGTGGCATGTATGAAATAAGACATGCAGGATTTGACACCGGGACTGCAAGGGACTGCCACAGCCTTGAAGATATTGGCAATGTGTGCCTTCACAGCCAGTTCATCTGGCATGGCCTCTTCCATCTCTATGACCGTTGGGAATCAGAATAGTAAAGTGGTTCCTCCTCAGCTCATTTTGCCATTGGGCCCAGTATGATGGTTTCCAGTGGCATTTCCTCCACTGAGGGGGCCACCACCCTACCTAAAGGGGCTCATCCACCTGTAGCCATTGGTCCCTTTAGGGAGTCAGGTTAATTACCATCGCCCAACACTTGGTGTTGAGTCGCTGGTTCTACAGTTTACTCCATTACTGTAGTGGGATGTCCAGCCAGACCACTGAATTGGATAATAAAAACTATTTTAACAGAACTTAGACTCTGGAAAATTCTTTATTTTGAAAATATTCAAAATACTGATGGATTTTCACACTGTAAGGTTCACCACAACTGGCCTAGGCTTTTAAAAATTCAGCATCCCATTTAAACAACAGAGAAATTTATTTTAAAAAAACTAACCTAATGCTGTGCTCAAGTTACATGTTAGTAAGAGATCTCTAACTGTCACCAGCAAATGAAGAGTGGAAGCATGCTTAAAAAGTGTAACCTCATGTGCATCTTTTGTACCTGCTTAAAAAAAAGCAGAAAAGACAAGTACTATTTGGATACATCTCCCCTTCCCACAAATAACTATTTATTTCTACAGTATGAAAATAATGAACAAGTAAATGTTTTGGTTATAATAGTGTTAAAATACCATCATTAATCTGATGTGATGACATAAAATGGACAACATGTGAACAACTAGAATGCAGTGGTTTGGCAACAATATTATCTGGTTTGTCCCTAAATATGAGTGAACATGTGATGTTCATTCAGGAGGAATCAGGAGCTATTATGGAAGCAACCTAAATTGTCATCATTTCTGTAGGCCACATAGTCTCCAGTTCATCTTTCTGTTCCCATAAGTGCCTCTGATCACAAAGGTATGAGTACTTGGGAGATGCCTTATACCCGTGATGGCGAACCTTGGCACTCCAGATGTTCTTGGACTTCAATTCCCAGAAGCCCAAGCACCCTGTGAATCCACACGAATGGGTTTACTGTGATTCATCCAACCCGTGCTACCCTCGTCGCTCCCAGAAGCGGAAGTAAAACGCGCCTGTACGGTTAAGTCTCTTCTGGGTTAACTCTTCCTCTGTCCAGGTGAGTTTTACTTCTGCTTCTGGGAGCGATGAGGGCAGTGCAGGCCTCATGAATCACAGTAAACCCATTCATGTGGATTCACAGGGTGCTTGGGCTTTTGGGAATTGAAGTCCAAGAACATCTGGAGTGCCACGGTTTGCCATCACGGCCTTATACTAAGTCAGGTTGAGTTATACAGGTTTATCAATTCCCATCGCTCATCAAGACCTGTTACAGAAGCAGCTTTTAGCTGGAAATATGGATGGGGGTTCATAGCACAACCTCTGCATAGAGGAGATCCTGAAGCTGCAGTTGCTCATTGGTTAAGAAGCTCACCTTGTAAGCTGGAAGGCCGGCAAGTTGGCAGTTCGAGATACCGGTACTGCATGACGGTTTGAGCGCCTGTCTCTGTCCCAGCTCCTGCCAACTTAACAGTTCAAAAGCAAGAAATTGTAAGTAGATAAATAGGGACCACTTTGGTAGGAAAAGATCTTAGGGACATGAAAGGAGCCTTATTCAGGCGTCTCCTGAGCGGAGTTCCTCCAGCAAAAATCCTTTCAACCCGGAATAATTTCTGACATGAAATTATTATTATTAGTGGAGATCCCAACTACCGGTAATTTGTTTAACAGGATCTTACAGAGGAGGTTCTTGGCAAGACACTTTGAAGAGCAGCTGCCAGGACAGTTACTCCCACAATTAGATTTACAAATGATTACATTTATCTTCTGGAGTAATTTATCTAACCTGACTATAAACAAAGCAGAGCGATTTAAGAGGCAAGTTCCTTACCAGTCAAACCTTGTTTAAAGAGATCACTAACCACTTTCTCTTGTTGTTTTAAAAAAAACCTGGAGTCATCAAAATTAAGGGTAGCAAAGCTCCAATCACAGATGCCAAAAGTCATAAGCGCTTTCAAAACAGGAGTCACTGTGGTTTCGAGGATTAGATATGCCTGAAACTGGCTCTCTGGTTAAAACAAACAAACAAAAGAACACACAAATCATGAAGCGTATGGTAACACAATACATCCTCTGGCAATACAAAATATTTTAACACCCCACAAACAAAACTGAAATTGCACACTATCTACCTCTAAAGTTCTAGAGTGTGAAACTTTTCCCGTCAGTCACTTGCAACACATTATTTTCCCCCCTAAAAATGAATGTACTGTATCTAACTTTTTTACCCCCATAGAAAATGCTGCAACAGAAATATTTTACTTCTACTTTAGTCACATCTCTTTTTAATCTTCAGCCACAGATAATTAACACCCACATATACTTTTCCAGATGTCTTTGGACCACAAGTTCTATAGTCGTTTACCGCCAGATGTAATAGATGGGGCTATAGGTTGTGCCCCTCTGCTTTAGTCCTATGCACACACATGAAAATACAAATAGGAAAGAGATGGTGATTGCACTCACTCCCAGTTTTTTCATCTTTACCAGGGGTGCCCAAACTATGTCCCAGGGGCTGGATCTGGCCCCTGATGCCAATCCATCCAGCCCACACCATCCTTGTTACTCCCAGAAGTGGAAGTAAAATGTGTGGGCCACGATCCGGCCCATCAGCCATAGTTTGGCCAAACCCTGGTTTAAGCAGAGAAAATGGCAGCTTAAAATCTATCTCATCCTGTTGCTAAACAGATTGCAAGGTGCATTTTACTCCTGCCTCCAGTGGGAGGAACCACATGGCCGGCCCACTGAACCATGCAACTGGCCCACTGAACCATGTGGCCGGCCCACGGCCCAAAAAGTTTGAGCATCCAGTTTACGCCTGATATCTATATGTTAATAATTGTGGACTGTCATGTCGATTCCAACTTACAGTGATCCTGTCCAGGGTTTTCTAGATAGATAATATACCATATATACAGTACTCGACTATAAGTCGTCCCAAATATAAGTTGTGGTACCTAATTTGGCCCTCTAAAACTAGGAAAATAGATTGACCCGAGTATAAGTCGGGGGTAGAAAATGCGGCAGCTGCTAGTGAGTTTCAATAATTAAAATACATGAAAATACAGTAAAATTAATTAATGTAGACCAGGGGTGTCCAAACTAAGGCCCAGGGGCCGGATGCAGCCCCCAACACTAATTCATCCAGCCTGCAAAGCCCTCATCACTCCTGGAAGCGGAAGTAAAATGCACCCAGATGAATTGGCATCAGGGATTGTATCCGGCCCCCGGGCCTTAGTGACTGGCTCCTTGAACCCTGTGATTGGCCCATGGCCTGAAAAGCTTGGGCACCCCTGATTTAGACTTTCGTGTGGGTATGTTTTTGAGTGTTTACGTTGACCCGAGTATAAGTCGAGTCCCATTTTTGGACCTCATTTTGAGGGTTAAAAAACCCGACTTATACTTGAGTATATACGGTACATAAGTAATTTATCATTCTCTTCTTTGGAGGTGCCTTGGTTTGTGCAGTTTGCTCAAGCCAACACAGGTTGGCTTTTTTCTCCCAGGAACCACCATGAGGAATCGAACTTTCAACCTCGGGCTCTATTGAGCTTTCCAGCCAGCATCATCTATTATGTTAATCCACCACTTTTAACCTGTTAGGTACAAATTCCTTACAGAGGTACAGTACTCTGAACAGAGACTTCTTTGCTAACACAACGCTGTATGGACATATTTCTCTGCTAATATAACATCCAATGCATGAATCCTAATGTGGAAAGGAGGAAAAAATAGAATTCTATTCCATCACTATCTGTGGCATGTGATGCACCTCTAATGGCATTTCTCTGTCTTTATGCATACTTTGGGGAAGAATGCTTGCAACAACATGCACGAAAAGCCCAGTTTTACTGGTTGTATATTTTTGATACTGCTTATGTATCTAGTTCAGAATTTTGTAAATACCACCTTCTGGAAATTGAGAAAAGGGTTGTGATGATTTCATATAGACTTCACATCATTTACTATTTTAATAGCATTAATTACATGCTGTCAAGTCAGTCTGGGCTTCCTGTGACTCTTCTCAGGGTGTTCTGGGTGTAGAGTACCTAGAAGTGTCTTATTGTTCCCGTCTCCTGGCAGTGGCTCAAGTGGTTAAGATGCTGACTGGGAGGCGGAAGGTCAGCTGTTCAAAACCCAAGTACTGCATGACAGAATGAGCTCCCATCTCTGTCCCAGCTCCTGCCAATCTAACAGTTCAAAAGCAAGAAATTGCAAGTAGATAAATAGGGACCACTTTGGTGGAAAGGTAAACAGCATTCCCTGCACTTTGGTGTCAAGGCATGCCTGCCACATGTCCATGGAAATGTCTGCAGAAACAGACAATGCTGGTTCTTTGAGTATAAGCAGAGATGAGGACTGAATCCTAGAGTTGGATACAACTGGGTTTCAAGCAAGGGTGACCTTTATCTTTATCTCCTGGGGTCCTCTGAGATAATATGGTTTGCTCAAAACTATGCTGGTTGGCTCTTTTCAGACAAGGCACAATGAGGAATCAAACTCCTGACTCCAGATACTTTGTCTTAGTATGCAATCTGGCAAACTTAATATTTGTATAGAAACATGGTTTACCCAACAGCAGTCAACTTGAGCAGTAACATGTTCATAAATGTCACCATTACTAGAGCAATGATTTTTAGACCTTCTATTTTGAGAAAACCAATTTATACTGGCTTTCTGCCCAGAAACCCAACAAATATTCCATTCTAACCAGTGGTGTTGCGCGGGCTTTCACCGCTCGGAGTGAAGACCAAACTCGCCTCCCCCTCCATCTAGGCTCGCCGTCGCCGCCCCCACCCAGTTAACCCTTCGCTGCCTTTTCCACGGCCCCCGGGGCTGGACCCAGGGCAGGGAGAGCCTGTGACAGCCAGCTGGGTGGGCAGGCGGAGGTGAGCAGCGCGTGCGCGGCAGGGTGCCCGTCAGAGGGAGGTGGCGGAGCGGAGGAGGCAGAGCAAGGGCAACCACGGCTAGCGGGAGGCAAAGAGGGGGCGACCCGGCCGCCAGCGCAGCAAAAGAGCCGCCTCCTGCCTGGGAAGTCTGGCTCCCTAAGCCCATGCAGAGGGAGGCCAAAGCAGTGGAGACATTTTGCCACCCCCTGAAAAGCACTGCTCGGGGCCATCAGCCCCCCCTGCCCCCCCACGCTACGCTTCTGATTCTAACCCCACTGTTTTCAAAGCATTATTTGTCCTATTCCTTGATATTAGTTTATATGGACAAGTCTCTTCTGCTTTATTGTTACCTTGTGAAAACCACATGTATCTTAGAACACCTTCTTCTAGCCTAGTACTTTCCAGATGTATTGTACAACAACTCCAATCCTTTCAGGCTATTGGGAAATACTTCTGGAGAGTAAAAGTCTACAGATGGCTGGTCTAGACAAGTGTTTCCCAACCTTTGGTTTTTGGCCTTCAATTCCCAGAAGCCCAAGTCAATTCCCTAAAGCACTGATCAGCCAATGTACTGATTTTGGCTCCTAGGAATTGAAGTCCCCCTGTGGGGCCACGTTGGGGAACACTGGTCTAGACTCTAGAACATAACCTACACTCCACTGTTAGCATATGCTACAAAAGGTGACTGACAGTAATGGACCAGTTATCTTTCAGGCAGACTTGATTTATGACTGATCATCTTCGAACAGAAGAACATCAGAATTCTCTGGAACAGAGTTTGAAAAACTGTAGGAAACAATAATCCAAGACGTTTTTAATTGCCAGGTAGCTAAAACATTCAGTACCTGCTGCCTTAATTACAATGGAGCCTCCTGCTTCATTTTCTTTGGTTTGTTTTTCAAGAAGGACTGTAGCATTGAGGACATCAGGACTGTCATGCTCTCCAGATGGTGGTGTCTCCTCCTGAGCATTTGGAACTAAGACAAAAACATGTGTTACAGGACAAAATAGAGGACAAATCAGGACAAGACAGGCGATAAGAATTAAAACTATTTCCTAGTAGTGCATTTTAATTGTTTACTATTTCAAATTCAGGCAACAGCAGAGGAAAAAAGCAAGGAATACATACTGATCTTATGAAAAAAGTAGAGCTATGGAAGTCAGGTTTGGTTTTTTAAAAAAGAATGGATATAATAACTTTTAGAAGCCATCCATACCCAAGCAGAAGTTTGATGACACTTTACAACCCATGTTAAAAGTCACTTTTCAAATTACTGGCTTAAATAAATACCACCATTGGTATTAAATAAACCCTTTTACTTAGGACTCAACCCAGAATTCTGTTTTATACTTCTAGAACATACTGATATTTTTTTCTAGCCACAGAACACATGGCCATCCCCCCTCCCCCTGCTTCCCAAATGCATTTGATAGTCACATCTCCACCTACTATGGAGAAAACTCCCAGACTGAAGCCTTCTCAGGGGTGAGACAAAGATGATACAGCATAAAAGTATCACTGTGTCAGAACTATAATCACCAAACTGCCATCGCATTCTTCTAGCCATTCTCCTCTTTCTATTTAGAATAACAAACTTGGACTGCAGATGGCTTCACCATATGCAACAGCTCTAAATCATCCCTGAAACATCTACATGAAAATGCAATTCTAGCTTGAGTTCACTAGATGGAAATGTAAGACCTGCTATGGTTGAAAAAAAAAAGAGAATTATAAATTCCTTAATAATTTACATTGTAAGCAATTTAAAATAAAATAGAAAAATGGGTTTATAGTATCATAAATCATTCTGTATGTCAGTAGAAGTGAATTAAGAAGCACAAAATAAATACCACCATCTCTCCTCATATATACGGTACTTAATTTTAGGGCTCAAGGTTGACTCAGCCTTCCAAGGTCGGTAAAATGAGTACCCAGCATGTTGGGGGCAAAATGCTAATTAACTTGTGAACCGCCCAGAGCATACTCTAAGTGATATGGGCCAGGATATAAGTGTGATTGCTTTGCTTTAGTGTATGTTTTTGGAAAACATCAATAATCTATAAACATATAGGCGAGAAACCTGAGTGTGTTTGTGTAACATTTGTGTAAGGCGCCCCAGCTGAGGTGCTGGTGTGCACCAACTGTGCAATTGGGTGCACGACCAGAAACACATGATTGAAATTCACCTCAGAAACTCAACAGTAAGCATCAGTTAGCCATAGCAAGTTAAGAAATTCATGTGCAAACACCCATAGGATTATGGCAATACACAAACTCACAACTGTATACATTTCATATAAACCACCCAGAGTCGCACGTTGATTGGGGCAACTATACAAATTGAATAAATAAATAAATAAAATAAATTAGTCCAATCATCTTTAGAGGGCCTTCATGTACAAAAACAGCTTGGGGGTCTATATCTGTGCCCAGAACCACACTTTACAGAGTCTCTGGAAATGATGTGAATCCCTTATAAGACTGGTATACAATTTCATAAAAAGTTTTTTTTAAAAAAAAAAAATTATGTGCATGTGCCACCAGGTGTGATAAGTAGCTGTAGCTTTCCAATACATGCTCACAGAGCAAAATATGTGTGCAATAGGCTTATGTCACACTGGGATAATATACTCATAGCAGGATAACTTTAATGCCTAACTTTAAAAATGAACAAGAACTGCTGGCTGAGTATGGGATTAAGAATTCTCTGTTACAAATGAATTCTCTCCCTGACACAAAGCTATAGTTCAAAGGGACTTCCTATGGCAAGGGAATGAATGCCAAAGCAGTTTATATCTCTGGCACCCAAAGTCATACTTGGTTCCAATTACCTCTTTTTCTAGTTTCACTAATTTACATAATCATTTCCCAAATGTACTGATCCATCTGATCCCTACTTGTACTACACTGTGTTTAGAAACCGGAATCTCTAAAACTAATTGTAGGCACAAGGCACAGTTAATACTGAGACATTTTAAGGGGGAGGAGGAGGAGCTATAATGAAATGGAAAAGGCATGACAGACAATTTAGGACAGAGATGGCAAGGGCCCAAACTGCAACCCAAAACCTGTTTATTTATCGCAAAGTGCCAACACAGTAACAGGGGAGGAAGGAAACACTCTCATTTGGCTGCTGGGCAGAGAGGCGGGGCGAACTCTGTGCTGGGGGAGGGAGGGAGCAATCCCATTGGGCTGCTAGGCAGAGGGACGGGGTGAACTCTGTGCTGGGGGAGGGAGGAAGCATTCCCATTGGGCCGCTGGGCAGAGGGGTGGGGCAAACTCTGTGCTGGGGTGACTGCACAGGTGCCCACAGAGAGGGTTCTGAGTGCCACCTCTGCCATAGGTTCACCAACATTAATGTAGAACATATCAGAAAGCAAAAACAAAAATGCTACAGCACTTTAAAGACTAATTGCTATATTTTTAACGTGAGCTTTCATGGGTCAAGTCCACTTCATCAGACAGAGGAGTGAGATGTTAAGGCATGAATTTATATACACCAGATACAGATGCATAGTGTGATTAATCAACATGACAGATGCATTTGTATCTGGTGTATATAAATTCATAACTTGACATCTCACTCCTCTGTCTGATGAAGTGGACTTGATCTACGAAAGCTCACATTAAAAAGTACAGTCAAACCTCGCTTAACAAGCGACTCGCTTAGCAAAAAAACTCGCATAACAAGCAGGTTTTTCGCTAACCGATCCGACTTGCATAATGAAAATTTTCGCTACGCAAGTCCGAGTTGCATAGCGAAAATTTTCACTATGCGAGTCAGACTTTCCCTATGGAAACACTTGCATAGCATTTCTATGGGGAAAACTCTCATAATGAAAAAAAATTGCTATGCAAGTTTTCCCCATAGAAACACTCGTTATGCGAGTTTTCCCATAGGAATTTTCACTATGCGAGTTTGTTTTGCATAGCGAAAAACTCGCATAGCGAGCAGCCTCCCAGAACGAACTAAATTCATTATGTGAGGTATGAATGTATAGTAGTTAGTCTTTAAAGTGCTGCAGCATTTTTGTTTTTGCTTTCTGATATGCCTGAAACACAGACTAACATGGCTACTAGTCCAAAAAAAAAAAATCAACAATGTAGGACATGTACTTCACGTACTTCTCTTTCCTTCTATGGTACATGTACTTAATGTCCAGATAAAACAGAGATTTCCATGTGCATGTCATTTGCTTGCGTGTCAAAGCAGAGGTTTAGAACCATGCCACACAGAGTTTCTGTGTGCCATAAATTACCTTCTTCATGAATCTCCAGATCTTTTGATTCCTCATTTTGGGTGACCATACATTTAGATCTCAGCATGATAAAACTGCTCAAAAGGTCGACATCATCCAAGTGATGATGTGGAGTTGGCTTTTTATTGCTGGACAGGTTTGTTTCAACCGATGCCTCCCTGAAACCAGTTAACTGGAAGTTGTTTCCCTTTTCTTCTTGCGTGGGTTTTCCTGAGTCACCTTCTAGATGAGTTTTCGTGATGTGCTTTTCAGGAGGAGCTCTGTTGCCTGAAAGACAGGGACTGTACTTTGTGGTTGGAGGCCCCAATGGAAATGTTGGAGGAATTGTCTCTTTCTCCAGGGGAGAACAGCAGTAATTTTTTGTTCCACTATCATCAGGGATACTGAAAGATTCCCTTGGAGTGCTAACAAAGGAATTTTTTTCTTTAAACCATTCTGGAAAGGGGAAAAAATACATTTTCTTTCTTGTTTTCCATACACACATTTAGTCAAGGATAACTTACTCGGAAGTGTTTATTTTCCCCCTATTGAATATTCTTCATGCATGTCACTTTACAATGTGCAAACATTATTCTTCAGTTGAAAAAAAAGGAATATCAGTACTTCTGTACATCCGATACTAACTGTAATCAGGAAAAATATACTAATTTAAAATGAAACAGTTCAACAATAGTATACGGTAGATGGACAGGCTGTAGGATTCCATTCTAAAGTCATGAGTGATTATCTGGTTTTTTTTTTTATGGTTTAAAAATCTTTCCCCCCCAGAGCTGCCATATTTTGATAATGGGAGAGTTTTTGGGCCAACTCTATTGGATGGACAGCTGCATGTCCTCCAGCAGAACACGGCCAGGGTCAATGCCTGGAAGAATCTAGATATAAAGTCATTCATAAGCTCAATTAATAGATAAACATTGAGACCCTAATGTTGTCACTCAATTCCTTTGCACTCTAGAACAAAGTAGTCCCTGAACATTGATAAGCAGTTTGGAGTTACAGTATATGCTAAGCATATATGGTAACACCTGGGAAGACAAGGCCACTTGCAGTTTTCCTGGAGTTTGCATCTGTCATTCTCAAATTAAGCTTAGGCACCTCGATTCAGTTTTAATGTGCTGACATATAATGGAATATCCAGAGAAAGAACAGGGAAAATTCATGAGACACAAGAGGAGCAGCTAGAAAATATACATGAGCCTGTAGGTTTGTCCCTAAATTTGAACTGGGCTTTATGCTTAAGTAAGCATATTAAGGACTGCAGCGGCTCAAGTGGCTAAGACGCTGACTGGAAGGCGGTAAGTCAGCAGTTTGATTCCCAAGTACTATACTGCAGGACGGAATGACATCCCGTCTTTGGCCCAGCTCCTGCCAACCTAGCAATTCGAAAGCAAGAAATTGCAAGTAGATAAATAAGGACCACTTTGGTGGGAAAGTAAACAGTGTTTTGTGCACTCTAATGTCTAGTCATGCCTGCCACATGACCACGGAAACGTCTGCAGAAGCAGACAGCGCTGGCTCTTTGGCTTTGAAACAGAGATGAGCACTGAACCCTAGAATTGGATACCACTGGCTTTCGAGCAAGGGAAACCTTTACCTTTGCTTAGGCTTAGGGAATCAGGTTTTTTTCTTTCATGTCTAGGCCAGACATGAAACTCCCAAAATGAAAGCAATGTCTGCTTTCTTCAATTTGTGATACTGTTGTGATGTTAAAAAGTTTTATTTTTTGAGTGATCCAATAAAGGTACTGTATTACTTTCTTCCTGCCTTTGTTTTGTGTATGGGTCACACGGCTGTCTTTGTTTGCCTATGGAACAACTGGATATCGAGAATAGCTGCCTGGCAACAACATCAAGAATCGTGTTACCTAAAATTTTGAATAAAGCATTATAACTAATCAAAACGTTTATTAAATCACAACACACACACACACACGGAAAATAAGGTAGAAGCCAGGAGTTAAATCATAAGATTGGAATGCTCTCAAGGAGGAAGGGGGATTACCCAATAGTCAATAGACTCTGGCAAGGAATGTAAAACATGGCCCTGATTGCCTCCATTGTTCTTAAAACCGGTTTGATGACGTTTTCTGATAAGCAGAAATTCCTTCACAAAGGAAGCTGAATGACTCATTCCTCTGGTTTGATTAAAGTTCAATTAAACATTGATTAGAACACTGACCAAGCATAAACATAGCAAAAATCTGTGGGGAACAACCCCAAAGTTGATCAGGAAAAAGGGGGGGAAGCAAGCGAAGTAAAATGACAAGCACAGGGACAAGCGGACATCCCGTCTCCCACGTACACAGCCAGAGGATTAAAAGGAAAAAAACAAAAGGTGACCTCTCTCCTCAAAGGTCTCCCATTAACTAAATGATTAAGGCATATTGATTCTAACATCTCTCTTTGTTTCTTTGCTTACACGCTAGACGCTAAATCAATTGCGTCCGGAGGCTCCATTCATGCCGGAATCCACTGTTTTCCCGCCGCTACATGCAATTGGTTATTCCTGTCAACCACAAATATGCTCCTTTGACCTAATGTAAACTCTCTATAACCGGTTTTTTCAGCAATAGCTGTAATCTGCCGCTTTTGTGTAACTAAATTCTCTGACCTCAGAGCTGCCTTTGTTTTATGTTTGCATGTAATTAAAATATGTTAATTGCCTTTCCTCTTTCCCAGTTGCAATCCCCTCTCCCTTGTCACCTAGAGGCTAGTCTAGATAGCAGATATAAGCCCTTAGAGGTGGGTGGGGGCTATCTTCTGTTCACCAAATTTTGTGAGCAGGGATCACAAGGGGGGTCTTTTCCTCAGAACGGTTGCGGGAAGGTTAGCTATTTAGAATTATAGGTCTGGCCAGACTATATGCCCGAATAGGCTTGCCTTTGCTTTTGCTCCCAATAAACCATATTTTGTTTTGACTGAAAACCCTGCCTCATTGTAAGTTCTTGGGTCTTTCTAGTACCTCTGCCAGAGAGTGAATCCAATCACCCAGAATTGGGTGACATAATTGGGGGCTCGTGCCGGGATGCCTCTGGTTCCTGCAACCTCCTTAAGAGGTGCAGGACACAAAGAGAGGGAAAGAAAAACCAGAACGACCTCCTATTCGAAATCTTCAATCAGGCTTTGAGAGACTCATCTGCGGTTCGTCTCTGCGACTGAAAACTTCAGGATCGGTAACGTATAATTTTGATTTTGGGGTCCCTTTGAAATTCTTGCCAAGTTAGTTTAAACAGCCAGCTGAACTCAACTTCCCCTCGGGTGGCAGCTCGAGTATTGAAAGCGTGGGTTAGAGTCCCACCGAGGGTGCAGCAGATACGGTCTGACGAACCTGAGCTGCACAAAGAATTGACCACTAGTCTGGCCTCGCTAGCCAGCTAGAAATCAAGCAAGAACGGGAATTGTCCACCCGTGAGCAATTTAGTTTAAATTTCAGGGTCCAGTGAGCAGATTCATCACCTGACACTGGGGTCTTTACGAGTTGGGCGGAGGGTCCAAGAAACGGGTGGCGCCCATTGAGGACCTTCGGAAAAGCACGGTGTGCCAGAGTGATTAACTGAGTGCACGTGGCCAATTGGCAGGCCTGGTCAAGAAAGGGGTTCGTTGCCCTTTGAGGCCAGGGTAAATTCCGTTTCAAGAAACGGGTGATGCCCGTTGAGAAACACCAAGGGAAGAATCTGTGTGGTCCGCTCCTGGCAGTTCGCTGTGCGGGGTAACTCGGTAAGCACCAAGACCTAGGCCTAAGGCAAGCTAATGGGAGGAGCTTTTTGAGAGTTCAGGCTGGGCTGAAAGAAGGAAAAGGCTGGTGGGACGCCACGCAGCAATGTCCTCAAGAATTGGAAGAATTTGGTGGGACCCAAGTCTAAAATTGAGCAAATGGAGGTTGAAACTTTTAAGCACCCAAGACTGGCCCCTTTTAAAGGGACCTGAGGCCCGCCTGGCCTAGAGAAGGCAACTTAAGTTTAAGGCACCTAAAGGAATTTATTAGAAGGCTAGAAGCGAGTCTGGGGAGATCTGGGGACTCGGAGCACGCAGCGCTCTCCGTGAGGCTGCACCCACAAAACCTTGAACGATACCCTTGCGAGGGCAATCTTTATATTGTAATGGGAGAAGGCTAATCCTCCTCCCGAATTTGGGGATCCCCAAAGTATAGAGAGGCAATTGAGGAGGATTGAAGAGGACCGTTTTGGGTCCATTGCACTTTCTGGCTCCTTAATTCCTCAAACCCGCTGCTCATGGTATCCTTGTAAATCTGGGGCGCCCCCTCAGCCCTTGATGCCCACCACCCCTGCCAGCAAAAGGAACAAATCCAGTCGGGAGAGTCTGGGGTCCGTAACTTTGCAGCCCCCCCCCAGGTTACAGTGGGTTAAACCGCAGAGGTAAACCTACTGGACCTCTCAGACATGCCCCAGCGGGACATGTTGGGAAGGGGAGTTGTAGAAGAAATCGGACCTTGGGAACAGATGGAAGTTCCTGGAGTTGCAGGAGTGAGCGGGCTGAAAGGAATGATGGAAGGCGTCCTTAGTGAAATAAGGAAATCATGAGGAAAATTGGGCACTATAAAATCAAAAAGAAAAAGGTAAAAATTAAAAGCTCGAATTGAAACAGTGAGCCAATCTCAATGGACTCGTTGGAAAAGGGAAAGCTAGGACCCAGTAAGCAGAACAGGACTCCTCAGCCAAAAGAGAAAAGGGAAGGAGAAATAGTTTATTGCCATCCATCCCTGCTAGCTGAGTGGGGGGTGCTAAATAGAGTAGAATGAAAAAGAGTAAACAGAATAGAAAAGCATTTAAAATTTGAGCCCGCTGCAACCCACTCAGGCTGAAAGGCTTGAAGGGGACAGCAGTCATAGATTAAACAAAGGGTTAATGTAACTCAGCACCCATATAAATTGTAACTTGTCCGTTGTTTCTAAAAGGAAAGCCCCAATTAAGTTAAAGCAATCTGTTAAATTGTAACTGAATTCGAACACAGGGCAGCCCAAATTGGAAGAATCCCAGGCTATTGCCATAAGAGGCAGCCTGGGAATGGCTTATAAGAATGATTAGCAATAAGATTAAGTCATTGTGCCCAGGTGGCAGGTAATTCCAGCCTCCTGAGAACCACAGTAAACCATGGCCCTTAAGGTCTGAGAAAGCATGGCATTTTCCCTTGCTTTTCTAGCGATTGCGTGGAACATTGCAGGAAAAAGAGGTCTAATACACAGTTTGAAAACGGAATGAATGTGTAATATATGTAAATATGCATGCATGTATGATGAATGAATGAATAAGGGTACCCTGGGTGTGTGTGTGAACGAAATAAATGTGTGCCTGCATTTTTGTGATGTGTAAATAATGAGGACTAGAAACTTAGAAATTTTAAACTGCCATTGTGAGGTATTAACATGCTCTGCAGAAGGCTTCAAAGGGGAAGGAAGCATGTCCTTAAGAAGTTATGCTTCCAAAGAGTACCCAGGCCTGATGCATGCTGGAGATGTGGCAGATCTGTAAATATAATGTAAAAAGTATATAAAAAGTATGGTTAACAAAATGATGTTATTCCTTTCTCTGTCTAATTTAAACTTTAAGACAGAGATTGGAAATGTATAAATCGGGATTATTGTTGTCCTTTAGATTGGGACATGGTAAATTATTATAAGGATAAAGGAAATGGCAATGTTCAAAATGCATTGCTGCCTTTTAAATAAGGCTCGAAATCGAACTAAGTAAGTATCAGAAGTTACAGGAAAATCCCTTTAAAAGGGACCCAAAGGAGAATTGAGCAGAATTTGAAACAAAAACGTAGGTAGTTAAAGCAATAAAGGCTTTGGAAATTAGGAATTGGAACTTAGAAACAGTGGGAAGATACAGTTAATGAAATAGAATTAATCGAAAACAAATAAATTGACATAATGACTGGTATATCTATAAAATTGAGATTGGCAAGGGTTGGAAATTGGGATGGATTAATTAGAAAGGTCCCTCTTTCCCATACAAAGCCAACTGCAACCAATATGTGTTTGAAAATGCATTTGCTTTTAAAGAAATGGCTTCCAAAGTAAAAATTCGGACTTTCCATAGAACATGTGCAGAGTGCAAACATTGTAGCACTGCAGAAAGGTTAAGAAATTGCCTCCTGCTGAGAAAAAAACATTCCATTCACAATAGCCTGAAGGGGGGAAAGCAGCCCCTCCTTCCTCTTCCACTAAGCTTGGCCATCAGTTGAATTTCCTGTTTGGCCACTAAAAAGCAAAGTCGCATACTGTCCAAGATTACAGGCATATACACTGCCCCGCCCAAATTCTGATTCCACTGCCCTAGTCGGCAAAGAAATGGGGACTTATTCTTCCTTTTCGTTGTGCCTCAAATTAATCTGTGTCACCCTGCTGTCCCAGCAAGGCTGACAAATATGAAATAAGGAGCCTCATCTGATGAAAGGCTAATTTTGAAACATAAGTTTGCTACCTGGCCATACGCCCCACATATGGATGAAATTTAGGGTACTCCCCGCAGGCAGAATTGGCCTGCACAAAATATCAATGCAAGAAGGCAAATCACCTCAACCACCCTTTTACCCGGCTTCATTTAAAGTGCTCAGCTCAACCTGGCAATATTATAATTGAATTGGAAAACTTGCAGATAGGCAAGGGACCCCAAGAAAGCCTTCGGAGCAAATCCTGGAGTTCTGGGTGACCCCAGTGTCTGTCCCGAGAAAGGGCATGAAGATAGCGGAAATGGAGGTTTTGGCTTGTCTTTTTCCCTGGGAAAAAGGACAATTGGAGTCTCACTTGAGAACCCAGTTTTGTGGGAAGGGGGGCCAAGAAGCATCTGCCTAAAATGCAAAACTGTATTTTGAAAATCTGGCCCACATCTTAAAAGGGCCATGCTAACTCAGAATTTGGTTTGTCTGGTGTATACCTTAACAGTCTCTAAATGTGGCACGTGGAGACCCATTTTCAGAAATAAAAGGAGATATGGCCTAGTAGAAAATAATGGATGGATATTAAATAAAGGGGAACCTTTAATGTGTGGCACAGGGGAAATGGAACATTGTCCTGTATAATCGGATACTTGCTTAAACAGAGGGGCTATGCATGTGTTATAATCTGGATAAGTTTAAATTGGAAACTTGGAATCATGTCTGTGCAAAGCTCTGCTTGTCTGAATTGCTTTAAAGAAGGAAACTGCTGCTCCATAGTGAAAAGTTAATTTGAACATAAACCTATTAAAACCTTTTGAAAACATATGCATTTCTGAAATGGTTGCTGTAAATTTGATTTTGTATAATGTGGCTCAATACACACATGTACTGGGGTTGAATTAACTGAATCGCAAAAGCCCCAGGAAGCACATTTGATTTTCGATCTGAAAAAGAAAAAAAAATGCTTTTAAAAATTGTGATTCAAACCCAGGACCTTGCAACAAGAGTTCCGGAAAAAGGTGGGAGAAGTTTTGCATAGTAAATAAATAAGCACATAGTAGCTTGCTCCTTAAGAGCAGCTGTAAGCCTCTAACATCACAAAGAATGGCTGCACAGTCAAAAGTAATAAAGCTAAATGTTTTTATTTCTGGGCAAACTCCCTGTCAAAACTTCCCTTAAGGAAGGCAGGAGAGGTGCCCTGCCCCTGCATAGTCTGTTCTGTCATTGCATAGCTGTATTTTGTCTTGTCTGCATGTGTGTTGTGTGAGTGGCTTCTGAAGATTGTTGGAACATCGCACATGGGAAATTTCCTCTCATCCTACTAAGTGCACAATCTTAAGGAAATTTGAGTGTCCCTATGCACCATCCCCAGTTAAGAATCCTAGTTAAAGAAACTGAACCATAAAGATTGCTTTGCAACTCCAACAATAAAGTTATTTCAGAAACATCTGCAGTGCGTTTGTTAAACCCTCATTCTTATTATACAGGATGCCAGAAGGAAAACAGGGTAAAGGTAAACAAATAGATTTCACAATGAGGCCAGTTTAGAAATTAGTTAGGAGACTCCCAGACTCACAAAGGGGAGGGGGAGGCTGAATTTGGTAGGGAAGCAGCACCTTCCTCAGATCAGATGGGAGTGAAACAATTGTTTACTCAAAGTATTTAATTTGGTTTACATTGGTTTGGGCCAGGAAGGTAAATTCCTGCCTTTAAAAAGCACTCACAGTTGCAATTGGATCATGCATTAGTGGCTTCTGGAGTAAGTATGGGGTTTGCACAATAAAAGCCCTCTTCTCCTACTAAACCTGGAATCTTAAGGAATTCCCTTACATAAATCCATAGGGAACAGTGAATGCAATGGAAGCACATTGAAAACATGAGTGGTTGTCGTTTATTGTTACTAGGGTTAAGGAATAAAAGTTTAAAAAGTAAATGTGGGAGGGTTTTGGGGAGATGTGTTGTGTTCTCTCTCCCTCACTACAGGAAAACCTAAAGATGTGGAAGCCTTGTGTTGGATCCCAAAAGTGAACGGATGACAGTGCTCCAGAGCATGTCTAAAATTCAATGGAGGAGTATCATGTCTTTTATTATTAGTATTCCTACCACCTCATTTCTTCTCGACCCCCCCTTCTCTCTCTCTCTCTACCTCTCTCTCTCTCTAAAGTATTGCTAGCAAACTGTGTTCCTGTATTTTTTTTTGTTTAAAAACTTCTAAACAGGTGTAGAATGTATAGAATGTTAGGATGTTCATTTGGTAGTTTGGACAACCCCCTTATTTTAAATAGATGTGCTGCCTAAATTTAACAGCAAGCAGGCAGACGAAACCATCCACAATCTCACCACTGAGAGTAAAACACTGGGTTTTCACTGGGGAATTGGCTAATTGGCCTACTCCCAGATGTTGGAAACATTTATTCATGACGGGGTTTGGGATTGCTGTAGTTATAATTCTAATTTGTGTGTGTGTGCCCCTTTTTGTAATCCCTGAGAACGCTGTACCAGGACCCACGTGACCAGGGCCCCCGGGGGGGGGGGGCATACCACACCAGGACCCACTCAGCCTAAGATACGACTGCCCACTGGTCAGTCGAAATCTTAAGAGAAGAAGGGAAGGAGTGTTACCTAAAATTTTGAATAAAGCATTATAACTAATCAAAACGTTTATTAAATCACAACACACACACACACGGAAAATAAGGTAGAAGCCAGGAGTTAAATCATAAGATTGGAATGCTCTCAAGGAGGAAGGGGGATTACCCAATAGTCAATAGACTCTGGCAAGGAATGTAAAACATGGCCCTGATTGCCTCCATTGTTCTTAAAACCGGTTTGATGACGTTTTCTGATAAGCAGAAATTCCTTCACAAAGGAAGCTGAATGACTCATTCCTCTGGTTTGATTAAAGTTCAATTAAACATTGATTAGAACACTGACCAAGCATAAACATAGCAAAAATCTGTGGGGAACAACCCCAAAGTTGATCAGGAAAAAGGGGGGGAAGCAAGCGAAGTAAAATGACAAGCACAGGGACAAGCGGACATCCCGTCTCCCACGTACACAGCCAGAGGATTAAAAGGAAAAAAACAAAAGGTGACCTCTCTCCTCAAAGGTCTCCCATTAACTAAATGATTAAGGCATATTGATTCTAACATCTCTCTTTGTTTCTTTGCTTACACGCTAGACGCTAAATCAATTGCGTCCGGAGGCTCCATTCATGCCGGAATCCACTGTTTTCCCGCCGCTACATGCAATTGGTTATTCCTGTCAACCACAAATATGCTCCTTTGACCTAATGTAAACTCTCTATAACCGGTTTTTTCAGCAATAGCTGTAATCTGCCGCTTTTGTGTAACTAAATTCTCTGACCTCAGAGCTGCCTTTGTTTTATGTTTGCATGTAATTAAAATATGTTAATTGCCTTTCCTCTTTCCCAGTTGCAATCCCCTCTCCCTTGTCACCTAGAGGCTAGTCTAGATAGCAGATATAAGCCCTTAGAGGTGGGTGGGGGCTATCTTCTGTTCACCAAATTTTGTGAGCAGGGATCACAAGGGGGGTCTTTTCCTCAGAACGGTTGCGGGAAGGTTAGCTATTTAGAATTATAGGTCTGGCCAGACTATATGCCCGAATAGGCTTGCCTTTGCTTTTGCTCCCAATAAACCATATTTTGTTTTGACTGAAAACCCTGCCTCATTGTAAGTTCTTGGGTCTTTCTAGTACCTCTGCCAGAGAGTGAATCCAATCACCCAGAATTGGGTGACAATCGCATGGACTTTTTAACATCACAACCATGAGGTAATATTTTTAATTGGCTTTGCTTTGGCTACAATTGGCACACCAAGTGTGTAAACCAAATTACACCCCCAACTCCCTGATGGAAGGCCCCTGGAGATTTGCATTGCCTTTGTCTGGCCACAAAAGGAAGCTAGAGCTTCAATGGCCATGTGATAGCAACAAGCAGATATCTGGGGATGTACCATATAAGCCTGCTGTTTTTTCCACATGCATTGCTAAGAAGAGCGCCTGGCAGAACCATTATGCTATGACCTTTCATTGATAATTTTCCTGTCAGGAGCAAAAAGGGCTAGACTGATTTGAATTGGCCTTTGTGTCATGTAATCAATAATTTTTAAAACTTCATCTGTTTTATACTGTTTTTGATCATGTAGTTGGAGTCTCAGTTAAAAATCTGATGTTGAAAATTACTCAATGGAAAGAGTTCTATTAAACAACTTCCTTTTGCCATTCTTCTCTGGAGGAAAATACATAAGTACAGTATTTACCTTCTGCCTGAAAGTAAGTTATTTTCCCAAATGCTTCTTCTACATAAGTACAAACAGCTCTTTCTTTGTAATCCAAATCTGTGTCCAGTGTTTCTAAAGCACGTGGTAAAATTAAGTTTTCTCTTAAATCAATCCATTCATCTTCTTGGAAGGAGCTGAGCACAGTGATATCGTCTTGTACAGACAGCAGTGTTTTCAGTTCTGTAACTGTAAGATGGTGGCAACGAGATACAAGAGTCTGATGGTCTACAAAAAAGGGGACAAAAATGCAACAAGTATTAGGAAGTTAAATTAAGAAACACACACGCATTTTATTTTTATCCCTTGTGGGCTTCTGCAGCAACATATCTCTGTGACTTCTTCCGTGTCTAGGCCAAATGTGAAACTGCCAAAATGATCTGAATAATCTATTGTTGCTGATGGCTGTGGGAAACTGTATTGCGGTGCTTGCTTGTCTGTCATTCTGCCTGAGCAGGCCCTTCTCCCTTTGACCCCTGAATTTGGTGTATATAAACCATGCCTGTAAGTTTCATTCCTTGTCTGATGAAGTGGACCTGATCCACGAAAGCTAACAATAAAAATATAGCAGTTAGTATTAAAAGTGCTACAGTGTTTTTTATTTTGTTTTCTGATATGCCAAAATGAAGGCACCTTTTAGTGAGTTCTTTCTGTTATTATTAAAGGTAAAGGTAAAGGTTTCCCTTGCTTGAAAGCCAGTCGTATCCAACTCTAGGGGTTAGTGCTCATCTCTGTTTCTAAGCCGAAGAGCCAGCGCTGTCTGCTTCTGCAGACGTTTCCATGGTCATGTGGCAGGCATGACTAGACACCGGAGCGCATGGAACGCTGTTACCTTCCCACCAAAGTGGTCCCTATTTATCTACTTCCAATTTCTTGCTTTTGAACTGCTAGGTTGGCAGGAGCTGGAACAGAGACGGGAGCTCATTCCATCCTGCAGTACTTGGGAATTGAACTGCTGACCTTCTGCCTCCCAGTCAGTGTCTTAGTGACTTGAGCCACTGCAGTTCCTTCTGTTATTATTATATTATTATTATTTGTTGCATTTATACCTGCCCATCTGGGATATTCTTCCACTCTGGGTGGCTAACAACACATTTTTTTAAAAATCTATACAATAAGAAATTAAACAAAAAGAACAAACAAACTGAATAAATTATAGCTAACAAAACAAAAATAATAACACTGCCCCCAATTAAAAAATAACCATCAGTAAAGAACACATCTTGGTGATGGAAAGAATTAATAAAAACCTATCACTCAGCCTTTGGCAGTGTATCCTTAAAAGCCTCTTTATAGATGAATGATTTTAGTTGTTTTTTAAATATAGGTAGAGAAGGAGCCTGGCACAGCTCATCTGGAAGAGAATTCCACAAAGTTGGTGCCACCACTGAAAAGGCTCTTCTCCGAGTCACAGTCTTTCTTTCTAGTCTCAGTGTTGGCACCTGGAGCTGTGCCATGTGGGAGGAAGGAATGGTGCGGGCTGATGTTCTGAGGGGAGGACATTCTGCCAGGGAGGAAGGTATCAAACCGTTTAGGGCCTTAAAAGTTAGAACTAACACCTTACACTTGATATAGAAAAGAATGGGTATCCAATGCAGCTCTGCCAAGGCTGGGGAGATATGATCACATTTTCTCACTCCACTAATCAGCCTGGCTGCTGCATCTTGCACCCGTTGAAGCCTCTGTATGGGAACAAGGGAAGCCCCACATAGAGAGCATTACAGTATCAATATGTCAGACTGCCAGTGAAATAACTCACGTTATGAGGGATCGAATGTCCAAGTAGGAACACAACTGGACAATTTGGTAGTTGGAAGAAAGTGACTTTACTCACCACTGCAATTTGCGCTTCAAAGGTCAAATGAGGATCTAATATAACCCCTAAATTGCAAAACTGGTCCCTAAGGGAGAGAGCGTCCTAGGGGCCATTCTGCAGTTCCTTTCTCCTGACCTAGTGTGAGAAAGATTAGCTGGCAACACAAGGTGGCCATTGCCAGGGCATGCCCAATTGTGGTTCAAAAAATACCACAATCTTTGAGGAGGCACTTTTTGTGTACCCAGTCTTTCACTTCTTCTTCCATGTCTAGGCCAGGACCACACCTTTTGGTGAGTTCATTCTGCAGTTCCTTTCGCCTGACCCAGTGTGAAAAAGATTAGCCAGCAACACAAGGTTGCTATTACCAGGATATGCCCAATTGTGGTTCAAAAATACCACAATCTTTGAGGAGGCTCTTATCAGCAGTCAAAACGTTTTATAAGCACAGTATACCTCTTTGGAATCGAACATGAAAAGACTCAATTCTGCATAGTCCCAACACCCAGAAATCCAGAGGGGAGATGCTTCCAGTCTCCCATTCTTCTAATCACTCTTCCAAAAGCCATATAGACTGTAGTACTGGAAGCAGTGGTGGGATTCAATTTTTTAAATTACCTACTCTGTGGGTGTGGTATGGTGGGCTTGGCCAGGGGGAAAGCCCTGCATTGCATCCGAATTAGAACTACTTTATTTCAAAATTTGGATGGGCAGGGCCAGCCAGAATTTCTGCTACCGGTTCTGGCGAACTGGTGCGAACCTGCTGATGACCACCACTGACTGGAAGCCTTCCAGATGTTGTTGGACTCTAGTCCTCATCAGCCTCTGCCATTCTGGTAGTTCATCATCATCTGGGAAGGAACAAGTTCCTGAGGTTTGGGAAAAACTAAGTCATCTGTTTAGTACTGTGCTTCTATTTCCTAGCTCTATGTCAGAGGTCAGGCATACTATTTAGGGAAACTAAAACAATAATCTTTGGGACTTTCACAGCATATTTTTGCAAATGCAGAGAGCCTTTCTGTGTTGAGATAAGCGGGCCTTGCAAATTAGGAAAGACTGACAACCTTCCTTGATGGAATACATAGAAGGTTAGCAATGCAGCTCTACATATGCATATCTATTAAGTCCCATTGCCTTCTAAAGCTATTTATCAGGAAGTACTCCCCATGGAAGACAGAAGTCTGCACATTACATGTTAAGAAAGACGGTAATGTGTTCCTCTTACAAGGTACTGATTTCATTACTTTTCCTAGCTGCCTGAATGGAAAGAAACTTCAAAATATTGGAAAGATTTGAACCTTTTTGATATGTCCTGATTAGATCAGGTTCAGTATTACTCAGAGAAACCAACCTCCAAGCAAAATATGCTGAACTGACTAAAACCAAGAGATATTTTTTGTAGAGATATGGCTTTCTTTTATTAAACATATGGGTCTATGAGACTCTTGTATTCTTTTCCTGCCCTATTTAGATTTGTTGAGGGATATTTTAGAAAATTCAAAGTATCAGATTCCTAAATTACCTTCTCCAATGCTTTCCCATCATGCTAGATTGCTTGAACATGAGAGTTGCAGTGGTGGGCAGCAACAAATTCACACACACCTGGGAGGGTTTTTTTTTAGCAAAATTGGGTGGCCTCTGGGCAGGGGGTGTCAAAACTAGGTGGCCTTTGGGCAGGGGGTAGCGAAATTGGGTGGCCACGCCTACCTCCCTGCCCTGCCCCATCAGGTGGTTCAAGGTCTCCCTTGCTCAAAAGCCAGTCATATCCGACTATAGGGTGCAGTGCTCATCTCCATTTATAGCCAAAGAGCCAGGGCTGCCTGTGTTTACAGATGTATACGTGGCCATATGGCAGACATGAACAGATTGCCCACAATGTAGGCTCCGCCCATGGTGTGGTAGCAAACATTTTTGCTGTCCACCACTGAGTAGTTGTTTGAATTTCCTAGTGTTTGTGTTTCAACAAATAATTTTAAACGAAGGTAAACATACACTCAATGGACTGTGGTGGCTCAAGTGGTTAAGATGCTGAACTTGATGACAGGAAGGTCGGCAGGTCAGCAGACCTGAGTACTGAATAAAAGAATGAGCTCCTGTCTCTGTCCCAGTTCCTTCCAACCTAGCAGTTTGAAAGCAAGAAATTGCAAGTAGACAAACAGGTACCACTTCAGTGGGAAGGTAAACAGCATTCTGTGCACTCCGGTGTCTAGGCATGCCTGCCACATGTCCACAGAAATGTATGCAAATGCAGACAGCGCTGGCTCTTTCTTTGTAAGCAGAGATGAGCACTGAACCCTAGAGTCAGATACTACTGCCTTTTGAGCTAGGGCGACCTTTGCCTTTACCTAAACATACACTTAGAACATGGAGGCAACATGTTGCAAATATTTTTATCTATATTACTTGGTGGGATAATGAGGAGCAACAACATTATTTTTTCAAAATACCATAATGTCAAAAATATTTGGATGCAATGAGTCACATTTTCTCATCAGTTGCTTTTGTGGCGATTGCTTCAGCAGACTTGGGACTTCTTCCAGCTACTTTTGAATTTCCAAGGTGTATAGAAATCATTAAACTGTCTGCTCAGTGATTACACTTTAAAAGACAAAATCACAAGGTTTGAGTATGTTCTAGTTTTATAGATCTGTTCAAGTCCTCCAAAATTTGGAATTAATGTAAAACTGAAAGGAAAAATCTGTACCTATTTACCTGCAAGTAAAAGCAAATTCATTGGATGTTGATATTTCTCTGATTGCCACATCAGACCTTCAAAGCATTTTGCGCTGGATTCTGTAATCAAATTGCTAAGGAAAAGAATAATAGAAATGTACCTTCAGAGGACTTCCTTGAACCACTTTCAGCCTTTATTTAAATTACTAAGTGATGGCAATTCTTTTTCTTTTGTTCCCATTTTATCATATGGATATTCAGAAGAAGTTATTAGCTATTAACTTATATGATAATAATGACCAGAATCCTATTGCTAGTTCCACCTAAAGAAGAATCACTGAAACAATGAGATTTATGTAAAGTGTGGACTCCCTTGATTCAATTGGTCTACTTGGAAGTAGCACTAGGATTGAGAACAGTGGTTTCCAATGTGTGGCCCATGCCCCACAGGGGGGTTTAATTTCCCAGAAGCCTAAGTTAGTACATTGGCTGATCAGTGCTTTTGGGAATTGACTTAGGATTCTGGGAATTGAAGTCCAAAAACCAAAGGTTGGGAAACATTGATTTTGATCAATACCGATATGCTTAGATCAGACTGAGAAAGCCATGGGCTTCTTCTGTATGCTGGAAAAATACTGAAAAATTGTAGTTGATATAATAGGAAACAAGCAGTAGGCTACATGTACCAAATACTGTTTTGCTTCCTTTGAGTACTGAATTTTGCCTGTTCTGCAAAAATGCAGCAACAAGAAGCTTTATGGCAACCTTACCCAAAAATTGCCCTCCGTATAGCTGGCTTTCACCTATCAGCATCTCAGCCAACACTAGAGAATTTTTTTTTTGGGGGGGGGAGTAGTCCACATCTGCTAGGCGGCTGGTTAGGCAAGGCTGCTTCATCACCCAAAATATAGTTTATTTTTGTAGACTCACCACAGCTATCTCTAACAACAAGCTAAGGAATTCCTGGATAGCAAAGAAGGGAGCATATTAGCTGAAATCTTAGTAGACATTTGGAAAGGTTGTAAGACTATCTATGGACAAGGGAAAAAACCCACATGTTACAGCATGAGGCCCAATCCATCAGAGTGCAAGTAGATGTGCTATGAACTGCCAGATGCTTAGCAGCTTGCTTTGTAGTTTACATGCACTGTAAGTCAACTATACAAAGCTAGCAGGTGGGCCAAATAAACAGCTAGCACGCAGGTGAAAATTTGTGCAAACCTGTACAACTTTGTGCTTGGTAAACTATCCTTGATTGTGCAGTCTTGTGCCAAATGTTTCGCTACTATGAGCAGCTATGCTGACAGGTGTTCAACAACACATTATTTGAAATGTCTGATAAATATAATGGTGGGAAACCTGCAGACTTTCAGATATTGTTATACTTCAGTGCCAACCACCCCTAACAATGCTGGCTGGGGAAACAGGAGTCCAGCAATACATCCCTCATCACTAATTTAATATAGTTTAACCCAACCTTGCATCGAACTTCAAGTCCCTAATGACTAAATGTATCATATGAATTCATACAGTAAAGGTTGCCCATGCTCAAAAGCCAGTTGTATCTGACTCTAGGGTTCAGTGTTCATCTGACCATAGCCAAAGAGTCAGCACTGTCTGCTTCTGCAATGTTTCCATGGACAAGTGGCAGGCATGACTAGACAGAACACTATTTACCTTCCCATCAAAGTGGTACCTATTTTTCTACTCGCAATTTCTTGCTTTTGAACTGCTAAGTTGGCAGGAGCTGGGACAGAGACAGGAGTTCAGCATCTTAACCACTTGAGCCAATGCAGTTCCAAAAAACCTCCCAAAAACTCACATAAGAAACCCCAATTAAAACAGTTGATGTTTTTAATTATTTTATTTAAACAAACATCTTACAATTATAGCTAGCTACTATACTGCAGTGGCTCGAGTGGTTAAGACAATGAACTGACGGGAAGGTCTAAGTTTGATTCTCGGGTACTACATGACAGAATGAGCACCCATCTCTGTCCCAGCTCCTGCCAACCGAGCAGTTCGAAAGCAAGAAATTGCAAGTAGATAAACAGGGACCACTTCGGTGGGAAGGTAAACAGTATTCTGTGCACTCCGGTATTAAGGCATGCCTGCCACATCTCCACGGAAATGTCTGCAGATGCAGATGAGCACTGAACCCTAGAGTTGGATACATCTGGCTTTTGAGCAAGGGCGACCTTGTGGTGCTTTGTGTGGTCTCCTTCCTGCTCTTGCTCCAGCCCTAAAGAGACCTTTACCTTGATCTAAGTGACATAGCACTGAGGTGATATAAGAACTAATGAAACCACAGTGCTTATCTGATGTAGTACTAAAGTAGAAAAGCATAATAATAATAATAATAATGATGATGGTGGTGGTGGTAGTAGTAGTAGTAGTAGTTATTGTTGTTGTTGTTGTTGTTGTTGTTGTTGTTATTGTTATTATTATTATTATTATTATTATTATTATTATTATTATTATTATTATTATTATTATTATTATTATTATTATTATTATTATTATTATTATTATTCAAAGGAGAGCCAAGAGATGTTCTCTGGCTCTTCCTGCTGTACTGGTCCACTATTTCCCCCCTATAAGTGAGGATCTTTTGCCTCTCCTTCAAGCAATTTTAAAACCCTGTTTTCCTACTTCAGTAATATATTGGATAAATGCTGCAGTTTCACAAGCTGCAATTCAGCTCTACATAACATGGCATTTTTTTTTAAAAAAAAGTCACCTCAGTATCATCTCAGAATATCCCCACCACTTCACCTTTTGACTGATGTGATCACACATGCCAGATAAGATGGAAAAAAGCAATGCAAGTGGAAGTCCTGTAGTAAAACAATTCCCCCTGACAGGTGAACATAAAAAAAAGCAACAGATATCCATGAAGAAAGAATGAGCATACTGTATTTGTGATTAACTCTGTTATGGAGTAACTGGAAAAATACATTGAAACGGTACAAACTGTGGCACACACAAAAATGGAGTAAATACTCCTTCTCCGTAGGCCTTCCCCTACCTTTTATGACAAGGGAATGCTGGTTCTGGCTGCAGCTGCATTAGCAGTGAATTCACAAACAGCTTGTCTGATCTGTTTGGAGGAGTCAATGGCATCTCCAGTTCTCTAGGACAGAATGGTATGTAATTTTCTGGCAATTAGGGAGAGGAGGGGAAGAGTAAAAACTGAAATAAGCACAGAACTGTTCAGTCATGAATAACACATTATTCTGAAATGATGTTGGCAATAACTTCTTCCATCATAGCAAGCTCATTACGGTAATGATAAACAAACTTCCTCAACTTGCTTCAGCGATAATAAAACATTTTTTGCCCTCTGTAATAAAATACCAAACAAATGTTTAATTACTGGACATTTTTATTCAAGGCACACACATGCTCAAGGCATAATAAGGAAAAGATGAAATTTCATGATAAATTAGTGGTAAGTAGGTATGTAGAACAATTTTGTATAGAGGTTCAGAGTGACTCTTAGCACTCTCAACACATTCTGTCAATCTCCAAAAATTCAGGGCAAGCTCCGCCATTAGGCAGATCAAAGCGTCTTGTCTCTGGCAACATTAATAAGGATATCATGAAAGTACATAAATTTATTCATTGTATTTTTATTGCCAGAGATGGTAAGAAGCGCTTGTACGATTTTCTGCTTCATATGCCAGACCGGTCTGAGTTTGAATACTCTACAGGGTGGCCCATAAGCCCCTACCTGCCCCAGCACAGAGTTTTCTCCACCCCAATGCCCAGCAACCCAATGGGAGTGTTTCCTCCCTCCCACAGTAGTTAGCCCCTCCCCTCTGCCCAGCAGCCCAATGGGAGTGCTTCCTCCCTCCCAAGGTACAGAGTTAGCCCCTCCCCTCTGCCTAGCAGGCCAATGGGGATGCTTCCTCTCTCCTCCCAACACAGGGTAGGGACTTATGGACCACCCTGTATATACCTGGGTGAAGGGGGGCAACATTTCTTCATCTGGCACTGATAGCAACAGGTCTTGGGGCAGCTTTAATGCCTGTGCATAGAATTTCACCTGGACTGTTGAATTCTGGTGTACTCCTGTTCAGTGTGGTAAAAATGTCTGTGGAGTCATGGTTTGATGTCTCAATTATCTCTGGGATAATCTTCACCTTAAAGTCTGGGGAAAAAGGTTAGCAGTAAACATTTAAAAATTGCCTATTTCTGCAAAACACAGTGGCATTGATTATTTATTTTGCACCAGTTTTTTATTTTTGCATTGCAATAAAACAATGAAACTGGGTAACTGGAACCAGAAATGAAAACTGGAACTAAAATACCCCTAACCATATCCTTACCTTTTGTGATTATTTTGCAACATTTATTTTCATCTTCTAGCACCTCTGAAGATACTTCTAATAAAGATTTCAAAGTCAACCATTTAGGAATTTCAGTGTCCAATCTCAAGGCTGCTGTTGGGCAGACTTGTAATAGAAGAGGCAGTATAGTGGTCTAAAAAAGAAAAAGAACTGAAACATTTCTCAGAATAGCTTGAAGAAATTTTGTATTTAAGTGCTTGAAAACATTCTAACAAAGATTTTGCAGCATTTAATGTTATTTATTAATCGCAATATGGTGGACCTAGAGTTGGCCTTCTGCAAACAGAATAGGTCCTTCTGTTGGCAAAAGGAAACAGGTCAAGCAAGGAACTCCTTATTAGAAGAATGGGATGGGGACTTTAGCAGTCTCCTCTCTTCTCCTATAGCAGTGATGACAAACCTTTTAGAGCAGGGGTGGCCAAAATTTTCGGGCTGCAGGCCGGTCACGTGATTGAGTGGGCCAGTCTCATGGTTCCTCCAATCAGAAACTAAATACACCCATTCATGCGCAAAACACTGTCATAAATGCACCCGCAGCTGTCATAAACGTGTTTATGACAGCCATGGGTGCATTTGTGCCAGCGTTTTGCACATGTAAATTTAACTTATGCTTCCAGGAGTGGTGGGGGCAGTGTGGGCTGGATTATTAGGCACCACAGGCCTGGACCAGCCCATGGGCCATAGTTTGGGAACCCCTCTTTTAGAGACTGAGTGCCCAAACTCAACAGGTTGACATCCACGCCACAGAGGGGTGGGGCAAACTGTGTGTTGGGGGATGGAGGCGCTCCCATTGGGCTACTGGCCAGAGCTAACTCTGTGCTGGGGCAATGGCACATGTGCCCACAGAGAGGGCTCTGAGTGCCCCCTTTGGTACATGTGCCATACGTTTGCCACCACTGTCCTATAACTTACAGAATGACCTTACACGATATTCTGTAGATCTCCAAACCAAAGGTTGCTCACCATCACACTTCCATGTCTGAGTTTAATTGATGATCTTAACAATAACTGCTACCTACCACCAAAATAAATTTAATCATCCCAGTTGCCAGACTGCCAATTGATCAGTAATATAAAGCACAGCCTATAACAATTTTTTTTGGCAGATCTACTCTTTCATGGTTTTTTAAAACTTTGATTCCTGGAATTTCACAATAATTTGCAACCCAGAAACTCAAATCAGCACACTTACAGGTTTTGCCCCACATAGAGGAGGGCTTTTGAATAATTTACCTGCAAGGTGGGGTTCTCCAGTCTTCCCGTTACTTTGTGTTGTTGATTTGTAAAACATAAACAAACAAAGGCAGCTGCTCCAATTTTTGCTGAGAAACAAAGTTTTGCTGTCCATGGCATTAGGTACTAGGGAGGGCACCTCCCAAAGAACTACAATACCTAGGTAGATTAATTGATTGATCGTTACAAATCAGCAAAAGGATGCTGCAGGAGGTGAAATTTATAGATGTGCTGTTTGGAGTTTCTGGGCTGCAACTCCAGGAATCCTGGGAACTGAATTCCAAAACACAAAATAGAACACTCCCAGTAGAAGAATGATAGATGGCATGAAGTTAAGCACATTCACAAAGTTTACTGAGTAGTCAGTTTTTAATTTTTAGCCTTCATGACTCATTAGCTTTTACAAGAAAATTAAGGAACTATCTATGGAAACTTTATCAAATTGTAGATAGTCAAAAGCATACATACATTTCTGGAAGGCTTGTAATAGTTTTGAATCTACATGTTAATTTCAGTTTAGAAAACAACTGTGTCATAATTTCTTACATCACAAAGAAATGACAAACATTTCCACATGCAGCATGTACCGTACCTCTTCATCCCTTAAAGTCTGTTTGCAAAATACTTCATGTTGTCCTTCCTCTTTTATTTGTGTTGTTATGCTCTCTTTGAAAGTAAAACATTCCCTTTTAAAATCAACACACAAATTAATGGGGTTTTTTTAGCTTGCATTTATATGGTTTAACAACATTAACTTGTCTTCCCCATTCCCTACCATAGCAGGCACAAGGTTCTGTACTGACACTAATATATAAAGCCCTTTACAATTTAAGGCCTTCTTATCTATCAGAACATCTTTCCCATAAAACATCTGTCTGCATCGCTCGTGAATCTCAAACTGGCCAGCTCTGTGTACCAATGCTAAGAATGGCAAAAATGACCAATACTTGAGGCAGGGCTTTCTCAGTTATGGCTTCAACTCTTTGGAGTACTTTGCCATCTGAGATCCCTTCTGTGCATATCTGTCTTTGGAAATCTGGGGTTATTTATGAAACAACTAAAACCCGTACTCTCTAGAGAGGCTTTTCAGAACATTCTACCCAACGCCATTTAACATTATTTGAAATAATTAGATTTAGTTTTGTTTCTGTGCACATAACCTCTGGAATATTTTTACCTCAATTTTTGATTGCTGGATATATATTTATATTTGTATATTTCAACATTGTATTTGTATATTTTATTCAACTTTACACACCACCCAGAGTGGGTAAACAAACAAAAATTCCATCTCCAAAAAACCCAAATTTAATATTTATTTGAATCTGGACAAATTCTTGACAGTTTTGTGCAGATTGTTAAACTGTAGATAACAGAGCTGACTTGGATGCAAACATGTTTAAGAGAGTGAATTCGTGGGAAGTTGTCATTCCATGAAGTTTCATTCTCTTCAGGGGAAAGTAAATTAACAAACAAAAGCCAAAAGCTTAATCTAAAAGCAACAAAACCAAAGATTTTCAAAACTTTCAGAATTTCAAAGTGTAAGCCAATTAAAAAACCCTAAACATTCCTTCTGAAGCAAAATCAACAATATGTATACAGTACTGTATAATGCTTTTATTTTAACAAATCTGGAAAAAATATGTTTGAATACATTAAAAAAGAATGGGTGAATTGTAGTTTTAAACACAGCAGGGCAAAGTAATACAGTACTTGAAAATGTAAGAATTTTAATGAAATATTAAACTTTCTTCATAGACCCAAGAAATCTGTAAGCATCTTGCTGTTTCTATATACTGTAGGTATAGATACAGATATAGAACTATATTTTTTAAAAATACCTTCAAGGTCTTTTAAACTAAATCTTAGGGTACAGTTTATGAGGAAAAATAATTTGTGTAAGCAGTTTGGAAAGTGAGTTCTATCAATGATATGGGTTTGGGGCAAAACAAGCAGAATTATTTGGATGAATGTCTTCTGTCATGTCCAGGTCAAACTTTAAACTGTTAAACTGAAGCCACCTTTTTGACTTTGTCATTGGCCAAACTTAAATCCTCATCAGAACATGTTTCCAGTAGTATTCAGCAGACCAGCCAATGAACTGGATTTCCAGTAGTATTCAGCAGACCAGCCAATGAACTCCATGTTCACACAGTGTGTTATTGTCCTCACACAAAGCAGCTAGAACACATGATTGGCTAATGATAATGTGTGCACGAAATAGTAGGTCAGAATGCTGGAGAATGCAGGTTCACACTCTGAATAACTGTTCAGGTAACATCCACTATTCAGTCTAGCTAATATTGAGCAACAATGCAAACAAAAACATTATGACTAGCTGTCAGCAAAGCCTGGCTTGCTGCTCAGAAACAAGCAAGGATAATAAATCAAAGTTTGTTCTCTGCTTATAAATGCTAATATACGGAAGAACAGCAAACCAGGATCTCTGGTTCCGCTGAATAGATTCTTGTTAAATGAATAATTTCTGAGTTGCTTAGCTCTTTGTTCTAGCAGAAAGAATCAAGGGGAAGCAAATATGCTGTATATTTATTTATTTATTATTTTTCTGATTTACATTGCCACCCAACTCTGAAGACTCTTGGGAGGGGGTCCTCATGCTGCAGCACATCCACATTAACACAGGGTTCTACAAAATCCTGGATTTCCATTTTGTGCATGTACAGTACTGCCAATCTATATGACCTAACATGGATTTGGCTTGCAAGTACTCATGCTAAGAAAAACTACCACTTAATAGCAAAATGTGTAAAATATTAATTCAAAGGCATAAATTGAAACACTAAAATAATATACTGTACGTAATATACCACTTAGTTAGGCAGTACCTGAAGATGTCTTCTTCTCTGATATTGTTACCTTCAGAATTTAAAAGGGGATCCTGCACATAGAAGATGCTCAGGCGGCTCAAGAGTGTATGGACAGCAGGTAAACATGATGTATACTGAGTCAAACTGTCACTGAAAATAAGTTCATCTTCAATATATAAGCTTTCTGAAATTGGAAAATCAAATTGCAATGCAATAAGCAATTTGTTGAATAATTATACTGTTTTAGACAATAAAATATTTGCATCCTTTACTTATATGGCTAATGTAACCTTTCCTCAATTCTGGAAAGCCTTGCTAACCTGATTTAATGTTTCAGATTCTATGCCCCTGGAGGTACCTAAATCACTTTCCCTTGGGTAGTGGGGAAGTGGAAACCACTGGGCTCAGTCTGTGATAGTGCTCCTTCTTCGACTGTGATTTTTGTCAAGGGTTCCTTTTCATCTTTTTTTCATAAAATTCTCAGGATGGATGAGTCGGATTTTATATTTCATTGTTCCTTTCAGATCATATTACAATAAAGTATCCAGATTGTGAGCAGCTGTCATAGCTTGCTGTAGTTCTTTCTTAACAGGGTAGTTCCTTCCACTCTTTTCAGATAGTCAAAATGGACAGAGGGTGACAAAATGTATGCACATTTTAAGAGAAATAATCAATGTCTTAATTTTCAAAGTATGGTTGCAATGTGTAGTATTACGTTCGCTCAAATTGACACTTTGGTCAACATTGCTCAAGCAGTAGCTCGCCATAATAATGTCTGGATGCTGATGGTAATCACAATGAGCGCCTCTTGTAATTGCAGAAGTAAAACGTGACACTTATACAGTAATACCTCGCATAGCAAATTTAATTCGCTATGCGAGGTTGCTCGCTAGGCGAAACAAACAAAATTCCTATGGAAAAACTCGCATAACGAGTGTTTCAAGGGGGAAAACTCACATAGCGAAAAAAATTCGCTATGTGAGTTTTTCCCATAGAAATGCTCATTATGCGAGTTTTTCCATAGGGAAAGTCCGACTCACATAGTGAAAATTTTCATTATGCGAGTCAGACCGCTTAGCAAAAAACTTGCTCGTTATGTGATTTTTTGCTAAGCGAAACACTCGTTATGTGAGGTTTGACTGTATTCATCTTTTGTTATCGGTATATATTGAATATTACAATTTTAATACAGTTTTTTCCTTTCTTAAAATGTGCATACATTTTGGCACCCAATATATATAGTATGTGTACGCAGTGCTTAGCATAATTTATACTATAGATTCCTGTTTGGTATGGTTATTATACATTTATTGCTGGCCTTTGACCACAATAAAAGTGTTCCAAGTTTCAGTGCAATAAGTATTAATGAATAGTGGAAGTTCCACAAAAATGCATGGATTGGTCCCCGATTGTTGATTTCATTGTAGGTAAACTAAAAAATGGTTAACCTGTGTCTCTACATCCAACACTATGCAAAGCCTAGAAGTGTTACTTCCTTGGACCAGAGCTTTCAGAATTTTCCAAGCCATGAAGACTGGTAGCCAAACTGTCTGAGAAACCATGGAACGTTTAGTTCGAAAAGTAACTACTCCAAACTCCAACCTTTGTAAACAAATCAACCCTTGAACACCATTGGGGCTAGGGATGGTGATCCTCAGTCTAAAAATCTCATTTTTCTGAGACAGCTTTAGCCAGAGCTGGTGAAGTATGTGCACTGTGCTCCACAGGTTAACATGTTGTATCAAATGAAACTAAAAATAAATAAAACCACAATTTCGGCAGGATGAAAAAAGCCTGCAAAGTTGGGGCCAGAAGAAATAGTATGAAGGAATATAGCTCAAGTGGCTAAGATGCTGACTGGAAGGTGGGAGGTCAGCAGTTCAATTCCTGAGTACTGCAGGATGGAATGAGCTCCCGTCTTAGTCCCAGCTCCTGCCAACCTAGCAGTTCAAAAGCAAGAAATTGCAAGTAGATAAATAGAGACCACTTCAGTGAGAAGGTAAACAGTGTTCCGTGTACTCCGGTGTCTAGTCAGGCCTGCCACATGACCACGGAAACGTCTGCAGAAGCAGACAGCACTGGCTCTTCAGCTTTGAAACAGAGATGAGCACTGAACCCTAGAGTCTGATACGACTGAAAAGAGCAAGGGAAACCTTTAACTTTACCTTTAATATAGGAGAAGGAAGAACCTGGGGAGAAAATGCCATGCTGAAAGAGCCCAGAAAGAAGAATTAGTACAGCCTTGGCCTAACCATTTGCTGCTTTGTGGACCTTCCAAGTCAATTTGTAGTATCTTGGCAGGCAAGACGTCTGGCATATACTTTTATAGTACTGTACTGTGTGTGCCAAGGATTTGTGTGTTCCTTAAGGTGTCAAATATAGACTGCTGCTTTACCTTCTCCTTGTTCTTTAAGTATAGCAGGAGCATATTTAGACAGGCAAAAACTGGTGAGAGCAAGTTCTTCTTTGTCATCATTCTTCATAAGCATACATGTCTCTTCTATATCAGGCTGGGAACAAGGATTTGAACTTGGAACAACTTCAGCTACTTCATTATTAATACAGCAGTAAATGCTTGAAATTGGTTTCCTGAATAATAGAAAATTAATTTGGTTAATGTGCAAGAAATAATTCACTCTATCAACCAATTGCCAGAGCTTTTGTTCAGTGTGCTGTAACCTAAACACAGTTGTTACTATGACAGAAGCATCTGCTTGTATGCTTTAATTTGAACTCTTGAACTGTTCCTTGTTGCTAGACAACAACACATTACCTTTAGGGCACCTAACCCATACTGGTGAGGTGGAGTTTAGATACCTCTGTGGCCTATGCATTGTCCTGATAGAAACAAAGTCCTAGAGTGATATAGGAAAATAACTCTGCCTACACTGGTTATTCTTATGAATATGAAACGAGTTACAAGTGTTTATCTAGCAAGTAGCAAGCAGTAGCCTCCTTCTTTTGTGCTTGATAAAAGCTGAAAAGATAGTCAAATTCTATCATAAAATTATTCCAAATCAATGGTGCTTAGAGATGATATAGCAAAAAACAAACAAACCACAAAATCCCCAATATTAAACAAGACAAGATTAAGATAGTGATGAAGATGGAGGAGAAGAAGTAGGAGAAGACTACTACTAGAGGAAAGCAACAAGACAAGGGGAAGTCTTGACCTACTGTTCCTAATCACATACCCCTGCTTCTATGAAGTGCCCTTATATCTGTGACTGTGGAGAAATGAACAAACTAATTTTAAAAATAATAAAGTCTGCAGTTGGCCAGGAGGCACGAAGACTTCAAAAATAAATTGCTGGCCTTCAAATTACTGCCGTTGATACTGACCTGAAGGCCTCTGTGTGCAGTGGTGGGATGTCAAAAATTTTACTACCCCACCGTGATGTCATCACAGTATGGGTGGGGCTAACTTCATGATATCATGACACCATGGGCGGAGCCAAATAATAATAATAATAATAATAATAATAATAATAATAATAATAATAATAATAAGCCCACCCACCCACCCACAACACAAGGACAGTAAGAAGGACAGCAAGGAGGCCGTGCATACGCACCAAGCACTGTAGGCATGCATGCACACCAAGTGCTTGACACGCATGCGCATTGGGGGAACCAGTGAAAAGGTAAACCCCGTAGGTGGTTCCCATCAAAAGCTGCTACAGGTTCTCTGGGACGCTGAGAAAGTTACTACCGGTTCTGGCGAACTGGTAAGAACCTGTTACACCCCATCACTGTCTGTATGTTTTGTGGACACATAACAAGATGGTTGTAGGGCTTTGCTTTAAAGTATTCTGACCCACACCAGGGGGAGAGGGGAGAAAAAGAGCCCTATACTACTAAATGGTAGGATGGTCTACAGATGGCAATGAAAGGGAGGGCATTCCAAAAGAGTGGGAGAAAGAAGGGAGGCCTTCCTCAATGTTTCCCTTTAGAATGATCCTAAATATTCCATGTCAGTCACTATTACTGGCAGCCTGCTAAGTAAGCAAGAAACCTTTTGCAGTCATCTTAGGAAGCTGTGGAGCCAGCAAAGCAGCTTTGCTGTCACCTCCTAACCTCCCCTCATTCATCTTTTAACATTTTAAGTGTATTCATTCAATGACAAATGGTCAAGCAGAAAACATGTTTCTCTTCATAACCTCCTAAATGAGACTAAACCTATGAACTTTCTGCCTTTGCAGTTTCTAAATAGAAGTTCTGCATTAAAGATCACACTTCTTGTTTTTCAATTTGACCCTTTTAGTGACTTTGCCTATTTCTATTACTGAACATCTGAAACTCAATTACCTGACTCCCTAAGTAAACTCTTGGCTTAATAACAATAGTGTCAGCAGGAAGTCAATATGATCTTTAAAATTAATTAAATGCAAGTGACAAGAAGAACAAGGTCGTCCTATGAAAAGCATTGACTCTATGTGGAGGTACAAAAATGTCAGGTCTCACACATGAACCAAAATGAAAACCTAGATGTTATTTTAAAAACCCTAATTCTATTTCAACGAACAAGGTTATTCTGAGTTTCGTTTCCATCTCTGTCTTATTTAAGCATAGTGCTTTCAAATGCTAAACAACTATGACATCATCCATAATTTTGGGAGATATAATGGACTAAATCTAATTGTTGTAACAATTAGATTGATTTCAGTGGCCAGGATCCTGTTGGGGAAAAGCTATGTCTGCAATATACAAGTAGTTTGCGGCCTGCAAGAGGTCTTCTGTGCAACCTAGTTTCACAACTAGTGCCCAAATGGCTGCACAACAGATACAAATGTATGTGCATCTTTCTTCCCCCAACAGAAAGAATTCTGGCCACTGAATGAAAGGGAATAGTTAAATCAAGACTATAATATGTCTCATTGATTTGGTGGGTCTACTCCAGGAGTGGGCAAAATTTTTTGCCTTGGGCCTGACCATGCCCCTGGAACAGCTGAGCGGGCTGGATTTACGTCTGCATTTACATCAGCTGCAGGTGTTGGGGAGAGGGTGATGGGCCGGTTGGAATGGTGTTGCAGTCCGGGTCCAGCCCGCAGGTTGGGAACCCCTGGTCTACTGGACTAATTATTTAACACAATGTAACACCTTAGAGCAGTGTTTCCCAACCTTTGGTTTTTGGACTTCAATTCCTAGAAGCCTAAGTCAATTCCCCAAAGCATTGATCAGCCAGTGTACTGATTTAGGCTTCTGGGAATTGAAGTCTCCCTGTGTGGTGTGTGAAAACACTTTTTAGAGCATATTGTGGTATGGGTTTCCTTGGTTTAGCCATGACTACTCAGCAACTTTATTAATTTCCCTACAAATTCATAGCTGGTATTAAGTTTATGAGAAAATAGTCTTCTTCTGTTATGCATGGTAGAGCAACAAATGTTTTATTATAATCCTCTCCATCTTTCACCAAAAATCCCACACAAAAACCAACAATTATAATTGAAACAGACAGCTGTGCTATATAATGAATAAGAGTGTGGAGCCATCCTAATTAATCTCCCCCTCACTTCATTTGTCTCCTTGATTTTCCTTCTATGGAAGGAAGATTAATTTTAGTTTTTATTCCTTATATCATGTACAACACACAAAGCAGGGATAGGAAATGTGTGGCATTTTAGGGACTTTTGGACGGCATCTCTCAGCAGGCCTCCTAGACAGTACAGCCAAAGGTGGAGGATGATAGGAACTGCAATCCTACAACATTTGGAGGGCAATAAGCTTCCTTTCTCTTCTAACCCAAGACCAGTATGAACAATCTTTCCCATCAGAAGCTTCTATGTGATCGGAGAAGCAAAATGACAGATTTCTGCTGTTGCCCATCAAATGCAGATGAACCCAAAGGAATCCATTATGGCCCTTCAGTACAATGTTTGTTAGATGTGATACTTCATTTCTTCTGGACTGGAGTTCCCAGAATTCACTTGGAATTCCCCCAGTGAGACTCTTGGGAGATGCAGTCCCAAAACAATAATTTAAATACTGTATAAGCTTTTCTCCCCTCCATGTGAACCTCCTGCCATTATATTAGCCTTTCAAAAAAGAAGAAAAATGTTTCCAATGGTGCTTAGGAGTGGCAGGTTTCATAGGAGTCTCAAGAGATAACCGGATAGATAGTTTTCTTTGAGAAGCTCCTCTGAGACTACCACAAACTATTCTGAATTCCATGCACCATTAGAAGCAGTTTTTGTCTCTCTGAAAAACCTATATAACAGCAATGGAATCTCACATTAGAGAAAAGCTCCCCTCTTTTTTTGGACTTCATCTTCAAGGATTCTGCCTGGGGAGATTCCTGATGAACTCTGGAAGCTGTAATTAAAAAAAAAAAGCCTTATTAGATATTATTATTATTTGGACCATTAAAGGGTGAACATGGAGACCAGGCTACTGAACACTGCTGTTTTGACACATCCGGCACTTTACTTATTTATTTCAGACAGACAAGAAATTTATTATTATTCTTTTGTGTCCTGATCAAACACTGGACCGCCAAAATCCACTTTCTTGGCTTTGTCATTGGCCAAACCTAAGTTCTCATCGATGCATGAGAAATTATTTTGACCTGTTTCAAACTTATATAGTGCATGCTATCTTAAACACCCTATTTACCAAAAGTATTTTGACAAAAGTATTTTTGTGCTTACTTTTTTCTTACTAAGTACATTTGGGTTGCAATTTTAAATGGCCTAATAACTACTTAGCAACAAATTAAGAAGACTTACTTCTCCAAGAAATCTTCGACATAAAGACTTTCCTTCCAAAGATTGAGTACAGGAAAATTCATCAAAATCTGAGTGGAATCAACTGAAACTATAGCACATACAAATAAAATAGTAATAGTTAGAAATTAAGTCTCTCTCTTTCTCTCTCTCACACACACATGCACACGTGTGCGCGTGCACACACAGCTCAATTGAAGACTCAGAGAGGCAGTGCAATTCCCTGAGCCTTCAGCTCATTCTTTCAGATTTAACACCCCTTACAAAAAGAATGGTTAAAGCCATTATATTTCCTATTAGGGAATATTGGTTCTTCCTCTTAGTTATCAGAGTAAGAAGCAGGAGAAGAAAACAACAGAAAGAAAACTTGGTGAGATTTGCCTAGTCTCATCACTGCCATCATTTTTTGTTTCTTTCCCACAAAGACTAGCACAGGTGTTCCTAATTTACGGCCCATGGGCCTAATCCAGCCCATGCATTTCATTAATCCAGCCCACGGTGGGAACCTTGGCACCTCTAGAACCAGCCCCCACCACTGGAAGTCTATGTCACTTATGATGGCGATGGGAATCGTGCTGTTTCAGTGGCCTTTTGCACAGCCTCCACTGCTTCCCAGGATGGCAGGAGGCTTTTTGGAGCATTTTCACTTTATTTTGGATTGTTTTGGCTGCTTCTCCATTGCACTTTGGCAGCCAAGCTGTGGCGGTTGGCGACTTCTGGTTCTTGGCAGAGCTTACATCAGTGCCTTGGTTCCCAGCGCGGAACCAGAAAGTCACTAACTGCTGTGGTTTGGCTGCTGAAGCACAGTGGAGAAGCGGCAAAAATAAAATAAAATCCAAAAACTAAGCAAAATTGCTCTAAAAAGCTTTCCACAGCGCTGAGAAGTGGAGGAGGCGGTGCAAAAAGCCGCTGAAATGGCGCAATTCCTGCCACTGCCAAAAACATAAGTAGAGGCCGCAGCCATGCCTCCAATCTCACAGTTGAGTGCAGTGGCGGGAAGTGGCCCCTGGCAGGAAAACGTTGGGAACCCCTAGACTAGCACTTTGTATGATAAAATCACTCTAGAAGCATTTAAAGTAGGAACAAAGATAAATGTACTTACAATTACTATCTATATGTACAGTTAGATGTACAGTTAGAAGTAAAAAAAAGTGTGGAAAACAGAGTCTCTAGCATATGGAGAGGACGTCCATGCTTCCTGTTTGGTGGGAGGTCAGAGGAAGAAGAGCTACCAACAAAACAATGAAACCAAAAATAGATAGGAAGAGGAGGTGGGAACTTGTTTCAAATGCCAGAGACAGGAAAATAACTTTACCAATCAAGTTACTGGCAAAGGACAATCACATTAGGCTGTAAAGGGCCCTCTCACTGATTCAGTGTTAGTGCATGCAGGATTGCTATAAGCCCAACATTTCTTGTACAAAGACCTTTTAGGAGGTTGTTTAAATTTCAAAATTTAAATTAAACATGAAAACTAGATATAACATGCCTCTTTTCCAAGGTCTCCTATATTTGTCATCAACAAAACATCCATTGTGATAATAATTTGTGTTCTGGTACAAACAGGAAGGAATGTGAATAGCTAAAGAGTCAAAGGACTCTCTCTCTCTAGTCAATTTCTGTACAAGAAAAAAAAAGGAAATGGTTATGAATAAGACTGTTAAAACCTTGCTCATATTAATTTATTGCATTCTGAATAATCATATTAATACAGTAATGCTACATTAACATGGCTTGTCTTGGCCCTTCTTTTAATAGAGCTGTACAGCAATCATATTAGGATTTCCCTTTGCCAAAGTACACAGTCACTTCATGTGCATGCATATTTTACATCTGCTTATCATAGGCTCCTAGTTTTCGCTGGTCTTCTGAAACCAACATTAACTTTCATTGACTTTCAAGCAAAAATGTGAATGTAATCCTAAATCCAAATAAATCTGTTTATTTATTTACTTAATTAAACACATGTATATCCCATCCATCTGGTAACAAGACCACTCTGGGTGGCTCAGTAAAGGTAAAGGTTTCCCTTGCTCGAAAGCCACTCGTATCCGACTCTAGGGGTCAGTGCTCATCTCTGTTTCTAAGCCGAAGAGCCAGCGCTGTCTGCTTCTGCAGACATTTCCATGGTCATGTGGTAGGCATGATAGTTAAAAGCAATAAGGTCAATACACTCCTTAGTGATTTTAACACAGCATGAAAAACCAAAGCCTAGATTTTATGGGGTTTTCTAAACCTTGACTTGACTTGTGTCATTGGGTTTTCTTTGAAGAAAATTTCTGTATACAGTCAAACCTCGCATAACGAGCGTTTTGCTTAGCGAATAATTTGCATAACAAGCAAGTTTTTTCCTAAGCGGTCCGACTCGCATAACGATTTTTTCACTATGCTAGTCGGACTTTTCCCTATGGAAAAACTCGCATAACGAGTGTTTCTATGGGGAAAACTCACATAGCGAAAAAATTTCGCTATACGAGTTTTCCCCATAGAAATTCTCGTTATGCGAGTTTTTCCATAGGGAAAAGTCCGACTCGCATAGCGAAAAATTCGTTATGCAAGTCTGACTCGCACAGCGAAAAATTCGTTATGCAAGTCTGACTCGCATAGCGAATTTTTCGCATAGCGAGCAGCCTCGCAGAATGCATTAAATTCGTTATGCGAGGTATGACTGTACATCAAACCAGAAAAAAGTGAATAGGCATAGGTGTACATATTATTCTTTCTGAAAAGAAGAAAATAAAAATGTTGTCTTTTAATCTCCACCATTTCACAGCATATACTTCAACTAGAGACCAGATAATACATTAAAATGGATTTTGTATTTTCTCCTCAACATTATCCCTCTGGCATGCAAATCAAATGGCAGTTGCCTTGAGATAGCGAATATGCAAATAAGCCTTACTAACTCCCAAATCACCTGTTACAAAACAAATAAAATGCAAATTAATATGCTAAATATGGATTAACGCAACCTTATATTAGAATAAATAGACAAGGCACAATCTGTTCAGTCGAACTGCTCAGTCACTGGCCTATTGCAAAAGTGGCCTGCCTTTTATCAAGCTTGTATAAGATTGTGCAAGAAGGAACTTACTCTTCCTCAATGAGGTGATCTGTACTGCAGGGTGGTAAAACAGAGGTCAAACAAGAGGTCTCTGGATTAAGCAATATGCTCTGGAGGAAATGAATAAGAATCTATCTACAATCTTTTCCTCTTAAGGTGCACTATTTCCCTGTACAGAATCAGCATCTCATCCAGTGAGGCCCTGAGATTGCATGGAAGAAAATAATTTAAAAAGCAATAACAGAAGGAATTACTATTTTTCCAAACCTTGCTGTGGTTTCATAAAAGATCCATATAATTCTTTGTCCACAATATTTTACAAACATAAAAAAATTGATCTGTTCCAGGTTTCCATTGCTCGAAAGCCAGCCGTACCCAACTCTAGGGTTCAGTGCTCATCTCTGTTTCAAAGCCGAAGAGACAGCGCTATCTGCTTCTGCAGACATTTCCGTCAGACTTGATGTTGTCATGCGAGTCAGACTTGATGTTGTCTAATCACTTAGAATGACTAGATATTGTCTAATCACTTAGGATTTGTGGCAATCCTAGTATGGTTTTCAAGATACATAAACAGCCAAGTGGTGATTTGAACCCATATTTCTTGATTCCAGCATTCTATCTACTCCACCATACTTGCATTCAATAAACTGCCATTCTGTCATAATGATAGTAAATTGAAAGAGAATCTAATTACTGTACATGCTTTCTTTTCTAAAGAGCAGCCAGCACTGTTTCATGTAACTTTCCAATCTAATTTCTGAGAAAGATTGATATAGACTAAGAGCTTTGACACCATACCTCATATAAATAGTCTATAGCGAGGTACTTTACAACCGCAAACATATTTCCTTCTCTGTGGTACAGTAAAAAGTTTAGTTGCCTGAAATAGAAAATAAAATAATCAGTTTAAAAATACATAATTCTAGGGCCACCACACAATCCCATACATGAATGGCTCAGCATTGCTTTTCACCTCTCCCAACCTCTAGAAGAGCTCTTGGGTTTAAAGTTGCAAAATCAATCAAGTAATTGCATCCCATCAGGACACTTGGTAACTGTGCTGAGCAGGAAAGGATGTGGAAACAGACTGTATGGTGATGGTACTTAATAATGAGTACTTGTAGATCAGGACTGGGATGAATTGCCACAGTACGACTGTTCCTCCTGTGCGTCACATTTACTTCAGCAGCACATTTCATCTTGTTACCTCTGAAGGCCTTTCTGCTGCTTATGTCAAGCTAAACAAGTCTTGTACTATATTCCCAATCCCACTGCAACAGGAGAACACTGTGAAGAAACTGATACATCTACAATAATAAATATAAAGTGGCTTCGGCCTATAGGGCAGGGGTAGAAAGAGAGAGTATGTATGTATGCATGAATAAACCAATAAATGTGTACTGCCAAGTCAGTTCTTAGCTATGGCAACCCTTTCCAGGGCTTTCTAGGTAGCGAATACACAGAAGTGGTTTCATTTTTAAATTATGAAAATTTTAACTCTGAGTCTTAACTTGCTTCGGCAAGGAGAGCGGCATATAAATTTGAATTTAATAATAATAATAATAATAATAATAATAATAATAATAATAATAATAATAATAATAATAATAATAATAATAATAATAACTGGCTAGAGTAATGTAGTTATGGGAGAAGGAAAAATAAAATAAAAGCCAGTTTGGGTTGTTAAAAACTCTTTAGCATTTAAGAAAGTAAAATTAGCATTCTGTGAATGAGTTGCAACCCAATAGGCCCTCTTCTTCCTCTGGCACATCCTAAGGAACAGATTAGCAGCTTTGGCTTTTCATATTAAATGGCCAGCATTCACCATTATGTCCAAATCTGAGGGAACATGGTGCCATTAAGTTGCTGTTACTTCAGTCAAGCCAGGCCCAGATAGTTCAGATGTAATAATATCAGAGAGTAAACAAAACAACAACAAAAAATGTGGCACCTTAATTACTTTTTTGTTGTTGTTTACTCTGATATGTTTGTACAGACTAACATGGCTACCACTTCAAACATTTCAGATGTAAGACGTAGCTCTGCTTTCAACTGGAAAGAGAGATTTTCCTACCACCTTCTGTAATAAACATCACTGCAGCAAGGACAAGCCCAAGATTCACCATAACCTATGTGTACAACACTCAGCCGTTGCTCAGTCTCCCTCCTGAACCAGTCCCACGTATTCCTGACGCTGTATTATTGTCATTCAGAAAATTGTTCTGGGAATGCTTCTCCTGGAATTTTGAACATTTATGAGCATTGGGGGTGGGTGGGGGTGGAATGGAGATCAAAGGATATTCCTCACAGGTTCCTTAAACACTTCTGAAGGCATGAATCTTAAGGGCATGTTCGCCTTAAACAAAACTATCCTTTCCCTTTACTTGCAATTACCGAAGAAGAGCCTGTGCAAATTGCAAAGCCTGGTTATAAAGCACAGGAAGGTGGAGGCATCCGGGGAAAGAAGCCAAGCTGGAAAATGGGGCCAAGGTAGGAACTGGTGCATTGCCCCACCTTCATGCACTCAGCATAATAAGTCATGTTCCTGGGACCTCCATCAGGTAATTCCTTGGGGTGAAAAGATGGGAATAGATTCTAAATTCTACTGTGGCCATTTTAAAAAATTCTGATTTTTGAGGCCTTCCTTCCCCATTAACTCTGGCCCTGGCCCATTCCAGCTATACAGTTTTCTTTTCTCTTTCCTTACAATTATATCCCCCCCTTGGACCATTTACAGAGATAAAATTTTCCCTGCGTGGAAAAACGCTCAGAGGGAAACAAAATTGGAATTCTAATGTGTAGGTAAAATGTCAGAACACATGGCAATATTTTCCTAGGTCAGCTTTGTAGCTACATGCCTGGCTTATAGTGCAAGGGGTTTTTCCCATTGTCTATAGTCAAATAAGCAACGAATTAACAAATGCAAACTACACACATTTTTAAAAAAGATAACCAAGTGAAGGATCAAGAGGGAGCTCCTTGTATTTGAATTCAGGCTCGAATGAGAGCAGAAACTGGAGATTCAAGGTGGTGTTTGAAAATAGCCATTTTACTGTTGATTGTTGTTAAGCAGATGGGCCCCGTAGGCTTCAATTGAAGCCTGTGCCGTGTGTTTTATGAAAGAAGAGATGGTGAGTTCTTCTGGTTAAAGATATCACAGAAAATAAAATGTCCCCATAATAGCTCAAAATCAGCCTTGTGTGAAATGGCAAGTTCCACAGTATATTATGCATAACTTTACACACAGTATTCAGTCCAGAATTTATGTGCGTTGCATGTTGTTTTGTTCTCATGCATATGGAGAGAAGACGCCTTCCAGCACATGGTCATCCAGACCCCAACATCATTTATTTATTTATTTAGATTTATTATCCCGACCCAATCAGGTGAACCTGACTCTAGGCGGCTTACAGAAAATTCATAAATTAAATCCTTGAGGTTCAAAATTACTTAAAAATCAATTAAAAAAGAATTAAACCATGAATTTACAAAGATCTAAAAGATTTAAAAAGATTAAAAAGTTTAAAAAGATTTAAAAAGTTTAAAAGAGTGAGGGAGGGGTGGCTGTTCCATCAGATCAGCCACCCAACATGGGACCCCATATTCCTGGAGCCCCACACCTGGCCTGCCAGCCAGGTTTTTAGGCCCTTCCGAAATTGTAAAACAAACCATTAATGTGCACTTGGGACTTTATGGTACTGCGCTGCATTTACTGCATTGTAAAGCTAGATTGGATAATGTAAGTCCATCCTTGTCAAAAGGACAAGTCAAGAACTGCTTAGCCTGGCAGGAGCTGGGACAGACACCGGCCTCGAACCGCCAGCCTTCAAACATCGCCAAGCTCAGCATCGTAGCCTCTAAGCTGCCGCCGCCCTAAAAGGACAAATTATGGTTTAGACTACTTAGAAAAATGTTTTTAACATGCTCCCCCCTCTGCAATTTACACGATTTTATCCAATATCTATTTGTTTTTATTCTAAATTTTGCTAATGGCAAAAGTCCACCTAGTTTTCTTAGATGTATGATATGTAGGGAATATGAGAGGCAGTGAAATTTGCTTTGCTTTTCTGCTGCATATTTGATCAAAACATACACCAGTCATGTTTCTGATGAATGAGGCTTTGCATTCTGTGAATCTTGTTTTGCAGCAATTTTTAAAGCCTTTTGTTTGGATTTTGTACAAAAGAATTGCATGGATATTCCCATGATTTCCTTGCTGACTTGGCTCACAACTCTTTTAACCACATTATATCTTAAAAGTGTGCTATGAACTGTTTATATAGTAATATAAAAGGTACAGCACACAGAAAATGTGACACAGAATTAATTTGTCCTGCAAAGGCTTAACTTGAATTTCAGTACAGTTATACCTCACTTAAAGAGCATAATGTGTTCCACAGGATTGCTCTTTAAGCGAGTTTTCTCTTTAAGCGAAACACCATTGCAAGTGACCAATTGTGACTTCTGGTGGATTGGATTGTGAACCCCGATTTATTTGTTAAGCGAGTTTTTGGTTGGTTTTATTTGTTAAGCGAGGCAACCATTCAGAGAAAATTCTGCTCTTTAAGCGAGTTACTCTTTAAGCGAGATGCTCTTTATGCGAGGTTTTACTGTATCTTAAGCATCTAGTTCTAGTCCATTGCAAAAAGTATTTTCAAGCCATTGATTCATGCATAGATGAATGTTGTCACATCTAATTAGAACATTATGCCTTCCCCAGTGCCTAAATTATGGAAATATCACCAGCAAAAAGTGAAGTTATCAACTTTTGTACTGAGTAGCCAAATCATTCTGTGTAGATGACAAAATAAAGATAAAAAGATAAAAATATATATAACATAAAGGTAAAGGTTGCCCTTGCTCGAAAGCCAGTCGAATAGCTAGTGCTGTTTATAGCCAAAGAGTCAGCGCTGTCTGCATGTGCAGACGTTTCAATGGACATGTGGCAGTGCACGGAACACTGTTTACCTTCCCACCAAAGTGGTACCTATTTATCTACCGTACTTGCAGTTTCTTACTTTTGAGTTGCTAGGTTGGCAGGAGCTGCGACAGATGGGAGCTCACTCGGTCGTGCAGTACTCATGTCTCGAACTGCTGACCTGCCGACCTTCTAGTCATCAAGTTCAGCATCTTAACCATTAAGCCACTGCAGTAATCCTATACAGTGTAACCCCACATAATGAACGCTTTGTATAATGAAAAATTTGTACAATGAAGGGTTTGTTAAGCAATGGTGATACCCCGCATAACAATCCCCCCATTATACAGGGTTTTCAATAAGCGGGGTATACTGTTAAGTGGGGTATACTCCGCTTAACGGAAACCCTGTATAATGAACATTTTTTTCTTGTTATGCAGGGTATCACCAATTGGATCCGCACAGTGAAAAAAAATCGCATAGTGAAGAGCTCGATAGAATGGAGCTTTTTCATTATGCGGGGTTCTACTATATAACAAAACATAGCAGTAAATCAATGCTAACATTAACAGCTACATAATCAAATCAACGTAAAAGCAACAGCAGCACTAAAAAAAAAAGCACACATAGAGGTGTCTGAAAAGCAAAGCCTGAATCTAGTTGCTTGGATGTTCCAGCTAGAATAGACCTTTTGAATAAATGGGATTTATACAGGTGTTGGCCTACCATTCACTAACGGAGGCTGCATCTACAATGAATATCAGAAAACAAAACAAAATAAATAAAATAAAAAACACTGTAGCACTTTAAAGACTAACTGCTATATTTTTATTGTTAGCTTTCGTGGATCAAGTCCACTTCATCATACAAAGAGTGAAACTTACAGGCATGTTCTTTATACTGTATACCAAATTCAGGGGCCCAAAGGGAGAAGGGGTGTGGTCAAGCAAAATGACAGACAAGGGAGCACAAGATTGCAGCTTCACACAGCCATTAGCAACAATAGATTATTCAGATAAACTCTAAATGACTCCCTTTCAATCTCAAGGTGCTGAGAAAGCCCATTATGGTCTTTGATCAACTTGTGACCTGCATGTCAGAGGGGGAAAAAACAAACACCTGTACCTGGTTTCTTTCTGATTTACTAAAGAGAATTGGCAGGAAAGTTGTAATATAAAATCATATAGCAATCTGTGTATCAAAATTTGATAATGTCCCAGAAACCCTTCACTAATATTTAGCCCCCTGTGATGGGTATCTAACAGATGGATGTACCTTTGATTTCTGCTGTCTCCCTTTCAATCCTAGTTTTGTAATTTCTCTGTTCCAGAATTGCAACTTTCAGATCTTGGATAGAGTGTCCAGTTAGATTGAAGTGGTTTGAGACAGGTTTCTCCGTGTTGCCATTCCGGATATCTGATTTGTGTCCATTAATTCTTTTGCGTAAAGATTGTCCTGTTTGTCCTCCATAAAGCATGGATGGACATTTTTGGCAAGAGATGGCATAAATCACATTGGCAGAAGCACAAGTAAAACTGCCTTTAATATTGTGTGTGGTGCCATTGGGTCCAGTAATATTGTTTCCAGAGCGAATGTGGGGGCATAGTTGACATCTGGATTAGCAGCAGGGTCTAGTTCCCATATCTGCTCCCCTTCTGTGTTGTCTATTGTGTGTCAATAGTTGTTTGAGATTGGGGGGTTGTCTATAAGCTTTGGTTCAATACCAGTGATGACACATGCTGGCAACTGAACTAAAAGATAAGAATATATATTAATTAATTCTGCTAGATGTCTGATGGGTACCTTAAAAAGTGCAGGTAGGCATGGATAAGTGTTGATCTGGTTCATGATTGACAGTAGGTCTTGTGATAGCTGGAAAATGGAACAAACCAGCCTGTTCCCAAAACAGCCCTAAATGCTTTTACGACAGCTGCGAACGCATTTTACAGCGAGAGAAACCACATGACCACCAACTCAACCACATGACCTTCCCACAGCACAAAAAGTTTGGGTACCCCTGCCCTAAATGAAGACCAAAATTTAAATCCTCCTGCTTAGTTTAATACATTGGATTGTATTGTAAGCCCCATTGTACTTGTGGGGATTTAGTCAGTAAACTCCATAAAGTTCTGTTGATTTATATGGGCCTACTCTAGTTTTTTCCCTACTTTCTGATTAAATGGGACTACTGTAGCGTGGCTTAGTATGTTAAGCAGCAACAAGAACTCATCCGAACCCCATATATATTGCCATATTCTTGTATTGTTTCGGTATATGATCAGACAAACCACTGTAAACATTTGAAGTACAGTAACAGCATTGTTCGGTTCATAGATCCCAGAACCTTGTACTGTATTAATCATGGAGCATAAATTAGCAGTTATGCAAGCTATCTTGCCTTTGTAGCTAACCATCTGTTATGCTGTCCCTGCATGGTTTGGTTGAGAGATGGTTACATGCATGATGGATGCTGTGAAAGAGGGGAAAACCATTGGTGTCATTGCCCTTAGGTGCATAGTTTTCTAAAATAGAATTTTTGAAACAATGTTTAAATATGGGATTTCCGAGTTTGAAAATTCATATATAACGAAAGGATTTGGTGGGAACATACAAACCCTAGCCATCCTTCAGCTCTTACTGTCTATATGCCTATGGGGTATAATTTCCAAAGTATGAGTTTTCCAAATAAGGACTTGTCAGAGAAGATATTACATGTGTTTTTTCAGGTTGATTTTATGTTTTCTATAACATGCTCCTGGCAGTTTCTGCTGCTGAAATTGCTGTTGATGTTCATACTGAAATTATTAACCATTCTATTGTGGGAGTCAATGCCGCACCTTTCAATCTGAGATCTGAGCCTCCCACTCTACAAATATTGCCTTCTTTCCCACACCTTCCATTCATCTGTCCTTCATCTATTATTTCCCTTATAAAAAACCTGACAGGTGATAACAATGGCAACTTGACATTTGTTAACCTAGTGCACACAAGTGGTCTTTTTTCTCCAGCAAATTTCCCAGAACAAGTGAACCTGTATATTTACATAAAATGTATATTTATAAATATATACATTTATATAAACCAGGGGTTCCCAACTTAAGGCCAGTGGATCAGATTTGGCCTGTGGCACCATTTCATGTGGCTCCCCACCCTTCCAAGTGTGTTCAAGAAACATAATGCCCACTCATTTGAAGCTATTAGGACAAAATGGCCACTCCCATAGTCCCGGCAGGGCAGAAGTGCTGTTTGGCCCTCAAAGCTGACTGAGAGGGTGTGACCTGGCCCCCGGCTTGAAAAGATTGGGAACCCCTGATATAAACGAAGTATAAATATGTCTACACAAGTATGACATAAGCCAGTGCACAGTACCTGCTCTGCATTTGCTGAATTAAGAGCATTTAAACTTTTTTCTTACTAAAACTCCTATAAGCTGACAGCATCATACATAGAGGAACTGTATTCCAATAAAACAACTTTCCCATGCTCTGGCTATTCCTGCTTGATGTTGTACTTTGGACACCATGTTTACATTAACAATTATGTAATTTTATTTCTCTCAACACATTTGTTTGATCTGCACAGTCTGATATACTCTGCGATTCTACTGAACAGATTGCACCTATCAGGCTTATCCCTGTTGGGCTCCATGTGTACAGGCAGAACTTAGTAGAAAAAGATAAAGTTCAATATACAAACAATCAAGGTAGTCCATGGCAAGGATTTACTGGACATGATCTCCAGCAACTACTACATGTACATTGTGCATATCTGCAAGTGGCTCTTAGATGTAATGCCATCTCTGTTGATGTTGTTGTTGATGATGTTTGATGATGTTATTGTTGTTGATGATGCTATGTGCTATCATGTTCCTCCATCTTACAGTCCCCTATGAGTGAGACATCCCCAAAATGTCCTGTTTCCACAGTCCTGCTCAGCTCCTGCAAATTCAAGCCTGTGGGTTCAGGGAATCAATCCATCTCATGTTTGTTCTTCTTCTTTTCTTGCTTTCTTCAACCTTTCCCAGCATTTTTGTCTTTTCCAGAGAATCTTACTTTCTTCTTGTGTGCAAAGTTTCGTTATTTTTGCCTCCAGAGATAGTTCTGGCTTGATTTACTCTAGGCCCCACTTGTTCATCTTTCTGGTAGAAAGTGTATTTGTAAAGTCCTCCTCTAGCACCATACTTCAAATGAATCAATTTCCCCCTGCCATTTTTTTTTACTGTTGAGTTTTCACATCTGTACAGAGTGACCAGGAATGCAAGAGTGTGAATGACCTTGTGTAGTTTTTCTGTAGTCATAATTTTTGTCTTTTTAATGTCCAACTGTAGTCTTGCTTTGGCACTTCTGTCTTTCACATTTGCCTTCTCATTTCAAGTCACTGCTGGTTTCTGCTAGGAAGATGATTTCAATTGCATATTTTAAATTCTTGATGTTTCTTCTAGCAATTTTCACACCTCCTTAATCTGCTACCATATATCAGGAGTTCTCAACCTTTTAAAGCCAGGGCTGGGTTACGCTCCATCAGGCAACTTTGGGGCTGGATGGCCATTTTGCCCTTCCTCCCCCACATGGGACTTCCTGGTGTGGTGGAGGTGGTGGTGGGCCACATGAAATGTTGCCATGGGCTGCATCCAGGCCCCAGGTTGAGAATCCCTGCCATATATAGTGCTGATTTAGTATCTTTATATTCTCTGATGTAAGTTAATCCAGTGTAACATGAATCCACATAAATATTTTATGAGTAATTCACCATGCACATGCACAAGTTTTGAGGTGTAGTAGCAGAGTTGGACTAGGCAGTGCACAGCAGAGCGGTGGTTCCCAGGAATGCTATCAGACCAAGACTTGTTTGGTGCAAAAGGTTTACTCAAAAGGTTCACGGGTAAAGGGCTTCCGCATATACAATGGCAAACATAAAGCAGATAGAGTCTCCTTGTAAGCAAAGCACAGTTCCAGTCACTGAGATTATAAAGGATAACAATTGTACTCAGAGAAAATTCTGCTTTTTAACCAAGTTACTCTTTAAGCGAGGTGCTCTTTATGCGAGGTTTGACTGCAATAGTCTTTGTGCTCAGCAAGCAACAGATCAGGTTGAGCTTGGGAATCTTCTATGTCCTACAAATAGCTAATAAAGTTTGGTAAGCATAACAGCAGTTTGTTTAGAATAGTAGCAGGCAAGCTTACGTTTTTTCCTCGGAAGCAGTAAACAACAAATCAGCAGTTCATTTGGAGAACTTATCTCAGAATGTACCTTCCTTCTTTGCAGTGTGAAGTGCAAGGTCAAAGTCTCTCCAGTTTATAGACAATTGTATGAAGCACAGCATACAGCAGCCCTGAAGTTTAGTGAGTGTAAAAGCTAACCTAGTGCAAAGCAAGCACTATACTTATAGATGGCACTTGTGATTACACATAAAAGGGCTAACACCTGTGCTAGTTAGGATACATTTAATTTAATTTAATTTAATTTTAAAATTTATGCTCCGCCCCACTCGCGACAGCGACTCTGGGCGGCTTACAGAAATGCAAAATACACAGTTACACAATCATAATAACATTGTACACAGATCATCAGAATTTAAGCAACCAAATACAACAAAAACACAGTAATACAATTCAGTACAATATGTCTAAATCTTCTCTTGCCCCGCCAGGCTGAAGTCCAAGGCAGCGGAGACGGGTCCGGCTGGCAGCCTCTTGAGGCATGGGGGCAGGGCCCAGGAGCGCCAACAAGTGGAGGAGTCCTGGGATTTCACTTAAAGCAGTAGGGTAGTACTTGAAGTAGGTATAATATCCTATACAATACTGTAAGCAAAGACTTATTACCCCCAACAACAAGAAGGCAAGATAAATCAGATAAAATACTGTATTAGGTTCTTCAAAAGGAGTTTTTCCGGGGAAATTGGCTTAAATCATGCAGAAGACTAAGGCATGTGGAACAAATCTCATCAAGACAATCAGAGGTGAAAACATATATTCACTCCTTTAGTTCCTACTTTCCCCTTCACGCTGTTACTCTCCAGAGTATTGTTAAACTAAGCATATATTATGCTATTAATTGAATCAGGATGTGCTGTCCCTTGGGTTTTTCAGACAAGATTTAGTCCTGTCAAAACACTTAGCAGTAGAAGTAGAGCAAATTTAAATGGGCTCCACTTTATTGATAGAATTAAGTCATACTAGTATAGCTGTGGCCCTTCAGATATTAGTGGATGACAGTCCTACCTCTCAGTTGGCATTTCTGGCAAGTGTTGATGGCAGTTGCAGTCAATAACATCTGGAAGGCCACAAGTTGCTTATATCTACCATAGTATAAACTCATAGATGTCTACACCACCTATTGAATTCAGATGGACTGTGGGGTAAGATAGGGTGGTAAATCCTTCAGGAACAAGCAATACTTTAACCAAACAATTGGTTTTATTAATAAGACATGATACTGTTTCTAATTGAAATAAAGAAATGTCTGTTGTAACATCTGAATTTGCTCTAGGACAATGATGGCGAACCTTGGCACTCCAGGTGTTCTTGGACTTTAATTCACAGAAGCCCAAGTCTCTGTGCGTGTACGCATGCAGTAAACCCATTTGTGTGGATTCACATACTTGGGCTTCTGGGAACTGAAGTCCAAGAACATTTGGAGTGCCAAGGTTCATCATCACAGCTCTAGTAAGATAGCATTTCTCATGTGCAGCAGTAGCTCTTTCTGGATTCAGCAGCCTGTCTTGTTGCAGCTCTCTTGTCAGGCATACTACATGGACTTCAAGAAATTTACCCTCTAACTTCAACTGAGGCTCAGGTGAAAGCTATAATTAGCCAATTGTTAGAAGAAGGAAACATGCTTGCATTTCAGACACGTGTTGATTTCTGAGAAATCAGAATGTAAACTAAATTGTTTAATTCTTAATTACCAATCATAAAACAAAGCAAACAAAATGCAAACTACTCAAAAATCTGAAAAGCTGGTAGGATTGTGACCAGATAGTTGTTAACATACTTCTGGAGTTGTTGTTTCTAATGATATTTTCTCTGTAATGTTTACTTAAGTCTCCTTTGTGCAGCACACAACTTGATTAAGTTTTTATAGGTCTTTGCTTGTAAAACTGATGCAGTTGCCTGTTCTGATTCATGATTTTTCCATTGTTGGGATCAAGGTTATCTTTGGTAGTCCACTCAGGAAGAAAGGAAAGAGCATTAGGATCTAGCCAACAGGTAAAATATAAGTGCATGTTCTATAATTTAATCCCTTTAATTTCCAAATTTTCAATGAAATATAGATTACTCCAGGTTAGAGTTTTTCCTTAAAAGTATAATAATAATTTCATGTCAGAGAGTACTCTGGGTTGAAAGGATTTTTTGCTGGAGAAACTTGCCTCAGGGGATGCCTGAATGAGGCTCCTTTCATGTCCTCAAGTGCAGCCCTTGGGTATTGAAACCTGACCTTTATTTATTTATTTATTTAAATTTGTTTATCGCCCTCCTCCCAAAAGGGACCCAGGGCGATTTACAACAATTATACAATCAATTCTCCAAGCTCAGCATTGTAGACTAAGCCACCAGAGGAGCTAGCAAAGGTAAAGATTGCCCTTGCTCGAAAGCCAATAATATCTGAGTCTAGGGTTCAGTGCTCATCATCGTTTACATCCAAAGAGTCAGCAAGTGCTGTCTGCATCTACAGAAGTTTCCATGAACATGTGGCAGGCATGCCTTGGCACCAGAGTGCATGGAATGCTGGTACCTATTTATTTACTTGTAATTTTCTGCTTTCAAACTGCTAGGTTGGCAGCAGCTAGGACAGAGATAGGAGCTCATTCCATTGTGCAGTACTCTGGTCTTGACCTGCCGACCTTCCAATCGTCAAGTTCAGTGTCTTAACCACTTTAGCCACCACAGTCCCTCCTTAGTAAAGGTAAAGGTTTCCCTTGCTCGAAAGCCAGTTGTATCCGACTCTAGGGGTCAGTGCTCATCTCTGTTTCTAAGCTGAAGAGCCAGCGCTGTCTGCTACTGCAGACGTTTCTATGGTCATGTGGCAGGCATGACTAGACACCGGAGTGCATGGAATGCTGTTACCTTCCCACTGAAGTGGTCCCTATTTATCTACCAGTACTTGCAATTTCTTGCTTTCGAACTGCTAGGTTGGCAGGAGCTGGGACAGAGATGGGAGCTCATTCCGTCCTGCAGTACTTGGGAATCGAACTGCTGACCTTCCGCTTCCCAGTCAGCATCTTAGTGACTTGAGCCACTTCCGTCCCTCCTTAAAGTACATGAAATTATATATGGGCACTCAGCTACATAACTTTCTGTTTAGTTATATTGCTCTGCTTTGTTTTGATTGCTGCTATTGCTGTTTTTGTAGGTAGGGTGAACTTTATAATTTTTGTTGCTAGCTGTGTTGAGTTTGAGATACAAGAAACCAAGGTTGAGTGGCAAGATACAGGTATAATTAATATGCATACATATCATATGGTCTAGTAAGTTTTTTGAGTGTAAGATTACAGTGTCAAAGGCCAAACTTCAACTTCCATTTAACCTTTAACTCATTTATGGCCTTCAGCCAGTTTTTATTGCTCAGTAAGTGATTTGTTGTGACCTGCCTTCCAAACTTGGGACAATCTTGTACACTGACTTGAGTTTTCTAGAGAAAGAGCAGGGTGAAACTATATTTTAAGAAATTGTATTCCAATACCTTTGGTATTGTGTAGTGGAAAACAAGATAGGGGAGTTCCCTTCTGTTCCCCCCCCCCCGGTAAATTTCCTCAGGTGAATATTGAAAAAAAGAGAATGTTAGAACAATTGATAAGGAATTTCCAGCATTTTCTTCTCTTCAGTCTTTTTCACCTATTCACAAAATGCCTTCAGTTATCTTCTGTTGAATGAGCAGTTATCAGTATGCCTGCCATCTAAGCAGTGATGGGATGTAACAGGTTCGCACCAGTTCGCCAGAACCGGTAGTAACTGTTCCCAGTGTCCCGGAGAACCGGTAACAGCTTTTGGGAGGAACCACCATCCACTTGGTGTGCATGCACGCCTACAGTGCTTGGCACGTATGCACGGCCTCCTTGTTGTCCTCCCAAGCGGGGAGGAGGAAGAGAAGCTGCTAGTCTGAAGCTCCCTATAGCCTGCTCCCCAGGGTAAGTGACTCACCTTTGGATGTGGGGTGGGTGGGTGTATTTTAATGTGTATTTAATACCTTTACCCATATTAATGTACTACCACAGTTCCTAAAAAGGCCTGGCACCTGGCAGGCCTGGCTTGGGGTTTTTAAGCTCCCATTGGGCTGCTATGCAGAGGGGTGGGGTGAAAGCTGTGCTGGGGGAGGGAGGAAGTGCTCCCATTGGGCTGCTGGGCAGAGAGGCAGGGCAAGCTCTGTGCTGGGGTGGATGCATGGGTGCCCACAGAGAGGGTGAATGCACAAGTGCCCACAGAGAGGGCTCCAAGTGCTACCCCGCATGCATGCATGCCATAGGTTTGCCACCACTGCTAGCCTACAAATCAGTGATGGGATGTAACAGGTTCTCACCAGTTCCCCAGAACCGGTAGTAACTTTTCCCAGTGTCCCGGAGAACCGGTGGCAGCTTTTGGGGGAACCACCTCTGGGGCTTCCCCTTTCAGTGGTTCCCCCACTGCGCATCCACGCCAAGCACTTGGTGTGCATGCACAGCCTCCTTGCTGTCCTCCCAAGCAGGGAGGAGGAAGAGAAGCTGCTAGCCTGAAGCTCCCTATAGCCTGCTCCCCACGGTAAGTGACTCACCTTTCGGTGTGGTGTGTCTGTGTGTGTTTTAATGTGTATTTAATACCTTTACCTATATTGATGTACTACCACAGATCCTAAAAAGGGCTGTTGGCCAGCAGGCCTGGCAGTTGGCAGGCCTGGTGGCTGGCAGGCCTGGCTTGGGGTTTTTAAGAAAAGTCTTGGAGTTACCTCATCAATAAGCTACACCTGTGCTGTTCCAATTGGAGAACCCTTAAGAAGGTACAGCTGTTTTACATTTACATTAAGGCATATTATCCTAGAGAACTGATTAGGCAAAGACTTGGTATCTAACTTCTTTAACTGTTGAAAAGTTGAAAAGTGCCACAATGAAGCCATCTTGTGGTGAGTTCATTCTGTAGTTCCTTCCATCTGACCTAGTGTGAGAAAGATTAGCCAGAATAAGCTTTAAGCTCTGGTTTAAAAGCTCCAGTTGATTTGTGTTTGGCGTGGGTGGGTGGGTGTATGTTAATGTATTTTTATTTAATTTATTTATTTATTTATTTATTTATTTAATTTATATAATTTATTTATGGGCGTGTGTTGTGGGTGGGTGGGTGGGTTTAGGGGTGTGCGTGTGTGCTTATTTTTATTTTATTATTTATTATTTTTATTATATTTTTATTTTTCTTTGGCTCTGTCCACAACATCATGATGTCATGACGTTAGCTCCGCTCACACTGTGATGACATCACGGTGGGGTAGTAAAATTTTTGTCATCCCACCAGTGCACCTAAGTGACCCAAATGCCACCGAGATCAGGATTTTGTTTACCTTACCAGTTCCCCACCCCCAAATTAGACTTGTCCGCTGCTTTCTGAACTGTTCTTGATTCAATTATTCTTTTTCTCATAGTTCTGAGTCAAACTTAATTTTGGGAAACAGGAAAAAGTGTTTTTTTAAAAAAATAAAATCAGGCAAGATCAGGCAAAAAGTACAGCGGTAAAGCACAGTAAAGACTCTTTGAAAAAGGATTAATTAGTAGGAAAGCGTCTTGAAATTTGCAAAGTGGCTAAAGAAAAACCATAAAGATATCACAGTACAACTATATTGCATAATTCTGTGTAATATATATACAGTATATTATTTTTGTATAGAATCAAGTATCTTTTGAACTGCATAAGTTTCCAGACCTTAAAGTATTTAACCAATATTTGTCAGCTAGAGTAATTATTCTGTCCTAAGTCTATTTTTATGTATTATACCACCTTCCTTCTTCAGAGCAAAAAGAGATGATCACTTCTAGAATTGCCATAGTATCCAGTTACCTGGACTTTCCCCTGATTCTGGGCATTCAACCCAGTTTTTATTTCCATTATCTTCTGGTTTGGAGTTCAGCTTTGGAAAGAAAAAAGTTGCCTGCCTCATAAAAAATATGGATTGCAGTACACTCACACACGCAATGGAGGACTGAATGCTAGGTTACAGCTTATCTTCCTACATGTTTTGCTGTGCTTCTGTCCACTATGCATGTGTATAGCATATACAGAGGGACAGGAAGAAGAATCTTCAAGTACTGCCTGGGGCAAAGAGTTGAACAGCACATATGACTGAAGGCTGCCATAACAGTGTTTTCCACTACTATAGCACTCAGAGAATCTTAAGATGTATACACTACAGTTATCTCAGTTTTATTTTTTACTTTACACAAGAATAGGGCCAAACGGTGCAAATGATGAAAGAAACCATTTGAGGCAGGAATAGTTGCTAAATATCTTTTACTGCAAGAAGAATGTGGAGGAGTGATGAGGTTAAATATAAAAACTGCTCCGGAAATGCCAGTTTTTTAAAAAATATTTACAAAAATATCTTTCAAAAAACTGGCATTTCCAGAAGAGTTTTTATATTTAACCTCATCACTCCTCCACATTCTTCTTGCAGTAAAAGATATTTAGCAACTATTCCTGCCTCAAATGGTTATTTTTTACTTTGCTTGTCTGAACTAAAGTATTAAGGTCAGTGATGGGTTGTTACCGGGTCAGACCGGTTCGCCTGAACCGGTAGCACCCATCAGGAGGGGGTCGCTGGGGGTGGTGATAAATCCCCGGGTGACCGGTTTACTTTGGTCGCCTCTCCGGCCCCCCTCCGGAAGTGTATTTCTGGGCAGCCAAAATGGCTGCCCGGAACTGCCCATGCATCAAACCTCCATTTGACACATGCACACTAAAAAAATAGAACTGTGCATGCGTCAAATGAAGGTTTGACACATGCACAGTTCCGGGCAGCCATTTTATTTTGGCTCCACCCACGACATAATGACATCACGGTGGGGTAGTGAAAAAATTGACAGCCCACCACTGATTAAGGTGTTTTAATTCTTATGTCTCTACCAATTTTGGGGGGAACTGTTATTCATAACCATGTGCCTAGACTATTGCTAGCAAAAAAATTCTAAGCATACAACTATAGCATAGACATTGTATTGTAGATTCGCCTTAGGCTTCTGCCAATATTTTGCTGCTCTTTGATAGCTGTCAAAGAAAATGTCTCAGTGTTCTCTGTCTCTTTCTCATGTTTGCAAAAAACCTGACTTGTTCAATCAGAATGGCTGGGTACTGGCTTTATTTGTTTACCTTTAGAATTAGTAGGGTCACCTTGGCTTAAACAGTAGTTTCAAGTCATTCACAAAAAGTGTTGAAAACTCCGCTGTGGATAAGTACATTTGTCTATATTAGAAATTATTTTTATAGTCTGGGGAAACATTACAGCTTCCTTGGGATAATGCTGGGATAAATGCTATAAAATCATAAAAGGTTCACTGCACCTTACAAAATACAGCCATTAAGACTGTGAGCCAAGCTATGCCTTATAGGTAGTGTATTCTTCTTTCAGTGCCACATCTGTTTCCAAATATTGGCTATCTTCATAGTGATCAGCCATGAAGATTGTCCTGAGAGAAATATAATGCAGTGACCTAGCAGTGTATTGTTTAAAAAGGGAAATGCTCAAGTGCAAAAGACATCTCATTGTTACAGTTTTTTGCCTTTCACTCGGTTTTCAAATTACCTTGTCTTCTATTTTGATTGGGTATTGTATCTGGCTGGATATTCTGCTACAGTAATGGAATAGACCATACAGCCAGTGACTCAATACCCAGTATTGAGTGGCGGTAAATAACCTGACTCCCCTAAGGGGCCAATGGCTATGGGCAGATGAGCCCCTTTGAGTGGGGTGATGGCCCCCTCAGTGGAGGAAATGCCATTGGAAAAATGAGTGGAGGAGGAACCATTAAACTATTCTGGTTCCCAACAGTCATGGAGGCAGAAGAGGCCATACCAGATGGATTGGCTGTGAAGGTGCACCTTGTCAATATCCTCAAGGCTGTGGCAGTCCATTGCAGTCCCCATGTCAAATCCTGCATGTCTCATTTCATATGTGCCACAGGAGATGGCTCTGTGAGCATAGTATGTGGGTCACTTTTTGGCAAGCTGTGATCCACCTTAAACAAATTCACAGCAATGGCATATTTCCTGTTTGTCATTCTTCTTTCAAAGTCCAATGGCAATGGGATAATGATAGTGGTGGCAGGCTTCTGGTGGAACTTAAGCCTCTAGTTCACACCTGCACATTGGCAGCAGATGTGTGATGGTCATCTTTCTGAGAATTGTGTGACTACTTAGGAATTCGGTCCTGGATCTGTGTTTGGACAAGCCTATTTAAGAGCACCGCTGCCCACACCACATGGGAAAGGGCCTAGAAAATGTAGGCTAAACATAGGAAGTCACATATTTTTTTCCAGAAGGGAGGCCACATCCTGCGGGTCACCCTTATATGTGGTCAAAAAATGAAGAATTAGCGAATAATAATGACGATTGGCACCTGGAACTTTAGGACACTACTCGATCTTGCCAACAATGACAAACCTGAGAGAAGAACAGCTCTTGTGACCCATGAGCTTGCTAGGCTGAACATTGATGTTGCTGCCTTGAGTGAAACCAGATTGGCTGGCGAGGAAAAATCGAGTCTGGTTCAGGATATACTATCTTTTGGAAGGAGAAAGAGAAAGGAGAGTGTTGCATACATGGTATAGGTTTTGCTGTGAGGACAAAGTTAGTAAATGACTACCAACTCACCCCCACTGCAATTAATGAAAGGCTTATGACTCTCCATATACCTGTCTCTGGAGATACCTCTATCACACTCATCTCCATCTGTGACTGCACTTTAGATGAAGATGAAGATGTTAAAAACCAGTTCTACAATCAGCTGAGCTCTGCCATCACTAAGGTACTAGCTAGGGACAGGCTTCTGCTGCTTGGGGACTTCAATGCCAGAGTTGGAAGGGATTATCAACTCTGGGAAGAGGAGATGGGTAAGCAAGAACTTGGTAACTGCAATTCCAATGGACTACTGCTTCTTGGTCTATGTGCAAAACATCAACTCCACATCACCAACACTCAGTTTTGACTACCCAACCATTTTAAAACCACATGGATGCATCCCTGCTACAAGCACTGGCACATCATTGACTACATCATCACCTGTCAGTGTGATAAGAAAGATGTTCTCATCACCAGGACAGCTAAAAAATGTTGACAGTCTATAAGCTTCTGATCTCTAGACTCAGGATTTCTTTTCGCTGAAGACCATCTAGGAACCCGACTAACCTGCCCAAACGGAAGTTTGATGTTTCTAAACTTTAGGATGAGTCCGCTTCTGTGGACTAAAAAAAAAAAAAAGCCTGCTTCCACTTCCTGGTGCGGCGGCAGCAGGTCACATGAAATGGGACTGTAGGCCAGGTCCAGCCCATGGGCATAGGTTGGGAACCCCTGATCTGTTATCATGTTACCAGGGGCAGCCCTTACATTAGATGACATTGGTGGGGAGCAACATATCAGTGCTGGAAATCATAATTAGGTGTGCCAATGGGTTTGTTTTGTGCTGTTTTAATCTTGCCGCCACACTTAGGATGCACTACTAATCTTTCACTAGTATTGAAGGCATTTCCAATTGTTAGCTTCTGTAAACTGTCAACCTAGCAGTTTGAAAGCAAGAAATTGCAAGTAGATAAAAAGGGACTACTTCAGTGGGAAGGTAAACAGCATTCCGTGCGCTCTGGTGTCTAGTCATGCCTGCCACATGACCATGGAAATGTCTGCAGAAGCAGACAGAGCTGTCACAGCTCCTGCCAACCTACCAGTATGAAAGCAAGAAATTGCAAGTAGATAAATAGGTATCACTTCAGTGGGAAGGTAAACAGCATTCCGTGCTCTCCGGTGTCTAGTCATGCCTGCTACATGTCCACTGAAACATTGCAGATGCAGACAGCGCTAGCTCTTTGGCTACAAACAGAGATGAGCATTGAACCCTAGAATCAGATACGACTGGCTTTTAATCAAGGGAACCCTTTACCTTCTAAATGGAATGGGCTGTCATGTCCTTCATCTCTGGTAGCAAAATGTTCCAGACCCACTTGATTTTAATATCCTTGTTATACCTTTTGGGGCTGACAATTTTAGAGGAAATGAAACTCGGAACAGGATGATGAATTATTATTTTTTTAGCTTCCTTGAGGAAAGAGAAGTTATACGGCTACTGCATTTGGCAACAGCAACGTATAACATAGTTGTAACTTAAGTCAGAGGTGATTCCATCTGTATGACCAAGAAAGAAACCTACTGTATTTCCTCTTCACTGGTTAGTAACATGTCACAACAGAAAAGATGCTCAGAGGGGCTACAGTTGAAGCAGCCATGCTAACAGGGTAAGTCTGGGACACCTGGGGCTTGTCTACACTTGTAGGAAGTCATATATCTGTGCCTATTCTAAATTGAGTTAAAGATTGGCAATTACACAGAGGACAGCCAATTGTGCGGTATTTAGGCTACAAAGCAGTTTATTTCAAACCATCTGACAGTGAGCATTTATTTTATACTCATAGCTGCTTCAATATAGCCTGTATCAAGTGTGTTATTACCTGATCAGTGAGAACTCCAGAGAGAAAATATAAACTGACAAAAGTTTGTATTTTCTTTCTGCAGTTCTCACTGATCAGCTAAGGCCCTTGTCAACAGGAAAGGTGTCCAGGCAATTGGCAAAGACTAGCTCTAGCTGATCAGGAGAGCCCTGCCAAAACAGTGCTGTACCATTTTGAATAAATGTTAATATATAGTTGTGGGAGGCGTGAGCAGTGGAAACACACGCCCAGGGAAATATCACCCTACAAGACAGATGCACAAGTAATAGAAAGGAGTTCTAGGATCCACACGAGCAACTTAGGTACATAAACCAGTGCAAATCAGAATAGTACAGAAAAGAAAAATGCACCACTGCCTGGCAGTGGTATAAAAATAACCTCTGAATGTTGTTTGCCCCACTTTGACATAGGGAGTGTAGTTTCACCTTTGCAGCATTCTGATACTTTCTAAGAGTAATGAAAAGCATTGTCTCTAACTGCCAGCATGCTCTTTATTTTTAAACATTTATGTACTATCTTGTTTGGAATCTAATGAATCCAGAAAAGAGGGAGAACCTTCTTCATACAGGATCCAATTAAGCAAACTCTCCAAAAAGTTGATGGAAGTCTATTAAATACCCAGTATGGTGTAGTGGGTAGACTAGGATTCAGGAGATCTAGGTTCAGATTCTTGTTTTGCCTTGGAAACACTCAGGGGTGGGAGGTAACAGGTTGTTGTTGTTGTTGTTCAGCCGCATAGTCGATTCCGACCCTTTGCGACCCCATGGACCACTGTCCGCCAGGCACTTCTGTCTTCCACCATCCTCCTCAACTCGCTCAGCTCTGTGCCCATTGTCTCTACAATACCATCTAGCCATCTCATTTTGGGCTGCCCCCCTCTTCTTTTGCCCCCACCCTTCCCAGCATCAAGGCTTTCTCAAGCGAATCCTCTCTTCTCATTTGATGTCCAAAGTACTTTAGCTTCATCTTCACTATTTGACCTTCTAAGGAGCAGTCAGGTTTGATTTCTTCTAAGATTGACCTATTTGTTCTCCTCGCTGTCCAGGGGACTCTCAAAACTCTCCTCCAACACTACATCTCAAAGGCATCTATTCTTCTGCACTCAGCTTTCCAACAACCTTAAAAATCTCACTTTTCTTGAAAACCCTGATAGGGTTGCTATAAGTCTAACAAGACATGATGGCACACAACACAAAATATATTAATTTCTACTATGTGTAGAATGCAAATTTACAATAGTCCATTGTTATTAGGGAATACAAAAATGTCACCATAGTTTCTGTTTCATCAGCATTCATTCACAAGAGCTGAATCAATCTACTGAAAACCATTGCTCTTGAGAATCCTGATGAAACAGTTTTTGCATCAGCACGGCAGACATTTCCTCACACTAAACTGGGAGCTGCATAAGAATTACACAACCACGTGGCTGGAGCAGATTACGTAATTCTTTCTGGCATGGAGGGTGACAACAGTCTGAGAAGGACAAGTACAATGGAACCCTACATATCGAATGCTTTGTATAATGAAAAATTCATATAATGAAGCATTCTTGCGCTATACGGGTTTTTCATTAAGTGAGGTATACCCCGCATAACGAAAATAAAATGTTTGTTATACGGGGTTTTTTTCAAGCAAGGTATAGCTCGCTTAATGAAACGCTGTATAACAAACATTTTATTTTTGTTATGCGGGGTATTGCCAATAGCGCTTTGTATAATGAAAAAACTCGCATAACAAAGAGCCCCACAGAACTGAGTTTTTTCCTTATACGGGGTTCTACTGTACTGGAGATTCTACTGTACTGGATTCATGCACTGGAAACTCTATTTCAGTGATGGCGAACCTTTTATAGACCGAGTGCCCAAACTGCAACCCCAAACCCATTTATTTATTTCAAAGTGCCAACATGGCAACAGGGGAGGGAAGAAACACTCCCATTGGGCTGCTGGGCAGAGGGGCAGGGCAAACTCTGTGCTGGGGGAAGGGAGGAAGTGCTCCCATTGGGCTGCTGGGCAGAGGGGTGGAGTGAATTCTGCGCTGGGGGAGAGAGGAAGCATCCCATTGGGATGCTGGGCAGAGCGGTGGGGCAGACTCTATGCTGGGGTGACTGCACAGGTGCCTACAGAGAGGGCGCTGAGTGCCACCTTTGGCACACGTGCCATAGGTTCGCCATCACTGTTCTATTTCATTGACCTGCAGCTCAAAGTGGTTATAAGACTGCATAAGCAAAAAGCACCTGCTGAGAGATGTTGCTGTAACTAAGATAACTATAAGGTGGGGTTGAGGAAACTGAGGCAAGCTATGTTTAAATAAACAATTTATTTAAAATGTAGCATGCCAAATATGATCAACAACTGTCAAAGTATATGAAAATACATTAAAGAAGAGTTCTAAGACTTAGTGAAGGGTTCTAGGAGAGTAAAATAAGAAAATTTCAGCTTTAAAGAGAGGTAGTAATGGATTTTTTGGGAATAGTAGCCGTGTTAGTCTGTATTTCAGGCACATCAGAGAAAAAACAAAACCAAACAAAAACGCAAACTGTGTAGTGCTTTAAAGACTTACTGTTATATTTCAATGTAAGCTTTCATGGATAAAGTAGCAATGAAAGTAATTCTTTGTACTGTATTCCCGGCTACATCTAAGAGTTCAGATTTGGTATATTTTCACCTCTTTTTGAAAAATTTGCAATATAAGGAAAAGCAGCTAGTCAGGCGCTTTCCTCAAAAATATTTTTTAAAAATAAAATTTTATTATAAAGATAAATGGACATTACAGGAAAAAAAAGAACAATAAGACAATAAACAACCAAATAAACAACAAAAATACTATACAATATACAAAAATATCCAGCAGAACAATAGTTATGATTCTTTCATTTTCTTTATGCTGTCATCTCTATAATTTGTCCCTCTTTCCAAAATGACATTTGTTCTTGGCCTGGTGTCTTTCCTTTTCCATGTGTCAATACATAGTCAAGAAACTCTCCCCATATTTCCTTAAAATTTGATTTTTTTAAAATTCCTTCTTTTACTTTTAATTCTAGTGTTAATTTATCATTTATTGCCATATTCAAAATTTCATTGTACCATTCTTCTAATTCAGTTTTACAATCAGATTTCCATTTCCTAGCTATGATTAATGTCAAAGTGGTTACTAAATTACAAATCATATCTTTCTTTTCTCTGTTTATTTTTATATTTCCAAAATCGATCAATAGAACTACTCTAAGACACCGTTGCAAAGGTATTGAAAGGATTTGTCTAATTTCTATGAATACTCATCCCCAAATTTCTTTTATTAAGGTATAATCCCACCATAAATGTAGATAAGTTCCTATTTCTTTCTTACACCTCAACATTCCGTGTCGTAATTTGAGTTATAATATCTTAATTGTATTGGGGGCAAATACCACTACCATATTGTCTTATAGGAATTCTCTTTAATCCTAACTGACATATTTTTCATTTTTTTTTGTTTCAAATGCAATTCCATTCTTTTTCTTTAATTTTTGTCCTTAATTCTTCTTCCCACATTGATCTTAAATTATTTTGTGGTTGCTAACTTTGTAGTATGTTATATATTTTACTAACTAACCCTTTTGGTGTAATTTCCTCCTTCTCCAAACCTTTAACTAAATCATCAAATCTCATTAGTTCTCCTTCGTGTAGTTTGCGAATCCCTACTTTTGGGATCTGTTTCTGTGTGGAGCCATTACCTGATTTTCAAAGTTAATTAGATTAGATGTTAGGACTGCCCACCGTACCACCCACCCTTAGGTGTCATTTCATGCTCTCCTCAGTTCTCTTCTTTCCATTATAGCACCAGGAGTCCGTTAGAGAGCTCTCAAGGTTTTTTCCATCTTGTCAGACAAAATTGCTTTTCCTAGCTACATTTTGGGTGATTTTGTCCATCAGGCAAGGTCGGGTTGTCCTTGCCAAGGGGTTCCAGGCTACATACCCATGACTGTCCATCCTGTTTCCTGATGCGACTGTATATGTGACTGTTGATTCATCTCATCCGATTGTCCACCTGCCACGTAAGTATGAGCTTGCTAATCTCCCAAAAGTGGAGATTCACAAACTACATGAAGGAGAAAGTTAAGTTGTACTTACCAGTAATAACTTTCGTTTTTCGAGTATCTAGTTTGTGAATGCACACTTCTCTCCCCCCCCATCCTCCCCACTTGAGCTGCATGGATAAGATATCTTATTTTATCCTGTGTACAACTTAAGTATTAACTGAGGAGAGAGCATGAAATGGTGCCCAAGGGTGGGCGGTCCTAACACCAAATCTTTAATCCAATTAGCTTTCAAACTCTGGTAGCGGCTCCACGCAGGCACAGATCCCATGGCCTAGCAGGTGGCTGAGAACATTGCCCCCTCGTCTGGGCCCACAACAACGGCCTGAAGGAGAAGATTCCATGGCCTGGCAGGCGGCTGAGAACATCGCCGCCTCCTCTGGGCCCACAACAACGGCCCAAGGGAGAAGATTTCATAGCCTGGCATGCTGCTGAGAACATCTCCCCCTCCTCTGGGCCCACAACAATGGCCTGAGGGAGACGATTCCATGGCCAGACAGGTGGCTGAGGACCTTACCCCCTCCTCTGGGCCCACAACAAAAGCCAGAGGGGAGTTAGTCTGTGTTCTGCTTTGGTTGTTTTGTGAGGTTGTATTTTATGATTTTTACTGTACTGTTGCTGTTTTGACTGTAAGCCGCCCTGAGTCACCTCGGCAAGTGGGTGGCAATATAAATCTGAACAAACAAACCAATAAAAGTGTGAATTCACAAACTACATACTCGAAGAATGAAAGTTATTACTGGTAAGTACAACTTAACTTTCCCTGCATTCTCCATGTTGATTTACCCAATATTTTGTTCATTTTTCCAATTGTAATCTTTTATATCAAGGTAATTTTAGCTTTCTTCCTTTTTGGAACACTTTTTCATCCATTACTCACCTCCTTTCTTTCTAGATCCTTATGGAGTTTTCCCCTTAAGTCTTCTGGGAATTTGTCCAAATTTGTTACATATGATATCGGGGATATTTCTGGACTAATATTTCTGGACTACATTTCTGCAAAAAGGATTTTGGAACTCTTTTAATACTTTGCTTCCTTGAGTCTTAAAAAACCACTCTTCCTAATTCCCCCCTATATCTTGACTCTCTATATTTTTCCTCAAAAATATTTGCTATACTGGTTTGGGGGAAAGATCTTGAGTGTATAATTTTTAATGAAACGTGGAACTATCTTGGTTAAAAATGCTCCAATAAAATAGTCACTGCTAATATCTTTGAGCACAATTTTTGAGCATAGATGGAGGCCACCCAATATCTGTGATTAAAATTATTCCTTTTCCCTTAGCATTGGCCAGGATGTCAGCTGACTGATAGACAGCTGGAGGACCCTGGTTTTCTTTTTCCTGAGGAAAGGCGTCTTATCTAGAAATGTAAAACGTGGATACAGTGGATTGCCAAATCTTATATATATATATATATATATATACAACATCTTAGCAACCTTCCTGAAGATCTGTAAATGATAATTGTTGCAACTTTTGTAATACTTATTATACATAATGCATTTAGCAATAGCTCCTAAGGACTAAACATTCAGTATATCCAAAGAAGCAGCAGCATGTTGTCATTAGGCAGGGCTCTTTCATTGTAACAGACTGTTGCATCTTTAGCCAGACAAGTGTATTTGTTTCTAACCTGTTTCTTGATTGAGGCAATGCCTGCTGAAAAGAGATATAAAATCTGCTGATTAGAATACAGTTGCACCTTGCTTAAAGAGCATAATGCGTCCCACAGGATTGCTCTTTAAGCAAGTTTGCTCTTCCAGCAAAACACCATTGTAAGTGACCGATTGTGACTTCTGGTGTGTGTGTGGGGATTGCGAACCCTGATTTATTTGTTAAGCAAGTTTTTGTTTGGTTTTATTTGTTAAGTGAAGTCACTGACCATTCAGAGAAAATTCTGCTCTTTAAGTGAGTTACTCTTTAAGCAAGGTGCTCTTTATATGAGGTTTGACTGTTCAGACTAATATCACAGGGACCATTTTGCTGAACATGGCATTTTATTATCTCAGTTCAAGAAATCTTGCCATGCACTCCTATGTAGATAATTCAGAATAAGAAATAAGCAGGGCCAGTCCTGCCATTAAGCCCATTTAGGTGGTCAGCTCAGGTAGTGGAGTACAGGGAAGAGTAAGTGCATTGTTCGTCTTTCCTCCTGCCATGACTGGTGCCCTTTGAGTTTTGGCTGTGCCATTCATCACTGGAGAAGGAAGCATCCAGTCCCCTCCTGCTATTGGAGGTAGTAGTAGCAGCATCTCCATGCTTTTCCTTGTATGCCTCTGAAGAAGGATGAGAGAGGCGTACAACTGCCTTATCTAGTTAGAACTGCTCTTTCTGAGAATGGCTAGTTCTGAGGGCCTCCATAGAGAAGAGGAATATGGAGGCACAACAGTGGGTGAAGCTACCTCCAAGAGAGGGTTCTGTGACTGAAACAATGAAATGACTCTATGAATATAGAAGAAATTGGAACTGGTGATTTACAGTGTGAGTTGTACAGTGAAATCACTGTCAATACTCTAACTCGGTGATTCCCAGCATGGGGCACACACCCCATAAGGGGACTTCAATTCCCAGAAGCCTAAGTCAGTACATTGGCTGATCAGTGCTTTGGGGGATTGACTTAAGCTTCTGGGAATTGAATTCCAAAAACCAAAGTTTGGGAAACACTTCTCTGACTGGTGTTCTGTGTGTTTCTGATTCACAGTGCAACATGTTAAATCCTTCAGCCTTGGATGACAAAGGTTTTTCCATACATATTTAAAATGTAGAGTACATAGTAAAGTATATTTTTGAACTCTTAACTCCAATGGTGTCTACAAACTGAGCTTTTAAATACAATGGTGTCTACAAACTGAGCATGACAGAATGGATGGTGGGAGGCTGAGACCATTTTTTGGAGATAACAAGATGTATGCTTGCGAATGTTGAATTGCCCAACATACTTTGGAGGTGATGCAACCATGACTGCAGACTATCATGATTGCAACCAGAGCAGATTACCAACCAAAGGCCCCCAAAAACACAATTTGAAGTAGGGGACGACAGAGTTCCAAGTGTGGAACACATTAGAATATATGGAAACCTGGTTTATGCCTACTACAGTATATGCTGAAACTGAAAGGCCACAAACTGTACCTGTTAAGGTACAATATGTGGCAGTGATGGTGAACCTTGGTACTCCAGCTATTCTTGGACTTCAATTCCCAGAAGCCCAAGTTCCTGTAAATCCACATGAATGGGTTTATTGCATGTACGTGTGGACTCACAGGGACTTGGGCTTCTGGGAACTGAAGTCCAAGAACAGCTGGAGTGCCAAGGTTCACTATGACAGATATATGGTATTAGAGCTAGTGGTTGAAAGTTCTATTCTTCAGTGTGCCTCTCAGGAGAACAGGCAGCCTGTGTAGACATGGGCAAGCTGCACAGTCCCAAAGTGCCCCCAGAAGAAGGGAATGGTAAACCACATCTGGATATTATCTACCTAGAATAACCTGGAAAATATTGCTGTAAATCAGAATTGACTTGACAGCACCCAATTAATCCCATCAGAGAGGGGCTTTGAATGTAATGGGATTGAAGAAAACAGGGTTTAAGCATTTTTCCTTATCTCATCAATTATCTGCTTTGTATTTCAGCATCCATGTGCTACTTCTCTTTTCAAAACAAGCTGTTGATAAATTGGGCAGTCTTAAATCCTATTCTGTGCAGTCTGCAGTTTTTATTCTCAATAGAGGTAATGAAACTATGCTTTAATAGCCACTTTGCAAAGTAGGTCAGCAATTCAGACTTCTATGTAACACTTCTCCCTTTCCTCTTGCTCTGACCAGGGAAGACATCCAGAGCTCCCAAAGAGTGGTTTTGTTGGGAGAGATAGCAACCAGCTTCACCTCTCTTCCCACCATGGATTCTGATGGAGAAACAATAAGAGAAATAAACAAAACGCACACTAGCATAGCGTGTTGCCTCAATAGAGTTAACACGCACAGCATCTTTGTCTAGTTGGAATAGAGAAGATGACAAAGGAATATAGGAATCTTAATCTTTTTTTAATGGATATGGGTGGACACCATGGGAAGCAAGTTGTACTGAATCCCGTGACTAACAGCATTCTCCTCACCTTTCCCTTCTGGGGCTGGGCCAGGAATTATGTTAATTAAAACGGGATCCAACATCCATGGTTGGGCAATAACTTTCTTGGGACCAACTAAAATGTTGCAAAAGGTTGTATGAGAGTGTGGGAAGTGCACAGCCAGATATAATTCTAACTTGCTATCACTTGAAGTGTGATTTTAAATGGCAGCCTGAAAGCCTTGATGGCAAGTAGCACTGGTGAGGAGTGGGAGGTCACACAGTCCCTATTAATGTTGTGGGAACATGTTCAGATCTTTCTCATAGTTCTGATGACTGGGATCCCAAGTTGACCTCAGCTCTCCTTACACCCAGGTATCTATTCTTTATTCGCCAGAAACATACAGCAATATTTATTTATTCAAACTGATATACCGCCCTCCTCGCCGGGGTGACCCAGGGTGGTTTACAACATAAAAACCAAAGCCAATACCCAACTTGGAGTTTGCAGTTATAAAAAATCTTTAAAATTTTAAAAGATACAATAGTAAATCAAAAATTAAAAGCTAAATCTTGAAAATAAAAAGATTAAAAGACTAAGGGAGAGATAGAGCTATATATATTTCCTCATTTAACAACACAAGTAGTAAAAATGTGCCCCTGTGTTGTCAAGGTACAACGTCTATCAGTCAGCATGATTTGCTTTGCTGGCTAGGGCTGGCAGCTGTTGTGATCCAAACCCTTAGTACAAGAGTAGGCAACATATGGCCTTTGGGCTGAATCTGGCCTACAGCGTCAAATAATCCACCACCGCCCTCACTCCAGCTGTTGCCGCTGCTGCCGGAATTGGCCACAGACTTATTTACAGCTGTCAAAACCTGTTTTAAACGGCCATAAATGAGTCCATGGCTGTCACAAATGCATTTACAACAGCTGTAAATGGTGGCGAGGACCACTAGTCCCGCCCCCTCAACTGAGGGAACGTGACCCCGGTCTCTGACTCAAAAAGATTGGCAACCCCTGCTTTAGTAGACCTGTTTGTCCCTCACCCCATTTTATAGTTTGTGCCACTGCATTCCACAAGAGACAGGTAAAATGTCAGCACTCTAGTTTTGGGAGTCTGTGTTGTGGACTACCCTTATTACATACTGTATCAGTATGTCAGTCACACCCATAAGCCATTTGAAGAATAGGACTTAAAGTTTGCTGTGTTCAGATCTCATAAATGAATGTCATAAAAAGCACCTTCTAATCCTCTTCTGGAATTCAGAAAGGCCCTGAAACACCTCACTGCAGGAGGCAGAGCATGTCAAGCTTCAGTAGCCATGCAAATAAATTCTTAAATAATGTAAAGTGCTCATCTCTTCTGTTTAATGTGGTAGGACTCATTTTTGTTGGTGCTGCAAAACTAGTCTTGCTTCTTTTAATTGTTTCATATCCTCCACCTTTACTTATTTGTAACAGCTGTTTAAAAGGAATACAGTACTGTACAATCTAATTTCTCATAATGCATTATATGAACAGAGCCTCTGACTGTAGCTTTTTTGTTTTTTAGAAGGTCAGGCTTCATATGTTGTTACCAGTAATATGCATGTGTTTAAGATACTGTGAACAGGGAAATTCTATGCATTGCTGTTAGAGTTACAAAACACGAACAAGTATAAGAATTGTGCTATTTAAATGTTTGTATATGTATGCATATTTATTTATTTATTTATTTTACAAACTTATATGCCGCCTTCCTCAAAGAGACTCAGGGTGGCTAACAAAAGCTTAAAAAGATACATCAAAGCACAATATAAAATCCAATTTCAAAATTATTAAAATATTAAAGCTAAACAAGTTAAAAGATTTAAAAATTCATATAATGAGAGAGGGGGGTGTCAAATGAGCCAAAAAGTCGATGCAACTGTCTGACCCAGACCCCATATCTCTCCCACCAGCCAGGTCTTAACCCCCTTCCTAAAGGGCATCAACTCCGACTGGAGACGTAACTCAGTTGGCAGGAGGTTCCATAGGGCCGAGGCGGACACAGGGAAGGCCCTCCTCCTAGTGCTAGAGAGGTGCATATCTCTAGCATGGTACAACCAGAGATCCTCTCCGTATATACTCGACTATAAGTTGTCCCGAATATAAGTCGAGGTACCTAAATTGGACCTCTAAAACTAGAAAAATAGATTAACCCAAGTATAAGTCGGGGGTGTAAAATGCAGCAGCAGCTGCTAGTGAATTTCAGTAATTAAAATACATGAAAATACGGTAAAATTAATTAATTTAGACATTTGTGTGGGTATGTTTTTGAGTGTAGTGCTTTTTAAAAATGTATGTTTGAATTTGCACCATCTCATATTGGGACCCTGGGGGTCGCTGACCTGAGTATAAGTCGGGTTCCCTTTTTGGACCATATTTTGGGGGCTAAAAACTACACTTATACTCGAGTATATACAGTAGCTTATAGCAAGGATTTTCAACCTGCAGCCTGTGGGCCGGATGTAGCTCATGGTGCCATCTCATGTGGCTCCCCACCGCCTCCACCACACCTGGAGTGCCATGTAGTAGAGGAAAGGTAAAATGGCCCTCAGGCCCCCGAAGCTGTCTTAGGGAGCATGACCTGGCCCCTGGCTTTAAAAGGTTGAGAACTCCTGGTTTATAGCCACAAGCTGCCATTCTGAATAGTCCTTTGGTTACTTCATGGGCACTTTGGATGTTCAAACAGTGCACCTGGACAATAACAGTGTGAGAAAGCTGGACAACAAGGGGAGAGTTTAAACAATTTATCCTAATGGGATACAACTAGCGCTAGGCATGCTGGGATTGAGGCTTTTCCAAGGAAAAGCTAAGCTTGGAAGAACCACCCTAACACACATGTGTGTGAACAACTCAATAGTATGAATGCTCACAGGACCACTCGAAGAACTATGGGTACACTACAGGCAGTGGTGGGCATCAGCAGGTTCACACCAGTTCCCCAGAACCAGTAGCAGAAATTCTGGTTGGCCCCGCCCATCCAAGGTTTGAAATAAAGTAGTCCTAATTCAGGTGCAATGCAGGATTTCCCCCTGGCCACGCCCACCATACCGCACCTACAGTGTGGTAGTAAAAATTTTTTTGAGCCCACCACTGTGAACAGGTAGGTAACCTACTCTTCCTCACCTTCTTCAGAGTTGCTAGGGGTTGAATCTGCACTTTTGTTTGCAAAGCATTAATTCTGCTTAGCTATAACATCTTCTTTGAATTGAAGCAAAGCTTGGAAAGCTGTTTTCCCAAGTTCTCATTATAAATCACAGAAAGATTCAAAAGATGAGGAAATCCTTAATCCCCTTGTATGTAGGTAGGAGCTATTAAAAGTAAATAACTTGAAGCTATTTGCTTCTTCCCAGTTCTCCCTTTGAATCGGAGAGTAATTCCTTAATCTGCACCTCTGGCATGTTCACTTTGTGCTTTAACACTCTTCTTTGAGAAGTAACGTTTAGTTTTGCTTAGTATGGCAGGAATGGTGGGAAAAGCTATGTGATCCTTAGCACAAGAGCTCCCTTTGTTTAGATCAATGGCTCCCGTTGTGGGGCCCACGCCCTACAAGGGAACTTCAATTCCCAGAAGCCTAAATCAGTATATTGGCTGATCATAGCTTTGAGGAATTGACTTAGGCTTCTGGGAACTGAAGTCCAACAAACAAAGGTTAGGAAACACTGCTTTAGACAGTAAGCTATCAACAGCTATTATGACCTCAATACTAAAAGAATCCAGGCTTCAAAACCACCCAGATACTAGCCAGTCACTGGACAGTATTAGCTTAGTAGCCTTGCACCTGTAATTTCATTGGGAACATTTGGTTCAATCCCATTAGCAACACCAGCAGTTATCTGAACATGTAGCTCTTTAAAAGATCTTTTTTCAATTAGGGTCACCCCAGTCACAAACACTAACCTGCCCCCCTTTATTGAAACCTGGTAAGTCCTTGGGGAAGCTGGCTGTCATCAGGGTTGTTCTTCCCAGCTGGCTTTGTGCATCATTCTAAGAGGCTCCAAAAACAGTGTGCAAAGGTTGGCTAATTAGGGAACAGCTGGGTAGAGCTGTGGGAAAGGCCTTATCCAGGGTATCAATTTGGGGAGAATACATGTACAGTATATCCTGTATACCTGCTAAGGTAGTTTTGAGAGGGGTACACGTCCAGCCTTTTAATAATAAATTTTGAAGTATACAGTCAAACCTCGCATAAAGAGCGCCTCGCTTAAAGAGTAACTCGCTTAAAGAGCAGAATTTTCTCTGAATGTTCGCTTTGCTTAACAAATAAAACCAACCAAAAACTCGCTTAACAAATAAATCGGGGTTCGCAATCCCCCCCACAATTGGTCACTTTCAATGGTGTTTCGCTTAAAGGGCAAACTCGCTTAAAGAGCAATCCTGTGGAACGCATTATGCTCTTTAAGTGAGGTACAACTGTATCTACTTATAACCCAAGAGAGTCAAAATGAACAGGTAGCTGTGTTGCTCTGGATTGACAACCCTTGGGACTTTTAAAATCTCATAGCTCTTAATCATCCCATACATTCGAAAATACTTTGCCTAGTAATAGGAGGACTCACAGCACTATACCACTGCTCAGAAAATCTGCCCTGCTTGCTGTTATCAGCCACTTTAAGGATTGCAGCTAAGCTGAAAGGAACTAGAGAAGGGTAAAGATAAAGGTCACCCTTGCTCAAAAGCTAGTCATATCTGACTCTAGGGTTCAGTGCTCATCTCTTTATAGCCAAAGAGCCAGAGCTGTCTGCATGTGCAGACATTTCTGTGGACATGTGGCAGACATGACTAGACACCGGAGTACACAGAATGCTGTTTACCAGCCACCTAGAGAAGGCTAGGTGGCTGGTAGATGACAATAATCAGTTACAATAATCTTGACCAAGAGCCTCCAATTAACCTTACACTATATATTTTGAAATGTTAAGTATAGTTATATTTTTATATAACAATTTGCACATTTTTACATTGATCTTTGCTAGGAAGATTATACAAAGCATCTTGCATATAGGCAAAGAAAGCAAGTTAGTATCTGCCCATGCTTATAAAAGGCATATGGAAAAGAGGATGTGGAGGGAAAAGAGAAGAAAATGCAGGCCCTACTTTTCCTATATAACTGATTGTTAATAATAATGACTTGTGTGTTGACAAGTTGATTCTAGTTTATGGTAACCATTTCTAGGGCTTTCTAGCTAGACAACACTCAGAAGTATTTTACCATTCTTTTCTGCAGGTGCCCTGTTACTGTACAGGTAGCACATGGGTACACAGACTGGAGATACAGTGGAAAATTGAATTCCCAACCTCTGGGTCCACAGCCAGATACCTAAGGTGCCAAGCTAAATGATTGCTAGAAGAGTTTGAACCTATATAACAGAAATCAAAGAAATCTAAAGAAGAGTAAAATGGTAATTCCCAAATTTGGGTCTCTGGACATTGTTGGACTTCAACTTCAAGAAGCAACAACCAGCATACTTTGTCAAGGATCCTGGCAATTGTAATTCAGTAACATCTGGGGACCCAGTTTAAGACCAGCTGCAGATTTCTTCACTATTTGTCGATACAATATTGATAACCATCTTATTGCTATGGGTACAGCTATATGTTTTGCATATTTTTCCACTGCAAACCTAATAGGAACTTTAGGGTATGTTTATATTGTAATGAAAGCAGAAACAGGAGATCCAACACACAGATCTTCCACTTGAAATGGAATTTGGTCTTTAGAGTCTGATGGAACTGTTACTTGCTGTGTTATACAGCGGAACCTCGGTTAACATAATTAATACATTCTCCGGGACGTTTCTTACAGTGAAAATCACTTTAATCGAATTTCCCATAGGAATACATTGAATACAGTTTCTCATAGGAATGCATTGAAAACCAAAATACATTAACTGAAATGTGGTTTCCCATAGGAATGCATTGAAAACTAATTAATCCGTTTTAAAAAAAATCTGCAAACCAAGTCACTATTTTATATGGATTTCCTTTTGTTATGCAATTTTTGTGTGAACAGAGAAATCTGTTAACTGAGGTTCCACTGTATATGATTATTTGTCATTCTTAGGGAGTTAGACTTAGCACTGGGACAGTGTCTATGTAGTAACCAAACAGGTATAGATTATAATACCCTTCCTTCTGTGTGCAGCACCAAACCCATTACTGACAAAGGTGTACAAGGCTTGTGTAGAGCATTCACTATCTCCTTATAAAGTGTCCATCAAGATGTTTATAGAAGTACAGTGGATAACACATGGTCTACATACAACTATTTTTGTGGCCTCTGCCATCACTACTACCCATCCACAATACACACATCCAGCTACCGTGATCAAGTAGGGCAAACTATACATTACAAAAAGGCTCTCACTACAGATCTGCCACCAGACATGGGATTTTTCGAGTTGTTGGTCTACAAGTCCTGCAATTCTGCATTCTGGGTATTCCAGAATGACATGCAGAGAAGATGTGGCTTATCTTATTTATTTCATTTTAGGGTTGAAAGAAGAGAGTGCAAAAGCTGGCTTGAGACTCAACATCAAGAAAACCAAGATAATGGCAACAGGCCCTATCAGTCCCTAGAAAACAGATGGGGAAGAAGTAGAAGCAGTGACAGATTTTACTTTCTTAGGGTCAAAGATCACTGCAGATGGTGTATGCAGCCATGAAATAAAAAGCCGACTGATTCTTGGGAGGCAAGCTATGAGACACCTGGGGAACATAGTTAAAAGTAGAGACATCACCTTCCAAACAAAAATTCACATAGTCAAAGCAATGGTATTCCTGGTGGTAATGTATAGTTGTGAGAGCTGGGCCATTAGGAAAACTGAGTGCAGAAGAATAGATGCCTTTGAAATGTGGTGTTGGAGGAGAGTTTTGAGAGTCCCCTGGACAGCGAGAAGAACAAATAGGTCGATCCTAAAAGTAATCAACCCTGATTGCTCCTTAGAAGGTCAAATAGTAAAGATGAAGGTAAAGTACTTGAGACACCAAATGAGAAGAGAGGATTCACTTGAGAAAACCTTGATGCTGGGAAAGGTGGAGGACAAAAGAAGAAGGGGGTGGCCAAAAATGAGATAGCTAGATGGTATTGTAGATGCAATGGGCACAGGGCTGGGTGGGCTGAGGAAGATGGTGGAGGACAGAGGTGCCATGGCGGGCAATGGTCCATAGTGCCGCAGAGGGTCGGACTCGACTGTGCGACTGAACAACAACAACAAAAGGGGGGGGGGAATCCAAAGTTGAAAGCCTAGCTCAAGGATGGCCAATCTTGGTGCCCCAGATGTTTCTGAACTTCAATTCCCAGAAGCCTCGATCAGCATGTGTGCTAATTTGGGCTTCTGGGAATTGAAGTCCAAGAACACCTGGGGCACCAAGGTTGGCCATCCCTGCCCATGCTAGACCTAGCTCCCTGCTCAGAAACAGTAGCCACACTACTATCTGAGATCTTCATTCTGAATGGGAAACTAAGTAGAGCTAGGCAACTGAACATAGTAGCGTAGGCCTTTTGCCTAGATGAGCCACAATTAGATGGCTACAGAGGGTGCGAAAAATGTATGCACATTTTAACAGATGTTATCTATGCAGGGGCGTAGCTACCGCCGTATCTGCCGTATCAATTATACGGGGGCCATGGTGGCCCCCAACGTGCGTAAGCAAAAATTAATAAAAACTTCCCAATTTTTTTTAATTTCACAAATGACAAAAGTCAAAAAAAGCAATTTCTTTTTTTCCCGCATAAAGTGTGCGTTCAAAAGTTGGCAACACCCTACATTGGTTATCGCAGGCTGCGGGATTTCCCCGTTTAAGTCATTTACTTCAACAGGGGAATCCCACAATAATCGATGTACATACGATACGATGATAAACCACGGACGGAGAGCAGTGTTTATTGACGCGTTTTATTTAATTGTGCATTACATTGTAATACAATACAAACAATTGTTCTTCTGGTTTAGTAGTATTAGTAGCGATTTGTAAAAAACAATGAGTGAAAGGAAAAGAGATTATCCCAGCGGAGCTACGAAAAGAAAAAGTAAACAGAAAAGGGAGGAGGTCATAAAAAAAGTGCCCAAAATTTCTTCATTTTTTCAGACACCAGCTCCTGTGAGTGATTTAGATTGCGAAGGTAAGTACTACCCAACCCATTTATCTTATCTACCTGTAACGAAGGGTGAATTTTGTTTTTAGGGTTCCGTACCTCAAAACGAAAAAAACGGAACTCTTACTTACCTATAGGATCAATTTGTTGTCTGTTTGTCTATCAGTCCGTATCGTAAATTGCGTGTTCAGACATACGCGAGCTCGGGTTCTGTTTGTTTTGTATGGTCACGCGCCACGTTCGGATCGCACGCGGGTGTAACGCATGGGCTGCGCGCAGGTGATTTTGTACTAACACGCTCACAACCCGTGTAGAGCCTGCGTACGTCTGAACACTCTCTAACCGTAACCTTACGTATAGAAAGGCAAGGAGAGTGTATATTTAATTTGAATTGTTTGTAAAAATTTTGGAAAAAGTGACAGATAGATAATTATGATAAATAAATATTTCTTTTAATTTTATGCATTTTTTTTCTTTTGTGAGAAATCTTTACCCTTCCAAAGGGCCCCCAAACAAATTTTTATACGGGGCCCCACCAAGGCACGCTACGCTTCTGTATCTATGTCTTGTTTTTCAAAAATGAATTGAATTATGGTAACAATATGTTTTATGATGTTCACTCAAAAGAATTAATACTAGTGTCAACATGTGACAATCAAGATAGTCAAAGAAAGCAATGAGGTGTGGTTGAGTTTCCTCCCATATTTTTCTGATGTAACACCCCTTGACTTCTGACTTTGGGGGACCTTAAATGATGTGGTGTACTGTAGAAAATCAGCTACACTGGCAGTACTTTGGGAAGGAAGTGAAATGGCATACACAGCGATCAGTGATGGGATGCAACAGGTTCACACCAGTTCGCCAGAACCGGTAGTAACGTTTCCCAGTGTCCCGGAGAACCGGTAGCAGTTTTTTTTTTGGGGGGGGACCACCTTCAGGGCTTACCTTTTCACTGGTTCCTCCACTGCACATGCGCGCCAAGCACTTGGTGTGCATGCACGCCTACAGTGCTTGGCGCATATGCAAGGCCTCCTTGCTGTCCTCCCAAGTGGGGATGAGGAAGAGAAGCTGCTAGCCTGAAGCTCTCTATAGCCTGCTCCCCAGGGTAAGTGACTCACCTTTATATGTGGTGTGTCTCTATTTTAATGTGTATTTAATACCTTTACCTATATTGACGTACTACCACAGTTCCTAAAAAGGCCTGGTGGCCGGCAGACCTGACTTGGGGTTTTTAAGCAAAGTCTTGGAGTTACCTCATCAATAAGCTAGACCTGTGCTGTTCCAATTGCTGTTCCAATTGGAGAACCCTTAAGGAGGTACAGCTGTTTTACATTTACATTAAGGGATATTATCCTAGAGAACTGGTACAATGACCATATCCATCTTGCAACATGGTGCTGCCCAGGCACTTATACTAACAGGTAAGTGACGGGTTTGTGTTTGGGGTGGGTGGGTGGATTGAGGTGTGTGTGTGTGCTTATTTTTATTTTATATATTTATTTTCTTTTGCCCCGCCCATGACCTCATGACGCCAGCTCCACCCATACTGTGATGACATCACGGTGGGGTAGTAAAATTTTTGACAACCCACCACTGCAACATCCCTAAGGAATAAATGGTGGAGGTGTGGAACACATTTAATGGCTTAGAGTTGATAGAGTGCCAGAAGAATTATGGACAGAGATGCGGGACATCATAAAGGAGGCAGCAAGGAAAACCATACCAAAAGAAAAGAAAAGCATAAGAAAGCAAATTGGTTCTTAAAATAGGCTCTTAAAATAGCAGAGGAAAGTAGGAATGCAAAAGACAAAGGAGAAAATTCTATCAATTTAATACAGAATTTCAAAGAAAAGCAAGGAGAGATAAGGAAACCTACCTAAATGAAAAGTGCAAAGAAATAGAGGAAAACAACATAGCGGGTAGGATTAGAGATTTTTTGACATGAATTCTATGAACGTTTTACGTTTCGGTTGGGTGGTCTGGCAGCTTTTGCAATGTAAAAAAATCATGTACTTTTGATGAGCTACCACCACAAAACTAAAGCATCCACAAAAATAATGGTTATAGTACATTGACTGAAAGCTCGTCTTGGTGACTTTCAGAAATGTAAAGAGCCATTGGCCAAAAATACAAAGCGATGATGTAATTGCTTCTGAAAGATGTCTTGAAAAAATGCAATCTTCACTGGGAAGGTTTGGTTTCCAGTGGCCTAGCAACCAAACCACACAACCGATTCAGGAGACCCAAAGTGCATTTGAAAGAGGAAAGAATAACCATTGTGTTGACACTATTACATTTAAAATAGGACTTCGAGGGGGGGGGGAACCTATGAAGCATTTTACAAAAAACTACTCAAACGAGGTCACAAAAATGCAAAAATAAAAGGAGAAATTGTGATAGAAACTGAATATGACAACTTCCCAAGGTGTATACAGTTCATATACAACATGTGGAGAAGATTGATGCCGAAGCAGGAATCAACAACAAATATATTAAGGAAAAACGTGACTCATGAAAATGACATTTTCGAGGGGGAGGGTTGGTTGGCAGTGAACCTGCGACCAAACCGATTAAATGATTAAAGTGATCCAAAGTGTGATTGATAGAGGGCATAATAACCTTTCTTGTAACACTTATACAGTTTGGATCAGACTTCAGAAACATTTTCTATGACCTGTTATACTTTTCTGCTAATCTTTAACAGCTATCCAATTACCTATTGCTACAATAATAATAGGGCAGCCAACCATCCCGTATTCTGCGGGACAGTCCTGTAAAAGGAGGGGAAATCCCGCGTTGCCATATTTCACAAAATGGTACCGGAAATCCTCTAAGGCGTCCCGTATGTCCTGCATTCATTGGACGCCTCACCAGCAGGATTTTTTAAAAAAAAATGGAGCCAAAATGGCTCCAATAAAGTGCGCATGCGCAGAAACTCAATCTGTTTTTTGTTTTGTTTTCTGATATATCTATATAATGTAGATATCTATCTAGGTATCTATATATCTATAAGTATAGCAATCTATATCTATCTGTCTATCTCTTTATATTTATATTTATCAATCTATCTAGTAGCAGGGTGTTTTTTTTTGGGGGGGAGGAGATGTTTTGTCAGGTCTAGCTGACTCATTAGACAAAGTAACTGCTTCCTGCCTTCCCCGTTTGTTTATTTTGCTGTAATATGTAATGAAGGAAGGCAGGAGAAGTGACCCTGGAATTCCCCCAAAAGCCACTCTGCCAGGGACTCAAAAAGGAAGGGCTGCTTCTTCTCCTTCCCTGTTCGTTTATTTTGCTGTAAGAGGTGGTGGGGGAAGGTGGAAGGCTGGGAATCGACCCTACCTTTTTGAGCCCCTGGTAGAGTGGCTTTTGGGGGGACCTCCAGGGTTGCTTCCCCACCTTCCCTGTTCGTTTATTTTGCTATAAGAAGTGATTAGGGAAGGCAGGGGAAGTGACCCTGGGGCTCCCCCAAAAAGCTGCTCCACCAGGGACTCAAAAAGGAAGGGTCGCTTCCCCACCTTCCCCGTTCATTTATTTTGCTGTAAGAGGTGGTGAGGGAAAGGGGGAAGAGAAGATCCTACACCTTGTCCAAAGCTGCCACTAACGTGCTGGGTTTAGGAGAAGTCCAGCACGTTAGCGGCAGCTTTGGACAAGGCACTACCAATTCGCCAGGCAAGATCCTCCCACTGCCAACCCTGGAGAAGCCCGCCAGAGAGAAGACCGGGTTGGCAGCGGCAGGATCTTGCGTGGTACATTGGCGGGGGCTTCTCTGAGGGAATGTAAATTGGTGGTAATAACATGCAGTGACATCACATGGGTGCACGCGCATGCACTCACATGATGTCACTGGCACACGTGATGGCTGCCCCCACCCCACCCTTTGGGCACTCGGCCCCAAAAAGGTTCACTACCACTGTCCAAACACATTCAGAAGAAGTTGTAATAGACACATTATAACAGGGGTTGCCAACCTTTTAAAGTTGGGAGCCGGATCACGCTCCATCAGACAGTTGAGGGGGGCAGATTGGTGGTATTTATGACAACCATAAATGAGTCCACAGCTGATTGCGGTAGCAACGATGGCTAGAGCGAGGGTAAGGTCAAATTATTTGGCACCACAGGCCAGATCCAGCCTGCGGTCGTAGGTTGCCTACCCTTATGTTACAACAAGGTCTGCAGTATATCACATACAATCATCTAGGTTAGCATTTTCATTTTTAGCAGAACAGATTCATTATTCATTATTCACAGAGAGAGTACAGGCATATCCCTAAGTATTCATTAAATACATATATAAACATAATGTTAAATGTATACCAATAATTTAAGAATAGATAATGAAATTCTCTTTTGGTCTGGTCTCAGTACAACTAAACTGACATTGTAATAAACAGTAGTTTATTACAATGATGACCCATACATTATCTCTCATTGATTTCTCTTTCTAAATAGCCCCTTAAGAAGACCATAGATTAATTAGGGTGAAACATGTCAGGCAGTGTAATAACCTCCCCACCCCCTTTAAAACATCCTGAGACTTTATCTCTCTTTCATATTTGTAACCCTTTGCAGACCTCACAACAACTCTGGGAAAGGTGACTGAGACTGAAAGAAGGCTTAAAGACAGTTTTCCAACCACCCAATTTGTTGTACTTAAAGGCCCACAATAAAGGATTATAAGTGCTTTTCATTTCTAAGATGAGAGTTCATGATCTGGTTTTTGCTAACTAAAAACCCATATGTCTACCAGGGTATTTTGCTGAAATCCTGTTACCTAACTCAATTTTCACAGTAGTGATAATATCACGCTGATTAAAAGATTCCTTTGGGAAGTCCAGGGTGCACATCAGTAAGTTGCATTGTGTATGAGTCCGCATATCCTGAAATAGCAATTTGTCATTAACAGTGATGTTATAATGCGCATTTGTATTTCAGCCAGTTGATCATAACTAGGTACGTGCTGGTATATTGGGCAGTCGAGCTTTGTACCACCCGCCCTCACCTCTGGTGCCTTGGGGTGCCAATAGCAATCTATGGGATCCCCACACCTCCTCCCCATAAGCGCCCCCAACACTCCCTGTCCAGCACCTTCCCATGGTGCCCTGCACACCCCTGATCATAACTGGTTTACAATAGGGCTTCCTCAATCCTCCCTCTTGCCATGGTACTTTTATTCTTGTTATTGTTGTGCCGTATCCAATTCTGAATATTGGCAATCCTCATGGTGATCAACCATGAAGATTGTCCTGATAATATAATGCAATGGCCTTCCATTTGCCTTATGCATCATGGCATGACACCCATACCATTGATCCAGTTCCATGAGTCACTTTCTGGTCCTGAGCCCTTTTGGCATGCAAAGTCCTCATCAGCCCCAGGCCAGAATGGATGAAGCTGCTGCCCTCCATCAAGATGGATTCAAGTGGGATTTAATCCACTTGGGGATCATCTTGCTTCCCTGTGGACCTCACCATTAGTCATCAGGGTTGTCAGGTTAGTTAACTGCTGGCTGACAGTCAGCGCTGAGTCGTTGGCAGTATGGTCTACTCTATTACCATAGCAGGATAACCTGGCCAGACTGGGAAAGGTCTTTGGGCATCTTACCTGTTTCCCTGATGTCTTTAATTTGTGATATTATTTTAATCAAAGTATTAACTCTTTGAATATAAATAATAGAGAGAAGGATAGATACTGTGGCATCTTCTTTGGATGTGGCCATGAAGGCTAACATTGACCTTATTTGAATGTCAAAATTTAACTTTGTGCCATTGCCTATAATGTTTAACTGACAAGTTGCTTATGTTTTCCTATGTGTGTCATTGGATCAAGGTAACATACAATACACACTTTCTTAGTGTATGCTGAATCTATACCTTATGTTAGAGCATAACACTCAACTGTATTTATCAATATTGTACAATATTGTATTGTATTTATCCAGCTCGTACTATTGTTACCCGGGGCTAACCTCCTCCATTTCCTAATTTGTAATGACTCATGGGAGGGTAGCTCACTCCCTCACCCGCAGTTTTTTAGGTGGGGGTCCTTCTCTGATGTTAAGGTAGTGTCCAGCCTAGCTGTCTTTTAAGAAGGGTTAGACAAATTCATTGAAACTATGTGTGATTAATGTAGTCAAGATAGCAATGCATAACTACAGCTAAGAGGTAGTACAGAATAAGTAAGGTTACCATGTTATCCAGTGGGCCAGAGTTTACTTGGTGTCCTTTGGATGCCCATCAGCTGAACTGGATTCCAAACTTTCATTAAAAGCATCTATTTCACTTACATAAATGGAAAGGTAAGGCAAAATTTGTGTTTTTATATTGGCTGAGAAAAAGTATGTTTACAGAGAAGTCTGCAACAGTATATAGAAAGCAATCTAATCGTAGAACTGAATGGAGGGGTGTATCAAAACCAATTATTTGAGTCTTATAAATGCTGGTGCTGTGAGTATGCTTAGAGGTGAATGCTAGCAACCCCCCTCCATCATTGTGTTTTTCATTATTTCATCAGTGAGTCTGAAGAGAAGGGTCTGTAGGCAATACAAATCAGCAGATAGCCATTTTTCCACACTTCCCAATACTACATATGAGGATTAGGGATAGCCACTCTTCTTAAAATATAGTCATGCTGGAGGAGGATTCATGAGACCATATAAAGCAGGCTAAAAGGTGCATTACCCCTTATTAAAAATTTTGTATTTAAGTTGCTGCAGACATAGGGTTTTTGATCCAACAAAGTGCATAGCTTACTGGATGCAGCTGGAATGTATAGCATGGAGGAATGATGCAAGTAATCCATAAGATTTAGCTAACTGCTGAAAAATTATTCTTGCAATTTGGTTATGCCTGTGCATGTAACTCATTCATATAACTTAGGGCTTCCAGATATGAAATAATGAACTGTTGTTTTAGATTCATGATAGGCTCTTTGTGTATCACATTGTTTTATAATTATTGTCTGATAGCATCTAGTGCAGCAATTCTTAATGTTTTCAGGCCGCGAGCCTGACCACACCTCCTGGGCAGCTGAGTAGGGTGGTCACATGGTTCCTCCCCCCCAGAAGTGGAAGTAAAATGCATGCCATGTATGCGCAGAACACATTTAGCAGTGTTTTGCACACGCGTGGCACACATTTTACTTCCTCTTCCAGGAGCAGTGAGGGCGGCCGCGGCAGCAGCTGGATGAATTGGTATCGGGGGCAAATCTGGCCCATGGACCGTAGGTTGCGAATGCCTGTTCTAGTGCAAATAACTTGATATTGGATTGCATTTATGAATTCTCAGTTTCAGCCTAAGGGTGGCCTAATTTAAGCCACAAGTTCAATGTTGCTTATTGCCACGATCATCGAGGAAGCAATTGGCATATTATAATTGTTTCTCAAGTCATGCATCCCTGCACTGTGGAACTTTCGTTAACATGGCTGGTTCTCATGCAAGTTGTAATTGATTTCTGCTGTTATCTGATTAATAAGAACTATGCTCCCATGGACTTTGGACTTTGAGTTTTGTACTTTCAATATTTGACCCATACATAGATTCCAGAAGTTAACAAGCCCATACTTACCCCGTTTCATGGCAAAGGAAGGTGAAACATGCATCCCTTTGTATGATGGCACTGATATTTCAACTGGAGTTCTCAGATTTTCTTAATTAAATCAAGGTCACTGTACTGTACTTCTGGTCTACAATTACAAAAGAGCATGTTCAGACTAAGGTTGGCCAGCTATTATTAATAGCAGTAATCTTGCCTTTTGTATCAAGCATTGTTTATAGTACTGCTTCACACCATCAGAATACTTGTTTCAAGATGAAGAGATAAGTTCCTTATGGTTGACCCTGAGATTTTCATGGATGTCTGCTTCTCTGCTATTGTTATTGTTAGTAGTGATTGTGATGTGACTGGCCTGCTACACAGTAGAAAAATACTGCGTCAAAATTGGGTTTTTTTCTAACTTGATTTCAGGTCATGTGATGTTTGAGTTGGTGTATGCACCCCTACATCTTCAACAATCAGCTGTGGTCTGTCTCTACTGGTAGTTCAGATTGCTACTGCCAATCAGCAAAGGCAGACTCCAACTGATCAGCAGAGACTGACCCCAGCTGATCGGTGGCATTTCTACTGCCTCTTCAGATCCACATCACAGATATCCATGCCAATCATAGATTCATTAGAATAATTGAGTTGGAAGTTAGAATATTTATAGATTCATAAATAACTTAGTTTCTCCTTAATGCAGGAATCCAAGTCAACGTGGATCTGACAGATGGATGTCTAATTCTCTCTTGATTTCCCCCACCATGGAGCACCTGTACCTCTTCAGGTAATTGGTTCAATTGTTGTACTGCTCTAACAGTTAAGAAGTTTTTTGAGATAATCAGGCAAAATCTGGGTTTCTGTTATTTTTGCCCATTATTACATGATTCAGATGATTGAGAACAGATCTAGGCCCTCCTCTGTCTGATTGTCTTTCAGGTACCTGAAAAAATGCTGCCATATCTCCCCTCAATCTTTTTTTATTAAGGTTAAACATGCCCAGCCCCTTTAGTCTTTCCTCATAGGGCTTGATGTCCCTGATCATCTTTGTCGCCCTCCTCTGAACCTGTCCTAGTTTGTTGACATCTTTCTAAGTGTGGTGTCCAGTATTGGACACAGTACTCATAATGAAGCCTGACCAGATTCTCTTAGTTGCAGTATCCATGCTTTATGTCTTCATCACACCTTTCCTCTGCATTCAGTTGAAGAACACCTGCAGCAAATCTGTCATTGTGCTGGGCTTTCCTCACTGCTGAAGCAATGTCTGTTTGTGAGTTACAGCAAGTTGTTTGTTAAGAGAAACAGGACAATCATGTCCCCATCTCCTAAATTTATAGGTGCAACTCTGGTTTTTGAAACATGTTCCTACAGCTCACCTTTGGATATGCACACTAACTTCAGGATCTTGCGACAGCAATTTCCAAAAGCATGCTGATGCATCAGGGCGTAAATGTGGTGTATGGAAAGAACGCTGCACAAACATCCTTCCTTAAGCAATGATAAACAAATGAGTTGCATCACTACTGCATCATGTGTGTATCTGAAGATTTTCTTTTCTGAAACAGACTCTCGTACATATTTATTAGTTAGGCAATTATCTTGCACTGTTTTCTCCTGTCCGTTCAACATAGCTAACCCTAACTTTAGAGGGACAGGGATTTCTTGTTCTATAGATGTTGGAGATCAGTTCCCATCAGTCCCAGACACCATGCCCAAAGGTCAGCAATTAGCAATAGTAATTACACATACGTATAAATCACCTCATAATGGTTAGTGCACTCTGTGGGTAGTTCACAAGATACATAACGAAAAAAACTCTGTCCCATGGAGCTCTTCACTATGCGGTTTTTTTCCGTTATGCGGTTCCCCATGGGAGATACCCTGCATAACGGGAGGAAAAGTTTGTTAACCAGGGGGTTCCCATTAACCGGTTATACCCTGGTTACCAAAAACCCCGCATTAAAAAAATCATTATGTGGGGTATTGCCATTGCATAACAAAGGCTTCGTTGTGCGATTTTTTCACTATACGATTCGTTCGTTATGCGAGGTACCACTGTAATTTGTATTTTGCCCCCAACATGTTGGCTACTCCTTTTATGGACCATGGAAGGTTGAGTCAACCTTCATTCCCATCAGGATCAAACTCAGGATGTGAGCAGAGTTTTGGCTGCTGTACAGCAGTTCAACCACTGCTCCAGGAGGGCTGTCTAGTTCAGGGGTTATGGAATTGTAGTTCCACTACAGTAACACTCAAACTAACTTTTGTTAATACTGTACTGCAAAGCAGGTGACAGTGGTAAACTCTTGAACATTCGTTATCATGACATCCTTATGATGAGACCATCCAAAGTGAAACAAAAGAACTCTTGTAGCACACTGGTTAAAATGCTGTACTGCAGCCAAACCTGCTGATGCTGTGAGTTCAGTCTTGACTGGGATCCAGGTTGACTCAGCTTCCATCCTTCCGAGGTTGGTAAAAGAAATACCCAGTATGTTGGGGGCAAAATGCTGATTACCTTGTGAACTGCCCAGAGATTGCACTAAGTGCTTTGGGGTAGAAGGAGCTTTGACAACGTCTTCATTCTCTTTTATACCATTCCCAGATTCTATATATGCTGGTAACAGGATAAAAGAGAGTGCCACAAAATAGAAGAACCCCTGCTCAAAGGGTAATACGTTGGGCTAAGTTATTTACTCTGGCACCCAGCACATGTAGACACTGAAAGAAAAAGCAGACCAACCTGCCCCCAAAATGCCTGAAGAACAGGATATATACCCATATAGACTGCTGGTGACTGCAAGTGTCCCTTAACAGAAGCCTCTATAGCTGTTGCTCAACCAAATAGTGGAAAATATGGTGTATCATATTTGATTATTTAAATGCTGTTGACTTACACACAATGCTGTCTCTTTAGGACTGTGGTGGTGGACCTTGGGACTCCAGGTCTTCCTGGACTTCAGTTCCCAGAAACCCAAGTCTCTGTGACAAATTGGTTTACTGTGCGTATGCACAGAGACTTGGGGTTCTGGGAACCAGTGGTGTAGGGTAGGGGGGCAGGGGGGTGGGCTGCCCCGGGTGGCACTTTTGGGGCTATGGGTGTTCTTGGACTACAATTCCCAGAAGCCCTAGCAGGAGTGGGCACCAGCATCCACCAGGGGGCGGCAAATTTGGCTTACGCCCCGGGCAGCTGAAAACCACAAGATGCTACTGCTGGGATGATGATGATGATGATGATGATGATTATTATTATTATTATTATTGTGTGTGTCAGAAATGACTCTGGGTTGAAAGGATTTTTGCTGGAGAAACTCTGCTCAGGGGATGCCTCAATGAGGCTCCTTTCATTTCCTCAAGATCTTTTCCCCACTGAAGTGGTCCTTATTTATCTACCGTACTTGCAATTTCTTGCTTTCGACCTACTAGGTTGGCAGGAGCTAGGACAGAGATGGGCGCTCAATCTGTCATGAAGTATCTGGGTTTCGAACTGCCGATTTGCCTCCCTTCCAGCTAACAAGGTGAACTTCTTAACCACCCAGCCACCGCAGTGCTGAGCCAGCATAAGGCTGTTTCATGGGCTGTTTTTTTTAAAAGTTGTGTAGGGAGAGGTATGAGGTGGTGGAGGCACTTGTCCTGGTAGGCTGGTTTTATATGTGCTAATCTGAGAGTGCCTCTGAACTGAACAGTTACAGCACTTTGGATACCACTTTATGTGCTTCAAGTGCATCCTACAGAATTCTATTTTTGTGAGCTACTTAAAATTCTGTGCTAGAGAGATCAACTATGCTCATTTGAACTACAGTACTTTGTTGTTGTTCAGTCGCACAGTCGATTCCGACCCTTTGCGACCCAGTACTAGGAGCTCTCAAACAGGGAATTCTAAGAGCCCTACAAATAAATAAAAAAATCATAATTCTGAGCTCTTGTCTCTGTCCCAGCACCTGCCAACCTAGCAGTTTGAAAGCAAGAAATTGCAAGTGGGAAGATAATACCATCCCATGCACTCCTGTGTCTAGTCATGCCTACCACAAGTCAATGGGAACGTCTGCAGATGCAGACAACACTGGCTCTTTGGCTGTAAATGAAAATGAGCACCAACCCCTAGAGTTGGATATGACTGGCTTTAGAGCAAAAGCGGCCTTTACCTTTACCTTTAATATCTGGACAGAGAGGACAATGTTGTTGGACCTTAGAACAATTATATAGTGTAATTCTATGCATGTTGATCCTAAATAGATTCCTGAAGGGTGTATTCTTAAGTAAGCCCAAAATGGGTGCCTACTTCTATATTTATAATTGGAGCTGTGGGGGGAGGTTGTTTTACCATTCTGTTGTTGTTGCTCTTACGTGCTGTCAAGTCATTTCTGGCTGAGGGGAGCCTTACACTTTAGTAGCCTTTTTTTTGTGGTGAGTCCAAAACACAATAGTTTCACTTTACTCTCATGTGTCTCTGAAAATAGTTCAGGCACCATTTGATCCAGCATCCACTTGTTTGGTCATCTGGTGGCCCATAGTATCCGTCAAGATTTTCACCAACCCACATTTTAAAAAATCATTTTTCCCTACTGGTTTTCTTCAGTTTTTAGCTTTTACTTCTATTCATCCATGGTAATTGGGATTAACAGACAATCAGGGGTTCCCAAATTTTTCATGTCGTGGACCGGTCACATGATTCCTCCCACCATAAAATGCATCTGTGGCTGTCATAAACATGTTTACGACAGCTGCGGGTGCATTTACGGCAGCGTTTACGACAGCTGCAGGCACGTTTTACGGCTGTTAACGCTTCTACTTCCAGGAGTAGCAAGGGCAGCTGCAGGCCACCTCGATATAGATGGTCTTGGCTTTGGTCTCCAGTGACACATCGTTCCATGTGAGGATATTTTCTGATTACTGTATTTCAGTGGTGACCAAACTAAGGCCCAGGGGCCGGGTGTGGCCCCCAACACCAATTCATCTGCCCCATGAAGCCCTCGTCATTCCTGGAAGCAAAAGTAAAATGCGCCCATATGGCTCCCTGAACCACATGATCGGCCCACGGCCCAAAAGGTTTGGGCACCCCTGCTGTATTTCATAGCTGCATTTCCATGCCTCCTTCTGATTTCTTGGCAGCAGTCTCCATTTGACTGATGATAAGTGAAACAGAGTAACAAAAATCTTTAGTATTTTCTCTTCTTTTCATTGTCGTATTCAAGTTATATAGTTCATCTGTAGTTATGTGGGGTGTTTTTGTCTTCTTATTTACCCATTTTATCAGCTTTTTTTGTATCAAAGATGTCAGGGATCTCAGCCTACAGATCTGTTGCACAAGCCCCAGTGTGACGAGTGGCAATTGCTCAATAGTACAGGTGTGCTCTGGGTGGTTCTTATTCAGCTGAATAAAGCTTATGTAAGAGAGATTTCTAAATAGATTGTGCCCAGTAATTTAAATGAAATCATATCAAGGGGTACAATTCAGATGGTAGATAGCTGCAACAATACTTTAGTGACTTTAGTACGTTTCAGATTTCATGGAGCATTACATTAATAATATTATATCTCTGGTGAGGATTTTTTCTTAATTCAGTATTTTCTGGTAAGTATGTTTTGATTTCTGGTGAACTCTGTCCTATGAATGTGAGCAATTATGACATTATACCAAAATCCACCAAATCTTTTCATACTCTGCTTTCCAGTCCTATGGGACACCAGTGTGAATGATTAATAATATTTATCTCAACTGCATGTTCCTGCAGAATCCTTGACTATACAAGGAATACAGATGGTCGTCATCTTGAGTATATACTGTTTTCCAGAAATATGTAAAAACAATTGCATGGATGCTTAGAACACTGCATTTATGTATGTGTGGCTAGTAGGTACCTGTATAATTACATTATTTTTGTCCATACGTAAATACACTGTATGTTAATGTTAAGCATATCAAAATAAACAAAACAACAACAACAGTATAGCACCATGAAGACTAACTGTTAAATTTTTGTTTAGAATCAAGAAAAATATTCTCACCAGGGATATAATATTATTAATGTAATGCTCCATGACATCTGAAGCCTACTAAAGTTTTGTTGCAGCTATCTGCTAAATTTTTGTTTGTTTGTTTATTCTCTGATATGCTTGAAACACAAACTAACATGGCTACCATTCCTAAAAATTCAATTGTTAACGTGAATACTCTCCAAAATTAATTGTCCATTAAAAGATGGATGTGCAATCATAGTAGACTCTCTAAAAAAAGTAACTGTACAGTTAATACAGCAGTTTAATTAAGGAGCCATCAGTCAAGAAATATTAATTAAGACACTCATTACATTCCCCCCCCCCCAAAAAAAAAAACAAGGAAAAGCAATAAGGTTCAATGACCTTTTAGGTGTGTTTGAATAATTGCTCTAGTATTGGCTGAAGAAAAGGCAAAAATCAAAGAACCAAAATTATTTATTTTACTGGATCATAATCTGGTGAATGGAAGCATCAATGAGCTTCAATTCTGATTTAAGCATGGAGTATGAATTCATCCTAGAAGGTAAAGTCTGTCACTGCTTCCATTTCTTCCCCTTCTATTTGCCAGGAAGTGATAGGGCCGGTTGCCATTACAGTATTTTGATTTTTTTTATGTTGAGTCTCAGGCAAGTTTTTTGAACTCTCTTCTTTCACCTTAATTAAGAGATTATTTAGGTCTTCTTCACTTTCTGCCACTAGGGTAGGATCATCTGCATATTCAGGTTGTTGATGTTACTCCCAGCAATTTTAATTCCAGTTTGTGGTTCATCCAGCCCTGCATTGTGCATAAGTTAAATAAACAGGGTGACAATATGCAACATTATCATACTTCTTTTCCTAATCTAAAACACTCACTTATTCTGTATCCTGTCTTAACTGTTGCTTCTTATCTCATGTATAGATTTCTCATAAAACAGATGAGGTTGTCTGGTATTCCCATCTCTTTAATTACTTGCCACAGTTAGCCATGAAATAAAAAGATGATTCATTCTTGGGAGGCAAACTAAGAGAAACTTGGGGAACATAATAAAAAGTAGAGACATCACCCTGCCACAAAAGTCTGCATAGTCAAAGCAATGGTACTCTCAGTAGTAATGTATGATTGTGAGAGCTGGACCATAAGGAAGTCTGAGCGCAGAAAACTTGATGCCTTTGAAATGTGCTGGGGGAGAATTCTGAGAGTACCCTGGACAGCAAAGAGATCAGATAAGTCAATCCTGAAGGAAATCAACCCTGACTCCTCCTTGGAAGGACAAATATTGAAGATGAAGCTAAAGCACTTTGGACACCAAATGAGAAGAGAGGACTCACTCGAGAAGGCCTTGATGCTGGGGAAGATTGACAAAAGGAGATGAGGGTGGCAGAGGATGAGATGGCTAGATTGCATTGTTAATGCAATGGGTGTAGAGCTGAGTGGGCTGAAGAGGATGGTGGAGGAGAGGGATGCCTGGCGTGCAGTGGCCCATGGGGTCACAAAGGGTCAGACTCGCCAGTGCAACTGAATAACAACAAAATTAATTCATCAGAATTCCCTGATGAATTGACATGTTGTGGCAGACGTACTGCTGTTGTTGAAACCAGATTGAGTATCAGTGTGTAGTGTTATCATTTATTAATTACATTTATATCATGTCTTTCCTCCAATTGGTTACTATGTTTTAGTTGTTACATTCTATCACTACTTTCTTCCAGGGAACTCCAGATAGCATATATGGCTGCACTTCTCAATATTTTCTCATTATAGTCCTATTGTAACCCCAATTTTGAAATTAACATTATTATTATTATATATACTTTTATTTTCAATTAGATATGCTTCTCTCATTATTATTTTTTTTGCTATCCACACTATACCATGATTACTTGCAGGTAAGATAACTGCAAGGGTTGATTTTTAATAAATTTATAAAGATCTCAAACTGCTGTTTATTTCATTGCAGTTATACCTAGGATGTTTGAATGTACTTTAAACTGTTCAATTCAAAATAGAAGTTCTTGATTTCCTCTCAGACCACATGGGCAAACATTAAGCCCTATTCATCAGTACAGCCAGACTGTTGTGGGATCCTGTTTACTTTGATGCTTAAGCGCTATTGTCTTAGGAGTCAGTGATAGAATAGCAATTAACATACAGTCAAACCTCGCTTAACGAGTAACTCACTTAGCGAAAAACTCGCATAACGAGCGGGTTTTTCAAAATGCGATCCAACTTGCATAACGAAGATTTTCGCTATGCGAGTCGGACTTTCCCTATGGAAAAACTTGCATAACGAGCATTTCTATGGGGAAAACTTGCATAAAGAAAATAAAGGGTAGTGAAGGTTCTTTTTAATATTTCCCTTGCACTGTAATATTTTGATAAGCATTGGTTCTTCCATACATGATTATTAACATGTTCTGTTTGTATTTCTAAAGCAGTCTTGTTTTTGTCTGAAATTAAAATCTCTGTGGTCCTTGGGGGGCTCCACCAGCAGACGAACTTTTTAATTTTAAAACGCATCTCCATATTAAAAAGAGATAGCGATTTTTAGGTAACACTATGAAATAGAGGCAGGGTGAAAAAAAAAGGAAAGCAGTCCAGAGTCACTCAGTGAATTTCTTGACCCCATAGGGCAGTGTTTCCCAAATGCTGGTGTTTGGACTTCAATTCCCAGAAGCTTAAGTCAATTCCCCAAAGCACTGATCAGTCAATATACTGGCTTAGGCTTCTGGGAACTGAAGTCCAAACACCAGCATTTGGGAAACACTGCCATAGGGAGTTGGTGAAGTTGGTGTCCTAGCCTAACTTCAACACCATGGGCTACAGCCTGCAGTACCATTCCATCCATCCCTTGCTCCCCCCGCCACTGCTGCCATTGCTGTTGTCCTTTTCCCCTCCACCTGGCTTGGCATGTCCCTAACTGTGCTCCATAGCAAGGTGGATGTTGTAAGAATGCGTTAGGGACATGCCAAGACAGATGGAGGGAAAAGGGACGCTGGTGCTGGTGGCAGAATTGGAAGCAGAAGTGGCAGACACACGTGGCTGCCTGCGTCTTTTCTGGGTGCTGTTGTGGCTGAGTGCGGGCAAGGATAGGCAGGACACCTCCTTCAACCACGGCAAGCCAGTCAGCAGGGAAGTGGCAGCGGTGGATTGGGGAGGGAGTGTTTGCAGGTTGGACTGGTGGCTTGGGGCGAATGGTGGGGGCTTGGGGTGTTCCTGCCGCTGCTGATGTCGGCAGCGGCAGGATCACTCCCACCTCTGCTGCCACCATGCCAAAGGCGCTGGTTGCAGGGAGACATCAGTCCAGCTCGCAAACTGTCTGAGGGGGTGTGATCCTGGATATGTATTTAACTGCCTTCTGCTACACAGAATGCCATGATGAGAGGTTTAGGAAAAACAATGAGAGATGTCAGCCTTCCTCAATCTGTTACCCTCTATATCTGTCAGGTTCCCTAACCAGTTTGGTCAGCTGAGCTGATTGGGGAGGACTGGACTTGTTGTCCAAACTGGGCATATATAATGGCAAGGAAGAGCAACATGAAGAAACTATTCCCACGGTCTTTCCCAAAAGAATCACATTGCCTCTAAAAGATAAATTAGTGAAGACGTCTCCTTTTTCATATTATCATTATTATTGTTTTTTTTTGGTATATATATATATTACTAAAGTTGATCTGCAGCATGTTCATGCCCTAAGAGTGGTGGGTGTTTTTAAAGTGAGCAGATGTGTTATGAAAGTCCAAATGCCTATTGTGTAAGAAAGGAATCTGTTCATCTGCAGCCATCTTAATGTTAAAGAAGTAAGACCAGAGAAGCAAGGAGCACATCACTCAATACCAGCATTTGTGTTTAGCATCATACAAGAAAGACAAGATATGATGCCTGCGCTGTGCCATTCTCACAACTGGCCTAAGAAAAAATGAAAATATAGTGGCCTGTATTCTGCTGTTCTACTCCTTTGGCATAGGATATGTTTATGCTATATCTAGTCAGAAGTTGTTGAGAACAAATTCTTCTTTTTCTGCCGTATCCGAATCAGAATATTGACAATCATCATGGTAATCAGCCCTGATGACTGCCCTGAGAATATAATGCAATGGCGTTTTACTGCCTTCTGTATCGCAGTGTGACACTCATACCAATGATCCAGTTCCATGAGTCACTTTCTGCTCCTGAAGCCTTTTGGCACGCAAAGTCCTCCTCAGCTCCAGGCCAGTATTGATGAAGCTGCTGCCCTTCATCAAGATGGATTCAAGTGGGATTGAATCCACTTGGAGACCATCACCCTTCCCTGTGGACTTTGGCACCCAAGGCCATTAGTCCTCAGGGTGGTCAGGTTAGTTAATCGCTGGCTGACACTTGGCATTGAGTCGCTGGCAGAATGGTCTACTCTATTACCATAGCAGGATAACCTGCCCAGTCTCACAGAATACAAATGGGGGTGAGAATCAGGTACTGTACACTGAAACTAGGCTTTGTTTCTTTTATCCATTTGGTACTTGACAGTTTATGTGACTGCTGCAGTTTGAATGACAGCTGTTGGACAAAATGAGAGGGGCCACACAGATTCATGTCACATTACCCTATTGCTCCTTTGGAAATAGAAAAGCGACTTCCAGAGGACAGTTGGCACAACAGGAAAGATAGGGAGAAAGGGCATGTAACATTTTGCACAGTAATAGGATTTCTGCTCAAAATTACTTCTCCCTCCAGATGATTCCTGCCCTGAACTGGTCTCTCTGAATGGCCTGTACACAAAGATTTTACTGTGCTGATTTGTTTCATATCCTCTGCAAATGTGGCTTCTTCACGAGCCACTTTAAGGTCAGGTTGCTTACGCTGTTCAGAACACAGTGCCTCTTTCAATGCATACTCAGTCTAGGAGCTTATTTTTAATAATAGAAAGAGAGTGTCAGTTTAATATAATGGGCGGAGTTACAGATCAGGACTCAGGAGATCTGGTTTCAAATCCTTGTTTGACTATGGAAACTCACTAGAGTTAAAACCATTTAATATCACACATATACTGGACACCCTATTAAGGTGGCCATATAGGAGACTGTGGTGGCTCAAGTGGTTAAGATGCTGAACTTGATGACTAGAAGGTTGGAGTCCAATTCCTGAGTACTACATAATGGAGTAGTACTTCCGTCTCTGTCTCAGCTCCTGCCAACCTAGTAGTTCAAAATCAAGAAATTGCAAGTAGATAAATAGGGACCATTTTGGTGGGAAGATAAACAGCGTTCCATGCACTTCGGTGTCTAGGCATACCTGCCACATGTCTGCGGCAATGTCTCCAGATGCAGACAGTGCTGGCTTTTTGGCTATAAACAGAGAGAGCACTGAACCCTAGAGTCAGATATGACTAGCTTTCAAGCAAGGGTGACTTTTACTATAGCAGATGCAACTTGACAGCATATAACATACACATCAGAAGGGAACCTTATATGCACACATTTTCACAAATGTATCTCTTCCTGTTTCCCTCAATTGTTTTTTCATTTCATTATCCCATTCTTGAAGGAAAGTGAGGTTTATTGTTGGTGCTGTTGGTGTAAGTTAAAACTGGGATATAGAAATCCTCACTGATTTACTGCAAGTTTGCTAGAATTCTATGATAAGATCTTCACTGTCAGAAATATATTTTTTCTACTACAGAATGTCCTTTTAGAGTTACTGATTTGGGAATGAGAAAGGTTTTTCAAACTTTGCATGCCTGAGCTCCATGTGTTTTTGCATTCTCCTCTTCAGTTTTATTTTCATTTTACTTTTATAGCTTGGTGGACATAAAATTGTGGCCACAGAACTTTTGGATAGCTCAGTGGCTTAGGTGTCTGGCTAGGAAGCTAGAAGTTTGGAGTTCAATTTCCCACTGTGTCTCCTTGAGAGAGGTTGGATTCAATGATCCATAGGGTTCTGTGCAGTATGATGATGATGATTAAAGGAAAACATATATTCTATTCTATAAATTGCTAACAGGAAACTGCAGGATCTATAGACTCAATAAATGTGTTGCTTCCTGTCACCTCTAGGTAAAAATCAGCTAGATGGCATCAGTCTGAGTTCTTAACCATATAAATATGTCAGTTATTACCACTGTGCAGCCTTACCTTATTATTACCACTGTGCAGCGAGTTTCCATGGCTAAGTCTCCCAGGTCTCCTAAATCCCTATCTGACACTCAATCTACTACTGCATTTCCACATTGGCTCTGTGATCATCTGCTTGCAGATAGTGGGATTTATTTCTTTGTAAAGGGGCATAGGATTGTAGCATCAGTTTTTGACCTGGTAGGTAGCTGGATACCTCTGTCACTCATTCACCTCAGCATCCTGGTTAAAAAAACCCTGTTCTGATGAAGGTACTATTTGCACTGATGTAGTCACATATTTTCAAAGATTCAAGGGATTTATTCAAAATAGGTTTATAGTCGATGTAGCTATCTCAATGTTTGCTGGGCAGTCTTTTCTTGATGAAACTCTCTTTAAATTGCAAGGTTAGCCTTCAAAAACCACACATGCAGCTAGCCACCAAGGTTGTACTTGATGCAACAACTTGTACTGTACTCTGGTGGCAAAGCCTTCAGAAACTCAATATCCATGTTGCAGGGAGGCAGAAGAATAGGACTTTGCAAAGGTTTAAAGAAAGAAACGATGAAAAAAACCTGGAATGGTCAAAATCACCCCATCAAAACACAACAAACCCAGAAAACATCAAAGTTAGTAGAATATGTCGAAATTTTTGAAAAAATAGGGGGGGGGGCTTTTAAGGATGTTTCAGGAACATATATTAAATAATCCAATAAAAACATGAGCATGTTCTTTGGCCATAGAATAGTGATTGACCGATTGATGATGGGGTGAGAGGAGGCAAGGAATCCTGCTAAGAAGACAAACTTAGACAGGAACATTCCATACTGCAACAGTGGTTACAGGTGCAATAAAAGAAGAACAGCAAGTGATAAAAATTGGAGAAGAAAGATACATGTTTTTGCGGTAAGACCTAGCAGTGTAACTGAAAAGCATTGACTGATCATCAGGAGTGCTGACTTGGGATCCTGGAATTGAAGTCCAAGAATACCTGGAGTGCCAAGGTTTGCCATTACAGGCCTAGGTGGTTCTACGCTAAGTGGTAGCACATTATTTTGATGTAAACATGAGACTCACAGAGGAGTCTATTTTAAAGCATGTCTACCAACTAGATCTTGGCATCTATCATGGTCCCCAAAATGATATGCAGTCTAATGTATTAACCTAGAGATGATGGGAAGGTTACATCCCCTAATGTATTTATATTGCAAGTTTCATTTCTCATCTAAAACTACAAAGTTGAAAACTTTGCCATTTCCTGCAACTGCTTTTCTTCATCTAGCTGAACTTATAATACATTTTGTGGTTAGTTTTTCTTACTTTTACCCTTGTTTTCTAATTTTCACTCATTTTTATGTGACATTTGTCTTCTATAATTGGAAGGGCTTTCTCCTTTTTATTTCTCATGCTTTTCTTCTTTAGTGAAACAGTTAATCACACTAAAAACAAAACCAGATGGACATTTCTCTTGCTGTTTGTCCAGAGTTCCTCGCTGATCATTTAGATATTTTCTCTGCCAGTCAGATACTGTACTGCTAATCCCAAGTAAATTGAATCTTTTTGTAGGAATTAACTGGTACGTATTGTTCAGCTCTCACTCTTCTTATCTTTCTTGTTTTGTTTCCTCTTGCCTTTTTTGAAATAAGTATGAAGAACTGAAATAATGATCTATAGGAAGATAGATATTTTTTTAAATGTGTGACTGTTTTTAATGCATGAGTTTTTTGTTGTTAGCTGCCCAGAATGGGAACATCTCCTAGATGGGCACGGTATAGATAGATAGATAGATAGATGGATGGATGGATGGATGGATGGATGGATGGATGGATGGATGGATGGATGGATGGATGGATGGATGGATGGATGGATGGATGGATGGATGGATAGATAGATAGATAGATAGATAGATAGATAGATAGATAGATAGATAGATAGATAGATAGATAGAGTTGGTTAATAATTGTATTTGTGAACAGAAGTTGGGACTGTTGGGGGTTTGGGGTGTATTTTTTTTTTTTTTGCACTTCTGGAACATTGCTACACATGTCTTTAGACTATAGATCAAAATGTATATGGTGTGGAAGTGAATATTTCTGCATCTATCTCACCTTGGTTTGTTCTGCCAGTAAAGTAAAAATAGCTTTCCTTTCCACTTAAAAAAGAACCTACAATCCTAACGCTAGATCGGTTGACAGCAACTAAACATGCTTTTGATACACTGCTAAATAGTTTCAGCACTCTATTGTTTAGTCTCTCTTTTAAAAAAAAGAACATTGGATTCATTTCATATCCAGATGAAGCCTGTAATACATGTACAGTAACAGCAGCGACAAAATTGGTAAATCAATGTGTGGGCTCTGCTCTCCTTGCCTTGGGCAGGGCCAGCAACCTTGGGGTCTCCTGCCAATATTTCCATCAGCTCCTGGCTGCTGATGAGATGGCACTTTATTGAACTATGTGATTTGCACAGCAGTTCCCTCACTGCCCTCTGCATCCCAGGAGACTGGGTTTCCTGCACTAGTCCCCAGGACAGTCAGTTCTGTCTTGTCCTAAGTTCTCATCACTGAGGCCAAGAAAGTCTTTGTAATAAATGAGTCCAGTCTAGGGCTGGGCTTGGAGCCTTTCAGGGAGGGCCAGTAGAGAGTTGGTGAGCGTCAGCTGTCCTTCTGCCCTTTAGACAGCTTTCATAATGAATGTACATGTGGTTTTCTCCCTGCCCACCTAACACAATGTTCTAAACTGCTTTTTCTACACTAGTCTACACCCTCTGAGTTGACAGTGTAAAACTCTTATTGTGTAAGGATCCATGAGGTCTTCTTGCCAAGAGTCTTCCAATTTGGAAACAAAAAAATCAGCCATGTGATCCATATTCAAAACAAATGTAGAAGAAGGTGATATAATTTGGAATGTTGGCTATTGATGGTATAAGCTATTTGCATGGCTGGAAATGCAGGTTAGGGTTCAACCACACTGTCTCCCATATCTTGAAGTGGCTCACTTATTAAGCCACTTCAGGATACTTGAAATTAATACTGAGTCTTGGCAGCTTTGACAACTCAATTTTAGCCTGTTTCCTGTATTTGGACTTAACTAGAGTGCACCTACTGGCACACACGAAAAGTAGAAATTCCTGACAAGGACTTTCAAAGGTGTAGGTAGGGTGTACTTTTGGAGTAACCTAGCAATCAAATCTGATAATTGGGGAAAAGAGCAAACCAAACTATCCCACAACATACCAAATGCCTCTCTTATTGAATCCTTAGGGCACTGTTTCCAACCTTTGGTTTTTGGACTTCAATTCCCAGAAACCTAAGTCAATTCCCCAAAGCACTAATCAGCCAATGCACTGGCTTAGGTTTCTGGGAATTGAAGTCTGCGTGTGGGCCCTGGGCCCCATGTTGGAAACCACTGCCTTAGGATCAGTAAACAAAGGACTAAAAGGGAAAGGGATGTTGGGATTGTAGTTTGGCCAGATTTTTCCTTAAAATGGATGGCACTGGCTGTGAAATTCAGACCCTAAGACTGCCTGGATGGCTTGCTGCAGAAGAATCCAAAGTGGAGAGGAAAGCAAGCATGCTATGAAGTGGCCCTGGAGCTTGCCCTAGTGTTAAATGCACTACAGCAGGGATTCTCAACCTGTGACTCGTGGGATGGATTCAGCCCAAGGCATCATTTCATGTGCCCCCCCCCTGCCTCCACCAATCCAGGAAGTTCCATGTGGTGGAGGAAGGGCAAATTGGCCATCCGGCCCCTGAAGCTGTCTGAGGGAGCGTGACTTGGCACTAGAGCTGTCAGCTCCATGCCACTATTAACACATAATAACTACAGTCAGTGTGTGCTGTTCAACTTTTGCCAAAAGCACTGGCTGTACCTAAATATTTGTTCTACCCCACACATTCCAGGGGAACTGTTATGTCAAACTGGTGATTTGATACCAATGATATCTCTGATCTAACATACAGTAACTTGTATTAGTTATGTGTCTTTGATTACTAAATAAAGTTCTTACTCTTTGATCTGGAAATGTTGAAGCGTATTGATTTCCTTCTCCTTGGAAAAGGACTGATCAGTATGATGAATTCTTCTAAGTACAGCCGAGTTTGCTGTGTTTACTGATGAATTCTGAAACTAATTTAAATCTTACGTTAACTCTAGAATTATTGTATATGCTAGCTTTGCAACTCACTTGTTTGATTACCCTTCCTCTTCCCTCTTTAGTTAACTGAGGTTGAAGTCCTGTATCCATTTAGCCTTGAGTAAACACCACTGCAGACCTTGTGAGTTCCACTGTTACTTCTGTCACCTTCCTACACACAGAAAGCAACAAATGTGAACCACGATTGCTCTGCTGATCTTAGAACCATGGAATTTCAGGGTTCTGACTCAGATGAATAATGTTCATGGATAGTGGAGAACCTCTGCTTCATATTGCAGCCATGAGATAAAAAGGCGACTGATTCTGGGGAGGCAAGCTATGAGAAACCTAGGGAACATAGATAAAAGTAGAGGCATCACTTTGCAAACAAACGTGGTTGTGAGAACTGGACCATGAAGAAAGTTGAGCACAGAAGAATAGATCCCTTTGAAATGTGGTGTTGGAGGAGAGTTTTGAGAGTCCCCTGGACAGCGAGGAGAACAAACAGGTTGACCCTAGAAGAAGTCAACCCTGACTACTCCTTAGAAGGTCAAATAGTAAAGATGAAGCTAAAGTACTTTGGACATCAAATGAGAAAGAGGATTCACTTGAGAAAGCCTTGATGCTGGGAAGGGTGGAGGGCAAAAGAAGAAGGGGGTGGCAAAAAATGAGATGGGCACAGAGCTGAGTAGGTTGAGGAGGAGGATGGAGGATAGAGGTGCCTGGCGGGCAATGATCCATAGGGTCGCAAAGGGCTGGAATTGAATGTGTGACTGAACAACAACAACAACAACAAAAGGCTACTTCTTCATTGACTACACTAAAGCCTTTGATTGTGTGAATCACAACAAACTGTGGCAAGTCCTTAAAGAGATGGGAAGATGGCAGTACCATACCACTTCACTTGTCTTCTGAGAAACCTGTATGTAGGTCAAGAAGTGACAGTTAGAACTGGATATGAAACAACTGATTGGTTTAGAACAGGAAAAGAAGTACAACAAGGCTGTATATTGTCACACTGCTTATTTAACTTATATGCAGAGCACATCATGGATAATGCAAGACTGGGTGAATCACAAACCGCTATGAAGATTGGTGGGGGAAATATCAACAAACTGAGATTTTATTTATTTATTTTTATTATTATATTTATACCCCACCCTTTTCCGAGGACTCAGGGTGGCTTACAGTCTAAAAGAGGTAAAACACATTATTTACAATTCAAGATTTAAATCAAGGATTAAAAAACTAAAGTTAAAAAGTAAGTTAAAAACCACAACGGGGAGAGAGAGGTGGGGTTATTCACAGGAGCCAGCTGACTGAACTCAACACCTGGCCCACATCCCACACATGCCCCACCAGCCAGGTCTTCACCCCCTTTCTGAAGGGCAGCAGCTCTGTCTGGAGACGCAATTCACTTGGCAGGAGGTTCCAAAGGGCCGGAGCAGACATAGAGAAGGCCCTCCTTCTCGTGGTAGGGAGATATGCAGATGACACAACCCTAAAGGCAGAAAGATCTAAAGAGCCACTTTAGAGGAGAATGCAAATGTTGGCTTGAAACTCAACAGTAAAAAAACAAACGCAAGATCATGGCATCTGGCCTAATCACTCCCTGGCAAATAGAAGGGGAAGAAATGGAAGCAGTAACAGATATTATGTTTTTGTTATCCAAGATCACTGCAGCCATAAGATTAAAAGATGCTTACTTCTTGGGAGGCAAGCTATGGCAACCCTCGGCAGCATACTGTAATAAAAAGTAGAGACATCACCTTGCCAACAAAAGTCTGCTTAGTCCAAGCAATAGTCTTCCCAGTAGTAATGCATTTTGTTGTTCAGTCGCACAGTCGATTCCGACCCTCTGCGACCCCATGGACCACTGTCCACCAGGCACTCCTGTCCTCCACCATCCCCCTCAACTCGCTCAGCTCTGCGCCCATTGTGTCTACAATACCATCTAGCCATCTCATTTTTGGCCGCCCCCTTCTTCTTTTGCCCTCCAGCCTTCCCAGCATCAAGGCTTTCTCAAGCGAATCCTCTCTTCTCATTTGATGTCCAAGGTACTTTAGCTTCATCTTTACAATTTGACCTTCCAAGGAGCAGTCAGGGTTGATTTCTTCTAAGATTGACCTATTTGTTCTCCTCGCTGTCCAGGGGATTCTCAAAACTCTCCTCCAACACCACATCTCAAAGGCGTCTATTCTTCTGTGCTCAGCTTTCCTAATGGTCCAGCTCTCACAACCATACATTGCCAGCGGGAATACCATTGCTTTGACTAGCCGAATCTTTGTTTGTAATTTGATGTCTCTACTTTTCACTATGCTCCCCAGGTTTCTCATCGCTTGCCTCCCAAGAATCAATCGCCTTTTTATTTCATGGCTGCAATCCCCATCTGCAGTGAGCTTTAATCCTAGGAAAGTAAAATCTGTCACTGCTTCTACTTCTTCCCCATCTATTTTCCAGGGACTGATAAGGCCTGTTGCCATTATCTTGGTTTTCTTGATATTTAGTCTCAAGCCAGCTTTTGCACTTTCTTCTTTCATCCTAATCAGGAGCTTCTTTAGGTCCTCCTCACTTTCTGCCATGAGGCTGGTATCATCTGCACATCTCAAATTGTTGATGTTTCTCCCAGCAATTTTGATCCCAAATTCTGATTCCTCCATCCCTGCATTGCGCATTATGTGCTCTGTGTATAAGTTGAATAAGCAGGGTGACAAAATGCAGCCTTGTCTTACTCCTTTTCCTATTCCAAACCACTCCGTCATTCCATTTTCTGTCCTCTAACTGTGGCTTCTTGATTCATGCAATGCATAGCTCCTTAGAAAGTCAAATAGTAAAGATGATGCTGAAATACTTTGGACATCAAATGAGGAGAGAGGACTCACTTGAGAAAGCCTTGATGCTGGGAAAGGTGGAGGGCAAAAGAAGAAGGGGGCGGCCCAAAATGAGATGGCTAGATGGTATTGTGGGCACAGAGCTGGGAGGGTTGAGGAGGAAGGTAGAGAACTAGGGTGCCTGGCGGGCAAGGGTCCATGGGGGTCGCAATTAAAGGGTCGACTGTGTGACTGAACAACAAACAACAACATGGGAAGGAGCCTCAGGGTGGCAAAGCACAAGGAAATGCAGACCTTAAAAAGTGGAAGAAAGTAAGTCCCCCCCCCCCTCAGGTGTTCTCTGCCCAATCCTTCTTTCGCCTCTTCCTCCCACACCCCCTCCCTTGCGAGCGGAAGAGAGGAAAAAGGGGGGGGGGCGAGAGGAAAGGGAGCTTCTGAGCAGAAAGGGGGGGGAGAGGGAGGAATGAAAGCATCCCAGGGTGACCTCCCAGCGCTCTTTAGATAAGCAGTGACGTCAGCGTCCCTGCCCTTGCCCTGCCCCGTCCTTCTCCCACCTTACCCAAGGCCACGCCCACTGCGCCGCCGCCGCTGCCTCCTCCTCCCCCCCCCTCCGCCCCCAACTCGCTTTGCCTCAGAGCAGGCTTGCCAGAGGGGGGGGGGGGAGGCAGTGAGAGGAGAGGAGGAGGGGGCGTGGTTTGTGCATAGAGGGAGGGTAAAGGGGGGGGGAGAGAGGGTTAGCGCGAGGCTGGTCCGTTTTGGCTGGTCAGTGGAAAGAGGAGGAGGCGGGAGAGCAGCGGCCGTGCTTGGTAGTAGCGGCAGAGAAGGGGGGGGGGAGGCAGCAAGCGCGAGCCGGCGGGAAGGGAAGGGAAGAGTGGTGCGAGTGAGGAGGAGAAGAAGCAGCAGCGGAGGAAGAAGACGTCGAAGGGGAGGGGGGGGGCGCTGACTGACTGAGGGAGAGAGAACGAAGGGAGGCGGCCACTCAGTCAGTCAGTCAGTCAGGCGGGCGTCTGCCTGCCTTGTGTGAGGGGGCTACGTGAGGGCAGCCGGCGAGTGGGAGGGGCCTGCCCGGTTTTCCAGCCTCTGTGAAGAAGACTTCCTCTTCCCCCCCCCAAAAAAAAAACCCCCTCGCATTGCGCCCCCCTCCCCTCTGGTACGCCTCGTCCTTTTGCCGGCGGGGATGGCGATACTGGATCTGGCCCTGGAGGGACTCGCCATCTTCGGACTCACGCTCTTCTTAGTGCTCTGGCTCATGCACTTCATGTCCATCATCTACACGTAAGTCAAGGCCTCGCGGGTGGCATCTCCCCCCCCCCTATTTTCCTCTTTGGTTTGTCTGGCCCTTGCTCTCTCTCTCTCTCTCTCTCTACCCCCCCCCCCCAATGCGTTCCTGAGGGTCTCCTCAGGAAAGCATGGGGGGCTTTATCTCCCATTCTTCCTTTTTCATGCTTTCCTCAGGAAAGCATGGGGGGGGCAGAGAAAGGGAAAGGAAATAAGAGGGGGGGTCTCTCCCATTCTTTTTCATGCGTTCGTGAGGGTCTCCTCAGGAAAGCATGGGGGGCAGAGAAAGGGAAAGGAAATAAGGGGGGTCTCTCCCATTCTTCCTTTTTCATGCGTTCGTGAGGGTCTCCTCAGGAAAGCATGGGGTGCAGAGAAAGAGAAAGGAAATAAGGGGGGTCTCTCCCATTCTTCCTTTTTCATGCGTTCGTGAGGGTCTCCTCAGGAAAGCATGGGGGGCAGAGAAAGGGAAAGGAAATAAGGGGGGTCTCTCCCATTCTTCCTTTTTCATGCGTTCATGAGGGTCTCCTCAGGAAAGCATGGGGGGCAGAGAAAGGGAAAGGAAATAAGAGGGGGGTCTCTTCCATTCTTCCTTTTTCATGCGTTCCTGAGGGTCTCCTCAGGAAAGCATGGGGGGGCAGAGAAAGGGAAAGGAAATAAGGGGGGGTCTCCCATTCTTTCTTTTTCATGCGTTCCTGAGGGTCTCCTCAGGAAAGCATGGGGGGCAGAGAAAGGGAAAGGAAATAAGAGAGGGGGTGTCTCCCATTCTTCCTTTTTCATGTGTTCCTAAGGGTCTCCTCAGGAAAGCATGGGGGGCAGAGAAAGGGAAAGGAAATAAGAGGGGGGGTCTCTCCCATTCTTCCTTTTTCATGCGTTCCTGAGGGTCTCCTCAGGAAAGCATGGGGTGCAGAAAAAAGGGAAAGGAAATAACAGGGGGGGTGTCTCCCATTCTTTTTCATGTTTTCTAAGACGAACACCACCACCCCTCAGTCTCACTCCCTTTCGCCTTTTCAGGCACCTCCATGCTGTCTGTCTCTCTGTCTGTCAGTCAGTCACTCTCCTTAGAGAGCCCACATGAGGTGGGCATAGGTGAGCCACCTGCCTGGCTCTGCCCTAAGAACCGATAAATAGCAATCACACTTCTATGCCACCTCATAGCGCTTAGTGCACTCTTCTGGGTGGTTCACAAGGTAAATTAGCGTATTGCCTCCCCCCAAAATGCTGGCTACTCATTTTACCAACCGCAGAAGGATGGGAGGCTGAGTCAACCTTGATATAGAGCTCACAGCCTTTTGTTTGCAGTACAGAAGTTTAACCACTGCACCACCAGAGCTCTTAAAGAATGAGTGGTCGCCCACAAACACTTAAAGGAGGGAGGAAGGGAGGCTTGTCTTTTTCCCTTCTTAGCTCTAATAGGTTTTCTGTCTCCAACCCACTCTTACTTATTTCATACCTATTAGAGAAATTCAGGTCCTCCAAAGGTGTAAATATATTCTTCAGGCGGCTTCTGCCAGTACACCTCCTACCTGTCACAGCACCTGCTGTAGGGAATTTGTTCCCAGGCTCCTTGTCTCTTGTGATTTGCACAGTTGCTGCTGAGGAAAGAAAACAAGCTCTTGTTCTCCTTGTTTTCTAACATGCATTTGTGGTATTGTTGCTAGGGGTTTATGGTCCTCCCAACTCACCAGTAAGGGATTCTCCCAACTCCATTGCTATTCATTGTGTGTGTATATATGCACAGAGGTCACAAACACACATGTAAATTTACAGCATAAATGATTTTGCTATATGATTACTTAATAGATTGTGTGACAGCATCAGGTTTAATCTTTATTTCTTAACATGCCTTAACAGTACTTAGCGGTAAGACAACTCCTAACCTCAACTCCTAATGTAGGGGATACGTTCTTAAATAATATTTATTTAAATATATTATTACATGTTATAGTGCTCTTCCTCCAAGGAGCTTGGCTGGTGCACACTGCCATTGTTTATATCTTTGCAGTAAATGCTCCAGTTGACAACCTATTAGAAGAAGGCATCAGTTATTAATGTTGATTGTGAACAGATTTGGCATGAATGCTTCTAAGAGACTTGTAAGGGGAGAAGAATATATTGCTTGCCATGTTCAATATATTGCTTGCCATGCCATGGCATGGAACAAACTATTTAAAGAGACTGGTAAAATGTCTCTGGTAAAATTTCTAAACAGGTTGTTTTGTAATGGAAGAGCAAACATGCTTTTTGAAATATTTGTGACAGGTGAAATATTGTTAAAGTTTTCTACTTTCAGATAACAGATAATTAGTTAATTAGTGTTTATGAAGTGAGGAGATACACAAGGAAAAGATTGAATGAGAAAGAGCTCTTTGTAATAAAGCTGATACTCTTTAAAAAAAAAAAGCTCAGGATTTCTTTTGTCTGTAATTGTTTTCTGTTGATAACTTTTTGATTATAACAAAGGGTTTTTTTGGTAATGAATACAATGCTACAAGTTTTCTTTTTGCATGTAATTTTGTTGTGATCCTCAGTACTAAATAATAAGAATAATAACATTTCTGTGTGGGTTTGTGAGACCAAGATAATGGTTGTTCACGTTTTAAGATATTTAGGGTTTTTTTTAAACAGCCGAGCTGTTGTCCTGTTTAGTTTGTAGGTCTTAATAACTTCGTTGTGACACTTACCTCTATTGCAATACAGTACTCTATGTTTCCATAAACCTTCCAGACATGAAGTTGTACAATGTAACTTCTCCCTGCTCTGTTATCAACTACAGAATAAAAGTCCAGTCAAGGATTTCTTTCATGTTGAAAACTGCATTGAAAGGCAATAGGACTTAAGCTGCAAAATCACAACAATGTCCCATTAAATAGATTTGTTAGCCACTAAGATTTTAAAATAATATTTAGAAAGAAATAAACTTTTTTTCACTGCTATGTGTAGTGCAGCAATTTGGATTTCTGCTCCCTAAGCAAGGAGAACAAATAGGTTGATCCTAGAAGAAATCAACCCTGACTGCTCCTTAGAAGGTCATATAGTAAAGATGAAGCTAAAATACTTTGGACATCAAATGAGAAGAGAAGACTCACTTGAGAAAACCTTGATCCTGGGAAAGGTGGAGGGCAAAAGAAGAAGGGGCAGTCAAAGATGAGATGGCTAGATAGTATTGTAGACATAATGGGCACAGAGCTGGGCAGGTTGAGGAGGACGGTGGAGGACAGAAGTGCCTGGAGGACAATGATCCATAGGGTCGCAAAGGGTCGGAATCGACTGCGACTGAACAACAACAAAAGCACCCCTACCTAATAGTACTCTAGTATTGTGCGTTTCAAAAGTATCATTTGAGAAAGCTAGGTCTAGCTGCCACCTCAGGAAACAGATGAAGAATTGTCACACCTATACTCTGCTGATGAGTGTGCTGTCTGTCTCTCTTGTAATACAGCTGCATAACTGAAGTGTCATTCACAATTATGTCTTTAGAACTTCAGCACATAAATGGTTGCTAAGTGAGGGCAAGGGTCTTCAGATCTGTTAGATCAGGGGTGCCCAAACTTTTTCGGCCGCAGGCTGTTCATGTGGTTCAAGGGGCTGGTCACTTTGGCCCATCGGCCGGATCCGGGCTCCAGCGCCAATTCATCCAGGCCATGAAGTCCTTGTCACTTTCAGAGGCGGAAGTAAAATGTCCCCGTACAATTTAGTCTGTGTAAGCATATCTGAGAGTAAATAAAATAGAACAACAAACCCATATGCCAGCTGTGCCCCCATATTTGCTCTGGTAACAGCATTGCTGGACCCAACAACTCCACACACAACATTAAAATACATTTTACTTGTTCATCTGCTAATGTGATTTATGCCATCTCTTGCAAAAAAAATACCCCCCCCCCGGTGCTCTACATAGGCCAAACAGGACAATCTCTGCACCAAAGAGTTAATGGATATATATCAGATGTCAAGACTGGCAATACACAGACACCCATTTCTAACCACTTCAATCTGCCTGGACACTCAGCCATGGACCTGTTCTAGGGCAGAGGAATTACAAAACTAGAATCCAGAGAGATACTGCAGAGATTAAGTACTGTACCAGTACATGCATATGCTGGATACACATTTCACAGGTTTGAATATCAGTCAGGGGTTTCTGGGACATTAACAGATTTGATGTTCCACAATTAACAGGTTGTTATATGCTGCAGTTGTTATTTTTTTAATATTTTGAAATATTTTTATTAGAGTTTAAAAACTCTAATATGCTGCAGTTTTGCCTGGGTCACTGAAACATTTGTCAATAGATGCATCTTCTTTCGAAAGAAATTTGTTTTCCAGCCATTTGCAATAGGGGGTCAGGCTTTATAGCAGGTTTGAATAATAACAGGGGATTTTGAAAGTTGAAAAAAGATACAATGTTACTATTCTGTTAGGCTGGCCAATTACTGTGTGCCTGGGTACCTAATGTGTGTATAAATTAGTGCCATGAGGCCTCACTCTTATGTCTGATGAAGTGGACTTGGTCCACAGAAGCTCACAGTTAAATACAGGAGTTCATCTTTAAGGTGCACCCAACGTTTTTTGCCTTTTGTTGTTGTTCTGTTTTATTTACTCTCAGATATTCTTACAGCTGGTTTCTGTATGACAAAAACAGTATCTAAAATGTAACATGAATACCAATTCATAAAAAGTAATTTGTATCATGGCACTCCACAGTTGAAAAGTAGATTTAGTCCCTTGGAATATAAAGATTCTGTACATAAAGTATAACAAAGAGTAAACAAAACAGCAAAAAAAATAAAAAAAATGTTGTGGCACCTTTAAATGTGAGTTTTCTTGGGCCAAATCCACTTCACATTTAAATACAGCTCACATTTAAATATACAGCAGTTAGTCTGAAGTAGCAGGAGGGTCTTTAAGGTGCCACAACATTTGTGACTTTTTTTTTTGCTGTTTTGTTTACTGTCTGATATGCTTACACAGACTAACACAGTTATAACTTGTACATGAAGTGAGTAGGATTGTTGTCCTCATATAGTACAACTCACAAAATGGGTACATGGGAATAATAGCACCTGGCTCTTATGCTGGCTTTGAATATTTTTTACATATCCAGAGTCCAGTCAGTTCTAAGTAAGTGAGGCAAAACCCCCAAAACATCTGAAGGAGCTTAGTTGCCCATTTCTGCTTTTTTCTGATAGTAACAGGAGAAATTCATGAATTAGAGCAATAAACACCATATTGTAGACTCTACTTATAGTTAGTGCAACTTCTACTGGTAATTTATAAGATTAATTCATTAAAATGTATCCTAATATTATGCATCTTAAAATAACTTCAGTGTAATGCCAATGGAATAAAACAAGCTTGTCTGTCTTCAACTGGTATACATTTTCTGTATTTAGAAAAGAAACCACATTGTTTTTGAAATGAATTAATAGATAATGGTTTCTTTAATATCTGAACTAAGCAAATTTGTGTCAGAGTAAGTGAAAGAAAGGGGACTGTGGCGGCTTAGTGGTTAAAACACTGAACTTGATGACTGAAAGGTCAGCAGATCAACAGTTCAAGACTTGAGTCCTGCATGATAGAGTGAGTTCCTTTCTCTCTCCCAGCTCCTGCCAACCTAGCAGTTTGGAAGCAAGAAATTGCAAGTAAATAAATAGGTACCACTTAAGTGGAAAGGTAACAGCATTCAGTGCACTCCGGTGTCTAGTGATGCCTGCCACATGTCCACAGAACCGTTTGCAGACAGTGCTGGCTCCTTGACTACAAATGGAAATGAGCACCACACCCTAGAGCCAAATGCAACTGGCTTTCCAGCAAGGTGACCTTTACCTTTACCTAAGTAAAAGAAAGCCAAAGATATGTTGGAGATAACTGGTCATACATTCTCAAGAACAGCTCCACTAGGAGATAACTGGCCATACATTCTCAAGAACAGCTCCACTACTTCTTTCCAAAAGCTGATCAATGATGCTAGAGACTATTAACTTACCTGTCATTAGCAGGTTTATGGAATTTAATAAGAAAAACAATTGCCAGAGGCCACAGTCTGAATCACAGTGGTTTTGGTTGGCAGCCATTTGTGTAATCTTTTCCTTTCAGTCTGCTTTTCTGTTCAACATGGCCCTAAGCGCTTCTCTGTAGTAAGGGAAAGTATACCAATTTGTGTATATATTCTCTCTCTCTCTCTCTCTCTCTCTCTGTGTGTGTGTGTGTGTGTGTGTGTAATTTAAAGATTCAGATTTCCAATCATAGAATTATTTGGAAGAAAAGAAACTTCCTTCAGTGGTGAACTTTTGAAGATTATAGTGTCAAGTACTGCTTCCTATTTAAGAAGATTCTTTTTTGAGCTGAACGGGCTAGACGTGTGGTTCCCCTTGCCATAAACACTGCGATAAACTGCATCTGCATCTGGCGTTTACAACAGCCACTGGTGCATTTACAATGTGTTTTGGGCTGTTTTCGGTGCTTCCACCGCTTCCAGTGATAGCAACGGGAATGAGGGCATCAGGCCACATGAAATGGCGCCACGGGCTGGGTTTGGCCTGTGGGCCATAGGTTGTGAACCTCTGGCTTAAAGCATTGGTGAAAAAAATAGGATTCAGTGCATAATTCTTTCACACTTGTTCTTGTTGTCTATGAAGTGTGGTTCCTGAACCTGAATTCAGTAACCCAGACACATTGTAGTACATTACTGTAGTCCAGCATTCTTTTAACATGTTGGTCAATCCAGTTAAGCATAGAAAGGCCACAAGCAGCAATCAGGTCCTAGAGTTTGACTGTAGTACATCATAGTACTCCTGATTACACAGTGCTAAGACTAAGCTGCATTTGATACCTAAAGATCTGTGACTGAAGGTTCAATCAGATTTCAAAAGAATATGTTTCATACCATTAGATAGTTTTTTCTTGCTCCAGCACAATTCTCTCGGAGATACATGTCTGACTTTCAAGTAAAGCCTTCATTTATCTTCCTCTGGCCAGCTGCACAACAAAGCATGCAAAATACAACACATAGAAGTGAAGAACAATACATGAAATGACAGACATTGAAAGAGGACTGCTTGCATATCATGTGATTTTACTGTGTCTGTGTACAGTATATTCCATCACTTTAAAATGGAAGGTCCAATAATAATTGTAATTAAAGTAATACCTCGGATAACGCTAAGACTTGGTTCCACAAGTCTTGGTGTTATCCGATTTTTAGTGTTATCCGATGCATGTTAAAATCCTATGGGATGTATCAGATAACATTAAAGCTCCATAGAGATACATTGTAACCGCATAGGCTTTAGCAGTTGTTATCCGATCCATCCCATAGGACCTTAACGTTATTCAATCCAATTCTCCTCCCCAGATGACTTAACGTTATGCGATTTTAGTGTTATCCGAGGTAAACGTTATCCAAGGTATTACTGTACAGTATAGTATTGAGATTCAGCAGAGGGGGAAATTTTGAATATACCCTTACTAAATAGTGGTACTTAAAGCTTCTTGGCATTTCTGGATCCCCTTTCCTTAATTTGTTGTGTTTTATATACGCTGCTGTCCTTTTAATGTAGCTTTTAGTCCATTATGTTTCTACTTAATAGAATGTGATTCTAGTCTATATTTCTTAGACTTTCTAGTTAAGAGTTTTATGTGCTGCAAGGTTAGATGAATTAGTGTGTGCATTCTCAATCAATATTTTTCCTAAAAAGGATTAGGGTTAGTCTCATATATCTTGTTATACATTTTGTGAAATCTTTTTGAATTTTAATCTCTTCATTTAATCTATATTCTGGAAAAACTAGTATTTTCAGGTACTTCCCAAAATATTAAAATATATCTATCCATTTCTATATTACTGGTTTCCCCCCAGTAATATAATTTAATATGTATTAGTAGTTACAACTGAAATAAATGTATATTTCCTTAGTATTCTAGCTTTCCTATTCTGCTGTATTTGTTTACATAAAATATCACTGAGGTTTTCTTCAGGGAAAAAACCCTACGGAATAATTAAAGAATCTTAAAGGACTCTGCTCAGCTATACTATTTCCCCTGTTCCTTGCTAGAAAAATAATTTTGTTTTAATGTATTTGTGCTTTTCCATTCTTCCACATTTTCCCACTTTTTCCATCATTTCATATTCATATTTCACAGTACATAGGCAGAATTGCATAACAATGGCTATCTTGGAATGTGTTTACCATGAGTGGGGGGAGAAGACTTCATATGTGTGTAGAAAGAGGTGGCCAACATGTAGAGAATATTTTGTAAAAATTTGGAATAAATATTTTGTACATAAAGGCACATTTAGCTACAATTTCCCATTTTTCCTATGTCTTTTGGGACAATCTGTAGATAACATTTGTGTTCACTGGGTAGAAGGCACTATGCATTTTCAATCCTTATACAATAGTAACATATTGTACCATCAAGTCAGTTTTGACTTGCAGCAAGCCTTTTCAGCTGTTTGTAGGAGTACAGAAATGATTTACCACTTCCTTCTTCTGGGGGCACCCTGGATTCTGTGACACACGTTGGTTCTACTTTGGAAACATACAGTAACTGAAGTCCCAAACTCTGGCTGTGCAGTTAGATACCTAATTATCAGCGCAATTTCTCTGTTATTTGGGGTGGAGCTGAGTGAGATAAGCTTGATTAAGACTACCTTATTAGTTTATGGAGATAACAGAATTAGTATATTTCTGGTTTGTAGGTTAGCCAATCTTACAAACTAGATTGATTAGTTGATTGTAAGTTTCACAATAAAAGCAAAGTAAACTTATTTTCTATCCAAGGTAAACTTCAAGATTCATGATTGTATTAACACCATTGTTTTTGTAGTTCTCAATATCAGTCAAGAGAAGGGAAGCTGTGCTTCTGGACAGTTTCTTTGACTGAGTGAGTGAAGAACAAGATTGACCAGCAATGGTTCTTAGTTTTCAAGTCAAGGAGGAAGGTATTCAAAATGGCTAATCATTCTGTTTCTGACTGCTGATTCTTTATTGCTAATTGCCCACTTTGACACCACTTCACAGAGGAGTGCATCGTTTTTAGTAAACAAGAAGCTGAGCAAGGATATTTAATCCTGGCCTAATTATCCCAGGAAGTATGTTTAAAACTACACCTCCAGATTTCATTGCAAATATTTGAGAGGAAAATTCTGTTCAGTATTTGTTTCCTATGGATCAAGTAAGATCTGATAAGTTCAGGTTTTATCTCAGTAGCATTTCTCTGTGTACAAAGGGACATGGAATGCTGCTGATTTTGCTTTTGTGCTCTCCCGCCCATGGAAGGCAAGGCAGAGGCTCAACAGTGTTGTGTTTCCAGAGCATAGAAGACTTGGCATGCTCTGTGTCCTTTGAAGCATAAAATGAGCCAGAAGAATTAATGCCTCAAGTACTATGCCATAACAGTCTGGCAAATCCTCCTCTTTCATATCTGTGCCAGATGTGGCCAAACCGGGGCCCTGTCTTGAGCTAATTAAAAAATGTACAAGTTTCACCATTTTTGGCACTTGCTTGTAATGATGAACCAGTTAGTTTTTGCCCTCTGCAGCCATTAAGGCTGCGGGAAAGTATTTGTGGTGCAGGAGACAACAAAATTAATTGGAGATGCACAAATAGTACAATACCTATACAGTTTAAGATAAAAGTTATATGAGAACTGTATGCAAATGATAAGTGCAAGCATACAGCAGTGAAAATATGCTTGGGTCTTCTGTGTCCTTGTTCTTTCAAATTAGGGTTTTGGCGTCATATCACTGCAGCCATCCAAACATCACTGTAGGAATCAGTGGAGCAGAAGAGCTGTGTTCGCACACAGAAACTGCATTTGACAAAGAGCAAATTAGCAATTTCTACTTCTTAAAATTTATTTTTCCTGAAGTCACCTAGTGGTTCATTAATCTAGCACTATCTTTAAAAGTCTCTTTTTAAAACTTATGTGTAGAGAACTGACACTCCCATAAGCCCCTCTTTGCCTTCAGATCAGACAGTTGATTGCACTGGCGGGAGTGATGACAGCCTGATTGGAGCAGATTTAAGCCACCTCTGCCAGCTGAAGAACAACAACAAAAAATATAGCTTCCCATTATACAAAGAACTTTGCCACATTGACCTTTACATCGTGTAGTCATTAGGTTCTAATTAGAATTCATGTGCGCCTAATCAGTTCCAATGTACAGGATAGATAATCATCATACTCACCACCTGAGTTGACATGTCAGCATTTTAATATGCTGGCAGTTGTGACAGTGCTTTGTGGCCACATCATGCCCACCTTTGGGTTAAAAAAGCAAACTTCACTAATTTTCTGCAATGAATCATTAACTCATTAACTTAAATCACAAAGCAAGCATTTTCAAATGTCAATATTTTTAAAATTAGCAAAACTTCCCTTTGGATATATTTCTGAGTTAAACAAAAATTAGATAATTGTGAAAGCAATGTCTAAACAATTTAATACTTAATGTGTATCTAAAGGGGCTTGTATTTTGAACTTCTGGCAGTTGTTGAGTCTAGATTGCAGGGTCTGAAACTATGCCCACTTCTGACTGTCTTTGTTAAATCAAGGAGGCATGTGAAGTTTAACAACTACTACAGTTTACTGAAGTTTAGACTACTAAATCAATATTCTATCTGTTAGAAAAACAGAAGAGTAAAATTATTCAACCAAGTACAGTACTTTGCTATCTCTTCTGTATACAAAATACTGTATAGCAAACTGCTTGGGTTGCCATTGGTGGCATGCTTGTTACTATACTTGAATATACAGTAAAACCTCGCATAAAGATCACCTTGCTTAGACAGTAACTCACTTAAAGAGCACAATTTTTTCTGAATGGTCACTTCACTTAACAACTAAAACCAACCAAAAACTCGCTTAACAACTAATTCGGGGTTCGCAATCCCCCCGCCAGAAGTCACAATTGGTCACTTCCAATGGTGTTTTGCTTAAAGAGCAAACTTGCTTAAAGAGCAATCCCATGGAACACATTATGCTCTTTAAGCAAGGTACCACTGTATGTCTGTTTGCTTTTTTTCTAAAGCTATAGTTTATGTAATTAAGAAATACTGTACACACATGCGGTTGAAAACAACAGTAATCTGTTTTGGTACTTTGAGCTGTTCTTTATTTGTATTTTAGTGATGGCTGCGCACTAATTGCTTTTACCCTGTTTCCCCGAAAATAGGACCTCCTCCTATACTAAGTCACCCCCTATTTTTCCCTGCCTCGAAAATATAACCACCCCCCCCCCGAAAATAAGGCACTCACCTAAATCTTGCCCTGGCGATCTGCTGTATCAGCAGTAAATGTGTACTGTATTCTTCTTCATCATGGAAAAATTAGACATCCCCTGAAAATAAGACCTTGTGCATATTTTGGAGTTTTTAAAAATACTTTGGACATCAAATGAGAAGAGAGGATTCGCTTGAGAAAGCCTTGATGCTGGGAAGGGTGGAGGGCAAAAGAAGAAGGGGGTGGCCCAAAATGAGATGGCTAGATGGTATTGTAGACACAATGGGCACAGAACTGAGCGAGTTGAGGAGGATGGTGGAGGACAGAAGTGCCTGGCAGACAGTGGTCCATGGGATCGCAAAGGGTCAGAATCAACTGTGCGACTGAACAACAACTTATTTTTGGGGAAACACGGTAGCAGTACAGTGGTACCTCGCTTAAAGAACATAATGTGTTCCATGGGATTGCTCTTTAAGTGAAGTTTCTCTTTAAGTGAAACACCATTGCAAGTGACCAATTGTGACTTCTGTTGGGGCGGATTGTGAAACCCGATTTATTTGTTAAGTGAGTTTTTGGTTGGTTTTATTGGTTAAGCGAGTTAACCAGTCAGAGAAAATTCTGCTCTTTAAGCGAGTTACTCTCTAAGCGAGGTGCTCTTTGTGCGAAGTTTCACTGTATTCATAATGATGTGATATAAATTAATAAATAACTTATTATCTTCCTGAATTTAATCATAGCAGTTGTCTATTTCCTTTTCGGTAAGGAGCCTGCTTGCTTTCTGAATCATTTATATATTTATGTGTTTAGACATTCTTCTTCTAGTTATTTTTTTTGGTTGCAATTAATTAAATTGTACTAGTTAATACCTTGTGTAAGAATCTTTTATATTTGGGTATGGATAGGATTAATTCAGTGAAAACAGTAGCTTGAGGTTTATTTAATGTAAGATTATGAAAACGTAATAACAATGCAGCAAAAGGACCAAACAGCATATGCCAGTGGTCACAAGGCTTGTTGAATCATGTGGCTGCTGCCTTGTTCATACATAAACCAAGAAACGAAACTAATTTTTAACATAAAAAATGTTTGTGCAGTTCAGAGCATCTGAACTCTAGTTGTATTTTTGCCTTTCCTCCCAGGCTCATAACTGAAAGTCATATTTTACCCAGAGCAACTTGTTTGTGGTAAGGAAGTTGGACTGGGAAAAATATTTGGACTATAGATTCTGGGGATGTTAAGAAGTTCCCTATTTGATATAATAATTAGGCCTGATGCAGTATTTAAATGGAGCAGACATGGCAACAACAGACATAGTCGTCTCATTATGTTTAGTTCACCAAAAAGTGTTAAAGAGTGAAAGGTTTATGACAGTTGCCCACAGTGGCTTCATTCTTTAGCATTACCATCATTCAGCATCTCCTAAACTATGTGGTGGACTTCAATTCCCAGAAGCTTAAGTCAGTTCCCCAAAGCACTGATCAGCCAATGTACTAACTGAGGCTTCTGAAAATAGAAGTCCACCAGTTTCCATGGAACATAGTTTGGGAAACACCGACTATTTATTCAGTCAGTCTTGGAGCATACAGTACATGTAATATTGCTAGCCCAGTCACTGTATTCTTTTCTGTTACCTTATATGAAATTTCTTGCGGTTTTGGTCATAATGCAGTTACACCACCAATTTGTGCAGTGTGCAGAGGCAAAATGGTATTAAGATTTTCCAGGATTCTTCCATCTTTAAATTGGTCACTTTCTCCTAGAATGCTGGGTTTTAGCAATAGCAATTACATTTATATACTTCACCATAGGGCTTAGTGCACTCTCTGGACAGTTCACAAGGTAATTAGCATTTTGCCCCCAACCAGTTTGGAGAGATGGAAAGCTGAGTCAACCTTGATCCCAATCAGGATCGAATTCACAGTGTTTTAGCTGCAATACAGCAGTTTAATCACTGCGCCACCAGGACTCTTCTTCTTTTATTACTGTCTTTTAATCTGTGCTGGAAGAAAAGAGTTGTGTAGTTTTCCTACATTGTCCAGTGCCATCGTCACTTCTTGTTGTTAAGGGAATCTATAGTTACTGATCCTGTTTCAGTATTTTTCCTTTTTACTGGGAGAAAGCAATAATAATAATTATTACAGTATTCTACTATTTTAACAAAGGAAAAAATGAAAAGAAATTAATAATTAAAGCCTTTTAATTGTGTGTGTGTGTGTGTTGTTTTCTCTTGAAAAAATAGATTGCTAGATTATGTAGAAATAATACATTGAAAAGGGACTGCGGTGGCTTAGTAGTTAAGATGCTGAGCTTGATGGCTGGAAGGTTGGTAGGTCAGCAGTTCAAGACCTGAGTACTGCACAACAGAGTGAGCTCCTGTCTCTGTCCCAGCTCTTGCCAACCTAGCAGTTCAAAAGCAAGAAATTGCAAGTACATAAATAAGGTACTACAGTGTTCCGTGCACTCCAGTGTCTAGTCATGTCTGCCACGTTTCCACAAAAACGTCTACAGACGCAGACAGCGTTGGCACTTTGGCGATAAACCAAGATGAGCACTGATCCCTAGAGTCAGATATGACTCTTGAGCAAAGGGTGACCTAATACATTGAAAGCTATATGATACTTTAAGTTGTTTGCCACTTCCAGCTAATTGTGAAAAAGCAATGTTTCAGCTGCACTAGAGGCAAAGTAGAAAGTGGAGTTCAGCCAACTATTGAGAGTTCTAGTTGCAGCAGGGGATGTAGAACAGTGGTTAGCCATTTGAAGGCATTTCTGTTCTTTGGGTTTCACAGAAAAACTTTCCCTTGAAAAATATGATAGCTATGATTCTTGTTCCTATAATTACAGAGTGCAAAATATAGTTATGGGACTGACACATCAGAAGTAGAAGAAATACTTATTCTGTACATTAAAGGGAGATAGCTGTTTATAATTGTGTCAGCATTACTTTGCGAACATTTTTCATATAACTCAACATCTACATTTTCTTACTGTTAACAGTTTTTTTCTTTCTTTTAAAGAGCTTTGAAGTCTAACCTGGTTGAAAAAATTAGCACTAGCTTAACCCCTTTCCCTCCAATCTGTAAAAGCCCATGTATTTGTGTCTGGATGAGATCTTGCTGATTGTAAAAACTCTTTATTTCTCTATATTTAACCAGATAGGTTGAAATGAAGGTGTACTTTGGTACTTAGATTGCAGTGAAAATGAGTTGCCATTGAGATGTTGAAGAGCTGGGTTGGCATATGCTTTTGTTGTTGTTGTTCAGTCGCACAGTCGATTCCAACCCTTTGCGACCCCATGGACCACCGTCTGCCAGGCACTCCTGTCCTCCACCATCCCCCTCAACTCGCTCAGCTCTGTGCCCATTGCTTCTACAATACCATCTAGCCATCTCATCTTGGGCCGTCACCTCCTTCTTTTGCCCTCGACCCTTCCAAGCATCAAGGCTTTCTCAAGTGAATCCTCTCTTCTCATTTGATGTCCAAAGTACTTTATTATTTGACCTTCCAAGGAGCAGTCAGGGCTGATTTCTTCTAAGATTGACCTATTTGTTCTCCTCGCTGTCCAGGGGACTCTCAACACTCTCCTCCAACACCACATCTCAAAAGCGTCTATTCTTCTGCGCTCAGCTTTCCTAATGGTCCAACTCTCACAACCATACATTGCCACAGGGAATACCATTGCTTCGACTATGCGAATTTTTGTTTGCAATGCGATGTCTCTACTTTTCACTATGCTCCCCAGGTTTCTCATTGCTTGCCTCCCAAGAATCAGTCGTCTTTTTATTTCATGGCTGCAATCCCCATCTGCAGTGAGCTTTGATCCCAAGAAAGTAAAATCTGTCACTGCTTCTACTTGCTTCTACTTCTTCCCCATCTATTTTCCAGGGATTGATAGGGCCTGTTGCCATTTTCTTGATTTTCTTGATATTGTGTCTCACACCAGCTTTTTCACTTTCTTCTTTCAACCTAATCAGGAGCTTCTTTAGGTCCTCCTCACTTTCTGCCATGAGGGTGGTATCATCTGCATATCTCAAATTGTTGATGTTTCTTCCAGCAATTTTGATCCCAAATTGTGATTCCTCCATCCCTGCATTGCGCATTATGTGTTCTGTGTATAAGTTGAATAAGCAGAGTGACAAAATGCAACCTTGTCTTACTCCTTTTCCTATTCCAAACCACTCCGTCATTCCATTTTCTGTCCTAACTGTTGCCTCTTGATTCATGTACAGATTTCTCATGAGGCCTATAAGGTGTTCAGGTATTCCCATCTCTTTAATTACTTGCCACATTTTGTTGTGGTCAACACAGTCAAAAACCTTAGTGTAATCAATAAAACAGAAGTAGACTTGTTTCTGATATTCCTTTGTTTTTTCCATGATCCATCTTACGTTGGCGATGTGGTCTCTAGTCCCCCTGCCTCTTCTGAAACCCGCTTGCATATGCTAATTGACCTTAAATGATGGATTCAATCTGGATGGAAGAAAAAAGCAAGCTAGGAGGAAATATATTTTTCTTCCTGAATAGCTTTTATAAGGTTAAGGTGCATTCATTCTCAGTCTCTGCTCTCCAGAACATATTTAAATTGTGAACAGGCTGCTCCCTTGCACTTCAGAATAAGTTTGCTCAGGCAGCAGAGGAGAATGATGAGGTATTCTTAAAACAACACTGCTGGATGAAGACTTTGTAGGTTATGAAAAACCCGAGCTGGCTAGAGCAGGCTTAGGATGCCTGCCGCCCCACCCCTGGACTTTGTTGTTTGTTTGGGAACTTTTTAATGTGGTTGTAACTTTACCACTATATTATAGTATTGTATTATGTTCTTGTATATTATTGTGCACTATTTTTGTAGATTGAATTTTGTATATTGTATTATTGTGTATTTACTGTGTACGGGATATTATTTAATTATCATGTGAGCCACCCTGATTCGGGTTTCCTGATTGGATGGCATACAAGTGTGGAAATTAAATTAAATTATCGGAAGGGCTGCATGCATAGGATAAGTAATTCATCTACACTAACATAGTTGATTCTAATTACTTTACAAATTACTGACTTAAACTATAGTGAACTTACAGTAGAGACTTATAGTGAACTTACAGTAGAGACTTGATATATTGGACTTTATAGCAAGGATACGTATGACTTATAACTTCAATATAACCAACACAAACTAGCTCAATTTAGACTGATAATGTTTATACTGTGATAATGTGCATGATAAGATTTTGTTTTGAACTGTGATAACATGCATGATGAGAGGATACTGACGTAGAAACTGGCAAACCAACGTCAGGAATTTTGCCAAGAGAACCCTATGGACCAAAACAAAAGGCAAAACAAATGGGGCAATTTAGTTGAAACAGGATGCTTAGCTCAGCAGATCAACAGAAGGGGAGGAACAGGAAAGGGGGAGGAGAAATACAGTGTTGCAAGGAACAATACTGTATAGGGACATGGAATGTGAGGTCTATGAACCAGGGAAAACTGGAAGTGGTAAAAAAAAGGAAATGAAAAGAATAAGCGTTGACATCTTGGGAATCAGTGAATTAAAATGGACAGGGATGGGTGAATTCAGCTCTGGAAACCGTCATATCTACTACTGTGGACAAGAAAAGCTCAGAAAAAACGGAGTAGCCATAATTGTTAATAATAAGGTTAGAAAAGCAGTAATGGGATATAATCTCAAAAATGATAGAATGATGTCAGTCAGAATACAAGGCAAACCATTCAATATCACTGTAATCCAAATATACGCACCAACCACTAGTGCAGATGAAGCCACAATTGACCAGTTCTATGAGGACCTAGAACACCTCATAGAACAGACACCAAGAAATGATGTACACATCATCATAGGAGACTGGAAAGCCAAAGTAGGAAATCAAAAAGTAAATGGAATAACAGGCAAGTTTGGTCTTGGAACACAAAATGAAGCAGGCCAAAGACTGATAAGAGTTTTGCCAAGATAATGCACTGGTCATACCGAACACTCTATTCCAGCAACACAAAAGGAGACTTTACACATGGACAGTACCAGATGGCCAACATCGAAACCAGATTGATTACATACTCTGAAGCCAAAGATGGAGAACCTCCATACAGTCAGCAAAAACGAGACCGGGAGCAGATTGTGGTTCAGATCACAACCTACTGATCGCAAAATTCAGGCTTAGACTCAAGAAAATAGGGAAAACAATTAGGCCAGACAGATATGACCTAGACAACATTCCTTGGGAATACACAGTGGAGGTGTGGAACAGATTTAATGGCTTGGACCAGATAGACAGAGTGCCAGAAGAATTATGGACAGAGATGCGGGACATCATGCAGGAGGCAGCAAAAAAAACCATACCAAAAGAAAAGAAGCGTAAGAAAGCTAAGTGGTTGTCCGATGAGGCTCTTAAAATAGCAGAGGAAAGAAGGGATGCAAAAGGCAAAGGAGAAAGAAAAAAATTCAATCACTTGAATACAGAATTTCAAAGAAAAGCAAGGAGTGATAAGGAAACCTTCCTGAATGAACAGTGCAAAGAAGTAGATGAAAACAATATCAGGGGTAGGACTAGAGATCTTTTCAAAAAAAATTGGGGAAATCAAAGGGACATTTAAAGCAAAAATGACCATGATAAAGGACAAAGATGGCAAGGAGTTAGCTGATGCAGAAGAGATTAAGAAAAGATGGAAAGAGTACACAGAGGAACTCTACAGAAAGGACCTCAACACCCCTGATAATTTCAATGATGAAGAAATTGAACTTGAGCCAGACATCCTAGAGAGTGAAATCAGAAAGGCCCTGGAAAACACTGCAAATAACAAAGCCAGCGGAGAAGATGGTATCCAGGTAGAACTTTTCAAAGCTCTAGGACATGATGGAATCAAATTATTACATTTTATATGTCAGCAGATTTGGAAAACACAACAATGGCCACAGGATTGGAAAAGATCAGTAATTGTTCCAATCCCCAAAAAGGGAAATGCCAAAGAGCGTTCAAATTATCGAACAATTGCGCTCATCCAACACGCTAGCAAGGTGATGCTCAAGATAATACAGGATAGACTGCAACAGCATGTGGAGAGAGAATTACCAGAAGTACAGGTGGGTTTCAGAAGAGGCAGGGGGACCAGAGACCACATCGCCAACATAAGATGGATCATGGAAAAAACAAAGGAATATCAGAAACAAGTCTACTTCTGTTTCATTGATTACACTAAGGCCTTTGACTGTGTAGACCAGAACAAAATGTGGCAAGTAATTAAAGATATGGGAATACCAGAACACCTTATATGTCTCATGAGAAATCTGTACATGAATCAAGAGGCAACAGTTAGGACAGAAAATGGAGTGACGGAGTGGTTTGGAATAGGAAAAGGAGTAAGACAAGGTTGCATTTTGTCACCATGCTTATTCAACTTATACACAGAGCACATAATGCGCAATGCAGGGATGGAGGAATCACAATTCGGGATAAAAATTGCTGGGAGAAACATCAACAATTTGAGATATGCAGATGATACCACCCTAATGGCAGAAAGTGAGGAAGGCCTAAAGAAGCTCCTGATAAGGTTGAAAGAAGAGAGTGAAAAAGCTGGCTTGAGACTCAATATTAAGAAAACCAAGATCATGGCAACAGGCCCTATCAGTACCTGGAAAATAGATGGGGAAGAAGTAGAGGCAGTGATAGATTTTACTTTCTTGGGATCAAAGCTCACTGCAGATGGGGATTGCAGCCATGAAATAAAAAGATGACTGATTCTTGGGAGGCAAGCGATGAGAAACCTGGGGAACATAGTGAAAAGCAGTGGCGTAGCGTGGGGGGGGCGGGGGGGGCGGATGCCCCGGGCAGCGCCTTTCAGGGGGCGGCAAAATGTCCCCTCCCCACCCTTTTGCTGGCGAGCGCCCCACGTGCGCTTCGCCGCTTGCCACACACCTCCGTCGGCTCGCACCTCCATCCGCTCGCTCGCCCGGCTGGCCGTCGGGGGCTCTCCGCCGCCTGTTGCCCCTGGCAGCGGCTTTCAGGGGGAGGCAAAATGTCCCCTCCCCCCCCTTTTGCTGGCGAGGAGGAGAAAAAGGGGGTTTTTTTAGGCGGACAATTCAAGGAGGCTCCTTGAATTGTCCGCCTAAAAAAAAAACCCTTTTTCTCCTCCTCGCCAGCAAAAGGGGGGGGGAGGGAAGGAGGGGCACGCCCGGTCGCCCGCCCAGCTGGCCGTCGGGGGCTCTCCTGGCGGGCGGCCCGCGTGCGCGCGGACGCTGCTCGCCTCCGCCCGCCCAGCCACCCACCCAACTTGCCGTGAGACGGGGCGCTCGTCGGGGGGGGGGGGTGGCGCCGTGGCGGGGAGCCCCTGGGGGCTGGCTGGGCAGGAGGAGGTGGGCAGCGTGCGCGCGCACGCGGGCCGCCCGCCAGGAGAGCCCCCGACCGACAGCCAGCCCGGCGGGCGGGCCCCTCCTTGAATTGTCCGCCTAAAAAAAAACACTTTTTCTCCTCCTCGCCAGCAAAAGGGTGGGGAGGGGACATTTTGCCGCCCCCTGAAAGCCGCTGCCAGGGGCAACAGGCGGCGGAGAGCCCCCGATGGCCAGCCGGCCGGGCGAGCGGACGGAGGTGCGAGCGGACGGAGGTGTGTGGCGCGCGCGCAGCGCTGCGCGCGCGCCCCGCTAGTCAGCAGGGGGCTGGCTTCTACCTGGGTCGGGGGGAGGGGGGTGGCGGCAGCGGCGAGCTGGGGGGGGGGCGGCGAGTTTGTTCTTCGCCCCAGGCGGCCGAAGACTGCGCGACGCCACTGGTGAAAAGTAGAGACATCAGATTGCAAACAAAAATTCGTATAGTCAAAGCAATGGTATTCCCTGTGGCAATGTATGGTTGTGAGAGCTGGACCATTAGGAAAGCTGAGCGCAGAAGAATAGATGCATTTGAGATGTGGTGCTGGAGGAAGAGTGTTGAGAGTCCCCTGGACAGCGAGGAGACCAAATAGGTCAATCTTAGATGAAATCAACCCTGACTGTTCCTTAGAAGGTCAAATTGTAAAGATGAAGCTAAGGTACTTTGGACATCAAATGAGAAGAGAGGATTCCTTTGAGAAGGCCTTGATGCTGGGAAAGGTGGAGGGCAAAAGAAAAAGGGGGCAGCCAAAAATGAGATGATTAGATGGTATTGTGGATGCAGTGGGAACAGAGCTGGGTGGGCTGAGGAGGATGGTGGAGGACAGAGGTGCCTGGCGGGCGGTGGTCCATGGGGTCGCGGAGGGTCAGAATCGACTGAGCAACTGAACAACAAAAATAATAATAATGGGGAGGGCCATATTTGGCAGTACAGAATTTGTCTTCCAACAGATAATTCAAATCCCCCATTATGCCTATGTCATGTATCTTTGACATTTGTGTAGTTTGTTTTTCAAAGGTTTCATCTACAACTTCTCCTTGATTGGGTGGTCGGTAGCAGATCCTAACTACCATGTCATTTTGTTTTATTTCCTCCAATCATTTTAATCCAAATGCTCTTGATGGGATTCTTGAGCTCATCCTCCTGTATTTCTATGTAGGGATATGTGTTTTTGACATATGCCGTGATTCAAATGCTTTCCTCTCTTTCTGTTCTTTTTGAAAAGTTTATATCTTTCAGTTGGTGTGTTCCAGTTGTGAGAGCCATCCCACCAAGTTTCTGTTATCCCTATCAAGTTCTATTTACCCTCTTGAACTAAAATTTCCAGTTCTTCTTGTTTGTTTCCTGTATTCCTGGTACCTGTCCATAGACACTGGAGATTGTATGATTTGTGTCATGCTTTCTTCATCTTTATGAAGATTATTATAGGATCTCTTTAGACTCGTTAGGTCTGTTTCTCTTATTGTATGTAAGTATCAGTTTTCTTTACCTCTTAGTTTTCATCTCTCTCTCCCAATTCAGTTTAAAACCCTTGTGATGAAGTTCATCATGCTGTACACGAACACATTCTTTATATATCTTGTGATTTGCAATCCATCCCTTGCCAGCAGTCCATTTTCCAAGAAGCGTAGCTTCTTGGAAACCTTTACATTTGTACCACCTTTGTAGCCAGATGTTCACCAAGAGTATTTCTCTTTTCCTTCCTCTTTTGAGCACTGGTAGGATAGATGAAAAGACTATCTAGGGCCCAAAGTCCCTGAGCTTCCTTCTCAGGATTTCAAAGTCTGATGTAATTTCTTCATAATTCCACTTGGCTATGTCATTTGTTCTCAGGTGGATGAGAAGAAAGGGATATGCATATGTGAGGTTTATGAGTTATTACAATCATTCCATCACATCCCTAATCTGTCCTCCAAGGAGATTACATACTTGGCGGTTCCAAAGATCTTCATTCTTACACAGTAGGGAGTCTCATACTACAACTACTACTCTACTTTGTGTGAGGTGTAGGTTCAGTGTCTCTGCTTTGCCAAGCTTCAGTCTCTCTCCTGTCCTCTCATGGGGTCTTCTGTTTGTCTTCTTCTGCATGTTGTCTGCCAGGCTCTACTTCAAGAATCTGATAGTGGTTTTGCAGTTCCACTGGTGAAGAATGTCTTCTCCTTTTTTTCCTGTGATACTTTTCCGTGGTGCTTCCTCCACTGTGTTCTCTCATATACACTCTCCTCTGCTTCACCTTGTTGTTCTTCCATCTACAGTGTCTTCCTTAACTGCTGCAGCTCAAGAGTTCTTTCTACACACTCTTCATCTTCTCTTATAATCTTAAGCGTGGCCATTCACTTCTCCAGTTTTTTCACTTTTCTTCCAGCAGTGCTACCAATTTACACTTGCTACCTGTATGTGCTGTGTTCTCAGGCACAAAGACAAACATTGCACATAACTTGTAGGTCACTATCACTGAAGATTCTCCTCTCCCCCTAATCTCTTTTGCATTTTTGCTTCCGTCTGGTTTGACTTTTAGTGCCCCTTCCTTTGTTTTGCCTGGACAAATTATTTAATTTTCTTACAAACAATTTCTCACTTATGAACCTTGTGTTCCTCTTCGTGGTCCCTGTGATTCACACAAATGGGTTATTTTGGGTTATTTTCTGTGCATGCACTCGAAGAACAACCTGTCCTTTTTTCTTGTTGAAATGTCCTTCTCTTTCTGTTCTTTGGGAAGTGTGTTGTCAAACTAAGCCTTATATCTAGAGATAAAGTAAGGTTTCCCTTGCTTGAAAGCTAGTTGTATCTGACTCTAGAGTTCAGTGCTCATCACTGTTTCAAAGCTGAAGAGCCAGCGCTGTCTGCTTCTGCATATATTTCCATGGTCATGTGGCAGACATGACTAGACACCAGAGCGCATGGAACACTGTTCACCTTCTCACCAAAGTGGTTCCTATTTATCTACTTGCAATTTCTTGCTTTCAAACTGCTAGGTTGGTAGGAGATAACACAGTATTTATCTAAAAGTAATACAGGACTAATTTACACAACCATACCATGTGTCATACCGTGGTTTAGCATTATGGAAATGAGCCATTAGTGAGTCATAGATTTGTGTGCAGCAATTCCCTTTCCTTCCCTGGTTTGATGCAAACTATACTTTTCTGTTTTGTCTGAATTTCAAAACAATTTGTCTTTTTCTTGTGTCCTAGAATGCAAAGTGTCCTAGAATGCCACTCAATCTAAAGGCAAACACAAACTGTATGGTTTTTTGTTGTTGCACAAAATGACAAATTATTGTTTCTCAAAAAGAAGGGGGAAAACATGAATCTGAAACAGTTTGGAATTGGAACTGAACCAGTAAAAATATATTAAATGGAGGTTCATATTACATTATCAATGCTAGTTTGCCTTGTGGGTATTGTTGATTTTGAAAGTATTTTATTGCTGAGACAGAAAGTTAAATAATATATCTATAAAGAAGTTACTAAAGTTCACACATTATGCTTCTAGATGTATACACAATGTGATTTAACTTTGAACTGTGGTTATAATAGCATGTAGAATGGTGTCAAGTGGTTGGATGTTGAATTAACTTGTTCTGGATATGCCATAGGAAGTGTGGGGTGGTATCTTGAGTATCTGTGAATTGTATTTGTTTGATCACAGTCCAGTATAATGGCTAATATGCAGGTGGTATGTGAGCAAGAAATTTTAAAGAGGTTTTCTACATGGAAGAAGAGAGAAGATTTTCTAAATAAGAAAACCTTAGTTAATTGAGTGTATCTGAGTTAGATGTTGTGAGGAATTTGTGCAGATTCTTCACTTCTTTTATATTGAGTATCAGTGTGGCATCATCTGATTATTCCGTTCCTATTAGTTTTGTTGGAACTGTCTTCCTTTTCCACATTTCAGAAAATTTGAATCTATGTGTTTTTTCTAGACATAAGCAATAAATAAAGCCAAAAATACATATTGCCAAGAAAAATTGTTGAAGGTGTTCCATTTGATCCTAAATATACATTAAGAACATTAATTTGTAGTGATATAACATCCATTGAAGCAGACTAATTCTTCACTATTTTATTGAAGAACATTGAGGTCACATAACAAAAGGTTAAACTCTGCTCTGAAGTGAATAAAAATGTATTCTCTGTGACTCAGATATTTTATGTTGGTAAAAATGTTTATAGTATAGCTGTTTTAACAAACTGCACATATTAAGGCTATCTTTTCACCTATCTCCAAAATATCATATGTTCATTTCTGGGTTTAACACCTTTAGATTTTCCCAAGGTATATTCAATAAATTCTCCCCAAATATTTTCAAATTCTCTTTCTTTAATAATACCTCTTTTCAGTTTCAATTCACACCTTAATTTATCATTAATCGCCAGGTTCCAGATATCCTTATACCATTTCTCTAAACCTAGATATATATGATTTCTAGTTCCTGGCTATTAAAATTCTTGCAGCTGTCACCATGATAACAAAAAAAAAACACCCTAGTATTTTTTGTGTTTATGGAGTTTTAATCCTTCCAGATCATTTAATAAAGTCATCCTGGGACACAATCATGTTCTAAGAGATAGTATATTATTAATTTCTTCAAAAACATTTGTCCACATTTTATTCACCTCCTTACATTAAAGGCAATTTTTTAAAATCAGCAATTATTTTTTGAAGTAAGCTGTAACATTCTTAATGAGCTATGTAAACATGACTGCTATGTAGCAGTCTCTAGAAAGTCAATTTGTAAAACAGTTTTGATTTTTATGTGCTACCAGTTTCTTTTAAAAAAAATAATTTTGTACTTCGCATTAAGGAAAAGTTAAGGTAAAGGTCTCCCTTGCTCAAAAGCCAGTCTTATCCAACTCTAGGGTGCAGTGATCATCTGCATCTACAGCCAAAGAACTAAGAAAGAGACAGGCACTCATTCCATCACACAGTCCCACATTTAAGTAAATTACTTTTCCTCAGTTTTAGCTTTCATCTAGGATATTGGTGTCCATGAAGTTTAGTGTGGTGCTAACACCTCTCATCATACTTCTGGAGAGACAATGTCAAATACAGGTAGTTGACTTTTTCAGTGGTGATAGTTTTCAGGCAGCCAGTAATAATTCTGGATGTTTCATTAAGAGCTACACCCACTTGATTTTTGCATTTCAGATGTGATTCTTTTCTTAGATCTCCCTGGAGATGCCAGCCATTGAATTTGGGACCTTGTGCAAAAAGTATTTCCCCCCCACAAAACAACCCAATTTTGTATGGTTTGCATTTAATTTACAGTACAATGACCCAGGTATAGCGGTTTGCTTGTTTAATACACGTACAGTACATACGCATAATGAATTTAAAAAGTTTACTTTCAGTAAGAGCTTTATGATATTCTTTAAACAGAAAAAGTCCAGATTTGCTAAACAATCCCTACCTTCTCCAATACAAAGCAGTTTGAACTAGCAAGTGTTAGACTTCTGATACACTGGTTGGCTTTCCAGACTGCTGCATCTGGAGAAAGATATAGATTCAGCGTATCAATCTATTCTTCTCACTCGGCCCCCAGTTTTATCAGGATAGCCAGATGGGGTGGGGTGCTTGGAAACACTATGGCTGTGCCTTATATCGTTGTTGTTGTTGTTGTTGTTGTTGTTGTTGTTTCAGATTTATATTGCCGCCCACTCGCCATGGCGACTCAGGGCGGCTTACAAAAATACATTACATTACAATACAATATGTTGGTGTGGGGACAGGGGGCGTGGTGGTGAAGTCCTCAACCTGCCCTGACTTCTTCTTCCCCTGGCAGTTGGTGTAGGCACAAGGGGAGGGGCGGCAAGGTCCTCATCCTGCCCTGGCTTCTTCTTCCCCTGGCAGTTGGTGTAGGTACAGGGGGAGGGGCGGCAAGGTCCTCAACCTGCCCTGGCTTCTTCTTCCCCTGCCAGTTGGTGTAGGCACAGGGGGAGGGGCGGCAAGGTCCTCAACCTGCCCTGGCTTCTTCTTCCCCTAGCAGTTGGTGTAGGCACAGGAGAAGGGGCAGCAAGGTTGTTACATAATTTTGAAAAGTTCTGAGCTATAATCTTTTTCCTTCTATATTGGTATTCTAACCCTTATTTAGAGCAGCTTGCATGTGGAAAACTGTTCTTTTGTTTTCATCATTTTTCTTAATGATAATGTAACAGTAATGTTACATTGTCATAGTACTTTTGTTTTAGTTTTTTGATTTCTGTCATTATTAAGATGGGATGGAAGATTTTTATTTTTTATGTAAACATCCCATAGATACTAGATTGCTTGTTTATTTTATTTATTTATTTATTTACTGTATTTATATTGCTGCCTGTATTTCTATCCGAAACAGCTAACCAACCAATTAACCTGCAGTGTAGCCCTTCATCAAAGTGCAGAAACTTTGCTTATAAATACATTGTTTCTCTATTTTCTACGTTATACTTTTCTTTTTTCAGGCATCTTCATCTTAACAAGAAAGCAACAGACAAACAGCCATATAGCAAGCTTCCAGGTGTTTCACTCCTGAAGCCCTTAAAGGGTGTAGATCCAAACCTCATCAACAACTTGGAAACCTTCTTTGAGTTGGATTATCCAAAAGTAAGTATCAAGGCTTTTAAAAAAGGAAATTAGAAATAGTTGGACTTCTGTGGTTTTGCTCTTTACCCTAATATTAATATCTCTGAAAATATACATACAGTACTGACATTCTTTCCAACCTTCTGGGTAAAATCCTGTTGCTTAGTGCAGTAAATCCTGCTAGAATAGAGCCATTGAATCAGTGGGGATTTGGAACGTTAGCTCCTCTCTAAGTTCCATTGATTCAAATGGGTATATTCTAGTTGTGACTGACTTTAGCATAAGTTTCAACTAGGAGAGGTCCGTTTGAATGAGTGAACGTAGGGAGGAATTGACTCGCCAAATCCCCACAGATTCAATGGACCTATTTTAATGTTACTTATTGCACTAAGCAATAAATTGCAAGTAGATAAATAGGGACCACTTTGGTGGGAAAAGATTTTGGGAACATGAAAGGAGCTTCAGTCGAGTGTCCCCTGAGCTGAGTTCCTCTAGAAAAAATCCTTTCAACCTAGAAAGCACCTTTGTATCCTTCTGATGCGATAAAAAAAGTTAATATTTTTAAATGAACAAAAGCTATAGTAATCAAACTTGTTAGCGAACCTCTTTGCATGGGACTAAATCCAAAAGCCAATATTAATTGTTTCTGTCCCAGTATTTTTTTGCCACCATAAGGGATTGTATTACTCTCTTTCACTTTTAATGAAGGGTGATGTTAAACTAGCTACAGTTGCAGAGGCTACTGGATATTTTAGCAGATATTTAATATTAGATAGTTTGCAAGCAGTGCAGACCTTACCAAAGAAGACAGTGAACTTTAAACTTGATAAAAGATGAGAATTTAAGTACATTTTCCTAAATCAGGGAGGGTTCTCTGAAGTACAGTATATGCTTCTGAGGTTGATTGTTGGCTTGTTCACTACATATTTTTGTCATTTTCTTTCGGTGGAGAGTATGAAAATGATTTTTTTTCCTGTTTGGTTTACTTTGCTTTGAATGCATCTTGACATATTAGCCTGTGTCAGAGAGATCTTCTGTGTAAATGCTACGGGAGGGAATTAAAATGTTTTAAAACTAGCTCTGGTTCATTTTAATGGGATAAACACATTTGGGTACTCATATTAAATATATTTTATCATTTGTTTGGCTGTTACAATCAGCACATGCTTACCATTCTGTTGTATCGCTAACTGCTGTCCAGCACTCTCCACATTCTGGATCAACTGCAGTCTCTTGAAGGTCATCAAGGGCAGCCCCATGTAGAGCGCATTACAATAGCCCAAATGGGAGGTGACCAGGGCATGGGTAACCGTGACAAGGACCTCCCGGTCTAGGAGTGGGGGCAATTGATTAATAACATACACTTGCCCAAAGGCCCTCCTGGCCATGGCTGTAACCTGCTTCTGGAGCAGAAGCTGCAAGTCCAGGAGGACCCCCAGGTTGCGCATTGGGTCAGATTGGGGCAATGATGCCCCATTCCAAACCAGCAGTGATGATTTATGAGGGCTGGGTCTCCTCACCGACAGCCACTCAGTCTTGCCGGGATTTAGCTGTAGTCCATTGTCCCCCATCCAGACCCTAACCGCCTCCAGGCAACTGGTCAGGACCTTGACTGCATCACTGCAGATGATTTGGTGCTGCAGGCTGCATTCAGCCAACAGGCCAAAGGTTGACAACCCCTGAAATGGAGCGTGGAATTATTTAGTAAAGGTCATCCATGAATAATAATGCTTAATAGAAGAGGATGAGTAGCCAAGATTCATAAATTAAATATATACGGCACATTTCTTCATATCAGTCAGCAATAAGATCAGAGTTTGGAAAAATTACATATTGGGATTGTAGTTCTTCAGATCCTTCAGCCTCCCTAGCTATTGGCAGCACTGACTGGGAAATTCTGGGAGTTGTCCAAAAAAGGAACCATTTCAAGCTTTGTTGCAGAATATAGAGTTAGGAGGTAAGAAAAGGACAGTATGGCTTTTTGTTGTTGTTCAGTCGCACAGTCGATTCCGACCCTTTGCGACCCCATGGGGAACACCACTGATTTGACTATGCAAATTTTTATTTGCAAGGTGATATCTCCACTTTTAACTATGTTCCCCAGGTTTCTCATAGCTTGTCTAAAATTCTAACACCAGACACTTCTGTCCTCTACCATCCTCCTCAACTCGCTCAGCTCTGTGCCCATTGTGTCTACAATACCATCTAGCCATCTCATTTTGGGCCACGCCCTTCTTCTTTTGTCCTCCACCCTTCCCAGCATCAAGGCTTTCTCAAGCGAATCCTCTCTTCTCATTTGATGTCCAAAGTACTTTAGCTTCATCTTCAATAGTTGACCTTCTAAGGAGCAGTCAGGTTTGATTTCTTCTAAGATTGACCTATTTGTACTCGCTGTCCAGGGGACTCCCAAAACTCTCTTCCAACACCACATCTTCTGCGCTCAGCTTTCTTTATGGTCCAGCTCTCACAACCATACATTGCCACCGGGAATACCATTGCTTTGACTATATGGATTTTTGTTTGCAATGTGATGTCTCTACTTTTCACTATGCTCCCCAGGTTTCTCATCGCTTGCCTCCCAAGAGTCAGTCGCCTTTTTATTTCATGGCTGCAATCCCCATCTGCAGTGAGCTTTGATCATAAGAAAGTAAAATCTGTCACTGCTTCTACTTCTTCCCCATCTATTTTCCAGGTACTGATAGGACCTGTTGCCATTATCTTGGTTTTCTTTATAGTGAGTTTCAAACCAGCTTTTGCACTTTCTTCTTTCAACCTAATCAGGAGCTTTTTAAAGTCGTCCTCACTTTCTGCCATTAGGGTGGTATCATCTGCATATCTTAAATTGTCGATGTTTCTCCCAGCAATTTTGATCCCAAATTGTGATTCCTCCATCCCTGCATTGCACATTATGTGCTCTGTGTATAAGTTGAATAAACAGGGTGATAAAATGCAGCCTTGTCTTACTCCTTTTCCTACTCCAAACCACTCTTAAATAGTCTGGCCTTTTAGAACAGTAGTGTAATTAAAATAATTTTGTTTTTAAATGATTTGTAGAGGAGTTGAAAACTGAAAGCTGTTTATCACTTGAGGCTATTATATGTAATGGTGATGACACAATAATTTCTACAGCACAGAATGCTTAGGCATTCTGTAATACTTGGCTCAGATTCTTAGCTTTCCTTTGCTCATCTTTTTTACTTCACTTTTGACTAACTTTACAAGTTTACAACAAAGTTTTTCATCCATTGCTTCATGTGGCAATAATGGTATCATTCTTAGTCTCAGGGTTTTTTTTTTTTTTTTTTTGCAGTGTTAGAATTTTAGACAAGCTATGAGAAACCTGGGGAACATAGTTAAAAGTGGAGATATCACCTTGCAAATAAAAATTTGCATAGTCAAATCAGTGGTGTTCCTGATGGTAATGTATGGTTGTGAGAGCTGGACCATAAGAATAGCTGAGCGCAGAAGAATAGATGTCTTTGCAATGTGGTGTTGGAGGAGAGTTTTGAGGGTACCCTGGACAGTGAGGAGAACAAATAGATTGATTATAGAAGAAATCAACCCTGACTGTTCCTTAGATGATTAAATAGTAAAGATGAAGCTAAAGAACTTTGGACATCAAATGAGAAGAGAGGATTCTCTTGAGAAAGCCTTGATGCTGGGAAAGGTGGAGGGCAAAAGGAGAAGGGGCAGTCAAAAACGAGATGGCTAGATGGTATTGTAGAGGCAATGGGCACAGAGCTGGGTGGGTTGAGGAGGATGGTGGAGGACAGAGGTGCCTGGCGGGCAATGGTACATAGGGTCGCAAAGGGTCAGAATCGACTGTGCAACTGAAAAGCAACAAGAATTTTAGACAAGCATCTTAGGCAAAATCAATACTTCGAGATAGTTTCCAGTTTATGGCCGTTGTTTCGTTCTTTCCATTTTAGTCATGATCCTTTTTGTCGCTGATTATTTTTTGGCTGAATGAGTAATGCATATACAGTGGTACCTCGCTTAAAGAGCATAATACGTTCCACAGGATTGCTCTTTAAGCGAGTTTGCTGTTTAAGCGAAACACCATTGTAAGTGACCAATTGTGGGGGGGATTGCAAACCCCGATTTGTTAAGCGAGTTTTGGGTTGGTTTTATTTGTTAAGCGAAGCAAACATTCAGAGAAAATTCTGCTCTTTAAGCGAGTTACTCTTTAAGCGAGACACTCTTTATGCAAGGTTTGACTGTATAATATTTCTGTTAGGATCTAATTCGTTAACTCTTTCCTCCTATGGACAAGCACTAACTTGACATTAAGCTTCAGATAATTAAGGAGGAACAAATGAAAAGGAACACAACAAAATGCAAGTCTCAGTTATTTTCAGTTTAGCATGTGTTGTGTCCGATAGCTCTGTCTCTTATTTTGCCCTAGAAATAATGAATATTTCCCATGAAGTTCTGTAGTGTACAGTTTAGCTACCAGCTGCTTTCAGATTCTTTAAACTACAGCTCTTACAGCTATTGTGGCTGAAGCTTATGGTTATTGTAGTTCAAACACCTGGATAATTCCGGTTTGTTTGCTTTGCTAAAGGGCAGAGGGAAAGGGTTTGGTAGGTGTATCAGAGACTCCCCAATGACTATACAGTGGTACCTCGCTTAAAGAGCATAATGCGTTCCATGGGATTGCTCTTTAAGCGAGTTTGCTCTTTAAGCGAAACACCAATGAAAGTGACCAATTGTGACTCCTGGCAGGTGTGTGTGTGTGGAACCCAATTTATTTGTTAAGCAAGTTTTTGGTTGGGTTTATATGTTAAGCAAGGCAACCGTTCAGAGAAAATTCTGCTCTTTAAGCGAGTTACTCTCTAAGCGAGGCACTCTTTACATGAGATTTCACTGTATTAATGAAACTATGAGTTATAATAAGAGTAATAAAGTAAGTCATAGTAGTGTTGATTTTCTAAAACAGGTGGCTTCCAACGACTTACCTGAATGCTATTATGCCAGGATTTCTGCAGTACAGTATAGCAATCATGGAAGTCAGATGTTTTTAACTTGAACATTATGCATGGTAAAAATTATTATTTATACCTAAACAAATTGTCGGGTAAATAATGATAGAATAGTACAAAGAATCATTTCAGGCAATTTAAAGTTTCTTTAGAGTTTCCTCTGTATTTATAAATGGTCTTCTATAAGGTTCCTTCAGAAAAACTTGTAATCGGTTAGTATTCTAAGAATATTGCAATGGAGATATTACAATAAAGTCATATGTCCATAATTAATCCTAGAATTAAATAAATTTGTCTGTACATAACAATTCCCCTTTTTCTGTCCCAGTATGAAGTGCTTCTTTGTGTCCAAGATCATGATGATCCTGCCATTGATGTGTGTAAAAAACTCCTTGGCAAATATCCTAATATTGATGCCAGACTTTTTATAGGTGAGTTGGATGAGATTTGTGGTAACTTCTTTTCTTTTAATAGATGATTAGACCAAAAGAATCTGTTGTAGTAAGCTAAATCTTCAAATGTTCTTATTCAGGAAATTTGTCTAGATAAACATTAAATGAATGTGTGTTTACAGTTTTATCTCTTTGTAAGAGGCTTCTTCATCATTACTGCTTATACAAATAAGGATATTCATTTTCTGAAATTTGACATGTTCCAAAAATTCTTATTTTGAGATGCATGTTGAAAACTTACCGTAATTGATTTTTGAAAACCTTCCAAGTGTAAACCCAATGACTCTCTATTTAATAGATAGCATAAATATCTATGAAATCTTGTTGGCATCATTTTTGGAAGACAAGTTTCTTTTTAAAGAAATGTCTGTAGACATTGTCGCACAATGAGTTGCACAACTCACTATGCACCAGCTATTGGATGTGGAGATTTTTTTAACTTGTGGAAATTTAACTAAAAAATTACATCTTTTGTGTCATAACACAACGGGATTTCAGTCTTCGTTTTGTAACAAATATATTGTGTACTTTATTTATTTTATTATGTTTGTATTCTTTGAAATCTTTAGATCTGAACAGTTTTTAAATATGTATGAAGAAATAAATACAATCTAGGAATACCTATCAAATTGTATGAGAATTGTTTGTATGATCTTCCTGTGCGAATCAAATAAACATTCCTTTTTCCCTGGAGTCTTTCCAGGAAAACAGCACAGTTTGTTGGCAGGAAAATAAAACCCAAAATGTTTGTTTTATATCTGAATCACCTATTGTACCTCTTCCTTTTTAAAGTTTGTTTTAAAATTTTGTGTCTCTGTTGCAAAGGGAGAGGGGGGGGAGGTCTGATTTGAGATACTGTCACCTCTTCATCTCAACAGTTTCTATCACATTTCCTTAACATTTCTTACTTGTATATATTAAAGTGAGTCGTGAAAGCACAACGAATGTTTTGCAAATGTATCTGCACTCTGTTTGCAAATACAGAATCTCAAACTTTAACATGTAAATATTGCAGAGAAGCTTGAGGTATTATGCTGTTGCTATGAAAGTTCCCTGGTTCTTTTGTGTCCTTCCTCTTCCTATCCTTAGGTACTTATTTGTGTGCAAGTACCTCATTGTTGTAATTTTATTTATGAAGTAGTATATTGTATAAAACTGGTGCAAGGCTTGTGCAGAGAATTTATGTCACTTTTTTCACATTAAGGTGGCAAAAAAGTTGGGATAAATCCAAAGATCAACAATTTAATGCCTGCATATGAAGTTGCCAAGTATGACCTTATATGGATTTGTGATAGTGGCATTAGAGGTGAGTTCAGCTGGTGGCAGTGGAATATTATTTTTAAAGCCAATGATGATTGTTACTGTTGTTGTTGTTTATTTGTAACGATGATGATGTTAGAGATCAAACTTCGAGGAACTGAGAATAATAAAGGGCATGGACACAGTAGCAGACTAAAAGGAAGTAAGCTACTATCATTATGAAGTGCAGCTAAGCTGGGGTGAGAGTACCCATCTTTTGTACATGTAAATGATGTTTTTTTAAAAGTTCACAATGGATCAGCATTATACAGTATTTACTTGCCTTGCTGCATGCATTGCACTTAGGTAAAACTTGGTTAGTGAGGCTGAAATTTTTATGGGGGCAGGACTATCATTGTAGCAGCTGTTTCGAGTGAAAAAATATTAATGGCTTAACTATGGGATAGTCTCGCTCCCTTCCATCATTATCAGCAGGATGACCAGGAGCTTGTGATAGCTTAATAATATGACTAGGCTGTGTTTCTAGTAAAATAGGGCAGTTCCTTCACATTGGCTAAAATTCTATTTATAGCCTAGTCCAAATTGTAATTTCCCACCTATTCCTTGATAGTAAGCAAAATGTTCTTGCTGTGATTCTGTGGGGTGGGGCGGGTGCAAACAAACTCTGGCTTAGGGCAGACATATACATGTCTCTGAGAGTCACATCAGGGGTGCTTTCTTACTAGGGAGGAATGGATGGAAAGTTGCCACTTTGCTCACACTACAAACAAGATTTCAGTCACTGTACTGTACAAAACTAATGCTGAATAACACATAGGCTGAAATCAGATTTTGCTTGCTTCAGCTTCTTAAAATTTGAGATACAAAGTAGAGACATCACATTGCAAACAAAAATTTGTATAGTCAAAACAATGGTATTTCTGGTGATAATGTATGGTTGTGAGAGCTGGACCATTAGGAAAGCTGAGCGCAGAAGAATAGATGCCTTTGAGATGTGGTGTTGGAGGAGAGTTTTGAGAGTCCCCTGGACAGCGAGGAGAACAAATAGGTTAATCTTAGAAGAAATCAACTCTGACTGCTCATTAGAAGGTGAAATAGTAAAGATGAAGCTAAAGTATTTTGGACGTCAAATGAGAAGAGAGGATTCACTTGAGAAAGCCTTGATGCTTGGAATGGTGGAGGGCAAAAGAAAAAGGGGGCGGCCAAAAATGAGATGGCTAGATGGTATTGTAGACACAATAGGCACAGAGCTGGGCAAGTTGAGGATGGTGGAGGGCAGAAGTGCCTGGCGGACAGTGGTCCATGGGGTCGCAAAGGGTCGGAATTGACTGTGCGACTGAACAACAAAAGCATGCTTAAGTTTTTTGCCATGCAAGTTTTCGCCCTCGAAACGCTCATTATGCGAGTTTTTCCATAGGGAAAGTCCAACTCGCATAGCAAAAAATTCGTTATGCGAGTCTGGCTCGCATAGCGAAAAACTCGCATAGTGAGCAGCCTCGCAGGACGAATTAAATTCGTTATGCGAGGTATGACTGTATTCAAATTAAAATCCAAATTCATAATGTAGCAAGGCCACACAGACCACTGATTTCTTAAAAGTTTTGTTTTTCCTTCATAATGATTTGCAAGCAGTGAACAACGTACAACTGACTTTAACGGAAACGTAGGCTGCAACTGAGAAATTAGCATCTTCTTCCAAGTTTAGATTATAAAGGCTTTTATAAATGATCCTTGGCTATTAACCACAGTCCACGACTTCTTTTTAGTCACACCAGATACACTAACTGATATGGCCAATCAAATGACAGAAAAAGTTGGACTGGTCCATGGCCTGCCCTATGTAGCGGACAGACAGGGCTTTGCTGCCACTCTAGAACAGGTGAGTGCTTTTTTGTGTTCTTGCTTCTTTCCCAATTATCCCCCCCCTTTCCGTTTGACATATTCAAATTCCTGGAAATTATGATACTTTAAAGCTCCAAGAGCCTAAACAATCAAGAGTAATAAAATTGGATTTGTGTTTTCTTCAGGGGCGGGTGAATTCAGTCCATCAGCTAGTGGAAGGACACTGTTGGGTATGATTCAGTATTAGTATCTCAAAATCCAGCAGCTTTTCTGTGGAAGAAATAGTACATGTAGGAATTTTTTGGAATACAGTAGTAGCCATGTTAGTCTGTGGTTCAGGTACATCAGAAAACTAAACAAAATAAAATAAAATATACTGTAGCACTTTAAAGACTAACTGCTATATTTTTATTGTTAGCGTTCGTGGATCAAGTCCACAGTCTGAAGAAGTGGACTTGGTCTGAAGAAGTGAACTTGATCCACAAAAGCTAACAATAAAAATATAGCAGTTAGTCTTTAAAGTGCTACAGTATTTTTTATTTTATTTTTCTTTTATTTGTTTTGTTTTCTGATATACATTTAGGAAGAGTAGCATGTGGCTAAGTTTTATTCCTTGGCCAGAACAGTTGTCTTAATTTCTGTGCAGTGACATGCCTGTAAGTTTCACTCCTTGTCTGAAGAAGTGGACTTGATCCATGAAAACTAACAAGTTAGTCTTTAAAGTGCTACAGTGTTGTTGTTGTTTTAGGGGGGGTTTCTGATATGCAGTGAGAGGAGACAATAGAGTAACATGAGTATCTTTAGCCAACTGTTGTACTGATCGCCAGGCAGATACTGCCTGCATGATTTATCATCTCAATGCTTTTTTTCTTTTAGCTAATATTAAGCTTTAACGCGAAACTGAATGAAACTTATTGTCACTGAAATTCTATATTTGGTTGTCATTGCTTCATACTGGATATAGTATTATCAAATATTTTAGGTGGTAAATATTAAGTGAAAATTGTTAAATAAAGTTGTTTTTCTATTTTATCCTATCCTGTCTAGCCTGTTTCTCTTGTTTTCTTCCTTTTCTTTCCCTCCTAATTTAAAATATTGCTGTACTTCCAGCTGATAGTATATTCTTCCTTGTTGCACTACACCATAATAGGATTATTTTGGTTGCAAAATGGAAAAATGCATTCTGTGTTGTAGTATCCATCATGGGAAAATGTCCCCACTGATATTATCAGATGTTTCTGACCATGACTAAAGATCTGTTTGGTTGCCCAGGCATTTTCCTAAATATACCACTGATAGTTAACACTGTCAGTTACCTGCAGTTTTAAATAAGTTTAAAACTACAAAATGGCAGCAGGAATCTAAAATGGACAATATTCTAGTATAATAATTTCATGTTATAGTTAATACTCATGTACTATCAAGTTAATTATGATGAGTCTTCTAGAACAGTGGTGGTGAACCTATGGCACGCATGCCAGAAGTGGCACGCAGAAGCCTTTCTCCTGGCACGTGTGCCATCGAAGGGAAGCCTACCCCACACAGCCTGGCCTGCACTGCTTTCCCACTACACCTCTCTCTCTGCCAAAGGAAAGGGGAAGCTGAAATCTCAACCGAGAGGCTGTGGCTGTGAGAAGTAAGGTGGGGAGCACTTGGGGATGAGAGGGGTCTGACGGGGAGGAGGGTGGCCCATCGGGGGTTGGGGTTGGGAAGGCCTGTCGGGGGTTGGGGGGTTGGGAAGGCCCGTCTGGGGGGAGGCCCATTGGGGATGGGTGAGGAGGCTGCACGGGGCTTCTTTGGAGCCCAGGAAGCATTTCCAGCATCCACGCAGGGCTTCTCAGGAGACTGGGAGGCCTTCCTGGTGCTGCCGTGCTACGCTTGCCGGGAGGTAGCAATGGGGCCTGGTGCGGTAGCAGGGGCTTGTCCAGGGGGTGACTTGTGGGGTGTGTGTGAAGTTTTGTGGTACGGAGGGTGGGGGTGCGGATGTGCATGTGCAGTTGGAAGTGTGCCAGTAATGTCACAGGTGCATACGTACCTATGTGACATCACCGGCTTGCGTGATGCCTGCTGCCCATCTCCCCCCATTTCCTTGGGCACTCGGTCTCTAAAAGGTTCACCATCACTGTTCTTGAAAGTATTCAGAATAGGTTTAGCAGTTCCTCCTATCAGTACTCTAGAATGATGTAGCTTGCCCAAAGCCTGAACAGTGACAGGGAGCAAATACATACCACACACATAGTAGGTGATCTCAGCTAGCCTTTCTACCAGGAGTTACAGTGGGGAATTTGGACTCCTAGCTCTGGTCCCTGAAGTCAGAACCAACTGAGCTACACCAGTTATGAATAATTAACATTGCAGTGTGTACACTTAGAAAAACATAGTACTGGTAATAGCACTGATGTACAAATTGACTAATGTTAGACTGCCTAGAGAAGAAATAAAAGATAATAATTTCATTAAAATTTGGTACTCTGTTGGATGCATCAATTAATAAATTAAAGGAATAGCTTGTATTATTCATAGAGATGAATTGTTTATGTGATGGTATGGGTTATGGTATTTCAAAGGATTGCAAATAATAATGAAAACCTTAGTGAAACATATGGAAATTCATATGGTAAGTAGGCGCAGAGCACATGTCGGTGTGAATATTTTTTTAAAAAATGCAGGTCATGATGAGAGAGAGTAGGATAGGTTTGATTAATTTAGACATGCTTTTTTATTTTACAGGTATATTTTGGCACATCCCATCCAAGAACCTACATTTCTGCTCATGTAACTGGCTTCAAGTGTGTAACAGGAATGTCTTGCTTAATGAGAAAAGATGTCTTGGACCAAGCTGGAGGACTTATAGCTTTTGCACAGTACATTGCTGAGGATTACTTTATGGCTAAAGCAATAGCTGACAGGTAAGACAATGTTATGCTCTAGTCTATGAGATATTAGAGTGTGTTATTTCAAGTTTATAATATCCTATAAGTAATTCATCCACTAATCCCACAGTGGCATTCTGTTACAAGGATGCAGGAAATAAAATGATTATAATTGTCCCATCTTAACATACTGCTAAAACAGTTAGACTACTTAAAGATTCTGGCAAGAACTATGTTGGAAGGAGCTCCACATGGAAGAGCAAACAACAAACCTCTGCTTAGTGGGATATGCATTGTTCAACTAGTTGTGAAATCAGTTCCACAAACAGATGCATGACGGATCCCATGATGGATACTTTATCAGAGAAGAGAATCTCTTTCAATTACCCTTCTACTGTATATGTAGTTTCTTCCCGTGGTATTTGGGCTACTGTTCAGTGAAGTTAGGGTGATATCCCAAAATGATTTCCACTCTACTGAAGTCATTCATTGATTCACATCTCCAAAGGTTGGTGGGAATATATAGTTCTACTAGACCAGTGTTTATCTTTTGTCCAGTCAGGGTTCATCATCTAAATCAATAATTTTGCAGATTCTAAACCCTGAGAATGTTATGGTCTTGGTCTTTATCAGTTAATTAGAGCCATTTCACAGTGACTTCCTTTCCAAATAGTGGTTCGTTTTTAGGGGGCAATTAGCTGCTGTATCTGGTAACAACTTCACTGACACTGAGAAAAATAATTATAACATGAAATCATTCTTTTAATAGAAATCCTGAAACTTGATTCAGAGTTTTTTGATGTGAATTCTATTAACGCCTTACGTTTCGGTTGGGTGGTCTGACAGCTCTTGCAATGTAACAAAAATCATGTACTTTTGCCAAGCTACAACACTAAAACTAAGGCACCCACGAAAATAAGGGTTATGTCATTTGAAAGATTGTCTTGGTGACTTTAAGAATTGGTAGAACCCAAAAGCCAAAAATACAAATTGATGACATCATCGCTTTCGGAAGCAGCACTGGAAAAGTGACAGTTTTGCTGGGAGGGGTCAGTTGTTGGGGGTCCAGCAAAAAAACTACACAACCAACTCAGATGATCCGAAGTGCGTTTGAAAGAGGAATGATTAACCTATGTGGGGAAACTTTCAGATTTGGAATTGGACTTCAGAAACATAATCTATGAATTGTTTTACAAAAAAAAAACTAAAAAAAGCTCACACAAACCCCCCAAAAGGAAGGAAAATCAATTTAAAAAGGTAATATGACAACTTCCCAAGGTGGATACAGTTCACATACAACATGTGGAGAAAATGATGCCAAAGCAGTAATCCACAAAAAAGATATTGAGGAAAAAGGTGACTCATTGAAATGACATTTCTGCGGTGTGTGTGTGTTTGGCCGTGATCCAACAAAAAAACTGATTGACCGATCAAAGTGATCTAAAGTGCGCCTAAAAGAAGACAGAATAACCTTTCTTTTGATACTTATACAATTTGGAAAGAAACATTTTCTATGAAGGTTTTAAAAAAAAGAACTCTTTCTAACCTTTCCTTCAAAAAAAAAAAAAGAATCTCTCCACACCAGAATGGATACATTGGTGTGAGAATGGATACACTGTAGAAGTTTCTCCTTTGAAGTCATAACTAGTTTCCTTTTTGGCTTTCCCTCTTATTGAAGAAATGCTTTCAAGGAATCGTGAAGGAAAAACTCTTTTTCTTTGCAGTTTGACTACTGAAATGTTTATTAAAAATAGGTCCTTTGCAGTTGTTCACCTGTGGTGAATTGTTGTTTGTACAGCGGGCTGCTTATGGACAGGTGTGCATAGTGGGTAGAGGAGGGAGATTGGAAAAATAAAGGTTAAAAGCATCTTAATTGAAAAATAAAATATAAAAAAATAATAAATACAAATGAAATTGGGATTTCTGGTTTTGGGTTAAAACAATGTAGCAGTTCAAAAACAAGAAATTGCAAGAAGATAAATAGGGACCACTTTGGTGGGAAAGTAAACAGCTTTCCATGCCTGCCACATGTCCACGAAAATGTCTGCAGACACAGACAGGACTGGCTCTTTGGCTATAAACAGAGATGAGCACTGAAACCTAGAGTTGGATATGACTGGCTTTTGATCAAGGATGACCTTTACCTTAGCTCAGAAAACCTTAGATTTAATGAACATTTTATGAAAACCTTAATTTTATGAACATAATGTCTTTATTTTCCCCCATTTGAAACATCACCCTTAACTAATGAATGAAATAAAAGAAATAAATGAACTAATGAGCATAATTCAACACATCGAATTCACACACTAAATCCCTGACGGTAGTGTCCTTAGACTCTACCTGCCACTTTTTTAAAAAACCAAGCAGGGTTCTAAGGGGATTCTGGGACTGAAAGTCTTTGAACTCCTAAAGTCCCACCTCTAGAAACTAAATGGTTCTTCAGGCTGGAGTACTAGGGTGCGTATATAAGGATGTATTAAATGTTCCTCACATATAGAAAAGTTGCATACCAAAGAAGAAGGACCTACCTAAACCATTATCCCACACACCCCAACAGGTTGGTTTTGTATGTGGAGCAAATCTTCTGCATGCAGAATGTTCAAACTTGCATCTACTGTTTTACTTGGTATTATCTAGCTGGAGTAAAACTACACAATTTCCTTAATATGTGTAGCTTATCCCTTAGGGTGTTAAAGTTTATTCTGATAACTGCTGAACAAATAAATGCTTAAGAGGCAGGTTAACATTGTTTAGTACAGTGGGACACATGATTCTCTAGAACTGTGCCTGTAATTATCCATCTCAGTTCGACAGCATAGCCAAAGTTGAAGGATAATGGAATTGGCAGTCAGACATCCTCTACAGAGGATATATGCTCCCTGATCTCATGCTTGTCACTGACATATTGAGAAATAAAATTGTTTATGAACATTCTTGAGCATAAAACCTATTACCCATTGTTTATCATGGTTAAATTCATGATTTGCATTCATTTTCAGAGGCTGGAAATTTGGAATGGCCACACATGTTGCAATGCAAAACTCTGGCTCCTATTCAATTTCCCAGTTTCAATCCAGAATGATCAGGTAAAAATATTTTTTACATTTCTTGATATCTTCATATAACTGGTGGTGGTAGCAGCTGCTTTTGCAGCATGGTTACTGTATAGGCGTTGGAAGGGATCTGTCATGTAGGGATTATATATACGCTCAGTGGGCAAAATGGTCAGTAGACTCTCAGAACTTACAACAAATTGAAAGAGGTTGCTTAAAAGATGTGAGGGAATTAAATCTCTGTTTCTGCTCATAATAACTTTTAACTCTAAAGCAGCTCATCAAAAGTAGGATAGAGAATAGATGTATGTATTAACTAAGCATAGGTTAATATATCATAGATAGAAATAAAACCATTGTTCAAGCCAGTCTTAATAATATTTTAAGTGTTTCTTTTAAAACAATACATTCCCATGTTATTTTTTCTTAATATTGACCAAAAGCATTAATCATCTGCTTCTAGTAAATACCTCATTATACTTTTCCTTTGGACATCTTTTTATGATTCAGACAAATTTACTGACTGACTGTCAGTTTGCCACTATTTATCTGGTGGTGTTCTCCTATAATTTGCAGTCAATCAATGTAAAATCTAGTTGGTTTAACTCTGCTGTGTAAATGACAATGGTCCACCAGGCAGGAATGATATATTTTAGTTTAAAGCTTCCTATTATCCCCCTTTTCATGTTCTTAGGCTTGCTAGGGACTCCTATTAATGTGAGGAAACCTTTGAGAACCTCAGGATGGAGGGAGAATCTTTAAATATTGGAAATCATCATCATCATATGATCAAGCCCAGAAAGCCAAGCAATGTCACAAATAAGGTTCTCGCTTTGGTCATTTTCCAGATCAGTCTTGTTTGAGGCCTTAGTGTGACATTCATAAATTCAGGTTTTTTTGAACTGGTTGGTAGCCTTTCACCATCCTCCAACTGAGGTGATAGTTTTGGTCAATCCCAAGTACAGTATTTCCTTTCCTCAGTAGCACCCATCTCTGGGAGCCATTCCCCAATCCGTCACCAGGGGAGGCGCCTGGTGGGAGACAAGCAACTCCACATGAGTAAATGTTGGGAATATTGCAGTTGGCGATCCCAGTCTTAACAGTGGCAATTTTCTAATGTTAAAGTCTGCCACCTCCCAGTCCTGAGGGTCCCCAAAAGCTTTACTAAATCAAAAAGGACCCCTAGAGACCTTGGAATATATTACATTAAATTAAAGAGTGATGTCAGAGGTTGATGATGTCATTGCTGTTTATTCCCATGTAGTTACTCAATAGCTGACTGACTAGCTCAGTGAGTTAGGTATTTGGCTGCAGGGTTCGGTTACCCATTGCGTCTCCTGGGAGAAGAGCCAGCTTGTGTGGCCATGGTTAAGCTACACAATCCCAGGGTGCTCCCAGAAGAAGGAAAGGGTGAACTGCCTCTGAGCACTCTTTACCTAGAAAATCCTGAAAAGGGTTGCCATAAGTCAGGATTTAGTCACTGTATAACCAGTGTTTCACCTGGAGGAATTGGAATAGGAGAAATCCCTCCTTTTCTTTGAAATATTTGTGGGGGGGGGTTTACATCTAGCAGTTGTTATTTCACTTCTCCTAAGTAGTGGTAGCTCTGGAAAGTATGTTTCTGCTTTTTCTTGAAAAGACTTAGAACATCATCCCTTTCTGCTCAAAGAGCAAAATGCAGTAGAAGAACTTTCATATTCTACATTCATCTCACTCTGACATCAGAGCGATGGAATAGCCACCATCCCATTTAAAACATTTAACTATATCCTTCATTATTTTCCATCTCATGAAAAGTTGACACCTGTTAGAAATGAATGTTCTTTTATGTATATCCCACCTTTCCTTCAGTGAACGCAAAGAAGGATGCATGACTATTTTCCTCACTTGTCATCACAGCCAGTAGGTCAGGCCAAGCAGTAATGATGGACTGATGGCTAACTGGATTCTACAATATGGATCTCCCATATTAACTGAATCCCCAACTCTGTTCCCAGCATAGTATCATTATTAGTTAAATTTTTAATTTTGGCTTCCAAAACAAAAGAGTATTTAGTGTTAATATAGTTTACCAAATACTGCTTGGTTTAAACTCACTCCTCCCCCTTCTTAATTACAGGTGGGCCAAGCTACGGATTAATATGCTTCCAGCTACGATAATCTGTGAGCCAATTTCAGAGTGCTTTGTCGCAAGTTTAATTATCGGATGGGCAGTTCACCATGTATTCAGATGGGATATAATGGTCTTTTTTATGTGTCACTGTTTGGCGTGGTTTATTTTTGACTACATTCAACTCAGAGGTGTCCAAGTAAGTTGTTGTGATCAGATCCTCATATTTAAAAATAAATGTTATTTTAAAGTAACTGAAATTGTATACATTTATTTTTTAAATGTTTTGTTGATATGTTTAAGAGATATGTTCAATATAACACAGCATGATGCGACAGTATTCTTAACACTAATTGTATTTATATAATGTTATATTGGCCAAAATCCTGTTGTGAAGTTATAGTGGCAGAAGAGAAATAGTGTAACCCAGCACCAGACTGCAGCTATTTCTTGAATGCCTGCTTTGATTTCTCATTGTATGACAGTTTGGGAGACTTGATGTCTGGCCATGAATCCAAGCAGAGACTTGTTATTAGTGGTCAATTTGCAGCTGAAATTCATGCCATTTCTCTTCCACTAACATAACTGTGCAACTGGATTTGGGTAGATATGTTGTGATACAAAGATGTTGCTGAATTTAAAAAATAACAGGAGACAGCCTGCGGTTATTTTCACCGTTCAGCTGATATTAGAAGAATAAACTAATCTGAGAAGAGGTTGCAGCTCAGAGCTAGACAACTTCAGTAGTTTCAGGGATGAATTTTCTGACGGGGCCTTCTAAGGCAGCACAGGTCATTAAAATTTCAGAAAGTGCAAACATTATTTAAGAACTGGATAGAAAACTAGTGATGTTGAATAAAAACTATTTGGGGAGGTTAAACGGTACAGGGGCCCCTTGATCCACTTGAAGCTGGGCCATCACATCTGGAGGCTTCCAAGAAGTACAGTTCACCCCTTTTTTGGGGCAGAAAAAAGAAAGGCTGGGAATTACAATACAACATTTGGAGGCTGCCTCTAGCCGCTAGGGCTTCACTTTGCCTACCTCTGCTATATTTTTGTTACGTAGACACCCAGTTAAGCATTACATGGCAAAAACTCAGTTTTAGAAATGGGAAAGACCTCAGTTTCATCTTTGGGAGTCACTGCCACTCAAAGCCCACTACTGTTAAGTGAGCAGAAGCCCTTGCCAAGGCAAAACTACACTCCGATGCTACTTTTGTACACTATAGAGATTAAACTACACTGATTTTGTATTATACAGCAATAGCAATTCAACCTCACAAATTAACTCCATTTGTGTTATGCCGGCACAAAATAACAATAGTACATTGTCCCACCACTGTATAATATGTTTTGAAAAATATGTGTTCTGTAGGTAAATATTTGCTTAAATACTTAAATTCATTCTTGGTCTTGTCACTGAGCATAAACATATATTTGTATACTCCCCAGGGTGGTCCTCTGTGCTTTTCAAAACTTGACTATGCTGTTGCATGGTTCATCAGAGAATCTATGACGATATACATTTTCCTCTCGGCTTTGTGGGATCCTACCATTAGTTGGAGGACAGGACGCTACAGATTACGCTGTGGAGGCACTGCAGAGGAGATCCTTGATGTATAGCCACAGCTTTGTGACTGTGTATTTGGAAAAAAGAAAGGCGAAAAAAAGTATTATAAATTATGTTTATATAAATGCTTTAAAAGATCTACCTTCAATAGTTTTATTACCTGTATGTTTTCGTATCTCTTTAATTTATTTTGCATGACACTTGCATCTGTGAAAAAAGTACATCTGTAGTCTTGGCCAAATGGTACCTTGTTTTTGTATTCAAAATCAAATCAAGATAATTGGTTCCAGGATTCATTTTCATAGGAATGTTCTGCAGTAAGTTCTAAAGGCAGTACCTTTCAATATAGCATAAGCTACTCTATGAATCAAAGGACATAATCAAAAGAGAATAACTTATACAGATCCACTGGAAATGAATAGGAGTTGTACAAGATAAAACTATGGGTATGTTTCAAATGGCCTCCAGGTCATTGGACTCTATCCTTTGAATAGCTAACAACATTTTAATAGGAGTGCATTTTGCATTCAAAAGCACATGTGTTGAGTCACAAGAAAAGAAGCTTTTTAGATTATATGTGCCTACCTCTTTTAGTTGCTGTGGAACAAATATAATTAAGGAAGTAGGCCTTACAAAGAAGTAAAAGCTGGAATTTGTATGTTTCTGTGGATATATAGATAAATGATTTTGGTCTTGCTGCAAGGAACTCAAAGTTTGAAGCAGTGGGCGTGAAGAACAAATGATTAGCTATGCCTAGAGGGCATCTTTTGGCCAACTCTAATTGGTTCAGTCTTGAACCATTTTTAATCACTGTGCTGTAATTAGCCTAGCTAATCTTCTCCTTCATTAACATCTTTACCTTTTAAAGGCTTTTTTGTTTCTGTATGAGTGAATGTTTGATAGTTATGAGGTGGGGGAATGCATTTCAAAAACATTTCACATATGTGCTATTTTCTTACACATTGTCTTAAGAATGCAACTTTTGATGCAAGTATTTAACATCCTTTTCTTAAGTGGGCATAGGTCTCGCTATACACTAGTCATTCTTAAACATCAAATTGCAGTAGATACCTGTTAGTATATTAAAAGGAAAGATAATTTGTTATCTTGGTATGAAATTGTATGCTTTAACTATGAAGCTAGATCTACCTTTTTCCTTCCTTTAATCTGGTCTCTCAATTGGGTTTTTGTATTCAGGTTGTAATGGCTGAAAAGACTAGAATATAACCAAGATGTAAATGCATGCCATCTCTTACCCTCTATCTTGTTTCCTTTTAGCTTGTTCTCCAACCCCACTGTGGGTTTGCTCTTAGCATGGTGAACTAGACTGGTTTAAAACTGATTCTGATCACGAAGCAAAATTGAGAGGGACACTGCATAAGCCTTTGTTTTCTTTTATAATTGTATTTATGCTGCTTTTTCTTTCAAATGGGCATGGTATGTTGTCACCATAAAGGTCTGTGGCTAAGAGCGTTGCACATGTGGCAGCTTAAAACTGAGGTTATGCCATGTCTGTAACAAAAAAACATAATCTGTAGCATATTAGCAATAACTATAAGTATATATATGGGCATATATATATACAGACTTTTTTCCAGTTTACTGAGCCAGTCCATTTGATTGTCTGATAGACACACAGTGTAATGTAATAGCGTGTGTATTTGTGCACGCACGTTTTTGTATATAGACAAATCCTATGAAACATTCCCCAGCAGATACCATATTCTCTCTGTTTGCCTTATGACATTACAGAATTTGTTTTGAAGGGCATCTTTCTTCATGAACAGAGGCTTTTAATGCGTGTTCTATTCTTTACATGTGTATCAGGAAAAACTGCTTCCTGAGGAAAGTTAAGTAATGCAAACTAGTCGGGTTATGACCTACGCAAGTCACATTTTTAGCATCTTCATTGTTATCACTGTTGTCTACCTTAATTTTGCTTATAATGTTTGTGTTTTTATTTGTGAAGTTTGGTTGATGCCATCCACTGCACTGCTGAAGTGAAGCTTAGCTGACTTAGCTCAATGCTGATCACCATGTACGCAGTGTAATACAAAACCAAAAAGTCTGAATAGACTGTGTGCGTGAGTGTGTATGTGTGTGTGTGGTAGTTGAAAAGAATTGAATTAAGAGTGTGTGTGCATGCATGCATTAGTGAACCCTTTATCTTTTAAAGGAAACTGATGCTTCACTTTTGAGCAACTTGATTTCTTTTGTAAGAAATCTGTGTTGATTATGAAATGGAAATCAATACTTGGAAAAATTGTAGGAGGGTACTGTGACAGAACAGTGCAAAAGTTCAGAATGGCTAATTTAAAATTGTCTGTCAACATGTTAGAATACCATGTTTATTTGAGATTATTATCTTGTTTTGTTTAAAAATAAATTTTGAATACAATCAGATGTTTTGAGAAATTACATTTATTTCCTGTCTTTTCCTCCACTGCATTCCTTTTAACACTTCTCAAATGCATAGCAAAGTTCATTTTGCCTTGCAAAGTCACATTGCTCTTTTGTTTTTTAAAAAATACCTTCCACATTTAAATAAAGTCTGATCTAATTAGAGTGTATGTACAATATACTGAGTCGCCTTGGCTAGTGGGCGGCAATATAAATATAAATAAATAAATAAATAAATAAATGTTTAGGCATAAACACAAAGTTCCCTCTTAAAATATAGAAACTATCACAAAGAAGCGGAATGTTACAAGTACAGTCAAACCGCACAAAGAGCACCTCGCTTAAAGAGTAGCTCACTTAAAGAGCAGAATTTTCTCTGAATGTTTGCTTTGATTAACAAATAAAAACAATCAAAAACTCGCTTAAATAAATTGGGGTTCGCAATCTCCACCACAATTGGTCATTCACAATGGTGTTTCGCTTAAAGAGCAAACTTGCTTAAAGAGCAATCCTGTGGAACGCATTATGCTCTTTAAGTGAGGTATAACTGTATCTCAAATTTGATTTGGAAAGTTTTTTATAAAACATATTCTCCACCTTATCTGCAGAGCAGAGAGATATGGATAGGTTTATTATGCAGTCATACCTTGCAAAACGAATTTAATTCGTTCTGCGAGGCTGTTCGCTATGCGAAACAAACTCGCATAGCGAAAATTCCTATGGAAAAACTTGCATAACGAGCTTTTTTAGGGGGAAACTCGCATAGCGATTTTTTTTTTGTTATGCGAGTTTTCCCCATAGAAACACTCAGTATGCGAGTTTTTCATAGGGAAAGTCCAACTTGCATAGCGAATATTTTCACTGCGAGTCGGACTCACATACCGAAAATGTTTTCGTTATGCAAGTTTTCCCCATAGAAACTTTCGCTATGTGAGTGTTTCCGTAGGGAAAGTCTGACTCGCATAGCAAAAAAAATTGTTATGCGAGTCAGACCGGTTAGCGAAAAACCTGCTCGTTATGCGAGTTTTTCGCTAAGCGAGTTACTCATTAAGCGAGCTTTGACTGTACAAATGAATAGTGATACAGTACTTGTATAGGAAACTAATACAAGATACAGTATCTTGGATTTAATGTATTTAAGTGGGGAAAGTAATTTTGGGATTTTTAGCTTCTCCCACTGCAGTCCTCTCCTAGATTTCTCAGTGGCCTTCAAATCCCATCAACTGAGGTATCCTTTTGGACAGGCTGGCCAATTTAGGGATTGGAGGTCTTGGTTTGTGTTGGTTCACCTCCTTTCTTGCTGTCTGGGTCCAGATGGTGCAGCTTGAAGAGGTTCTATTGGCCCTGTGGGTCCACCATTTTGCTCCTCCACCTACCTCAAGTATATTTAAAAAGCCACTATACACTGGCCAAGGAAGCCAGCATAGACAAGCTCAGTCTCCATGTTTTTAACCTGTTGAAAACTGCTTTGTTCAGCTCTTACTTTCTGTCTCAGGCCTACAGTCAGCAAAGCTTTCTGCCCTAATATCTTTTAGTCTTTAAGAGGGCACAGGAATTTCATTTTCCTTCATTCCAGCATGATGTACGACCTGTAGAAAAACATTTGCCCTCAAGCTTTAAAATGGAACAGACTTCCGTCATGGCAGGTTTCTATTTGTGTTTACAGATTCTTCTGAACCGCTTTAAAACTATCTAGATTTCTAAGGGAAGTGCAATGACGTCAAGGCAAAGACCTACACATCTTGCTATTTTTCTCTTTCTCCAAGGAAGAGAAAAAGAAGTTTTAATTTGATATAATGGCTGGAGAATGTGCTGAATTGAAAGATTTAAGACCTCAGCAGTTGTTCAGCCTGATGTTCCCTCCTGCTTTGAACATCATTCTTCATGCCTGCCTTTTAGCGTTTATTTGGGTGAAATAAATACCTGACATGAAGTTAATATTGACACTGATGAAATTGAAAAGTTTAAAAGACTATTAATGAAGAAAATATGTGAAGCAAAGTGAATCAAGGGAAAACGATACAAGGACTAGAGGCAGGTTTCAGCAAGCACCTCTTGAAGAGAGACTCCTTAAAATACATTCAACGAAAAGAACGTGAACCTGAATATTTATTAGGCCTTTTCAATTTGCCTTTGTTGCATTCCAGCAAGGCATCTTGGGAAGCTGAAAACACTGTTTTCAGAAGTGATGCTATCGAAAAGAGCCTGTTCATAATGGGAAGCTGCAACAAAAACTGCAGTGGGTGAGAGCAGTAAAGATCATACAGTAATACCTCTAACGTTTACCTCGGATAACGCTAAAATCGCATACAGTTAAGTAATCTGGGGAGGAGAATTGGATCGAATAACGTTAAGTCCTAGGGGATGGATCGGATAACAACCGCTAAAGCCTGTGCAGTTACAATGTATCTCTATGGAGCTTTAACGTTATCCGATCCATCCCATAGGATTTTAACATGCATCGGATAACACTAAAAATCGGATAACACAAAGGCTTGTGGAACCAAGTCTTAGCGTTATCCAAGTTATTACTGTACTGGCAAAATGGGTTCTCAACCTTGGGGAAGTGTTTCTCCCCATCAGCTAATCTGGCTACAGCAGTCCAGTCAGTCACAGGTATGGGGGGGCAAAAGCTGCTTTGCAGCTGATCCCCCATCTGGAATGACACTTTTCACAGGAGAGAGGGTGAAAGGATCACATGGTTATAGTCCAGTAATAGAGATGTTTATTTACCACTGCTGGTGCCATGTGCAGCATTAAGCAGAACCAAAATGAGGCATAAAACATATCACCTAAGGGCATTTATGGCTTCATCTCAGGCTTCGGCCCTTCACAGCCAGCCCACTCCTGCCTTTTTCTATATCGGAGGTAGAGGGTATTCCCCACCGAACTGGCCATTTCTGATGGGGAAGTGGGGAGATAAAGAGTAGTGTTCTGCTCTTGAGCTCTGTCATGGACTGAATAAACAGACTATCCATGAGACACTGTCTTGAGCTCCAGGCTGTGTTTTTGTCTAAGAGGCAAAGAATACCAACTTTCACTTCTGGTTTCACTCAGAAGCAGAAAATCCATGCAGCACTTCCTTCCACCCCTGGTAGTACAGCACAGTAAGGATAAAGGAGATAAGTAAACATTTGCCACCAAAAAATCTACCACCTGGGATGGAAACCCACCTTGTTAAATGGCAGGGTTATTCCTCAGGGCTGGAGCCTGAAATGTCACATCAGCATTTCTGGAAAACACTGCAATGCCCCCCCCTTTTTTTTTTGAACTGTGGACAGTTCCTCTTCTGTAGAGGTAGTATATGTTTGGAGCAGCAACTTATCTTTTCAGATGGATTATCCCTTAATTAACATTTTTAAAAAGATTAAACAAAGGATGTGGTTTGACTAAAACAGGAAGGAGCTGGAAATGAGCCTCCAGGTGAGAAAAGCCTTTTATCTCCCAGCACTCTTAGAATTCAATTACTAGCTGTTTGGCATTCTCTTTTTTTGGCAGTGTGACCTCTGTTTTACAGAAATCTCATAATACCTCCTGCCGCAAAGACCTGCTCAGTCTCTGTATGTTCACGGCTGAGCAACTTCAGGTGGGGTGTGACAGCTACCTGCTTAACAACTTCTTGGTAAAAGCAACCATTTCATCCCTCCAACACGCATGCTTACCTTGTGCAAACTTTGAAAGCAAGGTTTTTTTCTGAGCACAGAAGACAACTTTCCACTTGTAGGAGACGACCATTCTGTGTTTCAGCACTAACTATTAGTGATCATTCATTTTCATGTCAGAGATTACTCTGGGTTGAAAGGATTTTTGCAGGGGAAATCCAAAAGAGGATACTTTCACGTCCCCCGTCATGTAGCTCTCGGGAATTGAGCCCATCTTTGTAGCCTCCAAGCCTAGTGCCTTAACCACTAAGCCACCACAGAAGCTACTAATGCTAGTAATACTTTTTAAAGACTTAAGCATTAGGTGAGCATTCTGCTCTAAGACAAGACAGAAGTTCTCCTGCTCATTTGAAAGGCAGATCAGGGAATATGGATGCATCTTGTGCTGTCAATAGAACTCAAACTATTAAAACTCTAGTTTGCTCTGTTTGTGGCACTGTTAAGTTTGGCATCACACAGTCTGGATCCGGAATGGTGTACTTAACTATTCACATGGGAATGAGAGTCTGGAAAGTTTACTTTCTTTGGACCACAACTGCCCAAATCTCCAACTAGCAATGGCCATACAGTCTGACAGGATAAAAAAGTACATTTTAGTGTTGAATTTGTGTGTTGATTTATCGCTGCTTGTAATTTATTTGGTTTTAAAATGTCTGGTTTTATATGGAGGGATCTTTAGTTGTTTAGAAAAGAGTGATTTTACGTTATTGTATTTACTGTCTTTCTTCATTTATGTACAGCCCCCAAAGACAAGTGACATTCTAGTAGTCAGTTGGGGATTATAGAAACAACAGATAGAGAAATAAATAAATCATTTTTTCTAGTTTAGCCTAAACCCAAACTGTACTTAGTGGTAGGAGTCCCCCTGCAATGTATTCCTCATACATTCCCCATCAGCAAGTTAAATAAGCCAGTAGTTTTCTTGGATCCTGCTCCAATTCTATTATTTTTCATGGGGAGATTAGGCTATACCTCCCATAATTCTCAGTACTGTATATCACCTTTTTGAAGTACTATAATGTATAATATTTCTGGTCTTTATATGCAATGCAAACAAACTGAACACTTGGTCTGCATCTGTTAAGATGAATGTTGCTTTTGTCTTAGAACACCTGGAGTGTGTGCGTGGGCCATCAGATTTTGTTGGATTAAACCTCCCACAATTCTTTACCTTTGGATGTATTCTCTGGGATTCTTGGAAGTTTTTATTCTGGCAACACCTGAAGGACTCCTGGTCCCCAACCCTTGGTGTTGACTAAGGTAAATGAAATAAAGTCTTTCAACCTCATGTTCAGAACTCCTGCAACTTCAAAACTCTTGAAAGAGGAAATTGTTTTTTGAAGCATCTAAAATATGGCATTTTTATTTAAAGCCGAAGTATGTCATCCCACACTTAATGTCATGAACAAAGATAAGGTTTATAGGAAACCAGAAAATGAATTTCCACTCCCAGTTTCAGGGGTGGTATGACTCACAGTCTCCTTCTTGACTAAATCATTACCAACTCATGACCACAGAATAATTCTATGACTTTAATGCCGAGAATGAAATTTGTGTTCTGTTTTTTCTGTCACCAGTCATTTTACTTCTGCTGAATTGTGAAAATCTCTTTATTTTGCTTATTTATTTTATCAGCCTTCTCATTCCACAGAAATTACATGTCTGAAAGATCCTGCATATAAATGTATGCGTACAGATGGTGCCGAAATAAATATACACATTTTAAGAGATGTTAATCTATGTCTTACTTTTCTAAATTGAATTGAATTACGGTAGCAATGTGTAGTACAGTAATACCTCGGATAACGCTTACCTCGGATAACGCTAAAATCGCATAACGTTAAGTAATCTGGGGAGGAGAATTGGATCGAATAACGTTAAGGTCCTATGGGATGGATCGGATAACAACCGCTAAAGCCTGTGCGGTTACAATGTATCTCTATGGAGCTTTAACGTTATCCGATCCATCCCATAGGATTTTAACATGGATCGGATAACACTAAAAATCGGATAACACCAAGGCTTGTGGAACCAAGTCTTAGCGTTATCCGAGGTATTACTGTATGACATTCGCTCAAAAGAAGGAATGCTACCCTCACCATGCGACAGGCAGGGCAGTCAGAGGAAATGGCAGAAGCACAGTTATTGGAGGAACGCAAGACCATTTTGAAGTGGTGTTTGAAATTTGAGAACGTTGTGGAAGTACAATGACAGTGGAGGTGTGAGTATGCAACAGAACCTCCAACACATCTAACAGTTGCACGTAATCGTGATAGTTTTGAGACCCATGCTGGGTACTCATTTGACTGACCTCGGTAGGATGGAAGGCTGAATCAATCTTGAGCCCTGGTCAGGATTGAACTCATAACCTTTTGGTTGCAGTACAGCAATTTAGCCACTGTGTCACCTGGGCAAGTACACATTGACTGTGTTGGGTGTAATGGGTTGCAAAAGAAGTCCCATGGACTATTTGGGGAATTAGAACACCTTTTGGAATGTCCAAGAATCTGAAGGCATGTTTACATTACAAAAAGCAGTAAAACTGGGCGAACAAGTCAGGATTATTGGCAAAAACTGGTCAAAGTTTTGCAAACAGCAATTAAGCAATAATTGATGTATTTTTCTCAGGAAAGATTCTGAAGAGTGTTTAAAAACTGGTACATGATCAATCTTAAGTAAACAATTTGTAAATTAGGGATTATATTTTATTTGTAAAAAGAAGGAAAGAAAATGCAGAGCTTTACACTGTTCAACAAAACTGATGGTAGTAAAAATTACCCATTACAAACGATTCTGAAATACACACACACACACACACACACACACACACACACACACACACACACACACACACACACACACACACACACACACACACACACACACACACACACACACACACACACACACACACACACAGATATTTAATGGTAAGACACTATGAACCTGGTATAAACGATGTAAACCACACACACATACATTAAGAACTTATCACAATGAACCTGGTATAAACAATGTAAGAAACACAGACACACACATTCACGAATTTTCAGGGATGTAAGGGACTGCAGAAGGTAAACTGTTTTGTGCACTCCAGTGTCTAGTCATGCCTGTCACATGTCCACGGAAATGTCTGAAAACGCAGACAACGCTGGCTATTTGGCTGTAAACAGAGATGAGCCCTAGAGTCAGATACGACTGGCTTTCAAGCAAGGGCAACCTTTACCTAAGAGGTTCCAGAGGCAGAAATCATTGTTAAAAGGAGCATAACAGCAAGACACCGGATAACGATTGGATCGAATAATGCTAAAATCGCATAACGTTAAGTAATCTGGGGAGGAGAATTGGATCGAATAACGCTAAGGTCCTATGGGATGGATCGGATAACAACCGCTAAAGCCTGTGTGGTTACAATGTATCTCTATGGAGCTTTAACGTTATCCGATCCATCCCATAGGATTTTAACATGCATCGGATAACACTAACAATCGGAGAACACCAAGACTTGTGGAACCAAGTTTTAGCGTTAGCCAGTGTTTTACTGTATTTTTAAAGCAACTTGGTGCCAGTAAATCTGACATTGAAAATTAGAGTAATATTTTAATACAACCAAGAAGACCAAAGGAAGAAGCTGAAAGCAGAAGCAGAAATGAGAGCCCCAAGTTTTCTTGGAAACTCAGGTCATGAGAGGGCATAGATCAGTGATGATGAACCTTTTAGAGACCGAGGGCCCAAATTGCAACCCAAAACCCACTTATTTATTGCAAAGTGTCAACACAGCAACAGGAGAGGAAGGAAACGCTTCCATTAGGCTGCTGGGCAGAGGGGCAGAGGGGTGGGTGAACTCTGTGCTGGGGTGAGTGAGGAAGCGCTCCCATTAGGCAACTGGGCAGAGGGGTGGGGTAAACTCTGTGCTGGGGGGAGGGAGGAAGCTCCCCCATTGGGTTGCTGGGCCGAGGGGTGTGACAAACTGCTGGGGTGACAGCATGGGTGCCCATAGAGAAGGCTCCGAGTGCCACCTCTGGAACGAGTGCCATAGGTTCGCCATCACTGGCATAGATCAAACAGATGTATCTTCATGACCCTGTGATCCACGGCCATTTTGCATTTCAGCAGTGCAAGAGATAGGTGTTAGTCTGTTAGAGACTGCTGTTCCCATTACTAAGTTTTCAAAACTAGCCATGCATTGGGTTCTTGTCGGCAGTTGCAGATCTCAAATCTAATCAACTGCATGAAATGCAGTATGTGCCATGGGTGTCTTCAGTATCTCAAATAGGATTCGCTTGGTGTAGTTCTGAATAGCATTAGAAGTAGGACCTAAGTAACCCTCTCTCCCAATGCACATTCCTTTTTTTATTCCTGCTGATCGCTTCATTTTACTACTTCACATCGTGTTGTATTCACAGTCTTTAAATTCAATTTCATCCATGCCATATCTGACACAAACTGTAGAGTACATGGCAAATGCAGTTGCTTGGAGAATTTGAGATGCAGCGCAAGGGCCAACACAAGGGCCATTCTTGAAATACGTGATATTCTTCCTCCACCATTTCGTGATGTTATACTCTTATATAGCTGTATACCTTCATAAGTATAGAAGGTTGCACTATATCGATTTAGAGTTGTAGCTTAATGTGGTTATACTTTCATTATTATTTTTAAAAGCAATTAATTTAAAGTAGTCTCCAGTTCCTGACTATTGTTTTGAATGCTGAGATGCAAGCACAGTTGTTGTTCAGTCGCACAATCAATTCCGACCCTTTGTGACCCGATGGACCACTGTCCGCCAGGCACTCCTGTCCTCCACCATCCTCCTCAACTCGCTCAGCTCTGTGCCCATTGCATCTACAATACTATCTAGCTAGCCATCTCATTTTTGGCCGCCCAGCATCAAGGCTTTCTCCTTTGTGTTGTTTGGGGATGCACACTAAAGGCATTCCCATGGAGGACATCTGTAAGGCTGCTACCTGGTCCAGGTCCTCCACCTTCATCACCCACTACCGGGTTGATACGAGGTCTGCTGCTGATGTCAGACAGGGCAGATCCATCCTGACGGCTGGTCTCCGATCCTCTTCAGTGATGACCGCCCAACCCTGATGTCAACACGCTCTCCTGCATCTCAGGACGCCGGCTGCCCACCATCCAAGTAAGTGAGCTTGCTAGTCACCCATTAGTGTGCATCCCCAAACAACACGAAGGAGAAAGACAGGTTTCACTTACCAGTAACTGTTGTTCTCCGAGTATGTTGTTTGGGGATTCACACAACCCAGATGGGCGGTCATCACCGAAGAGGATTGGAGACCAGCCGTCAGGATGGATCTGCCCCGTCTGACATCAGCAGCAGACCTCATATCAACCCGGTAGTGGGTGATGAAGGTGGAGGACCTGGACCAGGTAGCAGCCTTACAGATGTCCTCCATGGGAATGCCTTTAGTGTGAATCCCCAAACAACATACAGTACTTGGAGAACGACAGTTACTGGTAAGTGAAACCTGCCTTTCTCACAGCAAGTTGAGGAGGATGGTGGAGGACAGAAGTGCCTGGCGGACAGTGGTCCATGGGGTCGCAAAAGGTCGGAATCGACTGTGCGACTGACAACAAAAATATACAATTAATAATATTAATGTGACTTTCATGGATAAAACTGGTCGGACTCTGACTAAAGTGATGACTCTCAGTGCTAGTGGTCCTGGAGGAGGATCCCACTGTATTTTATTTTCCCATGTCTGTCGCTTTAGTGCATGTGTGTCAAGACCTCCCCACTTTCAGTGACTCCAACACTCATCCCCTCAACATGGTTTGTCTTGCACCCATACTATTGGTTCAGGAGATGACACAGAAAATCCACACTTTCTGTCTCTTAATCTCAAGCACACAGACACATTTACTATTTAACAATTTTTACACAAGGTCCACCTCCTACAACATCACAGCAGCCTTTTCCAAATTCTTGGCTTTGGCCTTTTCAGTGAATGGGAAGCTAATGGTTGGGCAACACTATTTTTTTTATGGCTGTACTCTTCAGTTACAAAGTTTGGGGATTTCTAAATAGGAATTTTAACCTAGTTGATTAGTCTGCTACTTCCTTTTCATATAATCCATATTTCTAGGCTACTTCTCCATACTCAAGGAAGAAGTCCTTCGAGATAACAAAGGACTGGTGGAAATTTTGCTCAAATATGCTGCAACTTGGCTCCATTCAACTGGAGAACATACGATATTTGTTCAGAAGAGATGACCTGAAGGAAATACATCTTTAAATCAGAGATGGGAAAGTTAGGGTTTTAAAAAAAACAACCAACAACAACAATTAGCTGCTGAAAATTACTAAGCGCAACACTGGACTTAAATAATTAATTTTGTGCTATAATAATAATAATTTTGTGTCATAAATTATTCTAGATTGAAAGGATTTTTGCGGAAGAAACTCCGCTCAGGGAAGGCCCAAATGAGGTTCCTTTCACATCCACAAGAACAGGAACAGAGACGGGTGCGCAATCTGTCATGCAGTACCTGGGTCTCAAACTACTATCTTGCCAGCCTTCCAGCTAACAAGGTGAGCTTCTTTGCCACTGAGCCACTACAGCTCCATAATTTTGTGCTGTGAAGTCAATTTTGACTATTACAGCTACAGTTTTCTAGGTAGAGACTACAGAGAAGTAGTTTACCGTTCCCATCTTCTGAGGGCATCCTGGCACAATGCAGCTTGGCCAAGGCCCAATAGATTGGCTCTTCTCCAAGGAGGCAGCGTGGGGAATTGAACTCCCAACCTCTGGCTCCACAGCCAAATACCTAAGTTACTGAGCTCTGGCTTTAAAAACTCACTAATGGTTAACTATTAACCCTCCTCTGTTCCAAAAACAAAGAAGTACTGTGTGAGTAAAGTGGGTGGGATACTTTCGTCTAGGTAACTGGCATCCTGGCATAAAGTATTTATTCAAAGAACACCAGGGACACAATCAAAGCTTTTACATGAAACATGAGCACATCACCACATGACCAAACTACATATGTGGGGGCCATTTCTTTACTCTGAAAGGTATATATGTCCCCAATATACAGGGTGTCTCAAAAGTCTATACAGTATAAGTGCAGGGTCAGTGAAAATTCACAGAAATGGCAGCTAACATGAATACTAAGTAAAAAGCCATGATATGACTATGAAAAGAGGTTCAGTCGAGATAGGTCATAAAAATTATTTTCTACTTTACCACGCAGCCAAAGGAAATGTGCAGAAGTGCAGCTTCCCTTCTCTTGCCTGATATAGAGGACTGTAAAAACAGTGGTGATAACAGTATCATGAATCCTGCAGTTTACCTTGGATAGAAAAGAAACCTTTGTTTTTAATGTGAGACTTACAACCAACCAACCAACCAATCAATCTGGTGTGTCAGACTGGCTAACCTACAGACCAGAAAGATACCAGTTCTATGTTACCTCTATTAGCCAAGCAGCCTTATCCCACTCTGCTCCACCCCAAAACCAGAGATGATAATATTGATTTATGTCACCCAGAAGCGTAGCTTACCTTGGCGGGGCCCCGTATAAAAATTGTTTGGGGGCCCTTTATATGTGGGGCGGAGCTAACGTCATGACATCATGACGTCGTGGGGGGAGCCAACGTCATGACGTCATGGGCAGGGCCAAAATAAAAATAAAATAAATAAAAATAAAATAAATAAAATAGAATTAAAATGTAAAAAAAAAACCCACACACACCTCAACCCACCCACCCACCCACCCGAAACACAAAAACCTCACTTACCTTAATCCTGGGGCCTCTTCTTCCTCCGCCTCTGCTGTCACCGCCGCGCCGCCGCTGCTGCCATCGCACGACCGCTCCCTCGACGCGCATGGCGAAGGCAAGGGGCAGCTGTGGAAGGCGAGCGGGCGCAGCGAGGCAGCCCCGAGGCCCTCCCCCCGGTCGCCGCAGGGGCTCCCTGGCAGGCTGCGCCAGCCCGGGCGGCGCTCTCCACCTCGACGCTGGGGTGACAGGTCATGTGGCAGGCATGACAAGCGCACGGAACACTGTTTCTCTACAGTACTTGCAATTTTTTTTGCTTTCGAACTGCTAGGTTGGCAGGAGCTGGGACAAAGACGGGAACTCATTCTGTCCTGCACTGGTGTAAAAAAAAGTGCTGTTTTTTTTTAACTCGGCAGCTTAACCTATCAATCCACCTCTTCGGAAGCAGCTGGGCCTTGTGATTATGACTAAACTCGGATTTTTGCTATTTTCCCGAAAGAGACCCAATTAAGGCTCGGAATTCTACTGAAATTAACGCGAAGCTTAGCCGGTCTACACGGCTTTGATGCTCTCCGGGGATGGGGCGAGGGAATGGGAGCCATGAATCGGGCGCACTAGGACCCAGCGGAGGCTTGGTGAACAACTTGCCTCCCCTTTCCCTCCTCTGTTGCGGCTCCGCCTCCTGCCGTGGAAACTTAGCCATGGGTTTGGAAGCGATCCGGTACTGTCGGGGCTCCCTGCGGATCCTCAACCAGCTTCTGCTGCCGCAACAGAGCCTTTATGAGGAGATTATTTTTAATTTTATTTTTTGCCGTTGGGGCCCCCCATAGCCCGGGGGCCCCGTATAATTGATACGGCTGATACGGCGGTAGCTACGCCTCTGATGTCACCATAATGCTATAAGGAGCATTTGGACTTCAGTTATCCCACTATGTGTTTTGGAAGCAGAACCAGCCTGTGTCACAGAACCCAGGGTGCCCCCAGAAAAGGGGAATGGTAAATCATTTCTAAGTACTGTACTCCTAGATACCTCTGAAAAGGGTTGCCATAAGTCAGAACTGACTTGGTGGTATGTTAAAAATATATAAGGATTGCAACTGCATAGTGCTGTCTACCCAGTGAACACAAATACTATCTATAGCAGTGATGGCGAACCTATGGCACACGTGCCAGAGGTGGGACTCGGAACCCTCTCTGCGGGCACCCATGCAGTCACTCCAGCACAGAGTTTGCCCCGTCCGTCTGCCCATCAGCCCAATGGGAGCGCTTCCTCCCTCTCCCCAGCACAGAGTTCACCCCGCCCCTCTACCCAGCAGCCCAGTGAGAGCGTTTCCTTCCTCCCCTATTGCTGTGTTGGCACTTTGCGATAAATAAGTGGGTTTTGGGTTGCAGTTTGGGCACTTGATCTCTAAAAGGTTCACCATCACTGATCTATAGGGTGTCCCAAAAGACACCACACCTATAGGGGAAATGGGAAGTTGTAGTTGAATGTACCTTTATGTAAAAAATATCCATCCCAATTTTTTACAAAACTTTCCCTACATGTTAGCCACCTCTTTGTACCTCTTTCACATTCCAAGATACCTGTTGTTACACAATTTTACCTATGTATGGCTACTTTTGGGGTGCACTGGCTAAAGGCAGATAGGCACAATGTAGTCAATCTTTCCTCTGCTGAGACTTTTCTCCCCAACAGTGATTTCCTGGCAAGTATATTCACTTCTGGTATGACATTCTTGCTGGCAAAAATGTGTCAGGAGAAATGGAATAGAACGATTATATAGAAAAGCATGTGTGGAGATGTTAAGAATCAATGCTCTTCAAGGGAGTCTGTTCATAGACTCCACTGTTACTGATATATAATATAAAAATTAGAATTTGCAAAATTTACTTTCTCAGGCTCCCTGAACTTCTCATTAGCAAGGCCAACAGTCATGGCAGAAAAATTCTTGTACTGTATCTGTAGTCAGACATTAATTAATATGTCAAAACCGTGACAGAAATCTTCTGTTGCAGATGGCATGCAGGAACCTGACATTGGTTGTGAAGGAGTGTAAATTCTATAGCCTCAAAACCCAGTGAAGCAGGTCTTTTCATTATGAAGCACTTGCTCCCTGAAGATAAAATTAGTCTTGTCAGATCCCTCTCTCTCCTCTCTCTCTCACACACACCAAATGCTCCTGTGCTAATGGGATCAGTGTGTGCATAGGTTAGATATGAGCAAACACTGAAGAACTAATGACATATTCCTTCTCTGTTTGTTTTTGCTGTTCCATTGCTTTTCTTTGCTTCAAAAGTTGGACCTTTTTCACAGGTGAAACTGTTCCTATTGTTAGGCTACACCTGAGATAAAGAACCGGAACTCTAAACCAATAATGGCAAACCTTTTAGAGACTGTCCAAACTACAACCCAAAACCAATGGTGGGCAGCAAAAATTTTTGCCACCCAATTTTGCCACATCCCTGCCTAGAGGCCACCTAATTTTGCTTTCCCCCCCCTTTCCCAGTGTGTGTGTGTGCAAAACTGTTGCTGCCCACCACTGCCCAAAACCCACTTATTTATCGCAAAGTGCCAACACAGCAACAAGGGAGGAAGGAAACGCTCCCATTGGGCTGCTGGGCCAAGAGGCGGGGTGAACTCTGTGCTGGGGGGAGAGAGGAAGGACTCCCATTGGGCTGCTGGGCAGAGGGGTAGGGTGAACTCTGTGCTGGGGTGACTGCATGGGTCCCCACAGAGAGGGCTCCAAGTGCCACCTCTGGCGCACATGTCATAGGTTAGCCATCACTGCTCTATACATTGTTGGACAACAAGCCTATGATCCTCCACTACTGGCTGCATAGGCTAAGACTGATGGGAACCAAAATCTAAAACAACATATTTATCACCTGTCTATTCTCCTGGTCTGCTATCAGTTTGATTAATAACCTCTGTCTGAAACCTTTAGAGGATGATCAACTACAGGGAGTAATGGCAGTCTTCCTAGTAGAGATCTTCATCAACCTCCCAAGACCATATTAAAATTAAATATAGAGAAGTTAAATTTTTAAAAGGTAATTTTTTAAAAAACAGGATTGATAAGAAAATGGTGTAATACTGTAAACAGCTTTTAGGCTATGTGCGCGAGTGCATGTATGCACATCTCAACATGAAACATTGCAGTAAATCATCTGACCATGAGCTATCTTTGCCAAATAGTATGACCAGACCTGCCTGTCCCCTTCTACACCACTGCAACAATACCCAGGAAAAAATGCACTTTTATACAGTATTAAAAAAAAAACCACACACACAACCTCTAAAATCCTGCTAAATACAGTCCTGTTCTACCTCAGAAGAACCAGCTATTCAAACAAACAAAATCAAAGATGAACAGGGGAGGTTAGGGCAGTCAATTTTATTCAGAATTAAATCAATGGAGAGAAAAGACATGCCAATAGAGCAGGAATCCTCAACCTTTTAAAGCTGGGGACCAGGTCACACTCCCTCAGTCAGCTTCAGGAGCCATTTATTTATTTATTTATTTATTTATATTTACTACCCAGCCCCAATTGGGTATACCCGACTCTGGGCGGCTTACAGCGTGGATTAAAATCACAAATAGATCCCATATGGTAATGGTCCTAAAACCTTAAAAGTTCATAAAAAATGAAAACAATGTAGCAGCTAAAACCAAATGTCCCAAACGTCACAGGGGGTGGCTGTCCCCTTAAATCAGCCAGCCTACATGGGATCCCGTGTTCCTGGGACCCCACACTTGCTCCGCCAGCCAGGTCTTCAAACCTTTGCGAAAAGGTAGGAGCTCTGTTTGCAGACGTAGCTCAATTGGGAGAAGGTTCCAAAGGGCCGGGGCGAACACAGAGAAGGCCCTCCTAGTGCTAGAGAGGTGAGCCTCTCTAGCCGATGGAATAACAAGAGAGCCCCTCCGATCCGCCCTGGTGGGACGGACAGACATTCTTAGGGTGACGCGGTCTCTTAGGTATCCTGGCCCACTACCATATAGGGCTTTAAAGGTAATGACCAGCACCTTGAATTGCACCCGGAGACATACTGGCAACCAGTGCAGCTCCCGGAGCAGAAGCGTGGCGCGAGCATAGCGTCCGCACCCCATCACTACTCGGGCCGCCGCATTTTGGACCAGCTGCAGCCTCCGAATGGTCACCAAGGGCAGCCCCATGCAGAGCGCATTACAGTAATCAATTTTGCCCTTCCTCCACCACATGGCACTCCCTGGTGTGGTGGAGGCAGTGGGGAGCACATGAAATGGTGCTGTGGGCCGCATCTGGCCCACAGGCCACAGGTTGAGAGCTCCTGCAATAGAGCATCGTGCAAATTGCCCATCTCTTTCTGTTGTAATTAGAAGAGACCAGGGAAAAGCAGGGGAGAACCAAAAGGCATCTTATTATGTGCATCTACTCAGTAAATTTGACAGCCTTCAAACTAACCCCTTTGGATCAGGCGTGTGCTGGTATGTTTGGGCAATCAGGCATTGTCCCACCCTGCCCTTGCCTCTGTATGGGATCCCCCCCAACCCAACCCCCCAAATAGGCACCCCCACCACTCCCTGTCCAATGCCTTCCCGTGGTGCCCTGCACACCCCTGCTTTGGAGCACCAGTCATTATGATGATCAATATCATCATCCTTGCAGCAACAGGAAAAACACAGGTAAGAGGTTGATCTGCACCTTTGAGATTGAAAGGGAGACATTTAGAGCTAATCTGAATACACTAGTACATCGGATAACGTTATGACTTGGTTCCACAAGTCATAACGTTATCCGGTTTTTAACATTGTGCGATGCATTGATCGCACAATGTTAAAAAAAATCCCTGTTCCCTTTCCAAAGAGGAAAGGGAACGGGGGGGGGGGGGCGATCTGGTTTACTTAGCAAGCTGGGGGGGGGGTCTGAAAAGAACGGATCCAAGCCTCTCTTGGGTCCCTTCTTTTTAGAAACCTCTGTCTGGCTTGCAAAAGAGTTTAGCAATCCGGGCCGGGGGAGGGGGGGCTTCCTAACAGAGGCTTGGCTCCCTTATCCCAGTCTCTGTTAACAAGACACACACACCCCTCCGCCTGGATAGCTAAGGCCCTTACCAAGCCAGGCAGGGGAGGGATCCACAGCTCCAGGATGGCTTGGGAAGCCGACGGGGACTCCCTGTTGGCTTCCCTAGCCACCCGCTTCTGCTTCCACAGCTGTGGGGTGTCTGGGGAAGCCGATGGGGGAGCCCCCTGTCAGCTTTCCACCCACCCCAGCCCTGCCTCTGCAGCTGCAGGGTGGCTGGGAAGCTGAACGGAGAAACCAGTTCAGCTTTCCAGCCACCCTGCTGCTACTGCATCAGATAACGCTAGCAGATCGTTATCCGATTTTAGCGTTATCCAATGCAGTCGTTATCCGAGGTACTACTGTAATCTATTGTTGCTGATGGCTGTGGGAAGCTGTATTGTTGTGCTTGCTTGTCTGTCATTCTGCCTTCTCCATTTGACCCCTGAATTTCGTGCACATAAACAATTGCTGTAAGTTTCACTCCTTGTCTGAAGAAGTGGACTTGATCCACGAAAGCTAACAATAAAAATATAGCAGTTAGTCTTTAAAGTGCTTACAGTGTTTTTTATTTTGTTTTCTGATATGCCTGAACCACTGACTAACATGTCTACTATTCCAAGGAAAACACTTGTTGGCAACTAGTTGGCAACTTTTCAGCAACTAGTCACATTGCACAAGAAAGAGAGAAATAAATCACTGAGATTATGAATGCCATCTAAGATCCATAAAAGTCATGTAGAAACAGCAGTAGCAGCAACAAAGTTATGCTATTGTACAAAACAAAAGACGTTTCCGCAAATATTTGTCTTTGTGATTGATGGTGAAAGTACAGACAAATGGCGGAATGCAACTCACAAAGACGTGAAAGTGGCTAGAGTGTGTGTCTCTGCCTCCTTTGTACTGTACTCTTGGCAACGTTTCCTACATCGTCGGAATCTCTTTCCTTGATGACTGGACATGAAGGTGTTTGGCTGGGGCTAAACAGAAATGCTAACTTGTGTAGGCTTGAGTAGACCCAACCTAGGCCAGACCCACTTAGATAAGTGACACAGATTTTTTTTATTTTATAATTGGCTTGCTGGTGCAAAATTAAGAAAATATTTCACTGTCTTTGAATTCTACATTTTCATAAAATAGTTTTTCACTACAAATAACTATTTAAAATTGTTACGCAAGCTCTTATCGTGTCAAGGGATAAAGCAGGGATTCTCAAACTGTGCTCTGTGGCACCATTTCATGTGCCCCCCCTCCACCACATCAGGATGTGTCATGTGGTGGAGGAAGGGCAAAATTGCCGTATGGCCCCTGAAGCTGTCTGAGGGAGCGTGACCAGGGCCCCTGCTTAAAAAGGTTGAGAATTCCTGAGATAAAGGCAGTGGTGGGCTGCCAAAATTTTACTACCCCACTGTGGGCAGAGCTGATGTCATGGGTGGAGCCAACGTCATGATGTTGTGGGCGGCACATAATATATAGCACAGAAATCAACCCACCCACCCCAAACACAAACCCATCACTTACCTGGCCTAGGGTCGGGGAGCAGGGACTAGGCAGGCAGGCAGGCAGGAACCGCGGCGGCACAGCGACAAACCACCACGGCAGCAAACTGCCACAGCGGCAAACCACCATTGTGGCAAACCACTGCCACATCGCGGTGGCTTGGCGGCATGGTACGGCCCGGCAAGGAATGACCGCCGCCACCGCCACCGCTCCATCAGGTGCTGCCTGCACCCTTCCCAGGCAGCCCAAAATGGCTTCCCATAAGTGCGCATGCGTCAAAACTCCATTTGATGCATTCACACTTCTGCTTTTTAGTGAGCATGCATCAAATGGTGCTTTGATGCATGCACACTTACAGGCAGCCATTTGGGGTTGCCCGGAAGAGACATCCGGAGAGGCGACCGATCCGGTTGCCTGGGGCTTTGCTACCCACCCACCCCGGCGATCCCCTCCGGATGGCTGCTACCGGTTCTGACAAACCAGTCTGAACCGGGAGCAGCCCATCACTGAATAAAAGATAAACATTTCGGCTCACAGTACAATTCTTAACATAAGGGGGGAAGAGGAAGGGAATTGGTATCTTTCTGGTTTGTAAGTTAGCCAGATTGGTTGGTTGCTCCAGTAGGACGGCAAAGACTAGGCTAGTCCCTCCCCTCTTATCTATGCTGATGAATCTGGATTACAGAACAATTGATTTAATTTAATTTTAATTTAATTTAATTTTCGCACTTGTATGCCGCCCAATCAGGGAATCCGACTCAGGGCAGCTCACATGATAATTAAGTAACGATCTGAATTAAACTCTGTCTTCATTTATGTTTAAACAATTATCAATTCTTTTTCAATGGGTCTGACATTTCACCAAAGAGTTGGTACATGCATATTTCTGGCATTTTTTCTCTCATGGTATGATCACACAGACTTCTATCCCTGGATGAGGCAAACGTCTCTATGCTGCACCCTAGCATTTAAATCACTATTGTTATTCACACATAAATGCTGAATTAGCATAAAGATAAAGGTCGCCCTAGCTCAAAAGCCAGTCGTATCTGACTCTAGGGTTCAGTGCTGTTTATAGTCGAAGAGCCAGTACTATCTGCATTTTGCAGATGTTTCCGTGAACATGTGGCAGGCATGGCTAGACACCGGAGTGCATAAACACTGTTTCCCTTCCCACCAAAGTGGTACCTATCTATCTACTTGCAATTTCTTGCTTTCAGACTGCTAGGTTGGCAGGAGCTGGGACAGAGACAGGTGCTCAAACTATTATGCAGTGCCCGTATCTCGAACTCCTGCCCTGCTGCCTTCCAGTCAGCGTCTTAACCACTTGAGTCACCTCAACCTTTTGAATTAGCATAGAAAAATGTATTTCATCTATACCTGTGTCTCAAAGACCCCTATCTCCTTCATTCTTTGCCACCATTACCACCCTCTGACCCACCCCTTTCACTAATACAGTACCCTTCTTTTTCATTTCCCCCTTAATATTTAGCAAGTGAAAGAGTGCCAAATTGGCAAGATATGGCAAGCGTTTTAATTAGCGTTGTATCAGTTTAGTTAGTGCTATGCCTAAACTGATCAGGAGCTCGTGGAAAAGAAAGCCAGCAGCATTTTGTGTAGGATTGCTGTGGGTTGGCTTCAGGCTTGTTGTTCATCTGAGCTGCTTTGTTTGTGTCCCCCCCCCCCCAATACTTTGTCTGAATACAGCCATATGGTCTGCTCCAAGCACATAGTATGAAAGGAAAAGGCTACAGCTGAGAGGAAATGAGTTCATCCAGGTGAATATGGGAGGAGGCTAGAAATCTGCAGCTGCACTTAGAGTCTTTGGTAGCTCTTGAAGAAGGAGAGAAAACAAGGGTATTTTTATGGGCTGGGGTTGAGTGGGAGCCATGACTGTTTTCCCACTGTCTCTAGAGGGCAAAAGACTTGAATGCTAAAAGAAGCATTTTCAGTGACTTGTGCCAGCTGTGGAAAGTTTGCTTTCCTGCCTGAGGCTCTACGAAGGGTTTACCTGCAACCAGTGTAAACTGGTTGCTTCTCTGGAAGAGAAAAATACAGCAGCTTGAGGGCCGGGTCTCCACTTTTTGTCTCATCAGGGAAAATGAAAATTTTCTGGATGCAAATTTCTTCGCAGTTGTAGTCCTTACCAGTGTAAACAGACAACTAGGGGGGAAAGTCGGGTTTATTCTCCTGCCACACTTCACTCTGCACATCATCAGTGATTTATTATTATTTATTATTTATTTATTCACATTTTTATACCGCCCTCCTCACTGGGGCGACCCAGGGCGGTTTACAACATCATAAAAGCATAACATAATGCAACCCGAACCCATTATCAAAAACTTCAAAGTTGCAATTATAAAAATTTAATTTTTAATTTTTTTTTTATAAAAGTCAGCAAATTTCAATAATAATTAAAAAGTTAAAAACAACTTAAAGATAACAGATTAAAAGACCAGGGGAGAGAGGGAGCTCAAACTAACTAGCAACCTGGGGTCATGGTACTGCCAGGACCCCATCCCTGTCCCGCCAGCCAGGGAATATCTCCCCATCCCTTCAATTTATTTCTGCAAGGTTGGGAGTTCATTGTCAAAAATGCACTTCTATTAGTTCATTTCAAAGTATGCCCCTATATTCTTCTTCAGTTTCTAGTTTGGTATCTCATTATTTGGAAAATTAAAACAGCAGCATATAGTTTTACATGGACATTATTGAGCAATAGTTAACACAACAAACATTGTAAATGCTGGAACCACTAAAATAATTTGAAAAGAATTTTGTAAGTGGGTGGTGGCACTGCTGAAAATGTTCCTTGCCCAAGTTGCTATATTTCTTCCAGGGTCAACCCTCCCGGGGGGTGGGGGTGGGGAGTGTCCAGGCATTGTAGTGCATAAAAAGGTAAATATTGTGGTGGATCAGACAAAAGGCCTCATTCTGTTCCAGCAATAACCAACCAGATGTTTATAAAGAGCGCACAGTCAGGAACTGAGCCAGTGGTGGGATTCAGCAGATTCGCACCAGTTCGCCAGAAACGGTAGCAGAAATTCTGGCTTGCCCCACCCATCCAAGTTTTGAAATATTGTGAAGTAGTTCTAATTCGGGTGCAACACAGGGCTTTCCCACTGGCCACGGCCACCATACCACGCCCACAGTGTTGGTAGTAAAAAAAATTGAATCTCACTACTGAACTGAGGGCATTAAAACCTTCTTGCTTGTGTTCCTGAGCAATTGGTATAAGGCAGGCATACTGTCTGTGGTACTGGATATGAGGTATTGCCATCAAGATTACTAGCATTTCTGTTCCAATTCTATCTAATTAATGTTTAAGTTTGTTCAAGTTGAGCTCCAGAGCGTTGCCCTCTGGCAATGGAGGAAAGTTAACAGAAAAGAATTTGCAATCGATGTAAAAAAATCACCATACTTTTAAATAATTAACAACTAAAAATGAAATACTTTGTTACATTTTATTAGATTAAATCACACTTAGCTTGGCCATAAAACTAAACTCCAGGTGGTTGGAATTATATTGAGAGCACTTTATAGTTTAGTAGACCCAAATGTGTAGATCTGAAACTAGCACAGTATGTACTCACTTTCTCTGTTTAGTCCCTGTATGATGTGGTATAAACAAGTTTGTCATTTCAACATTGGTGACCAATGATCTCCTTTCAATGGAAACAGATTCTTGTCTGACAAAGAGTCTGATGTAACTTGGCAAGGACATTATGCCAATTAGTCCAGTTAGTGATGCTATTGTTTGGACTTGGGAGATATCTTCACATCTCTTAGGTAGGAGGCATAGAGCCAAGGAAGATGAGACAATGCCTTGGCTGAGAGTATAAAAGAAGAGAGACTTGGCCCTCAGACTTTGGAGCTCTCCACAGACCACCTCCCAAGGTGCTGTGGCCCAAGCGGCCCAAGGGCCTCCCCTGCTGCCATCCTGGTTTCTGAAGCAGCTGGAAAGGGGGAATACTTATTGGGTGCTCCTTTGCTTGCTTCTGTTTCTTGTTCTATGTTAATTGAACATGCTGGTTTCTTGCTTTAAGATTTGCCTAACAAAGCTTTGTTTCTTCAACCACTGAGTGGTTTCTGTCTCTGCCATAGTAAAGGAACTGAACGTATTAGGTCTGGTCAGCTTGCTTGCACAAGGATTACCTACCAAGTCTGTTACCATGGGTAACATAATATCTGTCCATAATATCTGTCCTTAGTCCCTGTAATGATAAACACATCTTACTAAATCTTAACACCATAAGATAACATTGAGCATGAATGAACCATTCTTTAATATTTACAATTAAATGAAATAGTTAATGAAGTGTAACTTGATGAAGACATGTTATTTACTGTTTTTAATTAAGGTACGAAAAACAATGAATAATATATAAGAATAGAGAAAGCCTTCACAAACTTAAATGCAGTGATGGGATGACAAATTTTTTCCTACCACGCCATGACGTCATGGACGTCATGAGCATGGCCAATGTCATGACGTCATGATGTCATGGGCGGAGCTGACATCATGATGTCATGGCATTGTGGGCGGGGCCTTAAAAATAAAATAAATTAATAAAATAAAATAAATAAATACACACACGAACACACCCTGTCAGATTGCGTTTCTGCGCATGCACAGTAAATTGGAGCCATTTTGGCTCCATTTTTTTTTTTTAATTTCTTTCGGTGAGGCATCCGGAACCAGACGCCTCAAAAGTGGTCCACCCTCCCGGAGAATTCTCCGGGATTGTTCCTACCGGTTCCAGGGAACCGGATGGAACCGGGGTCATCCCATCACTTCTTAAATGCCAATTAAAGAGGCCTCCATAATAGTTCAGAATCACACAGCAAGCCTCTACTTTCCTTGAATACTACTGTCATTCTTCATTGCATTTAGTTTTTCATGCCCTCTCTTCCATTTACATGATGGCATTTTATATACTGTATTATCTTTTCTTGTGCTGCTGTCTTCCCAGTGGCATAGCATGGGTTTCAGCCACCTGGGGTGTAGCCCAAATTCACTGCCCCCTGGACGGGGCCCAAAATGCCGGCAGCGGTGGAGGGTGCTGGAGCCTGTCCCTGCAGTGGCCTCTTCGCCCAGGCTGCTAGGAAGTCCAGGGGGAGTAGTGAAGTCCTGCTGCCATAGCGTCCCTTTATGTTTTGGCCCAGGGCAGGCCCCAGGACGCTGGCAGTGGTGGAGGGTCCAGGAGCATGTCCCTACATGCGCCGGCAGTGGTGGAGGGTGCTGGAGCCTGTCCCTGCAGTGGCCTCTTCACCCCAGCTACTAGGAAGTCCGGGGGTGGCAGCAAAGTCCTATTTATTGTGAAATTTTGCCACTCCAAAAAAGTGCCACCCAGGGTGGGCCCCCCCACCCCCACACTACACCACTGTGTCTTCCACCTCACTTATCCTTTATTACTCTCTTTGTCTTGGCAGACTTTTTGCTGATGGTTGCTCTTGTGATATATGAAAAACGGGCATTACAATTTTTCCCTATGTTTTTGTGCATTTTATTCAATGTTAATTGTAAAGAATACATCAGTCTGCACAGAGAGAGAGAGAGAGAGAGAGAAACTTTCTACCTTTCCATTCTCTCCCTGGACTCACCTAGCCATTAACTCATTTTTCCTTTCCAACTCTTTGTTTACACAAAAGTCTGGTTTTGGCGAACTGGAGCGATCCTGCTGAATCCCACCACTGAATTAAGGTCTATTGTTTCAGGCTGACCAGTCAGTTTAGGGTTTGTTTACACAGGCTGCTACTCACAAAGATAATCCCTGCACATAGGAAGCTCCTCTTTGCACACAGCTCACAAGTGCTGAAAGAGCAAGGTAAATCAGGCTCAACACATCCTGGTATTTTCCTGTATTCCCATGTGACATCTCAGCCGTATAAATGTATCCTCCTTACTTCTGCATGGGACCATTTCCACTTTAGGATTGGTCCTGGTGTAGAGCTCAATTAATGTCAGGTACTACCAATAAATGACCTCTTATGCAGCTATATGGTGTTCTGCAGTGGTGGGATGTCAAAAATTTTACTACCCCACCGTGATGTCATCACAGTGTGGGAGGAGCTAACATCATGATGTCATGTCATCAAAGAAAAAAAATACAAAATAATAAAAATAGGAAGCTTCAGGCTATAGGGAGCTTCAGGCTAGCAGCTTCTCTTCCTCCTCCCCGTTTGGGAGGACAGCAAGGAGGCCGTGCTTATGTGCCAAGCACTAGGCGTGCATGCACACCAAGTGCTTGGCATGCATGCGCAGTGGGGGAACCTGTGAAAAGGTAAGCCCCGAAGGTGGTTCCCCCCAAAAGCTACTACAGGTTCTCTGGGACACTGAGAAAAATTACTACCGGTTCTGGAGAACTGGTGAGAACCTGTTACATCCCATCACTGGTGTTCTGTCAAGGGAACTTGGGAAATTGTCCATTTTTAAATTCTTATTTTCAGGAGCATTAAAATTCAATTGTACCCCAGTAGTTAAGGAGGTTCAGGAGTTCAGGTGACACTTGGAAACCTCAGTCTCTTCCTAAATCATCTTATCTCATGTTCTGTTGCAACAATTCCCCTATGGAGGACAAGACGAAGCCATCTGTAGCAGACCTAAAGACTCTGGGGCTGGGGTTCCCAAACTTTTTGGGTCGTTTACTGGTCACATAGTTTAGGGAGCTAGTCACTATAGCCCAGGGGCTGGATTTGGCCCCCAACGCCAATTCATCCAGTCTGTGAAGCCCTCATCGCTTCTGGAAATGGAAGTAAAATGCACATTTACTTCCGCTTCCAGGAGTGACGAGGGCTTCGTGGGCCAGGTGGATTGACATTGGGAGCCAGATCCGGGCCCCAGGCCATAGTTTGGGCACCACTGCTCTGGGGTTTTCTCCATCTGAAAAGCTCTCCACTTCTGTCATGCTGACATGCATCCATGGCAACTTTTGTCACAAGAAGCTGTTTTATTAACAAGTAATCTCAGTTTATGAAATAAACATTTCCTCTGGGGTACAGTAACTTGTCAAAGACACTTAATGATAAATATTGACCAAGCCAGAGTGAATCCAAGGGAATAATGACAAAATGAGCCCATTACAAAAATTTACCCTTATAGGCAGAAACTCCCTCTGTGTTTTCTTAAAGCTATTATGAGCACATTGCTTGATTATAGAGAATCCTGTCCCCTCAATTAAGGTGGTTGATATTTTTCTCCCATAGCATGGTGGGATAGTCAGCAATATCTGACTAATGGCCTCTGATGTTTTGGGGCTATTCTAAGCCATTGGGATTTGTCTCTTCAGCAAGTGTACACAGGAGCTAAAAGATAGAATGGCTTTTGCTGTCGGATCATGAGCAGAAGGGAAGAGAAGTATGCTTGATAAAGTTTTTAATATGTTTCTGGCTGACAAAAGCAGTTTTGGTAATAGCTTTCCTGAATCTGTCCCTCTCCAGCTGTGTTGGCCAACAAGCCATGTTGCCATACTTTGGCAAATGTGAAAGACACTGATTGGATGAACCTAAGAAAGTGATGGTAAACCTATGGCACATGTGCCAGAGGTGGAACTTAAAGTCCTCTCTGTGGGCACCTGTGCGGTTGCCCTAGCACAGAGTTCACTCTGTCCAGCAGCCCAAAAGGTGTGCTTCCTCCCTCCCCCAGCACAGAGTTTGCCCTGCTCCTCTGCTCAGCAGCCCAAAGGAGCATTTCCTCCCTCCCCCAGCACAGATTTCACCCCCACCCCTCCGCCCAGCAGCCCAAAGGGAGGGCTTCCTCCCTCCCCTGTTGCCATATTGGCACTTTGCGATAAATAGGTGAACTCTGGGTTGCAGTTTGGGTACTCGGTCTCTAAAAGGTTTGCCATCATTGGCCTAAGATATTGGGGCTTGTGTGACAATTTCTCTATATATTTATGAACAATTTGCTACAAACAAATATTCTACATTCCATGTTCTCTTCTTTTCTGGAAGAAGAAAATCTTGCAAAATGAAGTGATCCTTCTTTCTTCTTCTCATTGTATTTTCCTTTCTTTTCTTCTTCTTTGCCCATCCTCTGAATGTTCATTCAGACTTTGCCACCTTCCTATTCCTTTAGCAAGATCTTCTCTTTCCCTTTGTTTTTTTTAATTATTTGTGGTCTCGTTGAGGGAAGTACCACGTGGAGTTGCCTAGTGACCTTGCAGAAAAATAAATACAGTATCCCACACTTAGTTAGACTAGTTTCCTCTCTAGTGGTTAAGGCAGTGTTTCCCAAGCTTTGGTTCTTGGACTTCAATTCCCAGAAGCCTAAGTCAATTCCCCAAAGCATTGATCATCCAATGTACTGTCTTAGGCTTCTGGGAATTGAAGTCCCCCTGTGGGGCGTGGGCCCCACGTTGGGAACCACTAGTAAAGGTATAGGTTTCCCTTGCTCAAAAGCCAGTCGCATCCGACTCTAGGGGTCAGTGCTCATCTCTGTTTCTAAGCCAAAGAGCCAGCGCTGTCTGCTTCTGCAGACGTTTCCATTGTCATGTGGCAGGCATGACTAGACACTGGAGCGCATGGAACGCTTTTACCTTCCCACCGAAGTGGTCCCTATTTATCTACTTGCAGTTTCTTGCTTTTGAACTGCTAGGTAGGGGAAATTAGGGAAAACCTCCACCTAGTGATTAAAGATGGTACTGTTGATAGACAAATTTTAATTGACAAATAAAATCCATTTTAAAACAAAAATTACCCCAAACAATATACCTCTGAGGACAGTGTCCATGCCAGATCTCAGATATTTAAGTTTGATGCTCTTGGAATTATGGCAGAGACAGACAGACAGACACATGTGCATGCTATATTTTATTATTGTAGAACAGAAACCAAAGAGCTAGCAGCTTCACGATCAAAAAATTTACTCCTAACATTTATTTACTTTTTTTCTACCACATTCGCACAAACCTCCATGTTGCAAATATTCTTATTTTTTCTTAGTGAGTAGTCATTGGAATTCATTGCCAAGTTATTTGTGCAGACACAAGAGATGTGAAGCAATGCATGTTAGAAAGGTTGCCGTTTATTACCCTTGTATTGTAAGGTTGCTATCTCATCAGTTTTTGCTCACAAATGTACCCGTTGCCAAACTGATTTTGTGGAAGCTCTTTCCCCCTGGCTAGCCCCATTTTACTTTGGCCTCATCTGTAAATAAATAAAAAAATTCCCCCAGTTCCTTTGGTTTGATCAGGTGTTAGAAGGATTAGCCAACAAGGTTGCTGCCCAGGGTATGCCTGACTGTATTCACAATCTTTGTGGTGGCTCCTTCAATGACAAAGCGAAGAAAGTGGCTTCATTTTGGCAGTCCAGGGTCTGATCAGGACACAAGAGAAGAAGAAGATCTGTAAAAAGCAGTTTTACAGTCAATGCTTTTACTAATGTAACAAAGGTAGCAAGGGATCCACCCTCATGGAAGAAACATCACACTCCAGCTTAGTGGTCTTCCCTGTGAAATATTCTCCCTAGGGACATGTCCCTGGAGGCCTCATTGTATAAACTCAGAAGCCAGGCTAAGATTTCTGTTTCTTCCTGCAACACTTAATCTTTCACTTGTCATTTTCACTCTCAGTTTTATTGCTGGTTTAGTAATCTAACATTTTAAGGTTGAAACCAGATGTCTCTTTCTTGGTTTTCTTACTACACCCTCGAATGGCATTTCTCTTTTGGGCAGGATAGAAAGTTATTAAGTAAGGAATTAAGACGTACCAGGTGTTTTTTCTTACTACACTAGTCAACATTTCCTTGCAAAGTCACTGTTCTATCTCACCCTGACCCAGATCTAATATGGTATGGCTTCTTATTTCTTAGTAGTAGTCTGGTAGTCTATGGTTAGGGCAGGCTCAGAGAATGATATAGTGACCACCACGCCCTGTTTCTTCTCTTCATTGACTGATAGTCTGTTGACATTGACATATCTCTCACTCTTTGGATCAGTTCTGGTGTATTTGTTTGCATTTGTATTTTGGATTTGTATGCCGCTCTATTCGCCGAAGCAACTCAGAGCGGCTAACAACATAAATACTTTAATAAAATACAATATCACAGTATCACATGACAAAACATACAGTATTAAGGTATCACATATCAAAGTGTCACATAACACACACACACACACACAAATCTCCCATTCACATGTGTTTTGAATTAAAGTGCTCTCTCCCCCCCCCCACACCCCTTTTTCATAGATGCCTCACTACGTTCTGGCACTGCACTAGGACTGCCATTATTTTGGTGCGCTGCTTATGAGTTATGATCCCATTCCGTAACCTGTGTAGACGGTTCATACCCAAATAGAGCTGTAGGCAGTGTTATCAGAAGTGACATATGAAATGGATTGTGACGTTAAAATAGACAACAGAGAAACCCCTTCCTCATATTTCCATCAAATCTATTTCTTAAAAATTAATTCCCTGAGTGAATCTGCACAATTCTAGTTTTACCATGCTAGGTCGATGCATCGCTGTTTTGCACTATCACTTACTTTATTTAACAACAATGAAAAGGAAAGTTTCTATGACTTGTTGAATGATGGCCACCAAAAAGACAAGGAAGGGAAAAGTCAACAAAGAGGGGACCCAAAGACTAGCATGAACCTTTGTCATGGGAGTCCCAAGTAAGAGATAAAATGTATTGTAGGACAGATGAGAAGCTGTTAACTGTGAAACAGAACACTTCACATCCCCCTATTCCCTTATGTCAGGGGTTCCCAACCTATTTAGGGCAGACACGGAAAAGGCCCTCCTTCTAGTGCTAGAAAGTCGAGCCTCTCTAGCTGATGGTATCTTCAGAGAGCCTCTCTGGTCTGCTCTGGTGGGACAACCAGATGTTCTTGGGGTGACACAGTTTTTTAGTTATCATGGCCAGTGGTGGGTCACACTCTCTCAGTCAGCTTTGAGGGCTGGACAGCCATTTTTGCCCTGCCTGCACAATGGTGGTAGCTATTTTGTCTCCAACAGCTTCAAAGGGGCAGCCATTTTGTTTCTCAAATGCCCTTGGAGGGGTGGGGGCAAAATGAAATGGTGCCAGGGGTCAGATCTAGCCCATGGGTCCTAGGTTGGGAACCCTTGCCTTATGTAGAGAAGCACAGCTGCTTGATTCACGCTTCTTCAACTGCTTGTCTGCCAGGAACTTTGTTGAAACAAAGGATGAGAAGAACACTACTATTTTCAGTCCTGTTCCCATTGCACTCAAGCCTCATTTATATAGGACTATAAACATGATAAACTGAAAATATGTGCTCGTAAAACATACTATTGTAGCTTGTTTAAATCACTCTGACAGATTTATGTAAATACCCACCAGAGATGTTCAGCTAATTTGCTAGAGAGGGAAAGAGAATGGACTCAATAAAGTCTTAGTGTCCAGTTACATAATTCAAGACATTTCATAGTTCAAACAAAGAGGCAATGTGCTTCTAAGCCAGTGATGGCGAACCTTTTAGAGACTGAGTGCCCAAACTGCAACCCAAAACCCACTTACAGTAATACCTCGGATAATGATTGCATCGGATAATGCTGAAATCGGATAATGATGCATTTTTTTTATTTTTTCGCATCGGATAATGATCTATTGCTGTTATCATATGCAATTGTTCATAGCAGTGGGGCTCCCCGTTCAGCTTCCCAGCCACCCTGCAGCTGCGGGTGCAGGGGCAGGGGATGGGAGTCCCCCATCAGCTTTCCAGCCACCCTGCCACTGTGCCCACAGGGGTTCCTTTCACAACCAAAGGACTATCCCAGTGTTGGATAGCCCTTTGCTTGCAAAGGGAATGGTCTGCAGATCTACCCGACCGAGGCTATAAGGCAAAACACCGGGGGTCTTTTGCACGCTCCACCCTAGGAGTCCTCCTTTCCCACCAAGCTTGGCTGGCGGGTGCTTTGCATCGGTCTCCACCACCATACCGCTCGGCCTTCCACTTGAGGGTGGCTGTCACGGAGTTCCTCCTGCTCAGTGGACTCAACAGCCTCTCCCCTTTGCGCCCTCCCCTTAGGTTCCCCACCTCCTCTTGCACCTCACTGCTTCCTGCACTCTAGTGGATGGATCTGGCGCTGCACCCACCCTGCCCTTGGAGGCTGAGCCTGGGCAGAACGCAGGTGGGAGGCAGGTGGTGGAGGCAGTGGAGAGGCACTTCCCCCTTGGCACAGGAATGGGTCCCACACTGACAAAAGCCTGACGTCTCCAAGCATATATTTGCTGAATTCCAATCCCCAACCCCAATTAAAAAAAGGAGAAGCAATGATGGGCTTCTACCGGCTCGGGCATGTGCGTTGAGCTCTGGAGGTGGGGAAGTGGGCCCTGGGGAATTTTTACTACTGGTTCACCTGATACTACTGGTAGATGCCCACCACTGCTTCTGAGGCCATCCTAGAACTGTGAAGTTTTCCCAAAGCCACATAGACTGGTTCTCCTCCCCAGGAGACACCACTGACTCTATGGTCAGAGACCTAAATCACAGAGTAACCCAGCGAGCTCCTTTAGCTACTTACCTGGGAGTAAATCACATTGAACTCAGTGGTACTTATCTCTGAGCAGGTATAAAAGTGTCCTGTCCACTACCTTAATGCTATCATAGTTGGATTGCCAAACTGGTATTTCTTCAGATACAAACCATTCTGTTTGCATCTGCTTGAGATTCCATTTCCCTTTTAATTTCCCTGGCCTTATAGCAAGGCTGGGTTGTTATTTATTTAATTATTTATATTTGTTTATCACCCTCCTCCCCGAAGGGACCCAGGGCGATTTCCAACAATTTTAAAAACACTAAAAAAAAAACTTTAAAAAGCTTAAAAACTTAATTAAAAGCTAGGTATTATAACTTGGATGTACTGGGGGTCAAACCATCCAACTGGCTGGGGAAATTGAACCATCCACTCCCTAGACCAAACCTGCCAGCCAGATTTTCACTCCTTTCCTAAAGGACAGCAACTCCGTCTGCAGGCGTAGCTCTATCAGGAGGAGGTTCCACAGGGCTGGAGCAGACACCAAGAAGGCCCTTCTTCTCGTGCCAGAGAGATGCGCCTCTCTGGCTGATGGCACAACCAGAGAGCCTCTCCGGTCTGCTCTGGTGGGCCAGGTAGATGTCCTTGGGATGATGCGGTCTCTCAAGTAACCTGGACCACTACCATAAAGGGCTTTAAAGGTAATAACCAGCACCTTGAATTGCACCCGGAGGCAAACTGGGAGCCAGTGCAGCTCCCTCAGCAGCAGTGAGGCACGGCCATAACGGCCGCATCCCAACACTACTCGTGCAGCTGCATTCTGGACCAGCTGAAGCCTCCGAATGGTCACCAAGGGCAGCCCCATGTAGAGCGCAATACAATAATCAAGTCTGGAGGTGACCAAGGCATGTGTGACGATGAGCAAGGAGTCCCGGTCTAGGAACGGCCATAACTGGCGAATCACACAAAGTTGTGCAAAGGCCCTCCTGGCCACGACTGCCACCTGCTCTTTGAGCAGTAGTCGCGAGTCCAGGAGTCCATGTTATTTATTTATTTATTTTATATATTTTTTTGTAATCTTATTTGTACATACTGCTTCATTATCCCCTCATGCCTTCATAGGTGTTAAAATGGCAAACCTATGAGGTAGGGATCTCTACTCTTCTTTAAACAATACATATTGGACAGTGCGTAGTGAGTTGAGATGCCTAACATATAACTGCTTAATACCATTGAGGTTGCTATTAGGCTGAGTAAATGTCTTGGCTTCTCAACAAAGCAAGAACAAATCATAATTTGTGAAAAATTCTCAGTGCATCTATGAGGCAAATATTGGGGCACAGTAGCAGCTGGTCCAAGCAAAAGGATCAGGGGGTTCCCAGCAAGGTTATTAAAAAGAAATTCAGCAAGACATTAATAGTACTGTCAGTGGAATGGCAGGCAAGTTACTATACAATGCTTGAGTAACAGACAGAAAACAAATGTAGAAGAAGACAATACCATTTTTGGATCACTAAATAAAAAATATCATTGCGAGCGTTTGTGATTCAAGATCACTTCTTCAGGCATGCATATCATCAATGACATTCCAAATGTTCATAGCATGGTGGTGTTTAGCCCTTCTTCTTCTACATTTCTTTTGTGTATGGATCACACGGCTGACTTGTTTGTTGACAGAAAGCAATTACTGGTAAATCCTCCAGGTTCTACAAACCAAGGAGCAATGTGGCAAAGGTCAAAGAAGAAACAGGGACATGAAGGTGAAAACTGCCTTCTGAAAGTGTGAAATTCAGCATCAGTTATTTCGGGAATGTTGCCAGACCCATCTAGTTACACAGGTTTTTCATGAGAAAATATTTGTGTGATGTGTTTTCAGGCTCTTCATCTGGCATCAGGTTCAGTTTAACTCCTTATTATATGCAGGGCTGCTTGTGCTCTCAAAGCCCTGCATGGATGGCAGTGGTCATTGGGTGAGACCCATGGCTTCTTTGCTTCCCAAAACCCCAGCCAGCCCCATCTTAAAGGAGGCAGCCCAGCACTCCAGGAGCTTGCCTTGCGGAGAGGGGGAGGAAACAGTGGTGGGCAGCCAAAAAATTTACTACCACACTGTGGGCAGGGCCAACGTCATGACGTTGTGACATCATGGGCGGAGCCAACATAATGATGTCATGACATTGTGGGCAGAGCCAAAGTAAAATAAAATAAAGAAGCAGTATACATAAAAATAAAATAAAAACACACTACATAAAATACTCCCCCACCCGAAACACAAAGAAAACAAACCCTAGTTCCTTACCTTTGCTGGGGTCGGGGACTTGGGGAGCAGCAGGTAGGTGGCGGCAGCGCGGCGGTGCAGCCTAGCCTGGCCTACCCAGGCCCAGCGGTGCTGCCGTGGAAGCAGCGTTGGCGGTTGGTGGGCAAGGAAAGGCCATTGTGCTGCTCCAAGGACTCCACTGCTCCCTTTCCAGGCAGCCGAAAATGGCTGCTCAGAAGTGCGCATGCGTCAAATGGTGTTTTGATGCATGCACACTTCCGAGCAGCCATTTGGGGCTGCTCGAAAAAGGAGTCCTGTGGGAGGCCAGAGAGGCAACCGAACCAGTCACCTGGGGGTTTACTTCACCCCCGGTGAACCACTCTGGATTTTAGCTACCGGTTCGGCTGAACCGGTCCGAACTGGTAGCAGCCCACCATTGGGAGGAAGCCCTCCCTCCTCTGTAAGGCAAGCGCCTTGAGCACTGGGATCCAGGCACTTGCTTTGCGGAGGGAGGAGGGGTTCTCTCCCACCCTCCGCAAGGCAAGCGCCTGGAGCGCTGGGCTGCCTCCTTTAAGATGGGGCTGGCTGTGGGTGTCAGGCACCTCCAGCCAGCCTGTACTGTATTTTTTTTACTTTGACTCCACCCATGTCATTGGCTCCACCCATGACATCATGATGTTGGCTCTGCCCATGACATCATGACATTGGCTCCGCCCATGACATCGGCTCCACCCACAGTGTGGTAGTAAAATTTTTGGCTGCCCATCACTGCCACTTTATATCCATGCATTTGTATATTTATTTGCTATATAAAGCAGGCATCATTCAAAAGGCCTCTCAAGTACTCATTCTTGACATTCACAAATCTTGTAAAAATCTTACCAATCAGGTGGAAATGGAGTCTCAGCAAAAATGGGAAACTGGGGGGGAGTTGGGGGAGGGGTTTGACAATATTTCCTAGCTTCCTGTAGTCAACATGGCCAGTGGGACTACTGTATAGGCCACAAAAATTACTTTTCCTCTCATCTGAAGGAATGGTTATTTCTTCACAAGGCATCTGAAGAAAAAAAATGCCCTGTCAGAGTATTACTTGGAAGAAAATTAAACAAACAACAGCAATTCCACTTCTATCCCCCATTACATAGCACTTAATGCACTCTCTGGGTTGTTCACAAGTAAATTAGCATTTTTGACCCCAAAATGCTGGGTACTCAGGATGGGAGGCCGAGTCAACCTTGAGCCCTGGTCAGGATCGAACTCACTACATTCTCACAAATTAAGAATTTGAAAAGGAAGAGGAGAGTGTTCATGTTTAGCAGAGCTTGGAAAAGTTACTTTTGTGGTGTTCAGATCCCAGAATCTGTCACTTACCCAAACTCTATGCAGAGAGAAGAGAATGGAAAGAATGAGGCTGACCTTCAAAAATAGCAAAAGAGGCAATTCACATTTTCAGAAGGTTGTAATTGTGACTTTTTCTACTTTAGAAAATAAACTTGTTTTTCAAGTGTTTGTTCGGTCCGCCTTCCACTGAAACTTGGAGGCATTTTTTTAATTGCACAGTGATGAAACACTCTGGGATGTAGCTAAGCAGCAGAAGAAGAAAAAAACACAACCTACCCAACAAACTATGCCTTGTTTGGGGCCAGAAGAAGGTGGAACACCAAGAATTGAGCAGAAGCTGGAGCAGCAGGTTGGCCGTTGGTTGTCTGTTGTATCCAATTACATCTACTTTACCCTTCCCTTGAGTCTGCCACAATCTGTGCCAGGGTAGCCAACAAGCACTGTTTGAGGTTACTTGCAGGATAGGTTGCCTTTCTTTGGGTTGAAAAAACAGCAACGACAACAAAAACTATTTAGAGATGGAAGCATCTAATGTCCATTTGGACCTTCTCAGCTCATCCTCTCATCAAAGTATACTCAGTCAGTAATAATTGCAACGAGTGCACTGATAGATGGAAATAGACAAAATAGCAGTCAGGCCCAGGAACTAGTCTTCCCTGGCCAAAAAGACCAGCCTATGGTGTAGCTTAAGTGAGGTAGCTTTCAGCAACCTGGTGTTTCCAGATGTGGTAAATTACACCTCCCAGAATTCCTTAGTTATCAAAAATGATTTGGGTTTTTTGTAGATTCGTCCTCCTAGAGCAGGGGTTCCCAACTTTTTCAAGCCAGGGCATTGGTGTAGGGTGGGTTTAGGCGCCCGGGGCCCCAGGCCAAACTTGCCCCCCCTCCAGGCTCCCCCCACCTTGGTAGGAAAGTCCTACCTTCGGGGGGGGAGTTTCCGGGCTAGGAGGAAGGGCGGCCATGCGCCTGGGACCCCCGAGGGTGCGGGCGAGGCCCAGGGTCTGGGGTGGTGCAGCACAGGCCCAGTGGGGAGCCCACCGTCAAGGTCCCAGGTATGCAGCCGCCCCTCCTCCGAGCCGGCGGATGCAGCTCATCCACCTTCGGCGGCAGCAGCACCCAGGATGCGAGGCCAGAGGTCACCGTGGCCCAGTGCGCGAGGCCAGAGGACCTCCCCCCCAAGGCCTGGCCAGCGCTGCTCCAGCCGCGGGGCCACAAAGACCACCCCTCACCCCTTTGGGCGCCAATGCCACTGAAGGTGGACGAGCTGCTGCTGCCAGGCTAGGAGGTGGGGTGGCCACACACCTGGGATGTTGACAGTGGGCTCACTCCTGGGCCCGCGCCACGCCACGCCGTGCTGCCCCAGCCCCTCCCCTGTGCCGTCGGGGTCCCGGCAGTGGCAGAGGCACCCAGGAAGGCGGGAAGCGAGGCCGGTGGTCATTGCAACCCAGCGGCCAGAGCAGCACCGGCCAGGTGTTACGGGGGTGTGTGTTCCTCAGCCTGGCCATTGCTGGGCCATGGCAATTGCCGGCCTCGCCTCCTGTGTTCCTGGGTACCGCTGCTGCTGAAGGCGGATGAGCTGCTGCCACTGGGCTTGGAGGCGGTCAGCCGCATGCCTGGGCCCCCGACAGTGGACTCCCCACTGGGGCCGCACCGCCCAAGCCTGGCAGGCCATGCAGAGGGGGCGCCTGGGGAGGAGGGGGCAGAGAAGGGGGAGGGGTGCCAACTGGTCTCCACTGGGCGGTGGAGAGGGCTCTGGCACCTGCCCCAGCCACCAGGAAGTCCGAGGCAGTGGCATTGCCGCCCCCTGCAAAGTGCCACCTGGAGTGTGCCGCCCCCTCGCCCCCCTCGCTACACTTCTGAGCCGGGGGCTGGGTCATGCTCTCTCAGCCATTTTCAATGGCTGGATGGACATTTTGCCCTATCTGGTGGTCATTTTGTCCCAAACAGCATCAAAGGAGATGCCATTTTGTTTCTTGAATGTCCTTGGCGGGGGCACATCAAATGGTGCCGCAGGCTGGATCCGGCCCATGGGCCTTAGGCTGAGAACCCCTGTCCTAAAGGGATGGAGAGAAGGTAGGAATTGGGGGGTGCAATTGGAAGTTTGCCACATCTGCAGCAACTGAAGACAAAGGGAAGAGAGGAAGGAGATAAATAGTCTACAACTTGTGAGTACACAGAACATAAAAGAAGCAAGCAAAACATGTTAAAGATCCAGAGATGAGAGTATAACCCCAGACCTGATAATTCCTATGGGGGAAATGCATAAGCACACGTCCTTTCATTCCACTTTTACTCCCAAGGGAAATAATAAACAGGTTGAGTAGCAAGTTGTCTTTTACCTAAATGAGATCTTGTTCCCTATGGAGTCATCACCCATGATAAGTATCTGTGACTGCATCTTGGCCATAGTGAAGGAGCAGGCAGGAGGTAATTTGGGATTTAGAGAGAGACTGTGGGTGGAATTGCAGTAGATCATCAAGCATTTCAGACTCACAGAGTTTTGAACAAAAACAGTGAACTCCACCCTGTTGAAATGAAGAAATCTTGGGAGGACCAGCTGTGGATTTTTCCAGCAAAGAACTACTAACATCGCCCAGCTCACGTAGTACGAGCAATTTGTTGTGCTCAAAATTCTTTTCTTTTAAGTCCATGTTTTTCAAACTAAGCTTTAACTTGGAAATCTCAACTATCTAGTAAGAAAAAGAAAATAAATTCACAGGTCTGAATTCTGTCCACTCAAATGGGGTTCTTAGGGAGAGGGAATCCATTTTTTGTGCCTATCTTACAGTTAGGCAGCATTAAGACAGCCTCCTATGCTGGAAAATACTGAGATGGAATGAAGAATGAATAGAAGTGTATATACCAGTGGTGGCGAACCTTTTAGAGACCAAGTACCCGAACTGCGACCTCAAACCCACTTATTTAGCACAAAGTTGGCACACAGCAACAGGGGAGGGAGGAAATGCTCCCCTTGGGCTGCTGGGCAGAGGGGCGGGGCAAACTCTGTGCTGGGGGGGAGGAAACACTCCCATTGGCCTGCTGGGCAGAAGGGTGGGACAAACTCTGTGCCAGAGCGACCACATGGATGCCCACAGAGAGGATTCTGATTGCCACCTCTGACACGTGTGCCATAGATTTGCCACCACTGGTATATATACATAGTCTCTTCTGTGACGCTTAAGTTTCCCTGTTATCTCTGTCACCCCAACCAGATTGTTTTGTACTGTATATTCTTGACCATAGTGTATTTTTTGACCATAGCGTATTTTTTATTGTATTGCATTTTCCTGTCTGTAGTATACTCTTATTTTTATGAAAGATTTGTTGACTATATTGACCATATCGTATCTATTATATTTATATTGTGCTGTTTTTTAATGTTTGATATTGCAACATTGTAAGCCGCTCTGAGTTGCGGCATATAAATTGAATATTACAACAACAACAACAACAACAACAACAACAACAACAACAACAACAACAACAACAACAACAACAACAACAACAACAACAACAACAACAACAACAACAACAACAAATGAAGGATGCTGCCAGAGCTGAAGTCAGAAAGGGGTAAAACTACAGCTCCCAGAAATCCTGTAGCCACCATGGCCACTGTCTCAGAAAGTAACCTTTCAACATTTCAAATGGCCGTAAGCTTCAACTCTTCCATTGGCTGGCCTTTGTACGTAGAAGCAAAGGAGAGGGAGAGTGGTGCTGATTTGCTTGAGCAACGGAGTGTGTCCAGACCAGTCCCATGAAATAAGCCCATGGAAATAAATAGAGGCTTAGAAAGGAAGAATTATCAGCCTCCATCATGTCCATGGTTACCCTGCAGCCTGGAGCTGGTTATTCAGCCGTGATTCATCAGGGATCTACAAAGGCAAAAGAACCCTCCCCAGACCCTAGACCAGGGATTCTCAACCTGCGGTCTGTGGGCCAGATGCAACCCACAGTGCCATTTCATGTGGCCTCCCCCACTGCCTCCACCACATCTGGAAGTGCCATGTGGTGGAGGAAGGGCAAAATGGCCGCCTGCCTCCCAAAGCTCTCTGAGGGAGGGTGACCCATCCCCCAGCTTTAAAAGGGTGAGAACTCCTGCCCTAGATGATAAATTTATCTTGCCTATGTCTATAGCAAGAGAGCATGCATGTGAACTCCACAACTGGGACACAGGGAATCATACTCGGGTAAGGGCTCTTTAAAAATACCACATGACCTAAAATAGGCCACTTTTTGCCCCCTTCTGCGACTTTCCATGACCTTTGACTGCCCCCCCCCCCCAAATCATGGGGTTGGAGATAGATCTATGCAGTGGTGGGCATCAGCAGGTTCGCCCCAGTTCGCCAGAACCGGTAGCAGAAATTCTGGCTTGTCCCACCCATCCAAGTTTTGAAATAAAGTAGTACTAATTTGGGTGCAATGCAGGGCTTTCCTCCTGGCCACGCCCACAGTGTGGTAATAAAGTTTTTTGGAGCCCACCACTGGATCTATGGCCAGCTGGATGTGAAAAGCAATGATAATTTTGGAGTCACATGACTTCACGCCAAACCCCCTCCCCCCATGACTTTCCATGACTTTTGGTAGACCCCCTCCCCCCTAAAATGGTCACATGGTATTTGAAAGACCCCTAACAGCGGCTGAAGGAAGTGGAGAGGTTTACTTAGTTGGACAGTGAGATCACTGAAAATTAAACTCCTTTTGTTCACCTCCATAGTGATGAGACTTTTACAATTTTGCTATTTTGACTACATTACTAATGAGGAAGTGCTTCAAAGGAATGGCTCGTACAAATCGTTGCATGAAGAAGACTCCAAATGGCAGGCCATATTTTTCATATGGAGAAAAACAGGATTCCTAAGGTGGCAACAACTTGGACCCCTCCTGATGCCAAATGACAACAAGGATGTCCTAGAAATCCATGGTGAAGCACTTTCTTGGGAGACTTAAACTAAAGACCCTGGAAATGACATGGGAGGATGGTGGAGCACTCACCCAAGACTGAAGCTGCTGTAGATCCCTTCCTGCCAGATATGCTACATAGCATTGTAGGATCTAAGTCTAAGTAAGTATGTCAACAGCACCAATGATGCCTCAGTATTAGAGCCTTACCCGCTAGTTAAAATGAGGAAGGAGTTATTTGCTATTTAGAATTTCTTTTCTTTTCTTCAGATATAGAACAAGGGGGTTCTGGTTTATATCACACAGCTCCTCTTCTAAGCATTATGTGTTTTAATTGTTTTTAGTTGTAAAGCCGCCCTGAGTCTTCGGAGGAGGGTGGGGTCCAAATGAAATAAATAAATAATAAATATGTTTAACCAAAACAATATCCATCAAATTTTGCCAGAATCTGCAGGAAACACCCAAACAGGAATTTTCTTTATTTTCCCCAACTCCTTGTTTGGCTGACCTTGCAAAGTGATGTGAAGCCTCAGCAGTTCCCCACATATGGTTGGAAGGAGAGTGAGAATACCAGAGGGATTCTTAGTGGCAGGGAGGGAAAATGTTCTCCCTCTCTTTCTGCACTTTTCCACAGATTCACGTTGTGCAAGCATATTGTGCCTTGGAATAAGTTGCTTACAAACTGTTAATTCTGATGCTCATTTTTAACAACTTAGCCCCTTTTAAATGTTTTACAGTCAAAGTAAAGACATGGGAAACCACAAAGTATGCTCTGTTCCTCATTATTTTGATAATAGAGGCTGTGGACAGTCGGCAAAGATGTAATTAAAATTTCCTCCCTTATAATGTGGCAGAGTGATTAGAGTGGACACTTTAACATGAGTAAAACCTTCAGTGTAAATTTCAATGGTGACTTGCTGCTGGATAAGAAATCAGTGTTTGCATTTTCTGTTGTGTGCATGGCATGCAGCTGCTATGCCACAAGAAATAGAGTAGAACATACTGCCAGTGACTCAATGCCAAGCATCAGGCAGTGGTGAACTAACTTGACCACCCTGAGGACTAATGGCCAATGTCCACAAACAATGTCCACAAGGAAGGGCGATGGTCCCCAAGTGGATTAAATAAATCCCACTTGAGTCCATCTTGATTGAGGGCAGCAGCTTCATCAATGAGGAGGACTTTGCATGTCAAAAAGGCCCAGGACCAGAAAGTGACTTGCAGAACTGGATCAGTCACTCCATGATGCAGAAGGCAGATGAAAGGCCATGGCATTATATTCTCAGGACAGTCTTCATGGCTGATTGCCTTGATGATCGCCAATATTCAGAACTGGATACGGAATAAGAAGAAGAAGATGAAGATGGAGAAGAAGTCTGATGAATGGTGGTTTACATTATAATGAGGAAGCCCAACCAAACTAAATGATACTATTTCTGAGAAATCATACATAGGATCGCACTGTTTGAAAACTCAGGCTGCAGTCCAATACACAATCACTTGACTGTAAAGTCCCTGAGACTCCAGTGCTGATGAATCACAATACACCTCCTAAGTACACTTGATAATACTGCTGAGAAGCAGTTGCTTCACAAGGACAAAACTCTGCCCATAAATTCCACACAGCTGACTTCAGATAAAAAAGATGTGTGTGTGGGGGGGGGGGGCACTGCTGCTATGATGTCACTGTGCAGTTCTGAGATACATAAATGACACATAAGATATATATTGATAACCTGTTTAGCTATTCACCTTTGGTCCAAAATCATATTAGATACAGTTCAAAACATCTTGACTCAGTAGATATTCAGTGATCTGAGATAAATGGATTGAAAAATGCCTCTGATTACCAGTCCCCTCAACTTAAATCACAGGAGTCTGTGCTTTAAAAAAAAACATTTTAAAAGAGATAGTACCTTTATCACAGTGGCGTAGGGTGGGTTTCTTCCACCCGGGGCACAGGCCAAACTTGCCGTCACCCCCATCTAGGCTCATAGGGACACCCCACGCAAAACAAAACAAAATCCTACCTCAGTGGGGACCAGGGAGTGCTTTCTCCTCCTCTGCTGCCTTCGTCCTCCTCTTCTTCAGGCTTCCTCTTCCTTACGGCCAGATCGTGTTGCCAGGCAGTGCTGCGCAGGGCTCGGGGCCGCCATTGTTCCTGGGTCGAGACCCAGAGGCTGAGGTAGCGTGGCAGAAGCCCAGCAAAGAGTCCGCCGTCAGCATTCCAGGCGCACAGCCGCCCCATCTCTGAACCCGGTGGCGGCAGCTCCACCTTCAGTGGCAACGGCGCGCAGGAAGGTGGGAAGCAAGGCTGGTGGTCGTTGTGGCCCAGCACCCACAGCCAGAGCAGTGCCATCCAGGCCTTGCAGGGGTGGTGGTCCTCGGCCTGGCCGGTGCTGCTCTGGCTGCAGGTTCTGGGCCGCAACGACCACTGGCCTCATTTCCCGTCCTCCTGCGCACCGTTGCAGCTGAAGATGGAGCTGCCATGACCGGACCAAGAGCGGCCCCAAGTCATGTGCAGCACCACCCGGTGCCATGAGCTGGCCGAAAGGAAGAGGAAGCCTGAAGAAGAGGACGACGAAGGTGGCGGAGGAAGAAAAAGTGCCCCCTGGTCCCCACCACACGCGGGGCCCAGGGCGCTGGCAGTGGCAGAGGGTCCTGGCACCCGTCCCCGCGGTGGACTCCCTGCCCTGGCTGCCAGGAAGTCTGGGGCAATGGCATCACTACCCCCCGCGGAGTGCCGCCCCTTCAGACTCCCCCGCTACAGCAGTGCTTTGTCACGACATGGCACTGTGTCCACTTGTTGGCTTGTCAGACCCTATTAGAGTTGTCCTGTTTTACAATGAGACAAAACTAAATAAATCACTTGGTTGTGTAATTTTAAGAGGGCAAAACTGAGATAAAGTCCTGCCTGTGGTAAAGGAAGAAAAAATGGTGCTCCTTTCCATCCCCTGTACAAAACCTTTTACCTACTAGAAATGGACTCTTTCTTCAACATGGGCAATAACACAACCTTCTCAATTGTGCTCAAAGGCTAGCTTGGGGCTACAGGGAATTTTAAATGGCATGCAGCTTTCCCCATAACACCCTCTAGCTTTTTTGGGCCATGGGCCGGTCATGTGATTGAGCATGCTGATCATGTGGTTCCTCCCACTGAAAGTGGTGTGGGCCAGATGATTTGGCACTGTGGACTAGATCTGACCCATGGGCCATAGTTTGGGCACCTCTAGTCTAGCATCTACTACCTCATCTGATCACCTCACTCTGCCTCGTGCTGGCCCAACTTTAATGAAAGAGTGACATGTGGCTGTGCATTTTTCCTTGCTGGGCATTTTTCCAAGCAGGGCCAGTTAAAACATGCACAAAATATGCACTTGGACACACCCATGCAGTTTGCATGGGTTTGCATGTGTTGTCATACCCGTTACTGATTTCTGGGGCATTTTAAACACCAGTCAAAATTAGAGGAATATGCCACTTCTACAGTCTGGTTTCAGGTTGCACTAGGGTAAGGCTTGTCTGATGAAAGAAGAACCCACCCGTGTGTTTTTGCATTAATCATTGATATGGGAGTGCCTTCTGATTAGATACCCAGAACAATAATGTGTGGCACATTAATCCAGAGCAATAGGAGTGAAGTTCATGGCCTTATTCAGCACAATGAGCATGATTACCCCCCAACACAGTCATGTTGATTTATCATATGGGAATGGCAGGTTACATTTTTCAGTAAGTAAAGTAATATAGACTCTGGTGATTTAGATCGGTTTAAAGAAGTACCTTTTCACCAAGTTGGTTAAGTCCAGAAACTGAAACTCCCTAACTGCACTGATGGTGCTATTATATGTCTGCAACAATAGTAATGGGGAAATGGCAGGGCCATAGCCAGGATCCTAGATGTGGGTGGGTGAATATTTTTTCACGATGGGCAACATTGTCATGACCTGGCCCCCTTATTAGGACCATGATCTACCATTCTTCAGGGTAAATGGTAGAGTATGATGAAAATGAAAATCTCTCCCCCTTTCTCTCATTAAGCATTACCTCCTAGTCATAGAATAACTGAGTTAGAAGGGGCCTTTTAGGCCATTGTGTCCAATGCAGGAATCCAAATCAAAGCAGATACAACACATGGCTGTCCAGTTCTGTCTTGAATGCTTCCACTTTTTGAGTGCTCACCACCTCTTGGGGCAGATGGTTCTATCATCGTACTGCTCTAACAGTTAAGAGGTTTCCTCCTGATATTCAGTTTATATAGTTTCTTGTAGTTTGAGCCTGTTATTACCCATCCTGCACTCCGGGTTGATGGTCTCCTGACAACAGCCTGAGTCCATAAGGTATCCCAGCACAACCTTTGAAACCCTATGTCATAATGGATGAACACTCACACACCTGCATCACTATAAATAAAAGGACTGTGGAACTAGGCCAGGAGAGAAGAAGGAAATTAGGGGAAAATGCATGATGGTGTTGATTAAGAGCTTACTCTTCTCTGTATGTATTCCGATTAATTCCAACACTACACAACAGTCATAGTTTATGGTCAGCCTGCATCGTGACTGGCACTACCATTAGTCAGAGAGATACAGTTGTCTCCAGCAGCAGATGTTAGATGTCATAAATGGACAACTGCCCATGGCAACAGATGATCCAAACAACTTTAGACTAGTCATCAGCATTCCAGTCATAGGCAAGGTCATAGAGAGAGTGGTGGTGGACTAGCTGCAGACACTCATGGGAGATATTGATAGTCTGGATCCATTTCAGTCAGGGTTCAGGCTACATCAGGGGACCGAAACAGCCCTGGTCACAATGTTCAATGATCTCTTGAGAGAATCTTGAGAGAAGCAGACAAGGGAAGTGTCACCAAGGTTAGGCCTCCTGGATCATGCAGTGGCCTTTGCTACTGATACCACCAACCACGGTGGTATCAACATCCCCAAAGACCTTGCTGTGAATCACTCTATACCTCTGTATCTGGTGTATATAAGTTCATGCCTTGACGTCTCACTCCTCTGTCTGATGAAATGGACTTGATTCATGGAAGCTCACATTTATAATATAGCAGTTGGTCTTTAAAGTGCTGTAGTGTTTTTGTTTTCATTTTCTGATATGCCTGAAACACAGTCTAACACAGGTACTATAAAAATAAAATGCAACTATCTAACAAGTTTGTTCTGAGGGTATAAGTAAAGAACTGAAGCTGCATGGAGGTTAGATGGGATGTAACTGCTTCTGGCAGAGAATGTGTGTGTTATGTGGTATCAAGTCACATCTGACTATGTTAGGGATTTTTTTTTAAAAGCAAGATTTAAGGTGTGGTTTTACCTAGTCAGTCATTTTATCTGCTACGCTACAAATGATGCCAATATAGAACATGTGTGTGCAAATATACATGCTGCAGTCATTTGGATCAAAAGAGGAGTCAAAGACCTGAAGAAGGGATCCTCCAATTTTCCTAGTCTTGGTCACAGTTGTATTTTAACTTGTTGGAGCACCTTCATCCTAGTTTGATAGCCCTTCATATTAGATCTACTGAATCTCTGCAGTTGGGGATGCTTTCCCCGAGAGAGGCTGCTGCAAATTATCAACAAGAAACGGGGACTTTGTGGTGTTGACATCCTCACTATGGAATAACCTTCCTTGTGAAGTCCATGAGGCTCCCTGCCTTCTTTCCTTTAGGAAGAACATGAACACTTCTTTTTACAGCATCCTTTGGGGAAACTCGTCCCAAGGTGTCCCGTCCCCCCCCCCCCCGCATTTCTTGTATTACTACCTGCCTGCTTTTTATATCGTTTGTTGTCCTGTTTATATCCTTTTAATTGTGTTAATTGGCCAGAGCAGCCTTCAAGCTAGATGGGATATATAGAAATTTTAGAAACAAATAAATAAAAATAAAGAAGCTTGCACCGAGTGACATATTTGCCCTTGGCTTTATGAGCTGCTGATCATGCCTTGTGAACTTCTGAGCCATATTTAGCACAGAACTTCCAGAAATGCTTGTGACAGACCGAAGGACTCCAGAGCATGGAGGACTCTGGAAAACAGCCCAGAGCAGCCATCTGCTCCTGTAATTTAACAGTTGAGGTGGGGAGAGATGCCTCACCCCAGAGAATCAGCAATAATTGTATTCTCTCTGCACAATGTAATGCCACTAATATGTCCACTAGCTCCCATCTATGAATTCCTTATACTTTTAGCGTAGCAGGTCTATTTGCTTATATATAAAGCCCCATTAATGATATCAGAAGAGATTAAAACACGTGCAGTACTTCCAAATTTAAATGAATTAGGTTTAGAGGTACTGTACTTAATTTTACCTGGCTGTTCCTATGATGTGGATGTAATCAATTATTTATATATACTCGAGTATAAGCCTGTATATACTCGAGTATAAGCCTAGTTTTTCAGTCCTAAAAATGAGGTCAAAAATGACTCGGCTTATACTTGGACCACTGCGTGCAATGGAAAAAGGTGGTGGTAGCTAATAGCCTTCACCACCCACTTCTGTCTTGTCACTGGCGCATCTCAATCAGCATGGAGGAAACTCCTTTCTGCTGCATCTTATTTTCATGTACCATATTTTGATTATTGAAACTCACTAGCAGCTGTTGCATTTGCCACCCTCAGCTTATATTTGGGTCAATCTATTTTCCTGGTTTTTCAGGTCAAAATTAGGTACCTCGGCTTATATTCGAGTTGGCTTATACTCAAGTATATATAATAATAGATATTAATGTTGTGGATTGGCCACTCTTGAAGCCATGAAATAAAAAAGGTGACTGATTCTTGGGAGGCAAGCTATGAGAAACCTGAGGAACATAGTGAAAAGTAGAGACGTCACATTGAAAACAAAAATTCATATAGTCAAAGCAATGGTATTCCTGGTGGCAATGTATGGTTGTGAGAGCTGGACCATTAGGAAAGCTGAGCGCAAAAGAATAGACACCTTTGAGATGTGGTGTTGGAGGAGAGTTTTGAGAGTTCTCTGGACAACGAGGAGAACAAATAGGTGAACCTTAGAAGATATCAACCCTGACTGCTCCTTAGAAGGTCAAATAATAAAGACAAAGCTAAAGTACTTTGGACATCAAATGAGAAGAGAAGATTCACTTGAGAAAGCCTTGATGATTGGAAAGGTTGAGGGCAAAAGAAGAAGGGGGCGGCCCAAAATGAGATGGCTAGATGGTATTTGTAGAGACAATGGGCACAGAGCTGAGCGAGTTGAGGGGGATGGTAGAGGACAGAGGTGCCTGGAGGACAATGGTCCATAGGGTCGCAAAAGGTCGGAATCGACTGTGCGACTGAACAACAACAAATTTATCTGCAATAGATATTAATGTAGTGGAATGGCCACTCTTATGTTAGAGATATGAAGTCATGTTTATTGTTTTTGCTTTTCTCTTAATTTTATGCCAAATTCTCCAGCATCCCCTGGGTGAATCATAATGAGGTATTATATATACATAACAAGGGCGTATGACCCTTCAAATTCTCTCACCTTCAGTGAAAGTCAGGAGAACATTAAGTTACACATTAAGCCTGAGATAAGGAAGGTACATAGTTCCTTTAACGGGCACTAACCAGGCATGACCCCCATTGAATTAGACTCAGCATCCTTCAAGATATCACAGGTTATGTAATCTACTACATACTCTAGCACAAAGTCAGCCAAACTCTGGAGGTCTGAGAGCCATTTTCTGTCCCCAGGACACTAGTCCAATTGAAAATAGATGTGATGAAAAAATCATTTCTAGGTTTTTAAAAAACAGTTCTGGGATTATTTATTTATTTATTTCAATTTATATCGCCGCCCCACTCTGAAGACTCTGGGCGGCTCACAGTAAAACATAAACCAGTCCACAATCCCAAATATAAAAAAGATCAAAGAATAAAAGTGTACAGAATTACAAGATTAAAACATTTAAGATTAAAAGTTTAACATATTAAAAGAGAGAAAGAGAGAAAGAAAGAGAGAAAGAGTGTTACCGAATCAGCCAACAGACTGGGGTTACCGCATTAGTGGTACCCCACACCTGCTCTACCAGCCAAGTCTTTAAGCCTTTTCTGAAGGGCAGTAACTGTGTCTGGAGACACAACTCAATTGGCAGGAGGTTCCATAGGGCCGGAGCAGTAGTGTAGCGTTGATTTCAGCCGCCTGGGGCATAAGCCAAATTTGCCGCCCTCTAGTGGACATTGATGCCCTCTCCCACTAGGGCTTCTGGGAATTGTAGTCCAAGAACACCCATAGCCCAAAAAGTGCCACCCAGGGCGGGCCGCCCCCTGCCTCCCTCCTGACGCCACTGGGCCAGAGCAGACACTGAGAAGGCTCTCCTTCTAGTGCTAAATTGATGTGCCTCTCTAGCCAATAGAACAATTATTAGAGAGTTTCTCCGGTCAGCTCTGGTGGGACAGACAGATGTTCTTGGAGTGTTGTGGTCTCTTAAGTATCCTGGCCCACTACCATATAGGGTTTTAAAGGTAATTACCAGCACCTTGAATTGCACCCGGAGGCACACTGGCAACCAGTGCAGCTCCTGAAGCAGTGGTGAGGCACGTGCATAACACCCGCATCCCAACACCACCCGAGCAGCCGCATTCTGGACCAGTTGCAGTCTCCGAATGGTCATCAAGGGCAGCCCCATGTAGAGCGCATTAGAATAGTCAAGTCTGGAGGTGACTAGTCACTAGAGCATGCGTGACCATGAGCAAGGAGTCCTGGTCTAGGAGCGGGCGTAAAAATTTGGCAAAAAAACTGTAGGTTGTAATTATTATTGTTGTTGGGTTTTGTTTTTTGAAAGATGAGACCTGTACTCAGGTCTTGAACTGCTGACCTGGTGACCTTCCAGTCATGAAATTCAGTTTCTTAACCACTAAACCACCACAGTCCCTAGTAATGGTAAAACCACTCTTTAAATATCACACACACCTTGAACACTCTTCTTTTTATGTATTGTGTGCTGTCAAGTTGATTATGACTTATGGCAAATCTTTCTAAGGATTTCTAGGTGGAGAATACACAGAAGTAGTTTACCATTTCCTTCTTCTGGGGCATCCTGGGATTGTGTAGCTTCTCTATGACTACATAGGATGAATTTTCTGACCTCAAAGCACAAGGGGGAATTGAACTTCCAACTTCTGACTCTGCAGGTAGGTACCTAAAAAACTGAGCTGTCCAGAGAGGTAATACACTTCTAGAGCTGTTATAAATTGGGTGCAACTTAATGGCACATAATAATATCAATTTATGATTACTCAGAAGTGTGTTCAAGAGGGAGATCATAGCTACATGCCAATCAGTCTATCAATTTACCATGCAATGTTACTCAAAGGGATTATGGACTTAACGTTTACTGAATTGTTTCTCATCATCATCATCGCTACATCAACAGTAATGAAATCGAAATAGAGCACAGCCGGGAAATGGCATGGGGCAGTATTATTAAATAGTGTCACTCTTGGATCCAGTGCAGCCACCTGTCTCAACTGAATGCCTTTCAAGCCAATGTGAGTTTAGAGGAGATGTAGTCATCATTCCAGACAGCATATCCCAAGGGTCCTGGGGTGTCGCTGGGTTATCCACGTCCCCAAAAGTTTCCTACTTGTGTTCTGCTGGATTTAAAAAACTAAGGCTCTTGGAAATAACTGATCAAATTCACACCAAATTGAACGAGACATCACCGGCTTTGTGGCTCTCTTTTTCCTTACCTGAGGTCCCGGAGCAATTGTTTTTGCCTTCCCAGATGCAATGATTTTTGTTGTTGTTTTAATTTATATTTGTTTCAGGACATTTTAACAAATCTGGCCTGGAATGAGGAGTAGAACCGCCACAGTCTCAGAAAATTGCTATTTTCCCCAAGGTTTCTAGGCAAATTTCAGGACAAGTGTTGCTAGACTAAAGAGAAGTTTGGCTTTCTCATGTGTTTCCAGTTTGGGAGATGTAGTTAGTGGGCATGGTTTGCCACCTGCCCTCCCCACAATATATGTATCCCCTATCTCAGTGATGGTGAACATTTTAGAGACCGAGTGCCCCAACTGCAACCCCAAACCCACTTATTTATTATTGCAGAGTGCCAACACAGCAACAGGGGAGGAAGGCAATGCTCCCATTGGGCTGCTGGGCAGAGGGGTGGGGCGTACTCAGTGGTGGGCAGCAACAGATTCGCAACCCCCCCCCCCCCCAGGAGGGGGCAAAGCAAAATTGGATGGCCTCTGGGGAGGAGGGTAGCAAAATTGAGTGGCCTTCGGGTGTGTTTTTTATTTCTATTTTTATGTGTCCTGTATTTTTTTTACTTTGGCTCCACCCACAACATCATGACATCATGATGTTGGCTCCGCCTATGACATCATGGCATTGGCTCCGCCCATGAAGTCATGATGTCATGACATTGGCTCCGCCCACAAACACCAGCTCCGCCCACAGTGTGGTAGTAAAAATTTTGACAGCCCACCACTGCCAGTTAGTTGTGGTACATCAAATCTGATAATGTCCCAGAAACCCTTGACCAATATTCAAACACCTGAGATGAGTGCAGTGGTGGGCATCAGCAGGTTTGCACCAGCTTGCCAGAACCAGTAGCAGAAATTCTGGCTGGCCGTCCCCATCCAAGTTTTGAAGTAAAGTAGTCCTAATTCAGGTGCAATTCAGGGCTTTCCCCCTGGCCACACCCACCAGGCCACACCCACAGTGTAGTAGTAATTTTTTTGGGAGCCCACTACTGGATAAGTTTCCAGCATATGCATGTACTTAATCTCTGTTCTCTCTCTCTCTGGATTCTAGTCTTGTAATTCCTCTGTTCCAGAACGACAACTTCCAAGTCTTGTGCAGAATGCCCAGGTAGATTAAAATGGTTTGAAACAGTTTTCTGTGTATTGTCATTCTTGATGTCTGATGTATATACACTGGAACATGGTATGCCTAACTGTGTCTCATCATTCCTTTCTACAGCTTTTCAGCGTAGAGCTCTGATACCTTGGTAAAGGTCTTTAAAGCCATAAGATATAAAGCAAAAGAAGAAGGGGCCGGCCAAAAGTGAGACGGCTAGATGGTATTGTAGACACAATGGGCACAAAGCTGAGCAAGTTGAGGAGGATGGTGGAGGACAGAAGTGCCTGGCGGACAGTGGTCCATGGGGTCGCAAAGGGTCGGAATCGACTGCGACTGAACAACAACAACAACAATGAAGCAACCATAAGAGTGGAACTGATTGGATTGTGCAAGGTTTTTAAGCTCACATGCATTTATTGTTTTAAAATATTCTTTTTCTTAATTCTGGCTAAAGTGGAATTAAGGCCATTCCCTTTTAACCCAATGATAATAGAGAAGGCGTTCAGAAGATCTGATGGGAGAAGCAAGTCAAAGTTTCTGTCTGATTGCTTTGCAATTACAGTCCCTTGAAGAACAGCATAGGGAGAGGCTGCATCCTCTGAGAAGGAGTGATTCATGGAAGAAGAGAAAGAGTCCTTTAACTGGCTTTTGCAAGTGGAAAAGTTCCTTTTTTCATCTGCACACCTGGTATGCCTTGTTCCAGCAACTTGTTGGACCAGAACACCTACACACTCTCACTACTGACCTTACTGGTTGTGGTTGATGGAAGCTGCAGTTCAGGAACAGCTAGAAGACCGCAGGTTTCCTTAAACCAGCTTTAGACTTGACACCAGTCACACTCTCATGCTCTTAGTCTAACCTACCTCAAAGGCTTGCTGTGAACATTAAAACTGGGTGAAGGACACGAAACATAATCTTGAGTTCCTTGGAGCAGAGGAAAAGTACACTACTGTATATACAAGACTAACAATGATAATAATAGACCTCAAGGTGACCAGCATTTGATGTCCATAAATTATTGGTGAGAGAAGGTGGATCAGGATCTATTTCATTATTTATCTATTGGTTCTATTTATACCTCACCCATCTAGCATGAGCAGCTCTGGGTGGCATAAACACATAATAGAAACACACATTCAGAAACTGCAAGAAACAAAGAAAAAAGAAAACATACCCACCTCATAACCATAAAATAAGAAACTAAGTCCTACACTGACAAGCCAATACAACCACAAACAAAGAACAACACACCATATAGACCGGGGGTGCCCAAACTATGGCCTGTGGGCCAGATCCGGCCCCTAACTCCAATTCATCTGGTCTGTGCAGCCCTCGTCACTCCCAGAAGCAGAAGTAAATGAACTGGCATCAGGGGCCAGATCTGGCTTGTGGGCCATAGTTTGGGCACTTCTGGTTTAAGCAGAGAAAATGGCAGCCCCAAATGTATCTCATCCTGTTGCGAAACACAGATTGCAAGATGCATTTTACTTCCACTTCTAGTGGGAAGGAACCACATGACCAGCTCATGGCCCAAAAAGTTTGGACACCCCAATAGAAGCATCTGGATTTTAAAAAATATCCAAGAAACAGGATATTTCTAAAGGCCATCCTGTAAAGTACCACCTTCAGTAATTTGTGGAATGTTATCAACTGAGGGGGGCCTAGCAAACCTTGGCTGGCAATGGTAACTCTCAGTGGGGTGAACTGCAGAGTGGCTGAAATCCTGTTGCATCTGGTGTAACATAAAGTTATGCCGGCTGAGGTTAATTGGGAGTTACGTTCAGAAAGACTGTGTGTCTGATTGCACAACAGCTTGTGCAATATTTTGCACAAATGATATAACTGTGCCCATGGAACTTGCTTCCTGGATACAACTCCTGCCTTGGTGCAAATTTTGAAACAGCTCATGCAACTTCAAACTATGCAGGCATAGCTACACAAAAGGATTTTAGCCAATATGTTCAATTTTCTGGAGATGGCTGAACCTCTCTTTCTTTATATTTGTTTTTAATTTACAAAATATTGTGGAAATGGTTTTTAACCCCAATAAGGCCAAACCAAATGGATCAGCAAAAGTCCAAGAAATGTTGGCGGTGTAATGAAGCTATAGGGGCATATACACACATGTGGTGGGAATGTAAATATTTAAGTAAATTTTGGGAAGAAATAGAGGCAGAGATTAATAAAATTATGGGAAGAAAATTAAAGTTGTGTCCAAAAGTAGCCTTGATAATGGAGATAAAAGAGATCAAAACAAAAAAGAATTATTGACAATATTTCTAACGCTGGTGAGGATAATGATAGCTAAAAACAGGAAAATAATCCATAATTTCAATCTGGAAGATTGGTATAAAGAGGTTTGAAATATTACACTAAATGGTAAACTATCATGGGATCTAAATATTAAGAAAGGTTTGATTAAAGAAAATCAATTTTTGGGAAATATGGAAACCCTTTATAGAACATGTAATGACCAAGAACCAAGGTTTTAAACTAATACAAGATATAATGTGTTTCTGGAAAGGTAATACAGTTGTACCTCGCTTAAAGAGGATAATGTGCTCCACAGGATTGCTCTTTAAGTGAGTTTGCTCTTTAAGTGAAACACCATTGGAAGTGACCAATTGTGGAAGGATTGCGAACCCCAATTTATTTGTTAAGTGAATTTTTGGTTGGTTTTATTTGTTAAGCGAAGCGAACATTCAGAGAACATTCTGCTCTTTAAGTGAGTTACTCTTTAAGAGAGGCACTCTTTATGCAAGGTTTGACTGTACATTAAATTGAAAAGTAGAGGTAGTGATTTCTAATGGGAATAGGGTGCACTGGATATTTTGTTAAGAATCTCTTTTCTTAGGACATATGTATATACAGTAAAACCTCGGATAATGCTAAAACTTGGTTCCACAAGTCTTAGTGTTATCTGATTTTAATGTTATCTGATGCATGCATCAGATAACGTTAAAATCCTATGGAATGCATCAGATAACGTTAAAACACCATAGAGATACATTGTAACTGGCACAGACTTTAGCAAACGTTATCCGATGCATCCCATAAGATTTTAACGTTGTGCGATACATTTTTTTTCAGATTGCTTAACATTATGCGGTTTTAACGTTATCTGATACAAACGTTATCTGAGGATTTACTATATATATAGCTGATAAATAGTGAAAATAAGTTGTTTAAAAATGTATGTATACTAGAACCCCGCATAATGAAAAAACTCTGTTCTACAGAGCTCTTTGTTATGCGGTTTTTTTCGGTTTGTGAAGCTAATGGGATATGCCCCAGATAACAAACAAAAAATGTTTGTTATCCGGGGTTCTCATTGACCTGGCATACCCTGGTTACCAAAAAAAAAAAAAAGCCCACGCAAATACAAACAAATAAACAAAAATCATTATGCAGGGTATTGCCAGTGCCTAACGAACGCTTCGTTATGCAATTTTTTTAATACGAAGCATTTTTTATGCAAGGTATTACTGTACTGTAAACATGATGTTTAATTCATTAAAAAAACACTTGATTTTTGTTGAGCTCATATAAATTTTGAAATAAAGTTGTCCTAATTTGGGTGCAACACAAGCTTTCCCCCTGGCCACGCCCACCATACCACACCCACAGAGTAGACAGTAAAAATTTTTTGAATCCCACCATTGTTTGTAATCCATATGGAGTTATCTGACATGTGGGGAACTTTTCTAGTCTTACTCTGCAACTGAGATTTGACCCTGGTATACCTCATGTGATGTAGAGCAGTGTTCCCCAACCTTTGGGTTTTGGAATTCAATTCCCAGAAGCCTAAGTCATTTCCCCCAAAGCACTGGTGTAGAGGATCGAGTGATGGACCAGGAGGCCCCAGTTCCATATCCCCAATCAGCAATGGAAACTCATAGGAATCATGGAACTGTTAAAGCCCCTCCTTAAATATGAGACTTACCTTGAAAGCCCTATTAGGGTTGTTCTAAGTCTCTACCAACCCACAGGTAGTTTTATCTAGGGCTTGTTCAGCATGTTGATTCAGGTGTGGCATGATGAGCCCAGGTGTACATATACACAGATCCTCTTCCAAGTTCCCACCTTAGGCTATTTGGTGAGTTGATGTTGAAGATGTGTAAATCGGATGTGTATACAAATATGTTTGATGCTAGGTAGGAAAGTAGTGCCTTGGATTAAAGGCTTCTCAAATGCAAAACTCAAATGTTCTCCTCCTCTAGAGCTGTTTATTCTGAGAATTATTTCTATGACTAGAGAACAAGGGAAGTACAGTGGAACCCTGCATAACGAATGCTCCGTTTAACAAAAAATTAATACAACAAAGCATTCATTATCCAAAGGCGATACCCCGCCCCCAACCAATAAATAAATAAATTGTTATACGGGGTTTCCACTAAGCGGGGTGTACCCCGGTTAACAGAAACCCTGTATAATGAACATTTTCCCCTGTTATGCGAGGGATCTCCCATTGGATCCGCATAGTGAAAAAAATGCATAGTGAAGAGCTTCATGGAACGGAGCTTTTTTGCTATGCGGGGTTCTACTATATAAGTGATGGCGAACCTATGGCACGCGTGACAGAGGTGGCACTTGGAGCCCTCTCTGTGGGCACCTGTGGAGTCACCCCAGCACAGAGGTTGCCCCACCCCCTGCCCATCAGCCCAATGGGAGCACTTCCTCCCTCCCCCCAGCACAGAGTTCACCCCACCCCTCTGCCCAGCAGCCCAATGGGAGAGATTCCTCCCTCCCCCCAGCACAGAGTTCACCTCACCCCTCTGCCCAGCAACCCAATGGGAGTGTTTCCTTCCTCCCCTGTTGCTGTGTTGGCGCTTTGTGATAAATCAGTGGGTTTTGGGTTGCAGTTTGTGCACTCGGTCTCTAAAAGGTTCACCATCACTGTAAAACACCTGATAACGATTGGATCGGATAACGCTAAAATCGCATAACGTTATGTAATCTGGGGAGGAGAATTGGATCGAATAACGTTAAGGTCCTATGGGATGGATCGGATAACAACTGCTAAAGCCTGTGCGGTTACAATGTATCTCTATGGAGCTTTAACGTTATCCGATCCATCCCATAGGATTTTAACATGGATCGGATAACACTAAAAATTATTTTATTTATTTAATTTATTTACGGGTTTTGTGTTGTGGGTGGGTGGGTGGGTTGAGGGGTGTGTGTGTGTGTGTGCTTATTTTTATTTTATTTTTTCTTTGGCCCTGCCCACATCATGACATCATGACATTAGCTCTGCCACACTGTGATGACATCACGGTGGGGTAGTAAAATTTTTGACATCCCATCACTGAGAGTACTGTAAAATATTTTTTTGAAACTTTCTGCAGACCTCCTCTTCTTTTTTAATGTCCAAAATATTGTATAAATGTCTCATTGACTTCCCATCATTTCTGCAATGGAAGCATTCTGAAAACGAACACCTGTGGTTTCTTGACCTAGTTATTCTTTCATTTTTTGTTTTCACTGTTGGAAAGTAGCACAACAATAATGTAATACAGTGAGTCATCAGCCAATTCCTTGACTGATTTGGTTTTTTTAAAAGCCTTCCCACATAGGGAAGAAAAACAATCAGTTCATGGACTCAAAGTTTACAAAGGCAGATGGTTCAGAGTTGCTCATTCCTACAGTAGCAGCCTGAGGTTCAAGCAGAGGAAGCTGCTTATTCCAAAACTTTTGAAGGGAAGCCACCCGTGCTCTAGTTGTGAACCAGATTAGTACTCTTGATATCTCAGTAAGGCAGATATGAGGTTGCATGTTGCCTCTCAGGGTTGTCTTTCTTGCTCTCCCACTTGTATTCGGGGGGGGGGGGAGTTGAATTGCTGTTGTTAGTTCTGCAGAAGAATTTTTTTGTTGTTCAGTTGCACAGTCGATTCCGACCCTTTGCGACCCCATGGACCACTGTCCGCCAGGCACTTCTGTCCTCCACCATCCTCCTCAACTCGCTCAGCTCTGTGCCCATTGTCTCTACAGTACCATCTAGGGAGGCATCTCATTTTTGACCGCCCCTTCTTCTTTTGCCCTCCACCTTTCCAATCATCAAGGCTTTCTCAAGTGAGTCTTCTCTTCTCATTTGATGTCCAAAGTACTTTAGCTTCATCTTTATTATTTGACCTTCTAAGGAGCAGTCAGAGTTGATTTCTTCTAAGATTGACCTATTTGTTCTCCTCACTGTCCAGGGTACTCTCAAAACTCTCCTCCAACACCACATCTCAAAGGCGTCTATTCTTCTGCGTTCAGCTTTCCTAATGGTCCAGCTCTCACAACCATACATTGCCACCGGAAATAACATTGCTTTGATTATACAAATTTTTGTTTGCAATTTGATGTCTCTACTTTTCCCTATGCTCCCCAGGTTTTTCATCGCTTGCCTCCCAAGAATCAGTCGCCTTTTTATTTCATGGCTGCAATCACCATCTGCAGTGAGCTTAGATCCTAAGAAAGTAAAATCTGTCACTGCTTCTACTTCTTCCCCATCTATTTTCCAGGGACTGATAGGGCCTGTTGCCAGGGGTAAATTACTTCTGAATATGTTTCTAGCTCAAATCTCTATGATGAGACAGTCCAAAAGGAAGTACTGTATTAGATGAGACTCATGGGATGGACCATGCTGAAAGATGAAGCTTCACGGTAGGAAGGCTGGGGAAGAGTAAAGGACAAATACAAACAGCAACATCTCTAATGAAATTCTTCTTGCTGTTTCTGTAGCCATTATAGTTTTACAGGAATGGGTTGCTAGCCTGATGTCCAACCTTCCTCCTTTCTCATCCAAGCTTGGGACCAGCAATGGCAGAGGTCCAGAGAATTGTCTTCCAGACAATGAATAAGATCTGGCCCTTGCCATTGATAGCACTGAAAGGAAAAACTCCATTTGTTCCCCTCCATAGTGATTCCAATAGCTATCTCTGCCTGTGAGACTTGGAAAGCACCAGCAAGTATCAACATCTTCTAGCAGAGGTGCCTCCGCCAAATTTAAAATATTCAATATTTTGACCATATTATCAATGAGGAGGCGCTTCGAAAGAGTGGGTTGTGCAAATTGCATAAAATTGTTGCATAAAGAAGATGCCAAATGGCAGGCCATGTTTTCCGTATGGAGAAAACCAGGATCCCCAAGATGGCAATAATTTGGGCCCCTCCAAATGCCAAACGACAATGAGGATGCCCTCAAAATACATGGCAAAGAACTTTCACGTGAGACTTGAAGACCCTGAAAATGACATGAGAGGATGGCAAAGTACTTGCTCAAGACCCAAACCATTGGAGATGCCTTGCTGCCCAGTATGTTACATAGCATGGGAAGATCTAAGTCTAAGTCTAATAAGTTTCTAATCAGGCAACTGGACTCAAGCTGAAAAGACCTCTAGCTGCTAATGTACATACAAAGAAAAAGAAAGTCCAGTGCTCCAGAACACATATGTGGAATAGAGGAAGCATAAATCAAGGTAAACTTGAAACAGTGATGCGTGAAACAGAACGTTCAAATGAGGGGAGGCCAACTTTTTCATCCCATGGGGTGGTCCATGCCCCCTTGGATAGATGTGTGGGCCAGAGGTGTGGTTCCCCCCGCCGCTTCTGCTATGTCCAGTGGTGGCAGTGGGTGCAATCACAGCATATTTTCTGCTAGTTTTGCTGCTTCCACTGCTTCCTGTGGTGGCAGGAGCAAGGGTGGCACTTTTTTGTGGTTTTGGGGGCACTTGGGGGGCATTTTTGGAGGGTTTTTGGGGGGTTTTCAGGACTTCCTGCATGTTTTTGGCATGTTTTCTGTGCTTCTGGTGCATTTTCGTTACATTTTTGTTGCTTCTGGCATGTTTTCAGTGCATTTCTAGCAATTCCAGTGCTTCTGGTGGTGGCAATGGGATCCTCACCATGGGCTAGATTAATTGGCGCTATGGGCTGGGTACAGCCCACAGGCCATAGGTTTTCAGTTCTTCCAGTAGCAGTGGTGGGGTCTTCACCATGGGCCAGATTAATAGGCGCTACCCACCGGGTACAGCCCATGGGCCATAGGATGGTGGAGGACAGAAGTGCCTGGCGGACAGAGGTCCATGGGGTTGCAAAGGGTCGGAATCGACTGTGCGACTGAACAACAACAAACTTGGTGTGAGAGATGAAAGTGGGCTGAAATGGGGCTTTTCAATCAGATAATTACAAACCTTATCAAAGTTTGGCAAACTCAGAAGAAATGGTATGGACCATAACCCCAAAACTGGATATATTTATTATACTCTATCTCAATCCCATCCCTTTTGAAGATGATTAAGCACAGAAAGAGAGAGAAGGAAGGAAGGAGAGAACACTGACCAAGTTAATTTTGCAATTGCATACAAAAAGTTGTGTGTCATGGCATTTCCTCAACCACTTCAGCACAATGTGGACAAGTGACAAGAGGGAGTGGTCAAAAGTCAGTTCTACCTTGTGTTTGGAAGAAGCATGCCTTAGCCAAAAGCTGACACACTTGCAATTAAAACAGAAAATCAACAGCTACGTTCTGTTCTTCTGAATCCAATCTTTATTTTCCTCTCATTCTTGTTTTGTTTATCTTTGGTTGTGAAACTTAGGGAGGAACAAGATGGGTATCTGTGCTGTGTTTCTCATTGTTCTTTTCAATAGTTATTCCACCAACTAGGTGCTATTAGTGCTAATTAGTAGTAGATCTAATATTTTTGGCATGGATATGTGGTTTATTTTGTTTGTCTGGCAAAGCTGGTATGGTCTGGCCAGGTTATCCTGCTATGCTAACAGAGTAGGCCATATTGCCAGTGACTCAACAGTGAGTGTCAGGCGTCGATTAACTAACCTGACAACCCTGAGGACTAACAGCCTTGGGTGCCGAAGTCCACGGGGAAGGGTGATGGTCCACAAGTGGATTAACTCCCACTTGAATCCATCTTGATGGAAGGCAGCAGCTTCATCAATACTGGTCTTAGGCTTAGGAGGACTTTGCATACCAAAAGGGCTCAGGACCAGAAAGTGATTGTGGAACTGGATCAGTGGTCATGTTGCAATGTGGAAGGCAGATGAAAGGCCACTGCATTATATTTTCAGCCCATCTTCATGGCTGATCACCATGAAAATCGCCAACACTGTATTCGGATTCGGAAATGGCATAGGAAGAAGGCAAATCTTGTGTTTTCAGTGGTGGGATGTCAAAAATTTTACTACCCCACCATGATGTCATCACAGTGTGGGTGGAGCTAACATCATGACGTCATGACATCATGGGCAGAGCCAATGTCATGACATCATGATGTTGTGGGCGGGGCCAAATAAAAAATAAAAATAAAATAAAATAAAATAAAAATCAGTGCACACACACACACACACACAAGACTTTGCTTAAAAACCCCAAGCCAGGCCTTTTTAGGAACTGTGATAGTACGTCAATATAGGTAAAGGTATTAAATACAATTAAAATACACACAGACACATCACATCCAAAGGTGAGTCACTTACCCTGGGGAGCAGGCTATAGGGAGCTTCAGGCTAGCAGCTTCTCTTCCTCCTGCCCACTTGGGAGGACAGCAAGGAGGCCGTGCATACGCGCCAAGCTCTGTAGGCATGCACGCACACCAAGTGCTTGGTGCACATGCACAGTGGGGGAACCAGTGAAAAGGTAAGCCCCGAAGATGGTTCCCCCCAAAAGCTGCTATCAGTTCTCCGGGACACTGGGAAAAGTTACTACCGGTTCTAGCAAACTGGTGAGAACCTGTTACATCCCATCACTGTAGTGTTTTCTTTGTGGCATTTCTAGTTACATTATTTTGTCCTGCTATTTGGCTCAAGTGATTGCCTATGGAAGTGATTGGGGAAATTGATGGATATATCTAGTTGTTATCACTGATGATGTACAGAGTGAGGCATAGTGTGGGAGTGAAGGCTACCCTTTCCATCTTCTCCTCACACTGGTGAGGATTACAACTGCAATGCAATTCACAAGTTGTACTGTATCTTTAAAAACAGTTTCCCTCCCAGTTCAGCACTACCTTGATACAGAACTAATGCAAATGTTTACTGAGCCTTTCTAAACATCAAAAGAAGGGATTTGAATATCAGTAAAAGAGGTGGGTACCTGGGATAATTAAACATTTCTATGTGACCCGCAGCAGTTATTTGAATGCCAAGGTGTGGTATAAGAAAATTTCACATCAAGCAAAATTCTGTATAGCAATGCTCATTCTGTTTGTTGCAATGAAATCTGTGCCTGTTTTAAAGTATTTTGCCCAATGTGCAGATTTATTTTAAGCATTTTACTTAGGAATCTTTTCCATTGAAAAAAATGGGGTTGCATGGTTTTTATTATGATATATCTATTAGGTCTTTTGGAACTGTGGTGGTTTAGTGGTTACGACACTGAACATGATGACTGAAAGGTCGGTAGGTCAGCGGTTTGCGACTCGAGCGCTGCATGATGGAGTGAGCTCCTGTCGTCTGTCCCGGCTCCTGCCAACTTAGCAGTTCGAAAGCAAGAAATAGGTACCACATTGGTGGGAAGGCAACAGAAGTACACTCCGGTGTCTAGGCATGCCTGCCACATGTCCACAGAAACGTCTGCAGATGGAGACAGCACTGGCTTTTTGGCTGTAAATGGAGATGAGCACCGAACCTTAGAGTCAGACATGACTGGCTTTTGAGCAAGGGAGACCTTTACCTATGACTTCTCTTTCACACACTTTATTTCCCCAAAATACCCTGTAAAGGAGGAGTTCTCAATCTTTTAAAGCTGGGGCCCAGGTCACGGTCCTTCAGAGAGCTTCGGGGGCCAGACAGCCATTTTGCCCTTCGTCCACCACATGGCACTTCCCACGGGCCGCAGGTTGAGAATCCCTACTGTAAAGTTTTCAGATGCAGAGTGAGGCAAGCTGCCTTTCTTTTCACCACGAGTCTTGTTCATCTGCAGTTGTAAAAGCCAGCAAATGTTTCTCTTTATCCCTACCACATATGTTGCATTGATACGTTGTATTACATTGCTGGGCTGTACTACTTCAGACTGGAGGTAAAGGGACTGAATGGTTGAATTATGTCCCAAGTGAAAAATCTATCTGTAAATACTGGTAAGTATTCAGGTGGTTGATTAGTAAATACCTTACATGCATTACGGACAGTGATGGGATGTCAAAATTTTCCCTACCACACTGTGACATCACAGACGTCATGGGTGTGCCCAACATCGTGATGTCATGACATCGTGGGCAGACCCAACGTCACGACATCATGATGTTGTGGGCGGGGCCAAAAATAAAATTAAAATATAAATAAATATAAATAAATTAAAATTAACACACACACAGCTCAACCCACCCACCCAACCAAACAACCACAACACAAACCCATAAATAAATTAAATAAATAAAATAAATAATGAAATAAAATAAAAATTAAATAATAATACACCCACCCACCCAAACACCCACCCACCCCAAACACAAACCCCTCAGTTACCGAAGCAGCAGAGGCAGCGGCGTGGTGGCAAACCACTGCAGCGGCAAACCACTGCAACGGCTCGGCATCCTGGCGGGGCGGCAGCGCCAGGCACGGAAAGGCCGCTGCCACCACCGCTTCTTCATTTGCTCCCTAAGCCCTTCCTTTCCAACTCTCCTATGGTAAAGGGGATGTTCAGATCACTTGTCTTCCATTTCTCATTCCTTCTTATCTTCTGTTTGTTTTTCTGTAGGTTTGAACTTGGTTTCCCATTAAGTAGTAGCTGGCCGGCAATTTGGTTAGCTGAGACATTGGCATGTACCGGTTGTTTGGTTACATCATTATTAAGATGATTAACTAGTCTCTATTCTTTTTGACTGCTGCAACCTGTGTCGTTTTTTTCTATCAGCTTAATCCACGTTTCCCTTTTATGCTCCGAGATAGCTGACCTACCTGTTGTCCAGCTTTAATGGTATCTTCACTGAACAGGTATGCATCAAAGAAGGTAAAATATTCATTCGGTAAGTCAACAGTTTCTTGCATTGACAGAAAGAGATGGATACATCTGAGAGGACTTGTTTCAATTACTTTCTAATTTTTCCACTCCTTTTCATGTCAGTTTTGCTTCACCGTGCAAGTTTAAAAGTCCCTTATGAAAATTCATATGCATTACTCCTAATTAATGCATTTTTGTAATGAAATTTGTGCCCATTATATGCCAATTTCCAAGGTTATGGAATGCTTTTTTTAAAAAAAATTTTTGCATCCTTACACCACTAGTTTTGTCTGCATGCATCTTTTATTCAGAGATTAGAATAATTAAATTTTGAGAAGAGGTGTTAATGCTGAAGTTACCTGTGTTTCGGTTTGCTTCGTGATTTGAAAGAGCAAAGTTCAGTAATTTTAAATCGAAAAGCAAAGTGAATGAAATTCTCTGCTATCCATAGCAACAGGTAACCATTCATTCCGAGGGTGCAAAAACATTTCCAAAAAGACATGGAAGGAAACCCACCTCATGACAAACTAGCCAGACTATGCTAAGGAAAACAAAGTACCCATTGACTGAAAAACACATCCCAGGCTTGAATGAGAAAGCTTATTATGAGATTCTGGGTCATAGCCAGAGAAATCTCAGTATTTGAGGAGGGTGATGATAACTGGATGAAATATCTCATGTTCGCCCTTTCTGTGAAAATGTGTTTTTAATCAATTAAGCACCCAATGCTTGGCAGAATTGTAGGAAGACAATTCCTCATCTTTAATTGGAAAAGTTATCAGTTGCTGCCAGTAATGTTGAGCCAACACTGCTCAAAGGAGTCCAGTAATTTTGCCAACACTATAGGCAGGTGAGTCAGGAAAAAAAAAAAGAACAAACTGTAGTGAGGAAAGGAAGGGGAGAAAGGCAGAAGTTAAGAAGAGTTTACCCTTATTAATAAAGGACTTTCTTGATTTAGTGTTGGTGGGAAGTGTATTATTTTTCCTGCTGCTTGTTTTGTTCATTTCTATTATTATTATTATTATCATCATCATCATCATCATCATCATCATCATCATCGTCGTCGTCGTCGTCGTCATCGGTGCCGCCGCCGCTGCCATCGTCATCGCCGTCATTGTCACCGTCGTTGTTTCTTTCACAAATTTTTATTGTTTTTGTAGAATGCAGCCTGGGATTTTAGAACTCTCTTTTTATATAGGTTGCATGCTGACTGGACTTTCATTGAGGAAGGCTGGGAGACCCATCCAATCCATCAGGCTCTCAGTCAGTTAATATGAATTAGAATCATAAAGTAAAGGTAAAGGTTTCCCTTGCTTGAAAGGCAGTCGTATCCAACTCTAGGGTTCAGTGCTCACCTGTTTCAATGCTAAAGAGCCAGCGTTGTCTGCTTCTGCAGACATTTCCATGGTCATGTGACAGGCATGACTAGATATTGGAGCGCACGGAGCATTGTTTACCTTCCTACCGAAGTGGTCCCTATTTATCTACTTGCAATTTCTTGCTTTTGAAGCTGTTGCAAAAAACACTGTGTATGTGAAATGCTTCCAAAATGCTAAGGGCATGGTCTGATTCCCCACAAGCTTGGCAGTCCCATGAAAATGGAGTGTACAACAGCAGGAACACTAGCTGAATTCATTGCAAAACAGGGTCCCCCCCCCCCGCCCCAGTACAGAAAGGCAGGGATGACATTTCAGCTATTTTTCTCCTCCTCTTCCTCCTCCCCCTGCCATATCCAAATCTGAATACTGTATTGGCGATCATCATGGTGATCAGCTATGAAGACTGTCCTGAGAATATAATGCAGTGTCTTTTCATCTGCCTTCCGCATCGCAGCATGACACCAGTACCACTGATCCAGTTCCACGAGTCACTTTCTGGTCCTTTTTGACATGCAAAGTCTTCATCAGCCCCAGGCCAGTATGGATGAAGCTGCTGCCCTCCATCAAGATGGATTCAAGTGGGATTTGATCTACTAGGGGTCCATCACCATTCCCTGTAGACTTCGGCACCCAAGTCCTCAGGGTTGTCAGTTTAGTTACCATAGCTGGATAACCTGGTCAGACTGCTCCTGAACTCCTAGGCTCATCATTCCCAGCAACCATGGCCAGCAATTAGCAGTTATATGGTCCTATATGCTCCTCACCTCTGGCATAATTTGGCCTAGATTTGGAGAGAGGGGTGTCGAATGTATCTTATGCATCTTCTGAATTGCTTTTGTTTACACTGTGGCCTTCAGTTGTTCAATGCAACAACTAAGAAAACTGCACAGCATAATGACAAGTTCATGAAAGGAAATAAGAGCATTTGGATGGGAGACGTGGCTAACAAAATATTTTGCCCCTTTCCTACAACATCTCTTAGGAAATGCTCTTCAAACAGTAGTAGGTGCACCGGGAAATCCGCCATCAAGCTTAGTTCTTGGAGCAGAGGATCCCCTCAAGGCCAGGGCCATAGAAACACAGGATGCTCTTTTATTTTAAGTAAGACCACTGGTCCATGTAGCCCTGGTCTATCAATTCTAACTGGCAGAAGATCTTCAGAGTTTCAGCTAGGATTCCTTCCTAGCCCTGCGTAGAAATCCCTGGTGTTCCTTGATGCTTGCGCATCCAACGACTGACCAGACTCCACCTGCTGACACTCCAGGGCCTTCTCTAGCCTTGCTTGTGGTTGTTAAAACATTTTTCAAAGGATCCAGTCTGGAGCAGTGCTTCCTGGGAGTTTCAGAGCAGTTTCCTAGAGTTTCCTGTGTGATGCTATTTATAGAATATTCTTCTATTGCTTTTCAGTCTGAACCTTTGTGTCCATGTGTTCAAATAATTATGTAAATCTCTGGTGAATACATCTGCAGACACAGACAGCCCTGGTTTGGTTGTAAACAGAGATAATCACTAAACTCTAGAGTTGGATATGACTAACTTTCACAAGTTGATCAGAGACCATAATGGCTTTTTCAGCAACCTTGAGATTGAAAGGGAGTCATTTAGAGTTTATCTGAATAATCTATTGTTGCTAATGGCTGTGTGAAACTGTATTCTTGTGCTTGCTTGTCTGTCATCTTGCTTGACCACACCCCTTCTCCCTTTGAGCCCCTGAATTTGGGATATAAAGAACATGCCTGTAAGTTTCACTCTTTGTCTGATGAAGTGGACTTGATCCATGAAAGCTAACAATAAAAATATAGCAGTTAGTCTTTAAAGTGCTACAGTGTTTTTTATTTTTTTATTTTATTTTATTTGTTTTGTTTTCAGATATTTCAAGTAAGGAAGACCTTTACCTTTACCTATGGCGAGTACTGTGAGTAAATTGTCTATTTTTAAGATAAAGATTTTGTTTTTATTAATTATCCATTAATGAACAAACTCTACTTCTCCGTGTCCGCCCCGACCCTCTGGAATCTCCTGCCCACCGAACTGCGCCTTCAGACAGAGCTCCTGCCCTTCCAGAAGGGCTTAAAAACCTGGCTGGCAGGGCAAGTTTGGGGACCCGGGAACGTGGGTTCTCATACCAGGTGGCTTATTTAATGGATTGCCACCCCTGGGTCTGATCGTGGGATTGTGTATTGCTTTTAACTTCTGATGACTTTTAACTCCTGATGTTTTTACTGATGTAGATTGTTTTATGCTTTTATTTTTTGATGTAAGCCGCTCAGAGTCGGGTTCTCCCGATTGGGGCGGGGTAACAAATGCAATAAATAAATAAATAAATAAATAAATAAATAAATAAATACCCACTTAGATTTATTGAGTAATCTGAATGGCTCATTGCCCAAGGCAACCTGAAAGGTTTTTGACCTCAAGCAGTCAATTATTCTGCTTGCCAAAGTGACTCCAGAGTGATCAACTTCATTTTTGCCTGGGGAAACTGAAGCTAACTAACTGCCTAACTAGCTGACTGCAGGCTGTCACTAAAAGGTGCAAATAATGCTTTATATAACTAGACTCTTGAGACAAGGATGTGAAAGTCTTCAGTCTATCTTCTGCCAAAATATACCAAGGGATGATGAGAATGGCCAGTTTGAACTTATTGAGTTCAAGAGCATCAGCCAGATCATATCCCTTACAGCATCACTGCCCTGTACTTTAGCTTTCTTCTTATTTTCCAAGAAAGGGCTCACGGGTCCTCAGTCAGTTGATATGAGTCGTCATCACAGAACTGTTGCAAACAGTACTGAGATTGTGTGTGTGAAATGCTTCCAAAAATGTTTATGTGATATATCATTGCTCACATTCTTAAGCTCTAGATAAGAGAGTAGCCATGCTAGCAAGGCATGCATGATGTTGAGGCATATGCAGGCAGAGATACAGCAGCAAGATTAATTAGTTGAGTGAGCTCTTTGAAATTTGAGCACACTGCCACCTTTGTAGGAATCAGGTCAACACTTCTTCCCGAGAAATGAAAGAAGCTTGTGTATACAGTTTCAGAGGGATAAGCATAGGATAAGAGAAGTGATAGAATGAAGCTGCAGATGTCAGGAGCCATGGATGCCTCTTTCATCTCTAGAGATCAAAACCAAGATGTCTTGCGTGGGAGGAATAAGTGAAAGGTGTGAGAAGGAAGGAAGTGATGTCAGCACCCTAAGAATAGCAGTCTAAAGTTGAAGTAAGGTCAGGTCAGAACCTGTAAAGGACACGCTGGGAAACCTGAGATCTTTCTCTCCTCTTCCCAAAGCAAAAAAAAAAAAAAAAAGATTCTTCTCAAACATAAGCAGAGTTTACAACCAGTTGCATCCAACACATAAAACAGCCTTTAGTACTGCATAGAAAAACCTTGAGCCTAAACCAGGGGTTCTCAACCTTCAGCCCACAGGCCGGATGCAGCCTGCAACACCATTTTATGTGGCCCCATGCTGCCTCCACCATACCAGGAAGTGCTATGTGGTGGAGGAAGGGCAAAATGGCCCCCCAAAGCTGTCTGAGGGAGCGTGACCCAACTTAAAAAGGTTGAGAACTCTTGGTCTAAACCAGGGGTGCCCAAACTTTTTGGGCCATGGGCTGATCATGTGGTTCAGGGAGCCGGTCACTAAGGCTAAGGGGCCAGGTGCACCCCCCGACACCAATTCATCTGGCCCGCAAAGCCCTCATCGCTCCTGGAAGTGGAAGTAAAATGCGCCTGTACAGGCAAGTTTTACTTCCACTTCCAGGAGCGATGAGGGCTTCGTGGGCCGGATGAATTGGCATCGGGGGCCACACCCAGCACCCAGGCCTTAGTTTGGGCACCACTGGTTTAAACAGTATAAAAAGCGGAGAAAGGCAGAGACTGTCCTTTCAACCCTATGCCTCTCAGGATGCCCTTCTCTCCCCCCCCCCTCCCGGGCAAATATGTGGGGAGGTTGGCAGCACTGGAGTGAGGAGAGACGATTCAGTGGGGAAACAGGAGAGGAACTGGAGGAGAATAAGAAACAGCTTGGTCCGCACTCGGATGAGAATATGCTGCAAGTGATTGTACAGGAAGGAAGCTGAGCATGTTTTTGGGAATTGAAGTCCCCCTGTGGGGTGTGGGCCCCATATTGGGACCTACTCAGTGGTGGGCAGCAAAAAATTTTCTACCACACCACAGTCATGGGCAGAGTCTATGTCATGGGTGGAGCCTAGATAATGGGCGGAGCCTACGTCATGGGTGGAGCCTACGTCATGGGCGATCTAGTAATGCCTGCCATATGGCCATGTATACATCTGCAAACACAGGCAGCACTGGCTCTTTGGCTGTAAGGGGAGATGAGCACTACACCCTAGAGTCGGATATGACTGGCTGTTGAGCAAGGGAGACTTTGAACCACTTGCAGGGACAAAACCTGACATCAAATTTAAATACCAATCAGGGATCTTCTGTTATTAGGTAAAGGTTGCCCTTGCTCAAAAGCCAGTCGATACCAACTCTAAGGTTCAGTGCTCATCTCTGTTTATAGCCAAAGAGCCAGTGGACTTGATCCACAAAAGCTCACATTAAAATACAACAATTAGTCTTTAAGATGCCACAATGTTTTTGTCTTTTTGTTTTGTTTACTCTCTGATATGCTTGCACAGAATAAAACTTTTTAAATGGTATCTGTATTAGTCTGGCCACACACACACTCCTGACCTGAAGGCCATCCAATTTCGCCTCACACACCCTGCCTGAAGGCCACCCAATTTTGCTACTAATCCCCTTGCCAGGTATGTGTGAACCTGTTACTGCCCACCACTGGAACTACTGCTCTAGAGGTTTCTGTCAACTGGTGCCAGTAAACATAAACAAGTAAAAAAACAACCACAGGGAATAGCTGGCCTCTTCAGTGTTAAATAGAAGGACCAGTATGCAGAAAGTCAACAGGCCAGCCGTTTGAGCCTAGAGTGTTGTGTGACAGAATGAGCTCCCACCATCCGCCAACCTTGCAGTTCAAAAGCAAGAAATTGCAAGTAAATAAATAGGTACTACTTTGACAGGAAAAATAACAGCATTCCATGGGCTCCGGTGTCTAGTCATGCCTACTCATGACCATTGAAACTTCTGCAGACACAGACAGTGCTGACTCTTTGGTCGTAAACGGAGACGAGCACCCCCTCCTAGAGTCAGACATGACTGGCTTGTGAGCAAGGGAGACCTTGACCAGTCCCTGTCTCCCTCTTTCACATCTATCTCCTTGTCCATCTGCCATTACCCTGCACACCTTTGCCCTCCCATGCTTCCTTCTGCTCTGCAGCTCCTGTCTCCACCAGTCCTGCTCTTTCTCCCTCCCCTCCCCTTTCCTTTCCTTGCTGCAAAAGGAATTGGGGGGGGGGGAGATTAACTGGAATGACCAGAAAGAGGCTCTCTCTTTTGTGGTGAACAAAGGGAACAGCCCATTAAAAAATGAAAATGGAAGAGGCAACCCCACCCCACCCCCAAAAAACCCCACTTCACAGAAACAAAAGAGAAATGAAAGATTGGGCTTTGCATCTCCTTATATGCTAACATGTCATTACATGAACTAGCCCCCACTGGAAAATTTCTTGTACACCCCACTGTTGAGGAAGACATTTTATACCAGTGGTCCCCACCCTTTTGAAGCCAGGGGCTGTGTCACGCTCTCTCCCATCAGCTTTGAGGGCTGGATGGCCATTTTGCCCTGTCTGCATGATGAGGGTGGCTATTTTGTTCAAACAGCTTCAAAGGGGTGGCCATTTTATTTCTCAAATGCCCTTGGAAGGGTGGGGGCCACATGAAATGGTGCCACAGGGCAGATCTGGCCCACGGGCCTTAGGTTGGGAACCCCTGTTTTATACTAAAATACACACTTCCAAATTTATTTATTTTATTATTTACATTTACACCCCACTCTATTGGTGCAAGCAATTTAGGATAAAGAGAAGGGAAACCTACTGAAAGTTCATTTTCAACTGGGGAAGGATCTCAAACCTGGAGGAGACAGATGCTGGCTGCTGCCAAGCTCAGGCATTTCAATGGGGTGAAAGCTGTGTTGGATTGTGGCCATTTTGGACAAACTATCACACAATCCTAATAAAAGACACGAACCAATCAAGTACTGTAGGGATGCAATCCTATAGTTTCTGGAAGGAGACAGGCTGTAGCATAAAATGCACAGCTTCTTAGTCACTGATGGCAGATGTTAACTGGCAAGGGAGACCCTGGGTTGCAACCTTCTTTGGTGCAGGCATGGAAATCCTTGATCCAGTGCTCACTGTCTATGTACCAAGAAAGTATCAGGGAATTATTATGGAGAACCTTTTCATTCCCTTAATATACCCTCATTAGTGGGGAATACACCAGTCTTCTGTTGGGATGATTAAGGAGAATATGGTGGATAAAAACAGCACATGTACCTCAAGAAGAAGACAAATCTTTTTAAAACCAGGCATTCATCCTATGCCTCTCTTCAGCTCCCTCCTTGAAAGATAGTAAAGAGGAAATGTTGCTGTTATTGTTTGGATTTGTATATCTGCAAGCGAGTTGAGGAGGATGGTGGAGGACAGAAGTGCCTGGCGGACAGTGGTCCATGGGGTCATCGCAAAGGGTCGGAATCGACTGTGCGACTGAACAACAAAAGTTCAGGACTGTGGCTACTGGCCATTCAAACAACTAGAAAAGGCACAGCAACCAGAAGAAAAGAAAAAGGAGAACATGCCTGCGGAAAGGCTAGTTCAATAGTGAGGTAATTTATAGCTCCTTTCTATTTATTTTGCCTAGGATCCCAGGGAGCATTGCCTGCTCCATAATAATAGGCAGGCTGTGAATTGAGAATAGAGACAGGGAGAGCCAACAGATGGATACCCAGCTTGTGATTTCTCTCAAGGTCTGGCTGTTGCCTAGGGAACTCCCTGTCAACAACTCCACATACTCCTCAACCTGTTTTGCAAAACACAGGACACTTCGGGATGGCAGGGCCTGACAGTTTTGTTAAACCACTGGTGCGTAGCCTGTTGCATGGGAGGGAAAATTCCCCATGGCCACAAAGATACAGGTTTCAATGCAGGAGAACACCAGAAGAAGATGGGAACGTAAAAAACGGTTTACCTCTTGGCAGTTGCTGTCTGCTGAATGAATGCTACAGACCTTGGTTATTGGCATGCCTTTTAAAAAAGATTCTCATCTTCTTATCAGAAGGAAGTAGAACTGTCTTTTCTGTCCTTAGCAGAATATTCGAACAATATGAGGAAATACTACTGATGACCTACTCATTCTCCAAACTTCAGGGGGATGTTTCCTTCCCTGAATTGCAAGCGGATGGCTGCTGCAGGAAAAAACTGAGAGGACCCTGCTTATGTAATGGTGTTAAATAGGATAGACAGGGAGCCTATGAAATACTCTCTACACTCACTAGAGTTCCATGTTATATTTTGTTCTGTTCTTAAAGGATTTGCTCTCTGCTTGTTGAAATGCAGTAACAGGTACCCTGTTATGAGGACAACAAATTATGGCTGTCTCATTTGGACCAAGTCAAAACCTTTTGACTGGAGAGGTTACTTTTCCTCTCAAAGTCAAGTTATTGGGGGCTGATCAAATTACCAGGAAGACCCAGTGAAACATCAGAAAGGTGGATGCTCCCAATTGTTCTGGTCAATTACTCTCTCATTGTGGCGTTTCTGCAGTGGAAAAGTGGTGCTGACAGAATTCTATTGAGCACCGATTACTAGTGCCTTGATCTATTGTGGCAGTGAAGGGCTCTCCTTGTACTGGTGGTGGTGGTGGTGGTGGTGTAGGACATGGCAATATTGGGAAATATTTCTGTCCAAAGTTCTGAGCAGGCATTACCAAACAAAGACTACACTGAGATCAGTGGAGCAGTGGTTTGAATCCGTTAGGCAGCCTGCTGATGCATACATAATCTACAAACAAATTTATATTTGGAGTCTAAGCCTTATGATGTACTTCGACAAGGCATTAGAATAGATGAGGAAAGTCTGTGGAGAAATGTGCAGTTTTTCATACTGAAGGTTTAGATATCAGAGAATTTACTTATGTTTCCAGCTCATTGGAGCATATTATAGAATCCTGATTCTCTTCACTGAATGCTAGGCAGTTGCTTTTAGTTAGTCATCACTGAATAGGACCCAAAATGGCCTTAGGTGGAAGAATCCATCAAGAGGAAAATAAATTGGCAACAAGGTCATTTTTTAAAATCACTGTCAGGCATACAAGGGATAGGGAAGTTAGATTTGCCTCAGGATTTGAATTAAAAATAAACATGTAGTATCTTCTCTCAAAATACATGAGTAGTTGGCATTCTCCAAATGAACTAGGCAGATCAAAGGAAAGAGAACTATAGCATCAGGCTCCATTTGTTAATTTCTCTCAAAAATTTAGACATTTTGATGAGGCGGGGGTTTTCGAGGCAGTGGTGGGCTGTCAAAATCGCAGCTATTTATTTATTTATTTATTATTTAAATGTATACCCCGCCTCGCTCAGGCGAACATGACTCTAGGCGGCTTCCATAGTAAACAAAGAACAATATAACAAAAGACAATAAACAATATCCCACCAAAGACCCCCCCCCCCAGAGTCCTCTATCGCCACCCAAGACCCCCAGGTTCTCTCCCTTCGAGGCCGGCTGGTCGAGGAAGAGTCCAACAAGGTCCAACAAGACATTGGGGGGGGGCGACGTCGTCGTCGTCTCGCGGCGGCGTCTTCGAGCTTCCCCTGGCCCAGGGAGGCTCCTTTTATCCACCTCCCAGCCGGTGACGGGGGCCGGGGGAGGGCGACAGCATCGTCGTCTCGCGGCGGCGTCTTCGAGCCTCCCCTGGCCCAGGGAGGCTCCTTTTATCCACCTCCCGGCCGGTGACGGGGGCCGGGGGAGGGCGACGGCGTCGGCGTCTCGCGGCGTCGTCTTCGAGCCTCCCCTGGCCCAGGGAGGCTCCTTTTATCCACCTCCCAGCCGGTGACGGGGGCCGGGGGAGGGCGACAGCATCGTCGTCTCGCGGCGGCGTCTTCGAGCCTCCCCTGGCCCAGGGAGGCTCCTTTTATCCACCTCCCGGCCGGTGACGGGGGCCGGGGGAGGGCGACGGCGTCGGCGTCTCGCGGCGTCGTCTTCGAGCCTCCCCTGGCCCAGGGAGGCTCCTTTTTTCCACCTCCCGGCCGGTGATGGGGGCCGGGGGAGGGCGACGGCGTTGTCGTCTCGCTACCTCACTGTGACATCATGGACATCATGGGTGCAGCCGACATCATGACGTCATGATGTCATGACGTCGTGGGTGGAGCAATTTTTTTTAAAAAAAATTAAAAATCTGCGCATGCATCAAACCTCCATTTGATGCATGTGCAGTTCTTTTTTTAAGTGTGCATGCATCAAACCTCTATTTGATGCATGCACACTAAAAAAATAGAATTGCACTTGCGTCAAACGGAGGTTTGACACATGCGCAGTTCTGGTCAGCCATTTTGGCTGCCCAGAAATACATTTTTGGAGGGGGCTGGAGAGGCGACCGAACCAGTCACTTGGAGTTTTACCACCACCACCACCACAGCAACCCCTCCTGATGGGGTGCTACCGGTTAGGGCGAACCGGTCCGAACCAGTAACATCCCATCACTGGTTTTTGGTGCGATGTTGGCAAGTCAGGATATGAAAGTGATTCCAACAGAGAAATGTTTGACTAGGTATGTCATATAAAAATTGTTTTACCTCTGTCCAACATAGTTTGTTTTAGAGTGCTACTGTCAGCGTTTGGCTAAAGTTTAGGAGGTTATGTTATACACGGTGTTGCAGTGGTAAATTTGGAAGAACAGGTGCTTGTCATGATAGCCTCCAGAAATGGCCTCCCACTGTCCAAAAATCCAGAAAACTGTTATCAGTCCAGGTCAACAAATGTGGAACGACCTGAAACTACTCTGTGTTATAACAAGGATAGCTTGCCACAACACACTATTATGGGGAACAGCTTGTGTCCATCCAGCTACTGTGAAGATGTTAGCTATGATTGAAGCGAACAGAAAAGCCAGAGGGTGAGTGTGTGTGTCAGATGATGCCACAGTTCCAGATGAATCCAGGTTTTTGACTTGGCAAATCCTGGCTCCACTGATTGTACAAGAAGTAATGGTTTAAAAAGCTGGCACAGTACAAAGGGATTATATCCACTCACCCCTGAGAAATCAGCTGGGATTTTTACAAAAGAAACTTGGTTTTGAATTTTGTCTCTAATATTATATCTTAAGTCTGCAAAAATGGTAAAAAGGCACATGCCTGCTGAGCTGTTTAAGTAATAATTCTCTCCAGATAAACACAGGGGAAGAATACAGAAAGTAATCCTTCAGGTATAATTTGTGTCTGTATGTGGTCAAATTAAAATTAAATTGTTTCATTGTGAGTTTGTGTGGATCAAAATCCACCATCTGAAGTAGGGGATATTGATCTATGAAAGCGCACACTGACACTAATCTGTTAGGTTTCCACAACATTTTGTCCTTTGTTTTTCCCCTTCTCTCTCCCATTTCTTTCATTTTTCCAACAGCCAAGGTAACGGAAACCATCATAAGCAATACTCCTTATTCTGATTCTAGTATTAATACCTCTTAGCGTTTTTGTCCAGTGGTGTGTAACTGCTTATAAGAAAATAATCTGAAATAAAACTGCAACTAGTAGGAACATTTGCTTGATTATCTTAGGGTAGCCATGGCGAACCTTTTAGAGACCAAGTGCCCAAACTGCAACCCAAAACCCACTTTTTTATCCCAAAGTGCCAACACAGCAACAGGGGAGGAAGGAAACATTCTCATTGAGCTGCTGGGCAAAGGAGTGGGGTGAATTCTGTGCTTGCAGGGGGAGGAAATGCTCCCATTGGGCTGCTGGGCAGAGGGATGGTGTGAACTCTGTGCTGGGGTGACTTCATGGGTGCCCACAGAGAGGGCTCCGAGTGCCACCTCTGGCACACGTGCCATAGGTTCACCACCACTGTCTTTTTAGTCCTATCTACTTTACTGTTATTTATTTATTTTTATATTAAGCAACAGGCCCTATCAGTCCCTGGAAAATAGATGGGGAAGAAGTAGAAGCAGTGACAGATTTTACTTTCTTAGGATCAAAGCTCACTGCAGATGGGGATTGCAGCCATGAAATAAAAAGGTGACTGGTTCTTGGGAGGCAAGCGATGAGAAACCTGGGGAGCATAGTGAAAAGTAGAGACATCACATTGCAAACAAAAATTCGTATATTCAAAGCAATGGTATTCCCTGTGGCAATGTATGGTTGTGAGAGCTGGACCATAAGGAAAGCTGAGAGCAGAAGAATAGATGCCTTTGAGATGTGGTGTTGGAGGAGAGTTTTGAGAGTCCTCTGGACAGCGAGGAGAACAAATAGGTCAATCTTAGAAGAAATCAAACCTGACTGCTCCTTAGAAGGTCAAATAGTGAAGATGAAGCTAAAGTACTTTGGACATCAAATGAGAAGAGAGGATTCACTTGAGAAAGCCTTGATGCTGGGAAAGGTGGAGGGCAAAAGAAGAAGAGGGCGGCCCAAAATGAGATGGCTAGATGGTATTGTAGACGCAATGGGCGCAGAGCTGAGCGAGTTGAGGGGGATGGTGGAGGACAGGAGTGCCTGGCGGACAGTGGTCCATGGGGTCGCAAAGGGTCAGAATCGACTGTGCGACTGAACAACAAATTAAGCATGTAATGGTGTGTTATTCCACACATTTATTCTATTCTTTAACACCCCTTCCCCATATATATCTTTCAACTCAGCAGTCTTGATTATACTTTCCCTAGAAACTTCATTCAATCTATTCTCGTTAATTGCTGTGAAGTTATTCTCCAAGAGATCTTTTCCCCTCTTCCACCATTTGTTACACTTGCAGCAATCCTTGAAAAATCTCGAACTGATAGTAAGTAGATACTCTTTAAAGAAATAAATAAAACAGCGGATCATGTTATCAGTAGATGCAGTATGATTGCACAGACCAGCTACAAAGGATGCTATAACTTTGTTGCAGCAGTGTTACATTGGAACCTGTGTGTGAATTATGGAATACCATCTATGAAGTACTGGTGGGAACACAAACTTGGGAAAGTGGTTAAGAACAAGGATAGGACAGTTAAAATCTTGTGGGACTTTAAGCTCCAACTGATAAGCAAGAAAATAACACTACAGACATTACAGTGGTTGAAAAAATTGAATCCATTGTGAATTTGCACTTAGAAAATCAGGTTTCCCCATTTGCAATTGCTTTAGCTGATCAAACAGAAATCAGTAGAGCGGGAGAAGAGGAAATTAGCAATCAGGACTTGTCTGCAGCTTGTGAAAGTAGGTTTGTTTTAGCTCAGGGGTTCCCAACCTAAGACTTGTGTGCTGGATCTGGCCCACGGTGTGCTGACCCACCCCAGCCGGCATGGTCACCACACAGCAGCGCTACACAGAGAGTCTATTCGAGGAGAGTCCAGATAGCAAAGTTCAAAGAGCAAGCCATGCAGTGATGGGATGACAAAAATTCTACTACCACGCCATGACGTCACGGACGTCATGGGCGTGGCCAATGGCATGACGTCATGACGTCACGGCCGACGTCATGACGTCATGACGTTGTGGGCGGGGCCAAAATAAAAATAAATAAAAAATAAAAATAAACATACACACACACCCCTCCCTCTCAGCCCACCCACCCAGACACAAATAAATAAATAAAATAAAAAAAAACCACCCACCCAAAACACAAATAAATTACCCACCCACCCCAAATAAAAACCCCTCGCTTACCTTTCTTGGGACCCGGCACCCCGATTGCTGTCCACAGCCGCCGCCGCCGCCGGAGCTGCCTGCACCCCTGTGGCGTCCTCCTTGGGCCGGTACCTTTTTAGCCCGGCTCCGGCCATGGCGAGGGGCGACGGGCAGCCGCGGCTGCCGCGCCTCCCTGGGCCGTCCCCATGCCGCACCGCCACCGCCTACAGCTTCCTCCTCCGCAGCGCGCGGCAGCCGAGCTCAAAAGGGACCGACCCAAGAAGGAGTCCACAGGGATTCAGGCAGCGGCAGCTCCGGCGGCGGCGGGCGGCGGCTGTGGACGCCGGGTGCAGGCACCCGGCCCACAGGCGCCCGGCGGCGGCGGCGGCAGCGGTGTACCCCGCCGGGCGTCCCCAGGGCATGGGGCTTGTCAGCAGCGGACGGCCGAGGCAGCCCTCAACGTGCCGCGGGGAGGCGCCCCCCTCAGAGGGCTGCTGCCGCCGCCGCTGCCCTGAAAGTTCTAAATGTTTTGAAAATCGGAGCGAAAATGGCTCTAATTGACTGCGCATGCGCAGAAACTCAATCTGACGCATGTGCAATGCGTCAGATTGAGTTTCTGCGCATGCGCAGTCAATTAGAGCCATTTTCGCTCCGATTTTAATTTTTTTTTTCTTTCGGTCAGGCGTCCGGAACCGGACGCCCCAAAAGTGGACTTCCCCTCACGGAGAACCCTCCGGGATTGGTCTTACCGGTTCCAGAGATCCGTCTGGAACCGGTGACATCCCATCACTGAAGCCATGGTCTGGTTACCAGTAGTTCAAGCAAATGTCTAGTCCGAAAGATGTCCAGGGGCGTCGTCAAGGTTGGCAGAAAAGTCAGGGTCACAGCAGGCATGTCAAGTTCTAGGCAGGCTATCCGAAGTCAAGCACGGTATCGGTCTATGTACTGAAGAATTGTACTGATGCTGGAAGACTGCAACAAGCTTGCTTATAAGCCTCCTAGCTAATTGCTATCAGCTGGGAGTCTTCTCTGGTACTTTGCTCTAGCTTGCCTGCATCTCAGGTGTAGCTGTCTTCGGCACTTTGCCCTGACTGCGGGCTGATCACTATCAGAGTCAGACCTCTGATCTGGCAGATCATCTGCTGGGGGAAACAGACTTGGGCCAGACGGGTTTGTGTTGTGGGTGGGTGGGTGGGTTGAGAGGTGTATGTGTGTGTGCTTATTTTAGTTTATTTTTTATTATTTTTATTTTTTCTTTGGCCCCGCCTACAATGTCATGATGTCAGCTCCGCCCATTATGTCATGATGTTAGCTCCGCCCACACTGTGATGACATCATGGTGGGGTAGTAAAAAATTTGACATCCCACCACTGTAGGAGGACGACCAGTTCGGCCCCTCCACTGTTTGAGGGAGTGTGACCCAGCTCCCAACTTGAAAAGATTGAGAATCCCTGCTCTACCTCTAACTTCTCCAATATAGTGTCCTCTGAATGAATTGCTGTTGTAGCCCAAGAAGTCTACAAAGCATTAAGCTAGGATTCAGTAGTTCATATTATCTACTCAGAAGTAACCCATACTGAATTCAAAGGCCTTATTCCCAGGTATGCGCACCTAAGTGAATTTTCTTTGCTCCCACCAACTTACATTGCACACACAGAGTTATTTGTTTCTTATCCAATCAGATTGAAATATCACAGTCAGGTTCTCTTTGCATTGTGTATTCGTCTTTCATGTCCCGATCAAACCCTGGACTGCAAAAATGAAGCCACTTTCTTCACTTTGTCATTGCCTAAGCTTAAGTCCTCATTGGCATATGTTTCTGGCAGTAACCGGCAGACCAGTAAATGAAACAGATTCTTTATCTCTCCACATTCACACCACATGTTGCATTGTGTATTGGTCAGATTTAACCATTCTTCACACAAACAATATTTAAAGATAGCCTTCCATTTGGTCTGAAAATAACATACTTTTTTCTTTTTTAAGGTGGTGAGTGGGATAGAAAAATCTTTCTGAGTTTTCCTCTCCCTATATTTAAACTTGTTTATGCTGGGCTGGCAGCAATATGCCATGCAAAAATCACACAACCCAAACAAAAACTGCTCTCTAAGTTACAGTTTTCCATTCCGCACTCAAACTGAGTTAATAATTGTTTATCTCTTTGGTCTCCTTGAACTTTTTATGAGTAGAAAAAGATTGCTCTCATGAGCCACTTAATGCATAGGTTCGTGATCAGATGCCCTCTGTTTTCTTCCATGTAAAACTCTGTCAGGTTGAAAGTCTGGCCTCCAAAAAAAGTTTGGGAAAACTGTCGGTAAGGGGACTAGTACAACATTTGAATGGAGGTTGCCACAAGCCAGTAATTCTCAGTTGTGACCCCAGCGTCACAACACACCGTACTATGTGCCTGGAGTGTGCCCTTAGCCCAGGGGTGCCCAAACTTTTTGGGCTGTGGTTCAGGAAGCCGGTCACTAAGGCCCGGGGGCTGGGTGTGGCCCCCAACACCAATTCATCTGGCCCACAAAGCCCTCGTCGCTCCTGGAAGCGGAAGTAAAACATGCCCATATGGGCACGTTTTACTTCCGCTTCCAGGAGCGACGAGGGCTTTGTGGGCCAGATGACTTGGCTTTGAGGGCCACACCCGGCCCCCCAGGCCTTAGTTTGGGCACCACTGCATTAGCCTAATGTCACGCAATCAGTTCAGCCCTATGGCAGGCATGAACTTGCAACCTACTGTGCAGAAGAAAGTGCAGGAGTGGGGCGATAATGAGCAGCACGAGCATAGAAGTCAGAATCCTATTATCCTACCTGGTCAAGTAAGGAAGAATCACAAAAGCCATTGTCCTTGGCTAGCAGGCTACCTGTTGGCATCCCCCTCAGCTAACAATGGCAGGGCTGGTTGTAAGCTGAGCACACAACAGGTGGCGAGAAAAACCACAATTGCCTTTATATGCACAGTTCTACCCGACAGGATTTGGGCCAGAGAAGATATTGGCAGTCCTGCAGACTTGGGCCCTGGCCGTGTCTACCACTTGCATGTGAGACCTGAGAAATTTCCCAGAAGGGAATGCGCCCTGTGACAGAAAAAAGGTTGCCCACCTTTGCCTCCTATATATATGTATTCGAATTGTATACTGAATATTTCTACTGTTGCTAACAGACACCTCTGGTGACCATTACATGCACACACACACAGAGAGAGTTTGTATATGACCAGCTGGGTAGATGCATTAGGTGCTGGAACTCCCTCCTTGGCATTGTCTAGACCAGGCCAGAGCCTTTTCCATGAGGACAAAAGAGTCAACCAAACATCAGGCAGAGGCCCCAAGTCAGGAGGATTCCAAGACCCTCTAAGAAGGGTTACGCCACTTCTTATCTGTGTGCCTGCATCCACAGGCAGAGCTATGCAACAGGATTCCAGCCAACAGCTTTGACTGATCATCTCTGCTGTAGAGTAACTGGTGGGAATGCATTAGCTCTGGAATGGACTCTGTTTTCCAAAGGCCAAGAGCCTTGAAACAGAATCAAAGGTCACTTACTGTGTAAACAATTCACCAGTGAGGACAGGCTCACAGGGTGTGACCACCCCCAGGGTATGTTTCACGCACCAGTGCACTGCCCTTCAAAAACCATGAAACGCTGTCCGTTCTTTGACAGAAGGTAGGATCATGATATCACCGGGAATGTAAACAAAACCTGGGCTGTTCCAGGAAGTTTCACAAAATACAGCCAATAGACTATGACACTGGGAAAGAACCAAGTAGAGCAGATCCCGGCATGTCATAGCCAACAGCGGAAGCCAAAGGATGCTGCTGTTTTACAGTCTCACCGCAATGCCTCTCATTTTATATGTATTTAAGTAATTTTCATAAGACCTGAAGAACAAGAAGGGGAGTCAAATTGTAAGGCCTAAAATGCTACTGATTTTTTTTAAAAAAATCTGCTAGAGTTGATCTTGTGGATAGTCTTGAACCTAAGAGATTAGAGGTGAAAGCTTGTTGGACCCTCCAGACCCAGCCATGTAAGGAAAAGACAGCTCTTGAGGAGGACCCAGAGTGGAGATGCTGTCACATCTGGTGCTCCTATATTGTCCAGTGTTGCTTTCTTCTCTTCCTCCTCAGACTCTTTCCAGAGACTGCTTGTGGATGAGTACGTGAGATGCCTCATCCCAAATTTGAGAGAGGATGGTGCCCCCCCACACACACACACTCTGGTCATAGGCTACTGTTGCTTCCTCTTCTTCTTTCATGTCCCGATCAAACTCTCAACTGCCAAAATGGAGCCACTTTCTTGGCTTGGTCATTGCCCAAACTTAAGTCCTCATCAGTGCATGCTTCTCACCGTAATTGGCAGACCAATAAATGAGCCGGATTCTGTTATCTCCCCAGTGCATCCCCACTTGAGCATGTTGCTCTTGCGTTTAGAGACACCAACCCTCAGCTTATTTAGGGTCCGCCAAGTGATGTAGGGGAATTCTTACCTGTCTGGGGCGTACCTGTCTGGGGAGCAGCTGAACAGGGACAGCTGGGAAATGCAGGTTGGCAGTCGCAGCAATGGCAGGGGACTCATCGTAGCTGCTGCCACTACACTCTCTGGCTAGTGCCATCCAGCTACTTGCAGGACCTACTCCACAAAAACTAACATTTAAATACAGGAGTTAATCTTTAAGGTGCCATAACATTTTTCTCTCCTCCCCCCTCTCCTGTTTCGTTTACTCTCAGATACAATTTGCCGCTGTTTAGCAGGGAGCAGTGGCGTAGCGTGGGGGGGGGGGGGCGGGGGGGCGGATGCCCCGGGCAGCGGCTTTCAGGGGGCGGCAAAATGTCCCCTCCCCACCCTTTTGCTGGCGAGCGCCCCGCGTGCGCTTCGCCGCTTGCAGGCGAGGAGGAGGAAAAGGTTTTTTTTTTTTAGGCGGACAATTCAAGGAGGGGGGGCCGGCTAGCCGTCGGGGGCTCTCCTGGAGGGCGGCCCGCGCAGCGCGCGCGCACGCTGCTCGTCTCCGCCAGCCCAGCCACCCACCCAACTTGCCGTGAGACGGGGCGCTCGTCTGGGGTGGGTGGCGCCGTGGCGGGGAGCCCCTGGTGGCTGGCTGGGCAGGAGGTGGGCAGCGCGTGCGCGCACGCGGGCCGCCCTCCAGGAGAGCCCCCGACGGCCAGCCGGACGGGGCGGGGGGCGGGCCCCTCCTTGAATTGTCTGTCTTTTAAAAAACCCCTTTTTCTCCTCCTCGCCTGCAAGCGGCGAAGCGCACGCAGGACGCTCGCCAGCAAAAGGGTGGGGAGGGGACATTATTTGCCGCCCCCTGAAAGCCGCTGCCAGCGGCAGGCGGTGTGCGGAGAGCCCCCGACGGCCAGCCGGGCGAGCGATCTGCCGGAGCGAGGTGCGCTCGTCGGGGGTGGGTGGCGGACCGGACAGCCTCTGGCGGGCGAGCGGACGGAGGTGTGTGTGACGCGCGCGCGATTGCGCGCGCGCCGCTAGTCAGCAGGGGGGCGCCTTCTGCCTTGGGAGGGGGAGGGGTGGCGGCAGCGGCGAGCTGGGGGGGGCGGCGAGTTTGCTTTTCGCCCCAGGCGGCTGAAGACTGCGCGACGCCACTGGCAGGGAGCTTTGGAGAATTGTCATCTGGGTTAAACAGCTGATTCTTACAAAAGTTACCCCTTTAGATATTCCCTCATGAAATGTTTAACAAAATATTTAATTACTTAAATTATCATCCTTCTGTAATCCTTCAGCCTGCCGGAAGGGAGCTTGAAGGAAAAATAGATATTATTTAGTAGGCTGCTGATTCAGTTGTTTAATGAACATCTGGGGAAAGTAGTAAACTGTCTTTCTCAAACTGCTAGATCAGCATAGCACAGCCCTGCACGAAACTTGGCCGTCTGCCTTTATCAGGAGAACAAGCCCAGTTTGCTTCCATTTAGGAAAGAACGGAAGAAGACGTGGTTGGCAAAATGGGTCTGGGGGCCGAGACTGTCAACAAGCTCCTTTTTCTGGCTCGTCTGAGGCTCCCTGCTCCTGTAATTAATTTTTTTTATGTTAAGGTTTTGTAGATGTTATACAGTATTTGTTTTTAGATAATAAATGGCACTTTGTGTGTGTGTGTGTGTGTGTGTGTGTGTGTGTGTGTGTGTGTGTGAGAGAGAGAGAGAGAGAGAGAGAGAGAGAGAGAGAGAGAGAGAGAGAGAGTAGGCGTGTTTAATATTGCTATGTTTTTAAGGGTTTTTTAATTGTTTTATATTGGTTTTAACTTGTGTACACCGCCCAGAGTCCATTGGATAGAGTGGTATATAATTAAATTAAATTAAATTAACTAAGTCCACTCAGCTAGCAGGAAAATAACCTCCAAAGGGCTGCCTGAAATCCTAACAAAGTAGGGCCTTCTGTCATGCAGTTGTCACTTATGAACAGGGCCATAGCTAGGATTCTAGGAGGGGGGGGGGGACAAACATTTTTGCAGGAGGGGCAATAATCTCTCTCTCTCTCTCTCTCTCTCTCTCACACACACACACACACACACACACACACACACACACACACACACACACACACACGAGGGCGGGAGCAGCAGGAAGGGGAAAAGGAAGGGTTGAGTGTGTGCTGTCCATAGGCATCTTATGATCAAAGTGGTAGTTAAACATTTTAAGCAAGGTTCCCACATACAGTACAGTATTTGGCTTCTCTGTCTTCAAACAAGAAGCAATATACAGTAATAGGATCCTGCAGACTTTAAGAAAAGACACACCAAATTAAAGCGCCATGTGGCCAAGGGCTACTTTTCAACTTTCAATAAGTAAGACCAGCAAAAGGGGGTGGAGGTGGAGAAGAGCCGTTTCCAAGAAAACATGGACACTTCTCAAGAATAGATGCCTAGACATCTCTGGCCAGAAGACACCCTTTCTCTAAACAGATCTGGAAGAAAAGCAACTTTTGACACTTCACATGACATAAACCTTCCTATGCAGCGGTGGGATGTCAAAAATTTTACTACCCCACCATGATGTCATCACAGTGTGGGCGGAGCTAACATCATGACATCATGACATTGTGGGCGGAGCTGACATCATGATGTTGTGGGCGGGGCCAAAGGAAAAAAATAAATAATAATAAAATAAAATAAAAATAAACACACACACACACACCTCAACCCACCCACCCACCCACAACACAAACCAGTAAATAAATTAAATTAATTAATTGAAAATACATTAAAATACACCCACCCACTCAAACACATACACACCCCAAACACAAATCAATCAGAGTTTTTAAACCAGAGCTTAAAGCTTATTCTGACTAATCTTTCTCACACTAGGTCAGATGGAAGGAACTACAGAATGAACTCACCACAAGATGGATTCATTTTGGCACTTTTCAACTTTTCAACAGTTAAAGAAGTTACGTACAAAGTCTTTGCCTAACCAGTTCTCTAGGATAATATGCCTTAATGTAAATGTAAAACAGCTGCACCTCCTTAAGGGTTCTCCAATTGGAACAGCAATTGGAACAGCACAGGTGTAGCTTATTAATGAGGTAACTCCAAGACTTTGCTTAAAAACCCCAAGCCACTAGCCTTTTTTGGGAACTGTGGTAGTACGTCAATATAGGTAAAGGTTTTAAATACACATTAAAATATACACAGACACACCACATCCAAAGGTGAGTCACTTACCCTGGGGAGCAGGCTATAGGGAGCTTCAGGCTAGCAGCTTCTCTTCCTCCTCCCCACTTGGGAGGACATCAAGGAGGCCATGCATACGCACCAAGAACTGTAGGCATGCATGCACACCAAGTACTTGGCGGCATGTGCAGTGGGGGAACCAGTGAAAAGGTAAGCCTCAAAGGTGGTTCCCCCCAAAAGCTGCTACCGGTTCTCTGGGACACTAGGGAAAGTTACTACCGGTTCTGGAGAACTGGTGTGAACCTGTTACATCCCATCACTATTCCTATGCTTTAGGAAGGTGCTTAAACTATACCAATTTAGGTATGGGTTTCAGTAGGATGCAAGAGTCTTTCCTTTTCCCCAGGACATGTTAGTCCTCCAGGCAGCTGGACGGCAGTAGCCAGGGAGTATAGTGGCAACAGCTACGACGATCCCCCTTGCCAACCTGCATTTCCCAGCTGCCCTTATCCAGCTGCCCACCAGACAGGCAAGCCCTTCAGAAGAGGAAAGGCAGCTGAGTTTCCTTGTGACCTATGTGCAGCAAAAACAGAGCCACCAATACTGGTGCTCCAGGGAAAATCCACATCACTGGGCAGCCAGTGCTGGGAGCTTCGTAGCACTGTCCTGCTAGCATCATTCTGGCTACAACAGGGCAGTCAATAGCTCCATTTTTGCTGCATTATGACAGGCCCATAAGTGGAACAATTTTGCTCCCCTTTACAGATCACCCACAATTAAAAGCTGACTGCAGGTTATTTGCAGTGTGTGGTTTCAGCCGCTCTTTTTCCGTCCCTGTTCATCATAACCATCCCTTGGGACTTTTCTCCCAAACAGATTCAATGCAAAGGCTCAACTATCTGGTTTGGTGTGAATGACAGAAAGGGGTTCCCAAACCTTGAACCATCAGATGTTGTTGGACTAGAATGGCCATCGTCTCTGACCATGATGAGGGCCATAATCTAAAGATTTCTGGGAAATCCAAGATGAAGTGGGCATGTACTGAGAACATTTCAGCTTCTTCTGGTTCTAGACTTGATGCTGAAAGTTCTTCCATTCAGAGAGTGTTTATCAGTGGAAGATTACCATACTCGCTTTTCTGCGGTCTCTAAAGTTTTCCTAACGTGTGTTTCCAGAAAGGCATACTGTACTGTCCAAGAAGAAAATAGCAAACAACACTTAACTGTAAGATTATATTTCATGACAGTAACTACTACAGTATTCCAAAATAACCCACTTTTCACCTACACTGTCTCCTGAGTGTCTGGCTATAACTAGTGGAATTTACCAGAAAGGCAAGTTAACTTAGCATGTGGTACAGTCACTTCTTCCATTCTGAACCTTTTTGGCATTCTGAAATCTGCTAGCACATACAGTGTACTAGGGCTACATACAGTGGCGGGCTAAAAAAAATATTTACTACCACACTGTGGGCGTGGTATGGTGGGCATGGTCAAGGGGAAAGCCCTGCGTTGCAACTGAATTAGGACTACTGTACTTTATTTCAAAACTGGATGGGCAGGGCCAGCCAGAATTTCTGCTACCGGTTCTGGTGAACTGATGCGAACCTGCTGGTGCCTACCTCTGGCTATGTAAATGTGAGCTTCCACAGACAGCTTTCAGATTTCAAAAGAGTTTGTTGATATTTCCAAAAGTGGAGCATCAACATTTGTAGCCTTTTAGTTGCTGTTCAGGTTCCCACAACCCCTTTTCCCCAGTCAGTCAAAAAGGAGCATGGGGATTACTGACATTCATTTCCAAAGTTCATATTGAAAAATCAACATCTCCAAGTATTACTTCTCTTTAGAGCTTCTGAAATGGTGTAAAAATCCAATTTCTTGCGTGGTCCTCTTTTCTAAAATTTCTTTTTCTGGTATTGAAAACTGACAGTATAAAAGAAATCTGACAGGAAGCTTCTAAGCAGAGGTTTTGGCTGAAGAAATGAGCTTCCACCGGAAATGGCTTAGTACTAAACTCTGCTTTCCTTCTGAAAGAAACTGGGTTATAACGTAAACCATGGGTCAGGAGGGGACAAAAACATGACAAGTCACACTAATGTCATTCATTCATCTAAGACAAGAATGTTGTGTGGACAGCAAAACAAAGAAACAACCCCCCTCCTCCCCCAGATCAGTATAGAATGAGGGATGTTACAGGTTGACAAAACGTTTGTGTGGAAGTCATCTGAGACTATGCGAACTCTCCCTTGACTTTAATTCATTGAAAAAAGACATGGACACTCCATGAGCTTAAAACAGGGGTGCCCAAACTTTTCGGGCCACGGGCTGGTCACGTGGTTCAGGGAGCTGGTCACTATGGCCTGGGGGCTGGATACGCCTCCCTACGCCAATTCATCCGGCCCACAAAGCCCTTGTCGCTCCTGGAAGCGGAAGTAAAATGTGCCTGTACAAACGCGTTTTACTTCCGCTTCCAGAAGCAACGAGGGCTTCATGGGCTGGGTGAATTGGTGTTTGGGGCTGGATTTGGCCCCTGGGCTGTAGTTTGGGCATCACTGGCTTAAATGAAGCCCTCCCTACAACACTTGCTTTTTGAAACAACATGTTTGACATGAGATCTCATCATCTCAAAGTTCACACATTATTTTGCATATTTTGTGTTGAGCTAATAACCTAGCTGTTTGAAAGAAAGAAGTTGCAAGTAGAAAAATAGGTACGATGGGAAAGGTAACAGGATTCCATGCAACAACATCTGTCCGTCCCACCAGGGCGGATCGGAGAGGCTCTCTTATCATTCCATCGGCTAGAGAGGCGCATCTCTCTAGCATCAGAAGGAGGGCCTTCTCCGTGTCCGGCCCGGCCCTGTGGAACCTCCTGCCAAATGAGTTACGTTTACAGACAGAGCTCCTGTCCTTTCGGAAGGGCCTAAAAACCTGGCTGGCAGGGCAGGTGTGGGGCTCCAGTAATACGGGGTCCCACGTTGGGTGGCTGATCGGATGGGACAGCCACCCCTCTCTACCTCTTTTAAACTTTTAAACTTTTTAAAACCTTTTTAACCTTTTAAACATTTAAATATTTGAGGGGCTTTTTATTATTATTATTATTATTATTATTATTATTATTATTATTATTATTATTATTATTATTATTATTATTATTATTATTATTATTATTATTATTATTATTATTATTATTATTATTATATTTAGACTTATATGCCGCTCTACTTGCCGAAGCAACTCAGAGCGGCTAACATAACACGGGCATCATATATTACAATATCAAATAAATACAACATAAGCATATACAGTCAGTAAATCTAACATAAAAATGAAAATGCATATAAAAAATCAACTCCCGCCTGCTGAGAAGAACTATTACCACATACTAGCACAGTTATAAATATATATATTTTTGTAAATATATAGTTTATTTTTAAAAAAAGTTGATTTAGTTTCTCAGTTTGTGGGGTACTGGTTTGTAAGTGGGATTTTTTTTTTTTTGAAGTTCGGAAATGTTTGTGCATTATGCTAATTTAATTGTAACTGTATATTTTGTATTCTTTTTGTATTGTTGTTAACTGCCCAAAGTCGCTTAGACAAGTAGGGCGGCATAAAAATCGAACAATTAAATTAAATTAAATTCCAGTGTCTAGTCATGCCTGCCACATGATCACAGAAATATCTGTAGACATAGACAGCGCTGGCTCTTTGGCTGTAAGTGGAGATGAGCACTGGCCCCTAGAGCCAGGCACGACTAGCTTTCAAGCAAGGGAGACCTTTACTAACCTGCAGTATGGATTCCAGGCTTCCAAAAATCCTATTGGATCACAGCTCTTAGCATTTTAGAGCACTGGTGATAGCAGGTAGGAATTAGAGTCAGAAACACCTCAAGAGCTACAGAATAAAGGTGCTATTTATTCTGTGTCACAAGAGGCAAAAGAGAGCCCTTGTCTTCACTGGCCCTTCTGGTCCAGTATAATGCAGCTTTTAAAAAGTATTTTGCAAAGGGGGGGGGGGGTGTCAGAAGGACAGAATGTCATTTGGCATAATCCCCATTTCCCAATGACATTTTGCTCCTCAAGTGACTCTATTTCTGGTATCCTGACTGATAATTTCCCCTGATCCTCTATAGATGGTTAGGGAAAATAAAACAATTTTACCATACAATTGTCATTACACTACATCACTTCAGTGAAAGTGTGTGTGGGAGGGGTGGGTGGGAGGACCCATTTATGTGCATTGCTGATTGAGAAATTTCCCACAGCTGTGGTTTTGCCACAGCTGCAGGCAGTTTCTCAATCAGCAACATACAGAAAGAGGATTCCCCCCCCCTTTCCACCAAAGCAATACAGCACAATAATGATTGTACAGGAAAAAATTATCCCCTCCCCAACTATCATCTGCAGATGATGAGGGGAAAGCATCAGTTTACAATATCCTGAACCAACTGTCCATCCGATGTTTGCATTGGAAGGAACAGATCGGTTACTTACCATGCGGAAGTCTCCAGTTTAGCCCATTCTAAGTGAGCACACAGGGATTAGTGGTTAAGACGTTGGACTTGACGACTGGGAGGTCAGCAGGTCAGCAGTTCGAGACCTGAGCGCTGCATGACAGAGTGAGCTCCTGTTTCCGTCCCAGCTCCTGCCAACCTAGCAGTTTGAAAGCAAAAAAATGCAAGAAGACAAATAGGTACCACTTCGGTGGGAAGGTAAACAGCATTCTGTGCACTCTGGTGTCTAGTCATGCCTGCCATATGTCCACGGAAACGTCTGCAAATGCAGACAGCACTAGCTCTTTGGCTACAAACAGAGATGAGCACTGAACCCTAGAGTCGGATACGACTGGCTTTCAAGCAATGACGATCTTTACCTTTAAGTGAGCATATAAGCTTGGAACAGGCTTAAGGTAGAGCGTGGCAAAGTAGCAGAATCCCTTCCCCCATGGGGGTTTGAAAAATGTAGGTTGGGGAAAATCGTCCCCACCCAACAGATCCTACATAGGGACACATGAGTTTGGGTCACACCAGACTGCAGCAAAAATGGCCAAAGATGAGGGATCTGTGTATCACTGTGGACAGCATCTGAGGCGTTTATACTATCCCTCTGTGAATTGCATCAACAACAGTTGCATCCGCCATGTTGCTGCTCATCTCTAATCGGGCTTGGACCAATTGAGATACACCTACATTTGTAATCTTGCAGTGCAAACCTGTATGTGTTTACTCAAGGTGATCTATGCCGACCTCTATGAAGATGACCCCCAGATCAAATGTGTGCAGGATGGCAGCATTAATTACTTCACTTCATTTGATATTTGTAGAAGATATCTTAACAGATTTGGAGTTCTGAGGAAATACTGCAATATTAGCACAGAAGCACTGTGCTGAACTTTCTTTGCCTCATAAACTAGCTTCCCTCTCAACATGTCTTTTTGGTTGCATTGTTATGCACACCATGAGTAAAAGCTTACAGCAGAAAGAAAAGTGTATTGTCTTGAAAACCCTGCTGGATGTTCTTGAGAACCATCTACTGGTGTCTGATGTAAAGGTCATTTGAAAAGCCATGGATCTGAATCCTCTGTCACCTCACGGAGGTACAGATTCCCCCCCCCCCAAAAAAAACCGGATAGTAAAGGTCACCTACTAGTATAGCTTTGAGTGTAAAGTTTCAATTCTTATTTTCCTTCAGGCTGAGGACATTTAAGAGATTCCACCAATAAAGACAAATGCTTCTTCTCTCTGCCAGCAGTAAATACCTGTAAAGAATGTAGAGATTCTACTTGTTGCTGTATTGATTGGCCTGCATTAATTCTCTGGTGAATTAGTACACAGTAGTAGGTTTTGAATGTGATGTCATGCTAGGAAGAGAAAATTAAACTGTGCAAACAAACAAATAGGTTTGGTGGCAGTAGCGTAGCATGGGGGGCAGGGGGCGGCCCACCCCGGGTGGCACTTTTTGGGTGTATGGGTGTTCTTGGACTACAATTCTCAGAAGTCCTAGTGGGAGCCAACATCCTAGTCCCCTGCCAGGAGGCAGCAAATTTGGCTTACGGCCTGGGTATGCTTCTCTTTGGTGGCTTTTCCATTTGCTAGTTTGTTTTTCTTTCAAACTAGAAATCTAAGCTCCTTACTGCATATACAGTAATTGTTTTCACCACCAGTTCCAGCTTCAGCCTGTATGTGAGAAACATTTTGCTTGTGTTCAAAGGCTCTGTAGGCTTGTATTAATTTTACAGAAACTAGATTATTTCTGAATAGAAATTAATGTTTTACACTGAAACCATGATACAGTACTGAGCTTGCCCTTCTCCTTCCAATTGGCACTCCTGCTTCTATAACTGGCAAAAGCTATTCACTTTACTAGTTGAGATCCTTGTTGGGACAAAGGGATTGAGTAAATGTACAGTCAAACCTCGCATAAAGAGCACCTCGCTTAAGGAGCAACTCGCTTAAAGAGCAGAATTTTCTCTGAATGTTTGCTTCACTTAACAAATAAAATCAACCAAAAATTCGCTTAACAAATAAATCAGGGTTCGCAATCCCCCCCCCCCCAAGTCACAATTGGTCACTTACAATGGTGTTTCGCTTAAAGAGCAAACTCGCTTAAAGAGCAAGACTGTGGAACGCATTATGCTCTTTAAGCGAGATACAACTGTACTTGATTTCTCAAGTCTGTTTGGATGTGCGGAATATCCTCACGGAGTCATCTACCAATGAATGGACTCTTCACTGAATAATGACTCCAAGGTACCCAAGGTAAGCATCCTGGGTATCCCATAGCCTCTGCCAAAACTTTCCCTGGCAATGTACAAGTACTGTACGAAGAAAAAAAGTTGAATTATTTGGAATACCCTGTTTTCCTGAAAATAGGACCTCCTCATATAGTAATGCACCCCCCTATTTTTCCCCACCTCGGAAATATAAGGGCTCCCCCCCCCCCCCCCGAAAATAAGGCACTCACCTAAATCTTGCCCTGGCAATCTACTGTATCAGCAATAAATGTGTACTGTATATTCTTCGTCATGGAAAAATAAGACATCCCCTAAAAATAAGACCTTGTGCATATTTTGGAGTTTTTTAAAATATAAGACAGTGTCTTATTTTTGGGGAAACACGGTAGTAGGCGTGTTAGTCTGTGTTTCACGCATATCAGAGAATAAACAAAACAAAAATGCTGTAGCACTTTAAAGACTAACTTTCAATTTCAGTGTGAGCTTTTGTTGTCTGATGAAGCAGACTTTATCCATGAAAGCTCACACTGAAATATAACAGTCTTTAAAGTTCTACAGCGTTTGTGTTTTGTTTTTTTCTCTGATATGCAAAGAAAAAAAGATGATTCTTTTCCTGATCAAAGACCATACTTCTTCCCATCTTCCCATGTGGTAGGAAATGCATCCCAGCCATCAGCAAACTCCCCCACCCCCACCACCCACCAAATACTCTTGAAAATTCAGTCATGATGAAAGAATCTCTAAGGAGGAAAAGTTGTTCTAAGACAAGTGGCTTTGAAAGGAGAAGATGCAGCCCTGCTAGCTTCCTCTGACAGCTACATTAAAAGCCACACTGCACTCTTAAATTAATTCACCACAAAGAATAAACAAAACAAAACAAAAACACTGTAGCACTTTGAAGACAGACTATTATATTTTAATGTTCGCTCTCATGGATCAAGTCCACTTCATCAGACAGGGGACTTGATCCACGAAAGCTAATACAGTTGTACCTCGCTTAAAGAGCATAATGCGTTCCACAGGATTGCTCTTTAAGCGAGTTTGCTCTTTAAGCAAAACACCATTGAAAGTGACCAATTGTGGGGGGGATTGCGAACCCCAATTTATTTGTTAAGCGAGTTTTTGGTTGGATTTATTTGTTAAGCGAAGCGAACATTCAGAGAAAATTCTGCTCTTTAAGCGAGTTACTCTTTAAGTGAAGCGCTCTTTGTGGGAGGTTTGATTGTATTAAAATACAGTATAACAGTTTGTCTTCAAAGTGCTATAGCATTTTTGTTTTTGTTTTGTTTATTCTCTGATATGCTTACACTACAGACTAACACGGCTACTATTCCAAATAAATTGAACAAATAATCCAACAGAGCTGTGTCTCCAGACAGAGCTGCTGCCCTTTAGGGAGGGTGTTAAAACTTGGCTGGAGGGGCAGGCAGGGGTGGGGTCCCGGTAAAACGGTGACCCCAGCCTGCCGGCTGATTTGGTTCCCTCGCTCTCCTAAACTCTCAGTTTTTAATTTCTCATTTTTAACCTCAAATGTCTTAACTTTTAAAGTTTTTAATACTTTTAATCTTTTTAATTTTTAAGTCATGTTTTATTGAGGGGTTTATTGATTGTTTGTTCTTCTGTGATGTGATGTTAGCTGCCCTGAGTCATTCTGCGAGTAGGGCGGCATATAAATATGAACAATAAATAAATAAATAAATAAAATAATTCACCGCAAGTGATTTCCTTTTAGCTTGTATGACAGGAAGGTTACATTACTGTTAACAAGCAGGTTCTGCAACCCAATCTTCAGGGAGGGGAGAAATCTTGGGGGCAGATGTTTGTTCAGCGATCTGCTTCCTTTGGATGAAGTTAATTGAAATGGTCTCACACTTTCCTTCCATAAATGTTATCTGTAAGCACATATGCATGCATTGAGCTTAGGATAGTTCATTTCCTTTTTCCTGTTATTTGGTGCTGCAGGTTTCTGGAGTTTATGAGAACTTGTATGCAAAAATTCCTGTTTTAAAACTCATCTATCTTCTCTTTAAGAAATAGCTTGTCTTTGATAATTCTTTCAGTTCATACAGTTTATATATCTCTGCTGCTCTGAAAGTATTCTGGCCAGCCAAACAGCACGTACACCCACTGGCTGTTATCTGATGAAAGGTCCACCTTCACCCACAATACTACCAGTTTCTGCGCCGCAACGTGTAAGATCAGAAGAACAATCCTGGCAGGTCCTTCAGCTAAATAAACTGCCTGCACTACATCATGGGCTTAGTAATAGTTGAAACAGTATTAATCTTAAGTACTAATTTTACTACTTCATAATTTTAAGCAGAAACATTCCTTTTTAAAATATATTTGAAGTACTGTACCCTCATTTTAACTTCTGTCTCTTGATGGTGGTACATCATGCAACGATTTTAATCCGTTCCACGGGGCTCATTGTTGTATGAAACAATTACTATACGATACATGCATCGTATAGCGATTTCCCCTATGGGATGTATTGTAGAACAAAAAAATTTTTTTTTGCTAAGTGGTTTTTCCCATTGAAAAATTGCTGCACGATTTTTTCCATAAGGACAATTGTTATGCGGGACGCCATCCCCCCCCCCCAAAAAAAACCTAATTGTCATGCAATACTGGGTGATTGTTGTATGAGGTTCCACTGTACCCTCATTTTAACTTATGTTCTTTTCGCTGTACTATGCTGGTCTTAGACCCTAATAAAGATTGATTAGTTGATAATTCTTTAAGAAATTCCTTTCTCTGCTGGATATTGTCTGAAGCATGTATTTTTATTTATTTATTATTTTGGCTTTGGGGCAATCTGAAAGTTTCTGACCTGCGGCTCTCACTGCAGACCTCAGTTGCAAATGAGAAAGTGCAAAAGCTGGCTTGAGACTCAATATAAAGAAAACCAAGATAATGGCAACAGGCCCTACCAGTCCCTGGAAAATAGATGGGGAAGAAGTAGAAGCAGTGACAGATTTTACTTTCTTAGGATCAAAGCTCACTGCAGATGGTGATTGCAGCCATGAAATAAACCCTAAATCTAAGCAAGGGCCTCTTGACACAATTTGCTACAGGCCTCGCACTGGCTTAATCCAGCACTGCACCAGGGTGAGAAGCATTGCATTTCTGTGTCAAGTTCTAAATTTGCATTGCAATCTGCAATTCTTACGAACCTCTCAGCTGCCTTTTGTCCTGCCTTTGGTTGCTGCTAAAATGGGCATCCTACACTATTGTGTGCACCCAAGCAGACACACAGACAAAGACATATGTTCACCCCAGAGCTCTATGTGCACTGTTGTCACAGCGATGGGATGTAACAGGTTCTCACCAGTTTGCCAGAACTGGTAGTAACTTTTCCCAGTGTCCCGGAGAACCGGTAGCAGCTTTTGGGGGAACCACCTTCGGGGCTTACCTTTTCACTGGTTTCCCCACTGCGCCTGTGCCGAGCACTTGGTGTGCAAGCATGCCTACAGTGCTTGGCACGTATGAACGGCCTCCTTGTTGTCCTCCTTGCTGTCCTTGTGTTGTGGGTGGGTGGGTGGGTTGAGGGGTGTGTGTGTGTGTGCTTATTTTTATTTTATTTATTTTTCTTTGGCTCCGGCCACAATGTCATGACATCATGATGTTAGCTCCGCCCACACTGTGATGACATCACGGTGGGGTAGTAAAATTTTTGACACCCAACCACTGGTTGCGCACACACCCTCACTTTTTCTTCTGAGTGAATATCAAGTATAAAGTGGACAAGGCACTCAACGATTTTAAGCAGGGCAGAGGGCTTGCAACTTTGACTTACCCCTTTTGATGGAACCTTTAAATAGAGAAAGTAGGAGAATTCTGTAAAAGCTCTTGTGAGATATGGATGTTTTGAGAGATACTGCTCACCATGGGATCAATAATTTAATCCACACTATAGGACAGTGGTGGCGAACCTAAGGCATGTGTGTCAGAGGTGGCACTCAGAGCTCTCTTTGTGGCCACCCGTGTGATCACCCCAGCACAGAGTTTGCCCCGCCCCTGTGCCCAGCAGCCCAATGGGAGTGCTTCTTCCCTCCCCCAGCACAGAGTTTGCCCCACCCCTCTGCCCAGCAGCCCAATGGGAGTGCTTCTTCCCTTCCCCAGCACAGAGTTTGCCCCGCACCTCTGCCCAGCAGCCCAATGGGAGTGCTTCTTCCCTCCCCCAGCACAGAGTTTGCAATGCCCCTCTGTCCAGCAGCCCAATGGGAGTGCTTCTTCCCTCCCCCAGCACAGAGTTTGCAATGCCCCTCTGCCCAGCAGCCCAATGGGAGTGCTTCTTCCCTCCCCCAGCACAGAGTTTGCAATGCCCCTCTGTCCAGCAGCCCAATGGGAGTGCTTCTTCCCTCCCCCAGCACAGAGTTTGCAATGCCCCTCTGTCCAGCAGCCCAATGGGAGTGCTTCTTCCCTCCCCCAGCACAGAGTTTGCAATGCCCCTCTGTCCAGCAGCCCAACAGGAATGCTCCCTCCCTCCCTCCAGCACCCCACCCTTCTGCCTAGTAACCCAATAGGAGCATTTCCTCCTTCTCCTGTTGCTGTGTGGGCACTTTGCAATAAATAAGTGAGGTTTGAGTTGCAGTTTAGGCACTCAGTCTCTAAAAGGTTCGCCATTACTGCTATAGGATTGTATGTGGCTATTGAGACAGAATACTGGGCCCAGCAGTTCATTGAACTTTTCCAGTATAGTTCCCCATATCAATGATGGGAGGTGCCCGTTGTTCCTGGTGAGGTAGAGGATGTGGCAGATAATGTTGGGCAGAGCCAGGAGTGGCAAGCTGAACCAGGCACAAAGGTGTGTATGTTGCATACAGATGTATATAAATGTTCACACATAGACACCCAAAGAACAAGGAAGAAAGACACACATTACTGATATTGCCTCACCCTTCTGGTTCTCATACATTCCGCAACTCTTCTGATGTTTAAAAAAAAAAATCCCTCCACCTTACTCCCAAGGTAGCAATATTCTTCCTTGTTACTTCTGCTTTACACATTATTATGCCCCATGTCACACAATTCTGAACTGTTGAGTCAGAACGTTGTTTTTTTAAAGCTTGGGAGATAAAATCCAGAGACGATCAGGCTTTATTTTATCTATTTAAACACCTGTTAAATCATTTTTGTCCCCCAAAGTAGGCTAAACACTACAGCCTTAAGCATAAATAATGGACATGAATTTCAGTGTGATCTGCGCACTCTATAAGAATAATAACTACCTCCCGGTTTTAAAACCAGAGTTTATTTTTGCTTTCTCCCCCCCCCCCCCCAGGAGTTTCCACAATAGGTAAACATGACAAAATAGGATCCTGCTCAAAATATTTACAGTAAAAGGAAGTTTTGGTTAGTTTAGGATGACATTTGGTTGAATATAATACGTGTTCATTCAGAAGTCCATCAGAAGTTGACTGGAGCTCGTTCCTTAGTAAACAGGTCAATGATTACTTCCCTAGAAAGGCTTCATCAGTGGAGTCTGTGCACTATATTGCATTTTTAATGTCTGTGTGACTCTGATAGATGGCTGTGTATATAAGATATGTCTCAATAGAAGTAAGCACACACCCCTCTGTGTGGGGAGTTTTGTAGACAGAAGCATATAAAATATGTGTATCTAGGATATTAATGGAGCTGGTTACAACAGGGCATGGGAAGATTTCATTTTAGGGTGATGTTTTCAAACACTGGAGAAGAAGTAATGGTTAGAGATTAACAGGCTATTAAAGCCACATCAAAGTACAGTATCCACAGTGACTCATCGCTGGTCATGGGCTAAATGCAGTCATTCTTTTGACTTCCCCTCCTCCTGACTGTTCTTTCATGTGACATGACTTTCAAGTGAACTGTCATCTGCCGGAAACAATTGTAGAAGGCAGAAAGCGTATGAAATTTTGAATGACATCTCAAGCATTTTATAAGGGTAGCTTTTGGAGTCAGCACCCTTCCCTATTCTCTGTTCCATCTTATAGGGTTGGTGTGGCATTTATTTCAATTGGGCTTTCCAGAGAACCCTTGCTGATCCCATCACAGGAGAATTTAATGCAATCATGTGTGTTTCCATTTTTATCCTATCCGTTTCCATGGATACAGGGCCAGAGATTGGAAATATGAGGTGAATGGCCTACAGTGCCTAAACTATCTCAGCCACAGCATACCTGTTGGCCATATGAACTGGTGGATTCTGAGACCCATACTCAAAAAGGGTCATGCTTCTCATCTTGGTTCAAGGCAGCTGTACAGTAGAGAGTGCCCTGAAATTATCCTCTCCCTTTCCAGTATTCAAATTTCAGCTTACATCTTTAGGTAACCTGAATGGTGCAATCAACACAAAACAGTGAGGAATCCATGGCCCTGTAGAAGCTTCAGTGTTTGCACAAATAAAATAAAATCTAACCTGGACATGAAACATTGAAAACTGACCTACTGTTCAGGAGGAGAAAATGGTAAAGCTTGGGGATAGCAGAATAGAAATGGGTAGCCTAAGAAAAGGGCCTAGTTTGTATGATCAGAACCCTAAAGAAGAAAAAACATCGTGTCATTCTGTCACATATTCCACTTGTAAGGTACTTAGTAGAAATATACCTATATTACATAGATATGAAATAGGCACCTTAATGTCTTAATCTGGGTTGTTAAAAGCTTCTAGGAAAGCAATAACCCAGACAGGAAAATCTAACAGTGTGTTGTTATGGATAGCATTTTGTCAAAATATTGCTGTGGTAACACCGACATGGTCTGAGGATCTCCAGCCCATCCATTGATAGAAGGACATCAAATGGCTCATTAGGATGCTCATCATTCTAATGAAGGTTCGGAGGCATTTTCAACTTCATAGACCTTCTACTGGGGAATATTTACAACCCCGCTTGTCCTTTGGTCAATCTTTCTCCATCTTATTGCCATGCATCTTATTTCCATGCCTGAACCACAGACTAACACGGCTACTATTCCAAAAAAATCTTGTTTCCACAATCTCAGTCTTCCTCAAAAGGTTCCAAATCATCCTTGGGTTCTCAAAGTCACAGTTCAGTCAAGGAATAGCTCACCTCTTAAGTCCCAGAGCCTCACCTTCAGTGGTCAACAAGACTTGGTCCCAGCTTTTGCTCACTGCAGAGTCAATTTCCCTCCTCCCAGATCCTTAGCCACTTAGAGCAGTCGCTTCAATTGGTTCCTCCACCTGCACAGCTGCAATGGACTTGGGATTGTAATGCTGGATGAGGTCTCACCGGGATTGGCAGGCATAATTGCCTGGCAGCCCATAGTCAGCTCAATCTATGATAAGAATCAGAGTGATCAATCCAATTTCTTTGGCAAGTGCTTGGTTCTGGGAAGGAAAGACCTGGGTCTTCAATAGATCCGTGTAAACCTTGTATACACACGAATTCTGGCTGTGGCTTCTTCCTAATTTGGAGCACCTGCCCAGTCCTCGGATCTGCTTTCTTTTTGTTTTATCCCTTTCTGCCTTCTTTACCCCCGTTTCTCTTGCTGCTGTTTCTTTTATGCTCTCTTGTTGGCAAGAGATCTTTCTACCCCAATTTAGAATATATTTGCATCCAGTTTCCGGAGAAGTGCAGTGTTGACATGTAATGTTATTCCCACATGATTATATGTGTATTATTAAATGTGTAAGCCACCCTGAGTTGCCTCGGGAAGAGGGTGGCAGTAAATATGTGATTAAATAAATAAATAAATAATGATCTTTGTGAATGGCAGTTCACACTAGTTCATCCTTAACATTCTGAAACTGTTTCCCAGCACAACTATAGAGTAGCAGCTGAGGCTTTCCTGAAACTATAAGGAGAAGAATTCCATAGCTATGAGAATTCAATGACAGTCTGGCCAGGTTATCTTGCTATGGTAATAGAGTAGACCATACTGCCAGCAACTCAACAATGAGTGTCAGGTGATGGTTAACCAGTGATGGGATGTTACAGGTTCTCACCAGTTCGCCAGAACCGGTAGTAATGTTTCCCAGTGTCCTGGAGAACCGGTAGCAGCTTTTGGGGGGAACCACCTTCGGGGCTTACCTTTTCACTGGTTCTCCCACTGCACATGCGCGCCAAGCACTTGGTGTGCATGCACGCCTACAGTGCTTGGCGTGTATGCACGCCCTCCTTGCTGTCTTCCCAAATGGGGAGGAGGAAGAGAAGCTGCTAGCCTGAAGCTCCCTAGTCTGTTCCCCGGGGTAAGTGACTCACCTTTGGATGTGGTGTGTCTGTGTGTATTTTAATGTAATTTTTATTTTTTTATTTATTTAATTTATTTACCGGATTTGTGTTGTGGGTGGGTTGAGGTGTGTGTGTGTGTGTGTGTGTGTGTGTGTGTGCTTATTTTTTATTATTATTATTTTATTATTATTTATTTTTCTTTGGCCCCACCCATGATGTCATAACATTATGATGTTAACTCCGCCCACACTGTGATGACATCACGGTGGGGTAGTAAAATTTTTGACATCCCACCACTGTGGTTAACTAACATGACCTCCCTGAGGACTAATGGCCTTGGTTGCCAAAGTCCATTGGAAAGGGTGATAGTCCCCAAGTGGATTAAATCCCACTTGAGCCCCTCTTGAGGGAGGACAGCAGCTTCATCAATACTAGCCTGGGGCTGATAAGGACTCTGTGTGCCAAAAGGGCTCAGGATCAGAAAGTGACTCATAGAACTGGATCAGTGGTATGGGGTGTCGTGCAGTGATGCAGAAAGCAGATGGAAGGCCACTGCATTATATTCTCAGGACAGTCTTCATGGCTGATCACCATGAGGATCACCAATATACGGATTTAATATGGCAGGAGGAGAACTCATTGAGAGTTTTTTTTTACCTATTCTACAGTTGTGAGGCAAGGTCTGAATATCCAGCTGCCCTTCATACATCCTTCCTTTATAAGCTGGAGTAAACAGAAATCAGTATGTACACACTCCCAATCAAAAAGATTTGATTGGATCAAGGAAGTGGGGATTCTGTCAGCCCAGTAAGTACACTCAGCTGCTCTGCTTCTGCAGCTGGAGCCTGTGATAAGAGAGTTGGTAACAATCTGTCTCTGCACAAGATAATGCTGCTTTGTTGATATGATTGGCCAGTGTCAGTGCTGAGCAGGACTCTGCCACTCAGTTTGCTTTGGCTTTAGTGTGCCAATGTGAACCCTGCATCCCAATGATCGGTTGGTTTTTGAGGCAGCTTTCATTGGTCTCAGGGGGTGATCTAGAGCAGTGATGGCTAACCTTGGCACTCCAGGTGTTCTGCAACTTTAGTTCCCAGAAGCCCTGATCAGCAGGAGTGCTGACTTGGGCTTCTGGTAATTGCAGTCCAAGAACACCCGGAGTGCCAAGATTCACCATCATTGATCTAGAGCTTAGAAGATAGAAGCTAATGGTTATATCATATGTGGGAGAGGTGTCTCAGTAAAGCTTCTGGTTGCGCTCCAGATTTCAACTGTGTATAAAATTCCTTTGGTAACTCATGGCCTGAATGATTTCATTTCTCAAAGGCAAAGTCCAAGGTCAGAATGGCCATGGTGCCAACCAATCTCAAGAAGGTGGAACAAAAGAATCATAGGCATACAAGCTGTCTCATTCCTGGCCATTTATCCTCTTAGGGTCAAACTAGACAAAATGTTTTTAGCTGGTTAAAAGAGGTGGTCAAAGTTGTCTTTTATCACCACACATGTTCCTCCTCAGCTTGCTTTGTTTTTTGATTGATCTTTGGAAAGCCAAAATGGGCCTTGTATGATTGCTGACGAACATATCTCTGACAAAAGGACCTTGTGGTTGGGAAACCATGGAGAACAACACAGTCCTTTTAACATCTGGTTTGATACAAGTTGCAATGGCATGGCTGATTTAAAATACAGTTACAATAGAGAGAACCATCACAAGGGAGATGTGGGTTAAAATTTCCAATCAGCCATGAAGGTCATCAGCCATTAGATAGATACTCTTTCCCCGAATCATCATCTGTCAGCCTAACCTACCATCAAGGGCTGTTGTAAGAATAAAACAACCTTGGGAAAGAATCATAAGCACCATCTGATCTCCTGGAGGTGGGAGGCAAGTGAAATGGTCAATTGGAGTGCTTAGAGAGGGGGATATGGAAAGTGGAGAGTAGCAGCCAGGAAGTCGAGGATGTGTCTTCACCTGGGTGTTCCTGATACAGTAAAACACCGGATAACGCTAAAACTTGGTTCCACAAGTCTTGGTGTTATCCAATTTTTAGCGTTATCCGATCCATGTTAAAATCCTATGGGATGGATCGGATAACGTTAAAGCTTAGATACATTGTAACCGGTTGTTATCCAATCCATCCCATAGGACCTTAACATTATTCGATCTAATTCTCCTCCCCAGATTACTTAAGGTTATGCGATTTTAGCATTATCTGATCCAATCGTTACCCAGTGTTTTACTGTACCTCCAAATATAGACAGCATGTCTGTTTTCTAAGAGACTAGATGCATTGCCATTGCAAATATATGGATAGAGAACAGCTTTCTTCAAATTTGGTTTGGGCCATACATTAAAACTAAAGCTGATCGTTGCTATAATGTATATGACTATTGATACCATTCATTGTTAAACTTGCGATAACAATTAGAATATGCAACAAACTGTTGTAGCGCAGAATGCTCCTGTCAAGGGTCCTAGCCTGACAGCTATGCCCTTTCCCAAGAGATGCCATTCTGTCTTTGCTCCTTCCAAGCTGTCTACTTCCTCCCCAAGAGTCAATGAGCATTTATGTTGCCTCTTGAGCATGTCCAAGTCTCCCTTGGTATTGATTATGCTTTGGTGGGACCCTCTCTTAGATTTCTCCCCAACCAGGTTTATTTGCATTCTGTAAAAACCCAGTACTCCTCTGAAATTGACACCTCTCTGTTGCTCTTTTCAATCTATACTCATTAGTTCATTATTAGTAAAGGTAAATGTAAAGGTAAAGGTTGCCCTTGCTCAAAAGTCAGTCATATCTGACTCTAGGGTTCAGTACTCTGTTTACAACCAAAGAGCCAGCACTGTTTGCGTCTGCAGACATTTCTGTGGACGTGTGGCAGAACCCTGCTTACCTTTCCCACCGAAGTGGACCCTATTTATCTAATTGCAATTTCTTGCTTTTGAACTGCTAGGTTGCCAGGAGCTAGGACAGAGACGGGAGCTCATTCTGTCATGCAGTACTTGGGTCTTGAACTGCTGACCTGCCGACCTTCCGATTGTCAATTTCAGTGTCTTAACCACTTGAGCCACCACAGTCTCCAGTTCACTATTAGTGGGATACTAAAAACAAACATATAAACTACAGTACAGTGTGTATCAAAACATGCATGACCATGACGCACGCAATACAGTTATATCTCGCTTAAAGAGCATAATGTGTTCCACAGGATTGCTCTTTAAGCGAGTTTGCTCTTTAAGTGAAACACCATTGAAAGTGACCAATTGTGACTTCTGGTGGGGTAGATTGTGACCCCCGATTTATTTGTTAAGCGAGTTTTTGGTTGGTTTTATTTGTTAAGTGAAGCGAACTTTCAGAGAAAATTCTGCTCTTTAAGCGAGGCGCTCTTTATGCAGGGTTTGACTGTACTTGGGCCAACAAACCATTCTTTGCTAAGAGAAGATACAATTGGTACCTCATACAATGATTTTAATCCGTTCCACGGGGCTTGTTGTATGAAACAATTGCTGTACGATGCATGCATTGTATAGTGATTTTCCCTATAGGATGCATCGTACAATGATTTATTTATTTTTTGCCAGGTGGTTTTTCCTTTGAAAAATTGTTGTACGGTTTTTTTCCATAGAGGAAATTGTTATGCGGGACGCCCTGTTTTTTCAAAACCTAATTGTTATGCAATTCCGCTGCTATATGGGGCGATTGTTGTATGAGGTTCCACTGTACATGTTTTTAACAAATAGATGTACTGGGTTAGCCACAGCAGCAAAGCTATGAAAAACCTTGCTTGAAAGGATAAAGGCAAGATGGGTAACCCATTTTTCTCTGCAAAACTGATTGCTATTATATATATATTTGAACTCTTTGCTGAGGGCAAGATATGACATACAGTACAGTCAAACCTCGCATAAAGAGCACCTCGCTTAAAGAGTAACTCGCTTAAAGAGCAGAATTTTCTCTGAATGTTCGTTCCGCTTAACAAATGAAACCAACCAAAAACTCTCTTAACAAATAAATTGGGGTTCGCAATCCCCCCCCCCCATTGGTCACTTACAATGGTGTTTCGCTTAAAGAGCAAAGTCGCTTAAAGAGCAATCCTGTGGAACGCATTATGCTCTTTAAGCGAGGTACAACTGTATTTCATTTTTTTCCTACACAGAATATCTTGAGCAGCAATCTTTACTGTCAAGATTGGTGGCTAAAAGCATTCATTTCCTTAGTCTCTTAAAACAAAAACACATGCCTGTTTTGAAGTCAAACTTTAAAATGAGTGAAAAGCCTTGTTTTCTGTATGTTTTTTCATGAAGATTTGAGATAGATGTTTGCATCTGAAATAACAATGTTTATTTGGCCAACCTTCTGCGAAAATTAGTTTTCTTTCAGCATTCCTCCTGTCCTTCAAGACAGTCTTTTCCCCCAACCTTCCTGTTTGGCAGCTGAGAAGAAAATTTGCAATGGTAACTTTAAGAGGGAAATGTTTTGGAAACTGGTTCCAGTTGCTGCAAATGAAATAGATCACCCCAGCCCTGCATCCTGAGAGTCCAAACTTGTCACTAGAAACCAACCCAAGTGCTAAAATAGGTGTTCTGAAGAGATCGCTGTGGATAATAGAATGCTCACATATCTTTCTTTAGGTAGAACATTTCTCCACTTGAAGGGTGGCACAGTCCCACTTCAGAAGGTACCCTCCATTTGAACCGGCTCTCCAGTCCAAGTTTGGTTGAAGAGAGATATCAGGGACCTTCTGGTTGGGCATCAACAGTAAACAGAAACTGGACATCAAATCCAGTAATATTTAGACAAGTCACAGTCATTCCTACTTCAGTGAGTTGCATTGTAAGTCTGTTTGAATTCTTGATAAACCCTTATTTGTTTGATATTTGTACAGCTAAAGTAGCATATCCAGTTGTATGTGATCTGGCGTCCTCTTTGGATTTCTTTATTGATGAGGCATACTCTCCTCTTTGTTGTTGTGTAAGTGGCCAGGAAGATCGGCAGGTCAGCATTTTGAGACCCGAGTACTGCATGACTGAGTGAGCTCCCGTCTCTGCCCCAGCTCCTGCCAATTTAGTTGGAAAGCAAAAAATTGCAAGTAGATACATAGGTACAGCTTCAGCAGGAAAGGCAACAGCGTTCTGTGCATTTCGGTGTCTAGTCATGCCTGTCACATGACCACAGAAGCATCTGCAGACACTGCCTGCAGATAGCGTTGTCTCTTTGGCTGTAAACAGAGATAAGCACAGCCCCCTAGAGTCAGATACAACTGGCTTTCAAGCAAGGAAGACCTTTACCTTTTAAGCGGCCAGTCCAACAAAGGGGCGGGCCAAATGGGAGATCGCCTGAGTTTAGAAAACTACTTTTAAAGAGTAATTGGATATACTGCATACTAAATATTTCACGATCTCAATTTCTTCACCACCACTATTAAGATGGTGTCATTTGCATATCTAAAATTCACTGCACCACAAAAAAATAAATGTTGTCTGCTACTTGGTCTAATCTGCGTGTCCTATACTAAATTAAGTGCGCTGAATCCAGATCTGAAGTCCAATTCTTCCTAGGACAAAAGGATCTTAAGTTAATTATCCAGTTTATTAATAAAAATTTATTAACAAAAAAAATCTGGTTTATTAACAAAAAATGTCTGGTTAATTATCACAGCTGCGACTACTCATCTTTAGCTGAAAACACACTCACTATGGCCTAGCTGTACTATCCAATAAGATGATTTTGCACTAGAGACAAGCCCATGGTCCATGTCACCTTATATACCTATTTCTGACATCAGCTCACTGACTTGACCAGACCTACCTAGCCACACTGGAACATGCATGCCACCAGAGGATGTGATTCAGCTGAGGTGGCAGCAGGCATGGTGGTAGCTAGCAACTGTTATAATGTTCCCATGTAAAAATACATTACCCAATTACCAACCATTTGAACAGCTATAGCATGCCTTAAAATCTGTACGTGATAGGCAAATTCTGAGTTCAGATTTGGAATCAGCACACACTAGATCATGTAAAGCATATGTGTTATTCCCAGTAGCAAAATTGTTGTTGTGCAGTGTTACTGATGTTATTTCCATCAATGTTCACACCTCTTTTATCTGAATCTAGACCAGCTATCCATACATGTTCTGCATATAGATTGAACACACAAAGGGACAAAATGCATCCTTGTCTGACACCTTTGCCTATAGGAAACCACTTTCTCTTTCTGCTTGCTGTCCTAACCGTAGCTTCTTATCCACAGTATAGGATATGTTGAGTCATCCCTATTTTTTCAGAACCACCCATACTTTTTCAAGATCCACACAGTCAAATGCTTTGCTATAGTCTATAAAACACAGGGTGATCTTCTTCTGAAATTCATAGGTACATTCCAATATCCATCACATGTTTGCAATGTGATCTCTAGTGCCTTTCCCTTTTTGGGATTCCAGCTTGAATATCAGGCATATCTCACTCCTTATAAGAATGGGAAATTAGGACAATTTTCCTATATTTGTGGTACTCCTTGATATCTCCTTTCTTGGGAACTACAATGTTTATTGAGCATTTCCAGCCACCACTAATGATAAAGTAGCTTATATTATTACAATTAATTAGAGATTATTGAAGGAGAACAATTTTAAAAAATATTTTGGGGAGAACATGTAGATTCTGTTTTAATAAAAGGGAAAGGGTCAACATCTTTGCAAGAATCGAAGCAAATTTGGAAACTGAATGAAGGTCTATAAAGAGGTTGAAAATGGTTATGTTGTTCTGTTAGGCCTGATGGAGGGAGTACTTCTTTAAAGTTATTGTATTGATGATTATAGCTTTTTAAAAAAAGTTTTATGTTTATAAAATAAAGCAATAAGATTATAATAAAAAAAAGAAAGAAAGGAGTGCCAGAAACAGGTTGGGGTGGGGTTGGAAATCAGGAATGATGGACCGAGCAGTAGACTCAAGGAACTCAACAGTGGCGTAGCGTGGGGGTGTGGGTGTCCCTGGGTGGCACTTTTGAGTGGTGGCAAAATTTCACGATAAATAGGACTTTGCTGTCTTGGGCCCCGCCAGGGGGTGGCAAATTTGGCCTACGCCCTGGGCGGCTGAAACCCACGCTACTCCACTGGAATTCAAGGTTTCAAGGCTGGGTCAGAGGAAGGTGGGAGAGTGTAGAACAGGGGTTCCCAACCTTTTCGAGCCAGGGGCCAGGTCACACTCTCTCAGTCAGCTTTGTGGGCAGGGTGGCCATTTTTTGCCCTTCCTACACAATGGGGGATGGTCATTTCATCCCAACAGCTTCAAAGGGGATGGCCATTTTGTTTCTTGAATGCCCTTGGAGGGGTGGGGGGCACATGAAATGGTGCTGTGGGCTGGATCTGGCCCATGGGCCTTAGGTTGGAAACCCCTGATGTAGAGCAAACAGATAGGAATATGGTAGCCATAACAGACTGGTTGACAGTATCATTCTGTTTCCCTAAATTTTTGTTCTTATGGTTTAACTGCATTGGTGCTTAAGCTGTACACTGCACATATAGCCTCATTATAGAAGGAATGGCTTATTTAAACAGACAAAAATAAATACATTGCATGTGAATTTGCTCACAACATTAGCCAACAAAAGGGAGGGGAAGGTTATTTTATAAATCTGTTTAAGCCCCCCCTTTTTTAATCTTTGCATTTTTCTTGGTGGCAATGCTTTTAAGCACATTCATATCACCTTTCAACAATGTGACTCTCACAAATATTCCAGTATGACTTTCAAATCTGTTTTAAAACCTAAGAATGTGTGTCACATGCTAATTGGTCCTAGAAAACCCATTCATTGAAGCAAATTATTGTTGTGGTGTGGTTTTTTTTTTATAGGACACAGAACTAGCTCAGAAAGAAGACCTCTGTCTTGCTTCTAAATCTTTGTAGAGAAACATCACATTCCCATGACAAAGCCAGAGCAGAAAGGAGGATGTGTTCTATAAAACAGCTGTAGGCCAGAGGAATTTCCCCCAGGACTGTGAGGAATATATCAGTACAGTACTCAGAATTGAAAACAATCACCTGATTTACATTGTGAAGTACTGAAGTACCTTGTCAATCCACATTGCATACTTTGGCCCATTTGGCTTAGGGCTTTTCCTCAACAAACTCATGAAAGAAAATATAGAACAGATTTGGATGTGTTGATATTTTACCATTTAAATCAGAGCCAAGTTTTCTATTGTATATACAGTAAAACCTCACATAAAGAACGCCTCACTTAGACACTAACTTGCTTAAAGAGCAGAATTTTCTCTGAATTGTTGCTTCGCTTAACAATTAAAACCAACCCAAAACTCACTTAACAACCAAATCGGGGTTCGCAATCCCTCCCCCATGAGATGTCACAATTGGTCACTTACAATGGTGTTTCACTTAAAGAGGAAACTCTCTTGAAGAGCAATCCCTTAAGCGAGGCACAACTGTAGTTGATAATTACATATGAAAGAAAGTGCCGAAAAACTTGACAAGCTGAACATGTGGCAAGACAGTAACGCTTTGTATACAATGCTTTCTTCCAGTGGTGTAGCGTGGGTTTCAGCCGCGTGGGTTTCAACCGCCTGGGGCATAGGTCAAATTCGCTGCCCCCTTATTTAGGTATTTAAATCCAAAAGGCTCCAAAATTTACAGAAATTTGTTGTGAACAATCCGAGCACAAAATAAAACACAGGTAATTACTGCAAGGCAACTGGGTAGGAACTCCAGGGGCGGCGGCAAAGTCCTGCTGCCATAGCGGCCTTTTGTGTCCTGGCCGAGGGTGGGGCCCAGGACACCAGTGGTGGTGGAGGGTCCTGGTGCCCATCCCCGCAGTGGCTTCTTCGTCCTGGCCGCTAGGAAGTCCGGTGGCAGTGGTGAAGTCCTGTTGTTGTAGCAGCATTTTGTGCCCTGGCCCAGCACGTGGCCCAGGACGCCGGCAGTGGTGGAGGGTTCCGGTGGACATTTTGGTCAACGTGTATACATTTTTGGCCCCCTCTATACTATTGCTATCTTCTGCTGATGCAGTTGAGCCTTTGCAGGAGTGTTTTAGGTTGCACGTATTTGATTTTAGCCACATTGACTTGGGAGTATGTACATTTGACAACATGAAAAGGATCTCTAAGTAGACATTTTTTAGTATTAATAGGGCATGTCCAAACATAGGAAGTTGAAGCTGTCTGGTTCATGCTTAAAATATTCTTATCTTTAGGTAAAGGTTTCCCTTGCTCGAAAGCCAGTCGTATCCGACTCTAGGGTTCAGTGCTCATCTCTGTTTCAAAGCCGAAGAGCTAGTGCTGTCTGCTTCTGCAGACCTTTCTGTGGTCATGTGGCAGGCATGACTAGACACTGGGGCACACGGAACGCTGTTACCTTCCCACTGAGGTGGTTCCTATTTATCTACTTGCAATTTCTTGCTTTCAAACTGCTAAGTTGGCAGGAGCTGGGACAAAGACGGGAGCTCATTCGGTCCTGCAATACTCGGGAATCGAACTGCTGATCTTCTGCCTCCAAGTCAGTGCAATCTATTTTATCTTCACTTGAGTGATCCTTCCATTCATACAGATTGTCTTGCCAACAGACTGGCCAAGCCTGATGGGTTCAGGTTCTTTTAGGGTCTCAGAAACAATAAGCATTCAGTGGGTAAGGAAACAACATTTTATTAGACGGTTCTCTAAACAAAACATTACAGAGACAGAGAGAGAAAAAAGATCAAGAATACAAGCAAGCTATATTTACCTAGCATGGATTCCTTCTGTCCCTTCTAACTACTTGGGAGCAGAGTTAAGTGGCAAAGATGTCCTGGCACTTCTGATATATGGAGAGCTCCATAGTTTGGAGCAAGGGTTCCCAACCTAAGGCCTATGGGCCGGATCCGGCCCATGTCACCATTTTATTTGCCTACCCCCACTCCTCCAAGGGCATTCAAGAAACAAAATGGTCACCTCCTTTGTATCTGTTGGGACAATATGGCCATCCCCATCGTGCAGGCAGGGCAAGATGGCTATCCAGTCCTCAAAGCTGACTGAGAGTGTGTGACCCGACCCCCGGCTTGAAAAGGTTGGGAACCCCTTGTTTGGAGGCTAAGTTCCCCTTCATTATACCCCACCAGTTGAAAGTGCTGGTGGTGAAACCTCTAGAAATTGGTTGCAAATCAGCTGAAACAAAACTGCCTTCTACTCAGCAATATTTCTTAGGCTGCCAAATATTGAGTTGATGAAGTCTTCCTGCTAGCAAAACAAACATAGAGGGAGAGGGAGGGATTGAGAGAGAGAAAGAGAAAGAGAGAGAGAGAGATCCACTCAAGACAAGAGATAATGAGAGCAATGATCTCAACCCTTCATTCAACATTGGCCTGGTGAGTCCATGGCATTCTTGCACGTCCCCCTTGGTTGATACCATGTGACAGAATGAGGCTCATTCAACATGATTTCAACATTGAGGTTGCTGAAAGCACAACTGGCAATATCCTAGATTAGTAACAAAATATGAGACATAACTAGTGAGACGACAGAAAGCAATACATAAAAATACCAAGATGCCAAAAGATATGGAATATTTCTGCATGAAACATGGTTCTTGTTGCTCCACATTAAGTCAATTTAATAGAATTAGAGAAAAGAGCAAGAAGAAATTCAGAAATGTGGGAAGACATAGATAAGATAAAATAATGAGAAGGGAAGTCTGACTGGGTGGGAAATGAGATGACAAGGGTTGGGTATATGAATAAGAATATTTTTACTTCAGGAAATGAACTGTGACCAATTGTTGATTTAAAAAAACTGACACACACAAGTGAAAAACAGATAAGTTCAGCACATTCAATAAACCTTAATCGGTTTTAAAAGTAGAGATGGGTAGATACTTAGGTCTTTAAAACCCAGTTACATAATTGAAATGCTTAAGATTTGGAAGACTGGGTCAATTAAAATTGAAGATTCCTTCCATAATAGCAAGAAGAGTAAAAATACAAATGATGAAACATCTTTCTGTTAATGAAAAAGACCAATCAACTAATTATATGTTTGCTTCTCAGTTCGTAGGACTATCTGAATGTAGGACAGGGTAGTCTGAACCACTAAACCAGTAAAGGTAAAGGTCTCCCTTGCTCAAAAGCCAGTTGCATATTTTATAGCATTATGCCAGATGTCAGATAATGAATTTGTACATGTACAAATTGTACATTTTCCAAGCTACTGGAACTGTTTTAGGTGTTCATGTTCTTAACTGTTGTAGAGTACATCAATCTTAATACTACTCATATAACAAGTATGATGTTCAAAAAAAAGGTTTGTTGAGGAGGAAAAAAAGGTTTGTTGAGAAACAGATGCAAGAAAGGCGTGTTTCGCCCTCAAAATGATTGTGATTCTTGAAAGTATGACTCTAATGTATTTTCCCCACACATTAATGCAATTTAGCATCCAGCAAGACCGTTAGGAACTTTGTAGTAACTATCCTAGGGGACTGCAGTGGCTCAAGTGGTTAAGACGCTGAACTTGAAGACTGGAAGTTAGAGTTGAAATCCCAGGTACTGCATGACAGAGTGAGCTCCTGCCTCTGTCCCAGCTCCTGCCAACCTAGCAGTTTGAAAGCAAGAAATTGTAAGTAGATAAATAGGGACCACTTCAGTGGGAAGGTAAACAGCGTTCCACACGCTCCGATGTTGAGGCATGTCTGTTACATGTCCATGGAAATGTCTGCAAATGCAGACAGCGCTGGCTCTTTGGCTATAAGCAGAGATACTGACCCCTAGAGTTGAATACAACGGGCTTTCGAGCAGGGGCAACCTAGTAACTATCCTATCCTCATTTGGATACTGTTCTGCTTTCCTCAAAGACTGAGAAGCAATTAAAATGTTCAGTGTTCCCTACCCCATTCCACCCTTACTGTTCCCAATCCCTTAGCACAGCCACCTGATCTCCTCCAGTTAAACTAAAAAGACCTTGACATGAAAGACAAAGTAAGAAGATGAAGTTGTCATTGCCAAGGAAGAGAGAGAAACTAGGTACTAATTATAACAGGAGACAAGGAAGATGTCAGTCAGAAGGTTTGAGGCACTTTCACTTCTCTGTCACAGAAGTCTGACAGGGCTCCTCTAGCCCCAAACTTTCAAAGAAAAAAAAATCTGTGACATGTCATACTAGTTTAGTGTATTTAAGAAACATGACTGTCTATTATCATTTTCCTACTCTCTTGTTGGTATTGCTCTGCCAAAGATAAGAGAGAAGTAGCAGTGGACATTGAGAGAAATAAGCAAGAGAATGATCCTCAATACCCTCTGAATGGATATGAGCCCACAGTCCCCCGGCTCAAGATCCGGGAAGAGCTTTATGGCAAGAAGAATATTCTTGAGGGTACACAGGAGAAAAACCAAATTAGAAGATGGAGGAAGGAGATAACTGGACAAGGAACAACATTAAAGGAGGATACAGCTGAGGAACTCAACCTCCTCTACATCACTTGGAGGATGTTGAATAGGTTTAGAGTTGGACCACCTAAATAAAGAGATACATTGTAACCGCACAGGCTTTAGCGATTGTTATCCGATCCATCCCATAGGACATTAACGTTATTCGATCCAATTCTCCTCCCCAGATTGCTTAACGTTATGCAATTTTAGCGTTATCTGAGGTATTACTGTACACAGTGGTGTTATGCAGGTGTGTTACGGTGTTCTGAGGGGAAAATATCATGAAGCATCAGCTGCAGTTCATTCACTCGATTCTGTTGGGATTTTGTTTTTAACATTTTAATCTGCAAACCTCAGCAGTCTAATCTGAGGCCTTTTCTTGAGTAGGTACATAATGCAAGTACGAGTGGGCTTTCTATGCGATGATTGTCACCAGTGGACTTTGTATGCCGTAAATGTCAGGGCAAAACTTCCTAGGATGTGCAGGAGAAAAGAGTAAGAGGGTGGAGAAAGAAAAAGAAAGCACAGTAGGCTCTTTGCATTCTCACCAGCCACAGGGGCAAAGAAATAATGGGAGGCATTAACCACGCAGAGTCTGGAGTAGTGTAGAAATAGCTACCACTTTTCCCACTGACTACAGGATACATCATTCAGAGTTGCACAAGAGCAGGTGCAGCAGCCAGCCTTTTTGCCCAGTCATGTTCTGGCCTTACCCACTTATAGGAAAAGATTAGCTAGGGAGTGGCTGGAAATCGACACCACTAAAGCATGGGCTAATCATATGGCATGTGACGGGAAGCTCTTCTCCAATAGAGTGAGGGAAGAATGCAAAGGTCTGAGGTTAAGTAAACGGATGCTCTGTCTAGCACAGTAGTTCCCAAGCTTTTTTTGGCCATGCCCCACCTAAGCATCTCAAAAATCCTGATGCCACCCCTGTGACATATAATTCTTATTATTCAAAAAGTGAACTCCTATTCATATGGAGGAAGCCTAAAAGGCCATTAACTTGGTCTAACTTATTCTTGAATTCCACCCTTTAAAAATCAAATTGCTCCCCCTTTTGGGGCATGTGCCCCACATTGAAAACCATGGCTCCAGCAGCTACTTAAGATCTTATGAGACCCCCTGTGTCAAAATAAATAAATAAAAGGTTTCAAGTTCTCACATTTATAGTTGTCTTTAAAAATAAATTAGTATTTTTAAGTATTTTAGTAAATTAGTTTTGGTACACAGAAAAAGCCTCCTTGAATATTGTGGTATTTTTGAACCACAATGGATGTAGCCTGGTAAAGGTAACCTTGTGTTGCTGGCCCAATCTTTCTCACACAAGGTCAGGCAAAAGGAATGGCAGAATGAACTCCTTAAAAGGTGGCTTCACTTTGGTAGCTTCATGTCTCTCCTAGACACAGGAGGAGGAGGAGCTCAAGGGGGGATCCTCATGATAAGGTGTATGTAAGACTTAACCGTGATGGTGAACCTTGGCACTTGAGATGTTCTTGGACTTCAATTCCCAGAAGCCCAACCCCCCTGTGAATCCACACGAATGGGTTTACTGCGATTCATCCGGGCCGCACTGCCATCCGGGCCGCACTGCCCTCGTCGCTCCTGGAAGCGGAAGTAAAACGTGCCCGTACGGTAAACATTAAATTAATGCAATTTATGTTTAATTAATGTAACTTACTTTAAAGTATATTCACACCTTGATGATTGGGAAGCTCTGGAATAAGTGACTTTATGGATTAAGAGAGGTCAGAAATTTTGTTAGTTTGGTCCGTCTCTAAGGAGGTGGCTTTTTCCGACTTGTGTCTCTATGCAGAGATGATTATCCAGCTGCTACTCTAGTGATGTCTGTATGCTTTGGAACTACACTGACTCTCTGCCAAGGTGTATCAGGTAGACTAGTTAGGTTTATTATTTTCTGGTGTGACTCTTTATTGCCTTATGCTTTCTGAAATGTTTGCAGTGAAACTTTCAGTTTTCCTCCTTTTGTTCTTTGATCTTTTTTGCTTCTTCTAATAAAATACAATAATCTCTTTGGCCAGCTATCTGGATTTTTGGCTCAGTGGGTTTATAGTACTAAAACTACGCCTTGCCTTGATCGGTTATGGGAACATTTTATTGTTTGTGTGAGAACAGCTCTACCTTGTAAGGAAGGTAGATTGGATCCAAGTGCCAAGCCTTGTGAGTTTTTTCAGCTCCCGGAAGTACTGCCGACTCTGGGTAGGCTGGAGTGTTAGGAGGAACAGGCTCCATAGTTATCACTACAACCAACTCTCCCCGGGGCAAACACAGGGTGGTGCGGGAGAGTGACTATAGACAGGTACTGTACCTTGATACCATCGCAACTATCCAATATAATATGGTAACCAGTCAGCAAATATATTGTGTATCTCAGCAAATGTAATGGAGGTCCAGCATGTTTTTAAAAGAGGTTTTGTTGTTGTTCAGCTGCAGAGTCGATTCCAACCTTTTGCAACCCCATGGACCACTGTCCACCAGACACTTCCTTACACCCGCTTGTAGCAAGTCTATTAGAAGGTCTGTCAATGGCAACCTAAGTTATATGAAGCCTTGATAGTCTTTTGTTTATACAGCCTTCTCCCTCACCTTCCTTAGAGTCTATAAATAGCACTAGCTAACATCTCTATTGCTGCCTGATTTAGTATTGCCAGTTCTACCTTTGCTGTACCAGTGCTGTCAGCGCACGAGACACTTCTAATCGGTGAGATAGTGTATAGTTTCTCCTTCTTGGGTTTCTTGTAGTACAGATAAGAGTTCTTACATTAGATAACAGAAGTACAGTAATACTTCGGATAACGTTTACCTCGGATAACGCTAAAATCGCATAACATTAAGTAATCTGGGGAGGAGAATTGGATCGAATAACGTTAAGGTCCTATGGGATGGATCGGATAACAACCGCTAAAGCCTGTGCGGTTACAATGTATCTCTATGGAGCTTTAACGTTATCCGATCCATCCCATAGGATTTTAACATGCATCGGATAACACTAAAAATCGGATAACACCAAGACTTGTGGAACCAAGTAGCGTTATCCAAGGTATTACTGTATTTGGAAAAACTCAGGAACAAATCCAACCTGAAAAGGGTATAAGCTGCTCCTGTTGGTCAAGACAATAATAGGGACAGTGGTGGATGGGTCTAGGCCTGTGATGGCGAACCTTGGCACTCCAGATGTTCTTGGACTTCAATTCCCAGAAGCCCAAGCCCCCATGAATCCACACAAATGGGCTTACTGCGATTCATCTGGCCTGTAAAGGCATGTTTTACTTCCCTCTTCCAGGAGTGACGAGGGCAGTGCGGGCCAGATGAATCGCAGTAAACTCATTCATGCAGATTCATTGGGGCTTGGGCTTCTGGGAATTGAAGTCCAAGAACATCTGAAGTGCCAAGGTCCACCATCACGGCTCTAGGCAGTTCCAGCAACAGCAAGCAATCTTGGAGCAGAAGGAATTTACAGCCCCTCTACCCGATTACATGTACTGTACTGCACTCTTGTAAGATATACCACAAACCAGTGACCAAAAAGGGTGTGTGTGGGTGTTGGTGTACTACAGTCAATCTATAACAGCTGGAGTCTTCCAGATATCTTGGACTACAACACTCAGCGTCCCCAATTAGCAGGCCAAATGGGTCCTGGGGAGGATGCTATCTAGAAGCAGCCAAGAGTGAGAAAGGCTGAGCTCTACTTCAGTTACTTTTTCTCTGGATAAAAAAAAGAGTATCTAGGAACTGAAACAGACATGTGGTTAAATATATTTCTTTACTTAGCTGTATTTTCTAATGCAACTACTGTATCTGCAGTGTGTGGGTGTAGATATGTGTCTATGCTGTTAAATCCTACCAGTGACAGCTTTCCTTCCAATGTCAAGGAGGAAGGGTTACCAAACTTACTTGCTATTCAGTCATCCACCTTAGCTTGAGAGTTTTGAAAAACATGTTTGAAGTGTACTCCTGCTTTTCCATTCTCAGTCACTTCATTCCAAAGTAAGGGACGTTTTTTGCTTCAGAAGATCAGACCACAGCTGTATGTATCATACAATTTAGCCCCAAGAAAACATGTAAAGCATCAAAACATTTACTGTTTTGGGCCATCAGGTTACTTCTGATTTACAGCAACTTTAAGAATGTGTGGCCTCCCTTGCTTGAAAGCCAGTCGTAAAGGTTTCCCTTGCTTGAAAGCCAGTCGTATCTGACTCTAGGGGTCATTGCTCATCTCTGTTTCTAAGCTGAAGAGCCTTGCAAAATCAAGGCTGTGGCTTCCTTAAGGACTCAATCCATCTCGTATTTGGTTTTCCTCTTTTCTTGAAGCTTTCAACTTTTCTTAGCATTGTCACCAATGCTAACCAAACTTGAGGGAGGGTGGGTGGGTGAGGAGGAGGAAGATATGGTGAAAAATAAAGGTTAAAGGCAATTGGATGGGTTAAATTTCCAAATTTCCGCGCAGCCTCAGAGGTTCAAGAACTAGCCTTGGTAACAGTCCAGGCAGTTCATAGTGAAGGTGGAGAGAGCGGAGGCAAAGGAAAAGGTATTTCAATTCTGACACTTCTCTTTTGTAAAACTGATAAATGATCAGCATGATACAGTAATACCTCGGATAACGTTTACCTCATTAACGCTAAAATCGCATAACGTTAAGTAATCTGGGAAGGAGAATTGGATCGAATAACATTAAGGTCCTATGGGATGGATCGGATAACAACTGCTATAGCCTGTGCGGTTACAATGTATCTCTATGGAGCTTTAACGTTATCCGAGCCATCCCATAGGATTTTAACATGCATCGGATAACACTAAAAATCGGATAACACCAAGACTTGTGGAACCAAGTCTTAGCGTTATCCGAGGTATTACTGTATTGGAAATAAAGTATTTGCTCCCAGTGAACTTCAATGGGAGGAATCTAATCGAAAGTATAAAATATATTACATGGAAGGACATTTTTTAATTATCAATGCATCTGAACAAGGTGCTCATTTGTGACTGCAGCCTGATGTTACAGACCACTTTCATTGAAACAAAGCAATGTGCTTTGTTAGTTGAACACTGGCCCACCAAAATCAGTGGACATGATTTTTACTTGGAGAGACACAGAGTCCAGTCCATTTGTTGGTCTGCCAACTGCTGCCGGAGACATACACCAATTAGGACTTGAGTTCAGGCAATGACAAAGTGAAGAAAGTGGCTTCATTTTGGCAGTCCAAGGATCAGGACATGAGAGAAGAAGAAGTGGACGTGAGGTAAATCAAGTTGATTGTAACGGGAACTATATTCAACAAAGGGTGAGGCTCTGCGGGTGGAGAGAAGCTCTGGGCATTTGTTTTGATTTGCATCTTTTGTAGTCAACAGAAAATACTATGAACCTGACCATCACCATCTTAGAGCAATTCCTATATTATCTGCCAACAACATAGCCTAGATTCAACCTAATACTTCTTGATGCCAAGCCACTGTATCAGAAATTACATTTCTATTCCCTAGGCCCATGATGGTGAACCTTGGCACTCCAGGTGTTCTTGGACTTCAATTCCCAGAAGCCCAAGTCATCAACTCCTGCTGATCAAGGCTTCTGGGAATTGAAGTTCAAGAACACCTGGAGTTCCAAGGTTAGCCATTACTGCCCTACACAGGCATGCAAAAAGGACACTTCACTTTTCCAAGAGGATGGGGAAATTCTAGACATCTGTAGAACATAAATTAAAAAAGGCTTTGAAATAATCAGAAGCAGGGGGTACAGTATGTGCATTTGCTAAGGATTTCATATTTACACAATAGAGGCATAAAAGGAAAATGTTTATCCATTACAGTTTTGGGATGAAATACAAGTGAAAGGGCTCAAATCAGAAAATGCCACTCGACTCCCAAATATGAAGGCAGGAGAGTTGAAATTGGGTGTGGGTGTGGGTGTGGGTGTGGGTGTGGGTGTGGGTGGGTTTGCTCTCTCTGAATACCACAAAAGAAGAGGCTGGTCCATGGGTTTCTCATTTCTTATGTTATCCTGTCTGCTGCATGGCTGGCAGATGAGCACATCTGAGAAGAGAGGAAGCCTGCATCACCAGAGAAGACGACACAATGCTCTTCTTGGCTATATTGATAAGTGGTAATGAAATGCCCAATCTTGTTGGAAAATGTTCTTTGGGCCAGCTCAGCTGGAGATGCATGCACTGCTGCACTATGCAGATAACAATTAAGAAATGGGTACGGGGTGGGGTGGGGTGGGGTGGGGACAAGGTTAGGAGGTGGGAGAGAAAATTAAGTTAATGTCTGAACCAGAGAGCTACAGAAAGTAAAAGAAGCCACAAGTATTATCATTATTTAACAGAGGCTTGCAAGACTCCTCAAAGGCCACTCTCAGATGATTCAACTCAAGGAGATTGTTTTGTCTTTCAACTGTCATTTAACATTTATGTAAAAATGTTGATGGGGATCATCTGAACATTTGGAGTTCATTATCATCAATGTACAGACAACACACAACTCTTTACGTCCTTTACATCTTCTACAGTGGATGCAGTCTGGTGCCTTGAAGACTGCCTGGCCTTCACAACGGACTAGATGGCGGCAAAGAGGTTGAAACTGAATCCCAACAAGATGGAGGTTCTGGAGTGGTGGGAGAAGTGTCTGCCCATAGTGGGTGCGGGTGGGTTGGTTAGGTCTCTACTCTAGATAGATGTACCCTTCTCTTGAGGGACCAGGTTTGCAGCTTGGGGTTATTTTGGATCTGGCACTTAATTTGGATCATCAGATGGCCATCATGACCAAATCTGCATTCTTCCATCATTGTCTTGATCGTCCAGCTGCACCCCTACTTGGGCAGACAATTCTTGACAACACTGGTCCACACACTGGTAGTCTCATCTAACTGCAGCCTGACATAAACCTATAGGCACATGACCTGGTAAGGGCATAGGTTTTTTAAAAAAGTATGAACTCTGCAAAAAAAAAAAAAGATAAGCATCTGGACGTTTTAGCACTGTGGTAAAGCATTTGTTAGACACAGAGTTTTAAAATCCTTTGATATCTGACTTGAAACTAATGTCTTCCACTGAAAGATTTTCTACATTTTCACCTAGAATTCTATGCCACTTCAATCAATTTGAGTACAGTAAAACTTTGGTAATGCTAAAACTTGGTTCCACAAGTCTTAGTGTTCTCCAATTTTTAATGTTATCCAATACATGCATGCATCAGATAACGTTAAAATCCTATGGGATGCATTGGATAACGTTAAAACTCCATAGATACATTATAACTGGCACGGGCTTTAGTGAACGTTATCCGATGCATCCCACAGAATTTAACGTTATGTGATGCAATTCTCCCCCACCCCAGATTGCTTAACGTTATGTGGTTTTAGCGTTATCTCATGCAAACGTTATCAGAGGTATTACTGTAGCTCTCTTTTGTCATTTCTCCTTCTCAATTTATTTAGACTGTAAACTTTGTTCTTTTTAGTCCTGTTTATATAGCAAACTATTTGGGTTTCTTTTAAGCAGTTAATAAACATACAGTCAAACCTAGCCTAAAGAGTGCCTCGCTTAAAGAGTAACTCGCTTAAAGAGCAGAATTTTCTCTGAAAGTTCACTTCATTTAACAAATAAAACCAACCAAAAACTCGCTTAACAAATAAATTGGGGTTCGCAATCCCCCCCACCAGAAGTCACAATTGGTCACTTACAATGGTGTTTTGCTTAAAGAGCAAACTCGCTTAAAGAACAATCCTGTGGAACGCATTATGCTTTTTAAGCGAGGTAAAACTGTAATTCTCATATTTTGATATCTGCTATTTTATTCTATTATTACATTCACAGGGGTGCACAGAAAGAGCCTCCTTGAAGATTGTACAGTTAAACCACAAATGGGTTGTGCCCAAGCAATGGCAAACTTGTTGTGCTGGCTAATCTTTCTCACACTAGGTCAGGTGAAAGGAATTGCGGAATGAATTCACCAAAGGGTGGCTTCATTTTGACAGTTTAAAGTCTGATCTGGATATGAAAGAAGATTACATTTATACCCTGCCCTGCTTCCCTGGATCTCAAGGAAGAATGCATGCTTATTTACCTATCACAAATTTTGTTCCCACAATAGGTTATACTAAGGGTCAGGCACTGAATGTTACCTGGTGCAGTTCATGCCTGAATGAGGATTTAAATCTGAGCATGAGCACAAATTATCTGGAAGAAACATACGGTACTTCTTTCTTTATTCTACCATTATGTTTATGTTTGCATGCCTTCAGTAACACAGCATCCTGTGCTCTGCCCTGCCCTCAAGCAATCAGTGGGCGATTTCATTTTATGTTAAATTGAATCTATAGCCAGCGTGTGTGTTTTCCTGTCAGAGATTACTGTGGGTTGAAAGGACTGTTTGCAGGGGACACCCAAAGGGGGCTCCTTTCATGTCCCCCATCATGCAGTTCTCAGGCGATTGAACCCCATCTTTCAACTGGTGTAATTTTCTGCCTAACTACTATCATGAGCACAAGAGGCTTTCGGAAAATTTCCAGTGCGAAATTGGATCATGAGAATTGAATTCATTTGTCCCCTGAAAATTACAAAAGCCTCTTTCTTTTCTGTCCCCTCGCCCATGCAGTTCATTTTCTGAACACCAGAATAGCAGTTGAAATTTATCACCTCTCCATAATTTGTAAGCAAGATAAACACAGAAAATAGGCAAAACAAACATTGTGCCATCAGGTGAGAGACAAGAAAGGGGAGAAGAGAAATGAAGCTTCAGCAAATACATTTCTTGGTTAAAAGTTTTGACAGTTTTCTGGCAAAGGAAACTTAACAAAGCCTCATGGCTGAACAAAGTTATATAAAACACAGGGCAAATTCAGGTGTAATGGGAAACCCTGCCCCCTCCGCCCCCAATATCTGAAATTTCTGCATGGGAACTGGCTTTGTGCAAGAAATTGCAAGTAGATAAATAGGACCACTTCAGTGGCAAGGTAAACAGCATTCTGTGCACTAGTCATGTCTGCCACATTTCCATGGAAACGTCTGCAGATGCAGACAGCGCTGGCTCTTTGGCTATAAACAGAGATGAGCACTGAACCCTAGAGTTGGATACGACTGGCTTTTGAGCAAAGGTGACTTTTACCTCCCCCCCCCCCTACCCCAGGCACCTCCTGGAGGTAAGGGCTCAAAGTGCACTCTCCTACCACTGCTCCACTATCACATTTGTGGCCGGTGTGTTGCCTAGCAATATGAAATAACCATGGTTCTCTGTTTTGACCAAACTGTATTTGTTGAAATGGTGGTTTATTAGAACAAGCAAGGATTAAACCATGGCTTCAGATCTTAACCTGTTCAAACAAACCTCAATTCCCTGACTTCTGGTGTCATGAGAAACTGTGTTGTTAGTTTTTTTAAATGATAAGCTTACAAAAGTCTCCTTGCAGATGCACTAGAAAATGGAATGGAAGGGTGTGAGCTTGAAACTCGTGCAGGGATGTTTTTCTAGGAGGGATCTGTGGTTTCCCCATTTAGGAGCACGTAAATCCTTCTCAGTGTTCAGGAAATAAATATTCTTGTTCATGTTAAAGGAATTATTTATCTTCCCTGTATAAAACAACCATCTCAGTAAGGAGAAGAGATGGAAGTGGCTTAGTAATAGTAAGTCTACCTCCACATATTTGTTCATTCCAGGGCAAGAACTGAGAAGCAATAAAAAAAGGCTGAAAGGGTTTTTGAACTAATAATATTAGGTCAGTGATGACGAACTTTGGCACTCCAGGTGTTCTTGGACTTCAATTCCCAGAAGCCCAAGCCAGCACTCCTGCTAATCAGGTTTGCTATCATTGTATTAGGCACATAATATTGGACAGCCAAGGCTATCAACACTTTACCTTCTTCCTTCCCAATATTCCAAGAGCACTTTTACAAGAAAAAAGATACAAATATTAGCTTTGTGACAATCTTCAATTTAAAAACGTAGCAGAATGTTTGGCTACTGGAGCACGGTGAGGGTGGCCTGAGGGATAACATACTATCTTAACACAGGAAGTGATATTTTTAATGCAGCAGTTAACTGCTTGTATATATAACTTTTGCACAAGTTTCAAAGTGGGTTTATACTGCAGATGAAAAACACACTATGGCAATCTACTTTGACTTTACCTAGGTTTCCTGGAAGTTCACCAAATTACTCGTTCTTCTGCACAGTCCTAATTCCAGAGGACAGATGAATGCTAGGAAAATGAATACTTTTCAATACGTACCATGTTATACAGAGCAGCATTAACAAGATGGAGCAGCAAGCAGCAATTGACCCTAATATAACAACAGCCAAATGTTGAGGTGGGGAGGATAACCCTAAAGAGAAAAAGAGAAAAACAAGAAAAGTTCAAATAGCCAAGTATCAAATGGATTAATTACCTCAATGCCAAGACACTGGGTTCAGAGAAATGCATCTTTCCCTGTATTATATTTTCAACTTAATGAAGTTCTATGTCACACGTGACTCCAAAACCTGAAATACAAAGTATTTGCTTACATTCTAGAGATAATCCTACATTCTAGAGAAAAATCTCCCTTTAATGAATTTCCACAATTGCACCCATTTTGCCACCTGAATGAGCAGAGCACTCTTTCTAGACATGGATTCTTTGTATCAGCTAACCCGACCCTAAATCTTCTCAACGGTCTGAAACCTTATTAAACATCTTACCCTCCAGTCACAGTCATGATAGCTGACTGGGCTTGGAGTCCAAAACTTCTGGAAAACATCAGGTTGGGAAAGCTTTGTGTGTAACAAAACTCAGAATTCTGGCCTTCCTTCTGTGGACTAAAGCTGCCAATGGCCATATCATGTAGAAGTTACTGCTAGTCCTTACCTATTGCTTTCTTGACATCTCACCACCACCATAACAATGACAGCAGTGTTAAAAGTCTCCCACCCATTCTGACACTTATGGGAAGACCCTGTGGAACAAGACGGGCTGCATGCAAGTCAGCCAAGGTTACGCAATGAGAAAAGTGAGAAAACTGACAGCCATATTGAAAATGGCAGCATGCTTGAAATGACAGAATGCAATTTTACTATCCCTTTGAAGGTCTCAATGATCAGTAAGGAACAGTTGCAAAAAAGATGCTTGCCCTTGAAGAACTGGGACAATACACGCCCGTCTGCTAATCTTCAAGTTATAACACCCAACACTCGAAAAGAATACTGTACTGGCTATTTGCCCTGTGTTTTGCTTGATAAGGATGGGAAACTGAATGTATAGTGGAACCTTGCTTAAAAAATTAAATGTGTTCTCTGGGACCTTTTGTACTATGAAAAATTTGTAAAAGTGAATTTTCCATAGGATTGCATTGAATATAATTTCCCATAGGAATGCACTGAAAACCAAAATTTAACAGAAATGCGGTTTCCTATAGGAATGCATTTAAAACCAATTGATCCATTCTGGGGGGAATTTGTTAACTGAGCCACTATTTTCTACGCATTTCCTTTTGTTATGCGATTTTTGTGTTAACCGAACCGTTTGTTAAGCAAGGTTCCACTGTATATTATTGAAACAGGCTGGCAAGTCTAGCACCAAGATGTCCCCTAGTTAGAGTCTTCTCCCTATTCCCTAACAGCTGTCCTTGGGATAAACAAATTTTGGTTGAGGCATGTGACAAGCTTAAAATTGTCTCACGGATCACAGCAGGATGGTCCTTCAAGCAAATGATGTTTGTTTTTGGGTTACCTGAATCCACAATGTGGTCTTTGTTCCAGAAATCTGGGCTACTAAAAAGATCTATTTAAATGGGTTTTTAGTAAATGATATACCACCTAGTCCAACTAAAGGAAAAGGCAGACCTAAGGTTGGGTTAGCAATATTGATAGCTACACCCCTTTATGTAACCATAAAATGGGTCCCCTTTTGGGAAAACAGCAGTGGCTGGTTATAGTGATCATGAAATCAAGTCTTTTTTGTTGATTGTCTGTATTCCCCCCCTTTTCCTGCTGGAATGGTCCAAAACAGGCCTGGGAAAATCTGAAAGATTATATATTATAGAGCTAGAATCTAAATTTCCCAGAGCCCAGTTACTTATGATGAGTTATTTTAATATGAAATTAGATCAAATAATAATACATTTTCCTCTTCTGGGCTGTGGGGAGCAATGAGATTTTTGTCTTTAGCTATGACAGAGTCTCCGAAGATCCTAAGGTAAAATTATGGTGGCATCTGTTTGACTCAAATAGTGTGCTATCTCTTGCCCATGCAATTTTAAATGGAAACTCCTTTGACAAAAGTGCAGAATTCACTTACCGGTATGTGCAAGGCCGTAGCCAGGATTCTCGATGTGGGTGGGCAAAGATTTTTTTTCAGGATGGGCTACAATGTTATATATATGTAAGCAGCTGGGAATTTGAAGGTGGGCAAACTGCTAACTCAGGGTGGGAAACACCCACCCTGGCTAAGGCCCTGCTTATGTGTCTAGGAATTGAAGCAGTCTGGATTTTGTGTTGATTTCCCATGTATCTATCTAGATGGGTGCCTGAATTCTTTGTAGGCTATAGCCTTGAGAGTGACCATCTTCCTCTTATATCACTCTTTATTAAATTATGTCCACTTGAACTCTAATACAATGGTGGGTTTCTTGGCTCTTCAATGGAGGAGAGCTTAAAAAATTCAGTCATGGAAACCACAAGTGTTGCTTCTGCCCTGAATAACTATTCACCTTCGATCACTGATTCGAATTGTGTCTTAACTCTCAAACAACCTGTTTTAGGAGTTTTATCACAGACAAGTGGTCCTAAGTAGTTTGATAAGAACAGCCATGAAATCAGCTGTGATGTAGACTTTCCCTAACAAACTTACCTCTTATTTGGGCCCAGGCAACACAAGATTGTGTTCGTACCTGAAAAAAACACAAGAGCTTACACTGTCAAAAAGGCTGTTGTTCTCACTAAGCTGTTAAAAATACAAACGTATTACTTAGGTGGTGTGGATGATGGAGCTGAATCCTCCTTCATATAAAACAAAACTAAAAGTAAATTGCTGAAATAAAAGAAATGAAAGTTTTAATTCAAACAAGGAAATGAATCAAAGAATAATTACACATATACATATACGGGCCAGCTTCCAGTAAGTTGCACTGGCTTTACAAAAGAGCTTTTCGTAATCCTCTGCTGTGGTCACAACAAATCCTCCTCTATTTTTACTGGCAACATATCAAGGGACCTAATATTCAATGCAATTTGATACTTGTCTGCTCAGAAGCTATTCCTTATTAGTTTACTGGGACTTACTTCTAGGTAAACTGATACAGGACTGCCATTTTGGAAGAGATGAAAATTAATGCCATTAGCTAACTTTTTTCTTCTTCAAGAAGTAAAAAAATCAAGAAACAAGGACAAGAAATAAGTGGCTTTTAACCAGGAAAAATAAAGAGATTACAGGAATGAGAACTAAGTCTTAAGCAAGTTACAGCAATACCTCGCATAACGAGCAAAATGCATTACACGCAGTTACTTGTTATGCGAGTTACTCGTTCAGAGAAACACATTTGCCATAGGGAAATGTGCTTCGCTTCACTAATCAGCAGGGCATTTGGGAAGGGCGGGAGGACCTTCCCCATACTCTTCCCAAACGCCCTGCATGCACGCGCGCGTCAGCAGGGCACTTGCGAAGGGGACTGGAAAGGTCGCCCCACCCTTTGCAAGCGCCCTGCTGCTACAGAGCGTGCGTCAACGGGGCACTTGCAGATGGCGGGGGGGGGGGGCTTTTCCAGTACCCTTCCCAAATGCCCTGCTGATGCGCACGTGCGTGTGGGGCATTTGGAAGGGTATGGGGAAGATCCCCACACACTTCCCAAATGCCCCGTTGACGTGCACCGTGCATCTGCGGAGTGTTTTGGAACATGGCGGGGGATTCCCCTGCCGTGTTCCAAAACACCCCACAGACATGCCGCCCATCACCTGGGCGTTTTGGAACACGGACAAGGGAGTCCCCCGCCACGTTCCAAAACACTCCGCAGACACAGGCGGGGGATTTTGGAACGTGGCGGGGGTCCCCCACCCACGTTCCAAAACACCCTGCGGATGTGAAGCTTCTCGTTAAGCAAGGTTTTGCTCGTTCAACGAAGCAGACCTTTTAGGGAAAGGTCTGCTCGTTAAGCGAATTACTCGCTATGCAAGATGCTCGCTATGCAAGGTATTACTGTACTTCTTGTGACTAATACTGTTTGGAAATGTTTCCCAGTGTAATCCTAGATACATCTTGAAAAGAAGAGTTTAAATTTAATGGAATTGAATCCCCCATAAGCAAGCATGGTTATAGCTTCTTTTAGCAAACCATCAATAAGTAATATCAACTTCTAATTTCAAAAAACTGTGGTCCTAATTACAAATCTTTATCCAATCAGCTTGGAAGCTCCAAAACTGGCTCTGTGCATGCACAAGACCCATCAGTGTGCATTCACAAACAACACGACAGAGAACTGGATAACGTTGGGGAATTTGAGACAAACTTTTGCACCGCACAACATTCCCCCCAGACTTTTTCGATTGGAACAAATTCTCTGGACTTCGCAGAATGGCTGGGACCGATACTATCTTTCCTCCAAACCTTTCCAGAGCCTGTGGACCCGGCAGATGTGCCAGAGACAGCGGCAGATGCCCCCGTTGGTGTTTCTGCCACTGGCGCTGGCCTGAGGAAGGAGGAAAGAGCTTTGCAGCGCCGGCTTGGTTGCAGAGCAGAACGGGCACCCCCTGCCTGCTCTGCAACCAAGTCGCCACCATGCTCTTTGCAGCGCCAGCTTGGTTGGGGAACAGAAAGGGCGCCCCCGGTCTCTCCCCAACCAAGCCGGCGGTCCGACGCTCAGAGTACCAGTTTGGTTGGGGTTAGACCGGGTGCGCACACACCCTCACCCCAATCAAACTGGCTCTTGGCTCAATCAGCCTGCCTCTTTGGAAAGGGCAGCGGGGATTCCACACATTGAATCACCGCTGCCCTTTCCAAAGAGTCAGGCAGATCGTCCCGTTTCCTTTCCTCTTCGGAAAGGGAATGGGGCTTTTTTTAACATTGTGCAATCAATACATCGCACAACGTTAAAAACCGGATAATGATGAGACTTGTGGAGCCAAGTCTTAGGGTTATCCGAGGTACCAGTGCAGTTTTGTTTTCATCTATGTTCTCCTGTCTCATTTTCAACCATATGTCACTATTACAGGCAGGGCCGGATTTTCCTATAGGCTAACTAGGCTTCAACCTAGGGCCTCAAGATCAAGAGGGGCCTATACAGTATATTGATATATATCACAGTAATGATGTATTTTATTATCTCTCATGTAATTGACAAACTTAAAAATGGGAGGTGAAAGGACCACATAAGTGGAATAGCCCAGGCAGGGCCTCTTTTCATGTAAATCCGGCCCTGATTACAGGAAGGAAAAGCTGTATGCATAAATCGATGTGATTCGAAATAAGCATTGAATCATACAGAACTGTCTGCAAAAGAAGGCATATTAACCTAGAGAATGGATGGAAAACTCAGATCTTTATCTCAAGGTATCCTGTATGCTGTCACCTATGATATTTTTAAAAAACCACAGACCACACTTTAAATGCTAACATGCTCCTTCTGCAAAGTTTTTAGTGTTACAAAAACAGAGACTTCTAAAATCTTTGCACCGATATGGAAAGACACCAATAATTATGCTTTGTTCCTTAAAAAACAAATACATTTTGTGTTACAGTGACTGTTCATTATCCAATATCATTTTAAAGATGCAGAAATTGTTGCTAGTGAAACAACACCAACATGCAATAAGAATCAAATGAGTACTTGGGTTTGCCGAGTGAAAGATTGGAAACGTACTCAACGTCTTACATAAGGATGGCTGGTTGGCATTAAACTCCAAAGCATCCCAAGTCCCAAAGAATTAGTTGCACAGTTCTTTTTCAGAAAACAACAGTCAGAAGAATAAATGGAGCTAGCCAACTGATTTAGTTTTTTTGGTTAAAAGGCCAATCTAGTTTATTTTATTTAAACTGTGCATTAACTTTTAAAGAAGTATTTTGCAATTTAATTTGGTGTCCCATTTTTTCCTTATAAAAGTATAGAAAGCCTTAAGCAACAGCACTGACTGGAGGTCAGTGGTGGACTTAGAAGATCTTGATCATTTTCTCCTGAACTGTTGTCCCCCACCCACCCAACTGTCTTTCAGTAATTTTTGTGCTCACATCTGGGTGATTAAAAGCAGGGAATGTCCTCTCACTTTTTTTTTTTTTGCTTTCGGACTTTCCAACAAAATAGAAATGCTTAAAGGGTAAACAGAAGACATTTTAAAAACCAACTTGAACTCTCTGACTTCAGCTCAAATAGCACAGACCAAAGAAATATATTAATAAAATCTCTGCAACTTAATGAAGCAGTTTATATAACAACTTCTGTGGTTTAAAAAAAAAGTCTAACAACACAATCCTATTACTCAGAAGTAAGTCCCGGTATATCCTATAGGATTTATTCCCAAGTATGTAGGTACATGATTATAGTTTGTCTTCTAGTCAAAGCCACAGTTTCTATTTATAAGGTATCTCCAGAAATACGTATTCCATTGAAACATAAATATGTTTGCAGAAAAACATCTGGAGAGAATTACTTAGAAACAAAATATTTGGAGAAGAGACAAACTAATAAACCTATATTTAGGAGTGAGAACACATCAAAATTCACTGCACAGTGAATTCGTACCAGTTTGCCTGTTAAGTAACAGCAATCTTTTAAACATTTTTCTTGGGAATATGTTGGAGGAGGGTTTTGAGTGTCCCCTGGACAGCGAGGAGAACAAATAGGTCAATCTTAGAAGAAATCAACCCTGACTGCTCCTTAGAAGGTCAAATTGTAAAGATGAAGCTAAAGTACTTTGGACATCAAATGAGGATTCGCTTGAGAAAGCCTTGATGCTGGGAAGGGTGGAGGACAAAAGAAGAAGGGGGCGGCCAAAAATGAGATGGCTAGATGGTATTGTGGACACAATGGGCACAGAATTGAGTGAGTTGAGGAGGATGGTGGAGGACAGAAGTGCCTGGCGGACAGTGGCCCATGGGGTCGCAGAGGGTCGGAATCGACTGCGCGACTGAACAACAACAACAACAATCCTTTAAACATTTTTCTTGGGAATATGTTTCACCGAACACCAAAGGTGGTATCTTGGAGCACATCTACAGTGCAGAACTTAAATCAGGAGTTCTCAACCTTTTAAAGCCGGGGGGCGGGTCATGCTCCCTCAGACAGCTTTGGGGGCCAGACAGCCATTTTGCCCTTCCTCCACCACATGGTACTTCCACATGAAATGGTGCTGTGGGGCACATCTGACCTGTAGGACGCAGGTTGAGAATCCCTGACCTAAATGAATGGGTGCAAACCTGGTAGTCTTCATTATTTAACTAGCTCTTTAATACAAAATTAAAAGATTTTAAATCTGGAGTGCATACGCAGATAGATGCGAGGCAAAATAAAAATTTTGACAAACAGCTGGGCCAGTTCTTTCAAAAATTCTCAGCATTATAACAAAAGGTGATTGAAGTGGAACATGAAGCAAAATGAACTCATGGAGTCATACCAGAATGGAAGTAAGAAGTTGGTTCGTTCCTAAGATGATGTGACTGAATTTCCTTGATCATAGTGGGATTTTTTTTTAAAAAAAATAATGTTAGGGCACCACTGTTCAGGATCCTTTTTATGGGGTCATTATACATCAGGAGATCTGAAACACATTTTGGCTCTAGCAGGAGCCACAGAAGCAATCTTCTTATGTGTCCACACCAGACATGAAACTGCCAACATGAGGGTACCATTTAGTGAGTGAGTGAGTGAGTGGATGGGGCCATGACCACTAATTACTCTGTTCTGAATGACCACAGAACAGGCTACATCACGCATTTCCTACCCTTTCACAGTCTCTCCAAGGGAAGTCAGCGTGTAAATTCAGTGAGCACAGCATCTTGGGATCGAGCTTTGAATTTAAAACTAGATAACAACCAACTATTGTGCATTAAATATTCACCTACTTAATTCTAGCATACAAATAGGATTTGGTACATATGCCGCAGAGGATAATTCGGTTGAAAGGTCATATTTACAATCCTATTTTAATGTACAAAAGGCAGTTCTCCTCCTCACTCCATTTTCACATGATGAGGATTTTTGAAAACACTGTTAAGCTTTCTTTCATCTGTGTACAGTGAGTAACTCTGAAAAGGATTTGGAAAAGTAGACATTTAACTTAACAGTGGCTCTATTTTGACTCATGGTGTATTGCAAACTAAGACATTTAATTTAAAGCTGGAGAATTAGTGGTTTTATGGTACCACAACAGTTAGGTATTGTTGCGTTAAATAATTGAGGAACTTCTTTGAAACCTCACCAACCTTAATTCTGAAGTTGTTTGAGACTAGCAGGAAATAAACTGAAATTGTTTGAGAACAGGACCAGGAAACAGGTAATATATACTATAGATTAAATGATCTACTAAAAGCAAAGCAAAAAAATCACACTTCTACATCACCCCACTATTCTTATTCCCAACGGTCATGGAGGTGGAAGAGGCCATGACATATGGACTGGCTGTGAAGGTGCACCTTGTTAATATCCTCACGGCTGTGGCAGTCCATTGCAGTCTTGGTGTTAAACCCTGCATGTCTCATTTCATACCTGCTGCAGGAGATGGCTCCGTGATCACAGTGTGTGGGCCACTTCACTGCAAGCTGGGTTCGACCTTAAACAAATTTACGCCAAAGGCATTTTTCCTGAAAATGGTTTCTGGGAGTGGGTGGGTGGGATGTATACAGTTGTACCTCGCTTAAAGATCATAATGTGTTCCACAGGATTGCTCTTAAGCGAGTTTGCTCTTTAAGCGAAACACCATTGTAAGTGACCAATTGTGACTTCTGGTGGGGGGGGGGGATTGTGAACCCCGATTTAGTTGTTAAGTGAGTTTTTGGTTGGTTTTATTTGTTAACTGAGAAATTCAGAGAAAATTCTGCTCTTTAAGCGAGTTACTCTCTAAGCAAGGCTCTCTTTATGCAAGGTTCCACTGTACTCAGATAAGAGTAGCAGCTAACCACAACCACCTCATAGCGCTTAGTGCACTCTCTGAGCATTTCACAATTGACCCTTCTCATTTTCTCAATTTTAAATAAATTCTCTCTCCCACCCCCACATGTATATATTTCCTTGGAATTTCTCTTTAATTTGACTAACTCCCTCTTTATACTGTAGCATTTTAACATTCTCATATACAATCTACAGTAGTACCTCACTTAAAGAGCATAATGCGTTCCACAGGATTGCTCTTTAAGCAAGTTTGCTCTTGAAGTGAAACAGCATTGTAAATGACCAGTTGTGGGTGGGGGGGGGATTGCGAACCCCAATTTATTTGTTAAACGAGTTTTGGGTTGGTTTTATTTGTTAAGCGAAGCTAACATTCAGAGAAAATTCAGCTCTTTAAGCGAGTTACGACTGTATTTTTATTTATAATTGTAACTTTCTATAATCCATGCTGGGAAGCCGCTGAAGGGCAGACTCTAAATAAAACAAATAAAATTTCTCATTTAAGCCACAGAACAGGAACTTGGAGCAGAACTCTTACCTTATTCCACTCACTGATAATTCTGATTATAATGCAATAATCTCTTCCTTGTTTCAAGGGAGCATTGTAATATTTTCCATAGTAAAGTCTGTCTCCGGGAGCAAACTCCAGTATGTCATCAGCAATGATATGGGCTGGGAATTCAGCTGTCACATAGCTATCTGAGTCACTGTCTTTGCTGAAGTACGTTAGATTAGTCAAAGAATAGCAATTAAAGTTGCACTGAGAGCTCCAGGGAATGGCAACTGCTTGGTAAGAACTAGAAAGAGACAGAAAACCACCAAAAAAAACCATCAAACACTATACCCAATTGCCTTTTGATGTCTATATGGATTCTCTTCAAACTGCTACTGCATTTTATAGCTCTCTATCACTGGCCATCACTGAATGATTTGTTATAAAATAAACTAATGTGTTGACTGAAATCTGTCACAAAGTTATGCAAATGACGGTAACATCTGGAAGCGAACACATGTTGAGAACCCTCAGTAGACATTATCTCTTTGATGCGGAGTCATGTGACTTGGCATGGGACAAGTAACGTCTAGTAAGATTTCTTAGCTTATAGCAATCAAGCCCAACCTTCTGGGATACAGAAGGCTGCATCAGAGTAAAGGTAAAGATCGTCCTTGCTCAAAAGCTAGTCATATTCAACTCTAGGGTTCAGTGCTTATAGCCAAAGAGCCAACGCTGTCTGTGTCTGCAGATGTTTCCATGGCATTAGAGCACCCAATTCCTAAAGAGGGACACATCTTAAATTAAATGTAACAAGATTACTGTATTAACCTACTGATTTAGATCAAAAGTAAAGATGAAATGCAACCGTGGAGACCAGAAAAAACAATGTAGCTCTTGTATTTTTTTGTAAGAAAGCAACCGGGGGGGGGGGGGGGGAGAGCAGTAGATGCTGCTGCTCGAGGGAGGAAGAATAGTGTGGGTCTCAGGGGAAATGGCTTGAGACATTTCCAGGTTGGAAGGTCACACAAAAGAGCTCATGGGACGGCATGTGGCTTTTGTGAGCCATAGGCTGGGGACCCCTGGCTTATAGCAATTCACATCTGAAAGTTATCCCATAACTGTGCAAGAGGACTTCAGCTGTAATGTTTACCTTTCAACTATATTCATGTCAAAGAATGTGAAGATGCAAGGGCAGCACTAAATGACATACTACCAGTAATACCTCAGATAACGCTAAGACTTGGTTCCACAAGCCTTTGTGTTATCCGATTTTTAGTGTTATCCGATGCATGTTAAAATCCTATGGGATGGATCGGATAATGTTAAAGCTCCATAGAGATACATTGTAACCGCACAGGCTTTAACGGTTGTTATCCGATCCATCCCATAGGACCTTAACGTTATTCAATCCAATTCTCCTCCCCGATTACTTAACGTTATGCAATTTTAGCGTTATCCGAGGTAAACGTTATCTGAGGTATTACTGTATATGCATCACAGCAACCAGAAGTAATCCTATTTAACTCAATCCAGCCTCCTCCAATATGGCCATTAAGACAAGCCTTCTATCTTTTGCACTCTAGTTATTTGAAAGAACTTGGAACAACTTCATTAAACAGAAGATAACACTGAAAACCAAAGCACAATATTAATCATTTGTTTGTGTCAGAAATTACTTTGGATTGACAGGATTTTTGCAAGGGATGCCCAAACAAGGCTCCTTTCATGTCTTCCATCGTGCAACTCTTGGGCATCGAATGATACAAGTTCAAACACAGAGAATTCTTGGGCGCATGCGCACACAAACCCAGCATTTAGCATTAAATTCAGATACCTTATGGGCCCATTTCTTTCTTCTGCCTTCCTAATTTTCAGTGAAGGCACAAAACCTTGTGCTGATATGAACTCTACTTCAGGTGGTTCTGGATCTAAAAATGAACCATATATTGCTTTTGTTAATGTAAGAACTGTGCATTCATTTCTCCAAAATAACCTCATCATCAACAACTCTGGCAACCTTATGCATCTTGTTTTCTTCACAAAGATATAAGAGTGCTCTACAAACAGCAAAACCAAACTGACAATAAGAATCTGCTGTAATAGTAACAGCAACAAGACAAAAACAACCAAATACAAATTTGAATAGCAAAAACATTAGTGCAGATAATTCTAAAACTGCAGAAGCATAACATAAGGTAACAAAACAAGCACCTGGAAAATATAAAAGATTTCTCCTCCATGGAAAGAAGCCACATTCTAATCTGGCAGCTAGAAATATGATTCAGGGATGGTGTTCCTTTACATTGGATGTAGCCTGGATTTCTATCACCCAATGGGAGAATCCTGCCTAGAATCTCAGATGTAGAATTATAATCAAAGAGACTTAAAGACTTCCTGAAGACATGTATTATGCAACCACTTTCAATATGGAAAGTGCTACATGAGTGGTGTGCTTATATGCATACATGTGCACAGGTGCAAGTATATACACTATTGTTCACTGAGGGTTTGAACACACACACACACACACACACACACACACACACACACACACACACACACACACACATTTATGGTATACAGTATACATATATTTATCAAATCAGGTGTGACTGTTCTCAGTCTGCAAAATCATTTACTAGCCTGCAATCCCACCAGGACTAGACACTCTGGTGTCTAATCCTGCCTGCCACATGACCACAGAAATGTCTACAGATGCAGACAGCACTGGCTTTTTGGCTGTAAACAGAAATGAGCACTGAACCCTAGAGTCAGATATGACTGGCTTTCGAGCAAGGGCAACCTGTACCTTTACCTAATGTTAGTGCTACCTATGGCAGACTCAACACAATCAGCATGACTTTCTTGTGATTATTAAGACCCCAGTTGGCCTAATCTAAGTAGGATAAGCATCGGTACTGGTCCTTTCTGTAGTCTCCTCCCAACCACAGCTTGAAGAGATGCATCCCATGTCACAATGTTATATTTTGCTTTTGAGGGTATTATGGATATAATTAGGTCATTTTTACTTGTCTCTCCTAAAATGTTATGGGGGCTCGCACGAAGCGATGTTTGGCCACAATTCTACCCTTATTTCTGTTTGTTTATTTTATTTTTTATTTATTTTTTCATTTGTACCGTGCCCTCCTCTGAAGACTCAGGGTGACTTCACAACTAAAAACAATTAAAACATACATAAAAATTAAAATTCACGTCAAAAACACAGAGGAGAGAGGTGGGATATTTAAACAACCCAGGCGAGCGAGTTGGCCGTCTGGCCCACTCCCCACACATGACCCACCAGCCAGGTCTTCGCTCCTTTCCTAAAGGGCAGCAACTCTGTCTGGAGACATAACTCTGTTGGCAGGAGGTTCCATAGGGCCGGAGCGGACACAGAAAAGGCCCTCCTTCTCGTGCTAGAGAGATGAGACTCTCTAGCTGAAGGTGCGACCACAGAGGTCGTACCTTCAGTTAAAAAGGAAATTACAAAAAGCAGCCAAAAAAATTGACAAGCAGTTAAGTACTTTCCCCAAACCATTCCTGCTAACATGTTTCTTTTCAAATATGGCATCCCAGGCTATCGTGTTAAATAATTATATTATTAGAATGGTAACTTCAGGTTTGGAAACAGAAAGTGTAACTCAATTATTTGTCCATGGGATGCAAAAGGAAGAGAACCGACTGTGCAGCTTGCGACCCAGTCGCTCTAGTAAATACATCATTTTGTTGTTTGGTTTCTTCCTAGAATTGTAAGGGAGGTAACAAGGAGAAACATTAAGCAGCTGGCAAGACACAATCTGTGTCTGAGGAGGTTGCATTTGTCTTGGTGAATCACTAATTGTGGAGAAGTGGAATAGAGAGGAATGAATAATTTAGCAGAGTATCATAGCAGGTTAGAAACTGGTAGACAAGAACAGAAGCCATTTTAAAATGCACAAAAGCTGGCAAATATAAGCTTAAGGATTAGAATAAAAAGTTGAGATTTTAAAGATTCTTTAAATGTCAGTCACATTTCACAGGGAAGAAGGGAAGCGTTGTTGCAATTAAAGAATACTAAAGATACCACAAAAAAGCTGTGTTTCCTGCTAAAGGGGGTGGAGTAGAAACCAACTTTGAAGAAACGCTATGTATCTGCTGAAGATAAACAGCTTCACCTAGTGGATGGTTTTGTATTTAAATTTATTTATTTATAGATTTTCAATAAAAATAAAACAATAAAGAACAAAGTGGATGGTTTTGAATGCAGGGAAAACTGAAACAATTTGCAAAGGCATCCTTTTGAGTTGGAAGCTTATCATGTGCTTTTTGCAACAACAACAAAAAAACCTGAAGAAATAAACAAGGTTACTGAATCAAAAACGAGGTTATTGTTCATTCAGCAAATGCAGAGGTCTAATGAAATTAAAGCACGTTTTAGGTTTTTCAAAAATCCTCCCTTTTCCCTATTCAGATTCTTCAAAGAATGTGCTTTGGCGACACAATGGAAAGGCCGTCCTCAGCAGCAGTAGACTGCCGCCAATTAAAGAATTCCCTTTTCAACTTCAGGTTGCAATCAACTTTGTCTCATAAACAAATTCCACATATCCTCAAATTGGGAAAAATCTTCAAATGAGTGGCGATCTCTTGTTGAACACGTAATTTCCATTATGCAGGTGGGGTTAGGAAACAAGGCTTAATATTATAAATGCAAGAAAAGTCTGCACACTTTCAAATTCTTCAGATCTCTTCACCAAGGTTTTCTTCTAATTGTATAAAAATGACAAAGGGGGAGAGAAAAAATGTTCTAGGACTAAGTTAAAAAATTAGTGTCAGCTAAATAAAAAAATTAGGTAAAGATAAAGGTCACCCTTGCACAAAAGCTAGTCATATCCGACTCTAGGGTTCGGTGCTCATCTCCATTTACAGTCAAAGAGCCAGCGCTGCCTGCATCTGCAGACATTTCTGTGGACACATGGCAGGCATGACTAGACACCAGAGTGCACAGAACACTGTTAATCTTCCCTCTGATGTAGTACCTATTTATCTACTGGCAATCTCTTGCTTCCAAACTGCTAGGTTGACAGAGATGAAAGCTGACTCCATCGTGCAAGCACTTGGGTTTTGAACTGCTGACCTTCCTGTCATCAAGTTGAGAGTCTTAACCACTAAGCTACCGCAGTCCCTAAAAATCCAAATATTAGTCCCAACTAATGGTACTTGATACATGGACATTTATGTAAGCCTTATAGAATCAATGATTTAACTTTAGTTGGAAGTAACAATTGTGTTTATTATTTCTAAATTTGTCATGGCCACTCTTTGCAGACATGCAAATAAACTGTTATTTATGTAGTGGTTTACCATTTTTTCTTGCTGTTTTTATTCTACCCATGTCTCCTTTATATTGATGGCAATTCTATATTCCCCTTTAGCTTTTATTAATCTAAATCTTAAGATAAAACACAATAAAGTTGCTTGGATCAGAATCCTCTGATTAATAAAAACAATACTGGCAGGGCAGGTCTGGGGGATGGATAGGACAATATTCCCAGCCGGTTGGATGATTTGACCCCCCTATGCCTCTTAGCTGCAACTCCTAGTTATAATCTTTTAACTTTTTTAATTTTTAAACTTTTAATTAGTTTTAAATTGTTTGATTGTAATTAATGACATGTTGTAAATCGCCCTGAGTCACTTCAGGGAGGAGGGCGATAAACAAGCATGAATAATACATACATACATACATACATACATACATACATACATACATACATACATACATACATACATACATACATACATACATACATACATACATACATACATACAAACAAACAACAATTCTCTCTGTTTAACAGACCTATTCCTAGTCCAGGAGAAAACTCTTAATTTTTTTTTAAAAAAAACTTCTTACATTTTAAATGAAGTAGATGGCAGCAGTTACCAGATTCCATGCCATTAGCTGTTACCTTGTTTTGAAAAGTGTGTTTGTATGTGGGGTGGGTGGGACAGAATATCGCAGCTGAACATTCTGAAGTATGTTTTTCCAATTATTCTGTGGTTGGCCATAAATAATGCTAGTCTGCCGTCCTCATGAATATCTTTGAAATTAAATAGCCTTGCACTGAAAGGGGTTTCTGACCTTAATTTATTAGCAGGAATGAAAAAGGGAGTTAAGTATCCTTTAAGGCTTCTACTTTGACCTAGGACAGGAGTGGCCAACCTACGGCCCATTGGCCAGACCCGGCCTGGAGCACCATTTCATGCGGCCCGCTGCCAGCCTCACCCCTACCAGAAGGGAAAGTCAATGTGTTTACAACAGCCATAAAACATGCCCGCGCATGTGTAAACACATCCACAGTTGCCATAAATGCATCCATGGCTGTCATAAATGCATTTACAACAACTGTGGATGCATTTTACAGCAGCGTTTATGTCAGGAGCCACGTGACCGCTCATCTGTCCAGGGGGTGTGGAAAGGTTGGGAGCCCCTTACAGAGGAGGAGGAGGAGGAGGAGGAGGAGGAGAAGAAGAAGAAGAAGAAGAAGAAGTCAGACTCACCAATAATTTTTGTTGTTATATTGATTAAGACATTATGGTCCAGATTTACTGTGAACATACTGACACTGTAATTGCTGCCAGGAAGGAAGTTGAAACACAGTTCTGGAGTGTGAGAGTCTGTGGTGAAATTAAGACTCAGCTCATGACGGAATTGCCTCTGATACCAGCGTAAGCCTCGGGCATGAATCTGTAATGAAGTATGAAGAAGACACCATATTAAAACCTGTGTAATAATTATAATTTCATGTCAGAGATTACTCTGGGTTGAAAGGATTTTTGCTGGAGAAACTCCACTTAGTGGATGCCCGAATGAGACTCCTTTCATGTACCCAAGTGCAGTCCTTGAGGATAAAAAAACCCAACCTTCCAGTCTCCAGCTTAGCATCTTAACCACTAAACCACCAGGGGAGCTACAAAACCTTTGTAATATTTAGCATATACCTTATTTGCCGGTGTATCAGACACACTTCGGCCCCCACACTTAAAATGCACTGGGAAAATGGAGTGTGCCTTGTGTGCCAGTAATCAAAATTATCATGTTGAAAATTCAGTCGGTCTACCTCTCAAGTTTAAAAGACCACATCCCCTGGCTCCAGCCACCACAGATCCCCATGAGCCGAAGAGAGGGGTATTTTTAAAGCCATCCTCCCGCCCAGCTGGTGGGGATCAGTGGGGGCTGGAGACGGGGAAAGGGCAACTTCGAAAAGATCCCTCTTTTTCCTTTTCCCCATCTCCAGCCACCACTGATCCTCACCAGCCGGAGAGAGAGGGGGTCTTATTGAAAATATATATATATTTTCATACAAAAAGTCATTTTGGAAATTCATGAAAAAAGGATAAAATTGTTGTTTTTTCCTTTAAAATGTGTATAAGACCATGCTGCATCTTATACTCCGATGTGTCTTATAAACCGGCAAATACAATATTTACCAGTGAGATCTCTAGTGAGAGAACTCCAAGTTAGGGGGCATTTTGGAGTAAACTAATCATTGCCATACACCATGCTTTATTTGTATAAAATCTCCCATTTTACATCTACACATGCAGCAGAACAAAATGGAAAAGGGGACAAACTGAATAGGAAAGAGTGGGGATGGCAATCTGCATTCCTCAATCTAATTTCAAAAGTCCTCTGGAAAGCAATGCATTCTGGTTTGTCAAAATAGTGACTTGTGAGAAAAGCAGAGAGAAATCAGTCTGGCCTCATCCAATGTTGACATTAGCCCTGCCCAGAGCAGGGGAAAGTACTTTTATCAATTATAACTCACAGAATCCCATAACTGGGGATTTTAAGAGTAGAAAGGTAATTTTATCAAACTGTGGACCTGCTTACTATCCACATATTGTCCTTGACAAGTTATTTCTGAAAGAGCACTGCCCTTTTCGTTGTTCAGTCGCACAGTCGATTCTGACCCTTTGCGACCCCATGGACCACTGTCCGCCAGGCACTTCTGTCCTCCTCACTTAGTTCTGTGCCCACTGTCTCTACAATACCATCTAGCCATCTCATTTTTGGCCGCCCCCTTTTTCTTTTGCCCTCCACTCTTCCCAGCATCAAGGCTTTCTCAAGTAAATCCTCTCTTCTCATTTGATGTCCAAAGTACTTTAGCTTCATCTTTACTATTAGACCTTCTAAGGAGCAGTCAGGGTTGATTTCTTCTAAGATTGACCTATTTGTTCTCCTCGCTGTCCAGGGGACTCTCAAAACTCTCCTCCAGCACCACATCTCAAAGGCATCTATTCTTCTGTGCTCAGCTTCCCTAATGGTCCAGCTCTCACAACAGGAAGAAAGTTTCCCACGATAGAAAAGAATGAGAGGTGGAATTACCAGTTTTGAATTGTGTCTTTCTGCAAAATGGTCCCTTAAGACCTAAAACCAACACACTAGGCACAGTGATGGTGAACCTTGGCACTCCAGCTGTCCTTGAACTTCAATTCCCAGAAGTACTGACCAGCAGTACTACTAACTTGGGTTTCTGCTAAATGAAGTCCAAGAATACCCGGAGTACCAAGGTTCACAATTACAGCACTAGTAGGAAAGATTTCAGCTAAGCCCTCCCCATGATGTCCCTGCAATGTTGTGTTTTGCTTTTTTAATGGTGAGCCAATCAAAAAATGTGAGCTCTATTTGCATATAAAATGTTTCAACCATCCACTCTTATCACCTCAGGACTAAATCTCTCATCTCATTCACTCTTACTTCTTCTTCTTGGCAACACCAGGCCTTAGAGACCTTCTTATTGAACAATAACAATGCTTCATACAGTCTATTTCTAGGATCCTCACTCTCAGGGAAGGTAAGTTGTCTCTCTGAAAACAGATGTAGCATTCTTAAAAAGCTCTTACAATAGGTCTTTTGCTCTCACGTTAAGCTTAGCTTCACAACAGGTATATCAATGTGTTGCATAACAGATCTATGAGGGAACCTTGAACATTTCTATATGAAGGGGTGGTGTTTTTTTTTTTTTTTGGGGGGGGGGGGAATAAATAAGTACTGGAAATTGAGGAAAGGGGCATGACCATGAAATGATCAGGCAACCCATACAGATACAACACTGCTACAGAATTGCAGGTCTGTTCCACTCTTGTATTTACGCAGCCTACTTCAAAGTACAGTAGATTACTCCTAACTATCTATTGATGGTTAACTCAATGGCTTTTCCACATAATAAAAATCTTGTTTGCAATGTAAATGCTAAATGGCAAAGTCTACGCATTGTATCTTTGAGCAGAACCAGGCATGAAAGGGAACCCTGAAATAGAGTTGAAATCACACTCATTCTGGGGTTATATATCCGGGAAGACTTTCATTTTTCAGAGGCGCTCCCAATTCAACTAGAAAACAAAACATGCTCATTTGAAAATGTCAGGAAGTGAGAGAAGCTCTCTCACACACAACCTTGTGCATATAACAATCTGTCTCATCCCTTTGTCTGCTAGTGCTACATCTGCTGTACTACCCAACGGAGTAGCTCACTTGTCTACATAAGCCTCAAGACTACTAACAGGTTTTAGACACAAGTCATATGAGGCATATAGACACTCTCTCTTCTCCCCCTATTGTCTCTTGGTTAATCAGGCTTTTTTAATTTCCCCCAAATCTTTAAAAGTAATTATAAGAAATAAAGGAGCAAACAGTCACTTCTCAAGAGTCTGATACCTCTCTTGTATTGCTACCAAGAGTCTGAAATAAAGTCTGTTACATGCCCTTATTAATTTGCAGTAATTTCCACGGCACTCGGAAATTGTGCCTCACTTACTACATAGGTTTCTTCCGCCTGTGTTCTTCCTGATTCTCTCTGCCATTTAATACAGGTGTCATTAACTAAGGAGATGTTGCTGAACTCAACTTTCTTTTCTGGAAAAAAGGGAAGACACTTGGGGGCCAAATGATCACAAATCGTTTATCAACTCTGCATTACAGCTTTGTTAACATTAAGAGTTTATGGAACACTAAAAATTATGAAGAGGTCCACAGCCAAAGAACTGACAGATAGGTCAATATGGAAAATGTAGGCACATTACCCTACTTGTTGACTGTTCTAAGTAAAACAGTTGTCACGTCACCACCATGTTGCAAGATAAGCAAAGGTACAAAAGACATCATTCTCACAGCAGTCTATATTTTAACAGCCACATTCTTCTCTGACTCCAACACCAATTCATCCGGCCCATGAATCCTCTTCACTCCCGGAAGTGGGAGTAAAATGTGCCTGTACGTCACTTCTGGGAGCGGCGAGGGCTTCATGGGCCGGATGAATTGGCATTGGAGGCCAGATCTGGCCCCCGGGACAAAGTGACCAGCCCCCTGAACCACATGACTGGCCCGTGGCCCAAAAAGTTTGGGCACCCCTGCACTAGACATTGCAGAGCCTGGGAATTTGGACTAAAGTCCCCACAAACAGTATGGCTGTCATGCTCGTTAGAAGACTAAGGGCACAGTAAACAGTAAAGGTCTCCCCTACTTGAAAGCCAGTCATGTCTGACTCTAACTTTGATTTTTGTTTTAAAAATGTAGTTTCTTGTATACCCAGTGTCACTTCCACATTTATCCTCAACTGCACCATATGCTACTATTTAAGAAGTTCTTTCATATAGTACAAATATGATATCTCACAAGGGGATGACTATTGCGTGAGTGGTATACACAGGCATTAAAATAAAGCCAAATTGCCAAAAATAGTAGACTCTGACAAATCAGCTAATAGGTTTTTAGAACACTATTTTATTCTCCTTGAAGAAGAAAGTTTCAAACCAAATTATTCATGATCAGTATTAGCATTTTCTAGAACTGTAGAACCTACCAACTACTGGATTGATTATTTCACGTCGTAAAAGCAGATTGGTGCTCTGTGCAGTGATTTCCATGCTGTAATTTCTATCCTGATGTAACTGCAAACACACATTTATAATCTCCTCCCTCGCAGGAGGGTTAATCAATATATCTGTAGTTTCATTTGATTTGCTCCCTAGCATTCTCACAGTAATCTGAAAATAAAATAAAAAGGAAGTCAATTTTCAGAAACAAGACTTCAGGGCATACGCACGCAAGCACACACTTAATCCATTCCATATCTGGAGGCTGCAGTTCCACAAGGTAGGACTAAGTGTTTCCTAACTGGAAACTTCACTACATGGACGCCAAAGATTTTGGTGGCAGAAACATTGTGTCAGAACATGCAACATGTTACAGTGAATACAACAAAATTTAATTTAATGTAATTTAATTTTTCAATTTGTATGCCGCCTCATTCGCACAGCAACTCTGGGTGGCTGACAAAAAATCACAGAATATCACATCACCTTACAATAATACAACAGTAAAAAAAACTTATCAGAAACAATTTATGTAATATTACAAAAAACTAAAAAAACCCTCAAAAACTCAACACCCCACAACTGAGTCCACTTCCCTCCAGGCCTAAGAAAAGAAGCTAAAATCACATTAGTGTTCCAGAGATGTGATTCTATAACAGACCTTTTTGTTGCTAATGAAGGCTGTGCTTACTTCCTGCTAATTTGCAAAATATAAATGTGAAAACCTCCTGTTGTATCAGGCAATTTCAGCACCTAAGCACTTCCCTTTCAAATGATCTCTTCAATGCATATCTGATCCTCAGTTAGACCAGTAGAAAACTTTAGATCACATCCAATATTTTTGCCCTGTTTTCAAAATGTCTGTTGCATAAGAGGGATAATGCCATTGAGAGAGGAGTTGCTAGCAATTAAATAATCCCTGCTTCCATCCTGAGGTTTGCATGGCTTCTGTGCACACAGTCGCATTGCACAAGAGCCGTGTGAACCCTGAGATTGAAGCAAGAACTAGCAGCAACCTGCCACTGGCAGTGACATCAACCAACAGAGGGAGGCTGCTATAATTAAAGTGTTCTTCATCTGGAGCAAACCCAGCTTGCGTGCAATGAGACTTAATTGAACATGAGCTGAATGAGTACCAAAATCAAACAGGAACTCTTCCATTGCCAGCAACTCCCTCACCAGATGATATCATATTTTTTGTATAGGCATAATTTACACAACAGGATTTTGGCCCATATGTTTTTAACTAAAACTCCTTAGATTCATCGCAACTGGTCATGTTAGGAAGGGATGATAGGAAATGTAGGCCAAAACGTCTGGAAGGCCATGGTTGAGATAAACCTCTAGACAAGCGTTATGTTATAAGGAAACAGCCCAATATATTAAACCTGTATTATATATGGGCTGCCTTGACCTACTTTCCACAGTAGCTGTAGTCAATGATCTACTGAGACACAAACTTCCCCAAAAAGCTCAGAAAGAATCCAGTACAATTTGTTGTATTGGATCACATAAAAACATTGTGATCACTCAAACTCTTATCATGTTTTGCAATATATAGTAATTTTTATTTCAATAGTTTTAGTAAACATTTCCATGATCTGATCCACATTAGCCACCTACTCAGTACCCATTCTAGTAGAACATTAAGATGTTCTCATTTTTCAATTATAAAAGATGGAAAATGTGTCACTTACTTGATATGTTTCGTTTATTCCTACACTTCCATAATGCCTCCTCCATGTCAAACAAGACTCTTTCAATGCAACATCAGCAAACTCTTCCGCTTCTGGGGGGGAATTAATAATTCCAGTTAGATTAATAAATTAATTCATTCAATAGCTGCTTTCTTATTCTTATCCTATTTCTATCATAGGATCTCTCTGGTGGTCAAATGCAAACAAAAATCTAGTGTTCTCAATACAAGAAGCTTAAAATGTTACATTTTATTTATTTTATTTATTTAGATTTATATTGCCGCCCACTCGCCGAGGCGACTCAGGGCGGCTTACAGTCAAAACAACAACAGTACAATAAAAATTATAAAATGCAACCACATAAAACAACCACACCAGAACACAAACTAACTCCCGTCATGCCGGGATAACAGATTCCAGAATTCCTTAGGCAGCACAGACCATGACAATAATTGCTTCAGAGTTTTGTTTCCAAGCTCTGTTCAATGTTGTTATACATATTTCTACTAATTACTGGTAGTTTGCTTTGGCCCACTTTCTCTCCCCCCTCCCACACACACACACATCACAGGTGTAGGCAGTTCCCATATCACTAAGAATAGAAAACAGCAAGAATGGAGTACAGATACAACACAGTAGGCAGGCCAAATAGCTTACCATATTCACTGCTGCTTCAGTTAGACCAGTGGTTCCTAACATGGGGCCCGCACCCCACAGTGAGACTTCAATTCCCAGAAGCCTAAGTCAGTCCATTGGCTGACCAGTGCTTTGGGGAATTGACTTAGGCTTCTGGGAATTGAAGTCCGAAAAACAAAGGTTGGGAAACACTGCATCTGTTTGACCAACTAGTTTCCAGTCAGCCTAACGGCATTAGTAACCTGCATGGTGTTAATTATGATGGCCACTGGATGTCATTGTTGTACTGTTAAAATACAGCATTCAACCCTGCTGTAAAAAACATCTGCAAAGAATCTGTGAGACCTTAAAACATTCATTACAACATTTCATTCATTCATTCATTCAATTTGTATAGCCGCCCCAATCAACATGCGTCTCAGGGTGACCTACATAAAATCCCCAATGTTTAAACTATAGAGACCCTTAAAATTCCTAAAAACACTGAAAAACTACCTCCCGCCCGGACCAATTAAAATGAGTTTTGCATTTGTATTTTGTATTTGTATGCCGCTTTATTCGCCAAAGCGACTCAGAGCATCTAACAACATAGAACACAAAATATCACATATTAAAACATATCAAAGTAACACATCACATATCAATGACATTTCATACATTTCAAAAAAAAAAAACCCCATCACAGTTACAAGTTAATACAGCATAAAAACATTTCAGAAAACACTTTCTGGCTATAAACGTTTTCATGGACTATAGCCAACTTTACATCCCTGTCTGAAAGCCAAATTGAGGAGAAAAATGTTTAGTGGACAGGATATTCCCATATTTACAGTGCAATCCTATATGTAACTATTCAAATGCAAAGCCCATTAGGTTAAGAGAACGTTGTCCTATACAAGGATGTATCAGATTGCAACCTTAACCTCACAAACTGTCATGGCTACTTGTAAAAAAATATCACTTATGATACTCTACAGACTTTTTCTTTATAGATCAAGCTGTGTACCAAATGTATATGAAGAGATGCAAGACTGATTGGCAAGGCTGAAACAATGTGTTAAATATTACTGTACACACATAAACATACAAAAATGGGGAGCAATATAAAACAAGTTCAAACAGTTCTGAAACTTATATAAATTCCTTTCCTATCAACAAGAGAAGCTTTCATTTGTGTGAATTTGATACTTTTGCACAATTATTAGTACACAAAGTTGCTGAACAACAGCAAATCCAATCAGGTTTGCATTCCGCATGAAGAGCCACTAATGAATAATGGAAGAGGAAATACAATGAGATGCTCTCTGTAGTTACCATTATACCTTAGATCAGGGGTAGGCAACTTAAGGCCTGTAGCGCCAAATAATCTGGCCCCTGCCCTAGCCGCTGCAACTACCTCTGGAATCGACTGCGGAGTCATTTACGGCTGTCGCAAATGCGTTTACAACAGCTGTAAATGGCAGAGGGACCACCAGTCCAGCCCCCTCAGCTGTCTGAGGGAATGTGACCCAGCCCCTGACTAAAAAAGGTTGGCAACCCCTGCTTTAGGTATTTCAGAGATGTGCTAAGTGCTTTTTACTATGTTCATAAAGAACCTACAGAAGTGAGGAAGCCAAATTTGATGACATCAAATTATTCAGAATGGTAAAACCAAAAAGACATTCTAAGAGTTCTGAAGTGATATTTCCAAGCTGTGTAAATGGACGATAAAATGGCAAAAGCAGTTCATTGAATATAAAAGCAAAATTATCTTCTTTATTCTGCTTATAAACTAAAGTTTCAACACCTTTCAAAATCCCATGCCATGATTATCACCCCTACAGAATAATCCATCTTCCTAGGATCACATGAGAGCAAAAGTCTTCCTCACCTTGGGGACTTAAACAAATAACATTTTCTGTTCTCTAGCTTTCAAATATATACTCAGAAAATACCGTCCTTGTTCTCCTTGCAAAATAAATCCAAAGACATAAAGATTTAAGCCAGTCACAGTAACTTATGTTAAGAATTTCACCATGCACCTACTTTCACATTGGAAATCCAAAAATTCCCATGTTCCACTTTTGGTACAGTATGAATGCCTTTTCGTGCCAGTTGGATAGAAACCTTTTAGACACATGAATTCCGCAACACTTCCCAGCCGAGACATTCCATTCCATATTCTCTTCGAGTCAGATATTATTGGAGGTTGGCCACAGGTGATTTCTAAAAAGGATTCAAAACAATTTTAATTGAGGATAAGATTTACTAAAGTTATGCAACAGTGGCTCAGGTCTCCATTTTAAACATGCATATATTTCATTCTGTGGTCCACTGCTGATCTTCAAATTCCACCTAAGCTAAGTGTGGGGAGAGAGTGGACCTACAGTAGACTGCTGCCATATAGCTGGGCATTTCCTCATGTACCAGTAAGAGGGAAAAGAACTTTAGTTTTTCCAAAAGCTAGACTGGGAGTTCTCAATCTTTTTAAACCAAGGGCCGGGTCACGCTCCCTCAGACAGCTTTGGGGGCCAGGCAGCCATTTTGCTCTTCTTCCAGCACATGGCACTTCTTGGTGTGGTTGAGGCAGGGGGGGGACGTGAAATGGCGCTGTGGGTTGCATCTGGCCCACAGGCCGCAGGTTGAGAATCCCTGAGTTAGACCTTTAAAAAACCCTACATGTTCCAGATTCCTCCAAACAGCAGAGCCAATAACCACACTGGGTCGGGGGATTATGAAAGGCTTAAAAGATGTCCTCAGCTTTGTCTAGATCAGGGGTCAGCAAAGTTGGCTCACCAGGTGTTCTTAGACTTCAATTACCTGAAACCAAGTACACCTGCTGATCAGGGTTCTGGGAATTGAAGTCCAAGAACATCTGGAGAGCCAAGTTTGCTGATTCCTGGTCTAGGTCAGTGATGGTGAACCTTGGCACTCCAGGTATTCTTAGACTTCAATTGAAGTAACTGAAGTCCAAGAACACCTGGAGTGCCAAGGTTCACCATCACTGGTCTAGGTGATTGAAATGAAGATGCCTGCAGTATGTATTTGTAGGCTAAAAGTCTTAGAATTCTGCCTGGGGAATTCTTGGAGAACCCTGGGATTGGGAACAAAAAGAAGACATACTTTTGACAATCTAACCATAACTCTTTAGTTCTGAGGAAAACCAAACAGGAAATTTTCTACACTATGAAACAGCATGTAGAAATGGGACATGACATTAGCTCTTTCGTTAACAACTTTTATCTGGCATAAACCATTACCTGGCATAAATTCCATAAGATGTCATGAAAGTTGTGGGTGGGGGAAGTGAGGTGGTGTGTCACAGAACAAATTGTGAAAACCATAGTTAGGGAGGAACACAGGTCCATTTTCAATCTTTTTGAAATATGTGCAATGTCACATGGGAACAGCAGAGGTGTGATTCATTAGGACTGTGATGGATCTGTTTCTTCATCTGCATTTCCAGTTTCAAGGGTCAGGATTGTGCAGTGCTGGAAGCCATATGTGAGACGATATGGCAGGTGGTGAGCACTCAAACACTGGAAGCACTCAAGAGAGAACTGGACAACCATCTGTCAGATATACTTTGATTTTAGATTCCTGCATTGAGCAGGGAGTTGGACTCAATGGCCTTCCAACTCAGTGATTCTATGATTCAATGAAATATGGGTTGTTGTTTTTTAATGACTTACAGGTGATTGCTATGTAATCAAGAGTACTGTCTAAATTCCCTCAATGGTGATTATTAAAATAATAATTCCAAGAAATTTTCAAAAGATACTAGTTTTTTCCCATCAAGTAGGCCAAAAAAAAAAAAAAAAGATTAACAGTCAAAACCATTATTTTCAGTTAAAACCATTATTTCCAGTTATGCTCCCTAGCACATATCATTTCCTGAAAAATAGAAGGGGAAGAAATGGAAGTAGTAACAGACTTTACTTTCCTGTGATCCAAGATCACCGCAGATGGTGATTGCAGCCACAAAATAAAAATACGCTTACTCCTTGGGAGGCAAACAATGAGAAACCTAGGTAGAGACATCATCCTGCCTACAAAAGTCCGCATAGTCAAAGTAATGGTCTTCCCTGTAGTAATGTATGGCTGTGAAAGCTGGACCATAAGGAAGGCTGAGCACAGAATAGATGTCTTTGTACTGTGGTCCTAGTGGAGACTCTTGATAGTTAACTGGACTGCAAGAACAAATCAGTCAATCCTAAAGGAAATCAACCCTGATTGCCCATTGGAGGGACAAATACTAAGGATGAAGCTCAAGTACTTTGGCCACCAAATGAGAAGATGCTGGGAAAGATTGAACGCAAAATGAGAAGGGGACAACAGAGGATGAGGCGGCTGGATGGCATCGTTGACGCGATGGGTGTAGATCTGTGTGGGCTGCAGAGAATGGCGGAGGACAGGGGAGCCTGGCAAGTGGTGGTCCATGGGGTCGCAAAGGGTCAGACTCAACTGTTCAACAAGCATGTTAGTGGAAAGTTGCAGGTAACCTATTTACCTTTGCATTCAAAAGTAATTCTTTCCCACTTCTGAGCCACAGTACACTGTGAAAAATTACGTTTTCCAAGATACTGAAATCCATCTTTACATTTGTAGTATACTGTGCTCCCAAAAATTGAGGTGTTATCCCAGACTATCTCAGTATTTTCAACCTCTGGTGGTTTGCCACAGTCTATTTCTAAATGGAAACAGAAAGAAATGCAGCAAGTGTGGTTAACAAATACAACATCTATTACATTGTTTTGAGTACATGTTAGTTTTCATATTTGACTGCAGACAATGTCATCTGACTTGAGTTCCAGTTGCATGACAGAACTGCTCTGGAGGGTTCCCTAATTTATTACATAAGCTTGAAGCCCATTTAGGGATCAAAGCAAATCTATTCTTCCAGAGATTTCAGCAGTGTACAAAATTTTGTTGTTGTTCATTTCCTATGCTAAAGAGGATTGATGGCTGGAGACAAGAAAGGGCTATTTTTAAAACCACCCTCACTCCACCCACTACTGCTGGTGCAGTTCGGCAGCTGAAGAAGATCGGTGGCTGGAGACAGCTTTTGCCTGGCTCCACTGCTACTGATCAACATGATAATTTTGATTACCGGTGTATAAGACGCACTCCGTAATTTAAGGGGGGAAAGTGTGTCTTATACGCCGGCAAATATGGTATATACCCCATACAAAAACTAGAGTGAATTATAAGCTGTATAATATATCCTTGCCTCTCTCTAAACATCTCTAGGACCTGTCCCTGAAGTATCCCAAGATCAACACATTGCACCTCTCTCCCCACCCCCAACCCAGTTATTTTGTGATTCCGTTTCCCCTGGGGTGGATGGGCTTGCTTCAAAGTGAATTCCTTGTTTGCTACTTTTATTTTTAATGAATACCTGTGGAACAAAGAGATAATCCTTGAAGTAAAGCTGATGCCAAAAGGTTCTGTATTCTTACAGCTTTTCTTCTTAATTAAGTAAAAAAAAAAACAGGAGGAGGAAAGAGACTGACACAAGTGGAGACACATATCTACAACCACCATATTGGAGATTCCAGGTCTATACTGTGCTTTAGCTTAGGTTTATTGACAGTACAATTGAAACAACCACCCTAAAGAGCAGAAAGTAACAAAAACGAAAAGACAAATAGCCAAAATATTCAATTTAGATAGCAGAACTGACCTCCCTCATATATGGCATGGTAGACAAATGTTTCAGCCTGATCAGTAAAATAAGGAATTTTATTTGATAAGTGGTGCTTTACCAGTCCCTCATCTTAAGTATCATTAAATATGTAAAGGGGACTAAAGATGGGTTCTTGCTTCCTTGTTTCTTCAAGGACAAGCTCTCACCTTTGCATGAAATATTTGCTGCGAGTGAATGAAAGGGCTCAGAACCATTTTCTATTTGGTATCCTTCCATGCAGTAGCACTCATAGCTGCCAGCAGTATTCACACATCTTCCTCCAAGGCCACAGATGTCAGAGTCCTCACACTCATTGATATCTAAAAAAGCACAGTAGAACTTTGATGATCTTGTATATAATACAGACAAATGTTATGGCAAGCAAGAGCTTATTGTTGAAGACATGAAATGATTATTTAGGGTTAAGGCTTTTCCAAAGGGTATCAAAGTTGTTCCAACAAACAAAATTTAAACTGACTAGAGAGAGTAATGAATAAATATGTATCTTCTAGCTAGCATTTAAATATGATATTCAACGAATTCCAATATTTTTACAAGTTAATTTTGTTTAAATAACTATCAACCTGTTGTTAAAGTGACAGCAAAATTTAAATGTAAATACATTATGTAGATTTTTGTACAAAAAAGCTACAATTTTTTAAAACAACTAAATTTAGCATTCCTGAAGAAATTTGGATATTAATCTGTAATTTCTACAGAAAGCAATCTAAAATACAGACAACTACATGTTTTATTTTATATATTTCTGGAATTTATCAGCATTAATATATAAAAAATAATTTATATATAATTTTTCAAAACTGAATTGAAAAAACTAAAGAAAAATAAATTGAAGCAACAAAGAAAAATAAAACAGAATAAAACAAAACCTTTTAAAAACTTATGAATACAGTAAAACCCTGGTTCCCGACTGCTTTGGCTTACATTTGCCGCAGTTTGCGACTGGAAATCCAGAGGAAATGACGTCCTGTTTCATGACGTTTTTTCATCTTACGACCGGGAATTCCCCAGAGTGCATTGCACCTAGGGGGTATATAAAAACACCTGCAGCCATTTTGGACGCTGTGGGTGTCACAATCACAGCAGGGCAGCCTTGCCTTGTGCATTCACAGTGCCTCTTCCATGCCCAGTTGGTGTTGTGAAGGAGGGGGGAGAGGTGATCAATCACAGTGGGGTGGTCTTGCCTTGCACGTTCACGGTGCCTCTTCTGGAGATGTTGCTAAGGCATGGGATTTAAAAGACATCCTGTGCCTTAGTGACGGCTCTGAAAGAGGTGCCATGAATGCGCAAGGCAAGGCCGCCCCACTGCAGTCAATTGCCTCCCTCCTCCCTTCACAGCACCGACCTGGGCACAGAAGGGAGAAGAGACAAGCTGTTTGTCTCGCCTGGCTGTGGCATGCCCAGCAGGGGAGCCCTGGATGTGGCTGGCCCCGGCCTCGGGACAAAACTGCTGCTTTGTCGCCTGATGCTGACCCTGAGAAAGAAGTGCCAGAGCCCAGGCAAGGTAAGAAAAGATAGGGAGCTTAGCTCTTCAATTTATGTGTGTCTGACATTTTTAAATATATTTTTTGATTATTATTTTTTAGGTTGGGAACTTTTTTTATTTTCAATGCATTCCTATGAGGAAAATGTGCCTCAGTTTACAATTCATCCAGTTTCCAACAAAACTGTCGGAACAATTTTTTTCCAAAAAAAACTTGCATCGTTATCTGATTCTAGCATTATCCAATGCAATCATTATCCGGGGTATTACTGTACTGTACTTCCAGTTAGCATTTTTACCTGCATTATATTCATATCCCCAAACCAAACTGAATACTTTAATATCCAGCACCATTAGAACTGGGCCTTTTCCGACTGATATCCAAGCCCTCTGAACCAAGTTCTTAGGATAAACGAGGACTACAGAACAAAGGGATTTATGCTTTGGATTAAAGCAGAAATACAACTCTGGATTTTCACCAATATGGTATTAAATAATGCCATGAAAGTTTGACAAAAATGATTTTTTTTCCCTCATGGCCCACACCTCGTGGAAGTGCAGGTTTGACTGTTTTTGAATCATAGCTTCCAGCCTTTTTGCTTTAACAGATGGTAAATCAAACATATACAGTACTGTGCAAAAGTCTTAGGACACTAGATCGCTTGAGGAAAATTCAGTGAATGATGAAGGGCATTAATGTAGCCCCTGAGCCACCTAGACCAGGGGTCAGAAAATTTGGCTCTCTGGGTGTTTTTGGAGTCTTCTGCTAACTTTCCTTTCAACCCACTCCACGTTTGGGAAAGTTTACAATTCAGGTGTTCAAGTTATGGCTCCCTCAAATCACTAAATTTTCCCCACACCTTTGCACAGTATCGTAAGTGCCAAGTTCAAAGAGAACAAAGTATGTGCAACACAAATGAGAAGCAACCCACAAATGAACATTAAAACAGGCTGTAAGATTTTTATTTTTTACAATTACTGTACCCACCTATACAATTCGTGCCATCGTTGGGTATAAATATCTTATTTTTGCTGGAAGCCTGGAAGCCCTCAAGACAAACACAATAAAAGCTTCCATAGGTATTATGGCATGAAGTATGATCACCACAAATCTTTTCCGTCCCAATCTGGCATTCATCTTTATCTGACAATAGATTTAAAACACAGGACAAAAAGTTTAAGGAAGCAAACAAAAACAATAAAAAAGAATCAATATTGCTCCATACCAATATTATTTTCTATCATATAAAAATCACTAAGAGAAAACCTTCGTTTTTGACCATGTTACTTTTGACCTGGTAATTGTGAGCAATGTCTGTAATTCAAATTGGTCTGATCTACATCTCTATCTGCTCTCTGAGGCAAAGCACATGAATTGATATTGTTTATTTACCCAGTATTCACTGGAGTAAATACATCTGATTACACAGTGGCAAAAATCCTGTTGCTTAGTGTAAATTCCACTAGCGTTGGTCTACTGAATCTACTGCTGCTGTTCTGTGCCAAGTCTCCAGAACCAAGAATTCTGTGAATTCTGTCACTCTCCACAAAACAAATGGAAGCAAAAAGGCAGACCAAGGTAATGACAGGGACTGCTGTGCTGTGCAATTTTTCTGGGTATCTCTTGCAGTCTTCCAGCTCCAAGGATCTCTAAGAAATCAACTTATACTCAACTGAATATAGAAGAATGAGCAAACTCTATATAGCAGGGATGGCCAAACTACAGCCTGTGAGCCAGCCCCAACCCATGACAACATTTCATGTGGCCCACCACTGCCGCCCTCACTGCTACCAGAAGCAGGAGCGTTTACACAGCTATAAAGCACGCCCACACACAAATAAATGGACCCGTACCTGCTGCAAAAGCTGCCATAAATGCACCCATGGCTGTCATAAATGTGTTTACGACAGCCATAGATGCATTTTATGGTAGCGTTTACGGCAGGAGAAACCACGTGATTAACCCGCTCAGCTGTCTGGAGTGTGTGGTCAGGCCCGTAGCATGAAAAGTTTGGGAACCCCCCCCCCAAAAAAAATACAGGATGTGGCTACACTGAAAGGCTGAACTGGAATGAATCAGCTGCAATTTGAATCGAAAATACTGTATATTATTTTTCAGATCAGAATCCGTGCTCACACTGGGCTTGCAGACTGAATTGAGAGTTTACTGTTCACACTCAATGTGATTGGCATTCTAGCCCCCAGATTCCTTTCTTTCCGGTCTTCCTCTGCCCCCACCTCTGCCATCCATTGTCCTTCCATTGTTCCTGCCAATCACTTTATGTTCTCTGTATTTCTGTTTTGTTCTGAATGAGTTACACAGTGTCCCAAAAACAAAACAAAAAAAGTTGGCAGCATTGCCCAGTTCTTATTAATATGTGAAGAAAATGATACATGCCATGAGCATAAATTTCATCTGGATTGCTTCATTTTCCTCGCCCATTTCCCTATTCTTGTGTATGCAGAGGTGAGCTAGTGCTAAAAGAAAAGATCACTGCAATACCTCAGTGCTGATACAGGCGGGGATCAGCATAGTATGGATATTTTCTGGGAAACCGATGAGAGTATAAAAATGGGAGATAAGATAGGAGGGTGCAACTAGATAGCAAATTCTAGCACTAATAGGTTAGGAATTTTTTAAAAAAACCTGAGGACAATTGGCAAAGAGGAAAGAAAAGTGACATGTGTCCCCCCCCCCCTCAGTCCTGAACATCACACCCCAACTGCCTATGGCCAGTGGTGGGCTTTTTAAAAATATTACTACCACACTGTGGGTGTAGCATGGTGGGCGTGGCCAGGGGGAAAGCCCTGCATTGCACCTGAATTAGGACTACTTTATTTAAAAACTTGGATCGGCAGAGGGGCCAGCCAGAATTTCTGCTACCGGTTCAGGGGAACTGGGGCAAACTTGCTGGTGCCCACCACTGCCTACAGCACAGGAACACTGCCCGTGTACACATCCTCCATTTTTTTGAACATATCTACAAGGGAGAATTGTTCAAATTATTCCAGCTTGGGAAGGAAAAGATGCCCCCAGAGGAAGAGGTGAAAAAGCCACTTTGGGAATAAAGTGGACATAGACAGACTTCATGGGTGAAGAACCAGAGAGACTGGTGTGGCATGTCCTCAGAAGAACTCTTCCGAGGAGTTAAGAACAGGAAGGCTATCGCCATGATGATAGCCAATATCTGGAATGGATACAGCACCTGAAGAAGACAGGAATAAAAGACACAAGGCAAAATGGAATCAGCCTTCGTGTCATGCAGGCTGTAAAAAATACTTCAGCTTCTCCTGTCCTATAGGCAGGGCAAATGCTGAGGTATTTGATAGTATTGGGAGGGGGGCAGTACTACTCAGCTTTTTTGGCAATGCTGCAGGTGAAGTGGCCACCACCACCACCTCTTCTTTGGTAGAAAGGGGGGTTCTCAGCCACAGCTGCCTCCCCCTACGCTCCAGGACAGAGGGTGCCATTGCCTAGTCTTCTCTTTTGCAAAAAGGTGGAACTAGGCAGAGACCTGCCCCCAGGCCTGCTACCACTAACTCTTCATATATATTTTTTTTCTGTAGGCTGCTAGCAGGCAGAGTAGGAGGAAGTCAGTCCTGCCTCCTGCTGCTTCCTCTTTTTCCTCTTCTGGCAAAATAGGAAGCTTCACTTCTCACTGATACTCCCTCTGCTTGTGAGAGACATGTGTGCCCCGCTATACTTGTTTATGGGGGTGGGGTGGGGGTGGGGTTACTCCATTTCCACCCTAAACAGAAAGGAAAACTTTGGCTGCTTTGGTGATGAGGATGGAACCACGCGATCACACAAGACTGTGACCCAATCCTGGCTAGAGGTCAATCAAAGTTGGGCTAATGGGAAGACTAGTTCTGCAAAGTATTCAGTAACTAACAACATTTGTGGCAAAGAATACATGACATGAACATCGCCAAAAAAATTGCATATGTTTTCTGAATGTTCACCTACCTTGACAGTAAGTCCTTCCATTGCCCACAAATCCATAATTACAGACACAAGCATTTTTGCCATCTATTTGTTGGCATGTGGCATTAGCATGGCAAGTAGCACACACATCAGAAAGTAAATTGGTCGCTGCATCTAAAATATAATAAAAGTACTGTAAATTATGATTGGGAGACTGCTTAGCAGCACACTGGCCATCTGACAACATTATCCAAAATAATTACACCAGAGAACACCCAAGCACAGCTGGAGCTGAGAAGATGTAGTAACCCCACTTCCATGCTCAATCATGGTTTAAAATGCTTGGGTGAACCCAGTTCTAAAACAGCTGGGAAAGGACCATAAACAGAGGCTACAAGGATTTCTTTGAAAGGATACAAATTAAACTTTTTTTTAATGCTAATACTGTTGTTAATGCCGCCTATGCATAAAAGTGTGCAAGCCCTCTTGAAATGAATGGCATCTGAATAAAAAAAAATCAATGTTTAAGAGTCAGCTCCTTGAAGATACAGTATCTTGAGATACAAACGTCCTTAAAGCAGGGTATGTATATTACAAAATAAAAAATACTAGAAAACTTATATTTCTTACAGCCTGATATAAATAAAACAGTGTAAATAGTTGCAACAAACTATCTAAGTCAAGGATTCTACTTCTTGTCATAAGCCAGCTGATTGATTTGGTGTGAAATGAGATATACAAGTACCAATTTCTTATCTAGCAGCAATTTAACTTAAAGATTTATGCCACTTAATTTATCTTCTTCAGGTGCTGTATCCATTCCAGATATTGGCTATCATCATGGCGATAGTCTTCCTGTTCTTAACTCATCAGAACAGTTCTTCCAAGGGCATGCCACACCAGTCTCTCAGGTTCTTCAGCCATGAAGTCCGTCTACAGGGCATCTCTTCCCAGGGATCTTTCCTTGCATAACAGAGTACTGTATTCTATATTTAATGTTGTTCCTCATGTTATGGCCAGGGTATTGGAGCTTTCTTTGCTTAATGGTCTTAAACAATCTTGTTCATTATCCATCAGGCGCCACACTTCTACATTACTTCTAATTTATCTTGGTGGGTGTGAAATAATAGAATTCTTGTCTTTACTTACTTGTTTTATAATACAGTAGTTACTTATACTAGTTGGTGTAAGTAAGGTAAATATAGTCAGAATATTATTCCCCTCCCCCCCAAAGCAATCATAGTAATATCCTCAGCAGGCTTTGCCCCAAGTCTGCGAACCGGAAACTGATCTTGGTTCTTTCTGCTTCAAAATCTATTCTGTTTCTAGATTATTTTCTCTATCACAGCATAGAATGAGATAAACATTCTCTATATCAGATAATTAAAGTACTCTGCTTCCTTTTCTTTTAAACACAACTTGGGGTTTCTCACAGAAAAGTAACAGCTCTGTAGTTTTAGAATACTGTATTGCTTTTTTTAATTGTTGCACTAATTCTTTTTTGTTTTTGCAAGTCACCTGGATTTCTACAGATCTTTCATTAGCAATTAGAAATCATCATCTTGTATATATTACACTGCATCACAAAAAATACTGTTTGCTACTTGGGCTAATCCATGTGTCCTATACTAAATCAAGTGTGCTGAATCCAAATCTGAAGTCCAATTCTGCCTAGGACACCAGGATCTTAAGTTAATTATGCATATAGATGTGAGTGTCTGGTTTATTAACACAGCTGCGCCTACTCATCTTTAGCTCAAAACAGACTCATTATGGCCTAGCTGTACTATCCAATAAGATGGTTTTGCACTAGAGACGAGCCCTTGATCCATCTTGCCTTATACAGTATACCTAATTCTGATGTCAGTTCGCTGACTGACTTAGATATGCCCAGCAGCTGCTGGAACATGCATTCCCCCACGGGATGTGATTCAGCTGAGGCAGGAGCAGGATCGTTGGTAGCTGCAACTGTTACAATGTTCCCACGTAAAAATACATTACCCAATTACTGACCATTTGAACAGCTATAGCATGCCTGTAACTGAAAATATGTACATGATAGACAAATTCTGAGTTCAGATTTGGAATCAGCACACTCGATAACATGTGTTATTTCCAGTACCAAATTATTGTTGTGCAGTGTTATGAATGTCAGTTTCTACCATGTCATTCTACTATCCTGCAATCAAATTCTGTAGGATAAAATAAAAATGTTTCTAGGTAGCAGGCAAGTGAAAGTGGGATAAAAATGCTTCTTAATTTAAAGCTTGAGATTACAAAGTGCAAATGGATAATTCCTTATTCCTTAAGTATATACAGCCCTGTACTTTCTCTTATATAAATAGACAACTGTCATTCATTCCTATGGGAAAAATTATAGTGGTTACAATGTCAGCCTATCCATCTGTTCAACACAGGAGTTCTCAACCTTTTTAAGCCAGGGGCCGTGTCACGCTCCCTCAGACAGCTTTGGGGGCTGGATGGCCATTTTGCCCTTCCTCCACCACATGGCACTTCCTGGTGTTATGGAGGGTGTGGGGGGCACATGAAATTGTGCCACGGGCCACATCGAGCCACAGGCAACCTTTCTTACTGAGAGGTTATGAGAATGAATGGAGTGGCGAGAAAAACATATACTGTACACTGCTTTCAGCTCTTTGGAGTAAAAAATGAAATTAAGTAAAATGAAATAAAAAGTTGAAGAAATGGCTCTCAGAGTAAGAACAGCCCTCCCTCCAAAAAAATGTGAACAGTTCTTATGTAATTTGCCAAGTACACATGTAGCTTATATCAGAAGAAAATTAAAAACTCATTGCTTCTCTCCCTACATTTCCATTCAAGAAAAGTTTTCATTTACTATATTTCTGTCTCTTGCCCAGCAATTTACTGTACAGAACCTCTTGTCAACTGGTTTTGTTTTGTTTTTAATTTTGTATGAAGAGCACAAAAGGATGTCACCAAATGCTGCAAATGTTTTACTTTAACGCATTTCAGTACATCAAGGCGTATCAAATCTGGACTACGCATCCATAGCCTAGTAAATTGATCAAGTACCTTGTCTGAAAGTTGAGAAGGGAGAAAAGAGATTGGGACGATGTTTGTGAACACAGGAGCAATATAGAAAGCTCCCAGAAATACATCAGCCATTCCAGATCATCAAGGAAAACTGAGCTGTTCATTTCTGGTTCTTTGAAAAAGTAGCCACATTAGTCTGTACAAGCATATTTGTAAAAACAAGCAAACAAACAAACAAATAAACCACAACAGACAAATACAGTGTGGCACTTAAAACACTAACTTCTATACAGTCAAACCTCGCATAAAGAGCGCCTCGCTTAAAGAGTAACTCGCTTAAAGAGCAGAATTTTCTCTGAATGTTTGCTTCACTTAACAAATAAAACCAACCCAAAACTCGCTTAACAAATAAATTGGGGTTCGCAAGGCCCCCCCCCAGTCACAATTGGTCACTTTCATTGGTGTTTTGCTTAAAGAGCAATCCTGTGGAACACATTATGCTCTTTAAGCGAGGTACAACTGTACAGTAATACCTCATATAACATTAGTATCGAGTAACACGAAAATCGCATAACATCAAGGAATCTGGGGGGAAGAATTGCATCAGATAACATTAAGATCCTATGGGATGCTTCAGATAACAACCGCGAAAGCCTGTGTGGTTACAATGTATCTCTATGGATCCCATAGAGGATCAGATAACACGAAAAATCATATAACACGAAGACTTGTGGAACCAAGTTTTAGTGTTATATGAGGTTTTACTGTATTTCAATATGAGCCTTCATGAATCAAGTCCACTGCCTCAGATATTAGAATGAGATTACAGTACATGACTGTCATACAAGGCCCCATAACCAGGTCTGGATATAGAAATTGGGCAAAATAACTATAGCTAATTAACAATGGAATAAGCCATCAGCCTATGAATAATTTCAGTTATCAGTCTACAAGATAACAATTTTAGTAAGGTAAAGGTTGTCATTACTCAGAAGCCAGTTGGCTCTAGGGTTCAGTGCTCATCTCGGTTTAAAGCCAATGAGCCAGCACTGTCTGTATCTGCAGACATTTCTGTGAATATGTGGCAGGCATGGCTAAACAATGGAGTGCACGGAACACCGTTTACCTTCCTACCAAAGTGGTAACTATTTATCTACAGTACAGTACTTGCAATTTCTTGCTTTCAAACTGCTAGGTTGACAAGAGCTGGGGCAAAGACAGGAGCTCATTCACTCGTGCTGCACTCAGGTCTCAAACTGCTGACCTATCAACCTTCCAGTCGTCAAGTTCAGCGTCTTAACCACTAAGCCACTGCAGCCTCTAATAATATAGTAGTAACTACTAAAATATAATAGTTACTCTTAAAGGTGAAACAATGTTTTGTATTTTTGTTTGTTTGCTTTATTACTGAATATGTACCATTCTTCCTTCCTGAATATGTCTGCAGAGTGGAATGTAAAATATGCTATCAAAAGATTGGTTATAAGCCAGGTGTACTCAACCTTTTAAAGCCGGGGGCCACTTCATGCTCCCTCAGACAGCTTTAGGGGCCAGGTGGCCATTTTGCTCGTCCTCCACCACATGGCACTTCCTGGTGTGGTGGAGACACATGAAATGGCACCATGGGCCACATCTGGCCTGTGGGTTGCAGGTTGGGAATCCCTAGTTATAAGCCATTATTTAATTTAATTTAATTTAATTTTCACACTTGTATGCCGCCAATCAGGAAACCCAACTCAGGGCAGCTCACATGATAATTATAATTATAACAGAAACTTTCAATGTAAATTGGTGCTAGTAATTATGTTAGATGAATTATAGCGACCTACATCTGCCTCATGACAAATGTCATGTAGCAGTGAGTCTGACAGCAAGGCTGAAAAGGACTAAAGTCAGCCCCTCTCGACCAGGAAACACTAACCCTCAGCCACTCTCAGCCTGATCTACCTCACAGGTTTGTTGTGAAAATGGGTTGGTCGGTGGAGGAAAAAGGTACACCTACCTGAACCCATGTCATAAAAACAACAGCAATAACAGGCAAGTCCAGTGGAAGATTAGAAAAGGTTTGGGTGTCATGGAGCTTCGGCTGACATGACCAAATGGCCAATGCAGTTATCAGAGAGTAAACAAAACAAAAAGACAAAAAAAAGTTGTGGCACCTTAAAGACTAACTGCTGTATTTTAATATGAGCTTTCGTGTATCAAATCCACTTCGTCAGACATAAAGAGTGAGACTTCATGGCATCAATTTATTAGTTTTTAAGGTAGGGGTGCCCAAACTTTTCAGGCCACGAGCCAGTCATGTGGTTCAGCTGCCCAGTAACGTGGCTCCTCCCACTGGAAGCAGAAATAAAACATGCATGCACAAAACACTGCCGTAAATGCCCCCATGACTGTCATAAAGATGTTTACAACAGCTGTGGGGGCATTTATGGCAGTGTATTGCGCTTGCGTGGGCACATTTTACTTCCACTTTCAGAATGGCGAGAGTGACACGGGTCGGATGATTTGGTGCCACAGGCCAGATCTGGCCCATGGGTTGTAGTTTTGGCGCTCCTACTCTAAGGTGCCACAACGTTGTCATTTTGTTTACTCTCTGATATGCTTGCACAGACTAACACAGCTTCAAAAATTTCAGCTATGATGCATGGTTAGTGACCAATAGGGTAGGAAAGCGATGGCACTTGACACATGTAGGACAACATGGGGGGGTCAAGGAACAGCCGGTTCTTTGGGTTGACTGGCCACAAGCCACTTGGGCTTAGTTTGGTGTTTTGATAGTGGCAGAAGCAACACTGCATCCAGTATCTTTTATTACCTGACTAGCCATCTGACAATATCAGGTTAAAATGTGATAAAATACGTTAGAATAAAATATGATTACAAAACCAGAATAAAAAACAGATTAAAAATAGAAGCAACACTGGTGGGCCCCAGAGCTGATGCGCCCTACGCAGACACATTTCCAAGCAAGAGGGAACACACTGCCCAATGCTGGCTCTTCATTCACCTGCAGTGTGCTTTATGCACGTTGGAGTAGAGATTCACATGAAAGGCAAAATGCCAGGGACCGTGCAAAGAGAAATAAATGGGAGGCGCGTGATCCTGCAGTGGAGGGAAAGATCGCCCATGCTTGAAAGCCGGTCGTATCCAACTTTAGAGTCCAGTGCTCATCTGTTTATAGCCAAAGAGCCAGCGCCGTCTGCGTCTGCAGACGTTTCCGTGGTCATGTGGCAGGCATGCCTTGACACCGGAGCGCACGGGATGCTGTTAACCTTCCCGCCGAAGTGGTCTCTCTTTAGTAAAGGTTTCCCTTGCTCGAAAGCCAGTCGTGTCCGACTCTAGGGGTCAGTGCTCATCTCTGTTTGTAAGCCAAAGAGCCAGCGCTGTCTGCTCCTGCAGACGTTTCCATGGCCATGTGGCAGGCATGCCTAGACACACCGGGGCGCACGGAACGCTGTTACCTTCCCACCAAAGTGGTCCCTATTTATCTACTTGCAATTTCTTGCTTTCGAACTGCTAGGTTGGCAGGAGTGGAGAGAAAGGGCGGGTCCTTTTCCACCACCACCCTGGTACCGCAATCCTTCAGAGCCACCTGCTAGGGGCGAGGCTTCAGCCCCAGAGCATGGGATCATCGGATGCAAACCCAGACCTTAAGAAAAACGTCTCTCCACTTCTCTCCCCCCCCCCTCCCCGCATTTGCACATGAGATTGACCGTCGTCAGCCGTTCCGACCTTACCGCCCTCTTTCTCGCCTTGGGACGGGTGGAAAAGCAGAAGCAGCGTCAGCAAAGGAGCCAGCGGCCCCCGCAGCCACAGCCACGCGGGGCTCCGCGCCTCTTGGTCTTGGGACCCCTCGGGCCCCATACACATCATGCCGCCTCTCTCGCCCGCACCTTTGGCGCCTCTCCTGGCCGGAGTGCAGCAAGGAGGCGCGCCTCCTCCTCCTACCTGTTCTGCCCTTCAGCCCAGGCGGGCGTGCTCATGCTCGGCTTGAGGGCGCCGGGTGTGTGTGTGTGTGTTGGGGGGGAAATAGGCGCGGTCGAGAGACGCCTACTACTGCCCCTCCGCTCTTCACACGCTTCCTTTAAAACTTTTGGCAGTGTCAATTGTGTTAGTCCAGGGGTGTCCAAACTACGGCCAGGCGGCCAGATCTGGCCCCCGACACCAAGTCATCCGGCCCACGAAGCCCTCGTCGCTTCTGGAAGTGGGAGTGAAACGTGCCCATACGGATGTGTTTACTTCCACTTCCAGGAGCGACGAGGACTTCGTAGGCCGGATGACTTGGTGTCAGGGGCTGGATCCAGCTCCGGGGCCACAGTGACTGGCGCCCTGAATCACATGACCGGCCTGCAGCCCAAAAAGTTTGGGCACCCCTGTGTTAGTCTGTGCAAGTATACCGTCATCGTCAGCTGCTACTCATATCCAAGCATACATTTCCCCGGAACCCCCATGTCATTTTCTCCGTTGATGGATGTGTCTCTAGTGACTCAATAAGCTGATCCTGGCATGAAACATGCAACCACTCACATTGCATTACATCAGATGGTGGAGTAAACAAAACAATAGATGGTGGAGTAAACAAAAAAAGTTGGGACACCTTAAAGGCTTCTTGCTTTATGCATGTCACAGTCTCCCCCTCTAATAAGCCACCACCATATAATAACATACAAAGTTAAAATTAACACATCTAAAACAAAATAGAATTAAAAGCTAGATGACATCTGCCCAATACCTTAAACCAGGAGTTCTCAACCTTTTTAAGCCAGGGGACGCTCCCTCAGACAGTTTTGAGGGGTCACGCTCCCTCAGACAGTTTTGGGGGCTGGACGGCCATTTTACCCATCCTGTTCCACATGGCACTTCCTGGTGTGATGAAGGTAGTGGGCCACATTAAATGGTGCAGTGGGCCACATCTGGCCCATGGGCCACAGGTTTAGAATCCCTGCCTTAAACTAAGATTATATACAGAAGTTAGTCCGTAAGGTGCCACAATTTTTTTTTGTCTTTTGTTGTTTTGTTTTGTTTATTCTCTGATATTCCTTTTTTAAAGTGCTTTTTTCCCATCTCCGATTGGGAGCCACATCTTCAAGCCAAGTACAGGGTAGAATTTCACCTTCTTGCTTCCTAAGAGAGGAACTCACTTTGTTTACTACACAGTGCAACAGGGATGGCGATAATGCCCAATAATGCATGCTTCCAACCTGCCCTCTTCCCCCCCTCCCCATTTTGTTCTCATGCCTCTTCCTCGTTATTGAAAGAGCCAGACGGCGCTGGCTCTTTGGTTTCTGTCTTCATTTTTGAGATCTATCTTAGTTGCTCCCAAAGGTGTATTGGCACCTATTCTTAATCTAGAAGTTACTTTATAATCACTTGTAAGTTTTGTTGGGATCTACACCTTATGCTATTGGAATGAAATATTTCATAGCAAAACTACAGAGGTTCTTATGTCTACCTGTCAATGAGAATAAAACTATGTCACCTCAAAATGCTTTGAAGAGAGACAGTCTTCAGAATCACAGAACACAAGTAAGGGAGTCAGGAATTTCTTGGAGGAGAAAAGGTTCAAGAGAGATTTGTGTGTGCATGGATGGCCAAATGACAAAGGGGAACCCAAAAAGCTGTTTCTGCAAATATTTATACCCATGAACAAACAACTTATGCTAACACAACAGACTCTCGTTGTTCCTATTCATTATACAGTATGTGGTTAACATTGCCATTTACTTTAATTAGACTTAATTAAATAATTAAGCTTATTTGCCAGTCTGGCCAGGTTATCCTTCTGAGAGTCAAGTCAACTAACCTGACAACCCGGAAGATTAATGGCCATGGGTGCCGAAGTCCACAGGGAAGGGTGATGGTCCCCAAGTGGATTAAATCCCACTTGAATCCATCTTGTTGGAGGGCAGCAGCTAATTAATACTGGGTCTGAGGAGGACTTTGTGTGCCAAAAGAACTCAGGATCAGAAAGTGACTTGTGGAACTGGATCAGTGGTATGGGTGTCATGCTGCAATGTGGGCAACAGATAAAAGACCACTGCATTGTATTCTCAAGACATTCTTCATGGCTGATCGCCATGAAGATTGCCAAGATTTGGATTTGGATGAAGAAGACTTAAGCAACATTACTAAGAAGTATAACATATCTATTTCTTCCTTCCTCTTATTTGCATAGCTACAGTCATCTATTTCTAGAGCATTCCTGTACATACCAGTCTTGCAGTCAGCTAGTTATTTTCCTATATATAACTAGAACTATGGCCAGCTTGAGCTGTTTCTGCTGCCTCCCCTTGTCATGTAAAACTGTCACTAGCTCAAAGTTTAGACTGAGGCAAGCAAAAAATATATCTGTCTCCCTTTTGTAGATTGGTTGATAAATCATTCTCACACTATGTTCCAAAAGATTTCATCCTTTGGCCTTCACCCCACAGAACTATGCATATAGAACAGCATGTAAGCCAAATGTACACTAAAGCAGAGGATCTTTGCTGTTGATAGGCAGAATCTGCTAGCTCTGTTTAAAAACAATCTTATTTTCTTGTACCTCTGGGATGAAATGTTTTCTTTAGTAATAAATGTACTCCCTATTTAAAGAGACATCTGTTCCCAAGTACAGGAGAGCCCTGGATCTTGTAACTTAGCTAAATGCTTGGAATTCTCTGCTGCATTAAGCAGCTAAGACTTAAGTACCACACCAAGCTGCAGATCTAAGATTTCATAATATGGAGCCCAGACACTTCGAATGATGTCATAGTTTTTACAAATGGGTAGTGGAAATCATACAGGATCTGTCGGGGGGCGGGGGCGATGGACTTCTTTCATGTCGGTACCTTCTTTTCTTCTCCTCTAAGCCACTTCTTAACTCCCAAGGTCCTCACTAAACTTTATGACATTCCTCCACCATTTTCTGTTTGGCCATGGTCCCAACTCCTCTTCTTTAAAGTGGCTGGAGAGGTGATGCTGCACCACCTGCCCACCTCACTCACATGTTGCTGGCAGGCAACCATCACAGTATCAAGAATGAGTAGTGATGGCAGGAAGCCGCTGAGGATTAGGATCCAGGCCATGGAAGAAGACCAGTGGATGTAAAAAGGCAGCCCTGGTCTAGGTGGAGAAGCAGTAGTGCAATTTACCACACTGCCATGTAAGTCTGCCTGGAGTCGGGCTGACCGCTCTTCTGTTTTCTTAGTAATACACCTGGCTAACCCCATTAAACTCTTGTCCCTCTTTAGAAATCCTAACGTGTCCCCATTTATCTTAGCAGTTCTCTATGTATACTGTTGCAATTTTCTAGCCAGATAAACTTTTCTTCCCCCCAATGATTGTTGTCTTGCCATTGCTTGTGTGGTTCAGTGAGTCTATGGGCTATGTCGTGCATTTCTGTGTGCGATGGAGGGGGGGCTACATGAAATAACACATGGGCTGGATCCAGCCTCCAGGCTGTACATTGGGAACCCCTGGACTAAGGAGTAGAGTTGACTGAACCACAGTGAATCTAAGAAAATGAGGGGTTACCAGCACAGTCTTTTGCAAGTGTGGAAGAAGAATAGGCAGCCAAGACAAACAGGTCACAGAGGAGAATTCAGACTAAATGCAACCCACTGGAGAAGAAACTGGCAACCCATGCCAGCATCTTTTCCAAGAAAACCCTGTGGACAGTATCAAAAGCCTAAATGATACGAAGCCAGAAGATAAGCCCTGTAGGTTGGAAGGTGTCCAATATGCTACTAAGGAAGAGTGCAGTGCAAATACAAGTAGCTCAAAAAAGACTGAAGCGGTTGGGCCAAAGCTGAAAGGATGCTCAGCTGTGGATATGTCTGACAGCGAAAGGAAACCTGCACAGGAACCTGGAATATAAGATCTATGAATGATGGTTAGTTGGACAAGGTCAAGCATGAGATGGCAAGACTGAACATCGACATCCTGGGAAGCAGTGATTAAAGTGGATAGGGATGGGTAAATTTAATTCTGGTGATCATTATATTTACTATAGTGGGCAAGTCAAAAATATAAAAAGGAATGCTGGAGATATAAAGAAAATAAGCAAACTGAGTAAATGTATAAATAACAAAACAAAAATGATGCCCCCCAATTAAAAAACAAAACCAACAACAGGGACCTAATAGAGGCAGAAAGGACTTGGAAAAGGTGGCAAGAATACACAGAAGAACTTTACAAGGACCTTAATGTCCCTTTCAACTACAGTGGCGTGATCGCTGACATCAAGCCAGACATCCTGGAGTATGAAGTCAAGTGGGCCCTAGAAAGCATTACTAACAACAATGTCAGCAGAGATAACTAGCTCAATATCTAATTGAGCTAGTTAAAGCCCTAAAATATGATGTTGTTATAGTGTTGCACTCAATATGCAAACTAATTTGGAAAACACAACAGTGCGCACAGGATTAGAAAAGGTCAATTTCAATTTCAATTCCAAAGAAGGGCAATACCAAGGAATGTTCAAGCTATTTTACAATTGTGCTCATCTCACATGCTAGCAAGGTCATGCTCAAGGTCCTACAAGCTCGGCTTCAGCAGTAGGTGTATCATACTGAAGGCTGAGTACAGAAGAATAGATACCTTTGAACTGTAGTGCTGCAGAAGACTTTTGAGAGTCCCCTGGACTTCAAGATCAAGTCAGTCAATCCTAAAGGAAATCAACCCTGACTGCTCCTTGGAAGGACCAATACTGCAGCTGAAGAGAGGACTCACTGAAGAAGGCCCTGATGTTAGGAAAGATTGAAGGCAAAGGGAGAAGGGGATGGCAGAGGATGAGATGGTTAGACAGAATCGTTGATACGGTAGGTCTAGATCTGGGTGGGGTCTGGGGGACATTGGATGGCATAGGAGCATGGCATGCTGTGGTCCATAGGGTCAGGAAGGGTTAGACTTGACTGTGCAACTGAACAACAATATACTTTTCTGCCGTCATTGCAGTCCAGTCAACGCATGAGGAAATGCTGCCTATTGTCACACAGTAAGGATCATCATGAAGATGGTTTGGAAACACTTGCAGGTTAGAATGAAACTGCAATGCATAAAAGCTGTAGTTTGCTTTTGCATGTGTTGTTATGGCATGAAAATTATATGGAGTTGGCCTGACTTTATTGATAAAAAATATCCTAATATAGACCCAGCCTGAGCAAGTCAAGAAATATTGGGATTTCATGCTTCCTCCCCTAATGTCCTACTGTGCATTGTTTGACTTGCTTGTGAAAATAGGCTCAGAGATTCCTTTAAAAGTCATGAAACTACAAAGACATTCTTAGTAGTGCTTGTTACTAACAATATCCGATGATTAACTAACATGTTTAAATTCATGGCTAAATTCAACTCTGAAGTAATATTGTTTTTTGTTCAGCAGTTTGGTTTCAGTTCTGAAGTACTGTATCCTTTTCTTGAATATAATCTCTCCACTTTCCATGTGTCACCCTTTCCTGTGTCTCCCATTTGAAATGCAAGTGGCTGCTCTGATAAGGATTATGGTTATCTACACAAGCTGGTCCATATTTTCAACCGCCAAATACACAGTAAATACCAGAAGGCATGTGGTTTTACAGAAGGTGCTAAATGGTGTTTTTTAACCCCCACCCCCCTTTTCCATATTCAGAATGTAGATCACACTTTTTAAAGTGGTACACAATTGAAAAAAATTAGAATGCTTAAAATCTTGGTTTTTTAAATAAATAAAGGAATAAAGGGTGCATGTTTGCACAGGTGATCATTTTTTTCAAGCTATTTTTAAAAATCAAAATGTGGATTACACTTTTCTTAACAAATTGGGAGGCACTAAGGCATTACTGTCATGTGCCATCAAGTCAGAATCAAATTATAGTGCTCCTAACAGGCTTTTCAAGATAAGTGAGATATTTAAGGAGTGGCTTTACCGGCTCCTCACCCCAACTGAGTTTGTAGGGCTGAATGGGAATTCGAACCATGGTCTTTAAAGTCCTAGCCTCCTGGTGGCGAACCTTGGCACTCCAACTGTTCTTGGACTTCATTTACCAGAAGCCCAAGTCATAACTCCTGCTGATCAAGGCTTCTGGGAATTGAAGTTCCAGAACAGATGGAGTGCCAAGGTCAGCCAGCACTCTGTTACTCTGTCCACCACTCTGGGTATCCTGATCAGACATTAGGATGCTTTGATTTTTATTTTAAACTTAAATTGTTTTTTCTTCAGCTAGCAAGACAAACATAGGGACTTGATTTAGACCAGTAAAACAGCAAAGGTAAAGGTTTCCCTTGCTCAAGAGCCAGTCGTATCTGACTCTAGGGTTCAGTGCTCATCTGTTTCAAAGCTTAAGAGCCAGCGCTGCCTGCTTCTGCAGACGTTTCCATGGTCATGTGGCAGGCATGACTAGACACCAGAGCACATGAAACACTGTTACCTTCCTACCGAAATGGTCCCTATTTAACTACTTGTAATGTCTTACTTTCGAACTGCTAGGTTGGCAGGAGCTGGGACAAAGACAGGAGCTCATTCTTTCCTGTAGTACTCGGGAATCAAACTGCTGACTTTGTGCCTCCCAGTCAGCATCTTAGCCACTTGAGCCACTGCAGCAAAGGGGAAGGGGTAAAAACCATACATAGTCTCTCTCCGCTGTTGCAGTCCTATTCAATTAAAATTATCCATGATAAAATTATCCATGAGACTGGGAGTAAGCAACTAAGTAAGTAAGTAAGTAAGTAAGCACTACCCATGAACTTTAGTTCTAATGGCCGATCTCCAACATCATACATAGATTTGCCATCAGCTACATAAAAAGACAGGGTGATAAGACTAGCCACAGATAGTAACTTTGAGAATGTTGGTAGAAGGTACATTATGTTAAGTACTGTATAGCTGTTTTCTATATATCTGTACTGTACCATTCTTTTTAAAAAATAGCCACTGCAAATATTGCAGCATCTATTGCCAGAAAGGCGACCACTCTTCATTATAGAAGTTGCTAATCTCCAGTCAGCTTCCTCATATTACAGTTATCCCACTCATGTGAGTCAATCATGTGACTTGTTTCTTTGAAAAGCTTAGCTTTTCAAAAATATTGTGTTCCCTGATGAAACATTCAAGAATGCAACTCATACTTCCTCTGTAAATCATATTTTTTAATTGTGTTGGTTAGCTACACCTTGAATTGCTTGTTTTCAAGCTGAAATCTAGAATAAAAATCTTATAAATACACAGTGTTTTTCTAAATGTGAGTCTTAGATGAACTTTAATACTCAATTGTGGTGAATGTATTAAAATTCAGGCTAATTACTAATACGAAGTCATATGCCCTAAAATTATCATTTGTTCTCTTTTTTACTTTGTATTATTGCAAACAAATAACACGGAAGTCATACAATATGACATTTATAGGAAACAAATAAATATGAAGGACTTTAATGGTTTTGGTAGTTGTTTAAATGTATTTTTAAAGAGAAGTAATAAATATTGTATTGCCCTTCAGTTACTTAGATAAATGGAAGTAAGCTCAGTGAATACAGATTGGCCTCTCATGATGCAATGCACATGGCATTGTCATGTGGTCTCTTGTCTGTCAGCTGCCTGTTGAACAGCAGAGATGAGAATAGCTGAAGCCTGATGAAGGACTGCCTTTGTGTGTGCTTTCCAAGGAGAGCAGATACTGTCCTTCTGGCCATTTTTGCAATCAGATTAATTAGCAATCGTCGCCTGGTTTTCCTATTAGGCAGCCAGGCAAGAAACAGCACTAAAGTGTGTTTTCGTAGATAGAACTGAAAAACAACTGGTCTTGAGGATTGAAGCTCTCATCCAAAGGCTCCAGTGGTTAGTGTGCCAACGCACAGCTACTATAGGAGGCCAGGAAAGGAGGTGTCATTGTGAGAAAATAAACTAAGACTGCAGGAAACATTTTAAAAGAAAGCAAAGCATAGCATTCAGGCTCAATGGAGTTATTAAAAACAGTTATCTGTCATCAAGGTAAATATACAGCAAAATTAACATCCACAAATCCCATGTTCCTGTATTATAATAGTTGGGATCCAAAGAGTTTCACAAATCTGCTCATGTACATACATGAACTATTTTCTCCCCTTTCCCATTCTCATTGCAATTCCCCATACAGTTGTACCTCGCTTAAAGAGCACAATGCGTTCCACAGGATTGCTCTTTAAGTGAAATACAATTGAAAGTGACCAATTGTGACTTCTGGTGGTGGTGGGGGGATTGTGAACCCCGATTTAATTGTTAAGCAAGTTTTGGGTTGGTTTTATTTGTTAAGCGAAGCGAACATTCAGGGAAAATTCTGCTCTTTAAGCGAGGCACTCTTTATGCAAGGTTTGACTGTAATCGCTTTTATTTCTGAAAACTGGGAGATCTTTCTGCGATACACTTTATGTAGCATTAAATAAACATCCTTGGCCATGCGACTGTTCTTCTATGAAAGGTCACTTGCTATATTTCACTTCTTGCTGCTGAAGTCCCTTTTCCATTTGCCATGTGTATCTATTCTTATTTTCTATCCATGTCTATTTATTTTCATAAATGAGACTTCTAAAGAGCAGAGTGACGAATGCAAATGCTTTTGAAAAGGCGTCTCCCCATAAACCAAAATGAGTGTGTCCCACTAGGGATTGAGAACGAGAAAAAAGTCCTTCCACATCTCTGACAATTATGTGGATGTTTGGGGTGTAAAGTAGCATGGGGGAGAGGGGGTTATAACATTTTTAAAATGTTAATCACCACTCCTGGTAGCTTTTAGGAACTGAAATTTATTCTTTTAGTCAGAAAAAAAGGTGGCTGGAAGAACAGCCTTTAGGGGCTGTAATCCAGTGCCATGTCCCATCCACCTTCAAAATGTTTTCCTTTCACAAGGACTTCAGAATTCAGAAAGTCAATTTACAACTGACAGAGGCAAATGGACTTAAGAGTAAAACCCTGTTTTACAGAAGCCTCATTTTACAGAAACCCTGTTTTACAGAAGGGTTTTTTTTTTTTTTTGCTGAAAACGTGTCCCATTTTGCAGAAAAACCCTGTTTTACAGAACACAATTTCCTGGAGTGCATTGTGCCTGGTGGGCTACAAAAGACCATTCGTAGCCATTCTGGGCCCTGTGGGTGGCAATAGAGTGGTCTGGAGAGGAGTTAAGAGTGTTGTTGGTTTGTTTTTTTGGAGGGTCGGGAATAGGTTTTTTCCCAATGTGTTCTTACGGGAATGCCTCATTTTACAGAAAAAATCAAGTTAAGGAAAAAGCTACGGAATAATTTTTCCATAAAATGTGGTTTGAATGTATTTTTCAAATCCATTTGCATCTGTGGAATGTCATCATGGAGATGTCTATCCAGACTCCTCGTTTAATAACAACTCCAAGGTATCCAAGAGGAAGGCAGCACCAGGATTCATTGCTGACGGCAGCAGAAGAATACAGAAAGGTTGTAGTCAGAGAGGAATACTGCTTGCCATAGCCTTGTGCTCCATTCCATGGGCATTAAATATGCATTTCCCCCCCTAACTAGTATACTGTACTATCAAAAGACAGTCTGGGGAGAAGATAACCCCTAAACATTCACAGGTCAGGAACTGCAAGAAGACACAGAAGCATCACAAAAAGCTAGGAAGCAGCAAACCTTGGAAAAAGTGGCTGGCCAAATTTAAATGACATGGGGTACAGGCTTTGGTTCCTGGGATTAGAAAGAGAAAACACACTTCACTCTTACATTTTATCATCATAGCCAGTCCTGGACCAACAGAGAAAGTCAACTTGCTTTTGTGGACAGGCCAGTTAATACAGTTAAACCTTGCATAAAGAGCGCCTCGCTTAAAGAGTAACTCGCTTAAAGAGCAGAATTTTCTCTGAATATTTTCTTCGCTTAACAAATAAAACCAACCAAAACCTCGTTTAACAAATAAATCAGGGTTCACTATCCCCCCCCCCCACACACAATTGGTCATTTACAATGGTGTTTCGCTTAAAGAGCAAACTCGCTTAAAGAGCAATCCTGTGGAACGCATTATGCTCTTTAAGTGAGGTATAACTGTACTCCCCATCTTTTACTCTATCAGGTAGGCACAGGAAGAGCCCCATGCTCCCCAGGCAATAACAGTGCAGCTGCCAGTCCCCATCCCCAATACGATCAACTGGTTATGTTGCATCCAGCATTCTTCCCTCCAGTTCTCATTGCCTGAGTCAATGTGGGAGTGGCCAGTGTTAAAAAGGCATGTGTGCCTACCCTGAGCCTCAGGTACATCCAGTTATGATGATTTTTCCTGCTTTTTTCTTATAATACCCTTGAGTACTTTGGCATAGAGCTGGAAGTCATCATCCTGGAAAACTTGTCTGCCAGTGTGTCTTGAAAATACAGTCCCACCCATTGTCCTCTGCTTCAGCCTTAACCCTCTGATGATCTTGCAGAGGTTCCCCAAAATTGTGAAGTTTTAAGCAACATCTACAGCTGTTGTTTAATGGGCAGTTGCGGAAATAGGGTACTGTTGCTAAACCACCACAGCTGCAGTCCTGACTCTTCTGAGCAATTCTTGCACCACCTTGCAGTTACATTTTCTCAAGAGTGCCTTGCTCCATTTTAATGTTATGATTTTAAGAGTTCTGGCTGTGCCATTAGGCAAAGTAGGGCAGCTGCTTATAAGCAAGCAATGAATGCTGGGGTGAGAAGCTGGGTGGGCTTGGAGAATTCTCCTAGTGTCTAGTCCAGTGATGGTGAACCTTAGTACTCCATCTGTTCCTGAACTTCAATTCCCAGATACCCTGATCAGTAGGAGTGCTGACTTGGGTTTCTGGAAATTGAAGTCCAAGAACACCTGGTGTGCCAAAGTTGGCCATCTCTAAACCTAGTCATTCCAGCTGGACAGGCTCAGGTTATCCTTAAATGACTGCATGCAGCAAAAGTGCGTGGATTTTTTTCATTATCATTTTGGAAGCATACACAACACTCCTGAACATGTTGCAACTTAAAGCTTGTTTGGGGAATTCATATCATCATTTATTTATTAAATTTCTATACTGCCAATCTGGGATATTTTCCCACTCTGGGCGGTGTACAACAGCTACAAAAATACCTTCCAAGCACATAATCAGTATAATAGGATGCTTGGTCTATCATAAATCACCTTTTCAAAGAGTTTTGTGCCTCTTCAATGATACTTTGTACCATGTACTGGAAATCTTCCCACTCCTAGACCTATGGAAGGAATGATTAAGAAACTAATTACATGCTATGAACTTATAGTGACCCTAACAGGGCTTTCAAGGTAAATGAGTTACTTAAGTAGTTTTACCAATTCCACCTCCAGTTAAGTTTCCATAGCAAAGTGGGGATTCAAATCCAGGTCTCCTGAATCCCAGTTCTTCACTCTATCCACTACACTGCACTGGGTATCTGGGTAAGAGCTAAACTTCTGTTCAAATTAACTATTTGTGGAACTAGTGAGATATTCCCATCAGACTTGAGAATTACAAAACCTACAGAAAAAGATGCAAGTCCAAATGTTGCTCACCCACCATGGGATTGTAATTATATTGTTAAGAAAGAAAGCTGGAAAACCAGATGTCCCATCTCCTCTCCATGACAACACTACACCTGGATGGGAAGTGGAAACATATCAGGGACAACCAACATAAGGAAATACAGTAGACCCCCACATAAAGAAAAAACTCCATTCCCTGGACCTCTTCGTTATCCAGACTTTTTCATTACACGAAGCACTATTGGCGGTACCCTGAACAACAGGAAAAATTCGTTAACAGGGGTTCCCAGTGAGTGGATATACCCTGGCTACTGAAAACCCCACCACGAATGGTTTTTTTCATTATGTGGGGTATCGTCCTTGCATAACGAATGTTTCATTATGCGAATTTTTCGTTATATGAAGCATTCGTTATGCAGGGTTCCAGTGTACTCTGCTAACAGAATGTTTCCTGCATGCTATTTTGAGGGGATGGGGATAAGATAGGATACTAAGAGGAAGCATTTTTTTTGGAGAAGTGGCTGCTTTGGTTGTTATATAATTCTGAACTCCCACCAATGCTCCATGGATGGTCCATCACACCACTAAATACATGCACCTATTTATGTGAGATGGCTCCATTGCTCTCCACTCACATGCTTAAATCACAGAGAGGAGCAAAAGGATGGGAAAAAATTGAGAGAATAGTAAAAGTATTCCATCCACCAGCAGCATTCATATAAAAGGACACATTACATGGAGTCTTTCATGGAAAAAATAGCTTGAAAGAAAAGGTATCATGGGTAAAATAAGAAAAGGGAAACGTTGCTTTGCTTTAAAATCTACTCAGGTTGATGGGGAAAACTAGATGCTGTGACCCTACTTCACCATGTTAAGTACACTCAGGTGCAAGTACAAATTAGACATCTATTCTGACATCTATTTCTTACCCAGAATTTTCAAGCTGCTTGAATTTCAGCAGTCTGAGAAGCTAATTTAGGCTTGTTGTGTCACCCCATTTGTATGAAGAATCAATCTCTTGTCTGTTTTGATCTCTGTGGCGTTATGTATACTGTAAGAATGTTTTATGAAAATGTAATTCTCAAAAGACTTCAGACACAATCCAAAAAGAGCAAATGTAGATGGCCAAGAGAAGAAAGAAACACAAATAAAAAGACAGACATTAGCTTTACAATTAGAAGGAGAAACCCAAAGTAATAGACAAGAACGCAGAAAAATTTGAGAGTACAGATGTCATGACATTTATTAAGAGGCATGCTACAACTAGAGTTGTTAGAAAAAGGGTTAAGTATAGTCTCAAGTAATCATCAGCAAATACACAAAACTTAAAAGAAATGGAGTATACGGCAGTGTACAGAAGTTCAAAGTAATCATGCACTACTCAGTTAGAAAATAGGTTTCTTTAATATTTCAACTTCTTTGCATTTATAACATTAACTCGTCTCAACAACATGGAATCCTTTCCCCCTCCAATGCCGCAAGCTGCTTAACAAATGAAAGCTGGTACTGTTGCTTATCAAAATATACAAGACAATTGATGTATTTTTAAATATAAAAACCATTTTACACTTGTTCCCAAAAACCTTTTTTTGCCAGGTAAAAAATGTTGTTATAAATATTTACAGCATTTTCTTGTGTTAGATGAATATTTTTTACAAACGCAAAAAGGATTTCATGAACACATGGATAGGGAATGTCTGACTCTTGTCACTGTGCACCTTGTTTTCCTTTGAATATAGTACTAGGTGCCCAATATCCATGCCTTAAGCCATTACACATTTGATTCACATTTTAAAAAAATCTGAATTCCCATAAAAGTATTCCATCCACCAACAGCATTCATATAAAAGGTCACTTTACATGGAGTCTTTCAGGAAAAAAAATAGCATGACAGAAAGAAAGAAAATCGACAGAAAATTGACTTTTAAACAATCTTTGGTCATTGCAGTGAGGTGACAATCCAATGCAACAATTTGCTTGGCCAGCAACTATATTTTGAGAGTGGGATGGATTGTTTTCAGGAACAGAGAAGCAAACTGGGGCAAGAATTGAACCATGGTTAAAAGATGAATCTATGTATATAGCTGGTTAATTTCCCCCCCCCCCATCATCATTCCAAATGCTGCACATAGGTCCAAGAATGGAAATTCTGACTAGGCATTCATCCATTATTATGTAACAGAGAATCTCTGAAAATAAGGATCCTCGCTATCTTATTGTTTCTTTAGTTTAGGGGTTCCCAACCGAATCGCACCCATGGTGCAATTTCATGTGGCCCCCCACGCCTCCAAGGGCATTCGAGAAACAAAATGACTAACCCCCTTGAAGCTGTTGAGACAAAATGGCCACCCCCATCGTGCAGGCAGGGCAAAATGGCAGTCCGTCCCTCAAAGCTGACTGAGAGAGCATGACCCGGCCCCCGGCTTGTAAAGGTTGGGAACCCCTCCCCTAGTTGAAAGCTAGTATGGCAACCAGAAGCCAGACATCAAGTTTAACTTGGATTCCTCATGGTGCAGCATGATGCATGTTGTAAGGGTCGCAACAAAATGATCACAAACCCAGCTGAAATAGGAAGCAACTGACTACACATATGGAAAGTTCATGGGTCATTTGGTATTTTACTATATAAATACACATTTTCTTGAAGAAAAAACCCAGCTTGAGTCTAAACGCTGAAAGAGATAGCAAAACAATTACATGTCTACTGAAGGCACATAAACTTTGGTCCCATTTGTTTTCTTTATTAAAAAAACCCCTGAAAATAAAATTTTAGACGTTTTCAATTTTTTCAAATAATTCCTAACTGCTGATGTTTGCGTTCAACTTTATGAACAGTCTCAAATACAACATACAGATCTTTGCAAAGACAATTAGGATTTAGTTTGATTCAAGAAAATCTCTGTGCAACCCGAACATTTTTAAAATCTGGCAGTTTTGTTCAAAGTTACCAGTCCACAAAAAAGTCAAGGCAAACAAAATGGCTTTAATACAGTCCAGTAGTCAGCGCCTCTCCTTTGAAAACAGCAGTACATACACAACATTGAACAGGATGAAGACTGAAAGAACACATCTCAGGTTTTCTATTTCCCTGGGGGGAAAATACCATGTCTAAAGGCTCCACCTGGTCTTTGCAGATGCAAGCTTTTTTCCTTTATAAGACCCACAATTTCAGGGCAGTAGGATTCTACTGTAGAGTTTTTCAGTCTGGGAAAAAGAGGTGCCACATAGACAATGCAAGGCGACATATGTATATATAGGCACAAACCGCTCAGGACATTCTCCAACAAACTATCAGTGCAACTGGTGGGAGATATCAAAAGCAACCAAATTTGAGAAAAACCAATGTTTATTTGAAGTTTGGTCATTTGTAATGAAGTTGGATTTAGGATTTTAATTGAACAATGATGCAATCAAATATTTAATTACAGATTAAAACTTGCATGTATACATCTAAATTATTAGTTGGGCTACTAAAGAATCCAAGATATGAGGACTCTTAAAGGGCCTGCCCTGTGTGACCAAAGGAAAACTTACTCTGTCCTTCCAAAGCCACATCTGAGCTAAATATTTTTCCTTCTAGTCTGCACTGAAAGTTAGCAACTGAGTGTTTTCTGGGGAGATTGGTTTTATAACTTTGCCTTTCAAAGTAAAAGTCATAGGCAATTCTAGGTGTCTATTGTATGGAAATGGGTTTTAATATTGATTTTCAATTTAGGCTTTCCACAGCAACGAGGAGTTTGGGATTTCAATTTTTAAAGCCACTTTACCTCCTGGGGGTCACTGTAACATTGGAAAATTTGGCATTCTTTTAGCTCACTTAGAAAGCCTTTACCTTATAATAAGTAAAAACTTCATTAAACTTTATTAAACTTCAAGTCCCACACTCAGGGAAATAATCATCCAGTATACCAGAAAGGCACCAAACTGCACAAGATGCAAATATATTTAAAATTGACTAGAAGCCAAAATATCTTCAAAGCCCTAATATGTATAATAAATTCTACAGGCAACAAAAATGCCTCATGCACTGACGATTGTGACTGGAACACCATTATAAAGTAATGGCAAGAGCCACACAGTTTCATCCCCACAATTTTATATGTAAAGAGTAAGAAAAAAGGAGAGATTAAATTGATAGGAACAAATGCTAAAAAGGGTTTAGTGTAGAAATCAGTTATCCAAAACCAGAGCACTTGAACAAACATGCTTTTTGCACAGAATGCTGATGCCCAATAATCACATGCTCCAGAGCCCCTTAATTCTGGAGGACACTAACTGCAGATCTAAATGGTAAATTATCAGATGCAACTATTCTGCATCAAAAGCATAATATTAATTAAAAAAGAACAAGATAATTGTAAAGCCAGCCTTTTCCTGAATACAGGTCCAAAGAGTTGCATTCCAAAGCATACCACAGGGAGGGGTAAATCATACTAATTATTGCTGCAAAGAAAACTAGTCTTTCAAGTACAAATTGTGTACTGCCATTCCTCACATCTCCACCTTATATGGAAAAATAAAATCAACTGCAGAACAATGAACACACACATACTACAATCAAGATGATTTATACAGAACAGAATATATGACACAACACAAAATGAGTATATCCAAAATAAAATTTCAAAAAGATACGCTGGCATGTAATTATAATTGTACTTCCTACAACTTAGACTACAAGTAGAATAGAAATTATATTTTCTAGGGACTAAGTGAAACTATTTTTCTTGTTGACCATTTATTTCTCATTAAACACTACAAAGTTGCATTTCTTTAGATTAGTTAAATCAATAAATTAAATGCCTGCAATGTGCATCAACATACACGCTGGATATTTCACAGCACACACACACGTGTGTGTGTGTGTAAACATCCACCCACACAAATCATTCTTGATATCATACATGCAAATGCTTAGTCTCAAAACTTGCTTTTCTCCTGCTTCAGTTACATTCATCAACTCGAATAACGCCCACCCCCTTTGTAGCAGCATTAAACACATTAGTGACCAAGCTTAAAGGTAACTTAGCAAGCTATATGGAGGAGAAGGCATGTTCATGGGGACTCTCATCCAACAAGTTTTTAAACCAATGTTTAAATATGCTCTAATCCTCATCCTGCTTACTTGGAGCTATGGGCCACTGAAATCAATGGAATGAAGGAGACAAATTTAGGGTCACTTGCCATATCAGACTTGGGCACCACTGGGGAAAAAGTTCGTATTATACTACATTGTTGTTTATACTGTGATTTTCAAATAGGCATGAAGCCTTAGGGAACTGAAAACAAGATCAGTTATTACTGGGCAGCTAGTATAGCTTTACATATAGAAACGTATTTGCTAATAAAACAAAGTTCACACAAATGTCCAAAAGTGATTATTAGCTGATTATCTTCCATAAATAAAACTATTTAAATTTAAGGCAGCATGTGTTTCACTGCCTATGCCTTTCATGCTTTAATGGTGTTACCAAAAAACCTACATCTCAAAGATAAATTATTAAGTTACCATTACAAAGGAGATTTGCACTAGATCTAACAGCTATGGAATTTTCCCCCCAAGCAGCAGCTGGTATTCACAGAACAAATCAACTTGCTAAAAATCTCAAAGACAATGAGCACACTAAAAATCACACTCCATCTCATTTTTAAGTCTTTGTGTTCAAACTGAGAATATTTTAAGGACTGACCACCCTTATACTTGAGAGCAGTATCTTATAACAAAAATGAAAATTTTCAGTAGACAGAACATCTTGTAACACCTCTAAAAACGTTGTATTACAATCACAGAAATAATTTGTGTATACCTATATTTCACCACACACGTCCATCCCCTCAAAAGATTGCATCTCATCTTGTTCTCTGAACAGAAGTGAACATTCAGTACTGAAGTTATGACATTTATGAAGAAATGTCAGTCTACGTTTAAGTACAGCAAAAGCTCAGTACTGTTGAGTGAAAAGGAATCCTGAGGCAAAATATTTTCAAAGAGCTCAATGGCTCAACAGATAGATATCATTCAGAAATTGGAAAACATTCTTTAGATCCCAACAGTGATGTCATTCAACTGCAACCCCAAAAATATTGTGAATAGGCCTATAAGGATATGCAATTAGTTATCTTCAGTTCCCACTTCCCTGTCCCTGTACCAAAGCACCAAAAATCTGATTTAACTATTACTTATTAAAAAATCTTTAAAATCACCAAATATTTAAAAAGTAAGACAAGGGGGGAAATCTCACCAAGCCACAATACAGTTTAAAGATACTTCAGATAAAACTCTAAACTATTGTATCATTATAAGCACATAATAAGGCACATAAGAAATTAAGTAAATACACAGTAATTCTGATTTAGGTATTAGAGATTACAGTGGTACAAAAAACCCTTGAGGTTTACTTTTAGATTTTTAAACAATACCTTACCAAAAATAACCTTTCTAAAAATTTGTCAAACCATATGACAGACCTGAATTTTTTTTCCTTAAAGAGTGTAAACATTTTTCTCTGAAAGAAATGTACAAAACTTGAAATCAGGACACATTTCTCCTTTCATTTTCTCCAAAATCTTATTACACATCATTTCATAATAATAAAAGCCAATAAACTCTCATATCCATGATTTAAAACCCAGTCCTAAAGTGTCAATTTGATCACATTAAGACAAATTACCTGTGCAAAGTCTACTTTTATGATGTTACTTCATGGAGAAAGAAGATAAGTCTTTTCTCCAATTTTTCAACAGGTTCTGTTTAATATGTTACCTAACTGGTCAAATAAATCAAGTCACTAATAAAAAAAATCCACAGAATTAGTGTTAAACACCCACTAATTCTATTTTGAAAACATTCTTTTGATAACAAAGTTTAATCAGTCACAGAAATGTTGTGTAACATTGTTTTGGAATAAAAACTAAAATTATGTTCCTGAAATCATTTTAAAAAGGAGGGGCTTCTATTGAAAATGTTATTAACAATTATTACAGAAGAAAAATTTATGGTGGGCTATTAATCACTTGAACATGAAAAAGATACGGAAAGACCATCACTTGATTATTTTTTTTACCATGTATAAAAATACACATGACCCACTCAAGTTTCATTATTTAAAGATGCATCGTTGGTTTTGGCTACTCCAGTCTCTGTCTGAAGAATGTTTCACTGGTAATGGTGGACTAAAGTCTTAAAAGGAAACGGCCACAGAGGTGTCAGATTGTAGATTTGGAGAAGGAAACTCGGAGGTGATGGTTTTCTCCAAGGTCATGATTATGTAGCTCAATAAGAGCCTGGATTGCTTCTTCTACAGAGCCCAGCTGGATGAGAGCCATTTTGCGATCTTTTCTAAAAGTGAAAAAACAGAAATGTTAAAACCCAACTTCATACTCAAAGTCACCTATTCCCCTAAATCTTGACAAAACGAAAGCAGATGCAGGACATGCTATCTGGGTGATCAGAAATGCAGATATTTGGCATGGTTTGGTGCTGCAATCTGTAGCATTTAATGTTGATTTTTGAGCCTGTCTACATCTCAAGAGACACAACACTGCAAAGCTCAATTACCCGCTGGACAAACTCCAAACAAAATTTACCTCCCTTTCCTTCCATGTCAGAATACCAAAGTGTGCTTACTCAATGTTGTTCAATTAAAACCAAATACTTCCAGCTATAGTTCACCACCCTTCTCTGTTGCAAAGGAGGGTCTGCATCTTTTGTTGAAGAAGAGGAGGTAAGAGAGCAAGGATAGTTTGTAAGTTGATATTAACTACATTTTATCTTTTACAAGACTCAAGCAATAAGAATTTGATTCCATGTTATTCTTTGTTCCTTACTCATGAGTACTGAATGGCAAAGTTCCCTGAATAATTTAAGTAAACTATTGTGAAAACTTACGGAAAGAATTTGAAGGCTTTCACAATACATCCAGTACCAGCAAAAAGGTTCTTCAGATCATCTACTGTGATAGAAGGTCTGTAACAGAAAATTAAACTCATTTTAGCTGTAAAAAATAATGAAAAGTCTTGTAGCACCTTGAAGAATGACCAATGTGTTATTATGTAATATTTCATGTACCAGAATTACATTATCAGATATATCAGGTGCACTCTAGTTCATCAATGAATCAATCACTTTATTACAGTCTATGACCAGCACAGTAAAACAAGAGATAATTTTTCAAAATGTAACTGCTTAAAATGTAGTTAAAATGTTATTTAAAAACATATCCATTCAAAGTTAAAATAGAATAAAATCAGTTTTTAAAATTAGCGCTACAGTAACACAGTACTCTTTAATGTGTGTGTGTGAGGGGTCCCTTATACTAAACCAATACAGTAATACCTCGGATAATGCTAAGACTTGGTTCCACAAGTCTTGGTGTTATCCAATTTTTAGTGTTATCCAATCTATGTTAAAATCCTATGGGATGGATCGGATAACGTTAAAGCTCCATAGAGATACATTGTAACCACACAGGCTTTAGCGGTTGTTATCCGATCCATCCCATAGGACCTTAACGTTATTTGATCCAATTCTCCTCCCCAGATTACTTAACGTTATGCGATTTTAGCGTTATCCGAGGTATTACTGTACTGTAATTTGCTTTCGGGGGGACGACAATTTTCTTATGTTACTCTTTTAAGTTTGTGTTTTACATTTTCACAGAAAATCAAAGTTTCTTATATTCTGGTGCCACATTTCTTTAAATCCATGGGGCTAATGCACATGAAATTCTCTACAGATTGTACCGGGTACAGCTGTTCTGGGAGAGAGTTATAAACAACCTCTGACACAGAACACAAACTGCTAGTAAAAAAACAAATTTATTTGTGTCCCATATCCCAAACTCCATTTATTTCCATTAGGCTATGGTAGGTGATCAATTTGATCACATTATCGCAGCTAGGGACTTTTGGGAACTAAAGTCCCAAAATACAAATCTGCTCAACTCTTGTGGCAATCAAAAACTGTAGGTAATCTTTTGATTTTTTTTTCTCTTCGAGATGACAAAATACTATTTTCAAAACATTATCATATATAGTGTCCTTAAGGACATCTGTCCGTCCCATCAGAACAGACCTGAGAGGCGCTCTGGTTGTACCATCAGCTAGAGCGGTGCACCTCTGTCTGCTCCAGCCCTATGGAACCTCTTGCCAAGTGAGCTGCGTCTCCAGACAGAGTTGCTGCCCTTTAGGAAAGGGGTCAAGACCTGGTTGGCAGAGCATGTGTGGGGTACGGGGTAGAGTTGCCTCAGTCTGTTGGCTCTCTCTGTTTGTCTTGATTTTAGCTATTTAAATTTTTTAATATTTTAATCTTGATTTTATATTATGTTTTTATTGTGTTTTAGGTGTTGGGAGTTGTGTTAGTCGCCCTGGGTCTTTTTGAGGAGGGCGGCATAAAAGTTTGCTTAAATAAATAAATAAATATTGTTAGGACATTTTTTATTTGGGGGTATTGTACTAAGATTGCTGCCCAGTGGAATAGTACAACTTTAAGGCCCTCCATGTGTTCTGAACACAGGTGTACATAATAGAGCCTCAAACTGATTGCCAGGCTGTGCATGCCTTGTCCACGTGCTCATGTAACAGCCCAGCTGTGGCTGATTAGAGAATCTGCCCAGCAACACTGGGGTATAACTGTGGCCCTCTGGGAAGGGTCTATGGAGGAGGCTATTATTCTGGAGGAGATTATCATTGAGGAGGCTGTCATACTGAAGGGTCTGTCGTACTGAAGACCAGGACTGAGCTACTGAGAGAGAGTCTACAGAGACTGCTGAAGGAGGTCCTGGACTCTATGCTTGCTCCTGGGATTGGAGCCAACAGAGGAATCCAAGCTGTCTACCTACTGTGGGGCTTGGAGAGAGAGAGACTGTTGTATATAGTCCTGTGTATGTCTGTCTTCCCCTCACTGTAAGTAAAGCGCACCTTTCCACTGAAGGCATATGTGTGTGTGTTATTTCACTAAGGCTTTCGCTGCGTAAGAGCTTAAAAGTGCTACTCTGCTATTGAGCCACACATATCGCTAAGGGAATCCCTGACAAATATAACTCTTATTTTCCATGGTAATTTGTAGTTGCTCTTTGGCCAGACTGGCACTCCAACTAAGTAGACCATTTAAACCAGCTGATTTGGAGTCTCAAGAAAAAGGTAATTACTATTGTACTATTTTATTTTTAAAGTCAGAATGCGCATGAGACATTTTCTGTTTCAGGTATGCAGCAACATGTCTTGGCTATCCTTTCTTTGGCTGTAGACTTACGGAATGTTGGAGAGATGCAGAGTGGCAGATGGTGGGAAGATATTTTGGAAGTTCTTTGAGCCAGGCTTCTTAAATCGGTGCAAAGGGCTACTACTATACTCCTTGGTCAGACCTTGGTCCTCTTGTCCCTCACGAGGAAGCTGCACTGTCTGATGCTTTGAAAGTGTGACACGCAGCACCTTTCCATAAAGTTTTTGTCCATTTAAGTGATTCATGGCTAAAACATTTAAATCAAGAAGTTAAAATCTAGAAACAACAAACATAACAGCTACTCAACAAAAACTGTACTCCTAAAATACTTCTTTAAAATCTATGGCTAGTGAACCATATGCATTTCAATTTACCATAAGTCACAAATGAAATCTTCATATTTCAGAAGTTGCAGTTTTAAAATATTTGTTTCTTAAAGTACATGGTGATATTGTTAGTTCAATATAAGTTTGTTTTCAGCATAACAGTTTATCTTCTATTTCTAAATTTTTATTTTAAACTAATTGTGGACAAATTAGGTGTCAAATTATCTCGGGTAAGCAATGTTCTCTAGTTTAAGAAATAAAATCAGGCTTTGGTTAAATTAAATGTAATAAAATTAAATTTGAAAGCTTAATTTGATATACTATACAGTACTTAAATATATTTGTTTATATTTAAGTTATAGTTTTCTGCGGCCTTTTGAAAAAGAACTTAACTGTACACAAGATCGTCCACCGAAACCAAAATGCAATCTACCAAAACTTATAAAATTACAGATCAAGTAATAGCTATGTTTTATTGACATTGGTAATACCTAGTTGGGCTTGTGTTGCATCTGCCATCTGAACTAAGGCATTTTCTTTCTTATTAAACATAATTTTTACACGATGGACATCACCATAAACACCTGCAAGGACAGATAGAATAAATGTTTAATGCACCCACAGCAAAATAATTCAAGTTACTATACTGTAAAGTGGAAAAGCACTAAAGATAGTTTCCAACAGAACATATTAAAACTTTGTTTGCATTTAAACATAAAGCTTGGCATTGCATCTGTGTTCTTACTATGAGAATAAATACACCTGCACAAGTCTACAGTTGGTTATAACTTAGTCCTACTGAATCAGTATTCTGTACTGTACAGCCATTTACTAAGACCAGTATCTATTTTAGATCCATCTAATGTGCATATGGTGTTCAGTGATCCAAATACTAGCAAAGAATCTTCCAAGCAGATGTATGAAAAACTGGAAGTGTTAGCAACCACTATTATATTGTTTATTGTCCATTTGGTACTGAATATTGATTATGGACTGTAGCCTTATCATATTGTGTTAGATTTATTTTATTTTGTCTTGTTGCACTGTATTTTATATTGTATTATTATTGAACTGTTATACAGTCAAACCTCGCATAAAGAGTGCCTCGCTTAAAGAGCAGAATTTTCTCTGAATGTTTTCTTCGCTTAACAAATAAAACCAACCAAAAACTCGCTTAACAAATAAATCGGGGTTTACAATCCCCCCCACAATTGGTCACTTACAATGGTGTTTCGCTTAAAGAGCAAACTCGCTTAAAGAGCAATCCTGTGGAACCCATTATGCTCTTTAAGCGAGGCACCACTGTATTGTATTTAATTGTATGTTGTGAGCCGCCCTGAGTTGGTTTTTACCAAGTAGGGCGGCATATAAATTGATAATAATAATAATAATAATAATAATAATAATAATAATAATAATAATAATAATAATAATAATAATAATAATAATAATAATAATAATAGCCAGGCAATTAGGTTGAAGGTTTCCTGCATAATAACCATGAGTAGGAGATGTCACAAGATTTCTTCTTGCAAATCCGTTGTAACTTATGATTCTGATTTTTTTTTCTGCAGAAATTTTTAATAGAAACTAACTTACCAAACAGGATAAAGAGGCCATCTGGTGTGATTGCCTGCATAAAATCACAAGACACCATTTTTACAAATCATATCATATTAAAATTGGGGGTGGGGAAGGAGATGAACTGAATTATCTTAGGCTGCCAAAGAAGCTGAACAGGTGGCCAGAAAATTAGTAGATATATTAGAATTTGTGTGAATGTGTTTGAAGTTATACATTCTTTATACCAGCATTTTTTATAATATAATTCACACTAAGTGATTTCTAATATTTTTTTTATTGATAATACTGGCTACTCCACAATATCCTACTCAGATGATCCCTGTATCAGCAAAGTACAAGCATTAGTAGGGGATGGACTGGGCACCACAACTCAGTATAGAATACTTATGATCAACATTGGTGGAAGGACCACTCATGCTGATGAAATCATAGATTTTCAAGATACTGAAAGGTTCCTATCAAACAGGTAATTTAGATTTCAACCCTCCTGCCCCAATATGTCATCTGTGTTTCAGTTATATGTTCCACGTATTAGCCTTACATCTGGATTGAGATTGCTAACAAGCAGGACATAATTTCCAGGAATTCCAGTGACTCCTGGGATAGCCATACGCCCAGTCATGGTAGAAGTGGTGATTGCAAGAGGCCCAAGTGGGCTTGGAACAGCTGGAACTGACAGTCCTGAAAAAGTCAACAGTTAAAAAAAAACACAGTTCAGAAGGTATACATGGCATCTCAGCATTTAATTCACATTCTAAAAATACAAATAGTAGCATTAAGACCGTGATGGCGAACCTTGGCACTCCGGATGTTCTTGGACTTCAATTGCCAGAAGCCCAATCCCCCATGAATCCACACGAATGGGTTTGCTACAATTCATCCGTCCCACACTGCCCTTGTCACTCCAAGAAGTGGAAGTAAAACGTGTGGGCAACAAGAACATCTGGAGTGCCAAGGTTTGCCATCATGGCATTAAGAGATACATATTTTATAAATAAGAAGACCTTCTCATTTGGTCAAACAGCACATATGTAACTTTTCAATCCACCATGACAAAGCAAATAAAATCAAACTTCCACCCCAATCACTAAACATCTCACACACAGCTTCAATACACTTAATTTTTTTTAATAGTAGCCATGTTAGCCTGTGGTTGAGGCATATCAGAAACCAAAACTAAAAAAGCAGTAAACCAAAATAAAAACACTGTAGCACTTTAAAGACTAACTGCTATATTTTTATTGTTAGGCTTCGTGGATTAAGTCCACTTCTTCAAACAAGGAGTGAAACTTCCATGCATGGTTTATATTAAGTTTTAATTATAAATAATTATAAACATTAAGTTTTAATTATAAATAGCATAATATAGATTATCCTATGTTTTAACCTTGATGTAAGCCGCTCAGAGTCGGGTTCACCCGATTGGGGCAGGGTAGCAAATGCAATAAATAATAATAATAACATATATACCAAATGTAGGAGTCTAGATGTTAAGGGGAATCTGGATGTGCTTTAGCAGAATGACAGGAACAGCTATGGGGGCATTTTTTACGATGCCCCTATAGCTGTTTCTGCCGTTGCTGCTGGCCCACCCGCCGTGTCCCCAGACTCCGCTGATCGCATGCTGTAACCAGCACTTGGGTTGGGAGGAAGAACAGGCATGTGTGCCTGTTCTCCCCCCTCAACTCAAAGCACTGATTGCAGCATCGGATAACGTCAGGGAATTTGAGGCACGTTATCTTAACATTGTGCAATGCAAATGTTTGCCTCAAATTCCCCAACATTATCCAATTTTAGACTTATCCGACAAACGTTATCTGAGGTACCACTGTATTAAAATGCATGAATTGAGGGGACATTCTAACAGAATACAAATCCTTATAATGAAAAGAGTAATAGCTCTCACCCACAGCGCATGCTGAAAAGTACTTGCCTGTTGCCTGGGGAAAGCCAATGGCTGGAGCAAAGCCTGCAGCCCCTGCATATGGTGACGAAATGATACCTGGAGTGCCTAAAAAAGGAAACATAAGGTCTGGAAGAAATTATTAATTTCTGGGGGAAACAGAAAGCATTTGAATTCCTCCCAAAGTTTTTAAGCCAGTTCAAAACTTTTTCAGATGTTTTATCCAGGGTCTCTAGTCCACTGGAATCCACCTATGACTGTGCTATTTTGCCTAAGCTTCAAAGGCACATAGGCAATCACAGAATTAAATAATAACTGAGATGGAAGGGTCCTATGAAGCCATCTAGTCTAACCTACTGCTCAATGCAGAAATCCAAATCAAAGCAGACCTGATAGATGGTTGTTTTAACTTTATCTTGAATGCCATCAGTATTGGGAGTGCTCACGATACTCAATCATGGCCTCAATACTAGTCTGCCATTTATGTAATCACATTCCCAATTTCAGTATGGATTTCACACTATACAGTATAAGCATCTGCAGATATGATTTAAATGATAGTTCACTAAAGAAGGAACACGTAAGAACCAGCCAAGGATAAAAAAGCTTTAAAAATTTAAAAGCTTAATATTATCAAGTAATAAGTATCTGCTCTTTATCTGAGATCAAAGTCACACTGTTCAAGGTCTTCCTGACTAACATAAAGAGAAGAGAAAAATCTATGTTCATTCAATTCATAGTCTTATCTGCTAAGTCTGGAGACTGTTTAGGAACAAGCATCTCACTGATGATTTAACTTTGAAGATTTAGGTTCAGACTTAGCTCTAAAACAATAATACATTTCCATTTAAAGGCTAGAATATTGATTTGTCAGGTGCAGAGATGATTCCTGAACAAAAACTATGCATGTTCACTCACTTGGATGGTGATACTTCTGAAATTAGCAGCAAATTGCCACATTAACAGCTGCATCCTCTCCTCTCATCTGCATGAACTCAGCAGCTTCCTACACCGTTTATCTTTTGCCACAATATGGTAGTTACACAAATACTGAAGAAAACTATATATTTCACAAAATACATGCATTACTATCATGACTAGTATTGGCAATATAAGTATTCATCATTTATTCACAGTTCTCATTTCCATTATAATTCATTATATATTGGAAGCAGCTAGAAACAAAGAACTTATTCAGCCAGATGAAGCCTGCATGAATACTGATATCAAATACATACAATACCCAACATTTTCACACAGAATAAGACGTATTTTAGTACACAATATGCAAAACAGCTTTGCTACATGCCACTGACAAAGGTAACCTACTGAAATATTTAACCCATTAGTCACTGGAAGCCAGGCGGACGAATTTGAAGCAGAAAGTGGTTCTTTTCATATTTTAACATTTAACTTAGCTTACCCACCATATCAGAATCTGCTACAATTTACCTACTATTGTCAGTTCTTTGAAACAGAGGCTGAGCTGTCAACATAGCTTTCCTACATATTCTATCTACTGGGATTAAATAGTGGAACAGAAATGTCACAAAAAACTACATTGCAGTTTCAGGAAGCAGGAATATCTGAGTTTTCAATACACTCTGCACAGGACAACAGAAATGTTTTGTGAATGCTCTCTTGAGTACTAGATCCTAACACTATTAAGCGGAATTGGAAACTTATAGTCCACAGCATATGGCCTCCAGTATTCCTAATATAACCCAACCCAGACCACCCGGCCCAAATTTCAAACGCATTCTTAAAAATTGGCTCAGAAATCCTTCTTGTGCCTTCCAGAAGACATAACCACCATCACCATGTGCAATCAAGCCAATTCTAATTTATGGTGATCCCTTCCAGAGTTTTCTAGGTATAGAACACACAGTAGTAGTTTTCCATTCCCTTCTTCTAGAGATGCCCTGTATGTGTGCAGTTTACCCAAGACCACATAGGCTGACTCTTCTGTGATGCCCAGTGGGGAATCGAATTCCCAATCTCTGGTTTCACAGTCAAATACCAAAAACGCTGAGCTATCCAGTCATATAAAGAGATTTTATTATATTTTAAGGGGGTGCCAGCATCCTTGCCTCCTTCCTGAGTAAGGGTGCTGGGTCTCCCTTAAAACATGGTAAAATCTCCCAAATACTCTTTTTTTTTCCCTTCTACTTCTAGGGAGGCATGCAAAAAGGGGCTGTGGTTGTTACTAAACAGATAATCACAAAACATTTTTTTCAATTTTCTACCTAGAAAAAAAGAGTTCTTACCAAAAGCAGCAGCCATGGTGGGATCGAGGGAAGGCTGCCCATCACCTGAAGGAAGGTCCAAGCGAGTAAAGTCTCTGCTTTTATCATTGTTGTATTTTACATTAAGGCTTGTTAGCTTAGAGAAATCAATGCGAAGAGTGCAGCAAGCATTGTATATATTCTGACCATCAAGAGCCTATGAGAAGACAAGTTTTTTTAAAAAAAAAATTACATTTACATGGTACTCCACTGAATAGCAGTTATGAAATCCTATTGTTCAATTGTTTGGAATTAAACAAGATTGGAGAGAGCAGATAGCTAGTCCACATACCTAGTGCTTTGAATTGTGCAGCATTCAGTCCTGCATTTGTTTTGTACTCAACATTGTCAATGTTCTCATACACCATTACTGTTTCTCCAGTTAGAGAACTTAGCTACATCTGTCTATTGTATGTAATTATAACATACAAATCAATAGATATATGGCAAACATTTTATTCAAATTTCAAAAGATGACACTTTCTCACTTCTTAATATTTAAGTCTTGAGCATTTACATCTATACTATATTAGCTAGTTGCATGAGTTATGCAAACTGTCTGTACATACAAGAAAAATATAAAACTACTATAGAAAAACAGAATACAGTCAAACCTCGCATAAAGAGCACCTCGCTTAAAGAGTAACTCGCTTAAAGAGCAGAATTTTCTCTGAATGTTCGCTTCGCTTAACAAATATAACCAACCAAAAACTCGCTTAACAAATAAATCGGGGTTCCCAATCCCCTCCACAATTGGTCACTTACAATGGTGTTTCGCTTAAAGAGCAAACTCGCGTAAAGCGCAATCCTGTGGAACGCATTATGCTCTTTAAGTGAGGTATAACTGTATTAGATAATCATTATATCTGAATGTAAAATATATTTGTCTCTGTGCCAACACACACTAGAAATTCCAATTAGGATAGGACGGTGACAATATCAGAATGCAAGGGGAGATTTTGAGAAGTAAAAATAAAAAAGTCACACAAAGTAAACAGTTAATATGAAGTTAAAATTAAAAAATGGCACTTACCATTTTGGCATAATGTGCATTTGCTGGATCAGCATATTGAAGCAAGGCCTGAAACTGATTGTTCTTTGTGAACGTGATAATCTTCAAGACTGTCCCAAACTTTGAGAAAATCTAAATCAAAAGTCAAATAATCAATTCATGCATCAATGCTTTCCAGGCAAGTTTGAGATGTAAAGAGCATGGGCACTTCAAATAATCAATGCTATTTTCTAAATTGCTTAACGTCACTCTTCTGTTAATAGAGCTACATGAAGATTCACATGAATTCACTAACTGAAAGGGTTCTTTCAATGGAAACATAACTGCTGTATTTTACCATTGTACAGTTATATTGTTTAGCAGTAGCAGTAGCAGTAGTAATTTTGTGTCAGAAATTATTCTGGGTTGAAAGGATTTTTGCTGGAGAAATTCCACTCAGGGGACACAAGATTGAGGCTCCTTTCATGTCCCCAAGATCTTTTCCCATCAAAGTGGTCCCTATTTATAGTATCTACTTGAAATTTCTTGCATTCGAACTGTTAGATTGGCAGGAGCTGGGACAGAGATGGGCACTCAAACCATCATGCAGTACCAGAGTCTCGAACTGCTGACTTGCTGGCCATCCAGCTAACAAGGCAAACTTAACCACTGAGCTACAGCAGCCTCTATATTGTCTAGTTATATTGCTATCCATGCTGCAAGAAAAAGAGAGAAATTAATTCCATTTGATCATTATCTGCTTTACAATGTTAGCTTCCTTTTTCTCCTGGACTTCTCGAAAGCTGTTAATACCACTGACCATCTTATTACCAACTTCCTAATTGTGTTTTGTTTACAGAGCATGGTGTCCTAGCAGCTCCAATTTTCCAGTCTCAGAAAGAGACACCTGAACTTTAATATTTTCAAAAGGTGCCTATATACTTGTCTACATCTGTTTTCTGTCTGAAAATCCCAGGGAGGTCTGGCACTTCCTATATAGGTAGCTGGAGATAGGGCGGGGATGGATAAACTCAAGCAAGCTGAAACTTAATCCACTAAGATAGAGATAATTAAGACAAAAAGATCTGCTGGATCTTACTGATCTGGGTAAAAGGATTCAGTTAGTATAAAACAAGGTTGTCCTTCCCCTGAAAACCAAGTTTATAGCTTACATATTCTACTGAATTCACTGGGGTCTATGGAAACACAAGTGGTGCTAATAATCAGGAGTGTCTTTTCTTAAAATCAGTTGACATATCATCTGCAATCCTAAATACAAAAAAGTTGATCTGGCCTCAGTTATGCATTATTTAGTTTAGTGGTTCCCAACGGTGGGCCAATGCCCCACAGGGGGACTTTAATTCTCAGGAGACTAAGTTGTTACATTGGCTGATCAGTGTTTTAGGGATTTGACTTCTGGGAATTGAAGTCCAAAAACCAAAGGTTGGGAAACACTGTTCTTGCTCTATCCAACTGAGCTACTATCGTGTGCTGTACTTGAGGTTGCCTTTGAAGATGACTCATAACTTTCGAGGTTAGAGAATGAGGCAGTCAATGTCCTTGCTGAGCTTAGATGATCAAGTCATGTTATATAGTCTTTACAAACTGTGCTCTGTTGGGCATTTGTTAGCAGAGCCTAATTCAAAGTGATCCTGCTCACTGGTCTACTACCAAGATCAGTATGTTTGGCAGACATTACACTCAGGGTCTTTCTCAGCAGTAGCTTCTGTGCTTTAGGACTCTCTCATTAGAGAAATATGTCTGAAGGCAACTCTGGCTGCTTTTAAAAATACTTTAAAAATTCAGTTCCCTTAGCATAGTGACTAGTACTAATTGTTGGCAGGATAACAAACAAACACAAACAAATTATTGAGACGCACTGTTTACAGTTCACTGGTGAAACTATGCAAGAGAATTTGGGCCAATGTTATATTAGAACCGGATATGTTTTAAATTGTTTATACTGAATCAAATAATTATGATTTTAGTGTATTTTGTATATGAAATGCTTATATTCATGCATCTAAAGTGCACCACAACACTAACAGTGCTTTCAAATAATTATGAATATATATATATACATAACACTAAAGATATGACCAACAAAACTCATTAATTTGAAGTGTTTCCATTCGGCTTTCCATTCAGTTTTCTGCGTTTGGGCTGATTTTCTTTTAATATGTCTTTGTCTACAACTAGCTAGTGCAGAGCTGAAGCAGGAGAGGAGGAGAGACTGTATGAATACTCTCAACCAAAGAGCCGTATTCTCAGTACTATTATTACTGTTCTCTGAGAGAACAATTGTAACTAGATACTTTCCCCTTGTGAAGGAGCAGCCTGCAGCTATGCAAGATCACTCCTGAATGAGGATCATATGCAGCAAGCACTGAAGGAATTAATATCAAGTATCTTGTCCTTCAGGCCACATGCAATGCAAAAAAAAGTTTTCTTTAAAAGAAGAGACACAAAAACTTCTTACCTGATATAGCACTTCTAGAGTTACAGGATAGAAAAGATTTTCAACTATAATTCTGAGAACAGAACTTTGACCAGGAGGTAGTCCACCCTCAGTAGCTGGAACACCTGTAAGGGACAGGCCTCCACACTGTACAGCATTCACTGCTTGCAGGGCTGCTTGAGCTCTCTAAGAGAAAAAACAGACAGAAACAAATGACATAATTTTTAAAAAGACTTAAATCATAACTCAGTTTTGATGCAAATTATGCTATGAGTTACTTCCTGCAGAAACCAAACAACAAAGCCTAACACGTATGTTCTCTGCACTACACCCTTTATGTTCACTTGCAGTCGGTACTAAGTTACAGCATGGCATTAGTGACAGCTAATCCCCCCCCCCCCCCGGTATTTCACTGCTAATGGGGAAAAAGTTCTTGTTCTTGGGAGACATCTCCCAACACTAAGCATGTGGCCATTTGGTCTTAATGGCTGAAATACTGTTATGCAACTTTATGCTACGCAAGAATGATAGCATCATCAGCTATGGTGCTTTTTCTTAAATTAAAAATGTCCAACACCCTAACTACCATCACCAAGGTATTGAACATCCTGTGGAATCCCCTTGTCCTGTGGGAGTCTTGGGGGATAATAGGACACAGGTGTAGGGTGAAGTCTTTCATTTCTGAAAATTGCAACCACTGGCAAATCCTTTCCATGGATTCACTTACCAGTAACTCCTAGCCTGTTGTCGTGATTTTTTTCAAAGGATACTAGACTAGATCTTTACTACTGTTCAGCAGAACACTTATGATCTGAAGAGTGTTCTCAATAATGTTCCTTGGAGGTTCCCACATCATTCCCAAACACATAATTGTAGTCTAACAGATACAACAGAGGCAACTTCATCTAATGAGAAATAGTACTTACATCATGACTCCAAAATAAACTGTTTAATTTAGCTGTTGAAATTTCAAATTAATTTTTATTCGTTTTAATCAGTTGTGTCCTGCCTTTTGTCCAAACCAGCTCATAGTGTAATAAAAGAACTTTTCATAAATAAAAATCTTGTAAGAATAGCAAGTATAAAATATATCAGATTAAAAATTTCAAGAACAAGGAAGACATATTATTATCAATAATATTATTATTATATTAATAATAATAATAATAATAATAATAACAAGTAATCAAAAACAATGTCAAATTAAACATGTGTCAGAAAAGATCCCTTTTCAAGCATTAACAAATGATAGCAAAAAACAAAATCATGGTCTGGAATACAAAAATGCCCTTTTACTACTGATGATACATAGGAATTTTCATAAAACTAATTAGATCAGGAAGAAATGAGATCAGGCCACTGTACTGTAAAATACAACCACAGTAATACCTTGGATGTTTGCATCAGATAATGCTAAAACTGAATAACGTTAAGCAATCTGGAAAAAAATTGAATTTTTCTTTCTTAAGAGTTTCAATCAGATTTGGTTTTCTTCCCTTGCATACTGTACTTTAGAGTAGGAGTGTTTGATAAAGAAACAACTAATAAAGGAAGGGTGGCTTTCTCCCGCAAATAAACAGCATTAGATTTTAGGGAGTGGCAAGTTAATAATAAATGATAAAAATTTGGTGAGCATTAGCAAAAGTAAAGTATAGAAAAGGAAATGTTTTGAATTTTTAACGAAAGATTACAACAGCATAAAGTACAGTATAGTTCTTTGTATCCAGAACAGGAAATTGTGACAAGACAGACATCACCAGTTCATCATTTTTAGACATAAACCACTATGGACATTCACAGCTGTTTCATGTCAAAGGCAGTATCATAACTGACGCTCCACCATCTCTGCTTAAAATAAAGACACTAGCCTGAATTTGGTCAAGCAACCAGAAGATTTATGATCATAGTACGTGTAAGTGACTCTTAAAACATCTTTTTGTTTTGATGCAGTGGTTTCAACCTTGGGCCTCCAGATGTTCTTGGACTAAAACTCCCCAAAAGCCATCCCTTGTAGGCTGTGCTGGCCATGATTTCTGGCAGGTGTAGTCAAAAAACGTTTGGGGACCCAAGGTTGGGAACCACGGCTTTAATGAAAAAACTTTTCCCTGAAAAAGCAGCATACTTACAGCCTGGTTGGGTAGATTGTCGGTCTTAAGTTCTCTGTGATTAGAATACTGGATATAAACAGGTTGGCTGCGGAGGTGAGGAGTAACGGGAGTATAGTAGTTCACCATAGTAACAGCAGCTTCTTCTGAAGCCATTTCTAGGAAAGCCTGCAATTAACACGAATAGACAGATGTTGTGTATGTAAAACCACTTCTACTAATAAAAGCCCTACACAAATTACAATGTTATTTATCTTAGCTGTATATCTACTTACAAAATCAAACTTTGAGAGTTTTACTTTTCACTATTAGCTATGAAAGTATTTGCCTAAAAACAGCGGTTAATTCTTTGCATCATGTGAATACAGTAAAACCCCTACTTACAAAGGCCCCTACTTATGAATAATTCAACTTACGAATTGGTTCTGTACTGAAATCCATGCCTTCAGTTACGAACATGCCCCGGTTTAAGAATGGATTTCCTCCCTTCTGTGTTGCCTCCAGTGAAGCAAAAAACGCCATTTCCCCTATGGTGTTTATATTTTATACACATGCAACCTTTCAGAGCTCTGTAGGTAGCAGTAGAGTGCTTAGAGAGGAGTTCTTTGTCTGGAGTTTCAGCGCCAAAATGGCTGCAAGTTGCAGTTTCTAGCTGTATTTTTCTGAGTTTTCTATCCATTTTCAACTCTTCTTTAAGGTAAGGAACAGCGTTTTTGCTTATGTATGCTTTCCTTTCAATGCTGCTGTTGTTTTTGGGTGATTTGATTTGGGGTGGCCTGTTTTGATTGTTGGAGTGTTGGGTGGGGCTTTTGCTTTATCTGACTGGAGATGCCTCGAGTTACAAACAGATTCGATTTACGAACAATCCCCTGGAACTGAGTTTATTCGTAACTCGAGGTTTTACTGTAAGCACAGGACCAGGTCAAACCAGGATTCTGTTTTGCCATGTGAATGTCTAGTATTAATATATTCCTGGCATGCCATCATGTGAGACAAAGAGGCAAAGAATTTATGGATAATGTAATCTACATTAGCTTTCTGCTATTATTTTGAGTTCTACTTCCACAATACATACAGTAACTATTAACTATAAAAGGACATTAGAAATGATTAATGAAAGTTTTTTTTAAATGCACTAAGGAAATTTTCTGGGTTCTGAAGCAAAATAGATGGGGATCTCTGAATATTATCATAAATTAGTAAGAATGTCTGACTCCCATCTGAATGTTTCACAAGAGCAAGAATAAATCACACTTTCTATTTAATTTTAAGCTGCTGAAGTGGAATAACATTTCTATACCGCCCTACTCGCTGAAGTGCCTTGTGAGAATGGATGTGGCTGAGAGGACCATGAGCACAGTTCTCAAATCTACCAAACTCTGGACAACAATATCAATTATTTAAGCAATAAAGTAAAAACCTGTTTTACGTTAAAATTGTTTTACGTAAGGGAATTCCATCCCATTTTATGTAAAAAATTCATTATGCATAACGATTTTCCCCAGAGTACCTATGGGTTTGCTTCATTTTATGTAAAAAACCATATTACGTAAAAAGCTAATGAACTGGATTTTTAAGTAAAACAGTGTTTTACTGGAGTTTACTCTATTACTGTAAAATAGCTGGGTACAAATATGATGGGAGCCACCATTTCTCCTTTCAGACACAAACCTTGAGTTTATGTCTTACATTTTCTTCTTCTGTTGTACACCAGAAGAAAAAGACTTCAAGCTCCCTATGCTGCCCCCCAGTTTTTGGCTGGCTGGGGGTTACATGGCTAAATTCAACTTTGGCTCAGTTAAGTATACAGTAGTTATATTTCATTTCAAGGGAATATGTTTGACTTAAAACATCATACCCCAAATATTTGAGCCAATGATAGAAAGCAGATCAACTCACATTACCAGTTCCACTGTGTCCACTAGACCAGTGTTTCCCAAATGCTGGTGTTTGGACTTCAATTCCCAAAAGCTTAAGTCAATTCCCCAAAGCACTGGCTTAGGCTACTGGGAACTGAAGTCCAAACACCAGCATTTGGGAAACACTGCACTAGACAAATGCTTTGCATTATATAAACTATTACTTCTTATAGTTCTGATACTGCAAAATATGTACATACCTGGCTTTTTCCTTTCAACATCAAGAGATTTGTTACTCTGCCGAAAGGTAGACCTAGAGAAATTACTTCTGCTTCAGTGACATCATTTGGAATTTTGCGGAGATGAAGGACTCGTGAAGGGGAACAGGGAGATCTGTCTCCTTTAAACTTCTTGTTGTCATTCCCATTAGCTAAAATGTAAATAAGACATAATTTTTGCCAAAATTGCTTTTCCTTTGTAAAAAGCATATTCTGAACCACCAGCAGTAATTACTATTAACTAGATTTTTTTAAATTTGCTGATTATTATTTGGTCACACATAGTACAGTAATACCTCGGATAACGTTTACCTCGGATAATGCTAAAATCACATAACGTTAAGTAATCAGGGGAGGAGAATTGGATCAAATAACGTTAAGGTCCTATGGGATGGATCGGATAACAACCGCTAAAGCCTGTGCGGTTACAATGTATCTCTATGGAGCTTTAACGTTATCCGATCCATCCCATAGGATTTTAACATGGATCAGATAACACTAAAAATCGGATAACACCAAGATTTGTGGAACCAAGTCTTAGCGTTATCCGAGGTATTACTGTACTGGCATTCTTAATTTTGTGTCAAACAGACAGCAGGGATCCAAGAGTCGTTCTAAAAACCAAGTGTTCCCCATCTTTGGAAAAGACCAAGAAATTGAAATTTTGTTTAAAATTAATTTAATCTGGATCCCCTCAGCTCCCCCACTGGTTTACAACCACTTGAGGAAAGCATAATTGAGACAACAGAGCTAGAAGGATTGTGGCAGATTGACCTGCTGGCATCTTTCACAGATAGATTTGCAAGTATAGGAATCAGTAACTGACTGTTTGGAGATTCAACTATTAAGAGTGTAAAAGCCTTTTAACATCAGACAAAAACATCCACAGGGAAGAACAGTAAAGATCAGAGGTTTAGGAGAAATTAGGTGGAAAATGTCAAAAGAATGATGGTGATTCAGCAATATTCAGCACGTTTAGTGATGAAACTTTTGCTAGTCTATATTTTCAGAGGATGGGCAGCTTCCAAGAGTCCAGCATGATTTTTGCCATCCTCTAGACTCTGATGGACCGCAAACTGTCCCTCAAAACCTTAAATTCCAAAACATTCTGGATTTTTTTAAATTTTGCTCTCCAGGACACACCCTCAGGATGAAAATTTTATGTCTAATTCCCCCTTTCCCCAGACCTTTATAATTTGGTGGTGTCTAACTTTGCAAAATGGAGTGAGACCATTCTAGAGATGGACTGGAGTAGGTTGAAGTATTGTGAGGATGAGAACAATCTTGGCCAGATGCTGAGCCTAAACAAACTAGTTCCTTCTTATCTTGAGATTCTGGGAATGCTGTGGTAGACCAGAAGTTTCTAAATTGGTTGGTTTGGTGGAGTGGATCTTAGCCTTCTTGGAACCAGCAGAACCAACAGACTTTTTCTTGTGTTTGTGTTTCTTAGTGGTAGATGCAGATGTTTTATGGAGTGTGGTTTTGACGTCGATATCGAAGGAGCAGTATTGGTTTTGAGACAAGCACTTGTAGAGTCAGAAGTTGGGGTCATGCTTGTTCCATTGCCATTGAAGTGCTGGTCTTAAGAGACTTCTCCCAAAGGTGATATCTAAGATGCAATTGCCTGTTCTTTATGGTAAGTTTGGCAAATTTTTTACAATGGGCACAGGTTTGGGTTTGGTGAGACTTTCCCAAGCAGAAAAAGACACTTCAAGTGGCAGTCAGATTTTGTTAGCATAGCAAATACACTTTTTGAATGGGCTGGTAGGGGCCATAAAATAAATGAGGCAAAAAACTCTAACAGGAGTGAAGTGTAGAACAACTTCAAAGGTAGATAGAATGTCCACAAAGGGATTTCTTTTGTAGAAAAAAGATGGGGGGGAGGGGGATACACAATGGAACTGACAAAGAGGAACGAGGAGAGATATAACTCATGAAGCCTAAGTAAGTGAGAGGATAACTGGAGGATGTTCATCACCACGGTGAAAAAGAAACTGAAAAGAAGAGGCCATTAGGACCATCGTCATGCGCAGTAGGGTGGTATGGCTGCTAACAGCTTCTTCCAGCTCTGGAATATTCTGAAGGAGGCACATGCATGGAACCCCACGTGTATGATTCACAGAGACCATTAAGAAGAACAATGCTTTAAGTCAGGGGTGGCCCACCTATGGCTCATGGGCCTAATCTGGCCCATGCATATCATCAATCCGGCCCGTGATGGCCACTCGGGCACCTCTAGACCTGCCCACCATCACTGGAAGCCACTTACTTCAGCAGCGGTGAGAATCGCAACAGTTCTCCGTATTCTTGGACAGGTTCTACCACTTCCCAGGGTGGTGGAAGGCTTTTTGGAACATGTTTGCTCTGGTTTGGGATTTTTCTCACTCTTCTCCACTGCGCTTCAGCAGCTAGAGCGCAGCTGTGAGTGAGTTCTAGTGCCAGGTGGAGCACCTGGGATCTCAATATGGAACCAGGAAGTCACCTACAGGAAGTGCAGCCAAGAAGCATTGGAAAAATCCCAAACTGGAGTAAGCATCCTCCGAAAAGCCTCCTGCCGGCCTGGGAAGTGGCAGAGCCTGTCCAAGAACCCGCTAAAACTGTACGATTCCTGCTGCCGATGATAACGTAAGTAGTGGGCGTAGCCATGCCTCCGCCCCCCCGCCCGCCCCCAGCTGAGTGCGGTGGTGAGAAAACATCGGGAACCCTTGCTTTAAGTCTTACAAAGATTTAAATGGTTTTGATACACCTGTCAGTTCTTTAGCCACTTCCACAGCCTCTTTCAGAGTTACAGTGGTACCTCGGATAACATTTGCCTCAGATAAAGCTAAAATCAGATAGCGTCTCGGAATTTGAGACAAACATTTGAATTGCACAACGTTAAGATAACATTGTGCAATGCAAATGTTTGCCTCAAATTCCCCGACATTGATCTCTGCCCCAAAGCCCGCAGGGCTAAAGACCAATGCTCCGGGCTTTGGGGCAAAGATCTACCAAGGCTCAGACTGCTGGTTTGGTTGGGGGGAGATGAGGCGCACCTGTTCTCCTTCCAACCAAACTGGCGCTACAAAGCTCGCAGCGGCAGCGTGACTGGGAAGCTGACCAGGGACTCCCCGGTTGGCTTCCCAGCCCCACCACTTTGTAGCAGCAGCGATCAAGCTGGACTTTTCTCTGCCTGGGAAGACGCTTCCCAGGCAGAGAACAGCCCAGTGGGATGGAGGCTTAGATCTCTGCAGGTAATGTACCCTTGCTTTTGCAAGGCTTGTCTCGCAAAAGCAAAGGTACATTACCAGCGGGGACCCCAGCCTCAATCCCACTGGACTGTTCTGTGCCTGGGAAGCACCTTCCCCAGCGGAGACCAACCCTGTAGGTTTGAGGCTCGGGTGGGCAGTTTCCTTGGGGTGAGAGCCTGTGAGAGCACACACAGTGTCTCTCCAAACACCCCTGCAGTGCCAGCAATCGCGCACTGGGACTGCAGGGATGTTTGGGGAGAGATCAGCGCCTGCCAAAGAGGCAGATGGATCGACCCCATTCCCTTTCCTTTTTGGAAAAGCCCTTTTTGGGCTTTTTTAAAACGTTGTGTGATTAATTTATCACACAATGTTAAAAACCAGATAACGCTAAGACTTGTGGAACCAAGTATTAGCGTTATCCGAGGCACTAGTGTACCGAGGTTAAACCATTTAACAGGATTTACTAATTTCTTAAATCATACCCTTTTCAGACATTAATCTTAACACATATGTGATACTGCCAATCTTCTAACCATTATTAGATCAGTACTGCTCCATGGGCTTGAGCTCCTTTTCCTTCTTTTTCAATTTTAGGTGTTTGCAAAAGAACTTTACTTACGTGTAGCTTTGGTTCTTCAAGTGGTCATTTGTGAATCCACACATGTGAGTGTTTCTATACCTGTATGGAACCCTCTGAAACATTCTAGAGCTCATAGGAAAAAGACAATTAACGCGTCTACCCTGCCCCTGCTGTTGTCCTGAAATGAAACAGTAGTGTGGCAGACAGAGGCAGATTGTGTGAATTCTCAGATGACCACTTAAAGAACCAATTACAGGTAAGCAACCTGTTCTTCGTTTTCTCTGTGAATCACACACATTTGACAAGCTCCACATACCAACTGTTGGATATCATGCCAATACAGGTGCAATAACTGATCTTCTGAATGCAGCATCAAATTTTGCCTTGACATCCCAGTGTTTGATGAATGCCAAGGGTTGATACCACATTGCTGCTTTACAAATGTATTTTAATCGTATGCCTTTGGAAACAGCTGTGGGTGCTGCAATGGCTCCAAAAGTGACCTTTCAGGAAATCAGAGACTGGTCTCTTAGCTACTTGGTAAGACAACTTAACTGTATTGATGAGCAACTTCGACAGCTGCTAGAGGGTGATATGTTTGCTCATTTTTGCATTCTGATAGGTGACAAATAACCTAGTGGATTTTTGGAAGTGCTTGGTTTTAGAGGTGCAGAAAGTCAGAGCTCTATGGACATCTAAAGTGTGAAGAACTTTTTCTAATTTTGTAGTGGGTGATAGAAAGTTGGCAGTACAAGAAGTTGATTAATGTGGAAGTATGATACCACCTTAGGGAGGACGGATATGTCAGAAAAAATAGTGACCATATCCTTATGAAACTGCAGGAGAGGTGAGACATGTCAGAGGCTGCACAACTCACTTGCCTTCATGCTGAGATGACAGCCACCAAGAATGCTAATCTGTAGGCAAGAAGTGTCTGGTCTGCTGTAGGTATTGGATCAAAGGTGAAGAAATACGAATAAATAAATAAATAAATAATTGGTTCAGCCTTAAGAGAGTGGGTGAAGCTTTCACATCCAGAAAGACATTCTGCAGATCCAGTGAGTAATCCAGTAACTCAGCATCTGAACATGAGTTGGTGGAATGGGAGTCCTTGGTAACAAACATTTGCTCATGTCTTAAGTTGTGTTTTTTTTAAAATGTAGATTGAAGAGGTAGATTTCTGTATTGGCACCACTGTGGAAGCAGTCAATTGAATGGATGGCATTCTTAATGTTGATAGTGTGCCATTAATTTCGACTGGTGGGATTAGAGCAGAGTTGGTTTTTCTTGACCTCTGACTATACTGAGTACCTGATTTAGGTTTAATAGATTTCTGATAACTCATTTAGAAGGAGTCTTGCACTCCCAACACTGGCAAGATCCATGAAGTTTGTTTAGATAGAAAACTGAAAGTCTGTAGCAACGGATTGTAAATTTCTAATAACGACCCTTCTGAATTTTTGGCAATACAGTACTGGCAGGTTTGAGTCTGGAGCCCTCCACTGAGGCAATATAATCACTTAGAATGTCTGTCAGTGAGGGAAATTTTGTTGGCACATAAAGCATACTTCTTAAATGGGCCTTCCAGGTTAATGAAAAGATGGGAAGATCTCAAACAGAAAACTATAAGCAATGAACACTATCAGCAAAGACTACTTTTTTTAGAGCAGGAGTGTCCAAACTTTTTGGGTCATGGGCCGATCATGTGGTTCAGGGAGCCGGTCACTAAGGCCCAGGGGCGGCCCCCAACACCAGTTCATCCGGCCCACGAAGCCCTCATCGCTCCTGGAAACGGAAGTAAAACACGCTCATATGGGTGCGTTTTTCTTCCGCTTCCAGGAGCGACAAGGGCAATGCGGGCTGGATGAATTGGCATCGGGGCCGCACCCGGCCCTTAGTTTGGGCACCACTGTTTTAGAGGGAAACTCAGAGAGAATTAAGAAAACAATGATAACAAGGATGGCAAGAGAAAGAAGAATCAAAGTATGAAAGTGCTTTAGAAAACACACTTCAACTAGATTCCTCAGTGGCAGCTAAAGGGAAATTAAGGATAGCCACTAGGCCCATGATGGTGAACCTTGGCACTCCAGATGTTCTTGGACTTCAATCCCAGAAGCCCAAGCCCCCATGAATCTGCATGAATGGGTTTACTGCGATTCATCCGGCACGCACCGCCCTCGTCGCTCCTGGAAGCAGAAGTAAAACGCACCCATGCGTTTCGCCATCACGGCACTAGGGACAGAGACATGTGCAGTGGAGAAGAGCTACCTCTAAGGGTCTTTTTTGTTTCCAGCTCTATAAATGTTCTGATGGGTTTTGCGCCACTGAAGAAATATCCACACGTGTGATACAAGTCGAATAATAAATAAATAAAATAAATAAATTCCTAGCATAACCACGTAAGTTCTTTGAAAATTCCAGTACTGATGTAACAATTACCATAGTTGGCTCATTAACTGAAGCTGTGAAGAACCAGGAAGAGAATGTTCATACAAAGTAAGTGAAGGGGAAAATGAGCAAGTCTGGCAGGGTACTCCTATTCTAACCAGGCAGCATTATAGTGGGCTTCTATAGTAGGCTACCTGAACTGAATTGCTGACACACTCTGCACCTCCTATTATCTGTGACTTAACAAATAAATGTGATAAGACTTTCTATTGTTACTGTAAAATCAACTGTCATAAAGACTCCCATATTAGGCAGCTCTGGGTGGTTACAACAGCCATGAGGTTGCTTACATTAATGTAATAGAGAACAGATAACCCGTCACAAATGACTAGCTCACAAGGTTTCATTTATCCAATGAGACTCAGCAAGTGCTTTGTGCAAGTATATCACAAACACTGCCTTAGTTGTACCTGTAGCAGGAGTAGAATTGCTCATGGTAAGAGGCCCGTAAATGATGCCAGAAGGAAGAAGCTCATCAGATCCACGCTGAAAAGGGAAAAAAATGAAATATTTAAATCTAAATAATTTGTACCTCCTTTTCATAGCTACAGACTGGTCTTTGACAATTTTTTGTAATAAGGTGTAAAATTAAAAAATCTATCTCATCCTGATGCAAAACAGATTGCAAGGCGCATTTTCTGCTTCTGGATGGAGGAATCATGTGACTGGCCCACTAAACCACATGACCAACCTGCTGAACCACATGACCAGCCCACGGCCCAAAAAGTTTGAGCACTCCTGGATTATATCAAGGCCTAAATCCAAAGAGCTGTTCCAGTTAAAATGAATGGAACTTGATAAAGTTGTAAGCATTTGTCCTGTATTTGGTCCACTGTGGAGACAGGATGATTTACTCCTTTTTCTGGCAATCACATAACGTAATTTGCCCACCCCCAGAGTGTTCCTACCTACATCTTTTTGGATCTCTGTCAGGGGCGCATACTTTTTTTGGTACAGGTGGAATCACTGCATTTTTATTTCCAACACAGGCTGAGAACCTGCCTGCAGCCAAGTCCACCCCCAGTTGCCCTAATACAGCGTAAAAATTATTTTTAACTTCCTCCACCACTTCCCTGCAAGAATTGCACAAGATGACATACCACCTCTATCTGACCTTGAGCAACTCTATGTAGTCTGCATTGGCCCGATCTAGATATGTCTGTACTTAAGACCTTAGTCAACATTTATTTAAGTCCCACCAATTTAATGGGTCTACTCTAGAGAATACTAAAATTTAGATTTGGCCACAACTGTTTTAAGATATTATACAAAGAAATTACTGCCCAAAGTTATGGGGCAAGCCACTTGACAAAAATTTATTGTTTTCTCAAAATATTCTGGAGTGTAGTTCAAGCCACTCATGTCTATTTGAGCTACCTGCCTCTTCCATTTTTGTTCTTATTGATATTTATAATTTATTCAATTTGTTAAAAAAACAAAAAACAAATTGTAAGCCGCCCAGAGTGGGAAAATACCCCGGATGGGTGGGATATAAATAAATAATACAAATATTCCAGTTTATCTGGTTGAACTATTGTACTAGTAGCCACACATACAGGATTATTAGCAAGCAGGCATCAGGGGCGAGGTTTTCGAGGAAAAATTAGCAGAGCTGCCTGGCATAAAAAACCCTATTCATTTTGTATGGTAAGACAAAATAAGGTATGCATTGTGATATACTAGGGGTTCTCAACCTTTTTAAGCCAGGGGCTGGTTCATGCCCCTATCAGTGGGCTGGACTGGTGCTCCTGACGCCACCGGTGGGACCACCCAAGCCCCCCCCCAACATTCCTAACCACCACCAGTGGCGGCAGGACCACCCCGAGCCCCCAATACTCCCACACGTACCACTTCCCTGTTTGCTGGCGGCCGTATGCATCTGCCAGAAAAGCTGCTCTCAGCCAGAGCAGTCCCTGGAAAAGATGTGGATGGCTGCGGGCGCCCACTGCTTCCACCACCAGTGCCTCAATCCTTGTCCCCTCTGCTTGGCGTGTCCCCAACAGAGCTCCATAGCAGAACGGATGTTGTAAGTCTTACAATATCCACCCTGCTATGGAGCAGTTAGGGACATGCCAAGCCAAGCCAAGCCAAGCCAAGCCAAGCCAAGCCAAGCCGAGGGGAAAAGGACTGAGGAGACAGCAGCGGTGGCTGGAGCGAGGGAGCTGGCCAGATGGAATAGTGCCGTGGGCTGGATTTGGCCCATCAGCCATATGTTGAGGATCCCTGTGATATACAATAACATGTGGCTAAGGAGTGGTATCATTTTACAATGTAAGCTTGTCATCCCGTCCCCCCCTGAGTTGTTTTAATAATGTTTCACTCCTGATGTCATCTGATGCATCAAAGCTAAGAAACTGACACAGGAAAAACACAAGAGGTTCATCCATTTGTCTAAAATTAAAACAATCCCTCAATGTCATCTAACACAGTACAGAAATTATTAAATTACACAAAAGCTAAAACACATTCCCCCCTAAATATATTGCTTTGGCATCTCCAGCAAAAACAATAGTAAAGAAATTTACAATACTCTATTTCTGTTCAGCACAAAGCCAGAAAGATACCACCATGGAAGCAGCCAGGCAGGTTGAGGACTTCACCTCCCATCCCCCTGTGCCTACACCAACAGCCAAGGAAGAAGAAGCCAGGACAGGTTGAGGACTTCGCCTCCCCTCCCCCTGCGCCCACACCAATGGCCAGGGAAGAAGCCAGGGCAGGTTGAGGACTTTGCCGTCCCTCCCCGACCCCCATCAACATATTGTAATGTAATGCATTGCTACAGCGAGTGGGCGGCAATATAAATTTGAACTAATAAATAATAAATGTTCAGGAAAAGTGTGTAGAAATGAAGTTAAACACAATGTAATACAGTCACACATCCCTTACCCCTCCAGAAAGGACAAATACAAGCATTATGTTCATAAACAGACATAGTGCAATGTGACAGGATCAGAAACACTAAATCAAATTTGCTACCTAATTTGACTCAGCTTTGTATTTCAAGAGAGATAGGTAAAAAACAGCACATGAGCCAAGATCCAATAGTGTATTTTCATGTCCAGTGCCAGAAGAGCTGAGACTCCTGTCCACTTAAAAAAAACTGTTCCAGAGTGTCTCTCATACATGTTAAGATGCAAAAAGGTTCACCTCTGCTGAAAAAATAATGTCTGAAGACAGACAGTAGTAGGTAGTTCAATACCATCGGTCTCCTCAATTTCTTTAAGCTCACCATTAAAGTAATATGTGGACAGATGAGATATTTAACAACAAAAAACCCTAGTTGTTTCAAGATACGCAACTGATTTTATAACATACTGTAGCTATATAGAACAACAACACTTCCCACAAGTAGCTTCAATGTTCTACAGCTCTATTTTTGAGTAGCACAGTACACAGCACACTGAGATTTGGAGCCTAGGAAAAGGAATGTGATGTGAAGTTGCTTCCAATTTAGGCTGACCCTCATGCGATTTTCAAGATGTAGGTAGTTATAAGTGGTCCACCAGTTCCTTCCTGATGTTGCTCTGGGACTGCACAGTTTTCCTAAGGTCAGATAAGTGGTAAGATGAGTAACTCCACCAACTATATGCACTGTCAGTGATCTTATTTCCAGGTGATCTCAACTGGCCTTTCCCCTCAGAGGTACACTGATGATTCAAATGTCTACCCCCTACTCCACATAGAAGTCATAAATAATTTCTCAGTACTGTACTCTCTAGTCCACCAGGGAATATGCAATGAAACAAAAGACAGCCAAATGAGAAATATCTCAGAAAACCCTATAGTGAATTTAGAATAACATGTTTCTGAAAAATCCTGTTCCTGGAGAGTCCTGCTAAGCCCAAAATCAGGAATTTACCCTAACTTGTTATAGATAAAAAGAAATGGAACTTTCCAAATTCATCTTCAAGGAATGGAAGGTCAAATGAAACTTATTGTGATTACCTTTGATTATTACTTTTAGCATCAGTATAACTGTACACTGTCAAAGATTTTATTATGAAGCATACTAGAGCATGACAAATTAAATCCGCTTTATGTTAAATTTATTATGTTTACAAAAAAGGACTGCAGAGACATCAATTTGATTTGTAGTATCATTGATATTGCCCAATTAACAAATAATGGCCAAGATCCTATTGCTTAATGAAATAAGTTGCATTAAAGTAATAAAAATCAGTGTGCGGCAATCAAGTCTATTTTGATTTATGACATTCTTCAGAGGTTTATAGGTATAGACCAGGGGTCAGTAAACTTGGCTCTCCAGGTGTTCTTGGACTTCAATTCCCAGAAGTCCAAGTCAGTAAACCTGCTGATCAGGGCTTTTGGGAATTGAAGCCCAATAATAGCTGGAGAGCCAAGTTTGCTGACCCCTGGTATAGACTGTAAAGATGTGATTTACCATTCCTTTCTTCTGGGGTCTGTGCAGGGACTGTGCTGTTTCTCTTAGGTGGAACAGTGCATTTCTGTGGTTTAAAGGTAATGTGGCAGCTGCGCCTTTTACTGGTGATGACTTATAACATTTTTAACTTACATTTTATCACGATAATTGAAACACTCTCTACACGAGGCTATCTTTGAAAACTGTTTGGAAACTTCAGCTGGTCCAAAACAGTACAAACAAACTGCTGATCAGGGTTAGTTACATAGTCCAAAGTGTATATATAGGATCACTTTCTCAAGAGAGGTGGCCAGACTTTGAGTTCTTTTGGGCAAACCATCATCTCAGGCCTATGAACTCTAGGGACACATTCAATATGAAACAAAAGCTTTCCAAATGGCTACTCCCAGCTGTCTACTTACTCATTTTCTACCAGCAGACTAAGTCCTTTTTATTCATGCAGACCTATGCAATTTCAACCTGCTTGCCACAGAAGGTGGCTTTGAATTGGGCTGGTGGTGTTATATGTTTTTACAGATTTGTTTTTTAAATTGGATCTTTACCGGATGGCTCTGCAAGTAAAGATCCCTGGGAAGAGAGGCCCTGTACATAGACGGACTTCATGGCTGAAGAATCTGAGAGACTGGTGCGGTATGTCAAAGGAGTTAAGAACAGGAAGACTATCACCATGATGACAGCCAATATCCAGAATGGATACGGCATCTGAAGAATAATTGGATGGCAAGCTTTCTATTCCTGCTTTCTATTCCTGTTCTATTTTATTGTAAGGAATGCTGAGTCCCTTTCTGGGCAGGATAGCACTGATTCCCACATTTTTGTTTTTAAAAAACTATTTATTAATAAAATAATTATAAACTAAACGAATATGCTCCTAAATTAAAATACAGCCTGATTTCAGGCCTAAAGGATATACATTTTTTGTACCAGGGCACTGAGTTTCAGTGTAAAGTCATAGGCAGCTTCTTTAAAATAAAATTTTACAGGGGTGTGGATTTTTTAAACATAACTTAAAACAAAATCCATGTCTAGTTTACATTCAAGCTTCACTGGTCTTTGAACACCTGTAGTTACATGCCACCTGTATCTCTTCATATGATGTAATGTTACCAAGTAGCAAACCTTTTTTGGTGCATGCTACATTGAATATTAACAGTACAGTTGTACTTCGCTTAAAGAGCATAATGCGTTCCATAGGATTGCTCTTTAAGCGAGTTTGCTCTTTAAGGGAAACACCATTATAAGTGACCAATTGTGACTTCTGGTGGTGGGGGGATTGCGAAGCACGATTTATTTGTTAAGTGAGTTTTTGGTTGGTTTTATTTGTTAAGCGAAGCGAACATTCAGAGAAAATTCTGCTCTTTAAGCGAGGAGCTCTTTATGAGAGGTTTGTACTGTAAATTCATTTTTTAACAAACCACACAAACTCTTTTATTTTCCTTTCCTTTCAAAGTACTATAAATGTAAAACAAAAACAAAGGAAAGGAGACCCTGGGGAAATTCCACCAAGACTTCAATTATTTTCACCCAAATATCAGACTCAGTTTGGACCTGTCTACACAGCAAGTTAATTTCCTGGACACCACTGTGAAATTACAGAGTGGACATCTTAGTACCACACTATATCGCAAACCCACAGACGGATGTGCCTACCTGCATTCCTCCGGCTTCCATCCAGAACACACAGCAGAGTCCATTGTCTTCAGCCAAGCCCTCAGGTACAATCATATCTGCTCAGACCAACACGATAGAGATGCCAAGCTCACAGACTTGTGGAATGCATTTCTCAGACTGCAATACCCATCCAATGTGGTTAAAGAACAAATCAACCGGGCTAGACGAATACCCAGGAGTGATATACTACAAGACAGGCCCAGAAGGGAAAGCAATCACACACCACTGGTTGTCACCTTTGGCCCTCAACTTAAACCCCTCGCACGCATAGTGAGGGATCTCCAACCCATCTTGGACAAGAGTGCTTCACTTTCCAAGGCCCTTGTTCACAGACCCCTACTTGCTTATAGACAACCCCCCAATCTCGGGCAGCTGTTGAAACACAACAGACAACACAGAAGTGGAGCAGATATGGGAACTAGACCCTGCTGCAATTCCGGATGTCACTATGCCCCCACATTTGCTCTGGAAACAGTATTGCTGGATCCAATGGCACCACACACAACATTAGGGGCAGTTTTACTTGTGCTTCTGCCAATGTGATTTATGCCATTTCTTGCCAAGGATGTCCATCCGTGCTTTGTGTAGGACAAACAGGACAATCTTTACGCAGAAGAATTAATGGACACAAATCAGATAAATGGAATGGCAGCACGGACAAACCTGTCTCAAACCACTTCAGTCTGACTGGACACCCTATCCAAGACCTGAAAGTTGCAATTCTGGAACAGAGAAATTACAAAACTAGGATTGAAAGGGAGACAGCAGAAATCAAATACATCCATCTGTTAGATACCCATTACAGGGGGCTAAATATTAGTGAAGGGTTTCTGGGACATTATCAAATTTGATACAGATTGCTTATATGATTTTATATTGCAACTTTCCTGCCAATTCTCTTTAGTAAAACAGAAAGAAACCAGGTACAGGTGTTTGTTTGTTCCCCCCCTGACATGCAGGTCAAAAGTTGATCAGAGACCATAATGGGCTTTCTCAGCAACCTTGAGATTGAAAGGGAGTCATTTAGAGTTTATCTGAATAATCTATTGTTGCTAATGGCTGTGTGAAGCTGCAATCTTGTGCTTGCTTGTCTGTCATCTTGCCCATGCCCCTTCTGTCCTCTTGCCAACACCCCTTCTCCCTTTGAGCCCCTGAATTTGGTATATAAAGAACATGCCTGTAAATTTCACTCTTTGTCTGATGAAGTGGACTTGATCCACGAAAGCTAACAATAAAAATATAGCAGTTAGTCTTTAAAGTGCTACATTGTTTTTTATTTTATTTATTTTGTTTTGTTTTCTGATATGCCAAGAAACTGTAAGTACATTTATTTCATTTTTCATTTATAATGTCCAGTGTGTCTGATGGGGCTAAATATCCTGTTAGCTGTGCAACCCTGGGTAAGTTGCACAGTCCCAGAGTATCATCAAAAGAAAAAATAAATTGTTCATTTGAAGTTTATATATAGAAAACTCTTATGAGGGTTTCCATAAGCTGAAATCAATGACAGTATATTATTTATTATTAGGAATTTATTTAAACTATTCCCATATATGGGCCAAAATTGTACTACAGTCCTTACTTGCACCATCATAAATTCCAGCAGTCAGAAACTTGTGTTTCTCGTTACATGTCAAGACACATACCTGATATGTGGAAATTAAAAGTGCTAACTTCTGCCATAAATAATAGGATTCTGGCTAGAATATTCCTTACAACCAAGAAGGGTAGGTTACCTACCGTAAACGTAGTTCTTTGCGTGATCCTGTGAGCATTCATACTAATGGGTTTACTCTCGCACATGCGCAATGGTCAGTTTTCCCAAGCTTCAGCTTTTATTATAGAAAAGACCTTTCTTACCAGGATGCCTAGTGCCATGCCCTGCCCTCCTTCTCCACTCTCATTTGCATCGCTGCAGAGAAGGGCGGTCTACAATGATGAGAGGGAAGGTAGGGCAGGACATATGAATGCTCACAGGACCACTCAGATAACTTCATTTATGGTAGGTAACCTACCCTTCTCCATCGTGGTCCGTGAGCATCCATACTAATGGGCGATTCCCAAGCTTATCTTACAAGGATGGAGGGCATCATTGGAGAACCGCACCCAGGACTCTTTGCACTGCAGGATTCCCTCACATCCAACAGTAATGCCTTACAAAAGTAGAAGGCTGAGCCCACGTCGCTGCCTGACATACGTCCTGAAGAGCGAGACCTTGGGAAAAAGCGACAGATGTCGACATGGCTCGAGTAGAATGGGCACGAGGAGCCACAAGAGGGTCCAGATGTGCCAACTTGTAAGCCAGAGTGATAGTCTCCGCAACCCATATGGAAAGGCGTTGGGAGGACACCTGTAGGCCCTTGTTGGGTCCAGCATGACAGACTAAGAGACACTGAGTTTTTCTAAAAGTTCTAGTCCTGTCTAAATAAAAAGCCAATGCTCTTTTCACATTCAATGTGTGAAGCCTCTTTTCTAAGTCTGAGGAAGGGGACAGGAAGAAAGTAGGCAAAACAATAGGCTGCTGTAAGTGAAATGCCAAGACAACGTTCAGCAGAAAGGATACGTCTTGATGGAGCACCACTTTGTCAGCAAATAATTTGATGAATGGCATATCAGAACTAAGAGTCCACTGACTCTTCTGCCAGAGGTAATTGCTAACAGAAAAGCAGTCTTGTAAGTGAGTAAGTACAATGGCATTAGCTCAAACGGTTTATCAGTCAGTCTATCAAGTACCAGAGATAGAGAACATTGTAGAGTTGGTCTACGCACATCTGGATAGGTATTAGCCAATCCCTTAAGGAATTTTTAACCTTACGGTTACGAAAAAATAGCCTTGCTCTGAATGCGAGGGCTGATAGGCAATGACAGCAGCCAAATAAACTTTGAGGGATGACACAGAGAGACCCAGTTGTTTTAAGTGCAAGAGGAATTGTAGCACAGTAGAAGATGAGGAGAAACAGCAGCCTTACCAGTCGACAAAGCGAATTGCTCAAATTTAGCCCATTTGTAGCTGTAAACCTTCTTAGTGGAAGGTTTTGTAGAATCATGAAGAATAGCCATTAAAGCAGGAAAATTCTCTACACTGTCAAGCAAAGGGCTTCGAGGTCTTGATGGAGAACCTATTGAGAGCTCAAAAGCAGGAGATCAGGGTGTCTGGGTAGCCTATGATACTCAAAGGTCACGTCTGAGCGTTGGGAACCAAGTTTGTCTGGGCCACCACGGGGCTATTAGTATGGTGTTGACCTTCTGTCATATCAATAAAACATAGCCTGGATAGGTTATAGAAAGATCCCTCGTGGGAGTCTGCTGGGCAAACAGCGCCCCATTTAAAAAGCATACCCAATGGCGCTTTAAACAATATAAAAACTTCAATTAAAACTGTTAGCTATTTCCTTGAACTAATAAACAAGAAAAATAATAAAAAGTAGCTAAGTATAGTTATGACATGCCAGGAGCCTGGAAAACCACGAACATGTGACGCTGTGGAAAAAATGAGACTGGAAGAGAAGGGTGGGGCATGGCATGACGCTAGGTATGCTGGGAAGAAAGGTCTTTTCTATAATAAAAGCTGAAGCTTGGGAAAACCGAGCATTGCGCATGTGCGAGAGTAAACTCATTAGTATGGATGCATTAGTATGGACCACGATGGAGAACTAAGACATCTTGTGAAGTTAAGCACATTACTATATCCTGTGCACTTAATAATTTCATTATCTCCTCCACTGTTGCATCAAATTATCTCTAGCATTTTGCTATATCCATTTTGCTATCTCAACTTAGTCTAGAACACACAAGTTGAGATATATTTTATATGAACAGGACACAATTGATGCTAAGCAAGGTGAAACAAAATACCCCAAGACTTACAAGAACCAAAATTTTCAGAAGGATGAAGTGAAAAATTACCTCGGTCTCCAGAACAATGATTTAATGTCATCAACAGAAGCAGTTCTGTCAGCACAACTACCTGTAGCACCTCCTTTAAAATCTGCTTGGGATAGTCTGGGAAGGCCACAAAGGGAAGAAAGTCTCACTGTGTTAGCAGAAGTATACTAATGTCATGTTAGGTTTAACTCTATTCTACCACAATCATTTGAGAAATTAACCTAACACTTTAAAAATATTTTTTATGGCTACTTTACAAGAAATACACAGAAATTCTGTAATATGTGTCATACTACTTCTTTACACATGTAGAGATTAGCTAAACAAAATGTTCACAATTATCATAAATCTCATTTATTCAAAATAGCCTAGGTACAGAAAAATCAGATTAGTCTCTGAGAGGGTCATTATAGATGACTTTCTAAAAACTAAGGATCTAATCTTAACAAATTTTGATCAGGTAACTTCTTTGATAGATGGTGAGAATGCTCTAGATCTAATATACTGTATTTTGACTTCCATAAAGCCTTTGACAAAATGTCCGGTGATATTCTAATTAACAAACGGACTAGATATGGGTTGGATAGCAGAAGTATCAGATGGATACAAAATTGGTTACAATATCATACTCAGAGTGTGTATATCAATGGCTCCTTCTCAAACTTGGAGGGAGTAAAAATGGGATGCCAAAAGGATCAGTCCAGGACCCAGTTCTCTTCAATATTTTCATTAATGACTTGGATGAGAGAGGGCAGGAAATATTTTTCAAATTTGTGAATGACACAAAATTGAGTGAGATAGCTAATACATTGGAAGACAGGAACATAATTCAAAAACCTCTCAATAGGCTTGAACACTGGGCTGAGAACAGAATTAAGTTTAACAGGGATAAGTGCAATGTTCTACATGGGGGGATGGGACAAATGCACAATTACAAGATGGGGGATACTTGACTCAGCAATACTATGGATCTTGGAACTGTTGTAGATCACAAGTTGAATAAGAGTCAATAATGTGATGTGGCTGCAAAAAAGGCTAACACTATTTTATTAGGAGAGCATTAACGGAAATATGCTCTCCAAACCCCCTGAGGTATCAGTCCCCCTCTTTTTTGCACCAGTTAGACCACATCTAGAGTACTGTGTTCAGTTCTGTCAAATCCAACTGGCTGGAACAAATTCAGAGGAGGACACCAAAGATGATCAACGGACTGAATACCAAACCTTATGAAAGATGGAAAGAACTGGTCATGTTTACTCTTGAGAAAAGGAGACTGAGAGGGATACAACAGCACTCTTCAAACAGCTGAATGATCGTCATAAAGAAGTGGAGCAGGATTTGTTCTTGACCATCCTAAAGGGCAGGACACGTAATAGCAGGCTCAAATTACAGGAAACCAGATATAGGATGAATATCAGGGACTTCTAAACACTAGTACCTCGGATAACGATGAGACTTGGTTCCACAAGTCTCGTCGTTATCCGGTTTTTAAAGTTATGCAATGTATTGATCGCACAACATTAAAAAAAAAAGCCCTGTTCCCCTGGAGGCTGCAGCAAGCCAAAACGTCGGGATTCGAATCCCAACATTTTGGCTTGCTGCACTGGCCGGGGAAGTGGTGGGGAACTCCAGAAACAGCTTGGATCGGGTTCCCCGACCTCCCCGGAGGCGGCAGGGGGGTCAGAAAGCCTGAAAAGGGTGAAAAGAAACAGACATTTTTTCCAGCCATTTCGGGCTCTCTGCCCCCCCTGCTGGCTGGGGGTGGTTGGGGGGACCCGATCCACAGCTACGGGGTGGCTGGGGAAGCTGACGGGAACTCCCCGTCTGCTTCCCTAGCCGTCCACCCGGCTCTGCAGCTGTGGGGTGGCTGGGGAACCCACAGGGGAGCCCCCCATCAGCTTTCCAGCCACCCCACCCCAGCCTCCACAGCTGCAGGGTGGCTGGGAAGCCAAACGGAGAACCCCATTCAACTTTCCAGCCCCCCTGCTGCTATGAACGACTGCATCGGATAATGCTAACAGATCATTATCCGATGCAGTCATTATCCGAGGTATTACTGTACTGTTATAGCAGTACAACAATGAAACCAATTATCTTAGAAAGTGGTGAGTGCCCCAATGCTGGAAGCATTCAAGAGAAAATTGAACAGACATCTGTCAGATCTCCTTTGGTTTGGATTCCTGCATTGAAGAAAGATGGTCTCACAGGAACCTTAAATTCAATTATTCTATCATTCTACTCTACTAGAAATATGCATAAGTTTGAATCTATTCAACTAAAGCAGTTTCTAATGTATACAGGCAGAGCATCACCTCTCACACTAAATAGTGGGCTGCACATGGGGGGTCCAAAGAGAGGTTCTCTTCTTCTGCTCCTCTGTTAATCCCCCAATCTCATTGGGAGTTGTCCTTTCTATCTACTATCTCCAAGGAACACTGTCTTTAACCAATTCCATTTTGCATTAGATCTAAACCAATGTTTACCAACCTTTGGTTCTTGGACTTCAATTCCCAGAATCCAAAGTCAGTACACTGGCTGATCAGTGCTTTTGGGAAATGACGCCCAAGAACCAAAGGTTGGGAAACACTGATCTAAACAAAATGAAATCATGCAAACCCATCCAATGACTTTCTAAGGTCCCAACAGAAGAATTGACTTACAGTAATACCCCGGAGAACGATTGCACCGGAGAATGCTAAAACCGCATAACGACGACAAATTTGGGGGGAAGATTTGCACCGGAGAACGTTCATTTTAGCGTTATCCGATCCATCGTATTAAAGAAGTAAAGGAGGCCAAAGCTCCTCTCCCTGCCACTTCCCTCCTTCCCCCCCACCCCCAGCAGTTTGGGGACTCCCCACACCTACCCCACTGCCTGCTTGGGAGAATCCAGCCCAGCCCAGGCCGTTTACCTTCAAGCCACCAGCAAGCTTCTCTTGCTGAGCTGCATGCTCCAACGATCGCTGGAGGGTTGTTTTTCTCTTTCACTTCCTGTATTGACAATACAGGGAGGGGGAGAGAGAGGTGATTGGTTCTCTAGAGAACCAATCACATTTCTCTCTTTCCCCCTTCCCTTTAGTTTAAATACAGGGAGGGAAGGGAACGGAAAAAAAACAAGCCTCCAGTGATCGTCGGAGCATGCAGCTCAGCAAGAGAAGCTTGCTGGTGGCTTGAAGGTAAACGGCCAGGGCTGGGCTGGATTCTCCCGAGCAGGCAGTGGGGTGGGTATGCAGTCACAGCAGTGGGGGGTGGCTTTAAAGGCACCCCACTGCCTGCTCGGTTTGTCCCTGAAGTCAGGGCTTTTTTTAAAAAAGCGTTGTTCGATGCATGCATCGGACAACGCAAAAATTCGGATAATGTCATGACTTGTGGAACCAAGTCATAACGTTATCCGGGGTATTACTGTATTTCATTTTTTTAAGGCTAGGTGGAATCAGGAAAATGCTGTAGCAAACCGATTTGGATGGATTCAGAATTACTATGTAAATAAGCTTTGGTATTTTTAGGTACCACAGACCTCTATAGAACAAAATAATCTGACACATCCAAATAGCTTCTCATATCACTTACAGAAATTTCCGGTAGAAATAAAGTCTGTATAATGTAGATGTCAGAGTGTGGGATTGCAATGTGGGAGATAAGCGCAGAAATCCTGCTCAACTACAAAGACTGAGGCAGGTCACTTTCTGTCTAGCTTACTCAAAGATGTATCTCAGAGATGCAAAACTGCTTTATGTCCTCACAAGAAGGCCCGAGTACACAATTTAGATTTTTAGCAAACCAAAACCATTCTAAAATGGCTAGATTGCCACAGAATGTAAAAATAAACATGACAGAAGACACTATAGGAGCTTTGTACTGTATGTGATTTGGATCTATACTCAGCATAAATTTCATAACACCAACTTGCCTGAGATAGCAACAAGCTTCACTAGCAACAAAGTCATCCCATTTTACTACCGGTTCAACAAGTTTGGCAGCAATCTCCCTAGAAACAAGCCTGTTAGTCTAACTAACAGAGAGAGCAGCTGTTTCAGTCCTGTTTTTTCACTGGCAAGGTTACCATGTAGTTAGTTCCATTGTCTAAGAGGTATCAATTATTGAAGCTCTCTCCTAGATCAGTATCAAGTTACTGTGCCCCTAATGAAGGCTGTAATTAAAGAGCCAGTGGAAAGAATGTTTATAATTGAAAGAATGCATACTGCATCTATACATGACCAACAAGTAATACTAAAATTAAGATGCCTAAAACTAAAGAGGCTCTTATAAGAACACAATCACAAAGAGCTTTAAAAAATCCTAGAATTTTCTTTTAGCTATACTTGAGGGAGGAGAAAGTGCTTTCCAAAATATGGGACATGTTTTAATTCAGAAGAATTTCTACTTAATGTGCTTAAAAACAAGCAACTATACACGGTTTGAGCATCTCAAAAACACATTTTCTTGAAGGGCTTCCACATGCCTTCTACTCCACTGACTCCAGTATTTTGTTTCTTTCACAAATGAAAGCCCAAACGTTGTGCTGTGGTAACTGTAAATCCAGCCTGACCTGTTTCACTGTTGGAAGCAAAGAGGGAGGAAATCGGCAGCATAAAATGTATTCAAAAATTTTCTCCATACCTATTGTGTGGACTTAAAATACAGCAGACATCTACAAGAAGTGGATACAAGTAGTGTTCTAAACTAAGAATTTTACCTTAGTAGAAATATGGCTAATTACTGCACAGTACAGTATCTGACAGCAAACTAAATAGGGGGAAAAGGTGGACACTGAAGACAACCCTTGTAGCTTAAATAATTTCAAATTTTGCTTAAAAATAAAAAATAAGAATGCTTTGTTCATATGGCATTGTTCCATGGTAAATATTTCTCCCCTGCATCTGCAGTTGTTTTTAATTATGTTCTAGTTTGTCTTTAAGTCACCCAGAGTCACTACAGCAAACAGGAGGCGATATAAATCCAGTTTAATAATATCATCATCAGCAGCAGCAGCATTATTCATTAGACCTGTAAAAGTTATGGCTAATTTTTTTAACTGTTAGGTTACGGAAAGGAGAAAAGAATCTGTAAGAGTTGGACATTTGAAAATGTAACATTTTATTTGTAGAATCAATGGCTACATAAATGACACTATTTTTGTGAGGTCAATCCATCTAAGTCTAGTATTAGATTCCTTTTATTATTTTATTAAAATATATTCTTAATGTAATATCAATTAAAGCTAATGAAGACTGTAACAGTCATTTAAATAAAATTGCAAAGTTCTAAACTGAAACAAGTAGTATATGAACTGTGAAAATACCAACAATAGCAGCTCCCACAACATGACATGATCAATCTAATAAGAAATGCTATCAGAGCAACTGCTCTTTTTAAAACAAACTGCTTCTAGCATACATATATATAATTTGTAACTGCATTTAAATTTTGATCCAAAATGACATTGAGAATACCCGCAAACAATTTTCTATCTTAACAATTTGTTAAGTCAATTCTATTAAGAAATTATTGGGATCCTTCACTCACATGGAAATCAAAATGCTATTCCAAAGTTACAAATGAATACAGTACTGTACTTGTGTTACATATCAGCATCGATACATATAATTCTATATGGAAAAAGACATGATTAATAATCATGTCTTGTCTCCAAGACATAGGAAATTACTGCTAGAAAGTAAAGGAGGAAAAATAGAAAATGTATCTTTCTTTCCCCCATTTTAAAATGACTTCTGAGAAGGTAAGGCATCATATTATGTTGACATACAAGAGTTTCATTCAATGGCTGACTGAAAGCCGTTATGTGACATCTAACTCTGTTACTTTGAATAAGCAAGAGAGTGCACAGTGAAGATGGCAGTTCATGTAAGACAACCGTATGTAAATTGCATTCATGAAATTCTAGAACACACAGAAAATTGTTGTAAGTGTTCAAATAATGCAGTTAGAAACATGTTGTTTGTGCCACTGAATGATAAAGTCCTGTTTCTGATTAAATCTACAAGGCAAGTAATCAATTTTTTTTACTGTTCTATAGACAGAACAATACTGCTGCAAGCTAACAGGTTTTCAAACTGTTCTAGAATACAATAAGAATGAAGGCTTGCAAGTTCTAGCTTGTTTTTTATTGGAATCCAGAAGACCACCAATTAAATCTTGGGTGGAGGACAGGAGTGCCTGGAGGCCAGTGGTCCATGGGGTCGCAGAGGGTCGGAGTCGACTGTGCGACTGAACAACAAATAAAACAGCAGCTCAAAAAAAGGTGAATATAGATGAGCAGAACTTTTTTTATCCTGAGTAGAAACTCAGCCTAGAACTTTGCTTTCAAGTACAAATACTGAACATGGAAATTAATCTTTTTCATGTTAAAGTTTATTCCCAGAGGGAATTGTTTCTTTTTGCCTGGTACAGGAGAAATAATAGGATTTTGATATCGTTACTTTTAAGTACCTTGCTGGTCTACTGAACATCATTTGGCCAGCTTTCAATTGATCCCAGCCTATCTTTTCTCTACTCCTGCTCCTGTTCTGCAGCTCCTTAAAATTTCATTATGGATCCTTCAACTATCAATAAGAGAAGCTGAAGGTCAGGATTTATGTAGAGAATGGGTACACGATTTAACCAATGATGCAAAGTCACAGGAGACCATTGGGTTTGTCTGTACTCTGGAATCACACAAAATGAATGAGAGTAGCACATACTATAAAAGGTGTTCCTAGATCATCTACAAAGCACAGAGGTTCATGGTGGATGTGTAAGGATTCTTTCATAGATAAACACAGGTAAGATTCCATAAAGGTAACAAATTTGAAATGCATTGCTCTAGAATAGTGGTTCCCAACATGGGGGCCACATCCCACAGGGGGACTTCAATTCCCAGAAGCCTAAGGATACCCAGAGCCATTGTCTCCATGTTTACAGATCACTCTCCAGGGAAAATTATTATTATTTATTATTATTTATTTATTAGTTCAAATTTATATTGCCGCCCACTCGCCTTGGCGACTCAGTGTGACGCATTTAACCCCTGCACTGCTACCATTATTTATTGCTTTTCAAGAGAAAAGGGACTGAGCAAACTAGGTAAAACAAAGCAGCATGAGTAACAAAGAAAAAATAGAAAGGAGTTGGAGGAATTAATTTCTTAAGCATGTCGCTGTTATCTCTCTATACTAGTGATACCTCAGAAAACAAGCAATTTTGCTTAATAACATTATTTATCTAAATAATATCCCTAGACAATCTTGTCCTTCCTAAGACTGATACAGGTCACACACACACAGTTGTCTGCATGTCTAAAAATATTAAATAAAAAAATCCCTGAAATACATAATAAATATGTATTTCTAAGGCTGCCCACACAAGGCCACTGTCTGGAGTGTAATGTTTACAAAGAACAGAGGCAACCCTTTTGGTAGCTCTCATTCAGAACAATGAAGGCATTTTAAACCCCTCCCACTTCTATGACTCAGGGCAGGGGGTGGTCTGTAATTCAAACTCACATGGGGGGGGGGAATCCAAGCCCCTAAATTACTTTATTTACTTGGATACCAAATATGGCCTATCTTAACATAAAGTTTTGTTTGTTGTGTTGTTTTTTAACAAACTCAACCCTTCTACAAGGACAAGTACTGTATGTTGAATTTCTATTATCCAGAAACAGTAACACATAACCATTATATATAATAATGCACATTGTGAACTATTATCAGTCTATTATGAAATACATTTACTACCACTCTGGTACACCAGTTTGTATTTTGGACAGTGTAGAAGTTGTAAAACTCTTCAATGTACCCTTGTATAATATTTGTACAAAGATTATATGATTATATGATTTATTCTTCAAAAACAAATATCTGGTTATTGCCTGGAAGGTCATGTTCCAGTGTGAATGATTCCGTTTTGTTTACTATAGAAAAATGGTTACAAGGCTCCATGAATATTTAACATACAGTAAAACCTCACATAAAGAGTGTCTCGCTTAAGAGACTAACTCACATAAAGAGCAGAATTTTTTCTGAATGATCACCTTGCTTAACAACTAAAGCCAACCCAAAAACTCGCTTAACAACTAAATCGGGGTTCACAGTCCCCCTCCCCACGTGCGCCAGAAATCATAATTGGACACTTACAATGGTGTTTCGCTTAAAGAGCAAACTTGCTTAAAGAGCAATCCCGTGGAACACATTATGCTCTTTAAGCAAGATACCACTCTATTTATTAAAAATAGCATTGCATTAGTGGTTCAGCTTGACTTTAAGATCTACTCAACTCTTCATAGAGCTTTTGCAATTATGCTATAAGGGGCAGAACATCTTCCTTTTGAACTCAAACGCACCAGATTCACTTACAACCTTTAAATCTGTCAAACAAAATTAGACCTAACCAATATGTGAATTGTTTCATATTATACCTTTTAAGTCTTAAAACTACTATTTTACTTCTAAAAAATAAAGATCACAAATTAAGCATACTCTTCTGTCTGTATGAAATTTTAACTGTTTAGCCACCTTCTACAAAATGTTTTGTATACTTTTTGTATTAAAATGCAGTTTGTTTTATATGACTATAATTCTATGCCTTCTTAAATCAGTGGAACATACTTTTTAGACTCTCCATAAAGGAAACTCACACAAGACAAGCCATGACCTCTGGTCTACAAGATTTTAGCCAGGAGTGTTACTGACAGACCTATTCTCATTAACACTTGTTAATTCACATACAGTACTACTATGACTACCACAACCTTTCATTGTACCCCATGATTACATCCAGCTATCATATTCTTGGAATTATCTACAGCAGGGTTAGGTCACCCAGTACTTTTCAGATGCTATGGACTGCAACACTCACTAGCCATTCTTGCTGGAATTGATGATGGCTGCCCTCCGGATATCTGGCCTACATAATCATTGCTCTGCAGCTGTGGTTCCCAAAGTGGGACACAAGCCCCACAGGGAGGCAATTTGTGAATGAGTTATTAACAGCAGTTAATGGCCTTTTAGGCTTCCTCCTCGTGAATAGGAGTTCACTTTTTCATTAATAAGAATTATGTCTCTCATCATTAGCAACATCCACCAAGACTACTGTACACAAAATACTAATCATTTTACATAATGCATAGATATTGTATCACTATTCTTAAATTCTGAGGAGCATATTATAACCAAAGGTTTCAAAAAGTACTGCTATACTGTATGTCATTTGACCTTTAAAAACACTGTTTGACTTTCTATTGTAGTAATATAACCTGCACATCAATACAATGCAAAGTTTCAGAAAGAGATTGAACTACCATAGTTCTTGGAACTTGAATACAGGCTATCAAGACCTTTAGCCTCCAAAGTAATGACCACATAAATGAGTGAAAATCAGCTTCATTAGGAAGAAAGTAAAACTGAACAATGCCACAAGAAAAAAATGGTGAATGTGAGCATCAGTGTGTTATTCAAAAATAATAAAAATGAGGGTAACAGCGCATATGAAAGGACAGAAAGAGATGCCTACCTTTAAACCGACTGCTATAAGATCTGTAACAACACTGTGTGAAAAAATGGGAGAAAATGAAGAGGTTAGAAAAGCAATTATTGCACAGGTAGAGGTAAATAAAGCTAATGGAAGAAAAAATATCAGAAGAATGGAGTGAGTTATGGAGGGGCTTTTTTTCCAAAACAAATGGGACAGTTTAGTAACACACAGTATGAGGAAAGAAAAGTTTTATTAGAACAAATAGCAGACAGCTATAATGGACTGATTCTGGTTCTTCAATCACATTTATTCATATGAGCACAGCAAATTTTCCTTTCCTATGAAAAATAAACTTCCATTTACATGTACACTTCTTTAGAGAGAGAAAATTCATCTATAGAAGTCACATCCCACAGCAAATTATTTCTGTATTTTCTAGTAAAAAAGACTGTCCTTTTACATTCATAAAGTCATTTTAAAAAACCCAATTTCTCCCATTTTCCCTCATGTCCTATTTGTATGCTAGATGCCAATACCACAGAGTGGCAAAACATTTATGTGAGATTCCAGCAGACTAAACAAAAAAGCAGTGTAGTTTTTGTACACAATTCAAAGGTGAGTGTGAGTGATACCTCTAAATACAGTCAAATCTCGCATAGAGTGTCTCACTTAAAGAAGAGTAACTCACTTAAAGAGCAGAATTTTCTCTGAATGTTCGCTTCACTTAACAAATAAAACCAACCAAAAACTCACTTAACAAATAAATCAGGGTTCGCAATCTCTTCCACCAGAAGTCACAATTGGTCACTTACAATGGTGTTTCACTTAAAGAGCAAACTCGCTTAAAGAGCAATCCTATGGAATGCAATATGCTCTTTAAGTGAGGTACAACTGTAATTACAAACAGGTTGTTGTTGTTCAGCTGCATAGTCGAGTCCGACCCTTTGCGACCCCATGGACAACTGCATGCCAGGCACTCCTATCCTCCACCATCCTCCGAAGCCCACTCTGCTCTATGCTCATTGTATCAACAATGCCATCTAGCCACCACATCCTCTGCTGCCTCCTCCTCCTTTTGCCTTCAACGTTTCCTAGAATCAAAGCTTCCTTGAGTGAGTCCTCTCTTCTCATTTGGTGTCCAAAGTACTTTAGTTTCATCTTCAATGGAGGTAGCAAGTAAATAATAAAAATTTACTGTTGCCAATAGTTTCCTAGTGGTTTAATAAAGACATTACCCACCATCACATCTGAACAGATTTGTGAGAATGTGTTCAAAAAGGCACAAACCAGAAATGCAGTTTTCGGTGCTCAACCCCAGTATCAGAACACATTTCAACAAGATAAGCAGAAAATATTAAATTAAATTTTACAGTGTAACTGTAAGTATTACAGAACCATTCTGTTTTCTGACAGTGTAAATTTAAGAGTTAAATTAATTGAGAATATATCTAGCTGCTAATCAAATACTTCTCTTGCTCCAATCTCAGCATACCATTTTCTTATCATCAATGACTACAAGTTAAAGGCAAAAAACCCTTTGTTAACATGGAACAGTCCACACCAGAGGCTGGAAAAATTAGGATTTGGGGAGTGGACAAAGTTGCACCCCTTGAATGTTACATTGTCTTGCAAAGCTCTTAGATCTCAGCTTTATTGCTACTATTTGCCCAGACAAGCAGAAACAGATATAATTTCCTCATATTCTAATCTAGGCTAATTGATACAAAACATTATTACTGTACTAGTTTTTCCTACTTAGGAGAAGATATAAATCTAGTGAATATCAAACAAACAAGCAAAATAGTGTACAGCCTATATCTAAATGTAGAGGAAATACTCAGCAGCCAGTCCCTATGCACACATTAGCACGTACTGTACTTGTCACAATACTGATCACCTCTGCTTTTTGCTAAAATATCACACCATCATCTCTACTACAGTATGTTCAACATATAAATTGTGGCAAAATCACTGCATCGTCTATTACACTAAATTGAACAAGACTAACATTTGGCTTCCTGAAAACCATACATGGTAATAATCAACTCGCCATCTTCTGAAACCTATTAAAGTCATGGATGCATGGCAGACTTTAAATGGATTCATAATAAGATGAGTGCCATTTCTTGCAGCCACACTGCCCTTCTGTAGTTAATGTTACCAGCCACCTTTATCAGGACTGGACTAATTAATCAATTTTATAATTGGTATTATGAATTTAAATATATCAGTGCTTCTTGTATTACAGCTGCACAGAAGTGCAGCTATATTATTGTGTAGCAGAGCAAAACATTCTGCAAGGCAATTCTAAAAATGGGACACCCAAAACAAAAAATTAACATTTTGGAACTGGACCTAGGATCAGCATCAAACAAGGCATATCTATAACAGTCTGCTTTTGCTCTGTGCCAAATGTAAGAAAGTTTGGGGAAAGGATTTTCAAATTATGACTTTTACAAAAGTAAATCTGTTTTACCCTGTGCAGAAATAAGTAGTCGTTTATATTCCCAAATTCAAAATGGATCAAATAAGCTGAAAAGACCAATCTTCCTTATTTGGAAGAACGGTTGGTCCCACTTGGTTTCTTTATTTGGAAAGAATTCCATCTGCAACTATAGAAATACTGTATCTTTCGAAAAGGCCTTTCAAAAGGGCGAAACATTTGACTGCTATAAACTGTATGGAATAGGCTTATCAACACATAATGTTCCAAAGGACACAATGTTGCAAGACCACTGGGCTCTGGGGCAATCTGAACTTTTGACCATGCCAGTCAGAACCTAATTAGCTGATATTCATGGTGGAAACTTTTAAATCCATCCATAACAAAACAGGCAGCGATTAAATACTCAGAAACTCATTTGTTTATGCTGTGAAATGTTGAGTTTTTTTAATTTGCTTTGTGACTAGAAATCATCTTGATGTTGACAGAACTTCAGTGTCTACTCCACCTATTTTGTTACTATATAATTTTTGGTAATTAAGAACAAAACTTCAAATACACTGTGTGGCATCAAGTCACTTCTGAGGTGTTGTGACTATATTCGTTAATGACCTCCCAAGTGTGCTATTCTTAACACCTCTGCTCAGATCTTGCAAACCAACATCACCTCATGTTAAGTTGTTCTCTCTTCCTCACAATATTTTTCCAAAAAGTTTTGCTCAGGTCTTGCAAACTAACAGCTGTGGTTCCTTTAGTGAGTCAACCTATCACATGTTAAATCTTTTCCTACTGTTCACTCCCAACATTTTCCCCAGCAATCTCATTTTTTCTGGTCAGTTCTGTATTTTCAGTATACAAGCATGGTTCAATTGCCCCAATTTACTCATTTTTGCTCTAGTACGAGTTCAGGTTTGACTTCACTGAATGCTCGTGTTATGTCTTTCTGGCTGCTGTTGGTATCCATAAGGCTCTTTTCCAATACAGTAAAGCCTCACATAAAGAGTGCCTCGCTTAGAAACTAACTCACTTAAAGAGCAGAATTTTCTCTGAATGGTTGCCTCGCTGAACAACTAAAACCAACCAAACACTCGCTTAACAACTAAATCGGGGTTTGCAATCCCCCACGCCAGAAGTCACAATTGGTCACTTACCATGGTGTTTCACTTAAAGAGCAAACTCGCTTAAAGAACAATCCCATGGAACACATTATGCTCTTTAAGCGAGGTACCACTGTACATTTCAAATGAGTTGGGTTTTTTCTAAAAAAATAAATTTTAATAGTATGGACGATTTTGACCTAGGTCTCCAGAGATAACCTTTGCTAACTCCTAGCATCAAAAGGGCGGGATATAAATGTAAATAAATAAAAAGGTGAGGGGACGTCTTTTTGGGGAAATGTAGAGATCTTTTGGTTTGACATAGCTTTTGTTGTTCAGGTTGCCTAACCCAAGAAAAGGGTTTGGAAATTGGAACATATCTTTCTAGTCTGCATTCTGTGAAGCAGGCTTGGCATCTTTAGTTTATATGAGAGGTTAAAGGGTGTGTCTGTTTCTCTGCTATATGTGTTGCACAAGCTCATGCCTTTGATTCACTATTTCATTAACACTAAACCAGCCCTTTAAAATATTTTGGCACAGAGGGATTGCAGCCACATCACAGCTGTCCTTGTTTCTGCAGTCTCTCAACAACTATAGTATAGATCATATGCTCATCTTCTGGGATCCTCTAGCACTGAGTAATTATTTATAAGAGAAGTTTTGTTGGAGTTTGTGTACATGTATTTAAACTTCCATTTTAAAAAGCCAAGGAATTCAATTCATCAAAATATCTCCAGTTTATGAATGTGGAATATTGTGCTTTTATATTGACAATTTTAAACACAAGGAAATGGCCTGATATGGCTGAAAAATATTGTGTTCACATTGCCAGCAGGAAAAAGGATAGGCAAGCCTGCACGTTGAAAATACTACCATAAGATGAGAGATTGTTGGCTTATTATTAAGATATAGTCCACGGACACTCTTCTTCAACTTTTAACCATGTTTTTTTTTTTTTTTTTTTGCTAGGAATCTCAATCCTCTCTGTTTTGATAAAAATTAGTTAGTTCCTTACTCAAATATAATGAGCAGGCAAGGTTAACTGCAGTTTCCTTATGCAAAGACAAGAGACAAAACAGCAATGAGCTGCAGGTAGCTCAGGAATTTCCCAATTTAATCAACTGGGATTTTATTCTAACATAGCCAAACTGCCACAGGAGAAAGTGCAACTTAAGTTCAAGAGGTATAAAGAAGTTGTTAACCTAGCAAGGCAGGTTATTACTATGTTACTGGAAAGGATTAGGGTCCCCCCCCCTCTGACACATTAAAACTGTTTCACTGACAATTCCTGACATGCTGTCATAAACTAAAATTTTCATCTGCAACTACAATTTGCAATTTTTAAACCTGAGATGCTTTAGTCCAACTGCTACAATTGTGGGTTGTCACTATACAGAGAGTCACACAGGGGGAGGGATGAGTAATTGTCAACTGAACTTTTTTGGCAGGTCACAAATGGTCTATAGTTAAGTGATCTGAAGGTTCATAAATAAACTATGAAAAAAAGAAATATTTTTTCATGGGAAGTTTTCATGGCTCTTTTTCCATAGGAAAATCTAGAATTTAAAACACCCTTTGATGTTTTTTCTCTCTCTCTCATATATTCAGGTAGCTTAACAATTTTGCTTTCAAAATTGATACTGCAACAATATGGGTGCTTACATTAAAAGCTACCAGAGTAAACAAAATGTGGACTTAGACATGCTTACAGTACCATCAGTGAATTCAGTGGGCCAATTTAGTTATTACTAACAACCCACTTATTTCAACAGGCTTACTGCTAAATTTGGATCCAATCCAATGATCCTTTGAACGTTCTACGTAAGAGTGTTCTAAAAATGTCATAAACGAATTGGTTTGTACAGGGTTTTTTACATGATTGTGAAAAACGTAACACAAGGAGTTTCAGGGCAGCACTAGTTTATATCAATGCTCACCATTGTTATCTAATCAAGTAATTTTTTTTACAAACCATGCTATTCAAGACACTTTTATTTTAGTGATTAGTAAAATCAATACATGAGAGTTAAGAATTAGAAAAGGAGAGTAGAATTTCACTATCCCATGAAGCTTACAAGACAGTATCGCAGAAATCACTTCCCTTCCCTTGTACTGTATATCCTGAAAGGATAAAGCATGTATAATGTGAAGTTAAGAGATGCTATCTTGATTCAAGAAAAGACAAAAAAGCAGGACTTTCTCCTCAGTCCTGTTGCCTTCAAAGAGAAACAAAGGTGGGCAACTCGCTACTGTGCTTTCACAAGTAGGCGAAGAACTTCTGTTTTGTTTTCCTAAGTAAACTGCTGTTGTTTTAGTGGAGCTGTCCTTTTAAAATGTGTCTTTGTTTTATAGTAGCTTTTTAAAGTACAGTACAGTCAAACTTCGTAGAGTGTAACTCACTTAAAGAGCAGAATTTTCTCTGAATGTTCCCTTTGCTTAACAAATAAAGCCAACCAAAAACTCACTTAACAAGTAAATCAGGGTTCGCAATCCCCCCCACCAGAAGTCACAATTGGTCACTTACAATGGTGTTTCGCTTAAAGAGCAAACTTGCTTAAACAGCAATCCTGTGGAACACATTATGCTCTTAGGCAAGGTACGACTGTATATTTAACAACCAATGTTCAATTCATTTTAAACATAAACAAATAGGTGCCAACAAATCAATTCTGACTTATGTCAACCCTTTCCAGGGTTCTCTAGGTAGAGAATACACAAAGTGGTTTATCTTTCCCTTTTTCTGGGGGATGGCAAATTGGCCAAGGCTACACAGGCTGACTCTTTTCCCTAAAAGTACAGTGCAGAATCATGCTCCCAACATCTGGCTCAGCAAACAGCAGGTAAGCCACAGAGCTATCCAGTGAATGTCTTTTTTAAAACATTACATTTCAAATGTTTTAATAACTGTTTTTAAATTCTTTGCAAGCGAACTTTGGTTCCTCTGTAGGAAAAAAGTGGGCTTTACATTTAATAAAGAACACTAATAAAATTTATAGCATGTAGAATTTTATCATACTCCTTAATAAATACAAGATAAACTAGCCAACTATTTTCCTGTATCAGCTTATGTTAATGTCAACAGATCATTAAGTGCTGTCTCTGTGTATACAGCTGCATTATTAACTCCTCTGCAACTGTATACAGTTGTACCTCGCTTAAAGAGCATAATGTGTTCCACAGGATTACTCTTTAAGTGAGTTTGCTCTTTAAGCGAAACACCAATGTAAGTGACCAATTGTGACTTCTGGTGGGGAGGGGGGATTGCGAACCCCGATTTATTTGTTAAGCAAGTTTTTGGTTGGTTTTATTTGTTAAGCGAAGCGAAGGTTCAGAGAAAATTCTGCTCTTTAAGCGAGTTACTCTTTAAGCGAGGCGCTCTTTATGTGAGGTTTGACTGTACATTTGATCAAACTAAAGGGAGGTGCCAAAAAGCCAGCATGGTCTGCATCTACAGATGTTTCCACAGTCATGTGGCAGGCATGACTAGATGCCACAGTGCATGGAACGCTGTTATCTTTCCTACCAAAACAATACCTATTTATCTACTTGAAGTTTCTTGCTCTCAAACTGCTAGGTTGGCAAGAGCTGGGACAGACAATAGATGGTCACTCCCTTGATCATTCTGCACTACATGAAATCATCAACATTAATAAAACCAAATTTCAGTGAAAATAATACATTATAGATTCTATGTCATTATTATGGCACATCTCCCATTTTTCACACAACCACATAACTTGAGTGTTAGTACTTTGACTCCAGGAAAATGTACGAAGAAAAGATAGAAAAGGAACAAATTACAATTCTTACAATTGTGAACTTTCATAAGTGAAATAGAAGTGACTGAGTTATAACTGTTTCATCAACTTTATTATTGCTGGTTTCTGCCAATAAGATGACGTTATCTACATGTCTTAAATTACTGATGTTTCTTCCACCAATTTTCATTCCTGCATCTAAATCTGGCCTGGCTTTCCATATGATATACTCTGCATAGAGACTGAACAGATAAGGCAATAAAAGGCATCAGTGCCTGACACCTTTGCCTGTAGCAAACCATTCCACCTTTCCATATTCTGTCCTGGCAGTATCTTTTTGCCCACAATACAGGTTAGGCATCAGGAAAATCAAGTGCTGAGACACACCCATTTCTTTCAGAATCCATTGTGTGAATCATGAGAAACAATCAAAGGCTTTGCTGTAGTCTTTGAAGAATAAACTAATCTTTTTTTAAAAAAAAAATCCTTAGTGTTCTCCAGTAGCCAACAGATATCTACAAGATTATATCAAGCACCTGTTCGTTTCTGGAATCCAACTTGAACACCAGTCACTTCTCACTCCATGTGAGGTAAAAACCTTTGCTGTGACAACTTTAGCATCACTTTTCTTGCACAGGAATTTGGAGCAATGGTGCTACAATTGCAAAGTGGAAAATATACTGAGTGGTGCAGTCTGTGAGCCACTGTTTTGTTTTCCGTATTTGTTGATATGTTCTTGTTAGAATTTTGACATTCATCCTATGTAACATTTAACTCACCACTGTCCAGTAGGTACCAACCACCCCATCACTACTGGAATTATCCATTCTCTTGTGTTGATGCAGCCGTTATCTTGAAGACGGTGGATATATTTTAGTCTGATGTCTCAGTTGTAACCATTTTGCCTTGGATTATCTTGTGGGAAGTCTAAGTTCATAATGGACCCTAGCCTCCTAAGAGTATTGTATCCCAGCCTCACTGACAAACAAACCCCTTCACCATGTTAAGGTGTGCATCCAAGAAAGAGCATCTATACTTACATCATGCAAATTTCCAATACAATTTGGCCTTTATTGGTTATATTAAAATAACCAATTGATATACAGTGGTACCTCGCATGACGAACGCATCACATAGCGAAAAGTTCACATAACGAAGCATTCGTTATGCAAAGCCGATACCCCACATAACGAAATTTTATACCTGCTCAATGGGAACCCTGGTTAACGAACTCCCCCCCCCCCCAAGTTATGCAGGGTATCTCCCATAGGGAACTGCATAACGGAAAAAATGCATAGCAAAGAGCTCTGTGGAACTGAATTTTTTCATTATGCGGGGTTCTACTGTATTTTATTAATGTTCCTGGTTTGAGGACCATAATTAAAAAGGCCAGCATCTACCTATATGTTGAAAATCCAGTAAAACTTCATCCCTTTTCCAGCCAAAGCATAATACATTTTATCTGATTCCATATATGACTTTATGATTTACCAGTTGTCTAATTTACAGCCTATAACTGAACTGATTATGTCTATAAGTCAGAGCTAATTGGCTTAGAACATCTTCAGTATTTGCAAGAAAGAGCTTGTTCCATACATCACTATGCAATTTTTGGCTACCTGTATTTGTATTATCAATTTTAAAACACCAGAAATCAGCTATTTTAGAAGATTCTCTAAAATCAAATGTTTTCCCTGTCTTATAACCTTCTCCTACCAGTCTTCAATACAAGTTGTATCAGGTGAAAACTACCATAATGAAGCACTACACTTCAGATGTTTAAAACTCATACCATATGTGACCGATGGTCACGTTGGCTATGAGATATGTAGCCCAAATAATGTGTAGGACACCATGTTTTATTAGATGAGCTTAAACATCAGTTATGAATTACAGGGCCATAGAAATTTCTGACCAAAATAGGTTACCTCACTATTTCTTTCATAAAAATAAATACATTTATGGAACTATTCAGAAAACATAGTTAATACTCTCATCATTCAAATGTTTTCCTAGGAGATAGTCCATTTAAAGCTCACTGATGAGTATTTTTATTTGTAGAAGGAACTACCATAAATTGTACACATAAGCATTAAAATCTGTATAACATCAAATCTGAAAGTACAACAATATACCAATTGGCAAAGATAAAGTGTGTTAACTACTTGCTGTCATGTTTTATTTTAAAAATAAACCAGCATGTGTTAAATCAACATGATCCATGGTTCTTGATCTAGATTTTCAAACACTTATATAAATCTTTTAGTACAGCTATATATTTTAATTAAGTGAATCAAAGATTTTATTAATTAATGGTAGCCATTTTAAATATAAGACTACATGTTGAAATATGTTTAACTTTTGTTTCTAGCACATTACTGTAATAATAAAACAAACGTGTATTTTTGAAATGTGACTAGAGGGCAGTAAGAAAAGAGGAGGAGGATGCCAAACATGAAGGCACCCGTCAGTGGCCTGGGCAGAACTGTCCTGTTTTTCTGTGCTACAGGAGATAACCAGTCTCTAGTGTTACAAGAGCCCTGGAAGGGGGAGTGTTTTAATTTCATCCAAGGGAGGCACCCTCCTCTTCCTGTCTGAGCTACTCTTGCAGAAATGGAGAGTCTAGAGCAGGAGTTCTCAACCTTTTAAATCCAGGGGCTGGTTCATGGTCCCTCATACAGCTTTGGGGGCCAGATGACAATTTTGCCCTTCCTCCACCACATGGCACTTCCTGGTGTGGTGGAGGCAGTTCGGGGCCACATGAAATGGCGCCATGGGCTGCCTCCAGACCACGGGCCACAAGTTGAGAATCCCTGGTCAAGAGCCTCACCTGGCAGGACACCCACCCAGAAACAACATTTTGGTAACACTTGTATCTGTCATAGCTTGTTCAGGAACTGGTAGAACCATCTTGCTCAAAGGACCTGCAACCAGCTGGGACTATAAAACTTTATTGAATGGTATCAAAATGCTGTAAATCAGTACACTGACTGATCAGCGCTTTGGAGAAGTGACTTGGTTTTCTGGGAAATAAATTCCAAAAATCAAAGGTTGAGATACACTGTAAGGCCACCCTTGCTCGAAAGCCAGTCGCATCTGACTCTGTGATTCAGTGCTCATCTCTGTTTATAGCAGGGATTTTCAACTTGCAGCCTGGATGTGTCCCACCACCACCTCCACCACACCGGAAGTGCCATGTGGTGGAGGAAGGGCAAAATGGTCATCCGGCCCCAGAAGCTATCTGAAGGAGTGTGACCCGGGCCCTGGCTTTAAAAGGTTGAGAACTCCTGGTTTATAGCCAAAGAGCCAGAGTTGTCTGCATTTGTAGACGTTTCCATGGACATGTGGCAGACATGACTAGACACCAGAGTGCATGGAATTCTGTTTACTTTCCCACCGAAGTGGTCCCTATTTATCTACTTGCAATTTCTTGCTTTTGAGCTGCTAGGTTGGCAGGAGCTGGGACAGAGATGGGAGCTTAGTGTGTCGTGCTGTACTCAGGTCTCAAACTGGTGATCTTCCTGTCATCAAGTTCAACATCTTAACCACTAAGCCACAGCAGTCCCAGCAGGAAACACTGTACTAGAATATATATATTGTAACAATCAGCACAATATTTAACTACCTGCCCAGGACCTGTCTATGACCACACAGAGTAGCAAAAATAGGATGGGAGTAAAGTGGCTGTAAATTGACATCCAGTTTTGAAAAACTGGTACTTCTTCAGTGTTATACGGTAATCTATTCAAAATTTCTTAAGATTTCTTTACTGTTTTCATAACCAGCCTTTTTAACCTGATGAGAAAAAAAAATCTGACAGAAAAACTTTTTAAAAGGAGAGAGTTGGGGATTTCACCATCAATTTACCTGAGAAACACATAATCAAACTTTAAATATGCTGTAGAAGCTATTTCTAGGAAAGTGCAACTCCAAGGTCTGAGAAGAATTAAGAAGAAATTTAAACTGTTGAAAATCAAATGGAGATTGCAGGGGAAAATTGGGAAACCCTGGGCTGCAAAATACACAAACAAGTAGGCATAAGAACAAATCAAGTCTGAATTCTTTTTAGAGGTAAAAATAGCAAAACCAAGACTGAAAACATTTTGGGCATCTCACAAGAAGACAAGAGAATTGGTAGAAAAGGCAGTAACACTAGGAAAAGTTGAAGGCAAGAAAAGAAGACCTAATATGATGTGCAATGGCTCCATAACAGAAACAACAGGCATGAATTTGCAAAAGCTGAACAGTGCTGCAAATTATAAGATATTGTGAAGATCTCTCATTGATAAGATTATCATAAATCAGAGGACACCACACATACCAAAAACAAAATGGTCCATCCTCACATGACTCCTCAGATTATTATAACTTCCTTTTAAGAACAGAAAAAGAGCCTAATATCCTATTCCCTCACAATCACATCTAAGTGGACATTAATGTTCAATACATTAGATCTTTAGATTAAGATGAAAAGGTGTTGCAAACAAAAACGTGAAAATATCTTATCTAGTCAATAGCATGGGACAGCCTCCTATCTATCTATATTTCTCTTTATCAAGAAATAAAGGCTACAATCCAAAATTCAATCTCTTGGGAACATGCCCCACTGAATTCATGTCACATGAGCAGAGATGCATAGGAAAATGCAGTAAATTAATACATGAAGTTACTAAATAAAAGGTCAGCACAAATGTAACCAATTTTCTATCTTATAAACCAGGATGTTAGTTTGTACAAGTTTGTTGGAGCCAACATAATAAATTGCAAATTCTAGTTTCCTTATTGCAGTATTTTAGAAGATGAAATCACTTTCTAATTTTTATAACACTAATTTAAATAAGATATTTATAAAATTAAGTTGACCAAGAAACCCATGCTGTTTCAAACATTTCCAACTTCATATCAGCTCAGAGGGAATTGTTTATTTAATTATACTGTATATACATATAATGCTTAAAAAACAAATTATATGAAAGAATTCACTTTTACATGGACAAGCACTAGAAATTTTGTTGTTCAGTCGCACAGTCGATTCCGACCCTCTGCGACCCCATGGACCACTGTCCGCCAGGCACTCCTGTCGTTCAAATATTCTTATAATGTACAAATACAACTGTTATCTCATTAAATCAAGAATTACAGTACAGTTTGCACAATTAGTTCTCTTTTCTGATAATAAAGCATTCAATTTGACAAATATGCTGGCATTCTCTCTAAAGAGGCCTCAGTGTTCAGTTTTTCAACAGCAAATAAATTATGTCCAAAAATTATGAAAAAACTGAATCATTAAATGAAATAAAAAAAAAGTTCCACTGAGTCCCCTTAGTATGATTTTTTTCAGCAGACTAACCAACCAAAACTCTACATTTGGCCATACAAACATCCCAATTTTACATAATGATCATTTACACTGACAGTACCTAAAAATTTGCAACATCAAACATTAGGAAAATGATGACATTTAACTTGCCATTTAAAACAACTGTCACTAAAGAGGAAACCTCCAGTTTAGACTACTAGGCTATCAAGATGGCATCAACATCTATCAAGAGATGCCTACTTATATGTTTATAAGTCGGAATTAGCAACTGTTTTAAACATTTCAAGGCCAACACTGAGAACACTGCTACTGAGAAACAGCCTTGCGAGACAAGAGATCCAATTAATTAGTTAATGGACTTCATCATTTCAGAGTCAAGATTACCGTTGTAAGCTTCTCCAGTTGTTACTCAACACTGCCTACTATACCAGAGGAGCGGCTACGGCTCTCTTCGAGGGCGAAAACAACTTTTTCAAAAGCCGAATGACAGAGGGAGTTTGGACGAGCCTTTTTTGAGGCGCGCCTGCCACTTTTAACTTCAGGAGGCGCTCTTTTTTTTAAAATATATACAAGTATATATATATTATTTCCTGGTGCTTGCTCTTCCTCCACCGACGCTAGGAAGCCACAATTGCAACCACGTCCCAGGCTCTCTCGCGCTGGTTGGACTCTCCCGTTCTCTAGAAAGATCACCAATTCCCAGGACTCAAAAGGGGAAGCCAAGTCCCTCGTTTGGGCTAGTTTCTTCATTGTGCTCACACCACCGATTTCTCTCCTCCTCCCACCCATCCATTACCGATTAGGAAATCGCAGTGCTCTTTTCCTCTCCCCACTCCCACCCCACTTTTCCTAATTCCCTGCCCCCCCTCCCTTCCCTTCCCTCAAACCACCACTCCCCAACTCGCAGCCACACCTGACCAGCGGTGGCCACAGGAAAAGGGGAAGGCGGAGACCCGAAAGAAGGAAGGGTTCGAGGCAGGCTGCCGGCTTCATTGTCGTCACTCGAAGAGGAAGAGAAAGTAGGGTGGAGAGGAAGAGAAATAGGTGGCTCTTAACAATATATATATATATACATATATATAACCTTTGTCCCTCCTTCCCTTCCTCTCCCCCCGTTTCCTTCCTGAAACAAAGGGCGCCGAGTTAAGCCAAAGAAGCCGCAGGGGCAAATCCCAGGACAGAAAGTTTATTTCGCGGTGGCGCAAACCTTAGGAGCAGCCACACCTGGCGGAAAGAAAGTTAGGATCTCTCTCTTCTTCCTCCTCCCCTCCTCATCCTCCCTCTTTTTTTTGGGGGGGGGGGGGCAGAGAAGCAGCTTGTTTTCTTCTCCTTCGTCGTCGTCGTCGCCTTCCCATGCCCAGGAAGCAGCAGCTCCTGCCGCAAACTCCGCCTGACCCCTCTTTTCCACACCCACCCCAGGAAGGGGAAGGAGGTGGGGGGGGCAGGGAGGAAGGGGAGGCCAAGAAAACAAGGGTTGGTTAGGGAAGGGCTGTGGGGGGGAAGCGAGGCGAGGATGATGAGGGGCCACCCCCCCACACACACACCCCTAGTCCTCGCTTCTCCCCCCCCCCACCGACGCACGACGGACTCCCCCACCCAAAGCGTTTACCTTTCCGCCTCAGTACCTGGCAGGCGCCTCTTCTTCACGCCCCCTCCGCCAACGGAAAAAGACCCTGCCCCTCCCCCTTGCCCTGCTGCCGCCTTTCTCACCCCCCCCCCGCAGCCCCCGACATGGTACGTTCTGCGTGACAAAGCAACACAAGCCGCCGGGCCGAGGAGAGCCGTTAGGGGGACCCCACCATTGACGGAAAGGAGGAGGGGGGGGGAAACGGCTGAGGGAGCCCGACGGAGCGGGGCTTCTTCTTCCTCAACAGGCGGGCGGAAATATCTGCCCGTGTTGCCCGAAAACGGCCGGGCGAAGGCAGGTTATTACTTACCCATCCATGGCACAGACAGGAGGAAGGAAGCGGCGAGGGATGGGACAGGGCGAAGAAAGGGGGGGAAGGGAAAGGGAAAAAGGAGCGGAGCAGCCGCCTTTACAGAAAAGGAGGAGGAGGAGGAAAGGGAGACCAGAAAGGGCGGGGCGGAGCGCGCATGCGTGACGATGTCTTCCCCGCTCTCCTCCCACCCCCACCCCCTCTCCGTTCCCCAGTGGGAGGGGGGGGAGGAAGCAGACACACCCAGGCGGCAGTTGGGCGGTGGGAGGGGCCAAGGAAGGCCAGGTGCGCGTGCGTTCTACGACAGAGCCCTTGCCGTTCGGCTGTAAGGAAAGGAGGGGGGGAGAAAGGGGGCGGGGCCGCTCACTCACTCACGTGAGCGCCTGTAAGGCAAATAAAGCCACGCGCCCGTGCGTGCGCGCCTCCGCTCCTTTCTGTGCGCGCGCGTGCGCGCCGGGACTGTAATAACAACTGGCAGGCAGAGAAGCAGCTGTTGCTGTTGAGGACCGGCCTTTATTTATTTATTTATTTATTTATTTGTATTTGTATTTGTTTATCGCTCTCCTCCCCGAAGGGACCCACCCAGGGCGATTTCCAACAATTTTAAAAACACTTCAGAAATTTAAAAAAAACTTTTTAACCTTTTTAAATCTTTTAGATCTTTGTAAATTCATGGTTTAATTCTTTTTTTAATTGATTTTTTAAAAGTAATTTCGAACCTCAAGGTTTTAATTTATGAATTTTCTGTAAGCCGCCTAGAGTCAGGTTCGCCTGATTGGGGCGGGATAATAAATCAAAATAAAATAATAAATAAAAAGCTTAAAAACTTTAAAACTTAATTAAAAGCTAGGTGTTATAACTTGGGACGTACTGGGGGTCAAACCATCCAACTGACTGGGGAAATTGAACCATCAACTCCCCCCAGACCAGATCTGCCAGCCAGGTTTTCACTCCTAAAAGACAGCAACTCCGTCTGCAGGCGTAGCTCTATCGGGAGGAAGTTCCACAGGGCCGGAGCGGACACCGAGAAGGCCCTCCTTCTAGTCCCAGAGAGATGCGCCTCTCTGGCTAATGGCACAACCAGAGAGCCTCTCCGGTCCGCTCTGGTGGGCCGGGTACATGTCCTTGGGACGATGCGGTCTCTCAAGTAACCTGGACCACTACCATAAAGGGCTTTAAAGGTAATAACCAGCACCTTGAATTGCACCCGGAAGCAAACTGGGAGCCAGTGCAGCTCCCTCAGCAGCGGTGAGGCACGGGCATAATGCCCGCATCCCAACACTACTCGCCTTGCCTTTTTGTTGTTCAGTCGCCCAGTCGATTCCGACCCTTTGCGACCCTATGGACCATTGCCCTCCAGGCACTTCTGACCAAAAACACCCAAAAGACAAAAAAGTTGTGGCAGCCTACAGACGAGATGACTATCAGTTTCAGCTACATAATAGACTTGTATGAATATGTTGAGGTATTAGTTGAATAAATATGAGTCTATTATCCTTCCTCTATTATCTGAGGGAGGGGACTTGATTCTACAAATGCTTGCATTAAAGTATAGCAATTAGTCTTTTAAAAGTCTGACCAGGTTATCCTGCTATGGTAATAGAGTAGTTCCAGGGTGCCCAAACTATAGCCTGGGGGGCCGGATCCCCCCCCCCGCCAATTCATCCAGTCTGCGAAGCCCTCGTCGCTCCGGAAACAGAAGTAAAAAGCACTCATAGTGCGTGTGTTTTGCTTCCGGGAACGACAAGGGCTTCAGGGCCGCCATAATGACCATCCCCCTGAAACATGTGACCAGTTAGCAGCCCTAAAAAGTTGGGCATCCTGGAGCAGTGGTGGGCTCAAAAAAATTACTACCACACTGTGGGCGTGGCCAGTGGAAAGCCCTGCATTGCACCCAGATTAGGACTACAGTACTTTATTTCAAAACTTGGATGTGCGGGGCCCGCCAGAATTTCTGCTACCGATTCTGGCGGACTGGTCCAAACCTCCTGATGCCCACCCCTGCCCCAGAGTAGACCTGCTGCCAATGAATGCCGATCATCGGTTAACCTGACAACCCTGAGGACTAAAGGCCTTGGGTGGTAAAATCTACACGTAAGTGATTTTTCCCAAGTGGATTAAATTCCACTTGAACCCATTTTAATGGAGGGCAGAAGCTTCATCAATACTGGCCTGAGGCTGAGGAAGACTGTGTGCCAAAATTGCTCTGGACCAGAAAGTGACTCACCGAACTGGATCAGTGGTATGGGTGTCACTGCAATGCAGAAGTCAAATCGAAGGCTGCTGCTAGGGGTGATACAGGAAATCTCAAGTCCCAGGCTGTTCTCTAGAGATTTAAAATAGATTTCCCACTGCAAAAGAGATGAGTTTGCTCTTTAAGCGAAACACCATTGTAAGTGACCAATTGTGACTTCTGGTGGAGGAGATTGCAAACCCCGATTTATTTGTTAAGCAAATTTTGGTTGGTTTTATTTGTTAAGCGAAGCGAACATTCGGAGAAAATTCTGCTTTTTAAGCAAGGCACTCTTTATGCAAGGTTTGACTAGTTTTAACTACATACTGGGATTTACCAATTTTTTGGTGTGGTGGGTCCACAACAAAATGGATTGCCCTTGCAGGAAACATCTGAAATTCTCAAATTACCAGAAATACATTGTACATGTCTGACTCCATGTACAGTTGTACCTCTCTTAAAGAGCATAATGCGGTCCACGGGATTGCTCTTTAAGCGAGTTTGCTCTTTAAGCGAAACACCATTGTAAGTGACCAATTGTGACTTCAGGGGGGTGGGGGTGAATTGCGAACCCTGATTTGTTAAGCAAGGTTTTGGTTTTTATTTGTTAAGCGAAGTGAACATTCAGAGAAAATTCTGCTCTTTAAGCGAGTTACTCTTTAAGCGAGGTGCTCTTTATGCGAGGTTTGATTGTACAATATACATGAATACTGTATGTATATCCATGAGATATTGCATATCATTGAATGATATATTTATTATATCATTAGTATATTATATCAATGGTATATTTATTATTCCAAACATCTTCAATGTACCTTCCTTAAAATTAAGGAGAAGCCATAATCTTAAAAATTTAGTTCCATTGAGGAAAGGGGGGGGGGGGACATGAATACTTATGTGCACACCTCTCGACCCTCAGGAATACACTTTGGTTGGACATACATGTACAGTATATGCACAAATATTGCTGGTCTCCTCCCTATGTTGTGGCTTTTCCATAACCCACATACTTCCTCAGGAAATATTAGACAGAGCAAAGATAAGACAAGGTAGAAAGACGAAGCCCGTCCTGCTTCTGCAGAAGGGTTTTCTGGTCTCAAGGCTTTGGTCCACACAAAGACTTTGCCATTGGGGGTGGCCCTGGCTGTTACGCTCTTCTTGTTCAAGCCATGTGGGAAGGAAGTGGTGGTTGAGTTGAAGAATGAATTTATTATTGTGAATACATTGGGAGATGGTTAGGTATTGCAAAACTATGTTTAAGCAGGGTCACATTTGAAGTGCAAAATTCTGGAATGCTGTAAGAGATAAATATAATTTAAATGTTCTATCTAGCGTATAAATAGTTGACTGTGTTTATCTTAGTTAGAGGAAGTAATTCTGCAGTGGGAGAGGGGGGACATTTTCCCAAACAGAGGGAAATGCCTAAATTTCCCAGGCAGCAAGGAAGCTCTTTTCTTCTTCCTTTGAGTCAATTGTTTAAGTCAGTTACTATAAGCATGCTTTCTTCCTTGGGAAAATACATTTGTCACAGCAATTCACACAGAGGCAGAATAGGTCAACTCCTACCCTTTATGAAGCATAATGAGATTTCATGGTGTTAAAAGGTTGCACGCGTGATGTCCATTTAGATTTCAGCATCACTGGATCAGCAAACCAAAATTGGGTGTTGCATTAATTTAATTTTCCTTTAGTCAGAACTGTTCATGCGTGCACAAACCTGAAATGACATGGGACTTCATATTCCATTACCTTTTGTAGAATTTCAATTTTGTGTCCTTTCTCTAACCTAGGATCAAAGGTAATTGACTCTACCTATGGTGAAGTGTAAATGTAAATACTGTATTAAATTCCATGCCTTTGTCCACATAAAGCATTCACGTCTAAACTCTGGTACAGCTATAAGTGTTCAGTGGCGGACTGGTTGATTTTGGCTCCTTTTTTGTTGTGCTTTTTATTTATTGTGTTTTTAGTATGTTTGGTTTTTTCTGATTGCATTTTTATTAGAATACTTTCATTACTGTTAGCCACCTTTGGGGTCTAAAATGGTATACATAGGAGAAGGACCTAGCTTGAAGTCTCCAAAATGGGAGCTGTCCTGATACTACCTTGAAGTCCTAGGTTTACTGTCCATTTGGCTCTAAAGAAAATGAAAGGTCTTGAAAATGATGAGATATATATCCCATCTATGTCTGGCTAGACAAATTGCTATGGTAATGGAGTAGACCGTACAGCCAGCAACTCAACACCGAGTGTTTGGTGGCAGTAAATAACCTGCCTCCCTAAAGGGCCCAATGGCAGTGGGCGGATGAACTCGGTTAGGTGGGGTGATGGTCCCCTCAGTGGAGGAAATGCCACTGGAAACCATGTTGGGCCCAATGGCAAAATGAGTGGAGGAGGAGGAACCACTTCACTATTGTAATTTTCTACGGTCATGTAGGCGAAAGAGGCCATGCCAGATGGACTGGCTGTGAAGACACACCATGTTAATATCTTCAAGCCTGTGGCAGTCCACTGCAGTGTTAAATCCTGCATGCCTTAATTCATATGTGCCACAGGGCACATATGTGCTCCATGATCACAGTGCATGGGTCACTTCATGGCACGCTGGGATCCACCTTAAACAAATTCACGCCAGTGGCATTTAATGTATACTTGAATACGAGTAGCAGCCATTGTCATCAATATCCTATCTCTGTGAGAACACTCTTTGTTATTTTGTGTAATTTTAAAGCAACGTCCAAACACATAGGAGTATAGTTTAAGAGAGCATCATAGGTGTGGGAGTTGAGGTCATGTTGGCTCCATAGTTCATTGAGTAGGAGAGCTGCTTTAAACCGCTGCTATGGTTACTTCCCAACAATCAGCACTGAGTGTGCTCTCTAAAACTTACTTTCTGAACAATTTTAGTGGTATATATTCACATGACTTCTGGATCATAAGAATATAAGAATTAACTTGCTGGATAAAACCAAAGATCTGTCTAGCCCAGTATTCCTACCCAGTAAGGTGTACAGTATCTGGAATACTTACAAAGACAATGCATTGGCACCCTTCTGCTCTTTGTTCCCTGTATCTGGTAATGAAACTTTCAGAACAAACAGGAAGCGGCTAATGCACCCACACAAGAAGCCTTTGAATAGGCAAGGGCACATCTGGGCAAGAAAACTAAAGTGGGGCAGGATTCTCTGAAATTCAAAGCCTCCTTTATTGTGTCTGGTTTAGTTTTCAAAGCTGCCAGTTCTATTTGTTTTGATAACAGATACCTAAGCTTTCGTAAGGGCTGGAAGACCTGGGCCTTGAAGGGCCTCCTCCGCCTCCAATGAATGTATTAGCATGGAACATTTCCCAGCAGGTTGTTTATTTCTGATTATTGTCAGCCACAAGCATTCTTAAAATATGAGTCAGCTTCTTGATTCATTTCTTAAGTTCCATCAGCTTTACTACTCAAAGCTCCATGCTGGCACAATTCTTATTCACGACAATAGATTTCTATTGCATAGCCTCAGTGTGCCACCAGAAGAAGGACTGGTAAACCACTTCTGAGTCAGAATTATCTTGAGAGCCTGCAATTTCACTCTTTGCTGTACTTTTTTTTAATCTCCATTTTAAAAAACAAATTTAGGAAGACATTTACAATGTTGTAGCAAATGGTTTGGTTTTTTTAAACCTACCCATCTGAATGTATTGTATTCAACTGGAGCAGCTAATCACAGCATGGAAAAGACATTGTCTGCTCCTCACAATTTAGAGGAGCATACATGGTAGAACATCAAAAAGATCCAGATCCAGATTTTATTGTGTTATCTACCAGCTGCTGTGGAGGGAGAGGGACAAACTTCTAACTTTGTCCTTCTCACATAATTGAGTTTTAAGAATATTTTTCCACTCTATCTCAAATGTAAAGAAATTTGTAAATGTTGGTAATCTCTAATAAAAACAAACTAAACTAAAATTCTCACTCAACCCTACTAATGAAGCACATTTATTTGTTAGGAATATAGGAAGCTGCCTAATACTGAGGTTGGGCTATCTAGTCTACTATTGTCATTTCCAACTGGCATCAACTTTTTAGCTGCTGAAATAACAAATGCCTAATTGAGCATGCTGGGATGGTATGGTGGTTAAATGAGAATTATGAGAATACTACTGTAAAACATTGTGTGCGAAAAAAATTGCACAAGCAGGTTTTTGCATTTTTCTACCAGTCTGTGTATCCAAGTACACAACTGAGCACTTGACAAGGGAATGTCTCTAAGCAAGTGACAGATAGCTGGAATGCTTACACATTACTAGCCACACAATTTCGAGCTCAAATCTAATAGGAGTCTGGCCAACATATTTAATAGGACTTTTGAGTTTAGATTTATTACTAATATGAGTGATTCGGATTTTTTTACTCCGCCTTCCAGAATTTTCCAAGAATTCTCCAGGCAGAATTCTGAAAGTGCTAGCCCACAGATCCATGTCTAAGATATGTATAGATTTTACTCACCTGGAGAGAGATTTAGCTTGAAGTCTCCATGGCTTAGCTTCCTTTTCAAAAAGTCTCCATGGCTTAGTTTCCTTTTCAAAAAGAAAGCTGTCCTATTACTGTCTTAAAGTCATAGGGATCCCTATCTATTAGGTTTAAAGCAGTAGGGTTTTTTAAATTGGGGGCTGGGTCACATTCCCTCAGATCAGTGGTGGGCTCCAAAAAAAATTACCACCGCACTGTGGGTGCGGTATGGTGGGCGTGGCCATGGGAAAAGCCCTGCGTTGCACTTGAATTAGGACTACTTTATTTCAAAATTTGGATGGGCAGGGCCAGTCAGAATTTCTGCTACCAGTTCTGGAGAACTGGTGCAAACCTGCTGATGCCCACCACTGCCTCAGATAGTTAAGGCAGCAATCTGTTGCCCACCACCCTTATAAACGTATCCACAGCTGTTGTAAATGCATTTACGGCTGCTATAAACATGTCTGTGGTTGGGTCTGGTGTTGGCAGCGGCGGTTGGAGCAAGGACAGGGGCTGGATTATTTGACACTGTGGGCCAGATTAGGTAGGCCTATGGGTCATAGTTTGCCAACCCCTGCTTTAGAGAGCCTAATGAGACTGTGTTCCACAGGAAAACCTAGGACTTCAAGGTAGCTTCCTTTTTTTAATTCTTGAAGAATATAGTAGTTGGAGTCCAAACATTCCATCCATAGATAGATGTAGATTTATTGATACAGTACTTAGATTTCTGTCACAGTAATATAAATCTAATACTGTAACTTCAACAAGTAGGACTATTCTGAATGATAGTCCTGAATGTGGATAGCTTGAATGCAGTACTTCATAAGTGTACTGCCTGTGAGTAAACTGCTTTCACTGAAAAACATGGAACATGAAGCTACTGTTAAGTTTTTTATATGCGTGCATAGCACAAGGTGGGGCAGATTTAATAATTACTTATATACTTGAGTATAAGCCCACTCGAATATAAGCCAAGGTACCTAATTTTGACCTGAAAACCCAGGAAAATAGATTGACCTGAGTATAAGCCGAGGGTGGGAAATGCAACAGCTGCGTGAGCTTCAATAATGAAAATACATGAAAGTAAGGTACAATTAATTAAATTGTTGGCATGTCTCAATCTGGCATGGTTGTGATCATTGACCAGAGTATAAGCTGTGTCCCCTTTTGGGGTCTCATTTTTGGGACTAAAAAACTTGGCTTATACTCAAGTATATATGGTAGTTGTAGTTAGCAAGTTCTCCATGCATTAGACTCCCATTCTAGCCCAGCAAATTAAACTCTCTACATGTCTTGAAGTAGAAGAAGATAGTTGTTTTCTTATGGTTGCTTTGATTTAGATAGAAATGATAAACAGTTGCTTTGGTGATAAACAGTTCTGTACAATAACTTTCTAATTTAAACATACACTTTGCTTGCAAGGCAAATTGGAGAGTATAGGAGAGGAGAGAATAATAGCTGGAACGCACAAAAAAATAATCTTGAACAGCAAGCAGTCTAATACAAATCAGGTGACCCTACAGACAGAAAACTAGAGAACTCTTCTGGTTATGTACATAATTTACATTAACCCATTGCATTGTGGGATTGCATTAATATAGTCAACATCTACCAGTATGAAAGAAGCTGCAAAGGAAGAGCATCTCACAAAAATGAGACATCGAGCCTGATCGAGTTACTATCAGGCATAAAATCCATGAAGTACAAGTGGATTTTCAAAGTACAGTCAAACCTCGCATAAAGAGCACCTCACTTAAAGAATAACTCGCTTAAAGAGCAGAATTTTCTCTGAATGTTTGCTTCGCTTAACAAATAAAACAACCAAAAACTCGCTTAACAAATAAATCAGGGTTCGCAATCCCTCCCACACACACAATTGGTCATTTATAATGGTGTTTCGCTTAAAGAGCAAACTCGCTTAAAGAGCAATCCTGTGGAATGCATTATGCTCTTTAAGCTAGGTACCACTGTACATGTAAAACAGGGTGAAGAACAGGAATTAGAACAGTACAAGGCAAAACTAGTGGCCAGAGGTCTCCTACAGAAATACAGTGAAGACTTGGATGAAACCTTTGCCCCTATTCAATATAAATTTGAACTAATAAATAAATAAATATTGTCAAGCACAGCTTTAAAAGAGTGCTCCTGAATGTGTTAGCCTCCAAACAAATGCAAATCAAGCACCTAGATGTCTGTGTTCCTACACAGAGATATGGCAGAGGAATTGTATTTAGAGAAACTGTTTAGTCCTGGAATGATAAATTGAGATGTTATTGCAAGAAACTTCAAGCAAAGTGAGGCACACCAGCCTCTGTATACCATAAACAGAAATGGACAACTGACCTTTATTTTTGTCTATGTACATGACCTACTTTGTTGCAACTCAAAAGTGATCAGGAGAACAAAGAAATGGAAATGAAATTGGAGAGTTTCAGTGACAAGGATGCAACATATTATTTGGGAATTCATAATGAGATAGAGGTAGATGGCTCATATCTCCTTAACCAAAGACAAAAGATTCTTCAACTTGTGAAGACACTAGGTCTTCAAGGAGTGGTTGCTGGCAACCAGTTTTCTAAAAGACAAAGAAGAGGATGAATCTCTGCCAAATAACAGCAAGTTCAGAACAGCTATTGGGGAAACTTTGGTATCTAACAATCACTACTACAGCTGATGTAGCCAGTGCTATAGGTATACTAGGAAGACAAGTTAGTTCACCAACACAAGGTAATTTGACAATTGTAGAAAGAATGGCTAGGTATTTGAAAGAAATCTTGGACCGCTAAAACTGCCAGACAGTAACAACCCAAAACTTTTAAGGTACACAGAGGAAGACTGAGCAGAGAATGGCATAAAATGTAAATTCATCAGCAGGCTTCTGCTTATGTATAGTAGTAGACCTAATAATGGGCTGAACATAAACAAGATATTGTAGCTTTGTCTTCCACAGAGCCAGAGTATGCACAAAAGTGCTATGCAGTGGTGGGCTGCAAAAAAAAAATACTACCACACTGTGGGTGTGGTATGGTGGGTGTGGCCAGGGGAAAGCCCTGCATTGCACCTGAATAAGGACTACTTTATTTCAAACCTTGGATGGGCGGGGCCAGCCAGAATTTCTGCTACCAGTTCTGGCAAACTGGTGCGAACCTGCTGATGCCCACCAGGCTGGAGAACCTGGTAAAGGGGTTTGGAGTAAATTAAGAGATGCCAATCCAGATGATGAAAGACAATTAGAACTATATCCAGTGCTGGGATGTCAAAAATTTTACTACCCCACCGTGACATCATCACAGTGTGGGTGGAGCTAACATCATGACATCATGATGTCATTGGTGGGGCCAAATAAAATAAATAAGAATAAGCACGCACACACAGACACACCCTTCAACCCACCCACCCACAACACAAACCCATAAATAAATAAAATAAATAAATAAAATAAAAATCACATTAAAATACTGCTACCGGATTTCTGGGACACTGGGAAAAGTTACTACCGGTTCTGGCAAACTGGTGCGAACCTATTACATCCCATCACTGACTACATCAGATTGTCAAGAAGTGAGCTCATGCATCAATCACATGAGCATGAGTTACTGTCTGGTGTGTGACCTGACTGAAAGGGGGATCATCCAGATAATCTACTATTTTGCTGCTGAAATGACAGCCAATATCCTGACAACTGAGAGATAGCTTTCAGTAAAGATGGGTTTTAGGATTCTTGCATCCAAACTTGGGTAGGGACCTCTACTAAGATGTTCCTGTCCTTAGTGTGCACCAATTTGATTGCTCTTAAAGGCTCGTACTTGTCGTGGTGCTTTGCTTAGTTTTGTTTCTTTGTGTGAATTTGACTGAGATATGGAAATTTTTTAACTACTGCTTGATATTGATGTTTATTGAATTTTTTGTTGTTGTTACTGTTTATTGAATTACTTTTACTGTAATGATGTTTATGTGCTGATGTTCTGTGATACTGATATTGACTATTGACTGTTTTCATTTGATATTGACTATTGACTTATTGATATGTTGTGATTGTAACTATACATGTGTGTAAACCGCCCTGAGTTGGCTCTGCCAAGTAGGGCGGTATAGAAATTCAAATATAATAATAATAATAATTTTTTTTTTTTTTACAAAATTGGGCCTTTAAATAATCTCAGTGTGGTTAGGGCTTTTAAAAGTCAGCACCAAATGAAGATTGCACAGAACTAGTGTGTCATGATGTGACCATCTGGCTCAGACAAACATGAGTGACAGCTTTCTATTCCACCTAAAGTTCCCTTATAGTTCTCAAGGCCAATCTTATATGGAATAATTTATGGTTGTCTAGTGTCAATGTAAATAGTGCCTCCATGATCATAGGCAGTTTCATTTGCCTCATCAAGGTCACGGCTAGCACCCTAGAATTATATTGCTAGTCATGGCATTCATGGCTTTTGCTACTTGAACTGTCATCTGGGTTGCCCTAGATCAGTGATGGCCAACCTTGCCACTCCAGCTGTTCTTGGACTTCAATTGCCAGAAGCCCTGATCAGTAGGAGTGCTGACTTGGGCTTCTGGAAATTGAAGTCCACAAATACCTGGAGTGACATGGTTTGCCATCACTGACCTAGATGCTGCCAAGTCTGGAATAACTCTCAACCAGAACAGCTGGCTTTCCTTTATTTTATTTTTTTAACAAAACATCTGGCTTCCCTTTCTCTGCCTTGCCTAGATCCAGCTTCAGCTTGTTCATTTCTGTCCATTCTCACAGCACCTCCTGACACCTTTTCAAGAATTCTACAACAGGGGACTGTCTAGCAAAGATAAGCTTGTAACTAGTTGACAGTGCTTTATCAGTACAGTATTTGGTCTGAGGTTCCTATTGCAAGCTCCAGATTTGCTGGTAAATAGCTCTGATAAGCCCCTGTGTAATTTTTCACTATAAATTGTGCAACTTTACCTGTGTTTCCTTCATGAAAGCCTTGTTTCCCAATGTACATGAGTCACTGGTATCTGTCACTGTGTTGTTGCCCCTGACGAGGCCCCCTTCTCTCAAAAGCTGGAGGTTTTGAAATATGCACAAGAAAGAAGAAATGTAATTTATTTCTGTATCCTTAAAAATATGTCCCTTTGAGGTTTAGCAAAGAAAGGGCTCCTCATTTTTATAGCAGAGCACAGATGTTTCTTATTAGAAGCTAAATTTAAAGCCTGACTTAAAATACTACAGAGAATATTTCTATATTTGGTCTATAAAAAGAAGCAGGCCAATTGTACTGTCATCTATGCTATGCTGCTCAAAAAGCAGATTGACTTCCATTTCTTCTCAGTTTCCCTTGTGCTACCCAAAGCATGTAGGCTTGGCACTTACCCCACAACAATAGATGTCCCTTTAAGTTTCATGGGCTTTCCACCACATCATAGCTAAAAGTACAGGAATATAGCCTTAGAAACTAATGGCGAGCAAACAGGTAGTGAGTGGCACAAGAACAACATTGACTTTGGATTCAGCTCTTTGAAATTCAGAACAAATACTCATCCACATTTCCTCTTTCGTAAAGAAATTACATCCACACTTCTTTAAGAAAAATAAGGCAGAAACTACACAGACTGGAAAAGCCAGGTGAAGTTCATAGTGACTCTTGTTTCTACTCATGACAGAAGTCCTACTACAGTTTTAAAAAGTCACCCAACTGCATTTTAAAAACTGCAAGGCTTGTCTAGCTCCCCAGCATGGCAAAAGGGTTTGGGATTAGGGCCAGTTTCCCAAGGGGCTTTGATCTCTGTAGAGTGGACTCCATTGCACAGGGGGAAGGTGTGGCAGCACATACATTCTTCCCACTGATCCTCTCTGCTGCAGAACCTGCTGCTTATCATCCCAGCTTCAGCTCCGACCGGCACCTTCTGATTCAATGACTGCTGTTTCTCTCCCTTTGGCTGTCTGATGCTGGCAATCTTTGAACCAGATTCTCAGTTGTTTTCCTGTCCCGTCAGTACCTGGGGCCTTCCCCCAACAAGTGATCAGGAAGTCAGTTGCTTTAATAATGTGAGGAATTACATTAAAACAGAGAATGTGTGTTGCAGGTGGGTTCATGCCTGTTGATAGCTACCTGTGTTAAAAAACTTTGTGGCAAATTATTGTAAATTAGTTGTTTCAGCCTAAGAAAGCTTGTGTTTATTAGACAAGTGCAGATGAACAGTAGGAACAGAGGAAGTAGGAACAGTGATAGAAGTCTGAATCCTTGCTAACTAAATGTTGGAGTGTTGTTTTTTTTAACAACCTCACATGCTGCCTGTAGTTGGAGTGACTAGGAGGGATTTTTCTGACCTGGGGTGACTATCTGTCCAACCAATTGTTACTTCCTGCCTCGGAATTCAGAAAGAGCCCAGCTTCTGTCTGTTCTGTGTTCTTTCCTTCTTATTTGTTGGTTGGTGACAGTTGTTTATTGTTCATCTGTTCTAGCATGCATGCAGTAAAGAAAGCAACATACACACATCTGTAAGGCTATGTAACTGTAAGTAAAGAAATTTATTTCTCCTACAAATGTCTCAGAATGAGTTATTGAGAATTTGAACACCAGTTAGTGAGAAATGCGTGGACTCTAGGAGATTTGTTACTATTCTCCCCTGTCGGTTTCTGTAATTTTTCTCACAGTAGGTCAGGTGAAAAAGAACTGTGAAATGAACTCACCAAAAGGTGCCTTCATTTTAGTTGCTTCATGTCGGGTCTAGATGAAGACGAAGCAGCAGCAGCAGCGGTGTGCAGTTCAAGGAAATTTTATCAGAAATTCAAAACTTTCCAACACTAAGTTAGAGATGTTAGGACCCAAAAGCTCACTCCTTCGTCTCTGGAGAACAGATGTTTTTTCCTTGAGGGACAAGAGAGCAATGTGTAAGTGACATTAGCAACCTAGGAATACCACTCAGGTTGAAGAAAGGTCAGCACCAGTTAGAGCTAGAGCAGATAAAAGATGGGCTAAGAAATTGGAAGAGTTCCTTCCTCCACTCTTTCGCATGCAAAGAAAGGCATCTTTTTCAGCGTAAGCTGAGTCACATCCAGTTATTTCCAACAGAAATTTAGTTATATTAGAAACTTTTTTTTAATGTAGGTAGTAAACAGTCAAGGCAAGCAGGCTAGGTACAGTAAAACACCGGATAACACTAAAACTTGGTTCCATAAGTCTTGGTGTTATCCGATTTTTAGTGTTATCCGATCTATGTTAAAATCCTATGAGATGCATCGGATAACATTAAAGCTCCATATAAAGATACATTGTAACCGCACAGGCTTTAGCGGTTGTTATCCGATCCATCCCATAGGACCTTAACGTTATTCGATCCAATTCTCCTCCCCAGATTACTTAACGTTATGCGATTTTAGCGTTATCTAAGGTAAACGTTATCCGGTGTTTTACTGTAATAGTCATTCTAGGATAGAGTAAAATGCCTTATTTGCTTGAACATGTAGGACAGGGGTGGCCAAACTACGCCTGTGGACCGGATCCGGCCACGGACACTAATTCATCCATCCCATGCAGCCTTCGCAGCCCTCGTCACTCCTGGAAGTGGAAGTAAAATGTGCATGCATGGCCACAGAATGCACCCCCACATGTGCAAAACGCTGCTGTAAATGACCCCCAGTTGTCGTAAACACACTTATATCAGCCGTGGATCATTTACAGCAGCTTTCTGTGCATTCACGTTTTACTTCTGCTTCTGGTGGGAGGAACCACATGACTGGCACACTCAACCACGTGACTGGCCCACGGCTTGAAAAGTTTGGGCACCCCAGTGTAGGGCTCATGAATGCCAAAATGCCACAGGGTTTTTAATCCAAATGAACCAAAATGGGTTTTTAAGTGCCTCAGTAAGTTAACTAACACTTGTAATGGAACCATGAACTGTTATTTTGTTTCAGGTACAGTGGATGGAATTTAACAAAATGATTAGTTATTCTTCAGCAGTTTAATGCTGGAGTTTCCTTTGAAGTTCTTTTATTCAAGGCATTTCCCCTTCAATCTCATTGTTTGTTCTTTTCCTTTGTTTGGCATATATAAGAGATAAGAAGGCTTTGGCATATGGGCTAAATTAGTCCAGGATAGCTTCCCTATAGGGCTATGCAAGCCTCTTTCATTCTCCAAGACATCAACCGGTCAAGGAACAACATTCCAATTTGGTGACAAGAGGCAGGGTGTGTGTACAGAGAAGAGCTGCATAAAAGGCGGAAGAAAACAATCATCCTTAACTGTCTATTGTTTCTTTCATTGTATCTATGTTGGTTGCCAATTACATTTTTTCATGCAATCTGTGTGAGTCAAGGGCTCCCAATGCATGAGGCAAGAAGCTAGATGCAGCCATTTATCATGTGGCATCCTCTTATTTGTTTTAGGGTGCACACTTGTGCATACAGCAAGACAGAACTGCTCCTTGTTCCTATCAGAGAGGAGTATTCCTCTACCATTGGGAAGTACCAACTAAGGCACTCCACCCATCCTCAATCCTGGGGATGGGGGGGGGGGGAGATAGAATGGCCGAGAGAAGATTCCTACTTCCAACAAACATGAGAGGAAAGCAGAAGAAGGGAATGGCCTGCCATGGTGATGAGCCTCTCCCTGGGAGAAAGAGAAGGGAAAGGCAGTGTGGCAGCTGTAGGGCACAAGAATAGCCAGTTGTGGTTGAAATCTGGAGTCACAGCTGGCTGAGTAGCAAGACTCTCCAGGAATAAGCTTTATAGGACTGCAGTGGCTTAGTGGTTAAGACGCTGAACTTGATGACTGGAAGGTTGGCAGGTCAGCAGTTCGAGAGCTGAGTACTGCATGATTGAGTGAGCTTCCATTTCTGTCCCAGCTCCTGCCAACCTAGAAGTTTCCACCTTTGGTGGGAAGGTAAACAGCTTTCTGTGTACTCTGGTGTCTATCATGCCTGCCACATGTCCATGGAAATGTCTGCAGCCGCAGACAGCACTGGCTCTTTGGGTATAAATGGAGATGAGCACTGAACCCTAGAGTCAGATACGACTGGCTTTTTAGCAAGGGAGAACTTTACCTACTTATTTAGCCACCTCCTCTTCCTCTGCCTCTTTTAGGGCTGTTGCTATTGAGGCTTGGAGGCAGTTCCTCCTTACCTTTTGCACTCCCCTTTTTTCTTGCCCTCATTCAAGGGTGGCAATAGCAGAAGTGTCTCCTCCTCCTCATAGTTACTTGGGTGTTCTAGGGTTGGAAAAGTGACAGATGGCAAATTTGCAACCCACACACTCCAAAGCCCTACACTTGCAACAACATCCTCACTTAATGGTGGGCCTACATAGTTTAAGAGAGATGCCCTCTTTTTTTTTTTTAAGGTGGAATGAGTACATAAAGAAGAATCTAATTTTCAAGCCCTGAATATGAGATGCTACAAGTTAATGCTCCTGTCAACCTAGCAGTTCGAAAGCAAGAAATTGCAAGTAGATAAATAGGGACCACTTGGGGGGGGAGGTAAACAGCATTCCGTGCACTCCGTTGTCGAAGCATGCCTACCATAGGTCCATGGAAACGTATGCAGACAGCGCTGGCTTTTTAAAATTGTAAACAGAGATGAGCACTGAACCCTAAAGTCAGATACAACCAGCTTTCGAGCGATCTTTACCTATAAGTTAATGAGTGAGTGGCATGATGGGAGGGTAAAATATGCACCAATCCACAAGAAAGTTAACATGAATCCTGTTATAAAAACAAATGGCCCAGTTTTTACTTGATTTTGAAAAGTTAACAGCCCAATCCCATCCCCCAGTAATTTGGCATTTTGAGTAAGGTGCCTTATTGTTTTTATTCTTCTATATGTTAAAAAGTTGAGGCATCAAAGAGGCATAGGAGCTGTTTCACATTTTGCTAATCCACTATGCATAGTACTCCAGTTTAGTCCATATTTCCTCCATTACTTCAGCTGTTATTCAGACATTCTTTTAATTATACACAGAGAGCTGTTTTAACTATTAATTTATTATACTGTGATTTAAAATGCCAGCATGTCATATCTCTGTCTACAATCCACTTTGCCTTTGCTCAACCATCTTTGGAATGTGGCCTATCTAGCTGTTCTCAGAGAGATGGAATTTGATCCTTAGGTTCAAGGGCCCGGCCAAGATCACTTGGAGCATGTATGGCTGATGGGTTAAGCCACATGACCTGCCACCCTGTTCATTCAAGTTGCTTAGTGCCAGAGAGCCATCAAAAGGAGGAACAGAATAACAAAACACTTCTGAGTACTTCCTTGGCAACCCCGGAAGGGCTGCCGTGAGTCACAACCTGACAGCACATAATTGTTATCAGGCTGAAGGACAAAATTGCTAGTAGATGTTAGTGCAGAACAAGTTGGAAAGTGGGCAGATGAGTGGGCCTCTAATGTTGTGTTGCCTTCCCTTGTCTTCAAAGTGCCAAAAACATGTTTATTTCTGATTCAACAGACTGACGTTTGGTTGTTCAATCACACAGTCAAGTCCAACCCTTTGTGACTCCATGGACACCCCCCCCCCCGGCATGCCAGGCTCCTCTGTCCTCTGCCATCTTCCGCAGCCTGGCCAGATGGCCGGACCCCTACAGCCAGATCTGCGCCCATTGCATTAACGATTCCATCCATCCACCTCATCCTCTGCCACCCCCTTTTCCTTTTGCCTTTAATCTTTCCCAGCATTAAGGCCTTCTCAAGTGAGTCCTCTTCTCATTTGGTAGCCAAAGCACTTGAGCTTCATCTTCAGAATTTGTCCTTCCAATGAGCAGTCAGGGTTGATTTCCTTCAGGATTGATTGATTTAATCTCCTGCAGTCCAGGGGACTCTCAGAAGTCTCCTTCAGCACCACATTTCAAAGGCACCTATTCTTCTCTGGAAATGGATAGAACAATAATTTCTTGCATGTGAGTAAACAGGTTTACTATTGTACTAAATAGATCATAATCTTGATTTACAACACTATCATTACATGTCAATTGCAAAGTGCTACATTGTTCAGTCAGCCTTTTTCTGGTAGCTCTGGAATCATGTTCTCACCTTGTAGAAGGCCCTTTTGAGCTCAGTGGGCTGGATCTAATTGGTAGTCCCAATTAGAACAGGTCCAATGAATCAATTGGAGAGTCTAATTGAGTCCATAGTTCCACTCTAATCATACCCTTGTGAGAAAACATGCATAAGGATTTGTATATACATCTTCATTTCAGTACATTCAAAACTTTCGTTACCAAATAGTCTTGTATGAAGTAAAAGAAAGTACAGTACAGTTGTACCTCGTTTAAAGAGCATAATGTGTTCCACAGGATTGCTCATTAAGCGAGTTTGCTTTTTAAGCGAAACACCATTGTAAATAACCAATTGTGGGGGATTGCAAACCTTGATTTATTTGTTAAGCGAGTTTTTGGTTGGCTTTATTTGTTAAGCGAAGCAAACATTCAGATAAAATTCTGCTCTTTAAGTGAGTTACTCTTTAAGCGAGGCGGTCTTTATGCGAGATTTGACTGTACTGTATAGAACAAGTTGTTGACAACCCTTGTTTTTTGAGTTTTAAAGAGAGGCTAATTTCAAATGACAAAGATATTCATTGTGCAATTTACAGTTTTATTGAGGTTTCTCCTAGTGTGTATAAGAGGAGGAGATTGGATTCAGATTTTTAAATAATAATCTAGTCTTACTTTAAAACGACCCATTTAATGAAATGAGACTTAAGTTGGTCTTAACTTAATGTAAAATCCCTTAGCTTTCAGTAATTTTCTGTAAATATGATTATATCTGGAACTAATCAAGAATTCAATAAATTCTGCCTTGCTTATATATGAAAATACACATTTAAATATACTTTTCCATCTCTTAATAATGAAAAATATCAGATTGTTTATTGGTGCAATTGAAGCTACTGGATAATTTTTACATTGGATAATAAGGAGTAATATTTTGAAGGTCAGATACAGACAATAGAACTCTTGTTGTTTTTAAAATTTGAAGGTAGTGTGATAGAGAAAAATCTTCTACACACATACTTGTCTCCCTGCCAACTCAAGCCAGAAAGACTTTGTGTGATTTTGAAGTGACATTTGCAGGAATCTTGGACTACAAGTGTGCACAGCAGACATAATAATGCTTCTTTCATGCTATCATCAGTTGTCTTAAAATAATGTGCATTGAGTCCAAAGTGACATCCTTTGGAAAATTTGCATTACTGTCATCTGGGTGCAAAGAGGTGGAAATCTGATATTACAGCCAGATATCTTCTTCTAGTTAATTCAATTCCAGCGTCAGAATAATGCAAACACAATTGATTTGAGAACAAATCAAAAACTGGAAGCTAAGACCATGGCAAAATAAAAAACAAACATTTCCTGTGAATCTTCTGCTGGCGTTTGTTATCATGTACCAACCTGTAATTCTTCAAAACATCCTGTTACAATGTGGTGCATGTAGCATAAAGCATTAATGCCGCCTTTCTTTTCACAGGGAATAAGGTTCTGCTTGACCAGAGCTGTAATGAAATTGTTGTCAAACTTGTTCTAATCTGATCTTCCTATACCTTTCCTCTACTACTCCTATTTGGCTCAAAGCCCCCTAACTAGCATGTAAGGATTCACTGTTGTTTAAACTACTGTAGATTTATTCCTTAATTTTACATGAGATGATTTTCAAAATCCATTTGATACTGTATTGGCCTTCCGTGAGCTTATTATCATGACACTGTTATCTAGTGATTTTCCAGATACAGTATCATATTCTTTCCATGTCTTTCCTATGGTTTAAGTATTAGTGGCAAGAGTATTAAGCTAAAATGCTATGTTTTCTGCCCAAACTTTTGTCCTCTAGCTGTGCAGACAACTACAATGAGAAATGCCTTGAGAATTTGTTTGAAATTGAATTTTGCCCTTGGGCTGAAGTAGGTTTCCAGCCATTGCTAAATAGCTTTTCTGCCTGGGGGAAAAGATTTTATGTTGTGGAATGGAAGTAAGTCTCAAATATGTGAAGTTTTATAGCTTCATATTATCTCAGGAATCTGTTTATTCTAAGTGAAATTTGGGATGAACAAATAAATCACAATCTAGTTCCCATGCACAAGCACTCTCTCTCTCTCTCTCTCTCTCACACACACACACACACACACACCTCAGGCTTAGGGTGTGACAGCACTGGAGATTTGATTTAGACTTATGTGGACTAAATAAGGTTGCCTTAGTATGAGCCTTGAATCCAAATGGCATACTGTCCTTAAGCAACTCTATTTCCAGTACAGTAATACCTCATATAACATTAGTATCGAATAACACTAAAATTGCATAACATTAAGGAATCTGGGGGGAAGAATTGCATCAGATAACATTAAGATCCTATGGGATGCTTCAGATAACAACCGCTAAAGCCTGTGTGGTTACAATGTATCTCTATGGATCCCATAGGATTTTAACATGCATCAGATAACACTAAAAATCATATAACACCAAGACTTGTGGAACCAGGTTTTAGTGTTATATGAGGTTTTACTGTATTGTGAATTGTCTTAATTAGTGGCCCACTTCAAGATACTGGCAAACTGAATGTTTTCCCTGCTTCTCTGAGAGGAGCAGGGGAAGTGATTTTTTTGTGTGTGCATCTTATATATAATTGCTGATGTGGTGAATCAGTTAGATTAATTTTTTTAATTCTTTGTCTTGTGTGTAATGTCAATCAAGAAACTGCCTGCAACCATGGTTTCAATCAGCACTTCACCCAAGGCAAAACATGTGATTCAGTGCAGACAGACAGGGGTTGTGCTCAAGTTGCCAATATCCCAAAGTGACTCATTTATTAAGCCACTTCATCATACAGGTACCAGAAAAATCAAACTGGAAGGAGTCTTGGCAGCTTTGACAGCTGCAAGGCTCACATTTAGTCTATTCCCTATGACAGGGAATGGACTAAACCAGGGTGTAGCTAATTGTGTGTGTGTTATCAAGTCAATTCTGACTTATGGTGACATTTTTCATGGTTTTCTAGGCAGCGAATACTCAGAAGTGCTGTGGTTTATTGTTGTTGTTGTTGTTATTTCTTCATTAGACCTGTGGATTTCTGACAGCTTGTTTAAACTCTCTAGATTTCAAATTATGTAACACATGTAAAAGTTATGGCTATTTTTTTTTGTCAACTGTTAGGTTACACTAAGGAGAAAAGAATCTAAGTGTTGGACATTTGAAGACTTAACATTTTATTTGTAGAATTAATGGTTACATAAATGACACTATTTCTGTGAGGTCAATGCATCTAAGCCTAGTATTAGACTCCTTTTATTATTTTATTAAAATATAATGTAATATCAATTAAATCCAACAAAGATTGTAACAGTCATTTAAATAAAATTTACATTTGTATGCCACCTACTCAACAACGCGACTCAGGATGGCTCACAACAGTACCCATCTAATATAATAATTAAAAAGTCATTCATCTAAAAGAATTCAAAGTCGACCATAGAGGAGTCCAAGGCCTAGACTGGCCAGAGGGTGATATCTCCACCACCACGCGGCCAAGTCCCTGGCACCAAACAGCCTAACCCCTGGGTGTGGGTGGGGTCTGGGGTCAGTGGCGACATCCTCTTCTGCCCGTGGCCGCAGCGGCTCTTCAACCCCAGCCCTGGGTGGGGCCCAGGATTGGCAATGATGTCTTCTGCCGCCTGCGGCCATAGCAGCTCTTCAACCCCAGCCGTGGGTGGGGCCTGGTGGTTGGTGGTGGTGTCCTCTGCCGCCCACAGCCACAGCGGCTCTTGAACCCCGGCTGTGGGAGAGGCCCGGAGTTTACCATTTTCTTATTCTGGAAGCATCCTGGGAGTGTGCAGCTTGCCAAAGGCCACACAGACTGGATTTTTTATTTATTATATTTATATTATATTTATATTTCACCCTTTCCCTAGGACTCAGGGTGGCTTACAATCTAAAAGAGTTAAAACACATCAAGATTAAAAATCAAGGATTTTGGAATGTGCAGTGGGGAATCAAACTCCCTTGGCATGGGCTCAAAAAAGATGCAGGTAGGAGTAGAGGGCAAATTGATCCATTCCAGTGATTATGTCTTGTGGTTACTGGTGGGGGGAGAGCAGACTAATCTACCTCTGCAGTGCACCAAATTGGGACAAATGTTCATCCAGTCATACCCTTAGGCCCCCACTTGGCAGTTATCAGCCATATCAGGATGGGCACATGCAGTGATGGGCATCAGCAGGTTCGCCCCAGTTCTCCAGAACCAGTAGCAGAAATTCTGTCTGGCCCCTCTGCCCATCCAAGTTTTGAAATAAAGTCGTCCTAACTTGGGTGCAACACAGGGCTTTCCCTCTGGCCATGCCCACCATACCATGCCCACAGCTTCTTTCATTTCCCCAAGAGCTGGGACAGAGACGGGTTCCCATGACTAAATTGAAAACTGCTGCTGTAATGTAATGACATCACAGTCCGCGTTTAGGCTCTCAATTTGGAAATTTATTTTCATAAAACTGCTTTGTTCTGGATGTACGTTTGTTTTAGATGAACTCAGTAGCTGAATTTCCTGTTGTTTAATGTAGCAAACTGGAGTAGGTCCATTGATCCTACAGCATATCAACAAACCTGAACTGTCTCTGGAGGCAAAAATGATGAAGCCATGGCTACTTTGGGTATATCACGAGAAGGCAAGAGTCTCTGGAAAAGACAATAATCCTGGGAAAGGTGGAAGGCAGGAGGAAAAGATGAAGACCAAATACAAAATTGATTTAGTGGACTCACTGACTTGGGTTTGTAGGAACTGAGCAGGGCTGTTGGAGAGAGGGCATTCTGGAGATCTCTCATTCAAAGGGACATCACGAATCAGAGATGACTTAACACATAACAACAGCAAAAAACAACAGGATTTCAGCCAATGATTGCATTCCATTACTATTGCTTAGAGCCGATGCATCCAAGATGTGCTGAGACTTCAGCATACAATCAGTGATCAAATTAAGCACCACCTTTTTCAATGAGAGAAACATAATCTAGCAGATGGCCCACCTTAATTTCTGCATTGCAAGAAAAAGAACATATGGCAGACACTTAATATTAGCTCAGCTTCTTAGCTATGAATGCACGATCCTTTGGTTGTCAGTGTAAACAACACTTCTCAGTTCTCTGACATGTTAATGTCCTAACATGTGAACTGCATGTGTATTTGTGTGGCCTAAGTGGACTAGAGACGAGGAAGAATAAATAAAGATTTAGATTTTCATACTCATTGATGGGCTGTCTTTGTTACGTTGACAGTGAAAGGTTGGACTGCAGCATGCAGATGAGACAGGCTGCGTAGAAGGCAAATCCTGAGCTGAGTCCCTGCTGTACAGGATTATGCTATTTAACTAAAAAACAAACCCATCTGCTGGTAATGGCTAATTTGTTGTTGTTTTGGTCATTTGAAATTGACTTTAAAATGCTAGGCTGATATGAGCAGTTAGACCAGGCATTCACAACCTATGGCCCGCAGGTCAGACCCGGCATCCAATGCCAATTCACCCCCCTCCCATGCCCTCGCTGCTCCTGGAAGTGGAAGTAAACCGCGACCCACGCATGCACAGAATACTGCTAAACATGTTCTGCGCATGCACAGGGCATGTTTTACTTCCGCTTCTGGATGGAAGGAACCATGTGACTGGCCTGATCAGCTGTCCAGGAGGTGTGTTCAGGCCTGCGACATGAAATCGTTGAGAAACACTGAGTTAGACTGAGTTCCAACCTTGATGTAATGAGTTGTTTCTTGCGGTGGGATAAGGACTTGAGAACTACATGTTGCCTTGACAAGTGTGTGCTCCCAACTTTTTCAAGGAAGAACTGAAAGACAGGAAGGAGACGTGAAGTGTTTAACCCTTTCTCTGTCCATAAATTTGCCCCTTAAAAAGGTCCTTTCAAAAATTGTTCTCCATTCTGGCTTTATTCCTACTCTCATCAATGGCTTGGAATATGGAGAATGGGAGGCTAAGAACAGCCCACAACTGAGGTGTGAGACTTGAAATAAACCAGAGTGATAGGGATGACTTTGCGGGATTCACTGGCAAGGAAAAATCAGTGACTATGTGAATACTTATGTGAATTTGTTATGCTGGCTCAGGTTTCTGGGAGTTTCTGGGCAGAGGGTTCCTACTTGTGTATCAAAGAACATATAAAAAGTTGAAATCAGAAACAGTTTGTTGATTCTTCCTCCTTAGTGTCTAGGCTAGACATGACATTGTCAAAATGAAGGCACCTTTTGGTGAGTTCATTCTGCAGTTCATTTCGCCTAACCTAGTGTGAGAAAGATTAATTGGCAAAACAAAATGGCTGTTACTAGGGTACGCCCGATTGTGGTTCAAATATAGCACAATTTTTGAGAAGGCTCATAATCATCATTCAGTTTAAAATATTACTGAATATGTCATTGACTGTGGAATTACCTTCACTAGGAAGCGCCAAATGCCCTAGTTTTTAAAATAAAAGACCTGCCAGAATAATGGATTTAATTTCCCATTAATATGGAAATTTATGATACCTTCCAATCTGCTCCTTCTACTCAGGCCAGTGCTTTGATCTTGCCAAAAGATCAGCTTGTGAAGCAGAAGTGAGTAACCTATTGAGAGCCTTGTTGAGGCATGGGAGCTTGAGTGCTCTAACTAGGCAGTGTTGCCCATCACTTGTCAATGATGTTAGGCCGGGACTAAGACCCCCCAAAGCGTCCGCCATTGGATCCCTTGGGCAAGGTGAAAGTGTAGGGCACACATCATGGTCTGCCTAGCCAGTGGGTGACGTGATATCCAAATGGCTAAAATAAGTATGCAGATGGACTTGATTTCCCAGGTCCATTTGCATCTGCGGAATGTCGTTGCAAAGATGTCTACCATTGTGCAGACTCCTCGCTGAATAATGACTCCAAGGTATCCAAGGTATCAATAATTTTAGTCAATTTAAGTCCATCTCTAGCCTGCAGTACAGACTTACAGAGAACTGTAAGAAGTAAGGTGGACAAAGAAAGCATTCTGAGTGGGTAAGGAGAAAATAAGGGCAGCGTAGCTCCATGGGAAAGAAAAAAAAAATTGAGGAAAGATGGTTAAATGATAGGAAGAGGAGAACTGCCTGAATCATTAGGCAAGGGGAGAGAAAGGGAACCTTGTAAGGTAGAAAGGAAGGAACACCGAGGCAGGATGGGAACTTTCTGAGGTAGGTAGTTCTGTTAGCTATTAAGAAAACCAGAGTACAGTATTTGTCAGACAGCAACTATAGTCTTCAGGCTCTTCCTTAATAAAATACAGTACAGTACTAAAAGTGTGCTCCAGTTGCTTTCTAATGTACATCCTGCTGTGGCATATTGATGAAATCTTAGTTGTGTATAGCAGCAGGACGGAGAGAACAGTGGCTTCCCTGTCGGCATTTATTATTTGAAATAATCTGCCTTTTCTCTGGTTGATGCATTTGAGGTTCAAAGCAGAAATCCAGTATCATATTTGTATTCCCCTGTCCCACAACAAACTTGGTCATCAGATAATCAGTTTCCTTACTTGTTACAGTTCATTTAATGCTCCCTATATCAGTAACTCCCTATATCAGAGCCTGTGGTGGCTTCGTGTTTAGGGTACTGAACTTAACAACTGGAAGGTTGGCAGGTCAGCAGTTTGAGACCCGAGTACTGCATGACAGAGTGAGATTGCATCTCTGTCCCAGCGCCTGCCAACCTATCAGTTTGAAAGCAAGAAATTGCAAGTAGATAAATAGGTACCACTCCGGTGTCTAGTCACAGCATGACGAGCACTCCGATGTCTAGTCATGCCTGCCACAGAAATGTCTGCAAACGCAGACAGCACTGGTTCTTTGGCTATAAACAGAGATGAGCACTGAACCTAATAGTCAGATATGACTGGCTTTTGAGAAAGGGCAACCTTTACCTTTACCTATATCAGTAACACCTGAGATCTTCTTTAACATTCAAACACTTTTAAATAGGTGGTTAGTAATGCTTTCACCAAAATACCCACAGTAGGCTGGATGATGGACACTGACAGAGCAGACAGGACAACTCAGTGTCTTTTCTCCAAGATTGGCTCAGGGCCACCCCCCACCCCCACCCCACCCCACACAAGTGATTGCCTACGGCAGACAGATTTCTTCTACTGAAATTAGGGGGGTGAAGAGGGGCCAGTGGCACATTCATTCATTCATTCATTCATTCGTCATATTTGTATTGCTGCCCACTCGGTGGCGTACAACAATTACATCATGAACTACCGTACATAAATCCCACTAGAGAACTATAAAAAACTTTAAACCAGTAAAAACCCCAATCAAAAATACAATAAAATACATTATCTGACTAAAAGACCAAGACTGTAATCAGCTAAAAACTGCAGTCATACTATTTAACATTGCAAAGCACAAGAAGAGGCCTGTTGTTTCTGCCCAGCAGGACATTTAGTGTCTGCAAATGGAAGGGAAACAGAGAGAAAAGTGGAAGTCAAGGAAACAATTATAAATGTGTAGCCCAGGGGTTCCCAAACTTCTTGGGCTGCGGGCCAGTCACATGGTTCAGTGGGCCAGTCATGTGGTTCAGCGGGCTGGTCACATGGTTTCTCCCACTGGAAGCAGAAGTAAAACGCGTCTTGCAATCTGTTTTGCAACAGATGTGTTTTGCAACAGGATGAGATAGATTTTTTTAGGATGCCATTTTCTGTGCTTAAACTAGTGGTGTGCAAACTATGGCCCATGGGCCGGATCCAGTCCTCTACACCAATTCATCCACCTCTCGCTGCCCTCACCGCTCCCAAAAGCGGAAGCAAAGCGTGCCCATACAGGATGTGCCCATACATGGCAGCAGGGGCCAGATCCAGCCCACAGGGTAGTTTGGGCACCCCTAATGTAGTCCGTGTCCTTTAAATACAGTTCTGTTTGTTTTCTGTGTTTCTGCCACCTTGATGCAGCCTGCAGTGGACTGAAACTGTTTTTCTTATCCATCATATAGTCTTTGCATGTTTGCTGTTCTGCTAAGAAATGTGATCTCGGAAAGAAAGATAATGGCTGTAAGAGTTAATTTTAAATAGATATAAAGCCTCGGTATGAGCCTGGACAAAAGCAAAACAAAAGTATGTTTACAAGGTATTTAGAAACTGGGTCTTTTCTAGGCCAGAGAGATGTTTAAATTATCTGCTGAGAGGCTATGATTCGCTACTCAAACTACCCTTATCTTGAGTACATTGCTGTGAAGGTTGCATGCTTGACCTTTCTTTGCTTACTGCTAATTTACAACAGAAACTTGTTAGTCAGCACATTTTGCCCTCTATGCACGTATTCTTGCTCCTCATCCCCCATTAGGACTAACGAGAACTTTTCCATTTATCATTAGAAAAAGAGAACCAAAGGAGGGCAGCATGTGAAGTGGGCTACATTACCCCTCACCCATTATTGCTAGTTATGTTAATAATGGTTGATTGGAGCTGTTACAGGTTTTGACATTTTATGAGACTGTCTGCCCTGGGCAAGGTCCAGCTGTCCAGCTTCCTCCATGGTGAGAGCAGGGATGACTCAAAACCTTCAGTTGTGCTCAAAGGCCTTTTATCAACAAACCCAAAAGGAACAAATCCTTGGAGCTGAATTCCCTTCACTACTTTCCATGTTGGATTTGCATATGCTAGCCCTGGTTAACGTCACCGGGCAGTCCACTGTTAGTCTCTCAAACAAGCCTAACAGCCTCTCTACAGTGGGAACACTGTGCACCAGTCCAGGCCTAGCTCCCTTTCTTCTCTCTTAGGACCCATTGTCTTCCCTGAGTTTGACAACAACATCTTGGGTCCATCTCCTCAGCTGTCTTTCCCATCACTCTGCCTTCGGCCAGTTGTATCTACCAATGCCTCCAATGTTCCTGATCACCCCAATATGAGGGCTTTGTGGGGACCCATAGGTTCGGATGTGTCTCTACCTCAGGTGTGGGTATGTGCAACTATATTAGAACCCATGGGTTTTCCTTATAGATATATGTCCAGTTACCTGGGGGAATTAGTTCCTTTAGCCCCTTGATGTCCACTTGGTACCTGGCCACAGCTCCCACTTCCTTGGGGGCATTATCCCATTCCTTCTCAGCTTCTTCCTCTTCCTAGTTCTCTGAGGAAGGCACCCCAATCTGCATTTTGCTCTCCTTGACTATTCTCCTCCCTTCTCCTTGCAGTGGTTCCCAACGTGAGCCCCACATCCCACAGGGGCACTTAAATTCCCAGAAGCCTAAGTCAGTACAGTACATTGGCTGATCAGTGCTTTGCAGAATTGACTTAGGCGTTGGGGAATTGAAGCTCAAAAACCAAACGTTGAGAACAGTGGTGGGATGTCAAAATATTTACTACCCCACCGTGATGTCATCACAGTGTGGGTGGAGCTAACATCATGATGTCATGACATCATGGGCGGAGCCAAAGGAAAAAAAATAAAAATAATTTAAAAATAAAATAAAAATAAGCACACATACACCATTCAACCCGCCCACCCACCCACAACACAAACCCATAAAATAAATAAATAAATTAATTAAAAATATATTAAAATACACCCACCCACCCAAACACCCCAAACACAAATCAACCAGAGCTTTTAAACCAGAGCTTAAAGCTTATTTTGGCTAATCTTTCTCACACTAGGTCAGATGAAAGGAACTACAGAATGAACTCACCACAAGATGGCTTCATTTTGGCACTTTTCAACTTTTCAACAGTTAAAGAAGTTAGGTACTAAGTCTTTGCCTAACCAGTTCTCTAGGATAATATGCCTTAATGTAAATTTAAAATAGCTGTACCTCCTTAAGGGTTCTCCAATTGGAACAGCAATTGGAACAGCACAGGTGTAGCTTATTGACGAGAGAACTCCAAGACTTTGCTTAAAATCCCCAAGCCAGGCTGCCAGGCCTTTTTAAGAACTGTGGTAGTACGTCAATATAGGTAAAGGTATTAAATACACATTAAAATACACACCGACACACCACATCCAAAGGTGAGTCACTTACCCTGGGGAGCAGGCTATAGGGAGCTTCAGGCTAGCAGCTTCTCTTCCTCTTCCCCGCTTGGGAGGACAGCAAGGAGGCTGTGCATACGCGCCAAGCACTGTAGGCGTCCATGCACACCAAGTGCTTGGCGCGCATACGTAGTGGGGGAACCAGTGAAAAGGTAAGCCCCGAAGGTGGTTCCCCCCCAAAAGCTGCTACTGGTTCTCCAGGACACTGGGAAAAGTTACTACCGGTTCTGGTGAACTGGTGAGAACCTGTTACATCCCATCTCTGGTTGAGAAACACTGTTCTAGGGTCTCATTTATATCCTCCAGCTCCCATAACCCCTTTCTCTCTGTGCTGTCGCCTAGCATCTCCTTGGGTGTATCCTGTTCTAAGGGAACCAGCTCTTGGCGATCTTTCAGGAGGACATGTCTACCCCAAAATCCACAAGGGGCCTGACTGTGTGGAACCTTAGTCCTTAGAGCTCCTGGGCTAATGGGTAACCCTCCACCCAGCAACTCCTCACACATTTATTTTCCATGTATTTATCTGTTACACCTACATGCTGCCTTTTTTTCAGGTTCTCCCCCCCCCCCCGCCCACATAATGCTTAAAACCTCCCTCTGAGGTAGGCCAGCCCGGCACAGTTTCAGTGGCCCAAAGTTGCCCAACAAGCTTCACAGATTAATTGGGGGAGCGGGAGAGATCTAGATCTCCCAAGTTGTGAGCATTTGTGAGCCTTTTTTTAACCTCAAACCTTCCCCATCACTGAAGTGCATGTAAACTTGCCTTTTTAAAAGGGATAAACAAGTGTGAGATAGTACCACAGAACAAGATGGTTCAAACACTCTGGATATTACTCTGGGTTCTTGAAGAACTATACTGCAAGGAAAGTGTGTGACTGGAAAAACATATATTTGGCCATTTTTCTGTACAAAAAAATGGCTTTATGTCTTGAAATAATTTAAACCAGAAACAATATTTGGAGATAGCCAATAGCAACAGCTCACAGTATGTTAATGTTGCATTGAAGTGATTCAGCCTGCCAAAGGACCTGTATGCTTAAGTCATGAAACCCAATCATGACCAATCATGAATCCTACAAAAACTTGGGCTGTGACACTTATTTGCTCACATCAATTATTTCTAACATCTATTTTTTTCCTTAATTATTGTATTTCTTTACACAGCTTCAGCTGGTATATGTAAATATCTACCCTATGTTATCCTCACAATAACTCTGTCAGGACGATTAGACTGAACACTAGCAAATGGTTGATGATTATATTCAGCATGCTTAGATACAGATCTCCTATGAGTGGTTTCAGATGAGGTCTTTGTCACACCTTTGCTCTGCCCTGTTCATTAGTTTGCAAGGCATTGAGATGAAAGTGTCCTTCACTTGTAGCTGCCCATGGTTTCTTTTCTCACTTTCTTGAACTCCAAGCAATCTGTTAATTAGCAAAACAAAACTAAACAAAATTCTATATTTTTTATTTATATTTATAAATCAAATTTATATAGCCGCCCACTTGCTACATCATGGCAACTCAGTATAGTACCTTTTAATTGCAACAACGAAGACCACCCTGTCTGGAAATGCTTACCATATATACTTGACTATAAGTCATCCCAAATATAAGTCGAGATACCTAATTAAGACATCTAAGACTAAGAAAATAGATTGATCTGAGTATAAGTCAGGGGTGGAAGATACAGCAGTGGCTTTTTTGTTGTTGTTCAGTTGCACAGTCGATTCCGACCCTCTGCGACCCCATGGACCACTTTCCGCCAGGCACTCCTGTCCTCCACCATCCCCCTCAACTCGCTCAGCTCTGTGCCCATCACCTCTACAATACCATCTAGCCATCTCATTTTTGGCTGCCCCCTTCTTCTTTTGCCCTCCACCCTTCCAAGCATCAAGGCTTTCTCAAGCGAATCCTCTCTTCTCATTTGATGTCCAAAGTACTTTAGCTTCATCTTTACTATTTGACCTTCTAAGGAGCAGTCAGGGTTAATTTCTTCTAAGATTGACCTATTTGTTCTCCTCGCTGTCCAGGGGACTCTCAGAACTCTCCTCCAACACCACATCTCAAAGGCGTCTATTCTTCTGCGCTCAGCTTTCCTAATGGTCCAGCTCTCACAACCAGACATTGTCACAGGGAATACCATTGCTTTGACTATGCGAATTTTTGTTTTCAATGTGATGTCTCTACTTTTCACTATGTTCCCCAGGTTTCTCATCACTTGCCTCCCAAGAATCAGTCGCCTTTTTATTTCATGGCTGCAATCACCATCTGCAGTGAGCTTAGATCCTAAGAAAGTAAAATCTGTCACTGCTTCTACTTCTTCCCCATCTATTTTCCAGGGACTGATAGGGCCAGTGAGTTTTAATAATTAAAATACATGAAAAATATGGTAAAATAAATTAATCTAGACAGTTGTGTGGGTATGTTTTTGAGTTTTTACAGTAGTGCTAGCCCCCCCCCCCCCGGTATGTTTGAATTTGAACCACCGCAGTTTTGGGACCCTCAGGGTCACTGACTCGAGTAAGTTGAGTCTACTTTTTGGACCTCATTTTGGGTGCTAAAAAACTAGAATTATACTTGAGTATATACAGTATATACTGGGCCACACTGGATTTTAATATTTTCAAATAACAAAATGTGGTATTGGGACTCTGGGAATTGAAAGGATTTTGTTCCTAGAGATCCTTTTAACAGCAATAAACAGGGGTTTTGTGACAATTTAATGTGGATCAAATGCACAAAACCATTAAATTGTGCCCAACATATATTGAAGCAGTATATCTTAGGTTACTGGCCTCCTTTGAAATTTCAGATGAAACCAGCTTGCATCTTTGAAAGATAACCTTTCTCCCAAATTCCAGCAGCAGAGTTATATCACTCCCACATAAACACATAAATTGTGTCTCTTAATCTTAACAAACAGCTCTACTTGCTGACTCCTAACTTTCATGCTGCCAAAGAAGGTTGTTTTTTTAACATAACACAAGCCTTATAACAAAAAGTTATTGTGGTGAGTGCACCTAGATTTCATGTTGTGCTCTTTTACAACCCTACCTCTTGAGAACGACACTTTAATATTAATAATTGTGTGCCTTAAAGTCAATTTTGACTTGTAGCAACCCTTATTTATTTATTTATTTATTTACTTATTTATTTGAATTATACCTCACCCATCTGGGATACACTCCCACTCTGGGCTGGTCACAATGTTAAAAAGAGCAAAACAAACACCATAAAACCATAGAACAACCCACACCCACCCAGTCCAATCTGAACTGAGGACCACTAGCCCCAGTGGCAAAATGATGAGAGGGTCTCCTATTTAAACTTCAACAAGCTGCCAAAGGCCTCCTCAAAAAGAAAAGTTTTGAGTTGTTTCTTAAATATCCCTAAAGAGTCAATCAAATGCAGCTCCCCAAGTAGAGTGTTCCAGTTAGCTGGAGCCGCCAACAAGAAAGCACTCCAACGGGTAACAGACTTTCTAGCAAACCTGAGGGTTGGTATTTGGAGCTGAGTTGTAAGAGATGGGCGGATGAAGTGGACCTGATTTCTTTAAACCAGGGATTCTCAACCTACAGCCTGCTTCCTGCGGTCGGATGCAGCCCATGGCACTGTTTCATGTGGCCCCCCACTGCCTCCACTATACCAAGAACTGTCATGTGATGGAGGAAGGGCAAAGTGGCTGTACAGTAAAACCCCGATTCATGAATGCCTGTATTTACGAATAATTCAACTTACAAATTGGTTCTGCACTTAAATCCATGCCTCGAGTTACGAATTAATCCTTTTTCCTCTGTGTTGCCTTGAGTGAAGCAAAAAATGCCATTTCCCCTATGGGTTTTCTTTTACATTGGCTGAAAGTAAGATAAATGGTGCGGCTTTCCAAATGAGCATTCAGTCTCTAATCATTAATATGAATTTGAAGGTCCCTCTCTTTTGTTTTTAATTTTTTAACTTTTTAATTATTATTGGGACCTGTTTTATAAATTTTAAAACCTTTTTAAATTTTATAATTGTAATTGTGAAGTTTTTAACAATGGGTTTGGGTTGGGTTGTATTATGCCTTTATGATGTTGTAAACTGCACTGGGTCGCCCCGGTGAGAAGGGCAGTATAAAAATGTAAATAAATAAATACGGTAAGTAAATAAATAAAAATAAATGTGCTTTAACGTTTGGCTATTACAAAATATTGTATCTAATAAAATGTTTTAGAAGTTTTAGACAAAAGGGGTCCAAACTACAGCCTGGGGGACGGATCCAGCCCCTGTCACCAATTCATCCAGTCCATGCCACCCTCATCACTCCCAGAAGCAGAAGTAAAATGCGTACAGGCACGTTTTACTTCCGCTTCTGGGTGCGACAAGAGTGGCACAGGCTGGATGAATTGGTGTTGGGGAGCTGGATCCGGCCCCCAGGCCATAGTTTGGGCACCCCTGGACTATGTGACCAGCCCACAACCCAAAAAGTTTGGGCACTCCTGTTTTATACTCTTGCTTTCTTTTTATAGAACCTAAAACCAGAAAGTCAAAAGCTACCACCTGTCTACAACCCTATTGTTGAACATGATGGATTCCTAAAAAATATACCACTTGGAGTATTAGGAAGCATAATATATATAATTTTTATATTGGTTCATTCTGGGGAGTTGTTCAGTACTATGATACTTCCCTGTAGAAGTTTGTTTCTTGATCACAGCTACCTGTCAGAAGCTTATAATTAAAACTTTAAACTACCAAGCAAACAAGCAAGCAAGAAACGTTTAGAAGAGAAGTTCCATCAGGGGAGTTCTTTCATATTTTAAAAAGAATGTAAACATTTGCTAAGCAGCTGTGGTTTAGGGATAAATTATTTTCTTAATCAAGGTTTAAATATGAATCCTTTCCAGGTGTCTGGAGGCCGTTAAGGTCTGGATGGGGGACAACGGGCTACAGCTGAATCCCGGCAAGACTGAGTGGCTGTGGGTAAGGGGTCCTGTGTTAACACAGGAGCTGCCACCTTTGGTTCTGGATGGGGCAGCTCTGCCCCAAACAGACCCGGTGCGTAATCTGGGGGTCCTCCTGGACTCACGGCTACTGTTCGAAGAGCAGGTGGCAGCCGTGGCCAGGAGGGCTTTTGCACAACTTCGTGTAATACGCCAGTTACGCCCACTCCTAGACCGGGACGCCCTGCTTATGGTCATACATGCGTTGGTCACCTCCAGACTTGATTACTGTAATGCGCTCCACATGGGGCTGCCCCTGATGACCATCCGGAGACTCCAGCTGGTCCAAAATGCGGCGGCCCGGGTAGTGGTGGGGTGTGGGCGTTATGCTTGTGCTTCACCGCTGCTCCGGGAGCTGCATTGGTTGCCAGTATGTCTCCGGGTGCAATTCAAGGTCCTGGTTATTACCTTTAAAGCCCTATATGGTAGTGGGCCAGGATACCTAAGAGACCGCGTCACCCCAAGAACATCTGTCCGGCCCACCAGGGCGGATCGGAGAGGCTCCCTTGTTATTCCTTTGGCGAGAGAGGCGCACCTCGCCTGCACTAGGAGGAGAGCCTTCTCCGTGTCCGCCCCGACCCTCTGGAACCTCCTGCCCACCGAGCTGCGCCTTCAGACAGAGCTCTTACCCTTCCGGAAGGGCGTGAAAACCTGGCTGGCAGGACAAGTTTGGGGACCCGGGAACGTGGGTTCCCATACCAAGTGGCTTAGCTAAAGGATTGCCTCCCCGGGTCTGAATGTGGGAATACTGGTGTGTAGTTTCTGTATTGTTTTAACTTTTTGATGACTTTTAATTCTGATGTTTTTATTGATATAGATTGTTTTATGTTTTATTTTTATCTTTTATCAGGATGTAAGCCGCTCAGAGTCGGGTTCTCCCGACTGGGGCGGGGTATCAAGTGCGATAAATAATAAATAAATCCTGGTAATATCTATAATCTTTTAGGACCAACATAATCAACTGGAAGGGGGTGGAACCAGTGGTGGGCATCAGCAGGTTCACACCAGTTCGCCAGAACCATTAGCAGAAATTCTGGCTGGCCGTGCCCATCCAAGTTTTGAAATATAGTAGTCCTAATTCAGGTGCAACACAGGGCTTTCCCCCTGGCCACGCCCACCATATCACACCCACAGTGTGGTAGTAAATTTTTTTGGGAGCCTACCACTGGGTGGAGCTCCCCTTCACATTGAGAACAGCCCTGAGAATATTTAGATTTGGTTGCTTTTTCCAATTCTACCCAGCGAGCTGAAAGCACTTCAGAGAACTGCCAGTGTTTGTAAAACCATGTTTCTCTGCATACCGAACAATCCTCTACAATTTTAATAATTTTAAATAAGTTATTTCCTCGTTTTGATATATTTCCTATCTAGATATCATGTCTATTTTAAAAACGTTTCTCAGGTTGATACCCAGCATGCTGTAGTGGACAGGGTGACGGACTAGGTCTCAGAAGGCTTAGGTCTGTTCAGCTATAGAAACTCAGTTTTGAAAGACCTATTAGGGGTGCTATAGGTTGCTTCTGACTTGACTGCTGGTGGTAACAACTCAGGTCAACATAGAAAAGACCTAAATGCCAATACATCATTTGTAAGATGGAAAAGTAATTAAAACAAAGACAAGCCATTTCTTAAATCAAGATCATTACACTTCAAAAACAAGCTTACACCAATCTGAAAAACAGTCAGAGTCTGACTATGCAGGGAAAAATGGAGGAAATACTACAGATTTGGGGGTGGGCTGATTTGCACTTTTTCCTGCTGATCACATTATGTAATGAAATTCATATCAACCATGAATCTCAGAGCCCCAACCAGAGATTCTTCCACTTTTTTTAAAAAAAAAATATATTCTTTGGTTCAAAGCAGGTGATTAGCAAAGAGCACACACATGAAATGGTACTTTGGCAAAACACCTTCCCTCTCACATCTTGCTTAAGGAGGATGGGGAGAGGCAGAGAGAGTGATCCCATGTCTGCACAAACACAAGCAGAACCAGTAGTCACCTCTCTCCGAAGACACTTCTTTTTGTTTTATTTTGCTCTCCCTCGGCAAGATAAGATGAAGAAATGGAATGGAGTAATTGAAGATAGAAACACATTTTAAAGCAGTTTCTTTGAACTGCTCCATCTGCAAGTGCTTCAAATGGAACTGCAATTAGAAGTACTTTCCTCCTTTGGCTATGTGGTCATTTACGCAGAAGAGAACCAAATCCCAGGTACAACTTCACAGTTAGAAAACATGAGTTAATCACTCTATATATGCCGAAGGTGTTTATGTACTAAATACTGTACAGTATTTACAAAGTTCCTTACTTGTGTTAAAGGTAAAGATCTGCCTTGCTCAAAAGCCAGCTCTATACAGTTGTGATTGAACAACAACACAGTTAGTGGCTCAGATCATGAGCTACTTATTGCAAAATTCAGGCTTAGAATGAAGAAAGTAAAGAAAGCCATTAAGCCATTCAGGTATGACCTAGAGCACATCCCTTATGAATATAGAGTGGAGGTGAAGAATAAATTTAAGGGATTAGACTGTCTACAAGGCTCTACAACAGGAGTTCTCAACCTTTTAAGCCAGGGGCTGGGTCATGCTCCCTCAGACAGCTTTGGGGGCCAGACAGCCATTTTGCCCTTCTTCAACCACATGGCACTTCCTGGTGTGGTGGAGGTGGTGGTGAGCCACATAAAATGGTACTGTGGGCCGCATCCAGCCTGCAGGTTGAGAATCCCTGCTCTACAAATAGCTGAAGAAAAAAAGAAAGCAGAGGTGAATGAGAAACTGAATGAAGATTTTCAGAGAACAGCAAGGAGAGATAAGGAGGCCTTCTTAAATGAACAATGCAAAGTAATAGAGGAAAATTACAGAAGGGGAAGGAATAGCGATCTCTTCAAGAAAATTGGAGAAATTAAGGGAACATTTTGAGCAAAAATGGCCACGATAAAGGACCAAAATGGTAGGGGCCCAGAGAAGCAGAAGTGATTAGAAAAAGGTGGCATGAATACATAGAACTATACAAGGAGGACCTTAATGACCCTGATAACCATAATGGTTGGTATGACTGCTGACCTCAAGCTGAGCATCCTGGAGTGTGGAGTCAAGTGGACTCTAGAAAGTATTACTAACAAACAAAACCAATTGAGATGATGTTATTCAAGTTGAGCTATTTAAAGCCGTAAAAGATGATGCCATTAAAATGCTGCACTCAGTATACCAGCAAATTTCAAAAAATCAACAATGGCTACAGGATTGGAAAAGGTCAGTTTACTTTCCAATGCCAAAGAAGGGCAATCCCAAAGAATGTTCAAGCTTTCATACATTTGCACTTATCTCATGCGCAAGGTCCTACAAGCTAGGCTTATAGTACATGGATCTAGTACTACCAGAAGTACAAGCTGGGTTTCAAAGAGGTAGGTCAGGGACGGACAACTTTGGTGCTCCAGCTGTTCTTGAACTTCAGTTCCCAGAAGCCCTGATCAGCAGGTGTGATGATTTGGGCTTCTGGTAATGGAAGTCCAAAAACTGCTGGAGCACCAAGGTTGGCCACTCCTGTGGTAGGGGAACTAGAAACCAAATTGCCAACACTTGCTCGATCATGGAGAAAGCAAGAGGATACAAGAAAAGTATCTACTTCATTGTTGTGGATCACTCTGCAAGTCCTTAAAGAGATGGGAGTACCAGATGACCTTATCTGTCTTCTGACAAACTTGTATGCTGGCCAAGAAATGAGTTCAGAATAGATACGGAACAACTGATTGGTTTAGAATAGGAACAGGAGTAAAACAAAGCTGTGTATTTTTAAAGTGGTAGCTGTGTTAGTCTGTGCAAGCATATCAGAGAATAAACAAAACAACAAAAAGTTGTGGCACCTTAAGGACTTCTGTACTTAAATGCGAGCTTTCATGGATCAAGTCCACTTGGTCAGACATACGAATGAGACCTCATAGTTTCAATTTATACAAAATCAGGTACAGAGGCACACAATGGTTGGCCTGCTTAACAGAAAAGTAACATTGAGGCAACCTTCTGGTTTCAGTACAGCAGTTTAACTGTTGCGCCACTAGTGCAGAATACCCAGCATGTTGAGGGCAAAAATTGTAATGTTCTCTAAGCCCATGATGGTGAACCTTGGCACTCGAGCTGTTCTTGAACTTCAGTTCCCAGAAAACCCATTCATGTGGATTCACAGACTTGGGCTTCTGGGAATTGGAAGTCCAAGAACACCTGGAGTGCTAACATTCGCCATCACTGTGTCTAAGTGCTATGGGGGACAATATATAAATGTTTGCTATTTGTTAATGAAGTCTGATGGACATTTAAATGCTGTAGTCTTTAAGGCAGGGGTGCCCAAACTACGGCCCATGAGCCATTTCCGGCCCCCAATAATTCCAATTCATCCGACCCACAGAGCCGTTGCTCCTGGAAGTGGAAGTAAAACACGCTTCCGGGAGTGACGAGGGCTTCATGGGCCGGAGGAACTGGTATCATCGGGGGCCAAATCTGGCCCATGGGCCAGAGTGACCTCCCCAGGACTGAAAAGTTTGGGCACCACAACTTTTTTAATTGTTTGCTTTTATTTACTCTCTGATATTTATTTGCGAGCCACGTCAGAACAATGAAATATAAGTTCTCTTCCCCATCTTCCTCGCTAAGCCACGCCCCCGCTTTTGGCTCCGCCCCCGTCAGGAGGCCAAAAAAGGCGGGAGGCGGGACCGACGCGAGGAGCCTGGGAAGGAGGGAGGGGCTTGTGGAAAGCCAACTTTCTCCTGGTCACGTGCACAGCTAAGGCGGAGCTTCGCCCACAAAGCCCTGGCCGGTTGCTATGGACGCGTGGAGGAGGCGGAGTCGACGACTCAGGGAGGAGGCGGGTTCCGGTGGGCGGGGCCACTTAAAGAGACCGGACTGGTGGAACGAGGGGGCGGAGCCTCCTTCTGCGCCCCCCCCCCCAGCCGGGGAGGGGGCGTGGCGAGCATGTGCTGAGAGCCGCCCCGATTGTTGCGCCCTTTTGCCCTAGTAGAGTTGAAGATTCCGAGCCGGGCGGTGGAACCCGAGCGGCCTCGCGAGCCACCCCCCTTTTCTTCCCCACCCGGGCCCGGCCCTTCGATCTGCCCGGCGGTTCCCCCCGCCCCGACACCCCCCACCACCACCACCCCACCACCACCACCCCCTACCAGGGCTTCCTCCGGATACAGACATGCTGCCCAACACGGGGTAAGCGGCGCGGCCGGCCTCCCCTTCCTCCTCCTCCTCCTCTCCCTCCCTTCCATGGGGACCGCGTGGCGTTGGGGTTGGGCTCATCATCATCATCATCATCATCATCTCCCAGGTCCACCCATGCACGCTCCGACGGCTGCCTATAATGCCCAGTTGGCGCTGGAACACGGGGCGCTCCCGGTTGGGACCCGATTCCAAAGTGGATCAACCCAGCCCAAGGCTTTGGTCGACGGTGGAGTAATAGGTTTTGATTTAACTTTTTTCCGTCGTCGCCAATGATGTGTGTTCGAGCTCCCGACTTTTTGCCCCCCAGCTCCTGCCGACTTGGCAAGAAATTGCAAGTGGATAAATAGGGACCACTTCGGTGGGAAGGTAACAGCGTTCCAGTGTCTAGTCATGCCTGCCACATGACCATGGAAACGACAGCGCTGGCTCTTCGGCTTTGAAACAGAGATGAGCACTGAACCCTAGAGTCGGATACCACCGGCTTTCGAGCAAGGATGACATTTAACTTTACTGTTACACATTTGCAACCATTTTGCTATACTTGGGATTTTTTTTTGAAGCACTGAACCCTAGAGTCGGATACGACAGGCTTTCGAGCAAGGGAAGCCTTTACTTTTACACACCACTGAAGATGTCATCCTTCTGGCCAGACCCCTTTGTTGACACCTCCAAACCATCCTGTCGGTGCATGCCTTCATGGCTTGCACGCTTGGGTACAGTGCTACAGCAAGGGAGCTGGGCTAAACTTAGCACCCCTGGGACACGGTCCAGACAGAGCAGCCCTCACCTTCTCTCCCAGGGAGGTACCTAATTTGGACCTCTAAAACTAGGAAAATAGATTGGCCGGAGGATAAGTTGGGGGTGGAAAATGCAGAGCCTGCTAGTAAGTTTCAGCAATTAAAATACATGAAAATGCAGTACAATTAATTTATTCAGACATTTGTGTGGGTATGCTTTCAAATTTTTACACTAGTGTTAGTGCTTTTTTTTTAAAAAAAGTATGAATTTTCACCATTGCAGTTTCGGGACCCTTGGGGTCATTGACCCGAGTATAAGTCAAGTCCCTTTTTTGGATCTCATTTTGGAGGCTAAAAAACTAGACTTATACTGGAGTATATACAGTACCAGTGGGGTTTTTTTAGAAGTGGAAAATCAGAAAAAGCTTTTTATTCAGAGAAAAATAAATGCTAATGAACGTGTGTCTCCTTGGCAAGAGAGGGACTGAATATAGGTAAAGGTCGCCCTTGCTCAAAAGCCAGTCATATCTGACTCTAGGGTACGGAGTCCAAAAGGCCACCCAGGAGACGGTTATTTGGACTTTAAATGTATTTTTCCTGTGTGGTCTTTGAAAGATGGTTAAGGTTTGCGAGTTTAATTTTTTAATTCTTCGATATTTTAGAGATGGTTTTTCTTTATGCATTTTTCCTGTTAAATACTTTGCTGCTTAAATGGTTTGAATGACGTATGAGCCTTTCAGACTGTAGCTCTTGTGTTTTAAAATTACAATTGAGATTTTACTGTAGGTTCCTTATGAACTGGATTTTTGTGTTCTTATTTTTTGCCCTCCTACGTGCAACTTGTCATATTTTTAAATACATGCCTGTTACAGTGGCTCAGGTAGCTAAGATGCTGACTGGAAGGCGGCAGGTCAGCAGTTTGATTCCCAAATACTGCAGGATGGAATGAGCTCCCGTCTTTGTCCCAGCTCCTGCCAACCTAGCGGTTCGAAAGCAAGAAATTGCAAGTAGATAAATAGGGACCACTTCTGTGGGAAGATAAACAGCTTTCCGTGTGCTTCAGTGTCTAATCATGCCTGCCACATGACCACAGAAACATCTGGAGACGCAGACAGCACTGGCTCTTCGGCTATGAAACAGAGATGAGCACTGAACCCTAGAGTCGGATACGACAGGCTTTGAGCAAGGGTGACATTTAACTTTACTGTTATACATTTTGCAACCATTTTGCTATACTTGGGATATTGTTTAGAAGAGATGTAGTTAATAATTTAATTTAATTTTCCCATTTGTATGCTGCCCAATCAGGAAACCCGACTCAGGGTGGCTCACACAATAGTTATACAGTACAATACAATAGTTATACAATATACAGAATATACAGAATAATTGTGCAGTATTCAGCCTACAAGAGCAACATCTAATAATATAATATATAACAATACAATACTGCACTACAGCGGCCTCCTCCTCGGCCACAGACAAAGTCCGAGGATGGGGGTGGCAAAGTCCTGCCGCCCGCTGCCATAGCAGCATTTTCAAGTCCTGGCCAGTGGAGTGGCCCAGGGGCACCGGCGATGGAAGGGCCTGGCACCTGCTGCTGCCGTGGCCTCTCTGCCACAGCTGCAGGCAAAGTCCAGGGGTGGCGACGGGGAAGTCATCTGGCTGATGGAAAGGACCAGGAGGGTGTGGCACCACAGTGGCATCTTCAGAGTCCCGTGACTCTTCTCCCTCCAGGCCGGAGCTGGCAGAGGGAGCATTCAGTGGCGGCGGCAGTCTCAAGGCCGGCCAGCCGCGCAGATGATGCTCCTTCTCCCTCTCCAGGCTAGGGACGGCTGAGGGGGCATCCGGTGGCGTTGGTGGTTTTAAGGCCAGCCAGCCGCGCAGCTGCTGCTCCTTTCTTTTCCCTCTCCAGGCCGGGACCGGCCAAAGGGGCGTCTGGTAGCGGTGGCGGCAATTTTAAGGCCTGGTCAGCCACGCAGCTGCCCCTCCTTGCTTCTCTCTTTCCAGGCCAGGACTTGTAGAATGGGACAGGGTTGTTTGTTGGGCATTATTGCAACTCAGATGAAGTAAAATGATACTGAACTGAGATGACACATAACCCTTCAGTGTGTAAATCCCATTAATAAGTTTCTTTGAATGGAACCTTGAATTTTGAGTTGTTCATGGTGGTCTGTTACACAGGAAACCTGATGAATTACATGCAGAGCATCTTAATAAACATCTGTTAAATGAGAATCTTTGGAGGCACATTAAGGACCTAGAATATAAACCCTCACAATAGAAGCCTGACCTTTGGAACCTCCTCAAGGGATATCTCGCACTGCTGTAGTTCAAAATAGATGGTACAGTGGTGGACAAATTGTCCAAGTTAGTTTCAACCTCTGTTCTTTGTTCAACAAGATACTGTAGTACAGTAGAACGCCACATAATGAAAAAAGTTGGTTCCATGATGCCTTTCATTATAAGCATTATTCGTTATACAAAGCATGCCTTGTATAACGAAAATCCCTATGGGATGCATCGTACAGTAATACTTCGGATAACGTTTACCTTGGATAACGCTAAAATCACATAACGTTAAGTAAGCCTGTGCAGTTACAATATATCTCTATGGAGCTTTAACATCCAATCCATCCCATAGGATTTTAACATGTATCGGATAACACTAAAAATCAGATAACACCAAGACTTGTGGAACCAAGTTTTAGCGTTATCCAAGGTTTTACTGTACAATGAAAATCTATGGGGAAAATCATACAACGAATTTTTTTTGTTGTACGATGCATTCCATAGGGATTTTCATTGTATGATTTTTCCCATAGAGATGCATTGCTTTGTACAGTACAGTATAACGAAAAAAATCATACGGGGTATAGCGGTTCGCGCAAATCCTCTTCATTATACAAATTTTTCATTATACAAAGTGTTTGTTATGCTGGGTTCCACTGTACAGGGATTCTCAACCTGCGGCCCACAGCACCATTTCATGTGTCCCCCCTGCCTCCACCCCACCAGGAAGTGCTGTGTGTTGGAGAAAGGGCAAAAAGGCCCTCCAGCCCCCAAAGATGTCTGAGGAGGTGTGACCTGGCCCCGGCTTTAAAAGGTTGAGAATTCCTGGTGTAGTAGGTGATTGTGGTGTCCGGTGTATTGCAGCAAAAATCTTTATCAGGAAAAATATTGATGCATTGGGTTTTAAGACCAAACTCTTTGGGTGAAGTGTTTGTCCAAGCTATGGCATGCCTAAGTACATTTAAGTTAAGCTTTCTGTGCAGAAGTGTACTGTATGGAATATCAAGTCCTGCACTGAAATACAGTAATACCTCGGATAACGTTTACCTCGGATAATGTTAAAATTGCATAACGTTAAGTAATCTGGGGAGGAGAATTGCATCCAATAACATTAGGTCCTATGGGATGGATTGGATAACAACCGCTAAAGCCTGTGCGGTTACAATGTATCTCTATGGAGCTTTAATGTTATCTGATCCATCCCATAGGATTTTACCATGCATCGGATAACACTAAAAATTGGATAACACCAAGACTTGTGGAACCAAGTCTTAGGGTTATCCGAGGTATTACTGGTACACAGAACAGTTGAGGAAAAGATATGGCCTTTTGGACTCCTAAATATTTACCAAGTACACCGTACTGTAGAATTATTGGTTGAAAAGAAGCAGTTGTTTCACTAAAATGCTCCCATGTTTAGAAAGGCAAGTTTGGAAGTGAATTCAAGATGGTAATCATAATGGAGACTGAATCATGTTGTAGCCTGCTTTAGGTTTATCACAGTTGGAGCTTGTATTTGTCTGATAACATGGTTGCGAAAGCCAGAGGGAGCTGCCAGTAGAATATCTGCAAGGCAAATGAAACAAATGTGTAAATTGCCTGTTCTTCTCGTTTAGCATGTGGATTGCTACATACTGATGACTGGGATAAAATGGGCCATTTGGGGGGCAGGACAATAAGGAGGAATCAAATTTTCTTAGACCATTTTCCAGTTAAAAATTATTAGTGAAGGCATGGTTCTGCATGCATTTATAACCACAGTTACCAACATGGAAGGTCACTTATTTGTTACTGTTGTCATTTAACAGTTGACACCAAGAAAATTCAACGTTCCTGCTCATTTGTGATAGCAGTCACTACTTCATTTTGTTTTTATTTTTCCTGCATTTATGGGGCAATTCTGTAGTATTTCACTCCACCCCAATCAGTACTTCTTTTAAAATAGGTTGCTTTATTAAAATAATCTTGGAATTAGTTAGACCTGAATTAACTTGAGGTGTCTATCATTGTTTATGCAAGAGGATGAGAACCAAGTGGACCTGTGGTACATCACTGTACCAGAAAGTAGCTCGTATGTGGTCAGCAGGAACTTATTACAGAACTGTATTGACCTGGACCTTGCTACTTTAGGACTGTGTACCTCCCAATATCCTTCTCTTCCCATCAGGCACTTCACTTTCACCCTCTGAGGTTACTCTCCAGAGTCTACCAGGCGGTTGCTATCACTTCCAATCTCTCAATGCCCAAGTCCTTTCTTCTGCTCTTTTGCGTGGACCTCTCAGTTTAAATTCTATAGCCTCTTACATTGCTTTTCCCGCTGCCAGCAGCACAGCTAGGTCTAGATCAAAGTTGCCAATGGTGGAGTTGTCCTGTGCTCCACCAGACCAAGTTCAGGTCACCCCACTGTGGTTGCTGCCACAGGCAGGTCTAAGAGACCCCTTGCCAGCCATGGTGGACTCTTCGGGCACTGGTTGCTCGAGTGGAGCAGTCTATGAGGCTAGTGTAGCTATAATTAGAAGAGGGCCTCCAGGACCCCCTGGAACTACATAACATCACTCCATATGTCCTCTGTCTTCTCCATTTCTTCCTTCACTGCCCTAGGCTCTTCTCCTGTTATAGCTTCCTCCACTTCCCTTCCCAAAGATTCCTTTTCTCTTCTGCCTTTAGGCATCTCTGGTTCCTACGCAGCTGTTGAAGCCCACAGCTCTCTCCAGGACAAATGCCCCAAGGGGTAGTGGAAGGTGCTGAGGTCAACTCTTGTTCCAGGTCATTTGCCGTAAGGGGGTAAAAGAATTGTGCTGAAAAACCAGAGACCATTCTAGTCCAGCATTTTGTTCCCACAGCAGTACATTGGAAGCCAAAATAGAGATGTGAGAAGCTTTAGATGGGTTTTGAATCAAAGGGAAAAGTACATTAGTGGAATCCTCGCAGTTCTATGTAAATTTGTAACACATTGACTGACCAAAGTTCTCTTGCATATCAATACCAATGGTATGCCCTATGGAGGCAAATAGCCACAAATTGTGAAATCACTGTAGACTTTTTATCTGCACACTGAGTCATACCAGTCCACCAGACAACCAAAATTTCTGTAATTTTTTAAAATTAGAGCAATATATGTCCAAAGGTTATGCCATTTATGCTATGCCAACATAAGCTAGGTAAGAGGATATGGCCGATTTTAGATTGCATGTTAGTTAATAATAACCTGTATTACATATTAGTTAATAACATTTAAAAACAACTATTTATTATTTTGACTGTTGTATTTAAAGAAATCTAAAAACCAAAACAGACTATCCTTGTTATAAACAATAATTTTTAAGACTTTGTATTTTTACCATAGTTTTTTTTTTAAAAAAGAAAGTAATATGGCAGGCCGTGTCTTTAATTTGATGTTAACATATTAGTAAAGTGTTACTTTTTGATAGGCATATCATGTTAACACTTTATTAAATGATTAGCTCTGTAAACTGGCTGAATGAAGGAAGTTGACTGGTGTTTATAATGCAAAGTCTGTAATAATACAAAATTTATCCTAGAATTATTGCAGGCCAGGCCCATATGTATTAATTCTAGGATAATGTTGCTTTATTACAGACTTTGCATTATAAACACCAGTCAACTTCCTTCACTCAGCCAGATTTAGAGAGCTAATCACTTAATAAGCAGTGTTAATCATGCTAAGACTATATGTAGCTGGCTAGATAGCTGAGTGGTTTAGGCATCTGGAGGCAGAGCCAAAGATTTGGAGTTTGATTCCTCACTGTACCTCCTGGGAGAAGAGCCAGCCTGAGTAGCCATGAGTGCAGTAAACCAGTTCTGCATGTCCATTACCTAAAAAGCCCTAGAAAGGGATGCTCGATGGCATACAATACATACATACATACAACTAGGTCAGAGGATATGGCCCTACATACAATACATACAATATTGTATGCATTCATGCACACACAATGTGTATATTTATAGTGTTTCAAACAAAAGGGTGATGGTTTTTAATTATCCTATTAGCTAAAACAATTCTACATAAAATATAAACTATTTTAGAAAAATATTTTAAAAGAGTAAAAAAAATACTTAAAATATTTTAAATAAGAATATGTTATATAAAGACAAAAGAAAAGGCTTCCATTCTGGCACAAGAATAGCAGGCCAAGTCTCTTACAATGTGCCTGTAAAAGTATTATTTTGTATGCTATTGTTTTTTTGTTTGCACTTTAATAGGGGACTCTGTGAGCCGCTCTGAGTCGGTTGCTACCGAGGAGAGCGGGATACAAATCTAAAAATAAATAAAAACTCAATAAAAGTAGCCAGGGTATATGAGAGATGCCTTCACCAACTTGTGAATACTGACAGAAGACCTGTTGCATTTCACGTGGGGGGTCCAGGGATGAGAATATGTAGCCCATGTTTTCCCTTATTGATGCTGTCAATGGGGGAATGACCATGGAAGAAAGCCAGAGCATATGCTCAAAGTCCCAGCATCTCCGATTAAGGCTCGGAAAGCTTTAGGTATAAATACTGAGCTAAGTGGATGAGTGGTTTGACTCGTTTTAAGGCAGCTTCACCTGTTCATATAGTACCCTATAGGTGATACACCTAAGGGAAGTTTTCAGTGGCCAGGAGAGGCCTCTCTGTGACATCCTGTGGGGAAGAATTCTGTAATGAGAATCCCCTGGCAATTTGGAGCATAAAGGCTCTATGGCTGAGATGCTCTCTGTTTGCCCTACTGATATCCAGTCTGCAGCTCTGTAGATTGGAGAATGCCCTGATGAAAAACGAATAACAGCTGAAGTCTGCACTTGTGTGTAAGGAGTTTGTGAATTCCTGGATCACAAATGGCAGGAAAGGAGGACTCCCGCATGAGATGGACCATTCCGTATGCGGTGTACATGCCTCAAGATACTGGCATGTATCTATTGTCTGACAAAGTGGACTTGATCCATGAAAGCTCACATTCAAATACAGGAGTTAGTCTTTAAGAAGCCACAACTTTTTTGTCTTTTTTGCTTTGTTTACTCTCTGATATGCTATGCATCTGTTATCCTGAAAAATAATGAATGGCGTAAATGAGGTCTGGGAGCAATTTACACCCTGCATTTATCATTTTCTGTGCCATACAGCAATCAAGTCACACTCTGTAAAGTTCCCTGATCATTGGATTTCTGGTTCCCAGTTATAACATTCCAAAAGGTACTTTCCTTTGAATGTCACCTTCCAACTTCAACTCATTCTAATTACACTAAAACCTCGGATAACGCTAAAACTTAGTTCCACTAGTCTTGGTGTTATCCGATTTTTAGTGTTATCCGATGCATGTTAAAATCCTATGAGATGCATCGGATAACGTTAAAGCTCCATAGAGATACATTGTAACCGCACAGGCTTTAGCGGTTGTTATCCGATGCATCCCATAGGAACTTAACGTTATTCGATGCAATTCTCCCTACCAGATTAATTAACGTTATGCGATTTTAGCGTTGTCTGAGGGAAACGTTATCTGAGGTATTACTGTATGTACAATTGTTTATTTTTTTGTGTCTAAAGATAATTTCCCCCTTACTTTTGATTTATTTTCTAGGAGGCTGGCAGGATGCACTCTCTTTATCACGGGTGCAAGCCGTGGCATTGGAAAAGCCATTGCCTTAAAGGCAGCAAAGGATGGGGCAAACATTGTCATAGCTGCTAAGACAGGAGTGCCTCATCGTACCCTTCCAGGAACAATCTACACAGCTGCAGAAGAAAGTAAGCCTTGAAAGAACTGTAGAGATGATACAGCTTCAATACTTGCTGTTGGTTGCCTGTCAAAATTGTTTAGGGCTTAATTCCGTGACAGGAGAAACAACATGTTTATCTTCTGCCAATTGATCTGCAGTCTTTCCACACGTGGGGTCATTATTCATAAATGCAGAATTTTTATTTATATTCTTCTGATTATATGAAGTGAGACAATACAGATGCATAAGGTGTTGTGTTTCCTATAGTATATTCTAGTAACTAAGAGAATATTTTGATTTTCTCTGGGTTAAAACAGCTTTTAAGGGTCCTAATCTGGTCTATCAGGGACTGCGGTGGCTTAGAGGTTAAGGCGCTGAACTTGATGACAGGTCGGCAGCTCAAGACCCGAGTGCTGCATGATGGAGTGAGCTCCCATCTCTGTCCCAGCTCCTGCCAGGCTGTCAGTTCGAAAGCAAGAAATAGGCACTGCTTTGGTGGGAAAGGTAATAGCATTTTGTGCATTCTGGCATCTATTCATGCCTGCCACATGTCCATGGAAACATCTGTAGATGCAGACAGTGCTTGCTCTTTGGCTGTAAACAGAGATGAGCACCAGGCCCTAGAGCTGAATATGACTGGCTTCTGAGCAAAGGCAACTTTTACCTTTACCTGTTGTTAAGAGAATGTATGAAAGACATCTACATGTCCTTCATGGACTGTTTGAAAGTCCTCAGAGTTTATAGCAATTAACCATTGTCTCACACGTACATTTCCCTTTCTGTTATCTGTATATTGTCCTAATTCTATGCACTGGTTTTCTTCTTTTCAGTTGAAGCAGCAGGAGGAAAGGCTTTGCCGTGTATTGTTAACGTGAGAGAGGAAGATCAAATTATTGCTGCTGTGGACCAGGCTGTTCAGAAGTTTGGAGGTAATGACATAAATTGCATCTTAACTGTATTTGTCTGCAGTGGCTCAAGTGGCTAAGAGGCTGACTGGAAGGCGGGAGGTCAGCAGTTCAATTCCCGAGTACTGCAGGACAAAATGAGCTCCTGCCAACCTAGCAGTTTGAAAGAAAGAAATTTAAAGTAGATAAATATTGACCACTTCTATGGGAAGGTAAACAGCATTCCGTGTGCTTCAGTGTCTAGTCATGCCTGCCACATGTCCACGGAAACATCCGCAGAAGCAGACAGCACTGGCTCTTCGGCTTTGAAACAGAGATGAGTACTGAACCCTAGAGTCAGATATGACTGGCTTTCATGCAAGAGAAACCTTTACCTTAACTGTATTTATGTCCAATAGCACAGGTTTAACTCCGTTTTTTTAACCTTTTTAAGCAAAACCATGAGTTATTAGTGTTATTATGAGTTATTATTGTTCAAAGTGATGACTTTTATGGTGTCAAAATGACCTGTGTTTTTTTAAAAACAGGAATAGATGTCCTTGTGAATAATGCAAGTGCTATCTCTCTCACTGGCACATTGGAAACACCTATGAAAAGAGTGGATCTTATGATGAGCGCAAATACAAGAGGCACCTACCTCACGTAAGTGGTGATGGGCAGTATATTTTTGGGGAAGAGCGAGAAGTACAGAGACGCGTTTTTCGTCTGTTAAGATGAAATCTGAGGCAACATGGGTAAAATATAGCTGTTTTTCATCCAGCGATCTATTGGAGTCTGTTCTAGCTTTTGAACCGACAGTTTCTGAACATAATAATGATCCAAGCAGATTTTATTTTGGTAGCAGGTGGGAAACAGTTGGATGCTAAAAAACAAAACAAAAAAACCCACGCTTATTAGGAGGAGAATTTTGAATATCTTCCAGACACAGAGGTGGAGTGGAGATATTAAGGGTGAAGAATTCTTTGTAGGCCCTAAGGACTTCTTAGGGTTTTCTCCTTTACATAGGGGTCTTTCAAATACCACATGACCATTTTAGGGGGGAGGGGGTCGACCAAAAGTCACAGAAAGTCATAAGGGGGCCGCGGGTTCAGTGTTATGTCACATGACTCCAAAATTTTGACCCCCTGCCCAGGTGGAAGTCCGCGGGGGGGGGGGGACACGACACACGTCCTCAGGCTCCAGATGGGGCTGTTCTCTGCTACTCGAGCTGGGATGACTATTAACCCCCTGGCCAGGAGAGAGTCTGGGGGTGGGGCGGCAGGCGTCCTCAGGCTCCGGGTCGGCCATGCTTCTGCTGTTTCTCTTCAAATCAGGGAAAATGGAGAAACCATGTAATTTAGGGGGGAGGGGGGTGTCGGTCAAAGGTCACAGAAAGTCACAGGGGAGAGGAGGGCGTCAAAAAGGGGCTTATTTTAGGTCATGTGGTATTTGAAAGGCCCCTTATGGAAACATTTCAAATTGAGCGTATTTTTGGCCCTTTTCAGAATCTCTTCACATGTTAAGGCTGGAATTCTGTTCTTTTATAAAAATGGGATTGTGGAGTACTGTGTTTCTGGTGCAGAGGCCATTTCGCACAATTAGGTTGTGTGTGTGTGATATATGTATATATACAGGTATTAATTAATTAATTAATTCAAATTTATATTGCCGCCCACACGCTGTAGCAACTCAGGGCGGCTTACAATACAATGCATTATATTACAATACAATATGTTGATCGGGGCACAGGGGGAGGGGCTGCGAAGTCCTCAACCTGCCCTGACTTCTCCTCCTCCTGGCCATTGTTGTGGGCTCAGGGAGAGGGGGCGGTGAAGGCCTCAAGCCGTTCCTGCTTTAAGAACTTGGCAACTTATGTCAAAGGTATTTTCATATTTTTCATGTTTCATTGTTTGACTTTTCTTCTGTCTAATCATTTCATTGGGCTTGTAGAGGAAATACATTTTCCATTTAAACTTGCTCGCTTCCTTCAGTTGGGACAATCCAAACAAAGGCTAGGGCAGCAAAACAGTATCTTGCTCTGGCCAAATCACTGACATAAATCAGGCAACACAGATCTGGATGGACAGAAATGTCATACCAGTAACGATCTTCTGACATAGCTGACTTTGCAACATCAAGTATTTCCCTTTTGCTCTGTTCCCTTTGTTTTCTTTTGCTTGAGAAGTAGAGTGATTTCCAGCACCTCATGGATTTATTTGGCATTTAATAAGTAGTGTGGCATTTACTGTGATTTTTGTAAATATGACAAGTTAGTTAAGAGCAAAAACAGATTAAACAAACACATTAAAAATCTCTCTGTCTTAGAATTTCCTTTAATATCCTTTAGGATATAAATACAGTAGAAGCTTGCATAAAGAGCACCTCGTTTAGAGACTAACTTGCTTAAAGAGCAGAATTTTATCTGAATGGTCGCCTCACTTAACAGCTAAAACCAACCAAAAACTTGCTTAACAACTAAATCAGGGTTCACAATCCCTCCCTCTAGAAGTCACAATTGGTCACTTACAATGGTGTTTCACTTAAAGAACAAATTCACTTAAAGAGCAATCCTGTGGAACACATTATGCTCTTTAAACGAGGTATCACTGTAGTCCGTGGGACCACCTGTGTATCTCTTTCATCCTTCTATATAAAAGCTACTTTCTAACATTGTATTGCAGTCCAAGTGACCAAGAAATAAAAACCTGGTTCCAGCTGTGCTTATACAGTATCTGGTTTGATCTGAAGATGTAACTTGGCCAATTTGATTCCATTAATGTAGGGGTGCCCAAACTACAGCCTGTGGGCTGGATCTGGCCCCCAGTGCAAAATCATCTGGCCTGCTCCACTCCTGGAAGCTGAAGTAAAATGTGCCTGTGCATGCACAAAACACTGCCATAAATGCACCTGTGGGTGTCGTAAATGCATTTACGACAGCTGTGGGTGCATTTATGGCAGTGTTATGTGCATGGCTGGGTGCGTTTTACTTGTGCTTGTGGTGGGAGGAACCAGGTGACTTGCCCACTGAGCCACATGACTGGCCCATGGCTGGAAAAGTTTGGGCACCCTGCATTAATGAGTGTGTGTGTGCATGTACCATATTTGCCAGCATCTAAGGATACTCTGTTTCCCCCTTAAAATGCACGCAAAAATTGGAGTGTGTCTTATACTCCGATGAATCCTATCCGCCAGCAAATATGGTATGTATTAATATTCAACGTTGACTAAAATGTTGCTGCAGAGTTCAGTGTGTGTAGTGGTGATTATGTCCTCAAGAACAGCAAACTTCTGCTGGCTAAGGCTTCTTTAGCTTTTGTTGCATTGTGTAGGAGGCAGGTGTATTTCAGAATTAATCAGTAGACATGCAGAGCGACATAGCACTGTTTTAGCCAACATGAAGGGACAGGAAAGCAATAACGAGGTAAAGTAAAACCCCGACTTACAAACGCCCTGGTTTATGTTTGCTGCGGTTTATGATGGCAAATTCCTTGAAAATAATGTCTCGTTTTACAACGTTTCTTTGCCTTACAACCGGGAATTAGACCACCAGCACCATATTAGATTCTAAAATGGCAGCCCCACACCATTTTAGACTCTAAAACAGTGCCTGCCTCCCACCGCTGGAATTCGCAATTAATCACTTACCGCTGCGGCGGTGGCAGGCCGCTGTTTCTACAGTGTCTGCCACATCTACCAGCAACAGGAGACTATGGGGACCATATCCGCCCCATTCTGGTGTTCATCTGAGGTCCCCCTCGCGGCGCTTCAGCTGCAGGTTGAGAATCCCTGACTTAGAACTTTCTAAACAGAATCAGAATACAACTTTAATAAAGCGATGCCAATTAAGCTTCAGAATGTTACAAAAGGGTTTGTAGAAGTGGGATTGGTGGGATCACATAGAAAACAGAACCTGACCATTGCTGTTGGGAACTACAATTAAATGTAGCTTATCCTCTTGTGTTTGTTTATATCTTCAGGTCAAAAATATGCCTTCCATACCTGAGAAAGAGTAAGGTTGGTCATATTCTTAATATCAGCCCGCCGATAAATTTAAATCCGATATGGTTCAAAAACCATTGTGGTAAGTATATGCTGAGTGCTACCTGGTGTTAAAACTTTTTCAGACTCCAAGAAGTGTAAAGATTGATTTTTCACTTGCAACCTGAAAGTTGACATAAATTTGTCTTGGGCTTGGATTGCACTTCCCAGAATACCATGTGTTCATACAGTAAAACTCCGGATAACACTAAAATTTGGTTCCACAAATCTTGGTGTTATCTGATTTTTAGTGTTATCCGATCCATGTTAAAATCCTATGGGATGGATTGGATAACGTTAAAGCTCCATAGAGATACATTGTAACTGCACAGGCTTTAGCGGTTGTTATCCGATCCATCCCATAGGACCTTAATGTTACTCGATCCAATTCTGCTCCCCAGATTACTTAACGTTATGCGATTTTAGCGTTATCCGATCCAATCGTTATCCGGTGTTTTACTGTACTTCATCTCAAATATGGAGTGGAAAGTAGGCAGGCCTTGATTCTACTTCTTAAGCACTGAGTTTGTACATTATATTTCTGGTGAAACATCACAACTTTTTGGGCACACAGCTAGGGAACCAGGACTCCTCCTTAAGATCCCCCCCTCCCCAGGGATGTGTCACATCTTCAAATGCCATTCCTTGAAAGGAGTTCTTTCAATACGAATGACCGTCAGTGGGAAGAACAAGTTTGAATTAATTGATCCATTCTTTAGGGAGTGACTTATGTCATTTCTCTTGATGCTGAGATTGTTTTGTAAATTTAACTTGATTCCCCACCCCCTTGATTTTTAAAAAAGTGCTTTCTTAGAAATTTGGGTGTTCCGGCTTAGACATATTACGAATACCTTGTTAGTGTCATGCTATGTAGCGTTCTCTGCTGCAGCAATAATATCTTGTGCTTTTGTTGCTTCATCTCCCCACCCTGCATTCCAGCTTCTAGGATGTAACTTTTGTGCCTCCTTCCCAAATATTACAACAGTCCTGTCTTCTAGAATATGAAAAGGAATTGGTTTTTGTGCATGTAAATTCAGGTTGCCCCCCTCCACCGCTGAAGGCAATATGTTTGAGTCCTCCTCCTCTCCATGTGTATTTTCACAGTAGCCTTTGAGGTCATTTAGACTGAAAGATGATGACTGCCCAAGGTTATTCACTGCTTGCCAAGGGGAGCTGGGGATTTGAACCATGGCCTCAAAAGTCCTAGTCTAGTGTTCTAACCTCTGCTTCAGACTTCTGTTTGGCAGTGGCTTTTGCTTCCCTTTTTATGTGTAAACCTTTAGAGTAGCCTATCACAGTTAAAATGAAGTTACAATGCAAGACATGTAACCTTGAATTCTGTGTACCTCCTCCTACCTAGTCTTTCCCCTCTCCTTGCCTTAGTCAGGCTAGAGATGTGGACTGCCTATCATGTAAGGTACAGTAATACCCCGGATAACGTTATGACTTGGTTCCACAAGTCATGACATTATCCGATTTTTAGCATTGTCCGATGCATGCATCGAATAACACTAAAAAAAAAAAAAAGCCCTGACTTCAGGGACAAACCGCTTTAAAGGCAGGCAGGGAAAGAACTTTTCCTTCATGCCTTTAAAGCCACCCCCCACCCGCAGCGGTTAAATTTAAACTACAGGAAGAGAGAGGGTTGTGTTTTTTTCTTCCCCTCCCTGTATTTAAAAGACAAGCCTCTCTCTTCCTGTAGTTTAAATACAGGGAGGAAAAAAGATGCGTTCACACGTTTGCGTCTTTTTTCCTCCCTGTATTTAAACTACAGGAAGAGAGAGGTTTGTCTTTTAAATACAGGGAGGGGAAGAAAAAAACACAACCCTCTCTCTTCCTGTAGTTTAAATACAGGGAGGAAAAAGAACTGCTTCCGTCTTTCTCTCCCTCCCTTTTCCTCCCTGTATTTAAACTACAGGGAGGGGGAAAGAGAGAGATGTGATTGGTTCTCTAGAGAACCAATCACGTCTCTCACTTTCCCTCTACCAATCACGTCTCTCTCTTTCCCCCTTCCCTGTAGTTTAAATACAGGGAGGGAAAGAGACAAGGAGGCTTTGTGACTGCAGTAGGGTCGGGAAAAGGTGGGTGCTTTTCCCCAACCCTACTGCAGTGGCAGGGACCGCTGCAGGTGGGGGGTGGATTAGGTAGTTCTACCCAAACCACCCCACACTCGCAGACCATTGCATCAAACAACGCTAAAAGAATCGTTATCCGATGCAAGTTTTTTCCAAAAAACATGCATCGTTATCCGATTCTAGCGTTATCCAATGCAATCGTTCTCCGGGGTATTACTGTATTCAGTTTACAAAGTGATGCCGATTACATTGGTAGTCCATAAAGTCACCCATGTGATTTAACTTCCTAACTGAAAGGTCAAAAGACTATGGTGGCCTTTCTCGTGTATGAAATGACTTGACAGATCTGCTAGGGTTCTGCAGTTTCTTTTGTGCACAAGAGATATACCAAAATCAACTCAATTGACCATGTAATATGGAGCCTCTAATTGCTTTTCTTGCACATACAGAGTTGGCTTTGCTGTCATTTTAATGTCACTTGCTGTGACAAATGGCAATCAGCGTTTAAGGTCAGGGTTGTCTGTCCCCATCCTTTATCTTTGCATGGTTCTAGGAAGCTCTAGAAAAACACCATGAGCACAGTTTCTAAGCCTACAACAAAGACTGTGGTGGCACAGAAAGTTACAACAGGGAGCTGGTGGAGGGGTGTGTGTGGCTGTATGTATCTGGAATCCATTGATAAATTATGATAGCTCAAATCCTCCTGGTGGACCAAAGCTAGGTGTTTCATAATTCTAGGTTCAGGTGCATCAGCCAAACAATTTCCTGCTTTCCTGATAATTTGCATCAACAGAGCAAGTGCAACAACACTTTAGGAACACCATCACACTTTAGTCTTGTGAGGATGAAACTTTTACGAATACAGTAAATCAGGGAGGAAAAGAAGGAGAGAGGGGGAAAGTGGTATTATGTATGTGGAGGAAGGGCAATCTAAGGATCAACAACATGACACCATCCATGATAAGATCTCATTATCACTTACCGTTGACCATACTGCTTTGTTCTTGTGGAAATTGTAGTTCCACAGTTTTGGAGGACACCGAGAAACCTCACTTTCAATGGTTTCTGGAAGAATGTGTGAGCTGCGCACTGTTGCAACTTAGCTGCCTCGAACCTGCCACATTCCTTCTCTGAGTATAATCACCATGCTGTTGAGTGGTAGGACAAGCCCAGTGCCTCCTCTCAAGCATGGATAGCTTGGACAAGTTACTTTTTCAAACTAAAACTGTAGAATAACTATGCTAATGGAGGATTCTGAAGGTTGTAATCCAATGAAGTAACTTGCCCAAGCTCTGTGCTCATGCATTCTTTGAATATGCCTTTTTGTTCCTTTGCTACAGTAGGATATCTATTTCTGGCCTAAGATTTGAAGCAGATATAATAAAGTAGAATTAGGCAGGGAGAAAATGGCAGGTGAATGTTCATACATTAGAAACAAAAGTAGAAGAAAAAAAGTCTCCTGGCAGGAAAGCATAAGGAGCCCTCTTATGTGAGTTCCATCTGTTTGTCCACCTAGACTGGGGGGTCGGCAAATGTGGCTCTTTAGATGTTATTCGATTTCAATTCCCAGAAGCCCTGATCAGCAGGTGTGCTGACTTGGGCTTCTGGGAATTGAAGTCCAAGAACATCTAGAGAGCCAAGTTTGAGGAACCCTGACCTAGACCAACATTATCTCCTCTGGCTAGTAGGAGCTTTCTCATCATGCAGTAATTGATGGGTGTTTTTTAATGTTGTAGGCACTAGCTTGATAATGCTGGTGCATTTATTGGTGAGCTATAACAGGGAATTGGAGTCCAAGATCATCTGGAGAGTTACATTTGAAAAACTCTGAGCTATAACATCCTGCATCCCCTCCTTGCTCTGTTGACGGGGCAATTCTAGGAGCTGTAGCTACAAAACCTAACATTCTCAACCTTAGGCTCTATCACTAAACTACCTACTGAACTATAGTCTTTTTTTTCTTGGGCCTGTCAGAAATATACTGGTTGCAAGCCTCGAAGGCCAACTGTAAAGTCAAGGGTTCATTGTAAGTCTGAAGAATGACATCCAGAACATTAGAACATCACATTTCTTTCCATTGACTTGATAGCTTGTTGCATAAAAAGGAGTATCAGGCTCAGAAAACGTAACAGTATTCAGAAATTAAACCTGCTTTGTAGCATTTATTTAGGATAAGAAAGAGACGTGTTAGAACAGACCAAAAGGCCAGACTGTCCACCATTCTGTTTCCTGTAGCAATCAATAGATGTGTATTGTGCATTCTTTACCATCTGTATCTCATTACCTCAACCTATTTTTATTCTGGAATATGTAATATGCATTGGTTGCATTCAGAAGAAACAAAATCCACATTTTCAGTTATTTTAAAATCACGAAATCTTGACTTTGTTTTTCCCAGTTATGCTATTTTTACTCTGCAGTACATGCAGTGGTGGGCAGCAACAGGTTTGCACCACCCCCCGTAAGTAGGGGTAGCAAAATTGGGTGGCCTCTAGGCAGGGTGGTGGCGAAATTGGGTGGCCTTCGGGCGGGGGGTAGCAAAATTGGGTGGCCATGCCCACCCCCCTGCCCTGCCCCATCAGGTTTTGTCCTTGCAAATAGTTCAAGGTCTCCTTTGCTCAAAAGCCAGTCATATGCGACTCTAGGGTGCAGTGCTCATCTCCATTTACAGCCAAAGAGCCAGTGATCCCTGTGTTTGCAGATGTACACATGGCCATATGGCAGGCATGACTAGATTGCCCATGACATAGGCTCCGCCCACAATATAGGCTCCACCCATGGTGTGGTAGGGAAATTTTTTGCTTCCCACCACTGAGTACATGAGTAGTGCTTGTGCCTAAGAGGAAGTTAACGAAACTGCTGGATAGCCTAGTAGTTTAAGTAGAGGTTAAAGTAGGTGTGCCAAAACATTTCGGGCTGCAGGCCAGACACATGGTTGAGCACCCCGAGTTAGAGATTTGATTCCTCACTTGTGACTCCTTGAAAGGGGCTGGATGTGATGGTCTATACTGGGTCCCTTCCATCTCTGCAGTTCTAAGATTATGATGATTTTTATTTCTAAGTTTTTTTAAAAGATTAATTGACTAAACACGTGCTCTTTTTCAGCTTATACCATTTCTAAATATGGGATGTCCATGTGTGTGTTGGGAATGGCAGAAGAATTTAGAGGAGAAGTTGCTGTTAATGCTTTATGGCCACAAACAGGTATTGTTGACTCCTGTTCTCATCAATGTATCTACCTTCTCAGTGGTAGAGTATGGTGGGAGTAGTAATTCATACATATTGGGACAGCCAATGGTTATCCAACCACCCCAGGGATCAACTCCAGCTATGTAGGATCTTAGTTTCAGTCTTCCATGATGTAATACCTGCATGTGTGATGGTACCTTTGCACGAGGGGTTCCCAACCGATGACCCCTGGGCTGGACTATTGTAAAAGCGGATGCATTTATGATAGCCGTAAAGCATGCCTGCAGATGTGTAAAACACAGTTACATCAGCCATGAATGGGCCCATGGCTGTCATAAACATGGAAGTGGGTGCATTTCATGCACTAAAAAAGGAATGGCAAGTCTTCTAAAACCATTGATAGGGCAAGAAATGTGTTATTAAAGTCTAGTATGTTCTTCACTAAATATTTCCATTGAGAAGAACACCTCTTCGCATTCTATCAACATCTAGTACTGTTGAAATGAGTTTGTAGGACATGCAGGTCAAACGCCTCTGTGATCCAAGAAACTAACTACAGACAAATTCTCATTCTCTTTGTTTCTGCTTGATTTCTCTAGCCATATATACCTCTGCGATGGATATGTTGGGAGGTGCTGGTGTGGAGAAGCAGTGCAGGAAAACAGACATTCTAGCAGATGCTGCCTATTGCATTTTAACAAAGCCCAAAAGTTTCACCGGAAACTTCATTATCGATGAAAATTTGTTGAGAGAAGAAGGAATTACAAACTTCGATGCATATGCAGTTGCCCCAGGTAATGCGAGTTTAATTTGTCTACACAATGCATTTATACTGAATGAAGGTTCTGCAAATACGTAGCTAGACAATGGGAAGAATCCAGAGTTAGAGTAAATCAGTGTGATTTTAAGTTAGTCATAAATTTCAATGACTACAATAGTCTTTCTTTACATCCAAAGCTGTATTTGTTATACCATATCGGTTGCATTACTAGATAGCAAATTATGATGCAATTTGTGGACTTTGGTTATCTTATTTACAATGGACATGTGATATGGCTTGCTTAGTGGCTGTTTTGCTATGGTGGTAATCTTCCTTTGTTTCTGAAAAACATGTAGTTCTCTTCCCCCCCCCCCCTCTCTGCCATCCAAAGTGTATTTCTTTCTATGGAAATCAGCTGTGTGGGATGTGATTTTGCAAGTGATTCCTAGTGGACGAGGGCTGCAAAGTATGCAGGCAGAAGCCTTGCACCAAGTCAGACTTATTGGACATTTGAGCTCAATATTGCCTGCAGGGATTGGAATCAGCTCTCCAAGATCTCAGATTTGATATTGGCCACAGAAATAATTGGGGAGGTCATTGGGGACCTCAGAATGGGAATTGCTTGTGGCTGTTTTCAGATAATAAGGGCTTCTTCCCATCTTGAGGCTCCCAGGGTCTTTCCCAGATCAAAAGGGATTTCTAGGTGGCCTCAGAACCTGGGACAGGGTAGGGTGGGTAGGTTTCCCTTGCTCAAACGTGTGTAACTCTAAGGGGTTGGTGCTCATCTTCATTTTCAGCCAAAGAGCCAGTGCTGGAGACACTTCTGTGGTCACGTGGCAGGCAATACTAGATGCCAAAAGCACACAGAATGCTATTACCTTTCCTGCTGAAGCAGAACCTGTTTATCTACTTGCAATTTCTTGCTTTGGAACTGCTAGGTTGGCAGGAGCTGGGACAGATGATGGGAGCTCAATCCATCATGCAGCAGTCTGGTCTCGAACTGCTGACGTGTCAACCTTCTGGCCATCAAGTCCAGTGTTTTAACCACAAGAAAGTTCAAATTGAAGGTTAACATTTGCTAATGTCATCACCATTCATGACAGCACAGCTTAGACGAGAGTATTTCAGCCAATATGTCGATTTCATTTGTGTCAATGCATTTTGACGCTGTAAACTCATGTTTCCCAATGAGGGGCACAGGTCCCACAGGGGGGCAATTTGATTTTTAAGGGGAGCGATTCGAGAATGAGTTAGACCTAGTTAATGGCCTTTTAGGCTTCCTCCTTGTGAATTGGAGTTCACTTTTTTAATCATGAGAATTATATGTCGGGGGGGAGGGGTCACCAGGATTTTAGAGATGTTTAGTGGGGCATGGCCAAAAAAAGTTGGGAACCACTGTTGTATACCAATCCTGTTTCCCAAGCTAGATGTATATAAGCATCTAAAGCTACTTGTGGGCATATGATACTCATATGTTATTGCTTTCTGTCAGTAATGCCTGCAACATCAGCTAAAGATTCAATGTACCTCAGGTCTTTTAAAAACCTGTTTAAATGCATTTTTTCATTTATTATTTCACTTTGTCATTTTAGGACACCCTTTGCTACCAGATTTCTTCTTAGATGTGGATCCTGAAACATTAGCTATGACAATGAAAGCCCAAGGTGAGGATTTGCTTGCTTTCATTCCCTACTTCAGTGTTGTTGTACCTGAGAAACTATTTTGTCCTCCAGCCACAAAAGGCTGCTATACAAGCAAAGCTAGCGGATGTACTAATTTCTGATTTTGGCAAAGCTTTAGCATTGAGGGCTCTAGTCACCAATGACAGAAGTTGAATACTCGGTGCAAATTGTGTTTGCATGCAAATTCCAGCAGCAATCCTATTTAAATTAAGGATGGGATTTTTAAATTTATTTTCTGGATTACAGATACCATAATTCTTCATTCTGCCTACCTTCCAGCCTCATTATATATACTGGAATGCGATGTACCTTGAAGAAAGGCCTAAATTAGAAGGCTTTGAGGGATTGTTAAGCCAAGCTCTGCCTTAGCTTTCTGCTCTGTTACGCAAAGCTCACAGAATGAAAAATTGGGGTATTTGTAGTCCAGAAAATAAAATAATCACGTACCTATGATTGACTTTTGAACAATCATGTAAATTAAGGTTCGCAAAAAGGCACTTTTCCTAAAGCATATTTCCATTTTTCTCCCTTCAAGCTAACGTAACATTCTCCCTAAGAATAAAATGATACCTTACGCCCTTTCATCTTTATCCGCAAAATTAACTCCAAGCCTGACTAGCTGGTATTCGCCGAGATGAGTGAAACATCCAATTAATTCCCTTTTCCCCCTGGAACTTGTTCACCTACAAACATTTAAGTAAGACTGATTGCTCTTTTTTACTGCGAATTAGTCTTGAGAACATCTGTGTGCAAAGGACATGTTCTATCGGAGAGCTAGGACCCCTACCTTTATTTGACCAAGCATGTTCCCCTACCTTATTTTTGTAATTGCTTATTTATTCTTCTTATCAGTTTCAAAACACAGGCATGAATTTCAGGAGAAATGTTGCTGAGAGTGCAAATCTGGTTGCTGAGAGAGTGCAACGTGGAACAGATCTCTCTGAGGGAATTTGAGTTATTGCTTATTTGTCTCTCAAGGCGAGACCACCATATGTTTTTTTCTGCTGCTGAATAATAGATGGCTTTGGTGGGCCATGGGATTCTTTCATCTTGAAAATAATTCACTGGGGAACAGTGATTTTGGTGCCTCACAATTTTCACCTATTTCTGGCTATATTTGGGTCACTGATTCCAAAAATGCTTTCAGTTATGCCCCATCAGCTCTAGTTTTTTAGATATGGCTTATTCACATTAGGCCAATCTAACCATACTGGTTGCATATATAACCAGAGGCGTAGCAAGGGTGTAAGCCACCCGGGGCAGAGTGAAATTTTGCTCCCCCCTCCCCCCCCAAAAAAAAACAATTCCACCCACCCAAACTTTTTTTGGGCCCACCCAAATACTTTCCCACCCCCAAAATAAGTATTGTTAAAACAATCAATTTATGAATGGTGAGGCAAATACAAGTGTAGTCATAAGAGCAATGTATAATGACATCGATATCTCATGAACTAGAGCTGCTAGAACAAAATGGATGGCATTTTCGGAATCAGCCGCACAAAAATGCCCGAAATCAGTTGAAAAATTTTAGGCACCAAGTGTAACCATTCCAGAGTACCTTTGAAGTACTAAATTCTGAGTATGTACTGACTCTAGTAATCAACATTGGCCCTACAGGAGCTTCTCCAACATTCAGAGAAGGGAAAAAACATGACGTGCTCAAGAATGAAGTTCCTGATGCAACCAAGGCAGAAGGTCCTGATAGCGCCAAGTCTCATGTTCATTTAGCTCCAGAAAGTGCTAAAGGGCCTGTGGCCCAGACATTTAAACTCATTAAAGGAGCCATTTCTGACGATGTTGTGAAATCAACCCAAGGAGTTTATCGGTTTGAATTATCTGGTAAGAGTCTTATACATGTTCAAGAGTTAACTTCCATTCTGTCAGTCAGACCTAGGAGCTCTGTTATGCTAGGTGACATTAAGTCACTTCTGACTTAGAGTGACCCTAATAGGGGTGTCAACATATGTGAGACATTTGAGGAGTGATTTTACAGTCCAGCTCCCCCAAGGAGTTTCCATGATAAATTGGAGATTTGAACTCCGTTCTCCCGAGTCTCAGTCCAACACATTACCCAAGACACCACACTAGTTCAGCATAATCGGTGTCCGTTGTCAAGTTGATTCTGACTCATGGTGACTTCTCATGGTTTCCTAAGTACAAAGTACACCAGTGCAAGTTACCTGTGCTATTTTGGGGGGAGATCTCTAGGGCCATGTGACTTGCCCCAGACTGACTACCCCAACTCAGTAAGCTATCTAGCCAACCATCTAGAACTGTGATGGTGAACCTTGGCACTCCAACTGTTCTTGAACTTCAGTTCCAGAAGCCCAAGTCCCTGTGAATCCACACGAATGGGTTTACTGCGAAATAGTTTAAATAATATGCAGGATATGTGAATTAATCTGAACACTTAGTCAGAACTAGATAGAAATACTGTAGGTTTGATTTAGATTTAGTAGTATATTTAAATGACCTACAAGGCTGGAAAATCACTATTCAAGTTAGTCATGACTAACTGAAATCTCACTGGTTTCATTTGGACTGTTTTAAGAATGGCTATGTCTAGATCTAAATGTTGCAACCTTAATTTAGTTTCAGGATTTAGTTGTATTGGCTGTTTCCAGGATTTGCCCTTAGACAGAAGGAAATAATAAGGTAGAAATCTAGGCTCTTAAAATTATATTGTGAAAAAGATGAAACAGATTTGGTGATTATTTAAGGAATCCAATTTGAACCAGGATCACATGGAATTTAAACCATATCAACATCTCATGCTTTAGGAGTACTCTTTCTTTTGAAAAAAGTCTCATTGAAAACTTCAGATATTCTTAACTTGCTCGATTTGTCACTGGAATGGACATATGACAAACGTACACGGTATACTAGACTTGTTTTCCTTTGTATTAGGTGAAGAAGGAGGAACGTGGTATATTGATCTTAAAAACAAAAACGGCAGCGCAGGAAGTGGGGACCCACCAGGAAAAGTGGATGTAGTTATGAGCATGTCTAGTGGTGACTTTGTAAAAATGTTTTCAGGTAGGTTTTGAAAATGTCTTGTCTTGCCAGATGTATTTGTGTCCAACTATTCATTTTCGGGTTATCACAAATGAGAGTGTTCTAAGGATCTTAATGCTGTTTACATGATAAAATCTTGGATATGTAGAATTCTATGCTTTGATCTTTATCTTTAGTGTTTGGTCTTTGAGAAGTTCAGTGCAAGTTACAGCAGAGCCTCACCTACATGCATTATCAGTGATGGCTAACCTTGGCACTCCAGGTGTTCTTGGACTTCAATTACCAGAAGCCAAAGTCAGCACTCCTGCTGATCAGAGCTTCTGGGAATTGAAGTTCAAGAATACCTTGAGTGCAAAGGTTCACCATCACTGTGCTATATGATCTAGTCCCAAGTTCTTTTGTTAAGACAGATAACCAGATCAAAACACTATGACTCCTTTTGCTTCTGTTTGTGAATATCATAGTATTGATAAGAGGGCAAGAAATTAGATAGCACAAAAGGGTTGATAGAAACAGCCCATGGCCCAAACCCCAGGACTAGAAAACACGTGTAGTAAAACTAAACACTGAAGTGTGATAAGATTCTTAGCACGTATTAAAATGAGACAGTTGATGAAGCCACTCTGGAAGGAGGAAGAGTTTCTCTCGTGGTCATTCAGAAGTGTGAGATAGCGCAGCACAATCACATGCATGTTTACTCCGCATTAAGGCACCAACTTTTCAGTGGGCTTTACTCTCAGGTAGAATTGCAACCAAAAGCTGAAATTCCAAGCACACTTATGTGAGAGTAGGCTTCACTGAATTCATTCAGGAACTGATTTCTGATATGTACGCCTTGGATTTCATGTTTTATATTTTAACCTGGGAAGATCATATGGCCATGATAAAAATTGGTTGAGGGAAATGTTTATTCAGTAATCTTTTGAACTCTAAAGTTGAGTTATTTTATTTGAATTTTAGCTGTCTTGAGTGCCATTTTTGGCAGAAAACCAAGATATAATTTAATGAAATAACAAATATTTCAGATACAGTATGTAAGTTATTTAACTGACAAACCTGGTAGATTCTTGCATATTAAGGACAACAAAAGAGCTGTAGGGAAAAGCAGGTTTCCAAGTTTTTACAATGGTTTAAAACTTTTTCCTTCTCTTTTCAGGAAAACTAAAGCCAACCATGGCTTTCATGTCTGGAAAGTTGACAATCAAAGGTGACATGGCATTAGCAATCAAGTTGGAAAAACTGATGGGTCAGTTCAATGCCAAACTGTGATAATTAGTGGTGGTTTACGTGTCACACGGAATGTTCAATAAATACGCAATGCTTTGCTGTTAGATATCCCAATGTTTGCCTTTTAACATATTAGGATATAATACATAGTTTCCCAGAGAATATATCATTTGTAACTAGAGGAAGCTCTGATCTTGATTGACATAGAAAGGATTTCTAGTAGTATCAGTGAATCATAGTTGTTAGGATCCCAGTGGCATTCCAAAAAAAAATCTATGCTTATTTCTGTGACATTATGTGCTCTGTTTTGAGTCCATGCATATTGCCTTCTGAGAGTCTCCTAACTCAAATTTTCCTAAGGGGTGCAGTCTTGCTAAAGTGGATGTGCAAGAGAACTCCAACAATAAGTTGCTAAGATTTGCAATAAGAATAAGTGATGGCTTCAGACCCAGAAGCAAATTTTAAAAATCTAGGCCTGAAACTGCCAAACTTTGTACCATGTAAAATCATTAAGACTGAAAACCTATTGCCCCGAATGACATACACTTGAGTTCAGGAGCAAATGAGGGGTGTGGGTTTTTCGAGAATGGATGATTCTTTTCGTGTTTTATTCCTTCACCCCTTCAATTCTATATCAGTTTGAATTGCAAAATTGCTCATTTTTAAAAGAATATTTCGCTCTTTTCAGCCATGTTCATGGGCTCAAAGATTCATTGGTGTTTTTTAAAAAAATAACAACAACAACAACAGGTATTTGCCTTATTTTCTAAGTGCCCATATGATTATATCAGATTTTATAAATAAAATATTTTAAAATAAATAGCTATTGACATTTAATTCCTACTAAATTGTACTAATGTAGGAAGGTACAATAAAAAATGTACATTTCTCTGTGTAAATCAGTTTGCTTATTTATATTCCCACTTTATGTATGGAATGATAATACTGTATATACTCAAGTATAAGTCTAGTTTTTTAGCCCCCAAAATGAGGTCCAAAAAGGGGGCTCAACTTATATAGTATTCAGGTCCCAAAGCTGCAGTGGTGCAAATTCAAACATACAGTAAAAAAAAAAAAAGCATGAACACTACTGTAAAAACTATAAAACTTACCCACACAAATGTCTAAATTAATTTTACCATATTTTCATGTACAGGCATACCTCGCATAACGAATTTAATTCGTTCTGCGGGGTTGCTCGCTATGCGAAAAATTCGCTATGTGAGTCTGACTCGCATAACGAATTTTTCGCTATGCGAGTCAGACTTTCCCTATGGAAAAACTTGCATAACGAACGTTTCTATGGGGAAAACTCGCATAGCGAAAAAATTCGTTATACAAGTTTTCCCCATAGAAACGCTCGTTACGCGAGTTTTCATAGGGAAAAGTTCGACTTGCATTGCGAAAATTCGTTATGCGAGTCAGACTGCTTAGCAAAAAACTTGCTTATTATGCGAGTTTTTTGCTAAGTGAAACGCTCGTTATGTGAGGTTTGACTGTATTTTGATTATTGAAACTCAGTAGCAGCTGCTGCATTTTCCACCCCCAACTTATACTCAGGTCAATCTATTTTCCTAGTTTTAGAGGACCAAATTAGGTACAGTAATACCTCGGATAACGCTAAGACTTGGTTCCACAAGTCTTGGTGTTATCTGATTTTTAGTGTTATCCGATGCATGATAAAATCCTATGGGATGTATCGGATAACGTTAAAGCTCCATAGAGATACATTGTAACCGCACAGGCTTTAACGGTTGTTATCTGATCCATCCCATAGGACCTTAACGTTATTTGATCCAATTCTCCACCCCAGATTGCTTAACGTTATGCGATTTTAGCGTTATCCGAGGCAAACGTTATCCGAGGTATTACTGTACCTAGACTTATACTCGGGACAACGTATAGTCGAGTATATGCGGTATGTTTCCAGGTGCTTTGTTAATACAAAATGAGGCAGTGAAGTCAAGAAGTAAGTTTTGGGCTTCTCCTGCCATAGTTTACTAAAAAAATTGGATGATACACCTCAGACAAGAGCTTAAGCGGGGGCGGGGGGTGCCTGCCTATGAAAATGGTATGCAAAACTGCAGCAAGTGCAGAATGCAGCTGCAAAACTGGTGTTAGGTTACTGAGGTTTGATCACATCTCCCAGATTCTAGCCTACCTGCATTAGCTACCTGTAGGTTTCTGTGCCCAAGTCAAGGTTTGGCCATGAACATAGAAAGCTCTAAATGGCTTGGGACCTTGATACCTGCTAGAGCACCTCTCCTTGACAAACCATGCCAAAACAACACACTTCTCTCTGTTGGGCAGACTGTGAGTTCCCATCACAAGAGAAGTCTGGAAATAATTCACAAGAGCACAATCAATTTTTGTGATGGCTCAGATCCTATGGAACATCTTACTTATTCATGTTCATTGGGTCTCAACACTACAAGCTTTTGGGAGGCTGATTTAACAAGAAGGGTGTTAAATAATAGGGGAAAGGGGGAAATAGGTTTATTATCTTTAGATATTTGTAAAGCCTTTGATTCTTTACAATGGGTTATGATTAAGGAAATTATTGCAGAAAGTGGATTTGGGGAAAAATTATAAAATGTAGTAAATCAACTTTATAAGCATAGTTATGCCAAGGTAAAAGTAAATGATTCTACCATGGAAGATACTGAGTTTAGAGCAGGAATGAGACAAGGGTGTCCTCTTTCCCCCATGTTGTTTATTATGGCTATGGAATTACTGGCTACAGCAATAAGGAGTGATTTAAATATAGAGGGTATAGAAGGGACAAAAATAATTTTATATGCAGATATTTTGATTATAATTAAATATCCTATAAGAAATAGGGATAGAATTCAAACTCACTTGCATCAGTTTGAAGAAATAACAGTCTTGAAGATAAATTGGGGGAAACCGGAAGCAATATTTTGTAACTTAAATAATGAGGAACTAGGGAAAATTAAGGAAAAAATATAAAATTCAAATTAGGAAAAGTATAAAATATTTGGGAGTAAATATTACGGATAATATAGAGGATTTTAAAAAGTTAAATTTTCGTAAAGTGAAAGATGAAATTAAGAATAAAATTATCGAATTTCAGAAATTGAGGACCTCTTGGTTTGGAAGGATTGCCATCTGCAAGATGAGTTTGCTCCGCCCCCCAATTTTTTTTTATTTGAGGTGCTTCCAATTAAACAAACAGATAAATTGGAATTTAAAATTTTTTACTGAATAATTATTGTAATGGTGGGAAAAGAGCAAGAATATCCAAAAGTTTATGGTATAGAACACAGAAAGAGGGTGGTATAGGGTTATCTAGTATCAAAACTTATTATAGAGAGTTCCAACTTAAAGCTATGGTAAAATTATTGACAAATGATCTTATTTGGAAAGATATAGAACTGAAGGATAGCAATGTGTGTAGAAATGGAGATTTTTTGGAAAATGATGCGTTAAATTTAAAATAAAAAGAGTGTTAAAAGCAATGATAAGTGTATGAGTAAGATTGACAGGGAGATTGGCACCAAGCATAGAATTACAAGAAAGACATTTCCGATTAAAAATTTAGAGTTATTAAAAGATATATTGATACAGTTTTACTAAAAGAGTGAGAATAATAAAACTAGAATGGAGATTTATAAAGAATTAAGGTTGAACTGGTTTCAAATATTATTGGTGGCCAGGTGGAACAAAGGCTATAAAGAGAAGTTACGGTTAGTAAGACAGTTGACAGATTTTGAAGAAATATATAAGATAAGAAGAGATTTAATGGGGATAAAAGGAGTAGTGAGTAAATTGTATAAAATGATAAATGTTACTGAAGAACCTCAGAATATCCTTAAAAGAATGTGGGAAACAGTTCTAGATAATAAGCATTTCTGAAGAAAACTGGAAGAAACAGTGGGGAAAAAAGAATTATGCAAAACCTGTCTATGAAGATTAAAGAACATAATTATAAAATTTTGTGTCAGTGGTATATGACGCCAGTTCGACTAAATCAAATAGATAATTGCAATTCAAAAAATGTTAGGATGCCAACGGGAAACAAGGATGTATAAACATATGTGGTGGGATTGTGAAATCATTTCTGATTTTTTTGCACAAAATTGAACAAGAAATATTTAAAATTTTGTATATCAATTTAAAATTGAATGGGAAAATTGTATTGTTGACTGATTTAGAGGATTTGAATTTGGATGCAAATAAACAGGATTTACTAGGTGCCATGGGGCTTTCCTAGCGTCACAGATTTTGAAATTGACGCTGGACCAGCTGGGGAGAAGGACTCTGGGCGGGAGCGCCTGGACTCTTTCACCTGCTGGCGCTCCCGAGCCCTGCCTCCACGCCGGGCTTAAAAGACCACCTGGCGGGAGGTTTCCCTGCCATCCACGGACTCCAGACCAGTTGGGAAGGAGGACTCTGGCCGGGAGCACCTGGACTCTTTCACCTGCAGTCGCTCCTGAGCCCTGCCCCCACACTGGGCTTAAAAGACCATTCAGCGGGAGGTTTCCCTGCCGTCCACGGACCCCAGACCAGTTGGGAAGGAGGACTCTGGCCAGGAGCACCTGGACTCTTTCACCTGTGGTCGCTCCTGAGCCCTGAGCCCACGCTGGGCTTAAAAGACCACTCCGGCGGGAGGTTTCTCTGCCGTCCACGGACCCCAGACCAGTTGGGAAGGAGGACTCTGGCCTGGAGCGCCTGGACTCTTTCACCTGCGGTTGCTCCTGAGCCCTGCCCCCACACTGGGCTTAAAAGACTGCCTGTCGGGAGGTTTCCCCGCCACCCACGGATGCCAGACCAGTTGGGAAGGAGGACTATGGCCGGGAGCACTTGGATTGCTTCTCTCGGCCTCTTCTCTCTGCCGGCTCCGGCCTCAAGAGAATAGAATATAGCTACATGGTGTAGTTGCCTAGCAGTAAGAATTGTTATATTATGTTATGTTGTGCTGATATTGTATTGTTCTGATATATTATGTATTAACTTGTAATTGTGATAGGGGGATTTTTGAAATGTATGATATGTCATTGATATGTGATGTGTTACTTTGATATGTTTTAATATGTGATATTTTGTGTTCTATGTTGTTAGCCGCTCTGAGTCGCTTTGGCGAATAGAGCGGAATACAAATACAAAAAAAAAAAAAAAAATACAAATGGGAAGGCTCCAAAAATTTCCCCAAGGCAGTGATCCATATCCCCAAAGGCTGCTGAAGCAAGGGGATCAAGCCAGAGGCTGCTCAGACCAGTGGGGACAAAGTTCGATCACTGCCACCACAGCTGATGTCGGAACCATGAGCGAAAGGAGCAGCCCGCCTCCGGCCCCTGCACCTGCATGTGGGGGGCTGGACCGACTTGGGGAAAAAAAGTTGGGGCACCACTGGCTTAAAGAATAATCCCTTCCATAATTTAAGCATTGGTATAGTCCAGTGATGGCTAACCTTGGTACTTCAGGTGTTCTTGAACTTCAATTCCCAGAAGCCCTGATGAACAGGAATTTATTATTTATTTATTTAGTCAAATTTATATTCCGCCCTACTCGCACAAGCGACTCAGGGCGGAGCACAACAGACATAAAATAAACCCCTAAAAACACAAAAAGAACAAAGTAAAATTAAATGCTGAATTGGGCTTCTGGGAATTGAAGTCCAAGAACAGCTGGAGTGCCGAGGTTAACCATCACTGGTATAGTCCATTCCAATCATCGTCACTTGATTTTTCTGTATGTGTAAACTTGGCTTAGTTTGTTTCTTCGTGAGGGAAATAACCCGACACAGGATACAAAAGAAAACTCAAGTCAGGAAGTTGTTTCCTCTCACAATGCTTTTCTTGTGTCTGTGGACTTTAATTGGGAGATTAATTTACTAAAGCTTTAGTGGGTTAGATTGGAGGGGTTTGAATTGATGAGACCACTCTTGTTGACAAGGTTCTGCATTTAAGGGCATTTTCTGAAGTTGTTTTGATATGTTATAAAAATAGGTTCCAGAAAAAATGTTAAGTAGTTTTTTCTTCTAATATGTGAGTGGCAGATATTGTTTCTTGAACTGTATCTTATGCTTCCTTCAGTATCTCAAAGGCACATAAGCTAACATTTCTCTGAAATTTCTAGAGTTGCTTGGTTGTAACTGAGATGTTAAAAATAGATGATCAGTTTTCCAGTGCTGTTTATATAATGTTAATCAAAAGTCCTATAGAGTTCATTTTTTAAATCATGTCAGAAGCACAATAATAACATGACTGGTGAATTTGAAGTCTGCATAAGGAATAGATTTACACTGCTAAATTCGATTGACTGTGAACCAGAAGAAGTGTTCATTGAAACCAGGGGAGAATGCAAAAAGACGATGCCTATAGTACGAAGAAGAAGAAAAACAACCTAGATGGATGGTGAAAGAAACAGTTAATTTTAAGGACAAGCAAAAGATGAGAGAAATAATGTCAGAACCCTGGAAATAGATTTTCAGTGATTGTCACATAGAGACAAAGAGAACTATTGTAACAACCAGAGCAAAGAAATAGAGAACAACAAAAAGAGGGAAATGAGAGATCTCTTCCAGAAGATCTAAGAAATCAAAGGAAAATTTAAGCCTAGATTAGAAATGCTGAATGACCAACAGGGAAACATACTATTTAACCAGGAGAAAATAAAGTGAATATAAAAACAGTATACTGTGCACTTGTACGGAAGAAATAAAAGGATGACAGACTCATTTGAAGAGGAATCCTATGATGAAGAAGCTGCAGTTCAAGAAAGTGAATTGAAAGTTGCTCTGAAAACACTTGGAAAAAATAAATCACCAGGGCAAATCGGATACCAATAAAACTATTGCAAGCCACAGAGACTGAATTTTCAAAATCCTAGCAAGAATATGTCAACACAGCTGGAAAACGAAACAATGGTGCACAGTCAGGGGCTATTCAGTATACATTCCAATCCCCAAGACAGAAGATGCCAAGGAGTGCAGCAACTATAGGACCTTTGTTCTAATTTTCTATACAAAGCAAAGTGATGCTCAAGATGCTGCCACAAAGACTTTTAATTTACAAGGAGCAAGAAATGCCTGATGTTTGCACTGGATTCCAAAATGGAAGAGGCACTCAAGATCATATTGGAAATATGCAATGGCTACTGAATCTTTCCTGAAGGCAGCAAGAAAAGAGGAAGACTACATATGAGAAGGATTGACTTTCTTAATGAACCACAGCCTTGCGTTTATAAGTGCTGGGCAAGGGTTGTTGATAACATTTTGTAGATCGCGGTGATGGCTCGGTGGTTAAGACGCTGAACTGGACGACCAGAAGGTTGGCAGGTAAGCAATTCGAGACCTGAGTGCTGCATGATGGAGTGAGTTTCCATCTCTGTCCCAGCTCCTGCCAACCTAGCAGTTTGAAAACAAATCGCAAGTAGATAAATATGTACCACTTCGGTGGGAAGGTAAACAGCATTCCATGCACTCTGGTGTCTAGTCGTGCCTGCCACATGTCCATGAAAATGTCTGCACACAGACAGTGCTGCCTCTTTGACTATAAACAGATGAGCACCGAACCCTAGAGTCGAGTACAACTGCCTTTCCAGCAAGGGGGACCTTTACCTGTTCATAGGGCTATCAAAAGATGGAAATACTTGACAGGACAAAACAACAAATTGGAGTTCAGCCATTGATTTAGTGAGTCTGCTCTAGCTGGGATCAAGCACAGGATTTGCCCCTTCTGGTGTTTGTTTTAAAATTTCTTCTGCAGTTCCTCTTATCTGTGTATTTGTGAAAGGTGACAATTTATTCTCAAGTGAAGCTGTGAAATAGTTCTCTTCAGAGGGATAATCTGAGCTCTGAACAGTAGCAGTTTTTCCATGAATAAGCTTTTTGTAACTTATGCATGTGATGTTTATATACTCTGAACATTTTGTGTTTGCCAGAAAGAATAGCAACAATTTCTTTCTGAAGAGATCCCTGCACTAATGTATGTTTAGACTCCCACTGTGTTTTTGTGTGTGTTTTGCTTGGAGTCTAGCAACTTATGTGATTTTGACAGGCAAAATGCAGACTAGGTTTTGTGTCTCTGTGTGTTTTGACCTCAGCTGGATATATCTGGCTCGCCCGTTTCTGCTTAATGTTAAATCTGATTATAAAAGAAAACAGCATGCACTAATGTGAATTTAGACTTGGCTCAGTGGCGAGGTAGAGTGAAAAAAGAAGGCCAGAAGGAGCTATTACCTCTTCGAATATTGCACTGTCTAGGGCAGGGGTGGCCAAACCTTTTGGGCCGCGGGCCGATCATGTGGTTCAGGGAACTGGTCACTAAGGCCCGGGGGCCAGGTGCAGCCCCCAACGCCAATTCATCCGGCCCACGAAGCCCTTGTCGCTCCTGGAAGCAGAAGTAAAATGCGCCACACTTGGCTCTTGGGCCTTAGTTTGGGCACCACTGGTCTAGGGAGTGATATTCACTGTCCTAATTAAAACCACACGTGACATGTTTTGTGGCACAATATCCACTCCCTGGTTGGACTCGACTTTAGTTCTATTTTGTCTTCTAAATATATCCAGAGTTAAAGAGTTCAAAGTCAGAAAAAAATCAGGCCAACAGCCTGACATTAAGTCTCAAGCATGGAGAGTGGGCAGATAAAGAATAAGATAACAAGGTGTCTGAGGGATGTGTATGATGTAGCATTATAACACCACAGGATAAAACAGAATTTTAGCCAGTAATTAGTATAGTGAGATAGATTAGGAGTCACATGGCAAGTTGGATTGGGCCGGGAATCTTGTCTCAGAAGCTCTGAAGGACAAGTACAGAGCCATTATGACAACAACTGGTTTCAAGCTGAAGTCTGACTTACGTTCACATCTTCAAGGCACCATGCAATACATGAGGTAAGCTTTAAAAATGGAACAAGAAGACACAACAGTTACAAGTAAAATGTAAGCAAGGAAAGTTTAAGGCAGAAAGCAAGGCAAGTCAACACTGGAATTTCACTCTAGCTCAGAAAATTGGAAGCCGTATTAATATGTGAATTGATATACTGTACAGTATTACACCGGATAACGTTATGACTTGGTTTCACAAGTCATGACGTTATCCGATTTTTAGCGTTGTCCGACACATGCACTGAACAATGCTAAAAAAAAAAAAAGCCCTGACATCAGAGACAAACTGCACGGTTTGTACCTGAAGTCAAACTGACCCTAGGATATTGATTGCTAGCCTAGGGTCAGCTTGACTTCGGGGGCAAACCACTTCTCGCCACCCGACACGAGCCTTAACAAGGGCTAAGGCTCGTGTCGGGTGGCGAGACAAGGTGCCAGCTCACACGCCACAAGGGAGAAACTCCGCGGGTTGTCCCTTGTGGCGCACGAGCGGGCAACACTTCTCACCACCCGACAAGAGCCTTAGCGCTTGCTAAGGCTCATGTCCAGTGGCGAGACAAGGTACCTGCTCATGCGCTTTGTAGCGCGAGCGGGTGCCTGTTCCCCCCACCCCACTGGCCCCTTAGCAAGCTCTATGGGGCCAGTAGGGTGGGGGGAACAGGCACCTGCTCTGTGTCCAAAGCCCAGCGGCTTTGGACACTGCCCGCAAGGGCTTCGGAAGGCTTGCCCAGCTGAGCTGAGCTAGCCTTCTTCCGCAGCCCTTGCGGGCTGTGTCCGAAGCCGCTGGGCTTCGAACACAACATGGAAGGGCTTCAGAAGAAGGCTAGCCCAGCCCAGCCTGGCTGGGCTAGCCTTCCACAGCCCGTGTGGGCTGTGTCTGAAGCCCAGCAGCTTCAGTGGTAGCCATAAACCCAATGTTTAGTTTAATGCTTGTGAAAATACCAGTATTTGCAGTCTGCTTGTTTGCATTATTCATTGATTTCAAATCTTAAATGCCTTTTCATCCTTATTTTAAGGCAGGGTGGCAATGAATAAGTTTAACAATTATTTAGCAGAAACTAACCATCTTACATCACCATATATTCTATACAAAAATTAAAATACTATTTTTCATCTATATCTCCAATCTCCCTGCCTTTTCCTCCAGTGATTATGAAGACTGAGGGAAATAAGTAATGCAGCATATTAGACAGATATTTGCATGAACCTATCACTAACAGCAGGTGTCACTACTAACTCATTCTGTTTATTTTCTGGAGACCATGTCTCTGAGATGAACAGATAATATTGCATATCCTGATTTTTGGGTCATAATTCTACTGAAGTTGACAATCTTGTTAGCCTATGTTAATAAATGCCTGTGCAATGCCATGATTGGTAGGTAGGGTTCACGAGCTCAAAAATGACTCTTTTCTTGGGAAGATAATGGTTATACCAAAAATCCAACAGGATGTGGATTAAAAAGAAAGGCCATAATGAGCAGATGGTCATTATTATAAAGTGGTTATTCCCCTTTGTTTCCCCACATGAACAGCTGTAGATCTGGCCGGCTCATTCCCCAAATAAGAGGGGTGGTTATTTATTTTCCTTTCTTATTTAGTATTCCTAACCAATGATCACTAGACCTTAGGGTATTCTACATTCAGTAAAATAGCCTGAAACAATTAAATAGCAACAAAGGAAAATGCAGAAGAAAACCAAGCTAGGATTCCAGTAGGCCCCAAATATTTGGTTGGACAGTTGAATTATAACTGTATTTATTCAGTTATATGCAATTCAAATTAACTATGAATTGACAAAGGCTCACAATAATTTTATTTCCAGGAAAAATAAGGAAAAGGGGGAACATTATTCTGGGTTGGTTACATTGTTGCACATACTGTAGTTGTTATGACCATTAAAACCCCTACAAAATATGTTAACACATTTAAAAGGTGAAAATGAAGAAAGCATAGTTGTATTTGTTGCAGTTGGATCACAATTCAGAACAGCCACTAGTACTGTTTAAAAAATTAGTATTGCAAAGTTTCTTAAGTTCTCCTCGCTGTCCAGGGACTCTCAAAACTCTCCTCCAACACCACATCTCAAAGGCGTCTATTCTTCTGCGCTCAGCTTTCCTAATGGTCCAGCTCTCACAACCCTACATTGCCACAGGGAATACCATTGCTTTGACTATGCGAATTTTTGTTTGCAATGTGATGTCTCTACTTTTCACTATGCTCCCTAGGTTTCTCATCGCTTGCCTCCCAAGAATCAGTCGCCTTTTTATTTCGTGGCTGCAATCCATCCCATAGGATTTTAACATGCATCGGATAACACTAAAAATCGGATAACACCAAGACTTGTGGAACCAAGTCTTAGCGTTATCCGAGGTATTACTGTATTTAGTATTTACATTTCAAAAGTTCTCCTCAAATTTTGGTCTTTCCTGGCATCCAGTAATGTCACAAGGTCAGATGCAGTCAATTATTTCCCTTTCTTTTTAAAAAGAAAAGTGTGTGTAGTTTAGGTGTAACTCTTTTCCTATCTACATTCCAATTTTCAAGGCAAGTTGATCATTTCACTCGTTTGGTTAGGTACAATATGATTGACATACCTTTTCACTGAAAATGAAGTAAGAATAATGGTACATTTTCTTCTTGTAAAATGATTAATAAAGCACTGAGAAAAATTACAAAAGATCTTCCTTTTATCCCCAAACACTACTCAACCTTGAAGTGTAGGAACATTAGCTGAAATGTTTAATGTTTAGCTTTTATTTTACCTTATTTCACTCATAAAATGATTTTAACATAAAGTACGAGAAGCTTTCTATAATAAACCAGTGAAAACAAATGAAGGCTGTTTGTTAATAATAGCTAACACAGGTGCCTAAGTATTGCAGCTATTCAATTCAATAAAGATTTTGTTATTAAAGTAATTGCATGCTGTCAGGTCAATTCTGACTTATGGCAACCCTTTCCAGGATTTTCTAGGTACAGCATTCACAGAATTTGTTTACCATTCCCTTCTTCTATGAAGCACTGTGGCACTGTGCAAGTTGCCCAAAGTTACACAGATTGGCTCTCCTAGAAGGCATAGTGGGGAATCACACTCACAGCCTCTGGCTCCACAGCCAGATACCTAAACCACTGAGCTATCCAAAGATTTTATAAGTAATTAATATAGAACTCTCTTGTCATAACCATGGCATTCCACATACTGATAAATTCAATGGTTTGTGGCAAATGTGATAAAACAGAAGGCTAAGAATTACACACTTTAATCCAGGGGTGCCCAAACTTTTCTCGCCAGGGGCCTGACCACGCCCCCCAAACAGTTGAGTGGACCAGTTGTGGTTCCGCTGGTGGCGACGCATAAATTCACCGTGTATTTTCAGGCATTTCCCCTGCCTCTGCCACTTCTCTTGGAGGAGAGACCAAGGCCAGCACATTTTTGCGGGAACATTTTTGGCACTTCCGGTGATGGCAGGGCACCTCCAGTGATGATGGCAATCAGGCCTGTGGGGTGGATCCAGCCCAATGGCCATAGTTTGGACACCTCCGCTTTAATCATTTTCCCATCAACTAGAAACCTGGACCTTGTGGAGAGAAGAATTTCACAATAAACCTTTCATCAAGTGTCATTTAACAAGGATTCACTGCTATACAATTTGTATAGTTAAAAACATATATCTGTCATTTGTATTTCACATGTTTGCTATAATGAAAAAATCCTTGTAGGATGGCCATGACATTTCTTGAAATGCTGTTCATTGAGAAACTTGCATTGAATCTTCCCAAGGTAAACAGTAAGATGGGAGACAGCCTACTAGTTTGCTTACAAAGTAATTAAGGCAAGCACAACTTCACCACCATCCAAAATTCATTTGAGCAGCCTATTAAAATTTCCCTGGAAAATAGATGGGGAAGACGTAGAAGCAGTGACAGACTTTACTTACTTTAGGATCCAAGATCGCTGCAGATTATGATTGCAGCCATGAAATAAAAAGGCGACTGATGCTTGAAAGACAAGCTATGAGAAACATGGGGAACACAGTTAAAAGTAGAGACGTCACCTTGCAAACAAAAATTCACATAGTCAAAGCAATAGTATTCCCAGAGGTATGGTTGTGAGAGCTGGGCCATTAGGAAAGCTGAGTGCAGAAGAATAGATACATTTGAAATGTGTTGGGAGGAGAGTTTTGAGAGTACCCTAGACAGCAAGGAGCACAAATAGGTCAATCTTAGAAGAAATCAACCCTGACTACTACTTAGAATGTCAAATAGTAAAGTACTTTGGACATCAAAGGAGAAGAGAGGATTCACTTGAGAAAACCTTGATGCTGGGAAAGGTGGAGGGCAAAAGAAGAAGGGGGGGGCAAAAATGAGATGGCTAGATGGCATTGTAGATGCAATGGGCACAGAGCTGGGTGTGTTGAGGAGGATGGTGGAGGACAGAAGTGCCTGGTGGACAGTGGTCCATTGGGTCGCAAAGGGTCGGAATCTACTGTGTTCCTAATGAACAACAACAAAAATTATATTGTATTTTCTATTATGCATTGTGTTATATTGTGATTGATGTTAGCCATTCTGAGTCGTGTAGTCGAGTGGGCGGCATACAAATCCAATAAATAAATAAATCTATTACCCACTTGTTTAAAATCCTTAAATTCCACTTCTTTTCAAATTGTTTGATTCATTGTAAGCATCTTTATAATTCCTTAAGTTGAAATGATCTATAATAATGTTTGCCTTCAATCTTTCAAAGCATTAGGGCAGGAGGTCTCAACCATTTCAAGATAAGGGCCGGGTCACACTCCCCCAGATAGCTTTTGAAGCCAGATGGCCATTTTGCCCTGCTTGCCACACATAGCACTTCTGGGTGTGGCGGAGGCAGTGAGGGGCCACATAAAATGGTGTCATGGGCCTCATTTGGACCCTGGGCCATAGGTTGAGACCCCCTGCATTAGGGCCATCTCCAGTGAGTCCTCTCTTCTCATTTGGTGGCCAAGGTATTTGAGCTTTACTATCCATCCTTCCAAGAAGCAGTCAGGGCTGATTTCCTTCAGGATTGACTGATTTGATCTACTTGCAGTCCAGGGGACTCTCAAAAATCTTCTCCAGCACCACAGCTGGGGTTGTTCATAAAATAGATTAACTTAGCATTCCTAAATTGTGGAGACAGGCTAGAGTTGCTGCTTTATTGAAACCCGGCAAAGACCCAGATGACCTGAAAAACTACTGACCAGTGTCACTCCTTTGCCACCTATATAAGGCACCCGAATGGATGATTCACAATCATATTTCTGAAATTATTGATGGAAATATCATGAAGGAGCGAGCAGGCTTCAAGTCACAGACAGGTCATGTTGTGGTCAGAAAAAAGCTAATTACAGGAGTGGATTTCATTGCCCTAACTATAGCCTACGATACCGTCCATCATAGGATTCTGCCCCATAAAATAAATAATCTTACCTAATATAATAAGTTTACTTAGGGTAATTGGCAGCTTCCTTCGGAACCAACGATTCTATGTGATGATGAATGGGAAGAACATCAGATGGAGGTTGCGGAAGAATGGACTTCCCCAAGGAGGTGTATTGCCTCCAACACTGTATAATATATACAGTACTGTATATACAAATGATCTATCAGTTCCTGACAATACAATATTGATAATCTGTGTCAGGGGTGCCAAAACTACTGCCCACAGGCCAGATCCAGCCTGCAGCACCAAATCATCCAGCCCGCACTGCCTGTGCTGCTCCTGGAAGCGGAAGTAAAATGTGTATGTGCATGATGCATCCACACATGCACATAATGCTTCCATAAGTGACCCATAGTTATGACAACCATGGGTCATTTACAGCAGCATTATGCACATGCATAGGTGCATCATGCATATGCACATTTTACTTCTACTTCCCATAGGAGGATCTATGTGGCTGCCATTGATCGCACAACGTTAAAAAAAACCTGTTCCTTTCTGGGTGGGCAAGACAAATCTCTCACTGTTAGCCTTTCAGTGTGGGATTCGTCTAACAGTGAGGGAATTGTCTTGCCCACCATGTTGTTTCCACAGGGAAGGCAGGGAGAATCTCTTTGCCTTTGGGTGGGTGGGGGGAGTATGGGCTCCGGTTCAGCCCCCAACCCAAAGGCAAAAAGCAAAGGCAGAGAGATTCTCCCTGCCTCCTCTGCTGAAACAACAGGGTGGGCAAGACGAATCCCTCACTGTTAGATGAATCCCACACTGAAAGGCTAACAGAGAGGGATTCATCTTGCCCACCCTGTTGTTTCAGTAGGGGAGGCAAGGAGAATCTTTCTCACCTTTGCAAAGATCTCTGCCCCAAAGCCTGTAGGGTCCAGCCCTGCAGGCTTTGGGGCAGAGAACAAAGTTGGGGAATTTGAGGCAAACATTTGCATCGCACAACGCTATCTTAACGTTGTGCGATGCAAATGTTTGCCTCAAATTCCCCAACGTTATCCAATTTTAGCCTTATCCGAGGTATCACTCTATTACAACATTAATCATTTGAAGCCTAATCCAAGCAAGATTCAAGTGTGTGCTTGCCACCTTCAAAACCAACAGACAAGGGTTGAGTTGGATGCTACATGGCAAGGGATCTGATTACAGCATTATTCAGCACCAAAATACATGTGTGACACTTGACAGGACATTCTCTTTTAAGTAACACTGCCTGAATACCAAAGCCAGTTAATGCAAGGAATAACATCATCAGGAAACTCAAACTATAAACAGGGAACTCAACCATCCATGCTGCATACATCAACTTTGCCCCTGAGTCATTTGAGAAAACAGACCCGTTGATGGTTTCGCTCCACCTAAGATCAGGAGAGAAGTAGCAGTGGATGCTGAGAGAACTAAACAAGAACTAAAACCTTTGACATCCTTTGAACGGATTTGAGCCTCAAATCTGCTGGCTCAGATCCAGGAAGAGCTTTATGGCAAGAACAAACACTCTTGAGGGTTGTTCAGTCACACGGTCAAATCCAACCCTTTGTGACCCCATGGATCACCACATGCCAGGCACCCCTATACACAAGAGCAAAACCAAATTAGAAGATGGAGGAAGGAACTCACTGGACAAGGAACAACATTAAAGGAGGATATAGCTGAGGAACTCAACCTCCCCTACATCACTTGGAGGAACCCCCCCCCCAAAAAAAAGGCTGAAGGCCAGAGTCTCTAAATGTAAAACCAACAGGCTCAAGTGGGGGCTGCTGGCAGACAACAGCACACTGTGTGAATGTGGAAAGATACAGAATCCGGCTCATCTACCGGGTCTGTCGATTACTGCCAGAAACATGCACTGATGGGAACTTAAGTTTGGCCAACAACAAAAGCTAAGAAAGTCAAGCCCGTGCTGGCCATTTGGGATACAGGGACAAGTCCCGGTGTGCCCCAGTGACTGGCACCCCCCAGAGGTGGGCAGATGTATGTCACCTGGCGGCTACACTAGATTTCCACCACAGCCCCCCACCAACCAGGTACCTTCCAGGCAGTGGGGTGCGGTTTCCGTGGGGCGGGTATTATCGTGCACCAACCAGTCTTTCCCATCTGCTGAGGTCATGGGGTGGTGGTGATTGGTGCACAGTGATATCCACCATGCACCAACCAACCCTGCCCTCTCATGGCATTGGTGGATGGGAAAGATCCACTGGGTTTCTTCGTGGCTTGTGGCGGTGGCAACAGCAGTGGCAGCCCTGAGTTAGATTCCGAGGGAGGAGTCGGGAGTCTGAGGCCTCATCCTAGTAGCCATCCCAGCAGCCAGGGTCCACTGCACCCGAACCAAAGCTCTGGGGAGAGAGGGGGTTGGTGGGAGAGGCAGCTGAAGTGGATTAAAGGGGTCTCTCTCTCTCTCTCTCTCAGGCACTGCCCCTTCCTTCTTTCTGCCCCTCTGCATTGTCTGGTGGAGGTGGGGGGAGAGGAAGGCAAGGGAAGAACTTTTCTTTCCAGTTCCCCTCTATCCATTATTCTCTCCTTCCACAAGGAGGGCAAATGAGGCTCTTTTCATGTCTCCAAGATCTTTTCCCACCAAAGTGGTCCCTACTGATCTACTTGTAATGTCTTGCTTTTGATCTGCTAGGTTGGCAGGAGCTGGGACCCAAGATGGGTGCTCAATCCATGAAATCATGCAGTATTCCCCCCCCCCATAGGTGCCACCCCTCCCTCTGTTTCCTGTGCCCTTTTAGCATAGCCAGCACATGCCCCTGAAGAAAGTGGCTTCATTTTGGCAGTCCAGGGTTTGATCAGGACAGGAAAGAAGAAGATGATCCTGGAAAACCTGTCACCCTTCTCCCTCCACACCTTCCCAAGATTTTTTGTTCCAAAAGTGCAGCAATAACAAGCAAACAAAAAACCTTCCAGCCATCACAACCAGAGAGGCTTCAGCAAAGGTTTCCCTCCCAGTCGTATCCGACTCTAGGGTTCAGTGCTCATCTCTGTTTCAAAGCCAAAGAAACAGCGAGACGTTTCTGTGGTCATCATGTGGCAGCATGACTAGACACCAGGGCACACAGAACGCTGATTACTTTCCCACCATAGTGGTCCCTATTTATCTATTTATCTATCTTGCTTTCTAACTGCTAGGCTGGCAGGAGCTGGGACAAAGACTGGAATTCAATCCATCCAGCAGAAGCATAACCATACTCGGGAATCGAATTGCTGACCTCTCGCCTTCCAGCCAGCGTCTTAGCCACTTGAGCCACTGAGAACCATTATTATCAAGGCATTCTCCAGCTGCTGCTTGCTGTGCTCCTTCTGCAACCCAGGGACCCAGAAGACTTGCGCTGGGCGACATTTCCCAGCGACTGCTTCCAGGGCAGACATTTGCTTTGCGCGTTATTGAAGGGGCTGTTTATATTGCCTCGCCATTTAATAACACACTCCTGCCCCTCCCTCCAGGTCCTCCATTTTTCTCTCCCTTGGTTCGGGAGGCAGTCACTGCTGTTGCAGCAGCCCTCCCCCCCCCCTCACACACACACACACACACACACACACACACACACACACACACTCGTTCAGCACCGTTAACACGTAAGATGTTACGTGTGGATCCAACATAGGGCACTTCGATATCACGTTTTTGTTTTTTGCAATCTTGGCATTCAGGATGAATAGTTTTGGTCTGATGAAGTGGACTTGATCCACGAAAGCTAACAATAAAAATGTAGCAGTTAGTCTTTAAAGTGCTACAGTGTTTTTTATTTTATTTTCTGAGATGCCTGAACCACAGACTAACATGGCTACTATTCCCAAAAATTCTAGTTTTGGTCTGACCTTCTTTAAATAAGTATCTCTACTCAGATGAGTGCCTTAAATAGATTTTTTTTAAAAAAATTAATGACTTGGGTCTCTACTTTGACGAGATTGTGGACTGAAGTGTTGATTTATGGAAACATATCAGAGAATAAACAACAAAAAAGACTAGTTAGTCTTTAAAGTGCTACAACTTTTTTGTTTTTTTTTTAATTCTCTGATGTGCTTTAAACACAGACTAAGAGGGCTACTATTTTTAAAAAAATACATTTATGGTAACATGTCTCTTCCCAACCCCACACGCATTGAACTCACCTATATTCTCCCTGTAGGATGTGATGAGTGACCAAGACAGAAACCTTGTTTATGTCTGCAGCAGGCATGGTTGAATTTATGTACATTAACACGCAACACGTGGATGCATAACAACACAGAGATGCATTTATGTACATTAAGACACAACACACGGATGGGTTTTTAGTTTAATTTACGATGTATTTGTTGTTGGTGGGTTTTGATTTGTTGTGGGCATTGCTGTTATTTATTTTCTCTTTGTTCGCCGCCCAGAGCAGGATAACACCCAGATGGGCGGTATAGAAACCCAATGAATGAATGACTCCCACCATTTGGATAATCCCCCCAAAAGCTCTGGAAAGATGCACACTGTTCTTCCACCCCAACACAGAGGGTTCGTCTCTGTGCATAGGCAGTTCAAAAGCTACATCTTTTAAGTGCTGCGACATTGTCTCATCACACCCTCCTTGGGTCCTGATGCTGTGTTGATACCACTCCAACAGTACAGTACTCGGGCTCGGTTCTCCTCAATGGCTATACTGTATAACAAAGTATCCCCATTCGGATATTCGTACTTCCTCACTTTGTGAACGTGGGTCGAGGCAGAGATGCTGGTAGAACGCGTAGAGGCGCCTGTGTTTGTGCGCTGGGGGGCAGTGGGGGGACGGCAGGAGTTGTCTGTGGTTGTGAGAGTGTGCGCGTGTGTGCGCATGGTACTTCCTGTGGTGTGTTTACGACTAGGGTTTCGATTTCCGGTAGTTCGTATGAGCTCTCTGCCCCCCCCCCCAACACTGTGTCTCCCTCTTTTTCACCGAGTGTTTAATAATAACACTGAGACAGGGAGGAGGAGGAGGAGAATAGCCTTCAACAGACACACACACACACTCAGTGTGGAGGGAGGAGGAGGATCGCGGGAGCTGCCAATGGTGGAGGTGGGAAAGCGACCTCCCCTCCCCAGACACAACATTCCCCCCGCCTGGCTAAACGATATCTGACGTATAACCTCACTACTATCCAATATCACGAATAGATCACGGCCTCCTCCACATTTCCCCCCCCCCCCCCGCCTTCCCCAAACTACAATACACAGAGCCACATCATACATCACATTCCTATGGACAGGCACGTGCAGGTAGGTGGAGATCATCGGAGCGGGAGAAGAGCTTTGGTGGGGAGGAGGGCGAGCAGCAGCGAAATGGCATGGCTCCGAGTGGGTGGAAGGGGCGGCGGTGGCTCATGGGCTCTGTTATCTCTGGTTGGCTGTGAAAAGGGAATGGCAGCTTTTGGAGTGCTTTAGGGGGATCCGAGGGGAATCTGGTCTCCCTCTAGATTCGCGGCTCTGGGGGCGGGAGAGGAGCAGCTCTTTGCAGAAAGGCGGCTGGGTGGGAATGCACCTACTGTACCGTGGAGCGAGAACCGCTCTTGTCCTTACAAGAGACGTAAGAGTAATAGGGCGATTATTGAATGGCAGCCCATATACTACTGTATACCGTAGTAGATCTCCTGCGATGTCGGATTGGATTTGCCTGTTGACCATTAGAAGACGCTTTAGAGGGACACACACACTTCACGTGAACGAGGGTCACGAGTGCTTTCGTGGATCCGAGTTTGTTCTGTGCTAAGTTTATTAGAGCATGAAAAGAATCACCTGCAGCCCTCTTTCCTCCCCGCAAGCCGGCAGGTTGGAAGCAGATGGGAAAGGAGAAAGGATCAAGTGGCTAAGACGCTGACTGGCAGGCGGGAGGTCAGCAGTTCGATTCCCGAGTACTGCAGGACGGAATGAGCTCCCGTCTTTGTCCCAGCTCCTACCAACCTAGCCGTTCGAAAGCAAGAAATTATTGCAAGTAGATAAATAGGGACCACTTCGGTGGGAAAGGTAAACAGCGTCTAGTCATGCCTGCCACATGGCCACGGAAACGTCTGTAGAAGCAGTCGGCGCTGGCTCCTCGGCTTTGAAACAGATGAGCACTGAACCCTAGAGTCGGATACGACTGGCTTTCGAGCAAGGGAAACCGTTACCTATCTATCTCGGGGTGGGGGGTCGTCTCAAGATGTGACTTGATGATCTCTCTTCGAAGGTGATGGTTGGCCGAATCCAGGACTTGGGAGTGGGGAGGAAAGTACAGACAGGAACGTTTGTGGTTGTGTGTGTGTGTGTGTGTGTGTGAAGTGCCAGTTGTGATGCTGGGCATGAGTGGGGGAGGACTGGGCTTGAGTGCTGAGGAAGCAGCCAGTGGAGAGGCACAGAGGTGCAGATGCTCTGGGGGAGACACACAGGTCTACCTGTAACTGAAAGGGGACGTGTGGGTGTTGTATACGGAGAGGGGTGCGCGCGTGCGTGTGCCCTGGGTCGTTGTGTCCAAGGCAGGACGGGTGTGATGATTGTGATCATAATCGGAGGATGTCTTTTCTGAATCGGAAGGGCGCGATCCCACACGTTTCTACTCGGATGTCGCTCTCCGGTTGCGTTCAGTGGGGCTTAACTCTCGGTCCGCCGGGCGAGGTTGGCGGGGCTGGGGCAGGTGGGAGGGATAGGGCAAAGCTATCCCTCGCACCTGTGAAAGGTGTGCCCAGAGGGGTGATGGGCAGGCGCTGGCCAAGGACCCCCCCTTCCATTCCTCCCTTCTTCCTCGAAATTTCGACGAATCCCACTTGGCATTTCTTCCTGGAAGAAGCCCCTCCCTCCCCTTTCTTCCCCCTTGACCCATGAAGACAAAAAAGGAGCAGCTGTCAAAGGCAGAGGGATGGATGGGCAGGGGAGGGAAGTAAAACGAGGGGGAAACTTTCCAAGCTCTGTCGGTGAGCGGACCAAGGCCAGGGGTCTGCAGATAAAAGCCCTCTCGTTCACTGTGGATTTCTCTCCTGCAAGGGCACCCACCCAATCTGCCCAGGTTATCCTGCTACCGTAATGGAGTAGATCAGGGTGCCCAAACTTTTCAGGCCATGGGCCCGGCACAGTCACATGGTTCAGGAGCTGGTCACTATGCCCTGAGGGCTGGATTTGGCCCCTGATGCCAATTTATCCGGCCCACAAAGCCCTCGTCGCTCCTGGAAGCGGTAGTCAAACACGTTTTATGTCCACTTCCAAGAGCAATGAAGGCTTTGCAGGCCTGATGAATTGACATTGGGAGCTGGATCCGGCCCCCAAGCCATAGTTTGGGCACCCCTGGAGTAGACCCTGCTACCAGTGAGTCAATGCCCAGTGGTTAACTAACCTGACCACCCTGAGGACTTGATGAAGGGCAGCAGCTTCATCAATACTGGCCTGGGGCTGAGGAGGACTTTGCATGCCAAAAGGGCTCAGGACCAGAAACTGACTCATGCAACTGGATTTGTGGTAATGGTGTCACGTTGAGATGCGGAAGTCAAATGGCAGGCCACTGCATTATAGTCTCAGGACAATCTTCATGGCTGATTGCCATGAGAATACAGTATTTGGAACCAGATAATGCACAAGAAGGAGAAGGGAGAAAGCCAGGAGGAAGTGTTTGTAGTGCATTGATCACAATGAACAGGAGGAACTGACACTCAGTAGAAGATATATCCATCCATAGTCCTCCCTGGCTATAGTCCTTCCTCGGCTCACCCACTCCAGTGGGGCATTCACTGTTCCTGGGTGGGTGGGTGAGTCGAGGAGAATTATAAGGTGGCTTGAAGACTGATAGGTTTACTATAAGATGAGCTTTTTGATAAAATAAGTCTCTGTTTTGCTTTGGAAGTTAAATCTTTACCATTGCCCTGCTACCCTGCGACAGAAGGGAAAGTGCTTGCTAACTGCTTACTTAGTTCTCCCCAATATCTCGATTCAAAGTGAGTTTCAAGAATCAGCGAGCGCTTTGATGGGCAAATGTAGCATCGGTTGGGATCCTTGCTCTTTTCCTGTCCTCTTGATACAAAGGCTGTGACGACCACTTTGTCAGACATAAGAGTGAGACTTCATGACATTATTTTATATTTGTCAGGTACAGAGATACACAATGATCGGCTAGCATAACAGATGACTTACAAATTGGTTTAACAGCCATCTTTCTTGTGGAACATAATAGTTTGCAAAACAATGGTTTTCAATTGTATCTTGTGCTCATGATTTGCTCATGATCTATCTGTATATCCAGTTTACAAGGAGGAACTCTGAATTCACCTCTTGTAAAAGTATGCTGGTTCTTTTTCTATACAGTATTAGTAATAGGGTGAAATGGGATGATTTGCCATTAACCTAGCTCTAATATAGATCAGCTCTTGGTCTTCCTGTAATACTAAGGGCCTTCAATCTGAGGGGTCAACATAGTTATGGACCTTTTAGTGTGTGTGCGTGTGTGCATGTGTGTGCACGTGCGTGTGCGCGTGTGTGTGTGCATATTTTGTGTGTGGAAAATGTGTGTGGCTTTGGGAGATTTTAAGCAAAAAAAAGGTGACTTATTTAATTCTTACAATTGGTTTTATGGAGTCTCTTTGATTAAAATCCATGCTCCTGTTTAATCTGTTTGTTCATTGGTTTTAAGCATACAGTGTTCTATTAAATCAGTCTTTGAAGTGTAACATAAAAAGTAAAATAAATAAATAAAAATCACCTGACCTAGTGTGAGAAAGCTTAGCTTGCACATAGTTGCCATTGCCTGGGGTATGCCCGTCTGTGGTTCAAAAATACCACAATTTCCAAGGAGGCTCTTTCTGCGTACCCCAGCTGCTAGCTAATAATACTCTATTGTCTGCACATAGGATGTTGTTGATAATCTCTGCACTGACAATAAGACCATCACTTGAATCAGCAAGTGCTTTTTGAAAGATGTTCTCACAGTACAAATTGAAAAGCAGTGGCAGGAACACACACCCTTGTTGTTTTGTGTCCCATTTACTCTGACACTTGATTTTCAACTTTCACATCTGCTATTTGTTGTCAGTATAGATTGTCAATTGTAAAAGTATTTCTTGAATCAAAATATTTGTTTACCAACAGCATTGGTGGCTGTGGTTTCTCAGTGGTTAAGAAGCTCCCCTTGTCAGCTGTAAGGCTTGCAAGTTGGCAGTTTGAGACCCGGGTACTGCATGACGAATTGAGCACCCATCTCTGTCCCAGCTCTTGGAGTCATGAAAGGAGCCTCATTTGGGCATTCCCTGAGTGGAGTTTCTTCCACAAAAATCCTTTCAACCCAGAATAATTTTTGACATGAAATTAGTATTACATCATCAGCTTGCAATGTTGGACTTTGTCACAGGTTTATTTTAGTCAATCTAGCAAAGACACTTATAGATGTTCATTTCACAATTTATCTTCCCAGTTCGTCCATGCAGAATATTGGTTTATCTTTCCTTGTGAATACTGGACGATCCAACAGTATAGCTTCTTCTGCTATGCTACACCATGGTGGTTTTTTGTAAATTAAAATTTTCCACTACACCATGGTGATTTTTTGTACATTAAAAATTTCCTGACGGTCCCAATGTTTTCTTGGGACCCCATTCATTATGGTGAAACTGTTAGGGGTTATAGGATAAGATAGTTGAATTTTTTTAAAATAGTAGCCATGTTAGTCTATGTTTCAGGCATATCAGAGAATAAACAAAACAAAACAAAAATGTTGTAGCACTTTAAAGACTAACTGTTATATTTCAGTGTGAGCTTTCATGGATCAAGTCAACTTCATCAGACTTGGGATTGATGCTTCATGGCATCAATTTATACACATCAGGTATAGAAGTACAGAGTGATTGGTTAGCATAACAGATAAGCATACAAATCAATGTGGCTTCACACAGTTGGTAATGGCTAGAGTTGCCATAATTCTCTCCCACAAAACTAGGACAGAAGTATACTTGACAAAAATGGGCCGGTTATCTACAAAATGGATAACATAATGACAGCTATAAAACACTTTCACATTAAATATATCAATACATGAATGAATTTATTTACAACAGTTAATTCTTACTGTAAGATGATCTGTTGTACTTCTGAGAAGTTGCGTCGTGGTCAACTCTTAACATCCTCAGCTCCAGGAAACACACTCGTCACACTTATCGGGTGGTGGTTTGAGGCGAGGATGTTAAAATTTGTCTCCAGGTATATTTCAACTCCAATGTAGCAGGAAATCGCTCATTTGATGGTGAAAGTTTGAATTTATTTTAATGATGTGTTGTAATACACACTCAGTAAGTTTTAAAAATCCAACACTTTAACATGATTTTTATTGAACTGACCAGGACAATTTTTCTGACCTTGAATTTGGGACAATCCTGGTTTTCCGGGACGTATGGCAGATGATCACTGGTAAATCCCCCTATTTTTTAATTGCAAATAGTGGAAAGAGTGGGAAGATACTATTTCAATTGCAAATGTGGGAAGAGTGGGAAAATACTATTTCAATTGCAAATATTGGGAAAATACAAAACAAACACCTGGCATTGAACATTTGCTAATGAGTTTTTACCTTTGTGTTACTATGTGAGCACATCCATTGCCTATGTTGTGAAAGAGAATTTTTCAGGAAAGTTTGTGAAGGTGGAATATTATAGGATAAGGAAGAAGGCCCTTTGTTTCAAAAAATCATGGCCACCAGTAAAATCATCCTGATAGCAGTGTTTTTCAGGCTTCTCCCCACTTCACCTTTCCCAGTGGTTTCTTCACAATGAAAGAGTTCTGAAGAAAGACTTGGGATGTTCTAGAGAAATTAGAAATTTTTAATTTACAAAAAACTTATGGGGCAATTGCAGCTACTTTTTTTTGGCCTCTTTCCTCAATTGATAGGCTCTAAATATAGTTTCAGATATGACTGGGAGAACTGTTTTCCTTGCTACTATTTCATATCTGGTTGTGATCAAATATATTTCATTAAGGTTTGCTTTAAAATTCCTCTTGATGTTACTTTAATTGGATTCTTCAAAGAAGTGATGCAATGAATTTTAATTGAGTGGAATTTTGAAAAGTTGTAGTAATTTGATGCCTTTGTATATCTTTTTTTTAATCTCACAATCATTATGAGTTGAAGGCAGGATGCAGTTTGATAGGAATTGTTTTGTTTATTACTCAACCTGAATTTGTCACAAAGATGCACTCCTTTTTAGAAGCTGTATCCATCCTGATTTTCTTTGTGACAAGTGTAACTGACATAATTTAACTGCACAATTGAGTGGTATGTTTATTAGGATTAGCCAAAATGCCACTAAAACTGTACTGTATATTTTTTCTAAAATGTCTGCCTAATGATCAAAAGTAACAAAAATACCATTGGGTTAAATGCTTTAAATCACTTTGGGAGCATACTACTTTATCATAATTCTATTGAACTTTATTCCAAAATGCTGAATTTTGTGGGTTTAAAAGAATAATTGGCAGCATTGAATGAAACATTTTATAAGGCATAAATTACAGTGTATCAGTGATCTAGTATGTTTCCTTGGTAACAAATATACTACACAGATTCTATAATGAGATTCTTAGGCTGCCTGTAACTGTGTGTATTGCTTTGCTCAGTACTGTAATTGTGTCTTGAAGTGAATATGAGGTCTTGTTTATGTGACTATTCAAACACCCACAATCAAAGATAAATTACCACTGAAAAATGAAAGTCTTCCACCTGTGGGAATAGATTTCTGCATCTACAAACTGGTATACTATATAGAAGTTTTAATTATAAATAATGCAAAATGTTTATTCTGCTTGAGAGCTCTTGTATCTATGGCGTAAGTGTATCATATACTGTATACTATACCTCACCTTCACTCATGTGTCTTAAGCCTGCAAAATAATGCACTTGCAAATGTAATCAAATATTTGATGTCAGACATGCAGTCTGAGCCTGTGTTTACTCAGGAGTAAGTCCATTGGTTTCAGTGATGGATACTCAATGAAAATGTTACTTCAGTGTCTGGTAAAATGTAGGGGATTGAGATTCCATACTAGAGCTTATTAAGAAAGGGACTGATAAATTTGTCATCTTCTATAGTCTGCAGAAGCAGACAGCGCTGGCTCTTCGGCTATGAAACAGAGATGTGCACTGAACCCTACAGCTGGATATGACTGGAGCATGGGTGACCTTGACCTTGACAGCATCTTTACTTACATCTATGGTGCATCCATTTGTAGAATTTTCTATACAGTTCTGATATCTTGTTGTTGTCAACAGCGGCTGCTATTTATGTCTGAGTATACATTCCCCTTCCCCCAAAAATCATTTTCACAGGTGACGGATGTGTCAGGAAAAATGCCATTGGCGTAAATTTGTTTAAGGTGGATCCCAGCATGCCACGAAGTGACCCACACACTATGATCATGGAGCCATTTCCTGCGGCATGTATGAAATGAGACATGCAGGATTTTTCACCGGGGCTGCAATGGACTGCTGCAGCCTTGAGGATATTAACAAAGTGTGCCTTCACAGCCAGTCTATCTGGCCTGGCCTCTTCCACCTCCATGACCATTGGGAATCAGAATAGTGAAGTGGTTCCTCCTCCGCCAGGCCCATGGCCAGGATTCTAAATGTGGGTGGGCAAATATGTTTTCAGGATGGGCAACAATGTCTCATATATGCCCATGGGCAACAATGTCCCCCCCACACACACTGTATATACTCAAGTATATGCTGACCTGAATATAAGCCGAGGTACCTAATTTTGACATGAAAACCCAGGAAAATACATTGACCCAACTATAAGCCAAGGGTGGGAAATGCAGCAGCTGCTAGTGAGTTTCAATAATCAAAATACATTAAAATATGGTAAAATTAATTAAATTGTTGGGACATCTCTATCTGGCATGGTTCTGGGACCCTCGTAGTTGTTGACCTGAGTATAAGCCAAGTCCCCTTTTTGGGGCTCATTTTTTGAGCTAAAAAACTCAGCTTATACTCGCGTATATACGGTATGTCATATATATAAGCAGCCGGGAGTTTGAGGGTGGGCAAACTGCTAATTCAGGGTGGACAAAGCCCACCCTGGCTACAGCCCTGTCCTCTGCTCATTTTGCCATTGGGCTCAATGGGATGGTTTCCAGTGGCATTTCTTCCACTGAGGGGGGCCATTACCCTGAAGCCTTTGGCCCCTTTAGGGAGTCGAGCTATTTACCGCTGTCCAATACTCGGCATTGAGTCACTGGCTGTATGGTCTACTCCATTACCATATAGTGGGATGTCCGGCCAGACATCTAATAAGAATATTAAGGAACTGGAGAGGGAAACCTGAATGATAAAGCAGTTAAGCATTTCCCATCAAAATAAAGTGTTTATGGGTTGTTGTTTTCCCCTTCTTTTCTTTTTTTGGTTGACTTTTTAATGGGGCAGGAAAGATTACTGATACAAGGTTTATAAAATTAAGTATTCTTTGGAGAATGGAGACACCGGGAAAGTTACCGATTGAGGTGCTACTTCTGCCTTGACAGAAGGTGAGAATCAGGCTTGAGACTAATGCAGTGATGGGCAGCCAAAATTTCTCCTACCACACTGTGGGTGGAGCCGATGTCGTGGGTGGACCCAACATCATGATGTCATGGGCGGAGCCAACGATGTGGATGGAACCGAAGTAAAAAATAAAAATACAGTACACATAAAAATGCACATAAAACCACATAAAATACAAACTAAATACACATAAAAATATACATTAAAATACACATTAAATACACATAAAAACACATTGAAATACACATAAAACACATTAAAATACAGATCAAAATACACGTAAAAACACGCATTCCACCCACCCACCCCAAACCCAAACATGAGTCACTTACCTGGCTGGGAAGCAGGCGGCAACAGCGATGGTACGGTGGGGCCTGGTCCAGTGGCACGGCCTAGCCCGGCCTGGCCCAGGCCAGCGCAGTACCGCGGCCTGGGTCAGCTGCAGCATGGCCTGGCCTGGCCTAGCCCGGCCTAGCTCAGCTTGGGATCGCAGCCTGGGCTGGCAGTGGCGTGGCCCGGCCCGGCCCAGCGGTGCACCATGGCCTGGCCTGGCATTCGCAATGACTGTCCGCAGTGGTGAGTGGCACTGCTGCCGCATGGCAGCGCAGCGTCACTGGGCGACTCAAGTGAGAGCCGCCGCCCCTCCGAGGAGGCCGCTGAGGGCCTCCCCAGTTTCCTCACTTTCCAGCCCAAAATGGCGGCTGGTGAGTGTGCATGTGTGAAAATACCAATTGACACATACATGCTGAGTTTATGTACCTTGTATTGCCATGTGGAAGAGTAGGGAGGATCATGGACTAATTGAGAATACCCCAAAATTTCAATGGCATGTTCTGTTTGCTCTGGCCATGAGCTGCCTTTGTAGAAGAGAGAGTTTCAGCAGAAGCAAAGCAAGGAAAGAGGGTACTAAGAAACATGGTTTCCTTTCTAGGCTGTCAGTCAGGTTCCTTGGAAAAGCAATCTGTTGACATAATAATAAGAAAAAGTCCACAGAATGCTCTGAGAGCTAGTTGTACCTGTATGTTTGAGAGGATGAAAAATAATATCCTATTTCTGCATTGCTACAGTTTGGGAGACTTTATGTTCTCACTAGGTAGACATCATCTCATTACCTGTCTGCCAAGAATGTAAACACCAGGCTTCTATGTAAAGAAAATAATAATTTAATAACAGTGAAGTACTGTAAATATGTCCTGAAACTGTTGTCATTTATAGCAGAACCATGTCAGCTTCTCCTTTATTTCCCATCTTAACTGTGAAGGTTTCAGTATTGTGAACTTCTGTGCATAGGTTTGGCTCAACAATAAAAACCTATAAACTGTTAGCATTGTAGTACTAAGAAACATTGTTATGCACAGCCTGATGAAACTACCCAACACAGGATGAACAAAACTATGATGTCTATTGTGAAATAAATCATTCATTAAATAATGGGTTAAGATTTCTTAAGTGTGTTTAAATATGTTTCATTTCTTTTCCTAATATGCAAGAGAGTCTTCTCCAGCTAATAATTTCTTAATAGCTTTTACCTCAGATCAGATTTCTGGTGTTGGGCCTTGCTCCCTGCTTGAAGGTTCACAAGAGCTTCACAGAACAACTTCCTGCTCTCCACCACCACCAGTTCTAATACTCACATCTTCTAATAAGGTTTCTTCAGATTTTATTTTCTCCTTATCCACCACACATGAGCTGTCAAGTGTCTTTGAAGTCACTTTCCAACTGACTCTAAACTTTTCTTGACTCCTTCCTGACTGAACTTTTTCCAAATCTTCTGCTCCAACCACCAAACCATTCATGTTCTTGATAGACTTCCTAGCCACCAATTTAGTTCGCTAATGCCTTTGCACCCAGCATGAACAGTCCAGACAAGGACAGGTTCTACCACTCGTCCATTTGAAACTAATAACTTCATGATAGCCTTCTACAACAGTCAAAAGAGTAACTATTCTTATGCCCATGGGAATTTAGAAAATAAGTGTGTGAGCCACTCATAGAAACAAAGTTCTGCCTTATTGGATCATTAAAATAGTACACTTTTCTGTATTTCTGTATTTTGCAAATCTCTTTATTATGCAAAGTTGGTATAAAATGTGGGGTTATAATAAATAGTTCAAAAATTGGGCCAAATATATGCCCATGGATTTTGAGACCAGATTGCCAGAAGGGTCAGGTGGAGATTTGCAGATTTCACATGAAATTTTGGACTTATGCTGTGCTCAGCTTCATTGTACAGTAATCTAAATAAAAGACCAAGTAGACATAGTGATATATAGTAATACCTTGGATAACGTTTACCTTGGATAACGCTAAAATCGCATAACGTTAAGTAATCTGGGGGGAGGGGGAGAGAATTGCATCGCATAACGTTAAGGTCCGATGGGATGCATTGGATAACAACTGCTAAAGCCTGTGCAGTTACAATGTATCTCTATGGAGCCTTAACGTTATCCAATGCATCCCATAGGATTTTAACATGCATCAGATAACACAAAAAATTGGATAACATCAAGACTTGTGGAACCAAGTTTTAGCGTTATCCGAGGTTTTACTGTATTTGTAGAACCTGCAGTGTTTCCCAAATGGTGGTTTTTGGACTTCAATTCCCAGAAGCCTAAGTCATTTCCCCAAAGCACTGATCAGCCAATGTACTGACTTAGGCTTCTGGGAATTGAAGTCCACTAGTGGGCTGTGTACCCCTTGTTGGGAACCACTGGGCTAGCTCAATCCAATTTTGTAGAGGAGAATTAAAACATTGGCCTCCATGCGGTCACTCAAAAAATACAAATGCTCAAAATACAATCCAACAGAGAATAATGCAGTTTGTCTTCACATTTCTAGGCTTTTAAATCAGAAGAGAAGTTGAAAAAAATGCTTTGCTTTATGAATTCTGTTAATAATATGTTAGTGATAGGATAGGCTCACATCAAAGTAGCATGAATGTTGATGGTTCATAAAATAATGGCTTCAGAGGATCTTTGCACAGATTTCAAGACACCCTGGAATTCATCAACAATGAATAACTCATCTGTAATGTAAGTAAACAACCCCAGCAGAATCCTAACTTGTCATTTATTCTCAATACTTCCTACACTGACTTGAATCTGTCTTCCTGAGCTTGGTGTAGAACTAGGCTAAGAGGATAATATCAATGTGCTGTACAAACTATTCTGGACTAATTTTTAAGTGGGCATTGGAAGGAAATGTGTTGATTAAAACTGACTTCCATTCTCATCCAACAAGGTTTCAGGAATTCTTGCCATGAACTGAACTGGATTACAGAAGTCTTATTTGGCAAGAGCTAATTGTACTACTGCTATAACATAAAGTTGGAAGGTAAAAATTTGCCCATCTGCTCACAGGAGCAATGATAATGATTCACAATGTAGTATGAGTTCTGAGTGGCAATATGCTTCTTAATATTTATTTTTTTCCAGTCCAACTTGTAGGCATCTTGTGTTATTCCCTTGAAATATTTTTTAACAGCTGGCTGAAAAATTATCAGTAAGCCATGTTGCTGGTTATGGTGTGTTTCCATCTTACTAAAAATATATCTGCAGTTCTAACCTCAGCCTATTATTCTTGCAGCTAGTGTCTCGTTAAGTAAGGGATTCTGAAGCATCACATACCATTTAATATATTGGTCTGTAGAACGTTAAGGTTGACTACCTCTGAATGGCAATTCAAAAGATCTGTCTGGCACGGGAGAATATACAAAGTGGATTTTTATTTTTATATTTCCCGTTGGCACGAAAAGTACTCCGTTATGCCAAGCTTGTGTTTACTGAACCAGCTATACATGACAGTGATGGGTATTGCTCTAATACAGAGGCAGACAATTTGTACGGAAGGTTTTCCTTATTCAACAAGGTTTCAATTTACAAGAAACATGTTACACTTTAATTGAGCCCTTTAAAGCAGCCTGCACTTGTTTTCATAGACACATGTTGTTGTGTGCATATGTGCAGTTTCTGAAGGATGGTTAAAATCTGTTTCACTTTAATCAGGAGCCAAAGAAAAACAACAAATTGCAGCAATGGTATAAATACAGCACGATGGCTGGTAGATGGCCATCCTTTATTACGTAGATTGCTTGCTTAATGTGTTAGGGGTGATTAATGGTTGTTTTATGCTTGGCATCTATTTGCTAAAATTATCCTACCCAGTCTTGGGAAGTTTAAAAAATGGTCAATAAGTAAAAATAAGAAGTCAGAAAGCAAACATCATCATTACAAACTGTGACCCCTTTTTGTTAGTACAGAAGCTGGACTGCTGAACTGACCAGCAAAAGTTTGATTCTAACACTTTATTAACTAGTTTTAAGATACGTTTTCCTGACATTGTTCCAAAATCATCATCATCATCATCATCTATCTCCAAGAGCAGACAAGTACCAGTTGATAGGAAACAACACGGTAGAGTATTCATGCTTTCAAGTCCTACTAAAAGGAGTAGTCACTACAGTAAGCAGGGTGCTAGACTATAGGATCTTCATGGGTTCTAGCACAGCATTTGTTATAGCAACAGGTTCGCCCCCCCCCCCCGGGGAGGGTGTATGTTTAGCAAATTTGGGTGGCCTCTAGGCAGGGTGGTGGTGAAATTGGGTGGCCACGCCCACCTCCCTGTCCTGCCCCATCAGGTTTTGTCCCTGCAAGTGGTTCAAGGTCTCCCTTGCTCAAAAGCCAGTCATATCCAACTCTAGGGTGCAGTGCTCATCTCCATTTACAGCCAAAGAGCCAGTGCTGCCTGTGTTTGCAGATTTATACATGGCCATATGGCAGGCATGACTAGACCACCCATGACGTAGGCTCCACCTATGATGTAGGCTCTGCCCATGACATAGGCTGCCCACCACTGGGTATACTGTATATTTTATTTGGAATACTAGCAAGCCTCTTGGTGAGATTGTGACTTCTAGCAGAACCAGAACCATTTTGATATGAAGAAATTGATTTCTAAAGTACAAAAGCTGTTCTTCAAAGTATGCTGATTGAAGATCCACACCCTTTCTTATCTGGATTCTAAGAGATGTTCTAACAGCATAAGGAAACAGAGGCTTGGCCACTTGTTTACAAGTTAACCCCTTTGGAAGAGCTAAGGGCAAGCCTGACATGAAATAGATAAGATGAAACTACGGAAAACAGGCTTAAACACTTTGCCTCATATGATTGGTCTGTTTGAAAGTTGGACATGCACTTTTAGTTATTAGTTTGCATAAGTTTAATATTCTGTATTTCTTCTTAAGAAGTTGATGAACTTAAGAAGAAATATTAGAATATTAAACTTGTGCAAACTAATTTTGGTGTGTGCAATGTTTATCATATTTTGGGGGAAATAATAATGGGAGGAGCCCTTGCATATGTTGTTTGTAACATCGTAAATTGTTTGTTCATCATTACAGAAGATGTACAATGGCATACAGTAAGGGTCCCTCCTCATAGAGAAGGCACCATTTTGCATGCAAGATATCAATAAATTGGTTTCTATTTTCTTCTCCAAGCAACACTCTGACTAATTTCTTATTCCTGAATTAAGTATTTCTAAAGGCTTGTCATTATTAAGAGTTTGTAGTGACAAGATCATCAGACTACCTTCTTACCTTGATTTGAATAAATATTAATGTAATATACTTGAATTTCTGTGATGGAAACCAGATTAGTATTGCCTTGTCATGTGATGTTATTCAAGAACTGCTCTATTCTACTTTTAATTATCAAGCTGGGGTAATATATAGTAAATTCTGGAAGCTTATGCAACAACATCAAATCCCTCACACTTATTATTGTACAGTAATACCTCATATAACATTAGTATCGAATAACACTAAAATCGCATAACATCAAGGAATCTGGGGGGAAGAATTGCATCAGATAACATTAAGATCCTATGGGATGCTTCAGATAACAACCGCGAAAGCCTGTGTGGTTACAATGTATCTCTATGGATCCCATAGAGGATCAGATAACACGAAAAATCATATAACACTAAGACTTGTGGAACCAGGTTTTAGTGTTATATGAGGTTTTACTGTACTATACAGTTTCACCTGGCATCAGAGCAGCCAATGGCACATTATGAGATAAATTTTCAGAGAAATAATTCCTTGTGTCTTTGGACAGGATTTTCAGAAGCTTTGCCAGCAAAACATCTTGTTTTCACATGATTTAGCCCATTATGATGATTTACTGGAAAATGTTTGAGTAGGTGGCAGATTCTATTGCTTTTACATTTTCCAGGCATTTAGGAGAGGAAAACAAAACAGGGGCACCGGATAAACAGTCATCACATGTAATGGAATTATGACTAAGGAAATCTAATTCACTCTTCACTTATGTATTTTTGACATACTGTTTGAGTTTCATTCTGTTTGAGATGGAGCAGTCTGATTGCATGCTATGCAAACTCAAGAGGTCATAAAATGAAAAAACAAAACAAAACACCCCACAGACATTAGGTATGTGTCATTTATTTTATCACATGTAAATGTTCAGTAGATGTTTGGTGATGGCTGATCAGTTGCAGGCATTCTTGGAGGAAAGGGATAGCTTTCCATATTTGCCAGCATATAAGATGCATTAGAGTACAGTAAAACCTCATATAACACTAAAACCTGGTTCCACAAGTCTTGGTGTTATATGATTTTTAGTGTTATCTGATGCATGTTAAAATCCTATGGGATCCATAGAGATACATTGTAACCACATAGGCTTTAGCGGTTGTTATCTGAAGCATCCCATAGGATCTTAATGTTATCTGATGCAATTCTTCCCCCCAGATTCCTTAATGTTATGCGATTTTAGTGTTATTCGATACTAATGTTATATGAGGTATTACTGTATTACCAAAATAGCCCACTATTCGGGGACAGTTATTGTATTTGAGACTTGCGAGGCTGTATTCTGTGAGAGCTCCAATCCTTCCTCTAGGATTGGTCCCAAATGGTACAGCTTGAGGAGATGCTGTCCATCTCTTAAGACTTCCATTATGGCAGGGGTTCTCAATCTTTTCGCACCGGGGGCCGGACTATGCCACCTCAAACAGCTGAGTCGGCCAGACTGGTGGTCCCCTCCCCCCATAATCGTTGCCATTAAACTTGCTCACGACTGTTGTAAATGCGTTTACAACAGCCGCAGATGCATTTTACAGCAGTGTTTATGTGTTTACGACAGTTGCAGGAGCATTTCCGGCTGTTGTAAATGTGTTTGCTTCTGCTTCTAGTGGCAGTGGTGGCAGCGACGTGGGCCACGTGTAATGGTGCATTGGGCGGGGCCCAGCCTGCAGGCTGTAGGTTGTGAACCTCGATATTATGGTGTCCCAAAGGGATCGGCCACACACCCAATTCTTTTTCATATCTATATGAAGCCACTGGGAGAAGTAATATGGAGATTTGGAGTTTGTTGTCATCAATAAATGGAAGATCTAGAGCTCTGTCTCTCCAGCACTTCATCTACAGATGATGCAGTGTCAGTCTTTGAATGCTTCCTGATGTCAATAATGGATGGGACGTGAGTCAAACTGAATCCAGAGAAGAAAGAGATCCTACTGTTGGAGGAGTATCATACTGGTTAGACTGAGGGACATTAATCTGGCCTCAGTGGGAGTACATTCCCACTGAAGGACTGAGTTCACAACCTTGGGATACTGTTAAACCCAGCTCCTCCTCCTCCTTCTTCCAGTGGCCATATTTGTTTTGGATTTTTGGCTATCTCTGAATGTTTTACATCCATGATGTAAATCAGTGATGACAAACCTTTTAGAGACTGGGTGCTCAATCTCTGTGCTGGGGGGAGGGAGGAAGCGCTCCCATTGGGCTGCTGGGCAGAGGGGCAGGGCAAACTATGTGCTGGGGTGACAGTGGGCATGGCCACAGAGGGCTTTGAGTGCCCCCTGGCACACATGCTATAGGTTTGCCACCACTGATGTAAACATTCAACCCATGTTCATTTCTGTATTATTTCAAAATGTGCAAACCTGTGTGGCAAAAAAAGCAACTGCATGACAAAATCAAATCAAGATTTTAAAAAACTCAAATGTGGGCAAATGTCTGGTCTTTCCAGCACCTCGGTCCCCTTGAACAAAATAAACTACTGTATTCTGATTTCTCAGACATCCCATGTGTATGTAATTCCTTGCATATGCACATACACATAGCATTCTTCTTTGACAAAGTGGCCCAACATAGAGTGCATTAATCTACTGTAGGTATTTCCTGCCCCCGCCCTACAGCCATAGGCATCCCATAAGGAGGATTCTTAACTAATGGTATACACATGCCATCAGATGGAGGCAAAAGTAGTTTAGTTTAAAACAATACTAAGAATTTTTCACTTCCTCAATCCCTATGCCCTCTTGCAATGTGATATGCTGCATCTTATTGACCTTACTTTTAATGCCTTTCCTTCTCATTCGGTCCTTTAAAATAGGTTGCCTCATTTTGCCTCTCTCCATTCTAAAATCTGCACGCCTCTTTGCTTTGGTTTGTTTTTTGATTGCACTTATTCTGCCTTTGATTTTAAGATTTTTCATTTCATTTTGCATTTAAATTGGCTTCATGTATGCTTTTTTGTAAGCCAGCTTTTACACTATACAAATGCTATAAACAAATAAATGAATTACCCTGGGACAAAGCTCTCTCTCTTTCTTTGTTGTCATCAATAAATGGAAGATCTAGAGCTCTGTCTCTCCAGTAGAGCGCATTACATACATTTCCATGCCAGCTGGCTGTTATTAAGAACAATAACTTTTAAGAGATGGAATCCAAACTTTTTCCTCTTTTGTCCTCCCCCCTCTCTTGTGGCTCATCTCTGTTAGAAAATAAGCTAGGAGGTACGGACTGTCTTCCTGTTGTTATCTAACCTACTCAGGCAGTCTTGTTGGAGATAGAATAGAATAAAGATACTACATATAAACATGTTAGAGAAGCACCAGTAACCTAACTTGCAGGGCTATTTTAAAAAACCAAATCTATATAAAAGATGTGCTGTGTATAGATTATTGTGACAATATTTATTTATTTATTTATTTATTTATTTATTTATTTATTTATTAATTATTCACATTTAATACCCCGCCCCACTCGGGAAGACCCGACTCTGGGCGGCTTGCAGAATGAATTACCACAATAGGTAATCTAAAAACAGACAATATATAAAACCTTAAAAATTCATAAATTCATAACAAATTTAAAACATTAAAACAGTAAAACAGATAAAACAAGTAATAACAGGTACCGATACCAGATTAAGGGGGGGGGGATGGCTGCCCTTAAATCAGCCATCCTGGATGGGAACCTACATTACTGTGTCCCCACACTCGACCTGCCAGCCATGTCTTTAAACCCTTTCGAAATGGGAGGAGCTCCGTCTGCAGGCGCAGCTCTGTCGGAAGGAGGTTCCAAAGGGCCGGGGTGAACACGGAGAAGGCCCTCTTCCTAGTGCTCGTAAGACGAGCCTCCCTAGCCGATGGAGTAACAAGAGAGCCCCTCCGATCCGCCCTGGTGGGACGGGCAGACATTCTTAGGGTGACGCGGTCTCTTAGGTATCCTGGCCCACTACCATATAGGGCTTTAAAGGTAATGACTAGCACCTTGAATTGCACCCGGAGCAGTGATGGGATGTCACCGGTTCTAGACGGATCTCTGGAACCGGCAAGACCAATCCCGGAGGGTTCTCCGTGAGGGGAGTCCACTTTTGGGGCGTCCGGTTCCGGACGCCTGACCGAAAGAAAAAAAAAAATTAAAATCGGAGCGAAAATGGCTCCAATTGACTGCGCATGCGCAGAAACTCAATCTGACGCATTGCACATGCGTCAGATTGAGTTTCTGCGCATGCGCAGTCAATTGGAGCCATTTTGCTCCGATTTTTAAAACATTTAGAACTTTCAGGGCAGCGGCGGCGGCAGCAGCCCTCTGAGGGGGGCGCCTCCCCGCGGCACGTTGAGGGCTGCCTCGGCCGTCCGCTGCTGACAAGCCCCATGCCCTGGGGACGCCTGGCGGGGTACACCGCTGCCGCCGCCTCCGCCGGGCGCCTGTGGGCCGGGTGCCTGCACCCGCCGTCCACAGCCGCCGCCCGCCGCCGCCGGAGCTGCCGCTGCCTGAATCCCTGTGGACTCCTTCTTGGGTCGGTCCCTTTTGAGCTCGGCTGCCGCGCGCTGCGGAGGAGGAAGCTGTAGGCGGCGGCGGTGCGGCATGGGGACGGCCCAGGGAGGTGCGGCAGCCGCGACTGCCCGTCGCCCCTCGCCATGGCCGGAGCCGGGCTAAAAAGGTACCGGCCCAAGGAGGACGCCACAGGGGTGCAGGCAGCTCCGGCGGCGGTGGCGGCTGTGGACAGCAATCGGGGTGCCGGGTCCCAAGAAAGGTAAGCGAGGGGTTTTTATTTGAGGTGGGTGGGTAATTTATTTGTGTTTTGGGTGGGTGGTTGTTTTTATTTTATTTATTTATTTGTGTCTGGGTGGGTGGGCTGAGAGGGAGGGGTGTGTGTGTATGTTTATTTTTATTTTTTATTTATTTTTATTTTGGCCCCGCCCACAACGTCATGACGTCATGATGTCGGCCGTGACGTCATGACGTCATGCCATTGGCCACGCCCATGACGTCCGTGACGTCATGGCGTGGTAGTAGATTTTTTGTCATCCCATCACTGACCCGGAGGCATACTGGTAACCAGTGCAGCTCCCGGAGCAGTGGTGAGGCCCGAGCATAACGTCCACACCCCATCACTACCCGAGCTGCCGCATTCTGAACCAGCTGCAGCCTCCGAATGGTTACCAGGGGCAGCCCCATGTAGAGCGCATTACAGTAATCAAGTCTGGAGGTGACCAAGGCATGTGTGACCATGAGCAAGGCATCCCGATCTAGGAGGGGGCGTAACTGGCGAATTACACGAAGTTGTGCAAAAGCCCTCCTGGCCACAGCTGCCACCTGTTCTTCGAACAGTAGTCGTGAGTCCAGGAGGACCCCCAGATTACGCACCGGGTCCTTCTGGGGCAAGACTGCCCCATCCAGAACCAAAGTTGGCAGCTCCTGTGATAACACAGGACCCCTCACCCATAGCCACTCAGTCTTACCGGGATTCAGTTGTAGCCCGTTTTCCCCCATCCAGACCCTCACAGCCTCCAGACACCTGGAAATGACTTCCACTGCACCGCTTGGGTCCCCACGGGCCGAGATGTACAGCTGGGTATCATCTGCATATTGATGATACCTCACCCCGTGGGAACGGATGATCTCGCCCAGCGGCTTCATGTAGATATTAAATAGGAGGGGAGAGAGTACCGAACCCTGAGGCACCCCATATTGAAGGGGCCTAGGACTGGACTTCTCCTTCTCCAGCCACACCGACTGAGTCCTGCCCCTCAGAAATGAGGAAAACCAGGACAACACAGTGCCCCGGATCCCCAATCCTTGGAGCCTTCCCAGAAGGATACCATGATCGACGGTATCGAAGGCCGCTGAGAGATCGAGAAGGGCTAGAACGGACGGATGGCCTCCATCCTGCTCTCTCCAGAGATCATCCACCAATGCGATTAGTGCAGTTTCCGTACCATATCCGGGTCTGAATCCTGACTGAAAAGGGTCCAGATAATCCGCTTCATCCAGGACATCCTGTAGCTGCCGCGCCACAGCCTTTTCCAAGACCTTGCCCAAGAAGGGCAGGTTGGACACTGGACGGTAGTTAGTCAGTACCGTAGGGTCGAGGGATGGCTTTTTTAGGAGGGGGCGCACCAATGCATGTTTAAAAGGTGCTGGAAAAGACCCCTCCTTTAGAGATGAATTAATAATCGCCTCGACCCAACCACCTGCCACCGCACCTGAAGCTTTGACCAACCAGGAGGGGCAAGGGTCCAACACACAAGCTGTGGTGCGGACAGATCCAAGAAGCCTGTCCACTTCCTCAGGGCCAACTGGATCGAACCGATCCCAAGTAACATGGCTAGACTGTGCTTCGGTCAACCCCAGTTCCATACATTCCACGCCGGGCTTAAGCTTTGAGCGGATCTGAGCGACTTTCCCTTCCAGATAATCAGCGAAAGCCTCAGCCGATCCCTGCCAACCAGGGCCCGACCCCCCTCTGCCGAGGAGGGACCTGGTCACCTGGAACAGGGTCGCTGGGCGATTATCAGCGGAGGCAATGAGGGTGGTGAAATATGAACAGCGCAAGAGGGATTTAGCCTTAGGTTTTTTAAATGGATATAAGTGACCATGAAGAGCAGTTGTGCGTCTGATAATGATAAGGAAGTGTCAAGGAACACACACAAATTGGGCAAAGAACATTGTGAACAATAAACTATATAAATTGTTTCTAATCAAGGTTGTCTTTAGAAGTCAGCATTAGTAAGCAATGGCCAGAGAATGACTCAATAGTCAGAACCTGTGGCAAGAAGATTCTTTAATTTCCTGCTCATGTAAACAAGGGCTGCTGACTTCAGCTCCTAACTGCTGAGTGGTCTCATTCTTCTCATGTTTCTGGCTGTGTAAATAGGACAAAGATTCATTTTCCTCAGCCACGTATCAAGAATGAATTGAAAGACCATAGCTTTAGATTACTGTAGGTTCCCCAGTTTACCAGACAAAATTCTGTACAGTACTTTCCTACACATAGACAGAGGGAGACAAAGAAAATGACATTTATTTAGAGCTGGTGGGGAAACATAGTATCAGATGCTGTTATCAGGCTGAAAAAAATATTAATAATCTTATTGATAATCTTATTAATAATCTTCATCCTGGACTAATGGTATCCTATGCTGCTTGTTTTTACTCCCTTTTTCTTATCAGACCGCAAAAACGGATGGATTTGTAGTTAAATCTCTGGTTTATCTGGAGAGTATAAATTATGAATAATGTTTTAATCTTCCCTAATTCCACACCTCATTCTCTTTTCAGCAAGAGAACTTAGATTTATAGGTTTGAAATTCAGGGCTAGGACTGGTATGGTTGCTGTAACTAGGCTGAAACTGGTATGGTTGATCTTTCTTTCTTCATATTAGTTGCACTCCCAGCATATGATAACATACAAAGATAAAATTAACACATCTAAAAACAAAATAGAATTAAAATGGGCTAGATGACATCTGCCAAATATTGGGCCACTTCAACAGCATTTCCTCTTGCTGACATAAGGTCCTCCTCAGTGCATGTTGAGGGGCGTCATGTGCATTGTATCATATGGGAGATAGTTTGTACTTTGGAGCATTCACACAGGTTGTCATTTACAGGGAAGCCCCACTTTCTCAGATTAGCCCTTGATCTTCCTACTCCTGCATGCAGTCTATTTAAAGCTTTCCACACAGGCCATGGTTGTTCTTGGCCAGGTGATAGAGAGTCATTTGGTTCTGCCCAGTTATCTGGTAGCTCACCTTCCATAGGTCTAAGGCGAGGTCTTTGGGGGCTGCTTGTTCAGACATTGTGATGAAGCTATGCCTTGATTTCTGTCTCTGCTTTGGCGGTTGGTGATCAAATAGCAGGTGTGTTTCTGAGGAACTTGCTTTGACCCGCTCTTTCTGAGCAGCACTTTCTCCATGGAATTTGATGGAAGGATGCCAGCTAAGTAATGCACTTTTTGTATTGGGGTTTTTTGTATGGAGGATGACCTGTCTGAACAGATGAGATTAATGTCATCTTTAAAGGATGCCCATGGGAACTGGTCCTTTGAAAGTATGCTCTCCGCTTCAGGTAGCCATCCTGAAGGCAGAAGAGGGCGGCAAAATTGGGAATGGAGCAGGCAAAACTGGTGTGCTCCATCTCCTCACTTGTTAGCACATCACACTTGTGAGCAACTAAAAAGGGTTTCAGTGCACATTTGTGAAGTGTGCGAGTTCCTAGACAGTTATATCCTCTACAAGTTAGCCTGTATCTTTTTGGGTGATAAGAATGCAAGAGGCGTCTGACATCAGTTTTCTCCAACCAACACTCTTAGTGAACAGATAACATGTAATTCATTATCTGGTCACATTATGAGTTACATGCACATAATTACTTCTGTTCCATTAAAGGGCCCCTCTTAGCCCTTGGTTAATTATCAAACCATGCTCTTTATGAACTAATGACCATCTTCATAGGTTTCTGTATAGGTGAGTCCAGGATGCTGTTACTCAGATAAGCTACAGTAGCTAAGCAGTAGTTTTTACCTGTTTTAAAAACACAAATACTGTACCTGATTTAGAATGCTTCATATTAGAATAAAATATGAATGCTTTAACAAACTAGCATAGTCTGCCACTTTGACAAGCATGTGTTTAAATAAACACTATGCCAGTACTGTATAAACACAGTTCTGCAACAAGAAATACTACATTTTGTGACCTGTATACATTAGGCAAAAATGTCGGGACCCCCCCCCCCCTTTATTTTGCTCTCTATACTAAGAAATGGGCTGTGGAAGTTAGAATACATTAGTCTTCTTGGGATACATCTCTCATCATCCTTGAACACTTGCCTGAGTGGTGGAAGCATAGGATAAGTAGAATCCAATTTTTAGTTGGAGTCCTTTGAAGCATAGCAATTTATTTAACACTCTTTTCTATAAACAATTAGGGGGTCAAACGGGATCTTCAAGAAAACTGATATTTCTTATGTTAGCTGAGCAGCTCAGTGGTTTGGGTAGGTTAGACGTTTGATTCCCCACTTGTGCCTCCTGGGAAAAGAGCCAGCCTGTCCAGTCATGGGCAAGCTGCACAAACCCAGGTTGCTCCAAGAGGAAGGGAATGGTAAACCACTTCTGAGACAGTATTCTCTATCTAGAAAACCCTGGAAAGCGTCAGAATTGGCTTGAATGCACACAATTATTTCTTGTAACTAATCTGTCTTTCCTTCAGCAGTACAGCTTCCTTAAAGATAAGTGCCTTGACAGACTTGCAAATTAATCTAGGGTTTACCTTCTAGTGTCCAATCATAAAACAAAGTTTGCCAGAATATAGGCTACGGAGATGGGGAAAAGTCTGTTGCTGTGACAAGCAGACCTCTATCATCACTACACTTAATTATAGTGACATGAAAATTATATCATCCTGTCTGACCTGCAGACTGATGCATCACAAAACAATATATTGTCTGCTACTTGGTCTAATCCATGCATCCTATACTAAATCAAGTGCGCTGAATCCAAATCTGAAGTCCGATTCTGCCTAGGAGGTCAGGATCTTAAGTTAGAAAATCTCACCCTCTTGGTTAGGTTCTTGCATTGATCACACAGGGTATATTTGCCACAAATGTAGCAAAAATTGTCCAGTTTATTAACACAGCTATGCTTTAGCTCAAAATAGACTCATTATGACCTAGCTGTACTATCCAATAAAATGGTTTCACCAGTGGTGGGCAGCAACAGGTTTGCACCCTCCCCGGAGGGGGAGGGGTAGTAAAATTGAGTGGCCTCTGGGCAAGGTGGTGGTGAAATTGGGTGGCCTTCGGGCAGGAGGGGTAGTGAAATTGGGTGGCCACACACACTTCTCTGCCCTACCCCATCAGGTTTTGTCCCTGCAAATGATTCAAGATCTCCCTTGCTCAAAAACCAGTCATATCCGACTCTAGGGTGCAGTGCTCATCTCCATTTACAGCCAAAGAGCCAGTGCTGCCTGTGTTTGCAGATGTATACATGGCCATATGGCAGGCATGACTAGATCGCCCATGATGTAGGCTCTGCCCATGTCATAGGCTCCGCCCATGACATAGGCTCCACCCACGGTGTGGTAGTGAAATTTTTTGCTGCCCACCACTGGGTTTCGCACTAGAGACAAGCCCTTGATCCAGCTCACCTTATATACCTAGTTCTGACATCAGCTCACTGACTTGCCCAGACATGCCTGGCCACTGCTGGAACATGCATGCCACCAGGGGATATGATTCAGCTGAGGTGGCAGCAGGCATAGCGGTAGCTGCAACCGTTATAATGTTCCCATGTAAAAATACATTACTCAATACCATTTGAAGAGCTACAGCATGCCTATAACTTAACATCTGTACATGATAGGCAAATCCTGAGTTCAGATTTGGAATCAGCACACTCGATACCACATAAATCACATACAGTTGTACCTCACTTAAAGAGCATAATGCGTTCCACAGGATTGCTCTTTAAGCGAGTTTGCTCTTTAAGCGAAACACCATTGTAAGTGACCAATTGTGGGCGGGGGGGGGATTGCGAACCCCAATTTATTTGTTAAGCTAGTTTTTGGTTGGTTTTATTTGTTAAGCGAAGCGAACATTCAGAGAAAATTCTGCTCTTTAAGTGAGTTACTCTTTAAGCGAGACGCTCTTTATGCGAGGTTTGACTGTATGTTATTCCCAGTAGCAAAATCGTTGTTGTGCAGTAAATCAGTTTCCTCTGGGTTTTATTCTCATTATGATGTGCTAGGCCTACAGTGGGGGAATTAGGGTAACATGGGGCTAAGTGGTTGTGCTACAGGTGGCTCTGTGGTGGGGCATTGCTTCCTACACTGCTGCAGCACTACACACCATGCTACTTTATGATGTCATAACTGTTTGTGTCGCTAATTGGGGAATGTTATTTTCAGAACTACAGTAACCACCAGCCCTCAGCTGCCAACTGAGCTACGCCTACAGACAGAGCTCCTGCCCTTTCGGAAGGGCCTAAAAACCTGGCTGGCAGGGCAAGTGTGGGGCTCCATGTTGGGTGGCTGATCTGATGAGACGGCCACCCATCCCTCACTCTTTTAAACTTTTTAAATCTTTTTAAACCTTTAAACCTTTTTAAATCTTTTAGATTTTCGTAAAATTCATGGTTTAATTCTTTTAAAATTGATTTTTAAGTAATTTTGAACCTCAAGGTTTTAATTTATGAATTTTCTGTAAGCCGCCTAGAGTCAGGTTCGCCTGATTGGGGCGGGATAATAAATCTAAATAAATAAATAGTATGCTGTGCTTTTCCATGTGTTGGCCTGATTGATTTATCTGGTGACGACTGCCTGATTAGATGGCATTCTAAGAGATAAATGAGATTAAGTTATTTTTATTATTTTGCCAATTGATTTATTTTTATTAAGATTGCTAGTAAGTACAAACAACAAGACAACGATTAGAAATGATTGGGGAGTGGATGGGGAATTGCTCTGGCAGAGATTTGCAAAACATTTGCATATGTATCTACAGTACATGAGTTTAGTAAGCCTATACAGTATTTGCAGATGAAAGAGGACCCTTCTTTGATGCTTCAGGAGATAGCAGAAGGCCTTTTACCAGCCAGTCTGTTTGCAGTCTGTTCAGCACCTGTTGAGCTGGCAGTGGTAAGCAGGAGCCATGATGCCATTTGATTCTTGGCAAAGCAATCTTCCCTAGTGAAGCCTTGCCAGTGGTAGCAGTTGACTAGTAGGAATGTGGCACCACAAAGAGGAAAACAAATTCCTTCATCAAAATACCTTTCACTGGAGAGAAAGTGTTAGTCACTGTTTATTAAATCACCTGCTACCGCTGCTGCATTAGCTCTGCAGTCCCTCCTGACGGGAGAACTAGGATGAATGTTCTCTTCTGGGAATGGCGTCGCACTGTTGAAATAACTTAGAAGAAATTATTCTTCTTTCTTTCTGTTCTTTTTTTTTAAAAATCACCCGCAGTTATGGTTGTGTTGCCTATAAAATATAGCAAAGCTAATTTTCAAACACTTCACTCTCTGTATGAGATCATAAATAAAACTGAGCTGCAACAGGAATGAATTCTCAAAAGAGCGAAGAGCATTAAATAAAATACATCCCAGAGGCTTGGCAAAAGAGGGGAAAGGAACGTTTCAAAGGGGAGTGTTTGGGGTAAGCTTATTACTAATATTGGGGGAGGTGGCTAAACTTCCCCATTTTCCCACCATATCAGCAAATGTTACAAGAAGGAAGGAAGGAAGGAAGGAAGAAAAGAAGATAACATTTCCAAATTACACTGGAGCCACAATAATGACAGAAAATGTGTTTTTATTAGAATATGCGAGGTATATAGGGAATGGGGTTATGTAAAGACACCTGTGGAAGGGTCTGTATGGGATGCATACCTTCACATTATGTCCAATTCTTTTTTTTTTCCTGTAGCCATGATGACCCTTTCTACCTTGTTAAGGCATCTTTCCCTTCATCATGTGGGCCTTTCAAGGGGTGTTATTGGCTGCCAGAAAGGGGGGAGGGAGAGAACTGGAAACCTTCCCTTCATGAAGCTACTACTGAAGTTAGTATACCATACTTTAAGTTAAACTAGACAATATGTTTAGCATTTTTAAGAAGGATGCACAACAACATTTATTTATCATACTGCATATTTTTCTCATCAGGGCCTCTTTTTTAAAATTTAAAATATTTTTATGACACCTTTCTTCTATAAAGAACTCGAGGCAGCTTACATCTTCAATAAAAGACAACACAATAACTGAAAATAAGTATTACAGCATTAGAAGAAAACTATAAGGTTAAAGGTAAAGGTTTCCCTTGCTCGAAAGCCAGTCGTATCCGACTCTAGGGGTCAGTGCTCCATAAAGTCTGGGGCTCACTCTTGCAACATCATCTACTTTTCTCTTTCTGATTAAGAGATGTGGAGAATTGGGTGCTTGGAGAAATATAACAGCCAGTACCTAAACATGAGGATGCAACAGGAGCATCTGACTCTAGGGTTCAGTGCTCATCTCTGTTTCAAAGCCAAAGAGCCAGCGCTGTCTGCTTCTGCAGACGTTTCCATGGTCATGTGGCAGGCATGACTAGACATCGGAGTGCACGGAATGCTGTTACCTTCCCACCAAAGTGGTCCCTATTTATCTACTTGCAATTTCTTGCTTTTGAACTGCTAGGTTGGCAGGAGCTAGGACAGAGACGGGAGCTCATTCCGTCCTGCAGTACTCGGGAATTGAACTGCTGACCTTCCACCTCCCAGTCAGCATCTTAGTGACTTGAGCCACTGCGGTCCCCTAGAAGAAAACTATGCAAATGTCATATTTAAAATATCACATAAAAGCAATGCTAAATACACATTTAAAAGCAACGGAGGCATAAGCAATTGCCTATTAAGATGTCCCCTCCCAGACAGCCAGTCACTGAGGTAAAAGCCTGCCTCAAGAGAAAACACTTAGGTGCTGTTTCCTTTTTGAGTTCAGAGATGCCAGAAAAACAATGATATAAGGCCATTTTCTCTCCCTTTGACATTTTACAAAAGCTGTATCAGATAGCTTTTGCATTGGCCCCTGCCTTTGAGCCATCTCCAGGACATTATGTGCTGCCTAGATCAGGGGTGCTCAAACTATGGCCCATGGGCCAGATTTGGCCCTGATGATGCCAATTCATATGGCCCACACTGCCCTCATCACTCCCAGAAGTGGAGGTAAAATGCACCCTTACGCATCCATCTCGTCCCTCCCATACAGGCACATTTTACTTCTGCTTCCGGGAACAATGAAGGTGGCATGGGCCGAATGAATTGGCATCAGGGTTGGATCTCGCCCAAGGGCAATAGTTTGGACACCCCCAGCCTAGATAGTCCTCAGACCTCCTCTGACTTCCATGCGGGTCCTCACCAAGTACAGTAAAACACCGGATAACGATTGGATTGGATAACGCTAAAATCGCATAACGTTGGGGAATTTGAGGCAAACATTTGGATTGGATAACATTATGTTAACCATTATGTTAACGTTATCCGATCCATCAGATAACCTTTGCCTCAAATTCCCTGAGGTGTGGCTGTGACTCACCAGTTTCTCTTGGGAGAAAGGGAGGGGCTGTCTTCTCTCTAGCTTTCCACATTTGAATAACAAAGGCTTGCGAAACCAGTCTGACTAGTTTAGCAAAGCAAAGGCTTAGGTCCCTTTCCCCAGTGTAATCCAGAACACTTTGCAGAAAAATAATTGTAAAGAGACAATTTGACCCAATTACCTTTATGAAGTTTCCCCTTTAAATTCTAAACAGCCTGAACCCAAGATTGTAGCTCTGCAAGCCTCATGCATTGTCAATGGAACACAAGCAGACTGAAACCTTTCACCTACAAAGCAATTAAGCTTTTCACACCCTGCAAAGCCCTCAGGGAACTTCCTTCATTACAGCAATGGTAGGGGGGCTGATTCTAAACTGAAACATTTTCCTAGCTTCTGTTCAGATCTTTTAAAACAGCACTTTATAAAATTTTCAAAAATTTAAAAATGCTGTATGGCTTTGTTTCCCTAAAGTCAGGGTGGTCTGGCATGTTTTTGTAATGTATTTACCCTTTAGACAATTATTTCTTAAAGTTCTTTAAGTTTCCAGCATGTTTCCTTGACTTTCCCTTGAAACCTCTGTTGCTTATCTCTATGGAGTTAACGTTATCTGATCCCCTGAATAGGATTTTAACGTTATCTGGTGCATGCATCGGATAAGGTTAAAAATCGGATAACGTTAAGACTTGTGGAACCAAGTCTTAACGTTATCTAAGGTATTACTGTACCAGATTCTCAAGCTGAGAACTTCATGGCCAGTCCGTAGACAGTCCCATCAGTTGTTTTACTTACTTATTTAAATTATTTTTAATGCCACCTTTCTTCCCATAGGGGACCGAAGGTAACTCACAACAATGAAAACTATAAAACAATTGACAAGCTTAAAATAGCATATAAGTATCATTCCATTTTTCACAGGAACTAAAATGATAACAGAATATGTTTTTACTAAAAGAGATGAAGTATGCAGGGTGTTGAAATCAGTGAAACTTAAATCGTTTAACTGTGGCTGTATCATGCAGATAGTTACACGCATGTCAACCCCCCTTGGTTGTGTTAGGTAAAATACCCTCAAGTCTGAGCTGATTTATAGGGCCTTCAAGGCAATTGTGATATTTAAAGTCTGGCTTTACTAGGTCCATTCTCCCCTAGTGATTTTCTGCAGTGGATTTTAACTGAGGCTTTCTGAGTCCTAGTCCCCACACTCTCAACTAGACCACACCAGGTATCCCCATTTGGTTGCAACCTGATCTTAAAAGTGTCTATTCAGACATAATTCCCACATATTTTACTTGGCCACATTATGTAATAAAGGTGCATATGATTGTTGCCTTAAGCATGAAATAAATAACTTTTGCCAGTTGAGAAACATTTTGCTATGTATCTCTATGGAGCTTTAATGTTATCCGATCCTTCCCATAGGATTTTAACATGGATCGGATAACACTAAAAATCGGATAACACCAAGACTTGTGAAACCAAGTCTTAGCGTTATCCAAGGTATTACTGTATTTCAAAAACTGTCTAGCTACCATCTTATGTATGCTTAAGATGTATCAGGAATATGTAAACATGCATGTCTATTTCTTCAAGAATCTGTAGGCATAAAATGTGAATGCATGCTGGCCTGCATACTTTTGATTGTCATATAACCTTTTCTTCCTTTTCCTCAAGGAGCGAAGTAGCTGAGCTACCACCATGGAGGACTGCCTTCACACGTCTTCTGAAAATCTTTCCAAACTGGTCAGCTGGGCTCACAGTCATGGAACCATCTGCAGCCTCATACCAAACCTCAAACACCTGCTTTCGGAGGGTTCCCATGGCAACTTGACCGCCATGTGGGGCTGCAGTGCAGGCCATGCCTACCACTGGCCATTGACAGCAACTTGTAGGGCAGGCCCTCAGGAAAGAGTTTGCTTCCAAGACAACAGGAGCTTCAACTCAGACAGTCCCAGCATTATAGGGGTGTCCTCAGACACGCAAACAAGCCCAGTGGAAAGGTATTCTGGGAGGCCAGGGAAAACAAAGCTGGACTGCAACCGAACCAGAGACTCCTGCGATTTTTCCTACTGCAGTGAGCCTTCAGAACTGGATGAAGCCGTAGAGGAATATGAAGACGAGGCAACTCTTTTTGACATGGTCTGTGAATCCTCCATGACTGATGAAGATAGTGATTTTGAACCTCATCCTCAAAGGTCTCAAACCAATTCCCTCAAAAGGCCTGGCCCAGGTCCCTCTTCTTCGTCACATGTAGGTATCTGCTCTCAGAGTATTGACAGAAGCAGCAATGATGTGTTAGTTAAAAAAATCAAGCAAGAACTCCCAGAGGATTATTACATTGTGGCTAACGCAGAAGTCACTGGTGGCGTTGATGGACCTGCATTATCCTTGACTCAGATGTCAAAGCCAAAAGCACATCCAGGAACCCCCTACTCTGTGGCTCTGAAGCCGACACCTCATACTTCTCCTTCGCTCAGCACAGAACAGGATTTACAAAGCATGTCTGCCTCTTCCCCAGTTATATCAAGGCCAGGGGCTCAGAAGCCTTCCAAAGTCAACCTGGCTTCCCCAAGTAGAGGGCCTGGGAGCACCCCAGCTGTCAGTCCTCAAGTAGCCCTCCAGATGCCGGCTAGCACCTCTAACACTGGGAAACCCATCAGTATTCCTTTATCGGCCTTGCAGCTCCCTGGGCAGGATGAGCAAGTGGCCTCAGAAGACATTCCCCAGCCTGTGCCAAATCACGTTCCCAGTGATGTAGCTTTATCTCCTTCAGTTAGTACTGAGCCAGAGGTTAGCTCAAGTCAACAGCATCCAAGCATTGCTCTCACCATGACCACTGACCCAACTGCACAGACCATACCAGGTATCAACATTTGGAATGTTTTGCATAATATTGTGGTTTGGAACGTGTTTTAAATTAATTTTTCTAACTCACTAGATAGTCTGAAGATCATTTGTAACTCAGCTGCTGGCAAGAGACACTATATTTGGTGATGGGATAATTAATACAAAAGCCATTAGTTTGTAAGAAAGCCATTAAGGAGGTTGTTTGCCTTAGAACTTCCCATGATGTTTAAGATAGGCCAGAAATAGACTGGTGAAGTAACCCGTAATTACTGCTGAGGATATTTTTATGATGTGTGACTGTAAACTGTCCTGAGTCACCTCGGTGAGGAGGGCAGTGGATAAATATGAATGAATGAATGAATAAATGAATAAATAAATATGTTAATGTAGCAGACACTGAGCACTTGACTCAGTGGTCAAATCCTGTGGGATTTCTTCTGTATATAAAATAGGAGAATATGAAATATTTTTGTGGCCCAAATGATACAAAGGTTGATTTAAACCTGTTTGACTCTTTTTCCTCCCAAAGCTTCCCCCCCCCCTTTTGCTCTGGGTGCTTCTACATTTTTCAGACTAGAATGATTCAAACAAACTTTTGTTTTGCAAGCAGTTGTATTCTGGTGTAAAAGGGCAAGGGAACATATCTGTGGGTGGTAATGTGACAGTGTGGTGAGGTAGGCAGTTGGGTTGTTATGGTTAAGGACTGTAGAATACAGTGCCTCAAATTTTTAATTTTTTTGTGAATAAACAAAGCTAGTACTGACTTACTGTATTAATGTATTATTATATCAGAATAACACTAGACTACTTAAGCATTTTTAAAAACAGAAGAGTAGGAGCTCTTTGGTTGTTCAGCAAAGCTGAGGGGAAAAGGAAGGGATGAAAGGGCAGGCAGGTCTTGTTTAAACAAGCTTTAAAGAAAAGCTGAAAAAATATATAGGGCCTCTAGTGTGCAACCATGCGTGCTTTGTCTCTTTTTGCATGGACATCTTATAATAGGGCAGTGATGGTGAACCTATGGCACACGTGCTAGAGCCCTCTCTGTGGACACCCATGCAGTCACCCCAGTGCAGAGTTTACCCCGCCCCCTGCCCAGCAGCTCAATGGGAGTGCTTCCTCCCTCCTCCAGCACAGAGTTCATTCCACCCCTCTGTCCAGCAGCCCAATGGAAATACTTCCTCCCTCCCCCAGCACAGAGTTCACCCGCCCCTCTGCCGATCAGCCCAATGGGAGTGTTTCCTTTCTCCCCTGTTGCTATGTTGGCACGTTGTGATAAATAAGTGGGTTTTGGGTTGCAGTTTGGGCACTCAGTCTCTAAAAGGTTTGCCATCACTGTAATAGGATTTTCCTTTGATGCACTGTGAAGCCTTGGATGGCTTCTCCCAACTGCTGCTGCTGCAGCCCATTAGGTTAGAAGACCTTTAAAACCTAGGATGGTCAAGTTAGCCAGTTCTCATTACCTGAGGCCCAAATCTTGAAACCATTGGTTGGGCTGTTGTGATTTTACAGCCCTTGTGTAACCACTGCAAAAACAAACAAACAAACAAACAAAAAACCTTGGTATACAAACAAAAGAAAGAGAGTGAGAGAGATTCCTCACACTCTTTCCTACATAAATAACATGTTTGCAATATGTATGCAAACATCTTTGCTTTGAGAACAGAGAGGAGATGGGTGTCCAGGCAATAAAGTCATCAAAAAGAGTAACCTGCAGTTTCTCCTCCTCCAGCCTCACTTAACATGAGTTCTGTCTCCATGCTGGGAGAGCCAGACAAACACAGCAGTTTTATAAGACTTCGAAGACCTGGCAATTGTAAGGATGATTGTGTGGCTCAACTAATTCTGTGCTTTGGTCTCCGGGGAGTGAACAGTTTGGTCAATGGCACCCTTTGGAGAAGGAGGTTTGTTTGTTTTAATTAGGGGGAAAAGATAATGCACAACAGGTTGGAGATTCTGCAGTTTGGTCTCTTGAGCAAAGGGATTCTGAGCCAGGCCTAAATAAACTAGTTGCTTGGCGAAGCAGCTGGCTACATCCTCAAATACATTGGGATTTGCGCTGCTTATTAAATGGATGGAATCAATTGGTTTTTTTTTTTTGCTGACCACACAACTCAAAGGCTGCATTGATTCCATCTGTGGGTTATTTCCCCTAAATCAGCTTTTTTCTCTCCTGCTGGAGGGTTACTACTTTGTTCATTACAGAAGGAATCGAAAGCAGGAGCTGGGCCATTGCAAGCAAAGGCAGCAAGGATGAGGAGGGATTGTAATCTGAAACATATTAAAAGCTGGAATTCAAACTACAGCAAAGCTGAACATTTCTGATTTGATTTCAAAGTGTAGTCATTCTCTTAATAATATTACATACCGTCAAGTCAACTCTAGCATACAGTGATCCTTTCCAGGATTTTCTTGGTAGAAAATATACAGAAGCTGTTCACATTCTCTTCTTCTGTGGGTATCTTGGGTTGTGCAGCTTGCCCAAGGGCCACAAATGCTGGTTCTTCTTCCAGGAGACACAGTGTGGAATTGAACTCCCAGCCTCTAGCTCCACAGCCAGATATCTGAGCCACTGAACTATCCAGTAGGTCATAACTTTCTTTTTCTATTTTACCCAAATCTGAATACAGTAAAACACCGGATAATGCTAAAACTTGGTTCCACAAGTCTTGGTGTTATCTGATTTTTAGTGTTATCCTATCCATGTTAAAATCCTATGGGATGGATCGGATAACGTTAAAGCTCCATAGAGATACATTGTAACCGCACAGGCTTTAGCGGTTGTTATCCGATCCATCCCATAGGACCTTAACGTTATTCGATCTAATTCTCCTCCCCAGATTACTTAACATTATGCGGTTTTAGCGTTATCTGATCCAATCGTTATCCAGTGTTTTACTGTATAGGCAATCTTCATGGCAATCAGCCATGAAGACTGAGAATACAGTCAAACCTCGCATAAAGAGCGCCTCGCTTAAAGAGTAACTCACTTAAAGAGCAGAATTTTCTCTGAAATGTTCGCTTCAGTTAACAAATAAAACCAACCAAAAATTCACTTAACAAATAAATTGGGGTTCACAATTCCTCACACAATTGGTCATTTTACAATGGTGTTTCGCTTAAAGAGCAAACTCGCTTAAAGAGCAATCCTGTGGAATGCATTATGCTCTTTACGCAAGGTACAACTGGTAACTTTCCATTGCCTTCCACATCGCAGCGTGACACTGACACCATTGATCTAGTTCTGCGTGTCACTTTCTGGTCCTGAGCCCTCCATCAAGATTGATTCAAGTGGGATTTAATCCACTTGGGGACCATCGCCCTTCTCTGTGGATTTTGGCACTCAAGGCCATTAGTCTTCAGGGTTGTCGGTGTTAGGTTGCTGGCAGTATAGTCTACTCTACTACCATAGCAGGATAACCTGGCCAGATGGCTATAACTTGACTTACACTCAAGTTTTAAAAGATGAGCTCTTAAATTGGGCTGGAGGGGATATACCTAATCTGTAGTTGAGGGGATTCATTTAAAAAGACCAAAAATCTGAGCCTGAACTGTCAGTGTCAAACGAGCCACCCCTTTTTGTTAATTAGTTCTGCACCGGGTTCTTGTCAGGAAGGAACTTTTGCAATGCTTTTATAGTACAGTACAGTAATGCCTCATATAACATTAGTATCGAATAACACTAAAATTGCATAACATTAAGGAATCTGGGGGGAGGAATTGCATCAGATAACATTAAGATCCTATGGGATGCTTCAGATAACAACCGCTAAAGCCTGTGTGGTTACAATGTATCTCTATGGATCCCATAGGATTTTAACATGCATCAGATAACACTAAAAATCATATAACACCAAGACTTGTGGAACCAGGTTTTAGTGTTATATGAGGTTTTACTGTACCTGGATTTGGTCTTCAGCATCTGTTTCAGGGTTTCTGCAACTCTTCAGGATTAGAGCAGGGCTGTTGTAAACATACATTTATACAGAATTCTTTTTGAAGGGATTTAGCTGCTGAATTGCATGTTTCTAAGAGATTAGTTGTCTGGAACTTAAGCAGAATTCTTTCTCTTGGGATTTAAATTCTTACCCTTCTGGAATTTACTTCCCTTTGCTGTACCTTTGTTTTGGCTTCAGTATTATTTTGATATAGATTACGAAATGCCAAGAAAATGAATGTTTGAATGAAAATGGCCAGAATCCAATTAGGGGTTTATACTGGCATAAGTAGCAGTTGTTTACATTGGGGCAGCATGTTGCGACTAATTAATAATTTTGTCACATGCATTCCTGGTCGTGTGCCAATCTTACTACTGTGGCATAGCCAATAATACAAGCAGCAACTTGTTACTTAGCAACAATCTGCCACTGGAAATCAAGCAATTATACTTAAACAGGTGTAAATTGCCAGTAGGATTCTGGCCAGCAAATCTAATGTTTCATTGTGTGTCTTGCTTCCAATGAATGGCTGTGCTATGGAGTAAGTTAGAGTCTCATACTATAGTAGTCTAATGTGAGGGGATTCATCCTGTCACTCTGGAGGGAACTTGTTCCCCCTTAGACTATGAGCCGCTAATGCTTGTATCCATTTTCTTCATTACAAGGAGAAAATGAATGCATTGTTTGAGAAGGCAGGAGTTCTGATAGGAACAGATTTTTTTAAATCAGGGCCAGTTCTTAGACTTCTGGAGAGATGAACCAATATTGTAACATGTATCCCTTCATATATGCTTTGCTAGATCCAAACAGCAGGGGTGAGAGCAAGACATTTGTATATGTTATAACATCTAGTTCTGTTCTGCAAAAATAATAATAATAATAATAATAATAATAATAATAATAATAATAATAATAATAATAATAATAATAATAATAATAATAATAATAATAATAATAATGCTTTACTATTGGCTCTGGTATTGCCAACCACCATGCAGCCCATAAGTTATTTCTTTGAAAGAATACATTTCTACGAAAAAGGTTACTATATTTGGTTTAAACCCCTTAAAGTAAAAGCCAGCAAGTTGGTTGCCATGTGTTGTGATTAAATGGAGCAACACTTCATGACTGGTATGATCAAAATCTTTTACCATTCTGTCAGTGTAAGTACTGTGTAAGCGTAACTACAGAAAGAGCCTTCTTGAAGATTGTGGATACAATTGGCCATTCCCTGGAAATGGCAATCTTGCCAGCTAATTTTTCTAACACTAGATCAAAGCAATGGAACTGTGACCAAAAAGGTCTTTATCAAGAATAACCTTAACAATGAATCTCAATAAATATTGAGGGACTTTCCAGTAATAAGAGTATTCTACTAGCGGACATATGCAGTAAATACAAATGTGATGTACTTCTGGTCCAGGAAACACATTGGGGGAGAGCAAGTTATAGACATAAAGTGTCTGGAATGGAATTATTTATCGAGAGACCGCATGACCAGTATGAGACTGCAATTTTTGTTAGACCTGGTCTCACTATAATATCAGCTGCATTGATGGAAACAGATAACACTGAGATTTTCACCATCAAAACTGCACAATTCTCTGTTTATAAGCCACCAGGAGTAAAATTTAATTTTAATGAACTGGACAATTTTATATATGACCAAATAAATTTGGTTTTTGGAGATGTTAATTGTCTTGAAGATATAACAAGACCAAAGAGGATGGTGCACAACTTGTATCTTGCACAGACACCAATGACCTTCAACTTGTCCACGATCCAAAAATGCCTGCATATTTTAATAGTGGTAGATGGAGGAGTGGGTATAATCCGGACATCTTTGTTAGCAAGAAGATAGCCGCACAATGCATGAAAGTCATTGATGATCTGATTCCATGCATTCAACACAGACCCATTATGTGCATTATGTGCACCCCCAGGAGGTGCCTTTTCACAGATGTTTTACTTTAAGAAGGTTAAATGGGTGAATCTTCAAGAGCAGTTGGATAAAAGTGTGGAAAGATCCCTCCACACCCAGATAAATATCATAAATTTGTTCATCTTGTGAAAATAATACAGTACATCCAGGGCCTGAATAATGACATAACACCTCTGTTGGAATAGGTATCAGGCACTCTACATCCAGGATCCTTTTTAGGAAGGTACTATTGAAGCTGGGGAATGACTGATGCAAGCTCTAGCTGATCAGAACTCATGATGGTGCATGTTAACTGAGAACCTGGATTTGAAGCAGAACAGTACATGAGCTTGGAACCTCCTTTAAAATTTAGGTGGAGATCAACACAGCCATAGCAAAACTAAACTGGAGTAACAGCAGACAAAATAGCTAGTCAGTTGCTGAATGGAAAAACTCAAGGCAAAAAGGTAAGAGAACAAGACATCTGACCAGAGGAACAAGATGGGGATTACTCAATAGTCGCTTTGTGGCATCTGAATTGGAGGAAGCTATAAACAGCATGAAACTGAATAAAGCAGCAGGTATTAATGACATAAGAAAAGAACAGATAAAACAGTTTGGTCCTCACACTTTGGAATGGCTTCTGCAATTAATGAAGATGCGCATTGGTGACCATAATGTTCCTACATTGTAGAGAGGCTGGAGTCGTTGCTTTATTAAAACCCAGCAAAGAACCAGATGACCCAAAAGCTACTGAGTGTCTGAGGTTTTAGTGCATGCAGTTAATGTTGTTGTTAATTAATGTTAGACTCTGGACTTAACATGGCCAAGCTGTACTACTTCAACTGTATACAAGCCCCCATTCCCTCTTTAAATGATAAAAGCATATTACTTGTTTCAAAACTTGGAAAGCAAATTCTGTTGTGTTTGAGTGCTATTCTGCTCATTCTGAGTTTAGCCCTGGACGTCTGTCACAAGCATTTACCTGCGGACACAAATGCAACATGATTTAGAATATTTGAGCATATGATTTCTAGGGAGATGAGAAGTGATGCTTCCTGGTATTGTCTCATCTGGGCAACCACTAAAGCAGGCTTTTTCAGTGTTTTCACGCCGGGGGCCGGACCATACTCCCCTGGACAGCTGAGCAGGCAGGTCATGTCGTTCCTCCCACCCAGAAGTGGAAGTAAAATGCTTTCTGCACATGCACAGAATGCATTTCTGCATCCTGCACATGCGTGGAGTGCGTTTTTCTTCCACTTCCAGGGGCGTCAAGGGCATCAGGGGCTGGATAAAATGGTATCATGGGTTGAGTCTGGCCCATGGGCCATAGGTTGAGAATGCCCGCACTAAAGGTTTAAGAGTTTTGTGGTCCATTCCACTGATTAACCTATCTGTCCTGGATCAGGTCCATTATTATTATATACAGTAGTAGGCAGTTTATATATATTGGAAAGTGCTTATAGCTTACATTTTCTGGAAGATTTCTATCTGGCTTGAGCCTGGTTTCTTAGGCTATAAATCTTAACATATAAAGTGACAAGAGGGGTCCTATGAAGGAAACAGAATAAAGTCATTCTACATCATATACTGTATATCTAGAAATAGCAGCACCTCATATTGCAGAGTGATCCATCATGTACAAGAAAGTTATGAAATATTATGTAAAGTTTTCCCAGATCTCTCTTTAAATTCACTTCTGCCAGTACAGTTCCAGTTTTATGAGTTTACTTAACAGAATTTGTGGCTCTTGGCTGTTTCTGGAGATAGCCTCTAGGGTCATCTCCAGAGGGAAGAGGTTACAAGAACAATTAAAGCACTACAGTGGATTAGTCAAACGTGTGCTCTGTCTCTCCCCCACTGGAAATAAAAGGTTGCTAGCTATTCATTCTGCATCGTTAATTGAGCCTGGCTCTTCTCCTGAGCTAAATATAATATGATCTACTACCATTTTGAAGGGGAGGGGAATCAGTTTTAATCTGCATGGACAATAAGAAAAGTGTTTTGTGGATAGCACTTACAGTATGTTAATAATCAAGAAACCAGGTAATTCAAGTGAACCCCATATTATATTACCAGTCCATGTTGGTAGCGCAGCACAGATGGATTAATTACAATCTTTCCAAGTAGAGCCCTTTCATCACTAATACACAAGACATAATACTCTATGTCAAGATCAAATAGATAAATGCTTCTGCTCACTTTCTTCTTTCTCAGTGGTGAAAATCCTGTTGAAATTACACTAGAGTAGGTTTATTGAATCTGTGAGGATTTGGTTAGTCAACTCACTAAGTGCATTTGATTCAAATGGGCCTACTGTAGATGCAACTTACTTTAGTGCATGAATTTTTTGGTCTGATGAAGTGGAATTGATCCATGAAAGCTAACAATAAAAATATAGCAGGTAGTTTTTAAAGTGCTACTGTGTTTTTTTAATTTTATTTTATTTTATTTTGTTTTGTTTTCTGAGTTACTTTAGTGCAGTGATGGTGAAACTTTTAGAGACTGAGGGCCCACACAGGGACAGAGCAGATTCTGTGCTGGGAGGAGGGAGGAAGCACTCCCATTGGGCTGTTGGGCAGAGTGGCAGGGTGAACTCTGTGCTGGGGCGCGAATGCCATAGGTTCGCCACCACTGCTTTAGTGTAGTAAGTCAAAACTAGAATAGGCCCTTTTGAATCAATGGAAAATACAGAGGAGTTAAATCACCAAATACTCCTGATTCAATGACCGTCTGTAGTGCAACTTATTACATTAAGCAACAGGATTTCTGTCAGGCTCTTAAATTTTCCTAGTGACAACTCTTTTAATCTGTAGGGGTCGGAGTAATTTTTGGTGGCAGTTTTAATGAGGTTTTTATTGGTTTTTAAAATGTGACTGGTTTTATTTTTGTGAGCTACCCAGAATCTTTGGAGTTGGGCTGCAATAGAAATCAGAAATATAAAATAAAATAAAATAAGGCTTTGAAGAGAACTTTTGCATATTCTAGCATATCTTTTTCTTCTTCAATGTTCATATTTTGCTCTAAAATATGCTGCGCAGCAATCACTGTGAGAAACTTTAATGTTTTGATACCCTTATCCCAGCACTCATTTGATCTTGGGAGGCTTTTATTTATATTGTGGAAATATTATGTATATATTTCTGCGGTTGGTCAAGTGGTTAAGACACTGAACTTGCTGACTGGAAGGTTGGAGTTCAGTTCCCGGGTACTGCACAATGGAATGAGCTCCTGTCTCTGTCCCAGCTTCTACCAACCTAGCAGTTCGAAAACAAGAAATTGCAAGTAGATAAATAGGGACCACTTTGATGGGAAGGTAAACAGCATTCCGTGCACCGGTGTCTAGTCATACCTGTCACATGTCCACAGAAACATCTGCAGACACAGACAGTGTTGGCTGTTTGGCTATAAACAGAGATGAGCACTGAACCCTAGAGTCGGATATGACTGGCTTTCAAGCAAGGGCAACCTTTACGACCAGACCTACTTCTCTCCTAATGGATGTAGTTGGATAATGCAAGGGAATATGAATGTTGTTGTAGAACAAAGTCTCAGGAAGTGGTAGCATTGTCAAGGAATTAGATGAAGAGAAGGGAGAGGAAAGAGTAGAAGTTATTGTAAGGAAAGTTACCCTCTTCCCAAAGATTCAGGTGTCATCAGGTTCAGATTGATGGAAACACCTAAAATGTAGACGATGATAGGTATAATGTTGGATCCTGGAATTATGCTCTTGCTATGTCAGTACTACAGCAGACTGTGAAACGGTAATATTTAGATGGGGACTGAACCCTGCTACAAACTCAGATGCCAGTTGTTCCTCCAAATTTATTCTGACAACAAAATTACAAGGCCTGACAATGTCACACACACCATCAAGGGCACTTTTACTTGTTCCTCTGCCAATGCCACTCATGGCATCTCTTGTCAGCAGTGCCCCTCTGCACTCTACATAGGACAAAAAGGACAATCTCTGTGCAAAAGAGTGAATGGACATAAACCAGACGTCAGGAATTGCAGTTCACAAAATCACAAGACAAGGATCCAGAGAGAGACAGCAGTGATAAAATATATACACATGCTGGGTGGCCATCTCAAAGGTTTGACTATTAGTCAAGAGTTTTTTGGGACATCGCCAGAATTGAAACTCCACAACTATTAGTTTGTTATATGCTGTAATTTCCCACACCCCCTTTACAGAACAAACTTCAGGTGTTTGGTCAGTGATTCTTATTCATCAACATGTGTCATTTATAGCTTGAGGCCACCTGAGAGAACAAAGGAAGTATTTGCAGTCTACTAGGTCAATTCTCAGCATTGTCAATTTTCACACAACAGGATCTAAATTCTAAAAACAAGGTCTGAAAGGTAAACTCAATTACCAATTGTGTAATTGTGGTACTCAAGTGGTTAAGACACTGAACTCAAAGACTGGAAAGTCAGAGATGGATTCCCGAGTACTGCATGACGGAGTGAGCTCTTGCCTCTGTCCCAGCTCCTGCCAACCTAGCAGTTCAAAAGCAAGTAATTACAAGTAGGTAAATAGGGACCACTTCAGTCGGAAGGTAAACAGCATTCCGTGCACTCCGTGCCTGCCATACGTACATGGAAACATTTGCAAACACAGACAGCACTGGCTCTTCAGCTATAAACAGAGATGAGCAATGAACCCTAGAGTCAGATATGACTGGCTTTCAAGCAAGGGAGACCTTTCCCTTTCCCTAATGCCACAATGAATATTTTATATCTGTCTACCACTTCATAGAACAAAGCTTCACAGAAATAATATCAGTTGGGAATCTTCAGTCATTACCAAATGTAAAAAGACACACTGTTTTGCAATTGTATCTAATATACTAACCAGCTAAGTGTGCTTCTGTATTCCCCTTGATTCTGAGGCCATATATAAATTATTGCTGTGAAGCCTCACTCTTATGTCTGATGACGTGGCCTTGATTCATGACAGCTAACATTAAAATATGGCAATTAATCTTTATGCAGCAATTTTTTTTGTCTTTCTTTAAAATATACTGTCAGAATAGGAGTAATTAGCTTCTCTCTTTTAAAATATTTGTTCTCAAACTGTCTTAACTTCTATTTCTTAAAATACGAATTGGCTTCACTCCTTTTTTTGCTGCTGCTGCAAGTTTTGAACCTGCTTTTGCATTTCTCCTATTAAAGTCCTTTTTTAAAATGTTTGCATTATTTTTAAATAAAGTAATAACATTTTGGACCTGGTTTGGTTCCTTTTAGAAAGGAGAGAAGGTCATCTGTAGCACTATTTCCGGTCCTAGACTCAATCACTGAATACTTTATCCTGCCTTCTGTGAGTGTTTGGTGTGTTCTACCTTGCAAGGTTGGCATGCAAGTCAAAGTATGCAACCTTGTAGTTTGCTTGGTTGTGTCAGATATTACTCTGGGTTGATAGGATTTTTAGGGGATGCTCGAATGAGGCTGCTTTCATGTCCCCAAATGCAGCTTGAAACCCGACATTCCAGTCTCCAGCTCAGCTGAAATACTAAAGAGTTTGTGGACTCAGAGTGTGGAAGAAGGGCATGGAAGGGAGATTTCCTGTAGCAACAGCATGTTAATTCTTCTAGAAAATTACCCCCTTGAATCATGTGACTGAGTGGTCCCATGAGTGGTTTGCGCAGTCTTTTCCGTCAAGGTCAATTTCTTAACAAGCACCAAAAGACAATATGGCTTCCAGGAGGGTCACCTAATAAGCAGTGTGGGTATCAAGCAGTGTATCTAACCAGTGCTTTATTTGTTTAGAGTCACTTTGATGCTAAATAGGGTATATTTTTATGAATAGTTGTGGCATCCCATGATTGAGGTTAAGTACTTGACTTTCAAGCTGTCAGATGCAAGTGGTTGTGCCTGGGGGGAAATTAACACCAGTCTAAATGCCTTGAGTGCCCCTTTGGTCTTTCTGAGTGTACAAAAATCTTCTTGAAGAAATGGGACTGAGAGAAGTGTAACAGTTTGTGACAACTGTATACTTTTACTGTGTGTTGATTACAAATGAGTGGAGATGGAAGACAGTATGGAAAAATGCTCTATATTTTATTGTGTGCACGTGTTCACATATTTAAAAATGAAACTGGTGAGGCATGGAGCATTATGTTATTTGGGGATGAGAAAACCAGGCTCAAATCTAGGTGCTTCCTGCTGCATAGTTGTCACATCTTGCACCCCTTGCTCCAGTCACTTAGGGGGAGACCCAAAGCATGGGTAGGCACTAAAATGAAAAGATGGAGACCAATTTTTAGCTGAACTGCATTATGGGCATAGGCAGATAAAATGTAGAGTGAAGATAAGTCAATGGTAGACGGAGGTAGGGCCAGAACCAACCCAGACATGTAGTTGTAATCTTATCAGTAGTTTATGTTCTCTGGTGGGAATGTTTGTTACATGGCTGGTTATACGCAGGTTGCATACTGTTTGCATTCTTCATGATTGGTCCTGTGAGTGCTCAAGTAACAAACATATTGATGAAGGATGCAAAATTTGTACAAATTTTATCAATTACCATTTAAAAAGGGGGAGGAGTTGTAAGAACACTGTCTGCTTGGAGCCATTGGAATGGAATGAGCTACAAGCTGTAGAAAGCTAACAAAGAGACTTTAACACCTAGATTCCGTTGACCAGCCACAAGTGGGAAATAAAGAGTAAAAAAAGCACCACAAAGCTATGACATGTCTCCCTACTGCCATGGTTCCCAACAGGGGGCACATGCCCCACAGGAGGGGCTGTTTTAGGTGGGCACTCCTGTTCTACACTTTGCAAAGAGTTTACAATAACTGGTAAACAAGGCAACCAGGCAAGTTCCAATTTTGCTGTCAAGCTATAAGTGAGAATATTTATTGTTTCATATCTAACTAATAAAATGCGGCAAGTAATTAGTAATTATTAATAAAATGTGGAAAGTAATTAAAGAGATGGGAATACCAGAACACCTTATATGTCTCATGAAAATCTATACATTAGTCAAGAAGCAACAGTTAGGACAAGATACGGAATGATGGAGTGGTTTGGAATAGGAAAAGGAGTAAGACAAGGCTGCATTTTGTCACCCTGCCTATTTAACTTATACACAGGGTACATAATGTGCAACACAGAGCTGGATGAATCAAAAAGTTGGAATTAAAATCACTGGGAGAAACACCAACAATTTGAGATATGCAGGTGACACCACCCTAATGGCAGAAAGTGAAGAAGTTGAAGAAGTCCTAAAGAAACTCTTGCTTAGGTTGAAGGAGGAGATGCAAAAGCTGCCTTGAGACTTAATATCAAGAAAACTAAGATAATGGCAATAGGTCCTATTACTCCCTGGAAAATAGATGGGGAAGAAGTAGAAGCCATGACAGACTTTACATTCTTAGGATCCAAGATCACTGCAGATGGAGATTGCAGCCATGAAATAAAAAGGCAACTGATGCATAGGAGACAAGCTATGAGAAACCTGGGGAACATAGTCAAAAGTAGAGACATCACCTTGCAAACAAAAATTTGCATAGTCAAAGCAATGGTATTCCCGGTGGTAATGTATGGTTGTGAGAGCTGGACCATTAGGAAAGCTGAGCACAGAAGAATAGATGCCTTTGAAATGTGGTGTTGGAGGAGAGTTTTGAGAGTATCCTGGACAGCGAGGAGAACGAATAGGTCAATCTTAGAAGAAATCAATCCTGACTGCTATTTAGAAGGTCAAATAGTAAAGATGAAGCTAAAGTACTTCCGACATCAAATGAGAAGAGAGGATTCACTTGAGAAAGCCTTGACGTTAGGAAAGGTGGAGGGCAAAAGAAGAAGGAGGTGGCCAAAAATGAGATGGCTAGATGGTATTGTAGATGCAATGGGCACAGAACTGGGTGGGTTGAGGGGGATGGTGGAGGACAGAAGTGCCTGGTGGACAGTGGTCCATGGGGTCGCAAAGAGTCGGAATCAACTGTGTGACTGGACAACAACAAAACAAATCTAACTAAGGAGGCCACTGCAAACAAATGGTTTATCAAGCTGTGTATCAATTTATAATACTGACTTTGGAGAACTGGAATATGATAAGTTTATACATTTTAGCTTCCCTGGCCCATTCAGGAATGAACTGCTTTTGCCAACAAGCCTGCAGGCATTTTGGCCTGAAGAAAGTATGTCAGTGGAGCAGAGGGTTACAGATGACACCCAACTTCCTGTAACTCTATGCTGTGCCACTAAAGCATGGAATTTCTTGAGCTAAGAAAAGGGAAGCAGATAATTTAAAAGTTGGTAATGATTTCTGATGAATACAGGGAAACAAAAAAGGTGGATTTTATAAAAGTTCTGTTTTGTAGCCCTATCATCAAATTCACATGAAGGCAAGAACATCATAGAAATAAAATTCCCTTCTCAAGGTCAAAAGTAGATTTTTATCCTGAAATAATTTCTAACTGGCAGAGCATTGCTATTTAAACTTCTGTTTTACGATCATGACTTACATTTGCAGGGTAACAATTCTTATATACCCTCAGTCATTTAATTCTCTAATTATATATAAATTTGACACACGCACACACCCAATCAACTGAATACGGGGATACAGTATCTTGCTTGTAGGTTACCACTGTTGTTCAATAGTTCAGTCTGGTAATCTTAATGCCCTGGGAACCACATACGGATTTCTTCTGCTCTGTTAGAGGGTGAAAGCAATTAGTCACTGTACCTGTTGTATATTTACACCTGCAAATCAGGACAGAATAACTACTTTGGCAATAATATGATAAGAACAACAACCTGCTTACAGACTAAGGGCTGTATGGTCTCTTGTAAAAGCAATATATTAGCTGTTACTGTCAAATTCTATAGAAAATGCCAGAATGTGATTTACCATCTTAATTACAATCTTGCGGCTTCATGCTGGTAAGCCTAAAAATTACAACAACATTCTAAAGTTGATTTAAGAATATTCTTTGGTTAGGGCTATAATACAGCTTATTATGATTAATGTAATGAAATATTTATGGCACATTCAGTTTCATTCCTTTGCTTATCTGTTTACTAAGAAAGGTCTGTGTGCAAAAGCAGTGATGTCACAGCTAAAATCTAACTGTGTATGATGGCAGCAGCATGATCACCCACTCCAAGGACAGAGAATGCAGAGTGTCTGCAAAAGAGGGGCGGGAGATAAATTCCCCTTTTCTCATACAATCAGTCTGTGAGCTTGGGATATATAGTCCTTCAGAAGTTCTTACAGTACAGCACCTATTCATCTTAGTCAACATAGCATTCTAACACTCTAAATCAAATACAGGTCTTTTAGGTGGCAAGCTAATACATTCTTATTCACACAAAAGTGCTGTTGAACTTTGTAGGGGCTTGCTTCAGAGTAGACACAGATAGGATTGCATGTTTTTTCATGCAACAGTGTCACACCAAGTGTTGGGTGCTAAAACCTATTTATGTATTTATTTCCATGTATTTATTTTTATTTATTTATTTATTCGTATTTATATACCACCCTCCTCACCCGGGGTGACTGAGGGCGGTTTACATATCATTAAACATAACAACAAAGAAATCAAAACATTCCCTAAAAACTTCAGATCTAAAAATTATAAAAAGGTTTAAAATTTAAAAATTTAAAATCTTTTATTTTCTTCCAATGCTTTGATACTATCTTACACTCCCACCACAAATGCTTGTATGTTCCTAACTCTTTTTGACACCTCCAACATTTGTTTGATTTATTACTATCATATTGATTCAACCAAACTTGCTTTAATGCTTTATTCTTCTTAATATTTTTTGTAGTTTTAAGGTACTGTAGTTTTTTCCAGTTAATGATAGAAAGCCTCAATTACAGGGAAGGGGAACATGTAACCTTCCAGAGGGTTGACTGCAGTTTCCATCAACCCTACCCAATATAGCCAGTAGAAGATAGGAGATGTTGTGTTACAATATCTGGAGAGTTCAATATTCCCAATCCTTGTTATAGTGCCTCTCCCCAGCCTGCCACACACACTTTAGATCAAAGTATGATGCTACAAAAGATGCTATCAGACTTACTTGATGGTTTGGTCCAACAGACTTGTATATGCCGCTCTTCTGGCCAAAAGGCCACACAGGGTGGTGAACAGCCAAATAACCTAAAGATAAATACAAAAAAATCAAGCCATTATAAAACACTGGAAAATATTAAAATAAGCAACAATACAAGAACCAGTTTTAAAAACACACACACAAGAGAGAGAGAGATTGATGCTGAGCCAGAATCATGAACCCTAGGTAAGGAGTGGGAGAATGTCCCCAAAGGCTTACCAGTAAAGTTCAGTTTTAATGGCTCTCCAGAAGTCCTAGAACAGGGGTCCTGTCAAACCTTTTAAGCCAGGGTCCAGTTCATGGTCTCTCGGACTGTTGAGGGGCTGAACTATTTTTTGCTATTATCCCCCCACCCTCGCCTGCTCTGCCGCCCTTGAAAGTGCAGCTCCAGGAGGGAACTGAGGAGTGGTGTCAGTTTTATTTTATTTTATTAAAAAAAATCATGTCAGAAGCACACAAAGCTGCTTTCTGTGAAGAGAAACAAGATGTAGAAAATGGGTCATTACAGCCCACAAAGTTGCAGGGTGAGCATCGGTACATTACATGGAAAGAGTCTAAGAAACCCAATCTTCTTTTTCCTACCTATGCAGCAACTTAGAAAGGAAGGTTTCCAAATAGGAGCGGGTAAGGGCTCTTTCAAATACCATGTTACCTAAAGTAGGGCACTTTATGACCCTCCCTGTGACTTTCGGTGACCTTTCACACACACACACACACACACACACACACACACACACACACACACACACACACACACACACACACACACACACACACACACACACACACACACACAAATCACGTGGTTTGAAGATAGCTCTATGGCCAGCTGGATGCGAAAAGCCAAATGATAATTTTGGAGTCGCGTGCCACCCCCACCCCGATGACTTTCCATGACTTTTGGTCGACCCCCCCCCCCTAAAATGGTCACGTGGTATTTGAACAACCCCTAAGTTGGTCTGTTAGTCAACCCTTTCATGACTCAGGACATGATTTGCTTTGGAAACAAACAATTTACATCATATGAAGATATGGTTGCCTGGATTTGACGAACTAGAATATGGCAACTCAAAGAGCAGGTGGAGAAATGAGGAGAGATTAGGAGAGTTCAGAGGTGGGAAAGGCTAAATAAGTACCCATATAGGAAAAGAAAGAGAGAAACCAGCGTTAAAGAACAGAAGTTTCTGGCACAAGGACAAGTAACATGTGAATTGGACTAATGTATATCTCTCATGCGCTAAGCATGGCACAATCACTAGTAAATAGTATCATTTGGACTGGCATAAACAGTATGCCAGTCAGAGGTCAGCTCATTTTTGATCTTGTAGACCAGGAGTTCCCAACCTAAGGCCCATGGGCCAGATCTGGCCTGCAGCACCATTTCATGTGCCCCTCACCCCTCCAAGGGGATTCAAGAAACAAAATGACCACCCCTTTGAAGCTGGTGGGACAAAATGGCCTCCCCCATCATGCAGGCAGGGCAAAATGGCTGTCCGGCCCTCGCAGCTGTCTGAGATAGCATTACCCAGCCCCTGGCTTGAAAAGGTTGGGAACCTCTGTTATAGACAGTGCTGGGTTGTTTTAACTGCATAGCTCAAACTATGTTGTTATTCCCAGAGACACTGATGGGTTTATAGTTACAGTAATCTTCAGTTCACAAAAGGAATATTTAGTTCACAAAAGATGCCATAATAACAACATGGCAGACTTGTCATTCAACCTTGCCAAGAAAAAAAAAGGAGAAGTCTCATGTGACTTTATGTTGTGACACTCTTACATTGTGAAAGCCCTTCTATAGAACTATAATGACTGTTTAACTTATTTCACATATTATCACTGTCATCATCACGTTTCACTAGTATCTAAATAGGAACCCTGGGGGTGGGAATGAAAAATTGTCAGTCAAAATACTAATGACACGTACAATTTAAAAATAGTTTGATGGGATTTTTAGATCAACAAGATGTAGTGAGTCATATATTCCTCATTCCTGTTAAATTCCTGTGGATTCTGGATAGGAGTGTGTGTGTGTGTGTAAGAAAAGCTGGAAAGCGTACACAGAGGAACTCTACAAAAAGGACCTCAACACCCCTGATAATCACAATGATGAGAACATTGAACTTGAGCCAGACATCCTAGAGAGTGAAGTCAGAAAGGCCCTAAAAAGCACTGCAAACAACAAAGCCAGTGGAGGTGATGGTATCCCAGCTGAATTTTATAAAGCCCTAAAAGATGATGGAATCAAATTATTGCATTCTATATGCCAGGAGATTTGGAAAACACAACAACGGCCACAGGATTGGAAAAGATCAGTATATGTTCCAATCCCAAAAAAGAGTAATGCCAAAGAATGTTCAAATTATCGAACAATTGCGCTCATCCCACATGCTAGCAAGGTGATGCTTAAGATAATACAGGATAGACTTCAGCAGCACATGGAGAGAGAATTACCAGAAGTGCAGGCGGGGTTCAGAAGAGGCAGAGGAACTAGAAACCATATTGCCAACATACTTTGGATCATGGAGAAAACAAAGGAATATCAGAAACAAGTCTACTCCTGTTTCATTGACTACACCAAAGCCTTTGACTGTGTGGACCACAACAAAATGTGGCAAGTAATTAAAGAGATGGGAATACCAGAGCACCTTATATGCCTCATGAGAAATCTGTACATGAATCAAGAAGCAACAGTTAGGACAGAATATGGAATGACGGAGTGGTTTGGAATAGGAAAAGGAGTAAGACAAGGCTGCATTTTGTCACCCTGCTTATTCAACTTATACACAGAGCACATAATGCGCAATGCAGTGTTGGACAAATCACAAGTTGGGATTGGGATCAAAATTGCTGGGAGAAACATCAACAACTTGAGATACACAGATGATACTACCCTAATTAAATTTTTATTTATAGGTATATAAACAGAAAAAAGGAAAAAAAGATAATACACATAAAAAAGAAGCTCATACATATAGGAAATCCTACATTCCCATATTAAACAATAAGTAAAATAAGCATAATATGTGCATACAAAAAAAAAAAAAAGAAAAAGCAAATCAATCATAATTATGATTGATGATACCACCCTAATGGCAGAAAGTGAGGAAGACCTAAAGAAGCTTCTGCTTAGGTTGAAAGAAGAAAGTGCAAAAATTGGCTTGAGACTCAACATCAAGAAAACTAAGATAATGGCAACAGGCCCTATCAGTCCCTGGAAAATAGATGGGGAAGAAGTAGAAGCAGTGACAGATTTTACTTTCCTAGGATCAAAGCTCACTGCAGATGGGGATTGCAGCCATGAAATAAAAAGGCGACTGATTCTTGGGAGGCAAGTGATGAGAAACCTGGGGAGCATAGTGAAAAGTAGAGACATCGCATTGCAAACAAAAATTCGCATAGTCAAAGCAATGGTATTCCCTGTGGCAATGTACGGTTGTGAGAGCTGGACCATTAGGAAAGCTGAGCGCAGAAGAATAGATGCCTTTGAGATGTGGTGTTGGAGGAAAGTTTTGAGAGTCCCCTGGACAGCAAGGAGAACAAATAGGTCAATCTTAGAAGAAACCAACCCTGTCTGCTCGTTAGAAGGTCAAATAGTAAAGATGAAGCTAAAGTACTTTGGACATCAAATGAGAAGATTCACTTGAGAAAGCCTTGATGCTGGGAAGGGTTGAGGGCAAAAGAAGAAGGGGACGACCAAAGATGAGATGGCTAGATAGTATTGTAGACACAATGGGCACAAAGCTGAGTGAGTTGAGGAGGATGGTGGAGGACAGGAGTGCCTGGCAGACAGTGGTCCATGGGGTCGCAAAGGGTCTGAATCGACTGTGCGACTGAAGAACAAAAAAATACACCCACCCCCCACCCAAAGGTGAGTCACTTACCCTGGGGAGCAGGCAGTAGGGAGCTTCAGTGGCTGTTCTTCCTCTTCTTCCTCCCCACTCAGGACAGCAAGCAAGGGGAGCGTCAGTGCCCGAGCGGTGCCACAGCCATGCCTCTGAGGGCCTCAGCGATGAGGCCGCCGCTGTGGCACCTCCAAGGAGGCTACCGTGGGCCTCCCTAGCCCCCACCACCGGTTCCTCCGCAGCTGTGCCTCTCCTCCAACGCTGTGCTGCCACACTAAGTTAATTCCTGAAAGCACTGATCACCCAATGTGCTGACTTAGGGTTCTGGGAATTGAAGTCCAAGAACCAAAGGTTGGGAAACAGTGGTATAGAGGTAACTAAGAAAAAAAATTAAAATGATGGAGGCTGAAGTGTAGGATTAACCCCTGCCTCCCACCCACCCCAAATGTTTTAGAGTTTATACCACTAGCCTCATACTGCAATTCCAAACATATTGACTAGAGATTATACCATATTTGTCATAGAGAACAAAAATGTACAGACTCATTTTGTCAGTGCCTTTGATAAACACCTCTATGATGGAAATATGATGTGTGTTATGAAAACTGCAAATCCAAACTGAAAAGGAATTCATTCTTGAAAAACATCTTTTGTATTCAAATCAAACAGACACAAACTTCTTCAGTAAAGTAATCCCATGAGCACAAATATAACAGCCTGTAATTATGCAGAGAGGCTGCTTTACACTGAAAGCAGGAGAATAAAATTTTTGGAGCTGTTTACTTACAGTCCTTGATAATAATTAATTTGCATTGGGCTTATTATTTTTTTAAAAAAACCTTATTTTAGAAAAGCATGCAATCCTTGTCATAGTGATCAACATGAAATATGATGTCTTGTCAAAATGGCTGACACATAAATTGCATGCCCGTCAGCATTTCACCAAGTGCCAGAACTTAATGTGCAATCAAATAGGGAAAGGCCATTTGCACAATTATTCTTTCTTTCGGATTCAATAATGCATGGGAAACTCTCTTAGAGCAAGACTGAGAAAAGCACACTGCTTGCTGCATACAACCTTCTGCTTTGCCTTTGTCCAAAAATATCATGTGGATCTGCTGGTCAGGTTTGATGGTAAGGGGCAGCCTGGATTTCATCTCCTTTCCTCATGTAGCATGGAACTGTTATAACACAACTGAGCTAGTTTTCTGCTCCTTGCAACCAGTGGTGGGCATCAGCAGGTTTGCACCAGTTCGCCAGAACCGGTAGCAGAAATTCCGGCTGGGCCTCCCCATCCAAATTTTGAAATAAAGTAGTCCTAATTAGGATGCAACGCAGGGCTCTCCTCCTGGCCATGCCCACCATACCATGCCCACAGTTTGGTAGTAAAAAATTTTGGAGTCCACCACTGGATCCCACCCTCCCAGCCTCCTGATGGTCAGTGGCAGTGGGATCAGCCTGGCAAGAGGCTCCTAAAGGAGCAATCTTGCCCAGGCTGAATCCTAGCTGATCTTGCCTCCCTGCCTTCTGAAAGGATCCTTCTTTCCATCCCATCCCACTCTCCTCGGCTGGTGGTGGGATGGGGTGGAAATTGGCTTAAAAGATCCTCCCACCCCCCCTTCTGTCCTCCTTGGATAGTGGTGGGATGGAGTGGAAATGAGCTTAAAGTATTCTTCTTTCCCCATCCCAGCCTTACTGGCTCCTGGAGTTAATTTTGGAAATGCATGGGAAAAATGTAGAAAAGCATTCCCCCCCCCCCCCGCCCTTTAAAATGTGTATAGAAATGGGGTGCGTCTTATACTCCGATGCTTCTTATACCTTGACAAATACAGTATTTCTGTGGCACATTATCAGAGTTGGCCACTAGAGAGCACTATATACAATATAATGTTTGGAAGGAACTGGTTCTTTGTTATGGCAGCCATTTTTCTAGCCCTGAATAGAATGATGGATGCGTTTGCACACGTATCCCTTCTATGATTGAGGTATGTGTGCTGAAACGTGGAGTTTGCTGTTTCTCACAGTTTCAGGTATCTGTGCAAGGTCTTGGAACATATCTCCCATGGATATGGGCGGCAACTTGTGTTGTGCATGGGGAAAAACATTGGATAAAATGGTGAACAATTCATTGTGTCAAAAGGACCTTAAACCAAATGAGAAGAGAGGACTCACTTGAGAAGGCCTTGATGGTGGGAAAGATCGAAGGGAAAAGGAGAAGGGGTGGCAGAGGATGAGGTGGTTAGATGGAAGTATTGAAGTGGTGGGCGTAGATCTGGCTGGGTTGTGGAAGATGACAGATGAAAGAGGAGTCTGGCTTGCAGTGGTCCATGGGGTTGCAAAGGGTCGGACTCGACTGTACGACTGAACAACAGCAAAAATTAGTTAAACAACTGTATCAAACATGTTAATCTTTTAATGAGGATTTAGATTATGGGATGAAAGAGAGGGAGTTATACCTTTTCTCCATCATCAGTTTCAATGATAACCACTCTTTTCTGTTTGCTATTAAATCTGGAAGTTCCCATCAGGTTGTTAGGTTATTAGTATGTTTGATTATGTGGCAAGGGGAAGATCTTTCTTTCTTTCTTTTTGCATCTGAATGGAGTGAAGGATTAACCCCTCTTTCCCTATGCACCTCAGCTCTGACTAACTTAACAGCTCCATGGCTTTTATTTAACTTATTGAAAACAGAGTTTGGAAATAACTTATTACAATCAGTTCATTAGCTCTAATTTCAGGCAATATTTTCAATTAAAAGCTTCAACTAAAAGTCACTGTTTTATTTGTAAAATGGCATGATTTTTTTTTTCAGCATGATTACCGGTAATATTCCTTGTTAATACAGGTCATTGCTTTGTGTGTAATTTTTGCTGGTGGCGAACAGCTTTGGTGATTTAGGATGATTGATTTCATGTTAAAAAGTCACAAATTAATGGATATTACAACCTTGTATTGGATTAAAAATAAGAAATGAATTTTCTTCATTTACTTAAAATTAACAAGATACTGTACAGTAGTGCTAGGATAAGCATTTCCACATTCTGAGAATAACTGCACATTACGTTTATGCGATTCACATGATATAGAGTTTATCCCGACATCTCAGGAATCTGGATTATAAGGCTGTTTAAATTGGGAGTTCACGTTCTTTGGGGGAAATGATGCCTTTTGGTTTTTCTCTTCTAGCTTCTCCTTCAGTATTGAATTTGTTGGTTTTAGCATTGTCACAAATTGTATTAAGAATCATAACTGACAGGCGGAATAATAAGATTCTAGCGAGCTAATTAACTCAGATCCCCTACTAGAATTAGATTTTGTGGAGGTAGGCATGCCAACATATTTCTTAATTATTTGGATGGCCCCATATTTTATTTGAAAAGACTGGAATTAAATCCAATTGTAACATTGGAGAAGAGCTGAAGGAATACCAGATGGAGGGGAAGGAAGACCAGTAAGAATGAAAGAGTAGAATGGACTAGAGGAGAAATTGCTGTGGAATGGAGGAGCGCAAATAGATGTGGGGGAAGAGTCATAGGATGGCTGATGACAATAGAAAAGCATTAGTTTGAGAGTGGACTGCTTCAGAGATTTGTAAACCATATTAATCTGGTTGTTTCTAGTACATAAATCTTCAGCAGAATACTGTACAGTACTTGATTTGTTCAGTGCTATACATCAGATGGGAAGCTTTACATAATAGAACATCAGGATTTTAATAATATATTCAGCAGTTGAAATTTTTGAAGTGGTAGCCCTGTTAGTCTGTGCAAGCATAACAAACAGTAAACAAAACAAAACAACAACAAAAGACAAAAAAGTTATGGCACCTTAAAAATTAGCTCCTGTATTTAAATGTGAGCTTTCGTGGATCAAGTGCACTTTCTTTATTCATGTCAGATGCACCACCAGCATATGATGACATACAAAGCTAAAATTAACACATCTAAAAAACAAAATAGAATTCAAAAGGGCTAGATGACATTTGCCCAATACTGTATTGGGCCATTTCAACAGCATTTCCTGTTCATTCATTTCATTCATTTCATTTATTCGATTTGTATACCGACCTACTCGGTACAACCAACTCGGTACAACCGACATAAGGTCCTCCTCAGTGCACATTGAGGGGCATCATGTGCATTGTATCATACGGGATACGGGAGATAGTTTGTATAGTCAAACCTCGCATAAAGAGCGCCTCGCTTAAAGAGTAACTCGCTTAAAGAGCAGAATTTTCTCTGAATCTTCGCTTCGCTTAACAAATAAAACCAACCAAAAACTCGCTTAACAAATAAATCGGGGTTCACAATCCCACACACAATTGGTCACTTACAATGGTGTTTCGCTTAAAGAGCAAACTCGCTTAAAGAGCAATCCTGTGGAACGCATTATGCTCTTTAAGCGAGGTACAACTGTACTTCTCCGCATTCACACAGATTCTCAGATTAGCCCTTGATCTTCCCAACCCTGCATGCAGTCTACTTAAAACTTTCCACACAGTCCATGGTTGTTCTTGGCCAATCCACTCCATCAGACATTAGAGTAAAACCTCATGACATTAATTTATACACAGGTACAGAGGCACATAATGGCTGGCCAGGCTAACAGAAAAGTAACATTGTAGCTCTTTACAACTGACAATAATGGAAAATCCTTGCTTGTTAACTTGATCCATGAAAGCTCACATTTAAATTGAGTAATCCCCCGCATAACGTTAAAGCTTGGTTCCATGATCCTTAACATTGCATGATTTTTAACATTGTGCGATACATGTACTGTATCGTACAACGTTAAACCCTATAGCATGTATTGCACAACGTCAAACTCCATAGAAATACTGTATTCAGAAACCAAGATTATGGCTCCCTCTACTGGTAGTTGAGGGCATTAACCATCTATCAGGCATTAAAAGCGATGTACAGTTGTACCTTGCTTAACGAGCATAATGTGTTCCACAGGATTGCTCTTTAAGCGAGTTTGCTCTTTAAGTGAAACACCATTGTAAGTGACCAATTGTGACTTCTGGTGTGTGTGGGGGATTGTGAACCCCAATTTATTTGTTAAGCGAGTTTTTGGTTGGTTTTATTTGTTAGGCGAAGTGAACATTCAGAGAAAATTCTGCTCTTTAAGATACAGTAGTTACTCTTTAAGCAAGGCACTCTTTATGCGAGGTTTGACTTGTATTGCACAATGTTAACTTAACCACACAACGTTAAAACCACACAATGGTAAGAAATCTGAAGAAAAATTGCACTGCACAACATTAACTTAACGTTGTGTGGTGCAATTTTTTCTTCAGATTTCTTAACATTGTGCAGTTTTAACGTTGTGTGGTACACATGTTCTGCGGGATATTACTGTACAGGAGTTAGTTTTTAAGGGGCCACAATTTTGTTGTTTTATTTACTCCCTGATATATTCAGCAGTGTTGTTTTTATGGCATCTGTGTTCTTGGGGAAGTTGCCACCTCTGTTTTTGTGACAGTGCTGGCTCTTCGGCTTAGAAACAGAGATGAGCACTGACCCCTAAAGTCAGATACGACTGGCTTTCGAGCAAGAGAAACCTTTTTCACCGTGTTGATATCAAATGTTTTGCTTTTGCATGTAAATTGACATGTTATACGAATATGTATTATGCCAAGACATGCAACTCATCTAGCATGTTGAGAAGTGCATTTCATTAAAGGCATTTTTGGTGTACAAACTGTGGCTTTAATTTTTAATTGAAATGGTTCGGAACAGTTTCGGAACAATTTTGATTGCGCCTCTGCACCTCAGAGTAGAGTCACTACAATTTTTTCAATTGTTAGCTCAGGGATTCTCAACCTGCAGCCCATGGGGCCAGATGCAGCCGGTGGCGCCATTCCATGTGCCCCCCCATTGCCTCCACCACACCAGGAAGTGCCATGTGGTAGAGGAAGGGCAAAATGGCCGTCCAGCCCCTGAAGCTGTCTGAGGGAGTGTGACTTGGCCCCCAGCTTAAAAAGGTTGAGAACTCCTGTCTAGCTTGTTCCAAAATGCAGAGCAATGAAAATATCAGATTCCAAACTCCTCTTCCCCATAAATGTCTCCATACACTAAAAATGTGTGCCAGTAACATGAAGTACATATTGTTTTGTTTTTCATATTCATAATTACATCATTTGTGAAACTGAAGTTGGCTTTTCAAAACATGACAGGTATGTTAAAAAAAAAACCCACCAAACAACAATACCTTTAGGATTGTGAACATTTTTCTTTTTAAGGAAAAATTTCAGTTTGAGAAAATACGTATCTCATACATTTATCCTCTCCCATCTCTTCTCTTGCTTCTCCAGACCAAGATGAGAGCGCTGCAGAACTAAGCAGAGAGCAAAATGAAAAAACCATACGCAGTACCCAGACAGCACTCCGTAACTTCAGGGAATTCCTCATTTCTAAATATCCCTCCGAAGCCCGGGAGATATACATCATTCCTTGCAAAGAGCTAGATGCTTACCTAGCATCATTCTTTGTCGATGCCCGGCAGAAGGACGGCTCAGAGTACGAGCCAAATAGTTTGGCCAACTATCAGTGTGGTTTGGAACGGTATCTCAAAGAGCACAGATATGGGTACAGTATTACCAGGGACAAGGAATTCAAGAGGTCTCAAGAAGCACTGAAGCAAAAGCAGATGGAGTTGAGGTGCAAAGGGAAAGGCAACAAGCCACACAAATCAATGAAACTTACCTTTGCCGACGAACTTATCCTACGGAAAAGAGGTCTGCTGAGCCGATATAATCCTGAGGGACTGCTCAACCTTGTCTGGCTTAATAACACTAAGGCGTTTGGCCATTGTACAGGCTTTCATGGTTCTACCCTCAAATGGGGAGACATTCGGCTTCGGGTGACAGAGACCGGATTGGAATATTTGGAATGGATGGGCCAAGACAGCATTGATGGGAATGTTAAAACCAAGAGAGTGGGGACAGATTCTAGAGTGTATGCAACACAGCATGCCACACAGACCTGCCCTGTGCAAGACTACAAGGAGTATGCCCAACGGCGACCCCCTGCAATGAGATACGAGGATGCTCCTTTCTATTTGTCTATTAAGCCAGTTGTTAATCTAGCCGCACTTCATTGGTATAATTGTCAAGCCCTAGGTAAGAATAAGTTGGCCAAGATGGTGAAGACCATGTGTGAAAAGGGGAACATCCCTGGCAGAAAGACCAACTTCAGTGTGTACCAGAGCTGCAGCACACTCTCGGAAGCGCAAAGTAACCAGCTGGTGCTGATCTGTAACAATTTAAGCCAACAAGCTGCTCAGTCAATGGCGAGCCATTCCAACTCTGGCAACTTTATAGTGTCTGCATCTTATGACTCTTCCTCAGATACTGCTTGAAAATTCTCATGTTGGCAGAGCTCAGGATTTCTGCTGAACAATATGCATTGGCATCACCTGTACCTCTAAAATACCTTCCTGACTCGCCTTTCGCCCCATGTTTATTCACTTTATTAAAGCAAATAATATATTTTTCTTTTCTTTTTATAAATATGTGAATATAAATTGTTTAGTATAACATATAATATTTATAGTGCTAATATGTATATATATATAATGGAATCTAAAAGTGGGGTACAGTAAAACATCGGATAACGCTAAAACTTGGTTCCACAAGTCTTGGTGTTATCTGATTTTTAGTGTTATCCGATCCGTGTTAAAATCCTATGGGATGGATAGGATAACGTTAAAGCTCCATAGAGATACATTGTAACCGCACAGGCTTTAGCGGTTGTTATCCGATCCATCCCATAGGACCTTAACGTTATTCGATCCAATTCTCCTCCCCAGATTACTTAACATTATGCGATTTTAGCATTATCAGAGGTAAACGTTATCCGATGCTTTACTGTACTTGTATAACCACTTATTTTAAAGGGAGGAAATCGTTTTCAAGGTTTAAAAGGGACAGACCATAATCTCTAGACAAAATCACCACTGCAAATGGAAACCAGAGTGAGATTAGTTTACCTGACATGGGTTGTCCCAGAGTATCATGGGAACTAATAATTTAAAGTAAAAAGAAAAAAACCTTTAATTACAAGCCTTTTTCCCTTTATGAAATGGCAAGTTTTCATGGTTCTTTGGTTCAGAAACATGGCAAGTGAATAATAGGAAGCTGCTTTAAATTTGCAACGGGACTGTGGTGGCTTAGTGGTGAAGATGCTGAACTTGATGACTGGAAGGTCGGCAGGTCAGCAATTCAAGACCCAAGAGCTGCACAATGGAGTGAGTTCCCATCGTCTGTCCCAGCTCCTGCCAACCTAGCAGCTTGAAAAGCAAGAAATTGTAAGTAGATATATAGGTTCCACTTCGGTGGGAAGGTATACAGCATTCCATGCACTCTGGTGTCTAGTCATGCCTGTCACATGTCCATGGAAATGTCTGCAGACGCAGACAGCGCTGGCTCTTTGGCTATAAACAGAGGTGAGCACCAAACCCCAGAGTCGGATATGACTGGCTTTCAAGCAAGGGTGACCTAGCCTAGGGCAAAAGGAAAGAAAATCCTCCCAGGCCAAACCCAATATTTTTGGCTTTGACCTACACAATACATTTAAACCTGTGATTCCCATCAAACAATGCAACCTCTTTCTAAAAAGTATGGAAACTTATGCATTGGCTCTTGGGTTGGAAATGGAGATGAACAGCTCCCCTTGGAGTCAGACATGACTGGCTTTCAAGCAAGGAAGACCTTTACCTTTACCTAATCAAGATCTCAAAAACAATTTCTTCAGCTTCTTGAGACACCCCACCAATCAAATTTCAATTTTATGACAGACAGGTCCACTCATTTTTCATGTTGTCAAAGTTAGTCTACACATTAAGGTCATACCTTGCGGGGGTGGAGTTATAATACAGTGGAGCCTGAACACTTTGCTTCATAATGATAACACTCCAATGTCAAATTCCATCAGCTTTATCAAGCGGATTTCCATGCGGAGTTCCAACCTCACAGACCATTGTCAGGAGTGACCACAGGTTCTACTGGGGAGAGCACATGTGGATCTGGGTCCATATGTAGATTCTTGAGTCAGTCTTTTGGTCAGGGGTTCACAACCTAGGGCTGTGGGCCTGCCCTGGCCCCCAGTGCCATTCCATCTGGCCCACGGCAGCGACCCCAGAAGCGAACACATTTGCGACAGCTGTAAACGCGCCCACGCATGCGCAAATGTGCCCACGCATCCACAAACAGCCTGCCGCTATTTGCAGCAGGGGGAACCACGTGTCCGGCCCACTCAGCTGCCTGAGGGGGAGTTTTCTGGCCCATGGGATGGTAAGGTTGAGAACCCCTGGTTTTGATAGATCCATCTGCTTTCCTCCACAAATGTTGAAACTGCAGCTCCAGGAAACCTCCAGGAATGACAGTCTCTGCATGGTTTAACACCTTAAAACACCTGATTTTCAAAACTGGGAATAGCCTTAGAGCCACTGAGAGGAACCTGGAGAAGATGATTGCCCACTCTACCACCCCCCCCCCCAGGGCCATCAGAGCTGCCCACCCCAGAACTATATGGAAGCTGGTCATTGTAGTTCTCTCATCAGTTCTTTGTTCTAATGATAACTTTTCAAGGGCATTTTAAAAAATCAAAATTGAGAGAGGGCTATTTTGCATTTAAAAAAATCTCTGTCTTGCCAAAAAACAATTTTAAAAATTCCTATGCATTGTGTATATCAGTGATGTTCCAGTTAAATCTGCATGCTTTCTAGACACATTTGTGATATTTGTACAATTGTTAACCATTGCTGTTATAACCATTAATTGTAGTAGAAAAGGGGAGGGCATGTCATGGAATGGTCTTGTCTACTGTGAGACTGCAAGTTAACAGTTTTCTATGTGACATTACTATGTGTCTTTTTCTTTTTGATTCATTAATTGGAGCCCATAAAAGTGCCTTCTTTAGAAGGATATAATATGTTGTGGTTGACAAATTGTGCCAGATTTTCAAGATGTGTTCTTCTATACCTCTACTCAAAGAATAAGGTGAATAACTTGGTTTTGGAGCACACACAATTATGTGTGTTACAAATAACTAAACTATCACTTTTACAGTGTACCCCTCTTCAGGTCTACTTTGATGTCTATCTATGGGACATATCCCCAGGTAAGTGTGTATAGAACTGAAACCTCAAAATGTTCCAGCAGTTGCATCCCTTAGGCAAGTCCCTATAATTCCCATTTTGAAGATGAGAATTGAGGTTTAGAGATACTACCCATACAGTGGTGTAGCGCAGCGGGGGGTGGGGGGTGGAGGCGACCCAGCCTGAGTGGCACTTTTTTGGCGTGGCAAAATTTCACAATAAATAATAATAATATCTTGTAATTTGAACTAAAAATTGGAACCATTTCATTTCATATTTTTTGTTGTACCTACAACCTGGACCGATTAAAATGAGCACAGAACTTTTTATTATTTCATCTGTGACAGAACTGGGGAATCCCCTTTCTTTAAATTAGTGTAGTCATCTCGCTCACTCTAGCGACTAGCAACACCGTCTGTACTAACCAGTTGCTTTGCGGTAATTACCTGTGTTTTATTTTGTGCTCGGATTGTTCACGACGAATATTCAGCGAGAATTAATTCTTTCATATAAAGAATAGAGTTCAACAGGGCAGGGGAAAGAGTCTTAAGGTTAAAGTTAAACCATGCACGGTGACTTAACACAGAGCTTTAAAAGTCTTTGGGTAACATCTCCTAGAATCCCCCAGGAATTGTAGAGCAAAGTAAGTAAATCTTCCAAGCTCTGGGCTCAAGCACTTAGTCAACATACAACCAGTGGTGGGCATCAGCAGGTTAACACCAGTTTGCCAGAACCGGTAGCAGAAATTCCAGCTGGCCGCGCCCATCCAAGTTTTGAAATAAAGTAGTCCTAATTCAGGTGCGACGCAGGGCTTTCCCCTGGCCACGCCCACCATGCCACGCCCACAGTGTGGTAGTAATTTTTTTGAACCCACCACTGCATACCACTCTGTGAGCTGGATTCCCCAAAAGAGATGACTATTCTAGGCTTTGGAACAGAAGCACATGATATTGCTAATCGTTGGAATACAACAAAAATGACCAAGGAGCCAATCCAGACTTGGCCATAATGTACTAGAGCACTGCTATGTGAGCCATGATCATGGCCATATAGTAGGTTGTGAGATATCATTCCTCTCCTAGTAGCCACATGGAAAATGGAGCAGTGGGTCATCGTTCACAGCCGGCATGGTGGATTCTTCTGCATATTTCCTGCTGTGATTCAGATGATACTGGACAAATCTCCCAACATAATTTGCCTGGGATTGTCACCATTTGGGTTTGAAGGATATTACAAGGGATATTCCCTATAATATGTTGTGGGAAGGTATGATTTAGCTATGACTCTAGCTTGAGTACCAGTGGCATAATGGGACCTGGTCTTACAAGGCCAAAGTGCCAGGAGTAGTAATTTCTATGTCATAATCAGCTACCCCTCTCAGACTCTTCTTTTCCCTCTGCATTGAGTTGCAATCCTCACACTGTCTTGAAGAGAAATAGAATTTCCCAAGAAAAGGATTTTGCTGCAAGCTTGTCTCTGTTGTAATGTGGAGCATTTAAGGATGTTCTTTTGCTGAATGGGCAATTAAGACCACTAGCTTTACAAAACACCTGCTCCTTATTTCATGATACAGTGGTATCTTGAGTTACAAATGGCTCAAGTTACAAAATTTTCACAATATGAATGAAAATCAATTGAAAATAATGGCTCGAGTTAAGAATTTTTCCAGAACATATTAATTGGTTTTCAATGCATTCCTATGGGAAATTCGGGTTACAAATTTCTCATAAAATGAAAAATGGCTTGGAACGCATTAGATTTGTAACCCGAGGTACCACTGTATAATGAAATGATCCACCATCCTCAATTCTGGGGCTCTTGTTATTCAGGCAGACCAACAGTGGGGAGTGTCATGGGGGCTACCAGCACTTTCAAATACACCACCGCCTGACTGGTAAAGTGTGCCCCTTTTAGGGGGGGGGGAAAGTGTAGTCTATGCAGAAGTGACAGTTGAGCAACAATTGTTTACTCTTAATGAATCATGTCCAATACAACTATCAGCTTCTTTCACTGGGGCTGATAGGTGATTATATTACCTCTGTAAAAGTAAAGGCATTAGTTGTTGAATTCAATAGCAAACAACTGTGTCGATGTACTAAAAAAAGGAATAAACAAACAGTTGCCCAGTCTGGGGACTTAGAGGAATAGCTTTTCTTCAAATTTCAGGAGTATTGGTTGAAAAGCATCTGTACTTTCTTAACAACTGTATGTTACAAATTTGATGCAATTTATTAGGAAAATAGGGAAGAGCTGTACAACAGGACAAAAATGGAAGCTGTTTTGAACTGTGGACTAATTGTTTATGTATACGTTTATATGGCTGCCATAAGGGAAGTGTTAGTTATGTGTTCATTAATGAAAGCTTTTGTTTTACAACTGCTAAATCCAGTGTTATGGAACTACCGTACAGTATCTCATATTTAGTGCCCATGACGATATTAAAATGTTTTGGAGAAGACTTTTCAAAGAGGTTGATTTTATTGTTTGTCCAATGTTGACAATTTTGGTGTGACATTTATTGTCCCAAAATATCTGTGAATATAGCCTTAAAAGATGTAAGACTTTCACCTTAATCTTTATTTCATTTGTATGGAAAATGAGCCCTGGAGAGAATTGAAAGGACCAGATTAGTGTCAAAAGGATGTGGATTGTGTGGATAATGGTAGAGTTGGATTTTTAACAGGGCCATAGCTAGGATTCTAGATGTAGGTGGGCAAATATTTTTTCAACGTTTTACTGTAATGGGGGGGGGGGGTTGTTTCCCTAAGGAAACACTTTATTTATGAAATTTATAATTTTTAATGTTTTTTAAAACAATATTTTTAAAATGGTTCTTAATCATGATTAGTATTTAATTTTTAAATATATAGTTTTGTATTGTGTTTTAACTTAACTTACATAATTTTATTTTTTGTGAGCTGCCTTTGATCTTCTGTGGACAGAAATGTGACTTATAAGCAAGCAAGCAAGTAATAAGCAAAGAAATCAGGCTATCTGATTGAAACTGTTCTTAATTGCAAACAGAAGATCATTAGAAAAGAGGTTAGATGGGCATTTCTTAGCAAAGATATCCAAAGCCTAGAAGAAGTTTTGAAGAAAGCCAATGGATCTCTTCAAACCAAACGGCATTTTCATTGGTGAAGAAAATTTTAAGGACTGTACATGACTTCACATACTTCTTCCGTGCAGATGTGAAACAGCCAAAATGAAGAAGGCATTGCTATTGTGTTTGCAGTTCTCCGTCACCTTGGTGCAGTGGCGTAGCGTGGGGGGGGCGGGGGGGGGGCGGATGCCCCGGGCAGCGGCTTTCAGGGGGCGGCAAAATGTCCCCTCCCCACCCTTTTGCTGGCGAGCGCCCCGCGTGCGCTTCGCCGCTTGCAGGCGAGGAGGAGAAAAAGGATTTTTTTTTAGGCGGACAATTCAAGGAGGGGGCCCGGCTAGCCGTCGGGGGCTCTCCTGGAGGGCGGCCCGCGTGCGCGCGCACGCTGCTCACCTCCGCCCGCCCAGCCACCCACCCAACTTGCCGTGAGACGGGGCGCTCGTCTGGGGTGGGTGGCGCCGTGGCGGGGAGCCCCTGGCAGCTGGCTGGGCAGGAGGAGGTGGGCAGCGCGCGCGCGCACGCGGGCCGCCCTCCAGGAGAGCCTCCGACGGCCAGCCGGGCGGGGCGGGTCCCTCCTTGAATTGTCTGCCTTTAAAAAAACCCCTTTTTCTCCTCCTCGCCTGCAAGCGGCGAAGCGCACGCAGGACGCTCGCCAGCAAAAGGGTGGGGAGGGGACATTATTTGCCGCCCCCTGAAAGCCGCTGCCAGCGGCAGGCGGCGCGCGGAGAGCCCCCGACGGCCAGCCGGACGAGCGATCTGCCGGAGGTGCGCTCGTCGGGGGTGGGTGGTGGCGGACGGCCCCTGGCGGGCGAGCGGACGGAGGTGCGTTCGTCGGGGGTGGGTGGCGGATGGCCCTGTCTGGCGGGCGAGCGGACGGAGGTGTGTGTGGCGCGCACGCAATCGCGCGCGCGCCGCTAGTCAGCAGGGGGGCGCCTTCTGCCTTGGGAGGGGGGAGGGGTGGCGGCAGCGGCGAGCTGGGGGGCGGGGCGGCGAGTTTGCTTTTTGCCCCAGGCGGCTGAAGACTGCGCGACGCCACTGCCTTGGTGTGCTATCTAGTTTGAGAGGAAGACAAGGATCCAAGGAGTAACATCACTCTTAGTCAAATGTGCTTGCTTATATGTAAGTCCCATTGAGCTTCAAGGCTTATTCATTTGGTATTACAATTGTCATGTACAAACTAACAAGCACATCTAGTGTTTATGACAAGGACATGAAACCACACTTCTATCTCCAAATGAGGATAATATTAGTATACAAGTTAGGGTACTCCAAGCTATTCTGCTGCTTAAAATGAAAGACAGATTGGTGCCTCCCTTCCACTCCACATGCAGAACCCAAATGGATGGGCTATTTGACTCCACTGGATGCCAGGATTTGGGGGGGGACGGATGACGTGTATCAAATGAAACTGAGGTATTTGAGTTTCCAGTAGGATTAGTAATGTAGTTAAGGTTACACGAGCCAAATTTAAATGTTTTTTTTTATTTCCTGAACCCACTGAGAATTGCAATATTCTTTCAGTTGGACTAATCTAATATATGTGTCTTCTGTTTCTCAGCATCATGGCTCACCAAAAATAGTGTGAGATTTTTCCCCTCCTAATACATTGTATTGGTTGAACCAAAAATATGTATGCTCTGGTGACAAACCCCGCCCCCAACACATTTACATGTCCATCCAACCACCAGGGTTGAGATTTATCTGGTTTTTTTTAAAACAGATCCTCAGCTTAGTTCCTACTTAAAATGCACACAGTGTTGTACATGGTTGGACTGTTTGATCAACATGTATAGGTCTGTGCATGGGTGTGCACATGCATGGTAGTATATACAGTAGTACCTCGCTTAAAGAGCATAATACGTTCCACAGGATTGCTCTATAAGCGAGTTTGCTCTTTAAGCAAAACACCATTGTAAGTGACCAGTGCAACAGTCACAACAGTGCAAAAGTTGTGTGTATTATTTCATCAACAACAGGGTGCCCAAATTTTTCGGGCCATGGGCCAGTCACATGGTTCAGGGAGCTGGTCACTATGGCCCAGGGGCCAGATGTGGCCCTCGATGCCAATTGATCTGACCCATGAAGCCCTCGTCATTCCTGGAAGCAGAAGGAAAATGCGCCCATAGTTTGGGCACTCCTGATCTACAATATTTATTGTGCTTAATATTTTTTTTTCTTGGCACTGAAACAGTTCCAATTTGAGCTTTACTTGAAGAACTTCTCCACTGGCAAAAACTTCAATAATAAATGTACTGTATGTTTAATAGCTGAAGTGAGGGAAGGAAACATTGATCCTTTAAAATGAAACAGGCTTTTGAGGTGTTTGTTCATTTGCTACCAATCTAAAAAAGTTCTATATCACATCCACCAATTCTAAAAGTGCCATATGCTCCAGTCACAAGAGCTCTAATGCGACACCTTAATGAAGTAAGCCAAACCAATTCTAACATAATTGCATGCTTCATGTTTTAAAAGTAACAGAAATTTATGGCACATGCTTTCTTGCTTTTCAGCATATTCTGTAAAGTTCAACTATTTTCCCATCTTTAATTTTGATAATAATAATTTTGTGCCAGAAATTATTTTGGGTTGAGAGGATTTTGCTGGAGAAATTTTGCTCAGGAGATGCCCGAATGAGGCTCCTTTCATGTCCCCAAGATCTTTTCTCACCAAAGTGGTCCCTATTTATCTACAGTATTTACAATTTCTTGCTTTCAAACTGCTAGGTTGGCAGGAGCTGGGTCAGAGACAGGCACACAATCCATCATGCAGTACCCGGGTCTTGAACTGCTGACTTGCCGGCCTTCCAGCTAACAAAGCAAGCTTCTTAACCACTGAGCCACTGCAGTCTCACTTGAATTTTGCTGATGATCTGAAATATCTTTGTATCAGTGCTGTGAGTCCAAATATGACTAAGGCAACTCTGTCGCTCTGAATGTGTGGCGATACTGGCGCATGTCAAAAGGTCTGAAAGAATACATGGAGATAGCAAAGGTGAGTGGTCTTTTGGTTCTGTGATTTGAAAATAGGTTTTGTGGAAAGACCAGCTTACATTTACAGAACCATGCAAATCCAGGGTTTCTATTTTATGCTTCCTTGTTCTGCTACTTAGTCCTTTAACATTGCTTCCATCATTTCCTGTTTGATCAGTGCATTTGAATGGATATGAGCCTCAAGTCCTCTGGCTCAGCTTCAGAAAGAGTTTTATGGCATGCAAGAGCAAAACCAAATTAGAAGATGGAGGAAGGAGCTCACCGGACAAGAAACAACATTAAAGGAGGATATAACTGAGGATCTCAATCTCCCCTACGTCACTTGGAGGATCCTGGATAGGCTGAAGGTTGGAGTCCATAAATGTAAGACCAACATGGTCAAGTGGGGGCAGCTGGCAGACAACAACATGCTGTGTGAATGTGGAGAGATACAGAATCCGGTTTATTTACTAGGCTGTTGATTCCTGCCAAAAACATGCACCAATGAGGACTTAAGTTTGGCCAATGACAAAGCCCGAAGGCCACCCAATTGTGCCACCCCCCTGCCCAAAGGCCACCCGATTTTGCTTTCCCCCCCTTTCTGGGTGTGTGTTGCTGCCCACCACTGCCAGAGCCCCTTTGGCCAGATCATTTCAGGATGACCCAGGATGGCCTTCATGGCTGCTGTAACAGTCCTGTGGCAGAAGGGCACACCACACTTCGCCCAGTCCTAGCAATCCCTATTTTGGCTTGTCACCACCTTCCATAATGTGGAAGTGGGGTTGGACTTTGAGATAAGTTAATTTTATATTGTATTAAACTTAATTCTATTAAACTTAAACAACCTTTTACAGATTAGGCTCCTTGTATTTAGAATCTGCATTTATTCACCTCACAATCTGTCCTTATTCCCCTTATCACAATACTTCTGGCTGTGGGTCTATGTTTCAATGTAGCTTAATAAAGTTTGATGTGCAGATGTGAAATAAGATAGCTGGAATTAATCTCGTGATGAGAAGATGCAAAGAAAAGGTTATTTGCAACTTTCTTGTCTCTCAACATCAAAGGCAATATTATTTATGCCTGTTTCCTGTTTCTGCCAGCACCTCATTATAGCCAGCTTTTAATTATGAATGTTATGGAGGATTTAAGCGGATCTAAGTGGAAAGGCAGTATGGGAAGTTTCCCAGCTCAAGTGCAAGAAGTAGAAAAGAAGGTCTACTTAGGGTTTTTTGAATCTGCATTTAATGTGTTGGTTTAAAAGGCAAACAACATCAATTGCTGCTGAGGCTTTTGCTGATTATCTGACAAAGAAAATCGTTCAAATTCACTCGAAGTTTAATCCTGGCGTGGATAATGTAGAGCTGGGGTTGCCTGGAGTGCAGTCTGGCCAGTTTATCTGGGATCGGTTTGATCCAGTTGTCCCTGAGGAAGTGGACAGGCTCCTTGGATTTGTTCGTGCCACTGCCTGTGCATTAGATCCATGCCCCGCCTGGTTGGTTAAAACTTCCAGGGCGGTGACAGGCGGTTGGATCGAAGCTATTATAAATTCATCATTATGGGAGGGGGTCTTTCCAGCAAATTTAAAACATGCTCTGGTGCCCCCCCTCCTGAAAAAACCATCGCTCGACCCCACAGTGCTTACCAACTACTGGCCTGTGTCCAACCTGCCTTTTTTGGGCAAGGTTTTGGAAAAGGCAGTGGCGCGACAATTACAGGGTGTCCTGGATGAAGCGGATTATCTAGACCCTTTCCAGTCAGGATTCAGGCCCGGATATGGCACCGAAACTGCATTGGTCGCGCTGGTGGATGATCTCTGGCGAGAGCGGGATGGCGGTCATCATCTGTCCTGGCTCTTCTTGACCTCTCAGCTGCATTCGATACCATCGACCATGGTATCCTTCTGGAAAGGCTCCAAGGATTGGGGATCCAGGGCACTGTGTTGTCCTGGTTTTCCTCATTTCTGAGGGGCCAGACCCAGTCGGTGTGGTTGGAGGGCGAGGTGTCTAGCCCAAGGCCCCTTTGTTATGGGGTGCCTCAGGGCTTGGTACTCTCACCTCTCCTATTTAACATCTACATGAAACCCACAGGGTGAGGTATCATCAATATGCAGATGATACCCAGATATATATCTCGGCCCGTGGGGACCCTAGTGGTGCAGTGGAAGTCCTTTCCAGGTGCCTGGAGGCTGTGAGGGTCTGGATGGGGGACAACGGGCTTCAGCTGAATCCCGGCAAGACTGAGTGGCTGTGGGTCGGGGGTCCTGCGTTATCTCGGGAGTTATCTTTGGTTCTGGATGGGGCGGTTTTGCCCCAAACAGACCCGGTGCGTAATCTGGGGGTCCTCCTGGACTCGCGACTACTGCTCGAAGAGCAGGTGGCAGTCGTGGCTAGGAGGGCTTTTGCACAACTTCGTGTTATTCGCCAGTTACGCCCACTCCTAGATCGGGACTCCTTGCTCATGATCACACACACTCTGGTCACCTCCAGACTTGATTACTGTAATGCGCTCTACATGGGGCTGCCCTTGACGACCATTCGGAGGCTTCAACTGGTCCAGAATGCGGCTGCCCAGGTTGTGATGGGGTGTGGGCGGCATGCACATGCCTCGCCTCTGCTTCAGGAGCTGCACTGGTTGCCGGTATCCCTCCGGGTGCAATTCAAGGTGCTGGTTATTACCTTTTAACTTAAGAGACCGCCTCACCCCGAGAACATCTGCCCATCCTACCAGAGCGGACCGGAGAGGCTCCCTAGTTGTTCCATCGGCCAGGGAGGCACATCTCTCTGGCACTAGAAGGAGGGCCTTCTCTGTGTCTGCTCCGGCCCTATGGAACCTCCTGCCTATGGAGCTACATCTCCAGACAGAGCTGCTGCCCTTTAGGAAGAATCTAAAAACATGGCTGGCAGGACAGATATGGAGTATGGAAGGTATAATGACCCCAGGACATTGGATGATCTGAGACCTTCTCTCTACTTTTTAAATTAGTAGTTGTAGCATCTGGTGTGTTTTAAATCTGTTTTTAATCTTTTTTAGATTTTAATTTTAAATTTTAACAGGTTTTTAGATGGAAGCTCCCACTTCCTAATCCTGGGCCTTATCTGTGCAGGGAAGGAAAAGACTAACGTCCTCTGGCCGGAAGGAGGAATGGATTTTAGCTGTTTGTGTTGTGTGTGGTGTTGTTGGTTTTTTTTTCCTGACTGTAAACCGCCCTGAGTCACCATGGCAAGTGGGCGGTGATATAAATCTAAATAAATAAATAAATAAATAAATTGGGGAGGGAAAATGGATCACTCTTGGATTATAGCCAGATGCAGAGCCAGGAGTTAACCCTTCTGCTGGTACAGATATCAGGAAAACCTCAGATTTTCAGACTCATCAGATGTAATATAAGCTGACCATCCTGCACCTTTCCACTACCCATTATGCTAATGGGCTCTGTAAGCCGCCCAGAGTCGGGTCTTCCCGAGTGGGGCGGGGTATTAAATACAAATAAATAAATAAATAAATAAAATAAATTCCAAATACAGTATATTAGTAAATTAGTTCCCTATTTCTCCAGGTATTCTTGGGCTTTTGTACAGTAGAAATCGGCAGTAGTCCTCCATAAATGATCTTAATCCTTGTTCTGTATGGGTAGGAGGAGCATCAGTTGGACTCGATTCTTCTGATTATTTTCTTAACAAACAAACAAACAAACAAACAAACAAAAAAGGATAATATTACCCATTGATTTATATAGAGTGGCATTTTCCTCCTTTCCCCTCATTACCATGAGATTTTTATTTCCCTTTGCTTGTAAGTTAACTTGTTGGACATTGTCCTGAAACTTCTCAAGATGTTTAAGAATGTAATATTGTTCCTACCTTGATAATATACAAATACTGTAGAGCTTTCTGTTTGCTAATACAGTTGTACCTCGCTTAAAGAGCATAATGCATTCCACAGGATTACTCTTTAAGCGAGTTTGCTCTTTAAGTGAAACACCATTGTAAGTGACCAATTGTGGGGGGATTTCGAACCCCGATTTATTTGTTAAGCGAGTTTTAGGTTGGTTTTATTTTTTAAGCAAAGCGAACATTCAGAGAAAATTCTGCTCTTTAAGCGAGTTACTCTTTAAGTGAGGCACTCTTTATGCGAGGTTTGACTTCTATTTCCCCTGGTATTATAATAATAATAATAATAATAATAATAATAATAATAATAATAATAATAATAATAATAATAATAATAATAATAATAATAATAATAATAATAATGTTGCCAAGGAGTAAACAGAAAATGGCCCAATCAGATATTGTATTTGGATTCAGCTGTCTTCTTCTTCTTCCATGTCTAGGCCAGATGTGAAACTGCCAAAATGAAGGAACCTTTTGGTGAGTTCATTCTGCAGTTCCTTTCACCTGTCCGAGTGTGAGAAAGATTAGCCGGCAGTTACCAGGGTACACTTGACTGTGGTTCAAAAATACCATAATCTTCGAGGAGGCACTTTCTGTGTACCCCTTCAGCCTACTTAAGCCTGCTTATTTCCTCTGATAGGATGGTCTGACACTGAAAAGTGATATATCAGAGTAAATGTCTAGTTCTGTCTCTGTAAAAATGGGGCTGTTCTCATCCTGTGAGAATAACCGTGGTTTTTTAAAAACAATTTCTTGTGTCCCAGATTTCAGCTATGAAGTTGAATGAACTCCTCGAGGATTTCTACATCACTGTGAGGAAAACAGATGACTCAGATTTTGTGGCTACTTCTCTTCATGCCATCTGTTGCAGTACAGACCAAACTCTGAAGAACGCTGGCACAGCTTTTGCAGTCACAAGTGGAAGCTTCAGTTCTTCTACCCAGAAGCTCAAGGAGAAGTTGAGGGTGATCCATAAAATCTGTGGCTCACTCTTGCAACATCATCTACTTTTCTCTTTCTGATTAAGAGGTGTGGAGAATTGAGTGCTTGGAGAAATATAACAGCCAGTACTTAAACATGAGGATGCAACAGGAGCATCTGACTCTAGGGTTCAGTGCTCATCTCTGTTTCAAAGCCAAAGAGCCAGTGCTGTCTGCTTCTGCAGATGTTTCCATGGTCATGTGGCAAGCATGACTAGACACTGGAGGACACAGAACGCTGTTTACTTTCCCACCAAAGTGGTCCCTATTTATCTACTTGCAATTTCTTGCTTTTGAGCTGCTAGGTTGGCAGGAGCTGGAACAAAGGCAGGAGATTACTCTGTCATGCAGGACTTGGTTATCGAAATCCAACCTTCCAGCCTTCAAGTTCAGTGTCTTAACCACTTAAACCACTGCAGCTACATGTATATCCACTATAGCTATATGTATATCCACCAGCCTCCTTCCAAAATGTGAAAGCTTTAATTTTGTCTCATTCACTCAGGTTTTCTGAAAAATTGCCGCTATGAATTCCTACCAGTCATAGATAAACAGCCAGACTGCAGTGGTTTAGTGGTTAAGACACTGAACTTGACAACTGGAAGGTCGGCAGGTCAGCAGTTCGAGACAGGGGGATTCAGCACAATTGTAGGTGCTGGGGGAAAGACCACCACCCTTTCTCTTGGCATGACTCAGGCTGTAACTACATGTTCTGGAAGATTAGAATTCAACTTGCAGCGACTTTAATCACTGCACATGACACAAGCTTTGCTGTGGTTTAACAGACTACACATTGGCACGATCTTTGAATCACACCAGGGTTTCTGTCGCCAGCTGGGCAGTGTTCGGAGGCTTCCCAGCTACTGACAGTGCTGTAGCCATGGCTCAACATATGGGGAAAACAGCCACTGGAAATAACCCCCACCTCCCTGGTTTCTGTTGCAACTGGCCAGCTGACAACATTATTTTTGCTTGTGTTGGTTGATGCTCTACAATCCATCCTAAACGCAAGGAATTGTATTAAAGTTGGATGTGTGAAACAGGTGTTTTCACATGTGTTTCAGATAGTTTGAAGTTAAATCTTGCCCTGGAGGAAGAGGCAACCCATGGCCCCCAATAGCTGCCTTTTGCTTAGGTTGCTTTTCGCTTGGGGGTGGTGGGATGTTTTTTGCTTTTATGCAATTAATGTTATATCTAGTAAGATGCTGAATTGACTGTCCTTTCTGCTTGAATCACTTCACACTTGTTATACTCCAATAATTGCACAGCAACAAGTGTCTCTTTCCATCTGCACACTGTCCATTGCTTATCCCATGAGTTTAGAATTTTGTTAGCATGACTGGCTGGTAGTTTACTTTTATATCTCTACTGAGATGTATATCTTGGGCAAGCGGTTAACCTAGGGCACGATCTAACAAAAGAAATTTCGAGAAGAAGGCAAGCCGCATGGGCAGCTTTTCACTGCATAAAGGATGTGCTTAGTGATGCAAAAAGGAGAAAATTACAGGCTGAACTCGTCAACACCACCATTCTGCCTACTTTATTATACAGCAATGAAATATGGGAACCTACAAAAGCTGACATTAAAAAAATCAATGTAACACAAAGAGGAATCGAGCGAAGGATGCTACGGATACAATGGGTTGACCGAATATCAAATGAAGAACTGCCTATAAGATCAGGTGCAAAACAAGCATCAACGTTGATTGAGTTTGCAAGACACCAGTGGGCCTGGCATATTTGCTGTTTCAAAGATGGCAGGTGGACGAAAGCTATCACAGAATTGATACGAGATGGGAAGACCAGTTCAGGGCAAAGTTCCCGAGGCCCTGGATGAGAGTGGTACGGAATTGGAAACAGTGGAAGATGATGCTTCAATCCACTATGTCAACCTAATGTGTGAACATACAGTAGAACATAATGAAAAACTCAATTCCTTAGGGGTCTTCGCTATACAGTTTTTTTGTTATACGAAGTGCTATTAGTGATACCCCGCATAACAAAAAAGTTAATTATATGGGGTTACGTTAAGTGAGGTATACCTTGCGTACTGAAAACCCTGTACAGTACAATGAATTTTTTTTTCATTATGTGGGGTATCGCCAATAGCGCAAAAACACTTCGTAATATGAATTTTTCATTATACGAAGCATTTGTTATACGGGGTTCCACTGTATCTCTACTGAAGTGGCTGCTACTTAGCAACAAGAGCAAGAGCTGCCCCAAACTACGTTAATTTATTATGCTGTCATTGTCCTGCTGTATATATTTAACTATGCTTTAAGAATAAAATCATCAATGCCTTTTCGAATAATCTTTGCTCACCGCCGACAGTTCCCACTTGTCAAAGAGATGAAGTCTCAGTCAATGCATCAAGTACTCTGCGGTGATGTAAATTGTAGTGACGAGCTTAGGTTAACTTTGATTTGAAAAACTTTGTGGATGATTTGTTTTGGTGACAGATCTGATTAAACAACCCTCTATTGTTTTTAGTGCCTAACGTAATTCCAGGAGGTGGGCATCCCGTAAAAATCCTTTCAGCCCAGAGTAATCTTTGACACGAAATTATTATTACAGAGCAAGTAATAAGAGTTGTATTTTCTACAAAATAGAAATTAGGCTATCGTGAATTTTCTAACCCTGAAACACATGTCTTTGGAATGAGTGAGCTTTAATAATTAAATCCTAACATCTCTTGAAGTAGAATTCTCTGTTTCCTTTTGTATTTTGCATGTGAAAAGACACATTAATGTGGATCTCTACTGTATCGACTTGTGTCTGTGTGTCACAGATCACATACAGTAGTGTTTTTCCTACCTAATATACCCAAATGCAGTGGTATCTCAAGTTACAAATGGTTCGAGTTACAACATTTTCATAACACAAATGAAAAGCAATTGAAAATAATGGCTTGAGTTATGAATTTTTCCAGCATAGATTAATTGGTTTTCAATCATTCCTATGGGAAACCACGTTTCAAGTTATAAATTTTGGGTTTCAATGCATTCCTATGGGAAATTCGAGTTACAAATTTTTCACAACATGAAAAATGCCTTGGAACCCATTAAATTTGTAACTCAAGGTACTCCTGTACTATTATTACTATAGGCAATAATTGTTTCGATTACAAACCTAAAAAGAGCTGATTAATCATTTTCAATCAGCTCTGTTACAGGAATTAAGAGAGTCTTAGAAAATTACTCTGTGACTGACATTTTAACTCTTCTGTTCTTTCATGAACTAGAAAAGTAATGGGAATTTCCTAGGAGTGGAACAAAGTTGAGCAGAAACTGCAACAATCTGACCTAATCAATCTTATAACTTACCGGTAGTTTAGTTGTATGAGACCTTACTAACTAACTAACTAACTAACTAAATAAATAAGATTCTTCTTCCTATTGGTTTGCTTCAAGTTACATAAAAATTTCATTTTTCTTATGGGTTTGCTTTGAGTTACAGTACTTCAAAAATGATTTTTCCTATGGTTTTGCTTTGAGTTACATAAAAAACCGATTTAAGCAAAAGCCTACCGAACGGACATTTTTCGTAATTAGAGGTTTTACTGTACTTGTAATATCCATGTCCTCAGAGGGTTTTCAGTACTAACATCTGCACCCCATTAAGACCTCCTCTGGGGCCACCATTATTTCCTAGAGGGAGAGTTGGTAAATTCCACAGGAGACTCAAGGGATTAGGGAACTGATAGTCTCTCTGCTGACTGGGCTTGATAAAGTATGTCTTTAAAAAAACCCTACTATTCCCCTATGGTTCATATGGAGCTTTAACCAGTGCCACCCATTTCTTTCTCCTTCATGCAAATTATGGTGCCTCTAGAGGATGACTTGTCAACTCCTCTGAGGACTTGGCCTTTTGCCGACATCTATCAGAATTCCAACCGGAGGAATTCCTGGCAAATTCAGGGAGCTGTTGTCAAAAACGTACAAAACCCCTATGCTTTCTATTCACCCCAGCTTCGGTCACAGATTGGCTGTGAAGAGGCTAGGGAAGTAATTTTTGAACGTTGACTTTGCAGAGATGCTTTTCCACATTCACTCTTCTTCCAAGGATTTCCTTTTTACCTGCTATCACAGGGGTTCTTAACCTTTTCAAGCCAAGGGCCGGGTCACACTCCCTCAGACAGCTTCAGGGGCTGGACGGCCATTTTGCCTTGCCTACCACACATGGCACTTCCGAGTGTAGTGGAGGTGGTGGTAGCCCCACATGAAATGGTGTTGTGGGCCACATCTGGGCCCCAACCCGTAGGTTGAGAACCTCTGTGCTATGATATCCTTGTTAATTGAATAATAGGCTAAAATACCACACTCAGGGATCTCAGAAAACAAAACAAAATAAAATAAAAAACACTGTAAGCACTTTAAAGACGAACTGCTATATTTTTATTGTTAGCTTTCGTGGATCAAGTCCACTTCATCAGACTTGATCCACGAAAGCTAACAATAAAAATATAGCAGTTAGTCTTTAAAGTGCTACTGTGTTTTTTATTTTATTTTATTTTGTTTATTTTCTTTTCTTTTGTTTTCTGAGATGCCTGAACCACAGACTAACACGGCTACTATTCCAAAACACTCAGGGATGAAAATGAGATTCAAGATTTGACCCAGTGAGGTGCAGAGGGTGCAACTAGAAATGAGCAAAGGTAGATAAATGAGAATAAGATCCCTGAAATGAAGTCACAGTATAAGAGAAACCAGAGGAAAATCAATGAATTTCACACACAGTCCAAAGTAATAATTAAATGAAACATGTAATGTAGAACGACTTAGATGAAAATCTCAGTTGAAGTTACAACATGCAAAATTAGCCACAGTTTGCCCTTTATAAAATACAGTACTAAATTTCCCTCTAATCTTTCACCAGACCTCTAGTTAAAGCTTATTATGTTTCCATCCATTTAGCAGTCCTGGGCTTTAATAAAGAAAAAGAAAGACATGTACAGTAGTTACCTATTCTGAGCAAAGGATTCATGAAGACTTCGGAGAAGATATGGTAAAATTGACCCTGGAAAATCCAGATGAGAAAATCAGAAGAAAAATGTAAAATAAAGTGGTGAAATCTGAATAGTTCCCTCTCTGTGTGTCTTTTATGTCTATCTCTTTTTCTTTGGTTGAAAAATAACAATAAAAATAATAATAAATAATAAATAGTAATAATTAAAAAAAGAAGACAGTAAGGGAATTGTAGGAAATCAAAGTTCACTCAGAGCAGTCCACAGGCCAAAAATCTCACCCAGGAAATCTTAGCTGTGTGTGAAAATCATAAAGGGAAATTTTGGTTAGTGAAGTCTAGAATCTCCCCAAAGAAGTAACCCAATCCACTGTAGAAATGGAGTTAAAAATAAAAGGTAAATGAAGGACACACAGCAATCAAATATGCAAAAACTAGCAAATATATTAGGGAAATGAGCTGAGAAATAGGTCTTATTTCTACCAAGGCACTGTATAGCTGCTTTTTGTTCAATTGACAACCCTAACTTTCCTCCATTCCAACTGATCTTTCCCCCTTATCACTAAAAGTTTGTTTATGTATTGGCAGATGACAACTCAGAGGGGGAAAAAATACACTGCATCACCTTGCTTTACTGCCTAGAACTGTGAGGCGAATCTTGGCACACCAGATGTTCCTGGACTTCAATTCCCGGAAGCCCAAGCACCCTGTGAATCCACATGAATGGGTTTACTGTGGTTCATGTGGCCTGCGCTGCCATCATCGCTCCCAGAAGCGGAAGTAAAACACACCCATACCTGCCTGTTTTAGGAGGCTGAGGGAAGCCATATGTTAGAAACAAAGTACAAGTGGTACCTCGCTTAAAGAGCACAATGCGTTCCATAGGATTGCTCTTTAAGCGAGTTTGCTCTTTAAGTAAAGCACCATTGTAAGTGACCGATTGTGACTTGGGGGGGGGGGAATTGTGAATCCCGATTTAGTTGTTAAGCGAGTTTTTAGTTGGTTTTAGTTAAGTGAGGTGACCATTCAGAGAAAATGCTGCTCTTTAAGTGAGTTAGTCTCTAAGTGAGGCGCTCTTTATGCAAGCTTTTACTGTAGTTATTTCCCCATAGGCTTCATGGCAAAGAGCTTGGGATGCAAAAATATGTTCCAACAAATTTAAGCCACTGTCACTGAATAAATAGGGTGGTTTCGTTTCAGGAAGCTGCTGGCAGAGTTACAGTCAGAACAGGCAACTACCCTTGACCTTTATTGTTCAGCCAGGTAGTGACATTTACTTTGAAAGAAATGCCTCCCGGTTAGGTGTTTAAGACATTGCCAAGGCTGCAGTGTGTGATATTCCTGATGCCGCTACATGAGAGGACCTTTGATTGTTACAACAAATTGTTGGAAGTGAAGCAACATGGGCTAGGAGGTCAGAAAACAAGTCACTACCACAATACAAGCACTTAGAGAGGGCTTAGCAAATAATGAAAGAAATAAGGGGATCTAACACCAACACCTTAGACAAGGAAAGGTTTTCTGCACATCTGTCAAGCTTTCAATATTAAACCAAAAGAGGTTAGGCTAAACCTTTGGAGAGAAGAACCAAAACATATTTGCCAAATCAACGAATGCCAAGGAATGTTTCCCTCCAGGACAAGATTCTGGGTAGCCCTTCTGGAAATCACTTAAGAGACTTCAAAGATCAAGGAAGATCAAAGATCATCAAGTAAAAGGGAACTACGTGGATACAAGACAAAGTTTCTCTGAATGTGGAGAAATTTGATCATTTAAGCATTTATGTCCAGGCAATTTATGTTCCACCATGTACGTATACAGAAGAGGATCCAGTAAATGGCTAAGATAATGCTATTGAAGTAGCCTGCTTCGGGTAAAAAATAATCTATGTCCACTTCACCATAAATCCACAGAATTCTCTTCTGTGAACCTAATGGCAGATATTGTCCAATGAGTCACAGAATATCAAAGCATTGCAACGAATCTTTCCTGAATTTATTTATTTATTTATTTATTTATTTAATTAAATTTGTTTATCGCCCTCCTCCCCTTACCCAGGGCGATTCACAACACATCAGCATCAACAACAATTTAAAACCAGTTCAAAAAATTAAAAGTTTTAAAAGTTTAAAAGAAGCTTAAAAACTTAACATTAAAAACTAGGCATTGTAGCTAGGAGGCACTGGGGGTAAATTTGTTCAAACCATCCAGCCGGCTGGGGAAATTGATCCATCCATTCCCCAGACCTGACTTGCCAGCCAGGTTTTCACTCCTTTCCTGAAGGACAGCAGCTCCATCTGCAGGCGTAGCTCAGTTGGTAGGAGGTTCCATAGGGCCGGAGTGGACACCGAGAAGGCCCTCCTTCTAGTGCCAGAGAGGTGCACCTCTCTGGCCAATGGCACAACCAGAGAACCTCTCCGCTCCACTCTGGTGGGACGGACAGATGTCCTTGGGACGATGCGGTCTCTTAAGTATCCTGGCAACAGCATTTTGTCGTAGTAGTGGATATTTAGCAATATCTGGCTTGTAGCTCTCACCATTTGACCTTATCTGTCTTGCAGTTCTAAATCATACTAGAATGAAGTTGAATAGCAGGTCACCAAAAGCTGTCTACGGTATCCATGGGGTGGGGGTGGGGAGTGATGGCGATAAGAAAGGTGTAGGAATTATGTCCTCTTGAGGGAATTTTTTTTATCTATAGTATAATCATGGATTGCAAGGTTGGAAAATTTTACTTGTTTAAATGATTTTTAAAATGGGTGGTTTGAAGAATGTGCACCCTGTCTGGTTCCCGGAGCCAGATCACACATATAGGCCCGGCCCACTGCTACTTCCCCCCCTTCTGGTGTTGCCCATGAGACATGCAGATCTTGCTCTGTGACATGCCTGAGACATCAGGCATGTGAACAAAGCCATGTTACTTCTACATCGGCAAATTAGGAAACAAGGAATTACAAACTGCACCCTACATCTCATCATTAGTACGTCATCTTTTCAAGTGTATGCTGAGACAAGTGTATGCTATAAAGTAGCTCTCCTTTTCATGAAGCATTGTCTGTATTGTTTAGTCTGATGTACAATCCGTATTGTGTAACCACATACCTGGCATGTTGCTGGAGTTTTCATCTCCTAGGGGACTCCCTCTGCATCTCATATTTTAAACACAGGTCTTTAAATTTCTTTTTAATTTGCAACATCAATTAAAAATTAATGCTCAGTGGTTTACCTAACAGGCTGCCTGTGTAGCCATGGAGAAGGTGCACAGCCTCAGGATAGCCCCCAAAGGGTTCCTACAAGTCAGAATTGACTTGATGGTGCATGTCGTTGCTGTCGCCATTGTTGTTAATAATTTCATGTTGGAAATTATGCTGGGTTGAAAGGATTTTTTGCTGGAGAAAATCTGCTCAGGGGACAGCTGAAAGAGGTTCCTTTCATGTCCCCAAGAGCTGGGACAGAGATGGGTGCTCAAACCATCTTGCAATACCCTGGTCTTGAACTGCCAACTTGCCAGCCTTCCAGATAACAAGACGAGCTTCTTAGCCACTGAGCCACCACAGCCCCAGCATGATGATGATGATGCTAAATTTAAAAACCACAGAATTTTAACCCACATAGCCTCACTAAGGGACTGCAGTGGCTCAAGTCACTAAGACGCTGACTGGGAGGCGGAAGGTCAGTAGTTCAATTCCCGAGTACTGCAGGATGGAATGAGCTCCCATCTCTGTCCTAGCTCCTGCCAACCTAGCAGTTCGAAAGCAAGAAATTGCAAGTAGATAAATAGGGACCACTTCGGTGAGAAGGTAACAGCGCTCCGTGCACTGCGGTGTCTAGTCATGCCTGCCACATGACCATGGAAATGTCTGCAGAAGCAGACAGCGCTGGCTCTTCGGCTTAGAAACAGATATGAACACTGACCCCTAGAGTCGGATACGACGGGCTTTCGAGCAAGGGAAACCTTTATCTTTACTTAGCCTCACTAAACTCCAGGATCTCAAGTCAGAGCTGGTGCTAGACCTCATGTTCCTTGTTCATGTTCTGTTGTGTCTGTTAAGGTTAAGAAGAGGTGTGTTTTCCCCCATAGACTGACATCTGGTAGCATTTAATCATAACTAACAGGTGTATTTTATTTGCTAGTAAGAAATGTGCAAGCAAAGAATTATTTTAAAATTATGACGGTAGCAGTAATAAATTATTTTATTCTCCTTCAAGTGCTGCATCCAATTCCAAATATTGGCTATCCTCATGGCGATCAGCCATGAAGATTGTCCTGGGAACAATATAATGCAGAGGCCTTCCATTTGCCTTCTGCATCGCAGCATCAGGCCCATCCTCTGATCCAGTTCCACAAGTCACTTTCTGGTCCTGAGCTCTTTTGGCACAAAAGGTTTGGTGATAGATGAGAACCGATTCTTAGGGACCATCTTTCATCTAACGTGACCTGCTCCAGTTCCCTCCTTCCCTCTGTATATTGTGCAGGATAATTACATGTTCCACAGAGCTCGTCTCTACCTGACAGTTAATGATGCTGAAATATTGTAGCTGATTTCCATGAAGAAGAGTACCTACTACTCTCTTTTAGCTTTGATTTCCTTAGGGTATTTCTCTCCTTTCATCCCCCTCCCTTCCCGGCTGTAGTTCTCTTAACTGAGCTACACTACAAAGGGATTAGAGATACAATTACATTTCTGCATGTAAACAAGTATTTCATAGTTTAAAAAAAGGGGGGGCAGCTGGCAAATAATAATTTACTTCCCATCTTGGAAAAATATAACAGTGATTCACAGAACTCTGACTTCTTTCCCCATAAAAGCTCCACCCTCTTTGAAAAGATGACATACTTATGATGAGATGTAGGGTGCAGTTTGTAATTCCTTGTTACTAATTATTTACAATGATATCTAGTTTTTTTGTTGGGGGGGGCTGTTGTTGTTTTGGTCTGTATATATTAGACCAGGGATTCTGAACCTGCGGTCCATGGGCCAGATGCAGCCCGTGGCACTATTTCATGTGGCCCACCACCACCTCCACCACACCAGGAAGTGCCATGTGGTAGAGGAAGGGCAAAATGGCTATCCGGCCCCCCGAAGTTGTTTGAGGGAGCGTTCCCAGATTGTGCAGGCAGGGCTAAAACAATGATTTTGCTACTGGGAATAACACGTGTAATTTACATGATATCGAGTGTGTTGATTTCAAATCTGAACTCAGGATTTGCCTATAATGTACAGATTTTTAAATTACAGGTGTGCTATAGCTGTTCAACTGGTCGGTGATTAGGTAATATATTTTTACATGGGAACATTATAACATTTTAACAGTTGCAGCTACCACTATGACTGCTGCTGCCTCAGCTGAATCACGTCCCCTGGTGGCATGCATGTTCCAGCAGCGGCCGGGCATGTCTGGGCAAGTCAATGAGCTAATGTCAGAATAGGTATATAAGGTGAGATGGACCAAGGGCTTGTTTCTAGTGTGAAACCATCTTATTGCATAGTACAGCTAGGTCATAGTGAGTCTGTTTTGAGCTAAAGATGAGTAGGCACAGCTGTATTGATAGAATGTAGCTAAATGTAATTAAATACACGTAATTAACTTAAGAGTCTAACAGCCTAGGCAGAATTGGACTTCAGATTTGTATTCAGTACACTTGATTTTGTGTAGGACACATGGATTTAGACCAAGTAGCAGACAATATTTTTTTTTGTGATGCAGTGAAAAATATCATAACAAAGACAAATATATATATATATATTTAAAAGTATTAACAAAATTATAAAAAAAGTTACTATGTGCACCTACCACCAGTCGGACATTATAAACCTTAATTTAAATATTCTCTATATTATTACTTTTTATTTATATGTTTGTCCCCTCATTCCAAAAAGATAATACATCTTGCTCCAGTTTTATTCATTTCTCTTTCATTAATACATAATCTAAAAATTCTAAAAATAGCTTATAGTTTGTGAGTTACCTTGCTCCAGGAAAATTGCACAAGGCCTATTAGTTGAAGACTAATCTGGTGAATCATTAAAAATGGATTACTGTTCACATTAGTTACCTTTTCATTGGAGATCTTAGAAAGCCAGTGTTATCATCAAATCCCCTTTTAAGCTTTAATTCACATGTTAATTTATCATTTATAGCTATATTCCCTATCTCTTTAAAATCAATCATCCAATTCAAATTCATAATCTACTTTCCATTTTTAGGAATAATTGATCTCAAATCTGTTATGGATAAACCAATCCTCTTTCTTATTCCATTCTATCTATGATTAAACTGTTGGAGTTTTCTGGCTTGCGCCAAGAATTATTTCCCCATCAGATCATAGACTAATGTCTCCCAGTAGGATTTCTCCCCTCCTCATCTTACATCTACTGCACCTGCAAAGACTAATAGTTATCTCTTTTTATTGATTAAATTTTACTGTTGCTGGGTTTATGTTTCTTTACCACAGGAAGAAGGAGTAATAAGGGAAAATGACTCCCTACCTCCAGAAACCCTCTTCCCCACATATGGAGATGAAATTGGAATTAGGACCATGCAATATTCTTTGTCTGTCAAGTATTACAAGTCTTGTTTCTATCTGAGCAATAGTAAATGATTAAAATCATGAACACACACACACAGAGCACTCAAGTCTCTATCTTCTGAGAATGGTAGTCTCCAAAATATTGGCTTAGAATGGGGTAGGGACAGTGCAACTCTCTGGAAATTGTAGGACTGAAAATCTCTTTAGTTCTAGCCAAATGTCAACCACAACAGATGTAAGAGCCAAACATCTGGAATCTCCATGCTCCCCATCTCTAGCTTACTGTGAAGGCTTCCTCGATCTTACCTTTCCAATTGCCTCCTTCTACAGTGCAAGGAATGGTCGCCAAATGTTAACAATTAGGCTCAAGGTGGAAGAGTTTGAATGTGGTAGTGGGGGCTTAAAAAAAATCTTCATTTATTTCAAATGTCTAGAAAAAAACATTAGGATGATGTATGGGACCAAATAAAGATTTTTTTTGGGGAAACTAGTATCAGAGTGACCTCACAAACTGACATGAGGTTTAATGGAGAGGGGGGCAATTCTATATGTGGACTATTACAAAGAAAAGCCCTCCCCTCCAATCACTTCCTTCAAGGAAGAAGGATGATACTGATGACAAGATGAATTTGAGAAGTAGCTTTTTAGGAATTATTTCCATGTCCTTTTATTCCTTTCAAAATCCATCTCATTGTTCAAAAATTGATGGCACTTCTGGCCACAAGTTGCTTTTGTTTCTTCTTACTTTTGACAAGTGCCAAATTTTCATGACATCTTCACCTGGTGTATCTATACATAAAGCACAGCTATAGGAGGTCAGTTAAGCAGCAGACATTCTATATGGTTTTGAGGCAGGTTCTCACCACACCTTGGATATCTTTTTTTAAACTTACTCCCAGATGGCTTCAAGTTCAAACAATTACTTTCTCTAGTATAGAAATGTTACTTCCTAGAACCTGGGATCTCACCTCCAAAAAAATAAAAATAACATTTCCAACCCCTGAGTTTCCCTGTTTTCTCACTGCATTCATGGGACTATTATTTTAAAGTCCATTCTGTATCCTGTTCTGTGAGCTAAAGATGCAAGCATATTTTTTTTTTAAATGAGTTCACTCCAGTCAACAAATCCAGTGTACCTTACATATCTTTGTGAGTGGTGCTTGTACCAAAAGGGCAGGGTATAAATGTGAATGAATGAATACTAATGTATGAATGAATGCCTATTCATCAGGAACCCTGGTGATGCAGTGGTTAAGTTGCTGTCCTGAAACCAAAAGGTTGTAAATTCAATCCTGACCAAGGGTCAAGGTTGACTCAGCCTTCCATCCTATCGATGTCTGCAAAATGAGGACAAAATGCTAATTGTGAACCGCCCAGAGACTGTACTAAGCACTAGGGGGTGGTATGTAAATGTGATTGTTTTGCTATGAAATAGAAATTAGCCGCACAATGGTGTTATATCTGTGTGGGAAGGAAAGTTTCACGACACCTTATGATTGAAGTACTGTACCTGCATTACTTACCTTATGACAAAGATCAGGAAGTACAACATACTTGCTGAAATCCCCATGTACAAAAATCTTCATGCTAGGGCATATTTAGCTGGGTGTAAAGTAACTGAGGTTTCCCTTTCTATCTCTGATGGCCTAGATTTAAAGGCAGACTAGCTTATTCTGTGGTATTAATAAGAATTTTTTGCCAGAAATTGTTCTGGGTAGAAAAGTTTTTTTTTCTGGAGAAATTCCGCTCAGGGGACACCTGAATGAAGCTCCTTTCATGTCCCCAAGAGCTGGGACAGAGACAGATGCTCAAACCATCATGCAGTACCTGGATTTTGAACTGCCAAATTGACAGCCTTCCAGCTAACAAGGTGAGCTCCTTAACCACTGAGCGACTGCAGCCTCTTTATTCTGTGATCCCAGCCACATTTCTAAAATGTTATTAACCACCAGTCTTCCTATCACATGGTTTGTATAAAGACATCAAGCATAAAGGTTGGCCATATATATGCTAACTGTGATGTGGCTATGGTACTTTTGTTATTCCATATTTTCTGCAATGATTTGTTCCAATTAATACAGTTAGTTGCTTTTGGGACACTGGTGTGTAAATAACAATGAATGAGGAAGGGGGGAGAAAATAAGGAAAACTTTTTTCTGTTTTCGTGTCAAGAGATTACTCTGGGTCAAAAGGATTTTTGCAGGAAAAAGTGCTACAGTAGCATATCTATCTATATTTATCTGATCATTTATCATAATAAGGACACAGTATATATAGGTGGTCGTTTTGACACGTCCAATGGGATTAGCAAACTTGTTGGACGTGCCAGGAACAATTCTCTTAGCTGTTTCTGTTGCCAAATATTGGACAGAAAGTTGTAGCGGCCGATTTCTTATTTTCCCTTCCAAGATGCCCTCTTGTGGTGGAACATTTTAGAAAAGTTCAGCTAAAACGGATGTCATATTAAAAATTAGACATACAGTGGTACCTCGCTTAAAGAGCATAATGCGTTCCACAGGATTGTTCTTTAAGCGAGTTTGCTCTTTAAGCGAAACACCATTGCAAGTGACCAATTGTGGGGGGGATTGCGAACCCCGATTTATTTGTTAAGAGAGTTTTTGGTTGGTTTTATTTGTTAAGCGAAGCGAACATTCAGAGAAAATTCTGCTCTTTAAGCGAGTTACTCTTTAAGCGAGGCGCTCTTTATGCAAGGTTTGACTATATTAAAAAGTCTGTGCATGGTATGTTTCTCTTTAGGCTGATAAGTTCCACCCCTCAGGGTCACACAAATTTGATTCCATAGCTAGGAACTAACTTAATACTACATCAAAGCTTATGAGTGCCCCGGAGATACGTTTATTCATTCGGGCACAATTAAATCTACCCTCCAGTTCTGTTCCAAGCACACTGTGTCTTCTAACTACTTCTTCTTCCATGTTTAGGCCACACGTAAAACTGCCAAAACGAAGCCCACAAAAACTGATAGCAAAAATACCACTCCTTTCTTGTTAGGAATTCTTTCATTGCTCTAATGCAGTGGTATGTGAAAAGGAATACAACCACTAACAATTTGCTGCTACAATTTATGCCACTGGACTCTAAACTAGAAAAAATAATCAATAGGATTCTGACCAAATTATAGTTGCACTTCTTCTTGTGCCGTATAAATTCTGAATATTGGTGATCATCATGTCAATCAGCCATGAAGACTATCCTGTGAATATAAGGCCATGGCCTTTCATCTGCTTTCCACATCGCAGCATGACACCCATAGTACCACTGATCCAGCTCCACGAGTCACTTTCTGGTCCTGAGCCCTTTTGGCACGCAAAGTCCTCCTCAGTCCCAGGGCAGAATGGATGAAGGTGCTGCCCTCCATCCAAGATGGATTCAAGTGGGATTTAAACTACTTGGGGACCATCACCCTTCCCTGTGGACTTTGCCAAGGCCGCTAGTCCTCAGGGTTGTCAGGTCAGTTAACCTCTGACTGAAACTCAGCGTCGTTGCTGGCAGCATGATCTACACTATGACTACAGCTCCCCAGGTGGCTTAGTGGTTAAGATGCTGGGCTTGGAAACTGGAAGGCTGGGTTTCAATACCGGAGGGCTGCTTGGGGATACGAAAGGAGTTTCTCCAGCAAAAATCCTTTCAACCCAGAGTAATCTATGACACAAAATTATTATTATTACCACAGCAGGATAACCTGGCAAGTTGCACTTAAGAGGGTCAAAATTGTGGTTTTCTAACACACCCAAATCACGAATCGGATTAGTTTGGGGCAAAACATGCTTTGATCCTGGAACATTTCCAGGGAGAAATCTTTGAACAGTTGCTTACGTCGTGAGTCGCAAATGTGTAAATACCAACTTTTGGAAGACAAAAATTGGCCCATTAAGAGATAGAGTTTTAAAAACTCCTTCTCGATTTATAAATCTTCCTGCAAGGAAACAATACAATCTAACCCCATCATCCTAGCCCACTCCTTGTACAGTAAAACCTCGGATAACGCTAAAACTTGGTTCCACAAGCCTTGGTGTTATCCGATTTTTAGTGTTATCTGATGCATGTTAAAATCCTATTGGATGCATCGGATAACGTTAAAGCTCCATAGAGATACATTGTAACCGCACAGGCTTTAGAGGTTGTTATCCGATGGATCGCATAGGATCTTAATGTTATTCGATCCAATTCTCTCCCCCCACCAGATTGCTTAACGTTATGTGATTTTAGTGTTATCTGATGCAAATGTTATGGAGGTATTACTGTATAGGATATCATTGGTAATGTGGAAGAGCTGGAGTTAAGCACAGACTCTGACTGTGTCAACACTTAAAACTGCACTTTTGTGCAGTCCTACCCACAGTTATATAGGCATGACTAGTCTAGTCAAAATTAGTCCTTGTTTCAGAAGACTTTTTTTGTGTTTAAATGGTCTAATCCCAGGTAAACAGAGATGATTTTTTTCCTGTTTAGGAAATGAAAGGTGGAATTACTTGTTGAGTTTACCTGGGGAGGAAGGTAAGGTACAAAATGGTGCGACAATTTACCCATGTTTTGACAAGAGGAAGATCTGTTTGCAATGTGTGGTCTTGGTTTCCTTGTATTGGGAGGTATTCTTCAACCATAACTTTTGGCTTTAGCTTGAATGGTCCCCCCTCCCCCCTCTTATGGAAAAGCATCAAGCATTTTGTAACTTTGGGAACAGAAGGGGAACAAAAACACAGCATCCAAGGACTTGTAAGTAATTTAATATCCACCACCACCAAGAGACTTAGAACCAAATGGAAGTCTTTACAATTAAGAATCTCTCTTTCCAAGCTTGAGTTCTCTTATTTTTAAAACGTCAGCTGAAAAATCTTGAAAGGCAGCAACTGTAAGATTAGGTGAAGACCGATGTTCTTCTTTCTAAAGTTTCTCTCTCACTCTGCATCGAGGCGTGGTAACACAGGAAGAATAAGATTTCCAAAGGCAGAATCCTGGGTTATAAAATATCCCGAGGAATGCGCAAGAGCATGCTGGAAGACAAATGCACCCATTTGAAATTGGCAGGCATATAAACCAATGGAAAACGAGTTCTCTTCCACTTTAGCAAGGGAGACAGACGAAAAACGGAAACGTTTTGGCCTGTGGTTAAGGTTTTAACCTTGCACACAGTTCTGCTCTTGACCACTGTGACATTTACACAGAGCTTACGAAAAGTTACTTCTGAGGTGAGCGGATGCTAGCTCCCAGAATGTTAGGAAGGGCTGTAGCTCTGGGAGTTATAGCACCGGAATAAAAAAAGAAAAGGAACTTTTCAAAGCTGTCCATTTACACAAACTTATCTGAGTACAGAGTTATGACTGAAGTCTTATGAATAGCCAGGACAGGAGTTCTCAACCTTTTTAAGCCGGAGGCCGAGTCACATTCCATCAGACAGCTTTGGGGGCTGGACGGCCGTTTTACCCTTCCTTCACCACATGGCACTTCCTGGTGTGGTGGAGGTGGTGGGGAGCCCACATGAAATGGTGACATGGGCCGCATCTAGCCCGTGGGCCGCAGGTTGAAAACCCCTGAGTTAGGACTTATAAACGAAAGTACAGCAATACCTCGGATAACGCTAAGACTTGGTTCCACAAGTCTTGGTGTTATCCGATTTTTAGTGTTATCCAATGCATGTAAAAATCCTATGGGATGGATCGGATAATGTTAAAGCTCCACAGAGATACATTGTAACCACACAGGCTTTAGCAGTTGTTATCTGATCTATCCCATAGGACCTTAACATTATTCGATCCAATTCTCCTCTCCAGATTACTTAACGTTATGCGATTTTAGCGTTATCCGAGGTAAACGTTATCCGATGTATTACTGTATGAGCAACAACAGAGAGCTGTTTGCCTATCTGGTTGCAGAGTTTGGATTCCTTTAGCTTGCCTCTACAGAACTTGTTCCTTGAATTTCAGTTTAACCGGATACACTAACAATGGCCAATGTCTGTAATGAAATAGGAATGTTAGTTTTGCTCCCAATGCTACTCTCGACTAGGGTTTGGAAAAAGGTGCTTTTTAAAAATTACATTTCCTAAAATCTCCCAATGATCTGTGAACAGGCTAGCTGGAAAATGCTGGTAAATGTAACCCAAAACCAGAAACCAACCAACAAACAAAACTCCCACAAAAAACAGACCTCAATTTCTAAACGTTGTGGGTCTTGACTTATGCAGAAACAGATCCATCAATATCTGGGACTACTGGTCTCCCATCCATTCCTGCAGTCAAGGTACATCTGCACAAATGCAGACTTGGAACTTCATTTTGGCTTTCTACTGCTAAACAAATGACATACAGTAGAAACAAAATGTGCATCTCTGTGCACGATGGCCAGGAGGGTGCAGTAAGACTGAGGGCAGGACTCTAACATGAGAAATCTGGGTCAGAATCTCACCTCAACCATGAGGCTCACTGAATAGCCTTTATGGTAGAGAATGGTGTCAGAGTTACCTTCCTACAACAAAGGCCCTCTTTCCCTAGAGCTGCGATGGCCAACTTGAGGTCAAGGACTGAATTCCCGCCATGCCAAACCCAATCCTTCCAGATCTACTATGGGCCACACTAGTCTTTCCAAGTAAACTGAAGTGATGAAAAGTTCACCTCCAGTTTACAACTACACACGCACTTTCAAAACTACAGTAAAACATCGGATAACGCTAAGACTTGGTTCCACAAGTCTTGGTGTTATCTGATTTTTAGTGTTATCCGATGCATGTTAAAATCCTATGGGATGGATTGGATATTTTTTGTAAGCCGCCCTGAGTCGCCACGGTGAGTGGGCGGCAATATAAATTTGAACTAATAAATAAATAATAATAAATAAATAATGTTAAAGCTCCATAGAGATACATTGTAACCGCACAGGCTTTAGCGGTTGTTGTCCGATCCATCCCATAGGACCTTAACGTTATTATTCGATCCAATTCTCCTTCCCAGATTACTTAACGTTATGCAATTTTAGCGTTATCCAATCCAATCGTTATCCGGTGTTTTACTGTATGGGTGTTTTGGGGGGGAGGGGAAGAGAAGTGGATGTTCACTTGTTTCAGGGGTGCCCAAACTACAGCCCGGGGGCTGGATCCGGCCCCAGTTCATCTGGCCCACAAAGCCCTTGTTGCTCCTGGAAGTGGAAGTAAAACACGCCTGTATGGGTGTGTTTTACTTCCACTTCCAGGAGTGACGAAGGCTTTATGAGCAGGATGAATTGGCGTCGGGGGCCAGATCCAGCCCCTGGGCAATAGTGACCGGCTCCCTGAACCCCATGACCAACCTGCGGCCCCAAAAGTCTGGGAACCCCTGAGTTATTTTAATTGAGAACTGTACGTAATCTGGAGTATAAGTAGGGGTAGGTCTTTCAAGTTTAAATATAAGAGATTCCACTTATGCTTGCTCATTTTTTTTTTCAACTGGTGAACTTGGTACAGTACAACCATTGTGACATTTCCTGGCCTCTGTGATGCATGACAGTTTTTCACCCCAAGGAGTTGAAGTGGGTCCTTAGGAACTATGGCATATGAGGCAGCGAAATTAAAAGGCACCATGAAGTGTGGAATGTGATCCGTCTGGGTCTGCTTTGGTTAGAACAACTTACCTGTAAAGCAGCTTTCTGCTGTGCAGCTATGTGCTGTTGCTCAGCATGATCACGAAAATCCTTATTAAGGGAGGATCGGGACAGAGAGATGCTGCAAGCAACAGGAAAAGGGAAATGTCATCCCACTGTAGTGAAGGGAACAACTTAGCAAAGGAGAAAGGTGGAGATCTGCAATGGGAAAGGTGGGCATTTCAGACTTTAAAGGTATCGATGTTCCTTCTATTTTATAAAAGATTTCACATTTGGGGAAATGTTGACATGGAAGATGTGAGATAAGCACACTGCTGAACAATGGGTTATATCCAGACATGGTTATACATACAATAGGTAAAGGTTGCCCTTGCTCAGAAGCCAGTCATATCCAACTCTAGGGTTCAGTGCTCATCTCTGTTTATAGCCAAAGAGCCTGTGCTGTCTGTGTCTGCAGATGTTTCCGTGGACATGTGGAAGGCATGCCTAGTCACCAGAGTACACGGAACACTGTTCACCTTCCCACGGAAGTGGTCCATATTTATCTACTTGCAATTCCTTGCTTTCAAACTGCTAGGTTGGCAGGAGCTGCGACAGAGAAGGGAGCTCACGCTGTCGTGCAGCACTCAGGTCTCAAACTGCTGACCTTCTAGTCATCAAGTTCAGCATCTTAACCACTAAGCCACCGCAGACCCTATAACAGCGGTGGTGAACCTATGGCATGTGTGCCAGAAGGGGCACTCAGAGCCCTCTCTGTGGGCACATGCACTGCCATCCTAGCACAGAATTCGACCCACCCCTCTACCCAGCAGCCCAATGGGAGCGCTTCCTCCCTCCCCCAGCAAAGAGTTTACCCCGCCCCTCTGCCCAGCAGTCCAATGGAAGTGATTCCTCCCTTCCTCTCAGCACAGAGTTTATAAATACTGTACAGTACATTGGTAATTTCCTGCTCCAGAGAGAAAGGCCAAAGGCAATACTCAGAAGACAGAAGTGGATACATCCTATATGTGCCCTCTAAATTGCTGAAAAAATTACCCAACAGTGACACAGTGGGTCCAATTTGATGTGTGCATTGCTGAAATGAGAAAGTAGCATTTGGCCTTCTTCTGCAACCAGACCAAAGCAAAGAGACAAGACCCCCAAAGAAATGATACCTGGCTCCAGGGTGATTTGTTGATGACTGGTTTTGCATGAGTAGCTTCCTTTTCTCCTTGTCTAACTCAGCCAAGATTGCAACCCTGTTTTTATTCTGGAAGCCTGGCAAGTTAATAAGGAAGGAAGATGTCAGTGAAAGCATGCCATTTCTTTGAACCACCTAGTTATCTCCCTAGCTTAAAACCCTCTCTAAAATCAATTAGGATCATCATCATCATCATCATCATCATCATCATCATCCTAATCACAGAACTGTAGAGTTGGAATGGAGCCTGTGGAGTATCAAGTCCAGCCTGTCAAGAAAGCACAATGAGGAATCAAACTCCCAACTTCTGGCTCCACAGCTAGATACCTAAATCACTGAGGTATGCTGAATATCAATGATGATGTATCAATCTTCAAAGTCAACAAGTATCACCCTTTTAAACCTGTTTAAAAAGTTTATTTTCGTTTCTCAGGATTTTAAAGCCAGGGGCCGGGTCACACCGTCTGTCAGCTTTGAGGGCCAGACGGCTATTTTGCCCTGTCTGCACAATGGAGGTAGCCATTTTCTCCCAACAGCTTCAAGGGGGCAGCCATTTTGTTTCTCAAATGCCCTTGGAAGGGTGGGGGGCACATGAAATGGCACCAGGGCCCAGATCTGGCCCACAGGCCTTGGATTGGGAACCCCTTCTCTACATTTAAGACCACCGAGCGTGTTAGCAGCATTTTCAAATTTTATCTAAAGTCCTCCAAGCTTCAGTTGTGATACTACATGAATAAAAATGATTATCAAAATTAAACAATGTACAGTAATACCCTGGATAACGTTATGACTTGGTTCCACAAGTCATGACGTTATCCAATTTTTAGTGTTGTCCGATGCATGCATTGAACAATGCTAAAAAAAAGCCCTGACTTCAGGGACAAACTGCTTTAAAGGCAGGCAGGGTAAGAAAGAGACCCAATTGGGTCTCTCTTTTCCTCCCTGCCTTTAAAGCCACCCCCCACCCGCAGCAATCTCTGTGACTGCAGTAGGGTCGGGAAAAGGCATGCCTTTTCCCCGACCCTACTGCAGTCGCAGAGACTGCTTATGTCTCTTTCCCTCCCTGTATTTAAACTACAGGGAGGGGGAAAGAGAGAGACGTGATTGGTTCTCTAGAGACCCAATCACGTCTCTCTCTTTCCCCCTCCCTGTAGTTTAACTACAGGGAGGGAAAGAGACACAAGCAGTCTCTGCGACTGCAGTAGGGTCGGGGAAAAGGCCTGTGCTTTTCCCTGACCCTACTGCAGTCGCAGAGACCGCTGCGGGTGGGGGGTGGATTGGGTAGTTCTACCCAAACCACCCCACACCCGCAGACCATTGCCTCGGATAACGCTAAGAATCATTATCCAGAATCGTTATCCGATGCAAGTTTTTCCCAAGTTTTTCCGTTATCAGATTCTATGCAAGTTTTTCCGTTATCAGATTCTAGCGTTACCCGATGTAATCGTTATCCAGGGTATTACTGTACCTCTAAATGACTGCATTTTGTTGTAAGCAACAGGTAAGAAGCTCAAGCAGGAAATGTATCTCTCCATCAAAATCTAAGACAGAGCCTGCTAGTTCAGTCTGGATCAAGTGCAAACATGCAACTGATCCAAGACCTCAAGGTTAACTCTTCCTAGACTGAACTGAAATAAAGGCGCATCCAACCAGACTGTGAGGATGATTATACTTCAAATAAGAGGTGGTAGTGGGAAAACTCTAGGATTTATCTGTACAAAAGATCCATTTCATGGGTATTCATGGATATAATATTTGTTTTTGTTATTTATTCTTAAGACAAAAGCAAAGACGCATTTACACAGATTTTCACTCAAGTCTGAAGGGGACCTCGGAAAGGGAACTAGATGCAGAGACAAAGATTATCCATGTCAATATTTACCTTGTCCGGGAGGATTTGAAGCCATCTTCCTTGATTCCACCTTATTTTTATGAAAAGCTATAGTCCGTAGCTACGTGAAGAGCTATTGAAAATGAACATAAATTAATCGGCGAACCTAAGAGCCTGCAACTATAAGCTCACTACTGTGGTTAACACTACAATTCAACAACCTGCAAAACTTGGAGGAAACTTGCAAAAATGAAGCGAATGATGGCATAGCATGAGAAGTCAGAGATCTGTTAGAAGACCAGCTTGTGCAGCAGCAACATGCTCCTAAAGGCTGCTTGATCACCCCTGCAGCGTGTGGGGTGATAAACGAGGAATGAGCAGAATGTGGTTTGCAGGGTCATTTTTGCAGCCCCCAAGCTGCCCTAGAAGCCTCCAAAATATTTTTTAAAAATTAATTTTCCTAATCCCACAGATTTCCAAATACAGTACCATGTTTCTTGTATTAGGCTGTGGTGGGTGTCCTCACCCCGTGCCAGAGGTTACCATATGAACACTCCCTGCCTGGGGGCATCAGGAACCTGGCATGGCCCATGGCAGATGTTGGGGGTAAACATTTCCCCTCACCCACAACCAGGCCTGCCAAAGTTGCTTACCCTGGTCTAAAGCAGCCACAGATTTCCACTCTATGCACCGTTTATCTTTGGTGTGGACTCTAATTTGTTCTTCTCTCAGCAAGCCAGGAGCAGCATCCACAAACTAACAGCAATAGCAATTGCAGTTCACTTATATACTGCCCCACAGGACACTCTCTGGGCAATTCACAAGGTAATTAGCATTCTGCAAAGCAAATGATGGATTCTATCTTTGCTGTCTTGGGAAAGAGATAGTCCCAAGGGAAACGGTTCATAGGTTGGCACAACACTGTGAAAACAAAGCAGCCAGCTGTAAGTGCTCTTGCAGAAGGAACACAGCTTCCTTACGTTGCGCAAATGCTCTTACAGAGTAGCAGCAATATAGAGATTGCTATGTGCATCTTGAAGACTAACAGATGCATTGTGGTATAACACTGTAAGAGCAGGTTATAAAGACAAGCAAACTGTGGTCCTTGGGATGAATGCAACTGAAGGTTGTTTTCATGGTCCCTGGACTCCCAAATCTCCTTGGACCACCCAGTAAAACATTTATTTACCACCACCACCACCCAGCAATCCCAATGAAGCTATTCACCTATTACCATTCCAAACCAGAATTGGAGCTTTGAAATTTAAAGTGACATTTTAAATTGGGTGATGATGATTTATTTATTTATTAGTTCGAATTTATATTGCCCCCCACTCGCCGTGGCCATTCAGGGCGGCTTACAAAAAATACATTACATTACGATACAGTATGTTGGTGTGGGCTTACGGGGAGGGGCAGCAAAGTCCTCAACCTGCCCTGACTTTTTCTTCCCCTGGCAGTTGGTGATGATGATGATGATGAGTATTATTATTATTAAAATGGATTAAAAAGTGGGATGACAGTTGTATTTCAAAACATGTTGCAGCTCAAAGACGTTGTTTCAGGTTTTTAAATTCTAATTCTATATTGTAAGACAATGGCTGCAGTTGTGCTGCTTAGTGTGTACGTTGAGAACGTCAGTAGGTCCACTGATTCGTTACACTAGTCATCTGGATGGAAGTCAACAGCTCTGCAAGTCCCACTGCTTAAATGGGCCAAGTCTAGTTGCCACTTACTACACTAAGCAACAGAGCAATTTATTTATACGGTTTCCACCTCTCCCTCCCTAAAATAAGGCCTAACTGTTCTCAGGTGGGGCTGTAGTCTCACAGGGTTCTACAATCTCCTTAGGTTCATCTTTCTGTCTCCTTGAAGTCCTGTGGGTGCAAACAGACAGGTTTTTGTCCCACTTTCACACAGCCTGGTCAATAGATGCTAGCTCTGAAGGATAAATTCATTAACAAATGTGTGGTTAATATGTGGAACTTGAAAACTGGGAGGGTGGCAGGTCAGCAGTTCAAGACCTGAGTGCTGCATGGCAGAGTGAGCTCCTGTCTCTGTCCCAGCTCCAGCCAACCTAGCAGTTTGAAAGCAAGAAATTGCAATGATATAAATAGGTACCACTTTGTCGGGCAGGTAAACAGTGTTATATGCACACTAGTCTATTCATGCCTGCCACAAGGAAATGTCTGCAGACGCAGACAGCGCTGGCTCTTTGGCTATAAACAGAGATGAGCACCAAACCCTAGAGTGAGATATGGCTGGCTTTTGAGCAAGGGCAAACTTTACCTTTACTTAATGTCACAATGTTTGTTTTGCATCCATCTACTACTCATTTGCAACCCAACATGGCCAAACCTCAGAGCAAATTTGAATAGCGATCAGGGATCTTCTGTTGTTACTCATTGTAAAAAGCCACACAAATTTGTATCCTTATCTGTTATGCTGGCTAATCATGGTGTGCCTCTGTATCTGTTGTGTATAAATTGATGCCATGAACTCTCACTCTTATGTCTGATGAAGTGAACCTGATGCACAAACCTAACATCAAAATACAGCGGTTAGTCTTTAAGGCAGGAGTGCTCAAACTTTTGGGGCCATGTGGTTCAGGGAGTCAGTCACAATGGCCTGGGGGCCAGATATGGCCCCCCAACACCAATTCATCCTGCTCGGGAAGCCCTCGTCGCTCCTGGAAGTGGAAGTAAAATGTGCCCATACAACAGGCGTGTTTTACTTCCACTTCCTGGAATGGCAAAGACTTTGCGGGCCGGATGAATTTGTGTCAGGGGGCCAGATCCGGCCCCAGGCTGTAGTTTGGGCACCCCGCTTTAAGGTGTCACAACGTTTTTGTCTTTTTGTTTTGTTTACTGTCTGAAACACCTAACAAGCAGTTCTGTATACTAAGTAGTACCATGGGGCTTTAGTTAGCTCTTTTTATCAACACTCGTTCTTTCAACAACCACCATTACTGGGTGAAATTTTAAATCCCAATTGATTTACTTCTAACCAGCCAAAAGTCTAATAACCCTCCTTAAGTATAAAATGTAAGCAGATTTCTATTTAATTCCTCCAGCGCAGACCAATCTTAACTTGACGTTGCCCACGCTTCGTGATTAACTATTCTTGCTTTAAAACAGTAATACTGATGTGATCAAGGAATGCATTCAACTAAAAAGACAATTAAATCTCCAGGGCCCCCCCCAGTACCTGACGGTGGTCGATCCCACGTCACCCCCTCTTCCGTCCGTGCAAATGGACTCGCCCTCCCTGCCGCCCCATTTGGAACCTTCCCTCCAGCCTCGGGTTTCCCCAAGGCAAACCCGTGTTACGCCCCCTTTTCATGACGTCATACTCGCGCGCCGCGGAAAGACATTCGCCGTCCCTTCTTTGCCTGCCCTTCGCTTTCTCCTAAAATTGCCTAGAGATCTATCATTTGGTTAGAATGACAATTCTGCGTCGAGATTCCGGGTTCCGTTAGCATTTTTCGCTTGATGTGAGAGGAAAAGCGGGAGGATGTTGTTTGCAGCCTGTGAAGACATTTTAAGGAGCAAATAAATGCATCTTCATCGATGCATTGCTCGAAAGCCAGTCCTGTCGGACTCTAGGGTTCGATGCTCAGCTCCATTTACAGCCCAAGAATCAATGCTGTCTCATCAATGCTGTCTCTGTCGGAAGACATTTTTTCCATGGTCATGTGGCAGGCAGGGTTTTAGGCACCTGAGTGTACGGGATGTTGTTACCTTTCCCACCGGAGTGGTACCTACTTATCTACTTGCAATTTCTTGCTTTTGAACTGCTAAGGTTGGCAGGAGCTGGGACAGAGATGGGAGTGCACCCCATCGTGCAGTAGTTGGGTCTCGAACTGCTGACCTGCCTTCCTTCCGGTTGTCAGGTTCAGTGTCTTAACCACTAAGCCACTGTGTAGTACAACCTAAGACGTACTTTATGTGTGTGGTGTCTGGTGGGGAAAAACTAAGCTAGACGTCACGGTGGGGTAGTAAAATTTTTGACACCCCACTGATGTGGCATAATTAAATAATAGAAATAAAATGTGAATAAAATGGAAATCAAAACGTTGCTTGCTGCTAAAGAAACTAAGGCCGCACTAAGGCGACGTGGCAATTTAGAAATTCTGCTTACAAAGGGCAATTGCAATGCTTACCTGGACCAGAATAAGGTCTAGGTGATTAAATGAGTAATGTTTGCTAAATAACCCATGATCAGAAATGGTGAGGCTGACCTGGACTTGGGTCATAAGAAGTATATGTTCCCTGATTGCAAATAGAATATGTTGCTTAAGTTTCCTTTGAGACCTCTGTAATAGGTAAACAAATGTTATGATGAAAGTATGAAATAATAATTTGTATAACCTGACACTAACATGTCACAGCAATAAGGTCAAGAATGTATTGGGTAAACAATATGTAGGAAACTGTGTATAAAATGTTCTGTCTTTCACTGTTCAATATTCTCATCTTTGGAGTGACAACACTCATGAGAATCATTATTATGCATAATAAACTCTTGACCAAAGGAATGCTGTTTTGTTGTCCTATCTTTAAATGCTATAACACCACCACTGCTAAACATGGATGTTTTTCTTTAGAGAGCAGACAATGAAAGAGAGAAGAAAAGTGGCTAACAAAGGAACAACAGAGTGTAAGTAGTAATCTTTAAGACCCTGAGTCATGAGGGTGAAGCCACTAGGTTTAATGGCAGGTACCGAGTTATTCTCCCTACAGATATCAACCATTAAAGAAGCAGCATGCAAGAGATGGTATTATTCCTAAGGGGCAGGAGGAAAGAAGATGGTTGGTATTGGATAATTGTGAAGAAATATCATTTATGTGGAAAACACAAATGGCAATACACTTCAGGTATGTTTTCTGAAAGCAGCCCTTCACTCTAGTGTCCACATGACTGTGTAATATCTTGTCAAATATCAGTTATCCATTTCTGTGGTGTACAAGGAGCAAACTTAACTACCGGTATATAACTAGAAGCCTCGTTCTTCTTCTGATGAAGGGATGGGATACATCCAACACTGATTGAATTGTTCTAAAGGAAATGCTTCACTTCTGGAGAAATGTGCTTCCTTTTATTTTTATTACCATTCTAATTTTCACATAGCCATTCATTCGCGCTTATAGCCAAACACTAATATTAGCTTCACTATTGTTATTACTTCATTACACTGATTTACAAAAGTGCTGTTTTAGAGAGAGGTATGCAAAATAGGTTACAAAACGCATCAAGGCAAAAGCTACTTTTCAACAAAAGCAATTCACGGGGGGGGGGGGGGAGTGCAATTTAACCAGAAGATGGTGAAATCACAAGCCTCATTTAATTATATATATATATTTAAAATGTTCTATGTCATGGTTCTGCCCTCTGGGATCACTGAATAGTTTTGCCAAAGGAATATTTCCCTACTGATTTCTTCCATCTACTGGCATTGTATCCACTGATATCCTGAGTGATGGGATGTTCCAAGTGTCTTTTATGCAGACAGCTCAGTTGAGATCTGTTACAAAACTTCTAGTTAAAAATTGTCTCTAGTCTTTTCTGGTTTCTTAAAGAAATAGGTGGGCCTTTGGGATTGCCAGGTATAAGGAGGAAGAGATACATTCCTTTGGAGTAGTGGCAGATGTCAGGTAGAAAATGCTGCTAAGCTTTGCCTTCTGTAATCTTGATCTTCCTGCTTGATGTAGTGGACATCTTAATCATCAATCATTATCAACTGGGCAGAAAAGAAAAATAGAGTTAAAGGAAAACTTGAATGATAAAAATGTGTTGACATATATTCAACTCTTGGAAACGAAGTACTGTACTTATATACCGCCGCTTAGTGCACTCTGGGCAGTTTACAAGTTAATTAGCATTTTGCTCCCAACATGCTGGGTACTCATTTTATGGAACTCGGAAGGATGGATGGCTGAGTCAACCATGAGCCCTGGTCAGGACCAAACTCACAACCTTTTGGTTGCAGGACAGCAGTTTTAAGCACTGTGCCACCAGGCCTCCTTAACCTTTCATATGCTTTCTTATTCTTTTAAAACAATAGCTGATGGGGGAATAAATAGTACCCAATTATTAGTCACCAGGAAGCAAACAGCAGAGGAACAAATGAGTTCTGAAAGAGAATATATTCATTCAAAGCTAATTCACATCATTAGGAGTGCATTTACAGATGCAATACGAGGAATTTTCAGCTAAGCTTTATATGGTAAAAAGAAGCTGCCTTACCATCTCAGTTTGTCTGTTGAGACTAATATGTTCCCTTCAAAAGGCAATGGCCCTGCAAAAGCTCTTATAAAGACAGGCATTTGGTAATAATAGCTAGCCAATATTTGGGGAGAGGAGGTGTCAATGATTAAGCCTGAGACCCTTTATGTGCAAGGATCACAGAAGCATAGAATCACTGAGAAGGAAGGGGCTGTTTTGGTCACCAGATCCAACCCCCCTGCTCAATGCAGGAATCCAGATCAAAGCAGATCTGACAGATGGGTGTCCAACTTTCTCTTGAATGCCTTCAGTGTTAGAGCGCCCACTACTTCTCGAGGCAGTTGGTTCCACTTTTGCACTGCTCTAACTGTTAAGATGTTTTCCCTAATACTCCGCCTACACTGGCTCCCTGTAGTTTCAGTCCATTATTACCCACCCTGCACTCTGGGATGATAGAGAACAGGTCCTGCCCTTCCTCTTTATGATTATCTTTCAGTTATTGAAAGAGTGCTATCATATTCCCTCCTAGTCTCCTTTTCTCAAGACTAAGCATGCCCAATTCCTTCAGTCTTTCCTCATACCGCTTGGTTACCAGACCTCTGATCATCCTTATTGTCCTTCTCTGTACCTAGTTTGTTTGCATTTTTCTTAAGGTGAGGTGCCCAGAATTGGACACAGTATTCTAGATGTGGTCTAACTAGTGCTAAATAGAGGTGAATTAGTACCTCATGGGTTTTGGAGACTATACTTCTGTTAATGTAGCCTAAGACAACAATGGTCTTTCTTTGCAACCACATCCTACTGTTGACTCATATTAAGCCTGTGATCTACAACAATTCCAAGATCCTTCTTGGTTGTAGTATTACTAAGCCAAGTATCCCTCATCTTGTCACTGTGCATCTGGTTTTTGTTCACTAGTATAAAACTTTGCACTTATCTCAGTTAAATTGCATTCTGTTGGTTCCAGCCCAGTGTTCAATCCTATCAAGAGCTTTTTGAATTCTGCTCTTGTCCTCCAAGGTACCAGCTATTCCATCCAGTCTTGTGTCATCTGCACATGTGATGAGAATTCCCTCCACTCCCTCCTCCAAGTCATTTATGAAAATGTTGGAGAGCACAGGGCCCAAGACTGGGTCTTGTGGTATTCCACTTGTTACCCAGTCCAAGCTTGCATCTTGGCCACTGTCCTGGGTCTGGCAGGATTACCTTTCCTTGGAATAATGCTTTGCAATGCTTCCGGCACCTGTCGGAGAGTCCGAAGCTGGAAGAGTTGGTTGTAGATCTTTCCTTCCATGTCTTTTGCCTGTAAAGGTTAGAAGGGAGAGAGAATTCAGTTCAAAACCATTAGAACAACCTTGACAAAGGAACCAGGGCAAAAATCTCACAACTTCTGGTCCAGGTTGAGTACTCCTTCGTTCAGTGTGTATGTGTGTCTCTTCTTGTTGACCCAGCTACTTCTTTGGGGACTTTAATGATTTTATTCTCTTCCTATAGTGTGACTGGATAATTCAGTGAGTTGAGTTGAGCTTGTTGCAGAGCCTGGTGCTAGGAGTTCAATTTTCAGGTCTCTGTAGACTTGAGCAAGCTGCACAGTGTCTCCAGAAGAAGGAAATGGTAAGCCAGCTCTGAGAACGATTACATCCTGGAAATTTTTGCTGTAAATTGGAATTGGCTGGACAGAAAATAATTATGATGCTAATGGTGTAAGCAGTGGTGGGCTCCAAAAAAATTTACTACCACACTGTGGGAGTGGTATGGTGGGCATGGCCAGGGGAAATCCCTGCGTTGCACCTGAATTAGAACTACTTTATTTCAAAACTTGGATGGGCAGGGCCAGCCAGAATTTCTGCTGCCGGTTCTGGTGAACTGGTGCGAACCTGCTGATGCCCACCACTGGATGTAAGTACGGTAGGTCATTTGGTTTAAATAAATAGGAAAAGAGAGAAAATTCCTCTCCTTCCCCCTCCTCTGTTTTGGTTAAGTTGGTTGACAAGCATGGACAGTTGAAAACTTCCTCTTGCTCCATCGAGGGGGAGGAGTGAGGAAGCTACAATTCCACCACCATCCCTGTGATATATCACATTAATAATACTGGTTTGGGGCTTTAAAAAATGAGGTTGGAGGAAGCTTTCAATTTCTCAGTCTCATCAAGTGGCTTAAGTAAAAGGGCATCTTAGGCCATTGGCTTGGGTTGGATCCCAGCAATCACACACACCAGAGCCAAACCATCCACACTAAACAGAAATAATGTTTCACGGGGAGACAAAAAGGTGCAGATAGACAAAACCCAGGGATGGGCCGATTTGCAATGGCCTGTGGGTAGTGGTGGGCAGCAACAGGTTTGTACCCCCACCCCCCGGCAGGGGTGGTGGTGAAATTGGGTGGCCTTTGGGTGGTTTTTTAAAAAAGCAAAATTGGGTGGCCACGCCCACCTCCCTGCCCAGCCTGACACAGCTACCATTTAAAAAGTTTTATTCTGTGCAAGCATATCAGAGAGTAAACAAAACAAAAAGACAAAAATGTTATGGCACCTTAAATACTAACTGCTGTATTTTAATGTGAGCTTTTGTGGCTCAAGTCCACTGGCTCTTTGGCTATAAACAGAGATGAGCACTGAACCCTAGAGTTGGTAATGACTGGCTTTTGAGCAAGGGCAGCCTTTACCTAATAACAGAAGATCCCTGATTGGTATTCAAATTTGACGTCAGGTTTTGTCCCTGCAAGTGGCTCAAGGTCTCCCTTGCACAACAGCCAGTCATATTCGACTCTAGGGTGTAGTGCTCATCTCCACTTACAGCCAAAGAGCCAGTGCTGCCTATGTTTGCAGATGTATACATGGCCATATGGCAAGTATGACTAGATCACGCATGACGTAGGCTCCGCCCATGATGTAGGCTCCACTCACAACATAGGCTCCACCCATGGAGTGGTAGCGAATTTTTTTCCTGCCCACCACTGCCTGTGTGCCATGTGGTTGCTGGTAACAGAGTGAACCAACCTGTCCCCCAGAGTGGACCAAACTGCAGGACAAATTCCCATTGATCACACCACCCATTTACTGTGAATAAGTTGGAGGCCTACGGATGCCTTCACAATGAAAAAATCCAGCACCTCCCTATTGCTCATGTTATACTACTAGACTCTCACCTTATCCCCCATTAATTCGCTTGCCTTCCCCTGGAAAGAAAATGCTAGGAGGATCCCAGCCTCACTCCGTCTCCTTAATGGATCATACAAGGAGAGCAAAGATGTCTGCAGGAAGGTTCTCTTCTGATCTTCTGTAAAGATTGTCCTGAACAGCTGGAATCAACAAGCAGTTGAGTTATTGCAAGATAGTGATTTTGCAGTATCACTCAGGGTTGATTATTTCCCCTTAATTTTAAAGTGCTAGGATAAAACAAATGGAAACTTGTAACAAAAATCTTAAGCATGCTTAACCTTCATTGCTGTGTTTTGGGTAGGGGAAATGTTTTTGAAGACTGGGAATGTGGGAGGGTGTCCTTTTTCATATCCTTCCTTCTTCAACATCCTTATATAGTTTAGGGAACACTGTATAGTGTGGAAAAGTGTGTGTGTGTCCCCAACTCTATACAGTAATACCTCATATAACATTAGTATCGAATAACACGAAAATCGCATAACATCAAGGAATCTGGGGGGAAGAATTGCATCAGATAACATTAAGATCCTATGGGATGCTTCAGATAACAACCGCGAAAGCCTGTGTGGTTACAATGTATCTCTATGGATCCCATAGAGGATCAGATAACACGAAAAATCATATAACACGAAGACTTGTGGAACCAGGTTTTAGTGTTATATGAGGTTTTACTGTATTCTACTTTATATATGCCATCATGCTACACCACAAGGTAATCTAGGTAGGCGATTAATCTTCCATTCATCTTTCAAATGACACTGAATGTTCCTTTAAATTCCTAATTTTTTTTTCTGGCTTTAGATGTTAATAAGCATCCTTACTTCCAAATCAGGGCTTCTTTCTTTTGTGTCAGAGGCACCACCAGCATATATTAACATACAAAGCTATCCCCTTCTTTCACTTAGCATTTCTTTTTTCGTTTGCAAACCCAATTTATTTCTACATAGCAAAAGAGTTCTTCATTTCTTTCTGTGTTATCAGTGGTGGCCCTGTTTTCATGCCAAACTACCATAATTCATATTAGAAGGAATGGTATTGCAGGCAGAAAGGACTTTAATCATTGATTGGACTTATAGGAACTTTCTAACTTAGGGGTGCCCAAACCTTTTGAGCCATGGGCCAGTCATGTGGTTCAGGGGGTTGGTCACTATGACCTGTGGGTCAGATCCAGCCTCCGACACCAATTCATCCAGCCCCAAAAGCCCTCATTGCTCCTGGAAGCGGAAGTAAAATGCGCCCATATGGATGCATTTTATTTACGTTTCTGGGAGAGATGAGGGCTTCGTGGGCCGGATGAATTGGTGCTGGGGGCCAGATCCAGCCCCCAGGCTATAGTTTGGGCACCTGTTCTAACTGTTAGTCCCTTTTATGTCAACCGAATCTTAGACAAGGATGTCATGTTCCCTTCAGGAGCAACCTGGTCATGCATCTATACACCATGCTGCTATAGAAGGTTTTCTCTTCTTACCTCACCCACCCTGCAGGTGTCCATATAAGCTTGTAGCTTCTTATCTTCTGATTCATGACACCACAGTTTGCCTGTCTGTTTTGTGCTCAGTCCTGAGAGGGAGACAGTAAAAACTAAGTAGCTTTCTCTTCTTTTTATACATAATACACATTTCTGATATGATGGCCTGGGATCTATTGTTCCCTTTGAATGTCAACTTTTCTATTTGTAGGATGTTGGGACATTAGAAAGCCCTAAGAATTTATTTCCAAGCAGAGGTGTCTGATACCTCTAGTGACTTATTCTAGCTGTAGCGTGTGGAAAGCCTTAAGCAATGAAAGGCTTCAGTCTGGCTTATGAGGAGAAATTCCAAAAATGCTGTATCTTATTATCTCCCGTGTCTGTGTTTATATGAGACATATGATCAAACATGTTTATGTGGATTGGGAATTCTCACCTCTATAGCCAACTAACATTGTGTATAAAGGAATTCCCCTTTATACAAATCCACCCAATCATCCCACTAAATTTTGTAAATTTTAATAAAACAAAATAAAGAAAGAGATAATCATCTGGATACCAAGGGACCACAAGAGGCCACTAGGCAGGCCCCAAAAATGATGGGATGAGCCGATGGTAAAGCTGTTTGGCCAGAGATGGTAATAGAAGGAAAAGGATAGAACATTTAAGTTCAGTTGATTTGCACTGAAAGCGACAACAAATCAATATTAGATATATTGGGTTGAAAATAAAGAATGACAAAATGAGGAAATCAGGAAAAAAAGAGAACTATTCCAAACTGTTACTTCATAGGAAGATGTCCAAAATAACAAGTAAAATGTAAATACATACTGTTGGACTATGCAGAGGTTCATGCACAACAACAACAAAGATTCCTACCCTCTCTTTATGTTCATGCTAGAAACAGAGATAAAGTAATTAAGTACAACTTGGCAGTTCCAGGAAAGCAATTCTGTCTCTCCCCTTAGAGACGGTTCTAGTGGAAGCAGCAGCTCCTTCTCAGAGAATTGCTGTCATTAACTAAGCTCTGAGTAAAGCTTCAAAGGACTATCAAACTAACTAGCCTTAATTACCTTATCTATTCTTAACACCTTTTGAAGTTCTATCAAGACATAGTTGTTTCCTGCTTGGAACCAAAAGACAGACCAGTTTCTTCATTGCTAACTTATAGAAAAGGACCTTTGATGTGCACTTATCTAGAGAGTTTTTTTCTGAGTTGCAAATCCTGTCCTACCCAAAAGATGTGCAATGTCACTTCTGGTCATCTTCAAAGACCACATATATGATGGAAAGGCACAAGGCAGTTCTTTCCCTCTAAACCTCTTTCACAGTCTTACAGAATATTGATAAGTCCAATGATCACAACCCACATTCTGATAAGTTAAAGTATTTAATCTCTTGACACCATATCTTCCATGCAAATAAGTCAGAATTTCAGAGGTATTTCCAACCCTAGTCTAAGCAGATGTGCTCTCATTCAGAAATTCTCAAAAGAGGGGCAATTGAGACTAATTAAGGTACATATGAACCAGGTGGTGTCAGAATCCGGCCGTCCCACTCAAGGGCCCCTCCCTTCCAGTTCCAGAGACCCAGCCTCTTTACCGGAACTGAAGCCCTTGTTAGTTTTATGGGAGAGCCGGTCCTCATTAGCAGAACTCTTACTATGCTCAGGAAATGAAGCAAATTGGGGAGGATTAGGGTAGCCAGCCGTCATGTGTGTGTGGTGTCAGCTTCTATTAAGGAAAGAGACGATCTTCAAGCAAAAGCAGTTGCTTTATTGGTCAGGTTTCTTAAAGGATAATCCAGAAAAGTGTAAATATGTTCAGTAACAATAGTCAGTCCAAAAACAATCCAATCACTCTAGGTGATCATTCTGAAGAAGCAAAAAGGCATAGTCCCCCAGGCAAAGATGTTAACCCACAGACATCCAAAAGCAAACTCCCTCTGCTCTCCCCAAGATGGAGATTCTGCAGTCAGGTGGGGTACCTTCTCACCAATCAGGGAACAGAGAAGACTTTCTCATAACAAGGGAATGTTTGCTCACGTGAAATAATAGTGCTCTAGCATGTAGTCATGACACCAGAAAGCTCAGCTAGCTACAGATAAGGAATACTGGGAAACAGGTAGTCTTGTGACACAGAGAAGAAAGGATTTTTGAGGCCTAGTTTAAACCAGGTCCTCTCCAAGCTTTGAGAACGTTAGAAAAGATGTCGTTCCATGACAGGTGGGATAACAGCCATCCCAAGGAGGCACAGCTGCCTCATAGTTGCAGACTTACTTACCCATATGATCAAGCAGCAGTTGATAAAGGTACTCGATGGCCTCCCGGGCCTGATGGTTCACATTTTCCAAAGGATCTGTGATACAGATTCCAAACTGGGCCACCTGATGTCCCAAGGTAGGGATTTCACCTGTCTTCTAATGAAAAACAACAACAACACAGGTTAAGGGGATTTGATCTTTGCCCTCAATTTACCATATGTTTATCTGTCTCAGATAGCTGTGTGCTTTTGACCTGTGGAACCAGCGCTTGTGAGTTTGTTTCCTCACACTGTCTTCTGGGATAAGAGGCTGTTTGTGTGGCCATTGGCAAGCTGAACAGTGTGAGGACGTCCAGAGAAGAGGGGGATGCTAAACCACTTCTGTGTATTCTCTTCCTGGAAGACTCTGAAAAGGGTTGCCATAATTTGGAATTGACTTACCATCCCTATCATCATCATCATCATCATCATCATCATCATCATCATCATCATCATCATCATCATCATCATCATCATCATCATCATCATCATCATTGCCTCAGCTAATCTCTGCTCCCAGAAATCTATGGCTATCTCAACAGACCAGCCTCCCTTGTTTGCAGTGCAAGATACCCCAACAGCAACAAGAAAACTGGGTTGGTCTAAGACAGGGGTGACCAAAATTTTTGGGCCATGGGCCGGTCACATGATTCAGCTGGTCACGTGGTTCCTCCCACTGAAAGCGGAAGTAAAATGCATATTGCAATCTGTTTTGCAACAGGATGAGATAGATTTTAAGCTGCCATTTTCTCTGCTTAAGAAATCCAGTACAAAATATCCCAGTGGAGTTATTTGACTGGGAATACCAAGGGATGTCCAGCCTGAGGCAGACTGAAGAAGAACGATTAAACTTATCCTCCCTCAAATATTATAACATTGCATAGAAAAAGGCATTATCTTGAAAGAAGAGACCACCTTCTTTTCTTTTACCCTAGAGCTGATCTAGCTAAGGAAGGAGCTTTCTCAGGACAAAAATGTTTTGGACTTGCAGCCAGTAAGAATCAAAACATCTAGCCTAATTTGGAGGCTGTCTCCCAAGAATGAGTAGAAGGAACATTAACGGTCTTGGGGCCTCTTTGTTGAGGCCAGCAAGCAGGACTACTCACGTCAAAATCTGGCAGCTGAACGGCATATCGAAGCAACACAATGCTGCACTGCATGGCCCTGGCTCGCTCTAGTACATCTGGTGAATGAATCCAGAAGTTGATGTGCTGTGGAAAGAAAGAGACGTTGGAAAGCTGTGTAGCATTTCCTTTGGCTTTACACATGCACACACATCATACCCAGTCTCTACCAGTGACAACTGTGGAAGGCCATATAAGAGTTTCTCCAGGTTTGACCGAAGACTGTTTACTGAATGAGAAGCAGGTGTCGTCCCCTTGCCAAGACAGGCACTAGAAATGGCCAGGCTGGCAGTTGAGTCTTGCTAGAATGCCAGTGATAAAAATGCAGTCTCTGCCACGCCCAAGGAACTGTGTAATTCATGAGAGACTCCATGGTGCCCGAAGCAATATTCTCAAAAAATATTCTCCACATTTCCAGCATATACTGTCTCACTTTGCCTAGTAGTAAGGCTGTCCCAAATCTCTCTCTCTTCATCACCCTGTTTATTGAGCCTATATAAATTAAATGGATTCTACTGCAGTCATGTTGTTCCTTGTGCACAGTGGTGGGCTCCAAAAAATTTTACTACCACACTGTGGGTGTGGCATGGTGGGCGTGGCCAGGGACAAAGCCCTGCGTTGCACCCAAAACTTGGATGGGCAGGACCAGCCAGAATTTCTGCTACCAGTTCTGGCAAACTGGTGTGAACCTGCTGATGCCCACCACTGCTTGTGCACCAACATGTTTGTCAGGCTGTAGGGTTGCCAGATGCATGATGCTGATTTCTTGACTTATACTAAAAAGCTGACCCAGATTCTACATTAAAATGCACACAAGGTGCTATTAGAGTTCTTCTTTTTCATCCATAATTTGGATTAGGCTCCCTGTTCACAGGTAAGGAAAAGTTACTGTATATATTCAAGTATAAGTCTAGCTTTTTAGCCCCCAAAATGAAGTCCAAAAAGTGGACTTGACTTATACTCGGGTCAACGACCCCAAGGATCCCAAAATTGCGGTGGTTCAAATTCAAACATAGAGTTAAAAAAACACCAGCACTACTGTAAAAACTGAAAAACATACCCACAAGCCACACAAATGTCTAGATTAATTAATTTTACCATATTTGTATGTATTTTAATTATTAAAACTCACTAGCAGCTGCTGTATTTTCCACCCCCGACATATATTCGGGTCAATCTATTTTCTTAATCTTAGATGTCTAAATTAGGTACCTTGACTTATATTTGGGACAACTTATAGTCAAGTATATATGGTAAATATCCTTCTAATATTCTTTGCCAGTTTTTGAGAAGCAAATTCCGCTTATTAAAAATGGATGGATAGAGGCCTACATCGAGGAGATCTATTTTTTAACCTGACCAGCATAGCTTCCATTGTAAGGATAACAAAGTCCATTATCCCACTACTACAGGATCTGTTCCACAAGATAGAGACCTCTACCCATGTAGGAAGCCAGAATGAGACCTTTTGCTGCTTCAGAGTACATGTGGTTCTGCTCTAGGCTAGGAAAATCTGTGATAGATTTCAATCACTAGTTGTTTATGCTAACAAACCAACCAGATCAGGTAGGATTTAGCAATGTAAATTGGGTAGCAAAATACAATAAAGTTTTTAAAGGAACTGGAATTCTCCCACCAGCTTATGCTATAAATAAAAAGTCCAAAAAGGCTTCTGTAAAAGGTCAAAGATTTATTTTATAAAGGAAAAATAGATTAAATCAGAAACATAAAAAGGTTATAAAAATTGGAGCATTCTTAGTTTTCCCTGTCTCCCATTTGTTAAAACAAAGACATATCTATCTATTTCTCCTGGCCTAGCTAGCTAACACAATCAGGATTACATTTTCTGCTTTTCTACTCATGAGCATGCATAGGCAGACATCAATCCTCTTGCTTTGAATATGCTTAAAACAATGGTGTTTCTTCTCTACCATTCTAAGATAACAAAAACCATATTTCATTCTTTATCCCACCTTTTCCTCTCTCTCACTCAATAAGACTCCATGTTTATTTTATTTATTTATTTATTAGATTTTTATCTCCCCCCCCCCCCAAAAAAAAAAAATCACCGGGGCGACTCTGGACAGCGTACAACACATATTACAAACCCAGCATAAAAACAACCCCATAGAAATAATCATAACAAGTCTCAGGTTAAAATCACTAAAACCTTAAAAAGTCCTTAAAAAGTCCTCTACCTCCAGTTCCCCATCAAAGCTAGCTAGAACTAGGGCAAGGAAGCTAAAAAATCCAGCCTGGACAGCTCTTATATTAACCAATTGGTTGGGGGGGGGTTTGCCACACCGGCAGCACCCCACACCTGGTGAGCTAGCCAAATTTTTAGTCCTTTTCTAAAAGGCAATAGCTCTGTCTGGAGGCACAACTACATTGGTAAGAGGTTCCACAGGGCCGGAGCAGATACAGAGAAGGCTCTCCATGTTCAATGTCCAAGCATCCCCCATTCCGTTCTCATAGTCTTAGCATATTGTGAATATCCTAGAGAAGAGGAATTTGCACCTGGTCCAAAGGCCAAATTCCAAGTCTCTCTTCACCCCCTCTTAGGAAGGAAAGAAACAACAGCATCCATTTTAAACTCACAATAGCAAAGTCTCTGTTTCAATTCATTACAATGATTACTTCTGAGTAAAAAGTAAGACTGCACAACTACATGCAATGCTTTAATTATAGGGTCAAGTTTTAAACTTAAGATAGGTATGAACATTATTTCCCTGCCTAATACTCCTTTGTGTTAACCACAAGGCAAATTCTTCCTTTAAACTCACATGTAATATAAACAGGAGATGACTTGTGGTCGGATCCTCACATAGCAAGCCTTTCAGCAATGTTTCCATTGTGTCTGAGGATGATTTGTAGAGAGCCTGTAAGGAAAGAGAATTGTGGAATGGGTCATAGAGGCTGAATTCTCTGGTTCACCAACCCCGCATGATTACAAAAAGGTTGTTTTAAAGAAGGGGTGGGATGTACAATTGCATGAGCAATTTGGACTCTCATTTTTTAATCGTTTAATTAACTTGTACTCTTGCCTTTCTGCTAAAAGGGAAACTGTTTGGAAAGGCTAAGCAAAAACAATAAAATACAGATTTAAAAACACAAAACCCTGATTAAAACATAATGTACAAACAAATCAATTGCTTGTACATCAATCAATTGTACAAATCAATTGCTTAAAAGGAAGTTAAAAACATTATTAAAAGACACAAACAATACTGAACCAATTAGGTGCCATTCAATAGCAAAGCAGCCTATGCCTGAATAAAAGTTCTTCAAAATGCATGTGCGCACACACACATGTGCACCCCTTCACCCTGAATCTGTACCGGGAAGGGATAACCAGAGAATGGAAGCATATCTGAGAGTAAACAAAACAGAAAAGCAAAAAAAGACAAAAAAATATTGTGGTACCTTAAAGACTAACTCCTGTACAGTAATACCCCGGATAACATGAATACCGTATAGCGCGAAAACCGCATAATGTTACAAGATTTTTGAAAAAATCTTGTATGATTTTTAATGTTATCTGATACAGTCGTTCTTAGCAGCAGGGTGGCTGGAAAGCTGAACGGAGTTCTCCGTTCAGCTTCCCAGCCACCCTGCCGCTGACGGGGGGCTCCCCCGTCGGCTTCCCCAGCCACCCCACAGCTGCGGAGGCAAGGGCGGGTGGCTAGGGAAGCCGACAGGGAGTCCCCGTCAGCTTCCCCAGACACCCTGCAGCTGTAGATCAGGTCCTCTGATCTCTCTGGAGCAGGCAGGGGACACGATCCAAGCTGTTTCTGGGCTTCCCCAACGTCCTGAGCCAGTGCTGCAAGCCAGAATGTTGGGATTCGAACCCTGACATTCTGGCTTGCTGCACTGGCTGAGTGTGTGTGTCAGAGACCCCAAAATTGGTAAAAAAAAAACAGACCCCCGCTGGGTGCAGGGAGGTGGGGAGACCCGATACAAGCTGTTTCCAAAGTTCCCCCACCTCCCTGGAGGCTGCAGCAAGCCAAAATGTCAGGATTCAAATCCCGACGTTCTGGCTTGCTGCAGCCTCCAGGGAAACAGGGCTTTTTTTTTAACATTGTGTGATTAATGTATCACACGACGTTAAAAACCGGATAACGACGGGACTTGTGGAACCAGGTCATAACGTTATCCAGGGTACTAATGTATTTAAATGTGAGTGTATCTTGTATATAGCATGTTTAGCTTATTTTTTTTAATTGGTTGATGAAAGATTCATGAACATAAATTGCAAAACTGATCTTTGAGGAAATCCTACTGTGGGAGGGATGACAGATTAATCAAAGAGGAATATACATTCCCTTCCTCAAATATGGTTCCTCTTCAGAAAGCAGATCCTTAGATTCATGATAGTCAGAGGGATAGTGATGTAGCCAATTACGTCTCCTTTACCTCTTTGTGTCTTCCATGAGACATATTTTGTACATTTTTTGTTCCTGAGAATTTATTTATTTATTCACAGTGGTGCAAGTACCACTCAGGGCAGCTTACAATGTGCACACACCATCCATCCATCCATCCATCCATCCCATAATAGCCAATAAAAAGACAAGAAAAAACACAAGAAACAAAGCCAGATGGCATAAAAAAAATCTTAAAGCCACAACAGTATTCAAATTAAAACACTATCAGCAGCAGTTAAAAGGAGGTACAGTATTATCAATTTAAAAAGAATGGAACACTCCTTGCCAACATGAGCCAAAAAAGAACCAGTCAGCATCGATCCAGGGTAATATATATCCGCAGCAATCAAATGTTTAAACTCAGTTTACCTGACTATGAGAATCTTCTAGGTCTACTTCCATGCTGAAAATGCCATGGAGAGCCAACCGTAAGACGCAGGACTCCAGCTCAGAATTAAGTGGAGGCTTTATTTTGCTGGTCAGACAAAAGAGGAAAATACTAGATTATTTATTTATTTGTTTGTTTGTTCAGATTTATATTGCCTCCCACTCGCCAAGGCGACTTAGGGTGGCTTACAGTCAAAACAGCAACAGTACAGTAACAATAATAAAATAGAACTGCACAAAACAACCAGTGCAGTGTGTTAGAGGGGCTATCATGTGGATTTTCCTAGAGGGATGATCCATTCAATGTGGCGAACCACCACCTTACTTTTTGCTCCACCACATTATTTTAATGCTTCATTTAACCCTAAACACATTGTTTAATTAATACTTCTGCTGTGCCAGCTTAGCAAACAAGCCATTTTTAAAAAGTCCCAGAGCCTGCCTAGACTGCTTCTTGAGGAGTAGTCTGGGATTGCCAATGTTCAGGTTACTTGAGGACAGGGGAGGACAGCTACAAGGCTCTCATATACAGTACACTGTTCCTGGTGTCCATGGGTGCTGGGAAGAGGATATATAGGGTCACTGCATAAAAGTAGAACCCTCTGATGTGGGTTCAAAAAGGAGGTCCCGGGGGGGGGGGAGAGATATTGGGGCACTCTAGTGTCCATGACATGTGGAAGATGGAGGCAAGAGTGACCCTCCCACCGAGCTCCAATAAACAGGTTAAATGCCCTATCTGGACATGATTGTTATAAGCAATTGGGGCGGCATATAATAATAATAATAATAATAATAATAATAATAATAATAATAATAATAATAATAATAATAATAATAATAATAATAATAATAATAATAATAATAATAATAATAATAATGGTGATGATGATGATCCTAGACTCTAACTTTCAGCTAGTACTGGTTGGGGGAGTCTGGTATGTGATAGATAGACAGGCTTGACACTCCAGATGACCTTGAACTTCAATTCCCAGAAGTCCTAATCAACAGGCATACTGACTTGGGCTTCTAGGAACTGAAGTCCAAAAACACCTGGAGTGCCAAGGCTGCCCATCACTGGTATAGTCCAAAGAAGAAACTTCTGCACAGAGAAAAAAAAGAGAAAAGCATTAAACTAACATTACATGCCCCAGAGCAGGAAGGCCAACTTTTCTTTAGGTTTCCAGTAGCTCTTTCACTTCAACAAGAGGACTATATAACATTCTCTAATGTCACTATACAACTTACAGCACAATATGAAATGAGCTATGTCTTCCATGGTTGATGCTGCTCCACATGCAGTATATCTATTATGTACCCAATCTCAATATGTACCAATTTTATTGTGTCAATTTTAATTGTTGTGTGCATGTTATGTCCCTATCTTTACTGTTTGACTTCTTGTACTTTGCCATGGACAATTGCCTGGCGCAATAAAATTATTGTTTGATTGAATTAATAACATTAGGGATGCATGAGCACTCCAGTGTAATCCCATCAGCCAGAAATGCTTAACAATGCCACCTTAACCAAAAGAACCATGAGCGAAATTCTATGAGGAAGAGGTAGCACAAAGCAAAACTAAAAACAAATGAAGCGTGGCGAGATTTGCTCTTAGAAAAGAATGTAGGTCATTCTGCAGAGGATGTTTTATTTATTTATTTACAATAGATTTATATTCCGCCCCAATCAGTAGACGTCATGACCATTTGAGTCAGTGGTACTGCTGTTGGATTTCCCCTTCATCATTTGCATTGGGGTTTCCAGAACCTGCTAACGCTCAAAGGAGATCAAGGGCAAAGTGCCATGCCAGTTTAGAAGGGAAATGTAGGAAGATGCAATGCCAAATAGTGTACAACAATAAAGAAGTACAATGGACTATAGCAGGGACTGTATGAATCCCCCCTTTGACAAAAAGAAGGAGCAAAGAATAAACATTTACAGTGAAAGCAATTTGGTTTCTGGGCCTATTCTGTATTACAAAAAACAGAAAGGAGGGGAGAATTAGAGACCTCTGTGTAATGCAGGGATTCTCAACCTTTGGCCTGTGGGCCGGATGCGTCACACAGCACCATTTCATGTGTCCCCCACCGCCTCCACCACACTAGGAAGTGCCATGTGGTGGAGGAAGAGCAAAATGGCCATCCAGCCCCCGAAGCTGTCTAAGAGAGTGTGGCCCGGCTCCCATCTTAAAAAGATTGAGAACTCCTGGTGTAATGTATAGTTTGAATCTGTAGACAGCAGTTTCTAGACTTGCTATAGATATCAACAGGCATAGGGGTTGGCAAATACTACTATTTCTCTTCTTCCCCTCACTCCTGAAAAACGTGGTGACAAGGAGCAACAATACTGCAAGGTCAATGCCTCAGGAGGTTTTGAGTACCTAAGGTTGTACGCAGTGACCATAGAGTATGCCAGAGTACCAGATGGCACAGAGTGGCCGGGAAGTGTCTCCATCACCATCTGAAAGAGAGCAAAAGGTATAATATAGAGAAGAGTCTGCACTCTTCCAACCCCGAGTCTCTTACTCAACCCTGCCATCCCAATGGACTTCAGGGGTGGGGACTGCCCCACACTTACTTACCACGAGAGCCTCCACCAAATCATCTTTCGTGTATGGGAGCTCCAAGGTGTCTTTGCCGCTCTTTAGTGCAGCAGCACAGCTTGCAGAGATGGCACGCAGAAAGCTAATGTTCTCCTCGGTGTTGTCAAAGACCTTTTGGAAATGTATTGGTTATTGCTTGGTACTGTTATTTCAAATATTTGTCCTCACTCTGAAGCTGAAAGGCTTCCCAGAATAGCTTTCGGCCACACTATAAACATGAGAGCTCTGCCCACATGCTCACAATCTGAGCAATGGAATACAAGAGAAAACAGAGTGGAGAAGTAGCATGAGGATGATAGCGATGATGATTCATCCTTCTTTTGCTTCCAAACCTGAATCTAATTAAAACCTCATAGAAAAGTACAAAGATAACTTCTCTAAAAAGGCACAATATAAGTATTCGGTGGAACCTCAGTTAATAAATGGCTTGGTTAACATAAAAATTGCATAACAAAAGGAAATCCATGGAAAATAGCGTCTTGGTTTGCGGAATTTTTTCAGAACGGATTAATTGGTTTTCAGTGCATTCCTATGGGAAACAACGTTTGGGTTAAAGTATTTTGGTTTTCAATGCATTCCTATGTGAAATTCGGTTAAAGTAATTTTCACTGTAAGAAACGTCCCAGAGAATGCATTAATTACATTAACCGAAGTTCCACTGTACATTGTGTGCTATAGATTGTACCTGAATTCTCAACCTGTGGTCTGTGGGCCAGATACAGCCTTCAGTGCCATTTCATGTGGCCTCCCACCGCCTCCACCATACCAGGAAGTGCCATGTGGTGGAGGAAGGGCAAAATGGCCGTCTGGGCAGTGGTGGGATGTCAAAAATTTTACTACCCCACCGTGATGTCATCACAGTGTGGGTGGGGTAACATCATTATGTCATGACATCATGGGTGGAGCCAACATCATGATGTCATGATGTTGTGGGCGGGGCCAAAGAAAAAAATAAAACATATTAAAAATAATAAAATAAAATAAAAATAAACACACACACACCTCAACCCACCCACCCACCCACCCACCCACAACACAAACCAGTAAATACATTAAATAAATAAATGAAAATAAAAAAACATTAAAATACACTCACCCACCTCAAACAAAAATCAACCAGAGTTTTAAACCAGAGCTTAAAGCTTATTCTGGCTAATCTTTCTCACACTAGGTCAGATGGAAAGAACTACAGAATGAACTCACCACAAGATGGCTTCATTTTGGCACTTTTCAACTTTTCAACAGTTAAAGAAGTTAGGCACCAAGTCTTTGCCTAACCAGTTCTCTAGGATAATATGCCTTAATGTAAATGTTAAACAGCTGTACCTCCTTAAGGGTTCTCCAATTGGAACAGCAATTGGAACAGCACAGGTGTAGCTTATTGATGAGGTAACTCCAAGACTTTGCTTAAAAACCCCAAGCCAGGTTGCCAGGCCTTTTTAGGAACTGTGGTAGTACATCAATATAGGTAAAGGTACTAAATACACATTAAAATACACACAGACACACCACGTCCAAAGGTGAGTCACTTACCCTGGGGAGCAGGCTATAGGGAGCTTCAGGCTAGCAGCTTCTCTTTCTCCTCCCCGCTTGGGAGGACAGCAAGGAGGCCGTGCATGCGCACCAAGCACTGTAGGCATTCATGCACACCAAGTGCTTGGCGCGCACGCGCAGTGGGGGAACCAGTGAAAAGGTGAGCCCCGAAGGTGGTTCCCCCCAAAGGCTGCTACCAGTTCTCCCGGGCCCTGGGGAAAGTTACTACCAGTTTTGGCAAACTGGTGCAAACCTGTTACATCCCATCACTGTGTCTGGGCCCTGAAGCTGTCTGAGGGAGCATGATCCAGCCCCTGGCTTTAAAAGGTTGAGAACTCCTGCTCTATATTTACTGTACTTTCTACATTGCATATTGTGCCTGAATACGTTCTCTGTGGGACATGATAAAAAAAAGGAAAGGGGTGTTTAGATTCTCTCCCCAGTCATTTGACAGCCAATGTTTCAAATGCACAAATAAACAAGTAAAGAATTAGAAGATGTTCTGGAATTCCATAGAACATCAGTGACAATGATCATCTTGGGCTTAGGATTCTTCAAGGATAGGTTTTCATTCCAAAGAGCAGTCAGGAAGGACCTCCTTGTACCTTTTCTCCAGTGAGAACATACTCCATGATGCTCATGATGATTTCCACATCCAATAGACTGTTCTCTGAACAGAGTGATGGGATCGATGGAGTCGCGGAGTCCAGGGTGTTTCCTGTTGAAGCTGGGGGGGGGGGGAGACATGAAAGGAAAGGTGAGAAGTTAGAGTTAGCTTTTTAAAGGGAGAGAAGCTCTTTGTCTCTGATGCCCATAACAAAGAGTCTCTCGCTGGGAATTTGGCTGCAGACTTGCTTTGATTGGCAGCTGCTTGCAGCCAAATCCATGGCAAAACTTGTTTTGAGTGACAGCTGCGAGGCTTGCTTAGGGCTACAGAGAGGTTCTTCATTGGTAAATAGAGGCTTAAAAATCACTTCCCCTGCCCTCCTCCACAGAGGAGCAGAGGAAGTGTTTGATTTGCCAATGTCCTGAAGTGGCTTTCTTCTTAAGTCTCTTCACAATACTGGTAATAATTGATAGCCGGACCAAACAGAGTCACTTGAGGTCTGACATGCCATTTGGATGCAAGAATTACATCAAATGGCATAATGAATCTCTATCAAAGTGATCCTATTTAGCGACACTAGCCTGTTTCAAAATTGCCCATACAGTATAGGCAAGCCCATAGTCATGGAAACACTGGGAGAAATTGCCAAGAGCTTTGGAAATCACTGCCTTGTACACAGTGATGGGATGTAACAGGTTCTCACCAGTTCACTAGAACCGGTAGTAGCTTTTCCCAATGTCCCAAAGAACTGGTTGCAGCTTTTGGGGGGAACCACCTTTGGTGCTTACCTTTTCACTGGTTCCCCCACTGCGCATGTGCGCCAAGCACTTATTGTAATATTTATTTATTTATTTATTTATTTTATTTACGGGTTTGTGTTGTGGGTGGGTGGGTTGAGGGGTGTGTGTGTGTGTGTGTGTGTGTGTGTGTGTGTGTGTGTGTGTGTGTGTGTGTGTGTGCTTATTTTTATTTTATTATTTATTATTATTTATTTTTCTTTGGCCCCACCCACAACATCATGATGTCATGACATTAGCCCCGCCCACACAGTGATGACATCACGGTGGGGCAGTAAAAACGTTGGCATCCCACCACTGCTTGTACATTCAGGTGGCACGCAAGTCTGTCTTCCCTCTCTATCCAAATCAGAGAAAGCTGTCTTAATTGTGAAGCAATATATGGAGTCATTAATGGGCTGGAATAGATTGTACAAATAGAAAATGATTCCAGAAAAGAAAGATATGTTCCTGGTTTATCAAAAAGCAGACTAGGCAGCATGGATAGGACATCTTAGGCTGCATGGGCTTACACTCTTCCTGAAAACTCAGGTTCATGGGCTGATTGTTTTCCTGCACTCAGCCATGACCCAGAATGGCCATGTTTCAACAGTGCCTAACAGAACATTTGTGTGGCTTAAGCTAGCACTCCAAGTGCACTTACTCCTGAGAATATCTTATCTAGCTATGGTGATGCCTGCCTTAGTTACATCATGTTTGGATTCCTGTAATCTGATCAAAGTCAAACTGTCTTTGGAATATATTCAAAAAGATCAAGTGGGTCCTAAGTACTGCAGCCAAAATGTTGGCTGGAACCACTTAGAGCGAGCACACAGACTCTTTGCTACAACAGCTTCATAGGCTACTCTGCTTGGGTTGAAATAAGAGAGTGCAAAAGCTGGCTTGAAACTCAACATGAAGAAAACCAAGATAATGGCAACAGGCCCTATCAGTCCCTAGAAAACAGATGGGGAAGAAGTAGAAGCAGTGACAGACTTTACCTTCTTAGGATCTAAGATCACTGCAGATGGAGATTGCAGTCATGAAATAAAAAAGTGACTAATTCTTGGGAGGCAAGTGATGAGAAAATTGGGAAACGTAGTCAAAAGTAGAGACACCACCTTGCAAATAAAAGTCTGCATTGTCAAAGCAATGGTACTCCCGGTGGTAATGTATGGTTGTGAGAGCTGGACCATTAGGAACACTGAGCGCAGAAGAATAGATGCCTTTGAAATGTGGTGTTGGAGGAGAGTTTTGAGAGTCCCCTGGACAGTGAGGAGAACAAATAGGTCAATCTTAGAAGAAATCAACCCTGACTGCTCCTTAGAAGGTCAAATAGTAAAGATGGAGCTAAAGTACTTTGGACATCAAATGAGAAGAGATGATTCACTTGAGAAAGCCTTGATGCTAGGAAATGTGGAGGGCAAAAGAAGAAGGGGGCAGCAGAAAATTAGATGGATAGATGGTAATGTAGAGGTAATGGGCACAGAGCCCGGTGGGTTGAGGAGGATGGTGGAGGACAGAGGTGCCTGGTGGGCAATGGGCCATGGGGTCACAAAGGGTCGGAATAGACTGTGCTACTGAACAACAACAACAACAACAACAACAACAAATGTTTCCCAGCACAATTCAAACTGTAGGATGTGACTTAAAGGTAAAGGTATAAGTTTTCCTTGCTCGAAATCCAGTCGTATCTGACTCTAGGGTTCAGTGCTCATCTCTATTTCAAAGCTGAAGAGCCAGCGCTATGGTCATGACTAGACACCGGAGTGCACAGAACGCTTTTTGCCTTTCCACTGAAGTGGTCCCTATTTATCTACTTGCAATTTTTTGCTTTTGAACTGCTAGGTTGGCAGGAGCTGGGACAAAGATGGGAACTTATGAAACCCTGTATGACTGGGGCCAAGACTGTCTGGAAGATGGTACTGTACTTCTCTATGGGAACCTGTCTGTGTCTTACAACTTCAAGAGAAGTCTGTCTTTTGTGTATCACCACCTTCTTAGCTATGCTTGCTGAGGAAAGTCTTTCTGAGGGAGTTTAAATTCCCCCCTCAGCCCTGGCCTTCATCTGCTCTCCTTTTCCTGGCAGGCAAAGTCATATTTATTTCAAGAGGACTTTAGCCTTTTAACTGGTAAGAGAGTCTTGGCTTTTTTGGGGTTTATTTGAATATTTTTAAACAGTATAAATGTAGCATTTGTTTTATTGAGACAATTTATTTAATATTGTTTTAATCCTGTAATTTGGTCTGGTTTAAAAGTTTTTTTTTTAAAAAAAATCTCAACCCCATTAGCTGCCTGCTTTAGGTCACGCAAGGAAGATACAGGTATATAAATAAAGTAAATGGATAAACATCTAGTTAAGCATTGTGTCCATGCAGTCGCTAACAAGATGACTGTGATTATGAGCAGGATCTGAATGTCAGAACATTCTCTGTCTTACATTCTCTTGCAACTGACGAAGAGAAGCACGAGAGGCTTGAAAACAGGCATCATGTCTAGGAGTTGGAACCAGGTTTTAAAAGTAGGTTTTCCAACTGTATAAATAGTCAGCCTTGAAAAGCCAAACATAAATCTTCAGCTGGAGTGTTAACCTGCCCAAAGATTAACCTGATGAAGAGGCTGTTTAAGCCAAAAATAAATAAGTAATGAAGTTGTTTTCTTATAGTTTGGGCAAAATTGATATAAATATGGAAACCAAAACACTTCTTAACTTTTTTATATAAATGGTGTTATGTGATAGTGTTTGTTGCTCATGTTGTCAGCAAGCAGATACTCATAACCCCATCTATCCTACTTGTCTCTCCGTGTCCACCCAGAAGTTGTGATCAGGTAGCTGGAAAGACACATCGCTGACTGCACTGGAAAGGTGGCTTTGCAGGCAGTGATATCTTTTAAAGCAGCTCTTCTGTCTTTTGGGGAACCACTCCAGCCCAGCCCTCAAAAGTAGTAGGACTGTAGGTCCAGTTTCAGGCACAGAGTGAGATTGAACTGGGCTGGAGAGCTATTCCCCATATGTCATTTGATGGATGTAACTAACTCAGTGGTGGGCTCCAAAAAAATTTTACTACCACACTGGGCCTTCTCTGTGTGATTTCTATTGACTGTGCCTTCTGTGTGCGATTTCCATTGATTGTGCCTTCTGTGTGCGATTTCCATTGATTGTGCCTTCTCTGTGCGATTGACATTGATTGTGCTTTCTGTGTGTGATTTCCATTGGAGTGTGCCTTCTGTGTGCAATTGACATTGATTGTGCCTTCTGTGTGCGATTTCCATTGGAGTGTGCCTTTTCTGTGTGATTTGCATTTGTGCCTTCTGTGTGCGATTTCCATTGGATTGTGCCTTCTGTGTGCGATTGACATTGATTGTGCCTTCTGTGTGCGATTTCCATTGGAGTGTGCCTTCTCTGTGCGATTGACATTGATTGTGCCTTCTGTGTGCGATTTCCATTTGATTGTGCCTTCTTTGTAAGAAACCATCGATTTGTTGAACTTCCTCGCGAAAGGCTTTTGGAATGTATTATAGTCAATTTGAATAAGTGACTAATGGACTGCGAGCATTTAAAAACAGGCAGTAAATTAGAAGACAAGAACAAACTAGACCTTCTCAAATATTTGGATCCATAGCAGTGGGACACTGTAGACATATTAGTTCTTTGGAAAGAAGATGAGGAACAACTGCTGGGATTCAGTGAAATTTTTAATTATGACATTAATGTAAACGATTACAGTGATTTTGTTGAAAATGTTATAAAAAAATCAACTAATTATTCAATTCCCGAAAGCATTAAAAAAGCTCACGATATCATCAGAACAATTGCTGTAAGTTCAGCAGAAGCCGAAAGGGTTTTTTCAAAAATGAACTTCATATGTTCTGAGAAGAGAAATCGCCTGTTTCAAATATATCAGGCATAATGGCAATTAGTATGATTCCCCTACCTGTAAATGTCTGGGACCCTATTCCTACAGTTAAAAGATGGTTGCAAACCCAACATCAGACAGCTGATGATGCTTGGTCTCTTAGGCAGGATAAAGGAAAATGTCCGGAGAATGCCCATCAAGCAGCACTTTGGGAATACTGTAGCTAGAGTAAGTTTTATTTTTGGTCAGATTTTCAATTCATCTTTAAGTGAGTTTGCTTTTTAAGTGAAACACCATTGTAAGTGACCAATTGTGACTTCTGATGGGGGGGGAGGGGACTGTGAACCCTGATTTTGTTGTTAAGTGAGTTTTTGGTTGAGTTAAGCGAGGCGACCATTCAGAGAAAATTCTGCTCTTTAAGCAAGTTAGTCTCTAAGCGAGGCGTTCTTTATGCGAGGTTTTTACTGTACAGCAGTTCTTATTTCTGATTGTCAAACAGTTCTATAGTTTTTCATTCATATTGTAAAACTCTTGTAGCAAAATCTAGTTTTGTGTACCTCTTGTTATTGTTAAAGTATTAAGTATTAAATGAATAAAGTTAACTACCTTTTTGTATTTCTTTTATACTTAAAACAGCAAGTCATGTGACCAACCTTGGCCTCGCCCACCCGGTCACATGGTCCTGCCCATGACATTGGCTCCGCCCACAACATCGGCTCAGTCCACAAATTAGGCTCCATCCACGATGTTGGCTCCACCCATGATGTTGGCGCCGCCCACAAACTAGGCTCCGCCCATGACATTGGCTCCACCCACAAATTAGGCTCCACCCACAATGTGGTAGTAAAAATTTTGGCTGCCCACCACTGGATCTTATCCTATTGGCCATCTTCTCTCCCCTGCGCAGACAATGCCCCTTGAACACCAGAGGTGCCTTTTTGCTTACCTCCAGTGTCAGATCCAACCATGCTGTCTGTGGTGATGATACTCAGCAGTCCTGAGGTTTGCGTTGCCTTACCCCGAGCCTCCAGCCTGGTGGGTTTCGGGGATATCTGGGGCTGCATAGCCAGTGGTGGCAGCTTCTTCTCTTGAGGTTTAGAGTCCATGGGGTTAATTTTACAGTTTCTGCAGCAGTCCCAGAGTGTCCGTACATTTTCCCCATCCCCAACAGAATTGTCTCTGTTTACTTTGCAGAAATTGAAGCCCCAGAGTCTTGAAGATGTTTTACTTTGTACTTTTGGTTCCTGGGTGACTGTCTGTGTCCTGAGAAAGTCTGTGTGCTCCCCATGACTGGGAATGGAACCTGAAGACACAGCAGGGCTCCTTTCTGGTCTACTAGTCTTTTCCTCTTCTGGCGACCCAACAGTGGATTTCCTGTTTTGGACAAGGACCCGAAGTCTGTCTAGCCTGGAGAAGAGTGGGAAGAAAGAAAGAAGTGGGTTTTTGCAATATCTTTGTATTTTGTGTGGCTTTGTTGAGTTTGGACCACCTTTAATCTCCAGGCATACCATTAATTCATTGCCATGGACATCTCTTAGAACAGGGGAAGGAGGGCTCTATTACTTTGAAATGTGTGTGTGTGTGTGTGTTTGTATCAGAGATTACTTTGGGATGAAATGATTTTTTTCAGGGGTCGCCCAAATGAGGCTCCTTTCGTGGTCCCCATCGTGCAAACTCTCGGGGAATCAAACCCTGTCCTTTCGGTCTCCAAACACAGTGCTTTTATCCATTGAGCCACCAGGGAGCTGTCTTACTCTGAAATATCATACATAGAAACAAATCCAGCTGCCTTACAAATGACCAGTTAAAAAAACCCAAACACAAACAAGTTTGCCTAATGTAGATTGAGGCAATCACTTGGGATGAACAGGGCATCTATTTGGGCACACAGTGGGACCAAACAATTCTTGTTTACCCCTTTATTCTTCCATGCAATGATGCACTGTTGAACTCATTAACATTTAACATTCACCATAACTAAAGAATAGTCCCTAGGCCTAATGTCATTCTAGCAGGGCTTCCACACTATCATCCTTGACTGTCTGTTAGGAGGATAAGGGACTTCTAACTCCCCTTTCAAGCTACTCCTATCCACTCCCCAATTTGGAAGGGCTAGAAATGGTGGCCTTAGGGAAAGTATGTTGTTGGACATGGAGAAGCCAGTTCAGCTTTGAGATACTATTCATGAGTGGCAAACTAGAGGACCTAGAAATTTTTACCAGAAATTTAAAACTCTGAAACAAGCTAAAAGGTTTGGGCCCAGGAGACCATAAGGCAGGGAAGGAGAATGTGTAGTGTTGAAATATCTTCCATGATCTCTCAGCGTTGGCTATACAGTAATAGCTAGGACTGATGAGAGTTGCAGTCCAACAACCTCTATAGGCCTGCATGTTCTCCACTCCTGTCATAATGTGGGGCTTCCAATGAGCTCAGATCACATTTGGAGGGCTTCTTTTGCATGTTCTCAGGGGAAAAAAAAGGCAGTGGATGGAGGCAAGGAGGTGGCTTCCATTTTGTTTTAGGTGAAGCAGTGAAAACAATTGTTTGCAAAAAATATTCTGAGAGTAGCCCTGCTGTTTTAAGCAATGATGGATGTTTTCCCCACGGACAGAAGCGGAATACTGTAATACTGAAGCCATTGGAAGAAAATTAACTTACATTTCCAAATATATATTGTTTCCCTCTTTCTCTGTCCCACTCCAAGATGTGTTGTGAGGAGGTCTTGCTGTTAGTCACCTGAGGGAGGTCAAGAATAGAACAGGACACAACAAATCATTTTCCAGTACCGATCAAAACCATGAGAAAATGCAATTCTGATGATGTTTTACCTAGCACTTGATTATTTCACCATTATCATTTTGAACACACCTAATTTCATCTAATTGCCTAAACTAGTTGGGCCTTCATGGCTGAAGAAACTGAGGGACTGGTGTGGAATGTCTTCGGAAGAACTGTTTCCGAGGACTTAAGAACAGGAAGACTATGATTTTATTTTATTTATTTTATCAAACTTTTATGCCGCCCTCCTCAAAAAGACCCAGGGTGGCTAACAAAACTTTTTAAAAACACTTAAAACACAATATAAAACACAGTATAAAAATCAGGATTAAAAGATTAAGAGATTAAAAAATTAAAAAGAGACTAGACAAGACACACACAGAGAGGGAGGGGTCGGATGAGCCAACAGACTGGGGCAACCGTCTGGCCCATATCCCATTCCTGCCCCGCCAGCCAGGTCTTAACCCCCTTCCTAAAGAGAAGCAGCTCCGATGCCAGGAGGTTCCATAGGGCCGGGGTGGACACGGAGAAGGCCCTCCTTCTAGTGCTAGAGAGGTGCGCCTCTCTAGCTGATGGTACAATCAGAGAGCCTCTCCGGTCCGCTCTGGTGAGACGGACAGATGTCCTTAGGGCGATGCGGTCTCTTAAGTATCCTGGCCCACTATCACCATGATGATAGCCAATATCCAGAATGGATAGAGCACCTGAAGAAGTTGGGCCTGCTTAGTACTTGAGTGGTAGACTATGCTTGAATACTGGAGATGTCCAGCAAGTGCCAGGAAATGTTTTTGCCTGAAATCCCATAGAGTTCCTGCCAGTCAGTGATGACAATACTTGACTGGATGGACTACTAGGAGGACTGATTGATATGAAGCAGACTCCTAGGCTCTAATTTGATATCTTGTACTGTTACACCACTCATTACTGAAGTAACATACCAGTCCAAGGTACCCATGTATTTTCAGCATTAGGGTCACTGAGCCATTTACCCAAGGATTCTAGACTTTCTTCTAGCACCTTCTGTTTCTCGCCAGGAACAAAATAGGTCTTTGAATTTAGGAACAGTTGTAGATAGGTTTAATACACTTTATGGCATCTCCCAGACCTATTTTGTCTAGACATCACAGGGCAAGGTGATGTCCTTTCTTCTTAGTATTAGGTGAAATATATAGCAATGCATTATTATGGAGAATGCCAACAAAATACCTACTCTCACACAAGGCCTCTGCCTATCTGAGACGGAAAGGTCACAATGGAAGATATGTCATAGTTACCTTAGCAACATAGGCATTAGCCTCTTAATATTTCTTTCATAGGCTGTGTGTACATATCTCTTTCAGTTCTTTCAGTCAGTTATGCATTACATATATACTAATATGTTACAGCTTCAAGAAATTACCCCTATGTTCATCCTTGCAACAGATGAAATGCCCCCTTTGCAGTAGCAATTCTGTTTTAAAATGCCACTTGAAGCAGCTTTATTTTCATACAAATATAACATTTTATGCTTTTTAAAAATGTGTTTGCATATTTAACTTTTAATTATTTCCAAATGCCTTGGCCCAAAGTCCATTTATATCTGTCTATGAATGTCACTTGCTGTTCTTAATTAAAGATTAGCCACAGGAAAATGAATACAAAAACAAAACAGAATAATCCAGGCAAAATACTGGCATCATTTCTGCATATACTGCAAGTAGCATTAAATGCTCCATTGGGATCAGCTTATAGTGTACTTCAGCATCTGGATAACTTTGCCACCTGGTAGTTCCTTCTCTAGATTTGTAGTAAACATACACATCCTTGATTATTTAGTACTGCAGCCTCACCTTGTGCATCTTTTAATTTTTTATGTATGTGTTTTAATTGATTTTAGTTGTAAAGCTGCTCTGAATCTTCGGAGGAGGGTGGGGTACAAATGAAATAAATAATAATAATAATCTTCACTCTGAAATAAATTGCACAGTGTTAAATGAGGGTTGCTCTTATCAGTACAACCAAGTCACTTCTGGCTTAGGGCAACCCTATGACTGAATGACTTTCAAAATATCTTTTCATTCAAACACAGGGACTGTATCGGCTCTTTGGTTAAGAAGCTCTTTTGGTCATTTTTCTCTCTCTCTGCCTGGCTTTCACATCTGTATATAATACAGTAGTTGGAAATGCAATTGTGTTGATGTTCTTGGCCTTGCTCTCTAGTGACATGTCTGAACAATTGCTTATCTTGTCTAGTTCCTTTACAGCAGTGATGACGAACTTTTTAGAGACCAAGTGCCCAAAGTGCAACTCAAAAATAACTTATTTATCGCAAAGTGCCATCACGGCAACCGGGGAGGCAGGAAGCGCTCCCATTGGGCTGCTGGGCAGAGGGGTGGGGTAAATTCTGTGCTGGGGGGATGGAGGAAGCAGTTCCATTTGGCAGTGGTGGGATTCAAAATGTTTTACTACCTACTCTGTGGGCATGGTATGGTGGGTGTGGCCAGGGGGAAAGCCCTGCATTATTTCAAAGCTTGGATGGGCCGGGCCAGCCAGAATTTCTGCTACTGGTTCTGGTGAACTGGGGCAAACCTGCTGAATCCCACCACTGCCATTGGGCTGCTGGGCAGAAGGGCGGGGAGAACTCTGTGTTGGGGTGACGGCACGCGTGCCTACAGAGAAGGCTCTGAGTGCCATGTCTGGCATGCATGCCATAGGTTCACCACCACTGCTTTATAGCTATCTTCCCAAGTCTCAATCTTTTTTCTTCTTCTTCTGATTTCTTGGATGCAATCTCCTTTTCATCTGATGACCAAACAGAGGTATATAAAACCTTTTACAATGTCAATTTCTTCAGCATCCACATTTAAAGTTATGTAGTTCTTTGGTTGTCATGGATTTTGTTTTTTTTTTAAATATTCAGCGGTATTCCTTCTTTGTTACTTTAATTCACTTTCATCAAGATATTTTTTGTTATTGCTGCTTTCTGTCAGTAATAGAGTAACTATATTTTAAATTATGACATTTCCTCCAAAAAAATTCATCCTGCCTTCATCCTATTTGCTGATATACTGTTCTACACTGTCTATACATAGTAAAACCAGGAAATTTTATTTTATTATTCTGAAGCACTGAACCTCAAGATAATATTTTGTTTTCAATCTACAAATAAACAGTGTCACCAAATACAATGATTTAATACCAAAACATAGAATGGAGGATTCCTGATAGAGAAGGGAACAAAATCTCTCCTTTCCCCTACTGAGCAAATGCAGTACTTATAATACATGAGCTGGACCATAGGGAAAGCTGAGTGCAGAAGAATAGATGCCTTTGAGATGTGGTGTTGGAGGAAAGTTTTGAGAGTCCCCTGGACAGCGAGGAGAACAAATAGGTCAATCTTAGAAGAAATCAACCCTGACTGCTCCTTAGAAGGTCAAATAGTGAAGATGAAGCTAAAGTACTTTGGACATCAAATGAGAAGAGAGGATTCGCTTGAGAAAGCCTTGATGCTGGGAAGGGTGGAGGGCAAAAGAAGAAGGAGGCGGCCCAAAATGAGATGACTAGATGGTATTGTAGACACAATGGGCACAAAGCTGAGCGAGTTGAGGAGGAAGGTGGAGGACAGAAGTGCCTGGCGGACAGTGGTCCATGGAGTCGCAGAGGGTCGGAATCGACTGTGTGACTGAACAACAACAACAACAACAATAATACATGTATGCCACAAGACACGAAGCAAATACCAGCCATCACAAAACAATATTTTCCTACCTATGCTAAGTAATCATTCCCAAGTAGAACATGAAAATATACTGCTGTGTAGCTATTTCTCCATTACTGTGAAATATTACTAGAAAATTGAAGGAAGAAAGACCCCTCTTATTCAAAATGGCATGCCCCTGCTGTGTTAGCACAATGGTGTTGTTTTTTACTTGAAATAGATGTCATGCTATAAATGCTTACTCAGAAGTAAGTCTCATGGAATTCAATGGAACTTACTCCTTAAAAAATAATTTTATGTGGCCACTTAAATATAACTGAAAAATGTAAGGAGGAAATTTATGTGCATCAAATTTACATATGCAAATAGAGACACACTGGGAAACAATGGATATAATTTCAACAGAAATAAGGTTCCCTAGGGTAAGATCAATAGCACATGAGCAACAGATCACTGAGAAGACACATTGGTCGTGTGGTTATAATATCCCTGGTTGGTGAGATATACTGTCTTTTTATTTTCATTGTGACAGTTATTTCTGAATTTGCATCTATGCATATACATTATAGTGCAAATGATATATACATATATGTTACCTTTTTTGGAGATTTACAAGTAGGCTTTGGTAAGTTGTATCCTAGTTTCTTGCCTTCCCTGGCAATAAACAATGACAATAAATTAAATAATTAACAATTTGCTGCTATTTCATAATACCATGAATTAGCTTCTTCATGGATATAAGGCCAGCCCCATGATAATTATCTGACAGAGAATTATAGGGATATGGAACACTGAGAAAAAAAATCATGAAGATGTGAAATAAATGTTTGACACCTTCTGTATATATTGTTGTTGTCATTGATGGTTTGCTTTGGTTATTCTGATAGTGATTTTTAATTTGTTTTCTTGAAGTGTTTGGTAAAGATGGACTCCCACCCCCCACCCCCATCATTGGCCAAAACTCTATTCTCCTGATCATACTCTACCAACTTCTGTTGTAGCCAGTGGTGGGCTCAAAATTTTTTTACTACCACACTGTGGGCGTGGTATAGTGGGCGTGGCCAGGGGAAAAGCCCTTTGTTGCTCCTGAATTAGGACTACCGTACTGTACTTTATTTCAAAACGTGGATGTGCTGGGCCAGCCAGAATTTCTGCTACCAGTTCTGGCAAACTGGTGTGAACCTGCTGATGCCCACCACTGGGTGTAGCACATGACACCAAGTTGCACGGCAGTTTCCCCTCTGATTTATTTATTTATTTAACAGATACACCACAGTTTGAGGCAGTACAGGACACACCCCGTGTCTCTTGCCAGTTGTCTTTTCACCCATTCTGATGTGTTTAATTAGTGATGCGCTAAGTAGAAGTATGGTGGCTGACTGAGATAAAGCCTGGAGAGAATTTCAGTTGCTTGGCAGTAGATCAAGGATGAAACCTGCTGATCAAAATCTGAACAGTCAAGCTGAGATATATGGGTAAAGCCAAAGTAGAATCTGGAATGTAGAGGCTGTTCAGGCAATATACTACTAATCCAATTATACATAGCATTGCCGGTAAGACTTTTGCTACCCTTTCATAGCCCGTGGTTTCAAAACCTTCTCAGTGAGATGTCAGCCTGTTCGCTCATCCCAGAATACACAGCTCCTAGTCTGGTAGCATTTGGAATCAAGTAAGTTCAGGCTGTTTCTCTGAGGAAATCAATGTAAAATGTGAAGATAAGGAATGATGCACTGGCGTAGTGAAGGGGGTGAGGGGGGGCGGCCTGCCCCGGGCGGCACTATGTGGGGTACACCGGTGGCGCTGCCCCAGACTTCCTGGCGGCTGGGGTGGCCACTCACGTCCCAAGACCCAGGGGCTGGCATGGTGCGGCCCCAGCAGGGAGCCCACTGTCAGGGTCCCAGGTGCGCAGCCCCCCCACCTCCAAGCCTGGTGGCAGCAGCTTGTTCATCTTCTGGGGCAGCGGTGCCCAGGAAGGCAGGAAAGGAGGCCGGTGGCTGTTGCGGCCCAGAGTAGACTCAATGAACATGTGAGAACCTGAGAACTTAGGTAAATTCCATTGAGTCAATGGGTCTGTTTCAGAGGCAACAAATAACTAGGTTTAAGGCAGGGGTTCTCAACTTTTTCAAGCCAGGGGCCGGGTCATGCTCTCTCAGTCAGCTTTGAGGGCTGGATGGCCATTTTACCCTGCCTGCACAGTGGGGGCAGCTATTTTGTCCCAACAGCTTTAAAGGGATGGCCATTTGGTTTCTCAAATGCTATTGGAGGAGTGAGGGGGACACATGAAATGGTGCCACAGGCTGGATCCGGCTCACTGGCCTTAGGTTGGGAACCTCTGATTTATGACCATGGTTTTCAAGACTCTCAATGTCCTCTTTCATGGTGTTATAGTCATCCCCACCACAAACTGGGAGGTTTCTTGTACCACCTATTACTGACCCACTGAGGGCATGATTTTTGTTTGATTTTAAGAGGAAACATGTTATATGTCTGTTCTTCATTTCATATATGCTTCAGAAACATTCAGCAGAAGGAAGGCTCATTTGGTGGTTCCCATCCAGATCACCAAGCATTCAGTGGAAAGCGCGTTCACAATCCATGCCTGTGACATTGAGAGATATGCTCTTTTAATATGGCCAGAAACTCTAGATGAGGCAAAGACCCACTTATGCAAAGTGAGTTAGGTATCTGGCTGTGGAGTCAAGGGTAGGGAGTTCAATTCCCCATTTTGCCTCCCAAGAGAATAGTCAGCCTCTCTAGGCTAGGCTGGTATTGTGTTGGTATTGTAGATTTTAAAAACCTGTTGTACTTGGCTTAGAATGGGAGAATATCCCAGTTGGGTGGGAAATAAATAAATAAAGCAAGCAGCCCCAGAAGAAGTGAAAGATAAACCTCTTCTGACCCCTCTCTACCTAGAATACCCTGACAAGGGTGGTATCACCTAAAATGCGCTAAAGGTAATTAGTTCATGAGTTTCTTTAAACAGAAATGAAACAGCCAAAGAGGTTTTGAAGGGAAAAGAGAATTTATTAACAAGATCAATTATAAAATAAGCATATATTGGTGCTTTAATCCATGCAGATTCAAGGATGCCAATTAACAATTCAACCAGATGTATATACTTTTTGACAAACGACACACACATGTTCTCAACCCAAGTGGGGCCTAAGGGGAAAGGCGTTTCATGTTACTTCCTAGAATGTTCAGAAATGCAGTCACACAAGTCTACTCCACTTAGGTAAATGACAGAGGACTTTTTGTGTAACTGTCTTTTCATAAAATGCCTTTCCCCAGGCCACTCTATAGATTAGCACAAATAATTTCTTTAAATTATTATACAAGCTTCATTAACTGCATGCTTATTTTGATAAGGGTTTAATAATTCATATTAGCTAATTTGGGGGGTCACAGTGGTTGTAAGTCTAAACTGACTTGAAGGCAGCTTGTTAGTATCTTTCTTACATTTTTTTTGTTTGGTTTGCTCTCTGATACCCGGGGAACTGCATGACAGATTGAGCACCTGTCTCTGTCCCAGTTCTTGGGGACATGAAAGGAGCCTCATTGGGCATTCCAAAACCCTTTCAACCCAGAATAATTTCTGACATGAATAATAATAATAATTACTACTATTATTATTACTTTTTTTTTAAAAACGTACACTTAAGCATTCTCACCAGAGCCATAAAAAACCCTTTAAGGATGCACATCATAGAGTAAACAAAACAAAATTATACTTTGTGGCACCTTAAAGACTAACTCCTTCAAAATTTTAAGTACATAGTTTTTTTTTTGAAAAAAGCACTGTCCGCATTTTCAAAAATTGAAAACAAGAAAAAGAAAACAAAGGCAGTTCTGGGCAAAGGAGGTGCGGATTGAGAAGGAGAGAAGGATTCTGTCAAAGAGAAATGAGAAAAGCACCATCTTCCGAATTCGAAAGGGAGTGAAGAGAGCAAGAGACCGGAAACGCTTGTGGAACGATGGGAGGTGAAGAGAGCGACAGCATATTGCAAATAATTGGAAAGATAATTTAAAGTTAGAGGTAGAGGGTTGGTATATAATAAAGAGATATGGAAAATAGCTTTAAATGATAAATTTAAGCTCCCGTCTTTGTCCCAGCTCCTGCAACCTACCAGTTCGAAAGCAAGAAATTGCAAGTAGATAGATAGGGACCCATTGGTCCTGCCACATAATCACGGCTGGCTTTTCGGCTTTGAAACAAAGATGAGCACTGAACCCTAGCCTAGAGTCTGATACGACTGGCTTTCGAGCAAGGGAAACCTTATTGGAACATGCATTGGTTAAGAGCAAGGGGGGCAGCAAAGTACCAGATCAAATGAGTTTTTGGAAGTACAATACCTTGGATAACATTAGTATCGGATAACACTAAAATCGCATAACATTAAGCAATCTGGGGGTGAGAATTGCATCGGATAACATTAAGATCCTATGGGATGCATCGGATAACAACCGCTAAAGCCTGTGTGGTTACAATGTATCTCTATGGATCCCATAGGATTTTAACGTGCATCGGATAACACTAAAAATCTGATAACACCAAGACTTGTGGAACCAGGTTTTAACGTTATCCGAGGTTTTACTGTACCGTACAGTAGTAATATATTGTACAATAAATACAGCCTTTTCCAGGGCATTGTAGATAGCACTTGGGTGACTATGGCTTATTTAGTATTAATATGAGGGATTAAGAAATAAGTACAGTACTGGGAAAGTGAATAATATGGTTTTATATGTGATGGAAGAAAACGTTTAGACATAATAGATTTAAAGATAATAAGAGACAGTGATGCCCATTATAACTGAGATAATATTTGTATAATGATATATTGTTTTTCGTATCTTTTTATGTATTGTTATTAAAATTAAAATTACAGTACAATAAAATATAAATAAATAAAGGAAAGAGCGAAGGGTCGACCCCCCTCCCTCCCCCCCTTAAGTACTCCCCCTTCGCGGAGGCGGAGCCCGAAGGAGAGGCGGAGCCGGAGCGCTTAAGTCTCTCCGGGGGGGGGAAATGGCAGGGAGGGCGGCGGCGACGTTGTTGCCTCTTTTTCCGCGGCTCTCCTCCTCGGCCAGGGAGGGAGGCGCTTCCCCCAGGCTCGGGGGCTCTGGGCGTTGAAAAGGACCCGCCAGAGCGGGAGGGGAGGGTTTTTTTTTTGGGGGGGGGGTGCCTAGTGGGGGGGGGGGAGGAGGAGGCATCGGCCGCCGCGGAGAGGGTTTTCCGTGTAGGGAAGAGGTGCTGCTTTCTTCTCTCTCCCTCCATTTCGGATCCTCTCGGCCCCTGCTCCGCCTCCGCGATGTCTGCAGCCGGGGGCGGCGGGGCGGGGTCTGCCAAGGCGCTGCCTTCCTCCGGACCCCACTCTCTGCGGGACATGCCGCACCCGTTGGCCGCCTCCAGCAGCGGGGAAGTGGGCGCGGAGCTGACGCCCAGCCCGGACCTCCAGCTGCCGCGCAGCATCGCCGAGAAGGTAAAAGAAAGGGGCTGCTACTATGGCACCAGTTCTCTCCTCGGAGGCCTCCCCCCCCCAGTAAATTTTATTTTTAATTAACTCCCCTAATTGTTTCGTCTTGTAAACTGTGGGGGCTGTTCTCTCCCTCTCCTTCCGCATAGCTGTGCCTGGTTGTAAGACGGGCTGCCCAAACTTTGGCCCCGGGGGCCGGATGTGGACTCCTGAGGCCAGTTCATCCAGCCCGTGAAACCCTCGTCGCTCCTGGAAGCACACGCCCAGGAGCAACGAGGGCTTCTCAGGCTGGATGAACTGGCGTCGGGGGCCACATCCGGCCCCCCGGGCCACAATGAATGGTTCCCTGAACTATGTGACCACCTGGTGGCCCGAAAAGTTTGGACACCCCCTTCGCTAGATCTCGGGAGTGGAGAAGTGATGCAAAGCTAAGGGCATGGCGGGGTGGGTTGGTGGTTGGAAAAGAATAATTTCAATGGACAAAACTGGGCAGGTACTTTTAAAAATTCACATGCAATGTGTACAAGCTTTTCAGTGCTTCAGAACACTTAAGTGGGAGGGTTGGGTTCAAAAATGTATGTGACCAGGGAAGTACTGCTTGCTGAAAGGTGCACTTTTATTTTATTTTTTAAAATCAATGACCAGCACATTTATTTTTCACTGTTCTACTTCTTCTTTAGTATTGCTTGCTTGTGGTCTTGGCCAAGATAACAATAAGGGTGGGGATTGGTTTTTTTTTTTGGGGGGGGGCATTCCATTCCTTCTCTCTCCCCCCCTTGCTATTCTTCAGTTAATGCTATGAGTTCCTCCTTCTCCTCTGTGTTGTCCAGTTTACACAGCAAGCTTTTCAGGGCAGGGACATGACTTTTCTTTAAAATTAAGTCTGTTTATCTAAATTGCCCATGCCCTGAGAAGCAAAATGTGATGCTAAAGTATGTGTTTGCATGCATCGTATGAAATATGCTACAGTTCGGACATTAGAATGTTTGGCCCCCTTCTCACACTTAGCTTCTTGTGCAGATCTGTTCCACTCCCGACTTCTGTCAATCGAATGTTTTGAAATAGCATTTTAAGAGGTTTTCTGCATACATACTGTAGATTTGGAAAGGAGCAATGTGAGTAAGGTTTGGCCCCCTTCAGCTATGCAGGTTTATTTTTGCTGTGAGAAAGAATCATGTGATCCTTGTAGATCTAAATCCACAGTTTTGAGAACAATAAAACCAAGCATCTGTGATAATATCTAGAAATATTGCTTGATAATCTTACAGAAATCTCTGGAAGAGCATGACATTGTGAATTGAATTTATTTACCAAATATTTAAACATTGCCTAAATATACATCCTTATGCTATGTAATTAAAAGTTAATTTTTATGTCATGATGATTAACTTTTGAGTGGTAATGTTTCTTAAAGAGAAAATGATATTTTTAAAAAATCCAATTTTAAAAATTGATTTAAATTTAAAAAATCATTTTAAAAAAATATTGATATTTATTCCCTCTGGTTGCAAACAAGATACAGTACGAGCTTGGTGAAGTAGTCTTTGGATTTATTCCAGATGTCTTCCTTATGTACTAGTTTGTATGGATGATATAGTTTTGGTTTACTTCATTTATTTATTGCTATTTTAAGACAAGTTTGCACAAGGCCGCTTATGATAAGATGCTTAAAAACATACTCACAATCCAGTATTGCTGTTACAAATCCTTTGCTCTCTGGGAAGGTTCAGAGGAAATGTATCCCTTAGTTTCCTACTTGTTCTGCAATATGTGTATGAATTTCTCTGTGACATCAGAGGCAGAAATGAGTAGGGTCTTTGTGGGTACAGTGGAGTATTCTCGCATATGACTTGGGCCTGCTCTAGAAGCTGGTTTTGCTGCTCAAATTGTAGCTTACTTGGTTCTCCCTGTCAAGTTGCTCAGTCTTTAGCATAGTTCTGAGCTTAAGCACAACTGATTTCAGATATGTGGATTAAACACAGCATGCCCTGGGGTGTGAAACTCTGTCTGCCACACACATCTGTACAGAGGAGAGTCCCCCCCCCCAAGTTAAGTGCTTTTCAGACAAGTGTGTAATAGGATAATCTTTATATAATTGCTTTCTGTGTAACAGACATGAAGTTGCCCAGACTGGCAGTATACGTGAAGAAGCAGCTTTACTCCGTGCTCCAGCTTTCTCCCATAACTTGTCCTGGCTTTGTTTGAATGCTTCATTTTAGCCAGGAATGACAGGCCAACATACCTGGAAGGCTAAAGGTTCACCAGTGTTTTAATGGTGCAATTATTAGAGCAATTGCAGAAACCACTTCTTCCTGAGATGATCAGATGTGGACTGGGGGTCTTTTCTTTGCTCTTTTCAGAAGGAATGGGGGCAGAAGGACTCCGCCGAGCTCCACCGTTACTTAGTGGGAAACTGCTTTGCCCTGTGTCTGTAGCCCTTGCCAGCTGGGAAGTAGCCATAGAAAAGATGGTTTCTGCTTTGTTGTGGTTTCAGTTTGGGTTGCAATTTGGATTTTAGTAATTGTGATGCTTGGAAGCAAACACTCCAAGGATCCTTTGATTGTAGCAACTGGGGCTGACCTCTTGTGCTCTTAATTCCACCTGGCTTGGCCATGCGTGAGGACAGCAAACATCTAACTACAGTCAAACCTCGCATAAAGAGCGCCTTGCTTAAAGAGTAACTCGCTTAAAGAGCAGGATTTTCTCTGAATGTTCGCTTCGCTTAACAAATAAAACCAACCAAAAACTCACTTAACAAATAAATCGGGGTTCACAATTCCTCCCACAATTGGTCATTTTACAATGGTGTTTCGCTTAAAGAGCAAACTCGCTTAAAGAGCAATCCTGTGGAACGCATTATGCTGTTTAAGCGAGGTACAACTGTAGTAAGTAGTAGTTTCACTAGCATACATGTGATTTAATCAGAAAAGCACGCTTTCTGCTGCCAGCTTTTGGGGATCAGTGCTCATTAGTTTAGGTGTCTGGCTGGGGAGCCAGAGGTTGGTTGATTCCCTGTTGTTCCTGTGCAGTGAGCCTTCCTGTGTAGCTTTGAGCAAGCTGCACAGTCCAAGGACACCCTCCCTCCCCAAAGAAGGGAATGGTAAACCACTTCTGAGTACTCTCTACCTAGAAAACCCTGGAAAGGATTGCCAAAAGTCACCAACAGATGCCTTCATTTTGGCAGCTTCACGTCTGGCCTAGACACAGAAGAAGCAGAAGCATTGACTTAATAGCGCATGATTGATTATCTCACATGACTTGCTGTACACCTGGAGACCTAGCCGAATTGTGCTCTTAGAAACACCTTGCAAGACAGGCCTTGTTTCCTCTTTTCCATCCTCCTTCCCTCCTTGACTGATACCTTGTTCACGGCAGGCAGAGAATAAAAAGTAGTAGAGCAACACCTGAGCTTGGACATTTCTGTATTCTCTAACTACAGTACCTTGTCAGACATCCCTGTTGTTTTCAGTGGAGTGTACAATGCTGTAATGAAGTGTTACGTGCTTGGGTACACAAGTGCCTAAAAAACTGCATCATACATTATTATTTGCAGTAGGGTGCTGGATCTGATGCTTGACTTGGCTCCCTGCCGCCATGCCTGGAAAAATGCAGTGGTTCTTTGTATCTTTGAAGGGAAACTTTTCTGCCCTCTGTAGCTAAAGACAGAATTCGAGCACAAAATTTTTTGAAATGCAAATCTGAAAATACACTGTTAAAAGTGTTGGGAATCTTTCTATATGGTGGAACCAAATGTTTTTGTCCTCTCATTTTATTGTCCTGGTCATAGACAGTAATAAAGTGATTGAATACTTTTGTTAAACTGTAGACAAGAAGATGCGTAGATTGCCTGTGTTCTTAAATTTTTAATTTCATCTCCTCTGGTTAGGAAATTATCTTGGATGTAGTTGTTTTTAAATTTAGTATTTCTCAGATTTCATGAAGTCTATGGTTGTTGCTAGGGCAACTTCTCTGACTGACTGCCACTCTGTATGTGCGCGTGCACATGTATTTCTGCTTTTTGCTGAACTGTTAGGGCCCATTGTTCCATTGTATACAAAACAGAATTTTGTGTATGTTTAGTGTAGAACAGGCTCTCAATGTTTTTCAGCCACGGCCGGATCACACCCACTCAGACAGCTGAGCAGGTCAGACTGGTGGCTCCCCTGCTGTAAATACTGTTGTAAAATGCATTTACAATGGCCACTGATTCATTTATGGTTGTTGTAAATGCGTTTACGACGGCTGAAAATGATTCTGTGGCCAATTCCGGCAGTGGCTGCAGGGGAGGCTGGAGTGAGGTCGGGGCTGGATTATTTGGTGCCATGGGCTGGATCTGACCTATGGGCCATAGGTTGCAAACCCCTGGTGTAAAAGATGGAGAATTTGGTGAAGGGTCAAAATAAGTGATATACTGTACTGTAGTTCAGTGTGTGAGGTTAGCCTCAAGACTGCTTTTCAGTTACAAAGTATTGCAAGGTAAAGGGGAGGTTTTGAGGTCAGTGTTCAGCAGCCCATCTTCCTCCACAACTTCTCTCTTGGAAATGTCCTCCTTCCTGAGGGTGTTTGATAGCGAATAACCTAAGAGGTGGATGCAGCTGGTTTGAAATGTGTCAGGAAATCTATTGCAGGGCAAAGTTAACTGACTCCAAAAATTCCAGGAAAGAGAGAAAATGCTCAAGGGCTTTTGCTTAAGCAGCTTGACAAAATGACAGGCTGTGTCTGGAGGAAATTGGAACAAGGGAGTAAGCCTTCTGAAATACCTTGACGTATGCAGGAGGAGAGGGCAGGAATAACAGCAGGCACTCTAGGCTGTGCTTATCCAGATACACATACAGTATAGGTTAGTTAAACTTGAAACAATAGCAATAACAATTACACTTATATACCGCCCCATAGCGATTAGTGCACTGTCTGGGTGGTTCACAGGTTAATTAGCATTTATAACAATCTTATTAGTGGCATCTGTTTATTGGCCAGTGAAGTACTGTATAGTGACATTTTTAAACTGAGATGAAATGTGTGAAACACTTGATTCAAGTATTTTTTCATGGCACAAGTCCTAAGAAGGTCTTAGTTAAGCTGCTCGTTCCACTATGCATTTCTACCTTTATTGAATTGATGGAAAGGATGCGAAATTCAGTCTAAACAGTTGTATGGTGACAAGATGTGGAATAGGCACCGGAGCTCTGCTAACATCAAGTAATACCATCTCCAGCCACAAAGCAAAAAGAGAAAAGAAAAAAGTAATTTCACAGCCTAAATGAGTAAACATTTGAATATTTGTTCTCTGTATTTAAAATTTTTTTAACAATCTTTTTACAACCAGGAACAGAATAATTTTTAATCCTTGTTTGGCTAGGGAGAACTTGAAAAAGCTCTCCTGAGTGTAAGCCAGGGGTTCCCAGCCTAAGGCCCATGGGTCGGATCTGGCTCGTCATGCCATTTCATGTGCCCCCCCATCCCGCCAAGGGCTTTTGAGAAACAAAATGGCCACCCGGTTGAAACTGTTGGGACAAAATGGCCACCCCCATTGTGCAGGCAGGGCAAAATGGCCACCCAGCCCTCAAAGCTGAGTGAGATAGTGTGGCCTGGCTTGAAAAGGTTGGGAATCCCTGGTGTAAGCGAACTATGTCCTGACTGACAGAGTCAAGAGTTCAGATTGCCCCAGAGCTCACTGAACCTGCAACAGTGTATCTATACTTTGGAATTTATACATTTAAAAAGATCATTATTTCAACCTCTGCAGCCAGGTTTCCTTCTAAATAAAAAAAGTGGATGGGATTGCTCTTGAAGATAGTCAAGATTTTTTTTTCCAGTGCATATGAGCTGCTTACCATCCGGGGACGTATTAAGTAGCTTGTTTCTGATGGAGGGGGGGAGGGAGGGATAAAAGTTTTACTTTAAAAAAAATCATAACTTGGAAGCCCTTTGTTCAAACTTCCACAAATTTTACACAAAGCAAGAGCATACTTCCTCCTTTGCTGATGCAAAGTTTCACAGTTAAAAGTTTTATTTGGGATGTCCCCATCTTTAGAATTGCCTTGCAGAACATTGTTTTGCGCTGTTGCACAATAATTCAGGTTAGCAGACAACTTTGTTTAATGGTTCTTGCAATTGAAATAGTTGAACGTTTTGTAACAAAGCTGAAACAATGCGTGTTTGATGTTAAACACATGGAGTTGTGCCAAGAAGTGGCAGAATGCAACAAAGTGTGGTGACAACTGCTGCAGTAAATGGATGTGAAGGCCTTTGCGTGTTGAGCCCAGAATGCTGTGTTAAGGAGAAGCTGCTTTGTAGGAGAAAGCTGTCAAGTCCTACCTGTATGCTGAAAATAATTGTTAGTATTGCTTTTGTAACGGCTTTGAAGGAATTTTAACAACAAGAGTGGAGACTAGAAAACAGGAAAGAAGGGTAAGCAGGTAATTGCTGGAAATGTTCTGAAAATACTTCTGGTGGTCTGGGGATGGAGGGATCTGAAGTCTTTGATACATATGTAGGTTTACCTTCCCAAAGCCTTTAAGAACAGGGATACATGATTTCCATTACACCAGAATTGGAGATACTTTGTCCTTATGCAACTTTTGTGAAGAACAGAGTGTAACAGTATTTCTGATCTGTAGTCTGAAGATCAGCTCAACCCATTCCACTTTATTTTATCAGTCACAGAGATGTGGGTACACTGAATGGATGACAGACATAATTTCTGGATTCCCCTATATACCTGCTGGGGCACATTACTTCATAGCTATCAGGTACTTCCTTACTCTGAGCTTCAGGCTAATATCACTACTCACCCAGAATTAACTTTTCTAGGCTGGCCAACCATTGTGTACCTCTGTACCTGATGTATATAAATTGATGCCACGAAGTCTCACTCTTATGTGAGACTTCACAAAAGCTAACATTACAGTACAACAGATAGTCTTTAAGTTGCCACAATTATTTTTGTCTTTTTGTTTTGCTTACTCTCTGTTATGCTCACCCAGTGTGTTTGTGTGAGAAAGGATCAGTTGCACATGGGCCTTCTTGACTAACAGGCAAAGTGTTAGGTAAATTTGCTCTTGAAAGAGTTGTTTCTTCTGGATATAGTTCACACCTGCTGATCAGGGCTTCTGGGAATTAAAGTTCAAGAATATCTGGAGCACCAAAGTTGCCCATCCTTGTGACTTAGACACATGCTAATGCCCTGTACTGTTATAGGCTTGTTTTGGAGATAAGGTTTCCCCCCTCCTTCAGTGAATGATATTGTGCATCTAGTTTTATTGTATTGCCTTCTCCATTGTTTTATTCTGTGTCAAAAAACCCGCCCCCAATTTATCAATTGAAAAAAGATAATTCCTTCCCTGAGCTATCTACTTAGTACCAGCACAATGTTTTAATATCAATGGAGAAACATTTCCATTGTTCCCTGCTTTTTACTGTAGCACTTTATTGTGTCATTGTGTTTTACTCTGATGAAGGGCAATCAATACATTTTACAGATGGATAATACAAGCTCTTGTTCATAGAATTGGACTGAAACATCTTATTCAGTTGTTAAAGAAAGGGAGAGCAAGCCAGAGAAAAGGCAGCTGTTCTGATGTCTCTGGTTATTTTAAGAGTTGAGCTGGAGGTTGTATCTGAATATCGTGGATCTCATCATGTTTTTCCTGCCCCCCTTACTGTTTTTCCATGGTAAGCCCCCCCCCTTCCAGGGAAAAGGGCAGGTGGCAGGAAGGTTGCTCACTGAAGTGGAAGAGGCAGTGAGGAACTGGATTACAACACTCCAGTTGCCCACCACTAAACCACTCTACCACCATCACTTAATAAAGTTTTTAAATTAAAGATTTTTAATTGGATTTTTTTAATGCAGCAAAAGGATTTCAGATTAGGTTTCCAAACTACTTATTCCTTTTCAGTACTATACCAATCCTCTGGGTAACACTGCATGCGTATCCATAATTATGATGAATTAAACATGATGGTATGAATGTAATGCAGGGGTGCCCAAAGTTTTTGGGTCGCAGGCCAGTCACGTGGTTCCCCCCACCAGAAGCGGAAGCAGAATATGCCTGCACATAATGTTACTGTAAATCCACCTGTGGTGGTCATAAACACATTTATGAAAGCTGCAGGTCTTTTACGACAGCATTTTGCGTGGGTGTATTTTAATTCCGCTTCTGGGAGCAGCAAGGGCGGTATGGGCTGGATGAATTGGCATTGAGGGCCAGATCTGGCCCACAGGCCATAGATAGGGCACCCCTGATGTAATGGAACAAAGTGTGTGTACACACACTTGCTCTCACCCTTCCCTGGTGTGAGCTTAACTACAGTTCTTATAGTACCTGGGAGACAAATACAGTTTTTCTGGGGGTGGGTGGGGGGGTGGGGAGTTGCAATTTATCCTTATTGAATGGGACATTTAGAGCTATTAACTTTACAAAATAGTATCTTCCATTTTTGATATGCAAAGATGCAGCTGTCTGTACATTTGGATGTTCCATATGGCATATATTGGTGACTATGGGGACTGTCACAGTGAGCATCTGCATCCCCAAATATACCCTTGGGTCACTGCATGAAATACAGGCCATTCATACTTGCAGACAAATAGACAGGACAAGCAGCTAAGGAACAAAGAGAAAGACGAGTGTTATTAAGAGAGAAGAGAACAGGGAAAGTGACATCAGCCTGACAGCTTTCATAAATACTGTACTGGTTGGCTTGAATGCTCCAGAAGTCAAATTAAGTTTGGGACTTTAAACACAATCTAATCCATATTTCATAATGAATAACTTTTGGACTATAATGTATCTTAAATAAGAAACTATCTTTAGATAGACTGTTCCTCATAATGTCTTTTATTAAGAAAATCCAATTTAAATAAAACTGGCTTAAAATTTTAAAATCCAGTTTTCTATTTTTTTTTTAAAGAAAAACCATTGATTTTTATCCACCCTGCTCACTGCAATACAAAGAAATTTTCTTTCTATTAATAGAAGGCTATCTAGACAATGTTACATCCTTCTCTGAACAGCATTGTCTGCACTTTCTTTAAAGAACTGGGCCATATTATTGCAGAGGATATCTACCCACAAGGACCACTTATGTAACAGCAAGCAAATAGCTGTCAAATCTTATACTTGAGTCAGAAAACAGAGTACTCTGCAGAAATGGGAAATGCCAAGTTATTTTTTGAATGACAGCTCCAAAGATACTCAATGGGCTAGGATAGGGATGGTGAACCTTTTAGAGACCGAGTGTCCAAACTGCAACCCAAACCTCACTTATTTATCGCCAAGTGCCAACACGGCAACAGGGGAGGGAGGAGATCTCCCATTGGGCTGGGGCAAACTCTGTGCTGGGGCAACTGCATCGGTGCCCACAGAGAGGGCTCTGGGTGCCACCTTTGGCATGCGTGGCATAGGTTCTCCACCACTGGGTTAGGATATCGAGGATCTAGTTTTTTTTATCATATCAGAAGCAGACAAAGGTGCTATCTAGATTGAAAGGATTTTTGCTGGAGGAACTTGGCTCAGGGGATGCCTGAATGAGGCTCCTTTCAAGTCCTCAAGATCTTTTCCCACCAAAGTGGTCCCTATTTATCTCCCGTACTTACAATTTCTTTGTTTTCGAACTTCAGGTTGTCAGGAGCTGGGACAGAGATGTGCACTCATTCCGTCATGTAGGACTCAGGTCTGACCTTCCAGTTAACAAAGCAGCCATCCTTAGTATTCAGAATAGTAATATCCCACATAAGGTATAAAACAGCTTATATGAACATGTAATTCAGATCTTGAACAATGGAAGGAAGAGACTGAACTATTTTGTGGCTTGTGCCACTAAACTGAGTTAGATGCCTAATGTAGAATTTACCAATCTGGGCAGTTTACAGATAAAAGTTGTTGTAGTAGTTCAGTACAGTGGTTAAACTGTACTATTGCAACCCAAACTGTTTACTTTGTGAATTCATCCTGACGGGATCCAGGTTGACTCAGCCTTCTAAGTACCTTAGGTAAAATGAGTACCCAGCATGTGAGGGTCAAGATGATGATGATGATGATGATGATGATGATGATGATGTCCTGAAAAGTTCTTTCACAACAAGGCTGTCTCACAGGTCTAAGGATGTGCTCACACAGCTACACAAAGGTTATACCCATTAGCAAATCTCCAATACCAGATGTTTGTTTTGTAGCTTCCCAATATTTACAGTTTAAAAGGGGACATTCACAGCTAATCCGAATAAAAGCCAGAGATCATCTGCCATTTTATGAAGCCACATTGATTTGTATGCTAACCAATCACTCTGTACCTGACCTTTGTACCTGATGCATATAAAATTGATGCCACGAAGTCTCACTCCCATGTCTGATGAAGTGGACTTGATCCATGAAAGCTCACATTGAAATGTAACAGTTAGTCTTTAAAGTGCTACAACATTTTTGTTTTGTGTTGTTTATTCTCTGATATGCCTGAAACACAGACTAACGGCTACTATTTTTTTAAAAAAAATAACCAAATATTTCCCTCTAGTCTTTCTTGATTTTGTTCTTTTTTTGCCTTGCCAGATTGTGTTGTTGGAAAAAAGAACAGTGATAAAATATTATCTGCATATGCAACAAAAGGTTGACACAGTCTTCTAAATAGCCTAGAATCAAATAGGATTTGTTTTCAGCTGCTAGGTTTTATAAATGTGCTTTTGGAGATTTTCTTTCAGGTCATTGCTTGGTCACAGATGACCTGCTGATTGTGTCAAAAGGTTAGATGCAAAAACCAAACCAAAACAGAACCTTGTGGGCTAGAAACCCATGGAACATTTTTGCCGTTATTCTGTTTAAAGTATTCTTTGTAACACTTCAGTATACATATGATTCTTACCGATAAATTCTCAGATCTACTTTTACTTAGGAAAGAGAAATAGGGAGAAGACAAAATTACTAGCTTGACTAGGTTCCAGTTGCTGTTGCCAAGATACTACATGTAATGAAAACAAATAGTTTCATGCATTTTTTATCTTGTCTCATTTTTGGTGAACAACTTATCTCTTTTTACATAGTTTTATTTTTTGTGAGCCAAGAGTAAATGGTAGGTATGTATTTATCTGTTCAAAAAGAAGAAGAATTGTTCTGTATTCTGCATAATCTATCTAGACATGCTGTTTGCATCTTGGGCCTTGTCTACATTCACATATACTTGAGGATTTGCTCTACAGTTAGTATAGAACAATGATGGCGATCCTTTTAGAGACTTGAGTGCCCAAACAGATTGGGGGGGGGTGAACTCTGTGCTGGGGGAAGAGGGAGGAAGCGCTCCCATTGGGCTGCTGGGCAGAGGGGTGGGGCGAACTCTGTGCTGTGGTGATGGTATGCATGGCAACAGAGAGGGCTCTGAGTGCCCCCTCTGGTACGCATGCCATAAGTTCGCCACCACTGGTGTAGGTGAATTTGAAATATTTTAATTGATCACATAATGCAAAGACCAACACGAATCAGCCCAGATTTTTTGATTCTGATTGAGTCCCTCCCACCCAGCTCTGGGGGTTTCTACTATTTTAAAGTTAGAACTATTCAAATTGTGTTTTCCTCTGTATGATTGTTTCAGTCTACAAAATAACGAGGGGCATAACTCTGGTGGTATTGTGATGATGAATTAAGTTAAGATATGATGTTCTGAGATAACAAGAATACCTATCTCTGTGATCTTTCTCTTCAGTTGACCTCAAAGTAATTTTTATTCCCCCCCCCCAAAAAAAAAACCACCACCAAGTTTAGAGTGATCGTCTTATTGCTGCGTTGATAAAATAGTTTAGCACTGGATCACTTCTGTACATGCAGATCACCAGATGGGCAGTAGCAGAGGAAGAGGAGAGTATGGATGTGGGCAGCCTCTGACCTAGCACAGACTCCTGATTTGAGTTTTAGTCAGAACTGTGTTAAGAGATGTTTTTAATAAAAGCAGTTTAATTCCTGAATCTTCCTTTTAAAAACCCATGCTGTTTGACATGGTTAGTTTATGGTAGAGAAAGGCATACGAAAGTCTTAATGGAAATTGGATAAAAATACTGACTATAAATATACTGCTGACAAGTTCATTCCATCCTCAAAATTTATCTTGTGGTTTATTGTCTTGCAATAGGGTTTCTTTTTTTGGCTCTAAACTACATAATTTTGGTGAGTCTTCATAGCCTGTCTTGAAACTTGCTGGAATCGCTTCACAGAAGTCTAGTTCATAGGAACCAATCTTAATTTTCCTGAGGGCTTTTCATATCATGGATGTCTGCTCTATAGCAGGGATTCTCAACCTATGGCCTGGGGGCCAGATGTGGCTCACAACACCACTTCATGTGCCCCCCCACCTCCATCACACCTGGGGGTGCCATGTGTGGCAGGCAAGGCAAACTGGCTGTCCGGCCCCCAAAACTGAGGAAGTGAGACCCAGCCCTTGGCTTGGACCCAATCACATCTCTCTCTTTCCTCCTCCCTGTAGTTTAAATACAGGGAGGGAAAAAGACACAAGCAGTCTCTGTGACTGCAGTAGGGTCGGGGGGAAAGTGCGCCTTTCCCCGACCCTACTGCAGTCGCAGAGACCGCTGCGGGTGGGGGATGGCTTTAAAGGCAGGGAGGAAAAGAAAGAGACCCAATTGGGTCTCTTTCTTTCCCTGCCTGCCTTTTAAAGTGGTTTGTCCCTGAAGTCAGGGCTTTTTTTAAGCGTTGTTCGATGCATGCTGTAGTTGAAATCCACCTCTTAACAATGAAAATGGGGCTGTATGTCAGTGTGAACTGCTGTAGCGCTATTGTATGAAATATGCTAGGTTGGATTTCATCTGGCGTGAACTTATTGGGTGGCTGAAGATAAGACACCATTCCTTGATCTCATTCCTTTACCTGTAAATTAGGGAATTATTATTATCATTGTCATTGAACTGTTGTAAAGATTACAACAAGGTGAAGCGTGTGAAGCACTGAACTTGGAGAGTTGTAATTGGCAAGTATCAGTAACCAGGCATGTGGGTTCAACAAAGTGTATAATTGCGCCTCTGATTTAGCCAGCTTGTGAAGATGGTTATTTTAAAACTCAATGGTTGACTCTCTCTCTTTTGTTCTCCCCTCTTTTGCTTTCTCCAGGATCTGAGTCTGCCCAATGGTACTCCGGTTGACACATCTAGCCCAGCATCTTCTTCCTCACTTCTTAACAGGCTGCAGCTGGATGATGACTTGGATGGGGAAATGAGAGACCTCTTTGTTACTGTGGATGATCCCAAAAAACATGTCTGTACCATGGAGACTTATATCACATACAGGGTCACCACCAAGGTATTTCTTGTGTGCTTTGTGCTCTTCAGCAAAAGCCTATCCCTTCACTATTCTATTATAGGAATGCTTGGTAGGCGTCTTACTGCCTGTATTGTGTATTGTGTTTTAAATTAGGAATGGCCACTTGTGATCTGTCAGATGTTTTTGACTGTAATTCCCTTCATTCCTCACTCTTGGCTGTTGTGGTCAGATGTGGCCAGATGGGTTGGTAGCTGTACTCTTAACAACATTTGGAGGGCTATAAAGTTCCTGCCACTGATCTAATATTTAAGGTGTTTCAAAGTTGAAATCATTCTTTCCCAGGTTTCTAGAGTGTTGGTTAGCATATAATTTGAGGCAAGCTGCTGCAGGCCTTGAGTCAGCAGGAATGGTTCCCAGATGGTAGCCACATAAATTTGCCTTCCACATGGGCCTTCATTCTGTCTGTCACACATGTAGTCTATCATTCTGATTTGTCAGTACTGTATAGTATTCTTGTTAAGTAGCTGACTGTGAAAACCTACACTTTGAAAAGTATTGCGGAGGTGTTTGTTTAATTTATATCTTCTCATCCTCCCCCGCATGAGCCAAAATACCTTACAACATAAATGTTAAAAGCACATGCAGCTTAAAAACAAATTGCAATATTAATGCAGCATCTGATAGATTATTACATTAAAACATTCTCAGATAACACTGTTTAAAAGCAATTACACCACCGCCACCCCACGCACACAATAACACCCACCTTCCTCCTCAACTGATCAGTGGTAAAAGGCATGTCTGAGTAAAAATATATCTGCTGCTCTGGAAAAAGCAGTAGGAAAGTGACCAGTCTAAGGGTGTCCAATAGTCGCGAAGAAGACATTGAGAAGATGCTCACCTGCAGCCCCATGGTGGTGGGGAGAGATTTTATGGGGACGGGCTCAAAGCCCATACCTTGAAGCGAAATGCCACCATGGCATTTTCCACTTTGCTTCCTCTTGCCAGTCTCCGCTCTGCTCCTTGGGAGAAAGCCTGAAGATCTTGGGGCAGCATCCCAGACTAACACTCCCAGAAGTCGTCATCATTGGCTGTTCTTGTCAAGACTTCTGGGATCTGTTGTCCAAGAGCATATGGCAACCCAAGGTTGGAAACCACTGGTCTGCATCACGTGGTTGCTATGGGGATGGAATGAGAAGGAGAAGCATTGTGCACAGTTCCACAAGCTCATTAGATAAGTAGTAAGATTGTAACAAATAGAAACATAACACATAGTAACAAATAAATATGCTACTGACATGGAGACTGCTTTTGTATCTTTATGTTTGATGATCTACATTATAAGTAACTCTCCTGAGCTTTGAGTAGAAACTTGGGTTTTGTCTAAGAGCAACCATTTTAGTGGCTTCTTCAGGAATTGAGTATTATAAAAATATTATTTTCAGAAATTGCTTATTTTTAAGATGTCTCAAAGTTGAATACAATAAAACCAGGTACAGTAATGCTAATAGCTAGAGAAAGAAAGAAATGGGGTAACTGGCCTATTGACAATCTGGGAAACAAATGGGGATATGCTTCTTTACTAGTAGCCTTCTTCAGCTGACATTGACAAAGCAATTTCACCTTGTAGAGTATAAACTCTCACGTGAGCAGTACCGTACTGTCCTTTAATGTTGTCAAGGACAAAATCATTGCATGACATAAACTGCTGATTAGCAAAATGTAAATCACTGGTGAAGAATATGTTTATAGAGGTTTTTAATTTGCCTCATCGATGTCTAGTTATATTATCAAACCCAAATCTGTCAGTCCCAAACCTGTCAGTCAAAGAGGAGTTCTCTTTTCTAGGCTTGCTTCATGAGTAAGGGTCATTTGCATGATGTGTTCAGTGCTGTTGCTGTGACCTTCATTATAAATATGTTTACATGAGTACTGTCTACTTTCTAGAGGTTGTTTGCAACATTACTTCATTATTCTGCAAGATCTTAGTTTGTAGAAACTGCCCAGAACACTGGAATCTATGTCATTCCCTCAATGGTGGAGGAGTCAAGAAAGCTGAATGGAAGTTTGTCTCTTCATACAGGGAATAATAGTTAATTGTGGCGTTTGCAACTGCATCTTGTAGTGATTTTTGCCAGCTTGGAGAGGAATTTAAAGAGGATGAGGCAAATGCATGAAGGGTGAAGCTGACCTTCATGGTTCCTATATATCAGGGGTGGTGAACCTATAGCACGCATGCCAGAGGTGGCACTTGGAGCCCTCTCTGTGGGCACCCATGTGGTCGCTCCAGCACCGAGTTCACCCCTTCCTTCTGCCCAGCAGCCCAATGGGAGCATTTCCTCGCTCCCCTGTTGCTGTGTTGGCACTTTGTGATAAATAAGTGGGTTTTGGGTTGCAGTTTGGGCACTTGGTCTCTAAAGGATTTGCCGTCACTGCTATATATGATCTTCAGTGTTGGTGTCAGTGTGATGCTGTTAGTCATAGTTCCTGTATATGACCTTCAGTGTTGATGGCAAAGTGTTTTTCTGTGTCAGCTGCTGGACAAAATCATCAGTAGAGTGCTGTTGTGCTTGTGTCCTGCTTGAGAGGTTCCTTGGACAATGGGAGATCTGGTTTTCTACTGTGTGATCAGAATGCTGAACTATGTAGGTCATTAGTGTGATCCCGCTTACCTCTATGTTCTTAAACAAGATGAAGAACCAGTTCTGATTGTAGACGTTTGCCTTTTCCAGGAAATCACAAGATTTAGTATGAAGCACATAAATGCTAAGTATTCATTTCTTATCTAAGATGACCAAAATGATAAGAGTAGTTAGTGGTATAAAATGTCCAGTGAGCTATGCAACAATTTTAAGTGTGTGTGTGTGTATTTAATCTCTCCCTAGAACATTCCATTCAAATAACTCAAAGGAGAATCTTTCATGTAGCTTTCATCCAAGTACAACATTGAGACAGTTCTCAGATTATGTATCCAATGTTGCCAGGAGCATGAAAACTAATGAGTTTTGTTCTTTGCTATTGCTTGAATGCCTCAGTTTGAGGTCTGCTTTGTTCATTTAGCTTCAAGAAGGTATTCAAGATGGTCTCTACAATTTAAGTGGGGAGAAGGATATTTTTCTTTGGAGAAATCAAAAGACTTGATGGCTTTGGTGTTTTTCTGATTTATCTTGATTTATCTTTTTCTCCTCCTAATTTTTGGTGTCTCTTTCATTTGTTTCTAGACCACACGAGCAGAATTTGACCTACCAGAGTATTCCCTGCGCCGAAGGTACCAGGATTTTGATTGGCTCAGGAATAAATTGGAGGAATCTCAACCAACCCACCTCATTCCCGTAGGTAGTAAATCAAGACCACCAGTTGTTGAACAGTTGCACTATTATGCTTTTAAACATTGCACAACTTCTCATTTAGTAGTACTAATGAATATAAAGTGTGCAAAAATGCTGTAGTTCTCTGATAGAAGATAGTTGTACACACATTACTTCAAAACAATTTTGTATTGCTTTAATTTAGCCTAAAGGATTTGCAGTGGCTTAGTAGCTAAGCCACTGAAATTGATGACTGAAAGGTCAGCAGTTCGAGACCTGAGTACTGCATGACTGAGTGAGGTTCCATCTCTGTCCCAGCTCCTGCCAACCTAGCAGTTCAAAAGCAAGAAATTGCAAGTAAATAAATAGGTACCACTTTTGTGGTAAGGTAAATAGCGTTCCTTGCACTCCGGTGTTAAGTCATGCCTGCCACATACCCATGGAAACATCTGCAGGTGCAGACCGCTCGCTCTTTGGCTGTAAACAGAGATGAGCACTGAACCCTAGAGTCAGATATGACTGGCTTTCAAGCAAAGGACACCTTTACCCAATTTAGCCTAAATATTATTTTTCAGTATATCAGACCTATTTTATTTGCTTGTGCAGACTGTCTGTTGTTTTTTAATTGCTGCATTTCAAACACTACCTCTCAATGTAAAGCAAGGGTTTACTTTAATTACAAACTCTTTGAATTTCTGGAAGATACCCATTTCCTAAGAGAACGGGCCAAGGTTTCTTGGCTGCAAAGTATTCTGTCTGTAACACAGGTGCTCCATTTTATGTGTTTGTTTTCAAGCCATTGTTTCCATTAGCAGTCCTCTTTTTTTGTAGAGTGAGTTGCAAAATAAACATTTCTATTGAATTTTAAAATGGCATTCTTTGTTTATAATGGCCTCCAGGGATTTTTAATGTACAGTACAGTCAAGGTGTTCTTATATTAAAATTGATCTCTTGCTTTCACTAGTCTGTGGTCACAATAAAAAATTAAATGCATTTTTAAAATGTCTGGCATTTGACAGTTCCCATATACACGAGTATGAACAGTTTGCAGGAAGCAAAGTAAGTTCTCCAAATGCTTTTAAGTACTTATATTAACATAGTGTTTAATTGCAGTAAATTTAATGAATGGCCATTCCTGTTGGCATGCAGTCTTAAATGTTAGGAACGTAAGCAGAAGTGAAAAAAATAAAGAGATACGGCTGAGGACCTCGCTCCCCTCCTCTGGGCCCACAACAACGGCCAGAGGGGAGTTAGTCTGTGTTCTGCTTTGGTTGTTTTGTGAGGTTTTATTTTATGACTTTTACTGTACTGTTGCTGTTTTGATGGTAAGCTGCCCTGAGTTGCCTCGGTGAGTGGGCAGGAATATAAATCTAAATAAATAAATAAATAATAAATAAATAAATAACTGTGTGTGTACACGTGTGCTTGCACGCATGCATGTGTGCTTGCACACTCCTAAATGCTTCACCATGGATTTGAAGACTTACCATGCCAGTTGCACAGTCACTTCCACAATTTATGTAACCTGGTACAACTTGCACAAATGTTGAGTAGGATTTTGGCCAAAGGAAGCTGATGTCCAGCTTATATAATGGAAAGGTGCATTGGTCAGATATAGCTTGAACAGCAATATGAATAGTGGACATGAAGAAATAGAAAAAAAGGCCTGTTATGTAAGACACCTGAGAGGCAGAAATCCCACATGTGAGAGGAAGAGTATAATGTAGGCAGTATGCAAAACCCACCATTGATAAACCATTTTTTTTCTAATCTGAGAGTAAACAAAACAGAACAGCAAAAATTAATAATGTTGTGGTACCTTAAAGACTAAGTCCTGTATTTAAATGTGAGCTTTCATGGACCAAGTCCACTTCATCAGACTTGGCACACAAAAGCTCACATTTAAATACAGCAATATCTTGGATAACGACTGCATTGGATAATGCTAAAATCGGATAACGATGCAAAATTTCTTTAGATCTGTTAGCGTTATCTGATGCAGTCGTTTTGTAGTAGAAGGGTGGCTGTAAAGCTGAACGGGGTTCTCCGTTCAGCTTCCCAGCCACCCTGCAGCTGCGGAGGCAGGGGTGGGGTGGCTGGAAAGCTGATGGGGGGGGGCTCCCCCGTCGGCTTCCCCAGCCACCCCACAGCTGCGGAGGCATGGGCAGGTGGCTAGGGAAGCTGATGGGAAGTCCCCGTCAGCTTCCCCAGCCACCCTGCAGCTGTAGATCGGGTCTTCTGATCTCCCTGGAGCAGGCACTTTTTTTTACCCATTTTGGGCTCTCTGACCTCTCTGCCAGCTCCAGGGAGGTCGGAAGCCCCGATCCAAGCTGTTTCTAGACTTCCCCCACCTCCCTGGAGGCTGTAACAAGCCAAAACATCAGGATTCGAATCCTGACGTTCTGGCTTGCTGCAGCCTCCAGGGAAACAGGGCTTTTTTTAAACATTGTGCGATCAATGCATCGCACAACGTTAAAAACCAGATAATGACAAGACTTGTGGAACCAAGTCTCATCGTTATCCGAGGTACTAGTTACCACTTCAAAAAAATTTTTCCCCTAAGTTCATCATGAATTGGTCCACTTTGGGAGGACATTCCAGTGTTAATGAGCAACTGATGTGGAGTTGTAAGGCTTTGTAGAACAGTGTATGTGGGTTTCTGTTACCTAATACAGTGGTACTTCATACACCGATTTTAATCCATTCCACGGGGGTCGTTGTATGCATGCATTGTATAGCGATTTTCCCTATGGGATGCATCGTACAATGATTTTTTTTGCTAAGTGTTTTTTCCCATTGAAAAATTGTTGTACGATTTTTTTCCATAGGGAAAATTGTTATGCGGGGTGCCACTTTTTTTCAAAACCTGTTAATGCACTTTTGTTGCTATACGGGCAGTAGTGGGCTTCACATTTTTTTTACTACCACACTGTGGGTGCGGCCAACTCTGTAGGTGTGGCCAGGTGACTGGGTGGGCATGGTTAAACTGCTGTATTTTAATGTGAGCTTTTATGGATCAAGTCCACATCGTCAGACCATTAGTTAGCAATTACACTTCAATGTTCTAATTTTCCTTTAAAGAGTAACTGCAGCAGAGTAACTACTGGCTCAGTTTCACCCCACTCTGGGCACCCAGACCCAGCAGCAAGGATGTTGGAGTCGCGTCTGGAGAGGAGTGAGAGGAAGAGGAGGAGGAGGTGGCCAGAGCAGGGCAGTGGGCAGGGCCAGCCAGTTTTACTACTGGTTCTCCCAAACCTGTCCGTACCTGCTGGTGCCCACCACTGTATACAGGGTGATTATTGTATGAGGTTCTTCTGTACTCTAAGATATTAAAAGTTGCAAGGCCTTCAGAACTTTTTAAAACCAGTATTAACACAGAACATATGATGATGATTTTGATGAGTAACATCCAGTCACTGAAAAAGAAATCTTTCATGACATGAGAGAAAAATCTTTACTTCATTTCAACTGAGGAAAGAGTTCAACTGAAGGAAGGCCTTTGTCAGCTTGTTGAAGTTTAAATTGGAGACCCTCCCATCATGGCCACTTGGGCTAGTGGTCCTTGGGGCTGATTGGACTGGGTGGGTGGGGCTTTTTTCTATGCTTTTATAGTGGTGGTTCTGCAGTTTTTAACATTGTCGAATGAATGAATTAATGAATGAATTCAAGTTGTAATCTGTTCTGAGACAAAAGATGCAAACCAGCCAGCTTATTTTGTCCAGGTTTTCAAGTTATTTGAAATTCTGTATTTCTGTGTAATTTTCATCCCCAGCCCCTTCCAGAGAAATTTGTCGTGAAAGGAGTGGTTGACCGCTTTTCAGAAGAATTTGTTGAGACAAGGAGGAAGGCTTTGGATAAATTCTTGAAAAGGATCGCTGACCATCCTGTGCTTTCTTTCAACGAACACTTTCATGTGTTTCTTACTGCCAAAGTAAGTAAATTGTGTCTATTCCCCTGTGCCCCGCCCAAAGATTTGGAGGTGAAGGCTTTTATTAGAAAGAATGAAAAGTTTAGAGATGACAAGGATATAAAGGTACATTTTTAAAAATAAATTTTATTTAAGATTTAAAAGAAAAAAACATATACCAACAAAAGTTTGAGTAAGTTCTACATCATAATACCCTTTTTGTCATATGCAACAATATAAACTGGTGCCTGAGTGGTTAGGGCTCATTCAAATACCATGTGACCATTTTAGGGGGAGAGAGGGTCGACCAAAAGTAACAGAAAGTATGGGGTTTGGGAGGTTCGGTGTGAATTCACGTGACCCCAAAATTATCATTTACTTTTTGTTTCCAGCTGGCCATATATCTATCTTCAAACCGTGTGATTTTTTTTTTGGGGGGGGTCGGTCAAAGGTCACAGAGGTACAGAGGGGGGAGGGGGTCAAAAAGTGGCCTATTTTAGGTCACATGGCATTTGAAAGAGCCCTTAAGGCGCTGTGCTGAAGTTTGGAAGGTCGAGTTTTGATACTTGAGAGCTGCACTTGGGGACATGAAAGGAGCCTCATTCAGGTGTACCCTAAAATCCTTTCAATCCAGAGTAATCTCTGACACAAAATTATTATTATAATAAGTAAAAAACTATACTACATTTAGATAACTTAAAAATATCTCAAAAAAATACCAAAAGTAAACCGACCCCCCACCCCACCCCAAGAAATCAATATACCCAAGTGCTACTGACACTGAAGGGGGCACCTCTTCACTTTAATTTACTATTTGTAACTCTTTACCTGTAACTTCCTTCTTTCCAAAAATCTTAAGTTTCTTGTACATATTTACATCCCGTTTTCCTTTATTACATATTCAATTAAAGTCCACCATATCCCCCAAAACTGGTTTACTTTGATCGCTCTCTTGTTATATTTCAAGTCCTACATTAACCTGTCATTTAAGACAATGTCTCAGATCTCTTTATACCACTCCTCTATTTTAAAATTATAGTTTGTTATGGTGATAGAACTATAGGCTATTGCAATTAGAGAAGCTATTAATGTTAAAGGAATTGAAGGTACAAAATTAAACTTGTATGCAGATGACACACTGATCATGGTAAAAGATCCAGTAGAAAATATGGTTAGAATACAACATTTAAAAGAATTTGAAGAAGTAATCAGAGTGTGAGTAAACTGGAATAAGCCAGAAATGATCATGTATAATAAGACTAAAAGAGGATTTAGAGAAATTTAAAAGACTATTTGAAATAAAGATAAGACAGAGTTTAAAATACTTGATTTTTTTTTATAACAAGGCATGAAATAATGTGGAAATTTCAAAAGTACAGTAATACCTCATATAACATTAGTATCGAATAACACGAAAATCGCATAACATCAAGGAATCTGGGGGGAAGAATTGCATCAGATAACATTAAGATCCTATGGGATGCTTCAGATAACAACCGCTAAAGCCTGTGTGGTTACAATGTATCTCTATGGATCCCATAGAGGATCAGATAACACGAAAAATCATATAACACGAAGACTTGTGGAACCAGGTTTTAGTGTTATATGAGGTTTTACTGTATCAAAACTAAAATTATCCTGGTTTGGTAGAATAGCATTTTGTAAAATGAGAATAATTCCATTAATAATTTTTTTTGTTTGAAATGATTCCAATTGACATTTTTAGATAGCTGCTGCTTTCAAAAAAAAAAAAAAAAAAAGCAATCTTAGCTGCTAGTTTCTCATGGAAGTTAAAACCTAACTAGGTTTCATCATAGTTGTGAGCAGTCCACTTCCTAGTTGGGTCATTGGTTGGTTAGAAGGAAACTGTAAGAGAAAATTGGGTGGAACTAATGTTCTTCAGCAAAAATAAAAAATGAGACTCCTATAGGCTATAATAAGAGGAACTTTACAGTATCAAACCAAAGTCCTATCTAGTTTAGCACTATTTTCCCAGGCGCTCTTGGCAATTGACAAAGTGAATGGGAGAGACATAACACTGACACATAAACTCTTTCTTTTCCATCTGAACTTCTACTCTAATTCTCATCAACTGGTATTCCGAAGCATGTTGCCTTGGGTAGGAGAGGTGGCAAATTAGCCTTGTAAATAACATTAACCTTTTATATTGCCCCCACACCACTGTGCAAGCCATCTGTGCTGGCCACTACCATGTTCTGTGGTAGAGAACTTCATGGTCTAAACTTCTTCCTCACATTTGATTTCTTGAAACTACCTGATTTCCAGTTGTATTGCAGCGTGTGGCAGCTGCTTGTTGGCTTCCCTCATTCCAATGAGCCATTGTTGTGTATTGCAGAACTGTGTTCTTCAGATTGGGATCAGTATGGGTTGTAGTGTCAATACCTTGTCTGACAAATGTTAGCCTGAATTGCTAAAGGGTAACTGGCAATCCCCTTCTTTTCGACATTACATATGCTAAGATTACTGTTAGATGAATGAAATCAAAAAGCATGCATACATACATACACACATATGTACATACGTACTGTGCTTTAGATTTTCTGCGTTGTTGACAACATCTAGGGTTGTTTTTTTTTCATTTTGACAGAATATTAAGAATCCTGTTGAGTTTAGTATTAATGTATGTCTAACTTGCACACTGTATTTTTTAGAATTGAACTAGGAAAGATGCTTAACATGTTTTTAGAAGATGTGCTCCCTCAAGTGGTGAAAAGACATCTGTTCCTCAGACTTTTCAAAGTGATAACATCTAAGGTTTAGCATCCCTTCCTTTGTGGGTGATCCTTGAAAAGTCAACCATGATTGAATTTGTCTGAGGCAGTGGCTTTGATCCACGAACGCTCACATTAAAATATAGTGGTCAGACTTTAAGGTGCCACAGTATTACTCTCTTAATTACTTTTTTGTTTCTTACCTGAAATCATTGACTTGGCATATCTGATTGCTGATGGGTTTATGATGGGGCTCTTTGCAGCTTGGGTAGTGGGCTATAATAGTTTTTCAGACTAGATTAAGGAAGCATTAGAACTGAGAAAGATTGTTCCAGAGGTGATAATTCTACCTGGGGGCTGGGCTGTCAATTTAAAAAAAAACAACCTCCTATTAGTCATAATTCTGGGCTATTAATGCATTATTCACTGGTATGTCATTCTATGCAGCTTTCATAATAGCTGAGACTGAAGCGTCATAATATTTTATCAACAGGAAAAATACCTTTCCATAAGCTGATTGAAAAGACTGATATTTAAGTGATATCGATCTTAATTTTACTTCACTGCATACTTCCTTGGTTTAATTTTCTCACTTCCAGTTACTGGAAGGTAAGAGTTTGATTCCTGGGTACTGCATGACGGAGTGAGCTCCTGTCTCTGTTCCAGCTCCTGCCAAACTAGCAGTTCGAAAGCAAGAAATTGCAAGTAGATAAATAGGAACCACTTCAGTGGGAAGGTAAACACCATTCCATGCCTTCCAGTGTTGAGGCATGCCTGCCACATGTCCACAGAAACATCTACAGACACAGACTTTTTGGCTATAAACAGATGAGCACTGAACCCTAGAGTTGGATACAACTGGCTTTTGAGCAAGGGTGAACTAATTAGTACCTTTATGCTTAAAACAATTTTTTTTTGCCTATCTTTATATGTCTGTGAAAAAAGCTTTTTTTATGTTGTTATGTGCTGTCATGTTGCTTCTGCCTATTAGATTGTAGTCTAAATGAATCTGGGGGAGAAATGCAGTGGCAGTGTTTCTTTAAATTTAACTGAACAAATATACTTTGGAGTGGAACAACATATACAAAGTGAAAAGCTGATTAATTTTTCTATTGCAACCAGGATCTTAATGCTTATAAAAAACAAGGGATGGCCTTGCTTTCCAAGATGGGAGAATCGGTAAAATATGTCACAGGAACCTATAAATTAAGAAGTCGACCGTTGGAGTTTGCAGCCATTGGTGACTATCTGGATACATTTTCTCTGAAACTTGGGACTATTGATAGGATAGCACAGAGGATAATAAAGGAAGAAGTGGGTGAGTATGATCTATTTATTTTTATTTATATTCCGCCCATCTGGGATATGTTCTCACTCTGGGTGGCTTACAACAATCACATATAGAATTGTCTAGAACAGCATTTACTGTATAGACTCAAGTATAAGCCTAGTTTTTTAGTCCCAAAAATGAGCCCCCCCAAAGGGGGAACGGCTTATACTCAGGTCAATGACCATGAGGATCCCAAGACCGCATTGCATTGAGACATGCCAACAATTTAATTAATTTTACCATGTTTTCATGTATTTTGATTACTGGAACTCACTAGCAGTTAGTGCATTTCCCACCCTCGGCTTATACTTGGGTCAATCTATTTTCCTGATTTTTCAGGTAAAATTAGGTACCTCGGCTTATATTTGGGGTGACTTATACTAGAGTATATATTGTACCAAACTGTGTTCTGCAGAACACTTGTCGATTTCAATTCCCAGAAGCCTAAGTCAGTATATTGGCTGATCAGTGCTTCTGGGAATTGAAGTCCAAAAACCAAAGATCGGGAAACATTGGTCTATAGAGCTACAATAATAAAAAATAGGCAAAAATAGCTATGACTGAGGATAGTGAATCAAAATTTAAACAATTGCTAACTGGCTATCGGGATAATGTCATACATATAAATTCACTTGCAAGGTTATTGTGTAATGTTGGGAGGGTCTGAGGAAGCAACTGAATTTACATGGGTCTTGTGTAAGCTGTGTATATATCATTCTTGTGTATTACACTCTCTTGGATGTGCTGTTATTTTATGATGCACAAAGAGCTGTGTAAAAAGATTTCTGATGGTCATTGGAAACAGAATGATTCAGAATGGCCAAGTTTGCTGTACTGATGGTTCTTATCGTTGTATTTTTTATGTCGTGGGATAAATTGTACAGCGCTCTCTCCTCACAGCTTCTGGATATTCCTTTCCAGGTACTAATGGCTTCTCTTTTGAATAATATCTTGGGAAACATGACCTCTCTCACCTGAAAGTGAGGCTTAGGTTTCTTGAGTTTTTAGTCATTCTTCGAAACCCAGAAACCAGAACTTGCTTGTCCTCTTCTTTACACGTTGGGTCTCTTTCAGAATACCTGGTGGAGCTTCGAGAGTATGGTCCCATTTATTCAACATGGAGCGCCTTCGAAGGTGAGCTGTCTGAACCTCTGGAGGGGGTGTCAGCCTGCCTTGGGAATTGCTCTACCGCCCTGGAGGAACTGAGCGAAGACATGACAGAGGACTTCCTGCCAGTTCTAAGAGAGTATATTCTGTACTCGGAGTCCATGAAGGTAAAGCGCACTTGGTATCAAGCAGATGTTGTGTTTCAAAGCCACCTTGCTAGAAGAGTCATACTTTATTTATTTATTTATTTATTTATTTGTTTATATTTCTATACCGCCCTTCTTGCCGGGGCGACCCAGGGCGGTGTACAACATCATAAAAGCATAATAAAACCTAACCCAAACCCATTGTTAAAAAACTTCAAAATTACAATTATGAAATTTAAAAAGTTTTAAAAATTTATAAACATCCACAGGTCCCAATAATCATTTAAAAGTTAAAAACTCAAAAACACAAGATTAAAAAGATTAAAAGATTAGTTACATTTCTATACTGCCCATTTGGGTGGTATCCACTCTGGGTGGTGTACAAGCAGATATCAAATAACATGAAGAAGTAATCAGACAACCGACAAATAAGTCTCAAAATAAAATAACTGGTGTCTGAGGGCATAGGGAATCAACCTGACTGACTAATGTATAGCTAATGTTGTGTAGATGTCATTTAGGGAAGTACAAATCAAATTATTTCCTTTATTTTCCAGAGAGCACTTGCTTCATATTTAAACAGATTGGTTGATGTCTTATGATGGGGGGAGGGGGGGAGAGGTTTTTTTTTTACACCTTTTTTGAGAAAGCTTTTTCTCTGTGTACTATCTGTCATTCTGTCATAAAACTGTGCTAAAAATGGTGTACCTTTTTATAAAGAATTCTGTGTTAATTTTTATGGGAATGGTGTAAATTGGCTTTCCGTTAACTACCTAACAAGGTTAGGTTTATTGCTGTGGACAGTTAATATGGGGCTATGCTTGGTTTAACACAAGATTTGGAAAGAGTAATATATTTTACTTACATGTTCTCCATCTTGCCAATGGAGATCAGGACAGTGGAAAACATACTCAAATATCTGGGAAACAATCATACAGCTTAATTAAAGGCAGTTTTGCTATGCCATTAAACAGCAATACAGTCAAACCTCACATAACGAGCATTTCGCTTAGCGAAAAAACTCGCATAACGAGCAAGTTTTTTGCTATGCGAGTCAGACTTGCATAACGAATTTTTTGCTATGCGCGTCAGACTTTTCCCTGTGGAAAAACTCGCATAATGAGTGTTTCTATGGGGAAAACACGCATAGTGAAAAATTCGTTATGCGAGTCTGACTCGCATAGCAAATTTTTTGCATAGCGAGCAGCCTCGCAGAATGCATTAAATTCGTTATGCGAGGTATGACTGTACTAATCAAATGGGCTTGATTGTAATTGGTAAATAAACCTACAATTAAGGTTTACTTTTGGAAGGGTAACTTTGAGATAAACAGTAGATCTTTGAGTCTTTGCACCAATTTAATCCCTATTTGGTGACTTGTGCCTTTAGTTTTTGAGCATGTATAACTGGAGACAAGATCTAAGATCTGGCAGTGGGCAGGGGCACAATTAAAGAGTGTAACTGATGTATGGTTGTGAGAGCTGGACCATTAGGAAAGCTGAGTGCAGAAGAATAGATGCCTTTGAGATGTGGTGTTGGAGGAGAGTTTTGAGAGTCCCCTGGACAGCGAGGAGAACAAATAGGTCGATCTTAGAAGAAGTCAACCCTGACTGCTCCTTAGAAGGTCAAATAGTAAAGATGAAGCTAAAGTACTTTGGACATCAAATGAGAAGAGAAGACTCACTTGAGAAAGCCTTGATGCTTGGAAGGGTTGAGGGCAAAAGAAGAAGGGGGCGGCCCAAGATGAGATGGCTGGATGGTATTGTAGAGATAATGGGCACAAAGCTGAGCAAGTTGAGGGGGATGGTGGAGGACAGGAGTGCCTGGTGGACAGTGGTCCATGGGGTCGCAGAGGGTCGGAATCAACTGTGCGACTGTACAACAAACAAACTGATGGCAGATGAAGTTATTATACATGCTGCCTTCCCATTAACAGGAGTTTGAACTAAAATTGCAGTCTACAATGGTGGAAAAATACATAGCTGTTAAAAGAAACCTTCCTCTCTTGATATTTGTACATCTTGGCGCTCTCTCTCTCTCTCTTTTTTGGCTGAGAAGCAAACAGGTTTTGTTCCAGATCTGTACACTCTTTTGTTCATGTGTGGGTGTTGACTACCTCATGCTTTTCTAATATAATTTGTCTATTAATAATTAATCTCTAAGTGGAACGCTGGCATAGTTTCGCTCCCAGCTTCTATCAGCCAAAGAGAGTTATTTTATTAGCTAGTTTTTGCATACTTGTACCAAAGCAAGAACACCTGTTCAACTAGAATTCTGGATCCTAAAGTATTTAACAACTCCAGGCAAAAGCTCCATACTGTTACTATGATGTGGTTGTCTCCCAGAACAAATGTTAATTGGCTGGAATCCTGTTTACAGTAAAACCTCAAGTTACGAACGCCTTTACTTATGAAAAACATGAGTTATGAAAGGAAATTCCGGAAAAGTAATGCTTTGAGATACAATTATTTTTAAGATACAATTTTTTTGGTCTTCTGACGCTTCCCACACCTGTGGGAGGATGTTAGGAGCATTTCCGCTCAGGTTTGGAATTTTTTGTTCCCTTTTGGCACGTCAGAAGCTTTCCCCGCAACCAGGAAGTACCATAAATTCCCTTTCTCCTCAACAGCTGACAGTTGGGACTGAGCCTGCAATTACCAGAGTTGGCTACTGGAGGGCGTGTCAGAAATGTGCTGACTATGCATTGAAAACCTTCCGGAGCTCAGAAAAAAGTAGGAAAAAATCTTTTATCTGTTCAAAAGTCTTTCTAAAGTGCTCTTTGGAATTTTTCACCATGTTTTCACAACTTTAGAAAGAGTTTTGAACAAAAGAAAAATACTTTTTTTGGCTTTTTCCTGAGCTGCAGAATGCATTATTTGATTTTCAGTGCATTCCTATGGTAAATCATGTTTCAAGATATGAATTTTTCAAGTTATGAACAACCCTGAGGAACAAATTAATTTCATATCTCGAGGTTCCACTGTATTAGTATAGTAAGTTGCAACTAGAGGAGGCCCTATATTGAATCAGAGGTGAATCAGCTCCTCTTAACTGCAACATAATGTTTCTCCTCCCTGGTTTTGTTTTTAGAATGTTTTGAAGAAAAGGGATCAGGTTCAAGCAGAATATGAAGCCAAACTGGAAGCCGTAGCCCTCAAAAGAGAAGACCGACCCAAGGTTAGTCCTTTTGGAACAGTGTTGGAGATGATTCTCATCCTGTATTCTAAACAAGGGAATGGAAATTATCTTTCCAGCAGCATATATAAAGCAGCCATGCTATCCAATAATAGAAAAAATGTTCCAGGTTGTTTAGCCTCTTCTTTGCGTCGCTGAACATTTAAGGTGAGTTTTTGCTAACTTCAGCATGGAATGATGGCATAAACTTGAGAGCAAATAGTTGAAAAACCGAGCCCAATATTATTCTCTTGGGTCTTGAAACCAAATTGCTGGCAAGGCAGAATGGAATTTTAAATTCCACATGAATTGGAGGTGAGGGAAGTATTGGTTTATGAGCTCTTGCCTGACCATAAATTAAAACTTAATTTGCCCTTCCTGCCTGCCAGCAGAGAGAAAGAAAAGTACTGTCAGTCTGGCTTCATGACCCAAAGTCTGGCTCAGATTTTGAACTGTTAGTCTTAACTTCAAGTTTTGGACCATCTTTATCTGAAGAAGCTTTCTGGAGAACATGAAAGTTCACTTTAATTGAAACTTTTTAGTGACTTAATGGTGACATTGAATGATCCAGAGCTCTGGTTTTAAAAATAATCTTGTTATAGTCACTAGTTTTTAATCTTGCTGAAAAGTCTTGTCGCGTGCTATAAAATGACAACGACAATAACAACAGGTTTTAAAAGGCGTTTATTTGAAGTCTTAGAATTCAATACAGTACTCTGACACCTGGGAGAGAAGGGTCAAAATCAAGAGATTGCAAATAAATATTTACAAAGAATGAGCTACTTGGGATTAGTTTCTTTTCTTAAGATGTAGCTGTGGCATAGCATGCAAAGGGCCAGTGTCACTTCCTTCTGTGGCATAACAGTAGCATTTTCATTCTTTGGATGGGGCATCACCAGTTAGCAATATTAGAGAAATGGCACTGGGTTCAGGTGCAGCAGCTCACCTGGATGCCTCATGCTAGTAGGTCGGCAGGTTAGCAGTTTGAGACCTGAGTGCTGTGTGATAGAGTGAGCTCCTGTCTCTGTCCCAGCTCCTGCCAACCTAGCAGTTCGAAAGCAAGAAATTCCAAGTAGATAAATAGACACAACTTCAGTGGGAAGGTAAACAGCATTCCATGCACTCTGGTGTCTAGTCATGCCTGCCACATGTCCACAGAAACATCTGCAGACACAGACAGCGCTGGCTCTTTGGGTATAAATGGAGATGAGCACTGAACCCTAGAGTCGGAAATGACTGGCTTTCAGGCAAGGGCAACCTTTACCTTACTGTTACTCCTGAAATGCTTTCTATGAGCAGAAGTGCAAAAGAAGGTGATGTTCTGAAATATTATTCTGGCAACTTTTTGTCTGCAGTGCATGAGATGATGTAGGATCGCAAATCCCATTGTTTTTCTTCTTTGGCTATCCCTATTTGGGTTTGTGAGAGTTGCAGGTCAGCCACATCTGGAGGGCCCGCACATTCCCTTCCCTGCTTTATACTTTGCTTATACAAATATCTTATTGTCTGTTATCAGGGTTAGAACATTGGGCAAAACTGAACTTTTAGTCTGATCCGGCGGGTTGGTTCTTCCAGTTTGTGTACAGTGAAACCTCGCATAAAGAGTGTTTCGCTTAAAGAGAAACTCGCTTAAAGAGCAGAAATTTCTCTGAATGTTCGCTTCGCTTAACAAATAAAACCAACCAAAAACTCGCTTAACAAATAAATCAGAGTTCACAATCCCCCCCCCCACAATAGGTCACTTACAATGGTGTTTCGCTTAAAGAGCAAACTCACTTAAAGAGCAATCCTGTGGAACGCATTATGCTCTTTAAGCGAGGTACAATTGTACTTTGTGTGCATTTGAGCTTGTCCTGCTTGTTGTTTGTGAGAAGTAGCTTTGTGGGGTTTTTATTTGCCATGTTTCCAGAGAAACAGCTGTGGGGGCAATGTGTAAAATCTTTTTAGAGAAGCAATAAAAGTTGTTTGAGGGAAAACCTCTTGGCAGCTTGCCAAGAACAAGCCACACTGACCTAGAATATTGACTTTTGAGTCAACGTTGTTAGCAGCATTCTGTAAATCTGTTCAGGCCCGTCTGTCCAGAGAGCTCCCATTTTATTTTCTCAGTGGTGAGATTGAAAAATGGACTGGCTCAGGGACAGCCAGCGGATTTCACAGCTGCCTTGGGGTTTGAATCCCAATGACTTTGATTCAATGTAGTTATTCCAATCCATTCCATTTATATGCTGTCCAACGACTCAAGCCATGGTCACGCTGAGAAGTAATTAATCACATAGTGTGAGGAAAACTGACATCAACCCAGTGGCATCCCTTATTTCAGTGGTTCTTAACCTGGGTTCGATTGAACCCCAGGGGTTCAGTGAGTCAGTCTCGGGGGTTCGGTGGAGGTGTGTGCGTGTCTGTTCCTTTCAACAGGGCATTTATGGCAAATTCTACGAAGGGTTCAGTGAATGCACGTATGGAACTTGCAGGGTTAAGTACCTTCAAGAAGGTTAAGAACCACTACCTTATTTGATACATTTTCTTCCTGTGAAGAATGCAAGTGTTTTGTGAGTGTTTGTACAGGGCTTGCAACTCTTGCTTCTCTGAGCTACTTTCCCCAGAATTCTGCACCAGCCATGATTACTGGTTGGAGCTCTGGTGGTGCACTGGTTAAACTGCTGTACTGCAGCCAAAATGATGTGTGTTTGATCTTGACTGGAACAAGGTTGACTCAACATTCCCTCCTTCCCAGGTTGGTAAAATGAGTACCCAGCATGTGGGCAAAATGTATCCCAAATGGGCAGGGTATGTATGAATGGATGGATGGATGCTAATTACCTGTAAACCACAAATAAATAAATAATTGCTAATTGTCTTTAAGGTAAAGGTCACCCTTCGTCAAAAGCAAGTCATATCCAACTCTAGGGCTCAGTGCTCATCTCTGTTTATTGCCAAAGAGCCAGTGCTGTCTGCATTTGCAGACATTTCCATGGATATGTGGCAGGCATGCCTAGACATGGAACGTTACTTACCTTCCCACCAAAGTGTTACCTATTTATCTACAGTGGTACCTCGCTTAAAGAGCATAATGCGTTCCATGGGATTGCTCTTTAAGCAAAACACCATTGTAAGTGACCAATTGTGACTTCCAGCAGGGGTATTACAAACCCCGATTTAGTTGTTAAACAAGTTTCTGGTTGGTTTTAGTTGTTAAGCGAGGCGACTGTTCAGAGAAAATTCTGCTCTTTAAGCAAGTTAGTCTCTAAGTGAAGCGCTCTTTATGTGAGGTTTTACTGTACAGTAATACCTCAGATAACATTTACCTCGGGTAACACTAAAATTGCATAATGTTAAGTAATCTGGGGAGGAGAATTGGATCGAATAACGTTAAGGTCCTATAGGATGGATCAGATAACAACCGCTAAAGCCTGTGCAGTTACAATGTATCTCTATGGAGCTTTAAAGTTATCCGATCCATCCCATAGGATTTTAACATGCATCGGATAACACTAAAAATCGGATAACACCAAGACTTGTGGAACCAAGTCTTAGTGTTATCCAAGGTATTACTGTACTTGCAATTTCTTGTGTTCAAACTGCTAGGTTGGCAGGAGTTGGGACAGAGACGGGTGGTCATTCTGCCATGCAGTACTTGGGTTTTGAACTGCTGACCTTCCGCCTCCCAGTCCGCATCTTAACCACTTGAGGCACTGCAGTCTGTAAACCTTCACTAAGCACTACGCCTGTAATTGCCTGTAAACCACCACTAAGCACTATGGGGCAGTATATACATGTAATTGCTATTGCTATCCCTGGCTGTGCTGGTTAGGGAAGTCTGGGAGTTGTATAGTCCAGAAGAAGAAGATATGAATCTTCTCTCGAGCTCTGTGTTTGTGTACACATAATGCATTTCTTTGTAGTTAAACAAAACAAAGCAGGGTGGGTGGATTTTGGTGCTCAGCAGTCATTTTCCATTTGTAAAGAAGTGGAACTGGGTCCAAATCCAACTGTACTAGTGAAAGATGTCTCCTCTGTTTCCAGTTGCCTGCCGATGTGGAGAAGTGTCAAGACCGTGTGGAATGCTTCAATGCAGACTTAAAAGCAGATATGGACAGATGGCAGAACAACAAGCGTCAAGACTTCAGGCAGCTGCTGATGGGAATGGCTGATAAAAACATCCAGTACTATGAGAAGGTAATTTTCTGAACCAGTGGCCTTCCCATGATTATAGCCATTATTCATCCTGAGTTAGAGTTTTAATAAGGCCAAGCATTTGGTGGAATATGAAAGAGTCATGCTCAGATCTTGTTACCAGTTGTAAACCCCTCCACCACCACATACCTATCTCTTATGCTAACCATTCTGAATCACTGCCCCTGATGTGTGTACATTTTTTGGTCTCACTCCCATGTCCGATGAAGTGGACCTGATCCACGAAAGCTGGCATTAAAATGCAGCAGTTAGTCTTTAAAGTCCCACAGTGCTTTTGTTGTTTTATATAGCTTTCTCTCTGATATTCTCAAATCTTGTGTTGATTGGATGAAAGTGACCTTCAGGTCTGGAAAAGGAACTGCCTCTATGTGTTTGCGGGGAAGGTGTCTGCTGTCCAGTTCGTAGGCATATGACAAAGGGCTCTTTGGCGGCCCTTTTCTGGGATTCTTTCATGTGCTGGACATTCTGTGCATTATCTGCTGTATCTGAAAGCAGACTTTAAGATACAGGCTAATTGTGGACTCAAACAGGGCATTGTTGATTAAATGTTGCTTGCAGGTTCCAGGTGGGGAGTTCAGGTGTTGGTGATTAAATGCTTTACCGTTTATACTTGAGTGTAAGCCAAGTTTTTTAGCCCCAAAAATGAATCCCAAAAAGGGGACTCAGCTTATACTCGGGTCAATGACCACAAGGGTCCCAGAACTGTACCAGATTAAGATGCGCTAGCAATTTAATTAATTTTACCATACTTTCGTGTATTTTGATTATAGAAACTCACTAGCAGCTGCTGCATTTCCCACCCTCGGCTTATACTTGGTTCAATCAATTTTCCTGGGTTTTCAGGTCAAAATTAGGTACCTTGGCTTATATTCGGGTCAGCTAATACTCAAGTAAAAAAGCTCTGATTAGGTTGAAAGAAGAAAGTGCAAAAGCTGGCTTGAGACTCAGTATAAAGAAAACCAAGATAATGGCAACAGGCCCTATCAGTCCCTGGAAAATAGATGGGGAAGAAGTAGAAGCAGTGACAGATTTTACTTTCCTGGGATCAAAGCTCACTGCAGATGGGGATTGCAGCCATGAAATAAAAAGGCGACTGATTCTTGGGAGGCAAACGATTAGAAACCTGGGGAGCATAGTGAAAAGTAGAGACATCACATTGCAAACAAAAATTCGCATAGTCAAAGCAATGGTATTTCCCGTGGCAAAGTATGGTTGTGAGAGCTGGACCATTAGGAAAGCTGAGCGCAGAAAAATAGACGCCTTTGAGATGTGGTGTTGGAGGAAAGTTTTGAGAGTCCCCTGGACAGCGAGGAGAACAAATAGGTCAATCTTAGAAGAAATCAACCCTGACTGCTCCTTAGAAGGTCAAATAATAAAGATGAAGCTAAAGTACTTTGGACATCAAATGAGAAGAGAGGATTCACTTGAGAAAGCCTTGATGCTGGGAAGTGTGGAGGGCAAAAGAAGAAGGGGATGGCCCAAGATGAGATGGCTGGATGGTATTGTAGAGACAATGGGCACAGAGCTGAGCGAGTTGAGGAGGATGGTGGAGGACGGGAGTGCCTGGCGGACAGTGGTCCATGGGGTCGCAAAGGTTCGGAATCGACTGTGCGACGGAACAAAAAAAGCAATTTAATTAATTTTACCATACTTTCATGTATTTTAATTATAGAAACTCACTAGCAGCTGCTGCATTTCCCACTCTCAACTTATACTCGGGTCAATCAATTTTCCTGGGTTTTCAGGTCAAAATTAGGTACCTTGGCTTATATTCGGGTCAGCTTATACTCGAATATATATGGTAATCCACTATATCTGTGGTTCCCAATATGGGGCACACGCACTACAGGGGGTGGATTTGATTTTTAAGAGGGGGTAATTCAAGAATGAGTTATTAACAGTGAATGACCTTTTACGCTTCCTCCACGTGAATAGTTCACTTTTTGAATAATAAGAATTATATTCTCAGGGTGGGGTGGGGAATCAAGATTTTGGAGGTGCTTAGGTGGGGCATGGCCAAAATTTATATTTTGTTATATTTTTCTGTCAGCTGGTGGACCATTTTGTTATATTATGTTATTTTTTTTGTTTATATATATATATGTATAATATTTTGTTATATATAACAAAATATATATTTTGTTATATTATGTTATATTACTTTTGATTATGTTCCATGTATGGCTCTGTGAACCGCCCTGAGTCGGTTTTTACCGAGTAGGGTGGTACAGTAATACCTCGGATAACGCTAAAATTGCATAACGTTAAGTAATCTGGGCAGGAGAATTGGATCGAATAACGTTAAGGTCCTATGGGATGGATCGGATAACAACCGCTAAAGCCTGTGCGGTTACGATGTATCTCTATGGAGCTTTAACGTTATCCGATCCATTCCATAGGATTTTAACATGCATCGTATAACACTAAAAATCAGATAACACCAAGACTTGTGGAACCAAGTCTTAGCATTATCCGAGGTATTACTGTATACAAATAGAATAAACATAAACATAAACAAAAAAAGAAGAGCTTGGGAACCACTGCACTAGAAGCTGATTGAAAATGGCAGTATGAGTTGGCTCATTAGTTCATGTCTCTAATTTTCAACAGTGCCTTACGGCGTGGGAGTCAATCATACCTCTGTTGCAAGATAAGTCTGAGACCGAATAGGAAGTGATGTCTTTATTCCCCACCTTCCTCCTTTGCACCGTGGACCTCTGACGAAAGTGCACAGTATACCACTATAACAGAATAGACTGGAGATGAACTGTACATGTCTTGGTGGGAGATTATTTTTGTTTCCCTCAGAGGTACATCATGCCTGCTGAACCTTGGGACTGATCGACTTGGAAATGTTGGAATTGTACATTTTTTCCTGCCTTTTTATTAGACCATTTGAACTGCCCTTGAACACTCCTATTCTGGAATTTGGGCTAATGGCAGGGTGGGGGGAACTTACACCACATGGACTCTTTTTTTTCTTCTTGAACCACTTTATATTGAACTAAATCGTTGAGTGGAACACTAAACTAATAATAATAAAACTCTTAAATGCAAGGTGCCAACATGCCATTTTTTTCTGTCAGCTGGTGGACCATCAAACTACCATACTTCAAAACCTCTTGCCTCCCCGCTCCCAACCTTCATGTGTGCAAAGAATATGTAACTGTTAGAAAACACTTGCTGGATTGTGTAAGGACTGTTTATATTAACTTTGACTTTTTTTATTGGGTTGGGCTATGCATGGCAAGTATAGGGGCAGGAATTGTTAAAGCCTTGGTAGAACGTATTGGAATTTATTGGAAGCTTCAAGTGGTAAGTTTTGTACTTTCAGTGTTTTCATATGTTCCGTGTTGTTTTGCACAGTTTGTGGCCCTTTTATTAGTGATGTTGGAGAAAGGGGTATGTTGGGCATATACACAGAACTATACATGTTTTTTTAAAAAAAATAAATTTAAATGAAAGAATAAGAACAAGAGAGAGAGAAAGCCAGAAAAGTGATCAGTTCCTCACTGAGTCTGGTATGGTGTTCATGGCTGGGGGGGGGGGGGATTATTTTGTGGTTATTGAAGTCATGATACCTCCCCCCCACACACACACACAGACACACCTCAAACTATAGCTTTTATTCTGAAATGGTCTTAAACATGTCTGGGGTTTGGGAGGTAATTAATACTGAAAAGGGAATCTTAATACACAAGATAATTGCACATTTCTTTTATTGAACAATATTAAAAGGGCTTGTTGTAAAATTTTTAGTTGTCCCCCTCAACCTAATGTGCACAATGTCCTATACCAGGGATTCTCAACCTGCTGCCCACGGCACCATTTCATGTGCCCCCCCCCCCATCGCCTCCACCAAACCGGAAAGTGCCATATGGTGGGGGAAGGGCAAAAAGGCTGTCCAGCCCCCAAAGCTATCTGCGGGAGCATGGCCCGGCCTCTGGCTTTAAAAGGTTAAGAATTCCTGCCCTAAATGCTTCTGCACAACCTTCCGTTTATTGTCTGTAATTCTGTATACTCAGTTCTAGCTTTTCTGTGTGGTTTTATGGTTATGGTTCAGCTGCTGCATATAATCCAAGGAGTTCTTTAGAAGGTAATGAGTCAATGAAAGACATTTTATTTTATTTAGGGATGTCAAACATTTGTTTTGCAGGAAAAAGCCAACAAACAACACAGTCTTGTGGCATCGACAAATTTGTAATTTGAGGACTAGACCCTCCATCACTGCATACCAGTGGTGGGATGTCAAAAATTTTACTACCCCACCGTGATGTCATCACAGTGTGGGCGGAGCTAACATCATGACAGCATGATGTTGTGGGAGGGGCCAAAGGAAAAAATTAAAATAATAATAAAATTAAAATAAGCTTGCACACACACACACCCCTCAACCAACCCACCAACCCACCCACCCATAAAATAAATAAATAAAATAAAAATCACATTAAAATACACCCACCTACCCCAAACATAAATCACCCCCCCCACCCCAAACACAAACCCATCACTTACCTGTTAGTATAAGTGCCTGGGCAGCACTATGTTGCAAGAAGGATATGGTCATCACACCGGTTCTCTAGGATAATATGCCTTAATGTAAATGTAAAACAGCTGTACCTCCTTTACCAATTGGAACAGCACAGGTGTAGCTTATTGATGAGGTAACTCCAAGACTTTGCTTAAAAACCCCAAGCCAGGCCGCTAGGCCTGCCGGCCGCCAGGCCTTTTTTGGAACTGTGGTAGTACGTCAATATAGGTAAAGGTATTAAATACACATTAAAATACACACAGACACACCACACCCAAAGGTGAGTCACTTACCCTGGGGAGCAGGCTATAGGGAGCTTCAGGCTAGCAGCTTCTCTTCCTCCTCCCTGCTTGGGAGGACAGCAAGGAGGCCGTGCATACGCACCAAGCACTGTAGCCAGTGAAAAGGTAAGCCCCAAAGGTGGTTTCCCCCGAAAGCTGCTACCGGTTCTCCGGGATGCTGGGAAAAGTTACTACTGGTTCTGGCGAACTGGTGAGAACTTGTTACATCCCATCACTGCTGCATACTTCTGGGAAGGTTTATTGCGTATTGTGCCATAATAAATCTGTTAATCCTTAAGGTGCCATTAGGCTTAGTCTGTGTTGCAACAAGAACAACAAGGATAGCCACCAGTCTGAATGTTACTTTATGGTCACAGTGGCCAATGTCCATCTGTATAATCGCTGTGTAGATGCATGTGGTCTATTTCGGCCAACAGTTCACTGCTGATTGCCGTCCACCATTTGGGCAAGAAAGTTTCAATTGTTAAAATATTAGATATGCAAAGGACACATGAGGCAACTTTCTATTTCCTTTATAGAGTGTTCGCCACAGTCATTCCCCCTGACTTCTAGTCTTTTTTGCAGGCTTCTCCGAAGCTGTTTTTTTTTTTTTAACTGAGGAAAGAAAATGCTTTGTTTGGAATCCTGCTGGAGGCTGAAATTCTGACATAAGAGGGAATTTCTAGTACGGTACATCACTTGCTTTTTTGCAAGGTGTAAGGAAGGGGTGGCCAATTTCTTTATCCCATGGGACTGACCATGCCTCCAGACAGCTGAGTGGGCCTGACCATGCTCCCAGAAGCGGAAGTGGGCACATTTACGGCTATCGTAAATGTGGCCACTTCCAAGTTTCTGACAGTCGTGGGTGCATTTAGGCACGCACGTTTTACAGGTGATGTATATGCATCCGCTTTCGCTTACGACAATGGGCCGGATGGAATGGCACTGTGGGCTGGGTCTGGCCTGTGGGCTGTAGGTTGGGAACTCCTAGTGTAAGATATGTGGGGGACTGTGGTTGCTCAAGTGGTTAAGACACTGAACTCACTGACTGGAAGGTCGGAGTTTGATTCCTGGCTACTGCATGACATAGTGAGCTCCCATCTCTGCCCCAGCTCCTGCCAACCTAGCAGTTCAAAAGCAAGAAATTGGAAGTAGATAAATAGGGATACTTTGGTGGGAAGGTAGAACAGAGTTCTGTGCACTCCAGTTTTGAGGCGTGCCTGCCACGTGGCCACATAAATGTCTGCAGACGCAGATGGCACTGGCTCTTTGGCTATAAACAGAGATGAGTCCTGAACCCTAGAGTCAGACGACTCGCTTTTGAGCAAGGATGACATTTACCTAAGGTATGTGGATTAGTGTCTTAGTGGCTGAAATCCAGTAGTAACAATGGAGTTTTCTTAAGTGTTCAAATGTTATTCAGCTATCGATTAGTGCAGTAAGTTTACACTAGAGCAGTCCCATTGAATCTGTGGGAATTTCTTTTATAGTTTGGTTGATTCATATGGACCTTTAGAGTGGCTTACTGTGCTAAGCACTAGGATTCCAACCAGTGGGACTAACCTGAGCTTAGCAACTGGGTTTAGGCCGTGAAGTCTGTACATGAAAAAGAAAACTAAGGATTAGCTGAAAATCTTTTTGCTTCAGCAGAAAAATTGATTCCACTGTCCCCTCCTGTTTTACATACAGTAAAACCTCGGATAACGCTAAAACTTGGTTCCACAAGTCTTGGTGTTATCCGATTTTTAGTGTTATCCGATGCATGTTAAAATCCTATGGGATGCATCGGATAACGTTAAAGCTCCATAGAGATACATCGTAACCGCACAGGCTTTAGCGGTTGTTATCCGATCCATCCCATAGGACCTTAACGTTATTCGATCCAATTTTCCACCCCAGATTACTTAACCTTATGCGATTTTAGCGTTATCCGAGGTAAATGTTATCCGAGGTATTACTGTATCTATGATTTTGTGGAATACAGAGCTAACAGTTTTGACTTTTGTTGAATTATGAAAACTTTCGTGAAATTTTAATTTGTCTTAAGTATTTACTATCAAATTGATTTTTTGCTACATGTTGAACCTGTAAAGCTTAGAAAAACTGTAGTTCAGTAGAATTTATTATGGTTAATTAAGGGAAACCTTAAGTTGTTACAGGTCTTGCCCACCCCCCATATTCACGGATTCAGTATCCATGGGTTGTTACTTGCAAGTCTAAAATATTCAGTTAAAAATCCTGAAATACATCGCATATATTTCTTTGACACATTAACAATGTTGGACGCTGGAGGCCACTGTCTGCAGTTATCTGAGTTTCCAGGTACATGTGGTAGGGCTTGGAATGCATCCGTGATGGATATAGGGAGGAGGGTGACCTGTATTCACTTCTGGAATCCTTCCTTTTTATTCTTCCAGCTTCTAAAATGTGCTCTCGCAGCTTCAGTATGCTTCTTTCTGTGCTTTCTCCTCTGCTGCAGGCAGCAGAACATAGCAGTTGAACTTCACCTTAGGTTGGACCAGAAAGTTCTCTATGTCATACCAAAGATGCAAAGCTTTGTAAAGAAGCCATGGGGTTGTTTTGTATCCTGCAAAATATCTTTGCTCCCATTGAAATATATTGAATTTTGAACGATCAGGAGGCTGATAGTTAGATTTTTGTCTTTGTTTTGAAAGATCCACAGAGCAACATAAATCTGTACTGGAAAATAATGAGTAAGTGTCAAACCAGATATATCAGAAAACAAAACAAAATAAACAAAATAAAATAAAAAACACTGTAGCTCTTTAAAGACTAACTGCTATATTTTTATTGTTAGCTTTCGTGGATCAAGTCCACTTCTTCAGACAAAGAGTGAAACTTACAGGCATGGTTTTTATATACCAAATTCAGGGGCTCAAAGGGAGAAGGGGTGTGGTCAAGCAAGATGACAGACAACCAAGCACAAGAATGCAGTTAGTCTTTAAAGTGCTACAGGTTTTTTTATTTTGTTTTGTTTTCTGATATGCCTGAACCACAGACTAACACGGCTACTATTCCAAAAAATGTCAAACCAGATAGATACTGGTCTGTTCTTCACAGGCACTGTGCAGAATACTTTCCCCTTCTGAATAGTGTTGCTGAGTCGAGGTTCCTCTCCCCTGAGATGTGAGGAAATCAGTGATACTGAATTTGTAATCTTGACAGGAGTAATAGCAGAATGTGTTTCATCCTACACAGTAGTGTTTTCCAAACTATGTTCTGCGGAACGCCAGTAGGCTTCAATTCCCAGAAGCCTAAGTCAGCACATTGGCTGATCAGTGCTTTGGGGAATTGACTTAGGCTTCTGAGAATTGAAGTCCAAAAACCAAAGGTTGGGAAACACTGCTTTAAAGCACGAGTGTCTGAAGCTGGGAAACATGTAATTTGTCCGGCATCTGTGACTGTAGTGCACTCTGAACAAGAAGAAGGACTTCCAATGATGGGTTGACTGGACTTGCATGAAGGTGCTGTAGATTAATTAAAAACATAAGATGTTTGTGTCAAGGTGGGTGGGAGGCAGGAATAAAGTAAGTGTTTTTGATCACGTCTGTTATTTTTCCCTTCTGTATCATGGTCACTGTTTCTTTCCACCAGCCACTTCTGTATATTCACGTTTAACATTTTACTGGTTCTTAGAGGGGTGGTTTTTTTTTGACAAAGCTTTTCTTATGCAACTGCCTTTTCACAGAGGAAAACTGTTTTTCAAGAGATGGTAAACGAAGGCATGTGTTGCTTTTGCCAAATACTTCTGTAAATACAGAATATGAAGGGTTTTCCCCCATGTTAAGGCATATGTAAATATCTCAATGTTTTTGTCCGGTACCTTGAGGAAGGAATGGTAAACCACTTCTGAGTGCACACTACCTGAAAAACCCTGGAAAGGTTTGCTATAAGCAGAATTGATTTGATGGCCTGCAGTTATTATTATTATTACCTTGAGGTTAGAATTAGAATACTCATGGTGTTTGTCATACTGTTCCTCCCCTTTCCAAACCTTGATTTGGTGGTGGGGCTACTTTATACAAAAACTGTGTTCTAGTGTCGATTGCTTACGCACACTCTCAAATTTCCTATTTAAACTTCCTCTTAATGTTCACAGTTTATAAATGGCAGTGTCTTGCTTTCTCGTTTTTGAAACCAGACCCTTGGGTTGCTATTCCTGGCTTTTAAACAGAGGGTCTTATTGAGTGAAAGGCATCTGTGGGGATTCTAGGGGTTGGCCAAAATATCTGGTATGGGGCATTTGGCTCCTCGCCGACTGACTTGAGTGCAGTGGGATTTTGTCAGGAGCATGGAAGCAAGGAATGGCATAAACCTTCTCTGTATGTGAAATGTTTTGCTGCTCATTTGTAAGAGGGAAACCGTGTCTAAGAAGCTATAATCTTTTCTAGGTCATAAATGAAAGCAATAGTACCAAGTTTGTTTCTTTAAAAAATTCTAAAATGAGTGTTACAGACTCAAGTAGCAGCTTCACATGAATCATTCCATCTAGAGTAGTGATGGCCAACCTTGGCACTCCAGGTGTTCTTGGACTTCAATTCCCAGAAGCCCAAGTCAGCACTCCTGCTGATCAGGGCTCCTGGGAATTGAAGTTCAAGAACAGCTGGAGTGCCAAGGTTTGCCATCACTGTTCTAGAGTGTGCAACATAAAACTTACAACCAACTTAGAAAAATATTGTCTGTGAGCCGTTTTATTTGTACTGTAAATAAACTCTGGCAGCTAAGATGATAACCAGGAAAGGATCCAGTAGCATCCATTGGTTCTCTCCAAGCCACTCCAAGTTTACATATCAGCATGTCCCATGTCCTTCTGGGTCAGTTTCTTGGGAAATTTATTCTATGATGAATTATACATTTTGAGCAATTATATTTGGTTTTGCGAAACAAATGTCCCAACAAATCATGCTCTGAGGGTCTGTCTAGGTGCTACCATGGCCTGTTCACCTTTTAAAATATATCTGTGTACAAAAAAAATTATTGTGTATTTATTGTGTAGCTGAAACTTTTTTGGAGAAGAGAAAATAATTTAGAAATTGGGAATTTGTGTAAACCTCTGAACGTGATTTCTTTTATCCTGACAAAAGGACTGGACCAATAAATCTACATGTTTTATCTATAACAGTGATGCTTTAATGTGTGGTGTCTTAATCTTTATGATGTTTAACTGTAGGCAGTTAATAACCTGTCCACTTAACCATCTTGAATCCTATTTCAGTTCTTTGGACCAATGGAAAATAGTAAACCCACAGGGCCATAGTCGAGATGCTAGATGTGAGTGGGCAAATATTTTTTCAGGATGGGCAACAATGTCACATATATGTCAGATATATATAAGCAGCCAGGAGTTTGAGGGTGGGCAAACTGCTAACTCAGGGTGGGTGATGGGTGCCCTTGCCGCCTCCTGGCTATGGCCCTGTAAACCCACTGTTAGTTTTAGTGAGAAAGATACTGGGAACATAACAGTATATTAGCCTACCTAATATAGAATGATGTGTCATTCCAGTGATGTTCTCAAATAGTACTGTAGAGTTCAGTGGAGAGCAGCTAAGCATGGTGGGTGGGTGGGAATTTATTGTAGGGTTTTGTAAAGCATAACCCAAGGTTGGTTTTTCAGTGCATTTCATAGACCTTCATTTCCTGGAGGAATATTAGTTACTGCTACTGTATATACTCGACTATAAGGCATCCTGAATATAAGTCGAGCTACCTAATTTGGCACTCTAAAACTAGAAAAATAGATTGACCCAAGTATAAGTCGGGGGTGGAAAATGCAGCAGCTGCTAGTGAGTTTCAGTAATTAAAGTATATGAAAATATGGTAAAATTAATTAATTTAGACATTTGTTTGGGTATGTTTTGAGTGTTTATGTTGACCCGAGTATAAGTTGCATCCCATTTTTGGACCTCATATTGGGGGCTAAAAACCCGACTTATATTTGAGTATATATGGTAATAGAAATCTCCAGGAGTTACAGTTCACCATTTAAATTTATTTTATTTATTCCATCCCATGTATATATAGCCTGTCTGTGTGGGTTACAACATTAAATAAAACACAAGAACACAATGTTACAAATATACAAGTATAAATATACAGTATAAACAACAATCAAAAATTGAAGATTATGGGTTACAGGGGAACCCCTGCAAAAATATTAATACAATACATTTGATGAGATCCTTACAAGTGTGTGGTATTGCCTCTGAATAGAAAAACTATTTTAGTGTTAAAAGCTGCAATTGTGCCACTATGTCAAATTATTGTATGTATTGAAGCTGACACTTTCCTACTCTGCCTTCTCACGATTTGTCCAAAGTACGAAAGCGTCAGCTTCATTATTTTTGCTTCCAGATACAGTACATGCTTCACTTGCTTTAGGACCTGTTTGTTTAGCAGTCCAAAACGGGTCAGCAAACTTGGGTCTCCAGATGTTCTTGGACTTTAGTTCCCAGAAGCCTTGATCAGCAGGTGTGCAGATTTGGGCTTCTGATAATTGAAGTCCAAGAACCCTTGGAGAACCAACTATGGTGACCCCTGGTAAAGAGTATCTGCAGAGATCTTTTCTAGCACCTCATTTCAAAAATAAACAGATCATCTCCCCGTGCCCCTTTGCTTTCTTTACTGGCCAGCTTTTGCATCCGCAGTAAAATAGTGATCAGCAGTAAAATAGTGTGGATGATCTCGGTCTTGGTCTCTAATGAAACAGCCTTGCAGTTGATTATCTTTTCTAATTCCTTCATTGCTGCTCTTCCAAGTCTCAGTATTCTTCTGATTTCTTTTCTGCAATCCTAAATTGAACAAACTGGGAATACAGTCATACCTTGCATAACAAATTTAATTTGTTCTGCGAGGCTGCTTGCTATGCAATTTTTTTGCTATATGAGTCAGACTCGCATAACAAATTTTTCGCTATGCGAGTCAGACTTTTCCCTATGGAAAAACTCGCATAACGAGCATTTCAAGGGGGAAAACTCACATAGCGAAAAAATTTCGCTATGCGAGTTTTCCCCATAGAAACACTCATTATGCGAGTTTTTCCATAGGGAAAAGTCCGACTCGCATAGCGAAAAATTCGTTATGCGAGTCGGACCGCTTAGCAAAAAAACTTGTTCGTATGTGAGTTTTTCGCTAAGTGAAACACTCGTTATGCGAGGTTTGACCGTACAGAATAATCCACTATCTCAGTTTCTTCATTGTTAACAAGAAAGTTGTGCAGTTCTGTAGTCATAATTTTTGTTTTCTTGGTGTTCAGCTGCAGTCCTGCTTTGATTAAAAGTTGTTTCAAGTCATTGTCGCTTTCTGCTAATAAGATAGAATCATCTGTATGTCTTAAATTATCAGTGCTGCTTTTGCCAATTTTCACACCTCCATCTGAATCTGGTCCTGCTTTCTTTGTGGATATGCTCTGCATACAGATTGAAAAGATAAAGGGGTAAAATACACCCTTGTTTGACACCTTTGCCTATAGCAAGCTATTCTATCTGAATTCTGTCCTAATGGATTGAAATATATATGGAGCATTTCCAGTCTGTAGGTCACTTGTTTTGTTTTCCAGATTGGTTGGCATATTCTTGTTTTAACAGTCTCCATCTCTGTGGCTTGTAATGATTCTATTGGTATCCCATCTGCCACTGGTGATTTATTTATTTACTTTACTTTTACTTCACTTTACTTTCTATAATTAGATTCTTCATAGGATTCTTCTTCAAAGGAGTCTGTCATCTTTCTATCCTATATAGTTCTTCAGTCACCACCTTCTTTTTATTTTCTCCTGGTCAGATAGTATGCTTCCTTGTTGGTCATTCAGAATTCCCAATCAAGGTTTAAATTTTGCTTGGATTTCCTGTGTCTTATCAAAGAGATCTCCCCCCCTTTTTTTGGTTCTCTGTTTCTTTGCATTGATTACTGTAATAAACTTGTTCTTTTTGTTTATGCATGCTGAAAAACTGCATCCATACAACTGAATACAGTTTTTGTATTTCTGTTAACTTTTATTTTTTCTTCTTGCTGTTCCTTTGCAATGTGAAATGGGTTTTTCCTCTCCTCCCATCCATTTCGGCTTTTCTTTTTTAGTACAGGTTTTGTGTTTTGGCATTCTTTGCATATAATGTCCCTGATTTCAATCCACAGTTCTTCGGGTTCATGGTCAAGTGGGTTTAGTAACGCAAATCTGTTATGGGGACTTCAAATTCATCAGGATGCTATTTACATTTTAATTTGGGACTGCAGTTCTCTTGGAGCTCTTTTTCAGCTTTATTCTAAAGTTGGATATTTACAGTTCATGGTCAATACCACAGTCTGCTCCTGTTCTTGTTTTGGCAAAGAAAACACAATTTCCCCATTCTCTACTTCCAATTATATAGTCTATTTGATTTTTGTATTAAACTTCTGTTGATGTCCAGATGTATAACTATCTGTTCAGTTGTTTGATGGTCATACTTTCAATAAAAAAGATTGTTGGCCTCACAGCAGCAACAATTCTACTTCTCCTGTTTCATTTCTATCCTCTAGGCCAGGGGTCCCCAACCACCGAGCTGTGGACAGGTAAAGGGCCACGTGCTGTCTTGAACCAGGCCCCGGGGGTGGGTGGCATCGAGAGCTCCAATTGCAGCCTTCTGCCCTCAATATGCTCTGCTGGGTCTGCCTTGCAAATGGAGTGAGAGCATGGGCTTTGGACACAACAGATAGGCAGGTGGCTGGGCGTCTCTTCCATGTTGCTTAACTAGGATGGAGTTCCACCACCACTACCCACTCGTGTGCAGTGTGATTGCACTGTCCAATCCCACCCACCAGCCACTTGGTGGTGGGTGGAAAATTGTTTAGCATGAAACCTGTCCATGGTGTGAAAAAGGTTGGGGACCCCTGCTCTAGGCCAAATTTTCCAAAGCCATTTAGTTCTGCTTTGTTTCGTGGTACAGTAATACCTCATATAACATTAGTATCGAATAACACTAAAATCGCATAACATTAAGGAATCTGGGGGGAAGAATTGCATCAGATAACATTAAGATCCTATGGGATGCTTCAGATAACAACCGCTAAAGCCTGTGTGGTTACAATGTATCTCTATGGATCCCATAGAGGATCAGATAACACTAAAAATCATATAACACCAAGACTTGTGGAACCAGGTTTTAGTGTTATATGAGGTTTTACTGTATTTGAAAGACCCCTTATAGCAAGACTTGTTGTTTGATCAATTTCCTTCTGGACACTTGCACAAAAGCTTACAATTTCTTCCTCTTCGGCGTCAGTAGCTGAAGCGTAGACTTAGATGGCTGTTATGTTGAACAATTTCCCACGGATTCTCATTGACATTATTTGGTCATATAGCCACTCACTGCCAGTGCTAGATCTTTCCTCAGCATTAGCGCTACATTTCTTCTGAGTCTGTCATTTCTAGAGAACACTTTGTAGCTGCCTGATTGAAAAGACTGTACCCTGTTCCAGTCTGCTATTGTTCACTGATACCAAGCATTGTAATGTTTATAAATTCCAACAAGAAATGTTTATATGTGACAACAAGGTCAGGATTTTAGGTATAGCAAGAAATTGTTTGAAAAAGAATTTCAGTTCTACTGGTTTTACCAGCTTTTCCCGCTTTGTGAAGTAATGCAAAAAACGATTCCCTCTAGGCCTGCAAATATGAACACAAGGCCAGTTGGGCGTCATTCAAACGACCTTCCTTTTGTTAACTTTAAAGCCTATAATAAGTTAGAACCTCAGTTCTGATACAAGCTACCCAAAACCAGCTGGCTTGGAATGGGCTGAAGTAATTCATGTGAAAACAATTTTCAACACAGATTAAGGTTATAATTTTATAGTTCCTTTTTTATCAGGAACAAACTGGGTAGTTCTGGTTGAAGAGGCCTCCCTACATCATCCTTGAGCTATTAGACTTTGCCCTGGAGCTTCAAGGCTCACTTTAGGCCTTGAATGGCACCTTCACAATGAGGAAAAGAGTTTGGGGCCAGGATAGGGTTGCCATATGTCCTGGAAAACCACGATTGTCCTGGATTTAAGGTCGAAAAAATTGTCCTGGCCACTTTAATAAAAATCATGTTAAAGTCCTGGATTTTTAAAACTTATATACTGTATTGATATATTTAATGTGAAAGTGTTTTATAGCTGTCATTATGTTTGTTTTTAAAAAGGCTATCTTGTAGATAACCCACCCATTTTTGCCAAGTACAGTCATACCTCACATAAAGAATTTAATTCATTCTCCAAGGCTGTTGGCTATGCGAATTTTTTGCTATGCGAAACAAACTTGCATAGTGAAAATTCCTATGGAAAAACTCGCATAATGAGCTTTTTTAGGGGGAGAACTCTCATAGCGAATTTTTTTCGTTATGCGAGTTTTCCCCATAGAGACGCTCGCTATGCGAGCGTTTCCATAGGGAAAGTCTGACTCGCATAGCGAACATTTCTGCTATGCGAATCTGACTTGCATAGAGAAAATTTTCATTATGCGAGTCAGACCAGTTAGCGAAAAACCCGCTCGTTATGCGAGTTTTTCGCTAAGCGAGTCATTCGTTAAGCAAGGTTTGACTGTATACTTCTGTCCCAGTCTTGTGGGAGAGAATTATGGCAACTCTAGGCTAGGAGCAGTTTTGGCTGCAACCCTACAGTCAATTGCCTATGACCATGATGATGAACCTTAGCACTCTAGCTATTCTTGGACTTCAATTCCCAGAAGCCCAAGTCCCCGTGGATCTACACGAATGGCTTTACTGTGCATACATGCAGTAAACCCATTTGTGTGGCTTCACAGAGACTTGGGCTTCTTGGAACTGAAGTTCAAAAACAGCTGGAGTGCCAAGGTTTGCCATAACTGGCCTATGAGTTAGTTCCACCGAACCCCAGTGGGCTATAATTCTCTATAAGCTCGTAACAGGCGTATGTTGATTATTTTCAAAAGAGGTTTGATGAAAGCAGACCTGGAGAACAAACTCCTTGGGCAGGATGGTGTTGCATGTCTTCTACCCTCCCCAAAACTACAGCCTTTCACAGTCTAGTCATAATGATTCATTGTTCAAAGCTGAGAGCTGCTTTCCTGTGAATCTTTCCTACAGTTGTGGGTCAATATGTCAATGTTAGAACTGCAACATGTGGGTGAGGTGGGGGAAATATGTTTCTTCCTGAGATAGATGGCAGAAGCTGTTATGGTAACATTCCACAGGAGTAAAATATTACCCATTATGTCTAAGCACTAGCCTAAAATTAGTAAATTCCACTCAATTCAATAAAAAGTTGGCTGCCTATTCATTTAGGTGTTAAAAGTGTTTATTAACTGCTTTTCTGCCCTCCATAGCAACACACTAATTCTTTACAGATTGGAAACTATTTTAAAAGCCAAAGGCCAGATGGAATAATAAAGTTTGGGCTGCATTTTTGAAGGCCAGCAAATTCCAGTCAGTGTAGGCAATTAACCTTCAACACCCTTTAAGGTTTCTCAAGTCAAAATCCCAAGTTCCACTTAGCTCTAGTTGTTTTCTATCCTTGACAAACAGTTTAGATCGGGTTCTCAACATTTTCACACCGCAGGCCAGACCACGCCCCCTTAGACAGCTGAGTGGGCCGGACTGGAGGGTCCCCCGCTGTAAACGCTGCAATAAAATGCATTTACGACTGCCATGGGTACATTTATGACAACTGCATGTGCATTTATGGCTATTGTAAATGCTTCCAGTGGTGGTGGCAGGGCACGGGCTGCATCTGGCCCATGGGCCTTAGGTTGTGAACCCCTGGTTTAGATTTTTGTTCAGTTTCATTCAAATTCTGTGGGATTTTTTGTGTCTGCTTTTTTCTGTCTATATTTCTTCCTTTATTTATGCAAAAAGATAGATACAATTTTTGCCTATGTTCTCCTTATTTCCAAACTTGCCCTCTTCCTTTAGTGTCTGGGCTCTTTATTTAAGAGGGCAATTTCCCTCACCCATTTATTTGTATAGTACAGTAAAATAGTGGATAACGATTGGATCGGATAACACTAAAATCGCATAACGTTAAGTAATCTGGGGAGGAGAATTGGATCGAATAACGTTAAGGTCCTCCTATGGGATGGATCGGATAACAACCGCTAAAGCCTTTGTGGTTACAATGTAGCTCTATGGAGCTTTAACATTATCCGATCCATCCCATAGGATTTTAACATGCATCGGATAACACTAAAAATTGGATAACACCAAGACTTGTGGAACCAAGTTTTAGCGTTATCCAGTGTTTTACTGTATAAGCTTTTAATTCTTCCCAAATGGACAGTGTTTCATTCCCTCATAGAAGCTGGACTTCTTTCCCCCCTTAAACTGGAGAACTTTGAGAGCTAAGAACACAGTACAATGTAGATGGTCACAGTTAACTTTATGTTTGCATCCAATGTAAAGATGGCTCTGTAGCTATGGCTCAAAGCAAGTGTTATGGATGTGTTTGCTGCCCGTTTCTCCATCTGCAACTTTAGTGTAACCCATGCAATCACCTTTATGGATTTCTACTCACATGTTTTTGAACAAAATACATGTGCAGGTTTTATAGTAACTACCAACAAAAGTCTCAAGGCTTCACTAGCACCAACATGCATTCAATCAAAGATAGCTATTGCTACAGAGAGTGCAGATCTCTTAGCAGATTTCCTGGAAACTTCAATCCCCATTTGAAAACTGGGCAGTGAAGACAATGAAGAATATTTTACTGTGAAGATTACAATGCGTCCGAATGTCCTCCTCTTTGAGCTGCTGGAAAGTGGTCTAGAGTCATGGTGACCTCCATCATCCTTATGGTTGTCTGATGACCTCTGCATCTCTGCAGAAGCTGTCTTGCGGAGCCATTTAGGGCATCATGGATCCTATAGCAATCCTGATGCAGTCACCAGTCCCACATGTAAACTACATTTCCATCAGAGCTGGGGAAAGGGTTAGCCAATCATTCACAACCTATGGTCTGCTGGCCAGACCCGGCCCCCAATGCCAATTCATCTGGCCCCTGACGCCCTTGCTGCTCCCGGAAGTGGAAGTAAAATGTGCCCCACCCATACGCAGAACCCATTTTACTTCTGCTTTGGGGGGGGGGAGGAACCACGTGACCAGCCCGATCAGCTGTCCAGGAGGCATGGTCAGGCCCGCAACCTGACAGTGTTGAGAAATGCTGGGTTAGCCAAATGGGGTGAAACTGCAAATCCTAGCTGACACATAGGAAAGGTGAGGGTGAAGGAAACTGCAGTCCTGTTCACCCAAACTGGGAAATTCTTATTGATTCTCTCATTGCCAACTAGTGAAATTTAGATTTGCAATGTACAAAATCTTGTTCGGATGTAAGGCTGGATTTCTTCTTCTCTCCAGTCTTTCAAGGACTAGATCTCCCCACTTCCTTTAGTCCTCTACAATCTGGATGATGCAAGGGCCATGACCTCCTCATGTATATTATTTTTAGCAAGTGAAAAAAGTAAGTAAAAAAGCAACATGCTATTATTTCTGCAATGGAACAGGACACTTTTCTTACCACAAGTAACATTTAAGGTACACTAGTACCCCGAATAACGTTATGACTTGGTTCCACAAGTCCCGTCGTTATTCGGGTTTTAACGTTGGGCGATACATTGAACACACAATGTTAAAAAAAGCCCTGTTTCCCTGGAGGCTGCAGGAAGCGAGAACATCGGGATTTGAATCCTGACATTTTGCCTTGCTGCTGCCTCCAGGGAGGTGGGAGAACTTTGGAAACAGCTTGGAGCGGGTTTCCCCACCTCCCTGGACCCGGCGGGGGGGTCAGAGCCCCCAAAATTGGTAAAAAAAACGTCCGTTTTTTTTACCAATTTTGGGGTTTCTGACCCCCCCGCTGGGTCCAGGGAGGTGTGGGGACCCGATCCAAGGTGTTTCTGCGCTTCCCCGACGTCCTGAGCCAGTGCAGGAAGCCAGAATGTCAGATTTCGAATCCCGATGTTCTGGCTTCCTGCACCGGCTCAGGACGTCGGGGAAGCCCAGAAACACCTTGGATCGGGTCCCCACACCTCCCTGGACCCGGCGGGGGGGTCAGAGCCCCCAAAATTGGTAAAAAAAACGTCCGTTTTTTTTTTACCAATTTTGGGGTTTCTGACCCCCCCGCTGGGTCCAGGGAGGTGTGGGGACCCGATCCAAGGTGTTTCTGCGCTTCCCCGACGTCCTGAGCCAGTGCAGCAAGCCAGAATGTCAGATTTCGAATCCCGACGTTCTGGCTTCCTGCAGCATAAAAGAGGGTGGGGGAAGTTCAAAATTAGCGCGCATCGGGTCTCCCGACCTCCCTAGAGCTGATGTGCGCTAATTTTGAACTTCCCCCACCCTCTTTTATGCTGCAGGAAGCGAGAACGTCGGGATTCGAATCCTGACATTCTGGCTTCCTGCACTGGCTCAGGACGTCGGGGAAGCCCAGAAACACCTTGGATCGGGTCCCCACACCTCCCTGGACCCGGCGGGGGGGTCAGAGCCCCCAAAATTGGTAAAAAAAAGGACGTTTTTTTTTTACCAATTTTGGGGGCTCTGACCCCCCCGCCGGGTCCAGGGAGGTGTGGGGACCCGATCCAAGGTGTTTCTGGGCTTCCCCGACGTCCTGAGCCGGTGCAGGAAGCCAGAACATCGGGATTCGAAATCTGACATTCTGGCTTCCTGCACTGGCTCAGGACGTCGGGGAAGCCCAGAAACACCTCCAGAGAGATCAGAGGACCCGATCTACAGCTGCAGGGTGGCTGGGGAAGCTGACGGGGACTCCCTGTCGGCTTCCCTAGCCACCCGCCCATGCCTCCGCAGCTGTGGGGTGGCTGGGTAAGCCGATGGGGGAGCCCCCCGTCAGCTTTCCAGCCACCCCACCCCTGCCTCCGTAGCTGCAGGGTGGCTGGGAAGCTGAACGGAGAACCCCGTTCAGCTTTCCACCCACCCTGCTGCTAAGAACGACTGTTTCGTGTAACGTTAAAATCGCGTTACTCGATACAAGATGTTTCCGAAAATCTTGTAACGTTATGCGGATTTAACGATATACGGTACTCGCGTTATACGGGGTATTACTGTACTTACTTTTCCAAAGGATCATTAAATGTGCTTTTAAGAAGCTGCATCCCAAACCTCCAGAACCTGACCTACCGTATCTTAAAGGGATTCCAGGAGTGTTTCTGGCCCCCGGTAAAAGCAGGGACAGTGCTAATTCCCTTCTGAAATGAATGGTCTCTTTGCCAGCCCTTAGTACCCTTGCTGTATCATCCCAGCCCCATGAAATAAAAGCTAGCCTCTTAGTTCCTCACAGTTCAAGCCCACCGGACTGTTCAGTGCAGGACTAGTTCCATGAAGCCACGGTATTTCTGCTGCTGAAAGAGGCACCATCTCTTTTGCTTCTCAGTCAGTTAAAATCTCCAGTGAACCAGAGGATGCACGCTTCTTGCAAGCAACAATGCTGCAGGGGTGAGAAAGAGCAACAGAGGAACAATAAAAAAAACACAACAGCTAAAATCCTGAATTTTATTAAGCAAATTTTATATCTTGTTTTATTGGGATTGTATCATTCTACTTTTAATTTGTTTTTCTGTTTTTGTAATCACATTGTGTCTGAGACTACTTGTGTCCGAGAATACATTTCCCCCCCTGAAAATAATTTTCACAGTTGATGGATGTGAGAAAGAAGAGTGACAAACAGGGAAAATGCCATTGATGTGAATTTGTTTAAGGTGGATCCCACCTTGCCATGAAGTGACCCACACGCTATGATCATGGAGCCATCTTCTGTGGTACATATGAATGAGACATGCAGGGTTTGACACTGGGACTGCGATGGATTGCCGCAGCCTTGACGATATTAATGTCAGGAAAAGGCCTGTTTCCTAATGCTTCCCAAGGCTTGAAATTGCTATTTTTCAGCTAGGCCTCATAAAAAATATTTTCCCATCTCTGTGTGTCTAACAAGACTGTCACAAGATGGTTGTTTTCAGCCAGTGTTCCCGTGTTATCATTCCAGCTTGCAGAGCTTAGAGTGTTATGTCTTCACATGGATGTAAACAATTCATTGTTTTGAGAAAGTTTTCTCTGTTACCTGATTGGCTAAGAGTAACCCACCTGACCAGGAATTCTCCATTTTGGAGAACAGTTAGTCAGTTCGTCTCTGTTTCTCAATGGCTTAAGACCCTGGCTATGGAGTAGGATTACTCTCTTATTTTCACTATGATTACCTAAAAGATCCTGGACTGATCTTATGTTTATGACCTTTTAATCTGCATTTTTCTATGGACTTTACTATCAATGAACCTGAATAATAAAACAGCTGTTTCTCTTTGAAGATTGTTGTTTTTCTTATCACACACACACACAAGGCAACTTGGCTGCATGCTACCTGAAGAAGAAGCCTCCCTTGTTCTGCTCTACTGCCAGAGCTCAGTAAATTATTTTTAAAAGTGGCTCAGGTCTCTCAAAGTTGAACGGTAAGGGTTAAATATGTTCCAGAAATGAGCATATGCTCAGGAGCGTGAGTGGGAGGGCCCTTACAGGTGTGCTTTCACAGCCAGTTCATCTGGCATTGCCTCTTCTGCCTCCATGACTATTGGGAATCAGAATAGTGACGTGGTTCCTCCTCCACTCATTTTGTCATTTGGCCCAATATGATTGTTTCCAGTGGCATTTCCTCCACTGAGGGGGACCATCACCTAACCTAAAGGGACTCCTCCGCCCATAGCCATTGGCTCCTTTGGAGAGTCAGGTTATTTACTGCTGCCCGACATTGAGTTGCTGGCTCTATGGTCTCTGTACAGCCGCAACTAGAGGAAGCCCACTGAACCTGTGAGGATTTAGTGAGCCAGCACCTTCTTAAGTTATAATTGATTCAAAGGGATTTATTCAGCCTATCTTTTTCTTTGGTTGAAATTTTGGTTTGTTTTTCCTCAGAACATGGGAAAATTACTTCTTTGCCAGGAGCCCTGGTGACGCAGTGGTTAAACTGTTGCACTGCAGCGAAAACATTGTGAATTTGATCCTGATAGGAATCAAGGTTGACTCAGCCTTTTGAGGTCAGTAAAATTAGTACCCAGCGTGTTGGGGGCAAAATGTTAATTACCTTGTGAACTGCCCATAGAACGCTATGGGGTGGTATATAAGTGTAATGCTACTCTTTTAGACTATAATTCCCAGAATGACCCACGGAGCATCTGGCAACGGCAGTATTGCCCTAAGGGTTCTGGGAACTGTAGTTTATTTTATTTTTTTATTTTTAAAAAACTACATTTTGATATGCAGAACTAGCATAAGAAGTGAGCTACCAACCAAAAGAAGCTTTGCTGTGGATTTGGCCTGCAGGATCACTTTAGTTGACAGCTACCAACAGCCATTTCCACAGCAAAGCTTGCTTTATCAGGATCAAAACTAAATTAAAAAATAAAATAAAATGCAAGCTTTTGAGTACTCCACAATTCTTCATCAGGCTAGGTGTTTTTCATTTTTAATTTTTTTTTTTACCATTCATCCTAATGAAAGCATATGGATTTTGAATTTTAAAATCAGTTTTAATCCCTGGCCATATAAAATGAAACCATAGCAAATGATCTTGGGCAAGAGTTCTCAACCCTTTAAAGCGGGGGGCTGGTTCATGCTCCCTCAGACAGCTTTGGGGGCCAGACAGCCATTTTGCCCTTTCTCCACCACATGGCACTTCCTGGTGTGTCGGAGACAGAGGGAGCCACATGAAATAGTGCCATGGGCCGCATCCGGTCTAAGGGCCACAGGTTGAGAATCCCTGATCTTGGGATTCCGCCTGCTTTCATAATCCCCTTGGAATGACAGTAGCTCAACAGTAGCAGGTTGCTTTTCTTTCCCTTGCTTACCTGATGGGGATGAGGCTTAGGAAGCCTATGCCACATGACAAGAGGAAGCAGAAGCCACTGAACCAATCCAGAGTTCCTTGGTAGATTTTATTATAGGCTGTCGACGTCACAGCCCCTGCAATCACCAGCGACAGCTGCAGCAGAACAAAAGTCTTTCCTAGATGCAAGAATAAAAGGTAAAGGCAAAGGTTCCCCTTGCTCAAAAGCCAGTCGTATCTGACTCTAGGGTTCAGTGCTCATCTTTTTTTTAAAGCCAAAGAGCCAGCGCTGTCTGCTTCTGCAGACATTTCCGTGGTCATGTGGCAGGCATGACTAGACACCAGAGCGCACAGAACACTGTTTACCTTTCCACCAAAGTGGTCCCTATTTATCTTCTTGCAGTTTCTTGCTTTCAAACTGCTAGGAGTGGAAGTCAGTAAAAGAGATCAACTAGTGCTTACATTCCCTTTACAACTCTCTCTCTCTCTCTCTCTCTCTGTGTGAGTGAGTGAGTGAGAGAGAGAGAGAGAGAGAGAGAGATGACCCATCTATGCTAACGTAAGAGGCTAAAAGTGAGCTAGAGTCTTCAGTCATCAAGGGCTACTTTCTCACTCTTATTGTAATTTGTGAAATCCAATATCGATTTGTCATCGCTTGTAAGCGCAAATCAACCAAACACCAAAATGCTCTATCCTTTGCTTTCTGTTTCGTCCCTTTGTCCCATTTCAGAACTTGTTCAGATAGTGTTTTGTGTTCAGTTGTTTTAGCAAGACGATCTCATGGTGGTGTCATTTGGGTTGCCAGTCCTTGTGACCCTGTGGCTGCCCATCTCTCCACATTTAGCTGAGCCGAACCCTGGGGATCCAATACCCTGGGGTCTACTGGAAGCTTGTCCAGCAAGGTAGAACCTGCCAGAGCATATGCTCCACTGGCATAGCCTTCCAGGCCCGTTGCCAGTCCCGAACCAACTTTGAGGTAGTCAAGTAGGACTTTGTGGTAAACTGATACAAAATATTAGGAGTAGCTGTGCAGTCCTCCTGGACTTCAACTCCTATCACTTTCAATCAGCCTGAAGAAAACTGTTGGCAGTCGCAGTCCACCCAGAAACTTGTCTGACTCAACTCTATAAAATTAGGCAGAACTCAAACTGAATTTCAGCACAAGGAGTGAGTAACACTTCCCTGCCCCCACTTTTGCTTAATTAGCAGTGGGATGACTTTTCAAACAGCTTTGACTTATTTATTCTTTCAACCCAGCTGTTTCCTCACTGTTCACAGAATGATGAAGCAAAGAATTAGATCATTTGTGGAAATCTTAAATACAGGGCTGTAGCCAGAGGGGCCCGGGGGGGGGGGGACCCTCCTGAGCTAACAGGCCTCCCACCCCACCCCGTGACACCAATGTTATATATGTGAGTGTGACATTGTCCTGAAATTTTTTTGCCCCTCCTGACCCCCCACCCCACCCCCCAAATCTAGAATCCTGGCTATGGCCCTGCTTAAATAGGAAACTTTTCCCACTTCCTGTGGTGAGTCTGCCCGGCATTATTTTAAGCTTGGGAGGGACCATGATAAATTTTTTCATCACCAGGATAAAACTGGAAGTTAATACTACTGTAAAACCAACACCACAGTAGTGAGTAATAATGAGTAAAGCTAACAACACAGTGAAACTAGAAATAATACCCTTTGGGTGCAGGATTAGACAGATTAGGTAAAGACCAACAGGATTATTGTGTCATGAGCTCCAGCAAGGATGCTTGGCACTCGGGAACATTCCCTGTTAAGGCTACATGACCAGATTTCTCCCCCCCCCCCAACAAATATTATAGGAATTGAAGTTAGGGGAGAAGGATGTGGGATTTCCCACCCCTGGAGAAGGCCCCATTTTGCCATGGGACTCTTGCCTTTGTTGTAATAAATGAGAATTCTTCTGAATCGGAATAAAACGCTGTTAGATAATTCTGCCAAGGCTCCTCTCCTTCAGCTTCCTGTTTCCATGAATACCCAATCAAAGGTTTTTGAGAAGTTTGGGTCTGATTTCAGCAGCTGGCAACCTCAGACAACCATCAGCTGGAGTCCTGGCTCCCTGGCAGGTCCCACAGATGCGAATGCCAGCACTAGAATCTAGGCTGGACAGTGGTTGGCCAGAAGCAACCATTCATCACAATACAGGACTCTACCTACTTGCCAAATTTAGGAGCAGGGACAGGCCACAAAAACCTCTGGGGAGGACATGGGATGTGCCCTCTAGGCTCCATCCTTCGAATTCTTGGCCTACATTTCTGTACATTTTACATTCGTATAGGTTAGTCAGGTAGGTTTAGTTACTCTAAGAGTGGTACTACTATAGGTAAAGGTAAGGGTTGCCCTTGCTTGAAAGCCAATCGTATCCAACTATAGGGTTCAGTGCTCATTTCCATTTATAGCCAAAGAACTAGCGCTGTCTGCATCTGCAGACATTTCCATGGATATGTGGCAGGCATGACTAGACACCGGAGTTTATGGAACGTTGTTACCTTTTCCACCAAAGTGGTACCTATTTATCTACTTGCAATTAAGCTGGGACAGATGACCTTCCAGTCATCAAGTTTAGTGTCTTAATGACTAAGCCACCGCAGCCTTGGTACTACACTACCAATATGCAAACTATGCTGATTATTCCATTGGGCAATCATTGGTGGGCTTCAAAAAATTTACTGCCACACTGTGGCCGTGGTCTGGTGGGCATGGCCAGGGGGAAAGTTCCGCGTTGCACCCGAATTAGGACTATTACTTTATTTCAAAACTTGGATGGGCAGAGGGGCCAGCCAGAATTTCTGCTACCGGTTCTGGCGAACTGGTGCAAACCAGCTGATGCCCACCACTGGGTAAGTTTCTAAAATGCTAGGAATTAACACACTGGAATAATTATATTCTCAAATTTGAAAAATACTGAGGGCTTCATGGCAGCTCCTTACCGTAAGATGATCTTTCCACCTGTTTAGATAACAAAGATCTGATGGTTGGCAAGGGAATGAGGGCAAACAGCATCACTGCACGAGCTAGGACAAAACAGAACAGAATGGAGAGACTTCATTGAACATCCAACCAAGGCCAAATATTTTGCCTCAGGGTCAGGGACCACGTGGCCATCCACGCGTGACTAGGCATGACTTGTGATGGATTCATCCACTGTGTTTTAAGTAACACACCAGATACAATGACAAAACAAAAAATAATAATAATCAAATATCATCAAAGCTTAACAATATTAAGGCGAGACACCTAAGCTTTCCTTAATTGATTAAGATTTCACTTAGGCTCAGGCTTTATTTAGTAATGTTGAGAAGGCTGACATCTCATACAAATATATAGTAAATGGGCCTGCCTTACATTGTGATCACAACAGAAAAAGGATCCCTTATCTGCAGTGGTGGGTTGTCAAATTTTTTACTACCCCACTGTGACATCATCACAGTGTGGGAGGAGCCAACATCATGACATCATGGGTGGGGGCCAAATAAATAAATAAATAAATAAATAAAATAAAAATAAGCACACCCACACACCCCTCAACCCACCCACCCACCCACCCACAAATAAATAAATAAATAAATAAAATTACATTAAAATACACCCATCCACCCCAAACACAAACCTGTCACTTACCTGTTAGTATAAGTGCCTGGGCAGCACCATGTTGCAAGATGGATATGGTCATCTTATCAGTTCTCTAGGATAATATGCCTTAATGTAAATGTAAAACAGCTGTACCTCCGTAAGGGTTCTCCAATTAAAACAGCAATTGGAACAGCGCAGGCATACCTTATTGATGAGGTAACTCCAAGACTTTGCTTAAAACCCCTAAGCCAGGCCGCCAGGTCTGCCGGCCGCCAGTCCTTTTTAGGAATGGTGGTAGTATGTCAATATAGGTAAAAATATTAAATACACATTAAAATACACACAGACACACCACATCCAAAGGTGAGTCATTTCCCCTGGGGAGCAGGCTATAGGGAGCTTCAGGCTAGCAGCTTCTCTTCCTCCTCCCCGCTTGGGAGGACAGCAAGGATGCCGTGCATACGCACCAAGCACTGTAGGCGTGCATGCACACCAAGTGCTTGGCACGCATGCACAGTGGGGGAACCAGTGAAAAGGTAATCCCCAAAGGTGGTTCTCCCCAAAAGCTGCTACCAGTTCTCCATGACACTGGGAAAAGTTACTACCGGTTCTGGCGAACTGGTGCGAACCTGTTGCATCCCATCACTGCTTATCTGGATCTAACAGGTGGCTATAATGTGCATGACTGTGGGTTTTTAAAAACTTCCATAATGATTTTCATAGGAAGTCAGGATTTAAATGCTGTGGAAAGGCAGGGCAAGCAGCCTCCAGGAAGTTGATATCATACAACACCCATCTGGGTAGACCCAGCCCATGAATTGTTTTTTTTGTAATGAACTTCTACATCCTTCATAGGGTGGGGTGAGATAGAGTTGACCAATTTTTTTCATACAGGGCTGCCTTCTCAGGGACTGTAGTAGAGTAGAACATGTACCTTACTGTCTCATCCAGGCAGGAAGACCAAAGTTGGGTAAATTGCTGGATGGAAAGGCTTCATTTGTAGAACACCTTTGATGCCATCAGGCTCAGAAATGAGCACATGGGAAAGAAAGCTGTATGGGCCACAATCTGGAGATGAGGGTGAGTGATGCCTTCATTAGACCTCAAAAATACCAAAAGCAGACACTAGCTTTCAGCTCCCCAGAATCCTTTATCAGGCTGGACATTTCTTTTGCCCCCACCGCAGCTCTGTAACACACAGCCTGATGGAGACAATTGCAGAGTCAAAATTTTGCTCTCAATACTTCAACTGTTTCAAAAACGCATGTGATTGTTTTGCTCAGAAAAACAAGGTACAGTAATACATCGGATAACGTTAAGACTTGGTTCCACAAGTCTTAACGTTATGCGATTTTCAGCCTTATCCGATGCATGCGTCTCTTGCTTCCTTGGCAACCATTCCTCTCCATTTTTTGATATCTTGCATCGGTGCTCGGCTGCATCTGCCTGACATGAGGCATAGCTCTGTGCTCTGCAATCGGCTGGTCAAGCCTGGCTCAGTCGGAGCAAAGAGCAGCTAGGCTGACTCCACATGGGCGATGCCCTTGCCTGGGCCAGCCATGAGTTCCAGTGCAAAGGGCTGCCTGGGGAACCTGGTGGGAGCAGCAGCTGTGGTGACTTGAAGGTAAGCCGGGCCAGGGCTGGGCTGGATTCTCTCGGCAGTACGGCACCCCATTGCTGGGGGGGGGGGGGAGAGGAAGTGGCAGGGAGAGGAGCTTTGGCCTCCTTTACTTCTTTATTACAATGCATCGGATAACGCTAGAAAGAACGTTCTCCGGTGCAAATCTTCCCCCCAAATTTGTCGTCATTATGCGGTTATAGCGTTATCCAGTGCAATCGTTATCCGGGGTATTACTGTACTTGCACAACCTGCCCCAAGGACAGCCCTTCCAGAGTTCAGTATCTCCATCTCAGATTCTAAACTGGAACAGGTAGACCAGGTTTTTTTTACCTTGGTAGCATCCTGTCTAAAAACTGCACCTGTGAACAGGATGTGGTGAAGAGAATCGGTGCTGCCCATTCTGCCTTTGGTCCTCTATCACACCAGGTCTTCATGTACAAAGCTTTAACAGTTCATGCAAAGCTCATGGTATACCAAGCTGTTGTTGCCTCGACATTATTGTATGACTGTGAAACATGGACCCTCTATTGCCAAGACATCAAAAAGCTTGAGCACTTTCACCAGCAGAAGCTAAGGTCTATCTTGAATATCAATTGGAATGACTATGTCACCAACATCGCAGTTCTCAAGAAGGCACATGTAAATAGCATTGAAGCTTCCATCATAAGCCATTGTCTTAGATGGACAGAGCATGGCTGCCATATGGATGGTTCCAGGTTTCCTTGTCAAATTCTTTATGGGGATCTTAGCTCTGGTACAAAACCTCATAAAGCTCCTTTGAAGCACTATAAGAACCAGCGGAAACAAATCATGAAGATGTCAGGTATAAACCCACAAATCTGGGAGGCAGAGCCATAAATTGCCCACTTTGGCATCAAACTATCTCTGCTGCTACCAATCACTTTGAAGGGGAATGCTGAAGACATGAAGAGGCTAAGCAACAAACACGGAAGCTTCGTCAAACTCAACTATGCCCTCCAACACCTATTCAGTGTAATGTGTGTGATCGCATGTTTCATGCTAGGATTGGTTTACTGAGTCGCCAGAAACACATCCATCAACTGTGAAAATTACTTCCAGGAAAAATGTATATGTACTTGGATACAACTAGCAGCTGACAATGACTTTAGTGGTCTATTAAGGCAGGGTCCATCCTTGTCTTTTGCACACACATTTTTCCTGTTGAATTATGTGGCTAATAAATTGAGGGCAGGTTCTTGCTCCTACTTCATTACTCTTATCTGGTTTTCCGGACTGGTTCCTCTTCCTCCAGGGCAAGCTTCAGCTAATGGGTTGATGGACAGTGGAATGTTGTACAGGTATGTAGGCTAACAATGATGATAGATGGCATTCTTGAGCTCTCTCAAACCGAGGTGGTAGTGCTAGCAGGGTATGGGAGTGGAGTCGATGCCAGAAATGTGCCCATTAAAAACCAGTTAGGCCCAATGACAACATTGTGATATGGTAGGAAGTATCATCATCAATTACATATTGTCCCTACTGCCTTGCAGAGACTAAGGAAAGAATCTGTACCCATAAGGAGCACCCAATTACTGTACAGTTCCTGGTTGTGGGTAATACACAGCAAAGTGCCTATTTTGAGTATAGGTCTCAAGTCTCAAAATAATTTTTATGCAGACTAGTCTGTCACCTGGATTGACAGGAGCCATATTCTTGGTTTAGGAAGTAGGCTGTGGCCAGAAGTCCAGGTAGCCAGGTGGTACACAAAGGCTGCCTGAGCAGTTGACACAATTGTTCCCAAACACCCTCTCCATCTCCATGGCTCATTGTAATGAATTGAAAAGGGCGCCGTTATTTTTTGTGAGTTTAAAATGGATGCTGTTGTTGCTTTCCTTTTTAAGATAGTAATAAATTCATGAGAAGCCAGGGGTTCAGAGTTTGGCCAAGGGCCCAAGTGCAGATTCCCTTCCCTTGAAGATAGTCATAACAATCTGGAACTGTGAGAACAGAAGTAGGAATGATGAACATTAAATGTGAAGTCTTATTGGACGACAGAGAGGAAAAGGTGGGACAAAGGATGAAAGATTTTTTTTTGTTATCTTAGAATGTTTAAGAAGAAACACCATTATTGTTAAACCTGTTCAAAACAGGAGAGAAAAATCTACCTATGTAATTCTGATTGTGTTAGCTGGCTATGCCAGGAAACATAGATAGATAGATGTGCCTTTCTTGTTTTAGAAGAGAAAGGGGACAATGTAAAAATGCTCCTTTTTATTTCTGTACTTTCCCTCTTCATATAATAAAGTTGATGTTTTACAAGACATTGTACTTTTTATATAGAGCATAAGCTGGTAGGAGAATTCCAGTCCCTTTATTACTTTACTGGCAATGCTACATATTGCTACCCAATCTACATGTTGCTAATTCCTACCTGATCTGGTTGGTTCATAAGCATAAACAGCCTATCATAGATTTCTCTAGCCTGGAGCAGGACCACAGGTACTCTCAAGCAGCAAAAGGTCCTATGCTGGCTTCCTGAATGGGTGCAGGTCTCTGTCAGGTGTAACGAGTCCTATGGTAGTGGGATAATGGGCTTTGCTATCCTTATACTCATGAAGAAACTGCAAGTGATGAAACAGCAAAGGCTAGAGAGCAGGTGGAGACAAGCTCCCTCAGATTATAATTTACTGCATATTAGAAAAGCCAGGAAGATCTATAATGGTCCTCAGATTCATGAGGTGTCAAACCAACAAGTAGAACTCTATTGCAGGGAGGGAGTTTGGAACAATGGCTTAATCTAAAGTGCAGCACGCTGGGCTGATATAATAATAATAAAATTATTATTTGTGCTCCAGGGTGCCAGAGGTGAGGGCACACCAGGATGAATCCCTGTTCCGGTGGCCTAGCCCATGCCTGATTACACATTTAGTTGAGTAGCTCAGATTGAGATGTCCAATGCACCATCTGGTCAAAATTTATGGGATCAGTTTCAATTTGTAATATCCAATGAGGTTGACAAGATGCTTGACCATTGTAAAGCTACCATCTCTCCCTATGATCACTGCCCTTCAAAGAATCCAACTTGGGAAAGCCGTTTCACCCCCATGGGTGCTCCAATGTTGGGTGCCCCAGAGGTCACTCATTTACCCAATATTATATGAAGCTGCTGGAAGGGTTCACTCAAAGATTTGGAGTGTGATGTCATTAGCATGCTTATGACATTCTTCTCTATCTCTCCTTTACATTTTCTTCAGTGGATGCAGTCAAAAGACAAGATTAAACAAAGTAAAACTGAATCCTGACGAAAGTCCTGTTTTTACGGGTATCATCTGCCTGACTAGGCGGCCTGGTCCCAATACTGGATGGAATTTCCCTTCCATTGAGGGACCAGGTTCATATCTTAGTGGTCATTTTAGATCTAGGCCCCAATTTGGAACTACAGATTGGGACAGTATGTAAAGCTACTTTCTTCCAATTACAGTACATCAAATTGCACACTGTCATCCCTACATGGACAGAATTCTTGGCAATGTAGTCCATGCAATGGTTGTTTTAAGACTTGACTATTGTAATTCTCTCTACATGGAGTTACCCTTGTCCCTGTTAGGAAGACTTCAACGGGTATAGAATGCAGCTGCCAGGCTTATATAGAGGTTAAAAAAAGTTGATCATATTCCAACCCTGGCTTATTTGCACTGGCTTCTCATTCCTTTCTATATCAGGCACACGTTTCTAATGTTAACATACAAAGCCCTATACAGTTTGGGATCTTGTTATCTGTTGGAATGTCTCTCCCATATATCATCTGCCCACACCACTCATTCATCCCAATCAGCACAGCTCCAGGTGCTGACACTGAGATTGGCAAAAAAGATTTTGATGAGGAAACGAGCCTTGTTGGTGGTGGCACCCAGATCCCATTCCTGGATGCATTTAAAACACAACTAAACATATTGTTCTAGGTGGTCTTTCAAAATGTTTTAGCCATAGCCAATTATCCCTAGGTTTGTTTATTTAAAGTATGTAGCCATATTTTAGTTAGTTGATTTAAGTGGTTTTTTAAAAATGCACTGCCATCTAAAGGTGGTTGGTGAATGTTGATTTTGCCTTGTTGGTATTTTAATTACGTGAACTATCCAGAGTGGGAGTATATCCCAGATAGGCAGTGTGATGTAAGTCCATGTGCTATAGCAGAGCCAATGTGATACAGAAGAGTGACAGGCCAACCAACTAACCACTCTACAATCTGACAAGGATTAACATTTGGACAGTAAACAACCTTTTCCTTTGCACCCAGGCAAGCAGATAAGCCAAAATAATTGGATATGGACAGGTTGAACTGGTCTAGGAGTAAACGGAGTCTCTTTCTAGCATTGAGCAACAGTTTTGAGGAAAGGTATTGTTTTCTGCTGTGTATTCAGAACGATGTGGGTGACAGGTTCAGTGTTGCTGTGTGATAGCCACTGAAAAAAGGGTGAGCGCAGCTACTTCCATCCATTTTGCTTTGAAACCTTTGCGGATGGGACAAATAGAGAGATGTTCTGCTGCTAGAGGTGATGCCTGGAGAAATTCCCATCTGCCTTAATTGGTGTTGGGTCATGCCAGCATTAATCTTTTTCCAGAGGATGATCTCTGGCAGGCTTCATCAGCCAGGTGCCTTCCAAGTATATTGGACAGCTGCACATATTATCCCCCAGTATCTACAAAATCCTGCATATAGTAAAGGGAGGACAATGGGTCTCAAGGAGGGTGAGATATTAGTATCTGGGACAGGGAAGAGTGTTTGTAAGGAGCTGTTCCATTAAAACAATGGAGATTTAAGCACCGACACAATCCATCCAAGGAATTGGGAATTCAAAATAAAAAAGGCCATCTGCAGGGAGGCAAAATATGAAGATTCCTGGTTTCCTATGTTTGTTGAATGGGTGATGATAGGAAATGCAGCCTGCTGTTTTTTTTTTAACCCCAACTCACCTCTAAGTAACAAAGCCTCGCATAACATCTTGCCACAAACATTTGGGTCTCTCATTGTTAATTTTCCCTGCACTGTCCACAAGAAAATGATCCATACCTGAAGAAGTGGTCTTCAATCATGAAAGTTTGGGTAATGTTTTTTTAAGTGATCCAATAAACGTATTGCCTCCCTCCTGCAATCTATCCAGTGTTTCTCCAGCCAAATGCCTTTTAGGCATTTTAGACAAAAAGTCCCATTAACCTCAGCTAGAAGGTCCAATGGTCAGGGATGATGGGCCATAGTGAGGGGGGCTGATCTATCATCTCATTCTGCTCTCCATAGATATAGTTTATGCATGCCACAAAAGACAAGTATTTGTACACAGTCATGAATGCAGAAATCAGTTTTCATTAGCAGGGGGAAACAAGCTCTTCTTCTTCTTCCATGTCTAGGCCAGACGTGAAACTGCCAAAGTCAAGCCACCTTTTGGTGAGTTCATTCTGCAGTTCCTTTCACCAGACCTAGTGTGAGAAAATTAGCTAAGCACACAAGGCTGCCATTACCAGAGTATGCACGATTGTGGTTCACAAATGCCACAATCTTCAAGGAGGCTCTTTCTCTGAGCAATCAGGATTGGGGGAAAAAAATCAACAACTATACTTTGAAGTATAGAATTTCAGAAGCCAGAAAGCTGGTTATGGCTCAGCAGCAATTCCAGTTGTGAGAGATGTCATTTCAGCAGGGTGCCTAATTCTTTCCCTTTCCTCAAATACCTGGGAGAAGCAGAATCAGTTATGCACTATAGTTTTGAGGTGATTTGCATAATCCATAGAAGTCTCAAAAAATTGTTGATGAGGAATTTGATTTACTAGCCCTGAGGAGCACAAACCTCACCCGGTGGTCCAAACAGGTTCTTGCCTGGAAACCCTATTTAAGCATGGATCTATTTAGAAGGAAGTCTGACAGGACCAAGTAAGACTAACTCAGATAAATGATGCAAAATATGCTTCTCAAGAATACTCAGGATTCGTGTATCATAAACCATCAAGAGCTGAATAGTAACACTCACCAATGTAAAACAGGTATGTTTGTCGCACAAAGGCCATGATAAGGATGCCAGCTGAGAAGGACACAATTCCCATCATGATCATAGTGGTGTCTCTTAAGAACCTGGAAAACACAAAGACTCCCAGGAAGCTGGTGATAAATATCATGTAGCCAGCAGCATTGGCATAACCGATATATTCTGGACTCCAGTTCAGTGGTTTCTTGATCATATAGAGTGGCAGCACATCCATGGCACCTGCAACAGTTACATCATACATGATAGCTCCCACGAAGAGCATGACAATGATAAGCTTGGATGATACCATTGGGTGATGCTCCTTGGCTTCATAAAAGATAGACTCTACATTGTCATCAGCCAGCTTGCTGTCAGTATGGTCCTCATCCATGAAAGATGGAGCTGGGAAAGAACTTCCCGGTTTTGGCACTCTGAGGACAAACAAGCTATAAATGAGACAGAACGCATATAAAGCGACACTCAAAGAAACCAAAATGGTGCCATGTCGGTAAGAAAGGGGGAAACTGACAAAGAGGTGTCCAGATGCAATACTCCCCACAAAACCAGCCAGGCCGTAGATAAACTCAATAAGGATGAGGCGTAATGATCTTCTGCTCTCAGAGGAGCCCTGAGAACCTAGGGCCATAACACTGGCCCAGTAAGTGGTGAACCCTCCTGACAGACCATGCAAGACAGCAGCCCCATACATCACCTCAACTGGCCACTCCAGAAGGATCAAAAGGAGGAGCAAGATCCGGGAGAGCAAATAGCCAGCCAGAGGCACACAGATGGAGATCTTCCTGTTCTTAAGATCTCCCAGTTTAGCCAGGCCATAAGCTGTAACCAGTGGCGTCAGACTGTCTACCAGTTTGTAAATGATGTAGAAGTTGGAGATGGCTTTTTGTTGCACAGTCTCACTGGAATTGACCATGCCAGACTGATTGTAGTAGTTCTTCACCACCAGCAGGAGTCCTGTGTCATAGAAAGCACTGGCTAGCTGAGCTCCAGCAACAACAGGCTCAATCCATGTCCTCATTTCAATCATATCATACGCCATGGTAACCAAGAGTGTTTGTTAATCCCCCTTTGGTAGAAGTACAGAAGGCACAGCCAGGCTAGGATTTTGATGTTCTTGATAAGATAAGCTGGCTTCACTAAAATAATCATAACATCAGTACATGTTCTCTTCACATCCTTGTTTTTCCAGACCAGAACAATCCTTTCTTCTTCCTGTCCTCTCTCCTGTTTGCTGCTTCTCCTGCTTATACTCCGGTTACCTTTATGTGCCTGGGAATACGCCTACAAGAGTTGTTCTTCCTGTAGTGGCTTCAGTGAAGCCACATGACCTAGCCTGGGGAAGTTTCAACATCATTTTAGGAATCGAAAGTAGTTTGCTAGGCATGATCTGATCTGTAGCCAAACCCCAGTCACGTCCTTTGTCCTAGAACACAGCATTTGTCTGATCCTTGTGAGAGATTAGAAATCTGTTTGAAAGCTGAGAGCCTGATCGCAGGGCAGCAAATAAGGAAGAGACACTGTGCTCTTTACACACTTTGTGTACTCTCATACTTCCGTACAAAGATCATCATGAACAAAACACAGCTCTGTCTGAACAAAATTTCCCAAACCAATACAGTACTGCCATGGGAATAAGATTAAATTCTTAGCTCAGATGCTTTAATCGACAATTGGCTCAACAGATTATCTAGGATGCAGTCCAATTAGTTCCAACTAGAGCCACTCTCATTTGAACCCCAAATGTTTTGCATTTTAATGTTTGCAGTTTAATACTGTCTTCATCCTATACAAAATGTTTATTTTTAAAACCTGTATATTACTAGGAGATGTCAAGTGAAATTGATTTAATAGTAGTATTTTCTTCAATGTCCTTTTAATAGCAATCCTCATCTTTTAAATCATGGGAAAATTTATTCAATAATAAGGAAGTGGCAAAGGGAAAGCAATGTACTACATGATGGATCAACGCTGCATCCTTCCCAATTGGCCTGTTTTCAAAGAGAAAATTTCATTTCTAATCTCATTTGGTTTTGCAAAGAGGGCAAATAGTATGTGGGTGAGACAAACCTTGACCTATATTATCTCTGGATTAACAAATCTCAAGCCATGTTCAGCGGTAAGTATGCTGATGAGCTGTAACATTCTGGATGAGTAAAAGCTACAAATAGAAATGAATGACTGCTAATTGATCACCAGGGAGGAGTGAAACCAAGAACTGCAAGGAAAGGCTAGCAAGCAAGAGGTTGTGGTCAACCAATACATAACACACATACACCTCTCTCTCTCATCCATGCACATCTATAACACTCATAGTTGTACCTCGCTTAAAGAGCATAATGTGTTCCACAGGATTGCTCCTTAAGTGAGTTTGCTCTTTAAGCGAAACACCATTGTAAATGACCAATTGTGTGTGTGGGGGGGATTGCGAACCCCAATTTATTTGTTAAGCAATTTTTTGGTTGGTTTTATTTGTTAAGCGAAACGAACATTCAGAGAAAATTCTGCTTTTTAAACGAGTTACTCTTTAAGCGAGTAGCTCTTTATGTGGGATTTGACTGTATCAGGAATATGAGAGGATGCCTTTCCCCAAATTACTGTATATACTCAACTATAAGTCGTCCCAAATATAAGTCGAGTTGGAACTCTAAAACCAAGGAAATAGATTGACCCGAGGATAAGTTGGGGGTGGGAAATGCAGCAGCTGCTAGTGAGTTTCAATAATTAAAATACATGAAAATATGGTAAAATTAATTTAGAGTTTTTGAGTTTTTACAGTAGTGTTAGTGCTTCCCCCCCCCAAGTATGTTTAAATTTGCACTACTGTTGCACTCGACTTATACTCGGGATTGCTGACCCGAGTATAAGTTGAGTCCCCTTTTTGGATCTCATTTTGGGGGCTAAAAAACTAGACTTATACTCAAGTATATAGTCAAACCTTGCATAAAGAGCACCTCACTTAAAGAGTAACTCACTTAAAGAGCAGAATTTTCTCTGAATGTTCGCCTCGCTTAACAAATAAAACCAACCAAAAATTCACTTAACAAATAAATCGGGGTTTGCAATCCCCCACCACCATAGAAACCACAATTTGTCACTTGTTTCGCTTAAAGAGCAATCCTGTGGAATGCGTTATGCTCTTTAAGCGAGGTACAACTGTACAATTGTTCACCTGACCAAATATCGCCTTTTGGCTGGCAGACCTTCAGTGTCTTAAACTGGGGTCTACCTAACACTTGCTTGGACTTGCCAGGAATTGGGCATGGGATGGTTTGCACTTAAAGTGGTTGTCCCAGCTACACACTCACTACAGGGACTTGCTTGAACTCCTGACCAGTGGCAGCTCTCTCATGAAGAAGGGAGTTAGACAGCTTAGCCAGCCAGGTGTTTGACAGTCTCCGTACCCTCGGTTCAGAGAAGCCTTTCATGGTTTCATTATTTTCTCTCTTGAAATTTTAACTTGCAATTGTTAACAGGCAATGCAATACATTGTCAGTGCTGTTAAAGAACTCTGGCGCATAACAACAGCTCCCTTACACCACACTACTTTTGCATTCTTCCCCCTCCTCTTGCCAGTTTACTGGTTTATACAGTGCCTAAGAATGCTGTGTGGGCTCCAGACACAGTAAACAGACAGCTGCTGAGGGTTGAATTACTTAGATGGTACACAAGATGACAGCAGAAAGCCATTGCAAAAACACTAATTCAGTCATATTTCTTGTGAGAGCCAGGAAACCTCTATGTAAAATTCCATTTTTGAATTTCCACATCTTCCTCACTAACACCCATCAGTACGCAGCCCACTGGAAATGCCAGTATATTTTCCTTTGTAGAGGAATACTCATAAATGACACATTAAAGTTTTGTGCCTGATAAAGCTTTAAAAGCCCATTCAGAGTTGTTCTAAACTATGAAGCAGAAAGGAAATTTAAGTTATCCTCCCTCTTTCCACACTTTCAAGACAATGAATAATGCAGGCTTTTTATTTAAGTAAGAACTTAATGGGAATGGTAGTCCAAAACCACAGTTCTCCACACCCTCTTCTAAGCAGGGCAAAAAGTAATCACAACTAACAAACTCCATAGCATTGAATAGAATCAAGAGCTAATTAACATTAGTTGTCTTTGGGCACTTAATGCATCTCCCACATGCAGGAACTCAATGGCTTTTCTCTTCCCATGCATATGTGAAAAGGAAGCAAAATACACATGTGGTTTCTGTTTTGGGGCCTCTCCATAATAGAAGCTATCCTAGCTTGTTTCGTGGGTGATCTAGAAATCTAATGCTAACCATATTTACCCACTTCTGAAGTGTGACAAAAATATAATTGTTCATGTTTACTTATCGGGAGGCTTCATCTGCTTTCCATGATCTTCTGTTCACTCATTTCATATTTTACATACATACATACATAGCTGTCAAGGTATAAGTCAAAACTGGAGAATACATCCCTTCACAAATATTATTTGACTGCAGTTACCATCAGCTTTAACCATGGGTAATACATGTTGATGCTGCAGGGCAACTCATTCTAGAACCCCCAATCTAGGTGGACAAATAGCAAAACACAGCTTATTCCCAAGGATCTCATCTCATGGTACTCTATTTCCAGGAGTTCTCAACCTTTTAAAGCAGGGGACCAGGTAGGTGTGTGCTGGTATATCGGGTAATTGGGCTTTGTCTCACCCCGCCCTCACCTCTGGCGCCCTGGGGCACCAATAGCAATGTATGGGATTCCCCCCAACCCCCCAATAGGTGCTCCCCACTTCCTGTCCAGCACCTTCCCATGGTGCCCTGCACACCCTTGGGGCCAGGTCATGCTCCCTCAGACAGCTTCAGGGGCCAGATGGCCATTTTGCCCTTCCTCCACCACATGACACTTTTGGGTGTGTTGGAGGCAGTGGGGGGGCCTCATGAAATGGTGCCTTGGGCCGCAGGCTGAGAATCTCTGCTCTATTCATGGCAGTTCTCAATGCTTTGCAAGGGGTGTGTCAGTTCACAGGCTCAAAGACAACCTATTTCATGTCTGCTCCAGGCAATTTTATCCTCTAGTCAGGAGGTAGAAATGTTTTGTCCCCATAAACTTGACCTTTATGATTAACTGTGGCTTTCAAAGGCACAATGGCATCACTATGGTGAAAAGATTCTGGTCATAGAGAATGTGGCATTTGCCTTCTACACAAAATCCGGTGAGATGTAAGAGAGGAATGCTTCTCTTTCACCATTAAACAAATGTTATTTACCTTTCATCTAAAACTTAGAGTTTTACAACAGGTTGACTAAAGTTTGGCCAGGCCAAACCACTGGCCTCTGGTCTGGCAACTGCCCATACTGAGTTAGGAGGACCAGAAGGGCATATCAAAAGATTCCAGTTCCTCTCCACCCCACCCCACCCATTTTAGGATAAGAAAACACAAGACAAGCTTAATTTTTAATGAGAAAATAATGATGTACTTGCATTATATGCCTCACAGTCACTATAAAATAGAAGCAAAGTACAACAATGCAGTGATTAACATATACAAGACACCCGTTTTGCAACTGAGTGGTTGGTTATTTGTGGCAACAGAGGAAATGAGACGTTACAGTTTTCAACAATGGGTCCCTCTGCACTGGGAATGAAATGAAGTCAAGGCTGTCACTTTATTCTTTTAACAAGGAGTTTGTAGAAACTGTTCAGTTTTAAAATATCCAGGTAGAGTTACAAATTCTAATGCTTAACTATTTCTCAATGCAATTTTATTACATCAGTATCAACTTCAAGAAATATTCTCACTGCTTTATAAAGACAAAGTCAACTGAAATAATAGTTTTATGTCGCTATGTGTACATTCTTTCTGTATAGCAAGGACTGGCGTATCTTTATAAACATTAGGAGAGTGTTATGTATTGCTGAAAATTGCAGTCACTATCCTGTGATCCTGGAAGAGAAACTTTCCTTCTGGCATTCACAATAGGATATAATTAGCAACATTCAAGTTGGGCAAAGAGTTTAACAAATTAAGCCCTTTTTTTCCCTTTCCTTCAACATCATTCCCAGATGCCACAGTCTGATCTAACTGATCCTAAGAAAAATGCACCCCACCCACAAAAGCAAGGTATTTAGACAAAATAAACATTTTGAAGACACATTTTATTTTTGCTTTTACAAAAATGTGAATTTCCTCAATATCCTTTTCTTAATGCTTGAGCTGATTACAATCTAGGAAAGAGCAGAAAACTTTCAAATGTCAAGCAAATATATCATCTTTGGTTTCAATTTCTCAATTACAAAATGACCATTCTGGAGTTAAGAGCTGTACTAATTATCTGTTTGTTTATGCAAATTATTTGTGTATATGATCTTTCAGAACAAACTGTTAATGATTTCAGCAAAGAAATACACCTCCTCCTGAACATATTTAATTTGCTTTGAAGAACACAGTCCCTTGAGGTTAAGAACAGGATCTCAACTTGATTGTACAGGCAGTTTCTGTTACAGATGAACAACGCAGCTTGGAAAAGTTACTTTTTGGGGGGGATTGATGCATGCAGATCTTTCCAGCCAGCACAACCAGTACTCATACTGGCTGGAGAATTCTAGAAGATGTAGTAAAAAAAAAAGTAACCTGTACTGTCTGTAAGAAACAATAAAAATGTTGATGTGTGCCTGCTGGCCAGGGACAGAACTTCTTTACTGCAGACAGCTTTCTGGTCCTTCCATTTTCCCACCTCTCTCTGTCCACATACTTATCTTCCTTTCCATCTAGGAGCTGAATTCCTCTTGTCTATGCAATACTTCAAATGCCAAGAATTTTAAACCCCATTGACTTTAATAGAAAACAGGCAAATACGTGCTCCTGCTAAAATCGACACAACAGTGTGTCCAAACTTTGGTTGGTCAGTGCCCCGTATTCTCAGCACAGCATGTACATTTTAGTACAAAAGCAACTTTTATGTAAAACATTTTCCAGTTGTGCAGTGGGAATTGTTTTTGGTTTCCAATATGCGAAAGGGAGAGGATTTCTCAAGTCTCACTTATGATCAGCAATGTAGCTCATGCTGATAAACAGCAGTCTTTTACTGACAGCTATGGACTGCCTGCCCTATATGGATTTTTTTTTTTACTTCAGTCCTCTCTTGCTGGCAACAGAAGCTCTGTATAAGATGCTGAGTTTCCTCCTTAAGGTCTGGATCAAATCCATCCTCAGAGATGTTACTCAAACAGTAGGCCTATTAATCGGTCCATGTCTTTTACTCTATTTTCTGCATGAGGGGCAGCAAAAAAAATCCTGTGTAAGGCTTTTTGTGTTCATGTTATTGCCCTGTATATACACAAGATGTTTACTGGCAGGATATCAACTTGTTTCTATTTGCAGATTTATTGTCTTTGGAACACATTACCCTGATCATTGCATAAATACAGGATAACTTGTGTTTGTGTGGTGAGATAAATTTAAGGGCTTCTCTTTCTCTTCCTTTAGAAAAAAATAGTGAGATGTAATTTTTAGTATATATGTTTCATGTACCATTTTCAGCTATCTCAAACTGGTGACAAACTCTAATCTAGAAATTACAGGTTTTCATCACTTAAACATTCTATTGCTTTCCTTGAACAGAAGAGTAAATTGCAGCCTCTAATACTAAGCCAGACTAGAAAGCACAAGAATAAATACCATGGTTCTTTTCTAAATTTTAGATTACAAAACTGTTCAATACTTTCTGAAATGTTAATTCATGCAAATACAGGTCAGCTTTGTTATCACAAATACTGCATCAGTTTAGTGCCTTTTTAAATATCCCTTTTCATATAAAAAGTAATGCTTATAATCCCTACAACTGCTGGCAGGCAGCTTTGGAGAAAATCTGTACAACCATCTCTTTTACCAGTCTGATAAATCCAACTTCTCTCTCCCTCTCTCATACAAACACACTCCCCTATATGCTTCTCTGTCACTGATTCCCGGCCTACATTTAACTACAAATGCTATAATTATCTTTGAGCTCTCAAAATAATGTTGCAACAGAAAATAAAAATAAACATTTGGCCCCATTCTCCTTCTCCCACCTCATTTTGTTACCTCCTTCAACTTTTCACTTTGTGGTAACAACAAAAAACAACAACACACACCCCAAACCTTTATCGCACCCCATGCTCTATTAATAGTATGACCTTTTTGTAACATAAATATAGTTAAAGATATAACTATTTGTCTTTCAAATCTGTAACAAACTGATTTGAGAAAGAGTTACTGTTTTACTGAAGAACTCAATAAATCTTCAGATGTTGCCTTTGCTTTTTCAACTCAGCTTGACTGTTGAGAAATATATATGTATATATCTGCTTCATCCCTGCCACACCCTAATAAATGTTGCCCTGTTGAACAGAGATGATAATGTAAATATGCACTGGGGAAAAAATAGTCCAAACTGATAACTGAAAGCAAACAGCCTATTAGAACAAAGTTACTTTGATTTGGCATTTCTATACTTTTTTAAACCCTACCTATTGATTGTACAGCAGCATTAAATGGAAACTGCAAGAAGCATATCAATTACAAAAGAAAAGGATGGCAAATTTCCAGCAAAGTTCACCTATAATAGACTGAGAAAAATGAGAACAATCTGCCTTTCCCACCACCACCTTTCAAAATTAACACCAAAGGCAATACACTGCATTTTATGGCTAAACATGGATTGTACATTCACATTTTGCAAATTAACAGCCTCTGTTTTTTAATCTGTTAGATTGACTTCAAAAACTTCCTCTTATTTGTTAAGAACTGGAATATATATATATATATGTATATCTTGATCTATTATGGCTATACAGAATATAGCAGATTAATAGCAATCTTCTTAATGTCTCTGATGGAAGGATGAAGAGTTACCATTCAAGCTTGTGATCAACTGCATATTTCCACAGAAGGTGCCATCTCGTGGTAAAACACTATATAGGCAAAACTCTTCCTCTTCCAAATGCAAGGCTGTGAAGAAGACAGTCTGAAGGAAGCAATATGTGTCCATTCTACTGGCTCTAAAAATGTCTTCTCAGATTATTACTGCTGCTCTTTCTTATTACTAGTGAGATTATCAATTCTAAGGCTACACATCTTTCTTCCATTTGGGGGGTGAGGGGGCAGAAAATGCTCTTCTTAGTATAGCTTTTCTCAGTGTTTGTGCGTGTATAGATATCTATGTATATCTATATATCTATTATATAAATATAATGTGTGTGCATACGCACACACACATTATAAATGAGCTGCTTCTGTCAATATGGATTGCAAAGACTGCTGTGTTTGTAATAAATATCAGATTAAAATGATGTCGCTTCTTAAAAATTTAAAACTTAGTTCTCCTTTTTGGTTTCTTCATCTCTGCATTTAAAAAACAAACCAACAACAACCTTCTCGTCTTGTCAAGAGAACTATTCATTTTCTTCTCGGTTAGCATAAATGCCAGCTTCCCATCGCAATGCAAGGGCACTCTTCCTGCGGTTCACTCTTGTTGCCTCAAGGACCTGTGGAAGGGGGAAGAAGGGGGGGGGGCGAAATAACTTCATTGTGTTGCATTTTTCCAAATCTGCCAGGCCAAAAAAAAGTAGCAAATGAAGAGTTCTGTGCAAAATAAAAGTTTACATCAACAGAAGTTGGTGGATTCAATTTCAAGGCATTTCTACCTTGCCTCATTCTGTGTCTCTTAATGAATGAGATAAACAGCAGCTTACAGCACACAACTAATTTAAATATGCTCTTGAAGCAGTCATTATCTTTACATTTCCAAGTGTGATGCATGGATTTTAAGCACATCAATGAAAAAGCAACTGCATGCAACAAAAGTATCATGATTAAAAACAATCTCAGTGGGAAATACAAGCAATATCAGGACCGAGATAGTTGTTGCTGTTTTCTACACATGGGAACATTTCATCCATTTAAGAAGAAAAAATCACATACTGCTCTCCCCCCCCCCCATCACTCCCATATCTAGCAACTCATTCCCTTTGCCTTTAGCAATTTTTTGGACTTCAACTTAACTTTCACATTCAGTATTTTGGATTACCAATGATTCCCCCCACCCCTGGAGTCACTGCCATTCAGAACGGAGACTGCCATTCATCTGCTGCGTTAGAATGCATTCAGACATATGTTTTTCTTTTTGCTGAAACAGACTTACACTGCTACCTCTCTGTAAAGTGCTATAGACAGAGATGTTATTGGGGGCAGGATTCAGCTCCTCCTCAATTATTATGATAATTTTTGAATGGTAGTCTCAGAGTGCTGCTTGCCTTCACAGCAGGATGGTTCCCTGCCAACAGAAGAGCCTTCTCAACAGTGGCCCCTCAAATGCAACTACTGTATGTTGTTGTTACTGTAGCTCTCTTTGTCTCTGCATGACAGCTACTGCCAACAGACATGGGTAATTAAACAACGGTCTACAGTAGGAGTGGCGCAACTACAGCCGGTGGGCAGGATCCGGCCTATGGTGCCTAATAATCCTGCCCTCGCTGCTCCCAGAAGCAGAAGTTAAACATGCCCGCACAGGTGCAAAAGGCTGTCGTAAATGCACATGTGGCTGTCATAAATGCATTTATGACAGCCATGGGTGGATTTACTGCACTGCTTTGCACATGCACATTTTACTTCCACTTCCAGTGGGAGGAACCACATGACCAGCCCACAGCCCAAAAGGCTTGGCCACCCCCAGTCTACAGACTGGCCAGTCCTCAAGAAATAAGATGCCGAGGAGTGCAGTAACTATAGGATCATTGATTTAATTTCCAACATAAGCAAAGTGGGGCTCAAGGAACAAAAGCTTTCACCTGAGATAGAGTGAAAAATATGTGATTTTCAAAATGGATTCCAAAAAGTAATCCACATCATATTGTAAATATCTTTTGGCTATTGGAGCACATCAAATAGTTTCAGAATAAGGTGTGTGTATACTTCATAGACTACAGCAAAGCCTTCTACTATGTAATCATGAAAAATCATTGCCTGTCCTGAAAAAAAATACATTTGATTGTTCTGATGCGTGACCTATATTGGACTGAATACGGAAAGATAGAATGGTTTCCTATAGGCAAAGGATGCATTTTATCCTCTTATCTTGTCAGTCTGTATGCAAAACATATCAAACAAAAAGTCGTTTTAGATTCAGATAAAGGAAGAATTAAAACTGGTGGAAAAAACATAAAAATTTCTAAGATATGCAGCAGACACCATCTTATTGACAAAAAGAGACAACAATGATCCCAAACAACTTTTATTGAAAGTAAAAGAAGAAAGTTCCAAAGCAGGACAGTGATTTAGGTATCTGGCTGCAGAGTCAAAGGTTAGGAGTTTGATTCCTGACTGTGCCTCCTTGACAGAGGCTGGACTCTATGAGATATAGGGCCCTTTCCAGCTCTGTAGTTCTAGACCAGGGGTTTGCAACCTACGGTCCTTGAGCCAGAACCAGCCAGTGACCACTGGAAGCAAATGCATTTACAACAGCCATAAATGTGACCACAGATGTTGTAAATGCATTTACAACAGCTTTAAAAGCATCCTTTGCTGTTGTAAATGTATTTACAACAGTTGCAGATACGTTTTACGGCAGCAATTACAGCGGGGGGAACCACCAGTATGATCCGCTCATCTGTCTGAGGGGGCATGGTCTGGCCTACAGCTTGGAAATATTGAGAACCCCTGTTGTAGACGACGATGAAGATGAAGAAGATAATGATTATTACAAAAATCACAACTATAGAAGTACACAATTTTAATGTCTCCTAAATAGAGACTGCAATCTGAAAATTGGAAGGGTAGCTGTAAAAGTATTAATCAGGTATAAGGATGTGTCACTGGAGACAAAGACCAAGGTCATTTACACTTTTGTATTTCTGATCACCATTTATGGGCATGAAAGCTGGACAAATCCAGAAAACTGACAGGGGAAAAAACTGACTTGTTTGAAACATGATGCTAGAGGGGGGCTTTGCAGATACCCTGGACTGCCAAACAGACAACAAGTGGCTCCTAAAGCAAATCAAGCCTGAACTATCTCTGGAGACAAAAATGATTAAACTGATGCTATTCTACTTTAGGCAGGATTCTCTAGAAAGGAAGGCAGGATTCTATGGAAAAGTCAATAATGCTGGGAAAAGATGAAGGCAGCAAGAAAAAGAAGACCAAATACAAGATGGAGTGATTCCCTAAAGGATTTAAAGCTGATTTTACAAGAGCTGAGCAAATATCCTTCTAAAACCGGGATGTTTTGAAGATCATTCATTCATAAGGCCATCATATATTGGAGGTGACTTAACGGCAAGTAATAACAACCCGTCATTCTGGAGTAAAACAAAAACACAACTAGATCAAATACAAAACTAAATATTTCTTTCTCTTTGTTTTAGTTAATGTAGCATAGTTGAGCAAATAAATAAATAAATCCTAATAAATCCTTGATCTAGGGTAGGTGACTGCACACTCTGGGTACCTTTAGACTTTGTCTAAAAAGACAAAGAAAACCTTGGATAAAAACACAACAAACAGACAAATAACCATTAAGAAATTAACTGATATTTCTAACTGGAATGCTGTTTTGTCCCAGCCAATACTGAAGTTATTTGGAAAAATGTCCTGTAGAGAGTTGATATAATTGATGATACAAGTAAGCAGAATTAAGTGCGCTTACAGTAACTTTGGCTGGAAAGAGTATGATTAAATTGTAGAAATATCAGCATCAGACAAAAGGCCTACAAAGACCTTAATAATTTTATAGGACAGAAGGATGGAAAATCAGTGTACAGTTTTTATATCTGTTAAGGGAGTAGGGAAGTGACTGAGAAACGTCATTAATGCCTCTTTGGCTGAGGGTGTTGTGCCTTCTAGACTTGAGACAGTTATACACCCGCTCCAGAAAAAACCAAATTTGGCCTCAAATGTCATGGACAATTATAGACTTGTGGTGAATATCCCTTTTCTTGGGGGTAAGGTCATTGAGAGGGTTGTGGCACACCAACTGCAGGTTTTTTTTTTTTTGATGAATCTAAACAGTCAGGTTTTAGGCCGCACCATGGCACTGAAAACACACTGGTCGCACTGCAAGATGACTTGCTCTAGGAGTCTGATTGGGGGCTTCATCCTGGTATTCCTGGACCTCTCGGTGGCTTTTGATGCCACTGACCATGGTATCTTGCTGAGGCGATTGTCAGAGTTTGGGGGTATGAGTCCCTGTTTTACAGTGGTTTCGTTCCTTCCTTAGTGATCACCCCCAGAGAGTCCAGCTTGGGGAATGTTTGTCGGCTCCACTGACTCTCCAGTGGGTGTTCTTCAGGGGCCGCTTATTTCCCCAATGCTATTTAACATCTATGTGAAGCTGGTGGGAAGGTTCATCAAGGGATTTGGAGTATGCTGCCACCACTATGTGGATGACATGCATCACTATCTCTCTTTTACATTATCTGCAGTGGTAGTGGTCCGGTGCTGCGGTACTTGTTGAGACTGAACCTGGGTAAGATGGAGGTGCTGGTGTTGGAGGGTCCATCTGCTTGACTAGGGGCCCTGATCCCATCACTACATGGGATGGCCTTGTCCCCTAAGGACCAAGAATGCAACTTGGGGTTCATATTAGATCACCATCTGACCCTGGAAACACAAATTGCAGCAGTGTGTAAAGCTGCTTTCTTCCATCACTACCAAATAGCTAAGTTGCGTCCCCACTTGGAGAGATGGTCCCTCATAACACTAGTTATCTCCCTGGCAATCTCTCATATCGATTACTGTAATCCGGCTGCCAGGCTAGTTACTGGGGTGAAAAAATTCGTACATGTCTTTCCAGTCCTGGCGGAATTCCACTGGCTTCCCGTTGCATTCCGTGTCGGGTTCAAGGTGACTGTGTTGACCTTCAAAGCCCTAAACAGTTTGGGACCCTACTTGGTGGAGCATCTACCCCTCCGAAATCAGGCCTGCTTCATCCGCTCTTCTCTTACATCACAACTCCAAGTACAGACTCCCAGGTTTGCTAGAAAGTCTGCTACCCATCAAAGGGCTTTCCTAGTGGCGGCCATGCCCAACATTCCAGATGGTTGGGGTATAAAGTTGAATAATAATAATAATAATAATAATAATAATAATAATAATAATAATAATAATAATAATAATAATAATAATAATAATAATAATAATAATAATAATAATAATAATACAACTCGTGATAAAATCCACCATTATGATATAGGATTCTCAACATTATTCTCTCCCCCCCTCTTTGTTTTGTCTCTTTTTAAAAAAACTTCATTGCCTGGTAAGAAGTCGCAACTAGAACAGATCCATTGACATCAATGGAACAGAGCCATAACTAACTCCAGTTCCATTATTTTTAACACATCTAACCTATGTATAAATAAGTCTGGATCCAATCCAGAGGCGTAGCTACCGCCGTATCAGCCGTATCAATTATACGGGGCCCCCGGGCTACGGGGGCCCCCAACGGCAAAAAATAAAATAAAAAATAAAAAAGAGCAAAAATTTACTGCGCATGCGCAGAAACTCAATCTGATGCATTGCGCATGTGTCAGATTGAGTTTCTGCGCATGCGCACTTTATTGGAGCCATTTTTGGCTCCAATTTAAAAAAAAAGCCGGAATCGGAGAGTCGGAGTCGGAGCCGCAGCTTTTAAGCAGCGAGGCAGCCCCGACTCCGAGGCCCTCCCCCCGGTCGCCGCGGGGGCTCCCTGCCTGCGCCAGCCCGGGCAGCGCTCTCCACGGTCGCCGCTGGGGTGGGAGTCCACCAGCTGCAGGACCAGCTCGCGGGCGCGCCCCGTCCCACGGCAGGCGGCAGGTCAGCTCCAGCCAGGCGCAGCCACCTGGAGCGCGCCTGGAGCTGACCTGCCGCGCGCGCCTGGAGCTCACCTGCCGCCTGCGTGCGGGATGGGGCGCGTGAGCTGGTCCTGCAGCTGGACTCCCACCCCAGCGTCGAGGTGGAGAGCCCCGCCTGGGCTGGCGCAGCCTGCCAGGGAGCCCCCGCGGCAACCGGGGGGAGGGCCTCGGGGCTGCCTCGCTGCGCCCGCTCGCCTTCCACAACTGCCCCTTGCCTTCGCCGTGCGCGGCGAGGGAGCGATCGTGCGATGGCAGCAGCGGCGGCGCGGCGGCGGTGACAGCAGAGGCGGAGGAAGAAGAGGCCCCAGGATTAAGGTAAGTGAGGTTTATGTGTTTCGGGTGGGTGGGTGGGTGGGTTGAGGTGTGGGTGGTTTTTTTTTTTTTTTACATTTTAATTCTATTTTATTTTATTTATTTATTTATTTTATTTTTATTTTTGGCCCTGCCCATGACGTCATGACGTTGGCTCCCCCCCATGATGTCATGACGTTAGCTCCGCCCCACATATAAAGGGCCCCCAAACAATTTTTATACGGGGCCCCGCCAAGGTAAGCTACGCTTCTGATCCAATCCATAATTTATCAAGGGAATATTAGACCAAAAATAAAATAAAATTGAAGAACTTCCTCTTTCAAGCCATAACTCCAATGGTTATGCAAAGCAGCAACGGAAAACAAGCTGTAGCAGCATGCACTCAAAATCCTCATGCAAAAACAAAGTTAAGCAAATGCTTGAAAAGTACCTCAGAAGTAACTTTGTTAGACAGTAATTTACTGGTATACTGGTAAAAAGGGAAAATACCATCATTAGTAGAAAGAACAGAGAAAGAAAGAGTCCTCACATAAAATGCGTAACAGGTTGCTTACTTGCAACTATGGTTTCTTGAGTAGTTATTTGTGGACTCACACCAATAGCTAATCGCACTTCTGCAGTCCATCTTTGAACATAACAGAGCTGAAAAGTTTTGGTCTGAGCAATGCCACCATTGGGTATGTGATCACTGATCACCAATCAAAGAACTAGTATATCTCAGTATAACTGGTGAGCCTTTATTTGCTCAGAAACGCAAAATAGTCAATTTAAGAGCAAAAACAGATTACAGATATTTGCCACTATCCATTTAACTATCTAGATATATAATTCTGTTATGAATAAATTTACTACTTTTCCAAGCATAAAGTTGTGTCTTTTATATAGTTATTTAAAGAAGGGCAGATAAAGAGAGAAAAAGGTCTTCCTTTTTAATATACAGTAATACCTCGGATAACGTTTACCTTGGATAACGCTAAAATCGCATAACGTTAAGTAATCTGGGAGGGGAGAGAACTGCATCGAATAACGTTAAGGTCCTATGGGATGCATCGGATAACAACCGCTACAGTCTTTGAGGTTACAATGTATCTCTATGGAGCTTTAACGTTATCCAATGCATCCCATAGGATTTTAACATGCATTGGATAACACTAAAAATCGGATAACACCAAGACTTGTGGAACCAAGTTTTAGCGTTATCTGAGGTTTTACTGTACTTGAAATACGGAAGAAATGTCTGGTCTGGATCATTGATGCATTTTGCTCCACTGCAATTACACAACTGTTGGAGATTTCTTTTGTTTTTGCCACAATGTCACAATCTAGATTTAAGAGCTCATGCAGGGGAAACATGCCGCAAAGAAGTTCTTAAATTATTGTTCCCAATTCTCAAATGCTTCTGAAAAAAATACATCTTACAAAGCATTTAGATTCAGACATCAAGGATCACATTTGTGAAGTCCTTCTGTTTTGACAGGAAGACATTTTGTTTATAAAAAAAGTGACTTTCCTGAAGATGACCACCAATGACTGACTAGTTTTTAAGACCCACAATGGAATAAATGCACCCATATACATTTCCATGTAGGAGCAACTCATAGCTGAACCTCACTCCAGAATTGCATTGGGTGTCTCTTTTCCTGGCCACAATTCATTTATGACCACCAAGCCTGCAAGCAGTGGCATAGCATGGGTTTCAGCTGCCAAGGGTATAAGCCAAATTTGCCACCCCCTGGGCGGGGCCCAAAACGCTGGCGCCCGTCCCTGTAGCTGCCTCTAGGTCTTCTGGGAATTGAAGTCCAAGGACACCCATATGCCCAAATGACATTTTGCTGCCCCCAAAAAGTGCCGCCCGGAGCGAGCCGCCTCCTGCATGCTACGCCACTGCCTCCAAGTGATGTCTTTCATAATCGGCAAATCTGCATTTGAGGGGGGATTTTTTTAAAAACCCTTTCATCTAGTGAATGGCTTCAGCTTTGGTAGGAAAGGCTTAAATCCTCATGGAGCTCAGAGGCTTCACTACAGACCTTCTCAGTTCAGCCCCCTCCCAGAATCCTTTAAAAGACCAAAAGACTAAGCCAGCTTTAGCATGCCAGGGCTTCATGCAAAGTAATCTTCCAGTCATTCCTCTTCATTGTCTTGTTCCTATCTATGCCTATTTTACCCATGCAGCCTGGAGGCTTTCCCCTCACATTCTACTGACATTAATTTCTGGAATTCCACCCATGATTATTCTCAGGTGGAACCACATTTGAAGCAGGACTGGCAGATTCCCCACAAGCATCTCCCACCACAAGTGAAAAGGTACACTTTGAAAAGGCCCATTTCAGAATACAACACAGAATTTTGAAGTAAACCTAGGACTGTAAGTCTACCTTTCCTCATTACTTCCTGCTGAATTCTTCGAGATAAAACTATAATTCAGGGATTCTCAACCTGCAAATGTGGCCTGCAATGCCTTTTCATGTGGTCCCCCCCTTGCTCCACCACACCCGGAAATGCCATGTGGTGGAGGAAGGGCAAAATGGCCGTCTGACCCCCAAAGGTGTCTGAGGGAGCATGATCTGGCCCTCAGCTTTAAAAGGTTGAGAACTCTTGCTATAAACACTTTAGTTAGCTATTAATCTGCCAGTCTACCTATCTTTAATCCCCTTCCATAAGAAAAGTATGGCATGGGAGAAACTGAAAATGCTTACAGTGCTCTCATCCATCTTCTCCCGCCTCTTGGTTTTGTGACTTTCATAATCATCCATAAGGGTCTGCATCAAGTTCTTTGGCCTTTGTGATCCTCCAGATTCATCTGGCGCTGAGTCGGAGTGTGAGGGGGGGTCTTCAGCAGTTGGGGATGGAGGTGGCTTGATCTTCTCTATTTTACCTGCAAAGACCCAATCAGAATGTCCTTCTCTAGGCAAGCAGATTCTGAACACACACAGCACCATGCTTCCAAAAGGAAAGGGAATGTAACCAGTACAGACTAGGAAATTAATTGTAAATCAAACAGCTCATTCCTTTTTAAGAAGGGCTATGCCAAAATGTTTGCATGTTGGTTTTCCAGCATGGCTCTCCATACAGAGATTAAGTACTGTACATGCATATATTGGACATCAATCTCAGGAGTTTAAATATTAGTCAAGGGTTTTTGGGACATTACCAGATTTGATCCACCACAACCAACAGGTTGTTATAAGCTGCATTTTTGCCTGGGTCACTCAAACCATTGTCAATAAATCCTAACCCATTGGCAAATGTGAAATGCCACAATGTTTGCTTGCAAGAGAAGTCTATTTTGCAACCATTTACAACTCAACAGGGCCAAGCTTCACAGCAAGTTAGAATAACAACCAGGATTTTCGATTATTGCCAGTTGTAAAAAGCTACAATGTTACTTTTTTATTAGGCTGGCCTAACATTGTGTGCCTCTGTATCCGATGTGTATAAATTGATGCCATGAGGTCTCATTCTTATATCAGACAAGTGGACTTGATTCACAAAAGCTCACATTTAAATACAGGAGTTAGTTTTTAAGGTGCCACAGTTTTTGTCTTTGTGGTTGTGTTGTTTTGTTTACTCTCTTATTCTATGATGAACAATGTAAAAACTACTCAGGGGCTCATTATTTCCTATAAATTAGAAGAAACCTGCATATTTAGCCTAAAAGGATATACTTTGCAATTTACAAGTGGAAACCTTACACTGTTTAAGTGGTGAACCTACAGTTTCCAGAAATGACCTCTCAATAATTTGACACATTACATTTGATATACAGTAAAACCCCGATTTACGAATATCTTGAGTTACAAATGCCTTGAGTTACGAAAGGGTTATTTGCATAAATCGGTATCCCAATTTACGCAAATAACCCAGCTTACAAAAAAGGGGTTTGTGTTTTTTTTGTCATTGTTCAGTCGCACAGTCGATTCTGACCCTTTGTAACCCCATGGACCACTGTCTGCCAGGCACGTCTGTCCTCCACCATCCTCAACTCGCTCAGCTTTGTGCCCATTGTGTCTACAATACCATCTAGCCATCTCATTTTTGGCCACCCCCTTCTTCTTTTGCCCTCCACCCTTCCCAGCATCAAGGCTTTCTCAAGTGAATCCTCTCTTCTCATTTGATGTCCAAAGTACTTCAGCTTCATCTTTACTATTTGACCTTCTAACGAGTAGTCAGGGTTAATTTCTTCTAAGATCGACCTATTTGTTCTCCTCACTGTCCGGGGGACTCTCAAAACTCTCCTCCAACACCACATCTCAAAGGCATCTATTCTTCTGTGCTCCGCTTTCCTAATGGTCCAGCTCTCACAACCATACATTGCCACACGGAATACCATTGCTTTGACTATGCGAATTTTTGTTTGCAATGTGATGTCTCTACTTTTTACTATGTTCCCCAGGTTTCTCATTGCTCACTGGCACATCTCAATCCAGCACAGTTCTGGGACCCTTGTGGTCACTGACCCAGGTCTTCCGGTGGCAGCAGGGGTGGTGGACATGATGGACACAGCTGCACAAATGGCTAAAAGGATGCTTTTTTAGGATGTCCTCCTGGCCATTTGTGCCACTGTGTCCAATGTGTCTGCCACCGCCTCCACTTTCGGAAGGCTCTGGGAAAGGGATCCCCTCAGTCCCCGCCATTCTGCATAGCCCAGTGCCTTTGCTGCGACAGGCCAGCAAAAGTGGCAGAAACAGCCAGAGACTTTTTTTTACAATGTCCCCATGGCTGTTTCTGCCGCTGTTGCTGGCTTATCTGCCAGGTCTGCAGGCTCCGCAAGGGTCTGGAGGAAAGATTCCTTTGCTCCCTGCCATTCTGCAAAGTCCAGAGCCTTTGCTGCAACCGAAAAAGCTCCCCCCTTTCTGGTTGCAGCAAAGACACTGGGCTATGCAGAATGGTGGGGAACGAAGGAATTTTTCCTCTCGACCTTTGCGGAACCTGCAGACCCAGCAGACAGGCCAGCGACAGCGGCAGAAACAGCTGCAGGGACATTTTTTACGATGTCCCTGTCGTCATTTCTGTCGCTGTGTCTGGAGTTTCTGGTACCCCTGCTGCCTCTGGAAAGCTTTGGGAAAGGGATCCCCTAGTTCCCTCCATTCTCCGAATCTCAGCGACTTCGCTGCAACCGTAAACGTGGGGGGGGGGGAGACTTTTGCGGTTGTAGCAAAGTAGTCTTCATTTAGATTGGGCTTTCTGTGCTTGTAGTTTACATAAGACCGAGGCTGTATTTTGCTTTAATGGGGATTTCCTCCCTTATTCTGTTATAGACATGAGCCCCAATACTGAGCAGAGCTACAACAGTGCTCCAAAAGGGCTAAGCTCTCCCTGCCACATCTCCAAGGATGATCTTGACTCTGATCTGCTACTTTTGAGTAAATTCAATATCATGCTTACACTTGCAAACTAGTGCTGAAAACGTCTCCCATGAGAATTCTGATCGTTCTCAATCAATGTGACAGAAATGACATTCCCTTTGAAAAGAATTTCAAATGAGGAGAATTTTTTGGAGAAAACACCATGGGCGAGGTTCAGGATGCACTGACTTTACTTAGGAGGCAGCTGAGGAATGAGCCTTCTCACCAGTTTTACTTGAACAGGAAAGAATAAAAATTCCCCTAAAGGCAGCCAAGGACACAAATCTTTCCATGTCAGCTTACATCATAATGCCGAAAGAGAACAGCAACTTGCCATAATGACTATGGCCACTAGAGGACAGAGATGTTGCAGGAAGGACTGTAGTGATAGGAAGTTTGTCCTCAGCTGTATGAAACTACTAAATACAGTTTTTGTCAAAATTGGCCATAATTTGTACAGGATAATGGGAATATTTCGATCTTAGGGTCTCTGTTTGCTGTCAGAAAACAACAGGCATCTCCTTCACCTTTCCTTAAAAAATGTGACCAACTGTTCAAAGTACAGCTAATCACACACATTTATCCTATTCTGCAAAGGAAACTAAAACAGTATTGTGAGAACAATTGCCTCAGAAATTAAATGTATGGCCTTGCTCAATACAAAAGAGTACTCAAGTTGTACAGAAACTGCAGGTTACTCCCTGCCAATACCACATCAGTGTTTGGGCACAATCTAGCCAAGGTTAAGTCAATTGAACTGCCTCTGATTTAAATGGGACGAGTTAAGCACAAGGCTTCAAGATAAGTGAGGTATTTAAGGAGCAATTTTAACAGTCTCTCTGGCAGTGATTTCACACAGCCAAGAAGGGATTTGAACCCAGGTCTCCTGAATCCTAGCCAATCATTCTATTCAATAGATCACCCAGGGTTCCATAAACTATCATTAAGATAGCTGATCAGCATATTGGTCTAAATTAGAATTTTGCAATCTTACTAGAAATAACCCTTGTAGATGAAAGACTACCCTAATGTTACTAGTTTTAGAGAAAAAGGTAACACTGTGCAAACTACATCCTTTGCAGATGATAGACTGCCCTAATATTACTAATTTTAGAGAAAGAGGTAACACTGTACAAACTACAATGTTTAAAATGCGAGCACGTTACTATCTCAATTAGAAACAATGAAAAATCAAGTCTATGCTAGCCCATATTTTTTTTTACCTCAAGAGAACTTGCAAGCAAGCAGAATGATTAACACAAGGCAACTGAGAATATAAAACTCTTCCCGAATGGATTTTTATGTAACTTGTGATTGCTGTTAGATACTGATGTACCTCTTTCCAAACAGAAATGTTCTCAGACATTTTTTGAAATTATAACCCTGGATTATAGTGAGAGGATGCCTCAAACCAACACAACTTTAGAAAATATACCCTCTTGTTGGTATCACTGCACCTAAGATAAGGAGAGAAATAGCAGCAGACGCCGAGAGAACTAAGCAAGAGAATGACCCTTGACATCCTCTGAATGGATATGAGCCTTAAGTCCACTGGCTCAGATCCAGAAAGAGCTTTATGGCAAGAATAAACATTCTTGAGGGTACACAAGAGCAAAACCAAATTAGAAGATGGAGGAAGGCACTCACTGGACAAGGAACAACATTAAGGGAGGATAAAACTGAGGCTCTCAACCTCCCCACATCACTTGGTGGACCCTAAATAGGCTGAGGGTCAGAGTCCCTAAATGCAACACCAGCATGCTCAAGTAGGGGTTGCTGGCGGACAATATGCTGTGTGAATGTGGAGAGATACAGAATCTGGCTCATTTACCTGTCTGCCAATTATTGCCAGAAACATATACCGATGAGGACTTAAGTTTGGCCAAGGACAAAGCCAAGAAAGTGGCATCATTTTGGCAGTCCAGGAAGAAAAAAATAACTAGATGGTTGTGTTTTGTTTTGCTAAAAGAGGGCAAGGCAGTATACTTAAACTGGTATTAGGTCTTAGACCAGTGAAGAGTTCTGCAAAACTACTATCTTACCTTTAGGTTTTTGGTGACGCAACCAAGGCATTGTTAAATCTCAGGCTCTGTCTCTATGAATGAACTGTTTTGTATGCACACAGACAGAATTGCATAAATACACTAGAACTGCTATAGATCTGAGTGTACATTTAATATGTTTATTAGGCAGAATGTACCATACTGGATCTGTATTACAAGAATGTAACAACAATTGTGTGTGATTTTTTTTTACTGATTTCCATGGGATTCCTGGAAAAACTACAAATAGCCATTTGCATGGATTAATTTTCTCAAACCTCTGCTTAGGTTTTACTTTTTTAGAAAATCCCATGTATTTGGATTTTGATAAAAAGGAATGTTTCATCCTAAATTAATTATGTGTTCATATTCACTTAGCATTAACAACCAAGAGTTCTAAGACACTGAAGAACACATAAGAGCTGAGGGCAAAGGGAACACTGCAACTTGCTTTCTGCCTTTCTAAAGCAATCGTTTACTCATGAAAACTAATGGCGTCATAAATGCAGGGCTTGGGAAAAGCTACAGTTGCCATGAGGCATCAGTCATCTCCTGTTAACAATTTTTCAGGGTTCATAGATGCCTGGTTTGCATGGATGTTTTGTTCCTCACTGAAGACCTAAGTACATCAAGATGGTTAGCACATGTAATACATATGGTTAGCACATGTAATATAACAAAATAAAGAACAAAAAATGAAACGGCCAATAATTTGTATACACTTCAGAGTTGTTGGCAAGGCTTTTTTGTGGAAAATGAAAGTGTAATATCCAACACTTGTGAATTACACACTATGTTCCATGAAGAGAAAAATATTAATATTAAAAAGCAAACAAGTCTTAAACCCAAAATTCTTTTGTAACTTAACCAGAATAGAACATGCAACAGTTTTGATAAATGGTCAGAAATCCTTATCACCTTCGCCTTTTCTAACAGCAGAATTGAGATTTGGCACAGCTGAGTATTGGACAGTGATCACAAACAACAGGAAGAACAACTTCCATTTTATGATAAGCAATTCTTCTTTCTCCAACATTACAGGAGAGACAATTCATGGGGATAGCTGAATTAAGGATGATGTACTCCAAGACCAAGCAGGCATGCGGTGGCTTAGTGGTTAAAGATGAATTAAAGATGGTGTACTCCAAGGCCAAGCAGGCACTGCGGTGGCTTAGTGGTTAAAGATGCTGAACTTGATGACTGGAAGGTCAGCAGGTTGGCAGTTCGAGACCCGAGTACTACACAATGGAGTGACCTTCCATCTCTGTCCCAGCTCCTGCCAACCTAGCAGTTCGAAAGCAAGAAATTGCAAGTAGATAAATATGTACCACTTTGGTGGGAAGGTAAACAGCATTCTGTACACTCTGGTGTCTAGTCATGCCTTCCACATGTCCATGGAAATGTCTGCAAATACAGACAGAGCTGGCTCTTTGGCTATGAAACAGAGAACACTGAACTCTGGAGTCAGATACGACTGGCTTTTGAGCAAGGACAACCTTTACCTTTAAGACAGGAAATTCATTCAGAAGCAAAATGGAAGGGTGACTGACATATATCCCACATTTTCTGAAAGTAGTTCCTAAACTATAATCTTCTATTTTTAATGCTTTTCATTGGATTTCATGTTTTAAACATGAAGTATCCCCTAGAAGCTGGAAGCCAAAAGACTGGCTCACATGAAGTTTTGAGTGAAGGACATTACCGGTAGTTAAAACCAATGTATAGTCCAGTCTAAATTTTATGGGGAAAGTAATGTTTAGAAAGAGGGAATTTGATTCTCATGCCATTTACATGCCTTCCACTTCAGCACCTGCTGTTAGTACAGATAATGACTTTATTGCTCTCTCCTCAGAAAAAAGTACCTTTATTTTAATAATATAATTCAAACAAGTGGTACAACGTGCCCTAAAACATGCAACACACACACACACATCCACCTCTTCAATCTTCTTCTTTTACATCTTTGAAACTGTATGAACATCTACAAATGCCCTAAAATTGTCTGTGAAGTTTATCAATTTAAAAATGGAAAAAATGAGTGAGCAAATTCCTTTCCTAGCAATAGATCTGCATGTTGCCCTATTAAAGTGAGTCATGATTAAAAAGTTATAATTTATTCATCACAGCTTTGAGGTTTCTTTCTTGCCTAGTTGAGAAACATGACAACAAATAATGAAAACACATTTTTAGAAATGTTGGCTCTGGATGTAACGTTCTCAAAGTTACTGACAATGAAATATAGCCAACTAGTATGCCCATTTGGAACAGAAATGAGGATCTGTTCTCAAAGCAGAAACTCATACAGTAATACCTCGGATAATGCTAAGACTTGGTTCCACAAGTCTTGGTGTTATCTGATTTTTAGTGTTATCCAATCCATGTTAAAATCCTATGGGATGGATCAGATAACGTTAAAGCTCCATAGAGATACATTGTAACCGCACAAGCTTTAGCCGTTGTTATCCGATCCATCCCATAGGACCTTAACGTTATTCGATCCAATTCTCCACCCCAGATTGCTTAATGTTATGCGATTTTAGCATTATCCAAGGTAAACATTATCAGAGGTATTACTGTACTGTAGTTTGTTTTTCCGATGAACACAACAAGTATCTGTGCCTCTGACAGCCCAGTGAAGTATCAAATGCACTTGTTAACCCAATTGTTTATCACAGGGGTGCCCAAACTATGGCCTGTGGGCTGGATCTGGCCCATGGCACCAATTACTCCAGGCTGCTCTGCCCTTGCCACTCCCATAAGCAGAAATAAAATGTGCATGCATGTGCACAGAACGTTGCCGTAAATGACCCATGCCTGTCATAAAAGCATTTACAACAGCAGCAGGTCATTTATGGGCGCATTCTGCACCCGTATATATGTGTCTTCCTTCTGCTTCTAGGTGGGGGGAGCCATGTGACTGCCCCGCTCAAACACATGACTGGCCCATGGTCCAAAAAGTTTGGGCACCCCAGTTATTACATCAGGGTCATCTGGCTGTGACAGGAATCTTTTGAACCTGACATTTGCCGAGCCAGCCAGATGCTACGATGTAAATTTAATTGATGGTTTGGGATTTTTGGCAAGAATCAAGAATCATGAGATTTTCTAAGATATAGGTTAAGCAATTGCTGTGTCTAAACTACTTGCACATAGAGAATGTTTATCGTAACAGGGTCATTTGACTGTGACAGGAATCTTTTGAACCTGACACAATCACTAATTCAAATAACTTTTATCCCCTCTCACAATGATACTGAGATGAAAGGAACAATTGATATTTTTACTTTGACTGTACGTATATAGAACTTCGGGTGCACACCCCAAAAGTAATTTAGTACAGTAGTTTTTCAACCTTTGAATGTCATGTTAAGTTTTCAGCATTTAAATTTCCATTGCCAGAAGTCTGAGACAGTACAGCCAAAGATCAGTGGTTTGGGAGATGAAGTCAAAAACATCTAAAGAGCCAGGTTTAAAACCCAGTGATTTTAGTATACATAATGTACCTGAACTTACAAAACCTGCTGGTTAATGTCCCACATATACTCATGTTAACACTCAAAGTCAGGGAAGGTCCAGGGCCAACCCAAACTCCCCCAACTGCTTGAGGTAAGAAGCCCAGTGCTACCTCCTAACATTGTGCCACAGTTGTCCATGAAACACCCCAAGGTTGAGAAATTTTCCCCAAGTTCCTCAAGTGTAGTAGAATTTCCCTTTCCCCATGCCTGTTCTTTCTTTTTCAAAGGGCTGTAGCTGCAGCTACAAAGTCTTCCTTCTCATCATTTAGGAAACAGCCTGTAAAGATGGTCTCTCTCTTCTTATTTTAACTGAGCTCTGACTTTCTCTCCTTATTTTTCCTCAGCTCTCTCTTTTTATCTCAGTTCCCCTCAGGGTTCAAGCACCTTCCCCATCAATCATTCACTCTCAACAAATTCCAGTCCAACATGCAAATCAGCTCTTAACATTATATCTCTATCCACTGCTGTTAATCTTCCCTGGCCTTGCCTTCACTTTTACCAATGCTACTTTGTTCCATTCGTACTCATACTCTGCATATGTTCTCATTTGTTTAATTACTCTAATTATATTTATTCCTTACACAGCTGCCTCTGGAAAACTGTGCTCAGCAATACTGAGTCTTCGAGGGGAGGGGAGGGGAGGGGAGGGCTCTTTCTGTAGGATTGTGGAAGGCAGCAAATTCACTGCTCTGCCACCTGAGGTGACTTCCACTTTCAGGCTAATGGTAGGGCTAGCCCAGAAAGTAACAGAATTCAAGGTTGCTCAGTGAAACTTACTGGCAGAAGGTTCAGGGAGACAAGATAAAGCAATTCTTCAAATAATTAGCTGATGGAGTCTCCCATCATCAAATGCAGAGAACAGACTTAGAAGCTACAGAATTCCACCTGTATCTATCAAGTACAATAACTAAATGTTATCCCCAAGGTCAAAAGCAATATACCTCTGAATACTAGATGACAGAACTATACAAAAGGGGAAGAACCTGGAAGTAGGTAACAGCAAGTTTTGGAAGCAAAATGTTAGGATTCAATGGGTCCTCTGATCAGATCTAGCAAGGCAATTTTAACGTTCAGCTAAGGGAATTCTGGATTATTATGAAAGTTCATAACCCAATAGAAGAGGTGGAATCTAAAAATAATAGAGTCTACATTGGCTTGGCTGACTAAGAGAAGAAAATGCAGAACTCATACCTGGTGCAGTTTTGTAAGTCACAGTTCTGGTGGGCATTGTTGGTGCACTCTTTGCAACAGGGCTCTTCCTTAGCTGCATACCCTGCCTCTCTCTTTTCAGTTCCTCTTCTCTTTCTTGGGCTGCGCGGATCTCCTCTTCTATCATGGACAAAGTCCTCTGCTTTTTTGACCTTAGTTTGAAAGGCCCTACGGTCACCTCTGATTCTTGCATAGCCAGAATGGATGCTGTGCTCCTGAGCTCAGCTGCTTCGGAGTATTTGCTGAAATAGCTGACTTCTGGCTTAGTTTCCTCCACAGTGATTGGTTGGGTGGCATACACATTGTGAGATGGCTGCAGGGTCGGCTTTTCCCTGAGCACAGAGTCTTGGATTGCAGAAGTCTTTGGTACGGTGTCCCGTTTTTCTTGCATTGGAGATGACACCTGAGGTGGCTGAAAGGTTGGATTGTGCTGTTTTACAGAACATGCTGTCTTCCTGTCTTTCTCTACTTGCTCCTTGACATGACGATCCTTTTGATCTATAGTATGTTTTGCTTGCTTGATGTTTATTTTATCGGCCTGCTCAGCTATGGCTTGGTGAATGGCATTTTGAACCAGCAGACCAGCCTGATGTTCCAGCTGCCCATCAATAAGCATGGAATCAAGCAAAGGTGAGGAAGGAGAATAAAACCCATGGTCACTGAGTGACTTTGAGACACCTTCTCCTTGACACTCAGAAGGCGTGTTAGCTTGAGGGGTCTGGGGCAAAGAAAAATCGGTGAGTGAGTTTTCTTGAAGGGCATTCGTTGTCTCATGGGAGGCACCACTATCACTTATGTTGTCCATGCTGAAGTCATTGGAGAGTGTTTCCAAAATGGTTGTGTCCTGGGATCTCAAAGACAACTCATCCAAACCAGAGTCCAGCTCCTCTGGAGGGGAAGACACATTGACTGATCTTGAGAATGGCTCCAGTATACTCTGTTCATCATCCCTCACCATTGTAAAGACTGCTTTTGCACTGGTGAATTCACTATCATCTGACCATATTTGGGTGGCCTGGCCTAGCTTCATGGGATCAGCATAAGGAGATGTTTGCATTAGGTCACCAGATATATTCTGAATGCTGTTGTCATCTGAGACACAGGAGACTTTCTCAGCTTTCACAATGGTTATATCATTAATGCCAACCGGTAGAGTTTGTCCACACAGAGATGTAGGTTTGGTAACTGTGACTGATCGGCGGTCCATTTGGGATGAGCCCATGGGTTTGTAGAAAGGCTGGACAGTGAACATTTTGGGGGTCCCTGGTCTCTTTGGTATAGCTGCATTATTTGGCTGGCTTGGATTTTCAACTAATTGAAATTGCTTCCGTGCAGCTGAAAAATCTATTTGCTCAGTGACAATTTCATCCTTTTTAATGTTAGCAGGATCAGTTTGTGCAAAGGAGTAAGAGAGATGTTTCACAGGCATTGATGGTGGCTGCTGTTGCTGTTTTTCTTTGCGCTCTTTGTATTTTCTATGAGACTCCATATGTTCCTCAGCCAGTTGTTCTTCCAGTGTTTTTTCCTGGGGTGGGTTCCACCATTTTGTTGCTATACCTGGATTCTTCTTGACAGCCTGGCTTCGGATGAGCTCCCTCCTCTCTTTTTCTAGCTCCAAAATTTCTTCAGAAGCTCTTACTTTACGCACTCTGTAATTCTCTTGGGTTTTCTCATCTTCGAAGAGCTTGGATGGCTTTTTCTCTTCCTGAAATGCTCTAAGCTCAAATTTTGCTTCTTTCTTAATGGTAGTCAAGGTTGCTTCACCATCCTTGGAAGACCTTGAGCTTGTGGAAGAGCATGGGCTCACTGGCACTTTAAGACTGTCACAGTGTTCCTCTTGCAATAAATCCAGAGAATGGCCATTTGGTTTTAGTTTCCCAGATACTACATTCATTCCGCTGTGTTCAGCAATAGAAGGTGCTTGTCCACCAACTACATTTATGTTACCGCCACCGAGTGATGTGGAAATGTTTGTAATATGAGCAGATGGAGAAAAACCATCTACAACAACGGATACACTTGGCTCAGGGGAAGTCATCCCGTTAAATGGGTTGTCAGTAGCAGAATCACAACAGTTTGCTTCTAGCACCTCATCAAGATACCGGATCTCTTTAGCAACTTCACTATCCAAGGATTCATGCCTCTCTTTAAGTCCATTGTGACTGGCAGCAGGGGGAAACAAGTGAGTTTGATTGTCTGCAGCACATGGCAAAGTCCCCACTGTGACATTTTTATGCTCTGAGACAAGGGCTTCAATTTCCATTTTCTCTTCCTTTTTTGCACGGACACTAGCAGACTCCAGGAAATTGGCACAATAACGGTCTCTCTCTCTTTTCAACCTAATGTCATCCTCAGAAAGTCTAGATGATTTCTGAAAAGCAAAATTAAAAAACGTGAAAAACAATTATAAAGTGCTATGGGAACATGTTCTCCAATGCAAGATGTCAACAGCTAAAATATATTTAAAAATGCAAAACAAAAGAATCTTAAAACTTTTCTCACATGATTTATTATCTTTCAAGTATTTATAATGGATAACATAACATCCCTCAGTCTCTTTTCCTCAAAGCTAAACATGCCCACTTCCTTCTGTCTTTCCTCACAAGGCTTGGCTTCCAGCCCCCTGTTTGTCCTTGTTGCCCTCCTCTGAACTTGTCCAAGTTTGTTAACATCTTTCTTAAAGTGCAATGTCCAGAACTGGATATAGTCCTCTAGGTGAGGCCTAACTGGTGCTGATTTTCCACATGAATATACAGCCTGTTTCTTTTAAAAACAAGTTAAAGCAATATATTTTTATATCTGAAGAAAATACTGATCCAAATGTGTACTGCACCAGATATGTGCATTTTTTTTAAAATTATGGCATAAAGCCAATGAGGTGAGATGGCATGTTTAATTATCTACCAGAGGAATTCGAACCTGTGCTGTTAAGCTCCTGTGTTCAAATTCAAATAACCTTTACTGGCATTACAACCAGCACTACAGCCCAGGCAGTTGATACAACAAGGTGTGGTACAAATAAAATCATGAGGAACCTGGGGTCAACCGTTCCTACCTCTAGGGTGGAGTCTAGTAGCACACATTAAAAAAAAACACTTTCCATAAAACCAGTAGAATCATTGTTTAAAAGAAGCAAAAGGATGGATCTGGAAGTCCACTGAAACTTGTCAAAAGGGGTTTTAAAATTTTAAGGTGGATTTCCTCATAATATGGGCAATAAAAGTGGACAGAGATAACTGTTTCAGCTCGTTTGGCCCCACAGGGGTTCATTATTGTCTTACACAACTTACACAAAGCCTTCATTGGCATTGCAACGGCACCAGAAGTGGTTAAAACAATGAGGAGTGGCATAACCAAAACATGTAAAATGAAGAATTACCAACTCCCACCGAAAGGTTGAGATCAGATGACACCTGACAGAAAGGCAGCCACTTGGTCCAAGAAATCAGTGGAGCCACTGTTCAAGAGAAGCCACAATCTAGAGGAGTCTGAGAGCCCACTAAAAATGTTTAAAATGGGATCTAGGTAGTTGAGATGGATTTGCTTGTAAAATGGGCAGTAGAAGAGAATGCGGAGAACTGATTATAGACATTTGGCCCCGCAAGGACACAACCTGTCACCATATGGGATTTTGTTGAAACTCCCAAATAGGAGCTCAGAGAGCAAAACATTAAACTTTGCCAGTGAGAAGGCCCTGTGCTGTTGAGGGAGAGTCAGGTGAAACAAATAGGCAGCCATTTGGCCTCGCTGCAGGAGGATCCCCATCCTATGGACCTACTGATACCTTTGGGCCCTGCACTCAACTTGTGTAGTAGTAAAAGAAGAGCTGGAATTTAACATTATAGATGCATAGTGACAGGCTTCCCCTTGCTGCTATAGGAAACTTGGCATATCTTAGCTATTCAACGTTTCAATGACCAGCTAACACTATGAACCACAGTGCTAATCTACAATAACTTCTTTATTATGGACTGCAATCATTACTATTAATAAATGTGACATGAGGTATGAAATACTGTATGCACAAAGGCAACAATTCTGCATGTACTCAGCTTAACATTAAGGAAAGATTAGTTCTAAAACACACGCAAGCAAACAAACAAAAAACAGAGGAAGAATGATCAGACTAAAATATGTTGGAGAAATCAAAACCTAAATTAAATTATTGCCTTCCCTTGACTTTACTGTGAGAAAAGCAGCAAAGCAACCAAGTTGGCTAGAAATGTGAATTCTCTCAAATTAAAGGAATCAAAGGAATGCAACTGCAAATCGAAAACACACATGAATATTTAGAACACTCAAATCACAGCAGTTGCTTTGTTTTAATAAAAACCCTGCTGCCAATTTTAGGAACTTAGAAAGGACATTACAATTCAAACCCCCACACAATAGTTCCTGCTAATTTTAATATACAGGTACTTGGTTAAATTTCTCCTGACTGAAAAATACATAGGGCTTAATTTGGCTACATCTTTCTTTCTGACTGCAAGTGAGAAAGTGAGAGTTCTCTTCTGAACTCTGCACCTGAAACCTTGGATTTCATATTTAAAGACAGAGTCCACCACGGTTGACAATCTCCAGGCTGCAAAAAAGTTGATTTAAATAAATAAATAAATAAATAAATAAATAAATAAATCTGAGAATATTACAAGCATTTATTTATTCTTTGACCCAGGTTTTTTGATTCATACTTCTGATTCTATTTAGCTTCCTTATGTCCATGTGATTGTTATTTTGCCTTTCTATCTGGCAATCAACCCAGTTCCTTTTATCCTGATAAAAACCCTGACAAATATTATATATGGCTACACAACAAGTTTTAATGGACAGTTATGTGGCTATCAGCTATGAGAAGCCACAATGGCTAGAGTCCTATTAATTATACCAGTAGGTGTTAACTCTTTCAGGGGTGAACTGCTGCTGCAATAAGGATAAGGAGCCCGAATCAACATTTGGTACTGCATATAAGTCACATGTGACTAGTGTGGAGTTTCAACTGCTTTTACATGGTCTTTTTAACTTGCAGCAATTTGAAATTTATGTGGATGGAGTTACATCAGTGTTAATGTGTAACAGGAGTCTGCCCTGTTTTTTCATTACAGATAATGGTCTGGATGCATTTTCACATCAAACAAGACCTGTCTCTAATCATATAATAGAAATGCCCAGATTTTAAAGAATATGCAAGAGTTAATATCGTTCCATAGTCCATAACTAACATTTCTTGGGCACGCTATAATTTTACTTCCTTTTTTAACATTCACAGCGTTATCATGTTTGTGGAGCTCCCAATAGCATGTCAAACATCAGCTTTGTTTCCAGACAATAAAATTATCAGAGTATTGTTTATACAGAGCTAAATTTCTCACTAGTTCAGAATCACAATCAAGTAAAGATGCACTGCAAACTGAGAACAGAAGATTTCAAAGGGTTTGAGTACACAGCATAAAAAGTAAATGTTCCCTGGGTTATAACCCATCACTTATCTGAGCAAAAGCAGTAACAGATGGTCTGTAGGTTATAATTTCAAGATGCCTTTCCTCAACATGGCATGATTCTCAGGAATTATTTGGGCGTTTGAATACATTGACAGAATATGAGATTTATGCTTGTTGCTACTGAGACATGAACAGTTAACATCCAGAACTTAGATGTAGGTTTATATTCTTCATGGACTGTTCATTTAATAGAAAACACCCCAAGTGTTACAAGTGATTTGCAGGTACATTTTATGTTGTATGAGAATATGAATAAAAAAAAACAGGAATGGGTAAGCAAAACTTGTTCTTAACCATATTTTAAAAACTCTAGTATCCCAAAACTGACAAAGGCACAGATGGGAAGATATGGCTTTCCAGAAGTCCTTCTAATCTTTACCTCTGCTGATTAGGACGGATAGGAACTGCAGTCTAAAAATATCTGAAGAACATAAAGTTCTCCCATCCCTAGGGTATGGGAAGAACTTTACTAGTGTTAGTTTGCATGAACATGCCAGAAATGGGAGAGGGAATGTAAAGAAAAGGTTATAGGAGCTAAGCTGCATTTTTTCTACCATTCTCCCTCCTTTCACTAAACTGCAAGTCAAACTTTGTTGGTATGGTGCTATTAAGATCTATTCCTCTCACTTTCTTCTGGGGTTACAAACATTACGTTTCTAAGGGTCATGGTGGGCAAGAGACATTTCCATGGAAATGTTTTTTGAAACGGAAGAATAAAACATTGTGTCCCCAAAATAACAGAAGGAACAAGGATATCCTCTTCTGAGAGCAAACACTAGCCTAATAATTAGCCAGGTGTCAGCCTAAGACAGTGATGGCAAACCTTTTAGAGACCGAGTGACCAAACAGAGGGGCAGGGCAAACTCTGTGCTGGGAGGAAGAGAGGAAGTGCTCTCATTGGGCTGCTAGATAGAGGGGCGGGGCGAACTCTGTGCTTGGGGGAGGGAGGAAATGCTCCCATTGGGCTGCTGGGCAGAAGGGTGGGGTGAACTCTGTGCTGTGGTGATGGCGTGCATGCCAACAGAAAGGCCTGGGAGTGACATGTCTTGCACGCGTGCCATAGGCTTGCTGCCACTGGGCTAAGAGATGCTACTGAAACAAAACAGACATGGCAGTTCAAACTCTATTGCTCTCTTTAAATATGATGTTGTATACAGTAGTTAATTTCACACTTTCTTCTGTATTTAGCACACCAAGCAAAGAGATAAAGGCTTTGACGACTAATTATGTAAGATTGTTAGCAAATAAGCATACTATTAATGCCCTAGTTGCAGTGAACAATCCAAAACCAGGGCAAGCAATTATGGTATTACAAATTATGCTGAAGTTTATGTCCTCATTATTAATTAGCATTGTCAAAGTCCTTGCAATTAAAAGGTATGTTTACAGTGCAAAGGACTGGGGTGGCTTAGTGGTTAAGAAACAAAATGACCATCTCCTTTGAAGCTGTTGGGACAAAATGGCCACCCCAATAATGCAGGCAGGGCAAAATGGCCATCTGGCCCTCAAAGCTGACTAGGAGAGCTTGACCGAGCCCCCAGCTTGAAAAGGTTGGGAACTCCTGGTGTAGAGAAAGTGTAACTGCACAACAGGATTTTGGTCGATATCTGTTTTGCAACATAGACAGATAAGCATTCAAAAGTGGGAAGGAAACTCCCCCGTGAAATTTAATTGGAAGAACCTGTCCCTTTCACCATCAAAAACTGTTAATCTTATGCCACTTTATAGTAAAGATCAATAGCATGAGCATCATGGTTATAAACTGCTATAACAATAGTAAACCTGCATTAACAATAGTAAACCTGCATCTGGGTGTGCAATTAAGGAGGTGTTTCTCTCTCATTGATCTGTCCACCAAGATGTTTTCATCTTGCATCAGAGTAAAGGAGTCCATCAAGGTGAGCAGGTTCTCTATCTTGACAAACTCAGGCTTAGAGTGCCTCCATGTAGCCCTGGGATCCAGGAATAAAAAAATTTGGGAGAGTGCTAGTGTATGGCTCTCCCTGCAGCCCAGTGTTCTGCCTCCCAGATCTCAGTGTAGTCCTTGGGGTCTCCGAGGCCTTTTTTCCTGGAAGACTTCAATCTTCATGCGTAGATGACTTTGTCCTTTACAGAGGCAGAGGTCATTGATTCCATGACATCCTTGGGCCTATCCCAGCATATCTTTGGACCCACACATATGTCATGAACAAGTTTACTCATGAGTAGAACTTCTTGCCCACAGGTGGTTGGTTCCCGCTTCTGAGCTGCCACCCTCCTAGCTAAGCAACCCATGATATTAGATTAGTGTAGATAAGGTAGCGCATAGCTGAGTAAACACTCCAGACATCTTCGGGTAATTTAAAAGTATACTGTAATCAAAGTAAAGTTATAGAAGAAAGTTTATCAAAAGTTCAGAAAGCATATCAAGCTAAAGAAAGCTTCTCTAATTGAGGAAGCCCAAGGGCCCCTCCCTTCTCTTAAGTCCCTACATGTTTCTAAATTCACCACTCACCCCAGAGCATGAAGCTTCGGATCAAGAGAGCATCTTGACTCCTCCCTCTGGGTTTTATCTTCTTAACATGGTCCACCCCCTTGCCATTCCCGGAATCCAGCCAATGACAATACAGAATAACATGTCCATCACACATTAACTTTCATTTCTTTCTCTCTTTTTTTGAGATTTTTTTTAAACTTTCATTTCTTCCAACCCATGAGGCTGGCATGTTTTCACATTCTAATCCCTCTAATGTATGTGCTATAGGTTCTCCCACGCATGGAAATCTGCGTCTTGAAACGAGGCTGACTCAAAGCAAAATCCTGCCCTGATAGTATATAGTTTGACACACTCTGAAATTGATGTTCTTAATGGGGAAAGGATGGACTGCAGTGGCTCAAGTTGCTAAGACCCTGACTGGGAGGCTGAAGGCCAGCAGTTCGATTCCCAAGTACTGCAGGACAGAATGAGCTCCCATCTTTGTCCCAGTTCCTGCCAATCTAGCAGTTTGAAAGCAAGAAATTGCAAGTAGATAAATAGGGACCACTTTGGTGAGAAGGTAACAGCATTCCGTGTGCTCCAGTGTCTAGTCATACCTGCCACATGACCATGGAAACATCTGGAGAAGCAGACAGCACTGCCTCTTCGGCTTTGAAACAGAGATGAGCACTGACTCCTAGAGTCGGATACGACTGCCTTTCGAGCAAGGGAAACCTTTACCTTTACTAATGGGGCAAGGAGATGATCCAAAGGTGGTGAATCTGTCTTCCACTGCCTTGTCATAGTTGGATCATTTACCAGCAGAAATTTGGCTTGAGGGAAGACTGGACAGATTAGGATGAGCTGTCCTTGCAGGCTTATGGATTCTACTGGTTTCCAGACCATCTGGGGAGGGTTTCCAACTGCACTTGTTGGTATTCCTGTTGTGGCTCTGGTTGCCAGATGTTATAGTGATCATCCAGCTCTCTTCCTTAGAGCCCAATCCTCACCCTGGTTTATAGGTTCGTCTTTTTCCGTGGCCAGATCAAACTTTGGACTTCCAAAATGAAGCCACTTTCTTGGCTTTGTTGTTGGCCAAACTTAAGTCTTCATTGGAACATGTTTCTCACAGTAATCAGCAGAGCAGTAAACGGGTTCTGTATCTCTCCACATTCACAAAGGGTGTTGTGGTCTGATAGCAGCCCTCACTTGAGCATGTTAGTCTTGCATTTAGGGATCTTGACCCTCAGCCTATTCAGAGTCCTCCAAGTGATGTAGGGGAGGTTGAATTATTCAGCTATATCTTCCTTTAATGTTCTTCCTTGTCCAGTGAGCTCCATCCTCCATCTTCTCATTTGTTTTTACTCTTGCGTACACTAAAGGATATTTATTTTTGCCATAAAGCTCTTCCTTGATCTGAGCTGGGTGACTTGAGGCATATATCCATTCAGAGGGTGTCAATGGCCTTTCTCTTGCTTCATTGATGAGCTTTGGGCATTGGAACAACTAAGTAGATGGCTAGAGAGCAAGTTAATGAAACCTCCCATGGATGCTAACCTGGCTGGTTAATATAAATGATTTGGTATATATGCTAATGCCGATTTGGTATGTATGTTAACACCTTATATCTGTGAAGACCGCATTCAACTCTAAGGCAATCATGGAGTGTTCCATTTCCCACCAGACCATGAAAAATGTGGAACTGCTCCAGTGGATCAAGTGGAGCAGTTCCACATTTTTCATGGTCTGGTGGGAAATGATCAGCTAGTAAAAGGCTTTGACCTGATGTCACAACCTGTAATCACTTAGCAGCTGTGAACTGGCTGGGTAAAGTAACAATAGAATGGAAGTGATAAATCTAATTAGTTCCATGGGCAAAGTCCACACTTACCTTATTTGCCATTTATTTTAAAAACCCTAGTCAGACCAATTAATGTTCATCAGCTAATTTATTCAGTGGAATTCTTTGTTTTCTCAACAACAACAACAAATCTGATTCATAACACAGTTGATACAACTGTTGTGGAAAAGAAGGCAGTCTGGTTCATTGACATTTCTATACCAGGGGATGCATGAACTGAGTGCAGAAATTTTGTGATTTGCAACTTAAAGTTGAGTGTTTATGGAAAAAGAAATCTGTTGTTGTACCCATAGTGGTCAAAGCTGCTGGAGCAATACCTAAATGCCTCCCTAGATAATTGGAAATTCTGGATTTATTGCTTGTATATTTTAACTTTACTATGAACTGCCTATATACTTAGACATTACCGTAACAGTTCTTAGTGCCTTGTTTAGGAAGCCCGAAGTGGCTCACTAGAACTAAAACTATAAAACAATTTTTAAAAACACATTATAGGTATCACATTAAAACAATTAAATGCACATCAGGATTAAAACCAAGAATATAATAACTTTAAAACATTTTGAAAAACATTTTGAAAAACTGTATGTTAAAAACAAAGCTTTGCTGAGATCCTTAAAAGTTTGCCTGAAGAGATAGGTCACCTCCCAATGACAGAAGCATTATTAGGTAAAGTTCAGAATTCTGAAGAAAACACTAGGCCAGTGATGGTAAACCTTTTAGAGACTGAGTGCCCAAACTGTAACCCCAAACCCACTTATTAATCACAAAGTGCCAACACAGCACTGTGCTGTGGGGAGGGAAGAAGTGCTCCCATTGGGCTGCTGGGCAGAGGGGTGGGGTGACCTTTGTGGTGGGGGAGGGTGGAAGCATTCCTAGTGGGCTGGTGGGCAGTGGGGTGGAGCAAACTGTGCTGGGGTGACTGCATGGGTGCCCACAGAGAGAGCTCCTAGTGCCACCTCTGGCACGCGTGCCACAGGTTCGCTGCCACTGCACTAGGCCACCTCTTATATAACTTGCTATGAGTTCTGCTTCTACCACCACTGATTTTAGCCCATAGGACAAGAAAGTTTGAGGGATAGGTGCAAAACTAAACTAACTGGAAATACATGTGAAGCTCCTGTATTGCAAGTAACCCATCTATCCTGTATCTTGCAGTTAAACACTGAGGATTAGACATTGGGGAAAAAAAATCTAAAACACTACAATGTGATAGCCACAATTCCTTGTACATAGCTTGTCTGAAACATATATACAATGGTATTTCGCTTAAAGAGCAAACTCTCTTAGAGAACAATCCTATGGAACACATTATGCTCTTTAAGTGAGGTACCACTGTATATATCTTTTAAAAAGGCTGAGAGAGGGAGATTACAGGGAGTTTCCAGTTAACTTGAAGTCATTAAAAGAAGAAAGAAATATTGGCCAGAATCCATTAGTTTTGGTCCATTCATTGCCAGTAAATAAAGAGCTCGTTATGGTTCTTGGGGCAGGGGTGTATGTATGCTGGATTTGTCTATGCATACATACCCCCAAGAATCAGTCTGGCTGGGCCCTGCTAGCATAAAAACCATGCAACCGATTTTGTGTGTGTCGCTTGTGCAAGAAAGTATCCAGACCTTATTTAGGCAAGTGTAAGTTGGTTATTCAGAAAAGACATCCATTGTCACATCTGTAAGGGCAATGTTTATTTGGGAGGGGGGAGGTGATCCCAATCTACTCCACAGGCCTTATGCTCTGTCAGCATCCAAGAGGACCCAGTTTAGGAACTAGAGCCAAATGTTGAGCCATTCTGTGCATTTAAACATAGAATACTTCCCCTCCTAATGAAAAAAGAGAAACAGATTTTCAAAGTGGGGGGGGGGGGACACAGGTGGATAACTGGGCAAATTGCCCTCCTGGCTTTGCAACCTCCTTTTCCAAGCACTCTCAGCCTATTGCACTGATGTTTGATATCACAGTCCCAGCAGGTGACAGGTGCTACAGAGATGGTAGGGTCCTTTGCTTGTAAAAAAACCAACACACAACAGCTCCCCAAAACTGTTCTTTCTTTCTTCCTCTTTCTGGAGCAGTTCCATGAATGGAATGCACAGCTGGCTGATCTGCAGATGTCCAGGACTACACAGGTAAATCCTCAGATCCATACTATTCCTTCACTCTCACCACCATTTCCCCAATGTTTTCTCAACTAAAAAACCTGTCTTGTTCCCTGCAGTAGTAGGAGAAAATATTAAAAGTTAAATTTACAGGTATGTAAAGGGGCAGGAGTGCTGTTTCATGTCAGAACATAGAAAAATTTCCCTCATGACCACTAAAGGCCCTCAGAAGCTTCCTGAGGGCAACATTGCCTAAAATCCTGCTGCTTAGGATGGTTAAGCTGCACAAGAGTAAAGGTCTCCCTTCCTTGAAACCCAGTCATGTCAGACTCTAGGGACTGGCGCTCATATCTGTTTACAGCATCTCCATTTACTGTCAAAGAGCCAGTCTCCTTCCATGGTCATGTGGCAGGCATGACTAGATTACAGAGTGCATAGAATGCTGTTACCGTTCCTGCTGAAGAAGAACCTATTTATCTAGTCACAATTTCTTGCTTTCAAACTGCTAGATTGGCAGGAGCTGGGACCGATGACGGTATCTCATTCCATCATGCAGCACCTGGTTTCAAACTGCTGACCTGCCAACCTTCTGGTCCTCAAGCTCAGTGTCTTAACCACTAAGCCACCATTGCCATACATAAGAGTAAGTCCATTCAAATCATTGGAACTTACAGTGGACTCATCAAATCCTCACTGACTCAATAGGACTATTCCAGTGCAACTTACTTTTGTTGTTGTTGTTTAGTCGCACAGTCGATTCTGACCCTCTGCGACCCCATGGACCACTGTCCGCCAGGCACTCCTGTCCTCCACCATCCCCCTCAACTCGCTCAGCTCTGTGCCCATTGTCTCTACAATACCATCTAGCCATCTCATCTTGGGTTGTCCCCTTCTTCTTTTGCCCTCGACCCTTCCCAGCATCAAGGCTTTCACAAGTGAATCCTCTCTTCTCATTTGATGTCCAAAGTACTTTAGCTTCGTCTTTATTATTTGACCTTCTAAGGAGCAGTCAGGGTTGATTTCTTCTAAGATTGACCTATTTGTTCTCCTCGCTGTCCAGGGGACTCTCAAAACTCTCCTCCAGCTTACTACAACTTACTACACTAAGTTAATTTTTTTTAAAAAAATCACACAGCATAACTTCAGGTATATTTGGTCTCCACGGGGATATAAGCTAACTATTGCCCACCCGTGGTTTAGCACATGATGCTGCCAACTTCATATCTATTATAAAACTAAGTGAAAGAAGAAGTGTGTCTCTATGGTAAACTGAAGTAATCATATTGGCCTAAAAGGCTAACTATTTTTGGCATGCCAAAGAAGCCACTGAGGGTTTTTCCACATTTGTTTTCTGAAAAAGAAAAACAAGAACAAAACAAACGCCATACCACAAACTCCCTTCAAATCTCACAGCAATTTTCAAAGCATTTTGTTGTGCAGGGGCTAAAATCAAGATATGCCGCTGAGAAAGTAAAGCTCAAATACAAAGTTTATTTCCCTGAAGTACAAAGTTAGTGGTATGGCTCTCTAGATATGGTCATCTGAGCGTGGGGGGCAAGGGTGGGTGAGTGATAAATGATTATATGATCCAGATGGTGGAAAGAAGGCTCCTACAGAATATCTTAGGCTTCCTTCTTCCAGGTAGCACTATATAACAGGATACTGGAAAATTCTTCACATACCACTAGTGTATCCAGGATATAATATATAAGCCATCATGTGAACCTAACTAGTAGTATAAGCTGTCAGTAATTTGACTATTTTTTTACAATGTTGTACAGTTTAAGCATTCAATTAATCGTTAGCTTGATTCTGCTCATTTAAATGGAAACATAATGTAGAAATCTCTCTCATCCCCCTTCTTGTATGGACATATGGATTAAAGAAATTCTAAATGAATAAGATAGTATCTTCTTCAACCTTGCCTACTCCTAAGACTTCTATCTTCCTTCAACTGTCATTGATTTGCCATTTCCTACCATAAATGCACATACAATACATATATTAAAGATTATATTAAAGATACAGTATTTATGTGATTGATACATTTTCATCAATGTTACTTCAGTCGATTAAAACAGACTACAGTGAAAGACGTGGGGTATACAGAAAGATTGTGGTATTTTTGATCCACAATCAGGTGTGCCCTGGGCAATGCCAACATATTGCGCCGGCTAATCTTTCTCACACTAGGCCAGACTAAAGGAACTATGGAATGAATTCACCAAAAGGTGGCTTCATTTTGGCAGTTTAATGTCTGACCTAGACACAGAAGAGGAAGAAGTGAAAGGGGCTAAGAGAGAAATGCAACACATACTTTGTGACATGAACATTAAAAAACATTAATCTTTCAATAGCTTGAAAGGATAGTCAAAATTACAAAGAATGCATCCATGTTGTTTCAAATCACAATGCTCCCACATCTGTTCCACAGTCCCCAAAACCAAACACACCAGAACTGTTTTATTGTTTCAATAAAACAAAATCAACATATCAAAAAGTTGCATACAAATACGCCGTTTGCTCCACTTAAGTGACTGTGCTAAACACATGGTGTTTAACTGCAGTCAAAAACTTTCACATCCAGAATTTATGTGGTAAGAAATTCAAGACAGATGTTGCTTAGAGAGGAATAGAAAAGAACCACAGTTTTGTAACAACTGAGAGAGGAAGGGCAAGTACAAAGCCTTTTCATATAAATAGTTAAAACGCTAGTGAATAGCTTAGTCTGTTATAACAAGAACTTGGGATAACAATTTCTTACACATAATGGTTTAACTATCATTCTAAGGAAGACAAAAGCTGGCAAAGCTGCATTAGAAGGCAGCTTTGAGGATGGTGACATAAAGGCACCATTCTGTGCTAACTTTTAGATACCCTTAAGCACACTCTCAATCAATGGATGCATTATCTGAGGGACAGAGAGAAAATGCAAAAGAGAAACACACCCGATAAGTGTTGTGCAAACCAAAGCAGATCCTCTATTGTGTTTTTCTTATGCCCATCGTACTCAACAGCCCTTGGTCAATACAGAGCTATTATCAATACTTTTAAAATGTCTTCTCAAAAGGGGAAGAAATCACATAATTCCACAGATCGCCTCAAGTACATTATGCTTCACTACAGCAGGAGAATGAGACTGCTTTGAGTAATTCAAGATCAGCATTGCAATCATTTTGAAAAGGATTTATTCCAAGATACCACAGATCCTTCAGAATGACATGGTGTGCAGATGTGGTATATTCTGTCCACTCATATTCACTTAATCCAGGAGTTCTCAAGTTTTATAAGCCAAGGCCGGGTCACGCCCCCTCAGACAGCTTCAGAGGCCAGACAGCCATTTTGCCCTTCCTCCACTACATGGCACTTCTTGTGTGGTGGAAGTGGGCCACATGAAATGGTGCCACAGGCCATATCCATCCCAAGGGGTGCAGGTTGAGAATCCCTGACTTAATCCTTTTATTCTTGAGCAGGTGGGCAGGAACAAATTGTCTAAGTTAAGAAAAGAAAAGGAACATGCATTTGCACCTGGCTGCTATGCTATATCTGTGCACTCTGGTGTCTAGTCATGCCTGCCACATGTCCATAGAAACATCTGCAAATGCAGACAGACTCTTTGGCTATAAACAGAGATAAGCACTGAACCCTAGAGTCGGACATGACTGGCTTTTCGAGCAAGGGTGACCTCTACCTTTACCATGCTATACACAATTTGTAACAAAAGAGAGACACATGTTTCTTAAAAACCTCCACCCCTCTGCTTTGAAATCTTATTGACAAATACTGTACACCCATTGGCATTATAAGACTTAGGACAAGACATACTGTCTGGAATTAGGTGGGTAAAAGAAAGGCGCTTACCTCATAGCTCACTAGATGCCTAAGATCTTTGAAGCAGAAGTATGCTTCCCTTCCTGCACCCCACCCCCTCCACAAAGGCTTCTTTTTTTAGCTCAGAGAAATCAAATTCCTTTTCTGCCTCCTTATGGGACTGGGATGTCAGAAGGCTGAGGGCTGGTTTATCAAAAGGGAAAGAACAAGCACAATTTCCCCACACTAGCAATCCATTCATACAAAGAAATGTTATAAAGTAAATGTCAGAAGCTGGTTCTATGCAATAAAGGGGGGAAATGGGGAAAATCTAGCCTGAACTACTCAAACATTGCAACCACTTTGGTTGACTAAATACAGTGAAACAGAGTTCTAATTTGTGACCAAAACAAGAACAAGGTGGGAAAGGGCGCAAACAGGTACTGAATTTGCAATCTGGAAGTTCAAAGGAACAAAGGAACAACTTCAATAACTGCAGTTATGAAATAATAAATTGATAAATGATATTTTTCCCAGCTCAGACACCTTCTGCACTCCTTGATTTTAGGGTACAACCTTATAACACCAATTGAATTTGAAAGCCATGACATTTGTTCAGAAATTGCCTTGATGTGGGCTCTCTGACAAGTCTTTCATTTAAATTATGTTTATAAATAGCACCAATTTAGTCCACCTGTTTCCTTTCAGGTTATCAGACAAGGAAGTTTGTGGGTCCACCCCCACCCCACATGGAAAAAATGTTTTCCTTTTCCAGGCTATTCATAGTGTGATTTGCATGGTTAATCTTAAGGACATGGGCATACACACAAACACAAGTACATTTAGACATGATTGATTTAGGAGGAAAAGCAACTTGTTTTGTAATCCTTGCCTACTTCTATGAGAATTTTGTGCCCCCCCCCCCAGTTTTTCTGAATATTTTATTAGATTCACTGGGGTACACAGAAAGAGCCTCCTAGAAGATTGTGGTATTTCTGAACCACAATCAGGTGTACCCTGGTAATGGCAACCTTGTGTTGCTGGCTAATCTTTCTCACACTAGGTCAGGTGAAAAGAACTGCAGAATGAACTCACCAAACAGTGCCTTCATTTTGGCAGCTTCATGTCTGGCCTAGACGTGGAATAATATTAGATTCACTTAATCAAGAAATGCTACTCAAATCTCATGTAACCACTGTTGCCTTCTAGAAAATACAGGTGGCTGCTGTTGTTAATAAGGCAAAAAACAACAACAACAACCCAGCGTATTTTAATGAGACTGCTTTTTTAAAAATTACAGGAGACACCACTAACAAGGTTGGTTCAAACTAGACATTAATTCCAAATTATGAAAGATAATAATCTGATTCCCTGTGCCGTGTTATGAAATGTTGGCAATTTCCTGCTTATTTCCTTCCCTTAATATATTTAACAATAACAAAAACAACAATGTGACAGCAAGTTAGTTCCAACATATGGAGACTCTTTCCAGTTTTTTTTTAAGGTACAGTAATACCTTGGATAACGCTAAGACTTGGTTCCACAAGTCTTAGTGTTATCCGATTATTAGTGTTATCTGATTCATGTTAAAATCCTATGGGATGGATCAGATGTTAAAGCTCCATAGAGATACATTGTAACCACACAGGCTTTAGCGGTTGTTATCCGATCCATCCCATAGGACCTTAACGTTATTTGATCCAATTCTCCTCCCCAGATTACTTAACGTTATGCAATTTTAGTGTTATCCGAGGTAAACATTATCCAAGGTATTACTGTATAGGAGTACTCAGAAGTGGTTTACCATTCCTTTTGCTTGGGGTAGACCAGGGACTGTGGAACTTGCCTAAGGCTACATAGGCTGGCCTCTTCTCCCGTGACACTGTACACCAGGAGTTCTCAACCTTTTAAAGCCAGGGGCCGGCTCATTCACCCTCAGACATCTTGGGGTGTGGTGTGGATGGCCATTTTGCCCTTCCTCCACCACATGGCACTTCCAGGTGTGGTGGAGGCGATGAGAGGCCACAAGAAATGGTACTGAGGGCCATATCCGGCCCATGGACTGCAGGTTGAGAATACCTGCTCTACACCTATGCTTTTGCAGCCAGATACCTTAGCTGAAGGTGCAACCAGATGGTAGGAAAGAATTGCATTTGATCACACTGGAATTGCTTTGCTGGGAGCAATCTCCCTTAAAGTGATTTTTCTGTCTGTGCAGGAATTGCTGCTTCCTGGTCCCAAAAATGAATTCTTGTCCAGGAATGCAGTTGAGGAAAGCATGGGCCAGCTTGCCAATAGCTGATGCCCAACTAAACCAGACTAAGACCTCCAGCCGTCATGACTGGCTGAAGAGAGTAGGTGTTACAGTACAATGCAGCCAGAGGCTTGGCAGCATCCAGAAAGGTGTTATAAATTGAATCATCTATGCAGCTGTTCAGATTAGCTGTTGGTTCTTTACAGCTTGGGGCTCTTACATTCCAGAGTGTTGTTTTCTGGCTACATGGACTGCTTTACAACACTGTGTATTTTCATAACATGTTTATGACTATTTTGCCATCTACTGGTCTGCTCTTTTCAGGGAAAGATGAGTTACTCTTTAAAAAAAAAAACCCAGAATATCACAAAAGTTTTAGGCTCCTTTAAAAAAAAACAATTAACTCAACATTCCTTGACTAGAGAAATAAAAAATACAGGAGAGATATTAGTAATTTCCTTTGATGTTTTTAGGGCAAACCATGCATAGTGAAATATTTCTTCTTCTGTCCTACCACTTTACTCTTCTCATTTTAGGTTATGATCTCAAGAAGAATAATTAAGTATATTTTTAATGAGAGAGCTTGTAACACCAGTACATCCATTTCCTCATTTTATCTGCACAATAATTGTGTGATGTATATCAAGCTGAAAGAACAGCTGGCCCAAGATTTCCTGCTTGTCATACCTTGAAGAACTTGAATCCAGGTATCTCAAGTCCCAATTCAGTGTTTAATCACTATACTGCATTACTTGATTTAAAACAGTAAGCACTTCGTTATAAATTGTAACAAAGTTACAAATCCAAACTCTTCACCATACTGGGATAATGTACGTAATTAATTCTAAAGAAAATCCAATTCTCAACCTGCCAAAATGTAATCTGTTGCAATAATTTATATCCAGCAAAATCAATTCTGTGAAGTTCTTATAATATAAAGTTCAGAAATGAATAAAACACAGCCTTTTATTTTCAGCATCTAGCACAGGGTGGCAAACCTTTTTACGCTGCAGGCTTGACCACATCCCCCAGACAGCTGAGCGTGCTGGATCATGCCCCCTGTAAGCAGAAGTGGGTGCATTTTTGGTTGTTATAAATATGCCCACTTCTGCACTTACAACAGCCACGGGCGTGTGCCACGGGCGTGTTTACACATGCACTGGCATTTATGGCTGCTGTAAACACATCCACTTCTAGGTGCGGCAGATGTGGCAGCAGTCCACATGAAATGGTGCCACAAGCCAGACATGGTCCGTGGGCTGTAGGGCGGGAACTCCTAATCTAACATGTTTTTTTTTCTGGCTTTATCTTCATCTTATTTTCAGGAGCCAAGAGGTTTTTTTTAAAGAAAAGAGTTGCCCACAACTGAAAATATCCTAAGGGGCCTAAAGTCAGTTTAATAGGACAGGAAACCAGGCCATCAAAGACATTTACATGCTAATGTAATTATAGTGCAGACTGGAGGATGCAGCCTTCACTGTGCAGCAGAAGAAAAATCATTTTGGGGTAGAAGGAAAAATAGGTCATCAAAGTATATTCTCTCTTGTAAATTAGTTTGTTAGCACCTGTAAAAGACACTTATATAAGTAAAAGGCATTTTATAGACAATGGGCATCTTTGGTTAAAAGGTAAAGGTTTCCCTTGTTTGAAAGCCACTCGTATCTGACTCTAGGGTTCAGTGCTCATCTCTGTTTCAAAGCTGAAGACCCAGTGCTGTCTGCTTCTACAGACGTTTCCGTGGTCATGTGGCAGGCATGACTAGACACCGGAGTGTACAGAACTCTGTTTACCTTCCCACTGAAGTGGTCCCTATTTGTCTACTTGCAATTTTTTGCTTTTGAACTGCTAGGTTGCCAGGAGCTGGGGCAAAGACGGGAGCTCATTCTGTCCTGCAGTACTCAGGAATAGAACTGCCGACTTCCTGACTTCCAGTCAGCGTCTTAGCCACTTGAGCCACATACCCAAATAATAGACTTCTACTATAAACATATTTCCTTAACATTCAATGGCTTAAAAAAAATCCTTAGAAAAATTATTGTTGTGGTGCTTTTTGGCTACAATTTGTAATCAAATGCCACAACTAGTTAAAAATATCCAGAAGGTTTGTTCTCTTGACTGTGACTGTGTTTGGTTGTATTTATCTTTACCAAGATTTTATCACTAGCCTTTTCTCTGGTTTATCTACTAATTTCTAAAAGTATGCACCAGTTTACATACTACAGGTATTCCCCCAATTATCTATGGGTTCAGTAGCTGCGATTTCAGTTATCTGTGTGTCTAACAATATTCAATTAAAAAATCCCTGAACTATCTAATACTGTATGTATTTTATGATGCATTACCAGAGCTGACCACTAGAGGCCAATCTCTTTCTTGTAAATGTAGAGTTTTCTATTATCCCTAGATTCAGATATCTGCTGTAGGTCTTGGCCTATATCCTTCACGGACTACCCTGAGCCCTAAACATTTCACCTACCGCCTCCACCGCTGCTAGTGGGACCACTCTGAGCCCCCAACCCTGCTTATCAGCCTGGAAGAGCTGCATGGGATGGGTGAAAGAGAGGTACTGGCTGATCTTGTTGCCCACACTCAGTCAGAGCGGTCCCAGGAAAGCTGTGGGCAGTCGTGGGTATCTGCTGGAAAAGCTGCTCTCAGCTAGAGTGACCACTGGGAAAGACGCGGACGGCTGTGGCCATCCCCTGCTTCTGCTTCCACTGCTGCCTCAATCCTTGTCCCCTCAGTTTGGCTTGGCATGTCCCTAAGGGTGCTCCATAGCCTTCTTACAACATCCACCATGCTACAGAGCAGTTAGGGACACACCAAGCCAAGTGGAGGGGACAAGGATTGAGGTGGCAGTGGCAGCTGGGGTGATGGGCCAGATGGTGCCACAGGCCAGATATGGCCTATAGGCAATAGGTTGAGGACCCCTGTTCTAGAGTAAAAGCTTAATTGTATAAAATGGAAATTTAACTATAATTTCTTATTTTCTCACTTAAATAAAGATGGAGGTTGACAGGACAGCAAAAGAGCAAAACATCAACCACTGACAGTTTGGCATTTCTTCAAGTGAGGGCGTTGCAAACTCAGATTAGACAATAATATGCTTAAATTGCTTATTGATTGATTGGTGCTGCTACAGGCATCTTGCAGCATTTTCTTTCTTTCTAGTTTGAAGGAAGGACATGCCTCAAATGAGATTATGAAGAGATCATGACTGAGTCAGCTGTTATGGTGGGAAAAACATGCAGTAACCAACTGATGAATCACAAGCTATGTTGTTAGCCCTTTCATTTTATTGTGGATTGGCAGGCCAAGAACCTGTCATTCTGTATAAGACCTATAATTCTCCACAATAATTTCATATGATACAAACACAGAGACTAACAAATTATTTTGGGAGGCACATAACTTCCAGCATCCCACAGATTGCTCACTTGGAAGGAGGCTCCAGGAGTTATAATAGTAATTAAAAAATCCCATAGCTATGAGAATATGTTAGTGTCCATCTTCAGCATATTTCTATTTACTTACTACTGCATATGATATCCACTTCCTTAGCATAGTAATCACAACAGAGTAGGGCCACTGAATCAATGTGGACTTTGTGAACCAATTCCTCCCTAAATTCCATTGATTCAAATAGGCCACTGGCGGAGAACCTATGGTATGCATGCCAGAGGGGGCACTCAGAGCCCTCTCTATGAGCACAAGCACCATCGCTCCAGCACAGAGTTTGCCCCGCCCCTCCGCCCAGCAGCCCAATGGGAGCACTTCCTCCCTCCCCCAGCACAGATTTTGCGTTGCTGCTCTGCCCAGCAGCTCAATGGGAGCACTTCCTCCCTCCCTACAGCACCAAGTTCACCTCGCCCCTCTGCCCAGCAGCCCAATGGGATCACTTCTTCTTCCCCTCCAGCACAGAGTGGGTTTTGGGTTGCAGTTTGGGCACTCAGTCTCTAAAAGGTTCACCTAGGCCCATTTGAATCAGTGGAACTTACAGAGGAGTCTACTCAACAAATCTCAAATGATTCAGTGACCCTACTCTCCTATAACTTACTACACTAAGCAAAACAATTTCAGCCATAGTATCATATTGTAGTTTTGTTGTTGTTCAGACAAATATTGTGGTAGCACTATTAAATGTTTCCACTATAAAGAGTTGCTTTCACTTGTACTTCTGTGGGAAAGAGCACACACTGAGTGTGATAAATAATAGCCAACCATGTCTTTTAAATAAATAAATAAATAAATAAATAAATAAATAAATAAATAATAATAATAATAATAATAATAATAATAATAATAATAATAATAATAATAATAATAATAATAATAATAATAATAATAATAATAATAATAATAATAATAATAATATTTCAGAGATTATTCTGGGTTGAAAGGATTTTTGCGGGAGAAACTCCACTCAGGGAATGCCCAAATGAGGCTCCTTTCATGACAGAGATGGGCACTCAATCTGTCATGCAGTACCCAGGTTTTACACTGCCAATTTGCCTACCGGCCTTCTACCTAACAAGGGAAGTTTGAGAATTATATCTAAACAGACATTAATGCCACAATCAATTTTTTTTGGCTTTTGTTTGTTTGGTTTACTTGAAAGTACAAAGAACCTCAAAGAAGGCTATGTGACCTCTTAAACAAAAACAAATGTTTCTAGTCTCAAGCTTCATGTGTTTATTTTACCCAGCTAGATTATTTTACCCATCTAGATTATGCAATAAAATAGAAGCCTGCCAGACTCTACAGGATTCCCCCACTCTTTAAAATACAGGGGGTCAGTGAATTCAGAAAATAACAGTAAAACACCGGATAACGATTGGATCGGATAACGCTAAAATCGCATAACCAGTCTGACTAGTTTAGCAAAGCAAAGGCTTAGGACCCTTTCCCCAGTGTAACTCAGAACACTTTGCAGAAAAATAATTGCAAAGAGACAATTTGACCGAATTACCTTTATGAAGTTTCCCCTTTAAATTCTAAACCGCCTGAACCCAAGATTGTAGCTCCGCAAGCCTCATGCATTGTCAATGGAAAACAAGCAGACTGAAACCTTTCACCTACAAAGCAATTAAGCTTTTCACACCCTGCAAAGCCCTGAGGGAATGTCCTTTATTACAGCAATGGTAGGCTGATTCTAAACAGAAACATTTTCCTAGTTTCTGTTCAGATCTTTTAAAACAGCACTTTATAAAATTTTCAAAAATTTAAAAATGCTGTATGGCTTTGTTCCCCTAAAGTCAGGGTGGTCTGGCATGTTTTTGTAAGTTCTTTAGGTTTCCAGCATGTTTCCTTGACTTTCCCTTGAAGCCTCTGTTGCTTATCTCTATGGAGTTAACGCTATCTGATCCACCTGAATACGATTTTAACGTTATCTGGTGCATGCATCGGATAAGGCTAAAAATTGGATAACGTTAAGACTTGTGGAACCAAGTCTTAACGTTATCCAAGGTATTACTGTACAAGGAAAGACAACAATTTACAAAGCAATGAACAGCACAATCTTATGAATGTTTGTTAATCCCACTTTCTTCAACAAGACCTACTCTCAAAGGAATATGCAGAGGTTACAATCCTTGACTATAGTTAGGATATTTCTAGATTTTTCTTATATTTAGCAAATGTCCAGAACTTCTTGGTATAGTTCATCAAGGAAATATTTCTATGGGAAGGATATTACATGTTTACTTAAAAATGACAGTATGCAGTTTTCCACGGACTTTGCAAACAAAAATCACTGTGAAATTCATGACACATGTACACAACTGGATGGAGTTAATTACACAAGTTGGATGGCCATACTTGTACCACTCTAGAAAACCAAGTTACTTTTCTTTTTTAAAAAAACTGAAATCTGGTAGGTTAATAGACTAAAGTGCCACTCAAGTATGTGAACACTTGTCCAGCTTTAAAAAGCAAAGAAACAGAACAAATAAGAACTGAAGGAACAGTCTTCCAATAGCATTGCTTCATTACTATGGGACTTATCTGCTTCAATTGTTTTCCTTTTGGATATTCTGGATGGATGTAAATCATAGGCACCATGGGTAGCTGTGAACTTTCAGCAGCTAATCAAATACAGTATCTGGTTTTTAAACTGTTTCACAAGATGAAGATACATTTACAACATTTAAAACGCAGCAGAGCATGATTCTTATCAACAAAAGAAGCTCTACAAGACAGCCTCAGGCAATTTATGATTGGTCAAAATTCAGACCAGAAATTTAAAGGCAGAACTCCAGTATTTTACTATACAGTCAAACCTTGCATAAAGAGCGCCTCGCTTAAAGAGCAGAATCTTCTCGAATGTTCACTTTGTTTAACAAATAAAACCACCCCAAAACTCGCTTAACAAATAAATCAAAGTTTGCAATCCCCCCCCCCCACTAGAAGTCACAAGTGCTCCCTAAGAATGGTGTTTCGCTTAAAGGGCAATCCTGTGGAACACATTATTCTCTTTAAGCGAGGTACAACTCAGTCAAACCTCACATAAAAGCACCTCGCTTAAAGAGTAACTCACTTAAAGAGCAGAATTTTCTCTGAATGTTCGCTTCGCTTAACAAATAAAACCAAACATAAACTCGCTTAACAAATAAATTGGGGTTCTCAATCCCCCCCACAACTGGTCACTTACAATGGTGTTTCGCTTAAAGAGCAATCCTGTGGAACGCATTAAGAGCAATCCTGTGGAACTATCATTTCTAAGAAGTGAGGAATAAACAGGATCAAATTTTTTTTAAAAAAACACCTCTCTCTATATATGCGAGCTAATCTTAGGTCCTCAGAGGTGAGGAAAAATCTTATGCCTTAACAGTCAATTTTATCTATTTGTGAAAGAGCTTATGAATATGGTGAGAATATGGTGGCTATGTTCAACATATCATAAAGATTAACCTGCGTATATCATGACCAGTACCAGAAATATTAGATTAACTCCAAACCTCGTGGAGACAGCATGGAAATATAACTGGGCTCACATTAACACTCATATTTTTTTAAATGGCTTCTAAGATACAGTACTATAAACTGTGTCATTAAAAATTGTTGAAAAAAAGCAATTGAAGCAAGATTTGTTTCAAATCTGATTGTTCATTTCTTGCTTGTATTACTGTTTCCCCCATTTTATCTTGGCTGGAAGCTTGAGGCATGTGCCCTGTAGAGGATCCCTGTGTGTATATATGAGACTCATGGAGGTTCTCCATTCTTGTTTTGTAATATAGAGAGTATAAAATGCACAGGCTGAGGTTCTTTTTGAATTCTTGTTCAAAGAGATGATTTGTTTTAGCCACTGTGATCCATCCTCCAATAATCTACTAGTTGAGGAACTGCAGCATGATAAATTAGAAGCCTAAATTATTACATAATTTGCATTGGTTTAACCTGGCCAAAGAAGGGGCTACAGCCTCAATAGAGCCTTTTGGAGTGAACAATAAGCAGAGGCCTGATTTCCTGTATTTGTCAAATGGGGGTACGGTGTCAAATGGACTGCTGTTTCTCCACATTCATTTTTAGGAACAGAGCCTGGCAAACAAACCATCATGTAATGAACATTTGGATTTTCATTGATAATTTCCCTCCCTTACCCACAAGAATACCTGAAGAAGTGATCTTGAATCACAAAAGCTCACAATGATTTTTTGTGTGTCTAATGATCCAAAAAAGGTATCGCCTCCTTCCGCATTAAATTATTACAGAATGTAGATGCTAGAATGCCAACTAGTGCAGCCCAGTTCAGCTATACAATGTTTATGTTAAGAAATCCATTAACTGCCTGCTTTCTTCTAGTTTGAGTCAAGGTTTCAGTATTAATGCATAAATTAGTTAGGGCCCACAGAACACCTACTCATTCTTCAGTATATTCCTCCTGAATCCTTTTGTTATGAACCTCTGCAATTAAAAATCTAAATATAATCTGCAAAGACATGAAGCAATCTCAGCAAAAGTGAGCTAATTATAAAATGATTTCCCTAGAAAAGCATACCTGTTTTAAGATTTTATCAATAGCTGTCTAATTTGTTCTTGCTCCCTACTTCAGAAGCCAGTAGGAATACAAACAATTTAAACATGCATAACACAAATACTAGTGCAGCATTTTAGAATAAAGAAATATTATGGAGGAAAGGTCCCTTGTGTTACTTCTCTGCTTTCTCTATAATCCTCCCTGAAAGAGCAAGAAGAGAAGTGGAAATTAACTGCCTTTTCTTTAAAAATGAAAAAGATTAATAAACTATTATTAAAACTATGGCTTCAGATTGCAGTACGAGCATGGAAACACTTTATTGTTTCTGAGTATGATGCTTGAACTTGGCAGTAGCCCACACACTAGCATGTTTTCTTCAGTATAAGCCAGTGAGACAACTGCTGCACCTAGATTCAACAAATCCTGGAACTGGACATCATTGTTCAATCTTGAAAGAACAGTTTGCTGGCTTCTATGATGTCCAGTCATTAGCTGGACTGAAAACATGTTCAAGTGAATGTCTATGTACTTTCTTATATGTACAAATTATGCTTTAACATCAAAAACCTTTGAATGTTTGCCAGTTTCTCAGCTTTCATCTTGCTTGTAATAATATGCATACAGTACTTGGTTTTACTCTAATCTGGAGGCTTTGGGGGATCATCTTCTGAATTAGGCTGGCATTTCTTTAACCTTTGATTTAGGCTACTATTCCTGTATTCCTGAACTACAGTCCTCTTACAGCCAATTTACATTAGCACAAATAATAGAGATAATGACTTCAAAGGTGTGTGCCTGATTACACTGAAAAGGGTCACTTTTAAAGGGAGTGATCTCCCATAAGCAACCCTTCCATCTGCTGGGGAATCACTCCAGCCCTGCTCCAAATTATAGAAGTCCTATAGCTGGGCCAAAAAGATGCAGCTCAGACATCAGGGACAGGCAGATGCACAATTCTTTGTGCTTCTTTGTGATTACTCCATGAGCGGTCCAAACTATAATCTATTTCTTCATATACAGTGTAACCCCGGGGTTATGGACCCTTTGGGTAACGAAAAACTTGACTTATGGAAAGAAACATTGAAAATAATGCCTCAACTTACGGATTTTTGGGGGGAATATCCCCCCATGCATTCCTATGGAAAACTGTGCTTTAGTTTATGGGAGTTTTGTTTTCTGTTCATTCCTATGGGAAACTGCACAATGCATTCCTATGGGCGCTTTGCTTCAAGGAAAAAACACTATAACAAAAACCCTGTGGAACAGATTAATTTTGTAACCCAGGGTTTTACTGTAATTATACCCCAAAATAGGAGTTTAGGACTAAAAAAAACTAGAAAGATAGGGGTTATAATGTGTTTAATGACCACTACAGCTGGCCATTAAAGAAATAATGCTACAGTAATTTATACTGATACATGGCTATAAGAGCACTTTACAAACTATTAGTAATCCCCCCAGAATAATGCATGACACAATAGCATAGCAGCTTCTCCCATCCTTATAATGTTTTCCATTTATGGAGAGCTTCTTACACTTAGAATTTAGTAGTAAATCCCTATACATGAATCTTCATTGTAACTCTTAAAACAGCACTACCAACTCTAATATAAGTACAGTAATACCCCAGATAACCATTGCAGCAGCTAATGCTAAAACCGCATAACGACGACAAATTTGGGGGGAAGATTTGCACCGGAGAACGTTCTTTTTAGCGTTATCCAATACAGTCGTTCTTAGCAGCAGGGTGGCTGGAAAGCTGAACGGGGTTCTCCGTTCAGCTTCCCAGCCACCCTGAAGCTATGGAGGCAGGGGTAGGGTAGCTGGAAAGCTGATGGGGGCTCCCCCATCAGCTTCCCCAGCCACCCCACAGCTCCGGAGGCAAGGGCAGGTGGCTAGGGAAACCGACAGGGAATCCCAGTCAGCTTCCCCAGCCACCCTGCAGCTGTAGATCGGGTCCTCTGATCTCTCTGGAGCAGGCAGGGGACCTGATCTACAGCTGTTACTGGGCTTCCCCGATGTCCCCAGCCAGTGGAGCAAGCCAAAACGTCAGGGTTTGAACTCTGACGTTTTGGCTTGCTGCACTTACTGAGGACGTCGGGGAAGCCCAGTAACAGTTTGGATCGGGTCTTCCCACATCCCTGGACCTGGCAGGGGTGTCAGGGAGCCCAAAATTGGTTTTAAAAAGTCTGGTTTTTTTTTTACCAATTTTGGGCTCTGTGACCCCCCCCCCCCCCGGCTGGGTCCAGGGAGGTGGGAAGACCCGATCCAAGCTGTTTCTGGGCTTCCCCAACCAGTGGAGCAAGCCAAAACATCAGGATTCAAATCCCGACGTTCTGGCTTGCTGCAGCCTCCAGGAAAACAGGGCTTTTTTTAAACATTGTGTGATCAATGTATCACACAACGTTAAAAACCGTATAACAACGAGACTTGTGGAACCAAGTCTCATTGTTATCCGAGGTACTAGTGTATTGGCATAATGCTCTTGCCTAAGATACTCTGCTGTCCTAATGATATCGCCCTTCCATTCCACATACAGAAACAAACTGTATTGGTAGTTAAACCTTACTATGTACTGTATTGCAAACTGTACAAGGGAAGTTAGTTTAGTGTCTACCAGGCTAGATACATAAATATCTGTGTCTTGCAAGAGAGGGAAAATAGGAAGGAGGGTTGTCTAATCTCACAATCTACCGCCTAAATTAGTTGCTTCTCCCTACCTTAATGATATAGCCAGATTTTAAGTAGATGCTGATTTAACAACTCTCCTTCATCTGGTGGGTCTACCAGGACTAGAGGGCAAATTGGGTTTAGCCCTGAGAGTGTTAAGAAACCATGCAGAATTTCACTCACTTATCCATTAACTCGTTGGTTGGGACAAAGTATGAATGTGGATTAGGCTCAACCCTGTGACCCAAACATTTTCTTACTTTGCAATAAGCCCATTAAACTGAGCAGAACATACTTCAGAGTAAACAGACTTAATAGTCATAAGTATATTAGGTCTTAGTCATATCTCAGGTTGCATTTCAAAGCCTGCTCTCCCACATTTTTTAAAGGTAGCACTGCTGTTACAAACTATCTTCCATCTAGACAGCCTTCAGTTAATCTCATTTAGCAGGCAGACAGGTGCATTAAACAATTTAAGGAACTGAGAAACATTTGCATCACAGGTGCTGTCATAATGCATGACCTGGGATGAGCCACATCTCCATTATATGGTTTTGCAGTGCAGTGAAAAAATTGTGCAGAGCTTTAACCTGCTGCAAATGCAGTGATATATCTAACTAGCATTAGACATTTGTGCCAAAGGAGCTCTTTTAGATGGGCAATCCTTACCAGTTTTATTTCCTAGCCTTTCATGTGGACTCACACGGATTAGTATTGGACTCGGCACCTCCTGGGAGAGCCTGCAGGTTTTTGGCATGCTGAAAATTGGATCTCTGGCTCATGTTTTTCTTTTCCCATTGTTGTAGCCTTAAGTGCACCTTAAAGAAATGTTCCTCTGTGGAAAGTTGATCAGGAAGTGCTTTCGGCTTCCAGTGGCTCCAAATGGCCTTAGACCAGGAGTTCTCAACCTTTTAAAGCCGGGGGCCGGATCACGCTCCCCCAGACAGCTTCGGGGGCTGGATGGCCATTTTGCCCTTCCTCCACCACATGGCACTTTCAGGTGTGGTGGAGGCAGTGGGGGCCCCACATGAAATGGTGACACAAGCCACATCTGGCCCACAGCTCACAGGTTGAGAATCCCTGCCTTAGACAATGACAAGAGGGTGGAGGAGCTCTTAACTCTATCAGCTGCTAGCCATGGCCTTCCCATATCTCACTCTGGCCCCACCCATTACTTTCATGTGGCTTCTCAGAGATTGTCCTAAAACAATGTGATGGGGGAAGGGGCTTGTCTTACCACTCCTGCATGACCAGGAAATTAAAAACCTGGCTGGTCAAGGGGAGGGGCTACAGGCTGAGGAGGGAGAGTGTTTCTCACTAAAATTTGGCAATTGCAGCATCTTCCTGTTCTGATCATCAATCACCTCTGTTCAATAGATTATCCCTGATGAAAAGACAGGGTTGTACAGAAGTGAGCCAGTTTGACTATATTAAGAATATTAAGTTTATTCAACTTGTGAAGTTTGGACACACCCCTGAACCACATCTAGTATCCCTCCTCTCTAAGGGTTCTTGCTCATGTGGAGAGTCTCCTCCTCCCACCCCTCCAGCAGGACCCATTATCTTCTCCTTGGATGGTCAATAAACCAGACACATGAAAAGGGCTAAAGTAAATAGCTAACATCACAAGTAGGCAAAGAGCTGGGATAAGCCCCTTTGTCCCTAACATGCACCTTTGTAACTTTCTCCCACATCAGTGAAAACTTGCCATTTGTTCCTCTGCGGAGCTTAGGGCATGCTAACATGTCATGAGGAAAGAGCATTCTCTAGTTTGCCATTCAGTGGACCTGACCCATCTCAAAACAGCCTACAAGGAGCACTTTTGTACACACGTGTGCTTGCACTACAATCCCTCTGCCACCTTACAGTCGCCAACAGCCTGTACACACTGTACACACCTTTTATGCAATGCCAGTCTCTCAATTCGCTAGTGAAATACATAAACAACAGTAACATTTTAAATAATAAAGCTTAGAAGAAAACAATATTTCTGCTTCATAAAAACATGATTCTGCTCTACAAATGTAAAACCCAGGAAGGGGGAATTATAACTCTAATAAAAGTCCTATAAATATAAAAACAATTTTATTTTAAAATTTAACCCTCTCCAATCACTTTGTTTGAAATAAACCAAGGAATACATATTTCAGTCTTAAAAATATGTATATATCCTTATTTTAAAATTACACAGGGACAAAATCAACTTGTTTTTACTTGCCAGATAATTTCTACAGCACATATACACACAGAAAGCATCCAGTGGGCACAACTTTTTCACCACTGACGGGGAAAAATATATAATTATAGACAATGCAAAGTAAGTTATTCTCTTACCCTTAATTCTTGTTCCATTGACAAGCAGAGAACTTGCCAGGGTGCTGTATACCGGAACATTTTTGGCAATCCCACCAAGTACAACAAAAAGGCAAAAAGGCACACAGAATCTCTCAGCTTCTGGTATTAGTTTTCATTGGGAATACTTAATATGAATGAATATTTAAAGTTCTCTCTTTTGTGCTTGAATTACAAGCTCTGCAGTCACAACTATTCCATTTGCAGCCGGGGGAAACTGAATAGGTAATTCACTAAGAGGCTTTCTTTCCTGGGAAGAGCTTAGCTCAAACTCAATTAGCAAAAAATAGGATGATAGCCTCTGAAGGTCCCGGCTCTCCAAGCTTAGTTTTTACGACGGACAGCACAGGCCAGTTTGGATGACACAATAAACCACAGGAATTAGCTACAGCCTGTCTCAGACTCATATGCTCTCCTCATATGCTCACGATGGAACTGAAAGATTCCATCTTCTTTTTTATTATTCTTATTAACCACTGTTTGACTTACTGACCTCATACAAGAAATATACCTAATCTTAAACCCACTGTTAAGACAAACCACAATTTAAAATGTATAGGGGGTCTTAAGGATTTCATGTGGTTCATTTAAAAAAGAAACAATTATGAAAGCTTCCAGAACCCTTCTTTAGGCCAGAAAGAGTCAGAGAGTGGAGTGCCACAGGTTATCATGACATCAGAATTAATTCTATAACATTACAGCTCTTTATTTTAATGAGTAAATCTGCTTTAAAAACAACTGTTAATATCTGTTTGCAATGCAACTGCCACTAACTAGTTTCTTGTTTTATATTTCAAGGTGTGTGTCCCTTCATATCACTGAGCTCAAATCACACACATACCCTGAATTTGAAACAAAAACTCTGACATTTGTTACAATCTCCCATGGCTGAGAATGTCTACACTGGTTTGAACTACAGTGGAGCCTCAGTTAACAAACAGCTTGGTTAACATAAAATTGCATAACAAAAGGAAATCCATAGAAAATAGTGGTTTGGTTTACAGAATTTGTTTTGGAACAGATTAATTGGCTTTCAATGCATTCCTATGGGAAACAGCGTTTCGGCTAAAGTATTTTGGTTTTCAGTGCATTCCTATGGGAAACTGCATTCAACGCATCCCTAGGGGAAATTCAGTTAAAGTAATTTTCGCTGTAAGAAACGTCCTGGAGAACACATTATGTTAACCGAGGTTTGACTGTATATGCAGCTGGATACTGAGCTAGCTTTTGTAACATCTGAATGGTTTTAATAAAGGGTATTATCTAATTCTGAAATTTATTTTTATCCCTGCAAAAACAACATGCCACTATTGTAGATTTTTTCAAAAAAATTGAAATTATGCATGCGTTTGTTCCAGATATAAATGAAACTTCAAATATTAAGTCTAAGCCATTTAGAACTGTGACTTTCATATAATTATACCATCCTTCCCACTAAACATTTTCCCAAAATCAGATAGACTTAAATGTTACAGCCTGACTTCATTGGAGAGCTGTTCCATTCCCTTCATAATTTGGGTTAAACTTCTCTGTACTTTCCCCCCCATTTTTACAATATTCTTCTTGAATCACCAGAACTAGGCACACTACTGTGTAGCTACACAACTGATTCATAACATAGAGTAATAGGACATCGGTAGTTTTATTTTCCAGTACATTTCCTAATGAACCTCAAGAATAAATTTACTCTGCCAACATTTTCATCATGCTGCCCACCTCAACTGCAAAATCATTTTCTTGATCAGGAACCACAGAAAGAGCCCCTTTGAAGATGGTGATATTTTTGAACTACAATCAGGCTTACCCTGATAATGGCAAATAGCTGAGTGAGCTGTTGTGTTAATTCACTGCGCATTGTCAGGATTTATTTTGCAGCCCCTCCATGGCCTTTTCATGCTATTTTTCTAATGTTTCACTGTGTTCTTGTGTGATGTGGTACAATTTTGGCACTTCCAGCAGTGGTGAATCACTTCCGGTGCTGGTTGCAATCTGGCCCATGGATGGTGACACCATTTGTGTCCTCAATGCATGACAGTTCTGTGACATAATGGATTAAAAGGAATACAAGCTTATACTCCTTAACTAACAACAATTCTCTGCCATTATTTATGCTGCTGCAGTTATGATGGTTAGGTGGAAGCAATAGGATTCCAGCCACTGTATAAACATCTGGCAAAAGGGGTGCTCCAGCAAACAGAAGCAAAATTCAGTTTGAAATTCAGTCAAACGTTTAAGAAAATTCTTAGTTTTTAGAAAGTCTGTTGCCAGCAATACCAAATATTTAAGAATTTGCTTAATAACGTTTTGTTGTTGTTGTATGTCTACTTTATTAATCTGCAAATGTACAACATTTGACTGGCAAACTACAAAAGTGTAATTAATCATAGCAGAATGGCTTGCTGACTAGTCTTCCTTATGTTTCAAAGCAATAATGCCATAGACAACATAAACATACCATTTTCAATTCATGAGACAAACTCCCATTTAGCCTTGCTTAAACATTGCTGTACAGATCATGTTCATGTGGAGCCTGCTTTTCCCCTCTTTTCTTCTTTTTGAACCCAAGTATCTCAGCTGAAATAACAATGAAATAATTTTTTCCCAAAGATTATAGTCTCTTCTTACTTTTGTTCTTACAAATAGAATTCCAGTCTAGCACATAGCCGCTGAATCTTACCCATACATTTGAACACTACAACATAAAATGTTATATGCCAATCCATGTATCATTTGTTAACAGAAACATGGTTTAGGTGATATTTTTGTATAAGTTTCACACTTTGGGGGATTCCAGCTTTACAATAAAAGAGAGGAATTGTATTAGGATTTTATACCTGTGTATAAGAAATTGCACACATCATGTTGGCACCATTTGTCTGGTGAAACACCCAGCATTAGCCCAGCAAAAACCAATGCCTTATTAATAAGCTAAAAGTTGCCACTGATATTTATATGATCTTCACTGGATGGATGTAAATGGAAGCATTGTGAAGGTGCATCTGGGAATTATAATTCACTTCAACTAACCACACAGCGATTGATGGAGAATGAGGCGGCATGCAGCCTTCTTTTTAGGTTGTTAACCATTTGAACCTTTTCCTCTCCAAATTTGTTGCCTGGGTCAGCTTGTTTCCCTCTTCCCTTTTTGTTCTGTTTCTGTCTTTCTTAGAACAGAAAGGGGGCTGGAGGGAAGAGAAGGTTTTAAGGCAGGGGTTCCCAACCTATGGCGTGTAGGCTGGATCCAGCCCACAGCATCATTCCATCCTGTCCATGCCTGCACCGCCACCTCTGCTACACTCGTCTCCTCTGCTTGGCTTGGTGCATCCCTAATGCTGCACCACAGCTGGGCGGATGTTGTAAGAAGACTTACACCATCCACCCTGCTATGGAGGGACACACCAAGCAGGGGAGACAAGAATTGAGGAGGCAGCATACACCCATGGCTGCTCGCGTCTTTCACCCTCAGCAGGCTGGTAAGCAGGGAAGCGGCGATGGTAGTGGCAGCGGGGTGTTGGTGTTGGTGGGCTGGACTGGTTGTCCTCCCAGTGGTGGTGGTGGGGAACACCAGTCTGTACCTCCAACAGTCTGAGGGAGCTGATCTGGCCCTCAGCTTTAAAAGGTTGAGAACCCCTGTTTTGTGGCATCTGTGCCCTGGTGGTGCAGTGGTTAATCTGCTGTACTGCAACCCAAATGTGGTGAATTTGATCCTGACCAGGAATCAAAGTTGACTCAGCCTTCCATCCTTTCGAGGTCAGTAAAATGAATACTCAGCAGGTTGGGAGCAAAACGCTAATTAACTTGTGAACTGCTCAGACAGTGCATTAAGCGCTACAGGGTGGTATAGAGGTGCGGTTACTTTGCTTTGCTTTACACTCTCCATCCAAATTTGCAGGAGGAAAATACCTTGCACTCACCTATTTGGTTGCCCAGGTGCTCTTAATATGCCTTGGATAGAAGGAAGGAAAGCTGATCCACTACATGTAGGAATGAGTGGATTCTAAAAGGTAGTCAGTTTCCCTGCTACCCTGTCTCTGTCATTGCTGCTAGAGCAGGATGGACTGTCTCTAAATACCTCCAGATCAGCTCAATCCTCACCTTGTCTGAATGTGAATGTACGGTATTTGGTTCAAAAAGAATAGACCCTGTTGCAAAGGATGACAATGGATTAGAAGGGGGAAACTCCAAGCTGATTTCTAATGATTTGTATATCATGTAGTCAACAGAAAATAATTGAGACCATCTCAATCCAAGAGCATTTCCTGAATTATTTGTCAATGTCATTGCATCCTTACTCTGGTGTAAAATCCAAAAAGAATTCTAGCCATGATAGACTACTGTATATCAGAGATATTTAACAAATATGTTCAAATATGCTAATTGGTATCTAAATAAACCTGCCTGCTCATATTCTTTACAAACTATTAGCAATCTCTCCACGATAATGTATGACACAATAACACAGCAGCTTCTCCCACCCTTACAATGTTTTCTATTTTATGGAGTGCTTCTTGCATTTAGAATTTAGTAGTAAATCCCTATACTGTACATGAATCTTCATTCTTTCTTAGGTACATATTTCCCAAACCTATATTTGATTCAATTTCAACCAAAAGGAATTATTAGGTAATGAATCCTCAATGGCAGAAACATGCTAGCTGCAAAGATATCAAAATGTCTGGCTTGCTGTTCCTTACAGTGGTCTGGACCTTCCCAAAAGACACATATATGTACACTGTAAATTACCAATTTGTATTTTGTAAAGCATTCCTTGAAGGGAAAAAATTAGCCATAGTCTTGGGAATCATGTTCTTAAACATCCCTTGGCCATTCTCATCAGCAGACATTCAAGCATCTGCTATGCATGGAATGAAGAACAGAGTCTGACCCAGTTCCCATCTCTGTTGTTACCCAAGGGATCATGCAGCTGTTATGACCTCTTAGCTCATCCTCATCCTTTTAAGGCAATGGGGCACACACATAAGTAAACACTAAGGAACAAAAAGCCAAACAGAAATATGCTAAGCCACTCCAGTTGTCTATCAGACAACTGTTGAACTAGAAACTCAATAGCAATTACCACAAAGAAAGTGGACACTTCACTTATTAAATGAAGGAATTTCCTCAAAGACTCCGATTTTTTACTTCATAATGGCAAACAGTTTTTAACAATCTGCAGAAGCTTCTGCAAATAAATGGATTCCCAGAAAAGATTTACCACTCTATAAACTGGGAATACTTTGATAGCTGCTTTCTTTTCTAGCTGTGTTAATTTATTTTAATCTCTTATCCTTTAAATATTAATAACCAGCAAGGAACCCAGTAAGGTGGTTATGCCAACAGAACTGTTATTATCAATGGACTCTTCTTTTCTGAAGCCTCTTATGCTTGCACCAAGAAAGATCAAAATCAATTATTATTTTTTTTAATTAAAAATTGGAACGTTTAAATTTAAATTGGACATTTTGATTTTACTGTTAAAATACGTTTTGTTCAAAAAACAAACATGATAATACCTGTAGTTTTTATTTAAAATGTCTTGTAAATTAAAGATCTCATAAATGAATATGGTCCATAATTTCCAGTTCTATATGAATAATATCAAGATGTGAAAATCTGAATGTATAGAGTGCTACAGTAATTGAGAGTTTAGAAAAATCAGCCCTGAAAATGTACATTGTATCTTAAAATGAGGTTTGAATAACAATTTATTAGAAGTCACAATAAAACAATTAGCTAGCTCAGGGGTTGGCAACCTATGGCCCGTGGCACCAAATAATCTGGCCCCAGCCCTCGCTCAAACCACCACTGCCATTGCTGTAGCCATGTTAACGGCAGTCATGAAACATTTATGACAGCTGTGAACGTGTTTATGGCAGCCGTAAACACATTTATGACAACTGTGGACACGTTTATGGCAGCCATAAGTGTATGTATGACAGCCGTAGATGAGTTTATGGTGAGGGGACACCAGTCCAGCCCCCTCAACTGTCTGAGAGAGTGTGACCTGGCCCCCAACTTTAAAAGGTTGCTAACCCCTCAGCTAGCTCCATCCAAGTCTAAAAATGCTGCCTTACAAAAGAATTTCTTTTACAGCTTACAAAGTATATTGCAACTATTGTTAAAATGTTAAAATGTGTCAACATGACTAGCGATGACATTTTCAGTCCTGTATCTTTTACTCTTAGTAGCTATTGTATCCTGATTTTATAGGAACCTTACTATACTACAGGGGTTTCCAAACTTTTTGCGCTGCAGGTTGGTGATGTGGTTCCTCCTACCAGAAGCAGAAGTAAAATGTGCCCGCTCATACACAAAACACTGCCGTAAATGCACCCACAGCTGTCGTAAATGTGTTTATGACAGCTGCGCACAGAGCATGTGTGGGGTATGGGCCAGACAATTGTCCCAGTCTGTTAGCTCATTTGATCCCTCTCTCTATCTCTATCTCTCTCTCTGTCTTGTTTTAGCTTTTTAATCTTTTAATCTAGATTTTATATTATGTTTTTATTGTGTTTTTAGGTGTTGAGAGTTGTGTTAGCCGCTCTGGGTCTTTTTGAGGAGGGCGGCATAAAAGTGTGTTTAAATAAATAAATAAATAAATAAATAAGGTCAGTTTATTGCATTGTCATCCCTCCCTCCAAAAAAAAAATTGTTCATTTTCTGAGGACTACACTTCAAATGGGACAGAACATGGCTGAAGAAGCTAAAACGTTTATTTGATTCAATTAAAAAAAACTGGTATATATTGGAAAGATTGTTGGAATGCACTTTTCTTACAGTGGCCAATTAAAAAACCCTGGAGGACATGGGGAGCTAAAAGGGACCTCAAAACATGGCAGAAGCCCCCCTAGAACACACAAGAGAAATTGTTTAACAATTGGGGGTGTAAATTCGGCAGGACAGAAAGGGACCTCAGTGCAAGAAAAAAATGTCACTCTTCTGCCAAAGATGAGCACATCTTTGCTCCATTGTAATATGTAAGGTAAAGGTCACCCTTGCTCAAAAGCCAGTCATATCCAACTCTAGGGTTCAGTGTGCTCATCTGTTTATAGCTGAAGAGCCAGCACTGTCTAGACGTTTCCGTGGACATGTGGCAGGCATGCCTAGACACCAAAGTGCACTGGATGCTGTTTATAATATGTAATATTATCGAGTTTACCTAATATAACCTAGCTTAGGGCAAACAAGCAGCATATCCATTTGCTTCTGCTTTACTTCTAACTCTGCACAAGCATGTTAAACCAGTATGTGCTCATTAACTTTACAAACTGTCCTAGTTTGCTGCTCTCAAATAAGGCAGAAGCTAAACAATTAACAAACTGTGGCTAACCTAGCACACATTGCTTATTTTTACCATTGAAAAGGAGAAGTTAGCAAGTTATAGGTCCATGTCAGTATCTAATTAATTTACAATTGTTCAGGCCACATGATTGACCTTTCTGTGCAAGCACAGCCCTTGTAAACTGCCTAGCAGTGGATTCCTCTTCCTTTTGAACAGGAAAAGCTAAAATGCTTGATAATAAATATTTTGTAAAGTGGAAGCATACCCTTTTCTTTTCTCTCAGCAAACAATCATTAATAAGATGCAATGATTATTCTGAGCACAGCCTTAGTTTGGAAAAACTGGTCAAGGCCTTGGGCAAGAAAGCTTTCAAAAACTGTATTTGGATAACAGAGGGAATTCACTGCCATAATGCACAAAATTGCAGTTAGCACACATACATAAGAAACACAAGGATATCTTGTGGCTCTGAAGCTTTAGAAAGTTTTGGGTGTGTTACATGATATGCCTAAGGCAAATGCTACTTTTAAATGTAATATCAATTCTGCATTTGTTTGCCATATTGACTTCATTTGAAACAACACAGAACTAAAATGTGGTTGTTTGTTCGCCCAACACTTGTAAGAATGCTTGGAAGCCATGCCCTACATTTTAATTCCTCTTATGAAATCCCCCCCTTTCTTCTCTAATGCTGGAGAATTCACAATTCCATAAAATGCTTCTTATATGTTTTTGTTCTTTTAAAAGCTTTGTAAACCATCCTGAGCTTCTCCTTTAGTGGAAAGGAGGGATTTAAATGCAAAAACAGACTAAAAGACACTGAGAGGAAGCTATTGGCAGCACCTTGAACAGCCCGTCTACCCTTGCCTTATAAAGGCTGGTGAGATAAATTAACCATCCCATTGTTTTAAGTTATAATATTGGAGAATCAGCCAAAATAGGACCTGTATTACGTATGTTTAAGATCAGTGATGGGATGTCCCCGGTTCCAGACGGTTCCCTGGAACCGGTAAGAACAATTTCGGAGGGTTCTCCGAGAGGGTAGTCTATTTTTAAGGCGTCCGGTTCCGGACGCCTGAAAAAAAGAAAAATTTTTTTTTTTAAATTGGAGCCAAAATGGCTCCAATTCAGTGCGCATGCGCAGAAGTCAATCTGACGCATGCGTGCTGCAATTTTAAATTGCGCATGCGTCAGATTCTGTTTCTGCGCATGCGCACTTGTTTTTGCCGGAGCCGGACCATTTTGAAGTGGCTCTGGCAGTGGCGGAGGGCTTAGGAGGAGGAGCCGTGCCTAGCCGGGCGGCCCAGCGCTCCCAGCCGCAACTCTCCACGGGCGCCCCAAGCCTCGGCGCTCGGCGGCGGGCCTAGCCGGGCGGCCCAGCGCTCCCGGCCGCAACTCTCCATGGGCAGCTCGGGGCCGCCCGGCTAGGCGCGCCGCGGAGCGCCGAGGCTCGGGGCCGCCCGTGGAGAGTTGCGGCCGGGAGCGCTGGGCCGCCCGGCTAGGCGCGCCGCGGGGCGCCAAGGCTTGGGGCCGCCCATGGAGAGTTGCGGCCGGGAGCTCGGGGCTGCCCGTGGAGAGTTGCAGCCGGGAGCTCGGGGCCGCCCATGGAGAGTTGCGGCCGGGAGCGCTGGGCCGCCCGGCTAGGCGCACCGCGGGGCGCCAAGGCTCGGGGCCGCCCATGGAGAGTTGCGGCCGGGAGCTCGGGGCTGCCCGTGGAGAGTTGCAGCCGGGAGCTCGGGGCCGCCCATGGAGAGTTGCGGCCGGGAGCGCTGGGCCGCCCGGCTAGGCGCGCCGCCGGGCACCAAGGCTCGGGGCCGCCCATGGAGAGTTGCGGCCGGGAGCTCGGGGCTGCCCGTGGAGAGTTGCAGCCGGGAGCTCGGGGCCGCCCATGGAGAGTTGAGGCCGGGAGCGCTGGGCCGCCCGGCTAGGCACGCCGCCGGGCACCAAGGCTCGGGGCCGCCCATGGAGAGTTGCGGCCGGGAGCTCGGGGCTGCCCGTGGAGAGTTGCAGCCGGGAGCTCGGGGCCGCCCATGGAGAGTTGCGGCCGGGAGCACTGGGCCGCCCGGCTAGGCGCGCCGCCGGGCACCAAGGCTCGGGGCCAGCCCCAACGGTCCCCATTGTAAGAGGGGTTTGTGTTTGGGGTGGGTGGGTGTTTGGGTGTATTTTTATTTAATTATTATTTTATTTATTTATTTTATTAACGGTTTTGTGTGGGGGGGTTGAGGGGTGTGTGTGTGTGTTTTATTTTTATTTTATTTATTTTATTTTTGGCCCCGCCTACAACGTCATGATGTCATGACGTTGGCTCCACCCATGACGTCATGACGTTAGCTCCGCCCCCACTGTGATGACGTCAGGGTGGGGTACTAAATTTTTTATCATCCCATCACTGTTTAAGATCTTATGTGTGTGGGCTATGCAGATCCCCATATGCTGGTCACCTCTGAATCAGTCAAAGAGCTCAAAACAAGATTGCTTTCTTGTTTGTCCTTTAATGAGTGGAGGAGGTGTCAATGCAACCCTCAAAAGCTGTCAATCCTACTTTACTAAAAGACTACTAGTACGTTCAGAGTTCTGGGAGAATGTAAAGTATTCATACTCTGCATAGAATAATTAGAAAATAAAAACTGCAATTATTTATTCATACCTTGATGATTTACAATTGAAGGCCATAAAGCAGGGGTAGGCAACCTACAGCCTGCAGGCCAAATCTGGCCCACAGCACCACATAATCTAGCCCTTGCCCTCGCTCCATCAGCCAACGCCACTGGTGGTGGCAGACTCAACTGTGGACACATTTACAGCAGGGGGGACCAGTCTGAACCCCTCAACTCTCTGAGGGAGCATGACCAGGCCCCAGACTTAAAAAGGTTCACAAACCCTGCCATAAAGGAACAGATACCTGCCTTTTGGTCTCTGATACAGCTCCATTTGTATGATCATGCAAATGTAAACAGAGGTGGAAAAATAAACCCATAGTATTTGAATGTATTTATTGCTCCTTCTTGAAATACTTGCATTTTTATTTACAGTGAGAACATTTATCTTTACTTCCATTCTCATAACTCAAGTAGCTTAGGTATGCAGAAACAGCTGTGAGAAAGCACCAGAGAAACCCAGTTTTTATAAGCCAAACATTTTATCCATGAAAATCACAGTAGATCTGTAACAAGCATTTCCACTCCAAAGTTCTCGCTTTCACTCACTATTAATGATGAATGTATGTCTGTTTCATTAAAAATATGTACAGTCAAACCTCGCATAAAGAGCGTCTCGTTTAAAGAGTAACTCGTTTAAAGAGCAGAATTTTCTCTGAATGTTTGCTTTGCTTAACAAATAAAACCAACCAAAAACTCGCTTAACAAATAAATCAGGGTTCACAATCCCTCCCACAACTGGTCACTTTCAATGGTGTTTCACTTAAAGAGCAAACTCGCTTAAAGAGCAATCCTGTGGAATGCATTATGCTCTTTAAGCAAGGTATAACTGTATCATTGTAATACAGAGGTGGCAAAGATAGAAATGCCTAAATAAAAATGCAAGAAAATGCTAAAAGGAGAGATCAAGCAAAATTAAACGAATGTTAACTTTATGTATAAAAAGCAAATTGCTATAAGCACTAACAAAGCCTCTTGAGGCATGTGAGTTTTTTAGTTTAGTTGAAAGGGAAGGGGCTGGGAAAGAGCAATTTGCTGAACACTCTTCACAGCAGCTGTGTACAAGGGGTAGCACTTTCAACTATATTTCTCTGAAGAATGTATGAGGTCATAAAGAACTAGACCTTATCAACAACTGGATATTTCAGTAAGGCAAAGCCTTTCCTCTTCCACTTCCTGCCTTGAACTACAAACAACTGATGTTAAAAAGCAAATGCATGCTTTTATAATTTGCAGTTCATGTAACAAGTCATTTTAACTGCAGTCTTGTTTTTAAACACTAACATCATTTCAAAACAAATTAGAAGGCAAGATGTGAACTGGCTTTATACTTAAATGTAACTATGCCAAAACATAGCCAGTTCATCTGTTTACTGAGATGTTAATCTGGGTCCTAGCTAGTGCTTTCTCATCTTCTTGAAAACTGAGAATTCTACAAGTTCCCATTTTCAAATTGTCTTTAGTTTCTACTGCATTCATTACTTTAATCTCCATTAATGAATATGGCATCTGCTGAACTGGGCTGTAGTACTGTACATATAAACTTGTGCAAATAAAATATATTAAACTTTCTGATGCCTCAACTCTTATTCCCCCCCCCCCAACAAACTAACATGGCCAACCTTTTTTTACCCCCAATAATTACTATAAAATGTATTTTAGTGAAGTGTCTCACAATTCATTAAGTATTACTTGGACAACTCTCTCCAAATTTGTTACGACTATAGAGCCTTTTCTTTAAAACATTTTACAGTTTCTTCCCTGGCTAAGGTTCTCCGATAAACAGTGTGGTAATGGTTTCGCAAGCTGTCCAGAGAACTCTCATTATGTGTGTATGTAAATACAGAAGTCTTCTGAACAGCCCTCCACTTAATAGGTAGAAAGTAGCTGCCACCCAAAAAGAATGAGTTATTTTCTTTCTTCTACCAGCTGACCATTTTGTTGGCCAAGAAACAGAAAACAAAAGTGAGTAAATGACTAGTCAAACCTCACATAAAGAGCGCCTCGCTTAAAGAGCCGAATTTTCTCTGAATGTTTGCTTCGCTTAACAAATAAAACCAAAAAAAATTTGCTTAACAAATAAATCGGGGATTGCAATCCCCCCCCCCCTTTGGTCATTTACAATGGTGTTTCTCTTAAAGAGCAAACTCGCTTAAAGAGCAATCCTGTAGAACATATTATGTTCTTTATTTTTTATTTTTTTTAAATTTGTTTATCGCCCTCCTCCCCAAGGGGACCCAGGGCGATTCACAACACAAGCGAGGAACAACTGTACAGTAATACCTCGGATAACGCTAAGACTTGGTTAACGCTAAGACTTGTTCTTTAAGCGAGGTACAACTGTATACACATATAATAATACATTCATGAAAACACAGAGACCCTAAAGGCAAACCAGACTATATGAAAGTTTTCTCAAGAAACACTCAGTACTGGATAGTAGATCTTCCTACTGTAACTGGTACAGTGGGACCTGGTAGGTCCAGATCCAAGTCCCCACTGAGGCATGTAACTCATAAGACACTGCGCCTCCTTGACAGGGCTTGGGCTCAATGATCCAAAGGTGCCTGTCAAGCCCTGCAGCATCAAGATGATTATCAACATATTCATCATCATGAAGGAGTCTGCTTCTTCATCCTGACCTACCTCACAATGGAGCTTTTGGGAGGGTAATAGAGAGAGGAGGACAGCCATATTGGCTCTCCATTCTCACTAGCAGTTTCAAAGTGAGGAAAGAAACCTAATTACTAACCAAGAAATGGGCAAGTTATTTCCACAAGTAACTCACTTCACAGGCAAATCCCCCATGCAGGGGTCTAAGTAAATGTCCATCTCACCCACCAAGTGATGTTGTACAGTCTTTTCTCAGGAATCAGGCTATGAAAACATTTTTGAAGAAATGTGACTAGACTTTTAGGCAATATGGCTATGGCTATTACCCTAATAATTGGTTTGAAGGCTCGTAGCTTCATTTGGCAAATGAAAATGTCATAGGTGAACTGTTTAGCTGTTGAATTTTTAAAAAGCAAGGAAGACCCTCTTCAATGGAAAACCACAAAGGATTTACAAGGTCAATATCTTTAACAAAATGCATATGCTGTTCAAACATAATGGGATGTAGCTTCTTTCATATGTATGAAGATGGAATGTGTCTACACTGGGCATAAAAAGTATCCTTAATCATATTTTACCATATTTATAATCACATTTTAACAAACAATTTTGGCACGCACGCACGCACGCACGCACGCACGCACGCACGCACGCACGCACGCACAAGAGGTGGGTTAGATCAACAACTCTGCCAGGAACTTCTGTAAGAACACAGAGTCATTGAACAATGAATCACCAATTTCTTTACTCACAAACCTCACTGTTTCCATGGGAGGTCTTGCCTCTTGATCCTGTATGAAATCCAGTAAGTTCATACTCAACTGTTATATGTGTTCAATCATATTTTCAACTAGCACATGGGGTCCCAGCCTTTTTACGCTGTAGGCCTGACCACATCTCCAGATAGTTGAACAGACCTGACCATGCCCCCCTCCCGAAACAGAAGTGAGTGCATTTGTGACAGCCGTAAATGCATCCACTTTCGTGTTTATGACAGGCATGGGCACATTTATGCATGTGAAGGCACATTTTACAGCTGATGTAAATGCATCCGCTTCCATGTTCAGGGGCAGCAGCAGCAGGTCACATGAAATAGTTCCACAGGCTGGGGCCAGCCCATGAGCCTTAGGTTGGGAACCTCTCAACTAGCAAATATAGTTCTAACCAGGATATATTAAAGATACAGGGGTAGCATTTCAAAGGAGGTAGGTTTGGGCAGTGTTCAAACAACAAACCAAAGGGGAAAAAAATCTTAATATATTCATATACTATAGTTGACAGCTCTTAAATGTTCCAGTCCCAGCCTAATATTAAGTGCCATTTATTGCACAGAGATGTGCCATTTGAATTTTCTGAACTACAAATCACTTAATTCTCCATTCAGTTAATTTCACCTTAGAGACAGATAACTTTGCCCAAACTTTCTGATCAGAAAGGAAGCTCTTAGATAGTTAAACTACAAAGGCTTCAAGATTACGTCTTTCTGTGTCAGTTTCCCAAGTGGAACTCCCAGAAGGGAGATTCTGAATGACACATCCCTAAAATATAGTATGAAAAGCAGAGAGTAAGCATTGAACTAGCTCTGATGGAATTATACCCTTTCATGTTTCCTGGTTTCATTCATCTCAAAAACTCAGAAAACTGAATGATTTCAGAAAAGCAGCCTAAATGCTATGGCTTGCTCTCAGGCTGGTGAGAGCACCAGCTGTATTCCAACTCCAAGAAAGCAGCACATGATAAAGAGAGTGACATAATCCTTGTCCAATGCATCTTCAGCACACTTCTCTGAGACAGGCTGACACCATTTCTCACCCTCTATCTGTCTTTCAGGCACAAAGAAGTCAGCCCTAATGAATGAATGATTAAGCACCAGCCTGTGCTACTGTATGCTTGGGATACGGTTACCAGAGCTTCTGCCTTGAGTCACGTTCCTGGAGCAAGTTTTCTTAGCATTAAACAGTCATGGAAGAATGGGGGAAAGGTCTGATTATTTGAATTTGCCTGCTCTGCAGCAAATCTCAAAATAACTGAAACCTGAAATAAACTGGATATAAATGGATTTTAAGTACATAAAGCTTTGTTCCCTATGTCATCATTGATATAAAATTAAATTGTTCTTAGTGAAATATATGTAGCTGGGAGGACAAAGTCCAACACACAAATTGCACAAGTAGAGTGGGCAAAGGAAATGGCAGACAGACCTCCTGTAATTTTTGTATTTATGTGGCACAAGACATTTCAACAGGTATAGTTTATATTAAAAATGTCCACTTCCTCCTTTTCAAATGCCCTCATGAATTGAACATGTGGTGAAGACCTTTTCTGAAAGTCAAATATTACCATACCATGTAAATTCATAATTAAATCCAAACCAAAGTCTACTCTGAACTCAGAGTCAACAGTGCAGTTCTGTATCACAAGAGTATGAAACAAACATATGTCCAGAAATTAATTGTTGCCTGACATATGAATTAGTTCTGTTATGTCAGGTGTCATTTCAAAAAAGTAATCAAAGGGTGCAGCTTGTATAGGCTCTTGGTTTTCACACTTACTACAGAGGGAGACTATATATTTAAATCACGGCTCCAGGCACTGTAACCATCCAACTCTTCATTGCTTCTGCTTCACGACCAACCTCAACTAGGATTGACAACAGCTGGTGTTCCAGCCAAAGATTGTGACTTAAGATAAGGGCTATTTTCATGGATAGGAGCATTAGAGGCATTAGCAGCATATCCTGGAGATCCAGTAATGGAATAATTCACTTAACAGCTCCATAGCTAGCTAAACTGGCATTTGTTACATCATTTATTATGTGTGCTTGTTTCCTTGCACTCAGCATACTCTGCACATCAGGACTAGAGGTTTGCTAAGGGGCATTTCAGCCATATGTGAAAAATCACATAAAAGGCTTTCCTAGTCATCCTAATGGCCTAGTGTAGATCATACACTGGGGATCATCCAAATTTTGCAAAAACATCTACACTCAGGGTCATGAAAAGGGGATGTCGACTGTTGCTTGCCTGTGTTACAGCAGTTTTTTAACTCCAGCATCAACTACCAAGGTATGGATTTTTCAGGGCCACTTCATTCAGTGGCACTAAATCAGGGAGATGCATCTAATTCTGGCCTCTGGCAAACATCCTAAAGAGTGAACCTGAACCTACATAATCTGACAGGTAAAATGTTCCTTTAAAAATATACATATTAAAATGAAAACAATAAGGAATAAGACTTGAACAACTATGCACAGGAGCTTCACAGATTTTAAACTTACATGTGAAATTTGTGTGGCATAGTCTCAATACCTTGAATTTACCTCCAAGTCCTGGAAAATGTGTTTATGAGGAAATTTCTGCTACTTGTTGATTAGCACCATTTAAGAATAACTTTGCTTGGCAAGAGAGGAAGTGTTCTTTTTTAGTTTCTAAGGAGAGCTTCAAGCAAAATACCATCAAAACAAGATAAACCCTCTGAATGCATTGCTCAGCATATAACTCCAGCTAGGCTCACTTTCTCTCTGCCTTTTTAAGTATCTTTCTTGTACTGCAAATGAATTCTAGTGTTAAGGCCAGTGGTGGGCTTCCAAAATTTTTACTACCATACTGTGGGTCAGGCGGAAAGCCCTGTGTTGCATATGAATTAGGATTACTTTATTTCAAAACTTGGATGGGCAGGGCCGGCCAGAATTTCTGCTACTGGTTCTAGTGAACTGGTGTGAACCTGCTGATGCCCACCATTCGTTGAGGATGGAATTTAGATATGCCTGGGTCTCACAGAACCCAATACAATCTCAATACAGTAATACCTCGGATAACGCTAAGACTTGGTTCCACAAGTCTTGGTGTTATCCGATTTTTAGTGTTATCCGATCCATGTTAAAATCCTATGGGATGGATCGGATAACATTAAAGCTCCATAGAGATACATTGTAACCACACAGGCTTTAGTGGTTGTTATCTGATCCATCCCATAGGACCTTAACGTTATTCGATCCAATTCTCCTCCCCAGATTACTTAACCTTATGCGATTTTAGTGTTATCTGAGGTAAACGTTATCCGAGGTATTACTGTACATGACATTCCATGCAATATTAGTTCCATAAGCTACCTTCTTCACACATACATGTATGCATGAAGGAGGGACCACAGTAAAAATGTAGACACTTTGCTCACAGAATGTCCTGGTTTCAATTTCCAGAAGTCTCATCTAAAGAAAAAAAGTTCCTATGAATTATCCTACACCCCAACTGAGAAGCAATATGTACACTTTTTAAAACATTCCTAGTTTTAGAAATAGTCCCATTTTGGGGCAAGGAAAGAAATTGAAATACAGGTAATTTAGAATTACAGGATATTACCGTATATACTCAAGTATAAGCAGAGTTTTTTAGTCCCCAAAATGAGTCCCCAAAAGAGGGGGGGGGACACAGCTTGTACTCAATGACCACAAGGGTCCCAAGACTGCGCCAGGTTAAGATGCACCAATTTAATTAATTTTACCATATTTTCATGTATTTTGATTATTGAAACTCACTAGCCACTGCTGCATTTCCCACCCTCGGTCAATCTATTTTCCCAGGTTTTCGGATCAAAATTAGGTGCCTTGGCTTATATCCAGGTCGGCTTAAACTCGAGTGTATACGGTAGTTTATAACAAGTCAAGCCCATGGCTCATCTTGCAATATTCCACTCTTGTGGACTTTTGAAGGGTTCAGATTTTCTCAGCTTTAGACAGAGATGCTGGGGATTAGACTTGGAACCTTTCACTTGCAAGACATTCACTTGCCCATTCCAGTACAGTCAAACTTTGCATAAAGAGCGCCTCGCTTAAAGAGTAACTCGCTTAAAGAGCAGAATTTTCTCTGAATGTTCGCTTCGCTTAAGAAATAAAACCAACCAAAAACTTGCTTAACAAATAAATCGGGGTTCGCAATCCCCCCCACAATTGGTCATTTACAATGGTGTTTCGCTTAAAGAGCAAACTCGCTTAAAGAGCAATCCTGTGGAAAGCTTTATGCTCTTTAAGCGAGGTACAACTGTATTTGACTTTTTCCTTGGCCTTTTGATGATGGGTGCAGGAGACTGAACTAGCATTTTCTTGTATAAACCTCATCTGAATAATTCAGCATTCAATAGTTACTGCACTATAGATAAAAATGCACAAACACTTAATAACTTGATAAAGTCTAATTTCAATTTGCCAATAAAAAGCACATTTTCATAGTCTTACTAGTTTGGGAGAGGTACACAGAAACAGCCTCCTTGAAGATTGTGGTACTGTATTTTTGAACAATTTGATGTACCTTGGTAATGGCATCCTTCTGTTGCCAGCTATTCTTTCTCAACAAATATCAGGTGAAAGGAACTTCAAAATGAACTCACCGAAAGGTGCCTTAATTTTGGTAGCTTCATGTCTGGCCTAGACACAGAATAATTAGTTTGGGGGGAAAAGAACTATACATGTTGTCTTAGACCATACACATACACAACCATATTCACTGTACAGTATTAAACTGTAACAGTCTGCTAGCAAGTTTTATTCAATTTAGATACTGTATAATGAAATTAGATTTATGCTATTTCATAATAGCAAATACACTTATATACCACCTCACAGCATGTAGAACACTCTCTGGGTGATTCACATATTAGTTAGCATTTCTCCCCCTCAACATGCTGGGTACTAATTTTACTGTCCTTGGAAGGCTGAGTCAACCTTGAGCCTATCAGGATCAAATTCACAAAATGAGCACTTTTGGCTGCAGTATTGCAAACTAAACAACTGCAGACTGAGGGAAAATAAGAAAGCAATACATTTGATATGCTGAAGAACACAGGGAGCACTGCTTTTCTATACCTTTTCAGTAAATTTTGTATTAGCCCAATTGATGATTTTAAGAAATATTGTACACTTTTATATAAATCAATGTGGACCTCAATCTGTTTCCTTTAAAATAACAGTGGGGTTGTGATGCTGGCTGATCTCATGGTTCAATGCTGTTATGATGTCCTGTGCTCTCGACCTCTTTTGAAGAATTCCAAATAAATAAAGTTGCACAATCTGATCCAGTCGTTCAAACAGTCACTTCCTGCCATCATCATCCAAGACTGTGTAAGGAAATTCTAACATTTCCTCTAATCTGGTTCTTCCCCTCCACCACCCAAGATCAACAACAACACACTGCATTTACGTGTGAAAAAGATATTTCAGATACCCACCCAAAACCGAGGTTGAATTTGTGTCCGTTTCTTTTTCTGTCTTATACATTATTTCAACAATTTTTCTTATTTTACTCAATAAGAATGGTTTCTTTTTAAAAGTATCCCCAAGAGATCATGAGTTCATTTTCTTTTGTCCCAGGGCTGTGGAAATTAATTGTACCCAAGTGATTTTTCACATTCAAAATGATTTGAGGGATTATTAACCTACACTGGGAAAAATACCTAGTCTGTTAAAACTTCATTTTAACACTGCAGAGAGATGTTTTCCAACTTTGATATGAAGGTCACAGAATCCTGAGTATCATATCTGATGCTTTGAGCTGGCAGAGAGCTCAGATGTAACATGAGTTTCCCTTGTTAATTTACAATCCAAGAAATGGATCTATATTGAAATATCTAATCTAATTACAATGTTACTACTATGAAAATTGTAAGACACGACAAACCCTGAAATGGGATATTCCACATACATTTCAGAGACTGATGGCTTAATAACTTAACCAGTGTTTTTTAACCATACTTCTACCATGACATGATTTCACTCGAGCTATCAATTTAGGAAAGATACTGAAGATGCATGTACAGAAATGGGGGATATCATATTACCAACTGTAGGCAAACTCTATGAGATGTCCCAGAAGCATCAAGCTAGCTGATGTGCATACAGTATTTAATGTCCCAGGCAACATAAAGACCAATAAAAACAAAAACAAAAATTTTGTGGTACTTTTCACACTTAACAAATTTTTCAATGGGGGTTTCCACATATTACAACAAACTTTCAAACATACCAGCCAGATGGATAGCACAATGATTTTTAAAATTTTAAAAATTACAGTCAGTCATAAAATATGGATTAAAATGTCTGCATACAAATGTACACAATGGACACAGTATACATCAGCAGGATATAAAAAAGGATCGCAAGTGGAAAATAAAAATCATTATAGTTGGTGTTTAACCTGTCCCCACTGTAGCTGGTTCTCTCTAATGCTTAAATCACTTTTAAAAAATATATTGATTTTTTAAAAAGCGATTTAAGCCTCTGGATGATGAGCCAGGCTTTAGGAGTTAGATTTTCCACTTGCCTGTTCATGTCAGAGATTACTCTGGATTGAAAGGATTTTTAGGGGATGCCTGAATGAGGCTCCTTTCATGTTCCCAAGTGCAGCTCTCGGGTATCGAAACCCAACCTTCCAGTCTCCAGTTCAGCATCTTACTACTAAGCCACCAGGGTTGCTGCAGGATTTTCCACTTTGCCTCCTGGAAGAACTTCCTATCTGTGTGGCTTTGGGCAAGCTGCACAGTCCCAGGTTGTCCCTCACGAGAAGAAAATGGTAAACCACTTCTGTGTACAGTTGTACCTCGCTTAAAGAGCATAATGTGTTCCACAGGACTGTTTGTTAAGCGAGTTTGCTCTTTAAGCGAAACACCATTGTAAATGACCAATTGTGGGGGGGATTGCGAACCCCGATTTATTTGTTAAGCAAGTTTTTGGTTGGTTTTATTTGTTAAGTGAAGCAAACATTCAGAGAAAATTCTGCTCTTTAAGCGAGGTTTGACTGTATTCTGTAACTATAAAACCCTGGAAAAATTCACCATAAGTCAGAATTGATTCAGTGGCATACAATTATCATTAGTACTCATTGCGGGGTATGCAGAAAGAGCCTCCTCGAAGATTGTGTTATTTTTGAACTACAGTTGCACGTACCCTCTTAACAGCAACATTGTATTGCAGGCTAATCTTTCTCACCCTGGGTCAGGCAAAAGGAACTGCAGAATGATCTCATCAAAAAGGTGCCTTAATTTTGGCAGTTTCACGTCTGGCCTAGACATGGAAGAAGAAGTATTCATAGCTCTTTGGGGGATTTCAAGGGTACGAGTTTGTTACTGTAACAGAGGATCCAATCTACCTCCTATACCAGCAGTCAAGCTTCCAACCAATGGTTACAAGATCAGCATTGCAGCTGCCACACAACTGCTACCTCTAGATCTGGGGTGCCCAAACTTTTTTGGGTCATGGGCCAATCATGTGGATCAGGGGGCTGGTCACTACAGCCTGGGAGGCCAGATCCAGCCCCCGACACCAATTCATCTGCTCCCCGAAGCCCTCATCGCTCCCGGAAGCGGAAGTAAAACGTGCCCATCTGGGTACACTTTACTTCCGCTTCTGGGAGCGACAAGGGCTTCAGGGAATGGATGAATTGGTGTTGGGGGCCAGATAAATTGGTATCAGGGGCCAGATATGGCCCCTGGGCTGTAGTTTTGACACCCCTGCTCTAGATAGCTATACAACTATAACACGGTGTACTGTCAGCAACATTGATGCTATAATCTTATAGAACTTTGCTGGAAATTATTACAACTACTTTCAGGGCAGTACAGCACTAGGGATTACTGACTCCAGGCAGTATTTCCATGGAAAAACAGAATCACAGAGTTACAATCAGGGCCTATATCTTGTAAATCACTATGAGTATAAACAGATTGAACAGCAATTTTTTTTGTGACAAGACCACAGGGAAAGCAACTCTCCATACAGTAACATAATGCATATATAGGATGAGGAATTATTTTTGTCAACAAGTGTTACACTGAACAATAGCATTTTACAATGTCTTTACTTTTATCTTTCTTTACACAGACAAGTACAGTAGTTTATTTGGCAGGAAAAGTTTAACAGTCTATTACCTTGGCAGAGGATAGAGGTAGGAGAATTGCAAACAAACAGTAAAAAAAACCTCAAATGTCTTGTCCATCTTTGAAGACTGAAGACAGGTGACTGTTACTGTGAATCAACACTCCAAGCTAACACTGATTAATCACCTGTCCTATGCAAAATGCTTAGGATGAGCAATAGCAATTTGAAATGGCCCAAGGCAGTAGGAAATTTATTCTGAACTATAACTAGCTCTATAACCTATTAATTGTCTGCATGTTTGTTAGGGTATCTTTTGTTGGGGGAGCCCAAGTTCACCTGCTCATAAACAAAAAGTGTTAATATGAGGCCAGGAACACAGCAGAAATGCCCAAATACCAGTAATACCTCGGATAATGCTAAGACTTGGTTCCACAAGTCTTGGTGTTATCCGATTTTTAGTGTTATCCGATGCATGTTAAAATCCTATGGGATGGATCGGATAACATTAAAGCTCCATAGAGATACATTGTAACCGCACAGGCTTTAGCAGTTGTTATCCGATCTATCCCATAGGACCTTAACATTATTCAATCCAATTCTCCTCTCCAGATTACTTAACGTTATGCGATTTTAGCGTTATCCGAGGTAAACGTTATCAGAGGTATTACTGTAGATTTATTTTTCAATTACAGTGGAACCTTGGTTAACAAACAGCTCGGTTAACATACAAATTGCATAACAAAAGGAAATCCATAGAAAATAGTGGTTCGTTTTACAGATTTCCCCCCTGGAATGGATTAATTGGTTTTCAATGCATTTCTATGGGAAATTACATTCAATGCATTCCTATAGGAAATTCAGTTAAAGTAATTTTCACTGTAAGAAACAACCTGGAGAACACATTTATTACGTTAACTGAGGTTCCACTGTATCTTTAATTTAATAATATCCAAAGGGCAGCTATGTCAGTCTATTCCAAAAAGAAACCCATGCTGCTTTTAAAAGTTTTATTATGACATATGTCTTCATTTTCTACAGCACTCATCATCAGTGAACAAAGTGCTACCCCAGTTGACAAATCATTACAATGCGTACAGTAGATGGGTAGGTGGGTGAGTGGTAGATTGTAACTGCTGTGGTCAGAGGAAACTGAAGTGCAAAGATCATAATTAATGCAAAACACCCAACACAATTGTCCCTCTATAATTCTGTACCACACTAAGTTGAAGGATTTGAACTAATATTTAGGTACACCTGCCAAAAGCAATGCAACATTCTATAGCTATACCTACTGAATTCTATACCTACTGAATTGGAATTGTATAAAGTGCTCAACACAAGGCACGACTCCAAGATTTAATTGACACTGGAACATGAAACACATATCCAAATGCTTTAAAATTCACAGTGGCGTGTGCCCATTAATTCAACTGGCTTCCCAGTCAAATAAAAATATCCAACCATTCAGCTGTGACCACTTTTAAAAAAAGCCTTTGGCAACTCTTGTAACCTTAGGAGCTTCTGACTGAACAAAGTGATATCCAGAGGATAAGCAAGACCACTCTTTTCTCTCCTCCCTCCCCTGCTTTTTCAACAATATTAGATTACAGCTTAGCAACAGCATGGGTGGAGGAGGAAATTCCTTTACTCTCACCTTCCAAAAGAGATCTTGTTGAACAGACTTTTGTACAATGCGTGCTGCCTATTGTTTCTTTAAATTATTTTCCCCTCTCATTGAAGTTATGAACTTGCTTGCAGGTTAAGAAAAGTTTGGTCTGTATTAATTTAATTACTGGTATATTAGGAAGGGATAAGTATTTTACAAATAATGAAGAACTATTAAGTTAAACAAGGAATGATAAACTATTGAAAAGTGAATATTTCTTGCAGCTTGCCACCCATCTGCCCATCCACCTATTTATCTCAGTGAGTACTTCTTGAATCTGACAATGGGGGTTATATACTGTACTCTGAAGTTTATGTGTATTAATTTTGAGGTGCCACAAGAACCTTTGTTATAAGGGGTTTTAAATGTTCCCTTGATGCACATATTATTTTGTTTTTTTTAGCCATTTTTTTACTGTAGTGAAAAGGGAAGTTCTTTCATGTAGAAACTTGGTCCATGCAATGCAGTGCATCACTGACTCCTGAACTGAGCTAAAGAGATGAAGAGAGGCATTCTGGCAACCTGCCACCTTATTTTCAAGGGTGCATTTACAGGCAAGCATTTATCTATAAAGTCTGTACTCGGAAAAGAAAACTCAATATAAGAAAACTCAGGTCTGTTTGGAATGGACTTGAACATTTATCAAATGGTGGCTTAGTGGTTAAGCTGCTGATGACTGGAAGGTCAGTAGTTTGAGACCTGAGTGCTACATGACAGAGTGAGCTTCTGTCTCTGTCCCAGCTCCTGCCAACCTGGCAGTTTGGAAGCAAGAAATTTGCAAGTAGATAAACAGATACCACTTTGGTGGGAAGGCATGCAGTGTTCTGTGCACTCCGGTGTCTAGTTATGCCTGCCACATATCGACAGAAATGTCTTCAGACACAGACAGCACTGGCTCTTTGGCTATAAACAGAGATGAGCACTGAACCCTAGAGTTGTATACAATTGGCTTTTGAGCAAGGATGACCTTTACCTTTACCTAAAGATGCAAAACCACAACAAAGTCCCATTTTTACTTCAGTGCTTCTTAAAGAAATTGTTGACAGCATAAGAACACAAAGGTGGAAAATGTACTCTCTTGTGAACAGAGTATCACCTACTTTCAAATCACTGCTCAGCTATGAATCTATTCATGTCATTCACCATCTTTTGGCCACAACAGAATTGAATAGTCTTATTGGGGGGAAAAACAGAAAACAAATCAGTCTTTTGAATTATTTTGTTTGATGTTTATAGCTATACTAAGAGAATACACTAGCTTTGGATGCAGCAATACAGAAAATTAGTCAAGTGGAAGCTACAACAGTCAATATCTTTCTAGATGAAAACAAACAAACATTTCTACTCTTTGGAAGTTTAAACAGAATTGCTCATTTTGTGAGTGAAAATGAGTTAATGCTGTGCATCTGAGTTGCCTATTTGAATATTATTATTTCCAAAAATGTAAAACAATGGAAACCACACCTACTACCTCTTACTGGCAGTAGAACAGATAAGTATAGGTATTAAACTATGCATATTAGAAAGACAAGTCATTTTTTCAAAGCAAAATTCGCCATCAGACTGCATACACCGGGAATGATGATTTTACCCTAACAAATCCCTATCTTAATTTCATCTTAATTTCATTTTAATTTCCCAAGGAATTCCAACAGGCTTTAACTATTGGAACACAAGTACTTCCTCCACTGTGATTAGAGTCTGAATGGTCAAGGCATTCAATTGTTACTAATGCCACATTAAACAAAAGCAATTTAATCACTATGTTTGAGGCACTAGATTAGTTCACATGGCTAAAGCTAAATGATGGTTTAGGTTAGGACATATTCTCATGTGCCCTTCCTTTATCTTATGCTATATGTTTTTCGATTTGTGGTAAATTATTTTGTTTGTACATCCAAATAGATTATGCTTTTCATTATCCCTCCAAGCCACGAGCTAGTTTACATTTACTACCCATAATGGAGGATAAGTGCAAATTATATACAGTATTGTCATTTTAGGCATAACCATAAACAATGATTTATGTATCCTAAGAATAGGGGGAGAGAAATTCAGTGAGGGATAACATTAATCCAAAACTATCATCCTGTGCCAAACATGTGTGAATGGGCTTATTTTACCTCTGTTGATCCATCCCATTAAGAGTTAGGCAAGTGAAGATAAAAATACTACCAGGGGCAGAAAGCTACTGTATCATAATGCTTAAAAGGCTGAGCTATGAGCCAGAAAACCTCTAATGTAGATGGCACATAGAAAAAATCATGGTTTTTCTTTACTTACCAGGTTTCCCTAAGCAAAACACTGTTTTATATTCCTATTTAATTGCTCTGGAATCTTCAACAGAAAAGAAACTAGCATCTCCACCCCCCTGCTAGCAAGGTTGGCTGAAATTGGGTAACATAAAGTAATGCCACATAAGCATCATAACATCATCGGCTGCAGGTGTGTTTTGCTAATCAAAAGTTTCAGACTGAAAGTGAGTATGACTGGACCAGGAGCAACAATTTAAAGACATTTAAGATGCTTCCTTAACCTCGCTGTCCCTAAAAACTTTCCTATGACAAACAAGGAGCCCAGGTACACTAAGGGCGGGAGAGGAAAATTTTATTAACAAATTACAGCAGTGGCGGATGACATCCCCAGGCTTACACAGTCTAACTTTACATCCGTGGGTTTCAGCCAATGCATCTGAAGAGAGAAGTCTACTTGTGAGTAAGAATCCAGATTTTCTCTGGCTCCTGCTCACATGTATAGGCTACATACAGTCAAAGAACTTCTCTTCAGACCTGTTGCTGTTCACATGGGCAGAACAAGGAAAAGGGGCGGATTGGTCCAGTGTGCTGGTGATTCCAGACACCAGAATGACTGAAAAGGGGTTCTCTTATCTTCATGCACTTACACAGGATTCCCCATCCCATCACTATGTGTTCCCCACCCTCCACCCCTGGTAGCCACTGCCCAAAACAATATGCACAGGATAAAAGCCATACTCAAATGACAGGTTTTAACTTGAGCCAAAAGTGAAATGATGAATGTTTGACAGAGATATAATGGGTTGTACATGGTGAACCTATGAACTTGTACAGCTTATCTGTGCTATTTAAAGGAATGTGTAAATATGGCTAATTTACTTAACAGCTCACCTGGATGATCTAAAACAATGATCAGGCAAGGTGCTATGAACTCAGTAGGAAACACACCTGTTATCTTAAGAAAAAAGAAGAAAGTATAACTAGTCTAGTTTTCTAATTACTCAGGTATAAAGTAAGGGATCAAATCATCCTAAACCACATCCAGTATCCTCTAAATGAGGTGGAAAAACCATGACATAATGTACCATCATGTTATTTAATGTTTTACCTCACTGTTTTTAATCTTGTCCTCTACTGTCATTTCAATGTTATTATATAGGGGCTGAGGTGACTTGGTGGTTAAGAAGCTTGCCTTGTTAGCTGGAAGGCTGGCAAGTCGGCAGTTTGAGACCCTGGTACAGCATGATGGATTGAGTGCCTATCTCTGTCCCAGCTCCTGGGGACATGACAGGAGCCTCATTTGGGCATTCCCTGAGCAGAATTTCTTCTGCAAAAATCCTTTCAACGTGGAATAATTTCTGACACAAAATTATTATTATTGTTATTATACTAACTGTTTTTATGCCTGTTGTACAAGAACATCCTAGCCTTAAATGTGTTACAAGACTTTCTATTCTTGTTGCTGTAAAACATACCAAAATAGACTAATATTTCTGCAAATTTATTTTTGTCCTCATTATTTGTGTCAATATATTTATTGAAATTTTACACCTGAAGCCAAAGGGTGAATCTATTATAAATATGTAAAACAAATACCCATTAAAATGTTTTTCTCAACTGCAACACAGAAAAGAAACTCCTTAAAATAGGAACTTGAAGGGGGGGGGGGAAGGTCAGGCAACCTCTAGGTCAGGTCATAGAATGAATTGAAACAAATGTGAGAGTTTCTGACTCACAGCTACTTAATAACAGCAACAAGAAAAGTGCAATCTCCTTGTCACAGTTTCCCACTCATTTATACTTTCAGAACTCGTAAACAGAAGCAATTCAAATGCTATTTTGTACTTCTATATGTAGGATATCCTAATGTATTTCACAGGTTGATACCATTTTTGAGGTGGGAGTCATGTTAGTCTGTACAAGCATATCAGATAAGATCACATAAAAATATATCAGTTAATTTTTGAGGTACCACAACATTTTTGTCCTCTTTAAGAAGCTCACCTTGATAGCTGGAAGGTCAGCAAGTCGGCAGTTCAAGACCAGAGTACTGCATGACGAAATGAGCTTCCGTCTGTCCCAGCTCCTGCCAACCTAGCAGTTCGAAAGCAAGAAATTGCAAGTAGATAAATAGGGACCACTTCAGTGGGAAAAGATCTTGGGGACATGAAAGGAGGCCTCATTCGGGTGTCCCCAGAATGGAGTTCCTCCAGCAAAAGTCCTTTCTACCCAGGAAGCACCTTTGTGTGCTTCTGACACACATATATGAGAAGAACAGGAAAACATTTCTATTTTAAATAACAAATTGGCAAGCATAAAAAGAATGCCACAGAAAAAGAATGCCAGGTTGTCATTAATGAAATCAGATCTCCCCTCCACAACAATGTGAGAAACTGTCACAGAATGCAACACTAAATTTTCACCGGATCTAATGGCAAAATTGTACTAGGCTCTAGTGACAGCATCACAGTCTAGGACTATATAGGAACACACCTGGAATCCTGAACTTAGGTTTGACTGTTATTTAGAAGTCAGACGCAATGAGTTAAGAGGGCTTGTTTCCCAGGAAACAAGAACAGTTCTGTAATTGTACTGCCACCAGTTCATGGTCCTGTATCCTACCATTAACACCCAAAATAGCTAGACAATTCACCTTAACCATCATGTTTGCACACTTGAACCTCCCAATCTGAATTAAGTCTGCTCTCAACCTAACCCATTTCAGAATGTTAAGTCGTGTTTTTGATGCCAAATGCCTTAAAAACACAACCTTTACAGATGATTAATTTTTTATTTCGTAATATAAACTAGTGTACATAATTCATCTTGTTGTTTGTTTTTACCACATGGCTGCATTTTTAAAAGCCTATATTAATTTTGACTCCACCCACCATTGCTCTGGGAGACATCTGGATAAAAGCAAAACTCAAATGCACGAAGTGAAAAACAAAAACAAAAATAAGTAGCTCTCTGGATCCTAGACATAACTGGTGTGTACATTCCTGTAAAACCAGGTGGATCATTTTTAATGAAATGTATAAGTTTCAAGCTGTCTTTTCCTAAACTTCCTTTCTTTACTTTTGCTTAACCCCCCCCCCCCCACTGAAGATACAACACTGCTCATGTTGATCATACGATTTCTAGAGAATAATTCCTGAAAACAAACTAATATTTTCTTTGTACTTACACTTTTATTTTGTTTACTTTAATATATGCTTGGCTGCTATATGGTTATGTCTAAATACTTAATGTTTGAAAGTGAAAGAAACAGACCATGTAATAATAACTTCTAAAAATATGTTATACTGAATAATAACCCCACTAAATGGACAAGACTTTCATTGTCTGGTAGATGCAGCAACCTAACTTTTCTGATGCAGAAATTGTTATTAATATTATGCACTTCTCCCTCATTGTGGTGGCTGAGCAATAAAGCCAATGCTTTAATGGAATAGACATTGTTCCCATGACTGCCAAGTCAATACGGTTCAGTTGTGAAAGTGAAATAAATCCCTATCAGGTATGAGATGCCTCTGCAAAACATTCATTAGGCACAGACTGAAACTCTGAGATAGCGCTGGAGTCTCAGATGGACTCCTTCACAATCCTGAAACATTAACCATGTTTTCCAATAATAAAGACAACAATCTTTTATCTCCATTCCACTAAACAGTCATTGTCCACACGATTCATTCTTTCCCCAATCTCGCCCTAGAAATGAAATGATTCAGTTAATATGCCACTGTGACTACCGTGACAACAACAACAGGTTTTGTGCCAGGTGTTTTGTTTTATTTCTCTCCATTGCCAATAGGTTTTTGTTCCTGATATATTTATATGTATTTTTTAAAATGTGTGACTGTTTTTAATGTGCTAGTTTTCAGTTGAGTAGGAAAATCTCCTAGATATGTGGGATATAAATATAATAAATAAATAAATTTCTTCCCATTCTGGAAAATGATTATTTCTCATACCAATCTAATTAAAGTAAAGTTCGCCCTTGCTCAAAAGCCAGTCGTATCTAATTCTAGGGTTCGGTGCTTATCTCTGTTTATAGCCAAAGAGCTAGTGCTGTCTGTGTCTGCAGAAGTTTTTGTGGACATGTGGCAGGCATGCCTCAACACCAGAGTGCACGGGGTACTGAAGTGGTACCTATTTATCTACTTGAAATTTCTTGCTTTCAAACTGCTAGGTTGGCAGGAGTTGGGACAGAGAAGGGAGCTCATTCCGTCATGCAGTACTTGGGTCTCAAACTGCTGACTTGTTGACTTTCCAGTCATCAAATTCAGCATCTTAACCACTAAGCCATTGCAGTCCTCGCTCATACCAATCTACAACTACCCTATTTAGACACCACAACTACACATTTGGATGAATAACAGCAGCCAATTTCTTTGATTTTTTTTTCAGGTTTAACAATTTCAGGATAACATAGTAAAAGGCACCTGACTTAAAACACAACAGCCCTGATCAGAGTTTTAATTTTAGGGTGGAGGATATATGTAGGTAACTTAGCTCTAATTATATATTTTTCTTTTCATGGAGATTAAGCCAAAATATTTAGAGATTAAAACCTTTCCTTTTATTATGAGCTCACCATGATAAGGACATTAGGAATTGTACCTTACCAGCTCCTCACTCACATATCCTGAACTGATATAGTGTAGCCACCTCTTGTCTGACTTATGTAATACATGAAACACAATGAACATCAGATAATGAATACAATAAAAACATTTTATTCATAAAAGGCAAATGATGCTTAACAGTGGTATGAAATATCACATAATTACTAGAGATATCAATAAAATACATCCATTTGCTGGACACCCATCGCAAAGGTTTGAATATTAATCAGGGGGTTCTGGGACATTATCAAATTTGATACACAGGTTGTTATATGCTGTTATGTATGTTATATGTTGTTATATACATTTCTCAGTCAATTTCTCATTCATATATACATTTCTCAGTCAATTTCTCATTCATAACATAGACTTTTGGACAGAACAAAGGATGAACCCATACAATTGCCAATAGATGCTGTAGGTTAAACTCATTAGCAAGCTCCATAGAGATACATTGTAACTGCACAGGCTTTAGCGGTTGTTATCCAATCCATCCCATAGGACCTTAACGTTATTCGATCCAATTCTCCTCCCCAGATTACTTAACGTTATGCGATTTTAGCGTTATCCAAGGTAAACGTTATCCGAGGTATTATTTGCAAGGGGGGGGGGGGAGGAGAAATTTACAACTAATCTGAATTCAACCATGAAGACTCACTCCCATGTCTGACGAAGTGGACTTGATCTACGAAAGCTATCATAATACAGTCAAACCTCGCATAAAGAGTGCCTCGCTTAAAGAGTGCCTCGCTTAAAGAGCAGAATTTTCTCTGAATGTTCGCTTCGCTTAACAAATAAAACTTGCTTAACAAATAAATCAGAGTTTGCAATCCCCCCCCCCAAAAAAAAACCTGGTCATTTACAATGGTGTTTTGCTTAAAAAGCAAACTCGCTTAAAGAACACTCCTGTGGAATGCATTATGCTCTTTAAGCGAGGTACAACTGTATTAAAATACAACAGCTAGTCTTCAAAGTGCTACAGTGTTTTGTTTTGTTTATTCCTTGAAATGCTAGCGATATCAAGTGACACAATCACATGTTTTGTTTTCATCTTCCAAACAAACTGAACAAACATCAGGCTAAAAAAACACTAAAAACAAACCATTCCTGAAATAAATGCAGCTTTACAGTTTTTTTTTTAAAAAAAACCTAAGACTTGGAATTCATGGCACAACCAGGCAAAGTTAAGCAGGTGTTTAAATCCTAAAAGATCAATGAGATTGGGAAGATGATCACTTTGGCTGGACAATGCCCTAAACCGGCAATTATTTACTCAGATGACAGAAAGCCCTATTGAACTCCATGGAAATTGACACCTATGGAACCTATAAACTGCACTGGAAATAGAAAAACAGAGGCAGGGGAGTCTACAATGGTATTTCCCAGCTGAGTGCCCTTGAAATTTCTTAAATTATAATCACCACCATCCCTAACGATCTTCTAGCCATAGTTTATAGATTTTGTAGTCTTAAATATGTGGAAAGTAATGGTTTGAGGAACAAAAAAAAATCACAAATGTACAATTTTAAGTTGCTTTTAAAATGGATGAATCTGCAATCATACTCGGGCAATACAGCCTGACAAACCTCTTTCCTTGTGGAGGTGGGGATGAAAATAGAGAGGAGGCCAGGTGGAGAGCACTTGCATCTTTTTCTGATTGCTCAAAGAGGTTTCCCCATCTGAAGCATTTCTAAATGATTGCAGACGCCATAGAGCAAAAGACATTTGGTGTGGTAGACTTGAATAACAGCAAGACAAGCACTGAAAGGGTTATATACCCTTGGTCTTCCATCAACAAGCTACAATAGCATGCAAAATGTTGCTTAGCACACAGTCTAACACTCTTCCATACAATGAAGAAAAAACAAAGGAATGTAAAATGACTTTCTCACTCATCTGTTTGGAAAAAAAAACAGTTTAAAGGACTAATGTATTAACAAAAGAAATTATTGTTGCATTCATTGGAAGGAAAAACTAGTCGTGACATTCAGAAAGGACAAGCCATGTAACTGCAGCATAGATTCAGTATATAAGATCTGTTTCCATATTTCAGTAGATAATTGCTTCTCTTTTTTCAGATTAATATTTTCCTAAAAATTATTAAGCTTTTATGAAATTTGAAAACCCATATCCAAATATGCTTACATTGGTATATACAGGGAATTGGTTTCTTCCTCACATCTCAGTCTTTCATTTCTCTTTTCAGTTCAAGCAGAGATAAATTCTGATCCTCTGTACTTTGTTTTCCTTGAACCCATTGAGGGGTGCACACACACACACATGCGTGCACACACACACCTGCTTCCACAACCACAGCTGTAATTCTGTTTTTATTCTTTCCTGCAAAATCTGTGCTGGCAAAGTTTGGTTTCAATAGCTCCTTCATTTCAATTCTTAACAGCACTACAACGACCCTGTCTTGAATTGCAAGGCAATTCAGTTCTCTCATCACTCCCATATCTGTCCAAGGGTGGGGTGTGGGGAGCAATTCAGTTGCTAGTTTTGAACAATACATGGTAATGTTCAGTAACTAGGAAACACCTACCAGGAAATGCTCTGTTCTGCTTATGCCATCACCCTGTTTCCCTCTCTAGTCCCTTGATCACTTGTTTCTTCCAGGTACTTCCAGTTTCAGTTACCCATACAAATGAGCCCCCTCCTAATCAAACCCATATTTCAATGAGTAAGTGTCCTCTGTTTATATATATTCACAATGGAGAGGTAAATTAAGAACCACAGCAAAACCCTTCTTGGATACATCTAAGGAAAAGTGGAGAGTTGGAAATCTCACCTCCCCCAGTTTGTTTGTGATGGGTTATTATGATCTTAAACCTAACAGCTGTATCAAGTTTCTTTTGGTAGCAGAGTACCTCTTTATCTCTGGTTTCTCTCAGAAACAGAGCTTCTGAGCTATTTGGCATGGGAGCTTGTTAGTAAAAGATAAAGGTTTCCCTTGCTCAAAATCCAGCCGTATCCGACTCTAGGGTTCAGTGATCATCTCTGTTTCAAAACTGCTATTTGGGCTGTTCTGTCCTATCCTTGCCTGGTCAAGTCCAGAGAACTCAAGCTTGTCTCTCTTGTAGGCTTGCACTGGGCATCATTTACACCGGGGTGCCCAAACTATGGGCCATGGGCTGGATCCAGTCCCCAACACCAATTCATCCAGCCCACACTGCCCTCATCGCTCCTGGAAGCGGAAGTAAAAGGTGCCCATACGGATGCATTTTACTTCCACTTCCAGGAATGACGAGGGCGGTGTGCGCAGGTGAATTGGCATTGGGGGCCAGATCCAGTCCACAGTTTGGGCACCCCTGTTTTAAGCAGATAAAATGGCAGCCTAACATCTATCTCATCCTGTTGCAAAACAGATTGCAAGGCACCTTTTACCTCCACTTTCCATGGGGAGGAACTGCATGAGCGCCCAACTGAACTGCATGCCCGGCCCACAGCCCAAAAAGTTTGGCCACCTCTGGTTTGCACAGCCACAGAACAAGATCACAAGGAAAGCTCATGGGTGGGTGTGAGTGTGAAAAGGGTGGGTGGGGGGAGAAAGAGGCAGAATGAACTCCAGGAGAGAAAATCCTTCCTCCTTTAATAATCCACTACTCCAGGGATTCTCAACCTGTGGCCTGTGGGCCAGATGTGGCCCACGGTGCCATTTCATGTGCCCCACCCACCGCCTCCTCCACATCAGGAAGTGCCATGTGGTGGAGGAAGGGCAAAATGGCCGACCGGCCCCCAAAGCTGTCTGAGGGAGCGTGACCTGGTCCCTGGGCTTAAAAAGGTTGAGAACCCCAGCACTACCCATTACTGCCTCCCTTCACAAGAGTGTGCACTTCACACACACACACCCCGTCCCCAGCTCCCTCACATTCACAGCCACAGCTGCTGCCACACAAGCCAACAAAGCGGGGGCCAATGAACCCTCCTGTGCCGTGTCTCTCTCTCCCCCCCCCCCCGTTTCCCCTACACTGCAGGCGTCCCAACACGCCTCCTTCCTCACGCACGGAAAAAGATGGAGGCATTTTGCGCGGGACGACCTTAATCGTTCCAACTCCACACACACACACCATTCCCCCACCCCACCCGGGGGGAGTGTGTGTGTCCCAAAAGTTGAACGACTCCCCCCTCCACAACCCTTTCCCCAAAACTACGAGGCAGCCACCTTAGACACAGGGGAATGGGGGGGGGGGGAATAAAAGAGAATTACCTCACACACACACACTTTCTCTCGCCGGCTTTTCCAAGCGCCCAAACCACAGCCGCCGCCGCCGCCCCCCCGGTTCGTCCTCTCTGCCTCCTTTTTCGCCTCAGCCCGACGGTGCGGTTCTGCCTGGCTCTCCTTCTGCGCACCGGCTGAGGGGCCAAAGAAGCTGCCCCCCCCCCCGAGGGCCAGGCGGCGCTCAGCCTGGGTCGTGGCCGGGCAGTCTCGCCTCCGTGGCGGGTTCCTTCCACGTCTGGGGAAGAAGCGTCCGTTTGGGAAGTGATGCTGCAGCGCCCGACGGCGAACCCACCTCCCTCCTCCTCCTCCGCCCGGCCTGGGAAGAAAGGCGGTGGGCGGGATTGCGCCGGCGGGCCGCTTCACCGCCTGACATTGAAGCCGGCCGGCCGGCCAGCCAGCCAGCGAGCCCGTCCACCCACCCACCCTGTGAGGGGGGTTTCCTCACGGTTTTAGCGTTCTCCCCCATTTTCCTCCCCAGTGGCTTAGTGGTGGTTGAAGATGCTGGACTTGACAAGCCGAAGGTCGGCAGGTCGAGACCCCAGTGCTGCCCGACGGAGTGAGCTCCCGCCCACCTAGCAGTTGGAAAGCAAGAACTTGGAAGTAGAGGAATAGGTACCGCTTTGGTGGAAAAGGGTAGCATGCGTCCAGTGTCTAGTGACAGTCATGCCTGCTACATGACCATGGAAATGACTACAAACAGCACTAGCTCTTTGGCTATAAGTGTAAACAGAGATGAGCACCGCATCCTAGAGTCAGATACGACTGGCTTTCGAGCAAAGGAGACCTTTATCTTTACCTGTGTTCACCTCTCAGGCTCTTTGGCCAAAGGATGGGTGGATGGATGGATAGATAGAAAAGGATGGATGGATGGATAGATCAGGGGTGCCCAAACCTTTTGGGTCACAAGCCAGTCACGTGGTTCAGGGGGCAGGTCACTATGGCCCAGTGGCCAGATCCGGCCCTGATTCCAATTCATTCAGCCAGTGAAGCCCTGGTTGCTCCCAGAAGTGGAAGTAAAACGCACCAATATGGGTGCATTTTACTTCTGCTTCTGGGAGCGATGAGGGCTTCACAGGCTGGATGAATTGGAGTCAGGGCCACATCTGGGACCCATGCCATAATTTAGGCACCCCTGGGATGGATGGATAGATGGATAGATAGATAGATAGATAGATAGATAGACAGATAGACAGATAGACAGATAGACAGATAGATAGATAAAGACCCCACTGACTGGTTGCAGGGATTCCTCCCCATGGGCTCCACACAACCACCATGTTTAAAGAGGTGGGGTGGAGGGGAGAGAATGGCTGGGTGCCATCTCTTTAAGCAAGGCACTCTTTAAGCGAGGCACTCTTTATGCGAGGTTTGACTGTATTGTAGATAAAGTTAATGTTACTATTAATGGACTGATAATTATCAAATAGCCTTATATCAACAATTCTGGAGCCTGCCTTTGGGGGAAAATGTATTATGAGAGGTCTTTTCTGTAGCTGCCTACCCAACTGATAACAGCAAGCTTACAGAGGAGTCCCATCTGTCATTAATTTCACTATGTAGAGAGTGATGTGTCTGAAAATGAAAAATTCCTGCTAGCATGTAAGCTTCTCACACAAGCATAGGCCCTGGGAAAATCTGCATTCTTGCATGCTTGCAAAGCCGACATGTAAGCAGAAGCCTTCAACAATTTCTTCTCTTTAGACCAGGGGTGGCAAACCTTTTCATGCTGTGGGCCAGACCACACCCCTTCAGACAAATGTGGGGGCCAAGGCATGGTTCCTCCCACCATTTTTGCCATTTCCAGTGGTGGCGGCAATGGCAGTGGGTGCATCCATGGTGCATTTTCTAATTATTTTGCTGCTCCTGTTGCTTCCTGTGGTGGCAGGAATGAAGGCAGCACATTTCCAGCATTTGGGTGTTCCTGTGCATTTTGGCAGTTTTTGGAGTGTTTTTGATGCTTCCAGCACATTTTTGGGGTGCTTTTCACACTTCTGGTGAATTTTTGGTGCATTTTCATGCCTCTGGCATGTTTGAGGGGTGTATTTCATGCTTCTGGTGCATTTTCAGTGCATTTTCTGTGCTTTTGGCATGTTTTCAGCACATTTATCATGCTTCCAGTGCCAGGGGTTCTCACCATGGGCCAGATTAATTGGCACTGTGGGTCATAGGTGGGGAACCCCTCCTTTAGACTGTCATTTAGAGTTAACAGAGAGGTGGCACTGCTGATAGTGACTGAGTAGATAATGTCAGAATAGAGCTGTTCTTACAGTCCATACCTATGAATTCTCCCCACTCCAAGATATGTATTAATTTTAACGAGGTTAACACCCAGGTGAGTATAGGATTACATTTTTAATCAACAGCAGTAGAAAAATCAGGATTCAAACATGAAATAAAGAGAACAACCAATTTTCTACATTCTTGTGACAAATTTTTGGAAATACTGTATAGTAATTATTTTACAAAACCAAAGTATCACCAATGTATAAAAGATAAAGCAAGCAGTCTAAAAACTGGGCTCAATTAAAAACCAACTACTGTAACTATATCAAACTAGAAAATACTTTAAAATTGGAACTTTTACATTCAGTGAAATTTCAAAGACATTGGACATTCATTCTTGAGAATCTGCTTCACTGTGTGTTATCTCAGAAAGCTCCAGCTCATAAGATCAGAATTTAGAAAGTGAGTTCTCTCCATGCAAGTTCCTCTTACTCATTACACTGCTGTACAACACTGAAAAAAGTAACTTGCTGAATTTGTTTATTGTGTTGCTTGTTACTTTTCTGTAGCTTTTCATTACCTTTTTTTTACACTGATCAGAGAATAACATAAAGCATGAAAAACCCCTGTCAAACTTCTCTGAAATACATTAAAATGCCCTTCAAAAGTAATTTTTAAAAGCAATTGAAAAACAATGTTTATTTCAGTAATGAAGTACCTTCACTTCAAATGTTACATTACTTCTGAAATGTGTCTTTGTTACACCCTCATTATCCCCACCCCAAGAAACTATTGTGTCTTTGTTACACTTTCTCTTACAAAGACTCATACTCTGGAAAAATAAAAACCCACACAATTGCTACCATTCTTCAGCAGTGTTTTTTTTTAATTTAATGGAAGAGGAGCATTCAGTCATGTGAGACCTCACCCTCTAAAATAGTTAAGTAGAGCAGATGACTAGAATGTTGTTAAGCTTTTTCAGATTCTTCCATGTACTGTAATTAAAACTGTTTCAGGGCTTAATATACATAGTCCACATTTACAATCATCCAACCCACCCACCCAAAGCATCCACCAATACCACAACAATTTCCCCAAGTATTTCCTTCCAGATTCTTCTTCATTTTGGTCTGTGACGAATTTCCCTATGCAGGGATTTCACTGAGGAACTGGTCACTGCCCTGATAATTCCTCAGTGTTAATCATAGGAGGCACTGTGCCCATTTCTACTCTTTTTTGCAAGTAAGTTGGCATTTGTTTCTGCATTACCTCTTGTCCATAAAAGGAGCAATCTCCCCTTGACCATGCTGATTGCTTAGCCTAAACTGGGGTGCCCAAACTTTTCTGGCCGTGGGCCAGTCACATGGTTCTGCGGGCCGGTCACATGGTTCCCCCCGCCGGAAGCAGAAGTAAAATGTGCCTTGCAATCTGCTTTGCAACAGGATGGGATAGATTTTAAGTTGCCATTTTCTCTGCTTAAACAAGGGGTACCCAAACTATGGCCCATGGGCCAGATCTGGCCCCCTGATGCCAAGTCATCTGGTCCACGCCACCCTCATTGCTCCTGGAAAATGGGCACGTTTTACTTCTGCTTCCGGGAGCGATATGGGTGGGGTTGGCCAGATGAATTGACATTGGGGGCCAGATATGGCCCACGGGCCATAGTTTGGGCACCCCTGGACTAAACACAGGTCTGTCCCTAAATTGCTTAGTTTTTCTTGTGGAGGTAGAATTCAGAGCTTGATTATTTTTCTCCTACTACTTGGGAGCCTCCCAATAGATTCTTATGCTTCCCTTGCAGAAATAAGGCACTCCAAGATGATGGACAGAGATTTTTTCGAACCATTCTTTAAGCCCTTTCACTGAGGTTAGCAAAGTCACAAGATACATATATGCACAACAGAGCCTTTGTAAAGAAGGTTATACTTGGGGGAAAGATGACTTTCAATAGAGTTGAGTAAGCCATCTTGAGACTGCAGGGAGACATCCTAATTATTAGCTATACCTACCTAAAGACCAATCTTTTGGACACTAAGAAATATATAAGGGCTCCATCGCTTCCCATTGAGATAAAGGTAGTTGATGTTGTTTTAATGTTTGGTTCTGCTCAAAATAACAAATTACCTCATTGTTCTGGTTTTGCTACTTAATACCGCAAGGGTATATTTAACTACCGGTAATACTAATTAAGCAGGAAACTATTAATAAGCCACAGAGGAAATGGTGCTACTTCATTGTGCATATTTTAGTAAGTATTGCTCGTTATGTATAATTTGCATTTTAAAACAGGTGCAACAGTGGAACTTAATTTGTCCAATTTAAAAAAAATAAAAATTCATTTTCTTAGTATTTTGAGTCTTGATTTTACCTATGTAATAAATAAATAAATCAGGAGAAGGAATAGAAACAATCCATCCTTATTGTAAGTCAGTACATGTTTGACAGCTTGAAAATGTGTGAATTCAGCCAAGCATTCCAATATGTAGCAGGAATACAGATATGAAATGAGATCTTTCTGTCATTTAAGGAATGCGTATGAGTGACATTTGTTGTTATTGTTGTTGACTGAGGATCCAACTCTGCAATGCAAATGGCCCCCATGTGGATGTCAGAAATGACAATGTGAAAGTCTATGACATGTCTATTAGGATGCAGCACTCATACAACCTGTCCTACAATATGTCCAGGTTTATATGAAACATTTTCATGTCTTCTAAGCAGAGACAGGTGAATCTGTGTTTTCTGAGGAGCCTGTCATGCAAAATAACAACAACCCCCCCCCCCATGAAAAACCTACAACACTAATTCAGCACCACAAATGCAATTGAATATATTAGGATTCCACAACACACTTTTAAAAGATAAGCATTCATACTATTCTGCCAGGATGAATGTACCTGCCCATTTGCTCTGGAGTTCCCCACAGTTAGCTCCCCTGTGGACCTTGGGGTAGACATAGTGTCAAACAACCCTCCTGACATACCCAACTGGCAAGACCCAGAACTTTAGAGGAAGATACACTTGATGAAGCATGAGAGGGCAGCATGGGGTGGAGTTATAGAAATGGGGAGATAGAAAAGACACCCTAGAGCAGTGGTTCCCAGTGTGGGGCCCACAACTTTCAGGGGGACTTGAATTCCCAGAAGCCTAAGTCAGTACATTGGCTGATCAGTGCTATGAGGAATTGATTTAGGCTTCTGGGAATTGAAGTCCAAAAACAAAAGGTGGGGGAACACTGCCCAAGGAAGGGATGAGAACAATCAAGGACAGTGAAGTGCAGACTGGACTGCCTTCCCTAGAAGCACTTGGAAGAGGAATAAGTCAGGAAGGAGTGGGGTGGTACCCCAGGAAGAATAGGAGCTGTAGCCAGGTATCAGGTGGATGTTCAAGAGTCAAAAGAAACCCACTTCCCATGTGACTGGACTTATATCTTTCTTAAATATATGGCCTAAGGTGCTTGTATAGTTCTGGACACCTGCAGCTGATGGCAAGAAGCATCATAACCCCCAGATTCACCCAAAGCCCTACTACTGAGGATAGGAAAATATCTGGATCGTAGATTGCAAGGTTGGCAACAGATGGCTGAGAGTGGGGTGATGGAGAAATGGCAAAGGAGGCAGACCCAGGTCAACGTTACTGAGCCTGTGGCTGTTGAGGACTATCAAAATAGAAGAAGAAGGAATGGGTCCACACCGGGGCAGAAAGTCCCTATTGTAAAGAAACAATTAAAATTGTTCAGAGAATACTAATGGACTGACCCAGAGAAGCTAACATTGTTCGTTATCATCGTCATTGGCTGCAACTCAATCCGAGTATAAGCTGTTGTTGTTTTTCCTGCCCCAAGGTGCCGGGAGGCCTGGTCTTGGAGGCTACCTGGTTCTGGGCCGCCTTTGCCCTCCAAGGCAATCAGGAAAAATGCCACTGGTGTTAATTTGTTTAAGGTGGATCCAAGCTTGCCATGAAGCGACCCACACACTATGATCTTGGAGCCATCTCCTGTGGCACACATGAAATGAGACATGAAGGATTTAACATTGGGACTGCAATGGACTGCCATAGTCTTGACAGTATGGACATGGTGTGCCTTCACAGCTGGTCCATCTGGGATGGCCTCTTCTGCTTCCATGACCATTGGGAATCAGAGTTCCTCCTCCACTCATTTTGTCGTTGGGCCCAATATGATGGTTTCCAGTGGGATTTCCTCCACTGAGGGGACCATCACTCCACCTAAGGGTCTCATCTGCCCGTAGCCATTGGCCCCTTTAGGGAGTCAGGTTATTTACCACTACCCAAAAGTTGCCAATGAGATGCTGGCTGTATGATCTACTCCATTACCGTACCGGGATGTCCGGCCAGACACAATGGGTCTTCAACTATCTATATAACTATGTAACTAATTGCTTGGTGTAAATACATTCAAGTTTCTCCTGAAACTTCCCTCAAAAGGAGATGGCTAGGCAAGAATATCAAGGATATGACTATCCAGTCTCACACTGAGCAGATATCAGCCACACATTGTACTTACCATTTTACTATTTATCTAACCAGCCTATCCACCCTAGTGTCCCTGTTGTTTTCAGATACTACATCTGTCACCATAGATCATTCTGATTGGGACCAACGGGAAACTGCATACTTCTAGCTCAGGAAAGACTGAGTCATGAAGGGCATAAGAACCATTCATAGAACACTTTATCCATCCTGTCAGGGTTCACAAATACTGAATGTAGATTATCTCAGATGCATGAATTATCTCAGTATTTGTATGTCAAAGTATCACCCAAATGATGGGTAGTCCTGCTCTTTGTGCATCCAGGACATAACTGCCCAGTTAGTTGTTATTCAGTTGCACAGTTGATTCCGACCCTTTGTGGTCACAAAGGGTCAGAATAAACTGTCCAATGCCCATGGACTGTTGCTTCCTAGGCACCTCTGTCCTTTACCCACCCAACTCTGTGCCCATTGCGTCTACAATATCATCTAGCCATCTCATCCTCTGCCACCCCCTTCTTCTTTTGCCCTCCACCTTTCCCAGCATCAAGGTTTTCTCAAGTGAATCCTCTTTTCATTTGATGTCCAAAGTACTTTAGCTTCATCTTTACTATTTGTCCTTCTAAGGAACAGTCAGGGTTGGTTTCTTCTAAGATTGGCCTATTTGTTCTCCTCGCTGTCCAGGATATTCTCAAAACTCTCCTCCAACACCTCATTTCAAAGGTGTCTATTCTTCTGCGCTCTGCTTTCCTTATGGTCCAACTCTCACAACCATACATTGCCACCGGAAATACGATTGCTTTGACTATGCGAATTTTTGTTTGCAAGGTGATGTCTCTACTTTTCACTATGTTCTCCAGGTTTCTCATAGCCAGCCTTGGCACTCCAGCTGCTCTTGAACCTCAACTCCCAAAGTTAACATAGCATTGGCAAAAACAGCCTTGAGGGGAGTGAAGGGAACTCACCCCAGGAACTGTATGCCCCAGTTAACAACTCTTCCAAATGAACCTTTTAACATAAACTTCATGGGCCTACTCTTGCTAGGATTTATTGTGCTAAAGTAAGTAAGTGGGACTTACTGTGCTAAAGTAAGTGGGACTGGGGTGGCTCAAGTCACTGAACTCGCTGACTGGAAGGTCGGAGTTCAATTCTCAGGTACTGCATGATGGAGTGAACTGCTGTCATCTGTCCCACCTCCTGCTAACCCAGCATTTCGAAAGCAAGAAATTGCAAGTAGATAAATAGGAACCACTTCAGTGGGAAGGTAAACAGCATTCCGTGCACTCCAGTGTTGAGGCATGCATGTCACATGTCCATGGAAATGTCTTCAGACATAGACAGCACTGGCTCTTGGTCTGAATATTTATAAATATTCAGACAAATATTTATAAACAGAGGTGAGCACTGAACCCTAGATTTGGATATGACTAGCTTTTGAGCAAGGGTGATCTTTACCTAAGTCTCAGTTAGAATAGTGTGCTTTGAATCAATGCAACTTACAGAGAAGTTAGTGGACTAACTAAATCCCCATTGATTAAATGGGACTACTCTAGTATGATTTACACACACAACGTAACAGGACTTTGGCCAGTGTGAGACAGATGGAACTTCTAAATTGTTGCCTGTTGCATAGATGCATACAGGGGAGCAAAATAACTGTTTGCCTATTTCAGAGGTGGCAAACCTTTAGTACACAAGATGTTATAGAATTATCACAGACTCCCCAGCTTGTAGCATTAATGCTAAAGGGTTATGGAGTTATAGTTTAAAACATCAGGAGTGCCAAGGGTTCACTACCATCATAATATGTGAAGTTGGGTAATTCACAGCTATGAATTACAGCTAATTATTAAAGTACCAGTTGTGTTCCTGTTTGCATGTTTGCATGACTCACACATGACCAGAGAGCTTGTTAATTAGCTGCAATTTGCCACCATGATTAATATGATTGCACATAAAACAGGAATTTTTTTACAACAGGGTTCTGGGAATTTGTTTTAAATTACTCCTAGGATAAGAATTTAGAGGGTTTCCCCCCTCATTTTAACCTTCTCTAAACACACTGATGCAATAACAACTTCCAAAAGAGAAATCATTATTTGTAGAAATATCTCTATATAAAGATAAAGGAACTTCATGAGTTTCATGAAAGTCTAATGAATCTACACAATCCACTAGTCATAAATCAATGCCACAGGGAAATGCGGAGATCACCTTCACACCAGCTTTCAATTGTAATACCAGAATATTTAAAATTAGAACCAGGCAGTGCAAAGAGCTAAGAAAGAAACAGTATCTAAGATAGGAGATAGTGGTATAAAACCCAATTCATTCATGAATAGGTTTGTAGAGAACCTGTGAGCTTGAAGGAATGGCCACTTTCTAGCTGTCACTTTCAAATACCAATTTAAATAGAAAGAGGACAAAAAGTTCAGTAGAATTTACAAGGAGGTAAATGCACTTAGGATAAGAATCGTACAGGCAAAATGCAGTTTCTACTGTCAGCTGCACCATTTTTTTCAATCTGCCCCACAAGGTGTGAGGGCATGGCTTAAAATTATTGTTGTTGATGTTCACGCCTTCAAAATTAATGAGATCGAGGAGAAGGACAAAGTAGAAGAAACTTAAGTCTCCCACTAGAACAGTCCCCTTAACATACAAGCTGTATATGTGCAAGAATTTTTAAACAAATATGCTGGGGGGGGGGGGAGGCTTGAATGTTCCACATCCCAAAGTTGCACATGCCAATTGTGATATGAAGGAGGGTTACGAATTATGTGCTTCTTCTTTGTTGTCATTTTCATCACTTGCCTGTTAATTTTAGACATGCAACATAAAAAGAGGAGCTCAGTTCTGCTTACTGAAAATCCATGTCTTCCAAGAGCCCTGATGGCACAATTGTTAAACTATGTAGTGCAACCAAAGGGTGGTGAGTTTGATCCTGACCAGATCTCAAGGTGGACTCAGCCTTCCATCCTTCTGAGGTCCATAAAATGAGTACCCAGCATGTTGGGGGCAAAATTTTAATTAACTTGTGAACTGCCCAGAGAGTGCACTAAGCGCTATGGGGCACTGTGATTGCTTTGCTTATGCTTTAAGAGTGAAAGAGAAAGCATTTTGTTATGTCCTTCTTTGACACATATGTGAAGGCAGCTTTTTGTTTCAACATTTAGTCCATAGACCAGGGATTCTCAGCCTGCAGCCCATGGGCCAGATGTGGCCCGTGGCACCATTTCATGGGGCCTCCACCACACCAGGAAATGCCATGTGGTGGAGGAATGGCAAAATGTCTGTCTGGCCCCCAAAGTTGTCTGAGGAAGTGCCGGCAGGGCACCATGGGAAGGCGCTGGACAGGTGGGGGTGCCTATTTGGGGGGTTGGGGTGAATCCCATACATTGCTACTGGCGCCCCAGGGTGCCAGAGGCAAGGGCGGGGTGGGACAAAGCCTGGCTTTAGCGCTGGTTTTAGTGCTGGTTTTAAGAGGCTTGTAGCAGTTCCTGACAGTATTTGCCACCATATGGAAAAATCACATTTAAAGTAGCAAATGTTTGCATTGCATGAGCTTTACGGTAACTGGGCCCCCAAAATGTGGAGGCAAACTGCTCCATTTGAAACAACTAAAAGAGAGTGTGTGTGTGTGTGTGTGTGTGTGTGTGTGTGTGTGTGTGTAGGCAAACTGCTCTATTTGAAACAACTAAAAGTGTGTGTGTGTGTGTGTGTGTGTGTGTGTGTGTGTGTGTGTGTGTGTGTGTGTGTGTGTGTGTGTGTGTGTGTACATATTTAAATTGGAGACTAATTATTTAACTTCTTTGGAAACATTAATAATAATAACTTTGTGTCAGAAATTATTCTGGATTGAAAGGATTTTTTTTCCAGAAGAAACTCCACTCAAGGAACGCCCAAATGAAGCTCCTTTCATGTCCCCAAGAGCTGGGACAGAGATGGACGCTCAATCCATCATGCAGTACCCAGATCTCAAACTACTGACTTGGCAGCCTTCCAGCTAACAAGACAAACTTCTTAACCACTGAGATAAAAACACTATTTTAGGACATACCACGAAGTTTAACTTGCTTGTTTCATTTCTTTAAAAACCAAATGCAAAAACTTCAATATATTCCCACATTCCCATCACACAAGAAAGTAAGTATATACATTCTCGTACTCTCCCCAAGAAAGTGGTGGCAAACCTTGGGACTCAAGGTGTTCTTCTACTTCAATTCCCAGAAGCCCCGATCAGCAGGAGTGCTGACTTGGGTTTCTGGTAACTGAAGTCCAAGAACACCTGGAGTGCCAAGGTTCACCACACTGCCCTAGCATATCTTTCTGGCACTCTTTCTAGAACATGTTGTTATACAGGTACTTTCCATTTATTTTATTTAGTTTCAATGGCATTAAGTTCAATCTCCAAACTAACTTATAAAATGTTTTTTTTTAATTAGTTTAATTTCCGCAAGTTTTTTCATTGTTACACTAATCTTTTTAAATTGTTATATTATTTTTCTGCATTGCTTCCTCAAATTCTGTTTTAATTTCCAATACATTTTCTCCATTATTTGTAAATTTTCAGTTAGTAATTCAACGTCTACTTTTGCCATTTTCCTTTTAGATATAACTCCAGACTTTTCACTCTGAGCCTGCTTTTTACTCCAAGATCAGACATTTCCTCCTTTCAATAATGGTGCTCTATCCTTGACAGGATATGGAATGATGGAGTGGTTTGGAATAGGAAAAGGAGTAAGACAAGGCTGCATTTTGTCACCCTGCTTATTTAACTTATATACACAGCACATAATATGCAATGCAAGGTTGGATGAATCACAATTTGGAATTAAAATTGCCGGGAGAAACATCAACAATTTGAGATATGCAGATGATACTATTTATTAACCCTTTCTCAGAGATTGGGAGCTTCTCAGTTAGGATGTTGATCATATTCAGACCAGAAATGGAGCTGCCACTTTGGCTAATTGTTACCAGAAATAACCAAACCAACAGCTGGACCTGAAATCCTTCCTCCTTCATGAGGTACACACTCATGAAAATACAGCAGATGAATGGTACAGAACAAGGGTATTACCAAAGAAAATTGTAAGGCTTTCCCAAGGCTTTCAATTCCAGACAGCTAAGCTGTTGCAGATTAATGTGCAATCATTAAGGGACTTTAAGAATAGAGCTGTCACAGACTCTTGGTCTTGTAGCAATTTCTCACTTTGCTTTTGCATTGTAGTGGTATATCATTTTCCCTTAGCGAGTCCTTTGTCCTTGCTAAAGACTCATAGAAACATGTAAGGAAAAAGCATAACTAGGGATCCCTAATACTGGATCTATGATTATTCAGTGCTCCTAATACTGAGCTTTTCTTTTGTTAAAAATCATACAGAACATGGAGTAACAAAGCTAAGTTATACATTCATGTTGGGATCCTATTGCCTAAAGGCAACTGCACAGATGGTCTCCCCTACTGGCAGGCCACCCAGTTATGTGGCTGCAATGTGTAAACAGTGACAGAACTGACCTTGCAGACAGTGTGAGAGTAAGTCATATGAGGGGGAACCTATAGGAGGTGAGGAATGCTTACACATTAGTCCTACTCCATGTTCCTTCAATAGGATTTTGGCTTCAGTTATTAAAGTGGGTGCAAGGGGGGGGGGGATCCTTCAGAGTTAAAGCTATCTTTTTTAAAAATTAATTTTTATTAATTTTTAAAACATACAAAAAAACTCAACTAATAATACAATACAATCAACACAATACAATATAGAATAACACAATAAAAATAAATGAATAAAAAAATAAATGAAAATAAAATACAAAATTATTATTATAATTCCCCATTACAATTTCTCCACATATCTTCAAAACAATTAACAACACCCTGTGTTATATACAAAGTCCTGGTAACCGCAGTTTTGTCACATTTTCTCTATTGTTTCAAAAAAAAACCCCAAATATCAGGTACTGGTTTAACACCTTTAAATTCAACCAGGGTAAGCTCTACAAAGAGTTTCCATATCTCCCAAAACTTATTTTCCACAATTATACCCTTCTTTTTTTAATTTCCCATGTAAGTTTATCATTTAAAGCAATTTTCCACATTTCTTTATACCATTCTTCCAACCTTGTTACAGAATCACTTTTCCAATTTATTGCCACAGTGAACATTAGAGCCAATAAATCTTTTTTGTTCGTATCCAAATTCATATTATCTATTTCTGTTAACAAGGCAGCACCTGACGCCAGTCTTATGTTCGACTTTAAAATTTCTGGCATTTCTCCTTCTATTCCCCCCCCCCAAAAAAAACCCCTTAACCACTTTACAACTCCACCACATGTGTTCATATGTCCCCATATTATCGTTACATCGCCAACATTTTTTAGTTTTAGTATTATCCATTTGACATAACCGAACTGGAGTCAGGTACCACCTCCACAACATTTTATAATTATGTTCTTTTACTCTAACTGACAAACCTTTCATAATTCTTTTTTCCATTTCTTATTCCAATTTATTTCTGAAATATTTATATTCAAATCTTGTCCCCACATTTTTTGCAAAATTAAAGTTATCTTATGTTCACCCAAGCTCTACAAAATTAAGAACCTGGAAGCGAAGGCGGTTGCCTTAACTATCATATTTCACAATCAGAATTGATGCTGTGTAGTATTCACAAAGCATGTTTACTGAACAATTTAATGTCCCACCTGGCTCTGATCTCACATTGCCTTCAAAAGCAACTCTTATTGTATTGCTAGAGGGAAGCCCGAAAACGCCACCGCCGCTGCTGCTGCTGCCGCGCCCTCCCGGCCCTCGTCACCGGCCGGGAGGAAGATAAAAGGGGCTTCCCTAGGCGAGGGAAGCCCGAAAACGCCGCCAACGCCGCTGCTGCTGCCGCGCCCTCCCGGCCCTCGTCACCGTCCGGGAGGAAGATAAAAGGGGCTTCCCTAGGCGAGGGAAGCCCGAAAACGCCGCCGCCGCTGCTGCTGCTGCCGCGCCCTCCCGGCCCTCGTCACCGGCCGGGAGGAAGGAAGATAAAAGGGGCTTCCCTAGGCGAGGGAAGCCCGAAAACGCCACCGCCGCTGCTGCTGCTGCTGCCGCGCCCTCCCGGCCCTCGTCACCGACCGGGAGGAAGGAAGGAAAAAGGAGCCTCCCTGGCCGCGGTAGCGGCAGGACTTCCCCCGGCAGAGCATTCCTCGCCCCGCCGCCACAGAACACACCTGCGGCCGGGGGAAGAGACTACCGCCGTGCCCAGCCGGGACTCCCTCCACCTCTTCCGGAGGCTATGTTCAAGGGCTGCGGCGGTGCCAGGACTTTCGACAATTGTTAAATTTTTTTGTGCATATTTGATGAATTTTGTAGTTTTATTGTTGTTGAGATTGATGTTTACTGAACTTTTGTGATGGAACGATGTTGAGTTATATATTGTATATTTATGTGATGTGTCTATGAATTTGTTGTTTACTCTGTGCTTGTGAACCGCCCTGAGTCGGCCCAGCCGAGTAGGGCGGTATAGAAATTGGAGTAAATAAATAAAAATAAATAAATGTATTTAGCTGTATCTTATAAAAATGGTTTCTTTCTGAAGCTGTAGGAAAGTCTGCATCGGCTCTAAGTATTAACATTAATGAGACCTTTGTAACTTGTGCTGCTGTGCTCCATTAGATGGCAGGGGCAACAATTTTTCAGTCTCCAGGTTTACTGAGAGAAATAGCAGTTACAGCTTCTTTGGCACATGTCTTCAGTGGTCATGCTCTCCATCTTCCCTTTTACCTGATGCAAAACACATCTGGAATAATTGCCCAGAAAGTCATTATCTACAGTACTATTGATTGTCATTGTTTTTGTGTGTTTTTCAGTCCTTTCAGGTGTATATGAATTTTAAAAGAATGTTTTGCACTGTGTAAAAAACAATAATATTAAAACAGAGTTGTCTGTATGAAAACCAACACCTCTTAGATTTCTTAGTGGATATAGAATCCACTGCCTTTAACACATTTACACATTCCTAACAATTTGGTATACATTATTCACAGGTTATGTTCATTCTGATCAACTTACCTTATTTTATTTTAATAACCTTCACAAAATAAATACATAACAACAAATTATAATGCAAACTGTCTGCTCCCCACTCCACCTTCAGGACCTTGAAAATATCTATTTATTTTGATTCACTTTGTCTTCTTTAGTTACCACACTCCATTTCTCTACAAAAAGACAATGTTTCATGCCTTTCTCCTCTAAGAGAGCAAATTTTATAATTTGTTTATTTGTTTATTTGTTAAGCGAAGCGAACATTCAGAGAAAATTCTGCTCTTTAAGTGAGTTACTCTTTCAGCGAGGCACTCTTTATGGGAGGTTTGACTGTACAGTAAAACCTCGCATAAAGAGCGTCACACTTACAGACTAATTCGCTTAAAGAGCAGAATTTTCTCTGAATGATCGCCTCGGTTAACAACTAAAATCAACCAAAGACTCGCTTAAGAACTAAATCAGAGTTCACAATCACCCCCCCCCAGAAGTCACAATTGGTCACTTACAATGGTGTTTCGCTTAAAGAGCAAACTCGCTTAAAGAGCAATCCCGTGGAACACATTATGCTCTTTAAGCGAGGTACAACTGTACTAATCTGCTGCTCTGGTTAAAACTGCTGGCATATAAATTCAGGGTTTATTTCAGCACCTAAAACAAAGTTTCTGATCCCCTGCATGTCCCCTGAAATTGCTACATTATTCTGTTTGTTTTCTCTGCAATGATGTTTTGCTGATTTGGCTCACGTTGCATCAGGAATAACACTGTGTCAGCTTTCCTATTGGAAAGGGCTGCCGGTGCAATTAAGCCTCCTCATTCAGTAAAAGATCTTTATTAACAAGGAGAACTTTTAGAAAACAAACAATGAGGGGGAATCCTTGAAAGCAAAATAATTCAGCAAGGCCCAATTATATGAGCATGCTGAAGTTTCATCTTTTGTTTACTGTTATAATGTCATGAGGATTGTTCACGTTAATTTGAGATTGATGGATAGATTTTAAAAACCTACTTCTCTCAGGCCTAATTAGAAAACCTCAGAGGATCTGAGAGATCCCATCTTGCCCTTGAAGAAGGTTTGCCTTTCACTGGTATTTATATGCGACGCATGAGCTACATAACAAGCAAAATTCTTATCCTATTTCTTTTTAGAGAAGAGTGACACATTTAAAATAACTCTGGTAGCAGACAGATATTTCCACACCACTAGAAGTCTGTATATATCATCTTAATGTTTTGCAAACAAACAAACAAACAAACCTAGAAAGAGTTGTGTGGCATTTTTAAACTTTAATGTCCCAATGTTTCCCAAACTTCTGTCCCAAAATGATGTTGGACTCCAAGTCTCAGAATGCTGGACCACTGTTGATGCTGATCTTGGACCATAATAAAGATGTGATTTGATTTGGGAGCACTGTTGATCACACTAGCCATGGTCCAACAACATATGGTAGCTTAAGTTTATGAACCACTGCATGTAGAATTGTCATTTGGTGGACCACATTCCTGTTCACCATATGAATATTTCTGGTAGGTATGTGTATGCTTGGGCACATGTGTGTATATAAAAGAGTGACCAAATGAGTGAGAAACACAAGAAGGTGCTCCAGGTGTTCCACAGAAGCACCAAGTGCTGCCCTTTCAACCAGTGCTTCCAGTTCAAAAGTGAAACAAAGCCAGAAGATGTTCATGAACATATAGATATATTATCTGCCTGTTCTCTAACACTCCCCCCCCCCAATTGTCCCATCACACCTTCCAGTCCTCCTATTGTAGGTCCCCTTCTTCTCTTGTCTACCTGTGAGACAGTAACAGTTGTCTTTATACAAAATCGTTAATATTACTGTTAATTTGCTTGGGGGTGGGAAAGATATAGCCCTCTAGATTTTGTTGGACTTAATTTCCCAACATATCTTACCTTTGGCTGTGCAGTTGAAAGCTCATGGGAAATGAAGTCCTGAAACAGTTGGTATTCCCCCACTGTGTTATTCACTTTTCATTCAGTTCTCTAGATTACTACTACATTTTAAAACTACTGATTGAAATATTATTAGTGGCAGATTAATAGTAATGAAGTCTTCGTAGTATATTGTTTGCTTGTTCTGGTTATATGGTGTACTGCAGTTGTTTTCTTCTGACAGTCTTGAGTTCATTCATCTCTATTCCTTTCTGGATTTATTGCTGCTGATGCACCCTCTTTTGCACATCAAAAGCAACAGGACTAGGGTCTGAACTCAGCAACATCTGGAAAACCACAGATTGCCTGCCATTGTATTAAAATCTTTAATTCCTATTACATTTACCTCCTGGACAACCTATACACATCACAATTATTTATGTCAATCAAACCAGACTGTCCCAAATCTTGATTATAATACAGTACAGTACTACCATTGTGAATGCAAGTCAGAAAACAAAAGGTGCCTCCCTCTATGTCAGGGGTTCCCAAACTTTTTACGCCATAGGCCTGAGCATGCCCCCACTGGGCAGCTGATCAGAACGGACCATGGCCCCTGAAAGCAGAAGTAGGTGCATTTATGGGTGTTGTGAATGCAACCACTTCTGCATTTATGATAGCTGTGGGTGCATTTACACATGCATGGTTGCATTTTATGGCTGATATAAATGCATCCGCTTCCACTTCCAGGTGTGGTGGTGGTGCGGGCCACATGAATTGGTGCCGTGGGTTGGGTCTGGCCCATGGGTTGTAGGTTGGGAACCCCTGCTCTATGCTGTCTGTCATTTAAAAAAAACCCAGAAAGAAATGCATGCATAGATTGACAAATAGATTCATATTAACTCACCAGGGATGCCATCTCCACTTTGGAACTTTCATTTAGGTCATCGGCCCATATATTAAATTCCTTTGCTTCTGTGAAGAAAGACATCATTTTAAAAGCACAGCTCTAATTGAAAATCAATAGGGGGGAAAGTTTCCATACCCACTCAAGAACTAAGATTAGTAGCATGGGCAAATAAAGGACTGTATAAACAAGATTAGCCCAGGCCCCTAATGACCCATATAATGGCCTGAGTGTCACTGGGTTTTTCAAAAGCAGCACTTTCGTTTCAACACAACAAATTTTTCAAGCTGTAGAGGGCTTCATCAACAAAACAATAAAGAGTCCTATGGAACCTTAAAAATAACGGAAGTGCTTATTTATGAACACTGTTAAAGAGAGCATTGGATGTTTATGTCAGAGACAGGGTGGAAGGCTTCCATATTAGGTACAGTAATACCTCGGATAATGTTTACCTCAGATAACGCTAAAATCGCATAACGTTAAGTAATCTGGGGAGGAGAATTGGATCAAATAGCATTAAGGTCCTATGGAATGCATCGGATAACAACCGCTAAAGCCTGTGTGGTTACAATGTATCTTTATGGAGCTTTAATGTTATCCGAGCCATCCCATAGGATTTTAACATGCATCGGATAACACTAAAAATCGGATAACACCAAGACTTGTGGAACTAAGTCTTAGCGTTATCCGAGGTATTACTGTATTACAAGCTTTGTATGGCCTTAGGTTTATAGCACAAGACCTCTTCATCATATGCATGAACTGTTACCAGCATTTCATTTGCACTGTGAAGTCTTTTTCAGTTTACAGCAACCCTCCTACAGTTATTGAGATATGTAAGATGCCCAAGGAGTGGTTTTGTCATTGCTAGCCCTCCCCAGTGGATTTCCAAGTGGGGATATTGAACCTATGTCTTCTGAGTTTGCATTTCGCACTCTATCTACTACACCACACAGGCTCTCATGCAGAATCTGTATGTCTGTATGTAGCATGGAAGCACTGGGCAGAATGGTAGAAAGAGAGGGTGAGGGGGAATTAAACACGGAAAGTATCAAGACTGGCAATTAGTTCATTAACTCTGGCTATTCACAAGCCTATTGCTGCTGACACTGAAAACAAACTTGGTCAATCTATACATGCTGTACACTATGCCAGTTCTAACCTCTGGTGAGAGATTGGAACCTCCTGAAAAACAGTAATTCAGCAGTGACTCAGCCCATCTTAATCCTGCCCAGAGCTTGAAAAAGTTACTTTTTTGGGGACTACAACCAGTTTTAAAAGAAGCTTAAAAACTTAGCATTAAAAACCAGGCATTATAGCTAGGTATTATAGCTAGGAGGCACTGGGTGTCAAACCAGCCAGCCAGCTAGGGAAATTAATCGATCCATTCCTCAGACCTGATCTGCAAGCCAGGTTTTCAATCCTTTCCTGAAGGACACCAGCTCCGTTTGCAGGCATAGTTCTATTGGGAGGAGGTTCCACATGGCCGGAGCAGATACAGAGAAGGCCCTCCTTCTAGTGCCAGAGAGGTGCGCTTCTCTGGCAGATGGCACAACCAGAGAGCCTCCCCGGTCCGCTCTGGTGGGACGGACAGCTGTCCTTGGGACAATGCGGTCTCTTAAGTATCCTTAAGAGCAAATGTAATAAATAATAATAATAATAATAATAATCCTGGTCCACTACCATGTAGGGCTTTAAAGGTAATAACCAGCACCTTGAATTGCACCCGGAGCCAAACTGGAAGCCAGTGCAGCTCCCTCAGCAGTGGTGAGGCACGGGCATAACGCCCGCACCCCAACACCACTCGTGCAGCCGCATTCTGGACCAGCTGGAGTCTCCGGATGGTCATCAGGGGCAGCCCCATGTAGACCGCGTTACAATAATCAAGTCTGGAGGTGACCAACGCATGTGTGACCATAAGCAGGGCATCCCGGTCTAGGAGTTGGCGTAACTGGCGTATTACACGAAGTTGTGCAAAAGCCCTCCTGCCCACGGCTGCCACCTGCTCTTCGAACAGTAGCCGTGAGTCCAGGAGGACCCCCAGATTACGCACCGGATCTGTTTGGGGCAAAACTGCCCCATCCAGAACCAAAGATGGTAGTTCCCGAGATAACACAGGACCCCCTACCCACAGCCACTCAGTCTTGCCAGGATTCAGCTGAAGCCCGTTGTCCCCCATCCAGACCCTGACAGCCTCCAGGCACCTAGAAAGGACTTCCACTGCATCATAGAATCAAACATTTAACCTCATCAAGTTAATTACTGATGATAACTTCCCCCCTTTTTCGTGAGTTGGAATGGAAGCATGGGAACATTAAATGCAAAACAGCCCCTGGAGAGCAGCTCAATCAGCACTCTTTAACTGGGTAGCTTTTGATCCGCCTGTGTGCTCACTGAGTTCACTTATGTTGAGCGCATTGCTGACTTATTTGTTTCCTTTGATTCATGGGTGATTCCAGCCATGAATAGTGCTTTGGATGGTTGATGGAACAGCAACAATCAGACACAGGAGACAACAGAATGGAAACAAAGTTGAGGTGAGAGCTCATCTTCTGAAAGGGAAAGCAAATTCCAAACAGAGGGAAAGAAGACGGGGTCACTGAGGAGGGTTAAACGAGGTCAGTCTTTGGCCCCATAATCAGTAGTCAAGGGAAACCATTCTGAATGGCTACCACAAAAGACTGACTAGATTGAACACTCTGTGCTTGTGTGTGGGTGTGGGGAACACTCTTGATGAATCTTACACTGAAGTCAAAGCTAAATTTATCAACTTACATGTAATATTTAAAAATGATATGGTGTTAACACTTGCATTGTTGTAATGAAGGGGCTATCTAGGGTATGTGCTGATTTCTGTGGGATCTAAGAGACTCCTGTTATCTCTCCCTCACTCACTTTCACTTTGAAATCTTTCGGAAGCATTAACTTAGAAAAATAGCCTCCCCCCACCAACCCCCAAGTAAATACATATCTTTATTTAATGTGAAGTAGGTATTTTGTTGCCAGTCTGGCCAGGTTATCCTGCTATGGTAATAGAGTAGACCCTACTGCCAGCAGCTCAACACTGAGTGTCAGGCAGTGATTAACTAACCTGACAACCCTGAGGATTAATGGCATTGGTGAAGTCCACAAGGGAGGGTGATGGTCCTCAAATGGAATAAATCCCACTTGAATCCATCTTGATGGAGGGCAGCAGCTTCATTAATACTGGCCTGGGGCTGATGAGGACTTTGCATGCCAATAGGGCTCAGGACCAGAAAGTGACTTGTGGAACTGGATCAGTGGTATGGGTGTCATGCTGCAATGTGGAAGGGAGATGAAAGGCCACTTCATTATATTCTCAGGGCAGTCTTCATGGCTGATCACCATGATGATCACCTTTATTCGCATTAAAATACGGCAAAAGAAGAAGAGCTATTTTGTTATTAAATGAGTTTTCATCATGTTGGGAAGAACAAGTATCTTTGACAGGTAGCTTTTAAAAGTTTCCCAGTTCACCTTCGTAGTGTATAACTCACCCTAATGGCATGTTAATCATTTTTAATGTGAACATTTGTAGTCAACTTGTCCCCCCCCCCCCCCCCCGAGAATATATATAATATCACAATTCTGACTAAATGTATGGGAGAATGAAGTGGCACAGGTTAAGGTAGGGATTCCCATCTTTTTCAAACTGGGAGCTGGGTCACTCTTTCTAAGTCAGCTTTGAGGGCCAGATGGCCATTTTGCCCTGCATGCACTATGTGGGTGGCCATTTCCCTCCCAACAGCTTCAAAGGGGTGGCCATTTTATTTCTTGAATGGCCTTGGAGAAGTGAGGGAGCCACATGAAATTGTGCCATGGGCCAGATCTGGCCCACATGTCTTAGGTTGGGAACCCTTGGGTTAGAGGAAACATTTTATCAACTGCTTACCACTTCTGGATGAAATGAAAACAAAAATGTTGGGAGAGTTAAAACACAGAATTAAATGGCCGTTCGTCTTGCTAAAATTCAGATCCAGCATCCACTTCAATGTGAAAATGGCAGCCTACAACTAAGAGGCTATTTACACAGACATATTACTCACCTTTTGGGGTCATTTGGAGGCAGGCAGGTCCAATTGTGTGCACACATGTTGTGTGCATGGAACGAGTCAATCCGCCCTAACCCACTCAGTTTTGAGATCTTAATCTCAGGTTCTTCTAAATGTATTTTAACTTGTTCCCAGCATATGTGCAAGCTGAGGACAGGCTAAAACAAAGCACTCCTGCTGACCATGCAGCCATTTGATTGGTGATAGTGTGGGGGATCATATAGGCTAAACATCATTTAGCTATCTTCAGTTACCAGAATCAGAAACGGCCATTTCACCAAGACTGGATGTTGACAGTGGAAGCTGCTCTCAGAGCTGAAAAGCTCCCTTTAACCCAGTTCCCAGCAATTCACAAAACAGGCAAAGAAGCAAAGGTTGTTTCCCTTTCGCATTGCCTGCATCGCGGTGCAAAAGGGAAGCAGCCTTCATTTGTGTGTGTCTTCCTGATGGAATTTTCTATCAGGAAAATTTGCCAGTGTTGTGAATTGTCTGAGAAGGCCCTTTCAGTTATCAGTTAAGTAACTACTCCCCCAGAATGTCTCTAGTCTAGTGGGTCAGGGAATTGCAATTTTAAAACATGTTTTTATATGCAGTACAGGATCAATTATATTAAAACATTTTTTTTAAAACTGCACCTTCTCCAACCATCTGGGGATGTTCAGAGGAAGTACTCAATTCCATTGGCACAGGAGTAGCCTGCCTAATAAAGGGTTGTAGTGGCTTAATGGTTAAGATGCTGAGTTTGATTACCAGAAGATCAACAGTTCAGCAGTTCAAAACCTGAGTGCTACATGACATAGTGAGCTCTCATCATCTGCCCCAGCTCCTGTCAACCTAGCAGTTTGAAGAAAGCAAAAAAAAAAAAAAAAAAAAAAGCGGCAGGTAGAGCCTAAGGACACTACTGCCAGGGATTTAGTTCATGAATCTGAATGAAATAAAATAAATGAATGAACTAATGAGCATAATTCAACACATTGAATTCACGAACTAAATCCCTGACAGTAGTGTCCTTAGACTCTACCTGCCAGGTTTTTTTTTTGAAGGAAGGAAGGTTAGAAAGAAAGTGTGTGTGTGTGTGTGTATCAAGACCCACCCAGCAGCGAAGAGGCGAGCCAGAAGCAGCAGATGCAAGTGAAACGTTTTAAAGTTCTTGCTCGCCTCTTCACTGCCGGGTGAGTCCTGATTCCCCCCTTTCTCTATTACCTTCCTTCCTTCACAAAACTAACATGTTGACAGCCTGTTTATTTCCACATCCAGTGAAAAGGTGAGAGTTGGGGAGACTTTTTTTGAAGGAAGGTTAGAAAGTGTGTGTTTTTGTTTTAAACCTTCATAGAAAGTGTTTCTGAAGTCTGATCCAAATTGTATAAGTGTCACAAGAAAAGTTATTATGTCCTCTATCAATCGCACTTTGGATCACTTCAATCAGTTGATGTCATTTTTACAAGTCACGTTTTTCCTTAATACCTTTGTTGTTGATTCCTGCTTTGGCGTCATTCTTCTCCACATGTTGTATTAAAACTGTATCCACCTTGGGAAGTTGTCATATCCAGTTTCTAACACGTTTTTCCCTTTTATTTTTGTGTTTTTGTAACCTCGTTTGAGTGTTTTTTTGGTAAAATGCTTCATAGCCCCCCCCCCCGAAGTCCAATTTCAAATGTAATAGTGTCACCACAAAGGTTATTCTTTCCTCTTTCAAATGCACTTTGGGTCACCTCAATCTGTTGTGCGGTTTGGTTGCTAGGCTGCCAAAAACCGATCCCCCCAGCGAAGATTGCATTTTTTCAAGGCAACTTTCAGAAGCAATGACGTCATTGCTTTGTATTTTTGGCCAACGGCTCTTTACATTTCTGAAAGTCACCGAGAAAAGTTTTCAGTCGATGTAACCATTATTTTTGTGGGTTCTTTAGTTTTGTGGTGGCAGCTTGTCGAAAGTACATTATTTTCATTACATCACAAAAGCTGCCTCCGGGCGTTGCCATTAACACCCGGAGGAGGATAAAAAAAAAAAAAACACTGGCCAAGGGCAGTGGAAGGATGCTCCCGCCCTTCCATCCGGGTCACGCCACTAATGCCAGAAGATGTTGTTATATTGTATTGCTTGCTGTATTGCTCCCCAGCCGGGGAGTGAAGCAAGAGCACCTGTGTGCCCTGGCATCCGCTATGCAGTGTTTCCCAAATGCTGGTTTTTGGACTTCAATTCCCAGAAGCCTAAGTCATTTCCCCAAAGCACTGATCAGCCAATGTACTGACTTAGGCTTCTGGGAATTGAAGTCCACTAGTGGGCTGTGTACCCCTTGTTGGGAACCACTGCACTATAGCAATGCTAGTGTTGCTGCTTCCTGCTGACACCATCAGTAAGACTGCCTGCGAGGCTGTGCGCTCCCCGGAGTGAGGCTGGGTGCTTCTCACTGCTGCTGCCCATGGACTTTCATCTTGGCTGAGGCAAGGAGGCCCTCTGGACATGAGTGCCAGGACTGCCACACCAGCCCTCTTGGGCCCCGCCTTGGGCCAAGCTTGAAAAGGACATTACGGCAACGGGTGGCTGGATTCGTCGCCTATGGACTTTCATCCTGGCTGAGGTGAGGAGGCCCTCTGGACATGAGGACACTCCGACCCTCCCTCCGAGCCCTGCCATCTCTGCCCAGAGGAGAAGAGATCGCCGACAGCAACCTGCGTTTCTGACTGAATATATTGTATGGTGTTATTTTATTACTTTGTATACACTGGGTTTTTTAGTTATTGTATTCCATTTAAATTATAGTTTATATTGTATCTATTGTATGTATTGCTTTATACAGTAAAACCTCATATAACACTAAAACCTGGTTCCACAAGTCTTTGTGTTATATGATTTTTAGTGTTATCTGATCCTCTATGGGATCCATAGAGATACATTGTAACCACACAGGCTTTCGCGGTTGTTATCTGAAGCATCCCATAGGATCTTAATGTTATCTGATGCAATTCTTCCCCCCAGATTCCTTGATGTTATGCGATTTTCGTGTTATTCGATACTAATGTTATATGAGGTATTACTGTAACTATGTAAGCCATCCTGAGTTGGGTTTGCCTGAGTAGGGGGGGGGGGATACAAATTTGAAAATTAAATTAAATTAAAATTTTCTCTTGGCCTGATCTACCTCACAGAGTAAAGGGAGGAGGAGAGACCTACATACACAGGTAGAACTCACTGAAGAGAAGGCCTGAATCAAATGGAATGGTTAAATACATAATGAAAAATACATTATTAGTGTGAGCCTTTAGGTTAGCCAGTTGCGTGGCAGTCCTGCAGCATCAAATCTTCTTGTGACTGTCAGAATGAAATGAGTTTACTTATTTGTTTATTTATTTATTTAGATTTATTATCCCACCCCCAATCAGGGGAACCTGACTCTAGGCTTCTGTTGATGATAGTACTGTATCCTAAATGTCTATGCAGTGGCATTACCCACTATACTGGCCAAAGATCTGTATTCCAGCTGTTGCCCTGTGAAAGCTACTGCCAGCAGCAATTTAGAAAATTCGCACTCTTACAGAGCTGCTTATTTTTCCTGAAGGAATTGCCACCAAGAGTGAAAGTAAAGAAATGAAAGTTGCTAGGGAAACCCTTTTGAAATATTTCTGTGGCTTGAAAAATTCCCTACAAAAGAATGCCTGCCTTCATAGCACCAGTTGTCTTTTGGAAACCTGCCTCTTCAGTTTGCCAACCGAACTGGACAGAAAGAGCATTTATAATGGTCGCCTCATTGTATTTCAGGACCATCATATGTCAATGCTCTACCACAAGGAGATCTCCCACATGGAAGACCTCCTTTTTTTATTTCAACCGCTCCATAACAGGTCAAGTGACTCACAAAAGGCCTAGTAGTGTGATGATGGCACAAGTGGGGTGTGCATTTTTAGCAGCAATGCAGCAGGATTTGCAAGAGACAAAGTACTTAGGTTTTTGATTAGCAGTAATGGTGACATCATTTGGTGTGTGTGCGCGCACACACACACACACACACACACACACATGCATGCACACGTGGTATAGTGTTGTGAGCCAGCCTCATTCTAATGCAGAATAGTTCAGAGTGGCTTGGACCTAAATGTGCAACCAAGATACATTGGCTTTATAAAAGGCATGCTCCCGCTTGGGGGTATGTGTGTGTGACGATCACTAGAACAGAATTCGACAGAAACTGAATGGCCACATTGCCTCCTCATAAATTTGCAAGCTTAATTTGAACAGATTAAATTATTTTTTAAATCTCCACATTCCTCAGGAACAAAATAACGGCTGATCAAAATAGTTGCCTTCACTCCCAAGTGATTCCTAAAGTGAGCCTTTTTAGTGCTGGCTTCTATTCCTTAAAACACCTTCCTCTCAGGGAAGCCAAACTGGCTCCAGGCAAAAAGAATTATGTCACTCCACAAATTTAAGAACCACAAGGATTGCCATTTCCAATGCAGAGCAGTTTTGCTTTTACAGTGTATGAATGACTTCCCGCCACTTTTGTTGGTTATGTGAGCTTGTTGGCTATTGTTATCTTTATTATACTTTCATCATCTTGTGTGAGGCTATATGCATGTAGTCCTTTAATATAGTTATAAATCTTAACCTGTTTGGGACGGACTTGAGATTTCTATAGCTGACAAAAGGTGATTTTTTTTAATGGGTTATATGAATATCCCAAGACCAAAGCATCAACATGGCCTACTTGACAAATGCCAGAAGGCCTGCTATCACTGACAAGGGGCAACTGGGCCTTCCAATGTTTGTTTGGCTCAGTGAGCAGGTCCTACAATGTAGACATCATGAGAACCATCGTACTGTAGGGAAATGTAGAGAATGTGTGAGTTCATCTTTTCAGGCCTGGCGTATTTCTCAATGCCAATGCCAGGCTGCTGCTGTTTTGCTAAGCTGGCCAATCCTGAACCAACCAAAGGATTCAGGACAGTAGCAGCTATTTTTGCTTTTCTTACAGTCCAATTCTCACGAAGCACCTCCCATTGCACTACAGTTTGGGAAATTATAATGATAGCTCGAGTTTCAGGAAGAGGGGCATGATATTATTGGGACATTTGGTGTTCCAAGGACGCTAGACCTGAGTGGATCATCTATTTGAGTATGTCATTCCCGTTCCAAACCTGGTTCCAGGCATGTATAACACCATGATGGATTAGGACATAATACTACAAAGCCTGTTAAGACCTACAATACCTTCATATGAAAGTTGGATTGGACATTTTAGAAAGAATAGAACAGGAGTTCTCAACCTTTAAATGCCAGGGGCTGAGTCATGCTCCCTCAGACAGCTTTGGGGGGGGGGGCAGATGGCTATTTTGCCCTTCCTCCATCACATGGCACTTCCTGGTGTGGTGGAGGCAGGGGGGAATACTTCTGGCCCGTGGGCCACAGGTCGAGAATCCTCGGAATAGAACCTAATACCAGCGCCAGCAGCCACAACAACAACAGACCTGAAGTTCTTCTTTGAATGTTTCTCAGTCACCATGAATGAAGCGTGAAACAAGTTTTTTACTCGCTGACATGGCAAGATGCTTTCCCATTTAAAACTATCTCCTTGAGATGAAGGAAACAAAACTATTGGAATCATTCCAGTATTTTTCCCCTTTCATCCTCAGGCACATGAATTCCCTGAGAGACAGCTGTAACTCATATTGCAAATGCTGTTCACATTATTTTAATTTTCAGACAGAAATTTAGATATAATCTGACTGCATCTTATCTTTTGAGGCTGAAACCCAATCTGTGAACTCTTGGGGCTACACCTGGCCTGGCCTTTCTCCAGAGTGCATGGGAGCAATTATGACTTTTCATTGGGAAAGAGTTATACAGTACAGTACTTACAAATACAATAGCTTTTATCAGCATCTATTGAAAGGAATACTAGCAGTTCCTAGACCTCGGAGCAGTTTTAGGTCATATAACACACTTGATAAAGCCCCATAGCCACTTAATGGCTGAAAGTCTATAAATATCAGAGATCTATTTCTGCCTGGTAAATAAAAAACTACACTTCAATCTTATGTGCTGTTTTTCAAAATGTGACATCTGGCAAAATTATTACAGCTGTTATTGCATTTTAAAACACATTTCCCCTTCCCATTCCAACCACACTGTCAACACATTAAAGATAGAGAGCCACACAAACACACACACATACATATTTTGTTGCATTTCATTGTGTTTTGTACTGACAAGTCACACCGGACTTAAAGCAGTGATGGGATGACAAAAATTCTACTACCACGCCATGACGTCACGGGCGTGGCCAATGGCATGACGTCATGACGTCACGGCCGACGTCATGACGTCATGACGTTGTGGGCGGGGCCAAAATAAAAATAAATAAAAAATAAAAATAAACATACACACACACCCCTCCCTCTCAGCCCACCCACCCAGACACAAATAAATAAATAAAATAAAAACAACCACCCACCCAAAACACAAATAAATTACCCACCCACCCCAAATAAAAACCCCTCGCTTACCTTTCTTGGGACCCGGCACCCCGATTGCTGTCCACAGCCGCCGCCGCCGCCGGAGCTGCCTGCACCCCTGTGGCGTCCTCCTTGGGCCGGTACCTTTTTAGCCCGGCTCCGGCCATGGCGAGGGGCGACGGGCAGCCGCGCCTCCCTGGGCCGTCCCCATGCCGCACCGCCGCCGCCTACAGCTTCCTCCTCTGCAGCGCGCGGCAGCCGAGCTCAAAAGGGACCGACCCAAGAAGGAGTCCACAGGGATTCAGGCAGCGGCAGCTCCGGCGGCGGCGGGCGGCGGCTGTGGACGCCGGGTGCAGGCACCCGGCCCACAGGCGCCCGGCGGAGGAGGCGGCAGCGGTGTACCCCGCCGGGCGTCCCCAGGGCATGGGGCTTGTCAGCAGCGGACGGCCGAGGCAGCCCTCAACGTGCCGCGGGGAGGCGCCCCCCTCAGAGGGCTGCTGCCGCCACCGCTGCCCTGAAAGTTCTAAATGTTTTGAAAATCGGAGCGAAAATGGCTCTAATTGACTGCGCATGCGCAGAAACTCAATCTGACGCATGTGCAATGCGTCAGATTGAGTTTCTGCGCATGCGCAGTCAATTAGAGCCATTTTCGCTCCGATTTTAATTTTTTTTTTCTTTCGGTCAGGCGTCCGGAACCGGACGCCCCAAAAGTGGACTTCCCCTCACGGAGAACCCTCCGGGATTGGTCTTACCGGTTCCAGAGATCCGTCTGGAACCGGTGACATCCCATCACTGGCTTAAAGGTGTCTCTAATGGAGTTGCCAAGGTATTTTGAGATATTGAAGGAGTCATTTTTTACCAATGTTAAACCTCCCCTCAAAGTTTCACAGCTGACCAAGGATTTGAGTCTAGATTTGTTGAAGTTCCAGTCGAATACTTTACCTACTGCACCCTACTGGCTCTCATTTCACTGTGTCAAGTTTAAAAAAAACAACAACACCCCTTAAACCATTGGAATTACCATGAATTTAAGCTTAAAGAGAAGTTGATTATATAACCAGGCTATATGGCAGCATGAGTTAGAAAAATTGGGATGGTTACTTCAAACGTTATCCTTCCCTTTGAGTTTGGTAATTTCCACAGGCTACTGTGTGTACTGGCCTCCAGACTTCACTCTCTCTACTAACAAACTTGCAATGCAGCCTTCATTCACCTGGCCACCATCTACACCAGTTGGGCCAAAACTTCTATTACTCCCTGTGACTCTGATTGACCTTTCAAGGGCTTTCAGTATGATCCTTTACGTTACTGGTTATGAATAATGGGAATCGCAGCCCAAAACATCTGGAAGAAACAGAGGTCTCTATGGCCTGGAGCATGGGTGCCCAAACTTTTCAGGGCATACGCCAGTCACATGGTTCAGTGGGCCAGTCACTTGGTTCAGCGGGCCAGTCATGTGGTTCCTCCTACTTTAAGCAGAAGTAAAATACCCCTTGCAATATGTTTTGCAATAGGACGAGATAGATTTTAAGGTGCCATTTTCTCTGCTTAAACCAAGGGTACTTAAACTATGGCCCATGGGCCATATCTGGCCCCTGATGCCAGTTCATCTTGCCCACGCTGCCCTTGTTGCTACTGGAAGCGGAAGTAAAATTCGCCTGTACAGGCACGTTTTGCTTCCGCTTCCAGGAGCGAAAAGGGTGGCATGAGCTGGATGAATGTTCCTGTTTTTCATAATATTTTTGTAACCTTATGACGTATATTGGGGCTTTATTTTATTGTATTGTATTTTATGATATTTTATTGTTTTGAATTATTGATCTATGATATCTGATTATACTGTGACATTATGCTGTTCTATTGAATTGTAACACTGTATTTGATTGTATGTTGTGAACCGCCCTGAGTCGGGTTTACCGAGTAGGGCGGCATATAAATTAAAAATAATAATGATGATGATGAAAAAAGGCAGACATTCACTTTTTGATAGCTCTAACACCAAATCAAGAAAATCCTTCACCGGATTACTATGGCCAGCTGCAACAGTCAGGTGGACTAGTAGACCAACTCATGTGAAACAGGCTCATGTGCTTGGTTTAACTCACTTATGAGAAGGCTCAGTGTGAACCATCTTTTTTGCCAGAGGTGGAAAAGCAAATATCTCTCTCCTCTGCAAGTCAATGTATGTGATATCTATAGAAATAATAATTGTGTGTTGTCAAGTGGAGTCTGAGTTATGGTGATCCTTTGCAGGGTTTTCTACATACCGACTACTCAGAAGTGGTTTACCATTCCATTTTTGAAGGAACTGTGCAGCTTGCCCATGGCTACATAGGGGAACTGAACTTCTGATATGGAGCTCCACAGCCAGATGTCTAAGCCACTGAGCTATCCAACCAGTTATCTAAGGCGAACCAAATTATTTTGTTACAACTGGCAAGAGAGTAATAAAACAATAGCAACAACAGCCACAACCTGAAAGTACCTCTCCTTCTTTCTGGAAGGAAAAATAAATAATTTATAAATTAAATACTTAACTGATATGTGTTCCTGACAACATTTATTACATGCCACATCTGCTACCATTGTCCAATGGTAAGGCTGGCTTTCCTACAATAAACTTTGTGAAAATTCTTGTGGAGACTCTTACACAATTCTTACTGTTTTCTCTTCAAATACTTGATACTCAAATATTTAGCCTCACTTTCTGGAAACCTTTGAGTTACAGCTTGTATTAAGACTTCTGTGATCACCTATACAGGTGGATACAGCTTTGGGCCAGCCACCTTTTCTTCTGTAACATGCATTTTTCAAGGTTGTCAAATGGAAGCCTTGTTGCCATGACAATTTAAACTGGCCATACTTTTATCTCTTTTTAATATCTCAGCCATTGCCTCTAACTGATTTATTTTCAAGAGTGTTCTCCTCAGAGAATTCCTTTAAGGGGTTTATTAACAGGTCGTCCCAAAATGCTTGTTGCTTGCCTTCAGAAGAAACCATGGATATTGTGATAAATCTAGTCACGTCATTCTGGCACCTGAGGCAGGAAATCCCACTGGCATCTTCGCCCCCAAATCTTCCAGAAGGAATGCAACACTAATAAAGTAAAAAGGTAACGATTTGCTCGTTTATCATGACATCCAGATGTGGGTTGCTCAGGTGCTGCCTCATTTTGTCCTAAAAGCAGACTGCTCCTGATTTATTCAGGCAATTAGTTATTGCCAAAGGAAATCGGAAGGACAGGAGAATTCCGTGACAATTAGTCATTAAGCTATTTTATCTTTCCTCTACTGGAATTGTGAGATTTCAGGGTGTTGGTCAGCTCTGTTTTAGAGCAGTGAGATAAAAGGCTAGTCCTAAAGCTGTGATGGTGAACCTTGGCACTCCATGTATTCTTGTACTTCAATTCCAAAAGCCCAAGTCAGCACTCCTGTTGATCTTCTGGAAATTGAAGTTCAAGAACAGCTGGAGTGCCAAAGTTCGCCATCACTGTACTAGAGCTTCTATTGACAAATTTCCAGATGGTTAGAAGTGTGGTTACTTGATCATAGGGTTGTAAGCAGTGGTGGGTAGCAACAGGTTCGTACCCCACCCCCCGGGAGGGGGGAGAGCAAAATTGGCTCTGGGCAGGGGGGTGGCAAAATTGGGTGGCCTTTGGGTGGGGGAGGTAGCGAAATTGGGTGGCCACAACCACCTCCCTGCCCTGCCCCATCAGGTTTTGTCCCTGCAAGTGGTTGCTCAAAAGCCAGTCATATCCGACTCTAGGTGCAGTGCTCATCTCCATTTACAGCCAAAGAGCCAGTGCTGCCTGTGTTTGCAGATGTATACATGGCCATGTGGCAGGCATGAGTAGATCGCCTATGGTGTAGGCTATGCCCATGGCATAGGCTACGCCCACAGCATGGGCTCCGCCCACTATGTAGGCTCTGCCCACAGTGTGGTAGCGAAAACTTTTGCTGCCCACCACTGGCTGTAAGACTACAAAACTTGCTCCTTGGGAGTTACCTGGTTCTCAGGTTCAAAATCTGTAGTATCTTCCTTCAGTTATAATTCATAGCAAATACCTGGTGATCATTCACAGATGTAGGCATGACCATAGAGGCTGATGATGAAGCCTTCTTTTGTCACATTGATGTACACAGATAGATGCATGGCATTGTGGTGGCATGTAATATATACAAGTATTATGCTAACATACCACCACTTTGCTGTCTTCTCCTCCACCCCACCCCACCCCAAATATCATGTGTATAGCTTGAATAGGATTCACACAGGCCAGGATTCTTTAATGAATTGAACCTATGCTTCATATATACAATCTTAACATGAAAACATGGCAGACATGTAACTAAAAATTGAGCCTGCTTTTGCTGACTGGAAGGTTGGAGATACCCAAGTACTGCATAATGGAACGAACTCCCGTCTCTGTTCCAGCTACTGCGAACTTAGCAGTTCAAAAGCAAGAAATTGTAAGTAAATAAATAGGGACCATTTGGGTGGGAAGGTAAACAGCGTTCTGTGCACTCCAGTTTTGAGGCCACATGTCCATGGAAACATCTGCAGATCCAGGCAGCACTGGCTCTTGGGCTATAAACAGAGATGAGCACCGAACCCTAGAGTCAGATATGACTGGCTTTTGAGCAAGGGTGACCTTTACCTTTACCTTGATGTGCTAAAATGAGTGAAATAATATACTGTACTAGCATTCCTTTTAAGATAGCCTTGTGACCAGTAACAAGAGAACTACCAATCCTTTACATTAATAATAACTGTGAGAGAAATGAAAGCAATCTGTAGACCAGGGATTCTCAACCTGTGCCCCCTGGGCTGGATGCAGACTGTGGCACCATTTCATGTGCCCCCCAAACTGCCTCCACCACACCAGGAAGTGCCATGTGGTGGAGGAAGGGCGAAATGGCCATCCGGCCCCTGAAGCTGTCTGAGGGAGTGTGACTCGGCTCCCAGCTCAAAAAGGTTGTGAATTCCTACTGTAGACTATTTGACAATCTTGTCTTCTTTGGCCTGATGTTGTTCAGGACCACTTCTAGTGAGATTGCTGGTTCTCAGAATACCAGCTGAACTCTTGGTCTTTGCTGTTTTTCTTTGGCTCTGTAGGCAGGGAGGAAAATTAAAAGGTAAGTGACGTAGAAGAAGATTTTAGTGATTGTGTTGCTCTTCTCCCAACCCTTGCCTTTTTTGTTTCTGTGACATCACAGGGATTCGTTTTGTGATGTCACATTGGCCCTAAAATTTGCTGTCGTCCTAGGGAACAGTTGCCCCAAGTGTTGTTGTTTTTTGGTTATATACCAATCAGTTAACTAAACCCATTTTGAGTATTTAGCACAGGGGACCACATCCTACAGCCTGTGGGTTGGCCCCAACCCCAGCCCCCAATGCCATTCCATCCAGCCCATGGTGATGACCCTAGAAGCGGAAGCATTTATGACAGCAGTAAACATGCCCATTCCTGTTTACGACAGCATTTGCAGCAGGGGGAAGCCAGGTGTCTGGCCTGCTCAGCTGCCAGTGGGGTAATTGTCTGGCCTGTGGCATGTTAAGGTTGAGAACCCCTGATTTAGCAAGTGTTTGCATCATGTGGAACGGCTGTAATTCTTTTCATCAAGAAGACTGCAACTGACACAAGGGCTGTTTCTAGGTTTTATCTTACCTTTTGTTGCCTTCTTTGGACAACACCATCCCCCAAAGACCCATCACACCTATTTATGGCATCTCAACTTTTTAAGCAATGGGACCAGTTTCTTCATCTGAAGATCCCTTATCTGTCCATTAAGAACCTCTGAATATAAATAGCACAGAAGACAGCATCTCCTTACACCAGTGTAAATGCTGAAATGGGTTGGCCATGCAGAGTAATGGGTTGGGTCAAGTAGATTTTAAACTCCAGAGGTACATGTCTTAATAATTTTGATTGTGGTAATTGTAATTGTGGGTGAAGCATAATTGCATAAGGCATTGTCTTAAGATAACTGTTCAAAAATTGAAAGTAATTTGCAATCAGTTTCATTTGTTTCCCCCTTTTTGAATACCTTTTACAAGTCAGATGACTTATATTTGACTTAGAACTCCTACCTATTTGTTCTCTGAAGTGTTTGCCTTTGTTCATTGTGACCTACCATGCTTTTGGTACCAACTATAGGAGCAAAAGTTAAAAATTCAGTTTCCCCCCTTTCTGTAGTTCTCTGATTTGCTGGGGTGAGGACATAATCAGCCATTATATATGGCTATGGTTACCTTGGCAAATATTGCATTGATCTTATTTGCCTTTAAGACAACTTCCAGTCCTTTTAAAACAGTTGGGTTATATATTATGAAATTGCCAGATGGAATTATAATTTTACTCTTTGGCTATAAACAGAGATGAGCACTGAACCCTAGAGTCAGATATGACTGTCTTTCCAGCAAGGGTGACCTTTACTTTTTGTAAAATAAGCTTTGTAGAACAAACATTATGACTGTACTTTTCTGACTGTGAAAAGCTTAAGTTGAAGCAGAAACACTTCTGAGCATCCGATTTACAATAATGCAGCTCTTTAGTTCTTACTTGGGAGGAAGCCCCATCAAAACCTGCTGAGACTTACCTTACAGCTGGGGTGGGGAAGTCTGTCTCTCCAGGTGTTGTTGTACTGCAGCTCCCACTGGCTGTAGCCAGCATTTACAATGGGTGAGAGATTATGGGAGCTGAAGTTGAAGAACAGCTGGAGGGCCATTACATCATGAGAACGACCTGTAATTAATATGAATATGTGGCATCTCAGTCCTTAATTAGGTTACTGGCGCCTTCTGCCTCAGGCAATAATCTAAAACAATGATGGCCAACCTTGGCACTCCAGGTTTCTTGGACTTCAATTACCAGAAGCCCAAGTCAGCACTCCTGCTGATCAGGGCTTCTGGGAATTGAAGTCCAAGAACATCTGGAGTGCCAAGGGTGGCCATCAATGATCTAGAATGTCTACCCCAAGGATCTTTTAAAGTGAAATTCTAGGGCAGTGTTTCCCAAATTCTGGTTCTTGGACTTCAATTCCCAGAAGGCTAAATCAGTCCACTGACTGATCAGTGCTTTGGGGAATTGGCTTAGGCTCCTGGGAATTGAAGTCCAAAAACCAGAATTTGGGAAACACTGTTCTAGGGACTCTAACTATGCCAAACACACTTTGCAGAAGTTCTTACTTTTCTTCTTCTTTTTACTATAATTCTCATGTTCTGCAGCCAATATGGCAACTGAGCAGACTGGATGCAGAATGTTTGAAGTTCTACTCTAGATAGTATGGTAACAACTCCTAGCTCTAGAAGCATGACCAAATTATGGTTCCCATCACTCAGTTTATGTAAATTACAGAGCAGTTGCTGCTTATTTTCTCTGGCATTTCTTATATTCCATTTCAGTCTACAGTTAATGTCTCTTCTGTCTCACAGATAGCCACTTCACTTTTCTGTACTCTAGCCTGAAAACATATATTTTGCTATAACATGTCACCGGGGTCACTCAGCAGAAGGAAGGATTTGCTCCATCTCAGAAAACAATTATGTACTTCCACCTTCTTCTGCTCCGTTTTTCTTGATTGTGGAGTATTTTTTCCTGTAAGCAGCTACCATATTTGTTAAGAGAGAAGATACTACCATTACTACTTCTTGATTATATTGTAAAAATGTGTCTATGTGTATTTTTAAAAGGTGGTAGTAGCATATTCAGATATTGTTGGAAAACAATTCTGATACCAATATCTGGATGTTGCAAAGATTCTCCACCTCTGTCTTAAATAGAAATATAGGCAATCAGCCTTTTAGGTTGGATGTGGCTCTTCAGATTGACTGCACTCTAAGGATGTTTAAATCTTGGCTAAAGCAGCTGGGGGTAATGGGGACTAGAATAAAAATCTAGAGTGACAAAGGTTATTGAGCCCTGTTTTAAGAGGAAGTGGCTGAAGTGCATAAAATGGTTATGACAGTGAAAATATTATTTTTTCTGGGATGTGTGTGTGTGTGATAGAATATGAAGGAGGATGAAGAGGATGGCCTTGAAAGCCAAATTCCTGTTGCTAATTTGTTCTTTATATCAAAATCCCAACTGTCTACTCTATTGACAGTGATTTGTACTAGTATGCTTAGAACTGACCACAAGAACATCTGGAGTCTTCCTTACAAAAAAAGCAAAAACGGAGATGGGGCAACAGAGGCTGATCAGGTTTGGGGAGGAAAAGGGAGATAACTTTGAACCAAGAGTAACAAAAGGTGCTAGTGCAAACCGATCTGGTATCTAATGAGTTTGAAATGCATAAGGATAATGTGGCACTTCTCGATAAATATGACAAATTTCCCTCCCTCCAGTTAATCCAAAGTGGCTTTTTTGCATGGAAGTCCTTAGTGTGGAATATTTCACAGATATGCTTAGAAACAAGTCTTGTTGAATTCAGTGGGATTTACCAGAACTTAGAAACATGATCATTTGGAACATGACTCCTAGAATCTTCCAGCTAGCATGAACAATTTAGGTCAGGGATTCTCAACCTACGGCTCTTGAGCCAGATCTGGGCCACAGCACCAAATCATCCAGCACGCACCCTCGATCCAGTCACCATTTCCGTTGCCACCAGAAGTGGCTGCATTCCCTATGACTGCGGCTGCATTCCCGGCAGCTGTGGGTTTTTTTTTTGTGTGTGGCCACTGATGTGTTTCCGGTGCCCTTGGAGGTGTTTCCAGTGGCCACAGAGGCATTCCTGGTGGCCACAGCTGCATTCCTGTTGTTTGCAGGGGGTTTCCTTCACCCACACCATGCAGCTCCTCCAGGCCGGTAAGTAGTGTGGTGTGGTGGGGTGGGCTTGGGGTGGTCCCACTGCTGAAGGTGGCAGTGGGGACACTAGTCTGGCCTACAAACAGTCTGAGGGGTCATGATCTGGCTCCTGGCTTTAAAAGGTTGAGAATCCCTGATTCAGGTGTTCTGGATGTTATAATCCAAAAGTTAACTTTTCCAAACTCTGGTATTTCCCAGATTATCTGTGTACAGGGTTGTAGGTTGAGTCCACAGAAATCTGATTTACTATAGCTGATAAGCATATCTCTATTATAATGTCTTGCCATATTTAAACTTTTTGAAGTAGTAGCCATGTTATTCTGTGAAAGTATATTTACAAAATTTAAATAGCCCCCCCCCCAAAAAAAAAGTCACAAAAGAAACTTTTCCAAGCACTGTTTTTCATTATATACAGAACGGCCAAAATCCTGCTGACAATAATTTATGCTGACAGAAGCCAATGATGTCATCATCTAGTAGCAGTAAAATATGATTTAAATTAATTTAAAGGTTCCTATCCACCTCTTGTGCCCTGGGGAGGTCTTTGTGAACCATGGGGCTGGAGGTATGGGTCTGTGTATGACATTTAAAAGCCAAATGTTGCTGCCAGTCCTCTTGATTGTAGTGGCAGCAATCCAGTTGTGATTTTTGATTATTAAAGGCTTTCTTCTTCATCCCAAGATTCCTAAAGGCTTCCTCAGGGCAAACATAAGCCGGAAATGAGGGGATAGGAAGCTTTCAATAAAATTAAAATTAAATTTTTGTGGTGCTGGATGATGACACCATTGGCTTCTGCCTAAGTAAACTTATGCAATAGGTTTTTGCCTAGGAAAGTTTGAATGTATGCACCTAAACAAAAATGTAATGTCTCCTCAACTTGTAATGTTGAATCTTCCCAGTTCTGTCTCTTTCCACACCCAATGTCCTCTCATTGTAGCAACCGGGATATCACGGCATTTTAATCAAAGTACACCCATGGAAAGAGATAGGAAAGAAACAGCAACATTCCAATCTCATAATCAGTTAATTAGATATGAGAACACTTAAATCTAATTTCGGATGAGAAGAAATGGAAGATGAATGCAAATGTAAGAGGTGGAAGGAATAGAAAATGTGGGTTAGTATTTTAATATTGAGTGGATCAAAAAGTATGGGTGCAAAACCTTCTTGAAGTTATAGGGCCCCACTGTTGCCAGCAAGGTGCCTTCGACATGTACTGGGCCATCCAGCCATGCTGCCTGTGATGAAAGGGGATGATAGAAGTTGTGGTCCAGCTTATCTGGAAGGCACCAGTCTTAGAGTTATGTTCTAAATTATCTGAGAGAACAAGAATTATAGAGGACAAAGAGGACAAAGACACAGAAATAGGTGCAGTGAAAAGGCAGTTTTATTTACTTTTAATACTATACAGAGAGAAAAGAGAGAAACCAGAAAGTAGCCACAATTACAACATGGCTGTTGCTGGCAGTGTTTGGAATTTTTTTTTAAAAAAAAAATCTGTACCCTCCACCTTTTTGTATCTGAAGACCCCCGCCACACTCAAAAAAGAAGAAGAAAAGCATATACAGTCTCAAAAAGAACACTTCAGGTTACAAAAGACAGCAGCTATTTTCAACAATTCTAATCCAGCAGTTAGCACAGCAGTTTATTGTTGTTCTTTTTTCTCCCCTCAAAAAAATGGAAAATTATTTACATTTGTTTGCAAATAAAAGTGGGCTTCTAAAACTAAGTGTGTGTATGTGGTGGTGGAAACTCTCACGTGCAATCTACATTGGTCAGTAAGCTGCATTTTACACAACATTTTCTTTAGCTTCCATTTGTGATTTTCCTGCTAATTACACATGGCACAAAAAATCTTTTAGAGATTGAGACATGCCATTCTTTTGACAAAAAGGTAAATGGAAAAATAAAACAGAATGTTTTAAATTGGATTTTGTCTCTTGCTGCCTTGCCCCCAAAGCAGCACCTCCTATAATTTTAAATGTTGTAGGATGGGAGTTCATCACTGAGCCAGTGAAGTTCTTGAATTCAATGGGACTGACCTCTGGGTAAAATTGCACAGGTCCAGTTACAATTCTAGGCATACTAATTTGGGAGAAAGGCCTGCTATACTTGCAGTGTGAACAAACATAGGATGGGGCTACATGGCCATGGTTCTAAGAACACTGACGATTTTCACTTAAATACGGTAAGTCATCCTTACTTCTCATCAAACAAGGACAGGAGACGTGGTTGTGACCCTGGGATCGTAAGAGGGTCTAAGGCAGCCAAGTCAGCATGGATAGGTTCTTGTGGCCACAAACAAGATGGCTTCCTTTCCTCTTACCCATGTAGAAACCAACCCAATGAGCAGTTAAACCTTCCTCTACCACTCCGGAAGGCAGAAACTGAGTGTTGAGGTTGCAAAGAAAGTTGTGTGGCTCAGAACTACTGCCACCCAGTATCTCCTGCCTGAGATGGTGGCTTCACCCTGCCTAATGCCAGAAATGGCCCTACATTTTAAGCATATCTCTCTGAGTGCAAGTGGAGCTGACAGGTTTCAGTTTGTTTACAACTGGAATTCAATATTGGCATGCACTGCACTGTCCTTGAACAAAAGGAAACAGCTGGGGAAGGTGGACATCTAACTCTCTTAAATGGTAGGGCCAGTACCTGTGCCTTTTAGATACAGGGAAGGATGATATGAGGCTGCCCCTTCTTGACCACATTCCTAATGCTCCTCAAAAGGCACAATGTCAGCATGGCAGCTATTATGGTGCATATGTATATTAACAGTTTCATACATAGAGTACTACAGATGATTATTTGTTCACACAGAGATATTCTTGGTAGATGGACATGCAAGCATAGCCCTGATTGACTACTATTAGAGGGGGGAGGGGATTGTTCAGAAGTTCTTGCTGGACTACAGCTTCCATTAGCCACAGCCAGAACAGCCAATGGTGAGGGAATTCCTGGCCAATAATTTTTAGAGGGCTATGATTTGCCTAACTGAGGTTTAACCCGATCATGGATTAAGCATTCTCAGAGAGCCAGGTCTACTATGATAATTTAACAGATAATTCTGTTCTGATGAAAATGCTTGAACCAAATTTGGTTGTGAAGTTACTGGATGGGGAATAAACCCTACTGAACCTACTGGTTAAACTACTGTACTGCAGTCAAAAGGTTGTGTGTTCAAACCCGACCAGGGATCAAGGTTGACTCGTCCTTCTATCCTTCCGAGTAGGTAAAATGAATACCCAGCATATTGGGGGCAAAATACCAATTAACTTGTGAACTGCCCAGAGAGTGCACAAGCACTATGGGGTGGTATATAAGTCTGATTGCTTTCCTTTCCTTTAACAATTAGCAACATTTGGATGGTCATAGGTTCTGCAGTGTGATGTAGAAGTATCTTGTGTATAGTTCTTAGTCATCATGGACAAGTTTCAAGTCTCCTTCCAGCAACCATCAGAAATGTAGATACATGGCATGAAATATGGTAGACCAGCTACATACTGTAAGTATTTCTAAATCATCTGGCAGGAAATATGCTAACCTTTCTAGATATTATAGGCTGTACTAGGAACTGAGAGCAATTGTCACTTCAAGGTTGTTGTATACATGGCAGCTATGGCCTATGTTCTAATTTGGAAAACTAACATTTTGTAATCCTTTGCTATTTGCTTGGGAACAAGCCCTACTGAATTTAATGGAATTTGTTTCTAAAGTGTTTGTCCACAGATTTGAATTATGAAATACACACATAAGATGTGCTCCAATTTACTGAACCTATAGAACTTATCAGCTAAACTTGTTTAACCGTATGCAAAAGCCAGGTCTCCTTGAGTGTTACATGGTGTCTTCCATGGAAGTGTGTCTAGGATTTTGTCTTTACAAACATGCATAGTACTGAGTGCTGTGCCTTAGAGTCCCTCTTGTCCTTGAAGGTTTTGTTTCCTAAGGGGGATATGTTGAAATACATATGGACCCACAACCAGAGGATGAACTTGGCATTGATATATAAAGTAGAGCTACCACTCTCAAGTATAGTTTGTCCTGGAAGACTAGTGGTTTTTATTAGGCTATATTTTTAGATGACAATAGCAAAGACAATTGTGCCAGCATGTTGTCAACAATGCTGCTCTTTGACTATCAAGATATAATCACTGGCCTGCATGGCGATGTGGCCTGGTCATTATGACCATGTTGCACTCTTATTGTGGGAGCTGCATTGGTTACTGGTGTGCCTCAGGGTGCAATTCAAGGTGCTGGTTATGACCTTTAAAGCATTACCCAAGAACATCTGGCCCATCCCACTAGAGCAGACTGGAGGGACTCCCTATGGGTACCAACAGCTGGAGAGTCTTGCCTCTCCAGCACTAGACAGAGGGCCTTTTCAGTATCTGCTCTGGCCCTTTGGAACCTCCTGCTGACTAACCTCTGACTCCAACCATAACTGCTGGCCTTTATAAGAGATTTAAAGACATGGTTGGCCCAGCAGATGTGGGCTGCAGTTACTGGACCTAACCCCCCCCCCCCCAAAAAAAAAAAAGCTGGCTCATATGATTATCAGACAACTCTGCCATCTGGATTTTAGCTTTTTAGATTTGAGATTTTTAGATTTTCGAGTTTTATGATGTTTTATTTATGTATATCATGTGTTGGTGTGTTTTATGTTAATGGCTGATTTTCGTATTGTAAGCCACCCGGAGTCACCTTGGCTAGGGGGCAGCTAAACAAGTCAAATTAATTAAATAAATACATTTGGGGTGGGGGAATTATTTTCCAGTGGAATGGATTGAATAAACAAGATGGGCTTGAGGAGGATTTTTTTGGAAAGTGATGGAAGTATTCAAACTGAAACCATATTAGGAGTATAGGAAAACTGTTTCTGACAATATATTGGCTTAGCATCATTTTATATTGTTTTGCTTCCAGCTTATAACTACTATGCTGTTCTGTCGTAATTGACCAGTTTTGTTGTCTATATGAAACAATGTGGCAGGATAATGCCTCCTACAACTGATTTTGGTTTAACAGGCCAGTTTTCCCATCTCATGTATGATACCATTATGAAGTTTGCAGCTGAATTTTCAATACTATGCCACACCACATCTGTTTCTAATAGAAACATATACCTTTTTGCAGCAAAATGGAGACAAAGAGAATGTTGCGAATATGCAGTTTTGGAAAACAGCTTGCATGGTTTGGGAGAAAGGAGGGAGATTGGTTGGTTAGTGGTGATGGGAGATCATTTAAAGTAAAAGAGTGCTAAGGCAATCCATCCCATGGTACATCTCCGTATCCAATTTTGTCATTCATTTAGAGAATATCACAAAGGCAAACCGGAAGAATTATGTAAACGTATACTATACAGTACATCAGCTGCAAGAAAACCAAAAGAGAAAAACAACCCTGTAATTCTTTTCTTTCTGTCTCAATATTCCTTTAATTGAAAAGGAATGCTTGGTCTGTGAGATGGTTATGTTTTATGGTTTGGGTTTTTTGATGTAATGATTTTGCAAAACAAAACAGAAGAGTGAAAAAGTCTTCATGAAAACAAAGGTAAACCTGTAGAAATGTTGAAAATACAAAATATAAAAAAATTTGTACAGCTCATTCGTTTTTCTCTTAGGAAAACATGATGCAAAGTCATCCCTCCCCCCATTTAAAAAAATTATTTACAAAAGTTAAGGCGAAATTTTCATTGTCTCTAACTGCTAAAACGTAATAATTTATGTGTGTGTGTGTGTGTGTGTGTGTGTGTGTGTGTGTGATTTCCTAACATATAACCACGCAACAGGTTGAACAGATCTAGATATCAGTAAAGATATAACTACATGATGAACGTAGAGCTGGCAACTGCAGCTCTGGGACAGATGTTAGACTGGAATGGAACGGTCAGCACATTCCTCAGCCTAAAATTCCCAGGTCTCCTTTGGGGAAGTTACTACAGTTAAAATGGCAAGGAACTGACACCAAATATGTAATCTGTCTGATCACTAGGTAAAGGTAAGGGTTTCCCTTGCTCGAAAGCCAGTCGTATCCAACTCTAGGGGTCAGTGCTCATCTGTTTCTAAGCTGAAGAGCCAGCGCTGTCTGCTTCTGCAGACGTTTCCATGGTCATGTGGCAGGCATGACTATACACCGGAGCACATGGAACGCTGTTACCTTCCCACCAAAGTGGTCCCTATTTATCTACTTGCAATTTCTTGCTTTTGAACTGCTAGGTTGGCAGGAGCTGGGACAGAGATGGGAGCTCATTCCGTCCTGCAGTACTCAGGAATCGAACTGCTGACCTTCCGCCTCCGAGTCAGCGTCTTAATGACTTGAGCCACTTCAAAAATCCCATGTGAAACCTTTAGCTCAGAGATTCTCAACCTATGGCCAGTGGGCCGAGTGTGGCCCATGGTGCCATTTCATGTGGCCCACCACTGCCTCCACCACACCAGGAAGTACCATGTGGTGGAGGAAGGGCAAAATGGCTATCTGGCCCCCAAAGATGTCTGAGGGAACATGACCTGGCCCAAGGCTTTAAAAGGCTGAGAATTCCTGCTTCAGCTTATCTCTTATACTGACACGATTCTTTGCCTTCCTTTGTTACCATACTTTATTTTATTTATGGAGGTGAAAGAAAAATAATAACAATAATGATAAGAGGTTTGAATAATTAGTGATTATCTAACACAGGGATTCTCAGCCTGCAACCCGCAGTGACATTTCATGTGGCCCCCCACCACCTCCGCCACACCAGGAAGTGCCATGTGGTGGAGGCAGGGCAAAATGGCTGTCCGGCCCCTGAAGTTGTCTAACCTGCCCCCAGCTTTAAAAGGTTGAGAACTCCTGATCTAACAGTATAGGCTCCCCGAAATGAGATGTTCTTGCCTACATGTGGTTTGTAACATTGCTTCCATGGGGCGAAATTCTTCAAATATACACACAAAGCATGACTTGGCATTAAACTGAATGGGCCTCCCTCTGGTTATTTAGATAATATAAATATCTGACCTTTTTTGAGATTTGTGTCATAACCTGTATATTTAATTTTACTTAACCATGATCTGCCAAAACAATTCTGACTTACGGTAACTCGCTTTTTTGTGGTTTTCTAGGTAGAAGTTACTGAGAAGTGGTTTACCTGGGATCATTTTGGGACTGTGCAGCTTTCCCAGGGTTACAGAAGCTGGCTCTTCTGGATGTGTAGGGGGGAGCTGAACTTGTGGCTCTGTCGCTGGATAACTAATTCAGTGAGCCATCCATCCTGTGTACACACTTGCCTAAATGTATGTTACATTTTAATGCTTTGGACTGCAAACTTAATTATATAGTAAGGTAAAGTTCGCCCTTGCTCAAAAGCCAATTGTATCTTACTCTAGGTATCAGTGCCCATCTCTGTTTACAGCCAAAGAGCCAGTGCTGTCTGCGTCTGGAGACGTTTCCGTGGACATGGGGCGGACATGGCTAGACACCGGAGTGCACGGAATGCTGTCACCTTTCCTGCCGAAGTGGTACCTGTTTATCTACTTGCATTTTCTTGCTTTTGAACTGCTAGGTTGGAAGGAGCTGGGATAGAGATGGGAGCTCACTCTGTCATGCAGCACTTGGGTCTTGAACTGCTGACCTGCCAACCTTCCAGTTGTCAAGTTCAGCATCTTAACCACTAAGCCACTGCAGCCAATTAGGTAGTAGAGAGCCCTTAAACCTGAAGCCCTCTACAATTTCAGAGAGCTAAGTGGTGGTGGACAAGACGGTGCATGTAAGCCCTGTCCTTCACTTCCGTACCTAAATGTATGGCAGTCCTTTGTGTGTTCCTAGAGAAGATTTGTAGAGGTACTTCTGTTCTTACATTTAGCTGAATGTGCTTGGAATTCTCCCATGATCAACAACCGTGCCTTATCAGGGATGTAAATCACAAGGAGGTCTTAAGTGTGTTAAATTTGATTTGCATATAAAAACCTCTTTCCTATGGAAATGTCAACTTTTGCTTTATTTCTGCAGTTAGGATGAGAAAATGGGAGGCCTACACACATCCATCATCTCCCATCATTCAAAGGAAAGGATTTTCTGACTACGCTAAAAAGAGTTTGCCTCAACTTGTATTTGCTAGTCTACCTTGATTTTGTTTTGTAATTAGTCAGCTGTTAGATTGAGATCTCAAAACTTTGCTCTGAAGATTCAGTGTTTCTTGGAAGGACAATGTTGTTTTAGGAAGAACTATAATTTAACCTTAACATGACTATAAGCTAATTAGGAGGCAAGTTAAGTTATCTTCAGTTCTTCCCTGAATTTTGAAGTAACTCAGGTTCAGCTAAAGTAGTCCAAATCTTCCCTCTCACTAAAATATCCAGATATTGTTCTATAACTCTCTGAGAAGAAATAAGATCTATGTATATGTGTCTCCAGTGCCTACATTGAATGGAATGTAAATGTGCTTTACTCCAACTGGATTTTATCTGTTGTCGTCATAATTTGTTGTGCTTGATGGAAAGCTGATATTTGACAAACAGTAAGACTCTCTTATATACTATCCTTAAAAATAGCTTAGCTGGTTTAATTTTTGATTTGTACACATGTGTAGGTTGCTAACACCCAGGATGTGTTTGAAATATAAATGGCACTGAATGGAATTTGGTTATTTGTGGTATCTAACAAAAAAAGTAACTATTTTTGTGCTTAGTTTCTAACCATTTTGCAATGCATTTTGCTATGATCCCTAACTTTTTATTAACTTTTCCTGAAACAAATCCTGATGCTAGATGAATGAAATTGCTGTGGGCTGTGTTGCTATTTTACTAAAATGCAAAGAAATACTTAGTCTAACACTTTATAATGTTATTTTGGTAAGTATCTGATATTAGTAAAGACAGCCAGTTTGTAGTACAACCATGGTATATGTATGTGTCTGCAAGGTTACATTATTTTTCCCATTTTATTTCAAATGTTAACTGAATAACTTGGGAAGCTGCTAGGGAATATATGATATCATCTAAACCTCTGGTTTTGTTATCAGGCTATATGAAGGATGTAGCAACTTAAAAGGGTGTTGAATTAGTTGTGAATACAATAGCACTGGCAAAAGTGTAGACCACAGGAGGGTGAAAAACACTAGATTCTAACTGGATCTGAGTGTAGTTTTTATTATGTAACAAACAAAATATAAAGATAACGACTAATATTGTTACTGAATGAGAACCACTACTGTAGGTAGTACAGGAGATCTGTAGACTACTTAGATGCTGCAATCCTATACTCACTTACTTGGAAGTAAATCAATAGAACACAATGAAGCTTACTTCTGAGTAGTCATTTCTAGAATTGTGCTGTTAATCTCTTTGTCCCAATCTAAATTCATTTTGAACTGGTTTTAATATGCTGCATTTGTATTTTAAGTCTTGCATTTAAAAACTAGAACTTTACCTATCAACAGGAAGGGGGAAAATGCACAAATGAATCTTTTAGTCCATGGTCTGTTTTACCCTGCTAAAGCTGTGGGCCCAAGAGAGTGTAAATGGAAATAAGTGTATGCTGAAATCAGAAGAAATGTGTTCCTTGATAAACGTGTTTAAGATCAGGATGTGATGGTATAATCTTGCAAATCCACGGTGGTCATTTGACATTCTTACATTAAAAGTTACCATGCAGTAACATTTACCTTAATGGCACAGAAAGAAAAGAGTTCAGAGCATAAACATTGTTTAACATGATGTTTAAAGCTAACTGTTAATATAGTAAAAGCACCATCCAAGAGAGAGCAGGTACATTGCAAACCCCCTCCCCCATCTCAGTTCCTGACAAGGTCAATGTTGGGTTTAATATCTTTCCAAAGACTTATCACATTTGACTTTAATATAAATTGATGATACAAGAAATCTGTACTTTCGATTTTGAACTAAGCACCCTTTGCCATCAGTGAATAATATTTTCATAAGACATACCAGTGGACCCAGATCATAGGACCATTATAGAGACATGTTAATTTTCATCAGCCTCAATTACATTGGATGCACCCATACTTCTTTCCTGGTGAGAATTCATCAAAAGTTGATCTATATGAGGTGCCTTCAGGAAGATCACTTACTACATGCAGCAGACAGAAAATACTGTACCATTGATAATCTTGGCATAAAAAGAGCAAAGGCTTACCAAAACACAACCCTAGGGAGCTTCAAGTGGGAGTAATAGAACAGTGTAGGTTGAAAAAGCAGGTTGAAATAGCTTTTTCATTTATAAGCTTATCACAAGTTTATTGATTTTTAAAATGTGGTGGATGGGCTTTTGTTCAATTGTCCTCAGGAAGAGAGCAGCACGGCTCAGACAGGCAGATCTCCTTCTTATTTGCTCATTTCACTGAAGGGAGAAGCGAGTGACCAAACTGGATATAGTTTGATGTTATCAGACTGTGGAATTTCCTATAGACTTAAGGGTTTTTTCTTCAGGGTTTAGAGCAAAGGGTAAGGAACTTCTGTGCCTCCAGCTGTTGCTTGACTATAGCATCTATCATCTCTGACCTCAGAATTATGGGCTGGGGTTGAAGGGAGCTGGAATGCAACAACAACTAGGAGATCACATGGTTTCCCAACCCTGGCTTCAAGAAGATCACTATATAAGGACAGATATCTCACTGCAAAATAATGATGGGATCTTTAATTTAGCCTTTACTTTCCCCACAAGTGAGAAAGTGTCGTGGTGAGGAAATATTTGTTCTGTTCTCTCTTTAGGGCTATAGTGGAACAAAAATCACATCTGAAAAAGTGCCAAAATAGTATACTGGTAAATCATTAGATTATTTGGTAGTGTGACATTTTATAATTCACAGATTATCTCTTCTCAATTAAATAAGAAACCAGACTAGTATTCTGTTGACACTATATGAGGGGGGCACCAAAACTAATTAAGATTGTTCCAAAGAAGTACACATCACTTTAGGTAAACAGATTCCAAACTACCTGCTCTTAGTATTAAGTTGTGAATTGTTTATGGAGCAAGACTTCACAAGTTATTCCAGTAATGTGAGATACTAATATCCATTTAGTCTACTCTTCTTATTCCTACCTCAAGAAGGACTATCAGAACACTGAAACTGAACACTGAAAGTCTGAGTTTGCTTAAACTGATGCTATCTGGTTCAAGAGCGACAAACCACTCTGTAGATGAAACATATTTCCTAAATGAACCCTGAGCGCCTGACACTTTTCTGACTCATTTCTATAGTAATAGTAACAGAAACACATCATTTAATGGCTGAAATCCAGTAGTAAGTTGCAGCTAGAATAAGCTCATCAAATCAATGTTGCTTATACAGATGTTGACCCACCAAATCCCCACTGATTAGATGGGGCCATGCTAGTGACTACTGGATTTCAGCCAGTGATTATTCTGATGATAATGATGATTAAGTAAACCACAAAAGAATGTTTCACTTGCCAAGGTTACACCAGCAGACCACATAATAGGCACACTTATTTAAAGGCAAGTCAAAAAACCACTGCCTGTAATTCAAACATGGCAGCACCTGGACCCATTTTCAAAACACACTTTTTGTGATTCGAATGCAGGGAGAAGGATCAGTTGCACAATACTGTAAGCTGGAAGATTTAGTTGATGCCAAAACCTAACTAAAATAAAACAAATGAAATAAAAATACCACAGGTCTTGTTTTGAATTTAAACTTTCTTTTGGTTACATCAGTGGATATATGGCCAATGGTTCTTTACTTTCTACACTGTGAAATAAATACCAACACTACACACACACTGCTGCATACCTAAAGGTCCCATTGAAGCCAACAATATCGCCCACAATGAACTCTGTTCTGATGACAGCAAGTGGGTAAGCCTTCCTTCAGGGAAAATGTATGCTTCCCAATGAAGCATGTTCAAAAGCCCACTGGAGTCCCCTTTGGGGGAAATTGAGTTTTCACAGCAGTGCTATAGGTGGGTTGAGTCCAGAGTTTGGACAGTTTTGCTTTTTTTTTGGGGGGGGGGGACCCCAGCTTTCAGAAGTACAGTACAGTCAAACCTCGGAAAACGCTAAAACTTGGTTCCACAAGTCTTGGTGTTATCCAATTTTTAGTTTTATCCGATCCATGTTAAAATCCTATGGGATGCATCAGATAATGTTAAAGTTTCATAGAGATACATTGTAACCGCACAGGCTTTAGCGGTTGTTATCCAATGCATCCCATAGGACCTTAACGTTATTCGATGCAATTCTCTCTCCCCCCCCCCCCATTACTTAATGTTATGCGATTTTAGCATTATCCGAGGTAAACGTTATCCAAGGTATTACTGTATTACAATTCTGGAAGCTGTGGTCCTGAAATGGAAGATTTCTGTGTTTCAGTTGAACCAACTATGTGTGTTTCTCATGTCAGCATGCATAGTTTCTCCACAAGACTCAGGATCCTTTTCAGAGTTTATATGGAAACAACTCTTGTTCAATAGTTCCCAGAGCTCCAGACAAAACAAGCTGTGAAGTCCTTGCAGAGAGGAAAGGCTTGAAATGTATAATATCAGAAGAACAGCATGGCCAGTTGCCCTCCCCTTGTTCCAGTAATAAAGAATACACATACTTTAAAAAAAATCATCAAAATGCAGTTCAAAGCTCATACATGTGACACTAAAAAGTCCTGCCAAACTCTTGGAGGCTGATCATACCTGCTCAATATATAAAGTAAAAATCTTCATATACATTTATAAGTTTTATAAATATAGGCCTTATATAAATATGCATATTCATATCTATCTATGCATATTCATATATACATATATTTATAATGCTAACTATAGATATAGATCTGTTTCAAATACAAAAGTGTGTGTGTATGTGTGTTCACTTGCCATTTTTGTGTCACCCGTTAAAAAATAACCCTATATCAGTTCATCTGGTGAGAACTCATCTTTTCACATTTCATCTCCTTCGAAGAGCTAGAAAAACAGTAGAGTAACCCAACTGCAAGGCAATGGAGACAGTCACTTCCAGTTCACAGTATTGCAGTTAGAAAAAAAATACAGTGAGGTCAAAAGGAGTGAAGGAGCACAAGCTGCTTGGAAGAAGAAGGAAGGAAGAGGTGGTCACATAACAATACAGCACTGACAGCGCTTTTTCTTTTCTGTACCTGGGAGTTTTTCCATGGGTAGACTTTCTTCTTTCACCTCAGGTGAGGAAGGTTCTGTTGTGTCTGATAAGGGCCTCCCAGAAACCAACTCAGCAGCATTTCCATCCATGGTGGACACATCCGTCACCGTCTTCTCGCGTAACGACTTCTCATCATCTTCGTCAATGAGGACCAGTTCAGCCTTGATTGTCTCATCATAGCCCAGCACCTTTTTTGTCTCGTCTTCGTCATCAATATTTTGGTAACCCATAAAGATCATTGTTACTGGGTGATCTGCAGTGGCCTCAGGGACATCATCCCTAGAGAGTTTTGCTTGGTGTTCAGGGTTCCCAGAACGCCTTTTGTTAGGTTTGCGCACCATCTCTAATTTTGCCTCCTTGAAAAGCAGCTGTTCTTTTGTCTGGCTGAGGTTTCCATCTGCTATTGATACAATCCCTCCTTTAATGCTTGATTGTCCAGCCTTCTGAATAAGTTCATCTACATCCTTTGAGCTCAATTTATGCACTCCATTTTCTACCACAGCACCTCCAGAGTGCATCTCATAGACTACTTTGGTACCATCATCATAAACTTTGATTCCTCTTTGATGGGCAGCCTCTGGGCCAATAGGAGATGCAGAGAGAATCTTGGTCTCTCCTGTCTGTTTGTCTTTCTCCACATTAATTTCCATGCTGTACAAAGCTTGAATGGAAAGAAGAGAGGAAGTGCATGTTACAACATCAAAAAGCAGGTGAATGGTTAATTGCCAAACAGACAAGCAGACAAGTGTGCCCCCACAGAAGCTGTTCCTTAAAGTGCCAAGCAATCTATGTTAGAGGTGTAACGCACAGTGTGAAGAGAAGCAGGACTGTTATTCTACATCAGCTGTTGGTGTTAGCCATACCTTCTATGAACAGGTAGTTTCTTAATTATTATTATTTTTTGCATTCATGACAGTCTGTTAAATTAAAGAAGTGACAAACAAGTATATTTACCACTATGTTTCTACAGATAAATTTCAAAATATTAAAGCAGGTCACTATATTCATTATTCAAAACCTAGCTGTCCCCAGTAGTGCTGAGACCCATGTAACATATAACACTGAAAGTTATGTGGAAGTCTGTGGTGATACGGACAATATTTTCATAAGGATTCAACATTCCTCCAGGTGTTAGTCAGGGTCATGGAAAAGCCTTGCCAGGCATGTAGGAATTGCTGATGTGGAAGTTTTATGACAGCCTACCTCAACCTATGGTCCTTCAGATGTGTTGCACTACAACTCCTGCCAGGCTTGGTCAACATGTTGGAGGAGAAGGATAGGAAACATAGTATTATATGTCCAGAGAGTGCTGGGTTGAGGAAGGCTATCACAGAAGCCTCACATCATCTGGAATTTCTTTACAATTTGCAAAGGTATAAAGGCAACATCTTCAATGCTTTGCTTCAGTGTGGCAAAATTTGAGGGAGTGCAAACATACTAATGAGTACACCATAGTGTGCTTCAAGGCTGAGCGACTGCTGTAATTTTGCAAGAGTGTAGAATTACCACAGAATGTGGTACATGGTGGTATATTATGCAGCATTCTAGGAATCTGAGCTTTAATTGACAAAGCAGTTGCTCAGTCTTCTTGGTTACAAAATAGATGCTTAAGGTTATGCAAAATAACAGTCTGGTATACTGTCATAAGCCAGGGGAATGCCACTGCAAGATTACTGAAAGCCAGGGCTTCAGTGCCATCCTAACAAAAACAGAGTAAGGCATACAAATAAAAGAAATAACTCAAACTTTTTCCAACTACTGAACTGATGCCAGCTGCAAAATTCAGGAATGAGTTTACACAACTCTTCAATGGGAAAACAAAATTATACTGTATTCCAATGTTTTCTTTTTGCACTGGGATTTACACATTTTTCCTTTTCCCTATCAAAAGCAGGGCAAGGGGGTGAAGCATCATTCGATCTGCTTCTAACCCAATTCTGAGAACAAGAAGAGGTAAGCAAGCAAAGGAAGGAACATTAAAAATGCTTTTATAAAAAGTAGGGACAGGATGCAAGATATGTAGCCTATGTCACTTCAGATTTCAGATCCATCCAAAAGCTGATTCACAAATGTGCATGTCATCATCTGGTGTTTTTTTTTTTAAAAAAAACATTTAATATATTCAGAACTTTTAAACTATAGAGATAATTGCTGTACATCTGATGATATGCAGATTGCCATCAATCAGAATCTCAAGATACAGGCAAAAACTAAAGAAGAGACAGTTAAGCTTGTATTTTACACTGGAAACAATCTTAGCAAACATTTTTTCCTCAAGAGCAACAAATTGTTAGTGATTAAAAAAATGAGATTACAGTACATGCTAAGGCCTTATATTCACATGATATTTTCCTTCTAATCCAAGGATACCAGAAGAGAAATGGTAACCCACCCTATAGTTAAGCCAATTCATTGTTCTAGAAATATTTCCATTAAAAAGAGGTTCCCTATAATTTTAAGGAAAAGGTAGTGAGATGCAGCGAACAAAAGCAGCAGGCACATGGGAAAGATATAAAAAAAATTGACAAGTCCTGAGTATCTCTTCTTTTTCATGATCATCTACCCACACTTCAATGTAAATTTTATTTTAAAAAAATATCTTATTTTAAAAAACAGAGTGTCTAGTCTGTGCGACTGAACAACAAACAACATCAAAGTCTTGTGGAGCTAATAGAAGGCTAGGATCTAAATGCAAGAGCTAACAGATACTATTACCTGAGAATCTGAAGGCAGTTTTGATAGACTGAATCCATTAGAAGTTATATTCCTGGGTCAGGTTTCTGACAGCCATCTTTCTTCAAAAGTTAGGTGAGGGTGTGGGGGAATTACTTCCCCATATAAATAAAAAGAGAGAGAGGTGTCTTCACTGGTTCTGGAAGTCACTTTTGTCTCTTGCCTACACAACCAGCAGGGGTTGAAAACATGCTGGAACAATGGCTACTGTGCATTGAAAGCTTTAAGTGATTAACTCGGATTCCCTCTGGAGAAAAGCCTCCCCATTCACTGCACTTCAGTTTGCTGCCTTTAAAGCATTAAGCAAAAATCTGTCAGGTAGAAGTGTGTTACATTAAGTGAATAATTTGTGCCACCCTACAGTTCACCAAACTTAGTTTACTATTGAGTAAATACACACAGCCTCCAACTGTAAGTCATACAGTATTTCAAGAGCAAAGGAGTAAAGAAATTGGTATAATGAAACAGAATGAAAACAGCTGTTCTGGGAATTTTTCTAAATTTGAAAGAAATGGAGTGGAGTAGATTGGGATATTCATGACAGAATTGTAAAACTTGTTTGGCCTGATTCATGTAGACAGTATGAGAGTTTGTTGGAGGAGAACAAAAATATCTAGCCTTCTTCACATACCTCACCATTCTTCTTAGTCCACTAAATGCCAACTTAATAGCTGCCTAAAACTTAATGGCTACTTTGAGACCAGTTGTGGCTGAATTTATATCGTGGATACCTATCAAAGATGCCCATGACACCATCCCATCCCACCCATCACCACCTCCGCCACACCTGGAAGTGGAAGCGGGCGTATTTACATCAGCCATAAAATGTGCCCGGGCATGCACAAACGCACCCACGGTTGTCATAAATGTGGAAGTGGATGCATTTATGACAGCTGTAAATGCGCCTGCTTCCAGAGGGCATATTCCAGCCTGCTCAGCTGTCTTAGTTCATGATCAAGAGCATGATGTAAAAAGGTTGCCCCACCCCCAGGTTTAGGCTGTGGGGCCAGAGTACTACTGTCTGCACCACTCGACTAATTCTGCCAACATAATGTCACACCATCTGAGGGTTTAAAATGATTCACGTATCTATTTATCCAATTAAAACATGTCCTTTATATCATATGTAATGACGCCTCTGCTGTATGTCTGCTGTTCATATCTCAGTGGTAATCAGTAAGAAGCTAGATCAGAAGTTCTCAACCTTTTAAAGCTCGGGGCCGTGTCATGCTCCCTCAGACAGCTTCAGGGACCAGATGGCCATTTTGCCCTTCCTCCACCACATGGCACTTCTGGGTGTGGTGAAGGCTGGGGTGTGTGTGTGTGTGTGGGGCAGCAAATGAAATGCCACCATGAGCTACATCCAGCCCATGGGCCGCAGGTTGAGAATCCCTGGGCTAGATAAATGAATTTTAAATATACTTCACTAATTAATCACCCCCATCTAAATTTATTCTCTCCTAAACTTAATTAAGGTTTTTTGTCCACCATCTTCAGCCCTCAGAAACTCAGCTTGCTGAATGTTTGCCTCAACCCTATATACACTGGACTTTCTATAATATTATATTTTGAATTGGTGATGTAGTGGAAGGCCTGTAATCAAGCGTACTGGGGCACCTTATGTCTTGCTTCGTTAGCTGGGCAACAGTCCCAGAAATCTAGTAGGTTTGCAAAAAGTCAACATCTGCTCTGATGGCCCAAAGAATAAAGTGTGCTCCATTGAGACTTACCAGTTACCCTGCTTGTCCTGTCTTCCCCAGCAACTGGCTCTGTTTTTCGTGAATAGAGGGTTGTGAGTTCAGGGATCTGGGAGTAAATGTAATTTACTGCATCTGGTTGTCAGAGAACAGGAAATACAGTTAGGTTCAGCCTTATGGACCCCAGAGGATTCACTGTGTTGGCAGCAGAGTTCCTAACTTAGTACTCAAACAATAGACATCAAAAGCTCTGTACCAGTTATTTGGATCAAGGCAATCAAAAGGCAGAGTCACTGGGCTTTTATTGTCATTAAATAGTCTAGCTGAGGGTGGTGAAAGAGCAGATGACTAAAAAATGTTTTGGTGGATACGTACAAAAGTCATGTTATGAGTTCTACATTTTGTAAGTTCAGTGATCAACAAATAAAAATAAACCAAACAATAGAATCAAACCTGCTGTGTGATAATCAATAACCTGCTATGTATTTCCAGCATAAATGAATATTATTGGCAAGTGACTCACTTTAAGACAAGAAGACTTTCCAGAACAGAGGAAGCCTGTCCATGGCTGTTCACGAGGACGCAACTTCCAAGTTAGACTACTGAATGCATATGGGATTGCATTTGAAGACAATATATGGAGTATAGATGCTAGGCTGTTAATTTTTCTGCCTGTATTTGCAAATTTGGTAAAAGCAAACACATTATGCTAGTGTTTGAACAATTTATGGTCAGCTTACAAGCACAATTCCAAGACCTGGTGCTCAACATGAAAACCTACATAACCTACTGAAGGCATTATTTGGAGGAACCATGCAAAAATCATGACAGAAAATTGGTCAAGCAGGACTATGTCAAGATAGTCAGCTCAACTTTCTGCAGCTTGTTCAGTGACAATAACCCTTTTATCTCACTGCTTTCATGAATCAGCTCTTCTTTGTAAAGTTGTCTGTATTATCCAACATTATATGTTTTATGACTGCCCCCTTGTTTATGTATGTTTTTCCCTTCCTCTTCCTTCCAGCTCTAGTGGCTTCAAATACCACCCCTCATCTGACTGGTTTATATCTAGAGGCTAAATTCTTTTCTTTCCTAGAAGCTACCGGTAATTTTTTTCTTTCTGTTAACTTGGACAAAATACTTATCTTCATTTAATGTGTGTTAACCTCCTTATTTTTGCTTGGTACCAGTGATAGCTGAACTACTACAAAAGTAATCACCAAGCTGGTATCATTTGCCTTTTTTTAAACCATGTTTAACACACCCTCCCAACCAACAATATACCGTATTTGCCAGCCTATAAGACACATTGGAGTATAAGACACACCCTGTTTTAATACACATTTTAAAGGGGGGAAATTCTACATTTTTCATGAATTTCCAAAATCAACTCAAAAAACAGAGGGAAGTGGAATGGGGGGGGGGGGGAGAGAGAAGAAGGATCTTTTAAGCCCGTTTCTCTACCCTACCCCACTTTTCTCACTTGGTGGTGCGGTTAGGATAAAAGAAGGGTACTTTAAGTCTGGAGATGCCCTGGACAATACTGGATTTATTTTTTCACACTTTCAGGTTTATGAATGGTTGTCTCAACTGCCAACAAGGCCCTGTTGAGGTTGCCAACAGAATCGTAGCAGACAGAAGTGGGCAGGACTATAGGGAACTTGAGGTAACTGAACCTTAGGGGCATCTGTGACCAGAAGTGATCAAGACATAAAGCCCTGTCCACGTGTCCTTCCTATGGGTTCAGTTTTTGTATCTTCTGGAAATTCCAGCCTAAGCAGTGAGGTAAAATGGGGTGTTACCTCAGGGAACCTAGTTTGGTCCCCCCATAACTACACAATGTGGAAGATTGTTGTTTGTCTCTTTCTTCTTGGCTGCAGTGTTATTACCAGTGTATGGATAACTGTGTGAAAGGTTTGCATTCCTCTCCTCCTCCCAAAATTGTAGAAACCATTGGTAAAATCAGACTTGGAATTTATGGTGTTTCAATGTGAGAAAAAGGTATGATCACAGTTTAACAACACATGGCTGTTTAAACTGGTGGATTTATGGCTGCATCAGAGAATTGAAGTAATATCTTACAAGCAGAGCTTAGCATAAGTTATAAGCGATGTAGTAACAATGACAACACTACATATTACTAATGCTTAACACAATGAACTCCCTTCTTATGGACTGAGCCAACTATGGTGATGGCTTGGCAGGCTCATACAGTAAACCAATGAGTTCCTTTTAAAAAGTAGCATTCCAAGCTCTGATTATAAATAATAATGATATCTGTAATGTATTTGTTTTGCTTACAGTGAGGGAATTAACAAAAACAAACAAGCACATGATCTACAACTGGTGATGCTATTAGTTTTTAAGTGCAACCCACAGAATTTTGCCGGGGGTGGTGGTGGGATGGGATCTGAAATGACTTCTGGCCATTTTATATTTTACACATACTGTACTTTAAAAATAATTTAAGAATAATTTAAATTAAACATGTTAGCTACACAATACTCTTCTAAAAATGAGTGGTAACTCTAAGTACCAACCAGTGTTTCATTGACAGGAAGTGCATTTAGAAGTTCAAGAGCTCAATAGACATATGTTCTTTCATGTTGTTGGGCTACAATCCCTTGAATTCCAGGAATTGCATCCTACAAACTCAAATCTACACATCTGTAAGTCCCTCACTCTCAGAAAGGCTTTTGAGTTATTTACCCAGACCATCACCTTTTCTGGTATTTGCTTCTTGCTGCTGATTCATTTTTACAAAATGAAACGACTGATTGTTTTCTGAGTCATAGTTATTTGGGAGATGCCCTCTACAGAGTCTAGGACAGTGGTGGCAAATCTATGAAACATGTGCCAGAGGAGGCACTCAGAGCCTGCTCTGTGGGCACACATGCTGTCACCCCAGCAGAGTTCGTCCTGCCCCTCTGCTCAGCAGCCCACTGGGAGCGCTTCCTCCCTCCCCAGTACAGAGTTCACCCACCCTTCTGCCCAAAGGGAGCACTTTCTCCCTCCTTCCAGCAGAGTTCATCCCACCCCTCTGCCCACCAGCCAATAGGAGTGTGTCCTCCCTCTCCCCAACACAGTATTCACCCCGCCCCTCTGTGGCATGGCAGCAGCCTGTTGAGTTTGAGCATTCAGTCTCTAAAAGGTTCGCCATTACTGGTCTAGGGGTTGAGACTACGTCTCCCAGGAAGCACCATGGCAGCTTCCTTAAATAAAAATAGCCAAGCAAAAACCAAGAAAGCCAATGGCACCCTTCTGTAGGGGGCCAAAGCCTACAGGTATGCAGATTTGGGTTTGTGGCTTTCTGTAATTTCTGGTATTCTTGGAGAACTGTGGGAGTCCAAAAACAAAAAATAGCACATCCCTCATGTTCATCACAACAGTTCTGATAGCCATCCTGTTAGAACATTTTTCATTTGGGGGTATTGCCCAGTGGACTAGTACAACTTTAAGGCCCTCCATGTGTTCTGAACACAGGTGTACATAATTGAGCCTCAAACTGATTGCCAGGCTGTGCATGCCTTGTCCACGTGCTCATGTACCAGCCCAGCTGTGGCTGATTAGAGAATCTGCCCAGCAACACCAGGGTATAACTGTGGCCCTCTGTGAAGGGTCTATAGAGGAGGTTATCATTCTGAAGGAGGCTATCATTCTGACGAAGTTGTCATACTGATGAGGCTGTCATACTGAAGGGAAGAGAGAGAGTCTACAGACAGAGACTGCTGAAGGAGGTCCTGCTGTTGTTGAGAGCTTCTTCAACTGAGAAGAACTGCTGAAAGATCACCAGGACTCTTTGCATGCTCCTGGGACTGGAGCCAACAGAGGAATCCAAGCTGTCTACCTACTGTGGGGCTTGGAGTGAGAGAGACTGTTGTATATAGTCCTATGTATGTCTGTCTTCCCCTCACTGTAAGTAAAGCGCACCTTTCCACTGAAGGCATATGTGTGTGTGTCATTGCACTAAAGGCTTTCGCTGCGTAACAGCCTAAAAGTGCTACTCTGCTATTGAGACACACATATCGCTAGGGGAATCCCTGACACATCCCACTACCATAACGATAGTCCAAAATGCAGGTAACTGGGACATTATATATCAACAAGTGAGAATTCATTACTGTTACTCCTGCTACCATTATCAGTGGTATAGTGGAGCCAGAGCTCGCAGAATCAAAGCCCCAAAACTTTCTGGCTAGCAGAAACCATGCTATGTACCAGAGGTGCCCAAACTATGGCCCATGGGCTGGATCCGGCCCTGGCACCAATTCATCCAGCCTACGAAGTCCTTGTTGCTCCCGGAAGCAGAAGTAAAACACGCCCATACAGGCACATTTTACTTCCGCTTCCGGGAACAACGAGGGCTTCGTGGGCCAGATGAATTGGCATTGGGGGCTGGATCCAGCCTGTGGGCCATAGTGACTGCCCCCTGAATCACATGACTGGCCCACGGCCCCAAAGGTTTGGGCACTTCTGCTATATACTAACAAAGTCAGATTTCCTGTTCCTGAGCTTAGCTGCACTCTTCAGAGTTGCTTGGAATGAGATGTATTTTCTCAAGAACAATAGTACTGTATATTCTTTTAAGCCATCTGATTTAGTCTTGAATGGTCAATTGAGACCCATTAACCACACAGAAGGCCATTCTCTCCTATTTAATGGGGATTTCAAGGAAGTTAAGCCATCGTAGGTTGATCTTAAGGAAAATAAGATTTTCCTCAGGTCCAGGTTCCAAGCATGAGTGGTGTGGAATGACAGCATCCCTTGCCTGAGACAACACTAGGCGGGCGAGATAGCAGCTCCATTGACTCCTTGGCCAGACCTCACCAAACAGACTCCTTCTAATCCCAGTAAGACAAGAAATCAGTTTCTTTTGGCTTGCAAGGCTTGTGCATGTCAGCCTCTGCTTCTGCCATGTCTTTCCTCTGGGGTGGTGTCTCTAGAGTGCAGGCTCCTGCCATGCAGTGTCCCCAAGAGCTTGCCCTGTTGTTGCAATACAATTTTAGAATACAATTGCTGGTACCACTATTTGGGGTACTTTTAACACTGCTAGTTTCTTCCTTTTCTGTGTGACCCCTAAATGTTGGTCAGACCTTCTTCGATATACTGCATATGATGGAAAATTGATTCCCCTCTTGTTTTATATCCTGTCTCTGTTGTTTAATCTGAGGGTCCAAGTGAGTTTCTAGAATGAACTTTTTCTTCTTCCACAAGGAGGAAAAACTGTAGTGGGAGCAGGTCCTTCAGCTGGCTTGCTAGGACCACCATGTCAGGCCAGAAGAAATGGTATTCTCTATGGCATTCCCCATCCACTTTGGCTGAGTGAACTACAGAGGACAATATTTTAAGTTTTCGATCTTTTAAAAAAGATATTTTGTTTAACCACATCAGTTAACAAACATGGGTGTTGAAGTAAACAGAAGAATACACATGCTATAATGCTGTAGATTTCATTAAATAAAACTATTTAAATTATTATTATTAAACTAATGATGATTATTCTCTTTCCAATAAACTACAGCTTAAAAGTTGTCCGAATATGAATCCTTAACAAATTAAACTGGGGACAATTCAACTCGTAGTAAGTTCATAATTATCTATGATGTGTTTCATCCGCTATGGTAATGGTAATGGAATAGACTGCACAGCCAGTGACTCAACACTGAGTGTCAGGTGGTGGTTAACTAACCTGACTGCCTAAAGGGGCCAATGGCTATGGGCAGAGGAGCCCCTTTAGGTAGGGTGATGGTCCCCCTCAGTGGAGGAAATGCTCCTGGAGGAAATGCTCCTGGAAACCATCATATTGGGCCCAATAGTAAAATGAGCAGAGGATGAACTCTGATTCCCAATGGTCATGGAGGTGGAAGAGGTCATGCCAGCTAGACTGGCTGTGAAGGCACACCTTGTCCATATCTTCAAGGCTGTGGGAGTCCATTGCAGTCCAGTTGTTAAATCCTGAGTGTCTCATTTCATACGTGCTGCAGAAGATGGCTCCATGATCATAGTGTGTGGGTCACTTTATGGCAAGCTGGGATCCACCATAAACAAATTCACACAAATGACAACTGTAAAACTCATCTGAAAAGTTGTTATTCTAAAAATGAAACCTCCATATGGTGGTAAATATTAAGATTGTATCAGCAGGAACGAATCTTTATGTAGAAAAACCATGATTTAAATCAAATCCATCCTACACATAATGTTCTATTCTTCTGTGCCGAGAATGGCATCCACACCAATGGAAGTCTCTGGTCATGGAGTGCCCATAGCTGCTCCAGGACAATTTTCAAGTAGGTGGAAAGTCGAGTTCCATGGAACTGCTACATCCTGCATTAGGTGGAGCAGAGACAATCCCATTTTTCTTCCCACTGTTGCAATAACTCACTGCTCCAGACACAGTGGTATAAATGCCCTGCCACCTTTCTGGCTTGCTTAGTTATATTAGATATGCATGGTGTCCTCTATACCTTGCAAATCAACCCAAACTGCTTGATTGAGAGTATAAACCAGGGATTCTCAAACTGTGGCCTGCAGCACCATTTCATGTGGCCCACCACCAGGAAGTGCCATGTAGTGTAAGAAGGGCAAAATGGCCATCTGGCCCCCAAAGCTGTCTGAGGGAGTGTGGCCTGGTCCCCGGCTTAAAAAGGTTAAGAACTCCTGGCATAAACCATACACTGCATTCCTTTCATCTTCCCATATTGCAATGCTGCCATCATGCTTGCCTTATTACATCTGGAAAACAGATCTCGCCTTTCATTACTAGACTTCATTGCTGGAGAATGCTCTTTAGAGCCTCTTGAATGTTGTGGGCTGCCCTCCATCACAGGTATATGCAACAGGGCCAGCCTGTATCCTGCCCTTTTGTGTTGCCCTATGCTTGATGCCTCTACTTTCCACTAGTGTCCTATCAGGGAAAGTAAGGCATGTTTTGTGTCCTGACTGCTCCAGATGTCACTTGTGAAATGTATGACCAGTGTCCTGACCAACTGTTGTATCAGTTGCCTAATAATAATTTTGTGTCAGAAATTATTCTGGGTCGAAAGTATTTTTGCTGGAGAAACTCTGCTCAGGGGATGACCAAAAGAGACTCTTTTCATGTCCCCAAGAGTTGGGACAGAGATGGGTGCTCAATCTGTCATGCAGTACACAGATCTCAAACTGCCGACTTGATGGCCTTCTAGCTAACAAGGGAAGCTTCTTAACCGCTGGGCCACCGAAGCCCCTTATATCAGTTGCTTGATACCCCGATATACATCTGATACTACCTTGTGGCTAAGGACTGTCCAGGGAAGCAATTGATAATGGGGTGGCAGTTCTTCTACAGATCTTTGGAAATCAGTGTTCTCTGCCAGAGAGAATGACTGGTCATCCTGGGTTATAAACTCTGCTAGGCGATGAGCAAGCTTGGTATTTTTACATTTATAGAAGTCCTTTTCCTGCATCGCTCCAAGCTCCTCCAGGACAGTCTGGAACTTATTCTTGAGATGTAGATCTGGCATTAACTTCCTCCCATCTCTTACTATTACCATATCTACCTCCCTATTTCCCTGGGATTAATTATGACTGAATAGGCCTAAACTCATCAACAAATCCAACAAATTCAAGAGAATTCACAAATGATGAATGGGGTGGTGGTGGTGGTGGTATTTTTGCTTCTCTTATTATTATTGTAATTGGTTCAGTGTGGACATCCAAAATACTTAATAAAGAAACATTTGAGTGATATATTTTACAAAACAAATAGATACACAAAACCATTATTTCACCATAAGTTGCACATCACTGCACCATGTTTGGTAACAGCTGCTGTGGATGTCATAAGGTTTCTTGCCTTTGGCAAGACAACTCCTTTTGCATTTATTCTAAAGTAGCCTCACCTAATTTTGGAAAACAGACCTATCTGTTAGCTGGTCAGTTTTGAGCTTGCTTGCCTTCAGATGCCATTAACTTATTATTATTATTATTATTATTATTATTATTATTATTATTATTATTATTATTATTATTATTATTATTATTATTATTATTATTATTATTATTATTATTATTATTATTATTATTAATGCTGATGTTGTTTATTTGTCTGTACACCACCCAGAGTGGGAAATATCCCTGATGGGCAGTATAAAAATGTAATGAATAAATACATATAAATACCCAAAATGAATGCTTGCAGACAAATAAATAAAATAAATTTACAAGGCCATTTTGTCAACTGTTTATTCTCCCAAGATATGCTGCTTTTGCCATTTTGGGTTCTTATCCTGCTCAATGAAGTCTGTGGCAAAATTACTACAGTAATGTTTCACATTCCAGAACTCTGATACTGTATTATAGCATTATTTTTGTATAATAGGTCAGAATTGCTATGGTGCCCTCCAGAAATACTGAACTACAACTCCCATCATTCTGAGCCTGGATAACCAACCCTCCAAGAATACATCACAGAAATTACTAACATTTACTTCAGGTAAACCTTAGTATTGAGGCATCTGGTGATCACTGAATTCAAGTAATAGGATTAAAATTTTTACAGATATTTAAGTTCTGTTGCTGTTAGTTGTGTGTACAATTGGAGCACTTTTCTGATCTGAGGGCCCTGAAATCAAACTAATTGTCATATTGGCATTAACAGCAAATGGAAATTGCTTGCTCTATCTTTCAGGCAGAATTATCTTGAAGCATAAAACACACTTACGCCATACACAATAACAGAACAAAACTGTGATTAGACTAACAGCAAATCAAACTTCATATACCCAATGGGTACACAATCTTCTTGGTCTCAAAGATGGCATCTATTGTTGCCTCACAGCCATACAGCCATAGAGACATTATTAGACATTCTAATACATGTATGGATGCATATACACGCACGCACGCATGCACGCTCACACAAAATTCCATTCTCTCAAATATTTTAATACATGGGGACAGAGGAGTATAAATCCCTTTTCCGGGCCCACTAAGGTCAAGGTACCTTTATGTTTCTGTGAAAACTGCCCTCCATTAATCTTCATTGACATTACTCTCTCTTTCCCTCTCCTTCTCTAAACACTAGTGATGGGAAAACAGTAATCTGGCAGGCAGGATCTCCTTCTCCCACCCCCTAAGAATCATCCAATTATCTCACCCAAGCAATCCAAGTTTGCTATTTCTCTAATGTTGATTAGTTACTTTGCTAATTAGATTTGCCAAGGTAAGGAAAAGTTGTTCTTCTCTCTATTCCTCTCTACCTAGACCATACTTTCTGCACCACTATTAAAGGCAAGAAAACACTATTCCCAGCAGAATAAGAGTTGGGAAGTGGGAAGGTCCTTATTCCCCCCAGTAATTATGAACAACAGTTCACCAGCCATCCTGCCCTCCAGCTGAAGGACAGGGGAAAGTGGACAGAGACCCCTATGGGTCTGGGCAACAGTTGCATGTAGCCCCCAGGCTATGGGTGTTTCTGCCTGAAAGAGCAGGGGATCTCAACATTTTTGTGCCATGGGCCAGACCACACCCCCTGAGACAGCTAAGCGGGTCATACATGTGGTTCTCCCCACCATAAATGCTGCCATAAACCACAACGGGAATGTTTGCACATGTGTGGCCACATTTACTGCTGTCCTAAACATGTCCGCTTCTGCTTCTGGTGGGGTCATCACCATGGGCTGGATGATTTGCCACCGTGGGCCAGGTCCGGCTGTGGCTCATGGGCCATAGGTTGTGAACCCTTGTGCTAGACCATCACTGTTTACACCTATAAATAACAGAAGAAATAAACACTTACCTCCATCTTGGTGTAAGAAGCTCTGAAAAACAAAAAATATTAGAATCAATGGTTTTTTGGATAACGCATGTTTGCAGACATTTTTGAATATTCAAAATCTTTGTGTATCTGCTATAAATTCTAGTTATGACAGTTCTATGAAGCTGTTGTATACAATATTTTGTATCCAAAGACAACATGGCAGCATGTGGCTTATCATAGGCTTATCATAGGGTCCCTATGATAGGGAGTCTCTCTTTCTCTCTCTCTCTCTCTCACACACACACACACAGACACTCCTATCTATCACATTTCATCCATCAAAATATCCAACTTCAATTTTCGCATCTAATATCTCAGATAAATATTGGGTGAAATTATAGGCTTCAGCAGAGGCAGAAATGAGAAAAGGAGTAGTCAGTCATTAATCTTAAATAATCTCAGCAATTTTAAGGATATTTCCTTAGTTTGATTTCTTCCTTTTCCTTTTGTATTCCTTACACCTTCTGTGCTCTGTATTTTTGATTGTAAGCTTTTTCTCTCACAAAGTTTTGATTGTAAGCTCCCTGATGAGTGGAATAGAAATGTATTGAATTAATTAATTAAGGGGGGGGGGCAGTAGATAGATTGTAAGACACCCCTTTCAGCTGAAGAATGACAAGAATAAATCAGCCAGGATAAAGCCAGGTGAGTCCCTTGTTCACATGCTCCACTTGAAAGAATCTTGCTTGAAACCCTTAAAAGCTATTAGCTCTCAGTACTAAGGAATACTGGACAAGATAGTCTATGGGTAGGATCGGGTAGTTTACTACGTTCCTATGATTCAATCCTATTCAATTCAATAGAACTATCATTCATTTAAGCCTCAGTAAGATTTTACTGTTAATGTCTATAATTTTAAAATATCTTGTTTCAATTAAATAATAGCAGTTTCCACTTACACGTCTACAATCTATTGAAGACAAAACCTTCTACACCCCTTTTCTAAATATCTGGAGAGCCTACACAGACTAATAGATGTCATAGATGCATGTTGAATTAGAGTGTAGAGGCAGGCTCAAAAGTGCGCCTAGTGCCTTGTTTTCATTTTACCTGCTGTTTGGATGCCAGTCGTTGCTGTGCTTGTCTATATATAGTCGGGTCCAGAAATATTAGAACAAGGATAAGGAATTTTTGTTTTGGCATATGGCCCCTGCACCCCACCATAGTGAAGACGAAAGGCAGTATGCAAGATGAGAACAAAGTCAGAACTGTCAGCTTTAAATCAAGGGGTTTGACAAAAGTAGGGCATTAACCATTCAGGAAGTACAGCCATTGGCAGGACCCCCCCCCCCATTCTAGTGGCTCATAAATAAGGGAACAAATGGCTGACAAGCAGTTGCATGACTTGGTGTGGCCTGTTTCCTGGATTCCTAATGACAAATCAAGCAGACAAAAGGCCTGGAGGTGGTTCAGAGTATTACACTTCCATGTGGTAGCTGTTCACTGGAATAAATGTCCATGTGAGTGAAAGAGGCCATCATTAGGCTGAGAAAACAAAAGAAACCCATCAAATAGATAGTAAAAACACTGGGAATGGCCAGTTCAACAGTTTGGAGCATACTGAGAAAAGGAGGAAGTACCTGGCAAGCTCAGCATCAAAAAAAGTCCTGGACGACCATGGAAGACTACTATTTATTTATTTTATTATATTTCTATACCACCCATTTGGCAGAATCATGGTGAGGAGGAACCCTTTCACAACATCTCACCAAATTTTTTAAAACAAAACACTCTTGAGGAGGTAGGCATGTCATTGTCCACATCTACAGAGGCTATACAGAGGCTTCACAACAAGATGCAAACCACTGGTAATGCTCACGAACAGAAATGTCAGATTGGACTTTGCCAACAAACACAGCCCACAGTCCGTTGTTTGGGGACCCCTGGGATAGAGCATGCTTTTCACTTACAGAAGACAAGACTACAGGCAGAAAGACCCACAAACAAGCAGCAGCTGAAGGCAGCTGCAGTAAAGGCCTGGCAAAACATCTCGAGGGAGGAAACTCATAAAAATGGGATCCAGATGCCATATAGTCATTGACTGCAAAAGATTGCCAACTAAATATTGATGTTAGTTTGTTTCATTACTTATGAGATTTACTGCAAGGGGTTTGACAAAAGTGGCGCAATAACCATTCAGGAAGTCCAGCCATTGGCAGACACACACTTTACATTATGCTGACAGTCCAGACTTTGTTTCCATCTTGAGTTTTTCCTTTCATCTTCACTGTGGTGTGGTGCAGAGGCCACATGACTGCATCCTCATTCATCCCTGTTTGTACTACAGGGATAACATCATCATTATCACCATATTCACCAGCAAAAAAACCAACAACAAACAAACAACATTTTCTGTTCCAGTAGTTCATGCTTTCTCTAAATATAGTTGGATTGCTTTTTGGTTTTTCATCTTACCTTCTGCAAGTCCTCAAAAGACTTCTCCGTCTCCTTTAGTTTCTCTAGTATGATACGCTCTTTGGCAGATATTTGGGATTCTTCATTTTCTAGTTTCTCTATTTCTTGTTCTAGCCTGGAAAAAGAAATTAAGGAATATCTTATTTGCTTGTGGAGGACATGCTAGCATAAGGCATTCATTTGAATTCCTAGTTGTAAAATAATAACTTATTATGAAGTTCCATTTTAATTTTATAATCTCTGTTTCAAAGCCTAGAAGTTACTTTGTTAGATACATGTCTGACCAGACAGCCCGCTACGGTAATGGAGTAGACCAGTGGTTCCCAACAAGAGGTACACAGCCCACTAGTGGACTTCAATTCCCAGAAGCCTAAGTCAGTACATTGGCTGATCAGTGCTTTGGGGAAATGACTTAGGCTTCTGGGAATTGAAGTCCAAAAACCAGCATTTGGGAAACACTGGAGTAGACCATACAGCCAGCAACTCAATGCTGAGTTGAGTTGGCGGTAAATAACCTGACTCCCTAAAGCAGCCAACAGGTATGGGCAGATGAGCCTCTTTAGGTGGAGTGATGGTCCCCTCAGTGGAGGAAATGCCACTGGAAACCATCATATTGGGCCCAACGGCAAAATGAGTGGAGGAGGAACTCTGGTTCCCAACGGTCATGGTGGCAGAAGAGGCCATGCCAGCTGGACTGGCTGTGAAGGTGCACCTTGTCCATAACCTCAAGGCTACGGCAGTACATTGCAGTCCCAGTGTTAAATCCTGCATGTCTCATTTTATATATGCTGCAGGAGATGACTCCGAAATCATAGTGTGTGGGTCAATTCATGGCAAGCTGGAATCCACCTTAAACAAACTCACGTGAGTGACATTTTTCCTGATTGCCTCGGAGGGTGAAGGCGGCCCAGAACCAGCTGGCCTCCGAGACCAGGCCTCCTAGCACTCTGGGGCAGGGAAAAAAGTAGGCTTGGATCGCCTTTGTTAGATGACTAGTGTTCTGATAGTTGTAGTTCAAATAGTAACTTTTCCAAGCTCCAACCATGTCAAGGTTAGTTTTTGAAAAGGATAGTACAGTTTAGATTCATCCATGACATAAAATAAAATTTACACATACACCTGCATCATTTTATTTCTTTATAGATGATGAAGAAGGTTGCATTTTTCTTGCCAAATTTACCACAGCAGGAATGCATGGATGCTTCTGGAGACATGATTCCATTTCTAAATCATCCATTTGTGGCGTGTGCATCTTGTCTTAAAGGAAAAATTGCATGTTTGTTTTCCATCAATGCTTCAAGGGCAAAATTATTGGCAGTTGTGGTAGGGAGTTTCCTCATCCCTGCTCTCACGGAAGCAGTAGGGTAGGAAGTATTCTATGAGGGAAGGGATAGTTTAATATTCCTCTCCTCAGTTTATTCACTCACTATTCTCCTTCCCTATGAGAGGAGCTGGAAAAAATCCTTTTGCTAGTGGAGTAAAAAGGCTGTCAATGCTGGGCTGGGATTTCAGGCAGAAAATATTAAATCTTCCTTCCAGCTTACAAATTTATGGCTGTTTATATTCAGTCTTGGACAGTTATGAATAGTTTTTGCCTCTACCCATCAGTTTTTCATCTCTAAACCAACCATCCTGAATATGTGTAAGGCAAACTTAGTTTATGTTGTAGATGAAAATAATTCATAAAATGAAAATAAAATGATAGCCACTAGCATATCGCTTATGTTCCACAAATAGCCCTGAGTCTAGGAGCACCCCAAAACTATGAACCTGGTCTTTCAGAACATCCAGACATGCTTCTGCACCTCTGTCAAGAAACAAACCACAATATAACCACTTTATAACCATCTTATGTAGATGTGTATTTTGATTTTTTTCCCCACTATCATCCATCCCTAAACTGTCTTTAACTTCCAAACTGTCTTCATGATATTCCTACAAATTGCCACCTTGAGGATTAAGGCCCATAGTTTCTCCAGACTAACAGATGAAAGAAAGGGTCAATGGAAGTGTAATCAGCATATCAACGACATTTTAGCCCTAACTTCTGGAAACTTCAGTAGGTACAAAATGCAGCAGCTAGACTAATCTCCAGGGTGAGGAAGTTCAAACATATCTCACCAGCCCTGGCAGAGCTGCATTGGTTGCCCGTTTCATTCCGTTTCAGGTTCAAGGTCCTAAGCCATAAATGGTTTGGGACCATCCTAGTGTTGTGATCCATCCCTCCTCCAACTCCAAAGATGAGCTGGATCAGTGGGCACACCTGATGCCCAGCCAAGTCCGCCTGCATCTGAGCCTGAGGATGTCCTGAGCCAGGGAATTCAGCCTGCGCCTGGCCCAAGTCTTTTTGCCTCAGCAGCTGGCAAATCAGATCAGGGGTCTGGCTATGACAGTGATCAGCCCTCAATCAGGGAGAGGTCCAGAAAACAGCTACACCTGAGATGCAGGCAGGCTAGAGTGAAGTACCAAAGAAGGCTCCCAGCTGATACCGATTTGCTAGGAAGCTTATAAGCAAACTTGGTACAGCCTGCCACCATCAGTACAACTCTTGTGCAAAGATCGGCATCCTGCTTGACTCCAGACTGCCTGCCTAGACCCTGACTTGCCTGCTGTGACCCTGACCACTGTGCCAATCTGGACTACGCCCCTGGACACCCTTTGGATTAGACTACTGACTCAGACTACCGGTAAACAGACCTCACATTGCCTTTTGGACTTTGATATCTGGACTATCCTTGAACACACTCTCTGTGTAGTGCTGCCGTGTGGTGACCATGCCTGCTCAGGTGGGTCAGCACACCTACTTGGCAGAGTGTCTCCCTCTTAGATCATCTTCCAACACGCCCACCATACCACGCCTACAATGTGGTTGTAAAAATTTTGGGAGGCCACCACTGATCAAAACTAATTAGAGATTAGTCTGTCAATGACACCTTTTTGTTGTTTAAAGATCTAACAAATTTTTTAATTTACTTTTTATTCTGCCAGTCAGCAACGACATTGTTTGTTTGCTGTATATAACAAATATCTCAAAACCTGATTGTAGCACAGAACCTAAATATTGTAAAATATGCACGACTAACAATTTGTTACCATACATTGCTTCAATATAATAGCTGGCTCTTCTTTCATTTTGGAATAAACCATTCAAAAACATTGTTACTGCACAGATATTGCCACCTATCTATATTTGTCATGAAATACCTGACAAGAGAGTGATTTCCTTGTTTGCTTCTTACATGTGTAACAACCCAGGATTTCAATACAATGAGCACTCTACCAAACAACTGAGTTCAGGTTAATGTATAGTCAGAGGACCGGATAAGATATGAGAGGCATTCCAGAACAAGGAGGGGATGGGAAAGTATTAGTACAGATTTAACAGCTGTTTGTTTGTATCTATATATATTTCAGCCAAATGACTCCCAGAGCTGCTCATTACCAAATATAAGACAATAACAACCAGTACAAAAAATTAATACAAACAAAACCTAATTACAGTGGAAACCTGCAACTGAAATCAGCAGATAAACCAATCTAAAATTCAAAGAGCCTGAAAAAACAAAGTCCTGGGAAGATTAAGAACTGGTCAACAGGGAAGCCTTCTTGGGCGAATTTCTATAGACAGGGTGCCACAACTGAAAAAGACCTCTTTCTGACCATTTTAGTTCAGATGGTTGAACCACCCAGGAGAAACCTGTGGTGATGATATCTTTCATCATCTTGTTTCATCATCCAAAGGTGGATTGAAAAAATGAGCACAAACTCTGTGAACTGAACTAGAAAGTAAGTACAGTTTTCTAGGACATTGCCATAATATGTATTCAGAGCTGTATACTGAATTCACTGTTATTTCCCAAGCAGTTTTTAAAGTCAGTTTCCTGAATAATACATTATAGCAGTTAACACTGAATGTAACCTGAAGTTAGACTGTCATGGCTAGATCATTCTTGACCGGAAGGGAGGACTCAACTGACTCATTAAGCCTACAATGGCAAAGAAGAGCAGAGAGCATCTGGATTGGATCTCATACCTATATTTAACTGCGCACCCTTTCCGTGCACTCCGGTGCTGAATCATGCCTGCCACATGACCACAGAAATGTCTGCAGCCACAGATAGCACTGGCTCTTTGGAGATAAGCACTAAACCCTAGGGTTGGATACAACGGGCTTTTGAGCAAGGGTGCCCTGAAGGGAAGAGTAGCAATATCTAAAGCAGAGCAAACAACATATCTCTTCCTAAACTGCCTCCACTGACAACAGCTTGGTCTTTTCTGGATTCTATTTATTGCCTCTCATCCAGTTCACTATCAGTTCCAGACACCACTTGTATACTATCGCTGCTTTGTCTAGCTCAAAGGAAAATGAGAAACAGAGTTAAGTATCATCTTAATCCTGATGACATCTTGCTACCAATTTCCAAAATGACCTTGCCCAGTGCTTTAGTGTAGAAGTTCAAAAGCACAGAGCAGTGATGGCAAACCTTTTAGAGACCGAGTGCCCAAACTACAACCCAAAACCCAGTTATTTATTGCAAAGTGCCAACACAGCAACAGGGGAGGAACAAAACGCTCCCATTGGGCTGCTGGGCAGAGGGATGGGGTGAACTCTGTGCTGGGGTGACAGCATGGGTGGCCACAGAGAGGGCTCCGAGTGCCACCTCTGGCACGTGTACCCTAGGTTCGCCACCACTGGCATAGAGGGTGAGGAGGGACAAGATGGAGCATTGTTGGACTCTTTAGCATTGATAGCACAGAATCAAAAGCCACTGAGTGGTCAAGGAGAGATAGTAGGCTTTTCCCCTACAAAAGTCCATTTGTCAGAAAAACAAAGTTAGTCCCTGTCTCAGTTAGGCTTGAAATAAGACCGAAACAGTTATAAATAATAATTTTTGTTCAAGATGCCAAGACACTATCTACACTTTGGACACCTTTGCCAAAAGAGGATATTTGTAATTATCTACACTTAGTCTTAAACTCAGCTGCCGATGAGGCGGTTGTCACTTTTCCTTTCTATGGTCTGCTCCCTTCTATCTTCTTCTGCAAGGACTGCAGTGGCTCAAATGGTTATGATGCTGAACTTGATGACTGGAAGGTTGGAGTTCGATTCCTGAGTACTGCACGATGGACTGAGCTCCCGTCTCTGTCCCAGCAACCTGCCAACCTAGCAGTTCGAAAGCAAGAAACTGCAAGTACGGTAGATAAATAGGGACCACTTTGGTGGGAATGTAAACAGCATTCCGTGCACTCCAGTGTTGAGGCATGCTTACCACGTGTCCATGGAAACATCTGCAAATGCAGACCACACTGGCTCTTTGGCTATAAACAGAGATGAGCACTGAACCCTAGAGTCAGATACAACTGGCTTTCGAGCAAGAGCGACTTTTACCTATCTTCTCCTGCAGTCTTCAGGCTTTTGAAACACCATGTAGGAGTGATGGTGCCCTGGAGGAAAACTTTGTGGCTTGTTTCCTTCTTTACACTAAGATGTAAAGGCACATGTCTGACATCTCGATTGAGAGGTGATCTATGTTTGTAAACCAGAGTACATTAGATGGGCTGCTTTGGCCTCTTTAGCACCCATTTGGGGGCATAGCAAAACTGAATTTTCAGCCGAGGCATTAGCCACCAAAATTGGCTGCCCGCCTCCCAATTTATTGAGGCCATGATGTGGTAATGTGGCAGAACATCCTCCATTACTAAAGACAAAGGAATAGACCATCTTGCCAGGTTTCTAGACAAAGCCTAGAAAAGACTTTGAGGACACTAAAATCATTTTAAGTTGTTATTTCAATGACAGTAGCCAATTTGACAGCAACACCAACTGAGGGTGGTGGTGGGGGCACATAAAGGGGTGAAAAGTGACCTGTGGACCATAAAGCATATAACATCCATTCCTGGTACAGACCTGCTTAAACACTTATTAATGGGTCATTTACACAGTAAGCAGATTTCTAGAATTATTCCCCTTCCCCCAAACGTAACTTCATCAGATATCATCTTTTGGGGAATTCCATATTGTGGACACATAACCAAAGAAATGGGGATCTAATTTGATCCCTTCCCTTTTGTAGAAAAAGAATGTAAAGATATTCTATCTCAAGCAGCATTTGCTTCCTGTGTAACCCTTCTTACAATATTCCTTAGTTTGGAATTGACATAAATCCTCTTAGATGGATTCTATCATCTGAAGGCTCATTAGGCAACTGTGGTGTCTATGGTTTTGCTTTTCCATTTCATCCAGCTTAGCCTCTGTAGCTTAAGGCTTCTGCTTTTCTCTTCAAAGAGAGGATTGGTTCATTATCTCCTTTTGTAGCTGTCTGAGAGAGAATAAAATCAACCTGTGATTCCCCCCACCCACCCCCGCTTTAAATGCTCCACATGCATGCCCATATTAACCAGCCAGTAGTTTGCAAATAGTTTTGAGCAGATTGTCTCCTTCACACTTCTATATATGTGCTGGTTCAGAGTGGTGTTTCTGTACATGCACATTCCTTCAAGTAGGTCAGGAAGTCAGACCTGTGCTCCAGATGTGTCTCTTCCTGTTCAGTGCTCATTTTGTAAAGGGGATGTTACCCTACAAAGAAGAGATGGCTAAGATCCTCCATGATAACTCCACTGATGGAAATGCTTCTGTCAATGGAATCAGGAAAGAGGTGGAATTCTTTTCATCCTTAGGCAAATCTCCATACACCCATGAAACTTGTCCTCGAGGCCTGCTAATCTTTTCTTTTTGGGTGGTATGGAAGGATGCACTGCACTCATTCATGGCTAGTGATGCAACAGTGGATTTATTAATAATAGTAATAAAACTAATTTTACTCCAAGAACTACCACTAATAAAAATAACATAATGTTAAGTCGTCGTTACTTATGATGAACTTTTCCAAGGATTTCTACAGTAATCAGAACAGGTTTTCAATTCCCTTCTTCTAACATTGTTCTCTAGTGCCCAAGGTTACACAGGGTGGACTCTTAGGAATGTTGAGTTAGGTTCATCCAGCATGGGGTAGTGCAGTGCTTTGGACTTCAATTCCCAGAAGCCTGAGGGAATTCCCCAAAGCACTAATCAGCCAATGTACTGACTTAGGCTTCTGGGAACTGAAGTTTAAAACCCAAAGGCTGGGGAACACTGTTGTGGTGGATCTAGTAGTTAGAACTCAGGAAACCTGGGTTTGAATTCCAGCTTGCCATGTGAACTCACTGAGATGTTGGAATTGTAAAGCCATTCCTCAAATGTTTTATATCCTTGAAAACTCTATTAAAAACACTATAAGTTGGATATAAATGTATTGTTGCTAGAGTTTAGTCCTTGCAGGGAAACTATTACCAGTCCTGAAATCTTGTGAAGGCTAATGAATTACATCGTGTTTGTGTTAATTTCCAAGTTAAACTTATTTAAAATTTTTTTGCAATCATGAGTTTTTCCAGGATAAGTAAAAAGAAGGTACTGTATATACTCGACTATAAGTCGCCCCAAATATAAATTGAGGTACCTAATTTGGACCTCTAAAACTAGGGAAATAGATTGACCCAAGTATAAGTCAGGGGTGGAAAATGCAGCAGCTGCTAGTGAGTTTCAGTAATTAAAATCCATGAAAATATGGTAAAATTAATTAATTTAGACATTTGTGTGGGTATGTTTATGAGTTTTTATGGTTGTGTTAGTGCTTTTTTATTTATTTAAACTGTATGTTTGAATTTGCACCACTGCAGTTTTGGGACCCTCAGGATAATTGACCTGAGTAGTAAGTTGAGTGCCCCTTTTGAGGGCCAAAAATCTAGACTTACACTTGAGTATATACAGTATGTCATCTGCTTTGTTAAAAATTACTCAGTCACCTCTTTTATCAAACTATATTACATTGCATACTTGATAGACTGTAGAAGTGTTAGTATATGTGGTGGGTGGACTCTGGTAGTTTTCCCATTTTGAGAATCTGGCATTTTGTGCTTTGTGATCTATAAATAGAGCAAGAAGCAGCAGGATGTAGCAACCATTTGAAGGGATTTGCATCACATGTCTTTAGTCTACGCTAGGAATGAGTAACATAAGACAGCCCTTTCAAAGGAAAAAAATTCTGCATCGGCACTGAAAGAGAGCAGCAATGAAGAAGTGTATTTTTATTCATAATGAAAGCGGGGGAAGAGGGAGATCTGTTTCATGTGACTGTAGGAAACAAGGAAGGAGAACACACCCCTAAACACAGCCTTCAATGGCCCATGACTGAGCAAAGAATCAAACAACCCTATTCTCTCTACTCAAACTGTTTCGCCACATGAATACATCAGGGCCGCCTGGTCGCTTCATGCATTACATTGCATCAAAGTCAGGCTCAACATGAATGGAAGAAAAGCTAAGGTCAGCTCTCCACCACACACACACACACACACACATTTTTAAAACATACCTCTTCAACAGCATCTTTGGGCCAAATGAAAAGCCTTGCTGAGAGATCAGTGATCCATTGCCTAGTGTTTGTTTTCAAGAGGAAATACAGCACAGTCACACAGTGGATCTCAGCCATGGCACCAGATAAGATGTTTCTTAACCCTTTCCTTAGGGACTGTGGTAGCTGAAGTAGTTAAAATGCTGAACTTTCTTTTCATCCTTAGGCTAATCTCTATACACCCATGAAACTTGCCCGGGAGACATGCTAATCTTTTCTTTTTTCATTTTGGGATGAAGCGGATTATCTGGACCCTTTTCAATAAGGATTCAGGCCCGGGTATGGTACCCAGACTGCATTGGTCGCACTGGTGGATGATCTTTGGTGAGAGTGGGATGGTGGTCATCCGTCCGTCCTGGCTCTTCTTGACCTCTCAGTGGCTTTCGATACTGTCGACCGTGGTATCCTTCCGGAAAGGCTCCAAGGATTGGGGATCCAGGGCACTGTTTGGTCCTGGTTCTTCTCATTTCTGAGGGGCTGGAACCAGTCGGTGTGGTAGGAGAGAGAGAGTTCCAGCCCTAGGCCCCTCCAGTATGGGGTGCCTCAGGGCTTGGTGCTCTCTCCTTTCTTATTTAACATCTACATGAAATCACTGGGTGAGATCATCCATTCCCACTGGTGAGGTATCATCAATATGCAGATGATACCCAGTTATATATCTCCTCCTGTGGTGACCCAAGTGACGCAGTGGAAGTCCTATCCAGGTGTCTGGAGGGTGTCAGGGTCTGGATGGGGCTACAACTGAATCCTGGCAAGTCTGAGTGGCTGTGGGTAGGGGTCCTGTGTTGTCTCGGGAGCTACCATCTTTGGTTCTGGATGGGGCTTCTTTGCCCAAAACAGACCTGGGGCGTAATCTGGGGGTTGATTTGATCCCCCCTTAATCTTAATCTTTTAATTCTGATCTTTTAAACTTGCTGGACTTTGCAAAGAGCACCTCTTGCCACAGTATTACAGCTATGATAAAACATATAGTGAGACAAGGAGATGGTCAAAAAATCTCTGTCTTTACATGCATTTTGGTTCTTACATGGAACAGAATAAAATAATTCATAATTACATTCTGTAAATTTCATTCTACTTTATGGTTACCCCTTTATACATATAGAGTAGCCAGAAGTGGTTTACCATTCTCTTATTATGGAGGCATTCTGGGACTGCAATGGTTGCCCATGGCTAAACAGGTTGACACAGTGGGAATCAAACTCTCCAAGCTCTAACAAGGGAGAACAAAATTTGGTTCATGTATGATTTTGCTCTCGCATTGCAACACTGTTTAAAAAGAATTCAGATAGGAAGCTCTTCATCAAACAAAATTAGAAACCCTTTATTGTGCCTACCACCTGGCTCTCCATTGACATGTTAACCTCAATTGTTCTCCTGGAATCTACATTCTACCACCATTATCTTGCAGCTATAGAGACACATACAATGGTCAAATGCCAGGCCAGTTTTTTAACTTCTTGAATCGTCTCTTAAAGCAGGGATTCTCAACCTGCAGCCCACTGGCCGGAGAACTCCTGTCTTCTTAAAGCCATTAACTGTTGTATCATCTTGCCAAAGATCTTCTTGTTGTGAAGACCTTGAAAACTCATGCCACCATTACACAATTTTTGTAAAATTTAATGGTTCCCATTAAAAAAATAGACAAGAAGCAAATTTTAAAAAGTTTAAAACGTTGTGGAACTTTAAAAGCTAACTGCTATATTTTCGTGTTAACTTTCATGGATCCAGCTCACTTTCTTAGACTTTCTTACTCTCATCTCTGAGGAAGTGGACTCGTTCCTTGAAAGCTCATACTGAAATATAGCAGTTAGTCTTTAAGGTACCACAACATCAATTTTTTTTTACTTTTTGTTTTGCTTCTTGCCTGATAAGCTTGTGGAGACTAACACAGTTCAAAAACCTTATACATAAAAATTATTATCGCTTTCTATATGTGCTTTTTAGTTACCAACCTCAGGGTTACTTTGCTCTTTATTGTAACAGCAAGGCCATTTTATGCTGTATACATAAGGATAGAGAATGGGTGCAGCATAAATACAGTCAGATTCTTCTTACCACCTGTTCTCCTGCCATCTCCTTTGTACCCATTTTGGAGGAATAATAGACCGAAAGTAGGGAAAGACCAACACATTCCAACACCATTCAAAGAAACACTAGCAAAAGGTGAGTGACCTCTGACAGCAGAAAATGTAAAGCTTTTAGCATTACTTCCAATGTAGGCAATAGCTCAGTAGAGCAGTATGACTAATTTCAGTGAACCAAGATGACCTGCTCCCAACCCCTCCCCTGAAACAAACAATGGAACTGGGATCTGCAAATTATTTTTATTTTGATTTGAGGATTTTTTTTAAAACAGCATGTAGAATCATCACATAGACCAGTGGTTCCCAACCTTTTTTTTGGCCATGCTCCGCCTAAGCATCTCTAAAATCCTGAGGCCTCCCTGTGACATATTCTTATTCAAAAAGTGAACTCCTATTCACGTAGAGGTAGAATTGCAAGAAAATCACTGTTAATAACTCATTATCGAATTGCCCCCCTTACATATCAAATTGCCCACCTGTGCAATGTGTGCCCCATGTTGAGAACCATGGATATAGACCAACAAAAAAGAATCTCTTTCCACAAATATGCCTTTTGAGCTTAGAAGTCAGACATCTGACTTTGCACTCTGGCATTTAGAAATTAACTAGTCGATATTTCTAGCTCTGCCTGAGGTTTAAAAACAACAATGAGCCCATTATCCCTTTCCCACCCTAACATTACTGGAAAGGGTTACTTGACCAGAAGACCCTCATCATATGGTAGAAGCAAAGAGGAGCAGCTGAGAATGGAGTACTGTACAGTATGTTAAAAATAGCCCTTGAAAGCTTCCTGTCAAAACAAGTTTGCCACATGCCACGATAGGTCTATCTGTGTGCATTATTAAAAAGAACAACAAAATGGGGCACTGAATTAATCACAAAGTAATTTACTACCAGGAGAGAAACTGATGTAGACAGAAACTGATGTCAGAATTAAAGAAACATTTTGAAATAAAATTCAGATGGGGCAGAGGAACACAACTTTCATTTGAGCTTCACTATGTGCAGCAAGGAGTATTGGTCACATGCCAGCAAACTTCCAGAACCAACAATTTACCTGTAATTAATTACATTTTTCACCCTTGCATCAAATTCAAGTGGGCTGTACCAATTAACATTTGGGACAAGCCTAACAACAATTCTCCTGAAATATATTGGCAAATCTCAGTTGTATGAAACCCCCTTCCATAATTTAAATAACTGAAATTCTGTTCACTCTCTGCAGTTTACAGTACAGTACAGCAAAACACCGGATAACGATTGGATCGGATAAAGCTAAAATCGCATAACTTTAAGTAATCTGGGGAGGAGAATTGGATCGAATAACGTTAAAGTCCTATGGGATGGATCGGATAACAACCACTAAAGCCTGTGCGGTTACAATGTATCTCTATGGAGCTTTAACGTTATCCGATCCATCCCATAGGATTTTAACATGGATCGGATAACACTAAAAATCCGATAACACCAAGACTTGTGGAACCAAGTTTTAGCGTTATCCAATGTTTTACTGTACTAGTAATTGTTATTACTGAAGTCTTAGAAAATACCCAGAATGAAGAAGCGATTAATTCAAGAGTTGGACCTTGTGAGAAAAAACTGTGGAAACAGGATTCTCATTTCTTGCTTAAACTGGCTACAATCCATGTTAACCTTATAGCGCAACAGTTATTTATTTTCATTTTCCAATCTCTCCTTGATAACATCAACATCTTCATATTCCCCCATGACAATACTGTATTTTAAGCCTTTAAAACCTCTTCTTGTTATCACTCTTTAACATGTTGAAGGGTGTTCTCAGCACTTTTCTACAATTAATGTTTTTTTTCTGTGATAAAAACTCCAACAGACTATCATTGCAGTTGCAAAACTTGTGAATGAGGGGTTGCTGAGTACTATTCCAGGAAGTAATGAATTACTCACTGTCAGGGAATTCCCGAATCCCTGTGTGCTTGCTTCAAGCTGTGAACCACTCAATTGCAGGTGCAGCTTTTCAGTGATGTACCATCAGGCCCAAGCAGGGTTCTATCACTCCAGGCCAAGGGTGACCAAACATTTTGGGTTGCAGGCCAGTCATGTGGTTCAGTGGGGCAGTCATGTGGTTCCTCCCACCAGAAGTGGAAGTAAAATGCACCTGCACCGAACACTGTCATAAATGCACCAGTGGCTGTCGTAAATGCATTTTATGTCTGCTTCCAGGAGCGGTGACAGCAGTGCAGGTTGGATGAATTAGTAGTTTAGGCACCCCTGCTCCAGCTGACCTGGGAAGGACCATAGATAAAATGGCATCTTGTTCTACCTGGTTATTTTCCAGTTCTGACCTTTGAATTCTACCTTGATCTTACCTCCTGGTTTGTCCTTTGGTTCTGACCTGCTTTTTGGTTCCGACTTCTGTGACATGTTTGGGACTTTTTAAAAGAAATGCAACAACCAAAACCTTATTCGTTATGGCTCTTAGTGTAGCTTAATTGGTTAGTTAAATCAGCATAGGCAGTCATTCTTATCATGTGACAAAAATCATGCTTCTGCTATTTTTTGATGGCCCATTTATCAACAACATAATTCATTTTGATAGGATTACAAGACTCAATGATGTTTAAAAAACTGTTAAACTTATCGGGAGAACTTGCTAATATCATCGATGTATTGCCAATGTCATTTCCCAGATAATTAGGTAAGTGGCCTTTAATGCTATCACTAGGCAGGGATTCAGAGCCAAGCAGAGCTACAAAGTGCTCAAGCATTTTGGAGAATACTCTTCTGAGAAGGACATTGTTAGAGAGGAGGTCTCTGGACTTCAATTCTTCTTGTTGCTAACAAACATATACTTAATAGTGAAGAAATAAATGTTTCTAAATGTGCTGAAACAACCCTCCAAATATTTTGGGAACACTATTTGTTATATTTAAAAAATGTATCACTGGTCATTTTGTGGTTTCATAAAAATAATTCTAATCAAAGTGTCCTTCTCACCTTCAAAAGTAACACACACTCAGTAACATCATTAATTGTACTACATTCCTTACAAGTCTTGCTTCTGCATTGTTACTCAATTCTGCTTCCTACATTTTTGCTTTTGATCTGACTCTTAAGATTTTGGTTCTTGGTTTCAATTTTTCTCCTTACAGCATAGCACTGACATTCACATCAGTTATGCCCATGCTAGCCTAAGCATTCATGCAGATCCTACTTGATTCTGCTCCTTTCATACTGAATTGGAGAACATTTGGAAGTATTTTTGTCCACAGAGTCAACTCTAACTGTGCCATATGGAAAATAATAAGGCATACAGCTGTTTTGCGTCTTTATTTTTTTTTAAAAAAAATCTCTTTTAGACCAATTCCACCTGCCTGCTTTTCAAGACTGTTGTGAACCTCTGTTTGTGAGCCTTCACTTGCATGTTTCATCAACTTTCCAGTTTAGTTAGAAAAATAGATCTTTAGTTTCAAGCAGAACTTGGAAAAAGTTAGTTTTGGGATAACTTCTCTCAGATGAGAACTTCTTTCTACCATGGATATTATTATTATTATTTTTTTTTGGGGGGGTGTTAATGTTAAAAAATAACCTTTTCAAGCCCTAAATCAAAAGATTAACTCTGTGTACCAGATGTCTGGAACCAGCAAATGTAAACAGATTTAACATTTTGTTAATAAAGCTATCTATTCTGCACAAAGGCTTAATTTAGAGTGAAGAGAAGTTTAATATTTTGCCTCACTTCTACTCCTTGTCATAACCAACATGCCTGCTAGCATTTCTAATGTATTTCCTCATTTATTTTTCCACCTGCAGTTCAATGTAATTTGTGGTCTTTCTCTATTGCTTTTTCTTTCTCCTTTGTGCCCAAGCCTAATCCCAGGAGCAGGTTCATTTCCTATTTTAAGGATGTAAATAGTTAGGATGTAAATATTATTCTTCCTCACATAAATCAATTGTTTAGAATAGCAGCCTGTTGACAATGGAGCTGTGTCCCTGTGCCCATAGTATTTCTGGCTTGTTAATCTACATTCCAACCTCATATACTGTTCTTTCTCAGGGCATCCACTCAAAAATAAATAAGCTACAGTCAAACCTCGCATAACGAGTGTTTCGCTTAGCGAAAAACTCGCATAACGAGCAAGTTTTTCGCTAAGCAGTCTGACCCGCATAACGAATTTTTTGCTATGCAAGTCGGACTTTTCCCTATGGAAAAACTCACATAACGAGGATTTCTATGGGGAAAACTCGCATAACGAATTTTCTCGCTATGCGAGTTTTCCCCATAGAAACGCTCGTTATGCGAGTTTTTCCATAGGAAAAAGTCTGACGCTATGCGAAAAATTCGTTATGCGAGTCAGACTCACATAGCAAATTTTTCGCATAGCGAGCAACCTTGCAGAACGAATTAAATTCGTTATGTGAGGTATGATATTTGCTTATGGAAGACATGTTGAGTAACAAGAACAATGTTATTTTTATTTCATGGGTTGAGCAATTTCTTTTATTTAAGTTTGTGTTCTATTGTTTGTTTCACACACAAACATCGACCTTGGATACTATTATGATACTTTACTCCTCCCTTCCATGTTTTTTGTATTCATAAACAAGGGAACAAAATGGTGATTATGTTCAAGTAGCAGCATGTGTGCCAATTGTGCCCCATTTCCAAAGGGGAAGCCATGGTAGTCTGTGGTTGGGAAAAAATTCATCCAGCACCATCAAGACACAATTATTAGAGAATGAGTTGTTGTGCAGCTTTTGACAGCTTCATTTGGAAATGTGAAGAGGAGCTCAGGCTGCAGAATGTGAATCCAGCTCTCAATGCTCAATTTGAATTAAATCTGTAACATAGTTTTGATTGAGCTCTACTTTTAATTACTTCCCCAACATTCACAGTGCTAGCTAGGGTTGATGAGAGGTGCAGTCCAATCAGTGATGAGATATAACAGGTTCTCACCAGTTCACCAGAACCAGTAGTAACTTTTCCCAGTGTCCCGGAGAACCGGTAGCAGCTTTTGGGGGGAATCACTTTTGGGGCTTACCTTTTCACTGGTTCCCCCACTGCGCATGCGTGCCAAGCACTTGCTGTCCATGCATGCCTATAGTTCTTGGTGCGTATGCACGGCCTCCTTGCTGTCCTCCTTGTTGTCCTTGTGTTGTGGGTGGGTGGGTGAGTTGAGGGGTGTGTGTGCATGTGTGCTTATTTTTATTTTATTTTTATTTTTCTTTGGCTTTGCCCACAATGTCATGACATCATGACATCGGCTCCACCCACTCTGTGATGACATCATGGTGGGGTAGTAATTTTTTTGACATCCCACCACTGAGTCCAATGACATCAGGGAGAGGGGGGAAAATTCTCATTCTTGATCTACACCGGGGGTGCCCAAACTACAGCCCATGGGCCAGACACCCTTGCTGATCCTGAAAGCAAAAGTAAAAAGGACCCACACATGCACAGAATGCTGCTGTAAATGCCTTCTGCACAAGCACACATTTTACTTCTGCTTCCAGTGGGAGGAACCACATGACCAGCTGTCCAGGGTGTGTGATCAGGTCCACAGGCCAAAGTTTGGACACCCCAATCTACACCATGATGGTGCCAAATAGATTCATTGATCAACATTATTCTTATGTCTGAAGTCAAAACTACCACCTTTTGGAGAAGGAAGGTCACCTGTCAAGGGGTACATACAGAACAGAGGTGAAGGAATTTGAATATGGAGATGGGTGAACCAGGAGCAGAACCTGGTGTATTAAGTAAATAATAACAGACTCTCTCTCTCTCTTTTGCATAATGGATGGGACACTGGTAGGAAGAGCTAAGGGCGATGTTAAGAGCACAAACCTTTGCTTAGCCATTCTTGATATGGGTTGGTTGGCCAGTTCCTACTAGTCAGTCTAGTAAAGGAATAAACAATTAGTGAAAAACCTACAATACTCCAGCTGTGCCATACAAGCAGGTCAGAGGGGGGAAAAAGTCCAAGACTACTTGATGGACATACAAACAACATCCCAGAGTATCAAGAACAGTTTCCTGCCTCCCTTCCGTTAACCTGATTTTTCCTTAGAGTTTTTGTTTGTACAACAAGGTTGTCATTACGCAAAGCAACATGTGACAAATACTGCTTTAATGAAAACTTGTTTCATCCTAGTGGGACAATAATTTCACAGTTATTCCAAGCGCTCTTGTCCACAGCCAATCAAGCCACTCAGGAAGCTCCTTGATTCATGGATTGTGTGCTCCACCTTATTGTTTCCACCCTCCAGCATTTCCTGCCATTGTTCCTTATAAATTTCTCTTTAAGTGAGGATGATGTGCCAGCTCTGCTGTATTGCTGCTGCTTTACTTTTGGTAAAGAGAATTGCAGGGAGGGGTAATTTAAGAGGAAATGAAACAGAAAAGATCTTGGCTTCTCTTCTGAGCCAGCCTGAGGCTGTCATTTCCCATAGCAGAGGCTGATTTTGGGAAGAGGGTATGGTAGTGACCAATGAATGGAAGAAACAAGCCTTCGGCTCCCTTTGGACAATTAGGAATGAAGGCTGGCAATAGGAAGATGAATGTATTTGCTAAGACACTGACTGGGAGGTGGAAGGTCAACAGTTCAATTCCCGAGTACTGCAGGATGGAATGAGGTCCCGTCTCTGTCCCAGCTCCTGCCAACCTAGCAGTTCGAAAGCAAGAAATTGCAAGTAGATAAATAGGGACCACAATTTGGTGGGAAGGTAACAGCATCCCATGCACTGCAGTGTCTAGTCATGCCTGCCACGTGACCATGGAAATGTCTGCAGAAGCAGACAGCGCTGGCTCTTTGGCTTAGAAACAGAGGTGAGTACTGACCCCTAGAGTCGGATACGACTGGCTTTCGAGCAAGGGAAACCTTTACCTTTACCTTTTTACCCAGTTGAGACAGATCAATTTTTCAGAGCAGCAGCTTGATCTTGACCCTCTCTCTCTTCCTTTGACATTTTTTCTTATTTTCTTACAGTGTTCTCATCAGCTTTGGCCCTGAGTGTCTCTGCTGCAGAGTATGCTGCTCCAGTATGGAGCGCATCCACACAAGCAAAACAAGTTAATGAAGCCATGTGTATAGTGACAGAATGTCTTAAACCTACATCAGTTGAGAAAATATACCCTCTTCTTGGTATCACTCCACCTAAGATCAGGAGAGAAGTAGCAGAGGACACTAAGAGAACTAAGCAAGAGAATGACCCTCAATACCCTCTGTATGGATATGAGCCTCATGTCCACTGGCTCAGATCCAGGAAGATCTTTATGGCAAGAACAAACATTCTTGAGGGTACACAAGAGCAAAACCAAATTAGGAGATGGAGGAAAGAGCTCACCAGGCAAGGAACATACAAACATACTTTGTACATACATTGTACAAAGTACTTTGGACATCAAATGAGAAGAGAGGATTCACTTGAGAAAGCCTTGATGCTGGGAAAAGTGGAGGGCAAAAGAAGAAGGGGTGGCCAAAAATGAGATGACTAGATGATATTGTAGATGCAATGGGCACAGAGCTGAGTGGGCTGAGGAAGATGGTGGAGGAAAGAGGTGCCTGGAGGGCAATGGTCCATGGGGTCGCAAAGGGTCGGAATCGACTGTGCGACTCAACAACAACAACAACAACAACAACAAAATAGCTGAAGACCTCAACCTCCCCTATGTCACTTGGAGGATCCTGAATAGGCTGAGGGTTGGAGTCCCTAAATGAAAGACCAACCTGCTCAAGTTGAGGCTGTTGGCAGATGACACATGGTGTGAATGTGGAGAGACACAGAATCCGGCTCATTTACTGCTCTGCTGGTTGCAGCAGGAGACATGCACAAATGAGGACTTGGGTTTGGGCAGCTACAAAGCAAAGAAAGTGGCTTCATTTTGGCAGTCCATGGTTTGAGCAGGGCATGAAAGAAGAAGACAGTGTTCAGAGACCGACATCTCCGTTTAAAAATTTTCCACGCCTGAATTTTTCTTCTCCAGATCCTACCCTAAAAGGTTTACACGGATATTTTTGTTTAATCATGTCAGATGTATACAAAGGTGCTTTCTGAGTCAAAAGGATTTTTGCTGGTGGAACTCCGCTCAGGCGACATGAGGCTTCTTTCATGTCCCCAAGATCTTTTCTCATTGAAATGGTCCCTATTTATTTACTTGCAATTTCTTGCTTTCGAACTGCTAGATTGGCAGGAGCTGGGACAGATGATGGGTGCTCATTCCATCATGCAGGACTCAGGACTCCAACTGCTGACTTGCTGACCCTCTAGCTAACAAGGTGAGCTTCTTAACCACTGAGCCACCAAAGTCCCTACTTAGAGATAAACATTAGAGAGGGATATAAAAAACAAAGCAAAACATGCTGTTGGTTGCAAGGATCACATGGAAATTTAGCAATTAGCCCTGTTTGGGTAGGAACCACAAAACCTTGAATGTTGACTATAAAAAAATGATACTTACGGAAGGATAAGAAAGGGGGTGCTTTGGGATCAGTGTTTGGATGTTTCCACTGACCACTGTCAACAGGCCAGATGAAGTTAGTCTTCAATCAAAGCACTGGGTTGAGCCTTCCCATTTAGCACTTGGAGGAGAACAATATTTCTCTCTTCCTTCCCTTTCTCTGTTCCTGCACCAGCTGATAACAGGAAAGGGAACCCTTAAAAGCCAGCAGCTGCAGATAACTATATGCATATGTCTCAAACCTACACCAGTTGAGAAAATATACCTTCTTGTTTGTAGCGCTCCAATGCTAAGTGAACTAAGCAAGAGAATGACCCTCGACATCCTCTGAACAGATATGAGCCTCAAGACCAACCAGCTCAGACCCAGAAAGAGCTTTATGGCAAGAACAATCATTCTTGAAGTTATGCAAGAGCAAAACCAAATTAGAAGAGGAAGGAGCTCATTGAACAAGGAACAACATTAAAGGAGGACTTAGCTGAGAAACTCAACTGCCCCTATGTCACTTGGAGGACTTTGAATAGGCTGAGAGTAGGAGCGTCTAAATGTAGGACCAACATGCCCAAGTGGAGGCTGCTGGCAGACAACAACACACTGTGTGAATGTTGTGAGATATAGAATCTGGCTCATTTACTGGTTTGCCAATTACTGCCAGAAACCTGCACCGATGAGGACTTATGTTTGGCTAACAACAAAACTAAGAAAGTGGCTTCATTTTGACAGTCCAGGGTTTGTGACATGAAAGAAGAAGAAGCTGGAGATAACAGGAGATATTCCTTTTAAGATGAGATTCCCTTTCAATCTGTCCAGTTCTGAGGAGGAAAAGAAGGGAGCTACCTTGTTGTGGGTCAGATAAAGCCTAGAATTTCATCCTAAAGTAGAAACCTGAAGTGGTAATTCAGTCCTTGCTTTCTGTTGTATTCCCATAAGAAGGGAAGTAGTCAAATTTGTTGACATCATTAAGACTCCAATAAAGGCTGAGAACACAATGAACGAGTAGTTGTGACTCACTAGAACCCCCAAATCTAACATAACTTGTTCATGCCTCAACATATGACTTTCTGTGACTAATTTAAGTCCCAATGATTCTAATGGGGCCTAAGTAGAACTAACATTGGTTGCATCCAAGTTTTACAAATTTCCTTAGATTAGATCCAATCCAAACTGTTGTTGTAATATGCCTTCACTGAGTTTAGCAATAACCAAACTTTGATTCAAACCAGGTTTTCAAACCCTTTTTAAATGTAATTTTGTTGTTGTTCAGTCACACAGTCAATTCTGATCCTTTGCGACCCCATGGACCACTGTCCGCCAGCCACTTCTGTCCTCCACCATCCTCCTCAACTCGCTCAGCTCTGACCCCATTGTGATAGTTACCAGGAATTAGTGCAGTGGAACCTCAGTTAACAAACGGCTCAGTTAATATAAAAATTGCATAACAAAAGGAAATCCAGAGAAAATAGTGTCTCAGTTTAATGGATTTTTTCCCTAAATGGATTAATTGGTTTTCAATGCATTCCAATGGGAAATTCAGTTAAAGTAATTTTCATTGTAAGAAACATCCCAGAGAATGTATTAATTACATTAACCGAGGTTCCACTGTATATAGAATGGGACATATGGAATATTCAGAAGAGGAAATGGGAATTTTCATGGAGGAGGAAAGATAAGATAGCAAGGAGAGTGCAAACTCACAGATCCAGAGAAGTTACTTTTGAAAGGTTAATCACTCTAGTTCTAAGAACCCATCATTAGTTACTGTTACAGTTTTAAAAGTTAGGCTTTATTTATTGTTCATAGTACTTTTAGGTACTCTGAAAAACAGAATGCTGCAAGACTCTGTTGGTGGTACAAAACTGAGATTATGAAGCTACAATCCCTGTAACTATAAAAGTAAAAGAAGACAAACAAACTCAGTCATGTGATCCATGTACAAAAAAATTGTAGAAGGAGAAGACAATAGCTTTTTTGGAACAGTTACACCAAAAATGACTGAACATTATTCATTGTTAAATTAAAATTGTACTGTAACCTAATAACTGAAAAAAGAAAGAATTAAAAGGATAAAATATTTATAACTAGTTACTTCCAACTTTATCCCTTAGCTTACAACTAAGAAATCAGGCAACATTAATTGTTCACGGGGCTAGAGTTATTCAACATTAAAAATGGATTTATATTTCTTCAAAGCCAGGTCCTACATATCTATGGCTTTAAGACAGGAAATAAGGTCCAGAAAGAAAATGAAGCTATCTTAAACTGACTCACAACTGCCTCATCCCAGATGTTTCACAAACTAAAAGTAAGAGAGCATATTAGTTCACAGGGTCATCATGTCAACTTAAAACAACAACAACCAAGCCACATAAAGATAATGTCAGAAAATCCCCTGTTGTCTTATAGAAGGCCGGAATTCAAAGTGTGGGAAGCAAAAAGATTCCACATTTGCTTTCATTCTCAGTGTTTCCAGGAATAGCCAGCTGATGACTTCCTGCCAAAATGGCTAGGGTCTCAGTCAAGTTGGGTGAAATTCTTGACTTCCAAGGCAAGATTAAAAAAACAAAACCAACCTCCCCCCCCCCCAACCCGCCATCTGGCCTGTTTCAAACTAAATTGTCGAAATTGAGGCAAGAGCAGCACCTGCAACCCAGACACTTGGCAAAAACCTGAAAGTAAAATTTTGATGACTGTATCATGAAACACAGCTCCTGATTGTTTATTTCACCACCAGAAGCACTCAGTGTTTAGAAAAGTGACTTTGGGGGGAATATATCTCCTAGAACCACACTTGGATGCTTAAAATGGAGAGGCACTAGAGGTACCCCATGAACATCTATGTTATTTCTAACCTAGCATTGAACTCATCAAAATATTTTGATTTGCCTTATACAGAAAAGGGCCAAGAATCCAAGCTGCAGCCTCCACTTACACTGTGATGGTTTACAAAGGCCAGTTTGAAGGCTGTCAGTCCCATGATTTTGCCTAGGGTAGGGCTATACCCTAGGCAAAAGGCTATATTTTGCTCTATGGCTTACAAAGAAACAATATGCCATCCTCCTCAACTCTTATATTCTTTATGCACTCTCCCTCTATTTTACTACATTTTCATTTCCTATATTCTTTATGCATCTTTCTCTTTCCCCTCACCTCACACCTGTGACTCCTCTTCAAATGCTGACAGTTATAAAACAAAGTATTTGACTGTATCAGTGTATGAAAAGAGATATATAAATCATGCAAAATGAAGATCAACTTGCATTATTTTGCGTAGGGTTTTTCTCAGAGCCAAAATATATGCTTGGAGAAATGCATGCTTGATATACATACATACATACATACATACATACATACATACATACATACATACATACATACATACATACATACATACATACATACATACATACATGCCATCAAGAATCTTTGCCTTTGCCTTGCCTGCAGTCTGCATTAAAGAACAATGACCTTCAGAACTGTCCCAATTTTGGTAGTCGGAGGGGAACCTGTTTACTTTCCCTCTTACTTCCAATGTTAACTCATCTGTACCTGGTGAGAAATAGAGGGCAAATGAAAGCTCACTTTGTTTGCACGTTTTAGTGATCCAAGAATATTATTGCTCAAGCCAGAACTGTGTTTTTATAAATGGATCATATGGCTTACCTTTACTATCCCTTGAGTTGAAACAGTCTAAGCCAGTGATGGTGAACCTTGGCACTCCAGCTGTTCTTGAACTTCAATTCCCAGAAGCCCTGATCAGCAGGAGTGCTGACTTGGGTTTCTGAGAATTGAAGGCCAAGAACAGCTGGAGTGCCAAAGTTCGCCATCATTGGTCTAAGCCAGTGTTTCCCAAATTCTGGTTCTTGGACTTCAATTCCCAGAAGGCTAAATCAGTCCACTGACTGATCAGTGCTTTGGGGAATTGACTTAGGCTCCTGGGAATTGAAGTCCAAGAACCAGAATTTGGGAAACACTGGTTCTAAGCCAATGAGAATAGAGAGCTTGACTAGTCTTCCTTATATAGCAGGCTTCCAGGCAGTGGTCTGTAGTATAAGCACAATTTATCTTAATTTTTTGAAGCTTAAATTAAACCTGGGCACTGCTAAGTGTCACTCATATGCTTTATCATTGATATATTTCTTCCAGTATAAGCTGTATTGACACATAAGCTATATACTGTATGTGCAAAAGAAACGTGTGAAATGACATGGCACAGTCCCATTGCAATCTGCTTCTTCCACCTCCAGTTCTATCCCCTTTGTATATGCAGTGTTGGAACACTGATTTATATGTAGAGAGGGAAACAGATACAAGAGCTCTTACCCCTCAGATCCATCACCCTTCTAATACTTGATGTGTCAGAAATGATGGCAAAGGGTGGTGGGGACTAGCACCTCCTCTTTCCATCTGTGCATATAGTTGATGCAAGATACAGACACACATATACTTACAGAAAGACGGACACCTGTTTAGCAAATTAAAAGCACTTCCTATGAAGCAATAGAGCTGCAAAGATAAGCAGATGAAATTTCTGCATCTTTGAATTTTTGCATTAAAAATGCCTTAGTTTTTGTTTTCATACAATGGAGAACGGCATCTAGTGGACAGGAATATTACAGCAAGTGCTATAAACACCAAAAGAAGTTTTCCCCTTCCAAAGAACCAGCTGGGAAACTGCTGTGCGTTATTTTCAGAAAAGCAAGATTGTGTTGTAACTCAAGTGAGTGGGGCGCAAGTCAATTGAGGTTAGAGATCACTCCAGTTTACAGAAAACAATGCAACTTTTAGATGGTTATGACTTACATATTTCAATGGCTCCAATAAGGCTGACTTTAAATAAGGGCTTGTTGTTCCTGCTTTGTACCCCTTGGGACCACTTAAGGGCTGGTCTTACTGGGATTTCTCACTGCATTCTAAAAGCCCCACTTGTTTCTTTTATTTTAAGAATTCACCACCTCTTCCAGAAATGGCATTAAAAACTTTTAAAAGCAGAGGGACCACTTTAGTTGATCTTCTCTATCAGATCTTTGTTTCCCCATGTCCCCTTCACTTTACTTGATTAATGCTGAACTGAATATGTCTAATGGGGGATCTCAGCAGTAGCCATCTACTATGGTCTCCTTTGAAAAACTTTTTTACAACTCTAGCGTGGAAAGGAGGAAGGCTTTGAAGAAAATCTTGATATAGACAGCACTATCTGTTGGATCTCCCTTGCCTCCACTTACTCACTTACTGGATTAGCTAAAACTGAAAGCTTCCCCAATCAGATCAGAGGCTGCCCATATCTTCCACCAATTCTCTTAAAAAATTGGCAGTAAATGAGTCCTCTTTCAACAATCTAGAAGAAGCCCTTTGAAGATTACTTTATCTGGTGAATGTAGTTTGATTGTTTGGTTACTAGATTACCCTAAAGCTTTCCAACCAAGAAGCAATTGTTGTTTTCAATTCTGTGGTGAGCTAAGTGAAGTAATCAAACACAAACTGACTAGAGGAGGTGGTTTTTTTTAAAGCACAGAATGCTGTATAGGGCTTTGTCAATGATGGTATCAATTTAAGCCTTTTATTGTCTGGTCAGGAAAAACAATACCAGTATCATCAGTGTTAAGAAAATGCAACAAATGTTACATTGGGATGAACCTGAATTTTATCTTTATAGATGGCTTGAGCTTGACATTTTAAACTACTGTACTGTACTTAAAATACCTACTAGGTGCCTTAGCTGAATGTGAACAATGGCTGTTTGGCAGTTTTAAGTTCTGTTTATGCAAAATCACCTAAGGTACTGGCAGATGCTTGGTGGTGGATTCTGGGACCTGGCGTCCCAAATGTAACATTTCAAGTTCCACATCTTTGATCTGAAACCATAAAATGCATAATAACAGAACAATGGCAATATAATTACAGTACTCTTGATAAAAACAAGATAAAATTTGCAGCAGTAAATGATAGAAGCAAAAGCAGCAGCAACAGGGCAGCAGGGAGAAAACAATATACAATACTGTAAATTATTATTATTATTATTATTAGTGCAAATTTATATTGCCACACACTCGCCGTGGCGACTCAAGGCAGCTTACAAAAAATACATTACATTACAATACAATATGTTGGTGTAGGTTGGTGGTAGGTTGGTGGTAAATGTAAAGGCACTAAAACTGGTGTGTGTGTGTGTGTGTGTGTGTGTGTGTGTGTGTGTGTGTGTGTGTGTGTGTGAGTGAGTGTGAGTGTGTGTGTGAGAGAGAAAGAGAGAGAAATGAAATTTACAACTTTGTGTAAACCTTTCTGACAGGCACTTTCTACAACTATATTGTCACCATTAAAAAGTTCCCCCCTCTCAGAACTACAGTAAAACACCGGATAACAATTGGATTGGATAACGCTAAAATCGCATAACTTTAAGTAATGGGGGGGGGGGATTGGATCGAATAACGTTAAGGTCCTATGGGATGGATCGGATAACAACCGCTAAAGCCTGTGCGGTTACAATGTATCTTTATGGAGCTTTAACATTATCTGATCCATCCCATAGAATTTAAAATGGATCGGATAACACTAAAAATTGGATAACACCAAGACTTGTGGAACCAAGTTTTAGCGTTATCTGAGGTTTTACTGTATCTGCCTTGTCTTATTTGATGGGGACATCCAATGGAAAGCCTCAACTGATGCCTTCAGGAGTGCAGAAAAGTTGACATAGAAGGAGGTGGCCAATGGGGTAACCTTTACCCATCTATTTAGAGCTTTAAAGATTAAAATTTCAATTTTCAGTTGGGCCCAGGAATGGATTGACAACCAGTATATGTTTTATTTACAGATACTGTATTAAACATGAACTGGTCTTCCTTGTCATTTTCAATCTAGCCACTGTGTATTTGATTACTTGCCTCTTGCCGCCTCCATCCTGATTTATGGCAGTCCTTCTCAGGGCTTTATATAGGCACACAGTACTCAGAAGTGATCTGCCATTCCTTTCTTTTGAAATCTATCAGAGACTAACATAGGCTGAAATCTATCAGAGACTAACATAGGCTCCCAAACCCTGGCTCTGCAGCCAGAAAATCCAGCCCACTTAGCTATCCAGGCACTGCACATATGCCAGAGTATGAAAAGTAATCACAAAGCAATCTCTGTCTAGATGGGGGAGAGTTGCACATGAATGAAAGGTGGTAAAAGGTACTGTGAATTCCCAGACAACCTGTGCCACTAGTGGCAAAAAAAGTTTGCAAGAGGACACGTAAATTAATCATTTAGGAATCAAGTAAGGTGTTTGTTTTCCTGAAATATGTGCTGACGCAGAGTACCAGAATATACAGAAAGATGCAGCTCACACACCATTGCTCTAGGATTATTGCAGTTGCCACTCAACAAGGTTAAACACCGTTCAGGCATATGTATAGTCATTATTGCCCTGTCTGGATATAGCTTCAGCTTTTCAGTTCTAATCCAGGCTACCATGCTATACAGACCAGTAATGTTCTCACCCGTATTAGATGAAAGCATAATCTCATTAGCATTAGACAGATGTGGAAAAGGATGGGGGATAAACTAAAACCCTTAGAATCCCCCAGCATAGTTGCTATGGGGCAAAGGAATTACCCAGATCACCACGTTCTGGAATGGACCAGCCAAGCAGGAATGGAAACACTGAAAAATCAGTGTCCCAAATCTCCACCCAGAAGAGAGATCGTGGCATGTAAGGCCCCTAGGAAGTCCAATGGAACCAAGCAAGTGGCACTTTCCCCCTCTTATTCCTGGCACAAGTCATTCCCTGCAAAGTACCGTGCCAATTTTAAAGATTAATTATAAAGAAACATTTACTTGTCTCAGTCTCGAATGTCAGGATCACAGGATTTAGAAACACATAACACCCTACACTTGCCTCGTACTGTTTATAATTTTATAAGACTCTCTGATGTCTGCTTCTGGACATCTTGATAAACCAGCCCTAGAGCCTGTAAAACTATCCCAGAGCTAATTTTTATTTTGAAACTTACAGTTCTTTTCCGGGGATAACTTTAAAAGAGTGACAGAAGAATTAAAATCTGTGCAATATAATGGAGTGCAATGAAATACAATAACAGTCAGAACAATTTAGAACACATGCAAGATTATAAAGATGAATACAGTTGAGCTAAACAGACATACGGACCTAATAAAATAACATCCAATATGCAATACTTTATTGAACAAACATATATAATTATGAACTGAAGCACAAAATTGAGAGTGAAAACATATTAACATGTAAGAATTGAAACGTTAAGATATGAAAATATGTACAAAAAGGTAAATTGACAATATCGACCTTACATCGCCATGAACGACCTTTTCTTGGATGCTCTGCGACGTTCAATGTGTATAATGTCTCTCATCAAGGACCAACAGTAATCTGCCATCATGTTGGTGTTCCATCGGCCTTGGTAACGTTCTTCCATTACTTTAATGTCTTGATGAAAACGTTCACCGTGTTCTTCGCTCACGTCACCCAAGTTCTCTGGAAAGTTGGCCAAGTGACTAGGTAAATAGTGAATCTTGATGCTCATTCTACATCCAAGTGCTCTTGATTTTCCAAGATATTGTCAATTTACCTTTTTGTACATATTTTATTAGGTTCGTATGTCTGTTTAGCTCAACAAACATGATGATAAATTTGCTGTTCGTAGGTATATTGCATTATTTGAGATTTCAAAAACCTGATGTGCTAGAAAAAAATGGATGCCAGATTCGGAATCAGCACCTCAAAATTACCTTAGAATCGTTCATGCCAGAAAAATTGTGTTGACCAGTCACTAATTTTATCACTATAATTCTCTAACTGACTTGCACCAACATGCAGTCAGGAATGACAACTGGGTTGGCCAATAGCATAAAAATGTGATGTTATAGAGCATATTTGAGATCATATTTGTAATCAGCAGCCTGGAATTAGTATAAAACAACTGCAAAAGCTCATGCCAGGAAAAAATTATTTTTGTATAGCTGTATATGATGATAAATTTGCTGTTCATAGGTATATTGCAATACAGTAACACCTCGGATAATGCTAAGACTTGGTTCCACAAGTCTTGGTGTTATCCGATTTTAGTGTTATCTGATCCATGTTAAAATCCTATGGGATGGATCGGATAACATCAAAGCTCCATAGAGATACATTGTAACCACACAGGCTTTAGCGGTTGTTATCCGATCCATCCCATAGGACCTTAACGTTATTCGATCCAATTCTCCTCCCCAGATTACTTAACGTTATGTGATTTTAGCGTTAGAGGTAAACGTTATCCGAGGTATTACTGTATTTGAGATCTCAAAAAACTGATGTGCTAGAAAAAAATGGATGCCGGATTCAAAATCAGCACCTCAAAATTACCTTAGACTCATTAGAGTACCTCATGCCAGAAAAATTGTGTTGACCAGTGTAATTGAAGTTATCCTTTCATAAAATGCCACTGTAATGTAGTCATATCTTTGAGAGCGAGGGAACGGTACCAATTTATAACTAGCTACTGTACTTCCAAGGTCTGCTGTGTAGCACTGTGCCTCACTGGCTCCCCACTGTGGTTCTATAATAACAATTCTTGCACTTTTTTTGGAATAGTAGCCATGTTAGTCTGTGGTTCAGGCATACCAGAAAGCAAAACAAAATAAAAAACACTGTAGCACTTTAATTCTTGCACTGTGAATCCTGTGACAAATAGTAGGTATCTCTATGGTTTTCTGCATACATAACCGACACTGTATTTCTCACCAAACAGAGTTTGTTCACATGGAAGAGACTGCATCCATCTCAGCCAAAACAAGTAAAGACTGGTTTGATAGGTAGGCAGGCTAGCAGGATCTAAGGAGCTGTCTTATGCCTGTCAGCCTCCAGAAGGCATCTGGGATTGTTGGCGTTTAATTTATAGCTTACTGGCCAAAGCTGACCCTATTTGGACACAATTCACAGATGATTTGATTTTTATTAAAAAAAAAAAAAGATGGCTAGCATATCCATGAAAACAATTGGGCATTCTTTTTCCTATGTACAGTAGATCAGTAATGAGAAGAATATGAGGTGCTGCAAGTACGAAGAACCAGTTTTGACACCCGTGGTGCCTAAATAATAATAGCTTTGCACTGAAAAGGATGAAACAGTAGATCATCAGATCTAGCAGAAAATTTAACAGACTGAATATTTGCAATACCATGGCAGGGTTGCAAAAATGATTCACTAGAAACTTTGCCAAAAAGTTTGGATTTGAATGCAGTAAAACTCAATGGGAGCATCAGGTAGAGAAAGTATTAAAGAGTGAGAGGCAAGATCCTGTGGGACTTTAAAATTCAAACAAATTGATATCTGACGCATAACACACCTGATATAACCACTGCGGAAAGGAAGAAGGCCGGGTTTATTGACATTGCTACACCAGGGAATACACAATTTTAAGACAGTTTAAGACTTCTGTGACTCAAGTAGCTAAAACGCTGACTGGGGCCGGAAGCTCAGCAGTTCGATTCCCGAGTACTGAAAGGCGGAATGAGCTCCTGTCTTTGTCCCAGCTCCTGTCAACCTAGCAGTTGGAAAGCAAGAAATTGCAAGTAAATAAATAGGGACCACTTCGGTGGGAAGGTAACATCGTTCCGTGTGCTCTGGCGTCTAGTCATGCCTGCCACATGACCTCGGAAACATCTGCAGAAGCAGAGTGTGCTGGTTCTTCGGTTTTGAAACAAGAGATGAGCACTGAACCCTGGAGTCAGGTACGACTGGCTTTTGAGCAAGGCTACACCTCTGGGCCCTGAGCAGACGGTCAAGAGTGACCCCTCCCTTAGGCTGCTGCTGGTGAATGCCAGATCAGTCTGCAATAAGGCTCCCCTGCTCGCCGACACCATTTCAGGGGAGCGGGCTGATCTGGCATGCATCACCGAAACCTGGCTGGTGCCAGAGGACGGGGTTCCTCTGTCTGAATTATGCCCGGCCGGTTTCGGTATTTGGCATCAGCCTAGGGAGAGGGGAAGGGGCGGTGGAGTCGCCGTGATAGCTAGGGAGTCATTGGGAGTCACCAGGGCCACGGCTCCACAAATTCCGGGTTGTGAGGCCTTGTTCTTGCGTATGGGCCCTAAGGGTCAGTTGGGAATCCTGCTCTTGTACCTGCCTCCCTGCAGAGTAGCAGATTCCCTGCCTGAGCTCCTCGAGGCGGTCTCTATGCTGGCATTGGAGACCCCCAGGCTGATGGTCCTGGGGGACTTCAACTTGCCATCATTGGGGACCGGCTCGGAGGTGGCTCGGGAGTTCATGGCTTCCATGGCAACCGTGGGCCTGACTCAGGTAATTCAGGGTCCTACCAGGAGCAGTGGCCACACCCCGGACCTAATTTTTTTGTCGGAGCTGTGGCAGAGTGATCTGTCTTTACAAAAATTAGATATCACCCCAGTGCCATGGTCAGATCACTATCTGGTGGCTCTAGACTTCCTAGGGGCTGGACTCCGCCGCAGGGAGGCAGGGCCGATTAAGTGGGCCCGCCCCCGGCGACTAATGGATCCAGAAGGATTCCAGAGGGAGCTGGGGTGTTGTCCTCTTGACCTGCAAAGCGGTTCATCTGAGGCTCTTGTCGACGCATGGGACAGGAGAGCGACGGCAGCCCTGGATGTAATCGCGCCACTACGGCCTCTCCGAGTCCGTGGGGATCGATCTGCTCCTTGGTTCTCAGAGGAACTAAGGGAGCTCAAACGGGCTAAGAGACGCCGAGAGCGCCGCTGGGTGAAGACTCGCAGTGAGTCTGACCGAACACTGGTTAGAGCTGCCATTAAGGACTACCTAGTGGCGATGAGGGTGGTGAAGCGTCAATACTTCACCACCCTTATTGCCTCCGCAGATAATCGCCCAGCGGCCTTGTTCCGGGTGACCAGGTCCCTCCTCGGTAGAGGGGGGCCGGGCCCTGGGTGGCAGGGCTCGGCTGAGGACTTTGCTGATTATCTGGCGGAGAAAATCGCTCAGATCCGCTCGAAGTTGAATCCCGGCGTGGAACGTATGGAGCTGGGGTTGACCATGGCACAGTCTAGCCATGTCATCTGGGATCGGTTCGATCCCGTTGCCCCTGAGGAAGTGGACAGGCTTCTTGCATCTGTTCGCGCCACAACCTGTGCACTGGACCCATGCCCTGCCTGGTTAATAAAAGCTTCCAAGTCTGTGGCAGGTGGCTGGGTCGAGGCGATTATCAATGCTTCACTAAAAGAGGGGCATTTTCCCGCACCTTTTAAACATGCCTTGGTGCTTCCCCTCTTAAAAAAACCTTCCCTCGACCCCACAAAAATTTCCAACTACCGTCCAGTGTCCAACCTACCTTTTTTAGGTAAGGTTTTGGAAAAGGCTGTGGCGCAGCAGTTGCAGGGAGTCCTGGATGAAGCGGATTATCTGGACCCGTTTCAGTCAGGATTCAGGCCCGGATATGGTACCAAAACCGCACTAGTCGCTTTGGTGGATGATCTCTGGAGAGAGCGGGACGGAGGGGAACCGTCTGTCCTTGCTCTTCTCGATCTCTCAGCGGCTTTTGATACAGTCGATCATGGCATCCTTCTGGGTAGGCTCCAGGGTCTGGGGATCCAGGGCACAGTGTTGTCCTGGTTTGCCTCATTCCTGAGGGGCAGGACCCAGTCGGTGTGCCTGGAGAAGGAGAAGTCCAGCCCTAGGCCCCTGCAATATGGGGTGCCTCAGGGCTCGGTACTTTCTCCTCTCCTATTCAACATCTATATGAAGCCGCTGGGTGAGATCATCCGTTCCCACGGGGTAAGGTATCATCAGTACGCTGATGATACCCAGTTATACATCTCTGCCCGTGGGGACCCAAGCGGTGCGGTGGAAGTCCTTTCCAGGTGTCTGAAGGCTGTTAAGGTCTGGATGGGGGACAACGGGCTACAGCTGAATCCCGGCAAGACTGAGTGGCTGTGGGTAAGGGGTCCTGTGTTAACAAAGGAGCTGCCATCTTTGGTTCTGGATGGGGCAGTCCTGCCCCAAACAGACCCGGTGCGTAATCTGGGGGTCCTCCTGGACTCACGGCTACTGTTCGAAGAGCAGGTGGCAGCCGTGGCCAGGAGGGCTTTTGCACAACTTCGTGTAATACGCCAGTTACGCCCACTCCTAGACCGGGATGCCTTGCTCACGGTCACACATGCGTTGGTCACCTCCAGACTTGATTACTGTAATGCGCTCTACATGGGGCTGCCCCTGATGACCATCCGGAGACTCCAGTTGGTCCAGAATGCGGCGGCCCGGGTAGTGGTGGGGTGTGGGCGCTATGCTCGTGCTTCGCCGCTGCTCCGGGAGCTGCACTGGTTGCCAGTATGTCTCCGGGTGCAATTCAAGGTGCTGGTTATTACCTTTAAAGCCCTATATGGTAGTGGGCCAGGATACCTAAGAGACCGCGTCACCCCAAGAACATCTGTCCGGCCCACCAGGGCGGATCGGAGAGGCTCCCTTGCTGTCCCTTCAGCGAGAGAGGCGCACCTCGCCAGTACGAGGAGGAGAGCCTTCTCCGTATCCGCCCCGACCCTCTGGAACCTCCTGCCCACCGAACTGCGCCTGCAGACAGAGCTCTTGCCCTTCCGGAAGGGCGTGAAAACCTGGCTGGCAGATCAGGTGTGGGGACCCGGGAGCGTGGGTTCCCATACCAAGTGGCTCATATAAGGACTGCCTTCCTGAGTTGGATTGGGGATTACTGGGGTGTAGTTTCTGTTCTTGTTTTTAAATTTCTGATAATTTTTAATCCTGATGTTTTAACTGAGTGTTTGGGTTTTGTTTTGCTTTTATTAGGATGTAAGCCGCCCAGAGTCGGGTCCTCCCGATTGGGGCGGGGTATCAAATTTTAATAAATAAATAAATAAAATAAACAATTTACCTTTAAGAAAATAAAAATACTCTGATTTGCAAATTGAAGTTGATAATTTTTGGAAAAAGAAATCTGTTATATCCACAGTACTGTAATTGGAGCCCTTGGAGCAATATCTATACGACTTGTTAGATACAGTATTTGGAAATTTTGGATATACAGTGGTACATCGCTTAAAGAGCATAATGTGTTCCATGGGATTGCTCTTTAAGCGAATTTGCTCATTAAGCGAAACACCACTGTATTGGACTTAAATATCCCAACTGTATAAAAATACAACTTTATTAGGAAATGCCTATATACTTAGATGGTACCTTAACAATTATTAGGTCTTCAGTTAGGTTTTGAATGATTAATTTTATACCAGTCTTCGATAGCGAATCCAATGATAGATTTTTATTTAATTTTAGGATTTTCTAGATAAAAAATACACAGAAGAGGTCTAGCATTGCCCTTTTCTGGGAATGCCCTGGGACTGTGCAGCTTACCCAAGGCTACAAGGGCTGATTTTTCTCCCAGTAGGCACAGTGGGGAATCAAACTCCTAATGTCTAGCTCTGTAGCCAGGTACCTAACTCACTGAGCTATCCAGCCAACCAACAAAGCGTTAATATAATAATAACATATAGCAGTGATGTTGTGGTAAATTTTGAAGTAAAAGTGTTCATTATGCCAATGTCCAGAATCACCAGGATCCCCTCTGCGAGTCCAAAATAACTGGCAGCTGGATCAATCCATATCAAAAAAACTAGGAGCAAGTTACAGGTATTTGTAAAGTGAATGGATCTCAATTGCCTAGTCAATATCAAACCAGGGTAAAATATTTTACATAATAAAAGAGAGAGCTAGCAAATGAAGTCACAGTAAATGCCTGTAATTCAGAGGAAGGAGCAGCAGAGGGAGTTGAATGCTTATGCCTATGCTAAATGCTTCTGTTCACCTTTTAAAAAAAAGTTAATGAGTCACAATTCTATTTGGTTTCTTTCTTTGGTCAAAGGCTACCAACATTTTCAGATTTCCTCATAAGCAGGAGGTGGACCAAGTAAATGTTTAAAAAATGTATGAGAAACTAAAACTGACATAGAGTAAACAAAAAACCAAAACCATTGTATTTGTTTGTTTGTTCATATTTCTGCACTGCCCTTCTCACCAAAACTGACTCAGGATGGTTTACAAGTAATAAATTTTTTTAAAAAACCATGACAATAAAATACAAACACTACCTAAAAACCTCAAAACTGTTAAAATTAAAATTTAAAATTTAAATCTAAAAAAGATTGTAGCACTTTAAAGACTAACTGCAGCATTTTTAATGTTAGCTTCTGTACATCTAGTCCACTTCATCAGGCAGTCCTATGTCTGACGAAGTGGATTTGATCCACGATAGCTAACATTAAAATGAAGCAGTTAGTCTTTAAAGTGCAACAACTTTTTGTTTTGTTTTGTTTACTCTCTGATATGCTTGAAACACAGACTAACACGGCTGCTATTCCAAAAATAAAATAAAATGGACAGGATTCCTCCACTCATAGAAAATAACACAGGAAAAAGGATGAGGCTACATCAATCAATCAATCAATCAACCAACCAATCCTTTATTACGGTCATAGACCAATCCAGTATAAGTTACATATACAGTGGAACCTCGGATAACGTTTGCCTCGGATAACACTAAAACCAGATAATGTTGGGGAATTGGAGGCAAACTTTTGCAATGCACAATATTAAGATAATGTTGTGTGATGCAAATGTTAGCCTCCAATTCCCCAATGTTGATCTCTGCCCCAAAGCCTGCTGGGCTACAGACCAGCCCTGTGGGCTTTGGGGCAGAGATCTACAGAGGCTCAGGCGCAGCAGCGGCATGGCTGGGAAGCAGACCAGGGGTGCCCGGTATCAGTGATGGGATGTAACAGGTTCTCACCAGTTCGCCAGAACCGGTAGTAACTTCTCCCAGTGTCCCAGAGAACCGGTAGCAGCTTTTGTGGGGAACCACCTTTGGGGCTTACCTTTTCACTGGTTCCTCCACTGGGTGGGTGTATTTTAATGTATGTATTTATTTAATTTATTTACGGGTTCGTGTTATGGGTGGGTGGGTGGGTTGAGGTGTGTGTGTGCTTATTTTAATTCTATTATTATTTTGTATTTTTTAATTTTTTTCTTTGGCCCCACCCACAACATCATGACATCATGATGTTAGCTCCGCCCACACTGATGACATCACGGTGGGGCAGTAAATTTTTTGACATCCCACCACTGCCCGGTATCCTTCCCAACCAAACTGCGGCTGTGCACTTCGCAGCAGCAGTATGGCTGGGAAGCCAAACGGGGAGCCAAACGGGGAGCCCCGGGTCTGCTTTCCAGTCACACCACCAGTGCATGCTTCGCAGCACTGGCTTGGTTGGGGAGGAGACCGGGTTCACCCGGTCTCCCCCTAACCAAACTGGTGCTTGGCTTGACCCGCCTGCCTCTTTGGAAAGGGCAGTGGGCATTCCACACATGGAATCGCCACTGCCCTTTCCAAAGAGGCAAGGTGGATCAATCGTCTGTTCCCTTTCCTCTTGTGCAATGTATGCATTGCACAACATTAAAAACCGGATAACGCTAAGATTTGTGGAACCAAGTCTTAGTGTTATCTGAGGTACTAGTGTACAATCATGTCTTTACACAAAATATAGGCTGGAGGCCATATAAAGAACAGGTGGGACAAAGCTATTGTGTGACTATGTGAAAATGCACAATGTGTGCTTGAGACTGCAACAGTCAATTTTTCCCGTCATAGAGGTTCATTTGTCCAAACGAATTCCCTTCAATCTACACCAATATCTCCAATTCTTGGAAGGAAATATGGCAATTCATGACATTCATGTAATCAGAAAAAAAATTACTGTCACAGAAATTATTGTAAAATCATAATCTTTGTAACCTTCCATTTGTAATTCAAGGTAGTGATGGCAACTTAGGGGTGGGGACTGCATTTGTTAGTGATAAAAAGGTTTTGCAATTTAAAAAAAAATCATATATTTTTCAAACTGGAAGTCATGATGACTTATCAACTTTATGTCAATAAATCAATATAATCTACAAAGATTCCTATAGCACCTGGAATTTTTTCCAAATGCTGAAATACAGATGTGAAAGTTTGCCTGACTGAGGGTTAGTAACTCCTCTTAGTACCTCCCTTTAATTTAGAACAGGGATTCTCAACCTGTGACCCATGGGCCGGATGCAGCTCGTGGCACCATTTCATGTGCCCCCCCCCGCCTCCACCACACCAGGAAGTGCCATGTGGTGGAGGAAGAGCAAAATGGCTGTCTGGACCCTGAAGCTGTTTCAGGGAGTGTGACCCGGCTCCAGTCTTAAAAAGGATGAGAACTCCTGATTTAGAACAACATAAAGAAATAAATTAACAGGGTACAGCAACAACTTGAATTCTTAGGCATCAGCATATCATTTGGGCAGTTATGGCAGTCAGTATCCCCCCCCCCCCCGTGTGATAATCCTCAAGCACATATTTACAAGTTGCCACACCTGGCATGGAACATCCAATCTAATTTTAGAAGAACTTTTTGTAAAGCAGCTGCCGCAGGCCCTATGTTGTGTGTTCTCCTGAAGCTATGGTATGCCTCCAGAGTGTGATGTCCAAGACTCAGTTCACCCCTTGACATGCCATTCCACAGCCATTCCTTGGGAGCCAGGCAGCCATTGATCTAGCAGCAAGTGGGCCATTAAACAAACTATTCACAACATGCCCTAATTCTTACCTCATGCACTGGTGGAGAAGCTGGGGCCTTACAGCAGTGTGTTGCATACCATCTGCAGGCCTGGAAAGGCGCAGCTCATATCTGTTACGAGATTCCAGCTTTGCTTCCAGTGGATTTTTGAGCCAAGAAGGCTCAGCCCAAAAGCCAATATAACAACTTTTCTAATTTTGGAAGGGAATGTGGCTTGTGTACCTGGCCAATGTTTCCACATCACTCCTTGTGCAGAAACCCTTTCAGAATTGTCACATTGCCATTCTTATTAATGGAAGGATACTTGTATGAAATAATACTTCAATCTATGGAATTATAATTTAAATTGCTGTAGTGCAGCCAAAGGGAGTCTGCAGTGGCTTAGTGGTTAAGTTGCTGCACTTGATAACTGGAAGGTCGACAGGTCAGCAGTTCGAGATCCAAGTGCTGCACAACAGAATGAGCTCCCATCTCCATCCCAGCTCCTGACAACCTAACAGTTTGAAAGGGAGAAATTACAAATAGATAGGTACCAATTCGATAGCAAGGTAAACATTCTGTGTCTAGTCATGCCTGCTACATGTCCATGGAAACATCTGCAGATACAGACAGCACTGGCTCTTTGCCTGTAAATGGGCACTAAACCCTATAGTCAGATACAAATGGCTTTTGTACAAGGGTGGCCCTTTTACTGCAACCAAAATGTTGTGAGTTCAATCCTAACCATGGCGCAAGGTTGACACAGCCTTCCATCCTTCTGAGGTGGGTAAAATGAGTAACCAGCATGTTGAACGCAAAATGCCAATTAACTTGTGAACCGCCCAAAGAGGGCACTAAGTGCTATGAAGCAGTATATAACTGTAATTGCTATTCCCATAATTGCTATTCATCCTATTTTAATTTTCAGAATAATAATAATGATAATTTAGTGTCAAAAATTATTCTGGGTTGAAAGGATTTTTGCTGGAGAACTTCTGCTCTGGGGATGCCCGAATAAGGCTCCTTTCATGTCCCCAAGATCTTTTCCCACCAAAGCAGTCCCTATTTATCTACAGTCATACCTCGCATAACGAATTTAATTCGTTCAGCGAGGTTGCTCGCTATTTGAAAAATTCGCTATGCAAGTCTGACTCGCATAACGAATTTTTCGCTATGTGAGTCGGACTTTTCCTTATGGAAAAACAACAATTTCTAAGAGGTGCTGTTATTTTCTGCCAGGGTCAATTCATGTCTGCCATGATAACATCTAGACTCATTGTTTTTCATTTACATTATTCAGTGGGCAACGACAGCCATGACATGAATTTTTCAAGGGAAGAGAGCAAAGCTGCTTAGTGCTAGAGTAGTGATATAGTCTGTCCCTGCTCCTGCCAACCTAGCGGTTCTAAAGCAATAAATTGCAAGTTGATAAATAGGTACCTCTTCAGTGGGAAGGTAAACAAATGCAGACAGTACTGGCTTTTTTGCTATAAACAGAGATGAGCACTGAACCCAAGAGTCAGATACAACTGGCTTTTGAGCCAGGGCAATCTTTACCTAGTGATATAGTGGTTTAGTGGTATAGCAGCATAACTCATACTCATAGTGGAAAGTGACAGTCATAGCCTAATATTCACAGCCACTATACCACAGTCCATCTGTCTGAATGAAGGAAAGATGTTTAGGGAAATAATCATTTTATAATTCCATTTCAACATTCTGATTCATTTCATAGGAGTTCTATTGCACTAAACAGAAGAAAAATCAAAACCAAGGTAGATGGGGATACAGGGTTGGTCTGGACAACAGGGCATAGTCCATGCAAGTCAGGTGACTGAGAGAGCAGATGAAGCAGAATAAATCTAGGAGCTGGAGTAGGGCAAGATCAGGATTCAAGGAGTGATAATACAGGAAAGTCACAACAGTCCCTGGGACCTTGGAAACGGGCAGGAAGTCTTCAGGAGCAGGAGCCAGGTATAATTCAAGAGCTAAACAACCACAAGTCCAGTAATCTTCATAGCTCAACCTTCATGTGTCTCTAGGATACTCCAGAACCTAACCTAGGGTTTCTCAGGTAGATAAGGGTCCAACCCTGCAAGCATTAGAGCTATCTTTCAGGCTAAGAGTCTAATCCTGTAAGCATCAAAGTTAACTCTGGGGAATCATCCTGCAAATACTGGACCTGCCTCAGATCCTGACACCCTTCTAAAACCACGAAATAATGGTGTAAATCTAAAGTCCAAGTATAAATGCACACTTCTTTCTCCCCAGTTTCCACTTCTTTCTCTCTAATTTAGCTTTGAGACATTTATGTGGGTCTCAACATGTGTTTTCACATCACTGAAAACACACCACTACAAAAAAAAAAATTAAACACAGCAGCTGCTTTGTTAGTTTTAAACATAAGAAATTTCATGCTTGCTTTTTGTGTGCACTTTGCATAATGATGGAGAAAAGATGTTCATTTTTGCACAGAGACATCTTGCACAAATTGAAGAGCTTCTGATGAAAAAAAAAGAGAGAGTAGTATTGGAGATAAGAATTTTCATGGTGATAAGCATTTCATTTACATTTACACCATCTTGCCTTGCCAAGGCAGCCTGTTCTATTAATAACAAGGCATTTTCCCAGTATTTTTCACATCTCAATTACTGTGCTGGCTTAAGTGTAGAGACATGTTCGGCTAAACTCATCTTTAGTCCTGCTTCAAGTAGACCTGTTGAAATCAGCTGGATCTCAGTTAGCTGTGAGACAACTAAATACCTGAGCTGTAAATCAATTGGCGTGAACACATTTCTGCTTACAATGTTCTCAGGATCCAAACACCCAGAAAGAAATCCACACCTTATCGACACTTTTCCTGAAGCATCTTCTGGTGTACTGCCTTGGCTTTCAGCAGGGGAAAGGACAATCTCTGCTTCTTTGACGGTTTTCTGGCACTATTGATACAAAATAAGGAACTGTGGAAAGATGCTTCCACTTCTCCCCTGCAGAATTTCACACTACTTAACTAGATACATTAATTGTGCCCAATGTTATCACATATGAATTAGATTAGAGTTTGACTGCTGTAGAAAGAAAGTATATTCCTCTGGATACTTCTCTAAGTGCTTCCAGTTTTACATTTGGCTTACTACTTGGCTCAATGTAGTGGGGAGGGGAGGAAGAAACAATAACATCACAAAGAAGTGTAGATTTCCTGAGCCTGAGCATGAATGAACAACAGTATATTTCACAGATTCTCTGGCTTCTCCCCAATGACTCTGTTGCTCCGTGTACACTTATGGAGAATGATTCCTCGTGGTTTTTTAGAGTACAAAGGCATGTTACCTTGAGCAAAGAAAAAAAATTAAAACTCATTCATATAGGTCCTTTCAGTCCTGTGCATGTGTTTCCTCTACCATGGATACAAGGCACATATTGTATGCATTTTGGCTGGGGTTGTAGTTGGGATTTCCTGCTTTGCATAGTTTTGGATGTCAGCAGTGGTGTTCAATGTCTCTTTGAATGGTATACACAACAAAGGGAGTCTACAGCCTTGCTGAGGGGACCATGGAGGTTAGTCAACACAAGTTCTTATAGGTAGTGTAAGGCATAAACTGGACATGATGAGTAATTTTTCCAAGATCTAGTCTAAACAAATGATCTGTTAATTAGGTTTGTTTAGAACAAACACCTCTTTTTTTAGTAACAAGTATGTATTTATTAAGATTTTGATGCTACTTTAAAAAAAAGAATTCAAGGCAGGGAGCTACTGTGCAGTCAGCTGATTTACCAACCAGGTACAATTTCACTGGTTCAAGCTGTAAAAATCTAAAACAGAATTTGATAAGCCCCAAGTATTCAAATTCTTTCGAAGGTTGGCATCCCCGTGATCACCTCATTTTAGTGCTGGTAGAGGGGTATTCAGAAAGAGCCTCCTCAAAGAGTGTTGTATCTGTGAACCACAATTGGGCTTTCCTGGGTAATAGCAACCTTGTGTTTCCAGCTAATCTTTCTCATACTAGGTCAGACGAAAGGAACTGCAGAATAAACTCACCAATAGGTGCCTTCGCTTTGGCAGTTTCACTCTGGTTTGGAAACAGAAGAAGTAGACAGATGAAAGTCTTTAAATGATCAGTTGCTATATTTGCATTGAAGAGCTTAACAAGGGACTGTTAAGTAGATGGATATGGGCCTAACATCATATCTCTTCCAGTCAGTAAACCACCAAATGACTTTAGAGCAGGCCTTGAAATTTGGGCTTAAGTAGGAAATGATTTGTGAGTGATCACTATATAGATTGGTTTGTTCAGAAGGATCACAGTTTATCTTCGACACAGCAGTGCCAAGGCAATATGAAGAGCTGCTAGCTAAAATGTTCTTTGTTTCAACCAAATAAGAAATCTACTTGAGATCTTTATTGTCTTTCAGCAGTACTCTCCAGTCTGATACACTCTCTTTGAACTGATGCTCTCATTGCCTCTGTATTGGCCATGACAACTAGTGCTAATGAAATATGCCTTAAACATCTGGAAGAAAACCAGGTAGATAAGGCTGATCTGTAGGATACATATTTTTCATTTAACAAACATGCACCCTTGTGGTGAATACATTAAACTTAAGTTATGCAAGGCTGACCCTGCGGCAGTGATGGGATGTCCCCGGTTCCATACGGTTCCCTGGAACTGGTAGGAACAATCCCGGAGAGTTCTCCGGGAGGGTAGACAACTTTTGAGGCGTCCGGTTCCGGACGCCTCACCGAAAGAAAAAAAATATTTACTGTGCATGAGCAGAAACTCAATCTGCCGCATTGTACATCAGATTGAGTTTCTGCGCATGCGCAATAAAATTGGAGCAATTTTGACTCCAATTTTACTGCGCATGCGCAGAAACTCAATCTGACGCATGCGCAATGCGGCAGATTGAGTTTCTGCGCATGCGCAGTAAATCGGAGCTATTTTAGCTCCAATTTAAAAAAAATTCAGCAACACTGGCAACGATAGTGGCGGCGGCGGCAACACCGGCAGCAATAGTGGCGGCGGCGATGATGGCAGCGGCAACACCGGCGGCGACTGCAACGGCGGCAGCGATGGCGGCGGCAATGGCAGCGGCGATGACGGCGGCAGCAGCGGCAGCAACAGTGGCGACGGTGATGACAGCAACAGCGGCGATGGCGGCGGCGATAATGGTGGTGGCGGAAATGGCAGCGGCGATGACTTCGGCGGTGGCGTGGGCAGGGAGCACCAGCCCTCAGAGGAGGGCACCTCCCCCGGGGCTGCCGAGCCCCCACAGGCAAGTTGAGGCCTGCCCTGCCCTGGCCGTCTGCCCCTGCCGAGCCCTCCCAGGGATAAGTGAGGGGTTTGTGTTTGGGGTTGTATTTTTATTTAATTTTAATTTTATTTAATTTATTTATTTAATTTATTTACGGGTTTGTGTGGTGGGTGGGTGGGTTGGGTTGAGTGTGTGTGTGTGTGTGTGTGTGTGTGTGTGTATTTATTTTATTTTATTTTTAAGGCCCCGCCCACAACATCATGACGTCATGATGTCAGCTCCGCCCATGACGTCATGACGTCATGACATTGGCCACGCCCATGACGTCGTGACGTCATGGAGTGGTGGTAACAAATTTGTCATCCCATCACTGCCCTGCGGTAATTCCACTGCTACAAGAAATCAGAGATAAACGCATAGTTGTTTTAATGGTGAACATGCAGATGAATTTGGGTGAATTTCAATAAGTCTTGAAAAATATTTATGTCAGTACAGTGGAACCTCAGTTAACATAATTAATGCGTTCTCTGGGACGTTTCTTACAGCAAAAATATACTTTAACCAAATTTCCCATAGGAATGCATTGAAAACCAAAATACTTTAACCAAAATGTGGTTTCCATAGGAAACCAATTAATCAATTCCAAAAAAAATTTCCATAAACCGACCCACTATTTTCTATGGATTTTCTTTGGTTATGTGATTTTTATGTTAACCGAGCCATTTGATAACTGAGCTTCCACTATACTTCATTAGGAGCTTGACTGTGCTTAAGTTAAGCCTTTAAACCTTATAGATTTCTATGTGAGACATGCATATGTTTAGATTTCTCTCATTAAAACCAATGGGATTTCTAAAAAAAGAAAGAAAGAAAAAGAACATAGTTTGAACAATAAATTTTCTGTTAGCTCACATAACTGGATCTGAATGTTCTTCCTGTGATGGGCTGCCTATCAAGGGATGACTTGACGTCAACTTTCCATTCACCACTTTAAAATGTCTCTATGAGATAGTAAAAATAGCCACAAGAGACTGCAGACAGCATTCCAGCAAAAGTGTTTCACCTACAGTACACAACCAGAGAAAGAATCTTCTTACACAGGTTAATAGATTGGCCCCAATTTTTGTATTGTATTATGCTTGTGACATCCACGACTCAACACATACAGCATGGGTTGCCAACCTTTTTAAGTTGGGAGCTGGGTCATGCTCACTCAGACAGTTGAGGAAGCTGGACTGTTGTCGTCCCCCGTCCCCCCAATTTATGGCAGTCATAATTTATGACAGCCATAAATGAGTCGCGGCCAAGGGTGATTATTTGGCACTATGGGCTGTAGGTTGCCACCTCACATACAGAATAAACATCTACCCGGGATACTTAATATACCCTCATCCATTGTGTTTTTACTCAGCTGAGAGTTTTGTGTAAGAGAGTTTAATGAGTCAAATACCAGCTACAGACTTTTCATTAAATACTGAGATACACATTTGAGGAGCAGACTAATGGATTATATCTTCTGTGAGCATCAGCTATCTTTTACTGATCAGGCTGCCCTCCTTGTAAATTTTTCTAAGCCCACGAAGAATTCCTTAATGCAAAACCAACTAGCTGTGCTATTACAGCAGAGCAGTTTTTGAATCTCCTTACATCACAGGGACTGCAGTGCCTCAAGTGGCTAAGATGCTGACTGGAAGGCGAGAGGTCAGCAGTTCGATTCCTGAGTACTGCAGTATGGAATGAGCTCCTGTCTTTGTCCCAGCTCCTGCCAACCTAGCAGTTTGAAAGCAAGAAATTGCAAGTAGATAAATAGGGACCACTTCAGTGGGAAGCTAAACAGTGTTCCATGTGCCCTGTTGTCTAATCATGCCTGCCACATGACCATGGAAACGTCTGCAGAAGCAGATAGTGCTGGCTCTTTGGCTTTGAAAAAGAGATGAGCACTGAACCCTAGAGTCGGATACGACTGTCTTTCGAGCAAGGGTGAACTTTACCTTTAGCTTACATCACAGTGGTATCCAACACTACTAGTTCCCACTAGCCATCAAGAGTATAGTGCAAAGATAACAAAACCCATTATCCCACTACCACAGGATCTATTCCACCTGACAGAGACCTCCACCCATCTAGGAAGTCAGCATAAGACCTTTTATTGCTTCAGAGTACATGAGGTTCAATCACTGGTTACAAACCAAGAAAAACAATTTGTACACCCATAGAAAGTACGGCTTTCAACTGTTTTAAGTATTCAATGCTAATTCTTTAACCAGTTAAATAATTTATGTTTCTATAAAGGTATCAATTACCAAACCTTTAACATAGGATTAAAGATGCAGAAAGTACCAAAATATCTTAAATTTAACAACAGAGCTTCCACACATTTTTCTTGTTTTGTTTCAAACTTCATGTTTTGTCATACAGCCTCCAAATTTTTTTTAAAGAAGAAGCTTCTTCTTCTTGTGCTGTATCCGATTCCAAATATTGTCAATCATCATGGTGATCAGCCACGAACACTGTCCTCTGAATATAATGCCATGGCTTTTCATCTGCCTTCTGCATCACAGCATAACCCCCATACCACTGATCCAGTTCCACGAGTCACTTTCTGGTCCTGAGCCCTTTTGGCACGAAAAGTCCTCATCAGCCCCAGGCCAGTATTGATGAAGCTGCTGCCCTCCATCAAGATGAATTCAAGTGGGATTTAATCCACTTGGGGACCATCGCCCTTCCCTGTGGACTTTGCCAAGGACGCTAGTACTCAGGGTTGTAAGTTTAGTTAACCACCACCTGAAGTTTGGTGTTGAGTGGCTGGCAGTATGGTCTACTCCAGAGGTTCCCAACAAGGGGTACACAGCCCACTAGTGGACTTCAATTCCCAGAAGCCTAAGTCAGTACATTGGCTGATCAGTGCTTTGGGGAAATGACTTAGGCTTCTGGGAATTGAAGTCTAAAAACCAGCATTTGGGAAACACTGGTCTACTCTATTACCATAGCAGGATAACCTGGCCAGAAAAAGCTGGATAACAAATACAGAAACAAAAAAACTAAGCGAACATAAGACATCCAAGGAAGGAGAAGTAGCAACAGCAAGAACACAGAATCACAGTATTACCAATGGAGAAGACTTTCACCACATCTTGGTCACCATTAGGTAGCAAGCCTAGTAGACTACACTGTCAAGCAAATGCCACAGGGAGATGGCCCCCATTTCAAAACAATCCATTTGATCTTACAGACAGTGCTGTAGGTGTCTTCATATTATAATACAGCACACAGAGGGTAAGAAGTCAATCTTGAATCTTTCATTTTCCATTTCCTGTTACAGAACACATGCAGCAGGTCTAAGATGACTAAGAAGCAAAGTTGTGTCCTTAAACTGCAGGTTCTCTGCCTCCACCACAATCTCCGCCAGCTACAATTTTGCACAGAACATATGACCCACCAGATGATGTTGAACTGCAAACCCCATGATATCTCACAATTCCATGTGTTGATTAGGACTACTGGGATTTTTAGTCCAATGCCATCCCGTCAAATACACTGTTTTTATCGCCACACATTTTACTGTACATAGAGACAATGTGACAATGAGAAGACATGTGAGAATGTCGTGAGCCTTACTTATGGACGTTGCTTTCGAGCTTTTTCACCTTCAGCTCATCCTCTTCTGCCTGCCTCTTTCTGGCTTCTTCTTCTGCTAAAGAACTAGCAGGGATGCCTTGCATCAACCATTTTTCACGAAGTGCTTTCGACTAGGTGGAAAGAAAGAAGAGGCACATTTAGAAAGACATCAAGGTAATTCTGCTCTTCAATATTTCATAGTTTTCCTGAAGTCACTGATTAGCACTTTTAGTATACATTCATTGTGCTGGATAACTCCCTCAAGGACTCAACATAGTCAAGGTTTCAGATCCACTTTGTGAACTAAGGTAATTTTAATCCATGGCCTGTATGCAGACAATCCAAGTGATGGAGTCAATCAAGCACACAAGGATTGAAATTCTAAACCAAGTCGAAAACTTTGGGGACAGATTATTTTTAATGTAACAAGGAACAACCGCTTCTCCCCTCTCCAGAAACTGGGCTATGCAGAGAGCCCAGGCTTTCCAAAGGAGTATGGTTAGATGCAAAGGAAGGAAAAGGCTCCAAAACTTTTGTAGCAGAGGGAATTCTGGAAAGGGGAATTTGTTGTTGTTGTTGTTAAATTAGACTTGTATGCTGCCCCACTCGCAGAGCGACTGTGGACGACTAACAGTGATACAAAATATCACATTTCAATTACAAGATACCACATTATCACAATACAAAAACATTTCAAAAGATCCAATTACAGTTACAAAACACACACACACACACACACACACACAGTCAAACCTCACATAAAGAGCGCCTTTCTTAAAGAGTAACTCACTTAATGAGCAGAATTTTCTCTGAATGTTCACTTTGCTTAACAAATAAAACCAACCAAAAACTCACTTAACAAATTAATCGGGGTTCGCAATCCCCCCCCCCCAATTGGTCACTTACAATGGTGTTTCGCTTAAAGAGCAAACTTGCTTAAAGAGCAATCCTGTGGAACACATTATGCTCTTTACGTGAGGTACAACTGTGTCTGTCTGTCTGTCCTTCTGTCTATATGCGCAAAAAACATCATAAACCCAGCCCCATGAACTATGTCCAAGGGAACGTCCGGAGATGGCAGCAGTGGCATAGTACTTATAGCCGGCCGGCCACTCAGCTGTTGCTCCTTTCCCTCAACTGGACTGGCTGAGGGAGGGTCTGGAGAAGCGGTGGCAGAGCTTTTGTAGCTGGCCAGCTACTCAGCTGTTGCTCCTTTCTCTCAACCAGACTATCTGAGGGAAGAGTTATGGACAATAACTATAGGCACAGGAATATGGTCTTCCTTTGAACTTGGCTATCCTCTCTAAGGCAATTATACGTCTTCAACTGGGGAGCCATACTAGCATGATAGATGAAAGTATTAGAGTTATGGGTGCCTGTATTTGAAATATTCCTTAGGAACAAGCTAGACACAACAGTGGCTGCAACACAGGTTTTAAATGCATAAAATCATAGTTTGGTATGTCCAATCCAGCAATATCTGCAAGGCCATAATTACACACCTGTTCTGAGTCATGTAATAAGTTACCAGGAAGAATCTGTTGCAGCCCTCAGGGTCATGTGCACTCTATCTCCTGCTTCACACATGGGATAATAATGATGGATCTTGTTTTTAATTCAGAATCTACTACCATTTTGCACAAAATCCAAGTCTGAAGAACTGTGGCATGTTCTAACTAAGGTTTCCTAATAAATTATCACATGAAAATATAATTTGAATGTAGTATTATTCATTTACACTGGTTTTACTTCAGAGGTGAAAAGGGAAAGGAATCATGCATGGTGATTTGACTATTCATCATTTGAATGATGCACTAAACTCGATGACTATCTCCTAACATAACTCACTTCTCAAATTGATGTGCCAAACCTATTGCCTAACTCAGGCTGTTTCAACTTCTGTGGAATTGCATATTATAATAATTTAATTGTTTTTACTATTATAGTGTGATACTTTATTTCCCATTGGCCCCAACGAACACTGCGAAGGATAATAGAAGTTGTGGTCCAAAACATCTTGTGAGACACATGCTGCCCACCTCTGATTAGTACACTACTATTTTATTTTAGCAGGAAAATATTTCAAATATGGACATTGGTTATTTTGTGCCATTTGAAAATCATTCATAAAATGTCAGATAACTTTAATCATGTAAACAGAAGAAAATATGGAAGAGAACGAGTACCCCCTTCAACTCTGATTCACTCATAAATGAGCTAAGTCAATGAGCCACAACTCAAATGAACACTGTCAGGTACTGTCCTGTTTCTTTATTTTTATCAGTCTGGTTAAACAAACAAACAATTAACGCCTTTTCAGAAGCAGGTAAGATAAGAATCAAGAAGTCTTCTAAAAATACAAACCTTCAAGTGTGAATGTGAGTTTCTATCACATGTTCTCACCTGTGTTTTACTGTTGAGATTCTAGTTAGAGGTGGAACAAGTAAATTATGTTATGTTAGAGCAGATTGACTCCACATTTAGTGTGTGACCAGACTGCCAAAAGTACTGTCCCATTTAGCAGTAGCTGGTTATGGTATATCCTCAGAGAGGAAACTTACCAGAGTTCATATCTACATGGCCGGGAGGATAAAGGAGCCTCCTGTGGCCATGGGAGGCTTGAAGACAACGATGATGCCACACCATGTGTCCTCCCGGCCTTGCCACGAGCCAGGAGGATAAAGAAGCCTTCCGTAGCCATGGGAGGCTCAAAGATGCCATCGTGCCCCCTGGCCCTGCCACCAGCCGGGAGGATAAAGGAGCCTTCCGTGGCCATAGGAGGCTTGAAGATGACGACGTGTTCTGTGCCCTTCCGGCCCTGCCACCAGCCGGGAAGATAAAGGAGCCTCCCATAACCACAGGAGGCTCGAATAAGATGATGCATACCACGTCCTTCCGGCCCTGCCACCGTTTGGGAGGATAAAGGAGCCTCCCATGGCCACGGGGGGCTCAAAGATGCTGCCGATGCTGTGCCCCACACCTTTCTGGCCCTGCCACTGGCCAGGAGGATAAAAGCTCTGTCACAGGCATTGAGCCTCGGACCCCTTTGCAGATGTTGAGCCAGGGCTCCATCATGAACATTGAGCCCCAGGCTCTGTCATGGATGTTGAGCCCTGAGCTCTGTCACTGACACCGAGCCCCGGGCTCTGTCGCGGACGTTGAGCCCCGAGTCCTGTCACAGACACTGAGCCCCGGGCTCTGTCCTGAATGTTGAGCTCTGAGCTCTGTTGTGGACGTTGAGCCCTGGGCCCCATTGCAGACGTTGAGCCTTGGGGTCCATCGCGGACGTTGACCCTTGGGCTCCATCAAAGACACTACGTCTTTTGTTTATATTTTGTGATATTGTATTTTGTTACACTGTACTGATGTTTTTGCCGCATTCTGCTACACTGTATTTTGTTAAATTCTGTAAGCCGCCCTGAGTCGCCCTTGCAAGTAGGGTGGCATAGAAATATGAAAATTTAATTATTAACATCTCTAAACCATGCTTCTCTTCAAGGGATATTTGAAATTCTTATTTGAAACCCACACCTCTGGTGTAACTTGCCTTCTGGAACATTCCCCTTCATATAATGGAATCATAATTAGAAGGTTTATTTATTTATTTATTTATTTCTCACACTTGCTAACCCGCCCCAATCGGGCAAGGTTCTGATCAGATGCTCTTCTAATGAAGAAATAAATGTCCACGAAACACAGAAAGTGTCATAATGCAAATTTCTGCTCAGCACAGCAAACCTCAGAACAAAAAGAAGCCATGCTTTTGTTAGTGACAGTTACGTCATACGAAGAGCTAGAAAAATACTGAAACAATGAGCAAGGACAGAGGGACTGTCAGATGAACAAATATCTGTCTGGTCAAGCCCTTAGCTATGTTTAGAGCAGATCTACCAAAAGCATACTGAAATCTATTGGACATAAATTACAGTGGGTTGGACTCGGATCTAGTTCTGCTTAAACAAGATCTGCTTAAGCAAGTCTTATATTAATCATGGTGATGTAGACTCATTGATATGAATGGCTTTTTAATCTACACACATCTGAGAAAACTGATCAATCAAAATCATTGCCTTTGTTGTTTCATATAAAGAAACCATTATTATTAGTGGCAACAGATATGTTTTATAAAACTTTTAAAGTGAAACACAAGAAAATACTCAGGAAGCATCTCGTGTATTGCTGCCTATCATTAACCAAACAAAATGATCAAGTTCCTCCATTAAAAAACCCAAAATCCAAGAGTTTTTCCACATAATGTATAATTAAGGCAATTTTTCTGTTATATGGATCTTACACTGTAGTCAGAGTACAGTATTCTGCTATCGCAAGATGTGATTCTTCTACTTAAACACTGATAACTGTAACTACCACCACGTGAAATTGCAGCCATGTATCAGTAAGCACATTACTCAACTTTAGTTCACTTTTGTTGAGAGTAGAAACAATTTTCTCAAGGGAGAACAATGCTTTTTGTGTTGAAAGGGACATTCTTCTGAAAGGCCATGGATGGAATTTTTTGAGTGTAATAAAACAAGATATGGATACCATGCTGATAAAGAAGAACCAGCTTCTGTAGAAAGGCATAAGGGCAGCTCCCTCAAAGTGTCTATAAAACCCAATTAAACTAGCACAACAATGAAGTCATGCTGATGGCTTCTTGTCCTGCCACCCTTCACAATTTAGCAAGTGGTTTTGAGTTCTATCTTCCGGACTAGTTCCAGCCAGGTCCACCCACCAGCTGTTGCTGTTTACAGAGTCGCTAACTGCAGTAGCCCCAAATAAGCTGATTGGCTCATTGTGTACCCTGGCAAAGCAAGAGAGCAATGAGGTGTTCTAGAAATGATCATCTTAATGGCATCAGCAAACAACTGCAAGACATTGACTCTTGGGAGAGGACAATGGAGTGTTTCTCTAGAGGCAGACTGAAGCACAGAGGTGGTCTTCATGAATTTTGCTATTATGTTTCCTCTTACGTTAGCTGGTATCAAAACTCCAAAAATTAAAATGCAACACACAATTTCTGTTTTTAATAAGACAGTCACATGTACATGTTACAGATTTGAAACAAAAGGCATTGATCAGAGTGGAGAACTGTTCAATTTATTCTTGCTCCAATCCAAACACCAGATGGCATAATTGCCAGTTTTATTTAAATCGGTCTGTTAGGATGCTTCAGAAATGGAAAGCAACATGCAAAAACACTCTCTATGCCATAGTAGGTAGTTAGGAACAGGGGTGGGCAGCAAAAATGTTTGGTACCACACCATGAGAGGAGCCTACGTCATGGGCAGAGCCTAAGTCATGGGCGATCTAGTCATGCCTGACATATGGCCATGTATACATCTGCAAACACAGACAGCACTGGCTCTTTATTTATTTATTATTTATTTATTAGTTCAGATTTATATTGCCGCCCATTTGCCGTGGCGACTCAGGGCAGCTGACAAACATTACATTACATTACAATATGTTGGTATTGGCACAGGGGGAGGGGCGTAAAGTCCTCGACCTGCCCCGGCTTCTTCCTCCCCTTAGAATTCCACCACCTAAGGCAACTATCACAGTGATCTTAATGGCAGGGCTAACCCACACAACTGTAAAGGATACATGTACCCTCCTGCCTAGTACTTAATTTTTGCAATTACTGCCCAATTAGTACCTTAAACGACAGCTAATTTGTTCCTAGGAGAACAATGCAGAAGAGCTTTCTGAAGGAATTCTTTCAGCTTTGTAAGGTTTGTCTCCTACTCTGAAGAAAAGTTGGTATTTGTTTGTTATCTGATCTGCAATTAAGATTTTTAACCTCCCCCTCTTCTTCTATTCTGCCCTATTTTTTGCACCATACTGGAGTTTGAGAGGAACCTGTTCTGTTTTGCTGAATGGAGTTCATGGGAAACTTACAAGCTCTGTGCAGAAACTCTTCTCCCACCACTGTGTTTCTGAGGTCTGGAAGTCATAAAAATCCAGTATCACAGTCTTTCTTGTATTTGTGAACAGCCAATAAGCCCTTTTTAGGCACAGGTTTAGTGTTATTGACATCTAATGGGGATTTTAATCAGCCTAATTAAATGAGTAGATGTACAGTATTTATTACCTTCATATTATTAAGAATAGGAAGTCATAGATGCAGTAGATACATAGTGCATTTAAAATGGCAGTGCGTAGTAAATTTTACAAGAAATGAGAAATTGCTTTCTCTCACTTCTAGGGGTTTTACAAACAACCATAGACCAAATGGACTGATCATCAACACAGGTCACTCTGCTAGATACATATAAGAAAACAAAACAAAACAAAATAAACAAAATAAATTAAAATAAAATAAAAAAAACACTGTAGCACTTTAAAGACTAAATGCTATATTTTTATTGTTAGCTTTCATGCATCAAGTCCACTTCATCAGACAAAGAGTGAAACTTACAGGCATGTTCTTTATATACCAAATTCAGGGGCTCAAAGGGAGAAGGAGTGTTGACAAGATGACAGAAAGGGCATGGGCAAGATGACAGACAAGCAAGCACAAGATTGCAGCTTCACACAGCCATTAGCAACAATAGATTATTCAGATAAACTCTAAATGACTCCCTTTCAATCTCAAGGTTGCTGAGAAAGCCCATTATGGTCTCTCATCAATTTGTGACCTGCATGTCAGGGGGAAATGACCTGGGAGAGACAAGCCAGACCAAGAAGGCATGTTTCCTACTTTACTATATCTGCAGCAATATACATACAAAGATATCATGTTTTATGCTGTGTTTAGGGTAGAAACATGGTTAATCCTTTCTTGCTAGTTATACCACTGAAAGCATAAATCTAGGCCGTTCCCATTCTTTTTAAAGTATCAGGTCACCAGTAGGAGGAAAAGACTGCTGAGCATCTAAATTTATTTTTGGGGTGACCATGTCTCTTGCCACCGATTTATTCTAGGCTCTGTACCATGGCTAGTGTGAAGACAGGAAACATCAAGTATGAATCACTGATGGAAATTGGAGTGCTCTGTAATAAAACACATGCAGACTGAGGATGCTCCAGTGAAATCTACAGATTCATGCTAGAAATTCTCTTAGCTCAGCAAAGGAAGGGATTCAGCTCTGTGAAGTTCAAAGTGAACTTCAAGGGTTGGTGTCACAGACATACTCTCTGTCCATTCAGTTTTATTTATACCAAATCACTCAGTTTTCAGCCCTTTTAAGCCGGGGGCCAGGTCATGATCCCTCAGACAGCTTCGGGGGCCAGATGGCCATTTTGCCCTTCCTCCACCACATGGCACTTCCTGTGGCACAAAGTGGTGCCATAGGCCGCATCCAGGCTGTGGGCCGCAGGTTGAGAATCCTTGCTGTAAAATGTCCCCTGTTGTGTCTTGAAACATCTTGAATATAAAGGAGGCAAGGTATAAATATTTGAAACATAATAACTAAAGGGAAAAGTATCCTTCTAATTTAGTTTCAGACTTCAGGAGCCAAAGATGTCCCATGTCAGCTAAACATGATTATATAAAACAATGGTGAATAAACAGAGAGACAGGTTTGACATTGGACTAGTATACTAAGCTCCTCATAACCTAGTCTAGTGATGGTGAACCTTGGCACTACACGTGTTATGAATTTTCATAACACGTGTTATGCTGACTTGGGAGTGCTGACTTGGGCTTCTGGTAATTGAAGTCCAAGAACAGCTGGAGTGCCAAGGTTCACCATCACTGACCTAGTCCTTCCCCTCTCAGAGCTGCCTGACTTCACCCCTGCAGCAGTGTTGACATCCCCCAGAATGGCATTGCTGGAGGATTTCAGTATTTATGCTGATGAGGTTTTGGTCAGATCAGCCACAGAGTTCATGGACTCCATGCTATGCACAGCCTGTCTCAGCATGTCACGGTCCTCACACGTGTGGCAGTCCATATGCTCAATCTGATTTTCTCTAGTGGACATGGAGATGATGATGTGAAGGTACTAGATTTTTTATCCATTACCTTATAAGGGTCAGATAATTTCCTGCTGCCGTTTAAAGTGCAGCATGGGAAGCTAGGGCCTATTATGATGGTCCTAAAATTGAGCTATTGAGATCAGTGATTTGTTTTTTTAAAAAGGATTCCTCCCTCCCTCCTACCCACTTTTATACTAGGAGGTTGACAACATACATTAAAACCATCATACACATGATCAGCCCTCAAGGAAGGACCACAGAAAGAAAACGCCCTCAAAGTCCTAAACTCAATAGCCATTTCAAAATGATACAATAGTTGATGGTATCAAAGGCCACAGAAAGATCAAAGAGGATCAGCAAGGTTACCCTTTCTCAGGAGATCATCTCAGGTGATCAATGTTTATTGGATTCCATAGTGTGGCATGGGCCAGAGCTGAAATAGATCTAGGCTATCCATTTCCTCCAAGAATGCCTGCAGCTGGTCAGCCATCCTCCTCCTGATCAACTTGTTCAGGAATGGAATGTTGACAATGGACTTATATTATTAAGATCATCTGTTGCAATTTTTCCCCCTTTGCAATGCGCCTTATAATAGTTTCATTTAAATTGGAAAATAAATAGCACATACAAAATGTGGCAAGTAATTAAAGAGATGGGAATATCGGAACACCTTATAGGCCTCATGAGAAATCTGTACATGAATCAAGAGGCAACAGTTAGGACAGAAAATGGAATGACGGAGTGGTTTGGAATAGGAAAAGGAGTAAGACAAGGCTGCATTTTGTCACCATGCTTATTCAACTTATATACAGAACACATAATGCGCAATGCAGGGATGGAGGAATCACAATTTGGGATCAAAATTGCTGGAAGAAACATCAACAATTTGAGATATGCAGATGATACCACCCTAATGGCATAAAGTGAGGAGGACCTAAAGAAGCTCCTGATTAGGTTGAAAGAAGAATGTGAAAAAGCTGGCTTGAGACTCAATATCAAGAAAACCAAGATAATGGCAACAGGCCCTATCAGTCCCTGGAAAATAGATGGGAAAGAAGTAGAAGCAGTGACAGATTTTACTTTCTTAGGATCAAAGTTCACTGCAGATGGTGATTGCAGCCATGAAATAAAAAGGCGACTGATTCTTTGAGATGTGGTGTTGGAGGAGAGTTTTGAGAGTCCCCTGGACAGTGAGGAGAACAAATAGGTCAATCTTAGAAGAAATCACCCCTGAATGCTCCTTAGAAGGTCAAATAATAAAGATGAAGCTAAAGTACTTTGGACATCAAATGAGAAGAGAGGATTCACTTGAGAAAGCCTTGATGCTTGGAAAGGTGGAGGGCAAAAGAAGAAGGGGACTGCCCAAGATGAGATGGCTAGATGATATCGTGGAGACAATGGGCACAGAGCTGAGCGAGTTGAGGGGGATGGTGGAGGACAGGAGTGCCTGGCGGACAGTGGTCCATGGGGTCGCAGAGGGTCGGAATCGACTGTGCGACTGAACAACATCCATTCCAGAATTCCTACCTCCCTGATTTTGAAAGCTACAATGGGCAAGGATCTAGAGAAGAGGTGGTGGCATTGCAGTGTGCAAGTGTTTTGTCCACATAACTCAGGCTGTACTGGCTGATCCAAATTATTAAGTTTTTTAACTCATCACACAATAAACAAAACTAATAACACAACAGTTAAGACTTTTTTCTCAGTGAAACTTATGTTACTTGAGACTAACAACTTAGTTTCTTTCATTTCAGTGGGTCTAATTTTAGATTTGGTTTTTTTTGTTCCACAGCATACACAACAATGATAGCTTTCAGCAAAGACAGAGATTTCAACTTTTTAAAAGGTCCTACATAATTATGTCTTTACACAATAGTTCGACTCTAGGGTTTGGTGTTTATCTTCATTTATAGCCAAAGAGCTGCATCTGTCCCCTGTTCTGGTAAAAAAAAACACCCAACAACCTGTGATCTATGAATAACAGGTTGATTGAATTATTTTCAGCATTTCTTGTGACTAACTCCTGACAGCTCTTTGAAACGATTCACATATCCCCTGCCCCAGTAGTTTTTCAAACTATGTTCTGGTACATCCTAGGATTCTTCAGGAGCTGATATTCAATAAAAAGATTCAACATGACATACAGGTAAGCCTAGGTGATGAAGCAAATGATGATACCTCCCACCCTTGCCAAGACATAGTGCATCAAATACCAAATGCCAACCACATTATATTGGCAACGGAGCCACAGGTACTTCCTCCTAGCAGTGAAAAAGAGAATGAAAATACATTCATACCCAAGAATTTGCTGCCACTGTGGTGGTTCATGTGGTTAAGATGATTAACTTGCCTGGACGGTCGGAGTTCGATTCCTGAGTACTGCATGAGGGAGGGAGCTCCCGTCTCTGTCCCAGCTCCTGCCAACCTAGCAGTTCTAAAGGAAGAAATTGCAAGTAGATATATAGGTACCACTTCGGTGGGAAGGTAAACAACTGTTCATGCACTCCGATGTTGAGGCATGCCTGCCACATGTCCACGGAAATGCCTTCAGACATAGACAGCACTTGCTCTTTGGCTATAAACAGAGATGAGCACCAAACCCTAGAGTCAGATACGACTGGCTTTCGAGCAAGGGCGACTTTTACCACCTACACAAAATGTTTTACCTGAAGTAGCTCTTCCACTCTGTCAATACTGCAGACAAACTTCACTAAAGTATGTTTCTGTTCCTACTGGTCATTGGATCAGTTTTAGGCTGCATATTGAGTTTACAGGCCTGGCCAGAATACCACTGGGACTATTTATATGATCCAGAATTCTCTGCATGCCAACAGAAAGAATCAACATCAAATGCACAAGACGGCAGCAACAATGAACAAAAAGATCTTCTTTACACTGGAAAAGCCAGACTCAGACACTCTTTTCCTACCAGTGCCTTTGCCACTTGACTCCTTCAATGCTTGAAAGCATTTTCTAAATGAAGAGGCACCCAATACATGATACAGAAACATACTGTAAGTAGGCAGAGCAGAAAGTACCCTGAAGTTGTATATGGGCAACACAACTAAAGAGTTACTCAGAACCCAGAGCTCTTTGAAAATTTACTTTTTTTAATGACAACCCATAGAATCTCACTATCACCATGATGGTTTGAGGTCCCTTCTCTGTCTCAGCTCCTGCCAACCTAGCAGTTTGAAAGCTAGAAATTGTAAGTAGATAAATAGGAATCACTTCGGTGGGAAAAAATCCTCGGCACATGAAAGTAGCCTTATTCAGGCGTCCCCTGAGCGGAGTTTCTCCAGCAAAAATCCTTTCAGCCCAGAACAATTCCTTATACAGTATGACCTCGGATAACGTTTGCATCAGATAACGCTAAAACCGCATAACGTTGTGCAATCTGGAAAAAATTGCATCACATAACGTTAAATCCCATGGGATGCATTGGATAATGTTTGCTAAAGCCTGTGCCAGTTACAATGAATCTCTATGGAGTTTTAATGTTATCCGATGCATCCCATAGGATTTTAATGTTATCTGATGCATGCATTGGATATCATTAAAAATCAGATAACACTAAGACTTGTGGAACCAAGTTTTAGCATTATCCAAGGTTTTACTGTACCATGGTGGTTTAAATTTAGCCAATGATTCTAAATTTAGGATACAACAGGGATCTACATCTTCACTTGCTGGTAAGATAGGTTGACTCTTCTCTTATCATGGACTAATGTGATTACTATTGTATAGTGCAGCAGGTTTAAATGTTTTCTCAAACTGAATGAGATTGAGAGCTTTTGAGCATTTTTTCATATTTTGGCAAAACTGGCAGAATGATATTTATGCTTCTGTAAGGGAAATCATGCGAGTCTTAGTGACAAATTTCTGCTTATTAGCAAGGCACAGGTTGTAGTCCTGTGAGCCTGACCAGTCAAGTGTTCATCTAGGAATGTAACCAGGAAAATATTTCAATAATAAGACTTATCCCATTTCTCTTACACCACTGTAAGAAAGCAGACCAATATGTTTCTGACCTTAAAAAAAAAGAATGCACATAATGTGCTTTGTTTTGTTTGCAAATGCTTTCAGTTTGTACCACATAATCCTTTTGTTCTATGCAAACATTTTTGTTGTCGTTCAGTCGCACAGTCATTTCCAACAAATTTTTTTGCACAAAACACAAGCAGCAAAGGAAGAAAGGAGCTGATAATACTGCTCACAAAATAAGTGATGGTCTGAATTTTCACCAAGGAGCAAAAAACTTTACCACACCTGATCTTTGTTGATACAGCTATCCTAGTGTCATAAGACATCCATTTTCCATCAAGGATCGAAACATTTGTGAATGTTTATTAGTATAATGGATATGCATGCACATGCACCCACTCTTTACTATATGTAAATTGCTATCTTTTGTCCTCATTTTTGGAGATGATTTGGGGAAGGGATTGCTGTACAGGGGCAGTAGTTCAGAAAGCATCTCCAGGTTTGAGAAAGCCTTAGCAATTTCCCTCTTAGACCAGATCTCTGTAATAATACATACTGTATATTGTATCTCTGCTTCCCAGTCCAGCATCTGAAGTGGTGTTTTCCAGAAATATCCTTAATTACTACCAGAAAAAATCTGATCAAACATAAGGCAGAAAGTTGGAAGTATAATAGTCACTAAACTTCCTCATTAGTCTTCTCAGGCCAATGAGAGCATGCCATCAAGACCATGTCATCAGCATATAAGAGGATGTTAGTGTATCTGTTAAGAATATTTGGCATATGCATGTTCATAGAATGTAAAGAACCTGGGAAGTCATTGACATAAAGATTGAACAAAGCTGGAGCCAGTAAACATCCTTGTTTTACAACTTGATAGGTGGGAATTCACTGTGTAAGTGAACCATTGGCTCCAGTATGATCTTTAGTATAAAAGGCCTTTACTAAGTATAAGAACCTGGGTTCCATTTTTAATTTAGCAAGCTTTCCCCATCAGGTGTCTCTATTTATAGAATCAAGTGCTGCACTGAGGTCTATGAAAGATGTAAATCAGGGGTTCCCAACCTACTCAAGCCGTGAGATGGGTCATACTCTCTCAATCAGCTTCGAGGGTTGGATGGCCATTTTGCATTGCCTGCATGATGGGGATGGCCATTTTCTACAACAGCGTCAAAGGGACAGCCATTTTGTTTCCTGGATGCCCTTGGAGGGGGGGGGGGCTAATAAAATGGCACCATGGGACAGATCTGGCCCACAGGCCTTAGGTTGGGAACCCCTGATGTAAATAGATGTTTGACCTGTAAAGTGTATTTAGCCACAAGATGGTATAAAACAAAACAATTGCCTGGAGTGGAGTATCCAGATCTAAACCCAGCTTGTTCTTTTACTAATATTTTTTCTTCAATCACCCTGTCCTCTATTTTTTTCAAAAAGATATTTTGCATACATTTTAGCAGTAATGTTGATAAGGCTTATTGGTCTAATTTTTGGGGTGTGTGTGTCTTTGTTGCCTTTTTTAATATATGGATACTACAATAGAAAGTGATGGAATGTGACCTGACTTATCTATCTATGTAAAGAGCTTTCCTAGCAGTGAGGTCCACCAGTCAATATGTGCTTTAAAAAGTCCTGTATTCAAGAGGTCCTCACCAGGTGCCTTGCTTGTTTTCAGTGACTATAGTAAAGGTAAAGGTTTCCCTTGCTCGAAAGCCAGTCATATCTGACTCTAGGTTTCCGTGCTCATCTCTGTTTCAAAGCTGAAGAGCCGCACTGTCTGCTTCTGCAGATGTAGGTATTTAAATGGCCATGGTGGGAATTGGCAAATAATTTGGCATAAAAATTCTTCCAAACCATAGCTGAAATGGGAATATCAGACAAAAGTTTATGTTCCTTCAGCAGGGCAGATGTTATATTTTTAAAAATGGCTGAATTTGGCTCTTTTGCAGCCTTTTCCAAGTTAGACCAAAGTGTAGTGATATGTGGTGGCTATTAGTTCTTTTGTAATTGCACCTGTGCTTTAACATGGTTATTTGATGTAGGATTTCTTTGAACTAGACGCAGCATGGCTTTTAAGCTTTTTCTTGAATTAGCGCAATCATGGTCAAACCAATTGATCCTTGGTTCTTTGTTTGTCATTTTTCTGTTAGGAAATTTCTTGGGGTATAGCACAAGTTGGCATACCCAGTGAGAATTCCTTCACAATCTTGAGTAGGTGAAGTGACTGTTGACAATTTTATTGGGTAAATTTTATATCCTAGTTTATTGATATTGTATCATTGTACTTTTAACGTGTTTTTACTCTGTTCTATGTAACCATATTTTATCAAATGTATTTTACTACATTTTAACCTGATATGGCCAGATGACTAATCTGTTAATAATGGATATGGATATGCATAAGGAGGCAGAGACATAATTTGGCACTGTCCTCTGGCACATGTCTGCTCTGAGTCTGGATCATACCCAACACCAAGCCAGCCATACAAAGTGTAAAATGTCTCTCGGCTGGTGATATGCTTTGGCAAACACCCATTAGAATTCACACAGCCCTGCCAAGCAAGATCTGCCATAGATCTCACCCAATGATATCCTCTTACTTCCTCCATCTGATTGCAGTGTTCATAACTGTAGTTAGCAACTTACATAGAAGCTGTCTTGCCTATATGTAGTGTGGTTGGTGGGAATCTGCTGCTCTAAAATTGTGAGACAGTACAAGGTCATAGAAATTTGGCTTGTGTTAAGAATCAAAGCCATAAAAGGGAGACCCAGCTGAAAAGCATGGTTTTGTGTATCCTTGTATCTTCCCTTGAGACTGCAAAATTATATGCTACAAGTGTTTGGGCAATATTAGAGAAAGCAAAAAGACTAACAAGTGACCTAAGAAGATTGGAAACAAGCAAAGAATTTAGGAATTCTAAAGGCAATTGGAATAAGAAACCATTACTTGCGTTTTCCCTCCTGCCAACCTAGCAGTTCAAAAGCACGAAATTGCAAGTAGATAAATAGGGACCACTTTGGTGGGAAGGTAACAGCGTTCCATGCGCTCTGGTGTCTAGTCGTGCCTGCCACATGACCATGGAAACATCTGCAGAAGCAGGCAGCGCTGGCTCTTCGGCTTAGAAACAGAGATGAGCACTGACCCCTAGAGTTGGATACGACTGGCTTTCAAGCAAGGGAAACCTTTACCTTACTTGCATTTTCCATCCAGAACAAACAAATTATGCAAATTTTTGATTCTTATGCATTTCCTTTTTCAAAATCAAGCCCTGTTAAGATGTATTTAATTTAAAGCCATGGGCCGACGATGCCCCCTCAGACAGCTGAGCAGGCTGGACTGGTGGTTTCCCCCACCATAAACACTGCTGTAAAATGTGTCCGCTGCTGTTATAAACACGTTTACGACTGCAGCAAGCGCATTTATGGCTGTTGTAAATGCTTCCGCTTCCTGTGGCGGCGGCGACATGGGCCGCTTGAAATGGTGCTGTGGGCCATGGGCCGTAGGTTGAGAACCCCTGCTCTAGGAAATACTTTGTTGCCTTAAACTAGTCTAGTTTGTTTTCAAAGGGTCCCTTCCGGCCCTATGGAACCTCCTTTCAACAGAGCTACGTCTCCAGATGGAGTTGCTGCCCTTTAGGAAGAATCTAAAAACATGGCTGGCAGGGCAGGTGTGGGGCATGGGTTGCACAGTGACCCCAGCTCGGTGGCTGGTTTAAGCCCCCTCTCTCCCTCAACTTTTTAATCAGTAAGATGTAGTAACTTTTAAATTTTTTAAGATTTTAATTTTTTTAATCCTTTATAGTCTTAAAATTAAGGTTTTTAGGGAATGCTTTTATGTCTTCGTTGTTGTGTTTTTATGATGTGTAAACCGCCCTGAGTCACCTTGGTGAGGAGGGCGGTGAATAAATATGAATAAATATGAATGAATGAATGAATAAATAAATAAATAAATAAATAAATAAACAAACCGGTAGTGGGACAGCAGAAAGGAAGGTGCAAGAATAACTAAGGAAATATTTGCACTCTAGATGTTTATGAAGTACTAGTCCCATTATCCCTCACTAATGGATGTATTATACTAGCAAGTGCTGTTGGGAACTGAAGTCCAATAACATCTACAGAATCACAGGTTCCTCATTCCTGATGATCTGCATGAGAAACAGTGCCTCTTCCATTAAATTTAAAAATTATAGTAGTCAGGGACAGTTTTACGAACAATTCAGGTGCAAAATCACAAATTAGCATAAGATTCCCTAGAAAAAACACTGAATGAGGGAGTCAGGGAAAGTTTGTGAATCAAAAGAACAAACCAAAAGAAAAAAAAGGAGGGGGATATGACTGAGCTGTCATTTCATTTGAAGTTGAGAAATCTCACTGATGAAGAGAGATGTCAGAGAAAACGTTTGGCATGCTGAGATCATGAAAACTAGACATTCTTCAAATATTCCTCACACCCCTTAGGAGGTGGATAATATGATTATATATTTTAGTCACTAGGTGGCACTGGGCTTTGGTCCATCTGAATGTTCTTGTTTAGGAGAATTCTGTTTTAGCTTAATGACTAGCGAATCCTCTAAGTTTCCCATGACAAGCAGAATCAATAGAACTAGCAAAATCAACACAACTCTTTCTGTAACTGTCAAAATAACCAAAACTAAAGACTCAAGATTGGGCAATAATAACACTAAGAATAGAAGTTATGAAAATTTGCTTAATTTCCATTATTTATGTCTGCTTCACATTTTGTCTTCCTTTGATGGAGAATCCAGATTGCTCTGGCTCGACATTCCCATCATGTTTTAACCTGGACTACGTTACATATTATATTAGTCTTCTGTACACATACACTCTTACATAGTTTTTAAAGAAAGTTCAGCAAGATAGTTCTAAGCTCAGCCCAAAGGCTAAACTCCAGTTTAGTAGCACTAGGCAGCCATATCTGATTTTACAGAAGTTGGAAGAATACCTAGGACCCTGCATACAACAATGAATGTGTAGCTGGGAGATCTGGCTTGAAATGTAGCTCTTTGACATATGATAAGAGAAAATGTTCCTTCTACATTTCTTTTACTTTTCTAGCTTGGAGCACCACAAATTGCCATGCCCTTTCACAGACAAAGGCCAAACTAGAGGTGGCATAGTAAAAAACAATGGAACCAATTACTTCAGGAGGTGATGAACATTCCAGTGCTAGAGGCATTGAAGAGAAAATTGGAGAATTATTTGTCAGATCTACTTTTATTTGGATTCCTGCATTGAGATGGTGGTTGGACTCTATGGCCTCATTGACCCTATCCAATACAGTATTTTCATAATGCTATGATTCAGTGAAATACTGTGTAAAACAGATCACTTTTCATTTTCTAAGTGATCATACAACTCAAAGGCCGATTCAAATCAGACTGGCCCATTTGGCTTCTGAAACACGGTACAGCCTAGAATTATTTTTCTTTGCTATTAACTTGATTAGTAAAGTCCCCCCCCCCCCCCATCTATAGCATTTGTGGAAACCTCTTCCTGCTGTTAATCTGGAATGCTATTGTTTGGCAACAGCTCCTTTCTCCTCTCTTCTTTCTTGAACATCCTCTGAGAACAGGCATGGTGTTTCTCTCATCTCTGGGGACTGTATTTTACCCTTTTCCCCTCTTCTGATTCTAACTTAAAGGTGGCAATTGTGAGTAGAGGTACTTTTTTTCTACTTTAAATGCATCTGGGATAACATTATCTTCAGGAAGAGCTAGTTTTGTGTGCCAACCTAACAGTTTGAAAGCAAGAAATTGCAAGTCAATAAATAGGGACCACTTTGGTGAGAAGGTAAACAGCGTTCCATATCCTCCGGTGTCTAGTCATACCTGCCACATGATCATGGAAGCATCTGCAGAAGCAGACAGCGCTGGCTCTTCAGCTATGAAACAGAGATGAGCACTGAACCCCAGAGTCAGATATGACTGGCTTTCGAGCAAGGGTGACCTTTACCTTTACATTTAGGGAGCATTTGATCAGACAAAGCTAATCTCTGTCTACAGTATTTGGCTTTCTCAAATGGTGCACATTTAAGTATTAATGGTATAAGAATAACAGAAGGAATGATTCTACATTGAAACATTCATACAAACAAATATACAGTAATACCTCATATAACATTAGTATCGAATAACACGAAAATCGCATAACATCAAGGAATCTGGGGGGAAGAATTGCATCAGATAACATTAAGATCCTATGGGATGCTTCAGATAACAACCGCTAAAGCCTGTGTGGTTACAATGTATCTCTATGGATCCCATAGAGGATCAGATAACACTAAAAATCATATAACACGAAGACTTGTGGAACCAGGTTTTAGTGTTATATGAGGTTTTACTGTATAGAGAAACAGTGTAAAACATAATATGCGTAAATATTATGCAAACAGAACTGCCACAGCTACCACTCACTTCAGTGAGCATTGGAGCACATCCTATAAGTTCTCCTCTCCCCATGGAGGCATGCACATATTTACACTTATACCCATCATTTCCTTGGGAATTTCAGCACATTCTGTGTGTAAGTGTTCAGGCAGTCTCCCTTCCCCATATTGACCAGATTGAAACCTGCTGAGCTTTCATCAATTACCATAGTATCAGATTCCATTCAAGATCAATTTTGTTTTATCAGAAAGGTAGCCAGATGAAATTGTCAAGGTATAGTAAAATAGGATGCTTCCTTGTATCTAGCTAGTAGCTCTTTATCCTTTTTAGCCCTGGCTCACCAGGGAGTGAAATTAGACAGATGATTGGTGGGAGGGAATCACAGCCCATGTCCCCTACCATCAACTGCCGACTGATTTTCCCCCCTGATGCCAGAAACCAAACATGGGTACTTTTTGAATGCTCAACCCACTGAGCTATCTTCATTTCCCATGATATATCTGATGCTAAAATTGTTAAGATCCTAGTAAGGAAGGCGTGTTTATACACAGATATCTGAAGAACATGTATGTATGTCAGTATAGATATGTCACAGTGTTGAAAGTTGTCTGCCTTGGAATCATTTCATTTATATTTTTCAGCACATAGCAGACTTCTCTTTAACCTGTACAGCTTGATAGCCATATTTCATTTGAATAGGAGTGCGATATTATATAGAAAAACACACACTCTCGCTCTCTCATAAACCCAATGCTTTGAGATAAAATACTATGGCAATAAGAGATAGGAACGCCTAAGCAACTGTGTAGCCAGAAAGAAACCATTTAAGCAATGCAGTGAACACACCCAAATCCACATTCATTCCATTTGTTGCGCGGGGGGGGGGGGGATATGCAAAGAAGAATACATTTGTGACAACTGCCAACAGATGTTTCATATTGTACCCTGCCACACTCAATTTTTCTCTGTCCTTTTCAGGAATGTGGTCGTGTGACTGAGTATCGCACACGGAAAACGGAGCCAGCCAGGAGCTGATTAGATGGAAGAGACAGGCTCCAATAGTGCAGCCTGCTTCATGTCGGAACAGGTTTTCCCCAGTTCCCCCAATGTGTGAGCTGCATGTCTAATAACACTCTGGCCTTTCCTTTCCCAGTCCTTACCTTAAAATGCTGCAGCTGAAGTATCTGCTCCTCGAGCTGTTGTCTCTTGCCTTCTATTTCCGTCTGCCTTTTCCTTTTTTCCTTGGCAGAGAAGGGGGGGGGGGGAGAGAGAAACAGAAGAGAAATTGCCTGTCAGATAGGTAGAGAAGCTGAAGGATTTTTCAGATCATATATTTGGTTCACCAAAAGGGATGCACCAGCCAAGCCCTCCTATGCACAAGCCATCAGACAAATGCACGCCAACGTTTCACCTGCCTCACTGTCTGAGGTGATGGAAATAACATGTCAGCAAAGGGCTAGCTATGGTTCACAGAGGAGGAGAGCTGATCTCTCTGTCTCTCAGATTCAGCTATGGAAACAGCAATGGAGAGAGGAGAGTCCCCTAGGGGAGAAGACGGCAGGCACAGAAGCCTCACAACTGAATTAAAGGGACAACTCCTATTGTATGTTGTCTTGTGCCTCTTGTAAAGGGAAAGTGTGTTTCTAAGCAGGGCAAACAAGTGCCACCAAAAGTCTATGGTTATGTAAGAAGGAAAACACAGGTAGCAGCAAGATCGACCTTTCCTAGAGACCGTCTGCCCATTGATGAATTCCTTACTGAGTTGGGAGGGGGACTGGAGGGTACAGTGAAGAACCTCACTCCACTCAAGTAAAGTTTCACTGATTTTCTTGTGAAGTCAAGCTATCAGACATGTTATTTGTTTATTTATTTGTTCATTTCTTGCCAACCTCTCCAATCCATGGGAACTCCCTGCAATTTTTACTACATGTTGACCTAACAAGTTGCAGGATACTGAGATGAAGATAGGGAGCAAAATGGAAACTCTCTTGTCAATGTCATCCAATACCTTTCTCTCTCTTCTGTGTGGCTGGTGCCATTTTGGCTGCATAAACAACAGTGTTCTGAAGACTGGAAATGGAAGGAGTCTTCACTCATGCCTTTAAAATAAATGGTTATCGTAAAAGCAGTGGTGGGATTCAGCAGGTTTGCCCCAGTTCACCAGAATTGGTAGCAGAAATTCTGGCTGGCCTCACCCATCCAAGTTTTGAAATAGAGTAATACAGTAATACCTCATATAACATTAGTATCAAATAACACTAAAATCGCATAACATTAAGGAATCTGGGGGGAAGAATTGCATCAGATAACATTAAGATCCTATGGGATGCTTCAGATAACAACCGCTAAAGCCTGTGTGGTTACAATGTATCTCTATGGATCCCATAGGATTTTAACATGCATCAGATAACACTAAAAATCATATAACACCAAGACTTGTGGAACCAGGTTTTAGTGTTATATGAGGTTTTACTGTACCTCGGATAACATGTGCATCAGATAACGCTAAAACCGCATAATGTTAAGCAATCTGGGGGGAAATTGCATCACATAATGTTAAAATCCTATGGGATGCATCGGATACAATGTCCACAGAGTAGGTAGCACAAAAAAAATTGAATCCCACCACTGAGTAAAAGCCTACTTCTGACAATGCCTTAAATGCTCTTTCTTTTTACAACCTAACAGACCTCATGATTTAGACAAGCAAGGCTAAATGGTGATTCAACAAGACCTTCTGATCTTTTCTAGCCACTGGGTCTCTCTCTAATGTGGCCTCCACAAAATCCAGGATGCAGTTCAGACCTTCTGATCTCTTGGAGGCAACACAAGGGAATCCTGTCTTTTTGCTCAGCGGGTGGGACTGTATGACTCCTGCCCCGAAGCACCAACCATTATAAGCAGTGGTGTGTCAGAGTAATGGAGAGCTTTGATAAAGGATCATTGCTGTATTCAATCAAGCTGTATCCTCCCCTCTCAAACAGACAGTGATCGCCAAGGTACACTTAGTCCATATATAATTTCAAGGTCTCCAAAAATCTCTATCTGTGTGTCTCTCACACACACACAAACTTTTTCCCCATTATTCTTTTTAGCTTGTCTTCTTAGGTCCACCTAAGTTGTGCTTTGACTAAATGTGGTTTCTATGGGAAGAGTCACTTCAAAAGTACCACAGGAGGCTTTCTAAACCTCTTGCCAGACAGAATCTTGTTCGTATTTTAAGCATGCATAAGGTTAATTATATAATCCATCCCTGCAAATTCCTACTTAATGGGGTACTGGTCACATTCCTAAGCATGCACCTCTTGTGCACTGGGGCACATGTCTTTACAATGCCACAGGCATCATGTTAATAATAATAGTGAGCTGTCAAATCCATTCTGAATTGTGGAGACCATTTCCAGGGTCTTCTAGAAGATAATACACAAAAGTGGTTTACTATTCCCTTCCTCTGAAGGCACCCTGGGAAAGTGAAACTTGCCCCAAAGCTTACAGGGTGACTCTTCTTTCAGAGGCAAAATGGGGAATTGAGCTCTCAACTTCTGATACCTAAACCACTGGAGAACTGAGTGGCATCATGTTAGGTAATGGCAATTCGTCATAGAGAGCTATACAATGTAATCAAGGCAGCAGTAAATAATGAACTGGATTGTGGGCTGCTTTGTTTTCATAAGATATGCTCCATATACTGTAGTACAGTAGAACCTTGAATAATGAAAAAACTCCATTCCATAGAGCTCTTCACTATGCGGATTTTGTAGTTATGTTAAGTACTATTGGTGGTACCCCGTATAACTGAGAAAAATGTTCTTTAACTGGGGTTGCAATTGAGCAGGTATAACCTGGCTACTGAAACCCCCGCATGACAAACAGTTTTATTCATTAGGTGGGGTATTGCCTTTGCCTAACAAAAGTTTCGTTATGTGAATTTTTCGTTATGTGATGCATTTGTTATGCAAGGTACCACTGTAATTAGAGGTGAACAGGTACTGATCACAACCACCTCTATAACAGCAGTCATAATGAGACTCTAGTACAAAATTTGCACATGAGTTATATAATTTAAATCCTGACTTTTTACCAAAACACGACACTCAAGATGACTAGTATGAGTGCATTTAAATAATATCAAATATATTTTCAACATAAAAAAAAAGATTCAAAATACAATATAAGACAGATAAATAAAAAAGAATGACTGCACCCAACCATTGGAACCAGTAGGCCAACTTCTATATTAAAGGACAAAAGGAATAATAATAATAATTTTGTGTCAGAAATTACAGGTATTTTGGATTGAAAGGATTTTTTGTTGGAGACACTCTACTCAGGGGACACACGGATGAGGTTCCTTTCATGTCCCCAAGAGCCGGGACACAGGCGGGCTCTCAATCCGTCATGTAGTACCTGGGTCTCGAACTGTCGGCTTACTGGCCTTTCAGCTAACAAGGCAAACTTCTTGATCACTGAGCCACCGTAGCCCCTTAAGAAGTGGTAATGAAAAGTCAATAGAGAAGAGACCAGCCTTGCCTCTCTAGGTAGGGACAGAGCTGGAAGCATCCATGGAGAAACCACTCTGTCATGTCCCCAGCAAACATTACTCTGACAGCTATGGGAGCCAGAGAAGCCACTCCACCCCCTTCCAAGATCTTCAGATCAGGCAGACTCATATGGAAGACTATCCTCCATGTGGTGCATCATGGGCAACATGACATAGTCATGGCTAAATAATCTATATCAGAATAAGATGAGACTGAATTGTCACGTGCGACCTCCTGGTCAAAAGCTACATAAAACAGGGGTTCCCAACCTATGGGCCAGGCCAGGCCCGGCCTGTGGCACCATTTCATATGGCCCACCACCATCACACCTGGAAATGGAAGCAGGCGCGTTTACAACAGTTGTAAATTGCACATGTACATGCATAAACATGGTTATACCAACCAGAAATGCGCCCACGGCTGTCGTAAATGTGGAAGCGGTCACATTCACTTCCGATACTGGGGGTGCTCAGTTGTCCAGGATGTGTGCTCAGGCTCATGGCATAAAAAGGTTGAGAACCCCTGACATAGAAGATGATATATACCAAAAGTTCCTTGACAGGACCCTCAAGTCTGTAACACTGGACCCTCAATCACCATCTGTCAGTTTAGCATTGAGGGCATAAGCAGAGCGAAATGTGATTGCTTAAGAAGCATCCTCAAGACCCATCAGCCTCATGTCATCCTGCTTCAAGAAATCCACACTGAAAATGACTTACAACTACAAACCAGAGGGAAAATCCCAGGATTTAACCTAGTGGCTGTGAACAACCATGCTAAGTATTGAATAGCCTCATTTGTGAGGAATGACATCACTAGCTACCAAGTCCTACTGACATCTTCAGACAACAACATATTCATCACACACTCTGGGGATGCAAAGTGAACAACAATGGAGAAAACATCATTGAATGGATGGAAACCAGAAACCTCAAACTTATCTATGATGCCAAAGATAAGGTTTTCTCCACATGATGGAACAAAGACTTCACCCCGGATCTCTGCTTCATAACTCAGTCACAACCCCACTTGAGTAGTGTACACTGGACAGTCCTTAAAAATTTCCCTCACACTCAGCACAGCCCAATAATTCTTCAGACTGGAATATCTGTGCCCATTGTACGCTCTCATCCAAAACTAAGGTGGAACTTTAAAAAAGCCAAATGGGATGAATTTAATAAGCAAGTTGATGCCAACATAGGATGGATAAAGCCTACTTACAGCAATTACAGCAGATTCATTGGAGTATTAAAAGGTGCAGCAAAATGATGCATCCCAAGAAGCTACCGTAAGCAGTATGTCCCTGGCTGGAATGAAGAGAGCGAAAGGCTCTTCAAAGAATTTGAAGCTAACGGAGATCCTGACACAGCCTCTGGCCTTTTGCTACCCTTGGATGAAAATAGAAAGAGAATCTGGCAAGAAACTGTAGAATCCCTAGATTTCTCACACTCCAGCAGGAAAGCCTGGAGTCTCATCAGGAAATTGGACACAGCTAACAGTAATATCAAACCTAAGTTAAGCATCATTTTGGATGATGTGGCCAAGTATATGATTTTCACATCAAAGATCTTAGTTGGAAAACATCATAGACAGCAGGTAAAGTACATTCTGAAGGAAAAGAAAGGCACATCTTGTTGTTCTACTGAATTCTCTTTCACATTTGAAACACAAGAAACCAAGCAGGCTTTGCTAGGGCTAAAACCTGGAAAGACAGCAGATGCTTATGGCATATACCCAGAGTTCCTTCATCTTGGCCCAGAAGCTTATTAACTTCTTCTCAAACATCTTAAAGACAGGCAGTCTACCTCCATTTTTTAAGAAAACCAAAATTATAGCAGTGCTAAAGCCAAGCAAAGACACAGCAAAAGTGGAAAGCTACAGACATATCACATTCCTCAGTGTCACTCTAAAGTTCCTTGAAAGGTTCATATACAGCAGAATATTTCAGACAATCAACCAGCATATCCCAATAAAGCAAGCAGGATTTAGATCTGGAGAGGTTGTGATGAACTGGTTCTTTCATTAGTCACCCATATTGAAAGCAGCTTTGAGAATAAGATGGTGAGCACAGGTATCTTCCTAGATTTAACAGCTACCTATGACTCCATGTGATGAGACAAACTCCTCCTCAAATTCACCAGTATCGTCCCTTGTCTAAAACTTATTACACTACTCAGCAACATGCTGAACAACAGACACTTCCAAATATTTTCAGAAGACTCTAAGAGTAGAGTATTCACAATAAATGGTGGTGTTCCCCAGGGTTCTATGTTGGCTCTTTTACTATTTAACTTCTATACACATGACCTCCCAAATACTAAATCTGGGAAATTCATCTATGGAGATGGTATAGCATTGGTCACCCAACACTCAAGCTTCACTGGGACTGAGTCAGTGCTTTCATCAGACTTAAAGATCTCGGACATTTACTTCCATCAGAATAGTCTCCGACCAAACCCCCAGAAAATTAAAGTGTCAACTTTTTATTTGCGGAACAGAAATGTGGGGTATAAACCAGCTGTATCATTCAGAGAAGAAAATGTACAATACCGCTGTAACCCCAAGTACAGTAATACCCCGGATAATGATTGCACCGGATAACGCTAAAACCGCATAACGACGATCCATCGTCATAAAGAAGTAAAGGAGGCCAAAGCTCCTCTCCCTGCCACTTCCCTCCTTCCCCCCCCAACCCCCAGCAGTTTGGGGACTCCCCATACCACACCACTGCCTGCTTGGCCACGAGGGAATCCAGCCTCCTCCCTGCTTACCTTGCTGCACGCTCCGACAGCCAGCTGGAGGCTTGTTTTTCTCTTTCACTTCCTGTATTGAAATGACAGGGAAGGGGGAAATAGAGAGATGTGATTGGTTCTCTAGAGAACCAATCACATCTCTCTATTTCCCCCTTCCCTGTCTACAGGAAGTGAAAGAGAAAAACAAGCCTCTAGCTGGCTGTCGGAGCGTGCAGCAAGGTAAGCAGGGCGAGGCTGGATTCTCTCGTGGCCGAGCTGCGCGTGGGGGGTGGCTTTAAAGGCAGGGAGGTCTCTTTCTTTCCCTGCCTGCCTTTAAAGTGCTTTGTCCCTGAAGTCAGGGCTTTTTTTTCTTAGCGTTGTTCGATGCATGCATCGGACAACGCTAAAAATCAGATAATGTTATGACTTGTGGAACCAAGTCATAACGTTATCCGGGGTATTACTGTACCTGGGAGTCTCCCTAGATAGGTTTTTGACCTACAAGAGCCACCTCTCCAATATGGCAGCAAAGGTCAAAACTAGAAACAACATCTTACAGAAGCTAGCATGTACTTCTTGGGGCGCCAGTGCTCAAGTTCTCTGATTCACCACCTTAGCATTATCATACTCTGCTACTGAATATTGCTGTTCATCTTGGCTTAATAGTGTACACACAGGACTAATAGACACACAGCTGAATCAGCCAATGCATATCATCACAGGCTGTATTCGAACAGCAAACACCCACTGGCTCCTGACTTTGAGCCATATTCATTATTAAATCTATGGTTAAAAGTAGTAAACAATCCTCTCCTCCCAATCCTTGCCAATATAACAGCCCCTTCTGCCCAATGATTAAAATATAGACACCCTGCTTGGCGCACTGCAATTAACTGATAGAATAACCATTTCAATATTTCAGATGGCTGGATGAAACTCTTTTGACATCTTTCCTCAATTCCCCACCATCGCATAGTCAAGAATCCCTGTGAATGGCCAGCCAAATTTCCCCTTCCCAGACTGCAATGGAGGATGCTAAGCAGAGTGAGGACCGACTGTGGTAGATGTGGAGACACTCTGTTCACATGGGGATGGAAGTCCTCTCCCCAGTGTGGCTGTGGAGAAGAAGACCAAACCATGGACCACATTATATTTAAGTCTCCCTCACACACATTTAGAAGCACATTGGAGGATTTGCATAGTGCCACAGATGAAGCCCTTCAATGGCTTTCAAACCTAGACATAGAACTCTAGTTAGGAACTTGAGATGGACAATTTGCGTTCACTGTATATATCAGTATTAATGTTGACAACTGAAGTTCATCATATGATAAATAAAATAAATATGGAAGAATATGGTATTTCATACAGCATGGTGTCAGATTGTTTGGGATTTTATACAACATAATCCACACTTGTGTCTACAAACAGAGAATCACATCAATCAGTGAATATGTATTTCCAATAAAGCAGATATAGTAATAGTCCTTTAAGATCATTGAAATTTAAAAATCACTAATAAAATAAGTACCTCTGGGAGACTACAGCAAATAATGCTTCCATGAAGATGATACAAAATTTATTAGCTTCCAGTAATTGCACCACTATGTCCTGTGAAATTTTCTCTTGAGTAACGAAGAAGAATATATGACAGAAGTGCTATCTGTTGGCTTGCCAACACAAACAGGACAATAAACAATGTAGAAGATCTTCAACTGGATTGCAGCCAAAAAGCCACTTCTGTTCCATTTCCCTTGTTCCCTTAAAAAAGTAAACAGAAGGCATTGTTTGAAACCTAAATTCTGTGAAGGCTCAGTGAAATTGGGGGAAAGTCAAAACATGTAGCTTGCCCTGAAGTGTTTCTTATTAATTCTAATGAGCCATGCTCACAAGTATGTTTCAGGTTACTCATTGCAAAGCTCTTTGAAGTCATTTAATTATATACAGATTGCTCTGTTATAATTATCTATCTATCTATCTATCTATCTATCTATCTTTCTATCTATCTATCTATCTATCTATCTATCCTACCCTACTCTGGTGCTTTACTTCTTTAAAATTGAAGGCAACCCAAAAGTTTCATGATCCCAGTGGCAATATTGTAACACAACCACACAAGCAGAAAGAAAACCATATAAATTTAGAAAAACAGCATGGGAAAAACAATGAAATATTGAAAAATTAAACTAATTAAGACAGAACATTGTCTTAATTGGTTTGGAAGAGGACTGTCTTGGATGCCTCACTAAACAACCCTGTTGTTTTAAAAATACATCTAGGGATGGGTGTCTCAAAATCCTCCTAAAAAGTGAAACAAAATAAATTTGAAATGATTACTCTCACAAAGAAAAGTAACGTTGCTCTTACTAATTTCAGAATATAATTTCGCTATGCCTTTGTTACACACACACACAAGGGGGGGGAGGTAAAGGGGAAGAGAGAGAAAGAAAGATAATGACTTGCTGAATGACAGCAGAAGAGATAAAAGACAAAATAATACAGACTTTGAAGACTACCAGTTTCATTTCAGTGTAATGAGCTTTATGGCTCAAAATCAATTTCCTCGGAAACAAAGCCTGTTCTTTCGAAGTAACTTGCTGAAATTAACTTCTTTGGTTATAACTCATTGGGAAAAAATCCTGTTGGCTTAATTTTGTGTTTGTGTAATCCAGACTGGATGTTTGAAATATTTAATTGAAACTAATTAAGAACCTCCTAACCCTCCCTCAGGCACTGTGGTGGCTCAAGTGGTTAAGATGCTGAACTCGCTGAGTGGAAGGTCAGAGTTTGATTCCCGGGTGAGCACCTGTCTCTGTCCCAGCTCCTGCCAACCTAGCAGTTCGAAAGCAAGAAGTTGCAAGTAGATATATAGGGACCACTTCAGTGGGAAGGTAAACAGCGTCTCATGCACTCCAGTGTTGAGGCATGCCTGCCACATGTCTATGGAAACATCTGCAGATGCAGACACAGCTGGCTCTCTGGCTATAAACAGAGATGAGCACTGAACCCTAAAGTCAGATACGTCTGGCTTTCGAGCAAGGGTGATCTTTACCATTACCTAGCCCTCCCTCTTTTTTAGGATCTGAGGCTCCCCATGGCTCTCTTTATCCCTGCAGAAGTCTTTGGAAAGCTTGGGATGTAAAGGGTGGTGAAGCTTATAATAATAAAATGTCACTGGCAGGATCAGAACTTTCACCTGAAATTTTGCAGCAATTACTAACCACAGAGGGTGCCAAAAATGTATACATATTTTAAGAGATATGATCTATGCCTTACTTTTCAAAGTTGAATTGAATTACAGTTGCAATGTGTAGTATGATGTTCACTCAAAGGAATGGCTGAAAGCATCACCATGCGATAGGTAGGACTTCTTATTCTGCCATATCTGAACCCAAATATTGGTGAATCTCATGGGGATCAGCCATGAAGACTGTCCTGAGAATATAATACAATGGGCTTTCATTTATCTGCCTTCCACATTGCTGCATGACACCCATACCACTGATCCAGTTCCACAAGTCACTTTCTGGTCCTGAGCCCTATTGGCACACAAAGTCCTCCTCAGCCCTAAGCCAGTATTCATGAAGCTGCTGCCCTCCATTAAGATGGATGCAAGTGGGATTTAATCCACTTGGATATCATTACTATTTCCTGTGGACTTCAGCATCCAAGTTGTTAGTCCGCAGGGTTGTCAGATTAGTTAACTACCACCTGACATACGGCACTGAGTCACTAGCAGTATGGTCTACTCTGTTACCATAGCATGATAACCTGGCCAGACATGTGACAAGCAGGACAGTCAAAGAAAATGATGGAAATATGTTTGTCATTCCAGAGGTGCAAGACTATTTTGAAAGGTGCGGTTGAGTTTCCCCCACATTTTCCTGACTTAGCGCCCCTTGACTTCTACCTATGGGGGATCTTAAAGGATATAGCATACTATAGAAAACTGGCTACACTGGCGGTAGTTTGGGAAGGAACTGAAATGGCATGGGCAGCAATACAAGTAGGCACTTTGGTCAACGTTGCTCAAGGAATAGTTTACCATAATCAGAAGTGTCTGGATGCTGATGATAACCACTTTGAGCACCTCTTGTAGTTGCAGAAGTAAAATGTGACTTGTATTCATCTTTTGTTATTGGTATATATATCGAGTATTGCAATATTAAGACAGGTTTTTTCCTTTCTTAAAATGTGTACCGTATATACTCAAGTATAAGCTGACGTGAATATAACCTGAGGTATCTAATTGTGACATGAAAACCCAAGGAAATAGATTGACCCGAGTATAAGCCGAGGGTGGGAAATGCATCAGCTGCTAGTGAGTTTCTATAATCAAAATAAATGAAAATATGCTAGAGTTTAATAAATTGTTGGTACATCTCAATCCAGCACAGTTCTGGGACTCTTGTGGTCATTGGCCCGAGTACAAGCAGAGTCACCTTTTTGGGGCTAAAAAACTTGGCTTATACTTGAGTATATATGGTATACATTTTTGGCCCCCTCTCTATTAAAGGGTCCCCTGCCCACCATATCCCACGGCTCCAAAAGGCTTCCATGGTGGAAAAGAGAGCCCTTGGGAGCCTCAGAGCCTAAAAGGGAAAGGTCAATAGGAAGCTTTAATTAGTTTAAATTAAACCTGTCCGGTACCTGATTTAGGTTTAATCAGTGCAAAGTTACACCAACAGGATTTTGTGTATTATTTCCAGGCTAAAGTTTTGAGGGCTTAATCCACAAACCATAAGCTCAGACATTTAGTAATTAATTCCTGCAAAGCCAACCTGCTCTTTAACCTATAGTATTGCTTACTCCTTCCTTCACAGGTTTTAAACCCATAGTCCCAAATACACGAGAATGCTGACAAATTCTTCAGAAATGAGGAAACAAATTCACCCACCTGTGCTGGTCAAATGCCATCACTTTATCTATTCCTGCATGAGGAGGATCACATTGTACCTGTTATTATTCTCCCTCTGCCCTAGAATTCTGTGAATTCCAACTGAGCATTTGGGGACTAGTTATTTTGCTGGATTTGAGAGAAGTGCAATTAATAACAATATTGATAATAACTATAAGAACTCATCTGAGGCAGCAATTCTGTACATACTTTCCTGAGAGTAAATCCCACAGAACTCAATGGATCTTTCTTACTTCTAAATAAATATATGCCAGATCACGCTGTTTCCCCCCCCCCCCTCTTTTTAAATGATTGCCTCCACTTATCTCACTCACTCCATCAACTTCATTCCTGGGCATTTGAGCCTGTTCTTTCCCCGATTCTAATAGAGTAGGCCAGTGTCGTGGGGGAGAAGTGCTGGCACTCTTTCCAACAATGAAGCCTGGCACTTGGGAGCTCCTGATAGATTGAGAATCCTCCACACACCATCTGCAGTTGTAAACATAATACAATGGATGCTGTGCTACTAGGGAAGAGAGTCAAACTGGGAAGAGGATGAACCATTAGCGACAGAGTAAGCTGGTAAAGAAGCCAGGAGTATGGAGCAGGCAGAATGGAGAGAGAAATAGAAAACCTTCAATACTACACTGAAGATATTTCTTAGCTTTCTTTTGTTCTTCTTTCTTTTTATTTGGTTTGCTCATTCAAGTACAAATATATACATACGTATTTTCCCTGCAAAAGCAGTTATATCATTTTACACTTTCCCCATCGTTTATCTCCAAGCACTAGCTTTGTTTATTTTATTCAGAAAAGACAAATCAGTTAGGAGATTCCCACTGGATGTCTTAACTCATAGAGATCATAGACAGCTCTGAGTAATGGCTAGATCTTTTTTTTAAAATGTTTTGTGATAGCGTTTTCATCCTACCAAATTAGAGCACAACATTAAATGCACCTAACAGAGGCTAAGCCTGTGAACACACCAAGGGAAGAAGAAGTCAGGGCAGGTTGAGGACTTCACTGCCCCTCTCCCTGAGCCCACACCAATGGCCAGGAAAGAAGAAGCCAGGGCTGGTCGAGGACTTCACCGCCCCTCCCCCTGAGCCCATACCAACGGCCGGGGAAGAAGAAGCCAGGGCTGGTTGAGGACTTTGCTGCCCCTCTACCTTTGCCCACAACAATGGCCAGAGAAGAAGAAGTCAGGGCAGTTTGGGGACTTCACAGCCACCCCCCTGAGCCCCAATCAACACATTTTATTGTAATGTAATGTATTGCTTGTAAGCCGCCCTGAGTTGCTACAGCGAGTGGGCAGCAATATAAATTTGAGCTAATAAATAAATAAACACTGGTTCATATGAGTAAAAAAAAGGATGGGTGGATGAGGAGAGAAAATGTGTCATCAAAAAGAGGGTATCAGTTTGCATAAAATTGCCTTTGTTAATTTCTATGTAAAATGCAAAAACAGAGATTATTTTTAAAAACATTTATAATTTAATCAGAACTACAGTATGTGTCACTTGACCAGGGATTCTTAACTTGTGCCTCCCTGTCCATTGCCTCCACCACACCAGGAAGTCCCTTGTGGTGGAGGAAGGGCAAAATGGCCTTCCGGCCCCAACGATGTCTGAGGGAAACGTGACCCGGCCCCCAGCCTTAAAAGTTTGAGAACTCCTACACTTGACTGAGGAAGAGTATGACCAGTGACATGTACGCATGCTGAAATTGTGGTAAAGTTAAAAGATGTTTCAAGGTCCTAATTCTTTATCTTTATATCAAAATCGAACTAAAAAGCCTTTCAAACCGAGGAAATTTTGGAAAAGATGGCTATTATCTGGTCTCAATTCAAGTAAAGAATGAATCTCTGTGAAAGAAGACACATGGACACCCTGTTTAGAAAATATTTGGTCTCTCATCCCTGATTGTTTCTGACCTGAAAGGGGGAGAATATTTGGTCTAGCACTATCCCCTCCCAAGTATCACAAAAGTGTCTAGAACTCTTGTTTCTCTTACCCTGGCAGAAACAAAAGTTAGGGGGAGGGAGTGGTAAACTGGTAGGATTGTCTTCCCATTTCCATAATATGGGAAAGGTTGCACTATAACTGGAGATGGGACACAACATTTCACTTCCATTGGAATGGACATTTATGAAGGGAATCATATCTCTAATATTTTGTGTTTTGCTAGCATTTGGATAAGGTTGTTCTTCTGCCTTCAGTTTTGCTCTCTCTCTCTATTAGCAATAGGATTGTTCTGTAATATAATTAATTTTGCCAACCATTGCTTTCATTATTTTGACATTAAAACAAGCCCCAAGAGAGCATAAGCCTTTTTCAGAGTAAAATAAGCTTTCTTAAAGAATCTAGGAGCATGGATTTTCATCTTTGAAGTGAGTGGCAGTGGCAATAATTACAACAACAAGAGATTGATCATCTGCAACTATGGTTGATTGAGTGGTTGCTTATGAACTCAAATAAAGGACTAACTGTAGTCCAGAAAGAATATGGTATTTTATAGAGTTCAACAAGAACTCTCCTCCTGAGTGCATGTGTATTGTCAATTCCTACCTTTTCCCTCAGATCCTGGTCTGCCACAACTAACAGCAGTGGCATGTGAATAAGACCCCCAGGGAGAACCACAGAAGTGGAAAAGTATACAATTGTTGTTGGCCAAACTTAAGTCCCAATCGATGCATGTTTCTGACAGTAATCGGCAGACCAGTAAATGAGCTGGAATCTGTATCTCTCAACATTCATATTATGTGTTGTTGTCCACCAGCAGCCCCCACTTGAGGATGTTTGTTTTGCCATTAGATACTCTAACCCTCAACCTTTTCAGGGTCCTCCAAGTGAAGTGGAGGAGGTTGAGTTCCTCAGCTATATCCTCCTATAATGTTGTTCCTTCTCTATGAGCTTCTTCCACCATCTTCTAATTTGGTTTTGTTCTTGTGTACCCTCAAGAATGTTTGTTCTTGCCATAAAGCTCTTCCAGGATCTGAGTGAGTGAACGTGAGGCTCATATCCATTTTGAGCAGTGATGGCAAACCTTGGCACTCCAGTTGTTCTTGAATTTCAATTCCCAGAAGTACTGATCAGCAGGAATGCTGATTTGGGCTTCTGGTAATTGAGGTCTAAGAACACCTGGAGTGCCAAGGTTTACTATCACTGGTTTAGAGAATGTTGAGGGTCATTCTCTTGCTTAGTTCTCTTGGTCTCTGCTGCTACTTCTCTCATCTCAGGTGGAGCGATACCAACATGAGGGTATATTTTCTCAATTGGTGTAGGTTTGAGGGATCCTGTCACTATATGCTTGGCTTCATTAACATCAATATCAACTTGTTTTGCATGTGTGGAAGTACTCTATACTGGAACAGCATACTCTGCCATGGAGATGCTAAAGGTCAAAGCTGATATATGCAGTGTGGGTGGTTGAGTTCCCCACTTACAGTTGTTGAGTTTCCTGATGATGTTGTTCCTTGTACTAACTTTAGCTTTAGTATTCAGGCAGTCTGCTTAAAGGAGAGTGCCCTGGCAAGTGTCACACCAAGGTATTTTGGTGCTGAACAATGGTGTAATTGGTTTCATTGCCATGTAACATCCAACTCAACCCTTGCCTCTTGGTTTTGAAGGTGGAAAGCATCTCTTGCTTGGATTACTTTCACAAGATGGACAAATACATTATATGTATCTATGAGTGTGTGTGGAATCTTCTTCACACTTTTATCCAGTTGCTCTTGAAAATTCACCCATTTAGCCTTCATAAAGTTAAAACATCTGTGAAAAAAAATACTGGGTTTCACTGTAGCATTTACTATGCACACAATGGGTCTGTGTTGAGTCTGTGGGATCGGATCATCAACAACTTTCATGCACTGTGCTGTTATCTTCTTGCTAATGAAGATGTTGTTCGGATTATATCCCTTCCTCCATCTATCACCATTAAAGGATGTGGGCAGTTTCAAATCATGGACAAGTTAGAGGTCATTAGTAACTGCCCAAGATACAAGTTGGTCTGATTATACAGTAATACCTCGGATAACGTTTCCAACAGATAATGCATGCACTGGATAACATTAAAATTGGATAACACTAAGACTTGTGGAACCAAGTTTTAGCATTATCCGAGATTTTACTGTATCCCCAAACTTCACTGTGACAATTTAAATCTCCTATAACAAAATTTGGTCAAAAGTAAAATGCCAGAATCATAGGAGTATACAGCTAGATGTTCACAGAGTCATCAGTCCCAACCTTCTGCTGAAGAATGAAACCTACTGTTAAAGCATTCTGACAGATGGCCATCTAATCTCCCAGTGAAAATTGCCCCTCACCTTTCAAAGTAATCTATTCCTCTGTCAAAGGGTCCTTACCATCAGAATGGTAATAATGATAACCAAGTCTTTTAAAATCGAATTATCCTACACTGTCAACAGCAGAGAACAGCTGCCATCTCATCTTTCATTCTTTTTTATTTGGGTATACATATCTCAACTGATCGTCATCCCAAGCCAATAGACTTTTTGCCACCTTGTTCAGCCTAATCTAAACATGTTCAGCTTATCCTTACTTTTTTTCCTATTGTGTGCCCAGAATGAGACACTGTATTCCATTGCAGCATCTTTTTCTGTCTTGACAACCAAAGATAAACACCTGTGACCATTTAATCTAGCACCGAAGTTCCCAAAGTGTGCCAAAGGACCCAAAGGTGCTCGATGCACTCCTACTTTAATTTTTAAAAACCACTAAAAAGATCTGTGGAATGATGAGACAAATGCTAGACAAGCTGACATTCAACCCAGCTATAAGAGATGAGGTAGAAGGATCAGAAAGGTTCCACATGAAGACTGTGAAGAGCCATAATCAGTGAGAGCAGAAAACATTGGCCTAAACTGAACTGGGCAACTTGTGGCCCTCTAAATGTTATGGTACTGCAAGTCCCTCAGCCCTACCTAGCATTGCCAAATGCCTGAAATCCTCATTCAACCACATCTGGAGGGTCCCAATTAGCCTAGAATCAATGGAGCAACACAGAAAAAGGCAGCTGGGGAAGAAAGAATGCTTTCTCATTCTACAAAAGTCAAAAGATTCTGCTGGATGAACTAATTCTACTTCCCCCTCCCCCATCTTCTTAGAAAACATACTTAAATGCAATTACAGAGGGACTTGTATGTTTATCATCACATATTTTTATACAGAGCCATGTGACTGTTAATACTAACAGACAAGACAGCTAATGATGTGATGCCATACAAAAAGTTCTAGAACTCAGCATAGTATCTTTTAATGGAAACCCCCCCCACACACACACACACACTTAATCTGTGTTACTCAGTAGCACCCAGAATTCAACTCTTATATGCTACTTTATGTACATGAAAGACAAATACGCAGATACAGTGAGTAGCCAGCCAACCACAATTAGCTTCAGCTCCCTGTTAAGTGTATGCCTGTTCACAGATCCAGGCTTGTTGCCGCATAATTCATGAAACATGTCACAGAGTTCATGATATTTCTTGAATTGTTTGAATGTTCTTCCATTAACAGAGCAACATAGGACATCTATGAAACATGGAAATAAGAAAATCCAATCTGCAGCATTATTTTACCTCTTGGAAATACAAGACAGATGATTACCCGGAACATGCTTAAATGCACATTCCTGACAAAAATTCTAAACCCTCTTGGCTTACTCGAAGGCAAATTAATTAAATTTACTCCCATATTTAAAATAAATACAAAAATGGCTTAGATCCTAAAACAACATTTCAGTGAATTTAGATTGCCTCAAGAAAACATTGCCCCTCCAAGTGTTGCCTCATAAGCTCTTTTTGAGAACAACTTTAGCAAAGATTTCATTTAAAAGCCCATGTGGGAGCTTCTGAAGGTTCCTGGTGAATAACTATGGACTTTAAAGGTTACACATAACTTCAGAAAATAAATCTAATCACTGCTTACATTTAATCAATGCAAACTCAGGGGGTGAGTTCAAAATATTTTTTCTGAATGAGGTGAAGAACAAGATGATAGCTCTCAGTATTCTACCTATATGCTTTCTTCACAGTGGAGCACTTCACACTGGCAAAGAGCTTGGATTCTCAACTGAACCTGGGGGCAGCAGACTACATCCAGGGGTGCATAACTAGCTTCTTCAGATACACAATTCGGTCCTCGAAAACAGGGGAAAGGTCAGGAAGCTGCCATCACTGCCCCCCTCACACCATTTAGCATCTGACTCCAGATGCAGCTTCATTACTGAGAAAGGATGTAGAGCAGTGGTTCTCAACATGGGGCCCATGCCCCGCAGGGTAACTTCAATTTCCAAAAGCCTAAGTCAGTACATTGGTTGATCAGTGCTTTTGGAAACTGACTTAGGCTTCTGGGAATTGAAGTCCAAAAACCAAAGGTTGGGAAACACTGGTGTAGAGGAAGTAGAAATTTATGTGGAGAGGAATATGAGAAATTGCTGAAAGTACTAACAACAAAAAGTTCTGAACAACAACAATGAAAAACTAATTCCAAAAAGCAACTATCTGCCACAAGGTACAAGAGAGATTGGGTCTAGCTGAATACTTGGACAGATCTCTTCTTTGTTGTGATCTGCTCTATTGGTTTTTAACCACAGACTGATACTCTCAAGGCTTCACTTCCTCACACACATCTCTCCTCTGTTTCCCTTTAAACTACATAATGAGTGGTGGCAGATCCCTTCTCTCTTCTCTCCCAAATACATAGTTAACTTTCATAAAACTTCACCTAGAATTCCACTGAAGATTCCAAATATAACATCCATACAGGCTAACAGAGAGAAATAGGGATGGAAGATCACAAGAGTACTAGCTGAAGTCTAAGGGAGCTACCATGCTTCTCTGAGCCTTCAGGGAAGAGGACAAATCACAGTACGAGTTAAAGAAGAGACATTATGACTTGTTTATTTATTTGTGAAGTAAAGCCCAGGCATCTATCTCTTCCCATTTCCGTTGGGCATAAGGGCTCATTTGCTTAGTGGTAAGGTAGTTGTGTTTGTCTTCTACTGGCAGAAGGACAAGGTACCAAAAAGCCAAGAGGGCAGGTGAGGCTGACCGGAGAACTCAATGGATACATGTACTTGTGTCTATCATGCCATATTGGGCATGTCAGGAAGTAGGGCAGTTTGGGAAGGAATGGAACTGCTTCTGAGCAAATTGATGGTAATCAACTTGCTCAGAAGCAGTTCCATTCCTTCTGAATTCCCTTTTGTCCTCTCACATACAGTCCACCAGAGATCTAATAGAGACCACACTAGACTAGAGGCCTCAGAGAGCCTCTCATGTTACAAGGGCTGCCTCATGACATCTTATGTGCTTAACCCTTGTTTTCAGATTTTTTTACCTCATGATATGGGATGCTGTTGAACTAGCAGCCTTAGAAATGGGGAAGACAGGAAAGATAGTGAAAAGAATAGGGAGGTGAAGCAAGAAACCATGTGGGCACAAAACTACTTCAAAAGTGTCACTTTGTGTGGGTTCCACTGATATCCATCCTTGTTTGCCATGACTAAGAAAGTCAGCATAGCCAAAGTTAAAAGATGTTGGAAGCCGGAGTCTAAACATTATCTGAAGAGCCACAAGTTCTTCATCTCTGATAAAGATATATTCTTTATCATGGTTTTGATGGTTGCAAAGCACAGTGGCATGGCAGAATGACAGAACCATTCAGATTTTTTAAAAAAAGAAACAACAAATTGAACCAATTTTTTTCCAGAAATTATGCTTCATCTTTGCCTTACCTGCCACACCCATGAGAGAACTCTAGTAGGCTTATTCTGAAACCATGTGTTAAGTACATTGCACTTCAGCCAAGCAGCAGAGAAAGAGCATCTTTTCATTGTGTGCCAAAATTCCTGAGTAGAATGTGACACAGAGAAAGGATCCAAGTATATCTGCCATGCCAGTTTCTTTTTGTAGACAACTACATTGTCGCAGAATACAGCAAAGGGGAATTGATATCATAGCTAACACAGTGAAGCTCAGAGGCACTCTCTTAGCTGCTTTAGTTTATTTATTTATTTATTTATTTATTTACTCCAATTTCTATACCGCCCTACTCGGCTGGGCCGACTCAGGGCGGTTCACAAGCACAGAGTAAACAACAAATTCATAGACACATCACATAAATATACAATATATAACTCAACATCGTTCCATCACAAAAGTTCAATAAGCATCAATCTCAACAACAATAAAACTACAAAATTCATCAAATATGCACAAAAAAATTTAACAATTATCGAGAGTCCTGGCACCGCCGCGGCCCTTGAACATAGCCTCCGGAAGAGGTGGAGGGAGGGAGTCCCGGCTGGGCACGGCGGTAGTCTCTTCCCCCGGCCGCAGGTGTGTTCCGTGGCGGCGGGGCGAGGAATGCTCTGCCGGGCAAGTCCCGCCGCTACCGCGGCCAGGGAGGCTCCTTTTTCCTTCCTTCCTCCCGGCCGGTGACGAGGGCCGGGAGGGCGCGGCAGCAGCAGCAGCAGCGGCGGCGTTTTCGGGCTTCCCTCGCCTAGGGAAGCCCCTTTTATCTTCCTCCCGGCCGGTGACGAGGGCCGGGAGGGCGCGGCAGCAGCAGCAGCAGCAGCGGCGGCGGCGTTTACCTTCTGTATGTGCCAGACCTTCTGTGTGCCAAGCAGGTGAATGACAATTGGCCAGGAAAGTGTACTGAACTAGAAGTATGGGAATTTTTGTGCAAAAAAAAAAAAAAAAGTAACTTTTTCCTAAACTCTGCACTGGATCTGACTCACAGCCCACCTAACTGCCAAACATTGGAGACTTCTTAGGACATGAAAAGAAGTTTGGAACTGCTTCCCAAATAGGCGATTTCTCTCTCACCATCTCTCGCATGTTGAAAGAGCAGCAAGAGCACCACCTTCTAGGTCGGGGTGGCCCTGGCCCCAGCCCATGGCACCATTTCACATGGTCCACTTCCATCCCCACTGTTATGGGAAGTGGACACTTTTACAACAGTCATAAAACATGCCTGCACATTATTATTATTATTATTATTATTATTATTATTATTATTATTATTATTATTATTATTATTATTATTATTATTATTATTATTATTATTATTATTATTATTATTATTATTATTATTATTATTACAGTAAAACCTCATATAACACTAAAACCTGGTTCCACAAGTCTTGGTGTTATATGATTTTTAGTGTTATCTGATGCATGTTAAAATCCTATGGCCTTGGTCTGCAAATAGTGGCTCTCCAGGTGTTTTGGACTTCAATTCCCAGAAGCCTCGATCAACAGTAGTGCTGACTTGGGCTTCTGGGAATTGAAGTCCAAAACACCTGGAGAGCCACTATTTGCAGACCACTGTCCTATGGGATCCATAGAGATACAGTGTAACCACACAGGCTTTAGCGGTTGTTATCTGAAGCATCCCATAGGATCTTAATGTTATCTGATGCAATTCTTCCCCCCAGATTCCTTAATGTTATGCGATTTTAGTGTTATTCGATACTAATGTTATATGAGGTATTACTGTATTATTATTATTATTATTATTATTATTATTATTATTATTATTATTATTATTATTATTATTATTATTATTATTATTATTGCTTTAGTCCTTTTTGTAATTAAAGATTACATGACTCAAAACCACCACACAGATTTTCATCTCCTCTCATTTTCCAGGAAAACTGCTAACAATGAACTGATTACTCAAAGAAAAACAAAACAAACAACAACAACCAAAGAACAAACTCAAATCCTCTTCCATGCATGTCTAATTAAAATGTGATGGATTTTGTTACTATCCCAAAAAGACGTATCATCATTCACCTTGAACAGTAAACAACTGCAGCCTGAGAAACACTGCTGATTTTTCTTGAAGGAACTGTGACAATATTTTTTGCTTAAGAGAGTGTAATAAAAATGTGTGTAATAAAAATAAATAAGGCTTCTGTGACTCACTTTCTACCACTGAGTTGTTACAAGTTTTACTGCAGCAACTGACTTCTACCAAAACAGACTTACAGGTGAGGTACTCTGGGGACTAGTATGAACTACAATGACATAGAAAGGAGTTCTCAACTTTTTAAGCCAGGGGCTGGGTCACACTCCCTCAGACATCTTTGGGGGCTGGACAGCCATTTCCTCTTTCCTCTACCACATGGCACTTTCTGGCATGGTAGAGGCAGTAGGGGGGCACATGAAATGGTGCCGTGGGCCACGTCTGGGCCACAGGCCACAGGTTGAGAATCCCTGACATAGAGTATGATTATCCTATTTGGCCAGTAACATGCTATAGGATACTGGCACGTCTGTTGAACTTGTGATTTTGTTGCAAGCAGTCACATTAGGAATAGCATAGCCTGGGAAGTTAATTCTTTTTTGTGTCACAGCTCCAAGAATCCCTCATCCAATATAGCCAAGGTTTGGAAAAGAATTAGACAGCTGACAGGTCAATAGCTGTTATGTGCCATCAAGTCAAAACTTATGTATAGTTACTCTATTTGAGTTTTCAATGTAATGCTTGGGTATTGTGTTCAGCATTAATATTTAAGCAGGCTACCACAACTTTCATGCCTTCATATAATACAGAGATTGAACCTTAAATCCTTCATCTTACACAACCTTCTGAATGTCACAAATAAAATCTCCACCTGCATAAAATGCATATTTTAAGATGAAGTTAGTACCAACTATATTGAGCTAGGCATTTAAATACATATTACAATATCAAGTAAACAAACAGTTTCACACAAAACCATGAAGGATTAATTTTATGAATGGACACTTTTCAAAACAACACAGTCCAAAATTGATGGAATCTGTTAGAATTAGAAGAATGTCTCTATTTCCTAGCATGGCTAGATATAACAAGACACCTTACTGACAATATAAACCATGGTATCTAGCACATGGAATTGTTCACTGTATGTCTTCTTATTGTACACCTCTCTCCATTGCAATTAATTCAGCATGTGTGAGGCAGTGTTCAAGGCATGGAAAATGCTTTGTGTGTGGCTACTTTGTAATCCTATTTTATGGCTTGTGCTTCAGAGCTGGACCCTGTAGGGGAGCCATTGTTCATTTCTGTGCAATTATCCACACCAGAAGTTGGGTAGATCCCAAGAGAAGCCTCAATATCCAGTCCTGTCACCTTGCATTTATAGATGAAATATTTAAGCCCCAAGATGTCTATCTGAATATAGGAAAAATGTGCATCCTTAATTCAGCTGTAGATCAAAACATCAGACAGCGTGGTTTTTATTTCAAGCCCTCTAATTCCTGGGGGAAAGGCAAACTGGTGATCTGTCTCTATAATAGTTTTGCTCGTTTCTCTTCTCCTTGTGTGCCCTCATATGTCCCAAACCCTTCTCTAGTGGGTTCTCCAATTCTCTAGAGAGAATGTGTGTGACAGGAAATCACAGAAGGTAGTGGAAAGCCATCCCCTCACTTTGTGCTGCTGCCAGAAGCCCTTCTGGGTTGGTGAGAAGCAGTGGTGGGTGTGGTACGGTGGGCATGGCGAGGGAGAAAGCCCTGCATTACACCCGGATTAGGACTACTGTATTTCAAAACTTGGATGGGCAGAGGAGCCAGTCAGAATTTCTGCTACTGGTTCTGGTAAACTGGGGCGAACCTGCTGATGCCCACCACTGGTGAGTAGGATTAATTGACCTCCAACAAAGGCACCGTGTTTTTTGCCCTGCCTTGTCCAAGTAGTTAAGTGACCAAACCAATACAAAAACAGTTAATTGGAGATTCAATTTTCACATGGTCAGTTTAGATGAGTAGAATCAAGCAGAAAATATCAAGATGAGAGAGGGTGGATTTTTTTTCCACATAAGCAATCATACTGTTATTTAGTTTTACTACATAAATACATACAGAAAAAGCTGGTGTAATTGACATTTCCATCGCTGGATTCTTTTGGACAACAAATAATTGCCATGAAAAAAAATTGTCAGGGGAAAGATACTATTTATTCTGTTCAACCATTACATTAATAATAAATTTGTGTCAGAGATTACTCTAGGTTGAAATGATTTTTGCTGGAGAAACTCTGCTCAGGGGACGCCCAAATGAGGCTCCTTTCATGTCCCCAAGTGCAGTGTCTTAACCACTGGGGGAGCGAATTATTCTACTGAGTTGAGGGCTTCTGACCACTTGTTACTCCCTGCTTTAAGTTTTTGACACATCTTGGTGTGAGGTAAGGATAAAGCAGAAGGAAGCAAGATAATATTTATTAAGTGTCCATGACAACCAAAGGCTGCATAAAATAGATGCAAGATAACCTTGTGAATCTAGCTTAGTGCTTTATCTGAACCTGCATTTTAAAAAGTGATTGACAATAATAACATTTTATGTTTCATAATAATGAGAAAAAAGTTGTGTGAAATACTTTGCCAGTGGAGCTGCACCAGGCCCCATCTCTGGATATATTTAAGAGAGATTTTAAAATGAAGACCTTCAGGAATGTTCTCCCAACTGCTAATTAACCTAAGTCAGCATAACCAATTAAGATATCATTTCCCCCCCCCCCCATTTTCTATTGCCTGAAGATGCTGCTCTTTATTTTCATTTTGTCTGTTTTTATTACTTGGCGTGTCAATATATATCTACCGGAATGGGGAAATATTTTTGAATATTTGGATGATGTTTTTAAGGCCAGCAAGTCAGCAGTTCAAGACCCAGGTACTGCATGATGGTTTGAGCACCCTTCTCTGCGCCAGCTCCTGCCAATCTAGCAGTTTGAAAGCAAGAAATTGCATGTAGATAAATAGGCGCCACTTGGTAGGAAAAGATCTCGGGGACATGAAAGGAGCCTCATTCAGGTGTCCCCTAAGTTGAGTTTCTCCAGCAAAAATCCTTTCAAACCAGAATAATCTCTGATGCAAAATTATTATTATACTGATGAAAACCACCAAGAGTGGGATAATATGCCAGATAATACATTGTTTTCTATGGCTAAATTGGAATAACATTTAGTTTACAGGAAAGCCAAATGATATTAGGAGCGTAGGTGCAGCAAATAAACTTTTACACTTCAGGAGGGGTTAGGAGAAACTATACAGTAAAACCTCGGATAATGCTAAAATTGCATAACGTTAAGTAATATGGGTCGAATTGGATCGAATAACATTAAGGTCCTATGGGATGGATCAGATAACAACCGCTAAAGCCTGTGCGGTTACAATGTATATGGAGCTTTAACGTTATCCGATCCATCCCATAGGATTTTAACATGGATCGGACAACACTAAAAATCGGATAACACCAAGACTTGTGGAACCAAGTCTTAGTGTTATCCGAGGTATTACTGTACCTTAATCATATAGGACAGCCAGAGAGGCCCCATCCTGTTCTTTAAGTTTTAATTCAAAAGTTTTAAACAAGGGTCCCCTGCTTTTCTTCATTTCCTTTCTTTGCCTTGACATTAGGCAAGAGTGATTTCAAATAGGAAATATGGCAGCTACCAGTGTATGCTGGAGAGACTACTGTGTACCCAGTGGTGGGCAGCAACAGGTTTGTATCCCCTCCCAGGAGGGGGGGGGGGTAGCAAAATTGGGTGGACTCTGGGCAGGGTGGTGGTGAAATTGGTTGGCCTTCGGGCAGGGGGCTGGCAAAATTGGGTGACCACGACTACATCCCTGCCCTGCCCCATCAGGTTTTGTCCCTGCAAGTGGTTCAAGGTCCCCCTTGCTCAAAAGCCAGTCATATCCAACTCTAGGGTGCGGTGCTCATCTCCATTTACAGTCAAAGAGCCAGTGCTGTCTGTGTTTGCAGATGTATACATGGCCATATGGCAGGCATGACTAGATCATCCACAATGTAGGCTCCACCCATAACATAGGCTCCACCCACTGTGTGGTAGTAAAATGTTTTGCTGCCAACCACTTGCGTACCCACCTGCCTCTGCCAACAGACACTGTTTGCCCACCCAGCACCCAGCTGGCTGACTTTCAGTGCAGGGATTTAATTTTAACTATGCTTCCAAATATGCTTTTCACAATGCAGTACTTTTAATTATGAATTTTGAGGTTGCCTCTAAGTAAGGTACTAGATGCACAGCAAGGCTGTCTTCCTCTGCCTGCTTGACTCTCTTGCCAAGCTACTTCTGCCAACCAAAGAAGGGTGGTACTTGTGGTTGGTGTGGTGGAAGGCAGAGCAGCTGATGGTGGGTGGATTCAGAGCCAGGTATGGAGGAAAAAGTGAGCACATATGACCAATTTTTTCTCTCTCTCTCTTTCACACACACACACACACACACACACACACAGAGAGAGAGAGAGAGAGAGAGAGAGAGAGAGAGATTACCATTAGGGTGAAATCTAAAGACAGAGTTTGCAGCAGAATTTGTGGGTGGGGAAATAGGAGCAGGAGAGAAGGAGAAGGCAGAGGAGAAGCAAGGCCACACCTGTGGTTAGGAAGACTAAGGCAGCAGGTGTTTGGGGGAATGATGGATGTCTCACAGATGTTGATCCTCAACTCTTTGCATATTTCTGGTTGTTGGAGAACAAGGCTGTGAACAGCACACAACTGGAACACATGTAATTTGCAAACTTGGTAATTATCTTCAAAACCAAATTAAAAGAAAACACTCTCCTGTTTACACACTGGTCTAATTCAACAGTTGCAAGCACCTTAAGGACTGGGTAGAACCTGTGTGGGCAGTGGGTTTTAAAGATGAAGGGACTCTTTAAACAAAAACAAAAATGAGGTGACAACCACAGTTCAGCAGTCACATGACCCCTATTCAAAACATAACCTAGTGCAGTGGTGGAGAACCTATGGCACGTGTGCCAGAGGTTGCACTTGGAGCCCCTTCTGTGAAAGCACCGTGCAGTCGCCCCAGCACAGAGTTTGCTCCGCCCCTATGCCCAGCAATCAAATGGGAGCATTTCCTCCCTCCTCCAAGCACAGAGTTCACCCTGCCCCTCTGCCCAGCAGCCCAATGGGAGCACCTCCACCCTCCCCCAAGCACTGAGTTCACCCTGCCCCTCTGCCCAGCAGCCCAATGGGAGCATTTCCTCCCTCCCCCTAGCACAGAGTTCACCCTGCCCCTCTGCCCAGCAGCCCAATGGGAGCATTTCCTCCCTCCTCTGTTGCTGTGTTAGCACTTTGCAATAAATAAGTGGGTTTTGGGTTGCAGTTTGGGCACTTGGTCTTTAAAAGGTTTGCCATCACTGACCTAGTCAGTTCTTATCATTATCTCACTTAGGGAGAAGTGACGAGCCCCTCCCTTCTCTGTCACTGATTTCACCATAAGGAGAGCAACATGTGTGAAGAGAAGAAAACCTTATTCACTGCTAGGCTGTAGCCATGAACCACACAAAAACAAGATTTTCCGGGGGTTTTGCTCATCTGTAGAGACTACATTGGAACAGGTATTCTCTTTTTCAGACATGTTGTTACTGTACAGAAAGTAACGATGGAGAAGGAGAGGCTAGCCAATTCTCTCATAACAACCAGCTTAGTAACCACCGAACTGAGCCATGATTAAACATACAGTACAAGGATTCAAAATTACAATTCTTGACATGAAACACTCAAAGCCCTGTGCTTAGATAGGCACATTGGTTACTTTCAGGTTCATTAGAATGTTGTTAATTCTTAAGTTTTTTTCATCTTGATTTCTGGCAAATTTTGATTGAAAAAACAGCAATTGATTTCTAGATTTCATTCGTTTCTAGATTTCTAGGTTTACACAGACATAATAGACACTTAGGCGAAAAAGGTGGTTATATAAATCCAATAAATAAATAAAATAGACATAAAGTAGTGGTGGCACTATAACAGTGATGGCTAACCTAGGCACACCAGATGTTCTTGAACTTCAATTCCCAGAAGCAGGAGTGCTGACTTGGGCTTCTGGGAATTGAAGTCCTAGAACACCTAGAGTGTCAAGGTTAGCCATCTCTGCACTATAAGGATAGCAATGTGTTGAAGAGAAGAAAACCTCACTCAAAGTAGGCTGTGCCCATGAGCAACACAATAACAAGCTTTTTCCAGGGTTCTTGGTCTGTGGAATCTACATGGAACAATTGTTTTCTTGCACATTTGTTTCAAAACCTAGAGTCACACCACAAGGATACAAGTGCCAAATTTCCCCCTCTCCACCTCAACAACAAATGCATTTTGTGCTATATTTATACCATGTTGTTGCATTTATATTTGAGACTGTAAGACTGTAATGTATGTTACCCATGTCGTGTTTATTTATTTATTTATTTATTTATTTAGATTTATTATCCCGCCCTAATCAGGCGAACCTGACTCTAGGCGGCTTACAGAAATTCATAAATTAAAACCTTAAGGTTCATAAATTACTTAAAAGTCAATTAAAAAAGAATTAAACCATGAATTTACAAAAATCTAAAAGATTTAAAAAGGTTAAAAGGTTTAAAAAGATTTTAAAAGTTTAAAAGAGTGAGGGAGGGGTGGCTGTCCCATCATATCAGCCACCCAACATGGGACCCCAAATTCCTGGAGCCCCACACCTGCCCTGCCAGCCAGGTTTTTAGGCCCTTCCGAAAGGGCAGGAGCTCTGTCTGTAGACGTAACTCAGTTGGTAGGAGGTTCCAAAGGGCCGGGGCGGCCACGGAGAAGGCCCTCCTCCTGGTGCTAGAGAGATGCGCCTCTCTAGCCGATGGAATGATAAGAGAGCCTCTCCGATCCGCCCTGGTGGGACGGACAGATGTCCTTGGGACGATGCGGTCTCTTAAGTATCCTGGCCCACTACCATGTAGGGCTTTAAAGGTAATAACCAGCACCTTGAATTGCACCCGGAGACATACTGGCAACCAGTGCAGCTCCCGAAGCAGTGGTGAGGCACCAGCATAACGCCCGCACCCCATCACTACCCGAGCAGCCGCATTCTGGACCAGCTGCAGCCTCCGAATGGTCACCAAGGGCAGCCCCATGTAGAGCGCATTACAGTAATCAAGTCTGGAGGTGACCAAAGCATGTGTGATCATGAGCAAGGAATCCCGGTCTAGGAGTGGGCGTAGCTGGCGTATTACACGAAGTTGTGCAAAAGCCCTCCTGGCCACGGCTGCCACCTGCTCCTCGAGCAGTAGTCGTGAGTCCAAGAGGACCCCCAGATTACGCACCAGGTCTGTTTGGGGCAAAACTGCCCCATCCAGAACCAAAGATGGTAACTCCCGAGATAGCGCAGGACCCCTTACCCATAGCCACTCAGTCTTGCCGGGATTCAGTTGTAGCCCGTTGTCCCCCATCCAGACCCTGACAGCCTCCAGGCACCTGGATAGGACTTCCACTGCATCAATTGGATCTCCACGGGCTGAGATATACAGCTGGGTGTCATCTGCATATTGGTGATACCTCACCCCGTGGGAATGGATGATCTCACCCAGTGGCTTCATGTAGATGTTAAATAGGAGAGGCGAGAGTACCGAGCCCTGAGGCACCCCATATTGCAGGGGCCTAGGGCTGGACCTCTCGCCTTCCAGCCACACCGACTGGGTCCGGCCCCTCAGAAATGAAGAGAACCAGGCCAGCACAGTGCCCTGGATCCCCAATCCTTGGAGCCTTCCCAGAAGGATACCGTGGTCGACAGTATCGAAAGCTGCTGAGAGGTCAAGAAGAGCCAGGACGGATGGATGACCTCCATCCCGTTCTCGCCAGAGATCATCCACCAATGCGACCAATGCAGTTTCAGTACCATATCTGGGCCTGAATCCTGACTGGAAAGGGTCCAGATAATCCGCTTCATCCAGGACTTCCTGTAGCTGCCACGCCACTGCCTTCTCCAAGACCTTACCCAAAAAGGGTAGGTTGGATACAGGTCGGTAGTTGGTAAGTACCGTAGGGTCGAGGGATGGCTTTTTCAGGAGGGGACGCACCAAAGCATGTTTTAAGGGTGCTGGAAAAAGCCCCTCCTGCAGAGATGAATTTATAATTGCCTCGACCCAACCGCCTGCCACCGCCTTAGATGCCTTGACTAGCCAGGCAGGGCATGGATCCAATTCACAGGCAGTGGCGCGAACAGATCCAAGAAGCCTGTCCACTTCCTCAGGGCCAACTGGATCGAACTGATCCCAGATAACATGGCCAGACTGTACTCTGGTCAACCCCAGCTCTGTCTCATCCACGCGGGGATTAAACTTCAAGCGAATCTGAGCGATTTTCTCCGCTCAGTGTTAGCTGCTCTGAGTCGCTTCGGCGAATAGAGCGGCATACAAGTCTAAATACAAAATACCGCACATTCTCTCCTGACCCCAACTGCTTGTGCCAACTTAATCCCATTGAATCTGTTATTGCATATTAAGTCAAAACCTGTTTGAATGGGTCTGCTCTACTTGGGAATAATAACTAGATTTGGACTTTCCTATACTGAAAATATATCAAAAGGGCTCAGCTGTCTGTTCCACCAGTTAGTAAGCCAATAGTTCTTGAACATGTTAACTAGAGAACCGTAATACTTTGCTCTGGCTTATGTGAGCCAAAGAAAGCAGCCTTAAACTCGGTATTTTCTCAACAGATGTTAATGTCATGTGAACATCAGGCTTCAAAGTGTGAACTTCTCTTTCCATAGCTACTTCTCCTGCAAGCAGCCAATATGGAAAAGGAGGGGGGAAATAAATGAGAAGAAATCATATTTGACACAGACAATGGGGCCTTGTTCTCAAACATAAATGAAACGCAGCTGCTATACAGCTGTGCCATTATGCTGTGCAAGTCAAAACACCAGAGAAAATGTAAGTCAGTGCTCCTTAGTACAAGGGTATGAAATTCAAAATGGCCCACTGGTCTTTCTCGTGACCAATGAATGAGCTATTTGGTCCCACACAGTTCAAGACTGTTTGCTACAGGAAAGAAATTTGGTATGCACACACATTTCAGTCCTAGAAATCTTATATGCTGGTTATTTATATACCAAAGATGTTAGGATGTTAGGATTGATGGAAATTGCAGTTCCAACTCATTCATTCGTTTATTTATTTATTTATTTATTTATACTTCAAAAACACCACTCAAGACTGATTACAATATATATATATATAAATACATTATTTATTAAATAATTGCTAATAATCCAAAGTCACAACCAGCATTTTGGGCTTGAAGACCAAGCAGCACAAAATATGTCCCCAAATCAACTTTGTAACAGATGACATGAAATAATACAAGAAGTAATTACAGCACAGAGCACCCTGACAGTGACCCCCTACCTCTGCAGATGATCAGATGTATATGGACACACACACACATTATACGCCTGGTCTAGGGACCTGGTCTATGCTCCACAGTTTAAACTGTTGGGCCAATCTTTGAAGAAGGCCTTGGTTACAGTTGTCCGCTAGTGTACTGGTTATTTATCTTGAAAAGGGAAAACCTTGCTAAATGATTTGCTTAATCACAAAGCAAATCCAGTAAGTGAGTGAACTTGGTGACTGTTGTTATCTTTCATATGATCTGCGCCACACAGTAACTGCATAGGTAAAACTACACATCTTGGCTGAAAAGCCAAGTGGCCTGGTTCAGAGGTCTGAGTCAATCCAATGGCTTCCATAGGCTTCAAACCCACACATGTTCCCTCTTTCTAGAGGAGTGGCCAAGATGTAGCCCATGGTGTACATGCATCTTTATGGGCATATATACTATCCTCAGGACCACCCCAGAGGCCAAAACATGGCTAAAAAAGACCTCCAAAAGCAAGGGTTTTCTGCTCCTCAGCTAAGACAAGATCACTCTCACGTAGTGCTTTCTTTTAAACTTCCCCTTTTCTGTATCTCTCCGCCATTATTGTAGACAGAAAGGAAGAGAGACAGAATAAAATAGAAATGGAAGAGGTCTGTTACTTGTTACACACACTTACTGTGTGATTTTCAGTATCTACAGCTGCTGTGTGATCCAGAAACTGAAAGGTGGAGTCATATAAACAAGAGTAGAAATAAATATGGGACCCTGAAACCCACTGGCAATGGCCAAGCAACTATGTCTAAACTAGACTTTTTGTTGTTGTTTAGTCGCACAATCGATTACAACCCTTTGGGACTCCATGGACCACTGTCCACCAGGCACTTCTGTCCTCCACCTTCCTCCTTGACTTGCTCAGCTCTGTGCCCATTGTGTATACAATACCATCTAGCCATCTCATTTTGGGCCGCCCCCTTCTTCTTTTGCCCTCCACCCTTCCCAGCATCAAGGCTTTCTCAAGCGAATCCTCTCTTCTCATTTGATGTCGAAAGTACTTTAGCTTCATCTTCATTATTTGACCTTCTAAAGAGCAGTCAGGTTTGATTTCTTCTAAGATTGACTATAGCCTTTTAAAAACTGATATTTAAGAGTTTAATGATATTCACATGAAAACACCTTTATATAATTTACAAAATCGTCATCTGCAACTCATATCTGAGAATGCAATTTTTTCCTGAAGCACAACGCCTGCAATGGACTGCCACAAGGTGTGCTTTCACAGCCAGTCCATCTGGCATGGCCTCTTCCAACTCCATGATCATTGGGAATCAGAGTTCCTCCTCTGCTCATATTGCCATTGGCCCCAATATGATTGTATTTTGTATTTTTTGTATTTTTCAACTTATATGCCGCCCCACTCGCATAGCGACTCTGGACGGCTTACAGAAGAAACAGCTACAGTACATAGCACATTCATAGCATAAAAAACAGTTACAAATATTACATAGCAAATTACAAATATCACATATACAGTACATATATCTCTGATAACAATTGCAATTACAAATGATGGTTTCAAGTGGCATTTCCTCCACTAAGGGGGGGACTATCACCCCACCTAAAGGGGATCATCAGCCCCTAAAGGGGCTCATCTGTCATTGGCCCTTTTAGGGACTCAGGTTACTTACCACTACCCCAACACTCAGCATTGAGTCACGTTGCATATAGTATGCAATGATATTATCCATCTTTAAAATACATTAGAGTTTTCTGTTGCTTATTATTTTGTACAGGTAGTAAAAACATTAGATTTAATGTGAAACTAAGGTGATACTGCATGAAGACAGAATTCCACAGAAAACAGTAGGATTATTGCCTTGCACAGCTTCTTATGGAAGGCCCTTGCAAATTCTTCAATAACTTTAACATGACCTGTGTTATCACTTGAAATAACTATCCAATCTAATTAAGTGTGTACGCTCATCTTGAACCTCCTTTGAATGGGAAAATACTTTAAGATGAAAGTATGGTAGCCAAAGTACACAAGGTATGTACAAGGCCCATACTCACTGTTCTGGAACATTTAGAGAAAATTCTATACATTTCCTGTGATTTGGCTTTTATTGTTACAATAATACCTTCTATAGTAGGCTGCAGCATGAACGCACTAACGAAACCAAATTGTGCTGGGAAAATTCCCCTAATAAGACTTGCCAGGATCAGCTATGGTTCCTCAGATGAATTATGTAATTCTCTCCATATAGAAGGTACAAACAAGGTTTCAGGAAAGTTGAAAAGAACCACACCCTGTCTACTATATCTCTCTAAAAAAATCTCTCTTTCTGCCTTTCTCTTTTTCTCATGCACACACATATACCATTCATTAACCTGCTCTTAGTGTGATGTTTATTCTCACACATAAAGATTAACACTAATTTTCTTTCAAATTTTTAAAAATGCTAGTCTTTTATCAGTATTGGAGATCTTAGCAGTGTTCCACAAAGATTGTGGATATGTACATTTTGGCGGCGGGGGTGAGGGAGGAAATGAAAACTGTATATTAGGTAGGGATTTGATTGTGACTTTTGGATCATGACACCACAACTGCACTCATGTTTGCCTTCATTTGATTGACAGACAGGCTTCCTTTCCATTTGCTACATCATGAGTAAAAATGTGAAGTTACTGAGACCACTAAAACTAAATCAAGTTATAATAAAGTTATATTTGGTGTGACACCAATTTTCATATTTCTTGACTTCAGAAACTCACGATGAGGCTTGTTCTTTTATTCTTGTGGGAAGTTGTTACAGGTATATGCCACATATTTGGACAATGTTATTTCTTTACTTTATTTATATCCTCTATTTCCCCCAATACTGGTGCCAAAGGCAGCTAAGGATATGACGAAACATACATTAACATATAATATTAAAACAGAACTTAAATGTATTTAGTAATTCATTATATATTTCAAAACAATGGTTGTTTATTAATTTTTATTGAAAGGCCAAATTTCTGGGGAAAAACTATCCATTGCTATTATTGTGCCAAACATGGTACAAATTCAGTGTTTTGGGAAGCAGGGATTGGAATCCCTGCTTGTCTAAAATAGGAACCAGGCCACTGAGAAACAAGAGTAACACTGGGCATTGGGCATTTCATTTTTATCTGATATTTTCCCTGCCCCCAACCCCACCCTCCACTTAGAAATCTGAACACCAGTGTACATTTTTTACTGCAACTTTTTGGATTCCTAAGATAAGAAAGCAATAACAAAAGTAATATGTGGAGCCGTATTAGCATTACATAATCTGATAGCTGTTTAAAAGAAATGTATTTAAAAGCATGCAAGACCTTTTGCCGAAAGGGCAAAGCATATTCACGTTCCTTTCTAAACCAACCTCAAAAGAAGGACTTGACAGACGACATCAGTGACGCCTCCAAAGCACAAACACAAAGGCCTTTTATTTGTTTTAAACAAGGAAATTCCGAATTGTCACAAGGCAAAAATAAACTTGCCCATGATATGGGGTCAGAAATTAAACATGAGAAGCAGGAAATGATTTAGCATAATGGATCTCACACTTCTAGATTTACAACAAGCTAAGGACACCCTCCATGAACCGGTTAGGAAGTCTACTGTTTGGTTTTGAAAATATTGGTCTCTGCAGATGGATCTGGAACAGACTTATTAGGCAAAGCTTGGAAGGCTCAACCAGACTGGCTAAAGTAATGTTTACTTCCTAAAGCGGGAGAGCAAATGATGCCCTTCCCATCCACTGTAAGTCATGATGCCACAAGAACTCAAATCCAGGCACCTGCTGCAGAAAATCACACAATCACATCTACCTGGCAGTAAACAGACAATACAGTGGTACCTCAGTTTACAAATTTAATGTGTTCTCTGGGATGTTTTGTACTGCGAAAAATTCGTAAACCAAATCGTGGTTTCTCATATGCATTGAAAACCAATTAATCCATTCCGGAGTCAGATAAAAGTCAAAAAATGCTCCAGTCAAAGAGCCGCAAGTTCATCCACACAAGCTAATGAAAACCCCAAAAATCTGTCCATGTGAGCTGGCATGGAAACTAACCCACAATGCAGAAAATATAGTAAAAGCCATGCACAGCACATGAGCTGGCATGGAAACCACAGTAAAAGCCATGCACAGCGCATGAGCTGGCATGGAAACCAACCCACAATGCAGAAAATACAGTAAAATCCATGCACAGCACATGAGCTGGCATTGAAACTACAGTAAAAGCCATGCACAGCACATGAGCTGGCATGGAAACCAACCCACAATGCAGAATGCACAGTAAAAGCCACGCATAGCATATGTGCTGGCACGGAAGCCACAGTAAAAGCCATGCACAGCACATGAGCTGGCATGGAAACCAACCCACAATACAGAACACACAGTAAAAGACATGCAAATGACAAAGCTCAGCTCCCTACCTTTCCACTGCTTGAGAAATGCACCAAAAAAAGTTCCAAAAAGTCCCAAAACTGCTGCAAAAAAATCCAGAATGGGTCCAAAACTCGATGCAAAAACCACTCCAGTACCGCCAATGCCTCCACACTCCACACCACATGCTACCACAGACTCCAGCATGCACGGGGGCACCACTATAAACCTGGGGAAACTTGCTTCATATTGCGAGACATTATTTTCAATGGATTTTCATTCGTAAACTGAAAATTACGTTAATCATTCGTAAACCGAGGTACCACTGTAACAAGACCACAGTATCCTTCTGGAAAGACTCCAAGGATTGAGGATCCAGGGCACTGTGTGGTCCTGGTTTTCCTCATTTCTGAAGGGCCGGACTCTTTTTAGATGAGTGGGTATTTTATTGTAGGTTTTATTGATGATTTTTTTTATTGTAGTTAGACGCCCTTAGTCATTCATGAGGAGGGTGGCATAGAAGTATGATTTATAAATAATAAAATAACTAACTTTGTTTTAAAATCAATTTACTGTAATGTTCTCAGGGTAGAGCTGCCCTTGAGGCTGGTATGGAAACTCCAGTGGGTCCAAAATGTGACTATCAGACTTATTACTGGAGCCCTAAACTCTGACCACAAATCTCCATTTCAGGACCACCTGCATTGGCTGCCCACTGCATTCCATGCTAGGCTCTAGTAATTGCATATATAAAGCCTTACACATTTTGGATCCTTTTTATCTTGCACGGCACCTCTCTTATAGGAATACAGGTCCATTGCAAGATCCCCTCAAGCTTCCCTACTATGGGTGGCAAGGAGTGAAACCAGAAAATAAACTTTTTCACTGGTACCACCACCACCCCACACACACACACTTTGAAACAATACCCCTGCAGAAATCCATCTGGTCCCTCACTTGGTTTGCCAAAAACACCTAAAAAGTTTCTTCTTAGAGAGAGCCTCACAGTCATCTTTCTTAGTAGAGAGATTCTATTTTAGGCTTGATTCTTGAGGTATAATCCCCTGAATTCTTACTTATTATGAGTATTTTGTCTCTGTGATTATTTGCTGGTGGTGATTGAACAGGGATGTATAGTTTGCTATGTCAATCTTGAACTCACAATGTTTTGGCTACAGAACAAGGAGATAGGAGTTCAAATCCCAAGGCCTGATGGAGGTGGTTGGGCTGACCTCTCACACAAATCTAATTTAAAGAGTTGTTGTACCCATAAAATGGGGAGAGGAGAATCACATGAAGCAGTTCTGTACATTGGTGATCCATATTACTGTTTAAAAATATTTTGCAAGGGAGCTTCTGGTTATATTCTCAAGAGACCCATAAGAGATCCACAGCAATAACAAAAGAATCCCCCAGGAATAATACTCTATCATCTGATCTGCAGAACATAATTGAAGAAATTAAGGGTACAGAAATCAAGTAAAAGCCAAAAAAAAAAGCTATTTTCTTCAGTGATGCAGGTGCTGTGGGGAGGGAGAACTAGAAAATGTCCTAGTTTAGTTTTCTCTGCCATATCTGAATTTGCACACATACATCCATTGCACACGCATGCCAATTTACATACGTGTTTCCATTTCTTCCCCTTCTATTTGGCAGGGCATGGTAGGTCCGGTTGCCATTACAGTATATAGTGTTTTTGTTTTTTTTGATGTTGAGTCTCAGGCCAGCTTTTGTGCTCTTAAGGTCTTCTTCATTTTCTGCCATTAGGGTAGTGTCAGATGGAATATAAATGCGGCTAATAAATAAATAATTCTGTGTTTCTCAAAAGTAACCAAGAGAGTTCCTTTTAATTCCTTTGAAAAATACATGGTACAAAATATACACCCTCCTCTCATGCATCTCATTGATATCCCAACACCTACAAAAGGATGTCAGGAAGCAGCCCCACACAAAATATGAGTCAGCACATGAACCGCATGATATTTTCCTTCCAATCATTATCAAGGCTGCCCTCCTTAACTATAAAAATAACCAAAAAATCACTGTAGCTTCTTGAAAAGAGTACAACCAACTTTCACTTGCTGATATCCTGTTACACAGGCATGAAAAGAGCATAGCTTTTAGAGCAGAATTTCCATAAGTGAAGAAATCTCTGTACATCTTATCTTTTGTGTGTCGAGTCACAAGCAACAGATAGCATCTACTGGGATTTCTTAACTGAATGCCAATTTGCTTCCCAAAATTATCTTGTTTGTGTAACTGCACAGCACAGTTTCAGCTATTAAGTTAAAACTGCATTGTAATGTAACTCATTACTTCTCCACTCTCGACTGTCATCTGCTAAAGAAGGCAAATAGCCACTTTACTGCTCATCCAGCAGAATGTTCCAGAACAATGAGGCCTGCAGACCAAGAAACCTACCTCTTACTGCTGATTGACTACCCAAAAGTCACACAGCTTTTACTACTTCACATTTATAACTTAACTCTGTTTAAATTTTTTGCTCTGCCTGGTGAATTCCTGGAATCTTACTTTTCCGCTGCCAAGCCAAAAATATGTCAGCAAATAGCAATCTACATTCCTTTGTCCTCTAGGAATGGGAAGGCAGGATCCATAACTGAAACACAGCTGCCTTTGAGGAATCCCATTCCCTACTAGACTCCATGGTAGATCTTAGTGTAGATCCATAGTAGATCTAGAGTACAACCTTGGGCAAAGCATTCAGTTGCCATACACTTTTTCCTCCTTTGAAAACCTTTAACAATGAATTATTTACCTTTCGGGGTAAAATGGGATTTGGTACTGGACCATTCTTATGATTTGTAAAGGTAATGGGAGTCATAACTAGTTCAAATGCATAGATTACCCAGAGGACAGAGCATCAGCTGCTGCCAGGCTGTGCACTGATGTTTACTGCATTACTTTCCCACCTCAGTTAAAAGGCTGCTACTCATTATTGATATAGTGCCATCAGGGATGAGGGGGTACACAGAAAGAGCCTCCTCAAAGACTGTGGTATTTTTGAACCACAATTGGGCATACCCTGGTAACAGCAACCCTATGTTGCTGGCTAATCTTTCTCACACTAGATCAGGATTAAGGAGCTGTAGAATTCTCCTTCTTCCATGTCTGGGCCAGACATGAAACTGCCAAAATGAAAGGACCTTTTGGTGAGTTCATTCTGCAGTTCCTTTTGCCTGACCGAGTGTGAGAAAGATTAGCCAGCAACACAAGGTTACTGTTGCTTGTAGGTATGCCCGATTGCAGTTCAAAAATACCACACTCTTCGAGGAGGCTCTTTCTGTGTACCCCAACTGCAGAACAAACTCACCAAAAGGTCCCTTCATTCTGGGAGTTTCACATCTGGCCTAGACATGGAAGAAGAAGAATCAAGATTGAGGTTGGTACGAAACAGTAGATGCCAGCCCCATCGTGTTTACAATGTACATTCAATGCAAAGCAGCAAGTTGAAGTCCCTAAGCATTTCTGGAAAGCAGACAATAAACAGCAATGGTCTCTTGGCACATCTCTGTTCCCATGACATATTGTTCCAGGAATAGTTCTTGGTTTTGCTAGTGATTTGGACCCCTGGGTATTATATCAATCTCCAGTCTAGAACAGAAGATCAATGTAAGGAACCCTTCTCAGTTGGAGCTCTAAGACAGTGTGATGCTGGCTTCTGTGGTGGTGTTAAATGTAATGTTCCTTTCTGAAAGAGATATGAAGTGTGCACAGTCTGCTGGTGTTGACAGCTAACTACTGAGTGCAAGGCTAGTGGCCAAACTGCACTTTGTATTTTGTACTTGGATGGGCAGACGTTTTAACTATAAAATAGTGCACCCCTCATGTCTTGAAGGACACCCTTGTGTAATTCTTGGCTTGTCTTCTTTAAAATACATGAAAGCATAGACCAGGAAAGTTGGGCATTTCATGCCATAAAGTTAGGGCCAACTTGTAGCATTCTTAACTGGGCTGTCAAAGTAGGTGAGATGTTTAAGAAGTGTCTTGCTAAGTCCAGCTCTGTAGGTTTCCATGGCAAAGCAGGGATTTGAACCTGGTCTCCTGAGCCCTACACCAACACAACACTCCATCAGATATCTGCATTTTGAACATCAATGCATCCTGAAAATGTGATGGCAGGCATTGATACATATGCACTGGGATCAGGAGTCACACACCAGAGCTAACTAAACAACGAAATAATATTTAATTATTCCTAGAATTGACAGTCTAATCAGAATATAAAAAGCAATAAGCAAACCAATCAGCCCTCTCTGCTTAGCACAGTTGTACGTAAGGTCTCACTCACAGTTGCCTGGATGATGTAACTGTTCTGGAGATAAAACATAAACTAACAGGGCAGTCTTTAATCCTGAAATTTAAGATGGGAGTGGGAATAGAACTTTGTAACTTAGTCTGCCCCCATAGGAGTATCAATTAGTGAGAGAAGTGCTTTTGTTTTTAAATTTATGCTGCTCTGTCCACACCATATTTAATACTGCATATATCTCACAAAATAATTTTGAGATTTGCTGTGAATGCTGATTCTCTCAGCTGAACCCTTGACATGGCAGTCCAGAGTATTTCTCTTTTCCATTTATTAGGAGATATTTATTTAAGCAAGACGTTAGGACTAATAATATGCACAAGAAGAATAAGATTGTAATCTGTTAAACAGAAAAGGCTGAACGTTTTATTTGGCTTTGAGAAAAACTCCAGAACAATTTTCCTTTTATGGTAAACTCTTTTGCCATGAAGTATATTCAGCAACTAGGCTTGATTTGGGGTGGGTGGGTAATGTTTTATTTGTTTAAAGGATTTTTAACCTGCTCTTCCAATATCAGTTTTTAAACTGATTTACCAATGAAATTTCAAAAATAGCAAAATGCAAACAAAATATTTAAAATAGCAGTTTAAAACAGCAGGGTTTTTTTTTTAAATGAGGTTTTACAGTCTGTTAAAGGAGTTTGGAAAATATTAAGAATGTATGGGGGTGGGTTCATCTTCCAAGTATACCCCTCCCAGTCTAGAAGGTCCTTTGTAGTCATATAACTAGTTAATCAATCAGTGTTTAATTCATGCATTATTTTGTTTTGCAAAGCCAATTAAACAAAATTAATAAAAACAACAATAAGATCTAAAGTTAGCCTTCTTAGAGTTCTATATACAAGAAGTTCAGAGGAAAACACCTTTTCCTCAATCACTATTGATTTCCTTCAATGGAGGAGAAACAGAAGAGATGACCGGTAAATCAGGAACAGGCATCCTAACTGGTATCTGGCACCCTAGGGAATTATGTTTTTGGAGGTCATCATGAGTTGTCTTGTCAGAAGGTTCAGAACTGCTTTTTTCCTGTACATGCCATTAGATGACTTTAAGAGCCCAGCATTTAGAGTTGGAATGGCAGTCCAGATGTTTTTGAAGTGGAAATTCCAACTGCCCCAACCAGTAGAGCCAATGGTGAGAAATAATGGAAGTTGCAGTCCAACATCCTCCATCCCTCTTTTATAAGCGTTGTGGCCCTGGACTCTGAGTCCTAGGATAAAAGCTGGCAGATGGTGCCTCAGCTCATTTTCAACATGAATCTGAATCCACTTGATTGGGAAATGACAGAAGCACAGGCAGCAATCTCTGATGACAGTGATGGAGCTGAGTGATCAACATCAGAGTGTTGTAAATTACAGCTGCGAAACCAACTCCAGGTGCGGAGAAGGGAGGCAAAAGCTCATTTGCAGAGATTACTCCCACCTACCGAATCCTGAAGTGCTCTTAAGAAGGCCTGCATGCTTGCTCTACCTTTGTCAGAGCAACATTTGTGCTTCTTGACGCTGCGACATTCTGACCCGTAAAACCTGCCTGCTTGATTACCTTGGGCCTTCTGCCTGGAATACAACTAAGCTCTTGGATCTCCCTCTGGACTCTGTTTACCAACAACCAGCTACCGAACTCGGCTCTCCTTGACAAACGCTTCTGCTTCAACCTCAGGACAATTGTGCGACTTTGCCTCTTTTCCCCTTCCTCTCTATACAGTAGCAGTTAGGCTAGCCTGCTCCACTTTACAAGAGAGGGGCTTACACAATAATGTAGTTACACAAGAAGCTGTTGGAAAAGGTGGGACCTTTTAGTTTTGAAATATAAGATCCTCTTAATCTCTTGAACACAGGAGCACCTTATGGTCAAAGATGGAAACTACTAACTGAAGATTATTGCTGTATTCTTGTTTGTATTCTTATGGCCAAACTTCACTGAAAAGGAGACTGGGGGGAAATGCTAGGATAAACAACAACAAACCGAGAAGAGTAATATTGGTCCCTTGTGCAGGGCACACAATGGGGAAAGGTCAGACTTGTCAGAAACAGAGGAGAGGAATAAGCAAGAGCAACATGAATTCCTGACCACTTGCACAGTGATTGCACAAAACTGCATACAATGTAACCATATCATGGTCTGTCTAGCCAGCGGGTGTTGTGATATTCAAATGGCTAAAAAAACGCATGCAGATGGACTTGATTTCCCAAGTTCATTTGTATGTGTGGAATGTTGTTGCGGAGACATCTATCAATGCAAGGACTCATCACTGTTGCTGTTTTGACTGTAAGCCACCCTGAGTCGCCTCAGCAAGTGGGCAGCAATATAAATCTAAATAAATAATAAATCACTGAATAATGACTCCATGGTATCCAAGGCAAGGTCACTCTAAACTGAGGCAACAATTTCACTTATCCACCCCAAGGGGGGAGAGAGAGAGAGAAAGTGAAAGAGAGATTTTTTTCAATGATTTCTCAAAGGTGTAGCTCACTGCTAGTTGTGGCTGGGCAGCTTAGCTCTGTTTTTCCCCTTCTTAAGGATGTTTAGGTGTCTGCCAACTTGTCAGTAACTCAGCTGGCAGCATTTTGCCTCTCTCATGCCTCCCTTATCTTGTATTATTCCAGGGCACTGCCATGGTAATAGTGGTGCAAGAGAAGCAAGTACCGTACATATAAATCAAGATTAATTTTATTTTATCTCTTATGCAGAACAGAAAAAAACCCAAAGACAGACAGACTGGCTGGCTGGCTGGCTGAATGAACGAATAAGAATTTCACTATATCCTTGATTGAAAACTTAGTTGGAAGCGAATATCAAGTGCAAAGTAATTTCAGGTAAGTCCAAGTATCTCAAGCCTGCCTATGATTTTGCCACAGTAGGACCAGAAGAAGATAAATTTTGATCCACTACAACACAGTTAAAAATGTAAAGAATAACTTCTCATTGTAGATCCAGGAAATTTTGCCTCCATAAACTAGGCATACACAAGTGGAATGAGGATTTAGATTCTAACTGCACTTGGAAATAAAGATATAATTCACCCTTTCCTGTATGAAATGAAGGGTTTCTACTCAACGTCAGCATGGTCAAATACAACTTGTTCGCTTATATGTTGAGGAAATATTTTACTACATACAAATGGGGGATAATTTTATTTCAGTTTCTTTTCTGAGCTATTTGCAGAAATATCACTTATATTTTTCATATCTGCTACAGAAAGAATTTAAGCTTTTAAAAAAATCTGCACGTGAGACAAAGTAGCTCACATTTCACAATCTATACTTTTCAGAATTGCCTTGAATGTAGCTCAGAATGATATACAAACTGTCTCAAATTCTTTGCAAATGTATCATTTCCAAATAAACATAAGTTTGCTCAGCATCATTGCAATAAGATGGTTTTTTTTAAAAAAAATGATGTAATGCGGAATTAATTTACATTAAGTTAAGAAAAAATTATTAGGGAAATAAAATACAGATCAGGTAATGATCAGAGCAAGAAAGCTGCACCAGCTTCACATGCCATTTCATGAGCAGATCATGGGGGCGGGATGAACTGGTGTAGAGTGTGTTTACATGATTGCTGTTACATATTATTTGAAGGTCATCATGCCCTCAACATATTACAATGCCGTAAGGCTGAACCTGTCCTCCCTGTCATCAGTTTATCACTTAGTCTACCATCTGGACACCAAATTCACCTCTCGGGGGACAACTTGTAACGTTCCAAACCTCTGAATACACTGAGGCCAAATTAGTTACCATTTAGCATTCATGCCACTGGAGGAATTCCTCTTTTTTAAACAAAAATGGCAACTAAATGTCATTTTGTCACTGCAGCAATAACCACAGACTACAGATAGACACAAATTTATTGCGAGCATAACAACTGAGGATACAGTATTTCTATCCAATAAATCAGGAGTTCGCAACCTTTTTAAGCCAGGGGCCGGGTCACACTCAGACAACTTTGGGGGCTGGATGACCATTTTGCCCTTTCTCCACCACATGGCACTTCCTGGTTTGGTGGAGGTGGGAGTGGCACATGAAATGGTGCTGCGAGCTGCATCTGGCCCATGCGCCACAGATTGAGAATCCCTGCAATAAATGGACTCACTCTTTTTCTTTCTTTCTTTCTTTCTTTCTGAAACTTCTAGCTATTGGAAATAATGTTCACCTATCCAGAAAGTTTCTCCCCCCCCCCCTTTTATACAGGACCTGGGTGTGTGCATTCCTTTCTTCCATCTTTATGGCGTGTGTGCGTGCATGTGTTTGAGAGAGAGAGTGAGAGAGCCCCTGAGAGTTCAGAGGAAAAGCACTAAATGTTTCATCAAAATGTCACACTTCATCATTTTGCTTTATGCTGATTTCTGTTGCTTGACCATGAGATGGCCTGTGTATGTCTAATGCCATTGAATTCAGTATCTGGATCAGTATCTGTGTCTTTTGCTTCAGAATGATTGTGTGCCAATATGGACTAGAATAGATGTACTCAAACAGAATGAGCTGACATGGCATTTGACAGACTGAAAAATGTTTTCCTGACCATGTCACTTTCAATGACAATAATAATTTTGTGTCAGAAATTATTCTGAGTTGAAAGGATTTTTGCCTGAGAAACTTGGCTCAAGGGATGCCTGAATGAGGCTCCTTTCATCTCTCCAAGATATGTTCCCACCAAAGTGGTCCCTATTGATCTACTTGCAATGTCTTGCCTTTGAACTGCTAGGTTGGCAGAAGCAGGGACAGAGACAGGCACTCAAACCATCATGCAGTACTTGGGTGGCTAACAAGGTAAGCTACTTAACAACTGACCCACCATAGCATCGATGATTTGAGGGAAGGATGGAGAAGTAAGAAGGGAAATGTCTGGATATAAAAGATATTTATGCTGCTGCACTAGATGCTGCTAGTACTTGTGGGGATGTTTTTAAAGTCTGAACCCCAGGTGGGTGAATAGTTGATGTTTTTTGGAAGGCTTTGGGGGTGAAAAGGGGACTTCCACGTGCTTTAAAAAGTAACAGGTTACAGCTCTTTGCTTTCTGCTTACTGCTTCTGTATGCAGCTCGCGGAGGACTTTAAAAACCACACTAAAACCGATGCTTCTGTAACATTTGAGTTCAGCTATTCAAGAATTATTAGCTCTGGGAAGAATGACTAGCTATTTGGCAACATCTCCCAGAAAAGTCACTCAGCGTGTAGATGCAGACTTTATAATATGCACGAGTGGGAGAGATTACCAGCTGTTTGGTGTAACATCACAAGACTCCAAAGCCAATCTGACAAAGTGTCAAATTCACTGAAAGTAGGTAGAGGTAAAGGTCACCCTTGCTCAAAAGCCAGTCATATCCGATTCTAGGATTCATTGCTCATCTCTGTTTACAGCCAAGGAGCAAGTGCTGCCTGCATTTACAGATGTTTCCGTGGATGTGTGGCAGGCATGACTAGCCACTAGTGTGCATGGAATGCTGTTTACCTTCCCACCAAAGTGGTACTGATTTATTTACTTGCAATGTCTTGCTTTCAAAACTGATAGGTTGGCAGGAGCTGGGATGGGAGCTCACTCGATCGTGCAGTACTTGGGTCTCGAACTGCTGACCTGCCGACCGTCCAGCCATCAAGTTCAGCATCTTAACCACTAAGCCACCACAGTCCCAAACTGAAAGCACACATAGTCAAATTGGAGTGAGCACCTATGGACTGGAAAGAGAAGGAAAATATATGTTGAGCACAGGCAAATTTTTAAAAGGGGGGGGGAGGGACTTTGGGTGCTGCTGTGGCTGCTACCACTGACAGATGAGGAAGGTGAGAGAAACATCACAGCTCTGCTCACCATGGGCCTCTGCACGCATTCATCTTCATCAGAAGCACTTGCCATGGCTGCTAGTATTACATGCTTCAAAAACTATGGACTGGATCTGGAAGCCATAGGACAGAGGAAGCTTTAAAACGAGAGACCCATAGCCAAGCAAACAGTAGAGAATCTCATTTGCAGCTGTTCTGCTGGAACCATGTCATCTATAGACTGAAATAAGGGATGTGAAAAATACTTGGAACACGTCTCATTCCCTGTGATTTTCCAAATCTGACCATGCTAAAGATTCTCACCCAAAGTCCTCATGCAACTGGAAGATTTCAAAGGGACTCAAAAGGGCTGAGAGAAGAAACACAGGTGAAGGTTTTGACAAGACATAGATGTGGCTCCCCAACAGAATGCATAAGCAACATGGGAAACCTTAGGTTGCCTTTGTGGTGGGTTCTTTGGCCTCCTCTATGGTCTTCCTTAAAATCCACACAAATAGGCAACTTGTGCATATTCAGGCCCATGTTTTAAACTGTACACATTTGTACAAGGCATTTCAAAAACATTTCCATTCCTAATTAAAGTTTGCTTGAGCTGTGTTTTGGACACATATGAAATGCATGCTATTCCAGCATGTACACTTTTATACACAACTTTGGGAACCCAGCCATGGGCACTTTCTGGAGCTCAATTTGAAATAGTCTGGGGAATGCAAACTAGGTGACATCTCCCCATCACCACCAAAGCCATCAGAATAGATTCCTCACCACATGTCCAGTAAACCTGAAATTTTATGTTGTTTTCCTCCCCTCTCTTGTTCCTCTTTCTTATTCAGCTGTGGCATCACATCAGTTTATCTGTACAGTACTGTATATTTTATGGGACTTTCTACAGACCAACTAACATTCTTATATACACTTATGAACACTTGTATGATTCCTCATCTAGGTTTTTAAACTGTTTTACTCCTTGTCATTTATCTGATATACTTTGAGACACTTTCAGCAGTCTGGCAGAAAAACAGCATACAAATGAATGAATGATCCTGTCCTTGCCAAGTGAGCACCTTTCCCAAATGAAATCATCATACCAGCTTACAAACATGGAGGACAGGATGGGCACAATGTTGTTCAACCACTACTGAAAAATGCTACTAGTATGCTTTGTATAAAAAATGTGAACTGGAATTGTACTGGGACAGTGGGCTGAAAAAAATCAGTCCACTTCCATTTGTATCCATATTAGGTTTTGTTTACAATTGAACATGGTAAAACAGTGTGCTTTTATTCTGTGTTATGTTTGATTTTAGGGAACGTGGTGACTTAGTGGTTAAAATGCTGAGCTTGATGACCAGAAGGTGAGCAGGTCAGCAGTTCAAGACCCAAGTGATGCATGACAGAGTGAGCTTCTGTCTCTGCCCCAGCTCCTGCCAACCTAGCAGTTCGAAAGCAAGAAGTTACAAGTAGATAAATAGGTACCACTTTAGCAGGAAAAGTAACAACATTCTATATACTCTGGCATCTAGTCATGCCTACCACATGGCCACAGGTTCTAACATGCACATTGTATGTAGAAGTGCCAAGTTTATAATTAAGACATCAGCTAAAAGAATCCAATATATTAATCAAATTGGGGTATCCTGCAAGGGAGATTCACTTATCTGACTATGGATATGCATGTATTAATTGTATTAAGGCACCTTTTCCAGTTTACATTCCTTTTAAAAGTTGCTCAGGTGTGTACATATTGTATTTTTCTTGTATTTCATTGCACTCCATTGTATTGCACAGATTTTAATTATTCTGCTATGTTATTGATAAGGCCATAAGACTAATACATTAATAAACATTCATTCATTCACATGACCACAGAAACGTCTTCAGACAGCACTGGCTTTTTGACTGCAAACGGAAATGAGGAGCCACCCCCTAGAATAGGACAGGACTGGCTTTCAAGAAAGTGAGACCTATACAGTCAAACCTTGCATAAAGAGCACTTCGCTTAAAGAGTAACTCGCTTAAAGAGCAGAATTTTCTCTGAATGTTCGCTTCGCTTAACAAATAAAACCAATCAAAAACTCGCTTAACAAATAAATCGGGGTTCACAATCCCCCCCACAATTGGTCACTTACAATGGTGTTTCGCTTAGAGAGCAAACTCGCTTAAAGAGCAATCCCGTGGAACGCATTATGCTCTTTAAGCGAGGTACAGCTGTACCTATATCAGATTAGAACTGAGTGAGTTGAGGAGGATGGTGGAGGACAGAAGTGCCTGACGGACAGTGGTCCATGGGGTCGTAAAAGGTCGGAATTGACTGTGCGACTGAACAACAAAAAGAGCTTACCTTTTTAAATTGGATGGTATACTGTTTAGTGAAATCTATTTAATGTCATGTTTAATAAATATAAACCAATGAAGATTTCATGAAGATTTTAACATATCCAGCTCTCACGGATCAGCAAACTTGGCTCTTCAGATGTTCTTTGACTTCAATTCCCAGAAGCCCTGATCAGCAGGTGCACTGACTTGAGCTTCTGGTAACTGAAGTCCAAGAACATCTGGAGAGCCAAGTTTGCTGAACCCCAGTGTAGGGGTGGGGTAAAGAGGAGATTTAGAACATCTCTTCCTGCCTAACAGCTCCTTGTCAACATCACCCACAAACCCCAATACAACCTACACTTTGGAATAGCTAGAGTTCTGTTCTCTGGTAACATTATCAGATTGAGCTAACAGCACAGACATGGCCCTCCAGATGTTGTTGGACTCCAACCTCATCGGCCCCAAACAACATGGAGAATTGCCAGTGAGATCCAAGGAGCTTCCTCACACACATTTAGGCTAACATCTGATTAAAGTGTCTCAAATACCTTAGTCCAGGGGTTCTCAACGTTTTTTCAGTTGTGGGGTGGACCATGCCCCTTTGGACAGCCAAGCAGGCCAGACTGGTGCCAGAAAACACATCCATGGCTGATGTAAACGTGTTTACAATGGCCAAAGACTCAGTTATAACCATAGTAAACATGTTAACAATGGCTGCGGACTCATTTACGGCTGTCATAAACATGTTTACATGGCCGTAAATGAGTCCACAGGTGATTCCAGTGGCAGCAGCTACAGTGGCTATGGGGGTGGCTGGAGTGAAGTTGGGGACTGGATTATTTGGCACTGTGGGCTGGATGTGGCCCACTGGCTATAGGTTACAAACCCCTACCTTATTCTGTAGCACACATATGACCTTATTTGAAAGATTTTAACATCCAGCACAAGAGACCCTGAACAAATAGGATGGGGCATGAGAGCTTTGGCTGTTAAACAAAGATCAAGGCCCCCAAATCTACTATTTGAATAACAGGGAGGGGGGACACAACGAAACCTTCTTCAGTGCTGGCATTTTCCAAAAGTAAGATCCTGAACTAACAGGAAGACAGTGTGATTCATGTCACATGCACTTTGGCTCTTGAGGGCCTATAAAGAAAGGGGAGACTCACTGGCTTTTAGAAGAAAATAAAACCATCCCCTTCCTTCTTAATGGCCAAAATATTAAACCCTTTAAATCTTTAGTTGTCTTCTTCTCTTAGCAGTACAATCCATTTGATGTTTTTCTGGGAAGAGTTTCAAAGGATACAATGCATAGTAGGCTTGCATTTTTTAAATATAAAGGCATATATTAGTGGATTACACTGACCAAAAGAAAACAACCTCTTCCAAGCAGCCAGTCCTGCATCTACAAAGGAAACATTAAAATCCATCTGGGGGCAGTTTGAGTAAAACACAACATCTGTTGATCATTGGCAACACGCTGGCAGAATTTCTGAAATCCAAGCAGCTTCCACGTCATTTTTTGCCTTCTCACTTCAGATCTGAAACACACAGACGGCGGCGGCGGCTGCACAGACCAAGCCCAGCCCTCCAGAGTCTGCATTGCTTTGCTTTATTAAAGACATCGGCTTAATGAAGTGGGGGAGCAAACCCTTCTCCCTGCCGTGAGAGATGAATCTTTACCGGCTACCTCAGGGACAAGGTCAGAAAGAATGAGCAGAAAGCATTGACCGAATGTCTCTTTGAGAAGGCTGGTAGTCCTTTAATCATAAAAACACCCTCCAATCAATTTTAGACAAAGAGATTTTTTTAAATAACCAGGAATGTTGAAGATGGAGATCTTTAGTTTCAAAATACTAAGTAAGATCTTCAGTTTATTAGTGTTAGGAATTTGGGCAGAGTTGGGTTAGGAATGAATCACAGTAATTTCTGGGTCAAAGAAGAAAACAATATTTTGATTTGGAGTCATGGCATTGAACAACAGGCTCTTCCATCTACAGTATTTTAAGCTTCTCAATGTCACATTTCTTTTGTCTGAAGTTTCTTTGGACAAATGAAAAAGGAGGGCCATCCCGAAAGAGCAAGAGAGAACACACACAAAAATCTCCCACTATCCACTTTTGGTTTCTTCCTCACAATAATGTGATTCTTTATACAGAAAGAATGGCATGATCCATATAAAAAAATCCTGTTTTGTTTAACTCTTGGGAACTGCACCAAAGATGTTTCCAATTAAGGGCGAATCTGCCACATTGTGATGACACTGAGCACAATCCTGAGTTTTCTAATGGATTTTTAAAGCAAGAGTATGTTATACATGCTAAGAACTCACTACCCATTACGTCATGTTTTAAACCATATCGTGGCTCACCATGTCCTGAGCCAGTGTTCACAACCCTGGAGCTCCAACTGTTGTTGGATATCAACTCCCAAAAGTTTTAAACAGCATGGACAATAGAGGGTTCATGGGATTCTGGCAGTTGTAATGCAACAAATCTGGAGCCACATTTTATTTATTTGTTTATTTATTTATTTATTTATTCTAATTTGTTATCCCGCCCCAATCAGGTAAACCCAACTCTGGGCGGCTTACAACATAAATTAGAAAGGGACATAGCTTAACAGCAAATTCATAATTAAATATAAAACCAATAAGACTGTCCCATCATGCCCCTAGCATATTAAAATTCACTTTAACCATTAAAATTGGGATTGTAATTAATAAAATACTAAAAAGATTAAACTATTAAAATTTACAAGAATTAAGACAACGAGAGGCAAGAAGCAGGGAGGGTGGCTGTCTCATTAGATCAGCCACCCAACATGAGATCCCATATTCCTTGGTCCCCACACTTGACCTGCCAGCCAGGTTTTTAAGCCCTTCCAAAAGGGCAGGAGCTCTGTCTGGTTGGTTGGGAAATGTTGTCCTAGCCAAACTGAAGATGTGGTACAGCTTTTCTAGTTTTCATGAAAAAGCCAAGTTCCAGTTTGTGGTATCCCCATTATGTTTTGGAAAAAAAAACAGTTTGGTGAAGTAGGCTGGAAAAGGTCTTGTTTGTTAAAAGGGTTTACACCAGGAATTTCCATAAACACATGTCTTTTCCCAACCCAGAAGTCTGATAAAAAATTAGTAAGATGCACAGGCATTCTAAGTAAGTTCTAATTCATTGCCAGAGAGACTGCTGTTGAAGCCACTACAATCCTGTAACCCACTTACATGGGAATAAATGACTTCTCTTACACAGGTATCCTCCTGAGTACATGTCATATTATCAGGGGTTCTCAACCTTTTAAAACCAGATCACACCTGCTCAGACTGTCTGTGGGCAAGGCTGGTGTGTCCCCCACACCACCAGTCTGACCCACCAACACTTCACCCATACTGCCACCACCAACACTCACCCACACACCACCAGTCAGGCCCACCCCACAGACACACCACTGCCACCACTCCACTGCTTACTGGCCTGAAGGATGGGTTCTGCCTGTCCTTGCCCATGCTCACCCAGAATGGCACCTGGGGAATACATGGCTGGCTGCATGCGTCTGCTGCTTCCTCTTCCGCCTGGCTTGGCATGTCCCTTTTCTCCTCCACCTGGCTTGGCATGTCCCTAACACCAATCTGTAGCAGGGCGGATGTTGTAAGTCTTCTTACAACATCTGCCCTGCTACGGAGTGGCATTAGGACACACCAAGCCAGGCAGAAGGGAAAAGAACAGCACCAATGGTGGTGGCGGTGGAGAGTGAGGGCATGGGCCAGATCCAGCCCATGGACTGTAGGTAGGTCCATGGGCTGGATAGACCTATTTGTAGGTTGAGAACCCTTGTATTATACAATGCAGTAACAATCAGTCTGGACTTTGCTTTAATTCTTAATGTGACAAAGAACAATAACTGCAGACTTGTTTTTAATATGAGACTAACCAATGCACATTTTCAACCAGAAAAACGCCTGCACCTGTCCTTAAAATAAAGCAACCAAACCTTTGAATGAGCCCTCTTCCAAGGCATCTGCCTGCCTAACGCTTTACTTCATTTTCCGCCCTGAGAGGACACAGAATTCCTCCCTCCTATCCCATTTCTGACTCTTCTCAAACCTTTCAAACAGGCCAATGAAAAATTCCCTTCAAAGGGGTGTGTGTGTGTGGACTCACTGGGATCCCCATCAGAAGAACCCAACACACATCCTGTTCTCCCTGCCAAACCACAAAAGACCGTTTCTTTGGCCGTGCAGCAAAGGGATCAAAGAAAGAAACCCAAAAGTAAAACTCAGCCCAACTTCACCAGGATAAAATAAAATAGGAAACCATAGAGCCAGCTCCTTAGCTGGCATGCATTAAATCAGGGGTGCCCAAACTTTCTGGGCCGTGGGCTAGTCACATGCTTTAAGGGGCTGGTCACTATGGGCCAGGGCCCAGATCTGGCCCCCGATGCCAATTCATCTGGCCCACGAAGCCTTCGTTTGGGCACCCCTGCAAGAGAGAGAGAGGCAGGCAGGCAGACAGATTCCCCACCCCCACCCCCGGTTATCCATCCCCACGCAAAAAAAGAGAGAGACAATTTAAACACACGATCGATATAAATATCTGGACGGAAGGTGACTTACTGCAATCGCCTGCAGCCTTTCCTTGTGCAATTCCGCTTCTGCCATGGTGCGAGACGGAGGGATGGATGCCGCAAAGCCGTGGGTTGGGGCGGTGGTGTTGGAGGGGTGGGGTGGGGGGGAGCCAGAAAGGAGGAGGAGGAGGAGGAGGAGGAGAAGACACTGCAGTCAACCAAAGGGGTCTCGAGTCTTTTTGGAAGGAAAATCCCGGTGGGTGGGTGGAGGAAGGAGGCTGCCCACAGGCTCAGGGGAAGGAGCGCATTCTGGCCCCTGGCACTGGACTGGTGCCTGCCCGCCTCCTCTCTCCCAGCTGCGAGGCTAACTGCTGCTGCTCTTGCTCTTGCTGCTGCTGCATTTCATCGCCTCTGCTGCTGCTGCGTCTCCCGCGCGGCGTGGCTGCCACCCAAGCCATCTATATAGGGCTCTTCCCCCCCCCTCCCCGCCCCAGGCAGCCCAGTAGTCCCCGGGATGGATGGAGGGCGGGCGAGGCTGGGGCGCTTGCCTTCGTGGTGGCTGAGGGGAAAGAAAATGACAAGAAAATAACCCACCACCAGCCCACCCCACCCCCGCTGACGGGTGTGTGTGTGTGTGTGTGGGGGAGAGGGTGGCGGTCTCCCTCAGCGCCTCGGCTCCTGGGTCAGCAGCAGCCCCTGAGGAGCCTCGACCTCGGCCGCCTGCCGTCAGCAACGGGACCTGCAGGAAGACGGGCAGAGAGGCAGTCCGTGGGCCGGAGCAGCGCGCCACGGAAGAGGCGGGGGAGGCCAGATGCCCGCCTGGCTTGTGCGCCCCCTCCTCCCTCCCTCCCTCGCTCGCTTCAAGCACGTGGAGTCTCGGACCGGTTCTGATTCGGCCACCCTGCCTGGGAAGAAGACCTTTATCTCTTAAAGAAGAGAAAGGAGGGGGCGAAATGGGTTGTTAATTAATTATTAATTACCGTAAGACTCTAATTGTTATTAGTGCCATCTAGGTAGGTATCAAGTCACTAAGACGCTGACTGGGAGGCGGAAGGTCAGCAGTTCGATTCCCGAGTACTGTTGGACGGAATGAGCTCCCGTCTCTGTCCCAGCTCTTGCCAACCTAGCAGTTCGGAAGCAAGAAATTGCGAATAGATAAATAGGGACCACTTCGGTGGGAAGATAACAGCGTTCCGTGTGCTCCGGTGTCTAGTCATGCCTGCCACATGGCCATGGAAACGTCTGCAGAAGCAGACAGCGCTGGCTCTTCGGCTTAGAAACAGAGATGAGCACTGACCTCTAAAGTTGGATACAACTGGCTTTCGAGCAAGGGAAATCTTTACCTTTTCTAGGTAGGTATTTGGCAGGGCCTTAGCCAGGATTCTAGATGGGGGGTGGTGAAATTTTTTTCAAGGGGGCAACAGTGTCACACACACTTATATAACATTGACATCCTGGGGTGGGGTGGGAGGGTGAGCTGTTAGCTCAGGATGGCTCCCCCCCCCCCCAGCTACAGCCCTTGTATTTGATTAGCTGGGAGAAAAAGCAACAACTTGAGATATGCAGATGATACCACCCTAATGGCAGAAAGTGAGGAAGACCTAAACAAGCTTCTACTTAGGTTGAAAGAAGAAAGTGCAAAAGCTTGCTTGAGACTCAACATCAAGAAAACCAAGATACAGTCATGGCAACAGGCCCTATCAGTGCCTGGAAAATAGATGGGGAAGAAGTAGAAGCAGTGACAGATTTTATATTCTTAGGATCAAAGTTCACTGCAGATGGTGACTTCAGTCCTGAAATAAAAAGGCGACTGATGCTTGGGAGACAAGCGATGAGAAACCTGGGGAACAGAGTCAAAAGTAGAGACATCACCTTGCAAACAAAAATTCACATAGTCAAGGCAATGGTAATCCTGGTGGTAATGTATGGATCAAGCAGCATCTCCCTGCTCAGCATTTTATTGTTCTTTCCTAAAGGATTGGGATGAATTTACCCTAGCAATGTCTTCAGTTTGTTTCTCAGGTCATTTGTAGATGAGTTATAAAATGCAAGCCCAAATTTTGTAGCATAAAAATTGATTTTCTAATGTGAAAAGATTTTGTGCCCCTTCAGAATGCTTTAAATCAATTCTTTCATGACTCTTACCTGTTGGCCTGCTTGTCTGTCTATCTAGCTATCTTCTTTAAATCTGAGCCACATGCAGAATGAACTACAGTTAATACTTTGATGCAATGTAGTTGGGGTCATTTTTTAAAAGAAACTTCATCATCCAATTAGTTAAGCTATATTTTATTAATTAGTATAACCCATTGTGTTCTTCAGAACTCATTTGGTTTCATTCTTTGGGAAAGAACAGCCATCTCGTCGAAATCCATTACACAATAGGTGTCCCCAGCAGAAGCGAGTGGCATCACATAATACTAGGCGCTTCTGTTTTCCAGCCAGAACAGAAGTGGCAAGGAGCCAGTTCCTACTAGGGACAGAATTAGAAACATTTCAGCAGCTAGAGTTTTATTCACCCTTCATTGGTCAACAGGCAATCTCATCTAGAACAGGGGTACCCAACCTATGACCCATGAACCGGAGACAGCCCACAGCACCATTTCATCTGACCCATCACCACTGCACTTGGAAGTGGAAGTGCATGTGTTTACGTCAGCCATAAAATGCGCCCACGCATGCATGTACACACCCATGGCTGTCATAAACGCAGAAGTGGGCACATTTATGGATGTCAAACATGCCCACTTCTGGGGGGCATGGTCAGGCCTGGTCAGCTGTTTGGGGATATGGTTAGGTCTGCGGCATCAAAAAGTTGGGAAGATAGAAAGTACCAAAAAGGAATAAGTAAATGAGAGGTGCCTTCAAGACATTGGATCAACACTCAAATCTTTCATCATGAATTCTTCCTACAAAATGTGGAGGCAGAACAAAGTGTTGGGCTGCTGATGTCTTGTTTTCCTATGTTGAAGATTGGACATCAGCATGGCTATTCTGAACTAGTCTTCAGGTCCTTCTTCAACCAATACATTCCCCTTCCTGTCCTTTTTCTCCTATTTATTCCACTGTGAAGGATCAACTACAGCAATCTGCATTTTCACACACACACACACCGCATCAATGTATTCTTCTATTTCTATGTAGATGCCACTTGCAGCTTTGACTGTGGCGTTTTGCTGACTTGAAAAAGACATAAACCAGCATGATCCAATCTTGGCTTATGCTTGAATTTTAATTCCCATCATGTACAACTTGTATTGGTGATGGGTATTGTAGTAATGGGTGATGGGAATTGTAGTTAAATAGCTGGGAATCAAATGAAAGTGTTTGGAGAGAACTCAGTGTTTTGGAAGAGAAGTCAGCAGACTTTTCCTGTACATTTTCCAGAAATTCTAATTTAGAATTACAGTTGTACCTAGCTTAAAGAGCATGATGCGTTCCACAGGATTGCTCTTTAAGCGAGTTTGCTCTTTAAGCGAAACACCATTGAAAGTGACCAATTGTGGGGGGGATTGTGAACCCCAATTTATTTGTTAAGCGAGTTTTTGGTTGATTTTATTTGCTAAGCGAAGTGAACATTCAGAGAAAATTCTGCTCTTTAAGCGTGTTTTTCTTTAAGCGAGGTGCTCTTTATGCGAGGTTTGACTGTAAGCTAAAATGCTAATTGTTTAGAATTGGTCCAGCAGCTTTAAGGGTATTGAAGTTCTGCTGTGTGAAAAGATCAGACAAATTGTTTTATTTCCTTAGGATGCTCATGCAATCCAGCATATTGCCACTTTTGATGCTTCATGGGATTGTTGTTCGTACTATCCTTATGCTCTCCAGCTGAACCAAGCCCAACAATTGCTCCCCACTTTTTTTGCATTGGATTCCTCAGTGGTGATGCACACTTTTTTTCCTCAGAGAAAAAAAATGTATAATGTAATTACATTATGAAATGCATCTAAATGTGTGTGTCATGTACATCAAAATTGGAATCCATTCAATGCTGTCCTGAATAGGGCTTTAAAAAAACAAAAACAAAATTTTATAATAAAAATTAACTTTAATTATTTGAAAACGTAAATCCATATACACAATTATAAAAAAAATTATAGTACAGACTATATGATCTCCACCATCTTCAGGATCTTAACATATTTCCCCTCCCCCGTCTTCATCTCCTTTAGTCACTGCAATTCTCTCTCTCTCTCTCTCTCTAAAAAAAAAAAAAAAGACATTGTTTCATGTGCTGGTATCTGACCTTCTCCTTTATATAGGAAAAATCTATAAATTCTCTCCATAAGTCTTTAAATCTATTCACTTTTGACAATCCTTTTTACCTTAATCTCACTTCTTCTTCTTCTTGTGCTGTATCCGATTCCGAATACTATGTTGGCGATCATCATGGCAATTAGCAATGAGGACTGTCCTATGAATATAATGCTGTAGCTTTTCACCTGCCTTCCATGTCACAGTGTGACACCCGGAGTACCACTGAGACATCTCCGTGAATCACTTTCTGGTCCTGAGCCCTTTGGGCACACAAACTCCTCCTCAGCCCCAGGTCAATATTGATGAAGCTGTTGCCCTCCATCAAGATGGGTTCAAGTGGGATTTAATCCACTTGGGGACTATCACCATTCTCTGTGGACTTTGGCACCCAAGGCCATTAGTCCTTAGGGTTGTCAGGTTAGTTAACTGCTGCCTGATGCTCAGCGTTGAGTTGCTGGCAGTATGGCCTACTCTATTACCATAGCAGGATAACCTGGGCAGACTTTATTTATTTATTTATTTATTTATTTATTTATTTATTTATTTATTTATTTATTTATTTATTACATTTATATCCCGCCCTCATCCAAAGACTCAGGGTGGCTTACAAATTTTTTTTTTTAAAAAAAACACATTTAAACACATTAAAAGGCTAAAAAAATTAAAAGTTGAAAAGATTAAAAAGTTAAACAGATAATGGGGAGAGAGTTGGGGGTCAAAAGAACCAGACAGCCGAACTCACCTTCTGGCCAGCACCCCACACATGCCCTGTCAGCCAGGTCTTTACCCCCTTTCTGAACAGCAACAGCTCTGTCTGGAGACCCAACTCACATGGCAGGAGGTTCCATAGGGTCAGAGCGGACACAGAAAAGGCTCTCCTTCTAGTTCTAGAGAGGTGAGCCTCTCTAGCTGATGACACAACCAGAGAACCTCTCCGGTCTGCTCTGGTGGGACGGACAGATGTTCTTGGGGTGATGCAGTCCCTTAAGTAACCTGGCCCACTACCATGTAGGGCTTTAAAGGTAATAACCAGCACCTTGACTTGCACTCAGAGGCATATTGGAAGCCAGTGCAGCTCTTGAATCAGTGGTGAAGCATGAGCATAACGCCCGCACTCCATCACGACCCGAGCAGACGCATTCTGGACCAGCTGCAGCTTCCAAATGCTGATAATTCCCCTGACTTAATGTCACATGTCAGTTTATTATTAATAGATATAGTCCCACTTTTCATTAAACCAGTCAATAAGTTGAAATTCAAATCTTAATTTTCAATTTTGTACTATAGTCAGTTGCTACAGTTATCAAAACTGTAATCAAATTCTTTTTCTTTTCTCTTTTTTGTTTTTGTCTTTTTCTCTCCCCCCCCCCATTTTAATTAAATATCTCTAAATCTGGGTATCAGTGCTACTTTTTGGACAAAAATCAAGTTCCATAAGTTAAAGTATCATTCATTTCATGAAAATCCATGTCCCATATTTTCTGTATCTCCTCATCTGAATAGGGCTTTTAACGGAAGTGTGATATTTAAAGAATTGTTTTATTAGTCTCCCTCCAGTGAATTTCCATGACCATACTAAGCATCTGATTCTAAATAAGGATTTCCTCAATGGAAGAAAGAAACCCCCAAAGGGCATTGATGTTGAATTGCTTGTTATAAAGCCCATCAATTCCTTCTGAGACTTCTCAAAAAGCACACTAACAACTAATACAAGAGCAAGGATAAACCAAATGGTTAGGAGGCAAATCATCTTTCAGTATTTAATAGAATCCCCTTGATTTCAACATTATTAGTTGTGCAAAAGCTTCTCCAAACAGTATTTTTGTCCTCCAAACCTGTGGGGAGCTGAAAATTCTACATCACCTCTAATATACTTCAGAAACCCAAAATATACAGCTGTCAGAATCGGGTGTGAAATTTTGTTATTCCTAGCCTTCCCTTAAGTGTAAGCAAATTGACTATTTCTTAATGGAACACAACTGCTATTACTCAGGAAAGCAGCCATAGAAAAGTTCAGCTTAGCTTCTTCCTAATGTGCCAGTTTTCTACAGGACAGAAGCTTCTTCATGTGAGTTGCATTGACTGATAGTCTGGAGGGTTTGGAATGTTGTGTTGGAAGACCCAGCCCCATGGTTAGTACCGAAGTGAGACATGATTTAACTGGCTTCTATAGGTGGAACAAAATAAGGTGCCCTTTTATTCATTGCCTTGCGCATTATGTTATCTTGAGATCAGTCTGCTTGGCTATTGGACCTGCCCAGGTCTGTCAAATGCTGATAATGCCTTGTCACAAATCATTCAGGGTTATATGTATTTGTTTATTATTTATTAAATGCATTTCTATACCACCCATCTGGGAAGTGTTTCCACCCTGGGCAGTTTCCACCAACATAGAAACATAGCAGACAATTTAAACTTAAAATACAATATACTGTATAACATAAGCCCTTTCTCTCCTCAATGTATTTAACTTTCTTTCTGGAACTGAAAATATAAATTATATAAAAAACATTTAAACTGAAGAACCTTAATGGCTAATTAACTAATTGGCCATTGATATATGAGCTTTAAATGCCTTCCTAAACAGCATAGCCTCGAGATGTCTTTTAAAGTCTTGATATGTCTTTTAAATATGTCCAGGGATGGGACCTGGCATAGCTCAATTGCCAATAAATGGCAGAGACTTAGGACAGAATGCCTAGCAGTGTTTTGTAGTAAGATGGCAGCATAAATGAAGTCCCTATAATACAGTAAAGACTTTTGATTGAAATGTGTGATACTTATTGTACACTCATGGAATTAAAGATGAATATTAGAGCCTATTAACAGTATATGCTGCTTACAGCAAAAACACACACACACACACACACACACACACACACACACACACACACACACACACACACACACACACACACACACACACACACACACACACACACACACACACACTTAGTTATTATTTAGGTAATGGAAATAACCCATGCAGTCGTATGGTATTTAGCCTTGCCATCTATAGTGGGAAATAAAGATATAGTCGATATTATGTGGCTAGAACTCTTGGAACAATTGCATTCTGCTAAAGAGTACAGGAAAATGAACAAAATAGATATTCTTGCTATTTTCTGAGCAAACAAAGAATGCACTGAGGGGGAAAAACTGAGAAGATTTGACACTGCCCCAGAAACAATAGTTTTGTGTGGACGTGACGCCTGGTAGCAACTGAAACATCCTCAGTAGAAAAGAATAATATGAAGAAGACGTCATTCCCATTAATTAATTAATTAATTTTTTTGAACATGCCTCAAATAGGTATTATTTGTCCAAACATTGTTTTATAGAAGGATGGATCATTTTATTTGAAGTTTGTGTCCTTTCTACATATATTTAGAGATTTCAAAAGTCAACATTTCCCTCACCCTAGAGGATGAAATCTGGGGAAGGAGGTGGTTGACAAATGCTCTATGCAAAATGTGTTTTCTTTGTTGAGAGTTTTATTTCAGGATCCAGAAAATTCAGTGAAAAGCAAAATCTGATGAATGCTTATGTTCTGATCAGCATATTAGTCTGGAGAACAGAGATGAGGAAAACTCATATCAGAATGTTTAGGTTCTGCTTGACAGCCACCACTATTTCTTTTGATCAAGTCAGCTCACTTTAGAATATACTGTATTACATACATTCAATAGCTTGACATTCTAAATATCAACTGCAGAAGATTTATATCATTCCTATAAAAGTTTCATATGGTGGGGGAAATGCTTTGGTAAGTAATATCTCTTGATATATATATAAAGGCTACCACCATAAAATTTAGGAGTGGGAATTCCATCTCCCCACATAGTGCTCCATGTGCTCTATATATGTGCTCTGTAAGGAACTAACCTCATCAGGGGAAATCTATTCATGCAACATTAGCTGTCAACCTATAATTTAAATCTGTAACTTGTAACCAGAGAAGTATCATACAAATTGAAAGAATAAATAAGGTAATAAGAATAGCAGCAATAACAACAGTGATGGAATAGGCATAATTAAATTGGTAGCCCCTATGGAACCTCCTGCCAATTGAGCTACGACTCCAGATGGAGTTGCTGCCCTTCAGGAAAGAACTAAAAACTGGTGTGGGGCACCGGTGATTTGGTGACTCCTGCCTGCTGGCTGATAAAATAATAGCAATATCACTCACTCGTTCTTTTTAATCCTCATTCCTTTGATCTTTGTAGCTTTTTAAAATTGGGTTTTTATGGGTTTTTAATGTTTTGGACTACTGTGCTGTTTTTAATGTTGTGAGCTACCCAGAGTCGTTTTGAGTTGGGTGGCTATGCAAATTGGAAAAATAAATAAATAAAGAAGAGCCCTCAAACTGAAGGTATCTTCCATGCTAGCTGAAGCCATTCAGGCTCTTTTTGTGTGACAGAAGGATGATGTTGCTATATAGATAGGTAATAAGCAATGACTACAAAGAAGGAAAATATGTACAGTCAAACCTCTACATACAAATTTAATTCATTCCTCAAGGTTGATTGTATCTCAAAAAATATTATCTTGAATTTCCCATAGGAAGACATTGAATGCAATTTCCCATAAGAATGCATTAAATTTCTTATCTCGAAAAAAATCCTATTAAAAATTATTATCTCAAACCTGTTTTTTTCCCTGAGATTTCTGGATGTATCTCAATTTTTTCTTAAGTCGAGTCATTCTTACTTTGAGGTTTGACTATATTCAAACAGACTCTGGCTTGTGGTCAAGGAAATCTGCCTTTGTGTAGTCTATTATAATCATTGAACAGTAACTGGAGGGATTTTATGAGGATTACAAATCATCTTCCTCTGCAGGAAGATTAACAAATAATAATTCCATGCTATCAGGTAGATAATGGCACTCTTCTTCTGGGGGGTGTCCTGGGTCTGTGCAGTTTGCTCATGACTACACAGGCTGGCTATTCTCCCAGCAGGTACAGTGGGTGTGAGATGGGGGAGCTGTAACCTCTAACTCTGTCACCAGAAATTCAAACAGATGAGCTATTGAGCCACAAATGGTCTGGTTATGTCCGTTATCTTTCTGCAAAATACAACTATAGGCAGGAGTATGCATGGTTACAAAAGGTGTAGTCAGGTGTTAATGAATAGATTTTCCAGAATTATTGCTTGTGTGTAAAGCCTTCACACAAATGGGAGCCTATCCCTTAAGCCCTAGTGATTGAAGCATGAGAAGAGCAACAACAAAATGGGTAGAGCAAGCAGTTCTCTCTACGTGTGTTCTAATCATCTGAACCAATAACACCAGAATAGTGCTTCAGAGACATACATATAGATAGGAAAGCAAGGATGAGATCCATGTGACCTTCTATAAAAACATACCTATAACCCCAAATTAGATAGATAGATAGATAGATAGATAGATAGATAGATAGATAGATAGATAGATAGATAGATAGATAGATATTACTTTCCAAAGAGGTTCTCCCACCTTATGAGACTTTTGTCTCATGATATAAATCTACTGCAAATGTGCATATAATACCATGTTCTTATCATATATGGTTAGAGTTGCCATACGTCCTGATTTCCCAGGATTTTCCCAGGTTGAAGCAGTCCCGGCCAGTTCAACAAAAACATGTAAAAATCCCAGAAATATTTTCATAGAGTCGCTATTCTCAGAGAGGAAGGACAGAAAGTGAAGAGTTGTCCATTGCAAAATAAGTCCCTTCCTGTCTCCTACTTTTTTCCTTCTGGAGGGAAACGGAGGCTCCATGGGCTGCACTGCTGTTCCAGGCTCCTCCTTAGAACTTTCTTCCAAGGGATCCTCTTGAGGGGCTTGAGGGCGAGTCTACTTCAATGGTGTGTGTGTGTGTGTGTGTGTGTGTGTGTGTGTGTGTGTGTGAGAGAGAGAGAGAGAGAGAGAGAGAGAGAGAGAGAGAGAGAGTGAAGGGTAGGGGGTGACCTCAGGGGGAGGAAGGGTGGTTTAAAGAGTGGCCCAAGAAATTTTAGAAAGGTAAAGGTCACCCTTGCTCAAAAGCCAGTTGCATCTAGGGTTCAGTGCTCATCTCTGTTTCATAGCCATGCTGTCTGCATCTGCAGATATTTCCATGGTCATGTGACAGGAATGACTAGACACCGGAGTGCACAGAATGCTGTTTACCTTCCCACCAAAGTGGTCCCTATTTATCTACAGTACTGTACTTGCAATTTCTTGCTTTCAAACTGCTAGGTTGGCAGGAGCTGAGGCAGAGATGGGGAAAGAAATAAAAATAGAACCATCAAGAATAATCTTTTGCAAAAAGAATCATATGGGAAACAACCTCTTGACGACAGCTTTTTTAATACTGATGGTGGCTGCCCACTCTAGACAGGGATTCTGTGGGGTCTTAGAGCTGCGGTCTCCATGACATGTGCAGAGTTTGAAGAATGCAATGATGCCACATGCCTGTCCTGGTTTGGTGGGAGAGAATTATGGCAACCCTATATATGGTACATGGATTGCATGGCTTTCCATGGCACAGCTAGCTCAGTTCAGTTTGTTTCCCCACTCCCAAAGGCAAAGTCCCCGTTACCTAACGGGAGTTATGTTGGCATATGAAGGTGACAATCCCCAAATATCTCCCCCAGTAATAGCAACTCAATAACTAACAATTCAGGGATTGTAATGGCTTAAGTGGCTAAGACACTGACTGGAAGGCAAGAGGTCAGCAGTTTGATTCCTGGGTACTGCAGGACAGAATGAGCTCCCGTCTTTATCCCAGCTCCTGCCAACTTAGCAGTTTGAAAGCAAGAAATTACAAGTACAGTAGATAAATAAGGACCACTTCAGTGGGAAGGTAAGCAGCGTTCTGTGCACTCTAGTGTCTAGTCATGCCTCCCACATTACCACGGAAACATTTGCAGAAGCAGACAGCGCTGGCTCATTGACTATGAAACAACAATGAGCACTGAACCCTAGAGTCAGATACAACTGGCTTTCAAGCAAGGGAAACCTTTAACTAACAATTCATTGATCTTTCCTAATACCTAAAATTATTGTTTTTCTTAAAGTCATGGCTTGTCCTGTTCTGCCAGAATAACTCAAATGCTAAGAGCACCAGCATTACTGTCCATGAGAGTTGTGTCTCTTCATGGGAGTAAAAAATTGGTCTGTGAACTCAGATGTGATAACACAGGACTTAGTAGTATCTAAAGGAAATCCAGAGTATCACCTCTTGTACTCCCTCTGTCTCAACAACTCTTTCTCCCTCTCGTCCACTCAAAGCCTTGCACCAGTTATCATGACAGGAGCTAAAAGGATAAGAGTTCGAGACTGATGGAATGAACCTGGCCCCTCAAACAGAGTCAATGATGGCTGTCATCTGTTCCCAGAGGGCTGACACTTGGCGTGGTTGTCATTCCCTCCGTGCTGAAGCTAAAAAGCCTTATAAGGTAAAGCCTGAGCAGACGGTTAAGCACTGTGAAGTGCTCCTCGGTATTGGAAATCCTCCGGGGAATGCACAGCATACCCCTGGCAAAGATTACAACATATTTTATGACACACTCTTGTAGTAACAACTCCAAGATATTGTATCTTTAAATTTCAAACCCTGTGGGCTGCCTTGTCAAAAATAGAACAGAGTCTGACTCCAATTTCTTTGCTGATATGGATGAGTTAGTCCATTCACTAAAATTCTGATTGTGGAAACGCAGGATCCATCGAGCTCTCATTGTTTTGAAACAAGCAGACCTGATTGTGAATAGCTCCGTCAACCAGTCTTAAAAGCCACAGGTCCTGCTCACTTGAGAAAGGACATTTTCCAGGAATCCATGCAGCTAAATTAGAAAGAATGCATTCAGAAAAGTTGCATAATACAGAAAACACCCCACCCCCAATTTGAATCTTTTTGGTGCCATTTTAATTTTCTTTCCTTAAAATGATAAAAATTAAAAACATAAATGGCCAACTAGATTTGCCTTAGAATTATAGTCTTCTTTCATGTCCAGATCAAACTTTGGACTGCCAAAATGAAGCCACTAATCAACCCTGACTGCTCCTTAGAAGGTCAAATAGTAAAGATGAAGCTAAAGTACTTTGGACATCAAATGAGAAGAGAGGATTCACTTGACAAAACCTTGGTGCTGGGAAAGGTGGAGGGCAAAAGAAGAAGGGGATAGCCAAAAATGAGATGGCTAGATGGTATTGTAGAGGCAATGGGTACAGAACTGAGTGAGTTGAGGAGGATGGTGGAGGACAGAAGTGCCTGGCGGACAGTGGTCCATGGGATCCCAAAGGGTCAGAATCGACTGTGCGACTGAACAACACAAAAACAAGCTTCTGGTAGTAATGGGCAGGGCAGTAAATAAGTCGGAGTCTATATCTCCCCACATTCACACAGCGTGTTGTTGTCTGCCAACAGCCCCCCACTTGAGCATGTTGGTCTTGCATTTAGGGACTCTGACACTCAGCCTATTCAGGGAATTATATGCAAAAATAGGAAAGTTAGTAGCAAAAAGCTATAGTTAATTTTAAGTATATGTGTACTGAGACAAGTACTGATCTCACAAACAGTTAATTACAGTTAATTAAAATGTTATCTTTTTTAAGATTAACATTCCCATCTCTGATAAAATGTAGTTACATTTCTCTGGACTTTTTAAACTCATGTTGCCATAGAATTTTGCTGAAAATAAGACTCATGAAGCTATTGGAAGGGTTTATTTGGAGATGGTGAGAAATCCATTGGAAATTTTAAACATTTAATAGTTGTAATAAGGCCAGGCAGCATCAATAGTAATCATTATATCAGAAATCCAGCTTTTTTCAAGATTCCTGCAGACAGATGTTTCTCTTTCCTTGAGCAGAATACTCAAATTGATCCTTGAATCAGTCAGTGCTTTACATCAGTGTCAGATACAGGTACTGTATATACTCAAATATGTCTAGTTTTAAGCCCCCAAAATGAGGTCCAAAAAGTGGACTCTACTTATACTCAGTTCAATGACCCCGAGGGTCCCAAAACTGTGGTGGTTCAAATTCAAACATACAGTAAAAAAAAAAAAACCTCAAACACTAGCACTACTGTAAAAACTCAAAAACATACCCACAATTGTCTAAATTAATTAATTTTACCATATTTTCATGCATTTTAATTATTAAAACTCACTAGCAGCTGTTGCATTTTCCACCCCCGACTTATACTTGGGTCAGTCTATTTTCTTAGTCTTAGAGGTTTAAATTAGGTACCTCGACTTATATTTGGGATGATTTATAGTTGAGTATATATGGTATCTTCATTTTTTTTAATAAAAAAAATCTTAGTTATAACTTTTCCTGTCCTACCAGTAACAATCCTGAGGCATACCTGTCTTTAACATGTATTTTTGTTGATCCTAAACAGATATTCCTCTTCAGTATTTCATATCCTAGTTCTGCTAATATCTGTGCCCTAGATCCAAAGAACAACATGAAAAATTGCATAGATTAGATTTGTGTTTCTCAAACAGCAGCTCCTCATGCAGCAGTGGAAGCCTCAATTGAAAAGGAAAGTAACGTTCTCACAGGGTTTTGATATGACACCCGTGGCTGTCATTTAAAGTCAAAAATTTCTCCTAGAACTCCCCAAGCCTTAGGCATGTTCAAAGGAGCTCTTTATTAATGTCCTCTTAAAGTCTTCAAGATGATATCTTTCATTTTAAGATTTAGTACAAATGAATACTGATTTATGAACTTATATACAACAGGCGGAAAGTCAGCAGTTCGATTTCCGAGTACTGCAGGACAGAATGAGCTCCCGTCTCTGTCCCAGCTCCTGCCAACCTAGCAGTTCGAAAGCAAGAAATTGCAAGTAGATAAATAGGGACCACTTCGGTGGGAAGGTAACAGCGTTCCATGTGCTCCGGTGTCTAGTCATGCCTGCCACATGACCATGGAAACATCTGCAGAAGCAGACAGCGCTGGCTCTTCAGCTTAGAAACAGAGATGAGCACTGACCCCTAGAGTCGGATACGACTGGCTTTCAAGCAAGGGAAACCTTTACCTTTTATACAGCAGTGAATTAGTTTTCCCTAATCCTCACTTCTCCCTAAATAATAGGGCAAATAACTCGTATGACTTTGCTCCTTAAGTAATGTGACTAACTTGAAAAGTTTTTAAAGCCAATTTTGTTGCCAATACATTCACTGGGGTGTTCCACTATGCTACATCCAGTACCTTGATTCTCAGTCTTCTAGCTATGGACACAGAGTGGCAACCACTCTTGGCTAGTGAAAAGGAAGGGCAGGTACATTTTGATCTACTCGGCTTTTACTTTTTGGAAGGCAGTGGAGAAAGGAGTAGAAAGGAGATTTCCCCCTGGTTGGAGGACAAGGGCCGCCCAGGAGCTGTACTGCCAAGAGCTAGAGAGGATCCCCCGGGGTCTGTCTCATCACAGTGAGTTATAGAAATAACTAATAATTAAATAATAATAAACCATTAAAAATAACAAGACTCTAATGAAATGTCAAGTTACCTTAAACATGTGTGGCAAAATGCATTTTCCCACATAACAGTAAACTATAATTTAAAGATTTTAAAAATTGAAAGAATATTACACAATTCAAATGTTTGCACAAGGAAAAGAGAGAGAGAGCAAACACCAACACAGTATCAAAAGAAATTTCTGCAAGGGCATCTGCTTGAAAATATCCCCCACTCCAAGGAATACAGCTGATTGCTAGGATAAGACTAAGGATGGGACCACCAGAGTGAGAATTCAGCCAATAAAGGAAGTATTCTGCAAGATTTACAAGCTATTCATAAATAGCATCACATCCTGCAATGTGCAAAGCCAGTCAAATATTCACAGATAGGCAATAATAGTTAGGTCTGGTTAAATTAAAGATTTCAACAGCTCTTTCCTTCCATAGACCAAGCTGCTACAATGGTTACTGGTCCTGGAACTTTTTGGGCTAAATCCATCATTAGTTCTGCTTAAAGCAGACCCACTGAAATATAATTGTGACTAAAAGGTCCCAATTCATTTCAGATGGTTTACTCTAGGAGACAACTGGATACCAGATAGGATTGGATTTATCCTATACCACTGGGCAATATAATCTAAAAATCAAATTTTATGTCTGACCCTAACCCTGTAGAACTTCTCAAGAAGAGTAAGAGGATATTCTACTTCCTTAAAAACCTGATTTTGCCAGTGGGAAATGCATGGAAATAATAAAGAGGGAAAATTCTGTATTGTGTTCTGAATTATAGGGAAAGCTTCTGCTATGGTAAAAACCTGAGTTTCTTCACCAAAGATTAGCAGAAGAGAAGTTGGTGCCAGTCTCTTAAATGTTACATACAGGTTACATTCTCTATTTGCCCAGCAAACTTGTGTGTATTTTCTGAACAGTAAAACTCATTTCAATCTCATGTCCGTTTTGTTCCTCAGATGTCCAACAACACTCAGATTTCCCATTGAGCTCCACATTAAGTTGTAAGAATTTTTAATATTCTGCTAAAATATGTATTCATTTACGTATTTATTTGTAACACATATACTGTCCATTTAGTGACAAGCATGACTCTGGGCAATAAAATACACAACAATAGTCACAGCACTCTCACTCATTTCACCTAACCAAGCCTGTCCCAACTCAGAATCCATAATGTGAATGACAAAACAAACAATTTTTAAAAGGCAATGGTTGATGAACTGGCTAAAGCCTCATATTAGACAGCCCTCTCAGAATGTGTGTACTGTATTTTTATGTGCTATGCTTCCAAAACCTATGCATTTTAACATTTTTAATCCCTTTAAGGTATGTGTTTTAATGCATCCTCTCCAGCGCCATCAAAATATGTAAGATGGAGTTTGCCCCACTGGCAATCTCAGAAGGAGTGAAATTCATGTTTTTGCATGAATACGTGCACCCAACAACAAAAACATTTTCTATCCCTCTAGTGATGCAAAAACATGATTTATATGTAATCATGAAAAAAAAATCATCTGTAGTGGTGTTATACATGGCTCTGATGCATGAAGAAAGCTGCCTGTATTCATTCCTCAAGCTGCAAGGCTTCCTCAACTGAGTGAAATAAGATTTTGTTCATAAATGAGAAAGCAGCAGGGGAAATATAATAGCAATGATGATCATTTTATATGGCAATATTGCTCACCATCAATATTTAACTGAAAATACATCTCAGTAGGTGGTTTCCAAATTTACAGTAATAACTTAACAATTTTCTTATTGAATGGTTGTGGATAGAGCTTTAGTCAGCAACCACTAGAGTTTTATATTATGTATTAAAAATATTTGCTCAATTGGCTGCCTAAGATGGCTTTTAATAGTATGGGATCAGGAAATGGATTATAAAGATGTATGCAAGAGCACACAGGCATACACAGTCTACAGAATGCATTTCACTTTTAGTTATAGTTCACATTATGATGATTGGATCAGGCAACAAGAAATGTTATGAGAAGATTGACCTTACTTCATGGTGGGAACTTTAAAAGCCCTTGCAAAGATATTTAAAACTTTTGATGAATTCCATGCATCTCTCCTAGAAATCAAAACAATGTGATATCATTCTTAAAGTTATTAAGTCCACAGAAAGGCTGGAAAACATTCTGGTAAACCAGCTTATTAATAAATATGTCAGGGGTGTAAGTTGGTGGTATTTTATGCCTATAAAAGTGATCATTTGAGTGATCATTTAAATCAGGGATGCCCAAACTATGGCCTGTAGCTGGATCTGGCCCCAAATGCAAATTCATCCAGCCCACGCTGCTCCTAGAAGTGGACGTAAAATGTGCCCACGTATGTGCAGAACACTGCCATAAATGCACCCATGGATGTTTTGAACGCGGGCACATTTATGGCAGCGTGCAGCTGTGCAGAGAAGTACACAGAAAGAGCCTTCTCAAAGATTGTGGTATTTTTTAACCACAATCAGGCAGACCCCAGGAAATGGCATCCTTGTGCTGGCTAATCTTTCTCACACTACGTCAGGCAAAAGACACTATGGAATGAATTCACCAAATGGTGGCTTCATTTTGGCCGTTTCACATCTGACCTAGACATGGAAGAAGCTGTGGGGGGATGGGAGAGGAAAACTTTTTCTAGTTCCATCTGGTGGACAAATCTAATATTGTATGCTTGATTACTAACAAAAAGACAAATCCAACAAATAAATCCTCTGCAATTTGGGATTGAAGGGGGAGAAAACCATAAAACTTGGAGAGAGGGTGGAATCCTGTCAAAATGCCTTACAATTCCATTATAAAAATAACTTTTGGAATTTTGCAATAGTTACAGTACTTGCGCTGTAGTGTAGTGTCAGGAATCAGAATCCGTGGGTTCATGATCCTGCCCAGCTTTGGACATTCACTGCAGCAGGAGGCAGCAGTACTAAAACCATGCTTTGAATATCTCATATGCCTTGAAACAAGGTCACCATTAGTTGGAAATGACTTTCACAGCTTATTAGAACAAAACTTTTAAACTGCTTGTTATATTTCTCATCATCCAAAAAAGAAACAAGTGTCAAGTAATTATGTTATTTATAAACCCAGTGATAGGTTGTTACTGGTTCGGACCGGTTCGCCCGAACCGGTAGCACCCATCAGGAGGGGGTCGCTGGGTGGTGGTGGTGGTAAACCCCCAGGTGGCCGGTTCGGTCGCCTCTCCAGCCCCCCTCCAGAAGTGTATTTCCGGGGAGCCAAAATGGCTGCCTGGAACTGTGCATGCGTCAAACCTCCATTTGAAACGTGCAGTTCTATTTTTTTAGTGTGCATGTGCCAAATAGAGGTTTGACGCATGTGCCCTAAAAGATAGAACTGTGCATGCGTCAAATGGAGGTTTGACATATGTGCAGTTCCGGGCAGTCATTTTATTTTATTTTATTTGGGCTCCACCCATGACATCATGACATCAGCTACACCCACGACGTAATGACATCATGGTGGGGTAGTGAAAAAATTGACAGCCCACCACTGTACAAACCAGTTACTTCCAAACTCTGGAAATTACCTAGCTGCACCATATCTTGACAAAATCAGGAAAATGTTGCCTGTAAAGTTTGACCAGCAAAATATTGGCTTTCTGGAAACTGCAGTAATCTATTATCAAAAGCAAGGATACATATACAAATAAAAGGCACAGACAACATATCTTCTTTTGCTGATTTCTTCATACCAACCAATTATCAAGCATATTTACCAACTGTTCTCTAACACAGTAGACAATTTTCCCAAAGGAGAATAAAGTATCTGAAAATCCTAGACTAAACCTCCACATTCGTCCATATTCATAAACCAAGGCTATATGGTTTGCATGACTTTTAATTGCATTAATCCCGCTGAAAGGAATAGAATTCAGCCAAAGTAAACATTTCCCAGATCCCACAGTTCCCCAGCTATGGGTAAGGGAAAATAGAATACTGTATTTTTGTTAAAAAAAATTTTGTTTATACTCTACTTCATGCATTTCCCACACATTCCATGTGGCTTTCCCCACTACTATCCAAGAATTATTATGGCAGATTATTATGAGAAGATCTGGATGACCGTTCATTGGTGAGCAATGAGAAAGTCCTGCAGACAATTGAAGTACCAGAACATAAAGTGGTACTGAAAGGCAGTTAGTAGGGATTTCTTTTTTAAAAAGAAAAGGGGAAAAATGATTAATTTTTCCTTAGAGTTTGTCAGATACAACAATGTTTCTTTGATTGCTACATCACTGTTATTATTTTTTCATTGGTGACTGGGAAAATTCAATGTATATATGAAGATGGGATGCCCATATAAGCAGCTGCACAGGTTTCAACTGATTTGCCTTCAGAAACATTGTCTGGGCAGCAGTAACGTCGAGTGGATTTCAGCCGCCTGGGGCTTAAGCCAAATTTGCTGCCCCCTGGTGGAAGCCCCCACTAGGGCTTCTGGGAATTTTAGTCCAAGAACACCAATAGCCCAAAAAGTGCCACCTGGGGCTACTCCCCCTGCCCCCCCCACGCGATCGGCCATAAAGAACCAATATAATGCATTAGTCTTCCATTTGCCTTCTGCATTGCAGCGTGACACCCGTAACACCGATCCAGTTTTATTTATTTATTTATTTTGTTGGATATCTATAGCACCCTTCTGGGTGTTAACCCACCCAGGGCAGTGAACAATAGCAGAAATATTCACAACAAATTAAAACCCAACAACAACAAATTCCTCACAAACTAAACTAAACTAAACTAAACTAAACTAAACTAAACTAATTGGCATCTGATAGTATCCGGACTGACCTTACTGGCAAGTTCTGTGAGTCACTTTCTAGTCCTGAACCCTTTTGGCACACAAAGTCCTCATCTGCTCCAAGCCAGTATTGATGAAACTGCTGCCCTCCGTCAAGATGGATTCAATTGGGACCATTACCCTTCCCTGTGGACTTTGCCACTCAAGGCCATTAATCCTCGGGGTTGTCTGTTTAGTTAACCGCTGCCTGACAAGATCGGCATTGAGTCAGTGGCAGTATGGTCTATTATTATTATTATTATTATTATTATTATTATTATTATTATTATTATTATTATTATTATTATTATTATTATTATTATTATTATTATTATTATTATTATTATTATTATTATTATCATCGCCGCCGCCACCGCTGCCGCCGCCGCCATTATTCGACTTGTATGCTGCCCCACTTGCCACGCGACTATGGGCAGCTAACAAAGATACAAAAATGATACAATGTATACAGTTTCACTTACAATTACAATTATCATAATACAAAAAAATTTCCAAAACATTTCAGAAATTTTTGTATCTCAATTACAATAACAAAATATCAGATCATCATCATACAAAAACACTTCACAGAAAAATCAGCGAAAAACATCAAAAAGTCAGCCCCACCAACTATGTCCAAGGGAGAGTCCGGTGTTGGTGGCGGTGGCGGCGTTTCCATGACCGGCTGGCGGGGCCTACTTACTCTAGCACCATAGCAGGATAACCTAGCCAGATTGGAACTTTTTTCTAGAGGCTCAGAATATTTTCTGTTTCTCAATTTACAGTTCCTCAGCATTGAAGTAATAATTTTTCAAAATTAGCAACCACTTACTCCTCTAATATTTCAGTTCAACAGTTGTTGCTTTTTTCTGGTCTATTGTAGAAATGGGAGAAGTTACTTTCTGGGACTACACTCTTTAGCAACTCTGATTCAGCCTAGCTGCAGGACATTTTTTCCAAGGTCAGAACAATATGGTGGCTTATAGTGGTGGTAGAGAAGGTCTCTCAGTGAGGACACTGGTTGTAGCAGCCAAAGGACTTCTGTTTAGCAGAATATTGCCTGAATTTTGCCCCCCCTTTTAAAAAAAAAAATCAGTTCCACTACAGTTACTGAGTATGCCTCTGAGTTTAAGTGTGTGCCATTAAATGACTGAATTCTTGTGGATAGGTCAACAATTCACTTTAGAACTTTAAGAGCTATCTCATCTCTCTCTCTCCTTTTTTGGTTCCTCTTTTGTTGGTGTGGTGCACTGCACATCCTTAAAATATACTTCTTTACTTAAGTAATCATCACTCTGATAAAAAGTGAAATATAGTGTACTAATGCTACATTTGTGAATTCAAAACTGCCATTCTTTAATTATTGTTTTACTACATAACCACAAGGCCATGACGAAGTATTTAATTGTAAATGGAACAAGCTTTAGTGTAGCATTCTTAAATTGGCCCACCTATTTATAGAGACATGTAAAGTATTTCATTTTCCACTGGAAGAGGAAAGTTCCTCGACTCAATGCTATTTTACTTCTCTTCCAATTGTCATAGTATCAGTATTCTTCAGAAAGGCATTCTGAATTATAGTGAATTAACATGGATTCTTTTTGTGAAAGTATATTTATTTCTGCCTTTACAAAATGACAGTGAAGGAACTAAACACCAGCATAACAGTTCATTCCCTTGGTCAACAGCATAAAATGATGGGAAAAAACCTAGAAGGTGGACCAAAGCAATTTCAATTACAAAGAATTAGATGTTCTTTTAATAGGATTCTGAAAATCATTGTGGAAATGAGGAAGGGTATTCCAATTATATTTTGGCAGTGATTTATTACACAGGCTGCTGAAGTACTGGGTTTCACTTAAAGTCTAAAGTTAAAGTTCCATAGTGTAAATTTAAAAACAAAAAATGCAGCTAAATTGAGATGTCTTTTGCCCATGGGAAATGATGGTGAAACTGAAGGAATCTGTTATGCTAAGGGATCTGTGTACTTTTAGCAGGACAAGTACTGTTGAAATGAGCTGTGTGTGAAGAAACATGGGGATGGGGGGAATTAAAGTACAATAGCTGAAATTTTCCAGTGAGATTTCTCAATATTCCAAGAAGAAGCACTTCTAAGTCTATATAGTCAGTGACCGTAACAGACTAAGTTACAGGCAAATCTGCTGAAATATTCAGGATCTTTCACCAGACTGTCGGTTAATTAAAAACATATACATGTTCTGCAGTTTTGGCAAGAAAGAAAAGCTCTAAGATCATGGAATGAATTAAAGTTTTGCTCCTGGCTTTAGCAAAAAGTAGATTGGTCTAACCTTTCACTCTCCTTCAGGCTCATTTCAAACTTCCACAGAGTAGCAGAAAGAGACGGCATACAGAGCTTCTTCCCATACACACTATAGCCCTGTTTAAATGTTTAATAAAATAGCTTAAGTCAGTGATGGCCAACCTCGGCACTCCAGGTATTCTTGGACTTCAATTCCCAGAAGTCCAAGCCAGCATTCCTGCTGATTAGGGCCTCGGGGTTTTGAAGTTCCAAAACACCTGGAGTGCCAAGATTCACCATCACTGGCTTAAGTGAACATGTGAGAACAGGAGTTGGCTAGCCCCACCCTACTGTCACCTCTGTCCTTATGTGGAGAGTAACAGTTTGAAGACAAGATTCTTGACTATAACTAGAAGGTCAGGAACCCTGATTCTTGTCTCTCTCTCTCTCTCTCTCTTTTAGTTGTAGATATAGGGCAGTCTTCCTCAACTGTGGCTCTCCAGCTGTTCTTGGTCTTCAATTCCCAGAAACCCAAGTCAGCAATTCTGCTGATCAGGGCTTCTGGGTACTAAAGTTCAAGAACAGCTGGAGGGCCAAGGTTGAAAAATCCTGCTATAGGGGGAACATTCACATGCAAAAGATACTCTCTGCTTCAGACTTTAGTTTTCCACACTGAACAAAGATAATGCAAGGCAGTGAGGCCAGCATGTTCCACTGCAAACATGTTCTGTTTAAACCTCTGGGTCTCATGTGCCTTGAGTCAACTCTGTGATTTCAGGTTAGCCACTACAGCCTCTGCATATTTCCTTCATGAGGCACAGCAGTAAATAGTACCACATTCTGGATATTCATGATGCATAGCATTCAAAGGCAAGTTATTTTGATGTATGAGAGCACGCCACTCTAATTTTACAAAACCCTTCCTGGAACTTTCAACTTCCTTTTGAAAGAAATATAAAAATCAATGCTACCATCCCAATTTATGTCAGCGGACGGATGATGTGCAAATCGTCATCAAACGAGTTTGAAAAGTGCTTATCTTTGGCTTCATTTTGCCTAGAGACTCCAGCTCTTTATTTTAAATAGACACAAAGGGAGCTGCCTTCTAATCGGTTGTTCAGCCAGATGTAAGCTTGCTCAAGCAGCTGGGATTGTAGTCAATAAATGTTGCAACACACTCAATAAACACTAAGCCCATACTTGAAGGGAACTTATATTTTTATATAGACATTTAAATGTTGGCATATTTAATGTTTTCATACCAAGGTTTCTGATATTAACCAAAGTCCTACAGTAATTCCTCCCCTCCTACATAGCATCTTTAACACCCATTCTCTATCTTAAATTTTCTGTAATAATAAGAGAGATGGGATAGCTCTCCCCATTCATTTGAGGATAGAGTTCTGTTTTGTTTTAAATCCATTAGACTTTTCACTGGGTATTTTTCTAGATCACTTTGTTTAGCTGCATTACAGAAGGATTTGTATAGTGCTGGGAGAATGATGTAGCTATCCAGTTTGGTAGTGGGTAAAGTAACAGATTGTGACTCAAGAAGCCTGGGTTTGATACGCTGCTCAGCCATAGAAACTCAATGGGAGCACATAATTGGTAAAACCATTTGTTCAATATCTCACTTATCATAATAACCCTATTAGGGTCTCTGTAACTCAGGTCCAACTTGCCAACACATAAAGACAGCAGGAGAATAATGATGGGGCAGTGATGACTTTGCCCTACTTCAACCCTAATGTATGTAGTTAGAGATTCAAATGCACATCTGCCAATAATGCACCCCAGAATCAAGTGCCACCTTTTCCAAGATGCCCTATTAATAACAAACAGCTGGAATGTTTCAAGACATAATGAGACATTGTCCTTGTTCACCATATATGGTGCTTCCAGGACACTCAATCTGTTTAAAAGAGAAGTGTTTACACACATCTCCTTGCAGTCTCCTATATAAAGCAAGCCAGCAAACGACATAAAACAGGGATTCTCAAACTGTGGCTGGTGGGCAGGATGTGGCCCACGGCATCATTTCATGTCCCCCCTCCTGCCTCCACTACACCAGGAAGTGCCATGTGGTGGAGGAAGGGCAAAATGGATGTCCAGCCACTGAAGCTGTCTGAGGGAGCATGACCTGGGCCCCGGCTTAAAAAGTTTGAGAACTCCTGGGATAAAACATAAGACCGCCTCCCATGTCTGGCCCCACTGAAGCTCACAAATCAAGAGTAGGGCACATGGTCTTAAAAGATCCTCTTTTCTACAATGGGATGGATGTACAGAGCCAAGAAATCATTCAAACTTATTTCATGTTGAGGTGGTCTGGACTAGGTATAGCTTCAGTCATAATTTTTTGCTTTAAACTTAAAGCATTCCTCTACTCTTTGAGAAGTGTTCCTGTTTTTTGTAATGTACAAACCATGTAATCAGACTTGCTGTGCAAAGCAAGTCTGTCTTTAATGAAGAATTTAAAGAAAAGATACCGGTATATATTTTAAGTAATTGTTTAAATAAAAGGGACTACGGTGGCTCAGTGGTTAAGAAGCTCACCTTGTTAGCTGGAAGGCTGGCAATTCAGCAATTCAAGACCTGGGCACTGCATGATGGATTGAGCACCCGTCTCTGTCCCAGCTCTTCAGGATATGAAAGGAGTCTCATTTGGGCATTCTCTGAGCAGAGTTTCTTCCACAAAAATCCTTTCAACCCAGAATAATTTCTGACATGAAATTATTTGTTATTAACAACACAAACATTTGAAAGCTACCTAAAATCTCAATTTACAGTCTTCACCCAAGCAAATTCAAAACAGGGAGTTACAATTTAAGTTTGTCTCTTAAAGGAAAAGCTTTTGCATATTACATGGTATTACTCATAAATAGAGATGTAAAACTCCCAGCAATTTTGAAAGGAGGGGAAAAACTCAGGAATTTTGGTGGGAAAAACCAGAAAATTGGGGGAAATTGGGAAAATACTATTTCTTTGTTATTTCTGCAAGTTACATTCAGATTTGTTATTTTACATGTATATAAACACTATAAGAAACACATATTTGGTAAAGATTAATATGTAATAAAAGGAGATTTCATATATAAGAAACTAAAAAAATATTTTTAGCAGCCAGGAAACGTGCATGGAACATCATTCATGAAAATTTTCCACAAGTGAAAACATTTGGTAGTGCAGCACATTGTTTAAATTTGCTATTTCATGACATAATAAAGTTAAAGGCAATGGAAGATCTTCAGTCAGATGCCAAGAAAAATATCAAATTTGTTATGAAACATCACATCGTTCAACAAACATTCATGAGCATTCAAAAGGAGAAAAGTAAAGGGTCTCAGAAGAATTCTGCAATAAAAACTGAAACTGCCATCTGTTACCAGATGGAGAAGAATAACGATAATCTGAAAAGTCTCCTGAATGGAAAGGAAGCTCTACAAGCAACTTTTATTCAAGATGGTTTACCACTTGGTAAACAAATAAGGAAGATTGTTTTGGGCAATGATGTATTCTGGGCTCATGTAGAATCTACAGCTGCTCTTCTGAAACCCATAACTACTGCTATAGCAAGAATAGAATCTGACAATGCACGTTTGTCTCAGGTACCTGAAATGTTTTCTGAAATAAGAAGGAAAATAACAGGACCTGAAGGACTGTTAGTAGAAACACCCAGACTAAAGAATAAGGAACAGAAATATTTGGAAATAATAGGGGAAAGAAAGAACTTTTGTTGCAGAGATATTCATTTTGGTGCAAATCTAGTTGGTTTGTGTTTCCAAGGAAAACACTTATCAGATAATGAAGTCTCAAGGGCAATGGAATTTGTAACAAATAATTCAGAAGAAATGGGCATGATTGGGGAAAAGTCATTGCAAACATAGCAGAATACAAGGCAAAGATGGGTTTTTAGAGCAAGCAGTTTTTGTGGGAAAGTGTAGAGCACACTTCACCACTTGCATGATGGAAGGGGCCAGTGGTGGGCAGCAAAAATTTTCACTACTACAGCATGGGCGGATCCTATGTCATGGGTAGAGCCTACATCATGGGTAGAGACAGCATCATGGGTAGAGCCTACATCATGAGCGATCTAGTCAGGCTTCCCATATGGCCATGTATACATCTGCAAACACAGGCAGCACTGGCTCTTTGGCTGTAAATGAAGATGAGTCAAATATGACTGGCTTTTGAGCAAGAGAGACTTTGAACCACTTGCAGGGACAAAATCTGATGGGGCAGGGCAGGGAGGTGGGTCTGGCCAATCAATTTCACCACCCCACCTGCCCAGAGGCCACCCAATTTTGCTACCCCCGCTCCTGAACCTGTTGCTGCCCACCACTGAAAGGGGCTCTGCAAAAGTCAGATCCTTAGTGGTTTGGCCATAAAACTGTTATCCATTCCCCTGACATCAGCGTCTTCTGAACGCATCTGGTCTGCCTATGGGAAAACACACACTATGGCTTGAAATCATTTGACGAATACAAGAGTCAATAAATTAGTGGCTCTCCTTTCCCACCTGCTTCTGTAGGAAAAGAAAAGTGGTGGGTGTTCAAAAGAATACAGTAGTGTCCTTACAATTGAAGCTGAAGAAAGTGCAAGTTTTGACTCATCTGACGAGTGTGGAAGTAATTAAAATTAGATACGTTTTTGGGAGTTAAAAAGGTAGGTGACCCCTGCCCTAGAGTTAGAAATAACTGGCTTTTGAGCAAGTAAGAACTTATTATGAGTATGTATCACATGCCTTGTAAAATTTCACGTGCACAAGGCTTCTCTTACAGGCATGCATATTGGCTGGGTAGGTGGGGATGTTAGAGAAAGAAGGGGGAAGGAGAGGAGATTTAGCCGGAAAGCTGCATTTTCTTATGTTCTAGACAGAATAAAGACACAGTCTCTCATTCTTTGGTGTCAAAAAGAAAAATGTCACTAGGAAAAGAAGAAACAGATTTGCATACACGATTTTTATGGGAACATGTTGGCTTAGAAATAATCACTTCCCAAAGTGAGTAGACTGTAACTTATGTGCATGCTCACTGTGATGTCCAGCTGCTAGCTGTTGATAAGGAACTTCAGTGCCCATGCATTCCTTTCTTATGGTAATTTTTCTATAAACTGAACTGTTACCAAATAGCTTTCAGACTGAGGAAATATTCATTTTTTTAAAAAAATCTCTCTGCCAGAAGTTGTAACAGAAGAATACACTATAAGATAGTTACAAGTAGTAGAGGACTGGGCACCTCCTACATGGATGTCTACTGGAAGGTGCTTTCCTTACCATGGAATCCTAAATTATTATTTTTTTAAGATTCATTTTTAGAATTGATTTATTTGTAATTCCATCAACACACATACACCATGTTGTACTGACACACATATTAGTATTCAGTTTACTCCTGCTTCCCTAAATTCCCAAAGACTCTCTGCATCTTTAAGTACAGTAAAACACCGGATAACCATTGGATCGGATAACACTAAAACCGCATAACGTTGGGGAATTTGAGCCAAACATTTGGATCGGATAATATTATGTTAACCATTATGTTAACGTTATCCAATCCATCAGATAACCTAAGTATTTTTGAGGCTAATGTTTGCCTCAATTTCCCTGAGGTGTGGCTGTGACTCACCAGTTTCTCTTGGGAGAAAGGGAGGGGCTGCCTGCTCTCAAGCTTGCCACATTTGAATAACAAAAGCTTGCAAAACCAGTCTGACTAGTTTAGCAAAGCAAAAGCCTCATGCATTGTCAATGGAAAACAAGCAGACACTGAAACCTTTCACCTACAAAGCAATTAAGCTTTTCACACCCTGCAAAGCCCTGAGGGAACTTCGTTTATTACAGCAATGGTAGGGGGGCTGATTCTAAAGGAAAACATTTTCCTAGCTTCTGTTCAGATCTTTTAAAACAGCATTTTTAAAAATTTTCAAAAATTTAAAAATGCTGTATGGCTTTGTTCCCCTAAAGTCAGGGTGGTCTGGCATGTTTTTGTAATGTATTCACCCTTTAGACAATTATTTCTTAAAGTCCTTTAAGTTTCCAGCATGTTTCCTTGACTTTCCCTTGAAGCCTCTGTTGTTTATCTCTGTGGAGTTAACGTTAACATTATCTGATCCACCTGAATAGGATTTTAACATTATCTGGTGCATGCATCGGATAAGGCTAAAAATCGGATAATGTTAAGACTTGTGGAACCAAGTCTTAACGTTATCCAAGGTATTACTGTACTGCATTCTTCTTCTTCTTCTTCTTCTTCTTCTTCTTCTTCTTCTTCTTCTTCTTCTTCTTCTTCTTCTTCTTCTTCTTCTTCTTCTTCTTCTTCTTCTTCTTCTTCTTCTTCTTCTTCTTCTTCTTCTTCTTCGATTGATTGATTGATTGATTGATTGATTGATTGATTGATTGATTGATTGATTGATTGATTGATTGATTGATTGATTGATTGATTGATTGATTGATTCAATTTGTATGCCTCCCTCTCAGGATACACCTACTCAGAGTGGCTCACAAAAATCACAACATATCAAACATTACAGTACAATAAAATGTAACAAGGCAATAAAATAACAATGCAATAAAATATAGCAACAAATAAAATGTAACAATAACAAGTCACTTTCTGGTCCTGAGCCCTTTTGGCCCACAAAGTCCTCCTCTGTGCCAGGCCAGTATTGATGAAGCTGCTGCCCTCCATCAAGATGGATTCAAGTGGGATTTAATCCAATTGGGGACCATCCCTGTGTGCTATGCCAAGACCATTAGTTCTCAGGATTGTCAGGTTAGTTAACCACCACCTGATGCTCAGCATTGCTCAGCATTGAGTTGCTGGCAGTATGGTCTACTCTATTAACATAGCAGGATAACCTGGCCAGACTTGTAACTGTTGCATTGCTGAGAAAATTCAGCAGCCTCCATTTGTTGAAATTCCCTCTTCTGTCACTTCAGGGAGCACTTTCTCTATAGAGAGATTTCTCTCAGCATTGGCCCTAGCCTTGAAACCAATAAATGTATTCAACCAGACTTTGGGTTTCTGAGTACTCAATCCTTAAAATCTGTTTGAATTCTGTGTATTCAGCCACCTCTGTAATGATGAACTAGGAATGCTACCTCTTATTTAGATTTCCTAATTTTTGTTAAGGTATACTGGGAAGGCACAACATCTTTGAACTGAGATGGAAAGAAAATGAGGCTTGATAAATTTGAATGTAGGAGAAAGTAAAAGTAGCAAGTTATCTCATCACTTTGTATATATCACTGCCAACTAAGTTATGGCATTTAGAAGTTAGATTAGGAATGATCAATGATTTTGCACACTTTCCTTTCCAAAGCCCTGTCCCTTGACTTTGACACTAATGTGTAGGAAAGAATGTTGTTATCTTTTGAACTATATATCTCTGAATTTTGCAATGCAATTTTTTGATATATATATTTTAAAAAACCCAAACCCAATATATATACTCAGTGGTGGGATGTCAAAAATTTCACTACCCCACCGTGACATTATCACAGTGTGGGCAGAGCTAATGTCATGACAACATGATGTGGGCAGGGCCAAAGATAAAATAAAATAAAATAAAAATAAGCACACACTCACACACCTCAACCCACCCACCCACCCACAACACAAATTCGTAAATAAAATAAATAAATAAAATTTATATTAAAATACACCCACCCACACACCCCAAACACAAACCTGTCACTTACCTGTTAGTATAAGTGCCTGGGCAGCACCATGTTGCAAGATGGATAGGGTCATCGTACTGGTTTTCTAGAATAATATACCTTAATGTAAATGTAAAACAGCTGTCCCTCCTTAAGGGTTCTCCAATTGGAACAGCACTTGGAACAACACAGGTGTAACTTATTGATGAGGTAACTCCAAGACTTTGCTTAAAACCCCCAAGCCAGGCCTGCCGGCCTGTATAGTAATACATATTCTAGGATCGAATATTTTTAAAAGGTCTTCTTAGGAAGTGCACTGGTGAATAAATCCTTAATTAGAATCTACATAAGAAATGTATATTTAAATATTAAAGGGTTTTGCGGATTTAAAAGCAACAAATCTGCACATGTAAGAAGAAATGGAATAGAATGGAATGCCAAATGAATATATTGATCTGTCTTTCTCTGGAGTAGCTAAAAGACCCAAGGGAATGTGATGTTAGATATTCAGTGCAAGAAAAGGCTCTCCCAGTTTTTAAAAAATTGATTGAGTACTGTGTTTGTACGTGCATGTGTGAAATTCGAATTATGACCAGAGAGGACTGGGTGAGAAGGCTGTTTCTTCCATAATTTTCCTGATGAAAATTATTCATTTATTTTAAATATGTCAAGTATGCTGTAAATGAAAGAGAGGTCTAAATCCCATTGCATGGAAACTAAAGGACCTTAGGGAACCCTAAACTAGGCAACACCATTTATTTGCAAAAATCAGTAACCTCCAAATTTTGCCTCTAGGTAGCAATCCAGGAATTTCAAACAGAAAACCATCAGTGTGAGATTTTTGCATGCATCATGATACACACTGACATTAACTATGACCTTCCCCACCTCTGCAATCCTTTGTGCATCAAGGTTATACAGCTTTACACGTAGTGTGTTTACCTATCAAATACATAGCTACTTATTAATATAAATTAGATATCTTCTGGGTTCCTTTGCCTGATTAGCTGAGAAATCTCATTTGGAACAGCATGTTTATCCAACTGATAAACACACTTTCTAAATAAAACACAAATACAAGAGCAAGCTTACAGGTTAGCTGGTGTTTTTCATTCAATGATAAACAACTTCCATGGTAGACACTCTCAGGTGTATGTGTGTGAAAGATTCACCCCACGGTTTCACTTTTAGAGCAGCCTATGTTTATAGAGAGGATTCTGCATTTTCTTTGTTGACAATCTGAAATATAGTTACACACACAGGAATTGTCTCACAGGAATTGTTCTTAAATAGAAATATTCTCCCTTTGTTCTACTCTACCGTCTATAGATATGCTGCTTCACAGAGAAACCATTATCTTTGCTTTACAATTGGAATCATGCTTAAACATGTGTAGGAGAGGTGGACACAGTGAGATTTTTAAAAGGTTGTTGAATAGCTACAACCAGCCCTAGACAACAGAGTCAATGGCAAACCATACTGGGATGTGCGGTCCAACAACATTCTTTGCACATCCTTGGTCTACTGATTTAAGGCATATTTGTCTATACCACAGACTAATACTGGTTTTAAAATTATCTGTTTCCCCTAAACAAAACTCTGAGGATTATAATCTGAAGGAGGGACACACTAAGGATCTCTAATAGAGAATTTGCAGCATCTCATAAAAACACAATTCCCAAGATTTATTTTAAGGGATGCAGGACAGATATTATAGCATTAAAAGCCAATATAAATAGTTGGCTGGATAGCTCCACAAATCAGATAACTGTCTATAGAGCCAGAGGTTGGGAGTTTGAATCCCCATTGTATCTTTCTGGAGAAGAGCCAGCCTGTGTGGCCATGGGCAAGCTTCGCAGTCCCAAGCCTTTCCCAGAACAAAGGAATGGTAAACCACTTTTGAGCATCCACTATCTAGAAAATTCTGGGAAGGGTTGCCATAAGTCTGAACTGGCTGAATGACATGCAAATATTATTAGCATAAATGTGTACTATAGATATAGGAACTGTAGCCCAGAAAGTTCCTACTTTTTTTTAAAGGCATGCATTCATAAATGTATAGCTCCTGTACTGATTTGTATTTTGAAAATTTAGAGGAGTTTTCTGTTACTCATTAGACTGCACCCAATTCTTTAGGCACCACTTTCTTTCAAAATTAATTTCTTTAATTCTCACTGCCAGCTTTCATGTCTACACTCACAAAGCAGGCTGCTCACTGTGAAGTGCTCAGCCTGTGTTGTTGTCATGGAAGTATAATTTGACAACAGCTTTTGAAGAAGTAGTGCTGGAAGAACAGAAGTGGGTCAAAACTGTATGAATAAATATTTCTTACTATAAAAATTATATTGAAAAATAATGCCCCTTCCCAACAAACACCAAGTACTGTATACCGTTTTTCTTTGTACTCAAAAGTCCAAGAGATGTACCATATGACATAATTGCAAAAAATACCTTTCTACAAGTAATTGTATCTTTTTCCACTCTGCCATTCTGAGGTGTTCTAGGAAAACTTGAAGGTAAGGATGAATGAGAATTTCATCTCACTTGGTTTTTGAAAAGAATTTATGAAATAAATAAATAATGCAATCTGAGATGGAACAGATTTGGAACTAAAGAAAGAACAATGCAGAAGATACTAATGGGAGACTTGAAAGTTCAAATATGAATTCTTATATATTTAACCTTGTTCAGGGTTTTCCACTACTTGTTCTTCATCTGTAACATTGCAGGTTCCAGGTTTTATTGGATGACATGGCAGGAATAGCTGTATCTATGGAACTGGCTCCTACAAAATGGCTGAAACATTTGTTTCACTTTTTAAAAAAATAATCTCTATCCAAATGCTCATGTTCTTTCAAATTCTTGTAAAAATTTGAATTTCACATTCTAGACCAGCCTTTCTCAACCTCAGGCTCCAGGTTTTATTGGGCAACTCCTATCATCTCCAGCTACCATGGCTGATGATGACTGGAGATTGGGGAGGGGCAGTGACCCAATGGCATCAGTTAAGGAACCTATTATTGGGGGGGGGGGGAGAGATAAGAGATTTCCTAGGCAAGCAAAGGAAATTCTGTTCCCATGATCAGTGATTTTGTGGAATCTTTTAAAAGAAGTTAGGAACTGAGGGACAAATTCATCAATAGAGTATTTGGAGCTGGGCTTACTATTGGGAGTTGTAGCAACCCTTCTTCTGTCTCTCTCTCTTTGCTGCCACTGAAAGCAGCAACTGTGTTGTGCAACACAGCCACCATTTTGACCTACCATTACTCTAGGATATTGTGAGGGAAAACTCTCAGCCATTGCCAAGAAATGGTGGGGGAAATGTAGTAATAGTTTTTCAACATGGCCATCTTTTTCTAAGGGAATGACGTCAAAGACAATATCAGGGAACATTTTCTGACATATTTTAGCTCACTTTTTTTTCTTCTTTCATCCAGCCCCGCTGTTGTAAAACTCCAAAGAGTTTGACCATAACCCCTGAAGCACAATTTTTTTGTGACATGGCTATTATTCCTCAGTCACATGTGGAGAAGAGGGACAGCTCAGTAGTTCCAGGTTACTCCCCACTCCCCACTTAAGCAAGGCTCTGTCTAGGCAAGCAGACAAGAGTTGAGCAAGACAATAATTCATGTATGGGATTAATGATCCTATTTCCTGCCCTCATGGAGAGTTTTCATATATTCTGTATTAAGTAACTCATTTGTCCATCAATATAAGTACCTTCCTGAAAAGTTAAAGCCTTTCTGGGGGCAAAAGGCTTGAAACTGAGCCTTCTGGCCTAATTAAAAAAACTACTGCTGAGACAGCCCTGCTGTGGCAATAAACACTGTGCACACACCAGTGGTGGGTTATGTACATCTGGGATTCATCTGGCCTCTGACGTTGGAATCTGGAGGTAACGGTGAGCCCTCTGCATGACGCCTGGTAGATTGCAGCTTAGCCTTCATTTATGTTATAAAATATATACACCTGTCTTTTTTAAAAAGTAGAATTCTCTACAGATGAAGTCATCCCCCCCCTCCTCAAATGAACATGGGCAACTCATTTGTCAAAAATTAAAAGAATTGTTTGAAGCCTTTGGTTGCATGGAGGTAAAGGGTGGAATCCTCATAATCTTAAAAGTAGGCAGAACATGGAATTTCACAGGGTCAGTCCAGTGGACTAGTAGTGGAGTCTGGATGAGGTTTCTTTCTTTTTAAAAAAAAGACTCCATTGTCCACAATTTCTTCTCCCAGTATGCTGGCTAGGACATTCTGTGAGATGTAGTCCAAAAGTCCAGTTGTACCTCGCTTAAAGAGCATAATGCATTCCACAGGATTGCTCTTTAAGCGAGTTTGCTCTTTAAGCGAAACACCATCGTAAATGACCAATTGTGGGGGGGATTACGAACCCCGGTTTATTTGTTAAGCGAGTTTTTGTTGGTTTTATTTGTTAAGCGAAGCGAACATTCAGAGAAAATGCTGCTCTTTAAGCAAGTTGCTCTTTAAGCGAGGCACTCTTTATGCAAGGTTTGACTGTAATGTTTTTAAAGGGCGGGTTGTTAGGCAGAGAGAAGTGGAGAAGACGCCAGGAATCCTGAGGTGCAATGGTGATCTCCCAGCTATTCCTCTGCAGCCACCTAGCCTTTCCTTCAATTCTGGGCTACATACTTTAAGAAAGATGCAAATAAATTAGAACAGGTACAAAGAAGCACAACAACGATGATCAAAGGACTGGAAACCAAGCCATGTGAGGAAAGACTGAAGGAACTGGGCATTTTGAGCCTTGAGAAAAGGAGACTGAGGATAGCACTCTTTAATTACCTGAAAGATAATCATAAAGAGGAAGGGAAGGATCTGTTCTCCATCATCCCAGAACACAGGATGCATAATATAGGCTGAAACTACAGGAAATCATATATAGGCTGAATATTAGGAAAAGCTTCTTAACAGTTAGAGTGGTACGACAGTGGAATCATCTGCCTTGAGGTAGTGAGCACTCCAACACTAGACTCATTCAAGAGAGAATTGGACAAACATCTGTCAGGTTTGCTTTGATTTGGATTCCTGAATTGAGCAGGGGAGGTTGGACTCGATGGCCAAAAAAGCCTCTTTCAACTCAATTATTCTATAATAATAAATTCCATGTCAGAAATTATTCTGGGTTGAAAGGATTTTTGCTGGAGAAACTCTGCTCAGGGGACACCCAAATGAGGTTGTTCTCATGTTCCCAAGATCCGTCATGCAGAACTTGATTATTGAGCCCTGACCTTCCAGTCTCCAAGCTCAGCGTCTTAACCATCACAGTGCTGCAATTATTCTATTATTTGTTTGTTTGTTTGTTTAATTTTGATACTGGCCATCTGAGATATTTCCCACTCTGGGTGGTGTTCAAAGAAATGCACCACCCCTTTTAGTAGCAGCAACAGCAATCATAACAACAAAATCAATTTGCAATTGGAAATAAAAAACACAGAAAATATAATAGATTATTTTCAATTTAAAAAATAAGCACAATTTTTTTTCTTGAGGCATCCTAAATTCTGCTATTGATGTCTGTCACAGAGGTTCATTTGACCTGATAAAAGTTATTTTTCTCTATGAAGATCTCAGAATTTCATTTCTCTCCTGAGCACTTCTTCACACTTCACCTCACAATGAGTAAACTCTCCTCCCAGAGCAGGAGCAAACTGATCACTGATCTCACTGGACTTGGCCCTCCTATGTGCACATTTGCCCCCATTTAAATATGTATTTAGAACATACATATCTCTCTTGATTGTTCCTGAAGTGAATTAGCCACCCTCATTATCATGCTCAGGCCACTCCGATTACAAAAACTCTTGTTGTCGGCTTGGTCTTTTTAAGCTAGCTCCTCACTTCTGATGTGGAAGGGGGCACATTTTTGCATCCACCATCTTCAAGGGAGCCTCTATTGCCAGTCCAGACAGTTTCTTTGAATGGAATGCCAGTGGAGCGAAGAAAGTGCCATGGGGACATTTTGTTTTAAGCAACAAAATAGCTGTGGTTCCTCTGATTTTTTGCAGTTTTCCAGTAAAAGGCAGGTCTCCTTTCATTGTATAGCATCGGATCTGCAGTGAAAAAATTAGTAACAGTCAGTATGTTTCCCTGTAATATAACTTGTCCACCTATATTGATGTCTTCTTGCAATGTTTGTAGTTCGTTCTTCTAGGGAATGTGACATGATGCATACAAATTAGAAATGCAGACAGCTTACCCCCCCTCCCCCCAGTCAACAAATTGCCTGATCTCTATATAGCAGAAAATATTCTGCCTCATCAGTTCATTGAGCAACTAATGCTGCCCAGTCTCCTGATCTGATATGCAATAATGTAATATTTATTTTATTTTATCTGACATTAGTAGTTAATTACACTTCAAATGGCTGTTTTGCCTTCCAGCTCTACACCCACAAGTGCTACTACATTCACAAATTAATCCCCAGACACTTCCTTTCAATATACATTTAATGTATAATTGTGAGAATAACAGAAGGCCCAGATGACTAGGATCTATGTTTGCTACTGAACAGGAAAGACAAATTATAAGGAATCATCTTATCTTAGCTATCTATTCCAAGACAGCATGATATTTTAATCTCCTATACAAAACAGCATACAGATACCCACCCTTTACATAAGTGGATTGTTTGCTAACTGTGTGTGCCTGCCCTTCCAAGGGGGGGGGGGAGCTGGCTAGCAGCACTGCACAGGGAGGGAAGGAGAGGGAGGGAGGGAGACAAGATCTCACAGGAGTCTTTCGAGGATTTAGCCAAGAGCATGGACAAGGGAGTTTAAGAGAGTTCATTTGCCAGTCACTTGTAGTCGAAGTCCAAAGGGAGATCCAAAACCGTAGTCAGAAGTCCAAGCAAGGGTTCCAAAGTCCAACAGGGTATTATTATTTTTTATTATTATTTATTGAATTTATTACCCCGCCCCACTCGGGAGAACCCGACTCTGGGCGGCTTACATCGTCATAAAACAGAGGTAAAAGATAAAAACATATAAATCAGGTAATCAGGCAGTCAAGGTTCAAAGGCAGGTAATGAAGTAGCAGAGCAAACTTGTTCCAACAAGTTGGAAGCTTCAGCGAGCACTCCTTAAGAGCCCCCTCCCTGCCGCTAAGGGCTGTCAGCTGTTGCTCGTTTCTGACAACATTCTCTCGCCAAGCTACAATGCAGCTGTAAGTCTTTGCAAAGGTGGAACCTGCAACGCCAAGAGGTCGAAGGTTCCCTGTCCTCATTATCTGAATTTGAGTCAGCATTGCTGGCTGTCAAATATGACAGGTCCCGATCGGGTAAAGATACTTCACCATCTGAAGCAGGTTGTGGATGTTGCTCTGTCTCAGATTCATCAAAGTCTGAATCTGGGGCCATAACTCTAACAAAGACAAGCAACTGATCTATTGATAGTCATTAAGCATGCCAATTCATTATTCAGATGGTTGTTCCAGTTTACCTATTAATAAGTTTGTAAGTCAGCCTTATATGTATGGGTAATCAAGGCAATATATGGAGGATAATTCCCCTATGGAAACAAGCCACAACATTAAAAGAGAAACAGACTCTCCTTTAAATGAATAATACTTGCAGAAAGTAACCATCAGAGACTAGTGGAAGAGGCTAGTTTTCACTTTTCTCCTGTAACTAAATAAGGTCAGAGTAAGCATGGGTGCTACAAGGAGGATACTCCCATACCTAGCACAAATGAAATGGTTTCTACTCTATGCCTTTATTGAATAAAGCATCCTAAAGGATCTACATTTATCAAGGTGGATGTCATTCAGTAGCCTCTGGTAAACAAGTGTTGGGTGGGTGATAGTAACAGGATATGACTGTCTTCAATGTACAGTATATTGTTCATGAGGTCCTACTTAAGCACAGATTGTTAGCCTGCACTACCATATCCTGTTCTTCTGTTAATTGTGCCACAGCGTACATTCTAAATGATGGATCAAGACCAAACAGTGGGCAGAAACAGCTATGAAGAAATGCTGCCATCCTTATCTTTGGGAACCCCTTCAGAACAGTATCGTATCAGATTTTTCTCTCCCTTGTCACACTTCGGTTTCATCACAGTATTGAAAGCCATATAATCCATAACTTTAAAAGCTGACCTGAGCCTATGATCAAGTTGAGGCTGATGTTTTTTTCCTGAGGAAAAGCACATGAAGGGTTTCAAGGGACCTTCCATTAAGCTAGTGAAGTTTTCCAGAAACTCTGTTTACATAAACAGAAGTCTGTGAAAAATTTGGAGTGGTTCTCTTATGGTTCTGAGGAATTTCAAAATAACTCACTCATGTTTGCACATGACTAGTAACATTCTCCTCCTCCTCTTTCTGAATTCCCCACCACATATACACTAAGGTTGGGTCTTTGAGTTTGTGTAATATAATCAAATTATATATATATATAATTCAAATAATTTTTATCTGTTAGATATTCCACTTAATTTTTTAAAAGGCATCCACTAACTATTTAAAAGATCTATCCTGTCAGTTTCTCTTTCCGTCACAGCATTCAGCCACCTTCCCTTCTCTATTACCCTAATGCCACTGATAGTTTCTGGCATTTTTGTCTGTAGAGACAATTTTGCAGCGCTTGAAGTCATACAGAGACACCAGTCACTCATCTACCCACCATTTTAACCTTCTGTGGCTTTCAGAAATATATCTATAATTGAGCTAGCTGTCAAGATTGTTATTACAATTTGGTGCTGCTAGGGAAACTCAAGCCCGTCAGATATTTTGGGGTTCATGACCATGCTGGGTGAACATGTTAGGTTTAATAAGTCAAAACATATGGAGAACCAGATGTTCCTCAACCTTTTTGTAATGAGGCCAAAAGGAATCCATGGATGGACAATACAGGTAGGACTAAGTCTTGATTCCAAAATTATGTTCTGTGGAAGAAACAGGGTATGAACGGTCTTTTGGGACCTTTGTAAGGTAGAGGAGGAGGAAGTGAGACTACTTATTATTTCAGAAACTATGGTCACCAAGGGCAAGGAGAAAGGTTTACTGCTACATTGAATGTACTCTTCTATTTACTTGTATTGCAAGTGGTACCATATACCTAATCATAAAACAGGACAGATATTGACAGAGAACTCCTAAATATAATAATGCTACAGAAAACAGAAGGCATGAGGAAACATCTCCTCACTTTTTCTGTTTTCAGCTCCTGTTCAAAGCTCATCTTCTTCCATCTTCCAACTATTGTGGTTATTATTGAGTAGGAGACAAAGCAGGAGATTTTCCATATGTTCAAATCTAGCTCTGTGATCTGCTAAAATCTCTCTTAGATAAATTTAGTAATCAAGGATCAAGTATCTGAATTTGATGTTTCCCTTCTTCCCAATTACTCTTTTCCTTTCCTGTTATATCTTTATACAGCTGAACAAATGAATAAACAAAATGTGACTTGACCCATACAACCACTTACAGACCTTCTATTCAATTTGATTTGAATGTAATGGGCTGGTATTCTGTATGGTTTTTTAAAGTCATGGTAAAATTATTCTTGTTTAGAAACATAACTTGAGACTACTGCTATGAACTCCATCAGCTCAGGAGATAAGCCAAGACACAATTGAATGGAAAGAATTTAGCTTAAGTATTCTTAGGGGATCACTCTGCAACCCTAGATCTATCTGACTAAAAAAGATCATTCTCCAGGACAGTGCAGGATCAGAACTTCAGAAGAATGGCAAGTACTGACCCAAAGACTGTGAACTTCAGTTTCAGAACCATGGAGAGCAATTCTGCTATGAAAATAAAAGATAACTTCTGAGCACCATCCTAAAATGGTGATTCCCAAACCTGTGGCCCTCAAAATAGTTTGGAACGCAACTTCTTGAATCTCTTATCCGGGGCCGGATTTTCCCATAGGCTAACTAGGCTTCAGCCTAGGGCCTCAAGATCAAGAGGGGCCTATATATTGATATATATCACAGTAATTATGTATTTTATTATATCTCATGTAATTTACAAACTTAAAAATGGGAGGTGAAAGGGCCACATAGTGGAATAGCCTAGGGCCTCTTTTCATTTAAATCCAGCCCTGCTCTTATCCACTAATCAAGTTAGCTGGGGCTGCTGATAATAGTCCAAAACCTTTGGATAATCAAAACATTTGGTTAATCAAAAGCTGAGACCCACTTGCTTGGAGTAAATAATGATTTTAGCCAGGCCAGAAGTGTCCTCACAGGAGTTTTATATCCTTAGTTACAGCAACTGACTTTCAAAGAACCAATATTTTCCCCCATAGTTGCTGGCTTTTTCTAAGGGTGAAGTTTCCGGTAGTTCTCCTACAAGAAGCCTAAGGACCACTTCCCAGAATCAGGACACAGTGGCTCCTCTGTGTCCTGAATGGACAGGATGTGAGATCTCAGGCTCTCTTATTCTGACAGTTGTTGTTCATCAGGGAGAATGGGCTGGTTTTGACTTTTCCTGAGAGCTGCAACCACTGGAGACCTCAGTCCCCACGGCACCTTGGTCTTTGCTTTTAGCCCACTGAGTCAGAATTTTAGAATATCCAGGTGAGTATTACACTGACAGGACAAGACACACTTCCCAGACTGTCAGATACCGGCCGTCCCACCTCAAGGGCCCCTCCCCCCAGTTCCAGAGACCCAGTCTCTTTACAGGAACTGAAAGCCCTTATTACCTTTATGGGAGAACCGGTCCACAAAAAGAACTCATACTGTGCTCAGGCAATGAAGCAAATTGGGGAGGTTTGGTAGCTAGCCTTCATGTGTGCGGTTTGGTGATGAAAGAGATGTAGATCTTCAAGCAAAAATAGTAGATTTATTGTAATAAGTTTCTTAAAGGATATTCCATAGAGAAAACATAAATAAAGTCCAGTAACATTAGTCAGTCCACAGACAGTCCAAAACAAAGCCAAGTACAGTCCTGGGTAATCATTTTGAAAGAGTAAAAGAGTAGTAGTCCCAGGGGAAGATGTTAACCCATAGAAATCCAAAAAGCGAACTTCTCCTGTTCTCTCCAAAATGGAGATTCTTCAGTCTGGTGGGGTACCTCCTAGCCAATCAGGGTATGCTCTTATTGAAACAGAAAGTATCTCAAAACATGGGACCTTGTTTGTACACGTGCAGAAACAGTGCAGAAACAGTGCTCTACAATAGTCAAAAGATGAGAACTCAGCTAGCTTAGAGAGATAAAGATTATGCTGAACTGGAAAACAAGCTGTCATGTGAGACAGTCAGTCTTGTGACACAGAGAAGAAATGATTTCTAGGCCTAGAAAAATACAACCTCCAGCTTTGAGAAACGTAGGAAATATGTCTCCCATGACACAGACAAAACACAGCCCTTCAGCAACACTCACAATAATCTAATATAATTGTTTATATTAGAACATGCAACTTGTAAGTGTTAAATATGAAGAACATGGATGAAGCCCACAAATAAGCATGGCTTGGTTTTTTCCCCTAGTGTTAGCAGAAGGCACTTACATACCTTAGAAAAGAAACAGGAAGAGGATAAATTTTGAATCACTGCACAGGATAATATTCTAAAAGTTGTTCCACAAAGCCTAGTTACCTTAACAAAAGGCCTCTAACCTTGTTATAAAAGATCGTGGCTTATTGCTGAAGTGAAAAATGTGTGTTCAGAATCACATTGTCTGGCAAAGATAGCCGCACTCGCAGGTCTCACTAGCAGAACCAAAGGATATTTTTGATGAATATGCTTAGATTACAATGAACAAAAAAAAATAAAAATCAGAGGATCTGTCTGCCAATTCTCCCAGCTCCAGGATCAACCCAGCAGCTCACTTGTCCTGAGAATGAGCAAATTTATTTATTTATTTGGTCTATTTATGGAGTCTGGCCAGGTTATCTTGCTATGGTAATAATGTATACCGTACTGTCAGTGACTCAATATTGATTGTCAGGTGGAGGTTAACTAGCTGACAACCCTGAGGACTAACAGCCTTGGGTGGTGAAGGCCACAGGGAAGGGTGCTGGTCCCCAAGTGGATTAAATCCCACTTGATGGAGGGCAGCAGCTTCATCAATACTGGCCTGGGGCTGATGAGGATTTTGTTTGCCAAAAGGGCTCAGGACCAGAAAGTGACTTGCGGAAGTGGATCAGTGATATGGGTGTCATGCTGTCATATGGAAGGCAGATGAAAGGCTACTGCATTTATATTCACAGGACAATCTTCATGGCTGATTGCCATGGCGATTGCCAATAATCAGAATTGGAAGAAGAAGAAGAAGAAGAAGAAGAAGATGATGATGATGATGATTTTTACCTCACTTATCTAGATACATGAGTTCCTACTCTAGGCAGCTTACACAATTTTACAATGTTTTTAAAACAACACAATTACATAACAATAAAATCTATGTCCAGTTTGTGTCTGCATTAGCAATCTCAAACATAATCAAAATAGAGAACAAATAAAGACATTTAAACCCTGGACAGGGCTTCTGGAGACCCAGCAATCCTTTAGGACTGTAACTTGCCCAGAAGGAATATATCTTTATAAGCATCATTAAATAAACGTGTCTTCAAGAATTTATTAAAGATCAACACTGGAGAAGCCTGACACAGCTATTTTAAAAACCCAAAGTGATGTTGGAAGTCTATGCCCAGTTTCATAGTTTGGCAAGGAAGATTGTGAGCCACAAAAGCAGCCTTGGCTGTTCAACATGCAGCCCAAAGACCAAATTATGCCCACCTCTGAGCTATTAGATAACTCGAGTTTCAATCCCCATCTAAATCCAACCACATTTTATTCAATAGGGTTTACATTATTGTTGAACAGCAAACCTCACTTCAAAAGGTTTGGGAATAAAACTGTATTTAGACCTAATATCTTTAAGAAACCCAACTCTAAACATTCTTAAAGGACCACCAGCAAAGACAAACAAAATAAATACTTCATCTCTTCACCCCACCTTCCAGTCCGCCAAGAGCATGGAATTGCCTAGCATAGAAAATTCCTTTTAAATCAGCCCTTTGCTTACTTATTATGGCAGTTGGCACTGGCTCAATACAGCTCTAGACTGATTTGAGTTTTAGTTTCTGATGTGGAGCTCTCTGTCCTTTGATATAAAGAGTGAAAATTGACTTGTAAACAGTGAAATGAGATATATCCATTCCTCTCCAGTTAGGCTGTGCGCAGACAGTGTGGTACAGAGCTGCCATTGAAGGAGCCTAAATTATGAAAGGAAATATGGAGACAGACTGATGTAGTACATTCAATGGTTTTAAAGTGGAGCAGAATTTCTTCTGATTAAGGAATAGCTGATTTGGCAGCAGGTATTAAATGAGAAGGATAAGCATGCTTTCTTGGTGTTTGCTTTATGGGCTGCAATCCAGAAATGGAAACATAATGTCCTTGGAATTTGCCCAAGTAGGTCTCAGTTCCCCTCCGGTGGTATCTTTCAAGCATGACTTGGGGAAGAAGCTAGGGTTAAATAAAGTACAAGAAGAGGTAAATGTTTGCAGACCTTAGATAAATACTTTCTTGTTTGTAAGGGGACATTTCGTGTATTACTTTGCTTTAGAGATGGGTAGCTGCAGTTATGTTGTTCTTGAAGAATTAATTGAAAATTATAATAAGTTGTCTTTCAACTGGTAGAGATTTTTCTGTTTATGACTTATTTATTTATTTACTTATTGAGAGGAGGGTTTTTTTTGTTTTTTTTTTTTGCATTTGGGGAGTTTTTATTTATTTTATTTATCCATTACATTTCTATACCACCCATTTTGTTACAAAATGTCACACAATTCTCTCTTTTTGTTGTTGATGTTCAGAATGCTTGTACCTTGTACAAAACTTTTTGCCATTTTATACCAAAGAAAAGCTAGGGACACAAGAAACACCTTTTGTGCACAATGTTTCAGAGTTTCTGCTAATACTGCCGTTGATGGAGAATGTGCATGTGCATCACTCTTGTACATGAGTGAAAAACATCATAGTATGGGGCAATCTTTTTCAACGTAATGACTTTATGCATCAAGATACTCCTCCCCCCCCCAACCTGAACAAAAATTCTCACAGGTGTTAATTACCATCCTCACTCTGTTTCAATTGCAACAAATGGCAGGGTACAGCAGAACACCGAACCTATAAAAAGGCATATCAGTTATACTCCCCCAATACCTTGCATTCTCAAAGGCTACCCAAACAGGGCAGCTGCATGTTGGATTTTACAATGCACAGTCCTCTGTCTGAATACTTCCTCTATTTCAGGGATAGAGAATGTGTGTTCTTCCAAATATTGTTGAATTGTAACTCCTACCATTCCTCACCATTAGCAGTGGTGGGCTGTCAAAATTTTTGCTACCCCATTGTGGGCAGAGGTGATGTCATGGGCGGAGCCAACATCATGTTGTCATGATTTAATGGGCGGAACCAACATCATGACATCATTATGTTGTGGGCGGAGCCAAAGAAAAAATATTAAAATTTTAAAATAAATAAATAAATAAATAAATAAAAATACAGATTAAAATTAAAATAATTATTTGGCTGCTCAGAAATGCACTTCTGGAGGGCAGCCAGAGAGGCAACTGAACCGGTTGCCCGGGGGTTCTCTACCCCCCCCCCCCCGGCGATCCCCTCCAGAAAACTGCTACCAGTTCGGGCAAACCGATCTGAACCGGTAGCAGCCCATCACTGACCATTGGTGAGGGCTGTCGGGAGACTGCAGGGCTCCTGGGGGACCACAGCATCTAGAGGGCAAACTCTTCCCACTCCTGCTCTCTCTGAAGACATACTTTTTGCCTAAAGCAGTGTTTCCCAACCTTTGGTTTGGGACTTCATTTCCAGAAGCCTAAGTCAATTGCTCCAAAGCACTGATCAGCCCCGTGTGAGGCCTGGGCCCACATTGAGAACCACTGGCCTAAAGGATTGTCCACAAGAAAGAAGCATTAAAAGAGGAACAATATATTGAAGCTTCTCATCCATAGTAGCACTGTAACCCAGACACAGTCTATTAAAAGGATAGGAATTATGTCAACATTTCCAACTCTAAATAAATACACACAAAACATGTACATGCATACATACATGAACACAAGCAGGTTTTAGGTACTCCAATACAGACCTTGAAAATGTAACTTCTTAGACTAAAAGGTGTTTTTCCTGCTGTAGTATCCCAACTGTGGAATGTGTTCCCCTTGGTGGCTTGACTAGTGACAATATCAGCACCCTTTCAGTTCCAAGTCAAGATGTAAATATTTATAAGAGCCTTTGGGGGAAGAGGATTGTGGTGTGCATAGATTTTAGTGCAATGTTTTTAATGTTTTAATTACTTTCTGCTGTTCAATTTTGAATTGTTTAAACATTCTCATTTTTATAATACAGCTTTTTAACCTGCTCTAAGGTTCCATGACAAAGGACAGGATATAAAGGTTTAAATAAAATAAATACAACTTCCAGAATCTATCAGTTAGAATGTACAAGCAGCAGATTTTGGATTTCATGAAAGGGCAGTAAATTATTCATTTATTAGTAAATTTATTTAATCTGCTGCTCTGCATTCATTCTGTTTCTATATTTACTAATGTTATCATGGATGTTACATTCTAAAATACTGTTAGGCACCTTGTCCATTTTGCAGAAAGGACAAGTTATAGGTAAAATATATATAAAATAGAGTTGGAGGGGGAGGATGATAAGTCTGCAAGAAAGAAGTCAGTTTTCCTATAACCAGTTTGTTGCAGGATGGCAGGAGTGGGCTAAGCATGAGATGCATCTGGGCAAAGTTATTGTGAACAACAGCTTGCAAAAATTCTGCAGTCAATGTGATTAATGGCAAAGATGCCATCACAACCATAAACCAGAAAATGTGACTTGGCCAAGGTCTGATTTAAGACATGATATCCTATCTAAAGCTACTTTGCCAGCTGTTTGCATGGGGGATACTTAAAAAAAACCAACCTCTCTGTGCTACACTTTTTCTTTGTTACTATCTAGATTTTGGATTATGCTAGCATATGGCTAAAACTCCAGTTAAATATCTGACTTGCCAATGGAGCATAAGATCTCCAGCAGTTAAAATTAGATCAAGAGGAAAAAAAACCCATACAATCAGCTTGAAGCCAACAAGAAAAGCAATATTTGCAGGGTGGGTTGCTTGCTCATGCATTCCATCTCATTGATTACTCACTAGCTGATGGGTCACATTTGAATATGTCGTGTATGCAACATCAGGTAATATAAATATGCTTTTGTTTGTTTTGTGACATATTATACCAACAAATCCAACCAGCACCTGATGTTGTAGTTTTTCAAGACAAACAGTCACAACAGAAGAAACTAACTGTATAAATTAAAGGACATGGTGATAAATTCTGAATTGCAGCAACTGCCAGGATGATTTTATCAATAACAACAATTTGGGGGAATTGAAAACTTTCATCCTGCCCCCAACGGCTTTTTGGTAGTGGTTATACAGGACATTTGAAAGACAGACAGACAGACAATGGAACTGATGACACCATCAACCTTATGTAGCATAACCTATGCAACAGGATTTCCACCTATGAGTTATTTTTGTGTTTCATTTTAAACTCTGGCACCAAAATCTCATACAATTGGTTCTGTTTTATTTCCTACGATTCTTTCCATTAGCTCATTTTTTATGTTATCAGATTTTCTCCCCCTTTCCCCATCCTAAAGAAGGGAGACCTCGAAGACTGTAGTGACAATAGGGCCATCACACTAATTTCCCACTCAAGCAAAGAGATGCTCAAGATTTTGTAATAAAGAAATTTACCATATATGGAATTGGAAATGCCAGATGTTCTAGCAGGATTCAGGAAAGAAAGAGGCACTAAATATCATACTGCAAAGTATTATTTAAATGTCAAAAAATTTCAGAAGATCCATCTGTGCTTTATATATTAGAGTAAAGCCTTTGATTTTATGGCTCATGAAAAGCTACAGATCATTCTAAAAGAAATGGGCATGACACTATATTTGGTTGTCTTGATGTATCCGTTAAACTCTGAACGGGAGGCTACTGTTGGGAGAGAACATAGACTAACAGAAAGGTTCCCAGCTGATGAAAAGTCAGATTAGAGTGTATTTTATCTCCCTAATTGCTGTCATATGGAAAGATGAATTAGATTAAGACAAAGAGTGAAAACTGATAGAAGAAACATCAATAATTTAAGATATGCAGATGACACCATCTTACTGGTAGAAAGCAGCAATTATTAAAAAAATGACTAGGGATGATTAAAGTAGACTATACAAAAGCAGGACTACAGCTGAACATTTATTGTTATTATGTGGAAGGCAGTAGACAAACACTGAATATGAGACAGCTTCACTTAATAAAGGAATCCACAATTTTGAGTCTGCAAGACCTAAGCAGGGCTGTCAATGATATGACCTTTCAGAAACAATCAATTCACAGGGTCTCTATATGTTGGAAATAGTGTGATGATAGATAACAACATTATTAAACTACTGGAAGTTAAAAAAATCTTTCCAGCAGATCATTCTAGAGATCCACCATTAGATCCCAAGTGATCTTCAGTCTGCTCTGCCTTTCTGTGCTTTCTGTAGGACTGACCCCCAACCAGTGACACTAAGACATCTCCTGACTAATCATATTCCAGGGGGTCTGTTGTGGTTGGAAATAATCCTAGACAGAAAACTTGATATTCAAGTCCAATGCATATGCTATAGTTAACCGATCAATAGGGCCAAGTCACACTGGTGTTCCAACAAGGTGATATAGGCTGACTTTGTGTCTGAAAAGTGAGTTGTCTAAATGAAACCTGTGTTTAGCTTCCAAAAGTCAATCATAAAACAATATGTGATCTGTAACATAATGTTGAGCCCTTGGCTCGGAGGCGACACATTAACCAAACTTCCATGACAGAACCCCACTGAAACATCCATTTCCAAAATCTCTGGGGAGAGATCACAAGAGTCAAACCACTTTAACTCTGAAATGTATACATGACCTTGAGTTATTGTTTTGATATTCGTGGCTCTTGCAAGGGCTTTATTAGCGCTCTTGACAGAACATGACTGTTAACCTTCAGTCTTGTCAAAGTATGGCAGCTTTCATAAGCACTGAGTTCCATTTGAAATACAGCCCCCTAATGAATATATCTGTATATTTTAAGAAGTCATATGTTATATACAAGGAGATATAAAAATGCATATACTGTACATAAGAGATGTTATTAAGGGAGGCTTATTTTATGACTTCTAATATTTTCCATATGTTATCACATATTCAAGACAGTATACAAGTCTCATAAAATTAGGCTTTATTTTAAAAGAATATGTTTATATGTTTCTTTCAAAGAGTAATAGGTGTACATATTTTTTTTACAATAAAGGGGAAAAAAGAAACTTGAAACTAACATATTTTCTTCACAGATCCATAAGGGATTGTGGCGTGCGGGCTCTATGTTTAACAAACAAATGAAAGAAATGATCTCAAAAACATTTATTATCTTGGAGCAACTATCCCACATAGATATTCCTTATCTAAGTGACTAGGTCTTTGCACGGACATTTCCTGAGAGGCAAAACCTAATGAAGTCATCATGGTGATGTCACTGGAAATGGCTTTGTTCTATCACAGGGGTGCTCATGGGCCAGATCCGGTCTCTGAAGCAATTTCATCTGACCACTGACATCCTTGCCGCTCCCAGAAGCAGAAGTAAAGTATGCATGTGCAGGAGCGTTAGGCAATCATGCATGCACAAAATGCATTTATGACAGCTGCAGGTCATTTATAGCAGCCTTCTGTGCATGCGAGATTGCATAATGCCCCCATGCTTGCACATTTTACTTCTGCTTCCAGTGGGCGGAACCACATGACCGGCCTGATCAGCTGTCTGGGGGACATGGTCAGGCCCAAAAGGTTTGGGTACCCCTGCTCTATCATAGCTCATAATGTTTACAACCAGGGTGGCCAAAATACAGTCCAGGATCCAGACTCCACCTTCGCCACTGAGGTTGTTGTGTTTCCTGAGCAGGCAGTGGAGTTGGGTAGCACTACGAAAACCTCATAAATTCTTGTGTTAAAACAAAGCACTTGGAGAGCTGACACTTGTTAAAACACAATCATCCTTCTTGGAGGCTTTGCCAAGCTCAGTCTTCCTCTAAAAGAAAGTCGTTGTTCCCAGAGTGCCTTGATTTAGAATGAGATGCTGCTTTGAAGCAAAGCAGAAGTGGACTTGCCCTATATCTGGCTGCTGTGGCAGGACATTGCACCAGCAATCAGCTCAGCCCATACTGAGATTGGGAGAAGCTGAGTTGACCATTGGGTGAAAAATGGAACCCAGACTCCATATTGTGAATCTCTATGCTCAGTAGAACAGTATTCCTGCCGGCTGTTGGAAGAAGCTTAGAAGCTCACAACAAGCTAGCTGCAGTCTTGGGGCAAATACCCCATGTAACAAATCAGTTCTAAAGATAGGAGCTTGCCATCTTCACACCAATAGTAATTTCCAAGAGCTAGCAACAGCTCCCCAATGTGGTAGGCCTTCAAACAGCAGGTGGTAGCTTCTCATTGAAATACCTTCACAGCTTGAAGAGAAAGAGACTAGGGCTGTGCACTGGATTCATCTAAAACCTGAATTACACATTGAACCAGCTGGATTTGGATCAAACTGTATGAGGTCCAGATCAAAAAGAGAAATGGCTTGATTTCAGTTGCAGAGTGAAGTGAAAGGGGCCTGGAAGGATCTGATCTGAACTAATCCACAAGTCTAGAATGAATAGACAAAGCGTCTCCAATGAAGGGGCAAAATCAAAGGGCCAGATGGCAATACTCAGTGACAGCTCTTACATGGACTTGGAAGGAACTAGTCGCAGTCCTTGTGAGGTGGGACTGTGTGAGGTAACTTGCTGTTTGTTATGTACTATCAGATTGGAACCAATTTGTAATGACCTTATTAGGGATTTTCATAATAAGTGGAATGTTTAAGGAGTGGTTTTACCAGTTCTGATCCTGCAGTGATTTTCTATGCCTAAGTGAAGATTTGAACCAGGCCTCACTAAAGTGATCTATGAGATGATCTAGGAGCCCTGATGGTGCAGTGGTTAAACTGCTGTACTGCAACCCAAAAGTTGTGAGTTCAGTCCTGACTAGGCAACAAGGTTGACTCAGCCTTCCATTCATCTGAGGTTGGTAAAATGAGTACCTAGCATGTTGGGGGCAAAATGCTATTGAACTTGTGAACCAGTGGTGCTATATAAGTGTGACTGGTTTGGTATTCTTTCATTCAATTCTTTGCCATTCTTTTATCATGGTTAGTTATGTTAGCTGTCAGACCAAAAGAGCCCTTAGGATGTAAGTGTGTAATTTAAGATATCTTTTCACAGACAGTATTGCCAATGTGACACCAGTGTCCTTTTACTTACTCTTCCTTTTGTTTTTCTAATATGCTTTGGTAAAAAAAACCTGTTAAATTTATGTGAGTCTGAAGGTATTTTAGACAGAGATACCTCCTAATCTACTGCCTACCTGCCTCATTGGACCTAATAGTTTATACTGACTCCCTTTCTCCATTTGACGTTCTTCCCTCCACCCCTAATTTCTCTCTCTCTGCCTTTCAGTGAAATTCTGTGAGCATTAAACACGGTGTCTGTGGCACTATTTAGTGTTACAGTACGGTAACTATGAAATGTAAACCACAGAAATGTTCTTTAGAATTGTAGAACGGTGGCCTCCTTGCCAGAAACTAACTTTGAATAGCTGCCTATTTCTGCCGGACCATATTTGCCAAACACTGCTATCTGTCTGCCTGTCTGCTCAGTGCTGAATGCCCATTATCTGTCTTTCACTGCAGTATGTTTATCCACCATCCTAATTCTTGATTAAAATGGTTTAAAAAAAAAAAAAACAACAACCCACCTTGCATCAACACTTCTTTGATACAGTTTTTAAAAGATAACCTTGAATATTTTATATGGCATTGAAGAAGATGTGTCTATACTAGTGACAGTAAGAGGACAAAAGCAGCTTGAATTAAGAAGATAAAGTGCAGTAGTCATCTGAATATAGATGCTTTTAAGAATTGCATTTTTTTTAAAAACAGAAAGTTGTAAAGGTACACAAACCTCTCAATCTAAGTGGCTGAAATTTACCAGGTTCATTCTTCTCTTTAGCTTATATATCATACCTTCCAATGCCATCATGCCTGTATTTTTTAAAATTACAGGAGTATTGGTTTTCCAGCACAATTCAACGAGAGTCTGGCAACTGAAATGTATAAATCAATTTGGATCTGGAGCAAAACATTTATTGGGTGGAATGCAAATGACTTTGACCTGAGTTGGGAATCCATCCTGAACCTCTGATTTGGTCTCCATATCACACATAAGGAACCTTACACAGTCCAAAAAGAAACAATTCAGAGCTTGAAAGAATGCCACTGCCATACGCTGATTAACCACATACTCAAAGAAATATAAGGGAGCTCCCTGTTCCCATGTTCTGGTGTATTTCTGATCTCTCAGTTATTCCTTGGTTCTAACTCATGGCTTGGTCCTCGACACAGTTCAAACAAATTATTATTATTATTATTATTATTATTATTATTATTATTATTATTATTATTATTATTATTATTATTATTATTATTATTATTATTATTATTATTATTATTATTATTATTTTTATTTATTTATTTATTTATTTATTTATTTATTTATTTATTTATTTATTTTGGATCACAGTTTCCAGTGGTCTTGCTTGCTAGGCCAAATCTGGCTGTTGTACTCTATGGAAGGAAAACACCTCTATTCCAAATCCAGATTCTCACTCCCATCTGATGATTTGTCCTTTGCCTATCACTTGCTCTGTGGCTATGTCCTCTGACTCAGCTCCCAGTTCAGTTGCCCCAGATTGAAAAGAGCATTAAGTAGTTAGCAGTAACGGTACTCCCTACTTCAAGGCAGCTACCATGATATCTACAATTTTAAGAAGTAATGAATAATTATGTCATTATCCAAAGGTAACTTTTGTTACTTTCTGTTACTTTTTAAAAATGTGGTGTGTCTGTGTGTATTTTAATGTGTATTTAATACCTTTACCTATATTGACGTACTACCACAGTTCCTAAAAAGGTCTGGCTGCCTGGCTTGGGGTTTTTAAGCAAAGTATTGGAGTTACCTCATCAATAAGCTACACCTGTGCTGATCCAAGTGCTGTTCCAGTTGGAGAACCCTTAAGGAGGTACAGCTGTTTTACATTTACATTAAGGCATATTATCCTAGAGAACTGGTTAGTACCTAACTTTTTTAACTGTTGAAAAGTTGAAAAGTGCCAAAATGAAGCCATCTTGTCGTGAGTTCATTCAGTAGTTCCTTCCATCTGAGCTAGTGTGAGAAAGATTAGCCAGAATAAGCTTTAAACTCTGGTTTAAAAGCTCTGGCTGATTTGTGTTTGGGGTTGTTGGGTGGGTCTTTGGATGGGTGGCTGTATTTTAATGCATTTTTTATTTTATTTATTTAATTTATTTACGGGTTTGTGTTGTGGGTGGGTTGAGGGGTGTGTGTGTGTGCTTATTTTTATTTTTTATTATGTTGTATTTTTTATTTGGCCCCACCCACGACATCATGACGTCATGATGTTAGCTCTGCCCATACTGTGATGACATCACGATGGGGTAGTAAAATTTTTGACATCCCACCACTGTGCCAAATTTGCCGCCCCCTGATGGGGGCCTGGGACACTGGTGCCTGTTCCTGCTAGGGCTTCTGGGAACACCCATACGCCCAAAAAGTGCCGCCACCCCCTGCTACATTACTGCCCTGAAGAGAGAGAGGCTTACTGTGCGTTCCATTCCTTTACCAATTCCGGTGTAATTGCTGCAATGCTCTTAGCACTTCCTAAGCACAGTGTGCAAATACAGTGGCAAAGTAAGCATCCCAAGCATCAGCAGGGGCTCTGGATTCAGGATCCTAAACCTTCTCATTCCTACAAAATTCCCACTGAACAGAACCAAATCTGCATGAGCTGAACAACTGCGTAATGTAGACAAGTTACCTTTTTGGACCACAAAGCCAAAAACCCTCTAGCCAGCCTTGTCATTGACCATTCTGGTTGGCAAAGTGTATCAGCTGTAGCCAAAAACACTTTCCTCTTCCTCCTCCTCCTCCCATGTCTGGGCCAGATGTGAAACTGCCAAAATGAAGGCACCTTTTGATGAGTTCATGCTGCAGTTCCTTTTGCTTGACCTAGTGTGAGAAAGATTAGCTGGCAACACAAGGTTGCCGTTACCACAGAACACCCGATTGTGGTTCAAAAATACCACAATCTTTGAGGAGGCTCTTTCTGTGTACTCCGCAAACACTTTCCTAAGCCCCTGTGGTTATATGTTGTTGTTGTTTTAACATTAGAACAAATGGAAGAATTTGTGAGGGTTTTTTTTTTTAAAAAAGCAAACACATTGTAAACATGAGATGGGGAAAGGAGGAAAAGAAGCCTGCATTGACAGGGCTTAGAAAGTGGACTTCTCCTCTTCCCCCTCCCAGTGCCTTTGAATCACTCCATAAATGGAAGCCTCCGATCTTAAATGGAGTCTTGGAAGAGATCCTAACTAGGGCATGAGTGCTCGAGGAAAGCTTTCAAGCTAATTATACACTCTTGAAAGGAACTCTGGCAAACCATTGTGACTGACCTGCTATAAATGGGAATTGCAGCTCTTGGCATTCCCCTAACAAAAATGAAAGCTTTTCAGGAAAGCCTGGCCAGGCGGTGGCTGTCTGTGCCTGCAGGCGCCTCAAGGCTGCTTGGCTTCCTTCCATCTGCCTAAGGGTGTGTGTGACTGTATGAATGTTTATGCCAAAACGGAGAGTTCCTTATGGTTTGCCATGCCATGAGCGATTATGTGCTATAGATTCTATAGCATATGTAACGGCTAGATATTTTCTGACTGCAGCGATGTAGTTATCATGCTTATTGTACAATGACAAAGTCTTAGTGTTTTGTAAGGGGAACAGGGTATGTGTGTATGTTGTTTCCCCATTCCCCCCCCCCACTTAACCATATGTGGTGGGATTACCGCTAGGAAATTCCATAAATCTCATCAACCCACATTTCTCCCACTCAGAAAAATCACTGATTTTCCAAAGCAGGATAAATTATTGTGGTTGGCTGAAGCTAGTGGAGATAATATCAGGACCAAATATTCCCAATATTTAGTTTTAAGTTCTTGGGAAATTTAACAGTCTTTCCCCAGAAGAGCACCCTCCAGATGTTCTGAAATACAACTCCCATCCATCATGTCCAGTATTCAGGGATGATGGGAACCAAGTCCTAAAATATCAGATGATGTGAACTCAAATTTCTTGAGTTTCATTGACTAGATTAATCAGAAAGAGCCTCCTCAAAGATTGAGGTATTTTTGAACCATAATTGGGTGTAACCCAGGCAACAACCATGTTGCGCTGTCTGATCTTTCTCACACTAGGTTAGGCGAAAGGAACTGCAGAATGAACTCACCAAAAGATGACTTTGTTTTGGCAGTTTCATGTCTTGCCTAGACCTGGAAGAAGAAGAGGCAATATTCAGCCAAAACTATGTTGATAAACCAATAGTTCCAAATTCCTGACCTGTGTTTCTCCTAAAAGTATTTATGCTCTTGTTGTAGTACTATTTTAATAAATAATATAAGAGTCTCAGCTCCTGGCAATTGACTTGACATGTAGAGCATCTCACTGTGAAGCCACAATCTGGTGATATTTGGCACATATCAGCCAATGAAGTTGATGAAACAGCAATAGGATTAAGAGCAACTACACCCAGATATGACCAAATTACTAACTTTACAACATCTCAATTTAGGAGAGTCCTGTTGGGACAATTACTGTGCTTAAATTTGATCACTGTTCTGTTTCAATACAAAATAGCAGGGTTATTAGACAAGCATCGTTACACCTGCAAATAATTGCTCAGTAGGATACAGGACTGCAAAACCTAGAAATTAAGAGCAGCAATAGTATAAGTACATGGGACACCCTAAGGATCTATTCCCTATGTCTACACTTCCACTTCCAGACTGTGAATTGGATGATTTGATATTTTTTAGGGTAGTATCAATTTATTTTCCTTTCCTGATTTTAATGCACTCAGCACCTTCACATCTCTCTTACAGTCACTGTGAAACTATTTATTTCTTCAAAATTTGCTACTTATTTCTTACTACTGATGAAAGCACAGCTCATCCCATCTGATCTCTCTTGCTCCAGGAACCTCCATAGCCCTATTCAAACATTATGAAGTGGATGGGTGAAGGGGAACAAGGAATGCTCTGAATTAGGGGTGCCCAAACTTTTCAGGCCACGGGCCGTACATGTGGTTCAGGGGGTTGGTCACTAAAGCCTGGGGGGCAGATCCGGGCCCAGATGTCAATTCATTCAGCCCGCAAAGCCCTTGTTGCTCCTGGAAGCGGAAGTAAAATGTGCCTGTATGGGTTCATTTTACTTCTGTTTCTGGGAGTGATGAGGGCTTCACAGGCCTGATGAATTGCCATTGGGGTCAGATATGACCCCTGGGCTGTAGTTTGGGCACCACTGCTCTAAATGTATTCATATGATTATGATGACAAAGCTTTGTATGCTGGGAAGCCCTGCCTTTTCAAGCTTCATAAATAGAATATGAATAAAACTTCCTTGTAGACCTTCTGTGGCAAGAGGAGGAGATGAGGACGGGAGAAAATGGAACAAAAGGTCAGCATCCATTGGGAGGTATATCTGCTGGTGCAACTGTTTCCTTCAGTAGTATAAGGAGAGGGCAATCTTCACTCTCTACTACTACTATCTGAAAACTGCAAGGACTCCTCTGCCTTAGCTGGTTATCTGGGTAGTACTAAAGGCTGCAAGGAGGGAAGTAAAAAGGATACTGTGTGTGCCATCAGTAAAATGTTGGGCTTTGGTTCATAAGAAGTGTCAGATCATGCCTCATAATCAAGTTATTGATCCTGGTTTTTTAGTTTCACCTTAGGTATACTAAAGATCAGTGAAATATTAATTCAATTAGCAACATCTAAAGGATTCAGGAAGTCCTGCATGTTTTGGTCAGACTTCTTCAAATATCACAGAGAGTGATTAAAATTGATCTTATCAAAGTACCATTTGTTGCAGGCATAGCACCCTGATTTTCCTGCTTTTATAAATATTTTTTGTTTTATATATTCTTTCTTTCGTCGTGGGGAAGACAGCAAACAGATCCTTCTTTCTGATTCTTGACTGTGTTTAGGAATTGTTTCCTCCTTCTAAACATTTAATTTCCTTTCTTTCATCTGATCAAGAGTAGAAAATATTAAGACTTGATGGGACTTTCCATATTAGTTACTGATACTGAAAAAACCACCAGAGGATTTCCAAATGAAAAAATGCTGCTGTAATACTCCCTGAAATTTTTATTTTTGATCTTGGAAAATCAGATATGTTTCTGTCCTGGAAATGATATGAAAACTGCTCAAGTTCATATGCAGTACATATCACCTTACTAGCAACCTTTGCCAATGTTGCTTCTTTAATAAATATGCTAGGATTAAGTTCACTGATGCATAAAGAAGAAGCAGTTTCCAAGATCAAGATAAAATGGTGGACTCATAACTAGAGCTGTGGCTAAGCAAGGAAATGAGATTTTCAATAGGTCATCATGTGAAGAGATATGTTTGCCGAATGTTATTGAACTGATGACAGGCAGGAACCTTATACACAGAAGTCCCACCATTAAAATTGGCTTTTCTTTAGGCCAGGCTTGATCTTTAGAGTTATATGAAAACTTGATATAACATTAATCTCCATTGATGCCAACAACTTGCAGAGGTCACCCATATTTAATTCTATATTCTCTGGAATAAATTATACCCAAAAGTGTCAGCTAGTGATGCGACCACTTGAGAAGCTCATGTTTCCTCCAGAGATTCAGCATCCATCAGATGGAGAAGTTGGAGGAACTTGGGAATCTTGGAGTTCTGAGAGTACAGAAACAGCTCAGAATATTCAAGTATTTTTTAAAAATCAAACATTTCAGAAAACAAAATAAAATAAAATAAAATAAAAAAACACAGTAGCACTTTAAAGACTAACTGCTAAAATTTTAAATCAAAATTATTTCTTAATTATCTTAAGAAAAATAATGATGTTTTGTCATTAGAAAAATAAACTGTGGAAAGAGCAGACCAGATTTCTCATTTAAGGAAACTTTTAGCTATCTTTATTCAACAGCCAGGCCCATAAACCCTTAATTGATCTCAGGATTAGAAACTGTATTTCTATCAGCATTGTACCAATGCTGGCAGAAATCGCAAACAAGCTTAAACACTGAACAACTATCCTGATAAAAGTGTCTTTGCCAAAAGAGTCAGCAGAGGGAACTTTGTGAGCTTGTTTTCACCATGGGAGCTCCTGACCAATGGAAATACCTCTGAAAATGCCTTCAAGTGCCTCTGGTGGCAACATGACCAAGAAAAGGGTGTTCCCCACAGATCTTAAAATGCAGGCAGTTTCTTATGGGGAATACAGTCACCCAAATGGTCTAGCCATGAGTTGTGTAAATCTTTATAGGTTGCAAACACTTTGAATTGTGCTTGGGCACATAAATGTATCCCAGTGAAAGTGGTGTTGGCCTAAAGCCAGCACCAAAGGAACAAGATATCACACAAAATGACCCCAGCAAACTTTCAAGGAAAAGGCCACAACTTGATTGACTACAATAGCAGTATCCCTCGTACACCACGGGGAATGGCCCAGAACATCAGGAAGCCTGAACGCCCTTGATGGCAACCACATTCCCAGATGCTAGCTGGGGTTCATCTAGGAATGACAGTCCCTCAGAACCTGAATGGGTATAAGCTATGTCGTGTCTTCTGACCATTCAATGAACCTACTTCTTCCAAGCTAGACCAGACAAAGGACATGCCCCTAGCTCCCCGTAAGGGGATTTATTTATTTATTTATTTATTTATTGGCTGAGGTTTCAATGGTGCCAGGAATATGTTTGCTATACCTGGACACCATTAAAAACCTTGGCCCCACCTCACACCCAGGATTCAAGGCTATCCAGTGTATACCTACACTTCTTCAATAGGAATTTCAGTGTTCTTTTTCAAGCTGTCTTCTAGCCTGCTTATCCATCAGAGCCTGCTTTGGCAACCTTTACAGCAGGACCTAGTTACAATATATGTGTTCCTGTTGATTCTCAGTGCCTTTAGATGCCATTGAACATGAATTCCTTCAAGGCCTCTTCTTCCTCTTCCGTATCTAGGCAAGGCATGAAACTGTGAAAAAGAAGGTAGAGTAATACCCCACGTAACATTAAAGCTTGGTTCCAAGATCCTAAATGTTGTAGTTTTTTAACGTTGTGCGATACAATGTTAAACCTTATGAGATGTATCGCACAACGTCAAACTCCATACAGATACTGTATACAAAAACCAAGATTATGGCTCCTTCTACTGGTAGTTGAGGGCATTAACTATCAATCAGGCATTAAAAGTGATGTATCACACAACGTTAAGCTGATGGATAATTTTTCTTCAGATTTCTTAACTTTGTGCAGTTTTAACGTGTGGTGCACACATTATGTGGGGTATTACTGTACCTCTTGGTGAGTTCATTCTGCAGTTCCTTTACCTAGTGTGAGAAAGATGAGCTGGCAACACATTATTCTAGGAGTCTTTTTCTGTGTAATCCGTACCTAAACTGTGAGCCCCAGACATTATGAGGAGTGTAACACAGACAGAATTGCTATGCACCAACTTCTTTTTCAGGTGGCCATCAATTTCCCATCCTTAACTAGTCAATTATTGACAGTACACACTGATTTGAAACTAATATAATTTCCTAGGATTTAGACAGAAAGGAGAGAATCACCTAGGTGTCATCAGCATACTGATTCTGCCCAACAAATCCAAACAGTTTCTCCCAATAATTTAACGTCTGTGTTGACTACCCTGGAGAGCAGGATGCAGTTCTGAAAGGAATGGCAAACCAATGATTAAAGAATCAGTCATGAGTCCCTCAGGAGGACTCATCTTTCTATCCCCTATAGCCACTATAAAACACTACTCCAAAATCCTATCATGAAAAGGCAGCCTTCAAGGAGGGGTATACAGAAAGAGCCTCCTCAAAGATTGTGATATTTTTGAACCACAATCAGGTGTATCCTGGTAACGACTACCTTGTGTTGCTAGCTAATCTTTCTCACACTATGTCAGGCAAAAGGAACTGCAGGATTAAGTCACCAAAAGGTGACTTCATTTTGGCATTTTTACATCTGGCCTAGACACAGAAGAAGAAGCCTTCAAGGAACTCATGCTCAATGGCATCTAGAGGCACTGAGAATCATCAGGAACACACATATTATAGCTAGTAAAGGTTGTTAAAGTGGGCTCTGATGGATAAGCTAGCTAGAAGCCAGCTTGAGAAGGAACACTGAAATTCCTATTGGTTCTCATTACAGGGTATGCTTACTAGGAGAGTGACGAGAATTGTAGTCCATCAACATGAGGGTCACACATTCTTTGTGCTGTTACATGATTTCTGTAGTGCTGAGCTCCAATTCAAGTGGCAGCTGCAGTTTCTTTTAACTACTCACACTGAGCCAGTAGACATACCTTAGAAGTGGCTCACACAGAATGGTGGAAAACTTTTAACATAAACCAGACACGTAACTATAAATCAGACGGACTGATAGCTAAACACTCATGGTTGTACTGAAGGGACAACGAAGGCAGGGGAGATAAATTCTAACCAAAACAACTTGTCCAGCTTAAAACTTAAATAATACATCAGTGTCTCCGAACAGAATGTGAAGCTGGAGAAAAAGTTAAAACAGTCTGGCTGGTTGAAAATAGGGGATGGAGAAACCTTGGTTGGTCAGGACAGGTGATGGCAAAATACTACGTCACTATAAAAGGTGTAACATTATTTAAGACTATGGCTTTTAATATAGCTTTCGTTGGGTTATAAAAACCCTGTTCACCTGCATTTTGACTGGCAGTTTTCTTGTAGGATTTACCTCAGACAGCAAATCCAGGATGCTCAGAACTAGGGCTGTGCACTGAATAATCAGCCTGATTTGGACAAATCTGCATGCAGGAGGAGTTCTCAACCTTTTAAAGCCAGGGGCTGGTCATGTTCCCTCAGACAGGTTCAGGGGCTGGTTGAGCATTTTGCCCTTCCTCCACCACATGACACTTCCAGGTTTGGTGGAGGTGGGGCAGAGGGCACATGAAATGGTGCCATGGGCCGCAGGTTGAGAATTCCTGAGATACAGACTGAAGCTAAATGGCTACATTTGGTTCCAGAGGGAAGTTAATTTTATAAAGCAGATAGAATCTGGAGAACAAATTGAACTGGGTGGAACAAATATCTCTTCAGCATTTTTATTTTTTTAAAGGTTTTAATTTTCTTCTTAAAAAGGTGCCTCTTATGGAAATCTTGAAAACTAGTTTCCAGAAATATGGCATACCTATTCCACCGTTTAAGGTTTATCTAGCTCCAAATCCCATGTACATACCTGGAGAAGAAGAAAAAAAACCCAGAAAAAGTTAAATCCATTTTGTTTTTCCAAAATAAATCAACTGGAAGCTTAAAAGTTAATTCAGATCTGGGGCCCAAATCAAATTTGATGGGAAACAAATTAATCCAGACCAAATCAGAATCTATTTGGAAGTCCCACATTGGTCTCAATATCCAGTTGGGGAACTCACATGCTACTCAGAATGACCGATAAGGAAAATTGCACCTCCATTACTACTTCCTTATTATATGTCAGAGAGATCAGCTGTCTGCTGTTCAAAGCAGAAAAAAGTGATCCTTAACTGAATTAGAAAGGCAATTATTACAAGTTAATCATATGAGATCTATGCAGGATGAATTTAACAAGTCTTGTCTGTGGTGAATTTTCAATTTGAAGGAATGTTTCTCCAAAAAGTTATGGTATTTGAGTTAATACCAGTGTAACTACGGAAGAGATTCTGATACTGAATAAAACTCTGAGACATCTGCACTGGCTGAATTGACTAGCTACAACTCATCCTTACATGGACATAAGCATACTCTACAAGCCTTCTTATTCTGAGGGAGAACTTCTCAGAACAATGGTGGGAAACCCTAATTCAGCATCCAAGCATAAATGGATGCACATGGATTTTTACCCAGACAACTCAAAACACTCAACCTGTCCCATGTTCAACAGCTTTTAAAATCTTAAGTTATATCGCCTGATTGGGGCAGGATATTAAATCTAAATAAATAAATAAATAAATAAATAAATAAATAAATAAATAATCTTAGAACTACAGAGCTGGAATCTATGGATCATCAAGTTCAGCCCCTGTCAAGGAGCCACAGTGGGAAATCAACCCAACCCAAATATCTCTCTTATCCATCCTAAAGACATTCATTCAGAAATACAGTCTACTGTGTACAAGGTGTGTGGCCAGATTAGGTACCTTGGTACCCTCCAGATGGCTTGGACTTCAATTTTTATCTTTCTTGATTGTTGATTATGCTTTCTGGGGCTGATGGGAGTCCCATCTCAGGAGAGGTATCCCAGGTGTATCAGATTATGATGTTTAAGTATTCTAATTTCTCTAATACTTTTGTGTGTGTGTGTTGAAGGGAATAGTAGTGCAGAGTAACAAATTAGAACTTCAAGAGATCAAGATTCAGATATCCATTTTGCAAACTCATTTGTGGGAAGTGGAATTGATAAAGCTACTCCTTACCTTGAAAATCCTATTAGGTTACTGTAACTTAGTTCTGACTTGATGGCACATAATACACACAGGAAAATAGAGTATTAAAAGGGGCTGGGAATACTGATACTCAACTGCCATTTCCAGGATTCTTCGGAGGAAACCATGACAGTTAAAGTGGTATCAAGAAACATACACTTGCTTGGTGTATGCTTCAGGTGCCTTTCAACTGTACTGTGTGAGGTCAAGTCAGAGTAATTTAAACACAAATTCTGTTTTATGCTATTAACAGCCATCACATTCTACTAGAACTTTGATTTATGTTTAACATGAGTCTAGCTATAGTGGTCTGATTTTATGAGTGGTCATTGGTTTGACAGCACTAGGCAGGTGGCTTTATATAGACAACTTTTTTTAAAAAAAACAACAACCTGTTAATGGATTGAAATTGTATTCCTAAAACCTCAGGCATCTCTTTGAACATCTTGAACCCAGACATGAATGCATATTGCTTGGCTGAATTCAAAATGGTTTCTGCCATTCTCTTAGAGCAGAATGATTTCTAAGATAAATTATTATTAACACTGTATCTCTTCAGATAGAATAATAGTCATCTCATATCCTGTAACTGTAGAAGGTTAGGATTTTTCTATTCTTAATTGCTCTGATACAGAAATAAAGCTTTACAGTGCTTTAGTATATCTTTACAAAGAGCAACTGTAAACAAAGAAAGACCCATTTCCATGACCTGCGTAAATTATTCAAATACACACCAATTTCTCTTATACTGCATAATTTATTCTGCTGTCTTTTTGTATCACATACTTTATTCTAGTTCTGCTACCCATGGGGATGGGCAAGGAGATATGTAGGTCAGTGACAGCACTGGAAATCTAGGTTTGGCCATTAGTCCAGCTTCTGAGATTATCTCATCAGGAATATGTATCTCTTCAGTCATCTGTAGGACTAGTAACAATTATCTACAAGGCTAGTTTCTTTCAATTTTAAAATTTTGTTCAGTTAAAAAAAAGGCATTTGAGGGATTCTCCATCTTCTTAGCAGGTCAGAATTAGATATTTGCAGCCTGAAATATAAACAGTTAAATTCAATGTAGTGGCAAAGGAATTTTTATAACCAATTCAAATGGGGAAGGTTGTACTGGATTCCCATCCAGAAAAAAATCCATTCCAATCTTTTGGGGCCTAGGCTGAAAATACATCTCCTTCATTATGAAAGCAATAAGAAGGACATACAAGGCACTCCATGCTTCATGGAAGTGACTTATGATGATGGCATACTTCTGTGCTATGTAGACAGAAGATGTATTCTCCTGTAAGATTATTAACATCAAATTGCTTTAGGCTACAAACCACAGTGCTGTGTTGCTTCGGTCTGCTAAAAATGACATATTTCATTCCTGCAGCCAAACCAGACCATTTAACTAAAGCACTGAAAGCTACCACTCCCTGGTGGGAGAAAGAGAAAGACAGAGGTTAGCTAAAAATAAGATTTTTACCAAATCTTCCTGCTTAAAAACCTTGATTTGGGAATATCAGTAGAAATTTACTGCTATTATAGGATACCAAGTGTCTTCCTGAGCTCAGTCTAACAATTATTCTAAAAGGTTTAGTTTTGCAAGCAGATTCTGTTCCAAGAAGTAAAGGGCAGTGAGATGTCATCCAGGATGGCCCATGGTCAGAGAGATGGGAGTTACAGACTAACATCCCCTGCTCTAAAGTCTAACTATAAGGTGAGAGTTTCTGCTTTGGTAAGACATTGGAGAATTTCTACCTGGCACCAAGAGCTCAGATATAAGTAGTAGCATAAGGTGAGACAGGAACCAAGAACCAAGACAAATTACCAGTACTTGATTCAAGTTCCAGAATTCCCTAGCATGATAGTGTTTGTTATCTGGGATAATCACCATGTGACCTTCACCCAATATAAAAAAAACCTCTGCTCGGAATCTCAATTCTTTTAATGGTTAAGACACAACCTTCAATCACCTTCCTTCTAATAATCCCTACTGATAGAGGAAAGATAAAAATGAATCATCCATGGATTTAAGATTCCATATCTTGACAGCTGCCTTTGCCATCATGTAAATAGGGCCTTTGCAGCATGAGAAAAACAAAGCATCAACTCTCTAAAATAATGAACAATAAATTTATTGATACAGTGGTACCTCGCTTAAAGAGCATAATGCATTCCACGGGATTGATCTTCAAGCGAGTTTGCTCTTTAAGCAAAACACCATTGTAAGTGACCAGGTGTGACTTGGGGGGGGGGGATTGTGAACCCCGATTTAGTTGTTAAGTGAGTTTTTTGTTGGTTTTTGTTAAGTGAGGAGACCGCTCAGAGAAAATTCTGCTCTTTAAGTGAGTTAGTCTCTAAACAAGGCTCTCTTTATGTGAGGCTTTACTGTATATAGAATAAGGGAAATCTAGAAATCACACATAGTGCTGTATTTGCTACAGCAGTCTGCTTACTCTCCACAAGGAGAAATCCCAAGATATGTAAATAATATAAGCAGCAACGTATTTCTCTTGCACAAAATAAATCTCACATTATTTAAAAAGTCATTTACACACCATTGTCAGCCAAACTCTAGGATTTAGAAAGGTCACACTTCAGCTTTTATTTTATATTTTTATACACTACAAAATAATGTAAGCTTGCCCAGTCTCAAATGAAACACAAATGTGAGACTGTGTTGGTTTGCTGTCTTTATAGTTAAAAGGGGGGAGGGAGAGAAAAGGAATGTGCATTGCTTCATAGAATGAGCAGAATATTATATATCCACCACCAAATTGCCATCCAGCTTCAATATATATTTAACCAGATAGGGTATTGAAAAGAATCCCACAATTCTACAAAAGGGAACATTTCCAAGCTGACCCTTTTTGCATAGAAAAAAAAATGTGGAACTCATTAGTTAAATAAACCTCAGACAATGTTGCTTCCAATATCCCTGAAGATATGAAATTCAGATGCACAGAGTCTCATGAATCAATAACTGTGCAATTCACAGGAAGTGAAAATATACTAAGTGACAGAAATGAATTTAATGCTTCCTTATTTTAAGTCAGATATTCAATATGTCTGATCCTTGGGAAGAGAGGCCTTGGACGTAGAGGGACCTCGTGGATGAAGAACCTGAGAGACTGGTGTGGAATTTCTTTAGAAGAATTTTTGCGAGAAGTTAAGAACAACAAGACTATTGTCATGATGCTAGCCCAGGGGTTCCCAATCTTTTCACATTGTGAGCAGGTCATATGGTTGAGCAGGCTGGTCACATGGTTCCTCCCATTGTAAAATGTGTTTGCAGCTGTCATAAATGGTGTTTTCAGGTAAACGGCATTTACCTGAAGTGCCTGAAAATCCAGTGTTTATAGCACCCACAGTGGGTGGAACCACATGTTAATAAAATACCTTAAAATAAAATGTTTCAGTATCATTTAATTTTTTTAGATTCAAAACCCTCTGGTTGATGGAATCAGACCAATAAAATAAAGAACTATGAGGAAAACCCAAAACTTGTATTGCATATGGCCCAGGGAATTCTATGCAATGAAAAGCCCCGCAAAGGACTGTCCCAAAGACAGTCCTGAACCATTCAAGTCCAGGTATATTTATATGCGAGCATATAAAAGGGGAAGCTGCAGTTTATCATGCATCTAGGGGGAATCATACAAAGGTTTAGTTGCACCATACAAACAAATAACATTAAAGGATACAGAAGCATTTTAATATTTGAACAATTACACATGCAGGTAAGTCCACATAAGCACAATCCAGCTAATTTATGCATTTATTTGCACATGGGGTCACAAGTCCATGAGAGTTGACAGGACACTGACTCTTCAAGCGCTCCCACTATGCAGGGCCCCTCACAAATCTCTCTTGGAAGATGATCTTTTCCTATGGTCATGCCTTCTAGGCATGCGAAAAAGGCCATATCATTGATAAGATGTGGCAAGTCATTGTTCCATGTCTGGTGTGGCAATTGTCTATTGTCTTGAATCCATTCTGGATTAGCCCTGAACTTCTTTCATCTGCCTTAGAAGATGGGCTGCCATGTGACCCCTCTTGAGCCAATCTGGGAGTCACCTGGACTTTTGGTTGCCTCATCTATAAAAGGAGAGGTTTTTCAAATCTTCGCTGCTGCTGCTGCTAATTTTGGGCTAAGAACAGCCAGCAGTCCTGGGTCTTGACTCCTGCCACACAATGGGGGCCCCCTGTGTGGCCTGGGACCCAAGACCCAGTATATTTTCATATTGTTATTATATCATGTTATGTTGTTCATTCATATTTCTCTGTATAATTTTCTCCGTATCCTGTATTCTCAATGTCTTTACTCTTTGAATCTTTTTGGACTTCTCATTTATTCTTCATAAGGTTCCATTCAGTCCTCTGCCAGCTAGATCCTGCTTTTAAATAAATGCTACTTTTATTGGAATGTTCCTTTCTAATGTATTTTATACAATGCACCCCCTTACTTTGGGGGAACTGCAAAGCTTTGGATATTCAGGTAATAAAGGTGATGGGGGACCCCCATGGGCCCCCACAGGAACCCCAGGATTTCAGGTAACACCTCCACCTCCATCCTTCCCTCCATATAAGATACCTGTATTATTCTACCCTGTTTCTCTGAAAATAGGACCTCCTCCTATAGTAAGGCACCCCCCTATTTTTCCCCACCTCAGAAATATAAGGCACCCCAATAATAATAATAATAATAATAATAATAATAATAATAATAATAATAATAATAATAATAATAATAATAATAATAATAATAATAATAATAATAATAAGGCACTCACCTAAATCTTGCCCTGGCGATCCGCTGTATCAGCAATAAATGTGTACTGTATTCTTCTTCGTCATGGAAAATTAAGATCCCCTGAAAATAAGACCTTGTGCATATTTTGGAGTTTTTAAAAATATAAGACAGTGTCTTATTTTTGGGGAAACGCGGTATCTTCTGAATATAATAGATAAGTAGATAAGTTTGTTTAAATGAATTTATTTGGATAAGGCTGATGTTAAAAGATTGTTCTGTTTAAGTTTACTTTCAATAAAGCTGTGTTCTATTTATTTATTAGTCGTATTTATATGCCACATATTTTATATATGTTGTAAAGATGTTATATAAAGATGTTATACATATTGTATAGCAGCTATAGTGAAAATTCCCTCACAATACCAGCTGTATTGATGGAAACAAACAACACTGAAAATCTCACCTTACGAACCCATCAATTCTGTTACCTCTGTCTAAAGGTCACCAGAAGCAAATTTTAGTTTTAATGAACCGGACAATTTTTCTTATGACCAAATAAGTGGAAGAAGAAAAAGAATCTTACTGCAAAACACTGTGCAAGGGAGAGCCATTTTTTAAATTTGAACTCTAAGCTTCAGATTTTTCCAGGACGCCTGCCTGACAGATGCCTAACATCTGCTCAATTGGAGGAAGGCTAGGCTGGGCCCCTTCTACCTCTGCAGTTCTAAGATGATGATGATATTCATCTGACACTGCTTTGTAGTGACTCTCTTTTACAATTGCCAGTTTCCTGTCTTGGGAGGATTTGTCTCATCTTCTTTGATGCACAGCAATATTTCATCAGCCCAACGGTGGCTTATTGCTCATATTCTCCAAGTTCTTCGAAACATTTGTTGATGCTGAAAAGGGACGACTGAATGAGAACAAGGAAATTCTAATTTACGGGTTTAATATGTATCCTGCTATGCGTCTTATGTTTACCAGCAGATTTATGACACATATAGGCCACTCTATCGGTTTTTCCATAACTGTGCTAAAGTCTGAAACACATAAATACAGTGGTACCTCGCTTAAAGAGTGTAATGCGCTCCACGGGATTGCTCTTTAAGTGAGTTTGCTCTTTAAACGAAACATCATTTAAGTGACAAATTGTGACTTCTGTCGGGGGGAGGGGGATTGCAAACCCCAATTTAGTTGTTAATTGAGTTTTTGGCTGGTTTTAGTTGTTAAGCAAGGCAATCATTCAGAGAAAATTCTGCTGGTTAAGCGAGTCAGTCTCTAAGCGAAGCACTCTTTATGTGAGGTTTTACTGTACAGTAATACCTCAGTTAACGTGTGCACCGCACAACGTTAAAACTGGATAATGTTGGGAAATTTGAGGGAACTTTTGCACAGCACAACGTTACGTTGTGCAATGCAAAGGTTTCCCTCAAATTTCCTGACATTGATCTCTGGATCGCTAACAGGCTTAGCAATCCAGGCCAGGGAGGGAGGTGTCTGAAGAGAGGCTGGGGGCCCTTTCCCCAGCCTCTCTTCAGAACCCACCCACCCTGCCTGGATTGCTAAGCCCCTTAATGATCCAGGCTGAGGTTTCTGAACAGAGGCTGAGACACCCCCCCCCCCGGGTCATCTGGATTTCTAAGGGGCTTAGCCATTTAGGTGGGGGAGGCTTCTGAAGAGAGGCTGGGAAAAGGGTCTCCAACCTCTCTTCAGAACCACCCCCTGGATCATGAAGCCTGTTCTTTCCCCCAACCCTAGCGCTGATGCCAGCTTCGGATCAGACCTGGTGTTTTGGGAAAGAACTGCCATGCACACATGTTCTTTCCCCGAACCTCAGCGCCGATGCAAGCTTGGGATCAGCCTGGGTGTTGCGAGAAAGAACTGCCGTGCACACGTGTTCTTTCTCCCAACCCCAGCACCGATGCCAGTAAAAGGCAATCCCACACTGCGACTGCCAGTTTGCTTGGGGAGGGAACATGTGTTCCCTCCCCAAGCAAACCGGATCGCCCCCGGTTCCATTTCCTCTTTGGAAAGGGAAAAGGGCTTTTTTTTTAATGCTGTGCGATCAATGCATCACACAACGTTAAAAACCGGATAACGTTATGACTTGTGGAACCAAGTCATAACGTTATCCCAGGTACTAGTGTATATCAATTCACCTAAGCATGTTCTTTCCTATATATGTTGCCTCAAATAGTTGCCCTTTGGGAAGAACAGGAAGAAACACATTTAATTCACAAAGCAACAGAGAAAGGTATGTGGTCCTTATACAATACAAATGCAGAAGGTGATACCTTTGTTGGACTGCTAAAAAAATAATCAAACAATAGGCTAGTTTTTGTGGATTAAAATCAATCTCTTCAGGCTTATGCATCAAACATTTTATTTATAGTGAAGAAAAATTGTAAATAGAAGTTCCTCAAATTAATGACAGATGTAAGCGCCAGCTTGAGGTGAGTTCAAACTCGGGCTGTAAACTGTCTTCAATTTGTGTAGTTTTAAAGGAGAAAACATTACCTCAATAGTATAATGTATATCTTACTGCCATCTCTAGATGGTAGATAACTGTTAAAGTCCCACAGAAGAGTACCAGATTGAAGATGGCTGGTATGAGCCATCAGAACATCAGTTCCTTTGATAACTACCTTTCTCTAGGCGTTTTGGGTCAAGTCACTGCCACTTTCATCCAGATTTACATGATAGGTTATTCCCCATTTCAGTAATAATCATAATAATACAGTACTAGAAATAGTGAGTGGGGAGAGATTTTGGGTACATATCACATCTACACATTGTATTGGCCATATTAGGAGCCACCTATACAGGGGATTCGTTCTGCCCAATTGGATTTTTCCATTGTTTGTTCCATTAGGGGAGCTTGCTTCCACGTGTCATCATCTTAATGGATGAATGAAGTTAAAAGGATACTATATTAAACAAAAAGTATTTGCTTCTGTTTGTCCTTGAGACAATCTCACTTTTTAGATTGGGTCAGTTTTGCCAGAACTGCTATATTCTTCAGTCTCCTGACTTCTGAATAGTTAGTCCCGTTTTTCCACCATCTGACAATTTCAGATCTGGCAACCAGTGACAAAATGGTAATAAATGTGAACATATACAGTGGAACATCAATTAACAAACGGCTCAGTTAATATAAAAATTGCATAACAAAAGGAAATCCATAGAAAATAGTGGTTCGGTTTACAGGTTTTTTTTGCAGGAAGGATTAATTTGTTTTCAATGTATTCCTATGTGAAACTGTGTTTTGGTTAACATATTTTGGTTTTCAGTGCTTTCCTATGGGAAATTGCATGCAATGCATTCCTATGAGAAATTCAGTTTAAATAATTTTTGCTTAAGATGTCCCGGGGAATGCATTAATTATGTTAACCAAAGTTTTACTTTAATTGTAAGCCTTTTCCTAGACAGCTATTTTCTATTTCTACTAGAGAGGAATAGGTCTCTCAAGTTAGAGCAGGGGTTGATGACCTTTTTAAGTTGAGGGCCAGTCATGCTCCCTCAGACAGTTGAGGGGGCTGGACTGGTAGTCCCCCTGCCATAAATGGTACCGTAAACGCTGCCACAAACATGTCTGCATCTGCTTCCAGTGGTGGCAGCGGCAGCTGGAGCAAGTGCACAGGCCAGATTATTTGCCACCATGAGCTGGATCCAGCCCACTGGCTGTAGGTTGCCAACCCCTGTGTTAGAGCCTGACTACATCTACTTTTAGCCCACTCCTCTGGGTGGGTCTGCTTTTGCCCCCTGGAGAAAAAGCTTGTTGGACCCTAGAGTAGAGGAACTCACCCCAATGTGCCATTCTTTGAACCCCCACCAAGGGGTTCTACTGTTTTGTGGCACTATTTTATCCACTTCCCAGTGTAGCTAGACACTGAAAACAGGATAAAAGAAAGTGTAACATCTGGAAATTGTTTACTTTGCTGCTGTTGTCTATGATTGCAGCAAAGTAAGCAAACAGAGGAAGTGTTTAGTTTCCACACAACCCTTGAGTCTCAGTTAATTCAGAGACTGCAGTGGTCTTTCATGTCCGAAACACCTGCTCACTAGCACCTCACAACTATATTCATATAAATATTCTGCTTGCTTTGTTGTCAACCATTGCCTGTTTTACATCTGTAACTTTCAAGAAACCCACCCATGGTTTAAGATTTTGACTAGGCTATCTCAGGAAGTTGAGATGGTGCTGTTAAGTCAGAAATGACATATAGTTACCCTAATAGGGCTTTCAAGGTAAGTGAGATATTTGATGAGCAATTTTATGAGTTCCACACTGCCACTGAGTTGCCATGGCTGAGGAGGGAGTCAAATCCAGGTAGGCCTCCTGAATCCTTGTCTGTCACTCTATCCACTGCACAACACCAAACTACATATGTCTACCTTGATAACTTGATAAGTCACGCCTCACTGCTTGTAAATCCCTGATCTAAACAGTTACACATTTCTCACTCTTGCTTGTGGTGGTGGTGTTTTTATCAGCTTTTTCATGTTGCATTCACTTTCACACTGTAGTTTTCATAATTTCCATGGCTATACCACTTAATTAAATAGTGCTTTTTAAAGAAATAAAGGTCAGCTTTCAAATTCACTCATGCTATAGGCAAGAGTCTTTCAAGTAAAGCCAACGTATGCTTCAAAGTTTTATAGATAGACAGATAGCTTCACCACAAGGCAGAGCTGCTAATATAGTTGAAGATGCCAAATGTTTAATTTAAGCCTCTGTACCGTACTGACAGAATGCAACTTTTATTTTGACTGGCTGAAAGCCACTTTCAATTAGGAAACTGTGAGTGAGCTGCTCAATGCATCTAGTTCACCCTCAGGTTCTCTTATATAGGTGGTGCAAAGTAACCTGCATTTTAGAATAACTTGCTAATTCTCACTGCATGATAGTGCAGGGATGATTTATTTATTTATTTAGATTTATTATCCCACCCCAATCAGGCGAACCTGACTCTAGGTGGCTTACAGAAAAGGGGAAAGACTATACACGATAAATGCAAAACAATTAAACAATCCCCCTACAAATTCAGAAATTAAAACCTTAAGGTTAAAAATCACTTTAAAAATCAATTTAAAAAATACTATGTGCCAGAGCAAATCATCATCTTACAAGGCAATTCTAAAAATTGAGCAGCTCAAACAAAAAAATTGTAACTTTTAAACAGGACTTTAAATCCACATCAAATTCAAACAGTTGGAGTATATTGTATGATGTTGCTCTATTCCAAACTTGGTGATATCTGGTCACATAGTTTTAAAGGGTTTTTAAAAAAAGTATAGAGGTGATTTCCAAAAAAAATAAATAAATGTTATTTCCTTTCCAGTCTGCAGCTTTCACTATTTGCTGATTTGCTGCTGTACGTCAGAAGCAGCAAATAATGTCAAATATTTCCTAGCCTTCTCCTTGATTTATGAACTATCTCCTTGAAGCACAGAGAGTATTTTAGCTTCCAAGAAGAGAGCAGCAGCACCTTGAATTGCACCCAGAGGCATACCAGCAACCAGTGCAGCTCCCGAAGCAGTGGTGAGGCACGGGAATACCGCCCACATCCGATCACCACACTAGCAGCCGCATTCTGGACCAGTTGCAGCCTCTGAATGGTCATCAAAGGCACTCCCATGTAGAGCGCATTGCAGTAGTCAAGTCTGGAGGTGACTAGAGCGTGTTTGACCATAAGCAAGGAGTCCTGATCTAGGAGCAGGCATAACTGGTGTATGACACAAAGTTCTGCAAAAGCCCTCCTGGCCACTGCTGCAACCTGCTCTTTGAGCAGTAGATGTGAGTCCAGGAGGACCCCCAGATTACACACTGGGTCAGTTTGGGGCAAAGTAGCCCCATCCAGAACCAAAATGGTAGCTCCCGAGATAACGCATAGCCTAACACATAGCCACTCAGTCTTGCAGGGATTCAGTTGTAGTCCATTGTCCCCCATCCAAGGTCCAACAGCCTCCAGGCACCTGGAAAGGACTCTGAGTGCATCGCTGGGATCACCACAGGCTGAGATGTATAGTTGATGATACTGATGATACCTCACACCATGGGAATGGATGATCTCTCCCAGCCGCTTCATGTAAATATTAAATAGAAGAGGGGAGATAACTGAGCCCTGAGACACCCCATACTGGAGAGGCCTAGGGCTGGACATCTCATCCTCTAAACACACCAACTGGGTCCGGCCCCTCAGAAATGAGGAAAACCAGGACAAAAGAGTGCCCTGGATCCCCAATCCTCAGAGCTGTCCCAGAAGAATACTGTGGTTGACGGTATTGAAGGCCGCTGAAAGGTCAAGAAGAGCAAAGATGGATTGATGACCTCCATTCCGCTCCCACCAGAGATCGTCCAGCAACATGACTAATTCAGACTCGGTACCATATCCGGGCCTGAATCCTGACTGAAAGGGGTCCAGATAATCTGCTTCATCCAGAACACCCTGCAACTGTACTGCCACTCAGTGGCGTCGCGCAGTCTTCAGCCGCCTGGGGCGAAGAACAAACTCGCCGCCGCCCCCCCAGCTCGCCACTGCCGCCGCCCCCTCCCCCCAACCCAGGCAGAAGTCAGCCCCCTGCTGACTAGCGGTGCGCGAGATCGCGCGCGCGCGCCACACATCTCCGTCCGCTCGCACCTCGGCAGATCACTCGCCCGGCTGGGAGGGCTGCGCAGTGCTTGAGCATTGAGCAGCCGGAGAGGCGAAGAAGGACTGGGCCGGCGGGTCCCGCCTTGGCACCGCGCGTAATGGCCCTGCCTGCGCGCCCTCAAAGGGAAGGCGAAGAGGCGGCTTGCTTTCGGAGGTAAGATGGGGGGGAATCCCCGGGGGATGTTTGCCGCCCCCGGAGAGCCCCCGGGGATTCCCCCCATCTTACCTCCGAAAGCAAGCCGCCTCTTCGCCTTCCCCTTGAGGGCGCGCAGGCAGGGCCATTATGCGCGGTGCCAAGGCGGGACCTGCTGGCCCAGTCCTTCTTCGCCTCTCCGGCTGCTCAATGCTCAAGCACTGCGCAGCCCTCCCAGGAAGCCCGAGGCGGAGGAGGAGGCGGAGGAGGGCCGGGCCGGGCCGGAGGTTAACGGGAGCCAGAGGAGCCCCACGCCTCCCCAAGGGACGGAGCGCGCCAGGGTGGAGTGGGCGAGGCGGCGGCGGCGGGCCTCCGCGGCGGCCTAGGCGAAGCCCAGAGGGCTAAACCGGGAAGCCCGCTCGGGTCCAAGCAGCCGAGGGGAGCCCAGCGCCCCACCAGAGGCTTCGCGGCCTGCCAGCCGCCGTACAGCCGCGGCACCAACAGCCTATGGAGAAGGGTCGCCTTGGCTAGCGGGAGGAGGAGGAGCTGGAGCTGGGAGGAAGGCGCTTGGCCGGCTGCCCACAACGGGGCCCGGGTTGGGAGCGGGAAACTGGCGGGCGGCTGAATCCCTCCGTGGGGAAGGATCACCCCAGGTTGCCCTCAGCCTGCGAGGGCAGCAACCTGCGTGCGCTTCGCCGCTTGCAGGCGAGGAGGAGAAAAAGGGGGTTTTTTTAGGTGGACAATTCAAAGAGGGGCCCACCCACCCGCCCGCCCGGCTGGCCGTCGGGGGCTCTCCTGGCGGGCGGCCCGCGTGCGCGCGCACGCTGCCCACCTCCTCCTGCCCAGCCACCCACCAGGGGCTCCCCGCCACGGCGCCACCCACCCCCGACGAGCGCCCCATCTCACGGCAAGCTGGGTGGGTGGCTGGGCGGGCAGAGGTGAGCAGCCGGGCGGGCGGGCCCCTCCTTGAATTGTCCGCCTAAAAAAACCCCCTTTTTCTCCTCCTCGCCTGCAAGCGGCGAAGCGCACGCGGGGCGCTCGCCAGCAAAAGGGTGGGGAGGGGACATTTTGCCGCCCCCTGAAAGCCGCTGCCCGGGGCATCCGCCCCCCCGCCCCCTCACGCTACGCCACTGCTGCCACTGCCTTCTCCAGGACCTTCCCTAAAAAGGGGAGGTTTGAGACAGGACAATAGTTGGTCAATATCATTGGGTCAAGTGCTGGCTTGTTCAGGAGGGGGTGCACCAAAGCATGTTTTAATGGTGCAGGAAACACCCCCTCCCACAAGGAAGTGTAGACTATTGCCCCGACCCAACTACTTGTGACCGCCTTGGACACCTTGACTAGTCAGGGTCTAATAGACAGGCAGTGGCACAGACAGGTGCAAGAAGCCTGTCCACTTCTTCAGGGACAACTGGATCAAACCGATCCCAGATAACTTGGCCAGACTGCACTCCAGTCAACTCCAGATCCACAGCAACCAAAAAAGCAGTCACTCTGCAAGCACTTTGAAAATAATGCAGTAATAACTTGAAGCCAACACAGATTTGTCAAGAACAAATTCTCCCAGACTAGTCTTATCTCTCTCTCTCTCCCTCTTTGTGGTAATGCTGTAGGCATATTAAATCTTGATTTCAGCAAAACTTTTGACAAGGTGCCCCATGATATGGCAGGCATGATACGGCAGGCAAGCATGTATGGAAACCAATGGCCAGGGCTTCTCTAACTAGATTAAACAAGCCTTCTCCTGAATTCTGCAAGATTAAATACAGAAGAAGCTTTCTATGTATTTTTGGACACCACCTTCCATCATATCTAGCAAGCAGAGCCAATTGAAAAGAATTATGGGAATTGCACTCCGGCAATATATATAAAGGCCCAAATATCCCTTCATTCTCCAAAAGAAAATTAGAAAAAAGACTGAGGATTAGCTGAAAAGCCAAAGAGCTACTGTAGTGCAATGCAGAAGTAGAAGGTGATACCTTTTCTGGATCACTAATGATCCTGTGTTTGAAAAATGGGGGTGGATTATCAAATAAACTGCTGCTTTTAAGTACACAGTCTGGCATACATACCATCCCATGTACATTTGAATGAAACCTGGCTTGAAGTTTGCCTGAAGAATTGACCTTGAGTTTAGTGATCTAGAAAAAGTATCACCTTCTACTTCTGCATTGCACTACAGTGTGTGTGCTTATTTTTATTTTATTATTTTATTTTTTTCCTTTGGCCCCACCCATGATGTCATGATGTTAGCTCCGCCCACACTGTGATGACATCACGGTGGGGTAGTAAAATTTTTGACATCCCACTACTGTGTTTAGGACTTGGACAGAGAGGGCAGGAATGAACTTTTACTCCTCTATGAAGGTCTGTGTACAATCATGAACCAGTGACAAAGGGCCAAACCAGAGGTATAATTAGCATTCACATATGGCTTTTGAAAACTTTAAATAGTTATTTCATTTCAATGGTTGTGATGACAGTGTGCTAGGAGAGAAGGTTTTACTCTTGTCCTTTGCAGCCATGACCCAACAAATCTGACATTAGAAAAAAGGACTGCCATTTATGCCAATAACTCCCAGTTGAGAGGAGCCAAATATAATTAAGTAAAAACACCAGCTGTCAAACTACCCTGTAGTTTAATTTAGCTTATTTCTGTGCCAAGAAAAATAGGGGAAATCCTTGTGGAGTCTTTGAGTATCAAAGAGAACTAGTAAATATTTACTACCTCTTGGTATATGCTTTGTAATTATTTTAAAAGACTTTAACTTCTGAGGCCTCTGCAAAGCCAAAATTATGGCTCCCTAGTTTTTGGAGAAGCTTAGATGACCTGGCCAACCCATGTTTTGCACATTCCAGTATAATAGCTGTCAGCTAGGAGTAAATTTGGGTAAATCAAACCAATTGCTACTATCCATCAAACATCAAGCTAACCTTAAGCAACATATTTCTTTCCTGTTTTGGAATTTACAACATTCTGCCACTGAGGTAGTAAACTTGATTGTCACTTTGAAACATCGACACTGCACTGAGGCCTATTTTGTTAGTCATGCTGGAGCAAAGTCTTGTGATAAAACCAGACAAGAATTTGGATCCAAGACAATAGCTCACCAAAGATTTCAGGGGAGGGAAGCCTCTTGAAAAAATTAAAGCAGTGACATTAACTCATGACCCTTCTGCAGAGTTAGAGGGGCCACCTCTAAAATATGTTGGCGATATGCTACCCTCACCTCACCAGAAATCTCTGAAATATGTTTTTATTTATACAGCCATTTTTAACTAATCCTTTTTTTCTGAAGTTTCTTCCCTGGCCTTTGGAAGTCTGAAGGTGTTGCTCCAGGCTTTAGAATGTTTGTTTGACTAAATTTATAAAGTTTTATTATGTGCCATGGAGAGTATTTAACAGAAAATGATATTAAGACATTTTAGCAGCCTTCTACAGTCTGCTGCACTCCAGATGTAATAGAACACAGAACTCACAACCAGCAAGGCTGAAGGGGCCTGGTGGCAGCCTGTAATATAGGTCCCAGGAATCAGCCAGAAATAGGATATCTTTCCCCTCAGGCCATCCCTAGGACCAATTCTCTAGGAACCTGCCAACACTGCTAATTGGTCTCTGGTCTGCACTTCCAGTTGGGTGTCTGGCCACACCATCTACTGAGTTGGCTGGCTACTTGTTTTATTGAATAATATCTCATTTGCCTCCTCCCCATGCATCAGCATGATAATACAAATGAGGGTCTCTTGAGAGAAGATATATATTTCTAAACTTTACTTTTAGCACAGAGACATGGCACAGTCTCTACTTTGCTGAAAACACTGTTCAAAAACCACAATTTCTCTGAAATCTCCCTCCCCCCATCAAGCCTAAGTAGGATGCCACTATACTTGTCGTTGTTGCCATCATGTGCCATCAAGTTAACCCAGACTTATGGTGAGATTATGAATGACATCTACAATGTCATCTCCTCAGTAGACTGGCTCAGCTTTTATAAACTGAAGGCTGTGGTGACTTTATAGAGTTAATCCATTTCATACTTGGTTTCCCACTTTTCCTGTTGCCTCCAATTCTCTCCAGCACTACCATCTGTTCCAGGATGTTTTGCCTTCTTATGATGTGCTCAAAGTATGACAGTCTCCATTTCATAATTTTTGATTCAAAGGAGAGTTCAGGCTTGATTTGGTCCAGAACTCACTTGTTTGTCTTTCTGGTAATCCAAGGTATATGCAAATCTTTCATCCACCAACATATTTCAAGTGAATCAATTGTTTCCTATCATCTTTCTCCATTGTCCAGCTCTCAGACCTTGATGACCCTTCTAATTGTTTCATTGCTGCTGATCCAAGTCTCTGTCTTCCAATTTCTGGCCTTCAGTCTCCATTTGAACTGATGGCTGAACAAAGGTATACAAACTTTGGACAATTTCAATTTCTTCATTGTCGACATTAAAGTTGTATAGTCCTTTTGTGGTCATGAGTTTTGTCTTCTTAATGTCCAGTTGCAGTCCTGATTTGGCACTTCTTTCACTTTCATTGAAGTTGTTTCAAATCATTGCTATTTTCTACCAGCAAGGTGGTATCATCTGCATATCTTAAGTTATTGATGTTTCTCCCACTGATTTTTATTCCTCTTATCTATCTATCTATCTATCTATCTATCTATCTATCTATCTATCTATCTATCTATCTATCTATCTATCTATCTATCTATCTATCTATCTATCTATCTATCTATTGCTTTCTTATACCACCCATTTGGGAAATTTCCCACTCTGGGAAATTTGTACATACAAATATCAAAATAATATACTAAAACACACAACAAATTATAGAATAAACTGACCAAATAAATACATCCTAAAATAAAATAACTGGTGTTTGTGGGTTTAGAGGATCAACTTACTGGTTAATTTATTGCTAAAGAGATAACAATCTGAAAGGCTTCCTTGAATTGGAAAGTTTTTAATTGTTTTTGAAGATATCCAGGGATGAGGCCTTGCACAGCTCCACTGGTAGTGTGTTCCACAGTGTTGGTGCCGCCACCTCAAAAGCTCTGTTTCTAGTTAAAGACTTTTTTTACCTGAACCTACTCCACTTTTCGATATGATATATGCTGCATATAGACAGGGAGATAATATACACCCTTGTCAGAGATCTTTGTCAATAGGAAACCATTTTGTATCTCCATATATATATATCCTTGTCCACAGGACAGATTATCCATTAGGACAATAAAGTGCTGAGAAATATCTATTTATTTCAGAACAACCCATAGTTTCTCATGATCCATACACAAAAAGGCTTTGCTGTAGTCTATAAAAGGACAATCATCTTCTGAAATTCTTTGGTGCAGTCCAATAGCCAACATATATATGTGATATAATCTTGAGTGTATCTTCCTTTTGTGGCATCCAGCTTGCTCCATGTAGGATAACAAACTTCATTGCAATATCATGAGAATCATTTTATTTGCATGGGATATTAGTATAATGGTGCCAGTGTTCCTGCACATTTAGTATCTCTTTTCTTGGGGACTGGAATGCATACAGAACATTTTTAGCTTATGGGCCAGTGATTTGCTTCCTGTGTTTATTGGCATATTCTTATTAGGATTTTGACAGATTCAGTCTCTGTAGCTTTAAATATTTCTATCAGTATGCTATCTACCCCAGTGACTTATTTCTTCTAAGTGCTTCCATAGCAGTTATCCATTTTCAAGAACTGCAGGTTATTCTTAAGTATATTGTTTCCATCATATTTTTATTTTATTCTCGTCACATAGACCAGGCTAACTCTCCTCTTTTGTTTGTTTGTTCCAGGAGCAGTCATGGGCAATTCTGCCTGCTAACTGTTTTTAAATCATAATTCACATAAGTGCTGAAGTATAGACTTAAGTACTAAAGTATAGATACTACAGTTTATGGGAACTGTCGGCCAAAATAAGAAGGTAAAAGATCCTTACCCACTGCTCTAGTCTCTGGGCTAAATGTGAATTTCTTGTTTGTGGTTGTGTGCTCTAGTCTGAGCTGTCTAGTTTCCAAAGTATGTTATTTCTGGCAGTGACTTTCTGGTTGGTGTTTGTCCCTTTGCTGCTCCACAGCAGAATATGATAATGCTATGTGGTATAAATCAGCTAGATACTCCTTGTCTCAGATTTTGGCTTTGAATCACAGGGAAGCACAAGTTATCCTAGTCTGATTACCTTTGGAATCTGGCTCATGGCCTGGTGGTTCCTTGAGTACCACCATCCTCCTCCTGATTGTGTGGTGGTGTCACCATCCTAGACTGCTCTAGTGCCTGACATAATTTAGGAATGCAAGCATTCAGTTGTATATGTTAGAGAATTTTCTATTGGTCTATTGAGTTTAGCGCTTCACACAGTTTTTCTGCACACTCAGCAAGAGAACCTTTTCTCACCACAAACATATTGAGAAGGAAAGATAAGAAAAAAGCCATAAGACTTGTTGAGTATCCTACCGATCCCCTGCACCCACAGCTACTTCTACTCTGTTAGATGGATATAGCCTAAGGGGTCATTTCCACCCTGCTATATTAGAACCTCTGTGGTTTTTCATAGCTCTGCATAGTCTTATTCTTTCAGAGCCATATCTTCATTTTGAAGTACAGTACAGTTGTACCTTGCTTAAACAGCATAATGTGTTCCACAGGATTGCTCTTCAAGCGAGTTTGCTCTTTATGTGAAACACCATTGTAAGCGACCAATTGTGACTTCGGGGGGGGGGGAGGGGATTGCGAACCCTGATTTATTTCTTAAGTGAGTTTTTGATTGGTTTTATTTGTTAAGCGAAGCAAATATTCAGAGAAAATTCTGCTCTTTAAGCGAGTTACTCTTTAAGTGAGGCATGCTTTATGCGAGGTTTGACTGTATTTGCTACTGGCAGCAGACATGAAAGAACTAAGCATATTTTGAAGAACAATAAGCCCTCAAGTGAATTTTGATATACAGTTATTTGAAAGAGGAGCTGGCCAAAAGAATTAGGGAAGGGATTCCCTGGCCATGCCAAACCAGAATAGCCTCACCTCTCACCTCTACTTCTAGTATCAGAAAACAAAAAGATGAAGAATTTATGCCACCTTTGCCCCTCTTCTTCCTCAGAGAACAGGGTAAAGTAACCCAGCAGCAAACTGGAGATACAAGTAGTACTTATTTTTAATGCCTGAAGGAACACCACAGCAGAATTTGGGAACTGACTTTTTAAAATAAATATATACAACTATAATGATAATAGTGATTATTTTGAAGTCATTGAAATGGTACAGTAATTACCTTTACCATTTCAATGACTTCAAAATAATCACCATTATCATTATAGTTCTAAAAGAAGCCACTGTATTTTGCTTTACTCAAGAGTAACAAAAATGATTATTTTAAATTGCCTTACAGAAACATTTGAATGATACAGGCCTTTGCCTGCACACACTTTCCCTGCCAATACAATTGCCAAGTATGCTCCATCTCCTTTCTTTATATTTCAGGGCCAAGCTTGCGGCTGGGAAGAGGGAAGCCTTGTGTTGTCATGGTGGAGGACCCTGGTGATGTCACAGAGTCTGGTCCTTTTATTGTTACAATGGTAGGTAGGCAAGGGCTGAACATTCAATTCATAGGCTGAAATTCTGTCACTTAGTGTAGTAAGTGACAACTAGAGTAGTCCCACTGAATCAATGGAACTTACAGAGGAGTTGCCTCACAAAATGACTGCTGATTCAATGGACCTGCTCCAATTGTGACTTACTATTTGTAGCAACACAGTTTCAGCCATACAAGGTACAAGACACAAGTGAATACCTTTGTACTGAACCTATTGGCTGGGAAAGGCCAGAGATGGGAGCTCAAACTTTAAAGACATTTCACACACCAAAGTCAATTGTTCTTCTCATCCAGAGCCATCTGATCTGAGAACTGTCTCTCCAGACAGAAGCCCAGGGCAGCATCTCAATTCATGGGGACTAGAAACCAGCACCCCCAAACCTTGCAACCCTGCTTGTCTCCCATCACAGGGTGGGCAAAAAACCTAGAGGTGCAAAGGAGGGCAAATCAGTGCTTGAATCATGCAAGATTCCTCCTCCTCCTCCTCTAGTCCCCTCCCCAGAATGATGTAAATAACCAGAACTCCAAAAATATATTTACTCTTTAATAAACTATAACGATTGTAATGCAGTTGTACAACTGGTATGTAATGTAACTACTGTAGTTATTTCTATTTAGACATCTTCAGACTCTACAAAGAAATGCTTTTTTTCCTCCTTGGGTATCTTACAGAGCCAATGACATATTGTCCCGCCAGTCCCCCCACCCTCCGCTTGGAATTGTCAATCCCAAACAAATTGTCTTTGACCCCTACACATATTTTGCTATGACAGCTGCTGGGAGGTAGTGCTGACACAGTTATTATGTCAAAAGAATGGCTACCGCAGCAGCCAACCACCAAGGAAATACCAGGCTTATGACAAAGCTGCTGAGATGTGGAAACTGCCTCTATGTAGGGATGACAGCTGAAAAGGCAACGTTGGCTCCTGCAGAAAGACCAATCATCCAAACACCCAACACCCCCTCCCCTACTTAATACTACAATCCAAACTGAACAATCATTAATGTCTCCCTTTACTAATGCACAGAACAAACACAATCACTTGAAAATAAAGGAAACAGGTCAGGTACCAGCCTTGTTCAGTCAGCTCCTCTTGGATCCATCACCATAGAAACAAGCTTGGAGAGAAAGGACGCTTGCCACAGCATGTGCCTCCATACTCCCTGCCTTTCCTGGGTGGAGGCTTCTTTCTTAGCTGTGTCCTTACTTGTTGTGATGAGTAGATGTGTCGTTCTTTCATTGCCTATTACACATGCAATTCTTGCCAATCATAGGAAGAAGCAACAAGATGATGGTTTTAGTCTGGATTTCTTTGCTCTCCTGGTTTCTCCTTCCCCTACTGAGGATATTGAGAGCTAATGCTGACTACAGAGCTACACAGCTTGCAAACAAAAAAGGAAGCAATGGATAAAGCAGGGGTTCCCAACCTAAGGCCCATGGGCCAGATCCGGTCTGTGGCTCTATTTTATGTGTCCCCCTCCAGGGGCATCTGAGAAACAAAATGGCCATCCCTTTGAAGCTTTTTGGACAAAACGGCCACTCCCATCATGCAGGCAGTGCAAAATGGCCATCTGGCCCTCGAAGCTGACTGAGAGAGCGTGACTTGGCCCCCAGCTTGAAAAGGTTGGGGACCCCTGGGATAAAGGATTGACTTGAAAGCAATCACAAGACATTTATTTAAATCAGATTGTATGTGTGTATGCATTTCTATCTCTCTGTGCATGTGTCTGTGTGAGAGACAAAAAATAAAATTGCTAGACTTCCTTGAACTTATTAAAGCCTGTGAAAATTAAAAGATAGGTAACAATGTGTTTTGTTTTATTTGCCGATGTCAATATGCTGGGCTGTTTCAGATATGCCTAGCTTTCTTTTCTCGCTCTAGTTGCTTCCTCATCTTTTTTTAAAATGCCATATTCCATCATAGGGTACACTATATGTTTCGGGGCTCAACATACAGTACTTCTTATTCATATAATAAGAATGCAATATTCCCATAAATAAAAATAGACCTCAGAAATCACAGAAATGTTTGTTACTGTCTCCCTGCAATTTAAGAACAGACCAAGCTCCATCGAAGACTGAGGTGGGGAAATCTTAATTTTAATTCATTTGGCCCAAGGACAAAATCTCAATTTGGGAAGAGTTTTTGGAGCTGAACTCAATCAGCAGACAAGGTGGTGGGAATGAGGCAGAGTTACAGCAAAGCCTTACGCATATCAAAGAGTCTGGAAACAGAATGTGGCTCTAAATTCACATTGGTCAGTCTCTTTGGCACATTAGGACATCCTTGCTCAAAAGCCAGTAACATCCAACTCTAGGGTTTGGTGATAATCTCCATTTATTGCCAAAGAGCCAGAGCTGTCTGCGTCTGCAGACACTTCTGTGGACATGTGATAGGCATGACTACACACCAGAGTGCACGGAATGCTGCTATTCCCCCCCCCCAAGCAATACCTATTTATCTACTTGCAATTTCTTGCTTTCGAACTGCCAGGTTGGCAGGAGTTGGGACAGAGATGGGAGCTCACTCCACTGCGCAGCAATCGGGTCTTGAACTGCTGACCTGCTGACCTACCACTCATCAAGTCCAGTGTCTTAACCACTAAGCCACCACAATCCCTTGGCACATTAGGTATGGACTAATAGTAAGGGAAACTAGTACACATGTTAAGTACATACTGGCACTTGAACATATAGCAATCCATTATTTTGCACAATTAGACCATGAAGATCTGTGATTTCATTGTTATAGGTAGACCTGCTGATCTAGCTTGCCAGTGTTCCACACCAGGATTGTGACCATGATCGTCATCATCAATTTATTGCCTAGTGGCCAATCTTTGGGTGATAAGCATCTCTGAACATTTCTGAGCTGTTTTTCAGACATGCAGTTCATCACCATACCTGGTGACACTGTGGTTAAACTGTTGTAGTGCAACCAAAAGGTTGTGAGTTTGATGCTGACCAGGGCTCAAAGTTGACTCAGCCTTCCAACCATCTGAGGTTGGTAAAATGAGCACCTGGCATGTTGGGGGCAAAATGTTAATTAACTTGTGAACTGCCCAGAGAGTGCACTCATCTCTAAAGGCACAGCATTGACTCAAGTTATATCAAGTGGTGCTGACGCTATGCCTCATGCTATGGGGAGAGGAGTGTCTTTGTTGCCAAAGGAAAGTTTAGTTTTTTCACAGTATCAAGACTTATATCTAAAAGCAATTTGCCTCATATAATCCACATTGAATGTGTCATATTCACTAACATGTATTTTTGTGGCCATTTCTCCTTAATAGGGCCATGTTTACCCCTTTTATATTGGAGAGCTTCCACTGGGGTGGTGGGGTGGGAGAAGGCATCTGTCAAAAAGATTCACACAAACACCATCACATCCGAAAGCCCTGGTGGCTCAGTGGTTAAATTGCTGTATTGCAGCCAAAACTGCTGACACTGTAAGCTTGATCCTGACCAGGGTTCAAGGTTGACTCAGCCTTCTATCCTTCTGAAGTTGGTAAAATGATACCCAGCATGTCGGAGGCAAAATGTTAATTACCATGTGAACGACCCAGAGAGTGCACTAAGTGCTATGGGGTGGCATATAACTGTAATTGTTATTGCTATCACACATTGAAATAAGTGGATAGTAGGGTCTCACCAACCATGTTGGTGAGTCCCAACTCTACCCCATACCCATAAACTAATTCTTTCCTACCAAATGTTTCCCTATCAGAGGTGGTCCTTGTGGAAAAAGAGCTCTCCACAAATACCAAAGAGTGAGCTCACAGCTTCTGTCCATGAAGAATGCCTCTGACCTGGCCAGTATTGCATCTCACTTGGCAAATCTACACACATCAGTAGGTGCGTGGGGATAGCTTTCTTAAGTTGCCTAACCAAGTAGATGGGTATGTGTGTGTTTCTCAGTGAGCAATGGTGGCTGGTGTATGGCTTATGAGGCAATGCAATGTAGCTTTTGGAATTTTGGTCTAGGACTTGGGAGATCTGGCTTCAAATTACAATTTCTCCATGAAGGTGACCTTGAGCTGGTCACCCTTTCTCATCCTGACCTACCTAGACAAAGCTTGGTGGATAAAACGAGAAGGAAGAGATTTGTATATGCTGCCTTGATCTCACTGGGGGAATCATGGGCTATAAATAGAATAAAAGTGGTGGTGAATGGTTTTGACTTCTGTATAATTTGTAATGTGTTGGTAATATGTGGTGCTTTTGCATAGCCTGCTGAGATGATGGCTTTTAGACCTGTTAAAATTTTGCTAGCTTGTGCTGAAATGTTAGAGGTGTGTTATTATATACATTCTATGTGTGTTTTGCCTTAAAGCTGATATATTATTGTAATATTAAGTTGGATTTTTGCCTTAGCATTTTTATTAATATGTTTTATACTCTTGGACTATTTAGTCTTGGCAGAACATTTGGAATAGTGCAACTTGAGCTGTATTGATGGGTCTCTGGTAATGTTGATTCTATTCTTATGTAAGCTATCCATGATTTCAGGGCTTTACACATAACCTTTTACATAGACAAACTAATATAAAAAAGTGCTATTTCCTTTTGTTCTGTCAATGGCTAAAATCTTGTTAGCATAGCCTTATGATGTGCAATTAGGATAATGTCATCAGCCTGCAAAGATTTAAGTTGAATTGAAAGCTCCCTATCCCCAAGTCTGGAGGCTTCCTAGAGCTCCTTTTCAATCTGTACCAGTGTGTGTGTGCTTTATTTAATTTGCGCAAAATATTATTAATATGGCATTAATGCTTTTTGTTAGCCACCCAGAGTCGCATTGCGAGTGGGGCGGCGTACAAGTCAAATAATTGAACTGAATTGAATTAACCTTATGAAGCTAAGCAAACCCACCTACACAAAAACAAATTTTAAAAACCCTAGCTGATGGATCAAAAGAAGACACAAACTACACATTGAACGTTTTTACTTTTACAAGTCCATGTGATAAAGTGAGACTTACCACTTTTTCATTTTGTGCATTTTATAAAAGTGCATTAAAAATTCAAGAGAATGCCAACATACACCCCCAAAAAAATCACTCCAAGATTGAAAAAGCCCCTCACTAACTTGTGCCAGAGAGATGATGATGATGATTCACTATTTTTTTGTTTACTGAGCAAAGACAACCCCAGATGAGGATTTGCATCCCTGTTCAAGAATCAGGATGAAGAAAGAGGTGGTGGCAAAAACAGGTAGAACTGTGGCAAATTAGTTACTCTGCTAGAAGACCTGTGAAGGAAATGAACAGTGATGTAGAAGAGCTGCATATGCTGACAAACCTAATGGATCTTCCATTCCATCCTTTCTCTGCATCTGCTTGAAATTGCTCTGCTTTAAAATAGTCACATATTACTGCAAACACACACACTATTTTTTGCCTAGCTAAGCCACTGTTGATACAGAACTCAACAGTAGGTTGTCTTTTATAGTTATACACATTGTGTCTTTGTTCTCACCTTGGGCGGTGGTTCAAAAAATTAGATTAGACCTTAGCTTTCAACATTTTGACACCACACTAAAATAAACTATTGGCACCACTCATCATCTTCTATGCCAGAGGGAATAAGTAAAATTCTTCTTCCATGTTCTTTGTCCATTTTCAGCCAGATATACATCTTGTCCTTGGGACCCACACCAAGTCCAGCCAGAATGAGAAGTCTGCTTCTAGTATGGAGTTTTATATCACCACCACTCTGTGCCATCCAGTCACAGTGTGGTCATTTTTAAGGTTTCCTAGGTAGAGTACTCAGAAGTGGTTTACCATTGCCGTCTTCTGGAGAAAGGCTGAGTGGACAACTTGCCCATGGCCACACAAGCTCTGTGATTACAGGAAGTACAATAGGGAAATTAACTCCCGACCTCGGGCTGTCAGCCAGAAACCTAAATCACTCAGCTATCCAGCCAGTCTAGTATGAGGATAGAAATAAAGAAATCAGAGCTAAGAATTAATGGCTGAAATCTTGTTACTTAGAGTAGTGTGTCATAACTAGAGAAGGTCCATTTGAATCAATGGAACATGGAGGAGTTGACCTACCAAATCCCCACTGATTCAGTGGCCTACTGTAGTGCAGCTTGCCATCCTATGCAATAGAATTGTCTGAACCTCTTCAGTGACCATTACCTCAGTAGTTGTGCTTATATATAAGCCATCTTAAACCAAGTTGAATGAATGCATCTGTAGTTGCTATGAAGCCTCCCCTTTCTGAGCCCTATTTATTTCCTAATGTGCAGACTTTATATATGAATTTTTTCTAAAGGTCACAAGGATCTCCTCATTTTTACCTAATTTGTACATTTTATTCCTATTGCTTAAAGTGCAGGGAAAGTATTATTTTTTTCAGCTGGGTAAATGGGTAGTTATTTGCTTTTAAAAAAATCATTTTAAAAAAATTGCTTTATGTGTAGCTTTTGCCTCTGAAATGCATGGTTAGCATTGCAAAAATGTGACTTTTTTCCCATGTGGATTCTTTCTCCCCACACTGAGAGTGAAAGCACTATTTTTTTTAAACAAGACTGACAAATCTAACAATATTCTTTCACATCCTGTGTATAAGAGAAAGCTTTATTTGTAGAGCTGGAGAAAAGCAAGACTGCAAAGAGGGTTCTTATTCCAGGAACAGGTTGGGTGTATGGCCAAGTACTTCTGACCAAAAGGCTGAGGGTGTGGCTTGAAGGAGCAGAATTTAGAAAACTATAACTTTGCAAGATAAATCCTGGTATTCTGGGAAATGTAGTCACCATAAACAGGTTTGTTTGTTTGTTCGCTTGCTTGCTGGTCAAAATCAGAAGGACAGAAGAATAAGTCCCATCTTGTCTACATGGCCATCTCTGTGAAAACTGACACCAATGGGGGAACAGCACAGAGTCCTATGGCATCTTCAAGGCTCACAGGTTTTATTAGGCACAGGCTTGCATGGACCACTGCCAACAACATCAGCTAACGGAGTAACCACATATTGATGCACATGCTCAGCAAGAAGGAGGTATAGAAAAAAGTACAAATATGTATGGTGATTTTAAGTGGTAATTGAACTGGGACTCACTGTGAAGTGCCAAGGCTGTCTTTGCATAGATAACCATATTCACATATGTATTCTCATTAAAAATGGCACTTTACCAATTCCCACTCAAGGCGAAGGATCTTAAACAATTCACTACTTTCAAAAAGGTCTTTAAAGATGATTCATTTTCTTGTTCTTCAAGGTTCCACCAAACTCTTTGTCCTGTTGTGACTCCTTGGAAATGTATGGAAAGGATGACACCTGTGTGGGAGGGAATGCCTTTCTGATAGTATGCATATGTTAATATCACTTCTGATAATCAGGGTCGTAGTCAAGGGGTGGGTGTTTCCCACCCTGAGTTAGCAGTTTGCCCACCCTCAAACTCCCGGCTGCTTATATATATGACACACATATATGACATTGTTGCCCACCCTGAAAAGATATTCACCCACCCACATTTAGAATCCTGGCTACGGCCCTGCTGATAAAGATCTCAGTATCTGGTAACATTTAAATCCTTCATATTACTTTCTTGTTTTCTTTTTGCCCCTGCCCCAAAATTCCTTCAGACAACAACCAGTCCCAGCTCCACTGTGAGGCAAAGGTGTCAACTGCCTCAAATGACAGATCTGGAAGACAGTAGCTTAGTATTGGAGGAGGGATCTGCATGTCTTCTATGCTACACAGTCATCTAGGTGTGGTCAAGGGTGTCCCAATCATCCATGTTGAAGGGAAGGGGTGCCATTTTGTTCCTTGCATCAAACAGCAACATGATCAGGTGCAGCTCTGCATCGGACTCTAAAAGGCTATAGAGAAAATCCAATCTGCCCACCTTCCCTCCAAGAGAGAGAAAATGACAGCAGAGCTGGTTATTCACATCCTAGCACAGGGGATTTTTTTTTTTTTTTTTTTTTGGTGTGTGTGTAAATGAAAAACCGTTTCCACAGCTTCCCTAGTGCTTCTGCTTGTTGGCCTTCCGGTGTCAGTTGGATGAATGCAGCCAAGATGTCTCCTGACAGGTGTAAATGGAACCTTTACATAATGTTTCACACGCATGATGCGTACATTATACACAGACAAAGAGTGATGGTGGTGAGTCACACATCTGTTTTCTGTCAAACAGTTTTAATGTTGTTGCCAGAGAAACCTGAAGAGGTATCTATTTACCTTTGCAGCTTTCAGCACGGTCTCTTCTACCCACCAGATGCCAGGGAATAAAAACTGATGCATGTCTACTTAGAAATAAGTCCCACTGTCTTCAGTAGGGCTTACACGAAGGAAAGAGTGCCTAAGATTGCAGTTTAATGATACAATCCTATGTATATCTACTCACAACAAGTTCCATTGAATTCAGAAGGACTTACTCCCTCCTTGGGTATATGCGTGTTGTATTAACATTGCATCTTATGACTGTCATGTAGACAAATCTAAGCTGCCTTCTTCACCTTCTGATCATTCCCCACAGCCTGGCCTCCTCCTCCATTTTAGATGTTGGAATCACTAAATCAGACAGAGGTTTAATCCAGGAGTTCTCAACCTTTTTAAGCCAGAGGGTGGGTCACGCTCCCTCAGACAGCTTTGGGGGCCGGATGGCCATTTTGCCCTTCCTCCACCACATGGCACTTCCTGGTGTGGTGGAGGCAATGGGGGGCACATGAAAGATGCAATGGGCCACATCTGGCCTACAGGCCGCAAGTTGAGAATCCCTGGTTTAATTGGATGGGCATTTGTCTTGTTGTTTGGTTCACTGAAGGATTAAGCTAGTTTGCCCCTTTTGCTGGTGATCAAATGACATAATTAATGGAGTGAACTATTCCATCCCAGGAACATTCCTTACTTGCACCTTTATGGGCCTCTGTCAGGGAGCAATCGGTTTTCACGTGTATGAGTTGGGCTGAGTGAGTAGAATTGCTCCGTTTTGGTTCTTTTCCAGCACATAAAATCACAAACCAAAGTGGAGTTTGCAGCTTTAAATTTCCACTCCACTTTCAAATTTCCAATACATTAATAACTTAGCGGATAATGCTAAGACTGTATTGTTAAGTGGCTTTAGAAGACAGTTTAGCCCAGGGATTCTCAACTTGTGGCCTGTGACCCCACACTGCCTCCACCACACCAGGCAGTGCCATGTGGTGGAGGAAGGGCAAAATGGCTGTCCGGCCCCCAAAGCTGTCTGAGGAAGCATGACCCAGGCCCCGGCTTAAAACGTTTGAGAACTCCTGCCATTTCACAATATGGGGAAATTAAACACTTCCTCTGTTCCTCCATGGAGGGGCAGAGGAAAGAAGCCAAAGTCTATTATTATGACACACTGTTGTACTATACCACTTAGAAAAAAATTGAAAGCTTCCTTTGGAAGGGGTTGAAGAGAGGAAGGAACAGGAAGGTTTTTAAAAAAATAGTTTTCATAATGAAGGCAGCCCAAGTAGAATATCTTGATGGGTGGACACTATTTGTATACAAAAATCACACTAAATGGCATACCAGTCTTCTTAATGCCTTAAGTGATACTATTCTGCCAGATCAGCCTCAGTGATGGGATGACAAAAATTCTACTACCACCCCATGACGTTATGGACGTCATGGGCATGGCCAATGTCATGACGTCATGGGCGGAGCCGATGTCATGACATCATGACGTTGTGGGCGGGGCCAAAAATAAAAATAAATAAAATAAAAATAAATAAAATAAAAATACACACACACACACACACACACACACACACACACACACACACACACACCCCTCAGCCCACCCACCCAGCCAGACAGCTACAACACAAACCCGTAAATAACTTAAATAAATAAAATAAAGAAATAAAAAAAATAAACATTAAATAAAAATACAACCACCCACCCAAAACACAAATAAATTACCCACCCACCCCAAATAAAAAACCCTCACTTACTTACCTTCCTTGGGACGACAAACCCCCATGGCCCGGGGCCACCCGGCAAGGCTCGCCGCCCCCAACTGCGGCCTCCTCCTCCGAAGGCTGCGGCCACAGGAGCCACTGCCTGCAGCCGCCGTCCACAGCCGCCACCGCCGCCAGAGCTGCCGCTGCCTGCAGCCCTGTGGCCTCCTCCTCCTCCTTGGGCCGGTGCCTTTTTGGCCCAGCTCCAGCTGCGGCCATGGCCAGGGGCTGCGGGCAGCAGTGGCTCTGGCGGTGGCTCCAGCCATGCAGCCGCGGCCGGAGCCACCGCCAGAGCCACTGCTGCCCGCAGCCCCTGGCTGCCCCGGCCGTGGTCGGAGCCGGAGCTGGGCCAAAAAGACACCGGCCCAAGGAGGAGGAGGAGGCCACAGGCGCCCGGCGGAGGAGGAGGCTGCAGGCGGCAGCGGTGCGCCCCTCTGGGCATCCCCAGGGCATGGGGGCTTGTTGGCAGTGGACGGCCCAGGGAGGCTTGGTGGCCGCGGCTGGAGCCACTGCCAGAGCCACTGCTGCCCGCAGCCCCTGGCCGCCTCTGGCTGTAGCCAGAGCTGGGCCAAAAAGGCACCAGCCCAAGGAGGAGGCCACAGGCACCCGGCGGAGGAGGAGGCTGCAGGCGGCGGCGGTGCGCCCCGCCGGGCGTCCCCAGGGCATGAGGGCTTGTCGGCAGCGGACAGCCCAGGGAGGCTCGGCGGCAGCGGACGGCCCAGGCAGGCCTCAACATGCCCCGGGGGAGGTGCCCTCCTCTGAGGGCTGGTGCCACCACCACCGCCGCCCTGAAAGGTGCGGCTCCGGCTCCAAAAGAAAAAAAAAATTAAAATTGGAGCCAAAATGGCTCCAATTGACTGCGCATGCATCAGATTGAGTTTCTGCACATATGCAGTCAATTGGAGCCATTTTGGCTCCCATTTAAAAATAATCTTTTCTTTCGGTGAGGCGTCTGGAACCGGACGCCTCAAAAGTTGACTACCCTCCCAGAGAACCCTTCGGGATTGTTCCTACCGGTTCCAGGGAACCGGATGGAACCGGGGTCATCCCATCACTGATCAGCCTGCTTCACTGTCCCTGTATAGAAAAGTTATGAACACATTTGGCTTTGTCTCACAACTGAATCTGCCCAGTCTACTTCAAATGAGACCTTATGAAAATCAGACTAGATCAGGCTGCTACAGTTTGGCCTCCATATTTTGTCAAAGTGAATCCACAGCTCTAATACATATATATGGGATCCCTGTCTTAGTTTTTCTTTCTTTCTTTGGCAGGAAGTTTGAACTATATCTGCATTGTGTACCATCAAGTTGATTTTTTTCCAGGGGTTTTTAGGTAGAGAGTACTCAGAAGTGGTTTACCATTCTCTTCTTGTGGGGCCACCCTGGGACTGTGCCATTTGAACATAGGTTGGCTCTTATCCTGGGACATATGCAGTGATGGGATGTTACCAGTTCGGACCGGTTCGCCTGAACCAGTAGCACCCCATCAGGAGGGGTCGCCGGGGTGGTGGTGGTGGTAACCCCCCGGAAGACTGGTTCGGTCGCCTCTCCGGCCCCCTCCCGAAATGTATTTCCAGGAAGCCAGAATGGCTGCCCGGAACTGCGCATGCATCAAACCTCTGTTTGACGCATGCGCAGTTCTATTTTTTATTGTGCATGCATCAAATAGAGATTTGACACATGTATACTAAAAAAAGAACTGCGCATACATCAAATGGAGGTTTGACGCATGCACAGACATTTTTTATTATTTATTTATTTATTTGCTCTGCCCACGATGTCATGACGTCATGATGTCGGCTATACCCATATCGTCCATGACGTCACGGTGGGGTAGTGGACATTTTGACAACCCACCACTGGACATATGTATGTAAAAATAAAGCCCACTGAATTAAGTGGAAATTATTTCTGAGTAAAGGTGCTATGCAAAGCAAGGCAAAGAGTATACTGAAATAAACAAAAACACAATATTATAAGTAAAAGATACTTTGTAAATGTTTAGAACTGAACTGAATGTAGGAGGAATCTAAAACCAATTCTCACAATCCAAACTTGTTGGCAGCATTTTCAGATTATCCAGGTGAAATGATTTAATTACATTCTATAGCAATGTATCTTTCTCATTACTGGTCATGTATTGGTTTCTCTGTAAGTGACTCCAGATGGGGATTACGGACATACATATTATTATTTTTTAAGTCATACTGTTGCAAACGTTTACACACTTTCCTGGCAGTAAACCCCACAGTGGGATATACTTATGAACAAGCAAGCATAGCATTTTGCAGTTAATGTTCCATTTTAAATGTCTGTGTATATTTTCCTGAATGGACACACGCAACAAGCCAAGTTTTAAAAAAAAGATTGTTTTTCTGAGCAGTCAGGCAGAGAGTGAACAAGCTGAGACTTAGCGAAAGATATACAGTACTGATCATCTGAGGCCTGTTTGTGGTTAATCTGAGGTGGAGGTAAGGTGCCTGTTACATAGAGATGTTCAACCGTTTAAGAGGCCCTGGTTCCTGCCTGGAATTTGCACAGCTCTCATGCAATGAGACTGACTCTATGCAGGCTGGAAGTATTTATTCTTCATATTTATATCCTACTATAACTTCCTTAATTAGTTCAAGCTGCTGCATGTGATTCTTCTTCTCCCCACTTTACCTCACAACACTGCCACAAGGGAGGTTGGGGTGGGGATAGACTGGCCAAAGGTCACCCAGTGAGTTCCATGGATCTCTCACATTCAGACAATCACTGTAGTTACTGTCCTTCATAACTATAGACCTGTAGCTAATATTCCTTTTTTGGGCAAGGTCATTGAGAAGGTAGTGGTGGTCCATCTGCAGGTGTTCTTGGATTAAACCAACTGTTTGGATCCATTTCAGTCAGGCTTTAGGCCTCGGCATGGTACTGAAACTGCTCTGGTCACACCGCGCAATGACCTTCTCTGGGAAGCTGACGGAGGAGCTTCGTCTCTCCTGGTGCTCCTAGATCTCCAACTTGGGGAGTTTATGTAATCTTTGTGTTCCTCAGGGGTCAATTATCTCCCCATTATTATTTAATATCATCATTAAGCCACTGGGAAGGGTCATCCAGAGATTTGGAGTGCAGTGTCACCATTATGCAGATGACACCCAACTCTATCTCTCTTTTTTATCTTCTGCTGTGGATGCAGTCCGATGCCTTGGTGATTGTCAGGCTGCAGTAATGGAATGAATCAAAGCTAACAAGCTGAGACTGAACCCTGAAAAGATGGAGGTTCTTGTGTTGGAGGGTCCGTCAGTCCAACTAAGTAGTCTGGCCCCTAGGATGGATGGGATTGCTTCTCCCCTAGGGACCAGGTACACAACTCAGGGTCATATTAGATCCTCATCTGACCCTTGGAGTGTAAATTTCAGCAGTGAGTAAAGCCACTTTTCCCCAACTGTACCAAATTGCTCAGTTGTGTTCCTATTTGGACAGGCAGTCCCTCAAAACATTAGTTATTTCACTGGTAGTCTCACACATTTATTACTGTAATGCTCTCTATGTGGGGCTTCCCTTGTTCCTATATGGAGGCTTCAATGGGTGCAAAATGCAGCAGCCAGGCTGATTACTGGAGAGAGAAAATTTGATCATATCTCCCCAGCATTGGCAGGGCTGCATTGGATACCCATCCCTTTCTGTATCAGGTACAAGTTAGTTCTAACTTTTAAGGCCCTAAATGAAATCTATAGGAGCTTGGCCAATGTAAGGATTGAATGGTCTCCTTCATGTGTGTCAGGGATTCCCCTAGCGATATGTGTGGCTCGATAGCAGAGTAGCACTTTTAAGCTCTTACGCAGCGAAAGCCTTAGTGCAATAACACACACACATATGCCTTCAGTGGAAAGGTGCTCTTTACTTACAGTGAGGGGAAGACAGACATACACAGGACTATATACAACAGTCTCTCTCTCTCCAAGCCCCACAGTAGGTAGACAGCTTGGATTCCTCAGTTGGCTCCAATCCCAGGAGCATGCAAAGAGTCCTGGTATTCTTGAGTAGTTTTTCTCTCTCAGTTGAAGGGAACTCTCAACAACAGTAGACCCTCGTTCAGCAGTTTCTGTCTGTAGACTCTCTCTCAGTAGCTCAGTCCTAGTCTTCAGTACGACAGACTCCTCAGTATAACAGCCTCCTCTGAATAATAGCCTCCTTCAGTATGATAACCTCCTCCGAATAATAGCCTCCTCAATGGTAACCTCCTCCGAATGATAACCTCCACCATAGACCCTTCCCAGAGGGCCACAGTTATACCCCAGTGTTGCTGGGCAGATTCTCTAATCAGCCACAGCTGGGCTGTTACAGGAGCACATGGACCAAGCATGCACAGCCTGGCAATCAGTTTGAGGCTCTATTATGAACACCTGTGTTCAAAACACATGGAGGGCCTTAAAGTTGTACTATTCCACTGGACAGCAATCTTTGTACAATACCCCCAAATGAAAAATGTCCTAACAATGTGTTGCCAGTCCTTCTCACTATTCTCCACTCCCACAAACAGTCTAGAAAGCACATAAATGACACAATGCTGTGCCACACAGAGGTGTCTGTCAACAGCAAGTGCTAAAAGACCTCTAGTAAAATGTCCATACAGAGCTTTTTAATCAGATCTATAATTCAATATGTATACCTTTTGCACCACACTAAATATCGCTTTAAATGTAACATTCTTTGTCCATTTTCTCCATTACTATCCACTGCTTTTAGCACCTAGGATTGGACAACGTGACGATTTATTGAAAACTGCTATTTAATCGTTTTTGAAAGGACAGGCAATTTTTCCTTTTGCTTTTGAGAGGTAATGGGTATCAGGTTTTCTTTCATTTATATATTCTAAAACGTAAAAATTTCCGAATCTGCCTACCAACAGCCTCTAGTGGCAGCCTGCAAAATGAAAAACCATTATGACATACAGCATAGAAGCATTTTAAAAGCACTGTAAAGTAATCCAATCAAAACTGCACATAGCTCAGCAGAAACATTATTATTATTATTATTATTATTATTATTATTATTATTATTATTATTATTATTATTATTATTATTATTATTATTATTATTGTTGTTGTTGTTGTTGTTGTTGTTGTTGTTGTTGTTGTTGTTGTTGTTGTTATATCCTGCCCCACTCACAAAGTGCGACTCTGGGTGGCATACAAACATATCCTTAATACAGTATAAAACATTCAGTCAACACAATATACATCAGTACAATGAATATATCGTAAAACACACTAAAATAGCACATGGTGCATAGCAATACTGTATCAAATAGTAATTAAATAACAGTAATTAAGTAACAAGAGTCCTTGCCACTCAAATGTCCTTAATGAGGCCTCTACCCAATTGATGGCTCTTAAAGCCCTCCGACTCCAGCCGGTGGTGAGGGCATGGAGGAGGGGTGGTCAGCAGTGGCGGGTCTGCAGCACAGCCTTTGTAGCCTGCGGGAGTGAACATTTATTTAAGGACCTCACAAAGGAACTAAAAGGAACACAACTTTTTGGCTACAGATCTAAAAAAGCAGTACAGTATTCTCAGTTGTATAAAAAAAATGCAGTAGAAAATGTAATTCACCAGGTGTTGTTGCACCACATCTCCCATTAACCCTAGCCAACTTTGCCATTCATGAGGAATGCTGGGAGTTTCAGTACAGCAAGAAGAGCTGCAATTTCTCCTCTTTCATCTTTCAAGTGAAAGCTTCTGTCAATACAGTGCTAAAAAGACTGGCAAGTGGGCCCTGGAGTAAATCAAGTCTCAACTGTCTCTGGGGGCAAATATGAAACTGAGACTGTCCTACTTTGGGCACGTCATGAGAAAGCAAGATTCTTTGGAAAAGACAATAATGCTAAGAAAAGTAGAGCAACTGTGAGATGGATTGACTTCTTAAAGGAACCACAGGCTTCAGCTTGCAAGAACTTGGGCAAGGCTGTTGAGGACAGGAAATTTTGGACATTTCTCATTCATAGGGTTGCCATAGGTCAGGGACACTGGCACATACAATAACAGCAAGACAGCATTTTTGACTGGAATCAAACCAGGCAGAGATAACCAGGTCTCAGAACATCAAGACTCAAAAATCTCATAGCCCTCTGTAAGAAAGAAAGCAACTGGGCCAGTGTTTTCCAACCTTTTGGTTTTTGGACTTCAATCCCCAGAAGCCTAAGTCAATTCCCCTAAACATTGATCAGCCAATGTAACAACATAGGCTTCTGGGAATTGAAGTCCCCCTGTGGGGTGTGGTCCCCACATTGGGAACCACTGAGTTGGACTATTCCATCATCTTCAAAGATACATACCCATACCTTTCCACCATGATAGGGAAAACAATCTGGGTGAGGAGACTTTTAGCAAGGAAAAGTACTGATCTCAACACAGATCACTAAACAGCCCAGAGGCCAGAAACAACATGTTCATGTCCTCATACAGATGTTAAATCATGACCTCTGGCAGTTATATTTTGAATGTGTTTAACACAAGGTAAAGATTAAAAAGTACTGCCTTGAAGTTTGCATATTTTTGCCAAGCTACGAAGGTCCTTCTTCTCCCATATCCATTGTACTCTCCACGGTTGTATTTTGAGAAGATGGCAAAGACGAGAATAAGCAGCATACAAGGCTCAGCGATGTCTGTTGTTTGGCCATGAGTATTTTGCAAGTAACCCTTTCCAGCCCCCCTTACTTGCACCTAGGAGAAAAATGGCCCCAGAGAGTACACAAAAACTAGGCCTGCCAATCACCCAAATTCTTGGCAAATTAAAGATCAATGAATCCTCTCTCTTCATTCCCCCATCATGGTGTTGGAAGCATGGGGAATGTAAACTAAACCTATGTAATCCAGGAGCACTGAAATGCCTTTACCGTCCTATGAAATGTGGAAATGATTGCCCTTTAAATATGAGGCCAGAGTGTCAATATTTTAATGTCGTCTCTACTTTGCAATTTATAGTCTTGGTACCATATCCATTTCAGCATTGTATATTTGCATTGGCCGGCTTTCAAAAAACGTTCCCATTTCAAAGCTATGCTCCACTGTGAAACAGTGTTATGATAATAAGATAAGCAAAATAGTGAATGCCAGAAGGGTCCATTTTTATTTTTTCCTGCATTCAAGCGAACTCACACAGTGTTCTACTTTGGTATGGCTCCTCTTAAGAAGGTCAAAGGGGATATATTACATAAAGGATGGCACAATTTTGACCAAGGAAGCTTTGAATGTGAAGATTTTTTTTAAAAGAAGAAGACAAGTAGTGACACAGGAATCTTAAATTAAATGACTGAAATATTTTCTTGGGTATGACAGGAGGATGAGAGTTATACATGCAATTGGGAAAAAAATATGCTGGTCTTTCAGTTAATCACCTCTATATGCTGGAAGCCATATCAGGGCATTTTCCTACCTAGCATGGTGGTGGTGAACCTATGGCATGCGTGCCTGAGGTGGTACTTGGAGCCCTCTCTGTGGACACCCATACAGTCACTCCAGTCACCCCAGTCCAGTTTGCCCCACCCCTCTGCCCAGTAGCCCAATGAGAGAACTTCCTCTCTCCCCCCGCACAGAGTTTGCTCTGCCTAGCAGCCCAATGGGAGTGTTTCCTTCCTCCCCTGTTGCTGTGTAGGCACTTTGCAATAAATAAGCGGAGTTTAGGTTGCAGTTTGGACACTCTGTCTCTAAAAGGTATTATTATTATTATTATTATTATTATTATTATTATTATTATTATTATTATTATTATTATTATTATTATTATTATTATTATTATCATCATCATCATCATCATCATCATCATCATCATCATCATCATCATCATCATCATCATCATTATTATTATTATTATTATTATTATTATTATTATTATTATTATTATTATTATATGCCACCCTACTCAGTGCAACCATCACAGCATGACAGAAAGCCTGCTGTTGTGACCAAGTATCAAACTCTACAATTTTTAAAAGTTGTAACAAGCTGACATCCCACCACTCCTCTTTTTTTATTGTAGAACTAGGCAGAAAATGCTGGTGGGGTTGGGGCCCAATTTTCTGCCATTGAGACTGTTTTGAGGGATCAAGAACCACCGGAAATGGAGGTGGGGATGGACGGAATTACCCACACAAAAGATATGACACTAGAAATGGTTGGAAGTCCATCTCCATTTTTGAAAGAGTATTAGTACCTTTTTGCTTTTGTTGCTGGAGATGGTGAAGAGGGTTGAGCTATTTAATAGGTGCATCACCTTCCAGGACCAACAATTAAACTTTTTTTGCCAAGGGCTGAAGACAAAACAATCTTGAGGAGACTACATGGAACACTGGGGTCACACTTTGCTGACCTCTGTTGTTAGCAAAAACAGGGTGTTCCCTACTATGGCTGTGAGCCTCACAACTATATTTTTTAAATTGTCAAATGTGGACCTTGATTTTATTCTCACAAAGGAGATGAAGCAAATCCCAATACAGGTATTTGGTCTTAAACATTATACTGTATTTCATATTTTGACCTGCTTACTCTGCTGAACTGAGATATTAAGACACATATAATGGGAAAGGTGATGGGCTTTCTCCCATCAGAGGCCCATGGACTGCCTCCATCAAGCTATCGGCAGCCTAGGGTGGAATGTCTGCAGGGATTAGATCAGGGGCTCCCATGGGCCAGATGTGCCACACAGCACCCTTTCATGTGCCCCCCATCCCTCCAAGGGCATTTCAGAAATAAAATGGCCACTCCTTTGAAGTTGTTGGGACAAAATGGCCACCCCCATCGTGCAGGCAGGGTAAAATGGCCGTCCAGCCCTTGAAACTGACTGAGAGAGTGTGACCTGGCCCCCAGCTTGAAAAGGTTGGGAGCCCCTGGATTACGGTAGATAAATAGGGACCACGTCGGTGGGAAGGTAAACACCATTCTGTGTGCTCCGGTGTCTCGTCATGCCTGCCACGCAACCATGGAAATGTCCACAGAAGCAGACAGCGCTGGCTCTTTGACTATGAAACAGAGATAAGCACTGAACCCTAGAGTCGGAGACGACTGGCTTTTGAGCAAGGGTGACCTTTACCTTTACCTCAGAATAAAAATATATTAAAAACCAAAGAAAAGCTAAATCACGCCATCTATTTCAGCATCCTTATCCCCCATAAGGGCCACTGAGATGCCACCAAGCAAGGCAGAAGAGAAAGGACAACAACCTGCCCCATTGCTGTTCATTCATGTACATTGGTACCTCACTTAAACAGCATAATGCGCTCCACGGGATTGCTCTTTAAACGAGTTTGCTCTTTAAACAAAACACCATTGTAAGTGACCAATTGTGACTTCTGGCAGGGGGGGGGGGAGCGGTTAAGTGAGTTTTTGGTTCATTTTCGTTGTTAAGTGAGGTGACCATTCAGTGAAAATTTTGCTCTTTAAGCGAGTTAGTCTCTAAGCGAGGCACTCTTTATGCATAATGCTTTTTAGTAGTCTCTAGGTTTTCTGTCTGCTTCTTGCCATGTCAAGCTCTGTTACAGTGTCTTTTTTATTTCGGCAGGAGTCAGAATCAAATTTCTCTCAGCTTTTATGGTATTTTCACTGGAAATATTTTCTTTATAGACTAAAATATAACCTGAGTATTGGATCCGTATCTCTGGATTGAGACCTGGGATGTTGTTGATCTGTCACTCTCTTGGAAAGGAGGCATGCCAAGGCAGTGCTGTACAGACTTTACTGGTTTGGAATATTATTCTGTGGTCACAGGACAGAGAATGGTTCTGAACAGGATAAACCAATAATAATAATGAGGAGGAGGGAGAGGGAAATAAAATGATAAAAAAAGATACATAGAACACTCACACTGCTTCACAAACCATTTATGTAGGTGTTCAGATATTGTAAGCATTAAGAGTAAATCACAGAGAACTGAAACATCTAAATTTCCAATAACCATTAGTTCTGCTAGAGCAGAACTAACTGTTTCCTATATTTCTGTTGCCTTTGCTATATGTGGAGAGTGGCAGGTTTTAAGAGGCATGCCCATTGCTATTCATAGGAGGTCTCCATATGAGTGACAGCACTAAAAATTACTGTCCTTACTCATAGAGGACTCCTACAGGTAATCGAGGATCTTTTCTTCAAATTCATCACTCTCCGCAAGTGGGAGATTAAGAATGCCAGAACAGGAGGGGTGCTACCAACAAAGGCTAGAGCACTTCCCTGTATCTGTGGTGACTCTAAATCAGGCCGGGTCATGCTCTCTCAGTCAGCTTCGAGGGCTGGATGGCTATTTTGCCCTGCCTGCATGATGGGAGTGGCCATTTTGTCCCAACAGCTTCAAAGGGGCAGCCATTTTGTTTATTGAGTACCCTTGGAGTGGTGGTGGGGGCACATGAAATGAGACTGCGGGCCAGATTCCATGGGCTTTAGGTTGGGAACCTCTGCTCTAAATGGACAGACAGTCCTTGAATAGGGCTATTATTTGGGGAATGTATGAACAACAGGATATGAAGCAGAGAGAGGAGAGTTTTCAACAATGTTTTTGCCATTTCTCCTGGTGTGAGGGAACGAGTATCTCCGTTGGTTGTCATCTTTCAGCCCACTATTCTTTTGATCAATGGCTGCCCCTGAAAACATGACTTTCACCATTAATTTGGAATTAACAAGGAGAGAGAGAGGGCACAATCACTCATTGAAAAGTGAAGAAGGGCAGAGCTGAGACACATTCAGTTGAACCAGTGAGTTCCCGAGCATTTCATTAACATAGCAAATGGGCTTTAAATACTTCTCTCAATTAAAGTATTTTATTAAATTCTTTTTAAACAGTATTTTTTTAATGGTTTGGTTTTTCATTTCCAAGAAACCCTGTGCAGTTATAAGAGAAAGTATTGAAATGCCTCTCTATACAGGTTTTGAAAGGGAGGGTAGGGGCAAGTGTTTAGGTTATTAACTCTTTATATTTATTTTAATTGTTTAATGCTGAAATACAAAAGCTAATTTTGTAGGGATATTTTAATTGCCTTTAAGTATTTCATTACTCACCCTGTTACATCTTTGACATATGCAAGTTATACAAGAGAGAAAGAGAGAACGCCATCCACCCATGGCAAGATGCAAGGTGTTCAAAGCCAGCTGGGTTATTTTGACACAGGAGGCAGAAGTGTTGCACAAGGGGCTTTTTCCATTTCCATTCCAGCACCCAAAACAGAATTACATCAAACTGAATAACTTTCATTTGCTGGCAGACATGTTTTTGTCTGCTCCTTGAAAACCCTGCCAAATGGCTATTTTTAACTGCTGCTGTCCTCCTTTCCCCACATTTCATTTCATCGGCCAGAAAAGATTTCATTCAATAGTCTGAAAATCTCCAGCACAGAAAACTGCTATGTGAATAGAGCCCCAGTCTCTGACATTCAAAGAAGGGGATGCCCTCACAGCCTGGGAGCAAAGGGTGAATCCCTGTAATGACACAGTGGAAGGACACCATGGCAGATCCTTCTGAAGTCAGTGTCTCCCAGGCCCTGCACCAAGACTTGTAAAACAAGAAGGCTCAAGAACTGGCACATTTGTACTATACTCCCCAACTTGTTTCAGAGAGCATGAAGTGGTCAAAGTATCTACCCACTAGTTTCCTCTCCAGTTTCTTACCACCACTCCTGGCTTTTTGCTATGCCAGCACTGCACAAACACAGCATGCATATGGGCAGCTTTAAGCTGTGCCAATAGGCAACAATGACATGGACGAATGGGGAAAGCATTAAATCCATCCCACACAGTAACGTCCAATTTTCCTCTCTTCCAGCATTCCCTATCTAATTTGCCTCCTGGCCTGGCAAAGCATAGCTTTTTCCTAAGACTTAAGTCAGTGCCCTAAGATCTTACGTCCAACTCCCCACTATTCTCAGCCATTTGAAAAGACCCTTGTGTTAAAAGTTCTTTCATAACCTAACATGTATTCCCCCTTCTCTTCCTGTCACATCACTGCTTTCTGTCTTGCATTAAGATACCACAGGGGTGGGTGAATGGGTGGGTGAATGTGTAGCTTCCCTTGTTCAAGGCGATCTTAAAATGGCCATCTTGGTTATTTTTAATACAGTGTTCTTGCCTTCCTGACCCACCACATCTCCAAAGAGATCTGAGTTTACCAAGAATGCCAGACCCCTAAGGAATGCCTCTAGAAATAGCTGGTATTTTTATGTGAAGAATCAATACGTGGAAGAGAGAGGGGGGCAGAGGTCATCTGTCCTGTTTAGAGGACTAACACTGGAGGCGAGAAGACAGTTGAGATAACAGAGAGAACCGTTATACACTAGAGCTTCTGGGGCTGCAGTGGCTCAGAGGTTAAGAAGCTCGCCTTGTTAGCTGGAAGACTAGCAAGTCAGCAGTTTGAGACCCAGGTACTGCATGACAGATTGAGTGCCCATCTCTGTCCCAGCTCTTGGGGACATGAAAAGAGCTTCTTTTGGGCATTCCCTGAGCAGAATTTCTTTTGCAAAATTCCTTTCAATGCGGAATAATTTCTGACACGTAATTATTATTACTATTCAGGACCATGGGAAGGCACTGGACAGGGAATGGTGGGGGCGCTTATTGGGAGGGAGTAGGGGGGAATCCCATGCATTGCTATTGGCACCCCAGGGCACCAGAAGCGAAGGTGGGGTGGGACAAAGCCCGATAGACCAGCACGTGCCTGTTATTACTACAGCTTCTTTTAAAAATAAAGCTGGAGTAACGCAGTAGTTCAGGGTGAAGACATGTAGTATATTTCTCTTAATGTGTAATGCAGCTTCCTAGTCCAAATTTACATTCTTTCTATGCTATAACCTTCCAAGCTTAACTCCTGTATTTGCAATTAACACAGATTTTAATGTAGGAGGAACAAGATTTATCTCTTTCTTCTCCATCTATACTTCTGTCCTGCTTGCAGACTGGCTGATCTCAAGGGAAGTGGCTTGACAGGTTCAAACATTTAGCAGTAGACAGGCACAGCTAGCACACTTCAGTACATAGTCAAGAAGCAAAATGTAAGGTAGGAAACAGAGATTGAAATCCAGTAGTAAGTTGCAACTAGATTCAGTGCAATTTTCATTGACTCAGTGAGTCTGCTCCAGTTGCAACTTCCTACCAGATTTCAGCCAGAGGTTCTGGAAAGTTGGGTAAATCAGATGTTTCAAATCCTAACCAACATCCAAGAACAATGTAGAGTGTCAAGAGTCTGCCACTAGTGAGGGTTAGTGAGGGCCCCCCACTCTGGCCTTCCAGCTGTATGGCTTGTGTTGCCTAGGTTAGCTCTCAAGGAAGGTTTCAATGTGCCTTGCCCATGGGATGATCTCCCTGTCTCACCCATACCTCTGAAAGCTCCCTGGCTGAAGCCTTTCCCTCAAAGAGGAAGGCCTTTCCTGGGCAAGTTCTTTCATGTGCCTTCTTTTCCTTCTTAGCAGTTGATCCAAGCAGTAACCTGATCCTTAGCACTCAGGTGAGCCTCCAAAGCCAAAGTTGTGATTTAAGCACCACAGAGCATTGACTGAACCTGGTAACACATAATCAGCTTTTTAAAATGTTGCTTTACAGTAAAACCCCAGGTTATGACTGCTTTTGGTAACGTTTGCCCCAGTTTACGATGGCAAATCCTATTGAAATGCTGTTCCGGGTTACGAATTTTTAATGGAATTTTTTTCGGGTTACCACAATCCATTTGTGACTGGTTTTTTAAATTCTCATTGCATCCCTATGGATGCTTCAGGTTACACATTTTTTTGCGTTACGATGGAGGCTGTTGGAACGGACCTCCGTCATGACCCAGAGTCTTACTATTGAAAAGGCCCAGCTCCTTCTTGTTGACTTTTTGACCTCCTACTGTCTGACCACACTGGCAACATTGGTTAAGAGGAGAAGATGAGTTAGGTAGCTGATTTCTGAGAGAGAGAGGTTCTGACTAGTATCAAGATTCTAAACTATTAGGGCTTTATAGGTCATGAGCAGCACCTTGAACTGAGTGTGTAATTTTACAGGAAGCGGATGAAGCCATGCCAATTCTGGGGATATAGAATTAAATTTGCTAGTCCCATTAATCAGCCTGGCTGCTGCATTTTAAACCTGCTGAAGTTTCTGTAGTACTTTCAAGGGCAACCTTATGTAAAGAGCATTACAACAGTCTGTTTTTGAGATTACCAGTGCATGGCCCCTTGACGCTAGGCATTTCCTGGAAGATGCACTACTGGTAAAGGATGGGTTGCACTGCATAAGAACTGTGTGTGGACACAGCATGAAGAGCTTCCTGAGGAGGGCTTTAAACTGAATTGGAAGGGAAAGGGAGAGATAAATTCAAAGGTAAAGAAAGATAAAGGCTTATGTACAATAAATGGAACAGACTGAGCATCTCAAATGGGAATAAATAATAATAATATCCACAAAAATGTAGAAAGAAAAACAGACCACAAATCACACAATCTAGCTATGAATATGAGGACTATGGGAAATGAGCAAGAAGAATTGGAAATCTTAGTTCAAGAGGGTAAATATGACTTTATAGGGGTAACATAAACTTGGTGGGATTAATCCCATGACTGGAACTCAACAACTGAAGGACATAAACTGTCAAAAACCAAAACTTGGAAAGGTCAGAAAGAGAGGTGGAGTCACAGTATAGGTCAAAAACACATCTCTCTAGATAGAAATACAGGAAGATGCGTTCGAGTGTTCCATCAAGAGAATCTGGATTAATATGACTGGGGGAAATGAACCAAAACAAATATGGTAGTTGGGGTCTACTACCAACCACCCAATCATGGAGAAGATACAGATGAAACCTTTGAAAAGCAGATTGCAAGATTTTCACCAGAGATGCAATGTAGCACACATGCAAACTATCATTTGCCTATTGTGATTTTGTAAACCGATTTGATCCTCCAGGACATTTTAACAGCTAAATTCCTGAAGAGAGCAGCCATAATGGAAACTCCACACAGACAGAGACAAACTATAATCACATTGTAAAAGAAGGATTGTAGCTAAGGAAAAACCCACACATGCCATAAAGTGAATCAACAGAAGCCACACGGGCTTCTCATTACGGGATGAGGCCCAATGTAAATGAAAGGAAACTGATGGTTTCAGGGTTGCTGTAGTAACCTATTGGACAGGCATGGAAAGCAAATCTCTAAATTAAATATCTATCAGATTTTTTAAAAAATAGTTGCAGAAGGACAACATAAAATTTCAGTGCCAGAAACAGCAGCGGCAGCAGCAACAACAACAACGTACTACCAAGTCTTCTGATGTATGGCGACGCTTTCCAGGGTTTTCTAGGTAGAGAGTTCCCAGAAGCAGTTTGCCTTTCCCTTCCTCTGGGGATACTCTGGTTTGCAGCCACAACCAAACAGCTTGGCTCTGCAGCCAGGAGGCACAGTGAGGAATCAAACTGCCTAACACACTGAAATATGCAGCTAGAACACCAGAACATTAGCATATCCCACGCAACTCCTTTGTCAACGAAATTGCTTACCAGTTAATTCCAAGGCTCGAATTAAAATGTCAGCTGTTAATTGTTCAATCCATAACTGAAGGATCATTTGTCTAACTAAGACCATCATTTATGGCAGGAGTTCTCAGCCTTTTTAAGCCAGGGGCCAGGTCATGCTCCCTCAGACAGCTCCTGGGGCTGGATGGCCATTTTGCCCTTCCTCCACCACATGGCACTTCCGGGTGTGGTGGAGAAAGGGGGGACATGAAATGGTGCTGTGGGCCACAAGTTGAGAATCCCTGATTTATGGTTATCTGAAGACTGCTGGTTATCAGGAACACAGCCCCCCTTTTATGGTGTGCCCTCCATTCCTAGGACACCCTTCCCAAGGTACAGACTTTTAATATTACATTAAAAAATGTTGTGTTACTTGGCAACTCAGTTGCTGAGTAATTTGCTGGTTACATATTATTAATGGGCTGCTTTGTTAGAACCTATGAGAAATATTGTTTGGCTATCTTTAGTGGTCCATTCTGATACTGCATCTTGGAAATATTTATCAAAATATTAAAAACAAAATGGAAGAATACTTGCATTTAGGACTAATAAGAGAATGGCATGAAACCTGAAAAACTGCTTTCAGAGTAATTTGTCAAGGCAGGCCAGAATTGGGTTATTGAATATCCCCAGGCTTGTCTTGTGTTTAGAAAATTCCAGACCAGACTTTGCAAGTTAAAGCATCCTGGCCTTGTACAATCTCACACTCAGGATTTTCTTAGGAAAACGGTCTGGCAATCATTACAGCAGGGCTTCAGACAGTGGATGGGTGGGTGGCAGGGCCCCTCCTCCACACTGCTTAACTGTGGTGGGTCTCCGCCTGGCCTGTGTGCAGTGTGATGGCTCACACACACACACACAAACACACACACACACACACACACACACCCCGAGTTGGGAGGTGTGGCTAGTGGGTGGCTGGGCCCCTCTTCCTTGTTTTCTGGCTGAAGTGTGCACTTTGTCATATTTTGTTGTGCAAATGTGCTGTCTGATCCTTGATGTGGTATATGACATGGCTGGATTGTATAATTGTGTTGCCAGAGTAAATTAGGGAGGGGGGAAGACCTGGCCTCGGGGTTACTAGCAGGGTACTTTCTTTTACTATATTAGTGTTGTATAATTCATTGTATGCCAATCGTTGTTTGTGAATGGGAGATTATCTGTAAGCAAGTATAGACCTGCTACCAAGGGTTTACAAGAGTGAAGCATTCTTGTCAAGGATTAGCTAGAGATCATTTATGATATAGGTGAGTTTTCTCAGTTGTGGACTAAAATTAACAACTAGCAATGTTTCGTTGTTTTCTCTTCTGGAGATGTCTTGCAATAGGTAGTTTTTGGGTATTCTTCTTGCCTGGTTAATTTGTTCTTTAACCATATTAAGTGATTATTGTACTCTGAGAAATGAGATCCTTGAGCTTAGTCTCTATTTTTTGGGTCTAAGCAGATAAAGAATAGATTTTGTGGTGTGCTCAGGATGGAATCTGGAGAAAGGCAAGTACTGTAGGCACACTGATCAGTGGGTTTTTGATGCAGTGTGATGTAGCTTTGTGGTAGTGTCTAGAATATGACCTATTGTGTAGACTGGGCCAGGCTGAAGTTGATGTTTTCATGAAAATTGTTGGAATCTCAGGGGAATTTCTCAAGGGCTTCATTTCCATTTGTCCAGATAAAAATGAGTCACCAGTAGCGGAGTGGCTTTTGGGTCCAATCGTTAAGAAAACTTCATCCTAGGTCAGCCATGAATATACAGTCAAACCTCGCATAAAGAGTGTTTCGCTTAAAGAGTAGCTCGCTTAAAGAGCAGAATTTTCTCTGAATGTTTGCTTTGCTTAACAAATAAAACCAACCACAAACTCGCTTAACAAATAAATCGGGGTTCGCAATCCCCCCCCCCCACAATTGGTCACTTTCAATGGTGTTTTGCTTAAAGAGCAAACTCGCTTAAAGAGCAATCCTGTGCATTATGCTCTTTAAGCGAGGTACCACTGTATTCACATTTTGTGGAGCCAGGTGAGTACCCCTGACAGTTCTATTCATCTGGAGGTTGGTTTTATCATCAAAGATGAATAGTTGAGTGTGAACACAAGGTTGTAGAGAGTAGTGACTTATGTGGGCTTCACCCTTATTTTGAATGATATCTCTAACAGCCTATATTCAGTCTCTGTGTGTAATGCTAGTGTAGAGAGCTTCTACATCCATTGTTCCTAAAGTGGTGTTGTCAGGGAGATTATGAATGTATTAAAGTTTCCTTAGCAGTTCTGTGTTATCTTTTACATAGCCAAGTGCATTGGTGGAATATGGTTTGACAATATAATTCATGTATCCAGATACCCCAATAATGATGGTATTAAAACTTGAAACAATGGGTCTACTGGGGTTCCCTTGTTTGTGCATATTTGGTAGCAGGTAAAAGGTGGCTGGTTGAGGTTCTTGTAGTGTGTTAGTCAGGATTTGTTCACATTTCAGGGGAGTTTTTCATAAGTTTTTGTAGTTCCTCTTGATATTTAGCAGTAAGGTCTGTAATTAGGAACTGGTAAAATTTAGAGTTGAAATTTTTTCTTTCTGAAACACTGTCAAAGATGATAGGAGCCTTCCTATTCATTTAGTCATGTAGGCAGGCAAAAAGGAGAGGTATTGTGTAACATACAGCAGGTCATGTACACAAATAGGAAGTGGAAGTAATGGATAACAGAGAAGAGCAGATTGTATTTGTGTTCAAGTAATTGTTTAATTGCCTGCTGAGTATAACTGAAAGGGTATAAAATATTTGAAAGTGGGATAGCTTCATGTGGTGTGGCTTTGCTTTGAAACTATGTTGACTATAAACAACCATTCTAATTTTGTGTTTGGCATTAACATCTACAGGACAAAATATGCAAGCATTTCTAGACATATTCATTTGAGACAGATATTTTTGAAAGCCAATATATGCATTTTAGAATATGGTTTCACCACTATACATAGTTCTGTAGTGCCACCCAATTCAGTAGAACTGTACTTCTAATCTATGTTCCTTCATCCTCTATTAAAAGTCTGATTTGGGAGATCTTCCAAATGGGAATTTATAGAAGCAGGTTACATTTCTGAAGGGCAAAAGTGGTACATGCTTTCTTTCTAAGAGATTTTTTCAGTTCCATAAATTATGTGATTTTATGTTTTTGATCCAAGCACTGCCAAAACCACTGGTGTTGGAAGTCAATTTATAATCCTTTTGTAGGAATTTGCCAAGTCCAATAAATCAGTCCACATCAGATATCATAAGAAACCTGCCAGGAAAGGAAAATTTATAACATATATTAGTTCTAGACAAGCAAATTATCTAATTAGTTCTTTGTCTCATTCTCTTCCCTCAGCCTCCTGCTTCTTTTCACACAGTCAGTTAGAGAAATATTTCACTCCTCTAGTTCAAGTCTGAATAATTTCTTAGCTTCCAATTAATGTCTTCATTTGTCTTTATGACATTTCCCTATGTCCTCTATAACAAGAGAAAGTAACATTTGCTATGGTGTTAATTAACAGTCATCTATTGTTCATGGTCCAAGCAGCTTAGAGAGTTTAGCAAAACAGGAAGTAACCAGGTACAGAGTTTTTGTTTGTTTTCTGACAGTGCAGGTCAAAAGTTGATCAGAGACCAGAATGGGCTTTCTCAGCAACCTTGAGATCGGAAGGGAGTCATTTAGAGCTAATCTGAATAATCTATTGTTGCTCTTTTTTCCTCCCTGTATTTAAACTACAGGGAGAGAGAGAACTGCTTTTGTCTTTCTTTCCCTCCCTGTATTTAAACTACAGGGAGGGGGAAAGAGAGAGATGTGATTGGTTCTCTAGAGAACCAATCACGTCTCTCTCTTTCTCCCTTCCCTGTAGTTTAAATATAGGGAGGGAAAGAGAAAAGAAGTCTCTGCGACTGCACTAGGGTCGGGGAAAGGCGGGTGCTTTTCCCCGACCCTACTGCAGTCGCAGAGACCGCTGCGCGTGGAGTGTGGTTTCTTTCCCTGCCTGCCTTTAAAGCAGTTTGTCCATGAAGTCGGGGCTTTTTTTTTAGCGTTGTTCGATGCATGCTAAAAATCGGATAATGCCATGACTTGTGGAACCAAGTCATAACATTATCCAGGATATTACTGTACTCTAATTTTGACAGGAATACACTGCATATAACTACTGTGGGAGGAGTGTGGCCAGATGATCAACATTTTGTAGTCACCACCTCATTTCAAAGGACATGAGAGGATAGTAGCTTTTCATTCCACAATTTAATTTTCAGTATCTTTCCAAGAATAACATTTTATCCTTGCTTCTTCTATGATTTTGTGCAGATGCTACATGAAAGATAGAAATGAGACTCATAATGTCAATGAAATAAACTATTTGCATTTGCTTCTAAAAAACAAAAAGGAAAATTACATTGTCTGGTTCCACATGTGTTAGGTCTCAATGACGCTAATACATTTCTTTAAATCTCATTTTCAGCTTTTCAGCCAAATGGTGTGATACTCAAGTCTTTAAAAGTTAAAGAGATTTACATTTGTTGGGTTCTAGTAGGGGCAGATTTAAGTCCTATCACTGCTGCAGATGTTTCACCTGAAAGAAAATATATGCATCCAAGCAAAAAAGATTTCTCTTCTAGCAAGACTTCTGAAGAAATTAAACAGAAGCGTGAGGAATTTTCAGGAAAATACTTTATAAGCTGCTAAGGGTAGAAGGGATTGCGGAGAGAGGGATTTTCTTTGTTATCTGACATGATTATTTATTTATTTATTTATTTATTTATTTATTTAATCACATTTCTATGCTGCCCTCCTCAAAAAGACCCAGGACTCATTGTATAAGGTCCCCAAATGGCATGGAAAAGTTAGGGAGATTGTTCCATTGCTTTTGTGGGGGTAGGGGTGGGGGGATGATTGCAGCTGTCATTTTTTTATGCTTTTTGTGCTTTTGTAGTTTTCAAATACTATTTTTGTTCCAGTCGGGTTTTTAAAAATAAATAAATCAATGCATTCCAATGGGGAAACATGCTTCAGGTTACGTTTGCCTTGGCTTTTGATGGAGGCTGTTAGAATGGACCCTTGTCATAACCCCCCCCCCCCATTTCGATAGTTATGTGGCTGGCATGACTAGATGCTGGACGGATTGCATGGAACACTATTACCTTTCTACCAAAGTGGCACCTATGTATCTACATGCAATTTCTTGCTTTAGAAATTCTAGGTTGACAGGAACTGAGACAGACAATGGGAGCTCACTGCATCATGCAGCACTCGGGTCTTGAACTGCTGATCTGCCAACTTTGTGGTTGTCAAGCTCAGCATCCTAACCACTAAGCCAGCGTGGCCCTCAGCAATGTACATACAAATGCATAAATAATAGAATCCAATGAATTGGACTTGGGCTAAGAAAGGTTATGACTATAATGAACCTAATAGCCTTTATGGTACTACAAGATTCTCACCCACACCCACACCCATAAAATGGCAATAATCTTAGAGAGAGATGAGAATTTTGTTTTATTTGGATTTTGAATTCTTTTTTCTTTTTCTTTCTTTCTGTTTTTGAAAATTCACCATTCAGGATGGAAAGACCTTTTATTTCTTTTTAAAATTTGAATATCAGAAAACCTAAACTGAGATTTTGGCTGATATCAACTGTATGGCTGCGTTTAACAAAAAAAAATTATTATTTTTTTTTTGGGGGGGATGCAAGAGATACGGCTGTCAAAAACCAGTGTACAGGAAGGATTTCCCCTATTTTGTTATGGTACATCAGCTCCTATTGTGTAGGAAGAGTGACATCTTGTGGACATCTCACCCTACTCCAAGAAATGCATTTTAAAACTTAAGGTTATATTTGACTAAGCAGAAGTTTCATTGGACAGAAAATATGAACTCATGCCTAACTATGGTGAGGAATATTTGCAATTATCACTACATTAGATGTCTATGATCCAAACTGACTCAGGGCCTAACTGAGGTGAGGAATATTTGCTATTATCAATACATTAGATGTCTAGGAGTCAAACTGACACAGCTCTTCAGTGGGTTCAATTAGGGATATAAATGGATCCTTCATTCAGGCTGAGTCCTGATTCTAAACTTCTACTCAGTCATCTTCAGAGATGGCCCATTTTGACCCAGGGATCCATACTTTCCTGCCTTCAACTGAATATCAAAGAAAATACAAAGAGACCTATAATTTTCTCTCTCAGAGGTATTTATTATCTGCTTAGGTAAAGGTGACCCTTGCTTGAACGCCAGTTGTATCTGACTCTAGAGTACAGAGCTCATTTCTGTTTACAACCAAAGAGCCAGCACTCTCTGCATCTGCAGGTATTTCTGTGGTCACATGGCAGGCATGACTAGAATGCTGTTACCTTTGCCACCAAAGCAGTACCTATTTATCTACACTAGTACCTCAAATAACGATGAGACTTGGTTCCACAAGTCTCGTCGTTATTTATTTATTTATTTATTCTTCAAATTTATACCCCGCCTCGCTCAGGCGAACCTGACTCTAGGCGGCTTCCATACTAAACAAAACAATATCCCACCAACCCCCCCCCCATTAAGTCCTCCATAGCTGCCCAAGACCCCCACGTTCTCTCCCTTCGAGGCCAGGTGGCCGAGGGAGAGTCCAACAAAGGGGAGCAGTGGCGGCGTCTGGCGCGGCGGCGGCGGCGGCGGCGGCGGCGGCGGCGGCATTTCTTTGGGCCTCCCCTGGCCAGGGAGGCCCCTTTATCTTCCTCCCAGCCGGTGACGGGGGCCGGGAGGGTGCGGCGGCGGCGGCGTCTGGCGCGGCGGCGGCGGCGGCATTTCTTTGGGCCTCCCCTGGCCAGGGAGGCCCCTTTTATCTTCCTCCCGGCCGGTGATGGGGGCCAGGAGGGCACGGCGGTGGCGGCGGTGTCTGGCGCGGCGGTGGCGGCGGCATTTCTTCGGGCCTCCCCTGGCCAGGGAGGCCCCTTTTATCTTCCTCCCAGCGGGTGACAGGGGCCGGGAGGGCGCGGCGGCGGCGTCTGGTGCGGCGGCGGCGGCGTTTCTTCAGGCCTCCCCTTATCCAGTTTTTAACGTTGTGCAATGCATTGATTGCACAATGTTTTAAAAAAAAACCCTTTCTCTTTCTGAAGAGGAAAGGGAACAGTGTAGAGATCTGTCTGCCTTTCCAAAGAGGCAGGCGAATTGCAGCATGGGATTGACTGCTTGGGTTGGGGGTTGAACTGGGCGTGCGCCCGTTCAATCCCTCAACCCAGGCAGCTGATCCCACACTGCAATCGCAGCATCTGGAGAGGTCGGGAACCCGATCCATGCTGTTTCCAATGTTTCCCTATCTCCCTGGTCAGTGCAATGAGTCAAAATGTTAGGATTTCAATCCCGATGTTTTGACTCAGTGCACTGGCTGTGGAGGTCGGGAAATGGCGGAAACAGCATGGATTGGGTCCCCCAACCTCTCCGGATGTGGCAGGAGTGTCAGAGAGCCCAAAATGGGTGGAAAAAAGGAAGTGGCTGGGGAAGCCGACGGGGGAGCCCCTGATGGCTTTCCAGCCCCCCCACCCCTGCCCCCGCAACTGCAGGGTGGCTGGGAAGCCAAACAGGGAGCACCCATTCAGCTTCCCAACCACCCCGCTGCAATGAACGATTGCATCGGATAACACTAAGAGATCGTTATCTGATCCAAAAATGTTTTCAAAATTTTGCATCATTATCCGATTTCAGCGTTATCCGATACAATTGTTATCCAAGGTATTATTGTACTTGCAATTTCTGGGTTTTGAATTGCTAGTTTGGCAGGAGCTGGGACAGAGACTGGAACTCACTCTGCCATGCAGTGCTTGGGTCTTGAACTGTTAACCTACCAATGCTCCAATCATCAAGTTCAGCATCTTAAACAGTAAACCACTACAGTACACTTGCTTATCTGCTTACCTTGGGATACCTTGGAGTTGTTATTCAGCGAGATTTCTGCTGGTAGACGTCTTCACAATGACATTCTGCTCATGCAAATGGACCTGAGAAATCAAATCCATTTGCATGTGAGGGGTTTTTTTTAGCCATTTGGATAGCACATCACCCACTGGCTAGGTGGACCATGACATGTGCCCTCCACTTTCACCTTACCCAAGGGATCTGATGGATGACCCTTTGGTGAGCTTTAGTTCTGGCCTAACATCATTGACAAGTGATGGGCAACACTGCCTAGTCAGACTGCTCAAGTCCCCATATGTGAAATTAAAGTAAAAAAGGGATTAGTGAAAGGAAATGAATGTAGAGATATATGGGGAGCATTTCTGGATTGTGAATTAGTAAAGGGAAAGAGACAAAAACCAAAACAAGAGAGATTATATTTTTTTGGAGGTGGAGGGGCATAAGTGTAATAGATGTTTGTGTGCAGATATATTCAGCCTATTTTATTGCACTGGGGGTCTCTTGAAACATAAATGGCTGTTGATAACAGATAGCACTGTTCTACTTTATTCTCACAAGCGAAAGCTAAGAGCAAAGAGACAGATATAAAAAGCCAGTGGAATCCATTTTTGCTTTCCAAATTTAGCGCTCAGGGCCAGGTGTGTGTATTTTTTAAAGGTCTCTTATAATTCTTCCATTAAAATGCTTTATAACACCAAATGATTTCCCACAGGAGAGAGATAGAACATGTGCCAAAGCTTAATTGAATCCAGTCCAATTCTGTAGCCTTTGTTTACAGACATGATGATTAGGTTCATTCCTCTCATGTCCCACCCCAAACCAATTCTTTTCCACTCATGCTAGAGATGCTACAGGATTTCAAAGCTGCTTTTCCTAAGCCAGAAACGGAGAACATAAAAAATGTCATGACAAAATTAAAACAAACTGTTGTTTATTAGTCAAACTGTCTTTTCAGTGCTATAAGTCACGTCTTTAAGTCAATGTTCAGAAGTCTCTTCTTGTCTCTTGGTTTGTTCAAATGCCTTTATTATCTTTTAGCAATTTAAAAAAAAGCTCAAAACATTAAAGCAAAGGAGATAGCCTACTCCATCTACCACTGTGTGTTACAATTCCTTAATTTTTAAAGGAAATATTATTACATTTATATACCACCCTTCTGTCTGAAAGACCACACATAAAAGCACAAAGTTAAAATATACAAAAGTAGGATACAAAATAAAAGGTATAAAAATGTCCAAGAGGCAAAAATTAAAACAACAAGCACATGAGCCAAGATCAACATGTGTTATGTATGTAAATCAGTGAGGGGCAGAATGTCCTGAAATGCATCTCTGAAAAGTGAACTGAAAATAGGATAAAATTCAGTATTAGCAGGTGCTACCACAGGAGAAAAGCCCATACCAAAAAAAATTATTATAGTTTATCAGAAATACCCACTGAGTAATGCTCTTTTTACTTGAAATAGACCCCATCAAGAATAGGATAAATTATACCTAACTTGTCAGCAGGGCCATCCAAAGTCTCTTTTTGTCCTGAATATGGTAAATTCTTTGAATGAAGTGAAATTCTTTTTCAGTCACACCAGGCAAATTCAGTACATTATCTCAGGAAACAGTGGTAATTCTACACTAATTTGGTTCAATGAGTAGGCACTTCAAAGCCAGGCTTTTAAGAGTTAAGTAACCAAAGCCCTGGATGAATGAAACAGTCAATTATAGTTTCTTTTGCACTTAATTTTTTAAATCTTAAGCAGTCTGAATACAAAGCAATTAGCAAAGTTTTATAAACTGTGATAAATATGAATTTAAAATTAAACTTAATCCCTATTGGTATCAAAACTTGAAAGTAGCTAGCAGAAAGCAACTAGTTACTTTTTAAAGATACTTTTAAGGATATGCTGCCAATGGCCTAGTGTGCTAGGATTAACTTTTCCATCACCAATAGGTTTTTTGTTGTTGCTGCTGGTATTTCTTTCTTTTTTTTTATGTGTGGGTGTCATTTTGCTTTCTCGATATTTACAATTGTATTCAATTTGTTTACATTTTTTAATTGTAACGATTTTTATTATTATGTTGTATGCCACCCAGAGTGGGAAAATATCCCAGATGGGTGGGATATAAATGTAATAAATAAATAAATAAATAAATAAATAAATAAATAAATAAATACATACATACATACATACATACATACATACATACATACATACATACATAACTTGTAAGTAGTTCATTTTTCCAATGACAAAAGTGTAACTAACAATGACAATGGTGTTTTATTACTATAACTTGATAAGGAATAACTGTACTCCTTTCTGCAGTATAAATTAAAGTTTTTAAAATTAATTTTATAGCTGTGGGTGGAGGAGGAAGGATATCACGTAGTTACCATGCTAGCCTCTGTTGTACTTGTTGCCTTCTGCCATTTTGTGAATGTTGAGGTTACAACTATGTTGGCTTTGCTATAGCAAATCAATCCAGTTATCCTCTCGAGAAGTTAAGAGTTACTGTTTTTAAAAGGCTCATAAGAATTTAGTTACTGCATTTGTGGGCTCTGGAATTATAAAACAACAGATTACTTTTAAACAGTAATTCCCAAACTCCAAGTGATTAAAATATTTCATTATTATTAGGTTGGGAAATATGTTACTTGTAAGAAATTTTCTAGACAGGTTCCACATAGAACATGCTTTCTTTCATTGTACCTTTTGATGAAGGCACCTTTTGATGAGTTGATTCTGCAGTTTCCTTTCACCTGACCTAGTGTGAGAAAGATTAGCCAGCAACATAAGATTGCCCTTACCAGGGTATGACCAATTGTGGTTAAAAATGCCACAATCTTTGAGGAGGCTCTTTCTGTGTACCTCATGAGTACCCATGAAAAGCAGGTTAGGGAGATCTTTTATTTCACAACAAGTTTACCTGCTCACCATATTACTGACATCATCTCCCAGGTCAGTAAACAGAGTGTGGCCAGAGTGACAAACTTTAAAAACTATATATTCTAAAATATCACTATTAATCTTTTTTTTTCTCTGTGAATACCACAGATCAAAGAGAGAGGTGGGTATTGAATTTTTTCGCCATCCATTTCTTCCTCAAATGAAGACTTTGTTCTTCATTTCTCTTTGATCTGTTATCCAGATAAGCCTAAAAAGAAGCTTGGTTCATTTAAAAGGTAAATAACCGAGTTTCCTCAGAGTAAAGCTTTAATCCTCAAGGAATTGATTTTCTAGGGATGAAAGAAATCTTTTAGGCTGTTAAAGTCTGTCTGCACATGCACATTTATCACTTGATTTCACTATGCAGGCATGATTACACCACCACAGGTGAGAACAGATGCAACTGCAATGTTTTTGATGAAGCCAGTGTGCAAATTTAGCAGTCTGTGATTATGCAGCTAGTGCACAAACAAATCAAGGCTGCTCATCAAATGAACTTACTGGCTCAGTATGGATTTGAACTCAGATCTCTCTCCATCTCAAACTATTGTCAGCAAAGCCCAGCAATGGAAAATGGTTCCATCCTTTATCTGTAATGTTTCAGTACACTTACATACAGTGATGGGATGTAACAGGTTCGCACCAGTTTGTCAGAACTGGTAGTAACTTTCCCCAGTGCCCCGGAGAACTGGTAGCAGATTTTTTTTTTTGGGGGGGGGGAACCACCTTCGGGGCTTACCTTTTCACTAGTGTGCGTGCACTCCTACAGTGCTGGGTGCGTATGCACGGCCTCCTTGCTGCCCTCCCAAGCGGGGAGAAGGAAGAGAAGCTGCTAGCCTGAAACTCCCTATAGCCGGCTCCCCAGGGTAAGTGACTCACCTTTGGATGTGGTGTGTCTGTGTGTATTTTAATGTGTATTTAATACCTTTACCTATATTGACGTACTACCACCATTCCTAAAAAGGCCTGGCGACAGACAGGACTGGCAGCCTGGCTTAGGGTTTTTAAGCAAAGTCTTCGAGTTACCTCATCAATAAGCTACACCTGTGCTGTTCCAATTGCTGTTCCAGTTGGAGAACCCTTAAGGATGTACAACTGTTTTACATCTACATTAAGGCATATTATCCTAGAGAACCGGTACGATGACCATATCCATCTTGCAACATGGTGCTGCCCAGGCACTTATACTACCCTGTTTCCCCAAATATAGGACCTCTTCATATAGTAAGGCATCCCCCCAATTTTTCCCCACTTCGGAAATATAAGGGCCTCCCCGAAAATAAGACACTCACCTAAATCTTGCCTTGGCGATCCACTGTATCAGCTATAAACGTGTACCGTATTCTTCTTTGTCATGGAAAAATAAGACATCCCCTGAAAATAAGACCTTGTGCATATTTTGGAGTTTTTAAAAATATAAGACAGTGTCTTATATTCGGGGAAACACGGTAACAGGTAAGTGACGGGTTTGGGGTGGGTGGGTTGATTTATGTTTGGGGTGGGTGGGTGGGTGTTTGGGTATGTGTGTGTACTTTAATGTAATTTTTATTTTATTTATCTATTTAATTTATTTATGGGTTTGTGTTGTGAGTGGGTGGGTGAGTTGAGTGTGTGTGTGTGTGTGTGTGTGTGTGTGTGTGTGTGTGTGTGTGCTTATTTTTTATTTTATTTTATTTAAAAAAATTATTTGGCCCCACCCACGACATCATGACATCATGACGTTAGCTCTGCCCACACTGTGATGACGTCATGGTGGGGTAGTAAAATTTTTGACATCCCACCACTGCTTACATATGTTGTGTTCTCATCAACAAAGCTTAGAAATGTTGTTTTTCTGGTCTTCAAGTGCCAGAATCCTTTAGCTAGTATGGAATTTTGGGAGTTAGAGTAAAAAAAAAAAATTCCCCCACAAACAGGCAATTATGTCTAAGGATTCATTACAAAATGACAAGGAGATGACACAGGATGAGCATTTTGGTAACAGTAGTCTATACAGGATCCCGCTTCTCTCTCCAACCCCTTCTTTTGGCCTGATCAACATCATCTTCCCCTCTGAGATGCTGTTTCTTTGGAACTACAAAACATGAGGAACTAGAAAGCAAAAATTATTCCATGATGGTGGGAAATACAAAAGAAATTCCCATTTGCTTATAAATCATGGACATTCCTTTAGGCACACCATGATTCTTAAGCTAGTACTGTACTTGCTCAACTTTTACTTTCCCTGTTTCTCTGTTTTACCCAATGTGGGAAATCTCCAGAATTTCTAACTACCATGGATAGGAACCATAACACCAGATTTGAGATAATTTGGCGGGGAAGAGAGAGACTCTTCAAAACCTTTCTGAGAGGAAATGTCATCCATGCTTAGAAAATGACAGCCAGCTCAGTTTATTATGATAAGGATGTTGAAGAGTTTGGTAGGTGGAGAAGGGGTGTGTGTGTGTGTGTGTGTGTGTGTGTGTGTGTGTGTGTGTGTGTGTGTGTGTGTGTGTGTGTGTGTGTGTGTGTGTGTGAGTGAGTGAGTGAGTGAGTGAGTGAGTGGCTAACCCTGCCCCTGTAACGGATGCATACTGTATCATTATTGAGGATTACAGCTTAATACAGTGTAATTATTTCTCAAATATTGCAACAACTCTGTGATAAAGTTTATTTAGAGAGATAAAACAACAGCTGTTCTATTCACACTTACCAAAATTAATTATTATAATCAGTTATTTCTGTTCTTGAAGACAAATGCAAGATTATTGATACTAATTAGATAAACTCAAATGAAGAAACTGAATACACATTTTTCAAGACATATCCCTTCTCAGTTTGCAACAATTCGGAGCTAAGTAGATATACATTTCAATAAGCATACTAAATTAAAAACCACTATAGTCAAACCATTATAAGTAGTTGGTTCTAACTTGATGGAACGTAATTAACATATCACAAGGGCTTCCAAGGTAAGTGTGAAAATTAAAGATTGGTTTTACCACTTCCACTCCTAATGAATTTCCACGGCTGGATAAGGATTCAAATCCTGGTCTCCAGAGCCCTGGTCCATTCAATACACCACACTTAGCACTATTGTAAGAAAACCACTATAGATAGATACAAATATTTTCCTCCGATAGAGGGCAGCCCAGAATTAAAAATGGAGAAAACTATCAAGTTAGTTATGCTTAGATTCTTCAACCTTATGCTTATTTTGTTCTAGTTCCACCTTTTTATAAAAGTCTGCATCATAACTCACATGCGCATTTCTCCAAGATAACATGTTTACAGGCAATATTTCCTAAAGCACATTTTAATGATTTATTTCATGTGTTTTCGCCAATATGCAAATTTTGTATATATATATATATATATATATATATATATATATATATATATATATATATATATATATATATATATATATATATATATATATACTCTAAAATGCAGCACAAATTTGGACCAGTGTATATATTGTATACCACCCTTTTAGTTTGTCAATTGTTTTGGGAACTGTGGAAGTACATTTGTATTACAACCCACGTTCAAATTATTATTATTATTTATTATTATTTATTTGACTTGTTTATCCGCCCCCTCGCCAAAGTGACTCTGGGTGGCTTACAACACAAGAAACACCACCAACACAACACACTCCAGCAACCCATACAAAAAAATAAACATCATAAAAACACTAAAATCTATGAAATCTAAAAATCTTAAAATCACAAAATCTCAAATCTAAAAATCTAAAATCCCCATTACAAAATTGTCAGATGGTCATATGAGCCAGCGGGGTTAAATAGATCCAACAGCAGCACCCCATGCCTGCTGGGACAGCCATGTCTATAAATCTTTCCTAAAGGCCAGCAATTGTGGTTGGAGGTGGAGATTCATTGGCAGGAGGTTCCAAAGGGCCAGGGCGGATACCCAAAAGGCCCTCCATCTGGTGCTGGAGGGGCAAGCCTCTTCAGCCATTGGTACCCGTAGAGAACCTAGTGGGATGGGCAGATGTTTTCAAGGCAACACTATCTCTTAAGTAACCTGGTCCACTACCATGCAGGGCTTTAAACGTCATAACCAGCACCTTGAATTGCACCCAGTGACACACCAGTAACCAATGCAGCCCCTGCAGCAAGGGTGTGGCATGGTCATAATGGCCACACCCCATCACCTTACAAATGAATTTCCTCCTCTTCTCAATTTAGAATATAGCTGTTGCTCGTATAACAGTGCTAGAACATAAAGTTTCCTCAAAGCTAGGTATTATGCCATCAGCAAACACATGAAATGATGTTTTCACCATGAGCCAGATGTTGTAGGATTATTTGCTAAATAGCAAACTGGAGATTACAGGTACATACATGAACAAAAAAAAATCCCAACCTACCTTGGAAGTTCTACTAGGATTGTTAAAACACTGACTGGAAAGTGACAGGTCAGAAGTTTGAGACCCGAGTACTGCATGACAGAATGAGCTCCCATCTCTGTCCCAGCTCTTGGCAACCTCGCAGTTTGAAAGCAAGAAATTGCAAGCAGATAAATGGGTATCACTTCTGTGGGAAGGTAAAACAGTGTTTCATGCACTCCAGTGTCTAGGCATGCTTGCCACATGTCCATGAAAACGTCTCTTGATGCAGAAAGTGCTGGCTCTTTGGCTATAAACAGAGATGGGCACTGAAATGTAGAGCCAGAGCAAGGGCAACCTTTGCCTTTACACTACCTTACATATATAAACTTTTAAAAATTGACGTAAGGGGATGCTTACCTAGATCTCCTCCTTCCCACATTATCCTTTGAACTATCCCTGTCAGGTAAATGAGGCTGAGAGGTCATTCAGTGAATTTCATGACCTATTGAACCCTGGTCTCCAGTGCCCCACTTTAGTACTCTAAGCACTGCACCACACTATTTTTCTACTGGTTCAATTCTTTACACCACCCTAGAGTACATTGGGCTGAAGAGTGGTAGGGTTTATGTGTCAATGATTTTTTTGTATGTAAGTAAAATCCTCCGTGCAACTGGAACAATGGTGTTGTGTGCATCTTATACTGCATATCTTCAGTCAAATATATTGCATACTTCGAGAAGAAGCTATTAATATAATGACTAGACACTAGTAATGTAGGGGTTAACCTGAAAAATGAGGTTCTATTAGCAAGAAAGCAATTTAGCCATGCTATAGAGCACATATCCCGAGTTCCTCTGTCAAAGCAATCATCCTTGTCGAACGGAACAGGACCCAACTGTGAGCTTAAAAGATTTTGCTTCTATTTTGCTGTCAAAGTGAGTGATCTCTAAATCCACCACTTCTTCCCCTTGTTAATATCAACTAGAGTCAAATTAACAAACACATTCAGTTAATGAGGATTATTTTAATTTCAGTCACAGCGTGCCTTCTGGGTGGCCCTTTTCAGTGCTCAGAATATAACGCTATAGGAACGATTATTATGCATTTAAGAAATGACACTGAAACAATGTCTATGGCCTCGCTTTTCTCAAAGGGTAAAAAACTGTAAATTCATCTTGTAAGGCAAAGCCATCTCTGTAAATTCTTTCCAGTAATACACAAAATAGACATTAAATTGCAGTGACTTTGTACAGTACATCTTCTCATGGGTAATACAATCCTGAATTCCTTTAATTTATTTTGTCTATTATTGTACTGTAGTTTAAGGCACCATATGTATACAATGATTATCACAACAATTGCTAAGGATTATCAGGTTAAATCTAAATATTAGACTCAATTAGAGTACCTGTATATGCTTTGAATTAATGAAATTTAGATAGGCATTGACTTAATGAGGCTCATTCATTCAACATGTCCACGATAGCTGGAGGGAGTTATTCCATTCAGTTGGCCGATTCCACACATTTTATCCTGACAATGCTATATTGAGTGGAGCTAGACAATAGGGGCCCCAGTGGCTTAGTGGTTAAGATGCTGAACTTGTTGATCGGAAGGTTGGAAGGTCAGAAGTTCAAGACCTGAGTGCTGCATGATGGAGTGAATTCCCGTCAGTTGCCCTGCCAACCTAGCAGTTTGAAAGCAAGAAATTGCAAGTAGATAAATAGGTACTGCTTTAGTGAAAAAGGTAACAGTGCAGTCCAGTGTTTAGTCATACCTGCCACATGAACATGTAACCGTTTGCAGATACAGACAGCTCTGGCTCTTTGGCTGTAAACGGAGATGAGCACCTATCTCTAGAGTCAGACACGACTGGCTTTTGAGCAAGGGAGACCCTTACCCTTAGTAGACAATACAGTAATAATGGGACTGCCCTCATCCCAACCAATAATTCTACTTATCTTCTTTTTGTCTTTCCCATTAACTTGTAATATAAAAATAAATATTACAGGACCAGGGATGGACCTACTATTAAGGGCTTTACGTTCTCCTTGGTAGTTCCAAACCTTTCAAGGAAGATGTGGTTCGGAGAAAAACGACAAGATGGCAGCCTCTCCCCATTCCATGTAAAGATGATGATTAGATTGACAGATGAATCTTGCTTGAAAATTGGTATCGGAATAATCTCCCTCACATCTGAAGCAAAGGCCATAGTACAGATTTAGACACAAGTTCAATATTACCAGTAAAGCAAAGAAAAATCAAAGCAATCACACTTATATACCACCCCATAGCGCTTAGTGCACTCTCTGGGCAGTTCACAAGTTAATTGCCTCCAACATGCTGGGTACTCATTTTACTGACCTTGGAAGGATGGAAGGCTGAGTCAACCTTCAGTCCTGGCAGGATCGAATTTACAGCCCTTTGATTGCAGTACAGCAGTTTAACCACTGCACCACCAACATCTCTTTTTTAACATATTTGGGGAAAATTATCTAATTCAGTTACTCAGGTTAATAGGCTTAGAATCTCTTTATATTTATATGAAAGTTGCAACATATTATTTAAAAGGGGGCTTTAAAAATCTTTAATATTATTTTTGTATTCTTCCTTAAGAAATTTATTTTCTTTTGGTTTAATTAATTACTTCCCTTCTACGTCCATCCAAATTAATTCTTTAGTTTGGGCAACCATATCTGGAATGTTTCTTAGTTGATTAGCTGCATAGTAGTCCCCCCCCCCCCGGCAAATATTTGGTATCCATAGCCTTCTTTGCGTCTGCATTCAATACCATATATTTTCATTTAGTGATACATACATTTTGAACAGCAAACTGATGCAGAAATAATATGTAACAGGTGTGAGGACCAGATAGGTCCTGGAACCCATTTTGCCTCCCAAAATCAACCAAGAAGGGCAGATGCTGTCAGGTATGGGCCCTACCTACAAAGTTCCTCACCCTGACCTGATGTGATCGAACCCATTTTGGCCTTTCTCCATGTAAAAATGACTGCTCTCTACTCCTTGGCTATTACTTGCTGTTCCAGTTTCACTCACTGGTGCCCGTTGTGTGGGAGCAATTGCAAAATTGTAGGTTTTGGCCTGCTTCTCAATATACATGTACCGGTAAACATATTATGCAAACTGAAACCTGCAATTTCACAATTGTTCCCACACTACGAGCAAAGTCACCCTTACTTGAAGAAATGAGACCATGTCCTTTAAAGTTAACAGCTGTTTATCTATCCCATGAAAAGTAAATGTTCATGCTGCTTGCTGACAACTTGAGTAAAAAATACCCTCAATTGGTACAATGATATAGCTGTTTTGAGTTGTAAAGATGTAAAGAACACCTGTTAAGGTTTTCTTTCCTGTCGACTTAAGCTGTTTTGATTCCAGTTTTGGCAAAGATTTACAATACATTCTTCTCATATTGTAATTACAACTTCTGATCGTTAAGTTGCATATTTTTGCACAGAGTCTGTTCTTTTATACAATAGCCATGTTTTATTGATGAGCTTATTGGATGATTGTGTTTGTTCTATGATATCATGTCAGCCGCCTTGAGTCACTCTGAGAGTAGGGCGGTATACAAATGTGAACAATAAATAAATAAATAAAGCAAGCAAGCAGGACTTAAAACATAAGATCAGTCTTAAAATATAACAGCTGGAGTCCATTGCTAGGAATATTGCATTATGGAATATGGGAATGCAGCCAGCTGTGGTCTTTTCCAGGATGCTCTTTTTCATTCCTCTCCCACTTAGTTTTCCACCTTCCCTTCTGTTTCCCTCTCTCCCTGTCCTCAGTCTTCAACAATAGCCAGTCAGTATTGCTACTGAGAATACTTCATCCCCACTGAAGTATTTGGAATTATATTCCTAGCATACTAAAATACAGTAGACCCTCAAATAACAAATGTCTCCTATAGTGAAAAAAATTCATAACAAAAAGAATTGGGGGGAAATGCCACCTCATATAAGGAAAATTTTCACTATGCAAAAATAGCGTTCCCTATGGGGAAAACTTGTACTGTACAACGAAAATTTTCATTATGTGATACAGTGTCCCTGTGGGAGAAAATCGTATAACAAAAATTTCTATGGGGAAAACCGCTTAGTGGGGAAAAAAATCGTTATATGATTTTTTTTCCATAGAGATTTTCATTATACAGTTTTTCCATATGGATTTTCATTATATGATTTATTCCATAGGGATTTTCGTTATATGGGAAAACCCGTATAATGAAAAAAATCACATAGTGAAAAGCCTCATAAAACAAATTATTTTCGTTATATGAGGTTTCACTGTAGAGGTGGGTGGGTGGGACTGCACGAGGCCTGTGAGCCACATGTCAGCCATATAGCATGTGTGTAGACTTCAATGTTTCTATTTAATTTATTCAATGGCATATAACATACTTGCTGGACTCCAGCAAGTCCAACCCTCAGCTGCAGAACTCTGGTAGTGTAGTCAGCCACAGCCATTTCAGCAAAATGTCAGATTCCATTAATTCTTAGCAATCTTCTTCATCATCAGAAGCCTTCAGGTGCCACAGACTAGGATAGGAAACAATTTCAAGCTGGAAAATTTCTGCCACTGGTCCTGGATTTGTGCAACCAGATGGGGTGATAGGAAATTTTTAGTTTCCATGATATGGGCACAGCATTGAGGCAGCTGATGACAGCATCAGACTTGAAGATGTAGCTTGTGCAACAGGATTCTGGCCAATTACTGCTAGTGGTGCTATTTCGTTCTTTATTCGTGTCTACTCATGCGTATTCTGTGTAATGAGTAATATTTCCTTTGTTAATTTTAGGGGGTAAATTCTTTGTTAAAGATATATATTTAAAAAAAATATAGGCAACTTCTTCAGATAGGTTTTTGTTCTAAAATACATCAAGGGAAAGGGAACAAAAAGTAACAATTAAATGAGCAAAAGAATTAGCAATTATTATAGTAGCAATTTATTTTCTGTACTTTTCATGGGGCAGATAAACAGCTGTTAACTGTTTATTAACAGTTGGTTAGAAAGGGAGTTCTAAGTAGTTAAATAATAATTTAAATTTCCAAACTTTGATTCAGAGATGGTGTGCAGCAAAAGTTTTTGAAAAATATATCCAGGTTTTCCACACAGAAAAAAATATGTCGCATTTCATGAAGCCCAGTATGTGAAGCTATCCCAAATATAAATCATCTGTATTTTGTGAAGTTCCAACATTAGTGAAGCAATTTCTAAACAGACATGGGATGTGGGAATTTTTCTTCATTTTTCAAAACCATGCAGTGGATAATAGTTACAAATGACTTTCCATTCTGCTATATATTGGAGGGAGGCTATATAATATATTCACTTGAATATGTTTTGCATTTAAATTACCACAAGGGTTGAAGGGTGTGGGTGTTTTTACTCCTCCTCAATACAGCTCTGATGACTATTATTTTTAATTATGCCCCTGCTGCTATAAATTGATTGTGGTTTGTAAATGAGGATCAATTTAAGAATCAAAAGGCGCGAGGGTGTAGAGGTATTTATGGAACAAGCAGAACAAACACAAATACTGATTTCAAAAGGAAAGGAAATATTTGTAGTTAAATTCCTCATCTTTGGTATATACCATGAATTGTAGACAAGGAAATACAAACACACACGTGTGCAGACATATGTACACATGATCCTTTGGAGAGACCAAGCTCCATTTTCCATGAAGCTTTATCATTTTTTGTTGTTGTTCAGTCGCACAGTCGATTCTGACCCTCTGCGACCCCATGGACCACTGTCCGCCAGGCACTTCTGTCCTCCACCATCCTCCTCAACTTGCTCAGCTTGGTGCCCATTGTGTCTACAATACCATCTAGCCATCTCATTTTGGGCCGCCCCCTTTTTCTTTTGCCCTCCACCCTTCCCAGCATCAAGGCTTTCTCAAGCGAATCCTCTCTTCTCATTTGATGTCCAAAGTACTTTAGCTTCATCTTTACAATTTGACCTTCTAAGGAACAGTCATGGTTGATTTCTTCTAAGATTGACCTATTTGTTCTCCTTGCTGTCCAGGGGACTCTCAAAACTCTCCTCCAACACCACATCTCAAAGGCGTCTATTCTTCTGTGCTCAGCTTTCCTAATGGTCCAGCTCTCACAACCATACATTGCCACCAGAAATACCATTGCTTTGACTAGACAAAGTTTTGTTTGCAATGTGATGTCTCTACTTTTCACTATGTTCCCCAGGTTTCTCATCGCTTGCCTCCCAAGAATCAGTCGCCTTTTTATTTCATGGCTGCAATCACCATCTGCAGTGAGCTTTGATCCTAAGAAAGTAAAATCTGTCACTGCTTCTACTTCTTCCCGATCTATTTTCCAGGGACTGATAGTACCTGTTGCCATTATCTTGGTTTTCTTGATATTGAGTCTCAAGCCAGCTTTTCCACTTTCTTCTTTCAATCTAATCAGGAGCTTCTTTAGGTCCTCCTCACTTTCTGCCATTAGGGTGGTATCACCTGCATATCTCAAATTGTTGATGTTTCTCCCAGCAATTTTGATCCCAAATTGTGATTCCTCCATCCCTGCATTGCGCATTATGTGCTCTGTGTATAAGTTGAATAAGCAGGGTGACAAAATGCAGCCTTGTCTTACTCCTTTTCATACCATCCTAGAAAGACTATGCCATACTAACCTGGGAGGGAAAAGCTACTTAACCTGGTGTGCTCATACATTGAGCAGAATTAAATCAAATTCTGACTTAGACTGTACCAATTTAGACTACACTCGTGTGAAGACACCATGTGTTTAAATATCACCCTTCCTTCTACAATGCTTCTTTTAGATATAAATTATGAGACCAAACTGCTGTAAGTGTCCAGTATACATTTTTTTTTGTTCTTATTTATTGATTAGATTTCTATACTGTCCATCTGGGATATTTCCCCACTCTATGCAGTTTACAATAGTTAAAACTAGAAATATATACACACAATAACAATGGATGATATCCTAGGGTGGCATAGTCCAATTATACATTTATTCACTGGCAATAGGGAGAATGTTCTTATAAGCCTCTTTAAACAGTTCTTATGAGTTTGGAGCTGAATAGGCACTCATTCAGTCATGTTTGTGGGGCTGAATCAAGTTTCCCATTTCTTTTGTCAACATTAACACTTGGGAGCACAGATATAAAACCATTTCCAAACTGAAAACAGTCATGTGAAATGAATTTGGATATATTATTCTGTACTGTGGGGCTCTGGTGGCTTAGTGGTTACGACACTGAGCTTGATGACTGGAAAGTGAGGAGGTCAGCAGTTCAAGACCTGAGTGCTGCATGACGGAGTCAGTGCCTGTCATCTGTCCCAGGTCCTTCCAACCAAGCAGTTTGAACGCAAGAACTTGCAAGTAGATAACTAGGTACCATTTCAGCAGGAAAAGTAACCACGTTCTGTGCACTCCAGTGTCTAGTCATGACTGCCACGTGACCACAGAAACATCTGCAGACACAGATAGCACTGTCTCTTTGGCTGTAAATGGAGATGAGCACCACCCACTAGAGTTGTATATGACTGGCCTTTGAGCAAGGGAGACCTTTACCTTTATTCCGTACTACAATTTAAGTAGCATTAATCTAAGTTAATTTACTTTCATAAGTGGGATGAAATTTTTGATTTAGGCTTTTAAGTGTTCCACTGTGGGAGAATAAAAGATTCTCTAAGTCATCTCTAAGCCATTCATGCTTAGCTGTGCTTGTATGTCTGTGGCTTTTTGCTAAGGGGAGGGATAGTTTTAAGAGTCACATCAAGCACTAGTCGTGGTGGAGAAAGCAGCCCACCTAAAATTAGATTAGAATCCAGCCTTCTGAAAAGAATTTAGAGTTCTTAAAGCTGAAACAGAGAAGCCCCAGATGCAAGGATCAAGCCCAGGAATACTCATGCACGTGTTCAAATCCACCATGGTTTCAAATGAAACACAGCAGTGGCCGCGGGACCTCCCTGAGCCACTCAACAGATCACCCAACTGGGTATGTGCAGTTATCTTGCAAAATGACCGAAAATAAATAAACACTGGTCTACGTCTAGCAAACCCAACATAATGCTAGAATTGCTAGATCCATTTTGACTTTGAACCTTGCCTTCTCCAGTAGACCTCAGAGGATAAGCCTTCTGAAAAATCTTCTACATTAAACAGGTAGGACCTGTGCAATTAATTGCACAAAGGTACTATGCTATTTCATCCTACAGCTTATGCCATGAGAAATGACTATCATGCCTACTTTGCTCCACAAAAACAACTGCAGGCCAGAAGCAGTTGTAATGGGGAAACTGTAAGAATCAAATGTAATTCCCACTTCACCTGTTAAGTCATACTAATAAAGGAGTAAAAACAGAGGTTCACATTCCTGTTGCATCCATAGGAACTCTCTAAATATTCTGAATGCTGATCATGTTTGTCTTTCAATGTGAGGTAAGCAAAAGGACAACTCCATTCAGATAATTGCAGCTCTCAAGTGCTTCGCAGAAATGATATGAGTTTCTAGAAAAACATATTTGTTTACTACTCAGCTTAAATTCTGTCTTCCCAGTGAGACAAGGCCATGTGTTCTGTAATCCACCATTAACTTGGAGGATGATATGAAGTACTGTAGCTGCTTTCAAAATCCCAACTCTGCGGTAAACAAATAAAGCTATCAAAGGGATATTAAAGGCAATTCTGACTACTCCATGACAAGCTGCAATGAGATCTATCCTGCAAACCACATTTAGACTGCTATACATTTGATCTTGCAGTATATATTTAAGGTGCCTATGTATTTATCAATCTCTCTTGCATGTTTTCTCTCTCAAACACACATATACATCTTAGCGTTATCCGAGGTATTACTGTACACACAAAAATGAAACAAACGAACTGTCAGCAGAATGTGCATTTCCTTGATGGAAATGGAACAGCAAATAATCAATAGATGTAATAGAAAGTGGCAGAAAGGTCCTCACAACAGTAAAAAGGATTTTGTAGATAACCCTATAAGCAACCTATTGACCTTCCAGGCTTCGGTAGCTGATAAACTATTTATGAAGACCTCTATTACACACTTAGTGATTTCTATCACAAGTCCATTAATTTAAAAGTCTGAGCCTAATCTTAGGAATGAGCACTACTTTCATCACTATCAATGTTGCCTTTTTGAACCCTTAGAGCTCCTTCGACAATATGTGCAGACATATCCCATGATACCGTTGCTTTCAGGAATGATGGGCTTACCTGCCCCCACCCTTCCAAGTCACTGAAGGGGCAACATTTAGCCTGATACTGTTTTATTGCTGTTGTGTGCCATCAAGATGAATGAATGACCTCCATTTACTGTATTTTCAACTGTCCTACTTAGCTCTTGAAAACTGAAGCCTGTCTCTTTACGAAGTCAATCGATCTCATATTTGGCTTTCCTCTTTTCCAGCAATCATCAACTTGTCCTAGCATTATTCTTTCTTCCAGTGAATCTTGCTTTCTCCTGATGTGCCAAATATATGATAGCTCAGTTTTGTCATATCTTTCTACTCTAAGAGTGCTCCGGCATAATTTGTTTGGGGAGCCATTTGTTCATCTTTCTGGCAGTCTGGGGTTATCCACAAAGCTCTCCTCCAGCAATATATTTTAAATGAATCAGCTGTCAGCTCTCTGCAATCTTGATGCTCTTTGAATAATCCTCCACCCACAGCTCTTTTGACCCTGCAATACCTGCACCCAGGAGCATTTCTCCATCCTCTTGGACCATGTGTCTGTTGTACCTCCAGAATATTAACCAGTCAGCTTCTCCCTTGCTAGGTTTGCCTGTTTTCTTTCTAAGAATACTTTTGATAGGGAACATGACCTATTGGAGATGACAGTGCTTCTATTTGCATAGTTGACTATTGATTCTGGCATAGAAGAGAGGAATGGAAAGTCCTAATTCAAGACTGACTTGACCATTGTAATTCAGTTCAATTCTGGTGTATCTTTTGTTGTTGTTGTTCATTTGCATGGTCAAGTCCGACTCTTTGTGACCCCATGGGCCACTGCATGCCAGGCTCCTCTGTCCTCTGCCTCCTCCGAAGCCTGGCCAGATGTACCCCTATCTCATCAACGATTCCACCCATCCACCTAATCATCTTGCCGCCCCATTCTCCTTTTGCCTTCAATCTTTCCTAACATCAAGGCATTCTCAAGTGAGTCCTTTTTTCTTGTTTGGTGGCCAAAGTATTTGAGCTTCATCTTCAGTATTTGTCCTTCCAATGAGCAATTGATTTCCTTCAGGACTGACTGATCCGATCTCCTTGCAGTCCAGGAGACTCTTAATAGTGTCCTCCAGCACTTCAGTTCAAAGGTGTTTATTCTTCCTTATGGTCCAGCTCTCACAGCCATACATTACTACTGGGAAGACCATTACTTTAACTATGCAGGGTGATGTCTCTACTTTTTATTATACTGCCTAGGTTTGCCATAGCTTCCATCCCAAAAAGTAACTGTCTTTTTATTTCAATGCTGCAGCCACCATCTGCTGCGATCTTAGATCCCAAGAAGGTAAAGTCTGTCACTGCCTCCATTTCCTTCCCTTCTATTTGCAAGGTAGTAATGGGGCCAGATGCCATGGTGTATCTTGTGAGCACATAAACCGAATGGCCAAATTTGGAGAAGCTGGAGGACCTAAACAAATCAGGGGATGAAGATAGTTGATGGCTTTTAATAAAATAAGTAAACAATATCAATGTTGGGAGAAGCGTCCAACAGCCTTCATATTGGAAAGCCCCTGCTGTTATAACTGAGTTCCTTACATAATAACTGAATCTACTTCTCTCATTCTGCTCCTTTAATTAAAGATTTTCTCCCCCAGAGGCTTTCCGAACATGTTGAGAATGCAATCATGTTGACTCAGTGTCATTTTCCTCTCTGCTGTCTTTCTTCACCATCTTCATCCCCAAAGGCTTCAGCCTCAGCTATTCTTAGCACAGTTCTGTCGTAATGGCCGTGATGACAAAAGTGATCTAGATGATGGCATCACAGTCTCCTCTAGAAACAACCACATCAGTTGTCACCACCAGTCATGTTTAATAACAGTGCGGCCTAATGAGGGCAAGGATTGTAAAAAGACAACCAAGTCAAAGGGAAATGGCAGCAATGAGCAACAGCTGTACAAGTAAGGAGGGAAACTGAGGAGCTCTGAGGATGGGGAAATGATCTGCAATGTTGCCCTCTAAATAAATATCACAATTGGAGGATAGAAGGCACAATCCTGTACTACAAGCAGCCATTCTTTTATGCATTGGAACCTGGCTGTAAGTATATTTATATACTTTTGTGTCAGAAATTATTCTGGTTTGAGAGGATTTTTGCAGAAGAAACTCTGTTCAGGGAATGCCCAAATGAGGCTCCTTTCATGTTCCCAAGAGCTGGGACAGAGATGGGCACTCAATCTGTCATGCAGTACCCAGGTCTCAAACTACCGACTTGCCACCTTCCAGCTAACAAAGCGAGCTTGCTAACCACTGAGCCACCACAGCCACTACTGGTTGTAAGTACACCGCATAGATGGGGCAATGTTTATCATATGCCGCTGAAACAGAATAGCCTTATAATTTGCAGCACTAAGAAATTTAGAAGACAAAATTATTTCCCAAAGGCTTCACTCCTCATCCACCTTAAGCATCAAGTGTTAATGAACGCTGCGAAAACAGACGGGATTACAGAGGCACGCAGTTCAAAGCAATAAATAAAACAAAAGGTCACCGAAATGCTTACATATTGTTGCACTGTAGCTATTAATTGGCAATTGCTTTGTTAAAGGAGAGAAACATGCACACCAAGGTTGGGCTCCAGAGATACTAATGGCAACAGAGACAGTTGCCATGGAGACCAAGAAGGCAGGCCAACCAAAGGAGTTACTAATTCACATGAGCATAAGTGTGTCTGACATTGAATAATGCCGTTTGAGTCGAACAGTCCCAGCACTATTTTCTGAACCTGAAGCAATGCAGCAATGCTTTAAATGCCACATGGAGTTGTGAGTGTTTTGCAGCACACTGGCAGAGAAGGTTAGTTTTATTCAGGTGTGCATTAAACGGAAGAGAAATGTATCTCTCAGCCTTTTTTCAGTCAGCCATGAGAGGAATAATGAAGGCCACTCGTCACCTAAGGCAGTGATGATGGAACTTGGCACTCCAGGTGTTCTTGAACTTCAATTCCCAGAAGCCCTGATCAGCAGGAGTGTTGACTTGGGCTTCTGGTAATTGAAGACCAAGAACACCTGGCATGCCAAGGTTGGCTATCATGGACCTAAGTCTTGGATACAAACTAACAGCGAGTATAATGTCCTCTTGACCTGCAAAGCGATTCATCTGAGGCCCTTGTCGCCATGTGGGATAAGAGAGCGACGGCAGCCTTGGATGCAATCGCGCCACTACGGCCTCTCCGAGTCCGTGGGGATCGATCTGCCCCTTGGTTTTCAGAGGAACTAAGGGAGCTGAAACGGGCTAAGAGACGCCGAGAGTGCCGCTGGGTGAAGACTCGAAGCGAGTCTGACCGATCACTGGTTAGAGCTGCTATTAAAGACTACCTAGTGGCGATAAGGGTGGTGAAGCGCCAATACTTCACCACCCTTATTGCCTCCGCAGATAATCGCCCAGCGGCCTTGTTTCGGGTGACCAGGTCCCTCCTCGGTAGAGGGGGGGCAGGCCCTGGGTGGCAGGGATCGGCTGAGGATTTTGCTGATTATCTGGCGGAGAAAATCGCTCAGATCCGCTCGAAGCTGAATTCTGGCGTGGAACGTACGGAGCTGGGGTTGACCATAGCACAGTCTAGCCATGTTACCTGGGATCGGTTCGATCCTGTTGGTCCTGAGGAAGTGGACAGGCTTCTTGTATCTGTTCGCGCCATGACCTGTGCACTGGACTCTTGCCCTGCCTGGTTAATTAAAGCTTCCAAGACTGTGGCAGCTGGCTGGATCAAGGCAATTATCAATGCTTCTTTAAAAGAGGGGCATTTTCCAGCACCTTTTAAACACGCTTTGGTGCTCCCCCTCTTGAAAAAGCCGTCCCTCGATCCCACGGTAATTTCCAACTACCGTCCAGTGTCCAACCTACCTTTCTTAGGTAAGGTTTTGGAAAAGGCTGTGGCGCTGCAGTTACAGGAAGTCCTGGATGAAGCGGATTATCTGGACCCGTTTCAGTCAGGATTCAGGCCCGGATATGGTACTGAAACCGCACTAGTGGCTTTGGTGGATGATCTCTGGAGAGAACGGGACAGAGGGGAGCCGTCTGTCCTTGCTCTTCTTGATCTCTCAGCGGCTTTTGACACTGTCGATCATGGCATCCTTCTGGGAAGGCTCCAGGGTCTGGGGATCCAGGGCACTGTGTTGTCCTGGTTCTCCTCATTCCTGAGGGGCAGGACCCAGTTGGTGTGCCTGGAGAAGGAGAAGTCCAGCCCTAGGCCCCTGCAATACGGGGTACCTCAGGGCTCGGTACTTTCTCTTCTCCTATTCAACATCTATATGAAGCCGCTGGGTGAGATCATCCGTTCCCACGGGGTTAGGTATCATCAATATGCAGATGATACCCAGTTATACATCTCGGCCCGTGGGGACCCAAGCGGTGCGGTGGAAGTCCTTTCCAGGTGCCTGAAGGCTGTTAAGGTCTGGATGGGGGACAATGGGCTACAGCTGAATCCCGGCAAGACTGAGTGGCTGTAGGTACGGGGTCCTGTGTTAACACAGGAGCTACCATCTTTGGTGCTGGATGGGGCAGTTCTGCCCCAAACAGACCTGGTGCGTAATCTGGGGGTCCTCCTGGACTCACGGCTACTGTTCGTAGAGCAGGTGGCAGCCGTGGCCAGGAGGGCTTTTGCACAACTCCGTGTAATACGCCAGTTACGCCCCCTCCTGGACCGGGACGCCTTGCTCATGGTCACACATGCCTTGGTCACCTCCAGACTTGATTACTGTAATGTGCTCTACATGGGGCTGCCCCTGATGACCATCCGGAGACTCCAGCTGGTCCAAAATGCGGCGGCCCGGGTAGTGGTGGGGTGTGGGCGTTATGCTCGTGCCTCACCGCTGCTCCGGGAGCTGCACTGGCTGCCAGTATGTCTCCGGGTGCAATTCAAGGTGCTGGTTATTACCTTTAAAGCCCTATATGGTAGTGGGCCAGGATACCTAAGAGACCACGTCACCCCAAGAACATCTGTCCAGCCCACCAGGGCGGATCGGAGAGGCTCCCTTGTTGTTCCTTCGGCGAGAGAGGCGCACCTCGCCTGTACTAGGAAGAGAGCCTTCTCCGTGTCCGCCCCGACCCTCTGGAACCTCCTGCCCACCGAACTGCACCTGCAGACGGAGCTCTTGCCCTTCCGGAAGGGCTTGAAAACCTGGCTGGCAGGACATATTTGGGGACCAGGGAACATGGGCTCCCATACTAAGTGGCTTATTTAAAGGAGTGCCACTCTGGGTCTGAATTATGGGAATACTGGTGTGCAGTTTTTGTTCTGTTTTTAACTTCAGATAACTTTTAAACTTTTACGATTTTATATGTTTTTATCTTTTACCTTTATTTTTATCATGATGTAAGCCGCCCAGAGTCGGGTTCTCCCGTGTGGGGCGGGGTAATAAATTCAATAAATTCAATTCAATTCAATTCAATAATATAGTAGCCCATAACAGTAATAGGCAGCTTGGATAGCTCAATGGTTTAAGTAGAGATTGGGAGTTTAATTTCCTGTTGTGACTTCTGGGAAAAGAGCTACCCTGTGTAGCCATGGGCAAGCTGCATAGTCCCAGGGTAACCCAGAAGAAGGGGGCTATGTAAAAAAAACCTGGAAAGGGCCACCATAACTCAGAATTTAACTGACTGGAAAAGGTAGAAAAAGAAATTGGTAAAATAATGGAGGAGAGTTTTGAGAGTCCCCTGGACAGCGAGGAGAACAAATAGGTCAATCTTAGAAGAAATCAACCCTGACTGCTCCCTTGAAGGTCAAATAGTAGATGAAACTAAAGTACTTTGGACATCAAATGAGAAGAGAGGATTCACTTGAGAAAGCCTTGTTGCTGGGAAAGATGGAGGGCAAAAGAAAAAGGGGGCAACCAAAAATGAGATGGCTAGATGGTATTGTAGAGACAATGGGCACAGAGCTGAGCGAGTTGAGGGGGATGGTGGATGACAGGAGTGCCTGGTGGACAGTGGTCCTTGGGGTCGCAGAGGGTCAGAATCGACCAAACAACAACAACAACAACAAAATAACTGGGATGGATCTTAAACTGGAGTCAAAGACTGCCTTGTTGACAGATTTAGAGGGAATGAATATAGATGAAAATAAGGACTTAATATCTATATTTTTTAACTTTAGCAAGACAATGTATTGCAAAAAATTGAAAAAACAATTTGAAGATAGAAATAGAAGACTGGTATAAAGAGAAGTGAAATAATGCATTGAAAGATAAACTTACATGGGAATTGAATTTTTTAAAAGGTATAATTAAAGAAAATAAATTTGGGGATATCTGGAAGCCTTTTTTTGGAATATACATTGATTAAGTGTAAGGGTGGCAAACCAGTACCTAATCAAATGAGTTTTTGGAGGTAATAGTATGTGGGAGAGAGAAGTGCTTTTTCCAGGATATTGTAAAGATCACATGGGTGACTGGTTTTTGTGTTTATTAATTTTAAAAAGAAGATTGAAAGAGGATTTTGGGTATTGAATAGTAAGTATGGCAGATAACAAAATAATAATAATAATAAACAGTATAATAAGTTGTAGTCTAGTTAAAGTAAAGGTAAAGGTTTCCCTTGCTTGAAAGCCAGTCATATCCAACTCTACCATTCAGTGCTCATCTCTGTTTTAAAGCCGAAGAGCCAGCACTGTCTGCTTCTGCAGACGTTTCCATGGTCATGTGGTAGGCATGACTAGACACCAGAGCACATGGAACACTGTTTATCTTCCCACTGAAGTGGTCACTACTTATCTACTTGCAATTTCTTGCTTTCAAACTGCTAGTTTGGCAGGAGCTGTGAAAAGACTGGAGCTCATTCTGTCCTGCAGTACTCAGGAATCAAACTGCTGACCGCCCACCTTCCAGTCAGCGTCTTAGCCAATTGAGCCACTGCAATGCAGTCTAGTTAGAGGTATTGATATATGACTTTTACCCATTACAGCTGAGATAATAATTCCTATTATTATTATTTTCATCTGAATATATTTCTTCTTTTGTGTTTTGCTTGTATTATACTGATTTTACGTTATTCTTAGTTGTTTTTCTTTTCTTTCTTTATCTTGTCATTAAATTCAATAAAAATTACTTTTAAAAAGAATTATTATTTAATTGATACTTAGATTTTTGGTTAAAATTCACTTCTGTTACATAATTACAAGTCAATGTTTTTAAGATATTGTTATAAATATTGCATCCTGAGGAAACAGTCAAGTTTCTTGTTTTGCCTCTAGTAATAATATTCTAAGCCCATGTTTGCTTATTAGGAAAATTTGGTAGGGAATAGAATAAGTTAGATGTTAAGAAGGACGTGTCTTACCTCTGTACTTCTTTCTACAATAGGAGCTTCTTGGTATGTACCTTAGCAAAAAAAATATGCAGATTAAGCCCACGTTCATCTTCCAATGTCCTATAATGATATAAAATGTGCCCAATACAAGATATTACATGAAAGAAAATCATAAACAGCAGTACTAATGTGATAAACTTATTCTTTGTTCTGCCTCTTAGTCATATTCAGAAACAATAGAACAAGTTACTCCTTATTAGCTTCGGGTTTATTGATTTCAGCATGTCTGTTCTAAGCACAGCTAAGTGTACATCCAACAACTTGTTCTTCTTGGGGAGGAAAGGAACATTCCTTTTAATTCTTCCTTTTACAGACAGCCTAGGTTAATAGGTATTGAAAGTTATGTCAATATCTCAACAAATGTTGGAATTTCAGTACCAGTTGACAAGATAATGGTCACAGTTTGACTCCCTTTACAATGACATATATCTAAATTAGCAAGAGCTTCTTCTGCACTGCAGACAAACATATATGCTGAAGTAAAGAATGATATATTCAATGCTGATATTTTATGGTTTAAAATAAAAAGACAGAACTGACAAAGAGACTGTGTTAAAATTATCATTCCAAACTTTTTTAAAAGTTCCATTTTTGTTTTCCCCAAGTAAACAGGTGACCTTCTTGGCAACAATAGCCTTATATGTATTCTCAAGAAATTAATCTAAATGCACCTCGTACAAATTTAATTAAGGGTATTTGGCTTAGATTTATGATTGGCTGGAATTGGTTTCTGTGAACTCTTTCCAGAAATAAAATAAGCAGCTAACTGGTCTCCGTATCCAAGGAAAGCGAGGAATTAGCTTAACAAATTTAAATGCTGACATTTCTTTCCAAGCATAATTACAAACAGAATGTGCAAGGCGCTGGTAATTTTTGCCAGGCAACCTACCAAAGTGATAACTACCAAACACATGTGAAGAAGCTGCATTACTATGCAAAGCCTATTCAGCTATTTGCATTCAGTTGATGCACTTTCCTAACATTCTTTGAAAAATTGTTACTCAGAGATTTGTTGTACTTTATTTTATTTTCATATTTACACAGCTCACGCTTCTCAGACCCACATGCAATTTGTAATAACACATCTTTACATTGCTGACCTAGTGGTGTTTGTGAATATACTATACAGTCAAACCTCGCATAAAGAGCGCCTCGCTTAAAGAGTAACTCGCTTAAAGAGCAGAATTTTCTCTGAAAGTTTGTTTCGCTTAACAAATAAAACCAACCAAAAACTCTCTTAAAAAATAAATCGGGGTTCGCAATCCCCCCCACAATTGATCACTTACAATGGTGTTTTGCTTAAAGAGCAAACTCGCTTAAAGAGCAATCCTGTGGAACGCATTATGCTCTTTATGCGAGGTACAACTGTATACGGATGCAGGTAGGCTAGATGGGTTTCTCCCTGCTTGTCTTTACAATGGAAAACCCTAATATTGATTCAAGGTAAATTGTTGTTGTTGTTGTTGTTGTTATATTTCGATTTCTATACTGCCCTACTCCGTAGGACTGACTCAGGGCAGTTCACAACATATACAAAATTACAAGTTTACAAACACAACATGTCAATAAATAATATCAATATTACATAGCGTTAACATCGATTTAAAAAAATACAATACATGTGCTACACAAGCAGCATGTAACAAAAATAATAATACACAACCTATATCCAATATATAATAACAATAAGCACAAAAAATCATACCATACATATCTTACATAGATGGCCCATAGAAATACTAATAATATACAACCCTATAACGCAGCAATGTAAAACTGCTGTAGCCTCTACACCCTAGCCAAGACTAAGTCCGGAGGACAGGGTGGCAAGATCCTGCCGCCCACCGCCATAGAGTCCTTTTTAAGTTCAGCAGGAGGGGAGGGGCCACTGGCATTGGAGTGGCCCGGGCGCCCACCGCAGGTGTTTCTTTCCCACCCGGCTGGAGAAGAGTTCGGGACGGAGGCGGGGAGGTCCTGCTGCCTCAGCGTCCTTTTGAGCCAGCCTGGCAGGGCGGGGCACCAGCATTGGAATGGCCCAAGCGCCCACCGCAGGTGTTTCTTTCCTTTCCGGCTGAAGAAGAGTTTGGGATGGGATGTTTAAGGAGTGGTTTTATCAATTCCATAATCCCAGTGAGTTTCCATGACTGAATAAGGATTCAAACCCAAGCCCCCCGAGTCTTAGACCATCACTCTATCCACCAAGGTACACAATTCTTCTCATGCTAGAATGTGAATAACCACAAATGAGGATTTGTTTTTTCTATTTTGGCCTGAGAAGAAAAATAAATCCTCATTTGTGGTTGTAGTGGAAATGGGTGTACCTTGATCAGGACTGGAGGCTCTAGATCAGGGGTGGCCAACCTTTTTACACTGTGGACCTGACCATGCCCCCCAGACAGCTGAGTGAACCGGAGCATGTCCCCCTGAAGCAGAAGTGGGTGCATTTACAGCTGTCATAAATGTGCCTGCCTCCGTGTTTACGATAGCCGCAGGCACATTTACGCATGCAGGGGCACGTTTTAAGGCTGATGTAAACATGTCCACTTCCACTTCTGGGTGTGGTAGACCACATGAAATGGTACTGTAGGGTAGGTTGGGAACCCCTGATCTAGAGGATTTTATGGTCCATTTTACCTTTCACATTGTTATCAGCACATTTACAACATAAACACATTTTTGCATCCCCTGCATTTTGAACTGTAGAAATGTTCCTTTGGGACTTCACATTTTGCATATGAAAAATCCCTGATAGCCATGTATCTTAATCCAAACTCTGTGAACAAGTATTGCAGAATTAATTTTTCCAAAATGCATCAATTTCTGGAAACTTCTATGTTATTATTTTATATTTTTAAGGGAGACACTGTCCTGAAAAAAAGCTGATAGGATCCAATAAGCAACATATCAGATTTTGCCATTTCTCCAAAGTGGTAGCATCTCACAATTGCTAGTTTTCAAAGTTAGAGAGCCACAGATTGAAATCAGTCATTTATTTACAGAGACCACAGGTAAAAATTAAAGATTTGCTTGGCAGCTAGTTTGCTCAGTTAGGTTAAAGTGGAAAGGAACATCTCCCCAATTAATTTAAGTTTGGATTATTTCCCTTCCTGCCTTGCCCACAGCTGCTCCATAACGATTGACAGCAACTCCAGCAGATGTCCTAAATTGTTCTTGGCTATCTTTGCTGAAAAACTTCCTATCCAACCAGGAGAAACCTCTCCTCAAAATGGTTTCATCTAAACTAGGAATCTCAACTGACTCTGTAGTCATTCCATTCTCAGCAGGCGGCTCTCCAGTTGCACTCCTCAGAACTGCAGTTTTCACACTGCAACCTTCAAGTGTATCATCATTGCCACTCTCTTCTATTAGCTGGATAACTTCTATACTGTAACCTTATTCTATTTCTCTAAGTGAGTGACTTCTGAGTTTGGTTTGTTGGGTGTTCTGTTTTGAATATTATTACTGTATTAGATTCGATTTATAGGCCGCTCTCTTTGCCAAAGCAACTTTGCCGAATATTGGCTATTTTTGGTTATACAGTACTACTGATAGATACTCTACCTGTAGCATAAGTACCATGAGAAGCAGTGATGGAGGAAGGATTTTGTAACATGTGGAAACAAGATCAGATGAGGTAGCTTCACCACTGGGCAGAGTAGGAAACCATGTCAAGCTGCAAATGCTGTTAAGCACCAAGGATGGTCCCTCAATCCCCTTTGATCTCATGGCCAGTGTTGAACATGCTTCCACTGCCAGTACACTTGGCTACTCTATAAGGATGCTATATAGGCTATATTTGGCCTCAGAGACACCATCATATAATCAATAAGGACTGGCTACATAACAGCTCCAATAACATAATTACATCAGCGACAAACCTTTAGGTTTATATTATAACATTTATAAAATGTGGTTAGGTTTGAAAGTAGTGAGTTTGTAGCAGGAGAGTTTCATAAGCAGGACAATTGTAAAAAATATATATTAAGGAGGTCTTTATCCCTACAGTGGTAAGCTTTTATTAGTTAAGTCATCAGCATTTCATGTTTTCTTCAGTCAACATCTCTGAAGCATGCAAATGTTGAAGATTAGTTCCGAAGCAAATTTATCTATATTTGGCTAACTGTACAATTAATAGAAAGATAATGAATAAAGATGTTTTACTATCTTCTGTAATAACTTCATCTAAAAATGACTCCCTTAGTTGAGATAAGTACAGCCGGGCTTGGAGGTCCATACCATCAGAACTTGGAAAAGTTACAGTTTTAGACTACAGCTCCCAGAATGCATCACTCCTATCTTCTATCCCATCCAAAAACATACAGCCTCTGCAATTCCCCTTGTTAGATCCAGAACTGTAAGCAAGCTTAAATATTCATATCAGGCAAATCTAAATAAAGACCTGGATGCAAATGTTATCTGGCACATTGCCTTAATATCAGTTGAATACCGATCCAAATGTTCATTTAAGTACATTTAAGCAAGAAGGTACCACCTCTGGTGTAGCTGGTCACAAATAGCCTTGTGATATAACTGCAAGACTCTTAACAAAGCACATACAAAATATTTTCACATGTCCTCCTGGGTGTGGCTGGCTACCAAACACTCTCACTGCTAAGAGAAAAGGGGACACTTTGAAGACAGTTTTCCCCACTTGGACATTTATGTCCACTTCGTTCAAAAGTAGGGCAAGGTTATTTCAGAATGCTAACCCTCACAAACCCTTTGAACAATGCTTAAAATGTGAACAATTCTGGCATCCTTGTCTTTTATTATCACACTTTTAAAAAAAACCTTTTGATTTCCTGCAGTGGAGGTGGAAGCATGAAGGAACAAAGAGCAACAAACTGAGAAAAATACCTCTGAGACATAAGAGGCAGGGACATGATTATGTCTTGTGACTTTTACGTGAAGTGCAAGTTTTGCCAATGTTCATAGGAGAATAATGCAGGGGGAATGGGAAACAAACCCTGCCTAGAGTTTTTCCAGTTGAAGGGTGAATGCAAAGCATATGTGCAGTGTGCAACAAAAAGTTACCTTCTTATTTACAGGTGAGTGAGTGTATGAAGCCTTGAACATGACTAGGACTGCAAAGAACTGAGGAAAGATTTAACCCTTTCCTGTGCATTTAAACAAATCAAAGACCTCACCGCTGAGAAGATAAAAAAAAGATAAGAGAAAATATGTATCCACAAATTGAATTTGTTTTAGGCCTTTTATGGATGTGTGTTAGTGTGTGAAATTTAAGTAAAAAGATGTTGTTGTGGGAGATTTTAAACCTTTTTTATTGGATATGTTAACAAGGTTAAATGTAATATTTCTTTTTAAATATACTGTATACCTAAACTGGAACAGACATAGAAGTCTTAAGATTCAAATACAATAGTTCCAATACCTGAATAAATGAAGTCTTAAGGCCTTAGTAGATTTATGGAATATATCTTCAAAACTTAATATCTTTTAAAAAGTAGTTTTAGAATCTAAATCAGTGGTCACGACAAGCATTCATGCTTACACAAGGAGAATATCTCCCTGCACTCATCTGCTCTAGCTTACATTATGCGATTATTGTTTACTTTCTTGTATTGTCTCATCTTCACTTGATTTTGCGGGTGGTAGACTTCTAACCCAGCAGAGGCAATGAAAACTTCCATTAGGATAGGACACTTTTTGCATATCATGCTAAGTTAATGGAGCCAATACAAAATTCTCATAGGCTCTGTTAAGGTGGCAAGCCCCATTCTCTTAACATTGCTGTCTGCCAGTAAAGCAAATCTCATAGGTACAGAACAGGTCTCTACTACCTAAGCATAATTACATGAAAATTAATGGGATTTGAGAAGCTTGTAATTACTCTGCAAGGCCCACTAATGGACATTCCATATATTAGAAAATAAATAATAATTGCATGCCACCACTTTCTCATTTTACTGTGTTTTCCTTTTTCCATTGTTATACTGTATTTGTTTCTACTAAAGTAACTTCTATCAATAGTTTTTTTTAATTGTTCAAATATTCATATTTTCACTTTTCCAGGGTCATGGTTCTTATACTCCTTTTATGCATTTCAATATTGTTTAAGATTTCAATGTCCCCCCCCCCCCGCCCTCGTATCACTGGCAATATTGTTTCCTCAAAATTAAATTGGCCCTTATCAAATCTAGCAGTAGCTTCCTAACTGAACTTCAGCAGATGCAATGGCTTGAACCCTTACATGACTTTACTGCACCAATTAAAATATTTTTTTCGTAATGTATTTATAAATGCTCCAGACATTGTTTGCATCTGTTCTCTCTTTTAAAAGCATACAACATATTTTTCTGTATGTTACTTAAATGGAATTATTTCTCAATGGAGAAACTCATTTTTAACTAATGTATGTCACAGCAGCTGCCAAAGACTGTACAAATGAGTTGTGTCTCCTATTCTGGAAGCAGCAAAGCTGATGCATGATAATTGGAGAAGATAAAAGCAGTAGATCTTCTTTTGCAGTGAGAGACCTCTGAAAATTTTTAACCTATGAATGTTCGCCCATCTGCTTGTGAATCTTGTAGTGTTCAAAATAGTATGGATTGTTTACAAGAAAATAACGCAGTCAAATATTTTCACATTCAGAGTTAAGAAATATATTCAGATCTTTCATTTAAAAAATCCATTTCTTCTGACTTTTATAATAAGTGTTAGTTTAAGGCTGTATCCCCTTAATTCAATTTTTAAAGATGGAGTTTATATATGTAGGCCTGCATTAATAACACCGGTCAACACAATTTTTCTGGCATGAGGTACTCTAACGATTCGAAGGTAATTTTGAGCTGCTGATTCCGAATCTGGTATCCATTTTTTCTAGCACATCAGGTTTTTGACATCTCAAATATTGCAATATACCCATGAACAGCATACACAGCTATACAAAAAAATTTTTTTTCCTGGCATGAGCTTTTGCAGTTGTTTTATACTAATTTCAGGCTGCTGATTACAAATATGATCTCAGATTTGCTCTATCACATCACATTTTTATGCTATTGGCCAACCCAATTGTCATTCCTGACTGCATGTTGGTGCGAGTCAGTTATAGAATTATAGTGATAAAATTAGTGACTGGTCAACACAATTTTCTGGCATGAATGATTCTAAGGTAATTTTGAGGTGCTGATTCCTGAATCTGGCATCCGTTTTTTTCTAGCACATAAGGTTTTTGAGATCTCAAATATTGCAATATACCTACGAACAGCAATTTCTTTCTTTTTTCTTTTTTGTATAGCTGTGTAATGCAGTCCTATACATATGTAAAAGTAAGTCTTCTTGAATTTAGTAGGGCATAAGCCTAGTTTTTTGGGTATAGGATTATCATGTTAAACATGCTATGTGTGGATGCTATTTTCTGAACCAAAAAAAAAAAAAAAAAAAGGCCAGAAATTTAATGTGCACCCAAATGTGCTTTGGATGATTTTTTTAAAAGTGCAGGCCTTTGCATTATACTGTTTTCAAAACCGATTGTGTCAGAGAGCATGCAACTTTTCACATGCTTTTGCCTAAAATGAGTCACTCCCCCACTTCAAAGGATCCTTTAGAGTGCAACTAAGACTTGACTTTGGGCTACTGGCTATACTTTTAGTCTGTATTTCAGCCTTGGGATGGGAAAAAACCCTTCTCATTTGTGCATTGGTAATTATTGCATACCACAGAGCATGTATAATTGCATTAAACTGTAAAAATGCACTGTGACTCTTGGGGAGAAAAAAGAAGAAAGGAAGAGAATAATACATGCCAGATGGTAGCTACATTGCTTAAAGCACTTTTGAAAGGCATTTCCCTGGTCTGCAGTGGGAACCTGAATAGAATAGATATAACAGCAGAGTCTTTTGCCTCTCAGGAATGAGATGCTCTTTATAGTGCAATGCCCTTCTTAATGTTAAAAAGAACTCCCAGTTTGCCAGCTAAATAATACAATCTGTAAACACTCACACTTACTAAGAGTGTGTATGTGTGTGTGGGGGGGGGGGGAGAGGAATCTGTTTTTTCAAAACCTGTTTTCTGTGTTCTCTGTGTGCATAATATGCCTACTGCCTCTCATTTATTGATGATAAGATGCCATGACTGAACTGAAGTCTGAAAGAGAGAAAGATGTTCATACCCTCAAATATTGGTTTAGTGCAAGGGTTCCCAACCTATGGCCCACAGGCTGGCCCCAGCCCGCAGCACCATTTCATGTGGCCCGCGGCCACCCTCACTGTTTACAGAAGTGGAAGCGGATGCATTTACATCAGCTATAAAATGTGTCCGCACATGCATAAACATAACCACGCCTGTCGTAAACACAGAAGTGGGTGCATTTATGGCTGTTGTAAACACGTCCGCTTCCAAGGGCATGGTCAGGCGCACAGCAAGAAAAGTTTGGGAACCCCTGGTTTAGTGAGTAGGATCAAGATTATGCTACAACAAAGTTGCCTAATGGCCCAAAGTGTATCAGGTAGATCAGCAAGGGGTACCCCTGAATATGGCTGAATTTGAAGTGGCTGCAGGGTTGCCTCATAAATTCTATAGCCGTGATGGTGAACCTTAGCACTCCAGTTGTTCTTGGACTTCAATTCCCAGAAGCCCAAACACCCTGTGAATCCACACGAATGGCCCGCACTGCCCTCATCGCTCCCGGAAGTGGAAGTAAAATGCACCCGTATAGAGGAAGAGCTAACCTGGAAGAGTCTTAACCATATGGGCACATTTTACTTCCAGTTCCAGGAGCGACGAGGACAGTGTGGGCCAGATGAATCACAGTAAACCCATTCGTGTGGATTCACAGGGTGCTTGGGCTTCTGGGAATTGAAGTCCAAGAACATCTGGAGTGCCAAGGCTCACCATTACGGTTCTCTAGGTTCTGACCTATGGAAACAGTTATCAGGTGGTAAGTGCAGCCTGCCAATAAGGACGCAGCCTCTTGTCCTTCTCAAGAACAAGCTGCTCAACAATTTTCCTCACACATTGCACACTCCTTGCAAGATTTCTCCTTCTGAGCAGAAAGAAAGAAGGAAAGGAGTAAGGAAAGAAAGAATAAAGATCTTATTTTTTTCCAAAAGGAAGGGGGTAATAGGGAGTATTGTGCTTTAAATAGAAAAAGTATCACCAAAATATTTTTAAAATACACACGCTAACAAACATGCTGTGAGCAGTGTGCTCCTGAGGAGCACATAACTGGAGTTTCCTGAGCCTTCTAGTTCACTGTGGGATGGAAGGGAAATCACATTTTCTGTGGTCCCAGACAGAATTGGTTTGCACTGTACAGTATCTCTGTTTATTGGCAAAAAAAAAAATATTGCCACTGATGCAATGATGGAACATTTTACAAGGCATTCATATCCAGCGTGTGACTATTATTTACACACAAATTTCTACCAAAAGCAAGTATTTTCCACCAGCTATATTTCTCATTTCTCAAGGTATTTCAAACTAGCCGGGAGGGGACTTCATCCAGCCATTTCTATTTTAAACTATCTATGACTGTATGAGAGTTTGTTTTCTATTTGTTCCTTTTTTCAAGAAACATATAAAAGTAAAGGTGAAGGTTTCCCTTGCTTGAAAACTAGTCGTATCCGACTCTATGGTTCAGTGCTCATCTCTGTTTCAAAGCCAAAGAGCCAGCACTGTCTGTTTCTGCAGATGTTTCCATGGTCATGTGGCAGGCATGACTAGACATCAGAGCGCACAGAACGCTGTTTACCTTCCCACTGAAGTGGTCCCTATTTATCTACTTGCAATTTCTTGCTTTCGAGCTGCTAGGTTGGCAGGAGCTGGGACAAAGACGGGAGCTCATTCCATCCTGCAGTACTGAGGAATCTAACTGTTCACATATAAACCTTCACAAATTTCTTTCTTTTTAGGAAGGAAATATCCAGGAGAGGCTCACAACAACAGACAATTCCTGGGATGGATTCCTTGTCTGTTTTGTAGAGCTTCCCAGAGGTTATCCTATCGTGCCTTTCATTAGATTTGCATGCTAACATGGAGATGGGAAGGGCCAGCATTTAACAAACATAGTCATTACTAGGCATATCAGAAAGCCATGCTGCAGCACTTTAAAGACTAACTGCTATACAGTATTTTAATGTGAGCTTTCATGGCTCAAGTCCACTTCATCAGACAGAGGAGTGAAACTGCAAGGCATGAGCTTTTATACACCAGATACAGAGGCATAGAATGATTAAATCAGAATGACAGAGAAGCATGCAAATCAATATAACTGTTAATCAGAAAGCTAAACATTTCTTTACTCCAAAAGTACCTGCTTTCCACTTTGCTTGCATATACTGAGCTCTATGTTGTTGTTTAGTCCAGTTTTGTCTGCCTATTCTATCTGGGTGTTCAGTCACATGTTGTAGTTCAGCCTCTTCCTATTCAGTACCCTTTTGTAATTTTCATGGACATTCTTTTATTTGTCCCACCAAAGCTCTGCCTGAGCATTTTTGTTCAACAGGAACTTGAAGAAAAAGGGAATTGAGGAAGTCTTGCAACGCAATGTATTCAGCCTTAATTCTTGGGATATACTAGTTGCATCACCTTGCAAAGATCCTCCAACATGGCACTGAAATAAGTTGCCACATACTTTTTTTTTTCCTGACATGCTCTTCATCCTTAGCAGCCAAATGGTAACAAAGTACAATAAGGTTATTCTGGAACAGCTATAATTAATGAATTTGGCTGGCATAAATGTAGGAGGATTTTTAAAATTTGCTTTTGTCAGATTTTTCAAATTTTTCAAGTTGCATATCTGGGACAGATATAACTTGGTGATTTTAAAAGAAACCTGAATGTGGGACAAAGCAAAATTAACAGATTTTTCTATTCCTCATAAGAAGCACATTCTCTAGGAAAGTGTGGGAGGAGGAAATGGCAGGATTATAAGGTCATGAACGGAACATTGGGCTATCACTAAGTTATTAAAGTATGAATGACAGTGCGATTTTCTCATCCAGGAAGACATGACATCTCCACTAGCTCTGTAATGCATGGATGCACTAATGGGCTTTGGTTATATTCCCACCCCCCATTGATAGAGTTGTGCCCCCTGCCTCTAAAGCATTTTGTTATACAAATCACAGCAAGGAAGCCATGAGATTTCCTTTAATTAAGGATTACAGATACCAAGTCTTTTCTAAGTCCTCTGTTTCAGCTAGCCAGAAGAGTTATAGTAGCCTTCCAGGGGTTACAATAAAGCAGATATTAATTCAGTCTAAGTGACAAAGCTGGATTTGATTTGCATAATTCACATAAATATGAAAAGACAACATCATGATGGTGTTAGTACACCATGCCAAGGGAATTGATAATTCTGAACACTTATCTCAGTGTTCCTTGGCTTCAAAGGCAATTGTCAACATTTGCTGATTATTCCGTTCCTAAGGGTGCCAAGGTAAAGGAAGCCATAGAATTTCTTCCAACTTTCCAGACAGCGGCACATGTCATTACTAACTTTATTGTCAGCAGCAAGTTAGAGCTATTTGTAATACAGTAAAACCTCCCATAAAGAGCGCCTCGCTTAGAAAGTAACTTGCTTAAAGAGCAGAATTTTCTCTGAATGGTCGCCTCGCTTAACAAATAAAACCAACCAAAAACTCACTTATCAACTAAATCAGGGTCACAATCCCCCCCACCAGAAGTCACAATTGATCACTTACAATGGTGTTTCACTTAAAGAGCAATCCCGTGGAACGCATTATGCTCTTTAAGTGAGGTACCACTGTATCCTGCAAGCCAGTGCTCAATTCAGCTGAAACTCAGACCATTTTTAACTTTGAAGACAGGATTAAGCAGATTGAAGCAGATTTAGGCATTATGGGAAAGCAACATCTTTGAATTCATTACTATTTTTATGCCTTGAATATGATGTGATCATATTTGCACTATGTTCTTCTTAAATACAGGCTCATGTGTGTTTACTCTTATAACACATATTTACTCTGACATTGTGATCAATATAACTTACTTCCCACCTAGTAATGTTTAGGTTTGGAATGCTTTTTTGTGCCCTTTTACACTGGAAATTGTCTCCAAATAAATGTGTATGTTATTGCCATTCTTCTTCTTCCATGTCTAGGCCAGATGTGAAACTGTCAAAATGAAGGCACCCCTCAATGAGTTCATTCTACAGTTCCCTTCCTCTGATCTAGTGTGAGAAAGATTAGCTGGCAACACAAAGTTGCCGTTATCAGGGTATGCCCAATTGTGGTTCAAAAATAGCACAATTTTCGAGGTGGCTCTTTTTGAGTAGCCCAACAATCGCACACTGATTTCTAGCCTGTTTGCTATAGGAGTGAATTTCAAATGCCTTTTTGAAAGCTGTTCTCCCAAAGGCTCCTGTTGCCAATGACAGCTGTAGAATTTATCACTGTAGCAACAGAAAGTTACTACTTTACCTTTGCTTCTCCCCAAAATAGTGCCAAATGCATCCAAGAAAGAAAAGAAATGTTTTACCTGAGCGACTCTGCATTTAAAACAAGGTATCTGGGGAGAATCCATCATGCTTTCAAGCTGAAGAGTACTTCTGATAACATGTTTGGCTTCAAAACAAGGCAATTCCTTAGTTTTAACAAGGAAGTGCCAGTTGAAAAGTCTGATATATCAAGAATGATATATCAACTGCTAGTTAACTAGAGCTTGCAAATAACTTCATTAAGTTTCCATACCCACAAAATATGTGGAAATCATGACATGGGTTTCTTCTTGCAATTCCCACCCCCTAAATTGAGGGTGGACTTTGAATTGCCAAAAGACTTTTGGTTGGAGGGTTCTCCTCCATCCGAACCTTTCCAACATTCATGGCTAAGAAGCCTTCAGTCTCCTCAGTAATACAAGTTTGTTTTACACAGGGCCACTTTTGACTTGATGAAAGTACATTAGAGTTAGGGTGAAAATCCCTGTCACTGAAATGAAGGCTTAGAGTGCCTATAACTGAATAAGACATGATCTCATTCAACACTCACTAGATTTGTTAAGAGCAGGGCTGAGACATTTTTCTGTCTGAGATAAACAATTCCATGCCCAAAGGCCAAATAGACTGATTGTCTTCTTTCTTCAGTGCCTTCAAGAGCACAGCATCCTTCATACGACTAGAAGGTAAGCTAAAAGCTTCATAAGACTAGAAGGCACACTACAAGCTTATCGGGCACAAGTGCCAGCTCTGACCTCCAACACTTTACCACATCCTTCTACCATCTGCTGTCTTATTCTTCCAAATCATGGGGTCTTCATGACTTATGGTCCTGTAAGCCCAAGGGCATCTCACTGCCTAGCTACAGCCTAGAAGAGCCCTTTGGTTTGTTACCTCTGTAGGACTTGCAAGGGGAGGGCAGAAGGAAGATTGGTGCATTAATATATCCTCTGCTGTCAAGTTGGACTTTTTGGATGTTGTAAAACAGGCGATGGGCGACTCTGATAAGACAAGGAGCCAATAATTCACTCCAGCACAAACAACATTAGGCTCAGAAACTGCCCCTAGTTGCCAAAAATAGTGGAGGATGGAAACACATTTAGATAATGATTCTTTAGTTTTAATTGTTTATTTGAGGAACTTTGGGAGGGTTGGGGAGTCTTTGACTCTTCCAATGAAAAATTGGCTGTGGGTCGGGGGTCCTGCATTATCTCGGAAGTTACCATCTTTGGTTCTGGATGGGGCAGTTTTGCCCCAAACAGACCCGGTGTGTAACTTGGGGGTTCTCCTGGACTCACGACTCCTGCTCAAAGAGCAGGTGGCAGTCGTGGCTAGGAGGGCTTTTGCACAACTTTGTGTGATTCGCCAGTTACGCCCGCTCCTAGATCGGGACTCCTTGCTCATGATCACACACGCTCTGGTCACCTCCAGACTTGATTACTGTAATGCGCTCTACATGGGGCTGCCCTTGATGACCATTTGGAGGCTTCAACTGGTCCAGAATGCGGCTGCCCGGGTTGTGATGGGGTTTGGGCAGTATGCACATGCCTCCCCTCTGCTTCGGGAGCTGCACTGGTTGCCGAGTTGCCTCCGGGTGCAATTCAAGGTGCTGGTTATTACCTTTAAAGCCCTACATGGTAGTGGGCCAGGATACTTAAGAGACCGCCTCACCCCAAGAACATCTGCCTGTCCCACCAGAGCGGACCGGAGAAGCTCCCTAGTTGTTCCATCGGCCAGGGAGGCACATCTCTCTGGCACTAGAAGGAGGGCCTTCTCTGTGTCCGCTCCAGCCCTATGGAACCTCCTGCCTATGAAGCTACGTCTCCAGTCAGAGTTGCTGCCCTTTAGGAAGAATCTAAAAACATGGCTGGCAGGACAGATATGGGGTGCAGAAGGTATAATGACCCCAGCACACTGGATGATCTGAGCCCCCCTCTTTTTCTACTTTAAAATTAGTAGTTGTAGCATCTGGTGTGTTTTTAATCTGTTTTTAATCTTTTTCAGATTTTAATTTTAAATTTTAACAGTTTTAAGGTTTTTAGATGGAAGCTTCTACTTCCTAATCCTGGGCCTTATCTGCCCAGGGAAGGAAAAGACCAACGTCCTCTGGCCGGGAGGAGGAATGGATTTTAGCTATTTGTGCTGTGTGTTTTTTTTTCCTTTCCTGACTGTAAACCGCCCTGAGTCGCCATGGTGAGTGGGTGGTGATATAAATCTAAATAAATAAATAAATAAATAAATAATTTACTTTTCTTTTTTTGGGTGATGGGGGGTTTAACAATTAATGGGTTTGGAAAAAGTGGGTGCTAAAAAAAACTACGCCTGACCTTGCCCACCTCTAGAGTAAAGGCTTGTCTCTGTGTGATCCACATTTTATATTGTAAATTTAACACTTGTTTCTTAAAAAAGGTATACGTTCTGCAGCAGCAACCTGACTTTTTTGCTTTTTAAAAACACTACATGGATTTAAATCACTGTATTTCAAAATAAAGCAGCCTCATCTTCTCATAAGGAAATCAGGGGCTTGTCATATATGCTCAGCTGTTTTTTAACTGTAAAGGGAGATGGAAACTATAGAAAGGACAGCATGGGTATCTCACAAGCAGCTCACGTTATTGATCCGTGCTCAGCAGCTACCAGCCTTTCTGTTTCACAAAGGCCAGAAGGAAACATTGGATGGAGGACATACAACACAATACAACGTCACTGGGCCAAATATTTAGGTTGGGTGTCACACACACACACACACACACACACACACACACACACACACACACACACACACACACACACACACACACACACACACACACACACACACACACACACATCTCCATCAACGATTTCACATCTAGACCAAATTAATTGTCTGGACATTTTCCCCTCAAGAAAGAATCTTAAAAGTGCCAGCAAATCATTTCTGATCTACAAGAACCATAACTGGATTATCTAGGCATGAAGCAGTGGGCTTCCTTTGCTACCTTCTGATGTGTGTGTTTTCCTGTCAGAGATTACTCTGGGTTGAAAGGATTTTTGCAAGGGACACCCAAATGAGGCTCCTTTCAGGTCTCGGGGAATCGAACCCTGTCTTTTTGGTTTCCAAGCACAGTACTTTTACCCACTGGGCCACCAGGGAGCTGCACCTTCTGATGATGCTCTCAGACTATGAATCTCATATACAGTACTGTATAAAAGTCTTAGGTCACCACCAGCTGGTGTGGGGAAAATTCAGTGAGTGATGAGGGGGTTATAACTAGTGGCGGGTTCCAAACAATTTTACTACCACACTGTGGGCATGGTATGGTGGGCGTGGCCAGAGGGAAAGCCCTGCATTGCATCCAAATTAGGACTACTGTACTTTATTTCAAAACTTTAATGGGCAGGGCCAGCCAGAATTTCTGCTACCGGTTCTGGCGAACTAGTGGGAACCTGTTGATGCCTACCACTGGTTATAACTCTCTTTCCCCCCCCCCCCGAGTCACCTAGACACACCAAAATGGGAGAGATATTCTTCTGCTGAATCTCTTCTCAACCCTCTCCAGAATTGGTGATGTTTGGAGTTAGGATATCCAAGTTATGCCCCCCCCCCATCACTCCCAGTATTTTCCCCAAACCACCTGGTGGTGGCCTAAGACTTTTGCAGGGGACACAAACTTTTCAGCCATAAACACACTCTGAATGAGCCAGCCTTTCTCCTGGGAGGCATCACTGTGTATTCACCCAACCATATGTAGAATCCTGGCTACAGACCTGAATACGGACATATCACATATGCAAATTTATTTTAAAATGTGATTTAAAAGAGCTTTTATTTAAAAAAACATGGGATATTTACTAGCTATTAAAAGCCTGGAGCTGAAACTCTAGGCATGCTTGTGATGCTGGCTTACTAATGGCAACCCCTTTCACCAATAGGCTTCTATATGGCCTGTGCTGGCCATCAGATTCTGAGAGTTACAGTCTAAAAAGTAACTTTCTCAAGCTTTGTAAAAGTCATCACTGGGACAGCAAAGGGAGAAAGAATGAGGAACTATTTTTTTGGACTGCATCCCCCAGAATTCCTCAGCCACCAAAGGCCACTGGCTCTGTTGGCTTTGGTTTTTGAGTAACTGGTATGAGAAAAATAAAATTTTCCCCAATGCTGAAGCAGTCACCCACATCCTTTAGTGCCAGTCTTACCACTATGTTGGAATGTACTGTATTCCTAGCTATACTAATACAACCCAGTCTGGCCAAACATCCCACTACAGTAACGGAGTAGGACCATACAGCCAGTGACTCAAGCCCAACTGTTGGGCCGCGCTAAATAACCTGACTCTCTAACGACTGTGGGTGGATGAGCCCCTTTGGATGGGGTGATGGCTTCCTCAGTGGAGGAAATACCACTGGAAAATGAATCAACTACATGTATACATTAGCATGTACATGCTTTAAGGCAACCATGTGTCTTCTTCTTTAGTAATGCATAAATGTCTGTTCTATGTGAGAACTATTTCCGCCTCCAGCACGAAATAAGGAGACCAGGCACAAACAACTGTGTTTAAAGGCTTGGGCTACGTTTATTAAATTGTTGAATTGATGGACCTGAGGAGGGGGAGGTAGTGCATAACTTGGTGACAGGGCAAGGGAAGTTAACTTTCCCTCCCTGCACTGGAACGGGCAAAATCCAGGCCCCCCCACTAAGCACCACATATGCTAACCCCTGGTGGGCTGGCTTACCAGGGGTGTGCACGTGGCTGTTTCTAGATCTTGGCTGTGCCATGTGCCTAACTCATGGCATTAGCCACATCAGGGCTGCTTCACAGGAACCCAGCACATGATGCCACATCCACCCCATTAGAGATGCCCTGAAGAAATCATTGCTAGCACCCCAAATCAGCACTACCTGCCCATGTGACCTTTGTAATTCTGCCTGGCAAATGCCAAAGTGCCTTGCAATCCAGGAATGGGATAGGCTAAAAGCAGACTGCCTCCAGCAGCCAATGTGGAGCTGATCCCAAAATTCCTATCCAGCCCCTAATGGTGACCCATAAAGGATTTTACGAGGGGTGTGCCAGCACCTATAAGGCCACATGGCTAGCACCTCTTCCACATGGGTGTGCTTGGGTAGCACACCACGTGCCAGCTCCTCACCCTGGCCTAATCTTGCTGGATTGAGAGATAAGCTTTCCTGTTGATGAATCCTTCAGTATGATCCTGGGAATCATGTGGTCAGAGCTAACTGCACTTTTTCATTGTTTGCCAATGTCCAGCCTCCCTATTTTAGCACAATTGACAGAGTACCAATATCTCTTGGCCTAACTTGTTCACTTAAGTTTTGTAGGGTTGTCTGTACCTCTATTACTGCTGAATGTGAACTGGCTCTCAGATGTGTTCAAACTGCCACCTTTTTGTAATATTCTTTGAAGAACAGATTACATCTGGGTTCATCATGGGACATGGCAGGTTACTTCTGTGACTTATGCCTCAGCTGAATGCTGTAATACACAAAATACAACTTTTTGAAAATGGCATCATGTACATTTTAACACAAGCCAAGAATTGCTGTGAGAAGCTGGCATTTTATACCAGTAGTACTGTTGCTATCACAACAGCGAGGCTTCTCCGCAGAACCCCTTGAAATAAATTTGTAAGGCCTCTGGGGATTACCTGCAAACCCCTGTAGCTGTCTTGCTCAAGGAAAAACCTTCAAGCATTCATCTGTGATTTACCCTAACTTTGTTTGCAACGTTAAGCAAGACTAAATTCAAAGCACAAGCTTGGAAACTAATTAGTACAGCAGATGGGAATTTTTGGCCCTCCCATAAGCTCCACCCACCATGGCTAATTTCAAAGACTTGTTTTAGCTCTCGGCCAAAACTTCACATGCTGGTTCTAGTGCCTCATATAACTTCCCATCATGTTCCCACTCATAAAAAAATATTAAACAGGCGGCTATGCTGGAGTAAAAAGATTTGTCTGCTAAAGATAACAACCTTTGAAGTTACAAAGATGAAGAGAATGATGTCAGTATTACATTAAAGGGGGTTGGAGAAAGTGCTCAGGAGAAAAAAGACATATGGCAAAGCTAGAGGCAACTCGGTGTTTTCAAGGAAGAAAGGTCAGAAAAAATTAAAATGGTGCCCAGGAGTACTATGCCACATAGACAGCTTGTCAGAGTCTGATGCTCTCTATACTCCTGGGAGAAACAAGTGCATGAGGCTGAAAGATAAAGTGTTAAAAATACCCAGATGTTCAAGGGACTGGTCCTTAGCTGGTTTTAATCTCCCAAAAGAGCAAGACATAAATCACACTGAATGATATAATGCTAAAGATCAAATCGAACATATTTAAGAGGGTATTTAAAGAGGGATAGCCTCCCCTGCTGTTGGTTCTATCCCGTGGGGTTGTTTGTTCCTGGTTTTACTTCTTGCTTTTTATGAATTTTTTACAGTTTTAAAATTTTTAATTATTAGCATTTTATTGGATGAGTTTGTGATTGTATTTTTATCTTGTAAGCCTCCCAGAGTCGGGTGTAAGCCTGATTGGGGCGGGATAGTAAGTGTGAATTAATAAATAATAAATAAATAATAAATAAACAGTCATCAGTATAAATGGGTAAAGCTACACTTCGATCTTTTGTTTTGGTTTTGTGGGGAAGAATCTACTTTTCTACCTCAGAGCTTGCATTTGAAGATACATCTGTATGGTGGTGTGTACAATCCATAGCTAAATCCTTATTTTTATGTGAGAAAAGATTGTGTTAGATACAATGACCTCTTGTTTCTTTTTGGGGATCTTCCTAAATTGGGGAGAGGAAAATGCAATGTCAGGGTCAATTCCAATAATGAAAAAAGGGATGGAATGAAGGTGAGGAATGCTTTGGTTCTGATTCTTCTGAATTTAGGAAATCCTCATGGTGATCAGCCATGAAAACTGTCCTGAGAATATAATGCAGTGGCATTTCATCTGCCTTCCACATCGCAGCATGACCCCTATACCACTGATCCAGTTCCTCGAGACACTTTCTGGTCCTAGAGCCCTTTTGACATTCAAAGTCTTCATCAGCCCCAGGCCAGTATTAATTAAGCTGCTGCCCTCCATAAAGATGGATTCAAGTGGGATGTAATCCACTTGGGGCCATCCCCCTTCCCTGTGGACGTTGGCACCTGTTAGTCCTCAGGGTTGTCAGGTTAGTTAACCATGACCTGACATTCACTTTGAGTTGCTGGTAGTATGATCATGTGCTGACCTACCCAGCGGGCAGGGTCACCATGCAGTGGCGCTACACAGGAGAGTCCTTGCAAAAGTATATCCAAGGAGAATCCAATAGTCAAGTCCAAAGAGCAAGCCGAGGTCAGGGAACCAGGTCAGGGTACCAGTAAGGATCAAAATGAGCATTGAGTTCAAAGGATATCCAAGGGCATCACCAAGTTAGGCAGAAATCAGGGTCACAGCAGTCAGTCACAAGGTACACAGAAAATCTGGTAGAGTGTTGGTCATCGCACTGAGAAATTGTATCGATGCTTGCCTTGTGAAACAAGCTTGCTTAAGAAGTCTCACAGTTAATTGGAATGATTTCTGGCTTTCCTGCATCTCAGCTGCAGAACCTTCTGGTACCGGTCTCTGTCTGAGGACTGTCAGAGTCAGACCTCTGGTCTGACAAGTCATCTGCCTGGAGAGTCAGAGTTGGGCCAGAAGCAGGCTAAGGTTCCTGGTTTGAGTCATCCTCTGTTTCAGGTACAGGCTGGAGCTCAGGGTCAAATTCAGGCTGGGCTGGGAGAGCTGTGCTGAGCACAGGAAGTATCTCCTGATCCAGGTCATCTTCAGAGTCTGATGAGGTCTGGATCACAACAGGTCTACTCTATTACCATACTAGGATAATGTGATGGGGAACACATCTGGGGATGAAGCAATGGTAGTGCTGCTTCCTCCGGAGATTTTCTGGAAAGAAAGAACAAAAGCGACACAAGCTCTGTCTTTGCTGTGTTATGCCAACCAAGTCATCCAGAGGAGGTAGAAAAGCTTCCTTTTTATCTGAAGGCTCTGGCAGGACTGACCAACAAGTACCTTCTAAAAACAAAGCTGTTATTGATTTTACCTGACATTTTTGTTGGTTGTGTCTTTTAGTTCCCCCCTCCCCCAGAAATAATTTGTACTTAAGCAATATAAATCAGTAAAAAAAAAGCACACACTAAATTCTTCAGAAGGGATTTCTGATTTTTTTTCTACACAATCTGACTGTAAAAATTATTGCCGTTTGGAGTACCATATAGCTGTCATTAGGTAAAGGTTGCCCTTGCTTGAAAGCCAAATGTATCCGACTCTAGGGTTGAGTCCTCATCTCTGTTTATAGCCAAAGAGCCAGTGCTTTCCGTGGTCATGTGGCAGGCATGACTAGACACCGGAGTGCACAGAACACTATTTACCTTTCCACCAAAGTGGAATTCCTTACTTTCGTATTGCTAGGTTGGCAGGAGCTGGGACAGAGACAGGAGCTTACGCCATCATATAGTACTTGGGTCTCAAACTGGCAACCTGGTGACCTTCCAGCCATCAAGTTCAGCATCTTAAACACTAAGCCACCACAGTCCTTCCCAGCTGTCATTACAGAAGTTATAAATACATTTCAGTTGTTCAGTGCTCAATGCCACAGTACTGTACTTGAAATTTCAAGAAGCTTCTTTTCTGCTGTAAAAGCAGCAGCCCTCATGGAGGGAGGACACGCAAAGCAAATTTGAAGGAGGAAACATATATCTCCTCGGCCTTATCTCATTTGGAAGGCAATAATAATAATAAAATGTCTTCTGGCAGCTCCAAAAATATCCCGCTCATGCAAAATTCATGTTCACCATGGCAAACGAGTTGCTATGAAATGGATGTTACCATGGCTAACCTCTCTTAATGAGTCAGACTTGCTTTTGGAATGATAAGTCAGTGGAAAAAGAAGAAAATATGCTGAGGCCTTATTGGTCATAATGCTCTCACTTGCTCTTGTTCTCTCCACATATACACAAACATGCATGTGTGTGCACCCCCCCCCAACCTGGCTTAGGGTTCAATGTCACTGCCACGTTGTGTGTGTGTCCAAGATTTTTTGGGCACACCGTGTCAATAATCTACACAGATGTTAATGAATATTTTATCATCTCTGGATGTCCCTAAATGTTTAATAATTTATGGACTTGGTAAATGGAAAATGCAGGAAACCCTGGCCTTTCCCTTTGGCAGGTAAAACATAGCCAGAGATGCATCTGTTCAATGCTTTACGACAGGAAAAATTAGGTCCCTCTGTTGTTATGTGCATATGCTTGACAAGGAGAAAGAAAATGCGTAAACCCAGAGAGACATATATTGTTTACCATTGGGGGAGAAAAGGGTGAGGAATTCCTAGTCATGCATATTCTCTATGTACTATACAAAGCTCATAAAATTAACCTCGCAGACCAGCAGTACGTGGAAGGTAAATCATGGTGTACTGATAGGTTTCTGGCTGATTTGCATGTTTTATGACCCTTTGTCTTGGTTAGTTCTACTTTGCTTTTTTACAGAATGGATGTTCTCTTGAGCTCTTGTGTCTTTTCAGCCACCTGGCTGAGAGAGAGAATATTTTTTATTCTTTATTAGCTTACCTCTTCTTTCCTCTACTAATACCCAGAAGCCATTCCTGTTAAGTCTCCTGTGAATTGTAAACAAATACTATTCTTACCTTACTTATTTATTGTCTGAGTGATCATTAGCTGGGCTATTGAGATGAGAGGAAACATTGAGGAACTTGTTCTTCAATTCTAACTTCACAGCTGCTGACTTTCATCAGCACCTACAGTGACCATCATTTTTGCCCTTTGAGTTGCGTTGGAGTAAAGCCTGAAAAGTTCCTTTTGTAGATGCAGTAATAATAATAATTTAATGTCAGAAATTATTCTGGGTTGGAAGGGTTTTGTGGAAGGAACCCCGATCAGGGGAAACCCCAAATGAGGGTCCTTTCATGTCCCCAGAGGCAGGGGCTCAATCTGTCATGCAGTACCCGGGACTCAAACTGCTGACTTACAGCTAACAAGGTGAGCTTCTTAACCACTGAGCCACTGCAGCCCTTGTAGATGCAATTGTAGATGCAGTTACAGGGCCAAAGGGAGTTGATGGCTTTTGCAGTGACTGAGGAGCTATTCACATGTGGGACTTGGGGACAGCAAAATACTTTGTCTCCTTGCCCATGCTGAAGTCAGCTTCAATTGAAAGTCAGCCTCTGAAAGCAGTTGGGCCAGGACAGCATTTTATGATTCCATTTTGTTCATGTGGCAAAACATCTTCATTTAGTCCTACTGTTAATTTGGAGGGAGGGCAAGGCTAGAAGAGAATAACTTTCTTTGGGTGTGACCAAACAATCTCACTCAATACATCATTGAGGAAAAATGAACCACTTCCAGTGGAAGCCAACTAGAACACAGTAAGACTAGAAAAGTTAATGAGACACAGGCAATCCTTGCTGTGAGTAAAGCTTCTAAACCAGTGATGGCCAACTTTGGCACCCCAGATGGTCTTGAACTTCAATTCCCAGAAGCCCTGATCAGCAAGTGTGTTGACTTGGGCTTCTGGGAATTGAAGTCCAAAAACACCTGTAGTGCCAATGCTCTAAACTCGTGTCATTGTGTTTTATTTTCCATCAAATCACCTGACTAATAGCAACCCTAGTAGATTTTTTCCAGGTATTTGTGATGTTGAAGGAGCATTTTACTGCTGGTGCTGCTGTTTCTGGTGAGGTTCCATGCCTGAGCAGCGACTTCAAACCAGGTCTCCTGAGTCCTACTCTGATATCCTATCCACTACATCACACCAGCTCTCAAATTAAGCATATTAAATCATCTGCTCCGTTAGTTCATCTCCACACATTAGGAAGATATCTTTTTTTCTTTTTAGAGGTTCCTCGCTATGGTTCCTTCAGTAAACACAAACCCCTCCTCCATTTTGAAAGACCTAGCATACCCCATGTGAGATCAATGGAGGCTGCCCATTGTTTTGTTCTCAGTTATTTTCTTTTGGGAACAGCTTGTCAATTAATCTGCAGCACCACTGGGAAGAATGCATGCAAAAAGAAAACCGCTCCACGGTCTGGTGTTGAAAACATCACCTCTAGTCATTCCAACTTTGGTATATAATACTAACTGTTTCTGAAATGCACAATTTTTTTGTTATTTTTCTCTTTCCAGCTGTTATGGTAGCAGAAACATCCCTCAGTCACATTTTATTACTGTGAATTGTACCCACAGCAAGCAAAACAGGTTTTAAAGCATTTAGCCATATGGTAATTAAATTTCATCTTTTTTGCAGGAAAAATATGTTCCCACCCCAACATATTGCATTGTATTGTAATGTAATGTATTGTCTGTAAGCTGCCCTGAGTCGCCACGGCGAGTGGGCAGCAATATAAATTTGAACTAATAATAATAATAATAATAAATTATTGTCCAAGGGAAAATAGTATGGTGTGGTTCCTAAATAAGTTCATCATGGCAACAGGCCTTATCAGTCCCTGGAAAATAGATGGGGAAGAAGTAGAAGCAGTGACAGATTTTACTTTCTTAGGATCAAAGCTCACTGCAGATGGAGATTGCAGCCATGAAATAAAAAGGCGACTGATTCTTGGGAGGCAAGCAATGAGAAACCTGGGGAGCATCGTGAAAAGCAAAGACATCACATTACAAACAAAAATTCGTATAGTCAAAGCAATGATATTCCCAGTGGCAATGTATGGTTGTGAGAGCTGGACCATTAGGAAAGCTGAGCACAGAAGAATAGATGCCTTTGAGATGTGGTGTTGGAGGAGATTATTGAGAGTCCCCTGGACAGCAAGGAGAACAAATAGGCTGATCTTAGAAGAAATCAACCCTGACTGCTCCCTTGAAGGTCAAATAGTAAAGATGAAGCTAAAGTACTTTGGACATCAAATGAGAAGAGAGGATTTGCTTGAGAAAGCCTTGATGCTGGGAAAGGTGGAGGGCAAAAGAAGAAGGGGCAGCCAAAAATGAGATGGCTGAATGGTATTGTAGATGCAATGGGCACAGAGCTGGGTGGGTTGAGGAGGATGAAGGAGGACAGAAGTGCCTGGAAGGCAGTGGTCCATGGGGTCACGAAGGGTCGGAATCGACTGTGCAACTGAACAACAAAATAAAGTATATGGCCATTCCCAGAAGCCTTACAGTCAGCTGTTTCCCTGTATGCTTACTGTACAAGATACAACTTGAGGAATTCCACCCTAGGCACAAATGCATCATCATACGTCACCACAGGCAAATCCTGATTCTCTTAGTTCATAAATCATAGTGTACATGATAGGTAAATTTCATATCTAAGGATCCAAAGACTCTTCCTCATTCTGAAAATAACAAAACAGAAACAAGCTAAAAAGAACCCCCACACACATATTAATTTCCCAAAGGCAATCATATTCCCATAGCTCCAGGCTATGGTAAAAGAACAAATACAGAAGCAGGCATTGCTGAAGATATTCTGCTGCCTGAAGTGAAGAATAAGAAGAACAAGAAGAACAACATTTTTTTCTTCTCACCTACATAAATAAATTAGATATGTGATTGAATGCTAGTGATACAGTGGCATCCTTTACCTCATCTAAAGGCAACTGGCTGGTTTATGGTCAAAAGTATACTTTATGTTGTTTGCAATTTCCCCTCCAGCAAAAGAATATAGCCAGAATGGAGGAAGTCCACCACTACTCCTTCCTCATCACACAGTATTTCTCATCTCAGTTAGCTACTTCACAATGGTCAGAATCCTGTGCATTGCCATGCAAAGTTACATTAGCTTAACTTTGCAAGGTATTATGGCCAGGCAACAAAGATCGTGCAAGTTGATTGCTCAGCTGAATAATCAGTTCCCATCATGACCAACCTACTCCAGTGGTTCCCAACAAGGGGTACACAGCCCACTAGTGAACTTCAATTCCCAGAAGCCTAAGTCAGTACATTGGCTGATCAGTGCTTTGGGGAAATAACTTAGGCTTCTGGGAATTGAAGTCCAAAAACCAGTATTTGGGAAACACTGACCTACTCTCAATGTATTGCTCTTTCAGGGGGTTAGTAATCCACTCGAGGAAAGAATTAAAGCAAGAGACACGTGATCAAATTTATCATGGGAAAGTTATGTTTTCGTAGCACACATCCCACAATTTCCTAGCCAGTGTAGTTATGGGCACACTAGCTTTGGGATTTGAGGATAATCTAGTTCTTGGCATGACAAAACCACAGCTGACAGGACTGGAGCAGGACTAGAGCAAATTCATGACTATGGCTAAGAACCAACTGGAAACATTGGCTTCAGGACCATGGAGAGCAATGCTGCAATAAGATGTCTACTCAGGCACAGTGTCCAAAGCCAGCTAGCATTAGAAGCTTCATGGAAATAAATCAAGCTTGCCACCCTATCACTCTTCAAGCCCTACCTAGATGCATGTTGCACCAGTTGATAGAGAATTAGATTTTGGACATAATATTCCAGCAGTAAACTGGAAAAATAGGTAGGGTTTTATTTACAAGCCAGGAGGGTCTTTCTTGAAGCTCCACCCACTTGAGTGCTCCATCCTGTAACTGTTTCCTGCAGTTAATACCTCTTCATTGTGGTCATGTTTTGACCAAGGAGAAATGGGGAGATGGATATCCCTTAGATTCTCCCTGATCATTGGCGGAGTCTGGGGATCACTCCTGAGACTAAGAAGGCAGTGATAGGTCCCTTGGTGTCATATGAACAAAATGAGCAATGTGACTTGAATGGTTCAAATGCTTTCTCATAGTCACTGCTACTGGAAATGTCAGTGTTGTGACTATCAATTCTGGTCCATGATGCTTGATGCAACAGTAACTGGAGACATGCAGCAAATGTCATAACATTGAAGGATGCAGCTATTGTTTATAAGCTAAACAAGTTGTCGTCATCTCTGCCATAATGAACCAGACTGATTTAATGGGAAATCCATCATTATCAACAGGTATAACAGGCAATCAGGCTGAGGATTTCAATTCTCTGTTGATGTGAAAGGGAAACTGCCTGGAGGTAAAGGTCTCATAAGTTAAGAGTAGTCTTGAATACTTGAAACAATCAACTTTACCTTAGTGTGAAGTATAGCCAATTAAGCTAGAGATATGCATGTGAGTAACTCCCGATTCACTCCCCCATAGCATTTGATTTAATGTACTGAAGGACTAAAAGTCTGCAGTGGCTTAGTGGTTAAGATGCTGAACTTGAAGAGTGGCAGTCCAGCAGTTTGAGACCCAAATGCTGCATAATTTATTATTTATTATTATTTATTAGTTCAAATTTATATTACTGCCCACTCGCCATGGCTGAATGGTATTGTATGGAGTTAATTCCCATCTCTGTCCCAGCTCCTGCTAACTTAGCAGTTTGAAAGCAAAAAAATGACAAGTAAATAAATAAGTGGGAAGGTAAACAGCATTCTGTGCATTCTACTGTCTATTCATGGCTGCCACATGACCATGGAAATGTCCGCAGGTGCACACACTGCTGGCTCTTTGGCTATACATGGAGATGAGCACCACACCCTGAATACGACATGCTTTTGATCAAGGGTAACCTTTACTGTTTCAGGCATTACTGCTGTTTTGTTTTCGTGTCAGAGGTTACTCTGGGTTGAAAGGAGTTTTGCAGGAGATGCCTGCATGAGGCTCCTTTCATGTCCCCTATCATGCAGCTCTAAGGGGAATCAAACCCTGTCCTTTCAGTCTCCAAGCTAGTGAATATATACCTTGGCTCTTTGTAAGAGGGAAATTGGGGAGATGGAAGTCTTGTTCAGTGAGTTGTCACCCCAGTTCCCACCACTTTGGGTTTCTCACATTCATTTCTTTAGTAGACCTGGGAAGGAATTTCACCTGGGAAGAGGGCTTGAGAATGGAGAGACAATGGATCAAGCCCAGAAGGGGGTAGTTGAGGGCACAGAGTTGGAAGCCCACCTAATGTCCAGTGTGTGCCACCTCCAGCAGGTCCTCCAGGGGCATGGGATGTAGACAAATGTGATCCGCTCACATTTGCTCACTCAGCATTTTAAAAAAACTTTACTGAATTATCCTTACACCATTAGAACTGAGTGTGTGCAATTCTGGAAGAGTGATTCTTAGATGGGTTTTTAGTGGATAGGTCACACTGCTTGGATATTGTGTTGCCTCTTTGATCATAGCAATTTCCTTTCACTGTCTGTGAGATTATTCTTTCTTAAAAACCAGAGACCCAGAAAAAAAGACACAACGCTATGCCTCTTCAGATGCAGCTGGTCAGAAAATAAATGCAAAGTAGCTGTCCACTTTATATCCCTCCCCCATCCAACAGAAACAGGGGACCATGGCTCCACTTACAGCTCCTCCCAAATGGCTCCATTGAGTCCCTAGGCCTCCTCTCCAGCCAGGCCAGTCAACTTAAAATCAATTTATATGCCTCATGAGAAATCTGTACATGAATCAAGAAGCAACAGTTAGGACAGAATACGGAATGACAGAGTGGTTTGGAATAGGGAAAGGAGTAAGACAAGGCTGCATTTTTTCACCCTGCTTATTCAACTTATACACAGAGCACATAATGCGCAATGCAGGGTGGGAGGAATCACAATTTTGGATCAAAATTGCTGGGAGAAACATCAACAGTTTGAGATATGCAGATGATACCACCCTCATGGCAGAAAGTGAGGAAGACCTAAAGAAGCTCCTGATTAGGTTGAAAGAAGAGAGTGAAAAAGCTGGATTGAGACTCAATATAAAGAAAACCAAGATAATGGCAACAGGCCCTATCAGTCCCTGGAAAATAGATGGGGAAGAAGTAGAAGCAGTGACAGATTTTACTTTCTTGGGATCAAAACTCACTGCAGACGGTGATTGCAGCCATGAAATAAAAAGGCGACTGATTCTTGGGAGGCAAGCGATGAGAAACTTGGGGAGCATAATGAAAAGTAGAGACATCATATTGAAAACAAAAATTCGTATTGTCAAAGCAATGGTATTCCCTGTGGCAATGTACGGATGTGAGAGCTGGACCATTAGGAAAGCTGAGCACAGAAGAATAGATGCCTTTGAGATGTGGTGTTGGAGGAGAGTTTTGAGAGTCCCCTGGACAGCAAGGAGAACAAATAGGTCAATCTTAGAAGAAATCAACCCAGAATGCTCCTTGGAAAGTCAAATTGTAAAGATGAAACTAAGGTACTTTGGACATCAAATGAGAAGAGAGGATTCGCTTGAGAAAGCCTTGATGCTGGGAAAGGTGGAGGGCAAAAGAAGAAGGGGGCGGCCAAAAATGAGATGGTTAGATGGAATTGTAGAGACAGTGGGCACAGAACTGAGCGAGTTGAGGAGGATGGTAGAGGACAGAAGTGCCTGGCGAACAATGGTCCATGGAGTCGCAGAGGGTCGGAATCGACTGTGCAACTGAACAACAAAAAACCAACATCAAAGTCAATTTGCACCAACATGCCATAAAAATTTGGACTTTCCCTACCTTTGCCCGAAGAAGTGATCTTGAATCATGAAAGCTTGCAATTATTATTTTTTCTTTTAGTGGTCCAAAATAGGTAACATCTTCTTCTTCTACATTTGTTTTGTATATGGATCACACTGCTGATTTGTTTGGTTAGAAAGAGAGGTTGAATGGAGACATCAAGAACACAACACCCAAGCAATATGTAAACGGACACATGTTCAACACATCACATTGCAGCTAAGCCAAATGCCACAGAAGCCTGAGAATGGACAGGGAAGGTCTCAGGCTATACTAGTAGCCATTCAGCAAGGCATTGATCCTTTCAATTTCCCTTTACCAATTTTCACTGTGTTGTAGCTATGTCATATTAGCATTTTAACCCTAGAAATGCCAGATGTCAATATGGAATGATGCAGTCAATACAGTCTACATTCACATAGAATAATACCATTCACAGAGAGACACCAAGCAAGAGAAAGTCCCAGAAGCTGACTTCTTTTTTCATCAGTTAACCATTCCTCACCCAAACCCAAACAATTGTCATGGCTTTCCCACACACACACACATACACACACAACAAGTATGGATGGTAGTAAGCACAAGCGGGTATCCTGTAGTCCATTTTGATGGTGCCATCGGTATTGTCAACATGCAGGCTGCCCTTTGTTATGTAAACCTTGGCATCCTTTTCTTCTGCTGCCAACATGGGCATGATATTTTGAAACAACATAGGGTCATATTCTGCATTTTAAATCATGGACACAGAAGCAATGATATCCCACATTCATAGCATTCTTGAAATCCTTATTGCTTAAAAATATATCTGAAAAGAAAGATATTTGGCTGGCAACAGAAGAGCAATGGGGATTGGGGGCAAAACTGGCTTCTCCAGGAAGTGCATTCCAAAGGCTTGGATCAGGTTCCCCTTCATGTCCTTACCAACAAGCTTGATAAGGTGATGGAACCAACAGAAGGGAAAGAAGATCGGTCTAGATCAGTGTGCCCCAACCTTTGGGTTTTAGACTTCAATTCCCAGAAGCCTAAGTCTGACTCTTAAGAGCTGTGCTTTTCTATTATTTTGGAGTGCTCTGTGTACAGGAGCCAAGATTTAGTGCATGGTTGATCAAATGAATCTATATTTTAGCCTGCCCAATGGAGTGACTGGCTTGGAGCCAAAAAATCAATTTGCTTTTACAAATAAAATGTGGACTTTAAATCTTTCATCCATTGGCTGTGAAATCCAGGTAGACTCCTCAGAGTTTATCTATAGAGCTGAATTTGGTCTGGGCAGGCAGTCATTCTCATTCTTGAACATCTTCCCATATTGACTGAACCAGTTCAGCTCATTTAACAGATGATGAATTGAAATGAAGTTTTAATTTAGTATTATTTTTGCAGTTTATTACTGTGTTTTGATATCACGAAATTTGAAATGCGGTTAAAGTAGATTTTATTTTACTACCTTTAAGTGCTCAGAATGCTCTGAAATGTTCACATTGAAGTTGGGTGCACACATTCTAATGAGGGCTGATGAATAACATCCTGCAAAATGACTTTTCTTAAAAATGGGTTGCTTTTGAAATGTTGACAGGTTTTCTACTTAACACTCAGAAGACATAGCTGCTGCTGCTGCTGCTGCTGCTGCTATAAAGGTGTGGGAAATTATCATTAATATCTTCTTAGCTTTTAACTACTAGGAAGGTTGTTTTACACCTTTGAACATCAAATCTGAATGTCCTTAGTAAAGCAGGAAAATGCAGGAGGAAACTGCATTTCCTTCACATAAATTAGGTCTCATCAATGAGAAAAGGGCAACATAAAAGTGCAGTAAATAAGTTAAAAAACAACACATACAGAAAGGGTCTATATACTTTCAAAGGATGCTTCTTTCCTTACTAAGGGAACAACTAGATATCATGCCCTGCATCAGTCTAGATTTGGCTAAACAAAGTCCACATGCAAGGATCAACTATACTGCAGCTCAGGCAACACTGTTTAGCATAATCTAGATCAGTGGTTCAAAACATTGGTGCCACGACCCACGGGGTGCTTCAATTTCCAGATGCCTACGTCAGTACATTGGCTGATCAGTGCTTAAAAGATGTGCTGTCAGCGCAATAGTAAGGTATCCAATAGAGGGGTGTGGTGGCTTAGTGGTTAAGATGCTAAGCTTGATGACTGGAGGGTTGGCAAATCTGCAGTTCAAGACCCAAGTGTTGCATCTTTTGTCCCAGCTCCTGCCAAACTAGCAGTTTGAAAGCAATAAATTGCAAGTAGATAAATAGGTACTGCTTCATTGGGAAAGGTAACAGCATTCTGGGCACTCTTTGGCATCGAATCATACCTACCACTTAACCATGGAAACATCTGCAGACAGCACTGGCTCTTTTTTGCTGAAAATGGAGATGAGCACTACACCCTAGAGTCAGAGTTGGACATGACTAGCTTTCGAGCAAGGCAGACCTTTACCTTTACTTAACATATCTGGTGCTGTTGTAGCTTCCAGTTTCATGTTCACTTCAGAATGAGAGAACCATTGGTAGCAGAGGAGCACTATCAGTCCCTGGAAAATAGATGGGGAAGAAGTAGAAGCAGTGACAGATTTTACTTTCTTAGGATCAAAGCTCACTGCAAATGGGGATTGCAGCCATGAAATAAAAAGGCGACTGATTCTTGGGAGGCAAGCGATGAGAAACCTGGGGAGCATAGTGAAAAGTAGAGACATCACATTGAAAACAAAAATTCGCATAGTCAAAGCAATGTTATTCCCTGTGGCAATGTATGGTTGTGAGAGCTGGACCATTAGGAAAGCTGAGCGCAGAAGAATAGACGCCTTTGAGATGATGTGCTGGAGGAGAGTTTTGAGAGTCCCCTGGACAGCGAGGAGAACAAATAGGTCGATCTTAGAATAAATTAACCCTGACTGCTCCCTTGAAGGTCAAATAGTAAAGATGAAGCTAAAGTACTTTGGACATCAAATGAGAAGAGAGGATTTACTTGAGAAAGCCTTGATGCTGGAAAGGGTGGAGGGCAAAAGAAGAAGGGGGTGGCCCAAAATGAGATGGCTAGATGGTATTGTAGACACAATGGGCACAGAGCTGAGCGAGCTGAGGAGGATTGTGGAGGACAGAGGTGCCTGGCGGACAGTGGTCCATGGGGTCGCAGAGCGTCGGAATTGACTGTGCGACTGAACAACAACAAATGCCTGTCAGCATGAAGGATTTGCAACCAAAGCTATCCTGTATTTGAAGTTGCCATTCCAGAATCATAAAAGCATTTTTCATGAACATGGAAATTGTTATCACAACGTGTTAAACCAACATGGACTACAATGAGTTGCCATCATGGGAAAGAGCCACCAAGTACTGTACTTACAATAATAACAAAAATAAATATGTAGTTGTACTGTAACATTGCTACTTGGACTGGCTTGCCTTAGCCTCTCTGATATACTGCAGTAACCAATGAAGGCTTCTTCAAAAAGCCTGCACACAGCCCCATAGTGGTTTGGGATTGGTGCATGTGAGTTGAACAGTTCCATGTGTTAAGAGCAAACTGGTGCTCCCAGTGAGGATCCTTGTGAGGACAAAACAGCACCATCCCTGCACAAAAGAGGTGCTGGAAGATTTAAGGGAAGACTAAGGTTTGCAGAAGTGGAATAGCCTCCAGAAGGCACAAGGCTTATTTGCTGATATTCTGATCAAGAATACTGCATTGTAGGCTTCACTTATTCTTCCTACAAAAATGCAGCAAATGCAGCATACAGAACGGGGGAGAGGGGGTGGATGTGCATGTGCACATGTGTGTGATTGCTTAGAAAAGACACTATGGGAGTAATGTTAAGGTACTGTGCTAGCATTTTCTTCCACTTAAACTTCTAATTGAACTTCAACTCGGCATAATCACTAGGTATAAATCCCACACCTCCAATTCAGACCTTCTGTAAATTCCATCATGTACAACAAGTTCTTGGATGTATAGGGTTCCTTATTCTTGTTGATACAGAAGGCAGTCTGTATTGACTGTAAAACACTGCATTTATTTATTTATTAGTCACATTTGTATTGCCACCCACTTGGCAAGTGACTCTGGGTGGTGTACAACAATTACATCATGGACTACATAAATCCCACTAGAGAAATATAAAAAACGTAAAACCATGAAAACCCCAATTAAAAATACAGTAAAAAAAATTAGCCTGACAACTAAAAAGAACGAAAGAGCGATATTACTATATCAGCCAGCAGGTGGGGGTCACCGCATCCCCAGTGCCCCACACCTGCCTGCAGAAAGTTGCCCCTAACTGCTTGCAAAATTGACAAAGGAAAGGTTAAGTATCTTTAAAGAGAATGTGGGTGAATATGTCACATAAGGCAAGCATAGGAAATATATGCACATGTAGCTGGACATTGATTTCTACCATCTCCTATCACTTGCTATGCTTGACAGAGTTGATGGAAGATGTAGATCAACAACATCTTGGGGGCCACACCTCCCTGATACAGTGCATGATTTTATCCTGTAAATATGTTCACAGATAAATACTTCTGAAGAGCAGATAGCAGTATTGTTTTTTTCCCCTTTAGGCTGCAAGTTATCCATCTTAATGCATCAAATATAATCCAACAAGTGTGTCTTATTTTTCCATGGGGTTCTGTTGATGCTGTTCAGTTCTGCTTCAACTATGTGAGTAAAATTATTCACTAAAAAGTATTTTTATCCAGTCTGTGGCTTCCCCTTGGATCCTTGGCATAAATCTCAGCTTTTTTAAAAAAAATATGTGCTTGTGTTGTTTGATTTTGCTATAGGGAAAATGGTAATAAATAAATGTATTTCCCTTGCTTTTGTTGTGCTGTACACTGGAACTGTTTCTGTAAAATGAAGCTGTCATTCTCAAGAACTCTGATTAAGATGAGTTAGTGCTCTTGCTAGTAAGTCAAAGACTCCGTGAAGCTGGAGACAAGTCCGTGACAGGCACAGGACTGATGCAATTGGCTCATGTTTTGTTGAGATTTTTTTCTTCATTCAAGATTTTCAATGTAATATCCACAGCAACATTGTAGCGTGTGATGCCATGTGGAAAGACTGTGTGCATGTGAAGGAAAGGCACAGCCCTCTGCTAGTAATGCTTGAAATCAGTGAAGATATGGGAAAGCCAGATTATTCTACTGCTATATATCAGTTAGGGCTCTGACTCTGGGTTTACAATGAGTCTGCTTCGAGTCGTAGTCTGAACCTTAAAGGTGCTGTTGAAGCTGTTGTTGTTTTTTTTGGGGGGGGGGGGAGAGTTCATCACCTTGGATAGCTCCTGATCTAAATCACAGAGAGGACTCATTGATGAAAATCCCAGATTTACAGTAATTCAGGATTAATACATGGTGATCATTTTCAAATATGCTGCTTTATGATAGCAAACCTGCTTGCATCTATGTAGGCAGGTGAGCCTAGTATAGTAATGGCAAACCTTGGCACTCCAGGTATTCTTGGACTTTGATTACCAGAAGCCCAAGTCAGCACTCCTGCTGATCAGGGCTTCTGGGAACTGAAGTTCAATAACATATGGAGTGCCAAGGTTTGCCATCACTGGCCTAGTACAACAATGACCAATGACTGTAGCTATCATGTACTTTAAAAAAACATTATAGGAACTATATATATTTCTTTGAGGACTAATTTGTATTGTTCAGTTTGAGGTGTTGCTGGAAATCAGGTGGTTTTATGAAAAATATGCAACTGATATACAGTATGTCTTGCTGTCACTGAATTTTGTGCCACAGCCAGTTGATTGCACATGCATATATGTGCCTCTATACCTGATGATTCATGCATACTGTATATGTGCCTCTATACCTGATGATTCAAACGGGGATATAGCTTGTGTTTTTGTTTGCAAACATATGTGATAATTGTCAAAAAATGAAACATGCTGCCTCATTATCCTTGAGTCATCAGCAGCCTCATTTTATGTGGCCCTCCATTGCATAATTAAGTTCATGGAAAAATTGTATAAAACATCCTTCTCTCTTTCTCACTGTTCAGAATGTTGGTTTTCCTCTTTTTATGTTGCTCTGACTGGATGCAGAAATCCTCAATGAGTTTTAAGAGCTCTGGATATTCCACGAAAGACCCTCAAATGAAATAAAAGAAGGCCAGAATCATGATTTCAGCGTGCATTTTGTTGGTTTTGTGCTGTACTGCAGACATGCTCAGTCATGCCTTGACTGCACAAGCAATTGTGCAGCTGGTTGTGTGTCTGGGTAAATGTTAGCTGGAACCAAAATACAAAAGAACCGAGCACACGGAAACAAAATGTACAAGGTTGCTGTTACATCCATGTTTTCTTGCCAAAGGGCTCAGGAGCTGTAACGTCCTTACCAAATGTTGCAAGCACATATTTTAAGTTTACCTCACCTCCTCCTCCACCTCATTAGAATAGGCTTGAAGCAGGGTCCAGTAAATAGGTCCACATTTGCCCCATCTCCCCTCACTCTGTACTCCAAGTTAAGCCTCTCCCCCCTCCCCAGTAAGATCACACAATTCAATCCAGTAATTTAGAATGCCTGAATTTAACAGTTGTCTACTTGATGTTACCTGTGGGTCTAAATAGCTATACTTCAAATACTTTTGCTTAGGTTTGAGAGATACATCTACTATATTGAATTACTATGCCAATTTGTTAAATATCCACTTAATAAGAACGGGGGGGGGGGGAGAGATACTTCAAAGGTTACTTGCTTTGGAGAGATGGTTTAGGAATATTTGCCAAACATAAATGGGAATGTTGAACTGTGCCCAAATTTAATGATTAAAATTGTTCTTCAATCTGCTTGTACTTTCCTTTTGACAATGGCCTGTTGCCCAGACAGGCAAGAAATATACCCAGTAATGTTGTCATCTAATATTATAAACCAGTGATCTCATACAGCTAGCTCACAGATGCTTTGTCTTTCAAAAAGCACTGTTATTTTTGCTACTTCTACCATACACTCATCTCTTCCTATTACTGTGGATGCATGGCATTGAAACCATGACATTTGTAAGAGGCTTAAATAATCCTAAATGGAAATGCATCCATTGTTTATCCTAGCATGCTTCATTTCAGTAAGTGATCAGCAAATATTTCAAACTGAATGGAGAATGGAAAATCTTACACTTTCCTATATTAATTACAGCTACTTCAGTCTGTGATCATTAAAATGTAGCAGACTATATTACTATAATTCCCAGAAAAGGAAGTGGAAAACCTTTTAGTTAAAGCAGAGAGCTCCCCAACGTAAGGAAATTCCAACCAAACTCAACCCTATCTAATATGGGCATATAATATGCTGAAAGAAACTACAGTTGTTTCTCGCTTAAAGAGCATAATGTGTTCCACAGGATTGCGCTTTAAGCGAATTTGCTCTTTAAGCCAACACCATTGTAAGTGATCAATTGTGACTTCTGGTGTGGGGATTGTGAACCCTGATTTAGTTGTTAAGCAAGTTTTTGGTTGGTTTTGGTTGTTAAGTGAAGCAAACATTCAGAGAAAATTCTGTTCTTTAAGCGAGTTACTCTCTAAGCGAGGCGCTCTTTATGCGAGGTTTGACTGTCGTTGTACATAGCCATTAAAACCACAAAACCAATTATATAGTTCAACTACAAGCTAAACGTGAATATATATTACAAGTCCACTATGCTTTTATAACTGTTGGCTCACCGAATTGCACCTTGGACTGATTTAACATATGATTTAGCAGGCGGAATTTTTACAGAAATCTGCAAATACTATAAATCACTAAAAACTGTGATATTTTGGCACAGGCTAATTTCAAAGGTCACTTTCTTTCCATTAGTTACTCCCTAACAGAATAATTTTATTTTCACAGCTATAGAAATAGTATCATACTATTTCTCTGAATTTTCATACTGTGCTATTTCTTTGAATGTTCATATTCAGTATTTGTTTTGGTATTACAGCAATTACATGGCTGCATGGCGGTTTTATGCTAGGTCTTCTCCTATACCCGCTCAGATTTTAATATTTTCAGCAAAAGCCATCCTCTAGGTTCCTTTACTGTCACAAATATAATGATTACCAGAGGACTTTTTAGTTGCCATGCTTCAAATTTGGAATACTCTCCTCAGAAGTTAATTACAGTAATACCTCGGATAACGCTAAGACTTGGTTCCACAAGTCTTGGTGTTATCCGATTTTTAGTGTTATCTGATCCATGTTAAAATCCTATGGGATGGATCGGATAACGTTAAAGCTCCACAGAGATACATTGTAACCACACAGGCTTTAGCGTTTGTTATCCGATCCATCCCATAGGACCTTAACGTTATTCGATCCAATTCTCCTCCCCAGATTACTTAATGTTATGTGATTTTAACGTTATCTGAGGTAAACGTTATCCGAGGTATTACTGTACGTCCAATATTTACAGCAGTGTAATTTGATTTCTAAGGAATTTTTTAGTTATTAGAACATTTATTTCTTCATTTATTCACAGATCAGAGTACAGTACTCTACAGTAATACCTCGGATACCGTTTGCATCAGATAACGCTAAAATCGCATAATGTTAAGCAATCTGGGGAGGGAGAATTGCATCGAATAACATTAAGATCCTATGGGATGGATCGGATAACAACCGCTAAAGCCTGTGCGGTTACAATGTATCTCTATGGAGCTTTAACGTTATCCGATGCATCCCATAGGATTTTAAAATGCATCAGATAACACTAAAAATTGGATAACACCAAGACTTGTGGAACCAAGTTTTAGCGTTATCCAAGGTTTTACTGTACATGAAAATAAGGTAAAATTAATTAAATTGTTGGCACATCTCAATTCAGCACTGTCTTGGAACCCTCATGGTCACTGGCCCAAGTATAAGCCAGGTCCTCTTTTTGGGGCTCATTTTTGGGGCTAAAAAATCTAGGCTTATACTCGAGTATATACAGTATTCAAAAAGAGAGAGAAAGACCAATATAAATTTATCTTTCATTTCAGCATTTGCTAGAGAGCACCTTTAAAACCTAGCAAACTCACTAAATACAGATGATAAAAATTGCTATCTCCAGTTTTCAGAGGATTTTGGAAATGCATTCAGAGAACAAAGCTTGAATGAGTTGTCCCCCCTCCTCCTCCCAACACACACACACACACACACACACACACACACACACACACACACACACACACACACACACACACACACACACACACACACACACGTTTGACATAAGTAGGCCATCAACTTTAATGAAATGATAACTGTAAACACTGGAATGAGGCCAGGATTTTAAAATCATGAGCTGGAAGTATAATGTTGTTTCCAGGAATACAAAAAGAGCCCTGATATGTCTCTTTTCAGTCAAGGCACACCTTCCAGAGAGTTGAGAACTACATACAAACCATAAGGGTCTCCTTATTGAAAGCAAATAATTGACTAGGCAAAATCTTGTTTTGTACAGTTCCACTAGTCTAAACCAAGTCAGAACATGGGCAATAGTTAATTTAAATTAATCTCAAGTGTCCTATTTCCACATCCTCCACTACCCCATTTCAGTTTCTGAGATTCTAGTTTATCCCGGGGAAACCTTTAGGAACTTTATTGGTGATATGACAGCAATTTGTGACTATTAAAAGTTTTTGCCTTAGTTCCAAAGCTCCCAAAGAATTCATTTAGGACAAAAGGGAATCCTAAGAAACCATGGAAGCTGGAACAGAGGGGAAAGGAAGCTTTAAACTAATTTAAATTAATTATTCCCACTGTCCCAATCTCGTTCATGCCAGTGCAAAGGTATACACCAGTGGTGACAAATCTATGCCACGCATGCCAGAGAGGACATTCACAGCCCCCTCTGTGGGCATGTGCCCCATTGCCACAATGAAGGGAGGTGACCAGACACCCACACATACACCCCTCTTATACTTCTAATTGTGTGTGAGTGTGTGCAGGTGAGAATGCCCAGGGAGGCAGAAGAGGAGGAGGCACCATGCGGGCAGGCACTGTACATCTGTATGCACCCATGTAACATCACTGGCGTATGGACATGCAGGGACTCTGTGTGTGGACACACCCACGTGATGTCACCGGCATGCCTCGAGTGGCATACACCTCCACTTTGGCACTCAGACTCTAAAAGATTCACCATCACTGGTGTATACCAATATGTTTGTCTTTGTATTGTCACAGTAAGATGGTAGCTTGTGCACTCTCAACAAGAGGAAACATGATTTGTTCCTGCTATATTTTCTGTACTGTATATACTCCCCACCCCCCACCCCAAGAGCCAAATCTACACATCCACTAAAGAACACTCATCCACTTATTTTATTTTTAATTGATCTTTACTGAAACCCCCTTGAACCTTCTACAGTTTGTAGAGAGCAATTTCATTAAATTTCTGGCCACTCTTTGGTTGTTGAAAATTACTTCGGTGCAACAATAGTCCAGTATTATCTGTATTTTGTATATAGGGAAGATGAGGGCTGAGAGAAGGAAAAGAGATTTACCTAAGGGTCCCTTGAGAATTTATGAGCTAATGCAAAAAATTCACACCTCTAAGCAAAACATAATGCCCTAAATTTCTTCAGAATGAAGAGTAAATAGCTTAATACAACACCCTTTGAACTACCCCAAACCAGTTAGCTACCAGAACAATGCTTTAAAACTGCTCCTTTTGAATTTACTTTTCAGTTTTTTTTCCTCTCCCAGGGGAAGCAAGTCTGTCTCCTTTCAACCTGTGGTACATTAAGTATTTTCCATTTCTGGAGCAGTGGGGCTCTTTTGAAGATGAGGGTGTGCAACTGTAGATAGAACAGCAGAGGCAGCTGTTGCCGTTGAACAAATAAAATAAATAAAATTGTCATGCTTGGGGGAAATGGAACCCCCAAAGGCTTGTTGGCATGACTTTCATTGCCTCTTCAATAAGATGTGGAGATCGGTTTGGAGAGTTGATTGGTTGTTGTATTGGCTTTGTAGGTATGACCAGCAATTTCTCTTTAACAACCCCCCTGACTGTGGTAAAGCTCTTCAATTAAGATGAGAAAGAGAAATTGCCGAGCTCTTGACGGCTCCCAAGGTGCAGAGATCACCAAAGAGGAGAGAGTTGCAGAAAACTGTGTTTAGCCAGGAAATAAACCTGTTGGCAGAAGGCCCAGGACTCCTCAAGAGCACCTTGAAGGCAACAGCTTTGTCATGCTTTTATGGAAGAGGGTACTATTAGCATAAGGAAGGGTCATCAACAACTCGGTAACCAGTTCTCTGTTGTGTCTTGAAGTGTGACTAATGGTAGATGCTGAGGAAACAGTTTCGAGACCTTGGTAGAGGACTTCTCAAGCACAGGTTCATAAATCTATTTTACATGGAGTCATGTGTGCCAAAAGTCCACGGAAACGTCTGCAGTTGCAGACATTGGCAGTAAGCAAAAATGAGCAGTTGAACCATAGAGTTGGATACAACTAGCTTTCAAGCAAAGGCAACCTTTACCTTTACCATATTTTGTGTGCAGTACAGCATTTCCCAATTTTACATTGTAAAAAGTTACTGGCCTCTATTCCAGGATCCCTCGTGGTTGGCCAGGATAGTTGGGGCTTCTGGGAACTGCAGTCAGGCAACATCTGGAGACCCAAATTTGGGGATCACTGCTCTATGGCAAGGAGATATAGCTGCCTATGCAGTTATGTAGCACCCAATTGTTGTTGTTGTTTCTTCCCCCCCCCAAAAAAAAAGCATTATATTGTTATTGCCTCTTTTATGTTCCATTTTTCTGTCATCAGCTGTTTTTGTCTGCTCTGTGGGAAGAAACAAAACCAACCTCCCAAAGGAAAAGAGAGATGGAGGAAGATATATAAGAACCATGATCAGGAATTCCATGTGTGCTTTAGCATAATATGGCACAGGTCAATATTGCTAAGAGCTGACAACTTTATTCCTATCTTTGTTTCATCTGTTGTTGGAGTCACTGATTATTCCTACCCCAGTCAGAATCTGATCTCAATTGAGGTTTCATTGTTAGGAAACCCAAAGGTGGAGGCAGAAGGGGGTAAGGTGTGCCATATAAATAGGCAACCCTATGTCCAGTTATTATGAGAAGAAAGGAAAGGCTACCACATTAGTCAAGACTACATACTAAGAAATTAGAGAGTTAAATACTATTTTCTACAAGCTAGCATCTAACTGCTTTTTGCACTTGGGGAGCAGAGCTTTGCAAAAGATGAAGCAACTGATCTGCGTCAAGCTGAGTGGAGTCAGACCCCTGAGACATCAGAGCTTCTAGTAATGTGGAGAGAAGCTACATGCATAGGGAATGCTGAACTTTCCTACTGGGTATGGGGTCCACGAACTCCTAAAAGTACTTCTGAGATCTATAAACTGGATTCTTCTGCTTTGTGATTGGTTGGCAAAAGCAAACAGGGCTCCTATGAATATACCAAATTCACCTGTGCCATCATCATCTGTAACTCAATCTGAGTACAGTATATGTTTTTTTTTTTTCTTGTCCCTGGGCACCCGGAGGCCTGGTCTTGGAGGCTGGCTGGTTCTGGGCCACCTTCACCCTCTGAAGCAAGCAGAAAAAATGCCATTGGTGTAAATTTGTTTAAGGCGGATCTCAGCATGCCAAGAAGTGACCCACACATTATGATCTCAGAGCCATTTCCTGTGGCACATATGACATGAGACATGCAGGATTTGACTCCGGGACTGCAATGGACAGCCGCAGCCTTGAGGAAATTATCAAGGTGCGTCATCACAGCCAGTCCATCTGACATGGCCTCTTCCACCTCTATGACCACTGGCAATCAAAGTTCCTCCTCAGCTCATTTCTTCGTTGGGCCCAATATGATGATTTCCAGTGGCATTTCCTCCACTGAGGGGGAACAACATCCCACTTAAAGGGGCTCATCTGCCAGTAGTCATTGACACCTTTAGAAAATCAGGTTATTTACCACTGCCCAGCACTCGGTGTTGTGTCTCTGGCTGTATGGTCTACTCCAGTGTTTCCCAAATGCTGGTGTTTGGACTTCAATTGAAGTCCACCTGTGGGCTGTGTACCCCTTGTTGGGAACCACTGGTCTACTCCATTACCGTAGCAGGATGTCGAGTCAGATACCTGTGCAACCCACAAAGAACCAAAGTCTGGATTTGGAATCTCAGCCTCATCAAAGTTGTAGAAAATGGTGGCCCCTACTGCCCCTTGGAAATATCTTAACATGCCATTCATCGTGCATTTATCAGAGTTCATGAAGTTTTAAATCAAGCAAGGACTTACCATCTTGTATCCTTGATATTTGATAAAAGTACAGAGTTATACCCTGGTCAAAAAGTGACATTGCATTATAGAAACAAGATTTTCTAAGGAAAATGCTAACAGATGTTTAAAAAAGATAATAGTCACAAAGCTACCAAAAGACAGCAAATCAATGAAGCCATTAAGTATGTCAGAATGACCTGGAATCATAGGTAAGTTGCACACATTTTGAAAGAAGATGGTCTAACCAATAATGTCTTGCAAAAATAGTTTTTGACATTATTGGGACATGTTTGGCATAATCAGGATCTGTTTTTGAGAATTCTTCCCCCCCCCCCTTTCTTTCTCTGAAACTAACAGGTACAAAACATTCTGAAGGGTTAAGATGACTTCAAACAGCAAAATGTGGAAAGATTAATTTTACAGACTGTTGGTTTGTAAAGGTTCTAGGAGACATAGTCAAAAAAGTGACTTTTGAGCTCTGCCTACTCATCATGCCCAGCCTAAAATGTAGCCCTCTTTCTGTAAATCTAATTCTATTAGTCTTTTTTATTAAGATGATAGTCAAACTATATATTACAACAGTGGCACCCAAACTAAGGCCCGGGGCTGGGTACGTTTTACTTCTGCTTCCAGGAGCGACGAGGGCTTCGCGGGCCGGATGAATTGGCGTTGGGGGCCAGCTCCCTGAACCACATGATCTGCCCATGACCCAAAAAGTTTGGGCACCCCTGTATTACAGGTATCCCTTCATTAGGGCAGAGACAGATTCTATTTAAAAACCCAACAAGGAGCCCTGGTAGTGCAGTGGTTAAACTACTGTACTGTAACCAAAAGGTTGTGAGTTTGATCCTGGCCAGGGATCAAAGCTGATTCAGCCTTCCATCCTTCCGAGGTCAGTAAAATGAGTACCCAGGATGTTGAGTGCAAAAATGCTAATTAACTTGTGAGCCACTTAGAGAATGCACTAAGCGCTATGGGGCAGTATAGAAGTGTGATTGCTTTGCTGTGATATGCAAATAGACATGAAAAACAAAACAAAGACCCAGAGACTAAAAATATTCAGTATACATTCCAATCCTGAAGAAAGGAGACAGGAAAAAGTGCAATGACTGTAGGACCTTTCTATTAATTTCCGATGCAAATAATTTGATACCCAGGGATTTGTAGCAAAGACTTTTACTCTCAACCGAGTGAGAAATATCCAGTGTGCATGCTGGGTACTCATTTTACTGACCTCAAAATGATGGAAGGCAGAGTCAACCTTGGTCCTGTCAGGATTGAACTCATAATGTGAGCACTTTTGGCTGCAGTAGAGCAGTTTAACCATTGTGATGACAGGGCTCATATAGTTATACTTCTAGCTATAGTTATAACTCAGATTAGTTATACTACTTGCTTCCAACTCTAATAGGGTTTTCAAAGTTTGTGAAATATCTGAGGAGTATTCTCTAACAAACACGAAGTCCTATAAACCCTGTTTAAAAAATAAAATAAAAGAATGCCTGTGGCAATTAGTCATGTCATTTGCCTGTCCCTCCTCTGTTCTCCCAGTTCCTCTTACAGTACTGGTTTTCAAAATTCAGGCTTGGAGGTTTGATACTTCAGAAGATGATCAGCACTACTCTGGAAATAAAAAACAAATGCTGCATATTCTAATTCTCTTTTTGCACCACTGGCTAATTACAGACAGCTTGGTTACTTACGGCATCTGTGGTGCCACAGCAGACAATATAAAAAAGCACAGTGGGCTGTAAATCCGGCCATTCATCATAATTATTTAGTGGGGAGCTGAAAAAGAATACCAAACGGTCATCATGCTCCTTTATGCTCTTACACAGCAATTTCAGCTTTCAGAGTTATGATAACAAAACACCATTTTGCACTCACTTTCATTCAAACAATGTATCCTTATTTTCTCCTCGTCAAGCGCTTTATTTAACAGCTTGTCCACGCCTTCAGAAAACCTCTGCCTCCCATATTTACGCACTTTATCTCCAAAAAGGAGTAATGACTCATCTGAAAAACGTTTTCAACAGTGTTCTGTTCCCACACAAACATTTTAAAGCAGATAAGTGTGATTTCCTCTCTTCCCTGCAGGGACAATATGTGCTAAATGGGGGATTCTGGAAGTTGTAGTCAAACCAATTTTTCCAAGCTTTTCTTATCTACTTCGTTATCTCTGAGCTTAATTTGTTTTCTGTGCTGCATCTGGAGGTGATTTTCAGGACCTGTTTGGAAAACGTCTGCTATAAACTGACCTGGTAAGTATCAGAGCAATGACATGAAAAGGATCTATATAAATAACATATAGATACTATTCTAATAAACCATAGAGTCTTGGAAAGTGTTTAGGAGTCAAAAATGAATCTAAAAGCAGTTGGGTTCACTTATGTCTTAATCAATGTCAGAGTTTGCCTTAGTGCAAAACTCCTGAGAGTTATGGTCAATATCAGTGGTTGGCTTAACTGAGCCACAGAGTCAGGGACCACAAGGTAAAGAGGTCTAGTCATGTTTGATAAGGAACAAAACTGCTTGTGTGATGTAAAATCTATTCTGAATAGGAATGGTAGAGAGGTGGAGTGGGTAATTATTACAGAGATCACTCTGTATTAAACTGAATAAGTATCAGCCCTCGTGGTGCAGTCGTTAAACTGCTGTACTGAAACCAAAACTCTGTTCACGATCTGAGTTTGATCCTGATGGGGATCAAGGTTGACTCAGCCTTCCATCCTTCTGAGTACCCAGCATGTTGGGGGCTTCGTCTTTGCTTCCTCTTTTACCCTATTGGGTGTCGAGGGACAAAATACTAATTACCTTGTGAACCGTCCAGAGAATGCACGAGTTCTATGGGGTGATATATAAGTGTAATTGCTAATTGCTATTCACAGTCTGCCAGGCATCAATCTCTGAGCTATCCTCTTCTACGCCAGTCAAAGAAGTTTCAAATCTGGTAAAAGGCAAGGCAGGGCGAGGGCAGGTAATAGACAACCAGGGTGAGGGATTCCAAAGCCTCTGTCTGTTCAGTCTTGTCACCTCCTCCTCTGAATCAACCCTGGTGCTCTGGCCATCCATAGCCTTGGTCTCACTTATTCCCAAGGGATCAGTATCTGTCAGGTTAGCAGTTCAAAGGTCAAAGCCAGATCAATTTCTACCAAAATCCACAAGGGGAATCTAACTGTCCAAGCTGGCACAGTTACGCACAGAAACTACATTGTCTCTTCCATCTTGCAGTTCCAACTGATAACTTTTTATACCTCGGTTGTTGAGGCCCCCACCTGGTGCTCAGCTTCAGATGTTTTGACAGCAAGTGGGGGGGGGGACTGTAGGTGTGACTGGATGGCCAAAATATCCCAGCCTGGATTGGGCTAGAAGATGCTAACCTGGGTTGTTTTCTTTTGTGGAAATCCTTGCATCCACCTCCAAAGGTCAACCACACTACACCACAAACAACATTATTGGGTCCTTCTTTCCTTTTAAAAGAAAAGGAAAAAAATAACAAAAACAAACCCTCTCCATATCCTTTCAGTCTCCTCCTTTGTGTATTATTTAAGCTGCTTCATGATAATGGGAAATTGAATGCTTTCCTCCTGGTCCTCCATCCTAAGGGGTGTGTGTGTGTGTGTGTGTGTTTAAGTAGTTTATCATGACAACACTATTTTAGGGCTTAAAAATAATCTTTGCTTCTTCTCTGTCCCTCTCCATGGGAGGGAGCAGGAGGAAATTTCAAATTTCTTGATATCATGAAGTGGCTTAAGCAGAGGGACAGCTGAAACCATGCACTTCAGTTTGATTCTGTAATCCCTGTTTCCGCTGGCAATAACCCAAAAATGCAGTTGCGAATAGGCAAAGATAAAGGACAGACTAGTTTGCAATGACTTGTATATTATGAGTGCAGGGAATAGGAGTGAGCCAACCCTTCCCCAGGGTAGAACAAAATGTTGGACAGATCCCAATCTGTTTCCACTTTCATCTGAAGAATTTGGACCTTCTGTGTTTCTGAGAAGAAAGGCCTGCTGCTGAGGAGATTGACTACTCCTGAGGAGGCTCTTTCTCTCAAGGAGACCCTTTTCATAGTGAACAGTTTTCCTTAAAACAAGCCAGGCTTGTGAGTTTGGGTTTTCTCAAATTCCTGTGGAGTGATAAGGGGCCATAGCCCCAGAAACTCCTCTGACTCAACCACCGTGCCCTTGTCACCCATAGCTTTGGTCTCCCATATTCCCAAGGGACCAGGATCCATCATCCCTGCTAGGTTCTAGAGTTGTGATGATGAACCTTGGCACGCCAGATGTTCTTGGACTTCAATTCCATACAGGCACATTTTATTCAACTTCCAGGAGCAACGAGGGTGGTGCGGGTTGGATGAATTGCAAACCCATTCATGTAGATTCACGGGGGCTTGGGCTTCTGGGAATTGAAGTCCAAGAACATCTAGAGTGCCAAGGTTCACCATCACGGTTCTAGAGTTTTGAGATTGTCCTTCCTGGATACTTTACCCATAAGGCATGGTGTTCTTTCAGGAGGCTGGTGAAGTCTCTGATATGTCTGGGGACCTGAACGTTGTCTTTTGACCTCTAAAATTTGCCTTCACCTGCTCTAAGTAGACCTACACAGAATACCACATTCTATTCTTGTTATACAAAGCTAATTATGTACAGTAGTTGCTCTACAGAAAATCTGCCACCCCAATTTTTAACTCTATCTATCTATCTATCTATCTATCTATCTATCTATCTATCTATCTATCTATCTATCAGGTATTATTTTTTTTAAAATATCCTGAAATGTTTGCCTGAGGTTTAAATAGTATCACTGTGGGAAAGAGTGCTCTGGCTTTCATAACTTATTTCATATTCGCTGATTTCATGTTTTGAACTCTTACAAGCTTCCCTCCTGCCATATTCCACAACTTGGCAGAATGCAACCAGGACCCAAAGGTATTAATAAAATACATCAAATTGCTGACAACCGTAGGTATTAATAGGAACTATGTTGTTGGTAGCCATCTGTGGGAAGAGGGCTGTTTCAATGGCAACCACTTCATGAGCGCACCAGAGGCCTACATCTAGTTCTTCCACTTATTAAATACTTTCATTTTGCTGAGGCAGGCCACAAACAATTCCCAGGGGTAATTGATTTTTCATCACCACCTCTGATCTTCCAACATTCCCCTGCTTCTGGGTCTCAGGATAATACCTTAATGTTTAGAGGTGTGATGCTCCCTGACCCTTTGCATCATTATCTTACTTTGCCTCAGGCATGTGGTTGTCCTTGTTTATTTATAATTCATGTGGAACTGGTCAGCAGTCAGCTGACTCATGAGAATGATTCTTTGTAATGGTTATCTGTCGATGTTCCTAGGATTAGAGTCTATAAGAAGAATTCCCAGGCAATTCTGTATTCATTTGCAGAATGCTCACACCCAAGGAAGCTTTTGATGGCATATCACATCTTTACCAAAGATAGAGCATATACTACAATGCTCTCTCCTAATAAAGTTAGCATCCAGCCAGGGTCATAACAAGACCAGTGACCCTTTAGAAGCCAAAATCCCAAGCCATTAAAGGATTAAAAGGTTAAAATCTTTTTTAAAATTGGTGACTGAAGACTTTTTAGTATTTGGGTAACACAATCACAAATCCTTTTACTAGACAGCAATCTTACTGCCAATGTTGTGCCAGCTGAACCTTCTGGATGCTCTCTTCAGGAGCAGCCCCATATAGTGTGTATTACTATAGTCAATACATGCTAGGTCTTGGAAAGCTTTTATGAAGCAGAGTACACAACATTGGATTAGATGGATCAGCATGCTCTGACTCTACTGGAGTGGGAGTTATGTGGCCATATTTCCTCTTTGCTACCATTGACTGACCTTGAGATAGTGATCTTGCCTCTGAACGTCTATTTCCCATTTGATACTGAGTGCTCAGCCATATTAACTTTTGCATGTTCTCTTGGGGAAAGTATAATCTGTTTGAGATTGAGATTCAATTTCATTCACAAGGATAAGTAAACTGGTTAAATGTCAGGGCTAAAATGGATTTCATGGGTGTGCTCCAAGATCCATAAATATAGACATTATTTGAAGGGAAAGAACAAGCAGAATACATGCATACATACATACATACATACATACATACATACATACATACATACATACATACATACATACATACATACATACATACATACATACATATTTCAGCTGCTACTTCAAAATGTACTTTCTGGCAGCACAACACACCAAATGCAGAAAATAGTTACCCAGTGCTACAATAGACTTTTGACAAATTAATGTCCAATAATGAGGTGAGCACAGTTGTCAGAATCCAGTTGTCCCAGTTAATGGCCCCTCCCTTCATGTTCCTGAGACCCCTATCTCATTACGGGAACCACCAGCCCTTATCAGCCTTCTGGGAGAACTGGCCTGCATTAAAAGAACTCTTACTATGCTCAACCAATGGAGCAAACAAGGGAGGTCTGGTAGCTAGGCCTTGTGTGTGTGTGGTGTCAGCATCTGTTAAGGAAAGAGAAGATCTTCAAGCAAAAACAGTTGATTTATTGTAGTAGGTTTCTTATAGGATAATCCAGAAAAGCATAAGTCAGTCCACAGATAGTCTAAAACAAAACATAGTCCTATAGCATAATGAACAGTCCAGAAAGGCCATTCACTCTAGGTAATCATTTTGAAGACAAAAAGGAATAGTCCCACAGGCCAAGATGTTAATCCATAGACATCCAAAAGCGAACTCCTTTTGCTCTCTCCAAGATGGAGATTCTTATCCATGTGTTGTGTTTAGGCCAATCAGAGACAGTTAAAAACTTTCCCACAACATAGGATTGTTGACACACGTGTAGAGACCTATAGTCATAACAGGAGATAAAGGTTATGCTGAACTGGAAACAAGCTGTCTCGTGACACCCAGTCTTGTGAGACAAAGATGGTAAATGATTTTTGAGACCTAGTTAAGACCAGGTCCTCCCCAAGTTTGAGAACATTAGGAAAAAGATGTTGTTTCATGACACAGGTGACTGCAGTGGCTTTGTGGTTAAGACACTGAACTTGATTACTGGAAGTTAGGCAGGTCAGCAGTTCGAGCCCCAAGTGCTGCATGATGGAGTGAACACCCATCTCTGTACCAGCTCCTGCCAACCTAGCAGTTCGGTAGCAGGGAATTGCAATAAGATAAATAGGTACCACTTTGGTGGGAAGTTAAACAGTGTTTCATGCACTCCACTGTCTAGTCATGCCAGCCACATGTCCAAGGAAATGTCTGCAGATGCAGACAGTGCTGGCTCTTTGGCTATGATGAGCAATGAACCCTAGAGTTGGATGTGACTGGTTTTGAGCAAGGGAGACCTTTAACTTTAATGAGATGACCAGAAAGGAAGTTTCACATTTCTCAAGATCATTAAATGGCTTTACAAAAGAGACAGCCACCCACTTTCGTTTGATCCCAGCAAACATAAAAGTTGGAACTGAGCTAAAATGGAGCATTCTTACCTGTGTACATGCGCACATGCATATGCACATGCATGCACACACATCATTGAACTGGGACATGCTGGTCCAGAATGGTATGTATACCATGTGGTCACTGAGCAAAGGAGTGGACTAGACTATCCTCAACCTGGACCAAACTATGAGACAAATGACCATCTGATTCAGAAGCATAGCTTACCTTGGCGGGGCCCCGTATAAAAATTGTTTGGGGGCCCTTTATATGCGGGGCGGAGCTAACGTCATGACATCATGACGTCGTGGGGAGCCAACGTCATGACATCATGATGTCATGGGCGGGGCCAAAAATAAAAATAAATAAATAAAATAAAATAGAATAGAATTAAAACAAACAAACACACACACACACACCTCAAACCAACCAACCAACCAACCAACCACAACACAAACCCATAAATAACTTAAATAATTAAAATAAACAAAGAAATAAAATAAAAATTTAATAAAAATCCACCCACCCACCCAACACACACATAAACCACCCACCCACCCGAAACACAAAACCCTCATTTACCCTCCTGGGGCCGCATGGCAAGGCGCGCTGCCCCCGACTGCAGCCTCCTCCTCCTCTTCCGGAGCCGCTTGCCGCTGCTGCTGTCGCCGCCACCACCGCCGGACCCGGGTGGTGGAGCAAGGTGAGGGGAAGGGAAAGGAGCCAAGGCTTTGCCGCCCCTTTTGGAAAGCGCTGCTGGGAGCAACTGGCCCCCGTGGACCCCGCCTTCCTTCGCTGCTGGACCGTGGCGCACTCTGCCAAGCGTCCCCAGGCCATGGGGGTTTGGCAGCAGCGGACAGCCCGGGCAGGGCTCAACCTGCCCGTGGGAGCTGGGCGGCCCCAGGGGAGGTGCCCTCCTCTGAGGGCCACCATCGGAGCCGCTCCGAAAAGCTGCGGCTCCGACTCCGAAATTTTATTTTTTAAAATTGGAGCCAAAAATGGCTCCAATAAAGTGCGCATGCGCAGAAACTCAATCTGACGCATGCGTCAGATTGAGTTTCTACGCATGTGCAGTAAATTTTTGCTCCAATATTTTTTTATTTTATTTTTTGCCGTTGGGGGCCCCCGTAGCTCGGGGGCCCCGTATAATTGATACGGCTGATACGGCGGTAGCTACGCCTCTGATCTGATTGCACCATTAATAAACCAGTCAGTTTCATTTACATATGAAGAATCGTATCTCTTCCAAAACTTCTGGTTTGTGGGAGGTAGCAGTTCTGGCCATGAGCTTGATTTAGCTCTCTGCCCCCAAGGTGCTATGGTGCCTCTGGACTTGCTGGTGCAATTGAATGTTGTCCATGACTCCCTCCCCCTGGATTCTTCACTTTTATAAATTTGCCAGAGATCATCATGGATGTCTTCTCTGTTTAAAATATAAAGAAGACTTTGAATCTGTGGCTTCTCGAAGTTAATGCAATATTTGCTCCAAGAAATTGCAGGAGTTTCCATTTGATGGAATGTCAGAGAAATTGATTATTGCAGGGGTGGCCAAAATTTTCAGGCCATGGGCCAGTCACATGGTTGAGCAGGCGGGTCACTTAGTTCCTCCCACCTGAAGCAGAAGTAAAACACACCTGCACATGCGCAAAATGCTGCCGTAAATGCACCTGTGGCTGTCATAAATGCACTTACGACAGCTGCGGGTGCTTTATGGCAGTATTTTGTGCATATGCAGGTGTGTTTAACTTTCGCTTCTGGGAGCGGCACAGGTAGTGCAGGCCAGATTATTAGATGCCATGGGCCAGATGTGGCCCACAGGGAGTAGTTTGGGAAACCCTGTATTATTCAAAGAGCCATATATCTTTGTCCTTTTCTTGGCATTTTAAAGATTGGGGCACTATTTTAAGCTTCTCCTGGGACGTGTAGCTAAGTTCATTGAAGGTGGTGTGTTCAGAGAAAGACAGGGAGAAATATGGGCACTTTCAGAATTAAGTAGTAATACAAGAAATTAACGATAGCCAGAAAACTGCTAATTAGTTATAATTCCCAAAAGATCAGTCACATAAAATAAATAATATAGTAGGCTTCAGCATTCAAAGTCCTTCTCCCATGCTGTGAATTCAATTAGGAAATATTCTGATGTAAGGGTAGGAATAAATTTGTTCATTTTAATGCACATTTACCTAAATTTGTACTTCTAAAACAATATGCAAAGCAAAATTCAGTCATCCTTGAAAATGCACATTTTCTCCCAGATATCCAGTAGAGTTCTCCTGTCAGAACACTTCACTGAAAAATAAGCATTTTATGGAAAAGTGTATACATCAGAGAAAATAATATTCAAAACTTCATTATATTGGGCAACTCATCTGCAGAATCGTGTATTTAGAGGCAAATGCATTCAAAATTGCAGGTATAAGGTGAAATATCTATAAAAAATCATTCAAATGATCGCGTATAGCTAGCCAAACAAAACAACTTTAAGTGGGAGAATTCTCAAAGTTTAGGGCAAACTGGGAGCTGGATCATGCCCCCTGAGACTGTTGGCAGGCTGGACTGGTGTCCCCCCACTGCCATTCCCCACCACTACTGCCAACACTTCCCCCATGCCACTAGTCCAGCCCACTAACATTCCCCTCATGCTGCCATCACTTCCCTGCTTACTGGCCTGCCATGGGTGAAGGAAGGGTCCTGCCTGTCCTTGTCCATGCTCAGCCAGAGCCACACCTGGGAAAGATGTGGGAGGATGTGTGAGTCTGCCGCTACCTCTTCCGCCACTCACTGTAGCAGGGCGTATGTTGTAAGCCTTCTTACAACATCCACCCTGGTATGGATCACAGTTAGGGACATGTCAAGCCAGGTGGAGGGGGAAAGGGCAGGGGGTGGGGCGGCGGCAGCAGGAGCAAGTGGGTGGGGTTGATGGAATGGTGCCATCAGCTGGATCCAGCCTGTGGGCTGTAGGTTGAGAACCCCTGGTTTAGAAGAATGAGAAATTCATTCATTCATTATTTTTTTTATTTATTCGATTTGTATACCGCCCTACTCGGTGCAACCGACTCGGTGCAACTGAAATTGACACATTGAAACTGAAATTTACAACTTTGACCACCGAGTCTCTGATGCAGTCCCTGATTTCATTTGCGGGGCAGAGAAACGTCTTAGTGTGAGAGACAATGGAGGAAACCATTGCCACAAAACGACTAGTGAGACCCGCAGTTAGAAAGCAAGGTGGTCCGCCTTTGCCTGTTTGGAAGAAGTAGATCTCATTCTTGCAATCAAGAGGTGTAACAAGGGATGCAACCCAAGTAGCAATTGATATGTTGCTCCGTTCCATTGCAATTTGGTTTCACCTTCAACATTCCAGTTTTAGTGCCGCAGGGAAGTGCCAATCTGCTTGGAAGCAAAAAGGTAAAAAGATAAACCATGAAGTGTTGATAAGGATAAAGAATTTCTATGGACTACTGAAGAAAAAAGAGTGCTGTCTGGATTTTCTCAGTAAAAAGGTGGGTAAGAAATGAATATTGTCTCGTACAACAGATCATTGGCTTGCATTGTTCAACTGTTGCTGTTGTGGGTTTTTTTAAAGAACTAAAATGCTACTTCAAGAAGCAGAAGTAAAGATTTATTTCAGTTTTAAAAACTATAAGAACCAATACTTTCAGGGGGCTATAGAATAAATTTAACTAGTTACTCTTATATAGCAACTCTCTAAGCTCTAGCTAATAATATTTATTTTGCAAGATGTTTGGAAAGACAGCAGCCTTGAAAAGTAAAAAAGAAATAACACAATGGAAATGTATCTTATCCCCGTCCAATAATTCATTATCTTAATTTAACATGTTTTTGAAATGTCAACACTGCAATTCAATATTGAGTTACTAAAGCCTTAGCAAATCAATTGCAGCTTGATGGCGAACCATTCCATTCCAGTTTATTACTTTCAACGTTTGGCAACACACATCTTTACTAACTATTATAATTTTCATTTAATGGCTTTCCTGAATGTATACTTTACAATGCACTCGTTTCAAAATCTGTTTGTTTTGGAAGAAAAAGACTAAAGACTGTCCTTCTGTGCTCCTTATGGTGTGTTGAAGGAACTGTAATCACCATGGTTTTGTCAGATTATAATCTAAACCCCACATGATCAGGCAGTCTTTCATTCCACAGATAAATAGCTCATCACCATTAATATCACATGAATTATCAGAATAAAAAGTGGGGTGTTTGCATACATAACAGAACTCAACCATGCAAATTACAAACTCCACTGCAGTTATATTGTGTAGTTGAATAAAACTAGTCAGACCAGGTTATCTATATTATCCTGCTATCGTAATTCCGTGGTACATCGAGTAACAAATTTAATGCATTTCCAGGCATTTTTCATGTTATGAAAAATTTGTAACTTGGATTTCCCATAGGAATGCATTTAAAACTAAAATTCATAACTTGACACATAGTTTCCCATAGGAATGCATTGAAAACCAATTAATCTGTTCTGGAAAAAATTGTAACTTGAGCCATTATTTTCAATTGATTTTCATTCGTATTGTGAAAATTTTGTAACTCGAACCATTTGTAACTTGAGGTACCACTGTAGAGTAGACCATTATGACAACAACTCAGTGACAGATTGAGCACCCGTCGTCTGACCCTGCCCCTGCCAACCTAGCAGTTCGAAAGCAAGGAATTGCAAATACTGTAGATAAATAGGGGACCACTTAAGCGGGAAACAGATCTTGGGACATGAAAGGAGCCTCATTCAGGTGTCCCCTGAGTGGAGTTTCTCCAGCAAAAATTCTTTCAACCCAGAATAATTTATGACATGAATTTCTGATATTCTTACATTCCCACCATAAATGAAGGTACACTTCGTCATCTTTTTACAATCTCCGACAATGTTTTAAGTACTTTGTACCATAATGGCTTAAACATACTGGAGTAATATACTATCTCCGAATTGTTTTGGTAACAACTCACTTTAATTCTAACTTACATATTTTTCATAATTCTTTGTTTCTATATCTTAACCCATTCCTCCTCTTTGATATTACCTCCTAAATCTTTCTCCCAATTTATTCTTAAGCCTTGTTGTATGGAAAATTAATTTCCCACTTCTGTGGAGATGCTAAGGAAAAGGGAAAAATGTTTATTGGGCAGTGAGAATTTACTGCACCACTTAAAAAAACCAAAAGAGAAATGGAAATATTCATCCTGTAATATTTCCTTGGCATCTTTTTCAAAAATTGGCCTGAGAGCCTCGTGTCTTTTCCTGCCACTGTTCTGCTTGCCTCTTGTAAAAAGCCAGGCCGAAAAAAAACCAAAAGAAAAGTTCTAGGATGAAGCTTTCCATTTGTCTTTATTTTTTTAAAGTAGTATTGTAAGCATTCACTGTCCAGTACAAACGTTTTCCCCATTGCTATGGCCCCTCCACAGATGGAAAGAAGTGATTACTTTGCTAATATCCTGAAGAGTCTGTCTTATTAAACCACTTCACAATGTTGACAAATTAGAGGAAGACTGCTGTGGAATCACCTGAGGTCCATATGTCATTTTGATGCAAGGATCGGACCAAAGGGGTACCAGACTTCCTACTCCCCTTATTTATCCCAATCCAGTCCATTCCTACCCGATCATGTAGACAAACACTAAGGTTTTTTGTACACCACCACAGAAGGGCTTACTCTAAACTAGTGTTTCACAGCCTTTGGTTTTTAGACTTTGGTTCCCAGAAGCCTAGCTCAATTCCCCAAAGCACTGATCAGTCAATGTACTGACTTAGGCTTCTGGGAATTGAAATCCCCCTGCCCCACATTGGGAACCACTGCTCTAACCAGTGACTTATAAACATTAAACCAAACAAAGAGAGATGGAGGACGGGGCAATTCTATACTCTGTATCTTCCCTAAATAGTAAAATCCTTTCTGCTTTGGTAAGACAGGATCCTACAATGTTGGTAAATTTCCCCCAAAACACATCCCATGGAACTGTGCCCACAGGTTGCCCAATGATATTTCAGGTGGTGAAAGTGTATACACAGCTGAACATTGGCATCACATTATTCTAGGTCACATCATAACTGATACTAAAATTGATGCAAAAAAGACGACAACTAAAGATAAGAAGTTTCTGATAAGCATTGGCCTATTATTTCTGATGCAACTATTGTTTTGCACTCTGTCAGTATGGAAATATGTGTGTTGCTTCTCTGCAGAATGGTAGCAGATGCACAAGGTCATGCAGATTAAGTTCTTGGCAGAGAAGAAACCATTTTTGCAGTGCCTCATTGTACATTAAGTGTCATTTGTTTTATTTATACCTGTGCAACTGTCTTGGAGCAAAGGTAATTGTAGGCAGGCAGGCGAGTAGAAATCTGTTCTTTCAAGAAGGGGAACTTGCCATGAAAGCCAGACAGTGACTTTGGCTTCAGGTATTGGCCCTAATGTGATTTGATAATAGAGAAGGAATCCTCTCCAAGCATAATATAGGAGTTCAAAAAACCAACAGATTTGTCTTTCAGGTTAGTCTGTTTTTATGTTATGTTTCAATAGTTTTGGGTTTAATCCAAAGATTGAGTCCTTTAGGCTATCTGAGCAACTCTCTGTGGATTGGAAAGGCAGGGTAGATACAGTATTCATTTAATTAGTAAATAATACCCAACTGCTGCATGCAGTCATTGGGAGGGAGAGACTTATGTTCAAACTGCTGTTTGGCCATAAGCCATGCTTAAGGTAGGGCGGAAATGACAGAATTTGGTTTTAACATTGGGCAAATAATCAAGGTCACGTTAGAGATTTTATGCAGCCGATCCATCCACATCCCATTTAGCTTATGAAATCCAAATCGTTTTTCATAGCCAATTTGGTTTTGGCATTTTTTCTTCTTTTAAAACTAAGCAAAGTGCACATCCTCCCCTCCTCAAGCCATTGTGATTTATTCAGATGCAAATATAGTCAATTTTTGAAATTAGGTAAAAGAGGTGTTTTTCTAAATTTCTGCTTGTGGACTTTGGGAGGTCTAGACTTGGAAGTTTATCAAAGTGTTATACAATGAAAGGGTTGGAAACCCAGATAAAGAGGCACGAATTTGCACCATTCTAAATTACAAGTAAATTATAAGTAAATAAATTTTAGAGTCAGTGTGTATGCAGGGGGTAAACAGAAAGAGCCTCCTCAAAGATTGTGGTACTTTTGAACTACAATCAGGCAAACTTCACACTAGATCAGGTGAAAGGAACTGCAAAATAACTCAACAAAAAGTGCCTTCATTGTGGCAGTTTCATGTCTGGCCTAGACACGGAAGAAGAAGCATATATGCATATTTAAAATCTCACCTGACTCTCATTTTGGCAGTTACATTCCTGGCACAACCCAGAGTGAAGAGACAGACAACTCTTTGGTTTAAACATTGGGCCACTTTTATTTTGTTACAAACTTTAACCAACTGAACTAAACTGCACGGTGGCATTGGAAGCATGGACTAGGATAGCCAGATGTTCACAACTTATTAAAGGTAAATTCCGCCCACTCCATCTAGAGCCCACTGATCTCCAAACTGCCCAGCTGGACGCAATCCTGCTTATTTCATGTTACACTTCTTAAGGTGTTATAATTGCATAGGACGGTTTACATTAACCCTTCTTGGCTATTTCCTAGTCTGTGCTTACCACCAAGTGACCAAAGAACAAATGTGCATAAGTCGGAGAAACGTCAGTGCGGGATGGGCAAAAAAACCACAAAACCCAAGCCAATCGGGTCTCGAGGGAAGGGTGGGTGGGGAAATTATCGCCGCAAAAGAGTGAAACCAAAAAGAGTCGAGCGCTTATAAAGGCTCGGCCCCTCCCAGACAACGTCCAGACAGGAGCAGTTCTCCATCTCCTCCTGGGTGTGCAAGCAACGTGCATGCTCTGAGGAGTGTCTAGAGCACGGGTTTTATCTGCCCTAGACATGGAAGAAGTGTGTATGCATTAAAATCTCAACTGACTCTTGTTTAAGTATTGTGTGTGCGCGTGCATGCAAGTGTGTGCGTGTGTGCGTGTGTGCTTGCGTGCATGGGTAAGAGGGAAGCATAGAGTGAAAGAAGAAAGTTCTTTGAAATTTATACACTATTTTTCTTGCTCACAAATCTGTAGCTGTTTGTGTTCTATGATTCCTCAGGTCAGCAAGGAAACAAAACAACAAAGATGCAAAGAGAGCACAGATTCATCTTGAAAGATAAAAAAGGATGTGTGGTACACCAAACACATTTATCATTGCTTACTCTTAAATGTGCTGTAGCAGTTGACATGTCACCTTCCTTGAAATATACATGCAGCTACCATCTGTCCATATTTCCTTAGAGAATATGATGGAAAGGTGCTATTAATTTAAGAAAAAACTCAGCTCTAAAAAGAAATATTAATAATAATACAGTAAAAAAAATCTCTGCTAGTACAATGTGTCAGAAATTAGAGCCATTAAGGGTGGTTCTTTTGTTGTCTTCTTCTACATTTTCTGTAGTTAAAGGCATCTAATCATTTAATGTCACACTGTTCTGCGCTCCTGTTCCCCTGCAACTAGATAACCAGCTTTAACCAAAGAGCAACAAGAGATACTACCTCATGGTGTACTTTTATTTGTTTCCTGATCTGACCGATATCAAGGTCTTCTGCAAAAGAAGGTACAGTTGTACCTCACTTAAAGAGCATAATGCATTCCATGGAATTGCTCTTTAAGCGACTTTGCTCTTTAAGTGAAACACCATTGTAAGTGACCAATTGTGACTTCTGGTGGGAGGGATTACAAACCCCAATTTAGTTGTTAAGCAAGTTTTTGGTTGGTTTTAGTTGCTAAGTGAGGCGACCATTCAGAGAAAATTCTGCTCTTTTAGCGGGGTGCTCTTATGTGAGGTTTTACTGTACAGTTGTACCTCACTTAAAGAGCATAATGTGTTCCACAGGATTGCTCTTTAAGTGAGTTTGTTCTTTAAACGAAACACCATTGTAAGTGACCAATTGTGACTTCTGGTGGCAGGGATTGCAAACCCCGATTTATTTGTTAAGCAAGTTTTTGGTTGGTTTTATTTGTTAAGCAAAGCAGACAATCAGAGAAAATTCTGCTCTTTAAGTGAGTTACTCTTTAAGCGATGCGCTCTTTAAGTGAGGTTCGACTGTATTAACATTTTGTTAGCATGGTAGTGGTAGATGTTCCTCTCTGTGGATATTATCAAGAGGTAAGAGTCAATTACTTTGGCTCCATGCATTATCTAGCATTATATACTTTTACTAAAATATACTTGTTGCATAATAGAAATGCTGGGTGTTAAAGATTGGTTAAAACTAAAGTAGGAGTTTGGCAGAGCCAAAGAAGACCAAATATCATATTCCCACAGTTTCTGACAACCTCACAGATTTTTATATACATCTTCGAACTGCTTTGTAAAACTGTTAAAAAGGTCAACAGAATACGACAAGCTGTTTTGAAAGAGAGAGAACACAAAAATAAGTGCATTTCCATCCTGTGGCAAATTTCCTGCCATCAGATTTAGAACAAAAATTCCAAATGCTCCTTTTTCAATTATTTATTTGTTTGTTTATGTTTTATTGTATACTCAAAAATATACTTCATAGAGAGCATCAACCAATGAGTATGGTAGGGATGGTAGAGAAATCCATTTGCTTCACATTTCACTGTGACCTTCCCTTACTTTGTTCTTTTAAGGTAAAGGTAAAGGTCACCCTTGCTCAAAAGCCAGTCGTATCTGCATCTAGGGTTCAGTGCTCATTTCTGTTTACAACCAAAGAGCATGTCTACATTTGCAGACATTTCTGTGGACATAAGACAGACATGACTAGATACTGGAGAGCACGGAACGCTGTTTACCCTCCCACCGAAGTGGTCCCTATTTATCTACTTTCAATTTCTTACTTTTGAACTGCTAGGTTGGCAGGAGCTGGGACAGACATGGACACTCACTCCATTGTGCAGCACTTGGGTCTCAAACTGCTGACCTGCCAATCTTCCAGTCATCAAGTTCAGTGTCTTAACCACCAAGCCACCACAGTCTCCTTTTAAACCAATGCATAAATTAAAATTCCACTACCATTCAATATGCTTACATCCCAAAAATTTTGGGAAGGAGATTTCCAGTTAAAAATTAATACAGAAACATATACAATGAAGGAACAAGCATGCAAAATTGCATGAATTAAAAGAAAGGGGTGTAAAAATACATATTTTTAACACAAAAAAATTGTCAAAAACATCAAGTGCAATATCTAGCACTTGACCCTCACCTGGACCTAAGCCTCAGTTTATTGGACTTCATTCTGACTTTTGTCATATTAGACACAGATTTAATGTACCCTGCTGAAGATGCTGGTGAAAAAAGGTTATTTATGGCTCCCTGAATGTGAACAGCTATGGGAACACTGTTTTTCCCCTGTCAGAGGTTCCTTATGAAGTCAAAAGTGGGAAAATACATTGTTCATGTGATGGCCTACTTTGGGGGTCTCAGATGAGGAACATAGAGACAACAGAATTGTTTGCTCCAGTGTTTATTTCAAGAAGAACTTAATAGATTTCTTTGTAAACATGGCGGAAAGAATATGTGCATGGTGGAGAAAGCAAAATGAATGATTCACCCATCTGGAAAAAAGGCTCTGAGTACTTACTGTCTCTATGTATAAAGTCATACATCTCTTTTCCTCCGCAGTAACAGTTGCATGGCAAGAAGGGTGAATATAATCCTCTTTATACCTACTATTTTAGGCAAGTGCAGACAGAGAAGACTGAGCCAGTTTGGTGCAGTGGGTAGAATGTAAAGACTAGGACTCAACAGTCTTGGTTCAGATCTTTACTTGGCCATATAAACTTGGAGTGGGAAGAGAGGGATGTGGCAATAAGAATCCACTCAAACATCTTAGCCCCTGTTAGTGTTGCCAATTAGCAATTTGTAGGCACACAACAACCAGATGATCCAGAATTTAGTTTGGCGTTTTGGAGGTATTAACCCATCAAAAGTTACAATGCTTTTGATACTAGACCTCCTCAATAGACACCATGGTTCCTTCATCCTTGTAAAGGAGGATGCTTATGGTCATAGATGGTCAACATATGTATCAAGGATTGCTGAAACAGGGTAAGGAAAAGATTTGCCCTATTTGTAGTGTTTGTTGTTCAGTTGCACAGTCAATTCCGACCCTTTGCGACCCCATGGACCACTGTCCACCAGGCGTGCTATGTAATAATTTATGCATCACCACCACCATCCCATTTCCTGAGAATAAAATTCCAGAGTATAGCTATATAGCAAAGCACTGCCTCACAACAGAAGAAAGAATCCAGAGACACTGGCTAACTTACTTCTGATCCAAAAGAAGAAGGACACAGTGATCCAAATTGCCATGCACCTGACTGATACTGATTTAAGATGTTTTGTGGCCTGAAGTAGAGAAGCATATCTACCCCTCCCTAACATGTACACAAGTTGGCTTTATATCCTGAGAGAGAGAGAGAGAATCCACAAGCACAACTACCATAAAAATTCATTCATGCCAAACCCAATAACTGAAAATTTCCTGATCTGTAGAAATGAGTCTCACTCTGCCAAGCCGTAGAGCTTGATCCCTTCTGCACAAACAAATTCAACTAGATGCTCTCGGAGGTGACTCAGACTGAGGGATGAATACAGCAGCAGCTCTTTCACCCACTGCACTGCTAACACAAACTTTGTCACACCAAAAAGGGAAAAAAAGAATTGCCTTCACATTACTCAGACTATCTGGCTTGAGCTGCTCAGCATATACCTAACTCTGTTACTACAGTGCAGCTTTTCAAACTACAGTACCCTCTAGATATGCTGAATTACTACTCATCTCCTTCAAGAAACACTAGATGAGGACAAATGAGCGTTTCAGTCCTACACATCTGGAGGGTGCCACATTGTCAACAGCTGTTGGTGATATTTGGAGTAGGAAGGCTTCCTCTTCTCTGACTGAGCTGCTACCAACCTCCTTGTACAGACTGCAACTTCCTGGTAATGGCAGGCAGAAGAGTGACAACATCATGTCAGGAATATTTCATGGTTCATTGCAGTCACATTACAGAAAAAAAGGGTGACAAGAGGAACAACACTAGTGTAGAGGTCTAATTAGATCCACTAACACTGAGGCCTGAAGGTCTGGGGGACTCCTTGGGGACAAAGATCACACTGATTGGGACTGATCATGCAGTCATAAGCAGAGCTTGAAAGAGTGGCTTTTTTTGACACCCTCAACTAGAATGGCTACTAGCCATACTGGCTAGAATATTCTGGAGTTGTCATTTCCAAAGCCACTGTTCAAAGCTTTGCCTATAGGCCCAAGCTAGTATGACAGTAGGCATGCAACAAGTCCAAGATTCAGGCGGCTGAGGTCTCATGAAATAAGGCTAGGAAATAGAACCCCTCTGCTGGAGATCAGAGAGAGCTAGCACTGCCAATCAGATTGTAAGGATAACAAAACCCATTATCCCACTACCACAGGACTCATTCCCCCTGACAGAGACCTGTGCCCATCCAGGAAACCAGCATAAAACCTTTTTGCTGCTTCAGAGTACATGTGGTTCTGCTCTAAGCTAGAAACATCTATGATAGGTTTCAATCACTGACTGTTTGTGCTTACAAACCAGCCAGATCAGGTAGAAATACCAATGTAAATTAGGTAGCAATTAGGTAGCATTGTCAGCAAAGAAATAAAGGAACTGGAAATCTCCCACCAGCTTATGCTCTATATAAAAAATACAATGTCTTCTGGTACAAATCAGGTTTTATTTTGAAGGGGGAAAATAGATCAAAGTTCAGGATCACAAAAATAGAAAAGGAACATTTTTGCATTTCCCCATTCCTGCTTAAAATAATAAAAGCATATCTATCTATATTTCCTGACATAGCCAGTTAACAAAAGCAAGATTGCCTAGTTCTACTGTTCTACTCACAAGCAAGTATGGTAACGCCTATCTCCACCTGTTCTTTGGAACATGCAAACTCTAATAATCATGGCCTTTCTTCTACATTCTAAGATAACCAAACCCATTTTTCATCTTTCATCCTACCTTTCATCCTGTATGTTACCCAATAAGGCTGCACATTCAATGTCCATCATACCTATTTCCATTCCCACAGTTTCAGCTTGTTGTGACTATCTCCATGAGGAAAGGAATCTACACCTGGGCTCAAGGTCAAATTCCAAGCCTCTCTTCACCCCTTTCAGGAAGCAAAGGACATTGACAACCAATTTAAAGCTCTATAAAATAAAGGGCCCTTTTCATTTCATAACACAGATAACACAATACTGAGCTAGAGCATAAATTGTTACCCATGCAAAGTTGAATCATAAAGGCAACCTTTTGATGGTAGCATTAAGTGCTGCTTTTCCAGATACTGTACCTCTTTACTTCAGTGAAGTGTGAGCCATGCATTTTATATTATGTTAGGTCAGCCTTCACAGCCATCATTAAGAATACAGTTGTACCTCGCTTAAAGAGCATAATGCATTCCACAGGATTGCTCTTTAAGCGAGTTTGCTCTTTAAGCAAAACACCGCTGTAAATGACCAATTGTGGGAGGGATTGTGAACCCTGATTTATTTGTTAAGTGAGTTTTTGGTTGGTTTTATTTGTTAAGCGAAGTGAACATTCAGAGAAAATTCTGCTCTTTAAGCGAGTTACTCTTTAAGCGAAATGCTCTTTATGCGAGGTTTGACTGTATACAGATCTGAAAGTATTGGTTAATCTTAGGGACTCTTCTTTTTAGATAACAGAGTCATAAACGTGGGAGCCCATAATCCCAATTAGCCAAAAGACCATAGAAGGAATTTCTTAATGTGTATAAACCTTATACTGTACTTAGGAAGTCGATTAATTTGCTCATCAGTGACTGCATGCTAAGCTCAGCTCTCTGCCACATTACTCAGTACCATATGGTGTTTCTTAATTAGGCCTTACCTTACAGTTAGAAGAATACTGTTTACAAAGCAAAGAAACTAATTTCTCATAACACAAATCCATCCAATGCTTCCCTACTTGTTGTACATCACATTTATTCTGTCTTTACTGAAAGGTTTCTTCTGCATCTCTGGTGGGGCAGAGGGAGGTAGAGGGAAGAAAGTACCTAGAAAGAAGCTTTTATCTCCAGGCAGACAGAACACTTGACCTTTTCCACTATTAAAACTAACTGTCAGAGGCAGGTTGTAGAAGCATGTAAAGACCAGGATCTAGTTTGCTTTTCATTTGAGTCCTGTTAGGGAGGCAATAAACCATTGCCATTTTTGATTCTCTGAATGAGAAACAGCACAATCTTAGTTTTGGACAAATGACAAAAAGAAACTGCCATGCTTCACCCAGGTTTGAACATGGGGTGCCACAACTTTCTCCTCAAGTTGTTTCACGATTAAGCCAGTTGTACAAAACCAAAGATGTGCATAAACTGGTCTTTGCAGCTGCAGCCTGATGTTGTGTTGACTAAGTCACATTTCATCTATCAAAAAGCAAAGCTGGCTAACAATTTTATTGAGTCACAAATTATTGTGTTTTTCCCCTTTTAAAATGAAATGTACAAAACCAAGTTTTTGAGCCATTCAAAATTCTTCATCTGGCTGTCCACCCACCCCAAGTAGCTGGACTTAGCACCACCCAGAGCCTGTCCTGGAGGTAGGGAAGGGCGAGTGGATGGGTTGATGGCACGGTGTGGGGGGCCCAGAGGTGCGAGGGATGTAGCATTTGCTACTCTTGCTATATGGCTAATCCTACACTGTTTGTGTTTCAGTAGTACTTCAGTACATTGATTCATTCCTTGGCAGGCAGGAAAGTCACACACACTCAATTAACATTGTGCTAAACCTCACAGCTCAGAGCTGATGTGTAGCAAAGAAAATGGAATGAACACAAACAAATAATCCCATAGGCTTCCTTCAGAGGCTTTCCCAAAAGGAATATTGTGGGGGTGGTTCACTTCTGGCCCAGATGCTGGCAAACCACATCTTGCCTGGGGAATCCCTCCCTCATCTATCTGGTGAACAACTCAGCTTGTTTTCCTCCTCATGACACAGCACATATTACAGCTGTGAGGGCTGCACACAGAAAGCTGGTAGCAAAACAACACGCACTTCTCTAGCTTATCAAAAAGGCTTTTAGCCTGTCATGAATTGCTCCCTGATAAGAAAGCTAATAAAAGAGATGTTCCCACAAAGCTGGGCATGCCTCAGACCTGAAGAGTGGCTTGACTCCATGTCTCTTGATCCCATTAGAATATGCAGTTTCATGTTGATGTTTCTGTCCCAGGGGTTTATTTTCTTCTCAGTTTTCCACATGGATCTGGCCATTTTACTGCCAAGAGATAGGGCAAGTCTCTGATACTGAGGTAAAAGGCAAAATGGTTCTCTCTGATCCATATGTGGAAACTGATTAGACTTGCTTCATCACTGATGATAAAGCTGCATCCTTCACCATACCTATGAACAGTAGGTGAGGGATTTGGCACATGCTAACTTCAACACAAATACTTAGGGCAGTGATGGTGAACCTTGGCACTCCAGCTGTTCTTGAACTTCAATTCCCAGAAGCCCTGATGAACAAGAGTGCTGATTTGGGCTTCTGGTGCAGGGTTTCGGTGGCTCAGGAACTTCACTGCTCCTTTGGGACTCCTGTCCAGACGAGGTGGGGGGACTATTGCCCTGCCAGATGCCAAGAACTCCACCTGTTCTGGTGTCATGGCCCTCAGCCCAGGACCAGGGCTCAAAGGCCACTACGGCGGCAGAACTCTTCCACCCTCCCTGGGACTCCATGCAGATGGTGCGGAGAGGCTGTTGTGCCACTGGATGCCAAGACCCCCATTTTCTCTTGTGTCATGGCTCCTGCCCCGGGACAAGGGCTCAGAGGGTTGCTGCAGCCTCGTGCAGCAGGACTTTGCCACGGTCGAGTATTGTTGTGTTGATGCTCTGTTTATGTATTTTTGAAATGCTTTGAATTATTGATAGAGTATTTTGTAATTTTTTGTTATTTGATATTTTGTTATCCGATATTTGTAGCTGTGATATATTGTTTCGTTGTGACTCCCACTCATTTTGTAACTTTGACTGGGGATTCTTTGAAATGTTCTTGGTTTTGATACTTTGTTATTTGATATTGTAATTGTGATGTATTGTTTCATTGTGAGCCACCCAGAGTTGCTATAAGCAATCGAATAATAATAATAATAATAATAATAATAATAATAATAATAATAATAATAATAATAATAATAAGAAGAAGAAGAAGAAGAAGAAGAAGAAGAAGAAGAAGAAGAAGAAGGAGGAGGAGGAGGAGGAGGAGGAGGAGGAGGAGGAGGAGGAGGAGGAGGAGGAGGAGGAGGAGGAGACCTGGAGTGCCAGGATTTGCCATCACAGCTTTAGAAGATTGATGCTGCTCATTCAATGTCACCCAACATGGATCACCTCCTATACTCACTATACCTAATATATAATCAGTCCTGCAGTGAACGTGCATTCAAAGCTGAAGTTACTGCAATGTAGTCTTAAAGTTGTCGCAAACCTTCTGCTATTTGCTTTTTTCTAAAACAGTCAAACACAACTACCTCTCTGAAACCTTCTCAGTGTTTAATTGCTAAAGCAGTGAGTAATAGTGCAGCCAAGGGCTAAAGTTTCTAAAGTTTAAATATTTTTAAAAGAAAGCAACTCAAAACTATGAGAATAGCATGAGAGGTAGCTCCAGGCAATGAGTCAGTATAAAAAATTAAGACTCTGCAGTTAACTTGTGGGCTGATGTACCAAAAAGCCAAAATGCAATCTCCAACTGATAATTTTCTAAGAATATCTAGAAATCAATGTATCCCAATTTATTTATTTCCATCTATTACTCTATCTTCCCACTTTACAACTCTGTCCTAAACACATCTACTCTGAAGAATATCCTATTGAGTTCAGTGAGCTTACTCTCAAGTAAGTAAGCAAGCAAAGAACTAAATCTTGTCCTTCCCCCCACAATTTTTCATGACTTCTTAATGAAAAGTTGATTTCTTGGTAAAGAATGCGTGTGGAATTGTATAATGAGTCACCCATTGATGCAACTCTTCCATACGTTCCACTTATTTAAATGGACCTACTCTATTCATTATTGATTACACTAAAGCAAGCCTCAATTAAAGCAGCCCCATTGGAATCAACAGAATTTATGGAAGAATTGGTTAATTAAACCCTCACTGATTAAGCCCTTTTCTTGCGCAATATACTATGCCAAGCAGGATTTCTGCCAAAGTTTGAAAAGTAAAGGAAATCTGCCATATCTTAACAAATTTCGACTGTTCTGCACAAGATGAAGAAAGATCAATGTGCAATAGTATTATCTTGCAAAAAAGCTCTTCCATAGCTGCCAAGTGAATGTGTAAATAAATGATAAGGAAAGGAAAACAAAAGAGAGTAATAGAGTGTGGACAGAGGAAATTGGTCACGCTGACGTAGTGATTATCCCTACATTTAGTCATATGTTTAATGCTTTAAAATATGTTTTAATTCCAATCACATCCCTGCTCGTTATGTGAATTATATCATCCCATGTTTTCAAGCTGTAAAAATTAGTATTATGGCTTGCTAAAATTTCTCCTTGATTAAATAAAAACTATCAATAAAAATGATGGCATAGGGAACGAGACAGTAGTCATTGATGAAAGCAGAACACATTTCTCAATAAGCCAATAAGCTCTCTTCATTCATCACTGGGATTTAAGTCAACAGATGTTGTTTTCACCTGGATATTTTAGCAATGACACAGTGTGTCATTTTTGTTTATGTAACTGCTTCTGGCAAAAGATTTCTCACGGATTCACATATCAATATTTCTTTCACCCTTTAAATTGGTTTGGTTCATATACATGGATACAGAGATCTCCACAATACACATAAAGCAATAACAATACTTATCAATGAGTTTCCAAGAGCAAGCAGGACTGAACACTAGATTCTTCTTCTATCCTAACGGAAGACAAGAAGAAAAAACAAAACAAAAAGTCAAATCTTTAAGAAAGAAAGAAAAGGTAAGTAAGATGAAGTCCTTATACCACTGCCCTATCCTCAATATGCAAAATGGGCACAGTAACTATAGAATCCATAATCAAAGCCTTCAAGTGACTGTCCAAGAGTGCTTGGTTTCATTATTTACAACTTCCAGCAGATAGCCCTTTAAGTGGAGCCTGGCACAGAGTATTATAGCATGTCTACCCTTGCAAGAAGAATATGTGCATTCAGGTCTTCAGGTCATCATTCACTCCAAGGAGGGCATAATGCCTGGTTTTTAATGCTAAGACTTTAAGCTTTTTTAAAACTTTTAAAACTTTTAATTTCTAAATTGGTTTTAAATTGTTGTATTGATGATTGTTGGGAATCGCCCTGGGTCCCTTCAGGGAGGAGGGCGATCAACAAATTTAAATAAATAAATAAATGAATGAAATAATAATTTCCATCATACCACTCTGACCAGACTTGATCTCACCTAATCCTGGAAGCAAAGCATGATCAGTACTTGGTCAGTACTTAGGTGGAATGTCTAGATATGGCTAAAGAAGAATCTTGCATGAAACCTTGGACACCTGCTACCCAACAGAACTAGATGGGCTAGTGAACTACTAAAAACCAGCTCCCCATTTTTCACTGCCCCCACCATCCATTTCTCATCCCCAGGTGTCACTATGTTCCAAGGCTACTAAACATCTGTAGTCCTCATTGTACCCTTTTGAGGTACCAGTCCCCTTAGGCCAGGAATTCTCAACCTGCGGCCCATGGTTCAAATGCAGCCCACGGCACCATTTAATGTGGTCCCCAGCCACCTCCACCACACAAGGAAGTGCCTTGTGGTGGAGAAAGGGCAAAATGGCCATCCAGCCCCCAAAGCTTCTGAGGGAGAGTGACACAGCCCCTGGCTTTAAAAAGTTGAGAACTCCGGCCATAGGCTTTAAATTTGTACCTCACCAAACCTTGGCATTCTCCCAAATTTGCTGGTACCTCCTTTTCATTTCGTAGTGGCCATTTTTGGGCAGTATTCCTGATGACACCTATCACTTCTGTTTACCATTAGAAGAAGTCATAAATAGGAAAATCAGGAATCTCTCCTGAGTGACTCAGATGATTTTAAACAATTGAAGAGCTGCTGTCGTATGCCTCAACCTTTGCTATACTGTATATAAATGCATTGCTGTAATAATGAGCTCTCCGACTAAATTGAAGTAGCACAGTCTGTCAGAGGTAAAGAGATTCTCCAAGGCAGCATTTGCAAATAGATTTCAGGCAATACTACAATTCCAGATAGTGTCTCTGGGATGTAAGTATGCTTTATAAGTTAATTTAAAGAGTACCGTTTCTGCTTAGAATGGTGACGCAGCAGCACCATGCTAAATTCAACTGATTATTTTTTTAGTCCTTTTTTTCACAGATGTTGCCATGGCAACATCTTTGGCTGAGAAATTGGGAAAAGCCGGCTGTGAACTGAGAAGACAGCATGCAATCAATGATTAGAAAATAAATCAGAAAATTAAGCTGGTAGGCCTATAGTAAGTAAATGATCACACATGTGATGCCCCTTCATCTGCTTGGTGAATGCAAGAGCAGGTTGACCTTTTGCTTGTTCCAACATGGCATGTCTTAGGTTCTCAACAGCCAACACAGGTCTTTAAAAAAATAGCTCTCTGGATTCTTTGGAATCTTGTGCTGAAAAGTTAGCCTTCAAAGAAACATGAAGTTATATTAATAAGCAGCACTGTGGTGGCTTAGTGGTTAAGATGCTGGGCTTGGAGACTGGAAGGTTGGGTTTCAATACCAGAGTGCTGCATGATGGATCATGGGGACATGAAAGGATCCTCATTGTGGTGTCCCCTGGGTGGAGTTTCTCCAGCAAAAATCCTTTCAGCCCAGAGTAATTTCTGACATGAAATTTATTTAATATGCTTAGAAAACCATGCAAGCTGGGGGAGCTTCAGTCTTCCACATCCACAGACTAAATTCCATGCTATTAGGTGGCAACATGGGAAAAAAGTAATTATTTTTCATATTAAACATCTTGCAACATTCCAGAAGGGCACACCAATGATGACGTGGATGACTCACAGATATTATTCAATCAGATTCATTGAGGGATCCTTAAATAAAGAGCGGGGACTTTCCTTTAAGTCTTTTTGGTTGGCTATTAAGTCAGGGGTGGCCAATTTTCGGTGCTCAAGCTGTTTTGGGAATTCAATTCCCAGAAGCCCTGATCAGCACGTGTGCTGACTTGGGCTTCTGGGAATTGAATTCCCAAAACAGCTTGAGCACCGAAAATTGGCCACCCTTGTATTAAGTAGTATCAGTCTTGCAAGTAAGTCAAGGACTGAGAGCTGCATGAAAGATATATGTTTATTCCTGCTATGCTGTTACTCTGTACATTATGTTTTTAATTAAGCTGTGCCCAAGGAAGGACACCTGTGGGCAGATTCTTTTTATAAAATACAGTATGTCACATTTTCCCCACTTCTCTATAATAAAGAGTAGGTGATAAGCTTAGAAGTTACTTTAATATAAATAAAGCAACGAGAGAGGTTTTGAAATGGAAAAGAGAAGTTTATCAAGAAAGTCAATCATAACATAGCATAACATAATGTTACATATCATGATATAATGTATGCATACATGGTGCTTGGATCCATGATTAGATCCAAGGACCCCATCAGCAATTCAGCCAGTCTTTTTATACATATGTGATCTTAGCCCAGATGGTGCTGATGGGTGGTAGATGTTCCATATTCTTATCTTGGCATCACATTTCATCTAGCATGTTCAATGATGTATATTCACATCTGCCTTCTTACCTGTCTTCTTACTTATCTTGATGTCACGTACTTTCTAACATGCTCAGGCATATCTGCTTTACTTTAAGATAAGTGACTGAGCAATTTCTGTGTAACTGTATTTTCAGCAAACTAGTTGTAAACAACCCTTAACTAGAGTGGATTTTGTCATTCCAATATGGCTCTACTTATGTTACAGCCCTATTTTAATTGCATGCCTTATTATTTCATGGAAATATGGTGAAATAATAACATTTAGCTAATTTTGTGCTTACAGTATAGTGTGGCCTGCCCATTGCCTTATCTGCTCGGCACATGTACTTGAGATTTTCCCTATTTAATAAAATGAGGAAGCCAGCCTTCAACATTTGGTTCTTGGCCTTATTTTTTCCTAACCCTCCTGATACTGGGGAGGGGAAGGCGCCCCATAAAAGAAATGCATTTGTTAGGTGAAAAGAGGTTTTCCTGTATCTCTATTTTGTTAAAAGGAGAAGTGGCCACCGCAGCTTTGCTACTGAGTAAGTAAAATCATCAATCTGTCTGTAGAATCCTGTCCTGTAAAATTTTAGGATTGCAGTTCAGTTGTGGGACTGTGGTGGCTCAAGTGTTTAAAACGCTGAACTTGAAGACTGGAAGGTTGGCAGGTCAGTAGTTTGAGACCTGAGTACTGCACGATGGAATGAGCTCCCATCTCTGTCCCAGCTCCTGCTAACCTAGCAGTTTGAAAGCAAGAAATTACAAGTAGATAAATGGGGACCACTTTGGTGGGAAGGTGACAGCATTCCGTGCACTCCGGTGTCTAGTCATGCCTGCCACATGACCACAGAATCCTAGATATGAATGGTTTTTGAGCAAGGGTGACCTTTACCTTTGTAGGAAGATTCTTGTAGTATGATGTTCAATAGGAACACAAAATAATTATTCTCCATTTGTGCTTCTTAGTCACAAGACCACAGTGTTCATGGCACAGTTTCACCAGTTTGCACATGTTGTACATTAGTAATATAGAAAGGTGGAAAAGATACAAACATCAGAAGGTAAAAACTGCAAACCATTTATCCTAAGAAATTAGTTAAAGAAATTCTGCTCCTGACACAGAATTGAGGAAGATGGACTGAGGAGAGAAAAAGGCATAGGGGGGAAACCTTCAAAGAACAAAAACTGAGCGGGGAAATTGTCTGGGAGTTTAACAATGAAGGAATCCAAGCAGTTCTCTTTAGGGTGCTGTAGGCATCACATGTCCTGCTGCACCTCCTTGTATTTCACTTCCTAGCAGTTCAAAAGCAAGAAATTGCAAGTAGATAAATAGGGACGACTTCAGTGGGGAGGTGACAGTATTCCGTGCACTCCAGTGTCTAGTCATGCCTGCCACATGACCACAGAAACATCTGCAGGAGCAGATAGTGGTGGCTCTTCAACTTTGAAACAGAGATGAGCACTGAACCCTAGAGTCAGATACAAATGGCTTTCGAGCAAGGGAAACCTTTACCTAACTACTTAGCATTGCCCCTGCTGCTTTGCTTTGAACAGGAAATTCAAAAGCAAATGTTGAAGGGGAAATTCAAAGGCAATAAAATGAATGATGTGAGTGTGTGTGTTCATCACTGTCCAGATTTATTGGGAAAGTAACAATAAAAGCACAAGACAGGTACATTGCAAGATAATCATGCAGATGTTTCCAAAATTCTACCAAACAGCCCACAACTCCCTGTAACAACAGTTCTTGCAACCCTTTTGCAACATTGAATACTTCACCCACATTTGTATGGAGTTCCACAAAGGTTATGTTAGAATAAGATGTGCATTACTGAGATGAGGAAAAAACTTGCCAATAAGATAATAATAATTTCACATCAGAAGTTATTCTGGGTTGAATGGATTTTTGCAGAAGAAACTCCATTCAGGGAACACCCAAATGAGGCTCCCTTCATCTCCCCATGAGCTGGGACAGAGACAGGTGCTCAATCTGTCATGCAGTACCCAGGTCTCGAACTGCTGACTTGCCAGCCTTCCAGCTAACAAGGTGAGCTTCTTAACCACTGAGCCACTGCAGCCCCCACTTGCCAATGTATCTCATCAATAATGACATTCAGGTCTACGCCTGACACCCCACATCTGATTTTTCCCAGCAGGTCAGGAAATTCTGCCTATTTTAAAAGGATGGTTATATCTCTTGGGTTATTAAGAATCTCTGACATTGAGAAACCAAGCAAATTGTCCATTCCTGCCACTCCCCACAGACCCAGCTGTTTTGCTCTACAATTCACTAACCGATAACTCTTTTCAAATGAACAGAGAATTAAAGTTTCATTAAAAAAAAACCAGTCTGCCTCCAAGTGATGAATTGAAGCACTGAATTAACAGTGACTTTATACGCATAGGGATTTTTATGCTGCCCTTGCTAATTTCAAGGATTTCTATTTAATTGTGCACTTTATGGCTGCCTGTAAGAGGTGAGAAGCTGTAGGACTCTCTCTTATCAGCTCCTTCAACAAGCTCAGCTGTTGTTCTCACATTTTCTCTTTTACTTCAAAGTACATCCCATTTCTCATTCTCCTATACAGTACATTAACTACAGATATAAAAATTCACCAAGTGTCCTTTTTAGCACCAAGATGAGTTTTGACAAGGACAATAAATGTGTATATACAATTGTATGTTGCTTTTCTGTTTCATCTCCCTAGAATTTCTAGGCTTGTAAATTTTTTTGAAGTGGTAGCCATGTCAGTCTGTGCAAGTTTATCACAGAAAAAATATATAACAAAACAAAAGACAAAAAATGCTGTGGGGGCAACTTGAAGACTAACTCCTGTATTTTAATGTTAGCTTTCATGGATCAAGTTCACTTTTCCAGAAATAAGAGTGAGGCTTCATACATATAGGGTGCAGAGATTTTTATTTATTTTTATTTATTTGTTCGAATTTGATACCCCGCCCCACTCGGGAAGACCCGACTCTGGGCACCTTACAAAATGTATTACCGCAATGGGTAATCTAAAAACACACAACACCATAAAACATTAAAAATTCACGAGTTCATCAGAAGGAAAAATTTAAAACATTAAAACGTTAAAACCCGATAAAAACAAGTGATGACAGGTACAAATACCAGGTTGGGGGGGGATGGGTACCCTTAAATTAGCCATCCTGGATGGGAACCTACATTGTTGTGTCCCCACACTTGACCTGCCAGCCATGTCTTTAACCCCATTCGAAATGGGAGGAGCTCCGTCTGCAGGCGCAGCTCTATTGGAAGGAGGTTCCAACACGGAGAAGGCCCTCTTCCTAGTGCTCGTAAGACTAGCCTCCCTAGCAGATGGAGTCACAAGAGAGCCCCTCCGGTCCGCCCTAGTGGGCCGGGCAGACATTCTTAGGGTGATGCGGTCTCTTAGGTATCCTGGCCCACTACCATATAGGGCTTTAAAGGTAATGACCAGCACCTTGAATTGCACCCGGAGGCATACTGGCAGCCAGTGCAGCTCCCGGAGCAGTGGTGAGGCCCGAGCATAACGCCCGCACCCCATCACTACCCGAGCCGCCGCGTTCTGAACCAGCTGTAGCCTCCAAATGGTCACCAAGGGCAGCCCCACAATGATTGGCTAGCATTTTGTTGTTCAGTCATATAGTCGAGTCCATCCCTTTGCGACCCCATGGACCACTGTCCGCCAATCATTTCAGTCCTTCACCATCCTTCTCAACCCACCCACCTCTGTGCCCATTGCGTCAACAATACCATCTAGCCATCTCATTTTCGGCCGCCCCCTTCTTCTTTTGCCTTCTACCTTTCCCAGCATCAAGGCTTTCTCAAGTAAATCCTCATTTGATGTCCAAAGTACTTTAGCTTCATCTTTACTATTTGACCTTCTAAGGAGCAGTCAGGGTGGATTTCTTCTAAGATTAACCTATTTGTTATGATCTGTTATGGCTAACATAACAGAAAACTATTTACAACTAATACAGAAGATCCATGTGGTTATTTACAACTAAAATAACAGAAGGTCCCGGGTTGGGGTTAGATTTATTACCATGAGGTTTGTTTCTCTTGAGTTATAAATGGTTGGTGGATGGATGCAAAATAAACAATCCACACCCCTGGAAAAGTTTTTTTTTTACTTCTCTTGTGGTGCTGAAAGGCACAGGCATGTCTACCGCCTGCCTCCATTCCAGTTGGTTAGTGTACACAGAATGTGTGTGCTGGGAGGAAAACCTCTTGTCCATCACATCGCACAGGAAAATAGTTGGAGATAGCTCTGGCTTCTGTGACAATCCAAACCATTATCAAATTTTTAACATTACAATCTGAGTTTTGTACAAATATATAAAGATGGTACAAGAACTTTTATTGTGAACTGCCTAGAGTGGTGTTGTGCACTAATTTAAATGGGATGTAAATTGAATCTGTTGTTGTTCAGTTACACAGTTGAGTCTGACCCTTTGTGACACCATGGACCACCACATGCCAGACACCCCATCCTCCACCATCCTCCTCAGCCCACTCAGCTCTACACCCATTGCATAGAGCTGACTCTACCTACCTACCTACCTACCTACCTACCTACCTACCTACCTACCTACCTACCTACCTACCTACCTACCTATTGTGATTTCAGATCCTTTTGTGTCCATCTCTGAGGGAAGAATTAAAAAACCTAGTCTGACTGTGGAAATGAATGTAATTAACTGGATTTGTGTCTCAGACATCTGACTAAACTGCTTTAAGACTCTTTTTTGGGGGAGGGGGTGTCAATTCTCTCTTGCACGCTTGCCTTCTTCCGGCAATGAGCTGAGCTGTGTAGTGGTAACCACGGCAACCTCTGAGCTTCAAAAACTGATGTGTACAAGGTTTCCAGAAGGCTGCCCTACAGTTTACAACAGCATGCTATGTCCTTTCTAAAGAATGACAAAGCTTTAAGATTTGTATTTTTGATGTGACACAATTATTCTTTGCTCTGAATGTGTATGCCATAGCCTTTCCCTACCCACTGTACCTTCCCCCCACTTTCTCCTGATAGTATGTTGAATAGGGAAGTAGCATTTTAAGGAGAATTTCTTGTACTCCTTCTCTACCTGGGCTCAACGACATTTCCAAAAGGTTATGCAACAAGCCGGAGAGAGCACTTAATCTCACTATACAGTTCAGCATAATGAAAATGTGTTTTTAATTTTCTCCATCTGATGATACCATTTATTGGATTACCAGGGAGGGAGCCTTTTGCTGTGAGCTTCATTTAATAATCCTAATACAGATGCCCTTTATGGGGGTTACGATCAATACAAATGAATTAGGAAAATGTTTGAAGGCAAATCCTAGTCTATAAATGCTAATAGTCCTGATGGACTTTTGCAGCATCATTTTCCTAATAAAAGGAGTAATTTGGTCATTGTTACTTATTAAAACAGAGGGGGCTAACATTCCACAAGAGCTCCCTTAGTTTTAGTCATAATTAAGATGTTGGGTCCCCCCCTCCCTCTGCATGGCTCATTAACAGGCAGCACTGTTAATGATGCTGGATTTATCAGGATTCTTTTATTAAAAACTTGTCAAAACGGCACTACTTCCCTCTGGCTAGTTGTGATGAGACTGTGGAGTCGGTAGATAAATGTTCTGACTCCTACTCTGACCCCGACTCCGAACCCTCAGTTTTGTGTACTTCTGACTCCGACTCCAACTCCAGGTACCCGAAATTTCCTCTGACTCCGACTCCTCGACTCCGACTCCGACCACGACTCCACATTTATCTACCGACTCCACAGCCCTGAGACTACCTATTTACAAAAGAATGCAAAATTGTTCAGCCCTCTTCTACAGTCTGAGAAGGAGGAGTTCCTACCTTTAATACATCCACTGCTCCCTGGCAAAGTCTATCTCTCCCTTGTATTGGCATCCAGGCTTTTGGGGCTATCTTGAACACTCGCACCAGCACAATTCATGACTCAAATTAAGATGCCTGTCTTGTTGGTGTGGTGACCTCTAATACTACCCCAGGATTCCACCACCTTCTTCTAGTACAAGTGCAGCAATGTGTTAAAATGGCTGCAATTCTATCCAGCATGCAGCACTCTGGTCTTGAATTGTTGACCTGCTGACCTTCCAGCCATCAAGCTCAGCATCTTAACCACCAAGCTGCCACAGCCCTTTGACATACTAGAATTCTTCAACTAAACCTCTTTTAACTCTTTCCCTCCATCTCTCCTTGAAGAAAACACAGAAACCTACAGCTAGAGTTTCTGTTCTGGACCTGTGTGTTCTCCCATGCAAACCAACAGCAAACTGAAAGCTTCCAACTGGAAGTTGTAACTCTGGAAATAAACTTAATGAAGAGCTCCAATGTGCTAAAATCTACTTCTCCTGATGAGAAACAGTGACAAAAAAGATACTGTACTAGCTAGGAGACTAAATTGCAATAGAAAGTCAAGGACGTCGTAACCATATGTCAGTGTTTTTATTGAGTAATTGCATTACTGGCAACTGTAGTAAACAAAATCATCTTTAAAATTATCTAAGGAAGTGATAGGTGGTATTAACATACAATTTTATGTGCATAGGCTTATATATATATTCAATTTCTCACTGTATGATTTACCTATAAATTCTCTCCATGTTTAATTAATTATGGCAATAAATCTACTTTACTGGGCTACTTGTCTGGCTCTTAATGTCCATTATACCAATTATAAAGAGACCTGTGGAGATTTGCTTATGCTGCATTTCTTTGAGAATTTACAACAATGAGTAAAGTGCAAAAAATAAAAGTTTCTCATTTTCTTTTCAGGGACAAACTTATAGTATCTCTACAACTTCTATAATTCAACAGCAGCTGCTAAAATGGTTCTGGTTAGGTCAGAAAGATGAGTCCAAGGCTGGAGGAAACAAAAATAGGAATCCACTTCCCTGACCCTAGAGTGAGTGAGGCTAGAATGGAATGGAAGCCATCAACTCAAAACTAAGACTCAATTGTAGATCATGTCTGAAGATGTTTATCTGAGCCTATTTAGCTTGATCTTTGGGGTGTGCTTCAGATTTTGATAAATCCTGAGGGAAATGAGGCAATTTGGGATACATTCTTGAAATCTCAGAATGAAACCAAGCCTTTTTCTAAGAGGCAGGATCCATACCCAAACATTTCTGAAGATTTTTTTGGAGTTAGTCACTACTAAAACCAACTGCTAGTCCCAACTGGAGTCAAGCTCCTTAATTCAATGTTTCCTTTAAAAAAAATCTTTTAGCCTTTTTCTAATATAAGAACAAAAAAAAGTCTTTTGACTATTTACTGCACTTGTCTCAAGGCCTTGCTAGCATATTTCAATATTTTCCCCACTTTGTTTCACATAATGTGGTGTTCCATCTTGATACCATCTGGGGCTACCTTCTGGCACAAATAGATTCTTGACCCATATCTATCAACTGCACAGGCATATCCTTATCCTTATGTTAAACTTGGAGTAGATTCATGGTCTGAGCAGTCAGAGTTCCTCTCAATTTTGGTACGGATACTCCTCCTGCTCTGGTTAATGTGCACATATGCGTGTTGTGTGGTTTTTCCAAGTGCTGATTTTCTTGCTTCCGCTTGAACCGTAGGAGTGTTTCTAAGCATTCTATGATGTCCTAGCATCTCAGCCAGCTAGCTGTTAGGTGGGATCACCCACAGATAAGTGATTGACAAGCAGTAGAACGTATGTAGACTATTATATATGATCTCTCCACCCCTCCCCCACAAGGGAGACAATATCATTGGCCATTCATTTCAATAATGTATTGAAAGATCCAATACCATGCAATCAAACAGGGCAGATTATTCAATCATTTGTTGATGGAAAAGGGAAGTATGTATTCTTTGCCACAAATCTAGTAATTAGATTTAGATTGTTGGAAAGAGGCCCATATATGCTTCTAACCAGCATGATCTACTAATGTTGCAGTCATTTTTTCAATATAGAGATAGAGATAGAGATAGAGATAGAGATTTTTTTCTAGGCATTTTCATCAGAAGCCTCTTCATTTGATGCATTAGGCCACAATAGCTGAGGAAAGAGTTGCTACTGTGTTCACATCATATTCTGCTAGAGGTAGAGAGGAATAATAAAAAGGAAAGCGTAAGAGGTCATGTTTTTACACTTTACCATAATGAGATAATTTAATGGAGTGCTAATGGCTATAGCTCTCTGCTGCTTCCACTAAACTGTTATTTTAGAAGTGTGTGCTGAGAGGAAACGGAGAGGCTGATAAAGTGGCTTGCTGTATTGTCCGACTTTATTACAATTTGAAGTGTGTCTGTGATGTGGGTGGTTGAAGAATGCCTGTGTACCCCTAAGTGTTAAACTGCCACATTCAAACTGGCTTCTAATTTCTGTTGAAGAAGAAGAAGAAGAAGAAGAAGAAGAAGAAGAAGAAGAAGAAGAAGAAGAAGAAGAAGAAGAAGAAGAAATGTCTGTACAGATTAATTTTATGATGCAATGAAGTAGGTTCTTGGGGATTCTTTTCAAAATAATTCTGTGGAAAATGTAACACATACAAACTTTCACATCCCAAATTCTCTAGATTATAGTATGACACTTTCCAGTGAGGTTGTTATATGAGAATTACATTAGCAAAATTTTAATGGATGTGTATAATGCAATTATATAATTATAAATGTATATTTTTTAACCACAATCGGATGTACCCTGGTAACGGCAATCTTGTGTTGCCAGCTAAACTTTCTCACACTAAGTCAGCCGAAAGGAACTGCAGAATGAAGTGCCTTCATTTTGGCAGTTTCACATTTGGTCTAGACATAGAAGAAGAAGAATATAAATGTTTATGTAGGGAAAGCCAAAAGCCCTGGGCTTAAATGTGTCAGGCTTGCAAAACCCACCCACCCCCAATTACATCCTGAGATTATGGTTTCCTTTTATCATCATCTTGCACCTCAGCTAGTCTGCTGCCTTCATAGATAGTGGAAGACAATTTCCCATTCATCAGGGTTGGGGGGAAAAGATTTCACTTGCCCATCCAAGTTACTTTTGCAATGAAAATGGGAGGTAAAATATCTGTGGCAAATCCTGGCAGTCTGGTACTACTACTGCCCACCCAGAATATCCCTTCTCCTTAAAAAGCTGACTTAAGAAACCAAACCATGGGCCCTTCAAGCTCAATATTTCAGCTTCTTCAGGTTTCAAAGAAATGTCTTTCCAAATCAAACTTAAGAGAAACTGGATATGGATAAGAGGGCATTGTGTATGCCAAATAGGTGCTCTTCCAATGACCTGTCATATTTCCTAATGCAGGAACCCTAAAACTAACAAAATGCGAACATCAAAAAGTGCACCAGGGGGAAAAATCATGGCTTCTTGGAAGGAAGAACGTTACCCACAATCTGCAAGGCTAGATGCCGATGTGGTGTAGCAACTGGAGTGTTGGAGTGGAACTTAGGAGAAGACCCAGTCTGCCCTGAGCATGGAAATTACCTGGGTGACTTTGACCCACCAAGCTGTTTCAGCAACTCTCACAGTGTTAATTGGGAGGGAAAGAGCCATGTGTGCTATCTTGGGCTCCGTTGAAGAAGGATGGGATATAACTGTGACAAGGAAGAGATGGATTCAAATGATCAGGATGGGTTTGCATGAAATAATGCACTGTATATAGATGGAAGAAAATGTCTCAAAGTAACAGGACACTGTTAAGAAATCCCTCCAATGAACAACATGTGATTGAGAGTATTTATTTAACTCTTTTTTAAAAGAAAATCCCTCTATTTTATGAATGTATGATTTTGTAATTCTGTATCCACAATTCAAAATGCTAAGGAATGGCCTGATGTTGCTGCATAAGATTGTACCTGTGGTGCCAGCAGGAAAATGGATGCATATTAAAGCAAAGGCCAAAACTAGTGGCATAAAATAAAATACAAACATAATGTATTATGAAGTGAAATTGTGTTTACTTTTGATTAATTTCACATTTCTTTCCCCCCTTAAAGTTGCAGCACCTATGGTCTTCACAACAACCCCGTGAGATGGGGTACATGGGGAGATTCCATCATGTATGGTTTTTTTGGGCAAAGTCATCCAGCACTCCTTCTAGGACCCAAAAGGCAACTGCTAAGCCCAAAACTAGCCAATGGAAGAGGCATGCTGACACCTTTGCTGCAAAGAGTAATTCCTTTCTCCTTGGCCTCATGTTACATCCATGCCTTGTGCTAGATACCTTTCTACACACCTGAACAACCTTACAGTTCACTGTTCTGACTACTAGGTAACAGAGCAGTTTGGTCAATAGACTCCTGGACATCACCAGCAGCTATGTAGGGTGGCCAGTAGGTCACCACTTTGCTCTGTGTTTCTGCCATCCCAGTGATCAGGTGAAGAATCTGGGCTTTCTTCCTTGCATTCTAATTTCAGAGAGCCTGGGGAATACAAATGCAATTCAAAGCTACTGCGTTGTGATTTCTTTCTTTGGAGGTCATCATGCATAGATCCTCATTGTCACAGATAGCTTAATGTCATGTGTTGAGCTAGAAGGCTTTCCTTGGGGTGACCTGTCACCATGTGATGTGCTCATTTTTGAGACAGCTCACCAAAAATATGTAATCATTAATTCTAACATGTTAAAATGCTATTGATAATCATACAGTCCAGAATTATATACTTTTAAATGTGATCAGCAGGTGAGGGGGAGAGAGGAGAGGAAGAAATTTTCAAAAGGAAAAAAAATTAAAGTGCAAAGCCATCCTGAGGAGATGCAAGGGATTACCAGCCTTCCTGCTTGGTAAAACAAGAGCTGCTGTTGTTAAATTTTGGCAGGTTCAAAATGGGGAGAAAGGAGATTCCGGAGACTGTTAAGCAATGCCTGGCCCTTTAAGAGCAAAAAGTCATTGTAGCTCAGGTATCTCTTCAGGTGCTACTCAGCCAATCCCTGTGATCCGATACCAGAAAGTGAGGGCAGGCAAATGCTTGTGATTTTTCCCCTCCTGGCAAGCCTCTACTGCACATGCCTTAGAGTTATAAAGTGGCTGATTGTGTGTTAAAAATAAATGGCTTAACTTTTGAATATTTCCATGATTATACTGTGGATTTGCTGCAAATAAAAAAGAGGTGCCCAAGTTTGTTAATATCATTTCATGATAATAATAAAAAACTGTTAGTTGTTAGTGGTTTGGGCTGTCCCAATTTTGAGAATTGCCTTGTAGAATGTTGATTTGCTCTGCCACATAAAATATCGCCACTTCACTCTCATGCAGTGACAATCTCTGTGATCAATTTTGCAGCTTATGCACCTAGCACAGAGGTGAAATCAGTGGGGAATGAAAAAAGATAAAAGGGCAAAATATTTGAACCTTGTCAGTCAAATGTTACATGTAAGAATAAGGAAGCAACCAAGCAGAATAAATAGTGAGAATCTTTGAGTTTGGAATTGTAAAATACCAAAACCTTGATCTAAGCTTCTACTTTTTCATAATGTAAAATTGGTGTCAATGACACTAGAGTGCTCAGCTGAGGGGAATTTTTCCACTGTTGTATTGCACCCTACTGAAAATGTCAATTACAGTGCCACCATAGGACACATCCATCAATGTTTCCTTGGACTGAGACAAGCAGTCACACACACCAGATAATAATGTACAATATATTTGCTTAAGGGGGTGGTGCAGGAAATCTACATTGATCCTCTCAAGCTCCTGTGGACACAGGTACACATGCATACACAGAGTATTCTACAATTCTTACACAAGGACCCACCCTGTGATGCTTGTGGTTCGGACCCTGAAATCTTGAAGGAGGGGAAGTTGCTGACTATGGACTACGAAGAGGTGCAGGTGGCATTTTTTGACACATCAGCTCTGATTTTTCTTTTTTCATCTACGGTTTTCAGTCATGAGAAAATCTTTCCTTGGCTCTGGGTATGGCCAGGAACTGAGCTAAGGCTTTACCAGTGAGATTTGATCCCTGTGTATTATTGGCGTAGTTTCAGTGTAACTGAACAAAGACATAAGCACAACTTATCTAGCCTTGCACAGTTGTTGTCTCTATGGCCTAGAGCATGGGTGCCAAAACTTTTCGGGCCGTACGCCAGTCACATGGTTTCTCCTACTGTAAGCGGAAGTAAAACGCCTCTTGCAATATGTTTTGCAACAGGATGAGATAGATTTTAAGGTGCCATTTTCTCTGATTAAACCAAGGGTGCCTAAACTATAGCCCATGGGCCAGATCTGGCCCCTGATGCCAGTTCATCTTGCCCACGCTGCCCTTGTTGCTCCCGGAGGAAGAAGTAAAATTCGCCTGTACAGGCACGTTTTGCTTCCGCTTCCAGGAGCGAAAAGGGTGGCATGAGCTGGATGAATGTTCCTATTTTTCATAATATTTTTGTAACCTTATGACATATATTGGGCTTTATTTTATTGTATGGTATTTTATGATATTTTATTGTTTTGAATTATTGATGTATGATATCTGATTATACTGCGACATTATGCTGTTCTATTGAATTGTAACATTGTATTTGTTGTATGTTGTGAGCCACCCTGAGTCGGTTTTACCAAGTAGGGCGGCATATAAATAAAAAATGATGATGATGATGACATGGCAACACTTTTGTATCAACTTTACACAGATTTGCTGAGCCCAAATTTCAGCTTAGTTCTGTATCATGGTCTGGTTTGTGGATCATCCAGAGGTAAGAGATGGGCAAAGATATTAGGGTTGCCATCACTTATCTCTATAAATTGGAGGAGCCTCTACTTTGTGTCTAGTGCAGGAGTTCTCAACCTTTTTAAGCCGGGCGCCAGGTCATGCTCCTCCAGACAGTTTCGGGGGCCAGATAGCCATTTTCCCCTTTCTCCACCACATGGCACTTCCTGGTGTGGTGGTGGGAGCACATGAAATGGCCCCACAGGCTCCATCTGGCCCATGGGTCACAGGTTGAGAATCCCTGGTCTAGTGTGCCTAGATTTCCAGGGAATTTTCCTCTGCAGATGAAAGCGTCCTATCGACTGATAGTTATTGTTTTTCCCTTGCTTGTTCAGTGAAATAAACATGTACCTACCTTTGTGTGGTCTTCAGTGATTCATATTCATATTTATGGCTTGGCATCTATGCCTACTGTCTCTCAGGAAAGAAAAAAATTACCAGGTGTAACTCTGACAGAACAGCCCCAAATTGTTGCAGATGAAGAAAGAATTCAATAAAAGTCACAAAGGACCTCCTCATATATTTTGAAAGTGGATTTAAGATTCTAGTATTCCCCATTCATGGTTTACATAGCAAGCTGTCATATACTGAGTTCATCTAGTCAAAGCCAGAGGGATACTGGCAACCACAATTCAAAAGGCAAACATTTCCAAGGTCTGCATTTAGCCCATTGTTATCCAATCTAGCTGACAGCACTTCTCCATTGTTTCATGCAGGATTTTTTTCTTACCCACAACATTACCTGGAGATCCCAGTGTTTTCTTTTCATCTCCCATAAGCACTAACAAGGCCTGACCCTTCCTAGCTTCCAAAACCAGAGGAGGTGTGGGGGGGATTCTAAAACCTCCAAGCAAACCCTTGTAAACACCTATGCTGGCTTGATGCCAAATCCCACAGAACTAAAGAATGGGAACAGTTATTGTTTGCAAAAATTCCTTTCTCTGATTTGTGCTAACTTCAGTTTAAAATGGAAAAAAATGACCAGTGGAATTTAGCTGATCTGTTCCTCCCTTGTAACACAGAGGACAATTCAAAGGGTTACCACTGAAAAATCTAGAAACGCCCCTCCCCCAACTGACACAGATACACACAGCATGGAGACAGAAAACATGCTCCTGTACAAAAACCATAAACTAATTTTGCAAACTGGAAATCTAAATTTTTTACACGATACGACTGTAGGAACATAATAATGATCCATCTGCTGTTCCTAGCTTGGCTTCGTTAGCTGCCTTTTATTTTTCCCGTACTGTTTTTCCTTGCTGTACACCGCAGTTTATGAGAAAATGTTGAATGCTGCCTTCACTTTGAATTTTTCCTTCTTTTTCAGATTCTCATTTTCTAGACAGCTCAGAGCCACGGTTACCTTTTAAACAGTTCTTGTTTTGGTAATTATCTGTCAGCCTTAATGAAAACTAAAACAAAGCTATAATGACATGTCACTTATATTTGCAGATGCCCTAACTTTTTGTCGTCATCGTCATCATCATCAGAAGGAGGAGGAGGAGAAAGAAGGGTACCTTTCATCAAACAAAAATTATAGATGAGGCACCCCCTTTTTTTAAGGATGCAGGTCTTAGTCCCAAGTCCCAGAGTTTTAGTTTATTCTTGTTCCTCAACACCTGATTACTTATTGGGATATGGCATGTAGCCCCACTTTGTGTTGGTCTCATTGTCCCTCACCATTTCATGTACAACTCAAAACTCCTTTACGCTGCTTGAATCTGGGACAGTCAGGAGAGTGGTGGTTGGATAACTAGTCTTTATTTATTTATTTTTGCCCAACTAAGCATTTTTGGGGTACACTATGACCCTTCTCTGAACTTTCCTCAACACCTTCAAAACTGTACAAAGAGTTATTGATGCCCCGAAACACACCAGGTCACTGAGGGGTAACCATTTTAAGAAGTGTCCCTTTGCAGGTTGTGACTCCTCTATGGAGCTCTCACATTTATTTATTTATTTCTTCAGCTTATATTATGAATAGCACTCTCTGGGGTTTTTACAACAATAAACTGCCTGTTCCTGGGATATGGTATGTTTTCTGGATAACAAGCAGATCTCTTTTCTGTGCATAAATGCATTTTAAGGTACAGTGTCATCCCTCTCTGAGCAGCTCTCGGCACTCCAAAACTGTATGAAGAGTTTTTAGGCCCTGTGATGCACCCCATTCTTGAAGGGACAAGCATTTTGAGAAAAAGTATCCTTTTTTGAGATGTAGTCTTTCCATAGGTTTGTCTCACTCCCCATGACCACGCCTAAGACCACCACCACCACCACCACCACCACCACCACCACCACCAGATGCATATCTCAAGGCCTCTTTATACTGCATTGTCCTGGGAACAGCATTGAACCTAGTTTCTTTTTTACATCAGTTTGAGTGTGGGCCTTCTCTGCACTACTCCAACCACCCCAAGGATCATTTTTGAGACTGTTATGTACATGCTTGTACCAAAACAAAACAAAAAGAGTCTGTGCTTGTCCAAAATGCTTGTTATCCCAGGACAATGCAGTTTGCAGGGGCTTGTGATGTACCTCTAATGGAGCAATCATTCACTTTGGAAGTTTCACTCATGGAGTCTTTTATAAAGGCAGGTTTGGGATGTTTAAACTTGGATTATCATTTTGGGAAGGAAATCTGTATTCCAGTCATCTTTTTCCACACTACTTTGTTTTCTCCCTTTCTAAAGAAGCAGCAAGCTTACACTGGTGCCTCAGGGTATATTTGTCCATGAGGAAAAGAAATGTCACTTCAGGTAGTCTTTCACAGTTTCCTGCTTCATGAAGCTAAAGAAAAAGACCAATTCTGTCCTGAGGCAGACAACACAATTTTAGAAAGCAGACGGGGGGGGGGATGAAAATTATGTGTGGGAGAATACATGGGACGTTCCACTGCATTTTGCCTCAGCATGAATTCTGAGATACTGTACTCAAGAATTCTTAAATTCAGAGGTCTACACTTTAATTTTTGGGAACGTTGTAATTTCCCTTAGACTGATATTCACTGGATGTTCTGTGATCTATATTGGAAATTTGACATTCCCTCGTATAGGATCCAGCAGGTCTAACACGACTAGTATGGCTGAGTCTAGCAACTTCTAATAAGGTTGAGTCATCACTCATCTCTCTTCCTCTCTTACACACACAGAGTGTGTCCCAAACTACACAATGCATAGCCTGAGGAAATCTCTTCCAAAGCAAAGAACATTTGGTCAGAGGTTTCTTCACATCTTGCACAAGTCTACCAAACAGTGCAAGGAGAGCTCCAGCCAATGACGAAGCCTGGATGAAAATATGATGGAACGAGAATTTTGAGATATCTCCTATTTTCTTTCAAAGCATGTGTAGAATCAGGTGTGTGTGTGGAGAGAGAGAGAGAGAGAAATGTCAATTTATCTTTTAATTATAGTGTTTGAGGATTTCAGAGGAAATCACCAGAATTGCTTCCTGATGATGTTTTCAATATGCAGTTTTCTTCACCTTTTGTGGACAGTTTTAGGGTTTCATTTGTAACACTCCTGTGTTTTCTCAGAAAAGGTAAACTGACTGCATAATATCATGTCATTATGAGGCATAATCGCATGCCAGTAAGCAGCAGCTATTAAATGCTATGTATATATTCATAATGTAAAGAAGTACATGGGCAGCAGTGTCCTTGCAATGTGCCTGGAAGCTGAATGGAATGGAGAACTGTTGCTTTTGGGGAGCGTAAGGTGGCCACCTCAACTGTCAGTATTGGAGGGCAATTAGGAAAGGCTCCTCTATCCACTTTCCTGGCTCTCTCACCTCTGCACTTTAGCCATGAGTCCAGCTTGATTGTTGGTGGCCTTTCTGATGCTCTGCATCCTCTGATGCAGCCTGATGTCCTCAGATGCAACAGAAGACTGTCCAGTTTCCAGTGTGATTCTGCACTGAAGCCAGAACTTTGAAAAAGTGACTTCTGGAAGCACAATTCCCAGAACCTGCACTGCTGCCGCCCTTCCTGCCCTGCTGCCACGCCTGGGGTGGCCCTCAACTTGGCGGCCTCTAAGTCGGGTCTGCCAGCCTGCCTGCCTGTGTTCCCGGGCTAGGCTTGGGCAAAACCACCCTCCCACCCGTTGTCTGGCTTGCTCTGTCGGCTTCTGCAAAGTCCTGGTTGGCACCCATCAGGGGGAGGAGGTGGCGGAGGCAGGGCAGGGACAGCCATGGCCGGTGGGAGGCAAAGACGGGGTGGGCCGGCCACCAGCAAAGCAAAAGGGCCGCCTTCTGCCTGGGAAGTCCGGCTCCCTAAGCCCAGGCAGAGGGAGGCTAAAGTGGTGGGGACATTTTGCCACCTCCTGAAAAGTGCCACCCAGGGCCATCCGCCCCCCTGCCCCCCATGCTACGCTACTGCTAATAGGGTTTTGGCTAGTGTGCTACTGAAATCTGGGAAATTAATGGCTGTACAGGCCAATATTCTGCTGAAGTTCTCTCCATTTTAGTGTTCAAAATTTTAGGTTCAAAATTGCTAGTCCTATCAGGCAATATTTTTTAATTATATACATTTATGATTCTCTGTAGATGAACAATGAGATTGCGTAATATTTTCTTAAAAGCAGCTAATAGTTTGGGTATGAGAGTGATTTGTTTGTTTCCCCACATGCTGGGCATAAATTGCTCTTGCTGAGTCCTGACTTTAGCATTAAGCCATAAAAAATCTGTCAGGCTGTATGCTCAGCTGAATGTCTTTTCACTTCAGCAAGAGAAGTGCAGACAACAAAGGTACTGTACTGTACTGTATTTGTGTTTGTGTTGTGCAGCATGAAGAAAAGCAGAAATGTTTTGTGAGGAGAGAGAGACATATATGTTTAAAGAAAGAGTTCTCAACCTTTTAAAACCGGGGCCGGGTCACACTCCCTCAGATATCTTCAGGGGCTGGACAGCCATTTTAACCTTCCTCTACCACATGATCCTTCCTGGTGTGGTGGAGGCAGGGGGCACATGAAATGGTGCCATGGGCCACATCCGGCCCATGGCCCACAGGTTGTGAATCCCTGGTTTAAAGCATATGGACAGCTTCCAGGGATTTCAATGTTCACTGTGAACAGGCAAAAATCTATTATAAAATCAATTTGTTGAATGCTGCATTAGCTTTCCCACTCCTTTTCCTCCTCCTCTCCCCTGATATTTTATCAACATCATCAGCCTATCTAAAACTCTTCATATTTTATCTTCTGCTTCCAAGGAAAATAATGGCTGAAATTCTGTCACTTAGTGTAGTAAGTCACAACTAGAGTAGTGATGGGGAAATTGTTGGACAAACTCATAGAAAGACCTTTTCACAAATTTTTCCTTACACTGGGCAAGTCACTGGCCACATCTATTCTCAACCTCAGAGCAGTTGCTGATGCAGAACAATGTATCTTGCCTCTGCCACCTCCATATTCTGATGTTCCAAGACATGCAGTATAAAGTTGACTTCTAAATATTAACTGTGAGAAAGGGGTTGGTTATAAAGTACTTAGAGTTTTGGCTATCCAGCCCCTGCCAAACTGGGTTGCAACCTCATTATCCTGCAGAAGGGGAAGAATTGAAGCTATGTTGTAGGTCATACTTGAAGATATTTATGGAAATTTATTTATCTGCATTTGTGTAAACATGTTGTCCAGCTCTTGTGGAATCTGGTAAAATCAGTGGGAAGTAGTGTCAAAAACAGAACAAGGAGAACTGCTGATAAGGCACATTTTGGGAAGGCTGATTACACATGAAGATGTGTGTCAATGTATTTTGATATCGGTTGGACTGCTGTTATGCGAGTACCTTTTTCAGAAGTCATGCCAGAAATCCATGACATCTGACAAGGAAGTTCTCTTTCCTACATTTAACCATTCTTTCAAGCATGTATTTAGACAGATAAATGCATGAAGGAAAAATGCTGAAACAGTAAAAATAATAATAATGCAGTTGTACCTCTCTTAAAGAGCATAATGTGTTCCACAGGATTAAGCGAGTTTTTAGTTTGGTTGGTTTCATTAAGAGAAAATTCTGCTCTTTAAGCGAGGCGCTCTTTATGCAAGGGTTGACTGTAATAGACGTTGATCTGGTGAAAACCTGCTAGTAGAATCTCATTACTGATTATCCTGGATTCTGGACAGACTCTTCAGCTTTGATCCCTGCCTTTTACTGACCTTGTTTTCAAACTGATTCTCCTATGAGGCATCTACACTGCCTGCATTTTGCCTTGCTTCACCCTTGAAATCTATGCTACTGTTTTATCCTGACACTAGTCCAGATATGTAATGTCAACAGTGTATATGTTCAGCTCACTCTGGTGGTATATCAGCCATATATTATGCACACTTAGTGATCTGAGATTAGATTAATGTCAACGTATAATAAACTGTATGCAATGTAGTATATACAGGGTGTTCCAAAAGTCACCACACATAGGGAAAATGAGAAATTATAGCTAAATGTACCTTTATTTACAAAATATTGATCACAACGTTTTACAAATGTTCTCTAGATGTTCTTTACATGTTGGCCACCTCTTTCTACACACACATGAAATCTCTCCTACTCATGGCCAACATATCCCAAGCTATCTGTTGTTATGCAATTATTCCTATGTATGGTGCCCTTTGGGGCACCCTGTAGATTCCACAAATATTAATGTGATGGGGATAAAAATGTCAACCTGCTTTTGTAAAAGCATAAGTTTAGAATCAGATTTAGACATGTGGGATCTAGCATGGGGTTGTTCATCTCCCCAGTGCTTTTTAATTTCTACATGAAGCCACTGGGGGAAGTCTTCTAAATATTTTGGATGCATTGTCACCAATATGTTGATGACATGCAACTCTATCTTTCCTTTACATCTTCAGCAGAGGAGGCTATCCAGATTATAGACTGTCTAGCTGTGAGAGTGGACTAGATGAGGGCTAATATTTGAAATCGAATTGACAAGATAAAGGTCTTGCTATTGGGAAGGCAACTTGGGAGCTTATTGGCTCTGTCACATTCCTACAGTAGTGGGATTCAATTTTTCTACTACCTACTCTGTGGGGATGGCATGGTGGGTGTGGCTAGGGGGGGGGAAGCCCTGTGTTGCACCTGAGTTAGGACTACTTTATTTCAAAACTTGGACGGGCTGGGGCAGCCAGATTTTCTGCTACCAGTTCTGGTGAACTGGGGGGGGGGGGCTGCTAAATCCTACTACTCCTGCAAAGGATCAGAAATAGGATCTTGGAGTTGTTCTGGACCTGGACTATGGCAAAGCAAATATCTGCCATGGCTACATCTGGATGTGCTTTCCTCACTGATACAATACTAATTACTCTTTGTATATACAAATTTGAATACAATATCACATGCAAGTTAGTTCAATGCTACTCTTTTGCCCCATTAAAAAGTAGCAGTAAGAACTGTCACTTTTCTTTGGCTTTGCCACGAACCAGAGCATGATTATTATTAGAAATGGTAATGTATTTTGTAACCCTTTCATATACAGTATTTCATTAAGCAATTATTATAACAAACCCAGCTCTTCTATTTCCCACCCTAATTTTGCACACTACATTATATTGCTAAATTCAGTTAGGTAAAGGTAAAGGTTTCCCTTGCTCGAAAGCCAGTCGTATCCGACTCTAGGGGTCAGTGCTCATCTCTGTTTCTAAGCCGAAGAGCCAGCGCTGTCTGCTTCTGCAGACGTTTCCATGGTCATGTGGCAAGCATGACTAGACACCGGAGTGCATGAAACGCTGTTTACTTCCCACCGAAGTGGTCCCTATTTATCTACTTGCAATTTCTTGCTTTCGAACTGCTACTGAACACTTAAATGCAGACAATTGCTTTGGAAATTATTGACTTAGAGTTGAACAAAGTACAGTAATCACATTCAACTTGAGATACCAGATCTCTTGGAATAAATGAAACTTTGTTTATTTAAATGAAATTAAGCATAGATATTTACAACTGGGAGCCTACAAGGCTCAATATGCTTCGTTGTCCAAAGAACTACATCGTCCCATACAATCCTGCCCAAGGTTACAAGATGTTTCAGGGAAGATTTTTCTTCCATCTGCTTTGTCTTTGGAGCATGCTAGATGGGGACATGATGGACAAACTTCTTAATGACTGATCACAGGTTGCAGAATTCCTATTTTTACAGAAGGCTAGATTGGCCCCCTCCACCTCATTCTGCATTTTGGAGAAAAGCAGGAGCGAAATGGGGCTGAGCAATCTGCAAAGGCCCACATAAACCCACCCCTGGATCTTTATAGGCTACACCTGTTCCCATAACTCCCATGCAACAAAATATCTTCCTACAAAATGGGGAAGGTGTAGTTGAAAAGCACACACACCCTTGAACCCACTAGTGGACAAAAGTATGTGTTTATTACTAAATGGAAGTGTGTGGAGGGGGAGCCAGTCTCCTCAAAGCAAAATAGCTCTGCCCAGCGGCCCTAGAGAGCACAAAAGGACTTCTGGAGTGGGTGTCTTTTTAAAAATGCATTTGTGGGAAGATGCTGAAGCAACCAGTGATGTAAAGGGGCACAATTTTAGTCCACAAGCTACATGTTGCTCAACCTGATTTAAATAAACCACTCGCCATTGGATCCCTTGGGCAAGGTGAAAGCCAAGGGCACACTTCATGATCTGTCTAGCCAGCAGTTGACATGATATCCAAATGGCTAAACAAATCCGCACACAAATGGACTTCATTTCTCAACTCCATTTGCATGTACAGAATGTCAGCATGGAGATGTCTACCAATATGTGGACTCCTTGCTGAATAATGACTCGAAGGTATCAAAGGGAAGTGAGACCTATTGAACATACAGATACAAACCTCAAGTAGGCATTGTTGAGATGTTAACTTGGGCAGCTTTTCTTACTCACACAATCATTCCCTTTGAAAGAGCAGTCTCATTTGTTGAGACATTTATTCAGGCATAGCAGCAGCTCTCTAGCTTCCCAGTGCACTTTGTAAACTACGTTAATAATATGTGCGTAGTAACACAGGAAGTACTGCATAGAAAAGTTAAAACGGGAAGCGTGCTGACAGTTCATTTTGACATGATGGATGAGTCACTCATTCAGACTAAGTGTTCATTGATTTCATGAATGGCCTTGAAAGAAAACAATCTGAATAAAGAACTCTGGATGTTGGGAAATAAGAAAGGTGGGTTATTTGCAGGCTAGCTATCACATTAGACTCCTCTGGCACCATTCCTAACAGTATGACATCCCCAAGGGTTTTTTATAAAGACAAAATAACAGAAGAATACCACAGCACACTCAGCAAAAGGGATTTATGCCTCCCTTCATGATAATCTGCTGTATGTACTCAGATTTCTAGATATATTCACCTGAAGGTGGCTTGTGATCAGGGTTTGGGGTGACACATACACACAGCCCCAAAAAATAGAGCTATGTCAGGGGCTGCCAGGCCTAGAACTGGAAACATTCAGTTGTGTGCCTCACTGTCCCCATGTGGTAGGCCATAGAGTTATAACTTGTAGCATTTTTCTAATAGTCAAGCACATTTTGTGTGACCAGTTTCCACTTTATATATCTCCACATGTTGTTGCACTAAAGATTCCAGAATCCCTAATCACTGGAAATTCAGATTTCATCTCCTAGGAGTTGAACTCCAAAAAAACCCCCAGAACTACAGATTTATGGCTCTAGATCAGTGATCCCCAGCATTGTAGTTCCAGATGTTCTCAGACACAAAATCCCAGAAGCCCTGACCACAGGCTGTGCTGGCCAAGATTTCTGGGAGCTGCAGTCCAATATCATTTGGGGCCTGAGGACTAGGGAACACTGCTCTAGATGGACCCTGACCACTGCCACAGAGAAGCTTTTGAAGATGTCCTCTTCAGCAGAAAGGCAAGAAATTACACATTTTACTGCTGCTGCTGTGAGTGCCATCATTGTCTACTGTTTATTGCTTCCATTTGGTATATTCTACTTTTATGATTCCTTTATCTATTTAACTTTGTTTGATGGTAAACTGCTCAGTGTAGCATGTTCTGCTAGGTGGGCAGTATACATCCATCCATCCATCCATCCATCCATCCATCCATCCATCCATCCATCCATCCATCCATCCATCCATCCATACATACATACATACATACATACATACATACATACATACATACATATATTCATTCTATTATTTGTTGCCTTTTCTCTCTGCACCTGATTTCTCCTTTAAATTCCTACCCAAAATGTGGAGCCCATTAAGCATGTTGTTAGAATTGTAAAAATGGCATCATCATCTCAGAGCTGGATGTTGTTCTGCTATTTGGTTATGTTACACCAGGGGTTCCCAACCTAACGCCTGAGGGCTGGATCCTGCCCACAATTCCATTTCATGTGCCCCCCACCCCTCCAAGGGCATTTGAGAAACAAAATGGCCACCCCTTTGAAGCTCTTGGGACAAAATGATCCCCCCCCCCATCATGCAGGCAGGGCAAAATGACTGTCCAACCCTCAAAGCTGACTGAGAGAGAGTGACCTGGACCTCTGCTTGAAAAGGTTGAGAGTACCTGTGTTGGACCCAAATAAACTGCCAGTGAAGCCCTAAATAATCATCTTTGTCACTCAAAGTTATATGTAGTTACAAAAGTACATGACTACCTCTCTGTCTCACTTTAAAATAGAAAAAGTTACAGGGTTGTGGTGGTTTATATCCTATTGACTGGAATTATCAAATGGGCTCTTAATCTTTCTTTGTCTTCCACTCATCTACTGGTGCATTTTTATCTGGTAAGAAAAACATATACAGCCTTGTATGTCAGGATTAGCGTGTTTTTGAGGTGGAAATAGCATAAAAATTGTGCTACTTACACAGGAGTGAATTTTTCACTCTCTCTCTCTCTCTCACTCATCTATGCAAAAAGTCATCAATGCAGTTCACCATCATTTAACTGCAAATCATTCATTCTTGCATGCAAGTATCATCAGAAATCTAATTATGCATGAAGTGATAGGTAAGCATATAAAGTACTTACAACAAAGGATTGGGGCTACAATGGCAAGGCAAGTGAAAATACAAATCTTAGAGCTAGCCTGTAGCCCTACAATTTACATGTTTCCTCAGGCCACTGCACAGCATAGCAACCTGGCAGACAGAATAATAGAAAGCTGTGAGATAGAGAGAGAGTGCAAATATACGTCAAGGAGATGACATGTGCACACAAGCAGACAGGCCCATAACTCCATTATAGGAATGTCACAATTCACTGATTATCAGTTCCAAAAAGAATTGGTGTGTCAGTCGTGGCCAGCTGCTGCCTTCTTCCCATTTCAGGAACATAGATCAAATGACCCTTCTTCCAGGACTCCGCCCTACTCATGGTCTTGCATTTTGACAAGTCCTTTGTGAGTTTCTCTTATCACCAAAAGCCAATGTTTGCGCTCTCTGTCTTTCTCCCTCTTCTTCCTTTTTTGACCCTGTGTTCCACTTCCACATTATGAGTTTCTTATGCTTACTAGCTAGCATGTCTAGCTTCTGCACCTGTTTGAACATGTCCTCTAGCAGCTGGTCTTTTCCACCTGACTGGGGATATGCAAGCATTTTACTGTCACAGTGCTACTTATTTTATTGCTACTCTTCACACTCTGCATTGCTCAATTTGACTTTTCATTAGAAGGCTCTGTCACTGTACGATGCCTGAGTAAAGTTTGTTTCACACATCCCACAGGGGGAAAATGTGACAGCCTGAGTAGTTATTGCATAGGAGTCATTGTAAGGTGAACTGTTCCTTCAAATCTTACATTAGAATGCACTGTAGCATAAGGGACATTTCAAAGATTCTGCCATTGACTAGATCAGTGGTTCCCAACATGGGCCCCAGGCTCCACAGGGGGAATTCAATCCCCAGAAGCCTAAGATTGGCTGATCAGTGTTTTGGGGAATTTACTTGGGCTTCTGGGAATTGAAGTCCAAAATCCAAAGGTTGGAAAATGCTGGACTAGATGTTCTTAAAATTTCTTACAGGCTATCAAGTTGACTTATAATGATACTATGGTCACTATACTGAGTGGTCTCTCAAAGGTCCTGTCACTCAGATCCTTGCTCAGGTTTTGTAAATTCAAGTTGTTAGGGTTTTGTTTTTTGTTTTTTACCATCTTCCACTTTTTCCAGCACTATTATCTTTTCCGGTGAGTCTTGTCCTCTGTCTTTTCATGATGTGGCCAAATTTTTTCAACCTACATTTCATCATTTTTGCTTGTATGAAAGTATCATCAGAAAATGCCTATCAACCTTTTGATTACACCTACGTCATAGGGCTGAATATGTTATAGGCATTCAAGTTGTCTTGAAAAAATGCAATCTTTGCTGGGGGGGGGTCAGTTTCCAGTGGCCCAGCGACCAAACCACACAACCAATTCAGGTGACCCAGAGTGCATTTGAAAGACGAAAGAGTAACCTTTGTGGTGACACTATTACATTTGAAATTGGACTGGGGGGGGGGGCTATGAAGCATTTTGTGACTCAAACAAGATCACAAAAACACAAAAATAAAAGGGAAAACCAGTTTAGAAACTGAATATGACAACTTCTCGAGGTGGATTCAGTTCAAATACAACATGTGGAGAAGAATGACACTGAAGCAGGAATCAACAACAAAGATATTAAAGAAAAACATGAATCGTAAAAATGAAATTTTTGAGGGGGGGGTTGGTTGGCGGTGACCCTGTGACCAATCCAATCAACCAGTCGAAGTGATCCAATGTGTGATCGATAGAGGACATAATAACCTTTCTTGTAACACTAATACAATTTGGATTGGACTTCAGAAATATTTTCTATGAAGGTTTAAAACAAAATATCCACACTTTCTTTCTAACCTTCTTTCCTTTTGAAAAAAAGTATCTCTCCACACCAGAATAGATACATTGCTGTGAAAATGGATATACTGTAACAACTTTCTCCTTTGAAGTCATAACCACTTTCTCTTTTGGCTTTCCCTCATATTTAAGAACTGCTTTCAAGGAATCATGAAATAAAAGCTCTTTTACTTTGCAGTTTGACTATAGAAATATTTATTAAAAATAGATCCTTTGCAGTTATTCACCTGTGGTGAATTGTTGGGTGTACAGTGTGCTGCTTATGCACACGTGTGCATAGTGGGTCGAGTTGGGGAGAATGGAAAATAAAGGTTAAAAGCATCTTAATTGAAAAATAAAATATAAAAAATAATAAACAAATGAAATTGGGATTTCTGGTTTTGGGTTAACACAACGTAGCAGTTCAAAAGCAAGAAATTGCAAGAAGATAAATAGGGACCACTTTGGTGGGATGGTAAACAGCCTTCCATGCATGCCACATGTTCACGGAAATGTCTGTAGACACAGACAGCGCTGGCTCTTTGGCTATAAACAGAGATGGGCACTGTGTCATGGGAGACATTTCTTTACTATGATTCTCAAAGCTTGGAAAGGACCTGGTTTTCACTAGGCCTCAAAAATCCTTTCCTCTCTGTATCACAAGACTGCTTGTTTCCCAATACTCTTATCTCTAGGCTAGCTGAGTCCCCATGTTTTGACTATTGTAGAGCACTGTTTCTCCATGTTTTGGGAACTTGCTGTTTCAGTAAAAGCTACTTCTGATTGGTTAGAAGGTACCCCACCTGACTGCAGAATCTTCATCTTGGGGAGAGCAGAGTGAGTTCGCTTTTGGATGTCTGTGGGTTAACATCTTTGCCTGGGGGACTATTCCTTTTTGCTTCTTCAAAATGATTACCTAGAGTGATTGGCCTTTCTGGACTGGCCTTATGCTATAGGACTCTTATGCTTTAAGAACCTGATCAATAAACCTATGTTTGCTTCAACAACGTCTCTTCATTGAACTAAAGGGTAAGAGAAGCAATGTATTCACACACAAGCCCCTGAATATGCTACCTGATTAAACCTCCTTGTGGAAGAGAAGCAGCTAAGGGCTGTTTAGCTGCATTGCCGACCAGCTTGCCCTCTGGGGCCTTTGATTTAGGAGGGCCAGAGCAGAGGGGGCCGGGTGGTTTTGTGACATAGACATCCAAAACCTAGAGTCAGATATGACTGGCTTTCAATCAAGGGTGACCTTTACCTTAGCTCAGAAAACCTTAGATTTTATGAACATTTTATGAAAACTTTAATTTTATGAACATAATGTCTTTAGTTTCCCCCATTTGAAACATCACCCTTAACTAATGAATGAAATAAAAGAAATAAATGAACTAATGAGCATAATTCAATACATTGAATTCACACACTAAATCCCTGATGGCAGTGTCCTTAGACTCTACCTGTCACTTTTTTTCCCTTTTTGAATTGTTTACTAAATTTGTTTTTTTAAGTTATCTGGACACCCACCACCCTGAGTCTGTTACTTGGATTAACAGGGAAACTGTTAGGCTGAATATTTTCTTATATTTATTTTAAATCTGTAAAAAAAAATTAAAAAGGTTTATTTATATATTTTATTGTCTTTTTAACATCTTTGAAAATATTCTCCAAATTCTCTTCAACGGTGTAAAATTTTATATTGCCCCATATTATCTCATTTGGATGAATTATCATGTTGGGGATATTTCTCATTTGGTTAGCAGTGTAGTAATATATAAAACTGTACTGGGAATACCTAATTCTCTGGTAAATACCATTGTTTTTTGTTTATTTTTGGTCTTTTCTCCCAATTATAATATGTGTTTATTATAGTTGGCCAATCCTTTAACTCTGCATCTCTTGCCATTTTTGGTAACATCCAATAATGGGTTTAATACTCATTTTACATGTCCAATTCTCCCAGATCATTATAACCCTAATCTTCTATAGCTATTTAATTTTTCCATCACCTCCTGTTCCAATTTATCAAAGTTAGTTTTCTTTAAATCATAGCAGCTGGGAAACTGTGAGAGATTCCAATTCTTCTCCATGCTGCCACTCCTACATTTGTTAATTGAGCTACAGAGAAAGCAAAAAGATTGACATGCTTGTCAACATATATAAAGGAATTTCTATTAAAACCAATCTCCAGAGATTGTTCTTACAGTGGCATTTCTAGTGATGCATTGTGGGTAATGTCTCTTCAAAACTGTGGAGGATGGGGAATAAAACAAGGTGAAATAGAATCCTCATAAGAAGAAGCTATTACTAAGTGTGCAAAACATAGCTCTGGTGGTCATGTTAAATACAGACAAGTACTGTAATTCATGACATGCTGTGCAATACTGTATTTCAGTTATAAAGGTTTGTTTTCTCAAAATAATAGATGACATGTACAGTATCACATTTTAAACAATTCTTAAAAGAAAATCAGTTTCCAAACAGTATAAAAATTAAGGCACAAATATAAAGCATCTGAAGCTAAATATTGGTTTCCTTCAAGCAAGTTGTAACTTATATTTTCCATAATTACATTTTGTTCCATCTTTTCTACTAGAAGTATAAGTGACACTCCAGATACTGTCAAACTGTAACTAGGTTAGCCACGTTCACTACAACCATTAGTTATGGACAAAGAGAGTTGCATCCCTACAGTATCTGGAGAATCACAGGCTGCATAGTTTAAAAAAAGAATACTGACTGTTATTATTATTATTATTATTATTATTATTATTATTATTATTATTATTATTATTATTATTATTATTATTATTATTATTATTATTATTATTATTATTATTATTATTATTATTATTATTCGCATTTAATACCCCGCCCCACTCGGGAAGACCCGAGTTATACCTCTTCTGCTACTATTACAATTACAGTATTCAGAAAAATTTCCATCAGATTGCTAACAAACACTGCTTGCCAAATTAGGAAAGTTTCACTAATTGTTTGTATGGGTGCCTTCCTACCCCAGACCTGAAATTGTTGTATCTGTATGTCGGCAGTGGCTGCAATTTGTATCCAAGAATGCATTTTTTTCTGAAGCAGGAAAAATGTCACTGGCATGAATTGTTTAAGGTGGATACCGGCCATGAAATGACCAACACACTATGATCTTGGAGCCATCTCTTGTGTTACATATGAATTGAGACATGCAGGATTTAACACCAGGACTGCAATGGACTACCACAGCCTTGAGGATATTGACAAGGTGTGCCTTCACAGCCAGTCCACTTGGCATGCCCTCTTCCACCTCCATGATCATTGGGAATCAGAGTTCCTCCTCTGCTCATTTCTTCATTGGACCTAATATGATGGTTTCCAGTGGCATTTCTTCCACTGAGGGAGACCATTACCCCACCTAAAGGGGCTCAAATATCTGTAGCCATTGGCTCCTTTAGGGAATCAGGTTATTTACCACCGCCCAACATTTGGCATTGAGCTGTTGGCTGTACAGTCTACTCCATTACCATAGCGGGATGTCCGGCCATGTATAGATGTAGTAAATCAAAGATGTAAATCAAAGATGTAGTAAATCAAAGTGGTTGAAGCAATTAGAAAAGGCACTGTAAGGTTTTAATATGTTATAGTGAATGGAATCCAGAATTTGGAACTGCATCTGAAACATTTATATTCAAATATTAACACAGCCACGTAGCTCAGAGGGTCACCTTCAGATGGGTTACATACTCTCTTGTTATCTGATCCATCTTCTGACCCATCTATTTGCTTGCACTATTCTTTGATGATTTGGTGATTCCTTTCTCTTTGAGCATTTTCCCATTAATCTCTTAAATTTTTTGAAACCAGTATCTGCATTATATAGCTCTCAGCTCTCCCTTTCCTTAGTGCCATACAACCAAAGAGAATGTAGTCATTTTCATACAAAATGTATGCTATTTTCATGTAATAGTTTCCCATCTATTAGTCAGGACCAGATCCAGAACAGCTTGTTGTTTCTTCTACTATCTAGGAATTTGTTGAACCTCAAGCCCAGAAATGCATTGCAGGTTGTTGAAGATCATTTGTCAAATCTCCTTGTAGCTTACTTGAATCTTTGTTTCTCTGCTCTAGCATTGTTTACCCCCAAAATGGTTTCGGATGTAAGTCAGATGAAGGAAACCTTATAGTGAATCAGATCCCACTGTGTAGGCACCCAAATCCAGTTGAACTCAGTTTCTACAAGGATGGAGAATTTTAAAACAATTGTGCCTGTGGTTCAGGTTATAAAGCTTTGAAAAATGATTCAGCAAGGAATGGGTTCAAAACTGGATGTTGCACAGAGGAGGGTATATTTATACAATTAGAGTTTACAATGGACAAAGCATAACTCATAGAAGCCATTGCTAATTATGAATCCTCTTTCATTTTGAAACCTGTAAAAAAACAAGGCTCAAATAGGCATGCAATGCTGGCAGCAAAAATGTACCTCCTCAGAGCAAGATGTTGTTTATCTCCATAGCACCATAGGCATAGCAAAACACATAGTCAGACCATACAACTAGCTGTCAGACAAACAATGTACATTGACCCATCAAAGTAATGCTACTGTAAGAGTAGTTTTCTATTCAGCCCATATGTTCAGAGTACTACTATCTATTCAGTGTAATGATTCTGAAAGCTAATCCTATATCTAAAGAAGGAGCATGTTAAAATAAATTATGGAAAAGAAACAGGCACTAGTTTGTCTCAAGATCCTGTTTTTATTTCCTGTTTATATTTACTGAATTGGATCACCATTTGGCTCTGTCTTTTGTTTACTTTCCTACTTCCTACTTCCTCCTCTTCCTCCTCCTTCTGCTGCAGAGGATCTTCTCCTGCCATTTACAAATATTCTTCACATTAAAACTTCATCTGGGGCTGCCTGGCCTACTTTAGGCTAAAAATAGTCCTTGCTGCTGCTGCTGCTGCTGTTTCTTCATGCAAGCAACAGAAGACCACCCACACTCAGAAGAAGTCTGTTCCCTCATTGCATCTCGCTGCAAGTGAACAAGCAGGAAATCATTTCCCAAGATCAGAATTTGGCTCTATTTTCCAGATCACCTCTGCTTGTCTGAGGATTTTCATTTAATGTGAGTGGCACAGAAAACAGAGAGATATGAAAACAGGCCTGGAAGCAGAATTATAGACAAGGCAACGTGGAAGTAGGATTGTTTGCCCACTTTTTAAACAAATACATCCTATCTCTCAGACAGGTCTGTGAGGTCGGTTGAGAAAGCTTGGAAAAAGAGGATGGAAACTGACAGGCGAAAGATGGCCCTGGGTCAGAAAGTAGTAAGCCATGAACATCAATAGGTAGGTCCAAATGGGGGCAGCCCTGCTTTTAGGCAGGAGGAAAAGGCTGTTTCAAGCAGCCAAACTGGAGTGTAGTGGAGATGGACTGCAACTTGTGAATGATGCATTTCGCCATTGTTGTGTTTATACTGGTGTGGGCAGGGAGGGAATTACAGGATTTTGTGCTTCAGATGCCCAAACTATTCAGACTACCTTGGACACTGTATTTTTCAGCCTGGTGGAAGGGAACTTAACTGGTGTTCCATCTCTGGCAGCCAGCTCTCTTAGGCTAGTCATGGTATGAAGAAACCTTTAAAAACATCATTATTTCTGAGATCTTCTAAAACAGAAGGCCAGTAGCCTTGCTGGCAGGGGAATTCTGAAACTTTTCTAAACTCTGATCAAGGTTAAAGTCCGCTTGAATCTAAATTATGTGACATATAGAAACTTTTTTGTTTTTCTTCAGTGTAGTTGTTCACCTATTCTTCAGGGGTCCAGTAAAGACTTCTGAACACAAAACCCAATGCAATACTGTTCATCCATTGTTTCTCAGTAGATGCTAACTCTGAGCAATTAACTTACAATGGAATAACTAAATCATATGTGGATTGAGGGTAGATATGAATTTGACATGAAGATAACACACAAGATGGGCTTGTAAAGTATTTGTAAGAGGAATTCTCAATGTAGGACCAGATCCTGCTCATTTTTGATTTGGGGATTTTTTTTCATCATTCCCAGTAAATCAAACAGGAACAATAATGTAGGATGAGCAGAAGAATGAAGAGAAAAAATTAATTGATTTTCATATATTTTTTTTTAAAAAAATAAAAGCATTATGCCCAAATGAAAACATGGGAGGCTGCTTTATAGTAAGTTAGCCACTGGGCCATCTCCTCTATGATGTCTACCACTGACTGGCACCATCAGACCACAGTTTGATAACTTAATAAGGGCCATACTGTTCCTGCTCTGCCTAACTACATTCTTAAGGGAAGCTTCTATGCAAAACATGGATCATTTCAGAAAATTGTTTCCCTTAGGCCTACCAGTAATAGTAGGATAGAATCTGGCACAGGTAGTCTACCACAAAGGTAGCTACTTATGCATCAATTAGGAGAGAAACACGCAATCCCTGAAGCATATACATGTCTATGAAATTCAAATACAGTATGTGTCTTTATTTAAATTTAGAAACAATTGCTATTATTTAAATAGATCTAGGTGACCTTTTGTCAGTCTATACCTGAGGGTCCCTGTTGTCTTCTTATGGTTTTGCATCTTAAGGTCAGTCTGAAATAGAATGACAGCCAAAGTCCAAATGAAAGCCAAACCTTATTATGGAAACTCTAACTGCTAAGCCTCTGGGGAGGGCTCAGAACATCATCACTGGACTCCATATTTTCCTGTTTCATCTGACTCAGAGAAAGGGGCGCTGAGAGATACACAGAAAGAAGAAAAAGGTAACAGAGATTATGAAAGGAAGACCTGCAATGTTTGCCTTCATGTCTGAGAACAATAGAGTATACATAAACCAGTGTAAACCAGTATCACTTTTGGAAGAAAGAGTGAAAGACCTGGAGAAGCAAATGGCTAGGATTCAGACTATAAGAGAAGATGAAGAGTATATAGAAAGAACTCTTGAGCTACAAAGGTTGAGGGAGGCATTGGAGATGAAAGAACAGTAAGGTGAAGCAGAGGAGAACACATTTGAGAGAACAAACACAATGGAGGAAGTACCATGGAAAAGTATCACAGTTAGGAGCAAAAAGAAGGAGAAGACACTCTTCACCAGTGGAACTGCAAAACCACTTTCAGATTATTGAAGAGAAGCCTGGAAGACAACATGCAGAAGAAGGAAAACATGAAACCAGTGATGGGCAGCCAAAAATTTTACTACCACACTGTGGGTGGAGCCGACATCATGGGTGGAGCCAGCATCATGACATCATGATGTCATGGGCAGAGCCAATGTCATGACATCATGGGTAGAGCCAATGATGTGGGCGGAGCCAAAGTAAAAAATACATAAAATACAGTACAATTAAAAATACACATAAATACACAAATTAAATACACATAAAAACATGCATAAAAATACACATTAAATAGACATAAAAACACATAAAGATACACATAAAATTCACATTAAAATACATAAAAATTCACATTAAAATACACATAACAGTACACATTAAATACACATTATTACTGGTTGTAATAAGCCACACTGATTTATAAACTTATCTGTTATGCTAGCCAACCTAATCCCAGTGGAATCGATCCACAAAAGCTTACACCCAATGCATGCGCACTGAATCCAAGCACAAAATGGCTGCTTGGCTCGGCACGTGTGCGTATTAAGATATCAATTGATGCATGCCCGTCAATTGATATGTTAACACACATGTATACCAAGCCAAGCAGCCATTTTGTGCTTGGAGTGAGCATGCGTCGTGCAGCTGGAGAGGCAACCAAACCAGTCACCTAAAAAAAAAAAAAAGATAAGCACGCCAGGTGGTCTCCTAGAAAGGTAACTACCCCCTGGGAGACCACCCTGGATTCTTACCACCAGTTCTACAGAACTGGGGTGAACCGGCCCATGCCCACCACTGCATGTAACCCCACAGGAAGATGTGAGAGAGGCTGAAGCTCAACAAAGCAGAGACACTGAATTTACACCCTACAAAAAGAAGAAAAGTAGTTGTAGTATGAGACTCCCTACTGTGTGGGACTGAAACTGAAATATGGAGAGAGGTCCTTAGAACCACCAGGGATGCTGTCTCCCTGGAGGACAGATTAGGAATGTGATGGAAGGATTGCCATCACTCATAAACCCCAAAGATGTATATCCCCTCTCTTTAATCCATGTGAGAACAATGGGAGCCAAGAGAACTGTCTATCATTTTGATGAAATGATGGACAACAGGAGAAATGTCAGATACAGTAATACCTTGGATAATGCTAAGACTTGGTTCCACAAGTCTTGGTGTTATCCAATTTTTAGTGTTATCCGATGCATGTTAAAATGCATGTTAAAATCCTATTGGATGGATTGGATAACTCCATAGAGATACATTGTAACCGCACAGGCTTTAACGGTTGTTATCCGATCCATCCCATAGGACCTTAACATTCTTCGATCCAATTCACCTCCCCAGATTACTTAACGTTATGCGATTTTAGCGTTATCTGAGGTAAACGTTATCTGAGGTATTACTGTAATTGGGAGAGGGCCAACCATTGTGCCTGTTTTCAAAAAGGGCTAAAAAGAGGAACCAGGGAACTACAGACCAGTCAGTCCAACATTAATTCCAGGGAAAATTCTGTACTGGACACAATACAGTTCCAGACACTCAACTTAATGAAGTATGCTAACAAACTAGAACAAGTACAGAGGCAGGTAACAAGGGTACTGTAAACTAGGCCCTATGAGCAATGACTGAAAGAACTGGGCATCTTTAGCCTTGAGAAAAGCCAGCTATAGGCTGAATATCAGGGAAAACGTCTTTACTGTTAGAGCGGTTTGACAATGAAGCCAATTACCTCAGGGGGTGGTTATCAAGAGAAAACTGGTATCAGATCTGCTTTCATTTGGATTCCTGCATTGAGGATGGAGTTAGACTCAAAAGTCCTATCCAACTCAATTATTCTATGTAAGATGTAGGCTGGGTCTTGTGCAGGCTCTGATTGGGTAAGTCAAAGTAGTGCTAGGGACTATTTCTCTTCTCTTGTTTTCTATTCACTTTCAAAAAATAATGTTTCATGCCTGCTCTTGACTGAAGCAGGGCAAATTCACTAAAGGGCAGGAGGTGGGTAAGATGTATGAGTGCAAGTCTCCCTGAGGGAGGGAGACAGAAGCTTTGAAGGCCCACCATTTCACCGCAGTTGTTGGTGTTGTGTTACCCATTCCAAGTTAGAGATCCTTATTTTCTCATACTTTCTTTCCCCAGTCGAGAAACATAGCAGAAATTTGAGGACAATCAGTGCAAGTCACCTGGAAAACTGCTCAGGGCCAGTTAATCCCAGTTAGTACAACACATTTTTGGATGGGGTCAAACCAGTACAGTCAAACCTCACATAAAGAGCGCCTTGCTTAAAGAGCAACTCGCTTAAAGAGCAGAATATTTTTTCTGAATGTTCACTTTGCTTAACAAATAAAACCAACCAAAAACTCACTTAACAAATAAATCAGGGTTTGCAATCCCCCCCCCCCGCAATTGGTCATTTACGATGGTGTTTCGCTTAAAGAGCAAACTCGCTTAAAGAGCAATCCTGTGGAACGCATTATGCTCTTTAAGCGAGGTACAACTGTACAGTATATTCTCAGCCCTACAAAATACTATTGGTCATTTATTCTGATAGGAGATTGGGCAGTGGGGCAGACATTAAGGGAGAACACAATTCTGGTCAACCACACAAATGGCTGTGTTCCTTGCTACTGCATTCATTCACATTCCTATGGTTCTCCAGACATAGGGTTAACATACATCCTGGAAAACTGGGATTGTCCCAGATTCAAGGTCAGAAAAATTGTCCTGGCTAGTTCAATAAAAATCATGTTAAAGTCCTGGATTTTTAAAACTTACTGAGTGTGTACTTTTTGTTGTTCAGTCGCACAGTCGATTCCAACCCTTTGCGACCCCATGGACCACTGTCCTCCAGGCACTTCTGTCCCCCACCATCCTCCTCAAATCGCTCAGCTCTGTGCTCATTGTGTCTACAATACCATCTAGCCATCTCATTTTTGGCCGCCCCCTTCTTCTTTTGCCCTTCACCAAGGCTTTCTACAACATCAAGGCTTTCTCCATCAAGGCTTTCTACAACACATCATTAAAATAAATTCAAATTCTCACCAAATGAGCAATTTCCTGCTACATTGGATTTGGAGTATACCTGAAGACAAATCTTAACATCCTTGCCTCATACAACTGCCCAATAAGTGTGACCAGTGTGTTTCCTGGAGCTGCTGATGTTAAGAGTTGACCATGATGTGACTTCTCAGAAGTACAACAGATCATCTTACAGTAAGAATTAACTGTTGTAAATAAATTAATTTATGTATTGATATATTTAATACGAAAGTGTTTTATAGCTGTCATTATATTATGTTTCATTAAAAAAGGCTATTTTGTAGATAACCCATCCATTCTTGTCAAGTATACTTCTGTCCCGGTTTTGTGGGAGATAATTATGGCAACTCTATCCAGACAAGGTTGGAGTGATGAAGTCTTAAAATCCGTGCCAGCCCAAGACATTTTACAACTTAAAGCAAGAAACAAGAAAGAGCTGCATTTTCATTCCATACACTTTACCAGACTGATCGATGTGTACTGGTACTTTAGTACTAGGAATGAGGCAACATTTTCTGTTACCTCTGGAAGCAGCTGGCTTGCTTGAGGAGACACAACTCATTTCCCCCCAAAACCTTTCTGCTGTCTCACACATCTGCACCCTGATGCGCCCACATCACTTAGCCTGCATTTCCATGCTGGAGCTTATAAATACTCCATGATGTGTCATAATTGGCTGATGAGTTAATGAGAACTGCATTCACTTCATTGTGGCTGGGAGTGAGGAAGGAGTTAAGAAGAGGCATGTCTTGATTCTATGGAGATTTTTATATTGATTTGCATAAAAGTGTGTTTAGACTTCATCCTTACAAACGTCAGGACAGAGGTTCATGGGCAGGAGAATAAATAATCACACAACACAATAAGTGTAATTGCTTTTGTTATACAGTACAGCACAAAACCCTTACCAGTTATTCTACAGCCTACAATATACAGTAGTACCTCGCTTAAAGAGCATAATGTGTTTCACAGGATTGCTCTTTAAGCGAGTTTGCTCTTTAAGCAAAACACCATTGTAAGTGACCAATGGGGGGGGGGGGGGATTGCGAACCCCGATTTATTTGTTAAGCGAGTTTTTGGTTGGTTTTATTTGTTAAGCGAAGCAAACATTCAGAGAAAATTCTGCTCTTTAAGCGAGTTTCTCTTTAAGCGAAATGCTCTTTATGCGAGGTTTGACTGTATGCTCTTTTTAAGCTCTGTTGTTCCAGAATACAGTTGTTGTGTCCTGGCAGATGCATGTCTTAGCAAATGCATGTCTAACTTTTGCCTTTAATCTCTCTTCCTTCATCCCAAGCCATTTATCTTTATTATTAGCATTGCTATTATTCACCTATGGGGGTGAACAACAGCTGAGACTCAATAATGGAGATAATAGGAGGGGGGGTGAGCCCAGCCAGGCAGGACACACTTATTCTTCCCCACCTCCACTCCAAAATTTGTGGGTGAGCCACAGTAAAGATCCTTCAGTAGCCTTAGTACCTTACAGAGATCACACAACACAATAATTGTTACTGACAGCAGTAGGAAGCTGAGGACCTCTCCCCCTCCTCTGGGCCCATACCAAGAGCCTGAGGGAGAAGATGCCATAGCCTGGCAGGTGGCTGAGAACATCGCCCCCTCCTTTGGGCCCACACCAACGGCCAGAGGGGAGTTAGTCTGTGTTCTGCTTTGGTTGTTTTGTGAGGTTGTATTTTATGATTTTTACTGTACTGTTGCTGTTTTGACGGTAAGCCACCCTAAGTCACCTCGGCGAGTGGGAGGCAATATAAATCTGAATAAACAAACAAACAAATAATTGTTATGCTTGCTTGTCTGTCATTCTGCTTGAGCACATCCACCTTATCCTTTAACATCTAGACCCTTGCATTTGGTATATATAAACCATGCCTAATTTAATAATAATAATAATAATGCCTGGAAGTTTCATTCCTTGTCTGAAGAAGTGGACTTGATACACAAAAGCTAACAATAAAAATATAGCTGTTAGTCTTTAAAGTGTTACAGTGTTTTTTATTTTATTACTTTTTTGTTTTTGCTTTTTGATATGCCATGACCCGGGTGATGCAGTAGTTAAACGGCTTCCAAAACATTGTGAGTTTGATCCTGATAGGGATTCAGGTTGATTCATCCTTCGATCCTTCTGAGGTCAGTAAAATGAGTAACCAGCATGTGTGTGTGGAGTGGTGGTGGTGTAAAAATCCTAATTACAGTAGTACCTCGGATAACGATGAGACTTGGTTCCACAAGTCTCGTCGTTATCCGGTTTTTAACGTTGTGCGATGCACAACCCTGACGTTTTGGCTTGCCCCACTGGCTGGGGACGTCAGGGAAGCCCAGATACAGCTTGGATCGGGTCTTCCCACCTCGCTGGACCCGGCAGAGGGGTCAGGGACCCCAAAATTGGTTTAAAAAACAGACTTTTTTTTTACCAATGTTGGGGTCCCTGACCCCTCTGCCAGGTCCAGGGAGGTGGGAAGACCCGATCCAAGCTGTTTCCAAAGTTCCCCCACCCTCCTGGAGGCTGTAACAAGCCAAAACGTCAGGATTCGAATCCTGACGTTTTGGTTTGTTACAGCCTCCAGGAGGGTGGGGGAACTTCAAAATTAGTGCACATTGGGTCTCCCGACCTCCCTAGAGCCAATGCACGCTATTTTTGAAGTCCCCCCACCCTCCTGGAGGCTGCAACAAACCAAAACGTCGATTTGGGCGGTTTTTATTGTTGTTCAGTTGTACAGTGGATTCTGACCCTTTGCGACCCTATGGACCATTGTCCTCCAGTAATTGCTATTTAGGTTCCCTGGTGGGGCAGTGGTTAAACTGCTGTACTGCATAGGGTCAAAATCGACTGTGCAACTGAACAACAACAACAAACTGCAACCAAAAAGTTGTGAGTTCGATCCTGAGCAGAGGACAAGGTTGACTCAGCTTTCCACCCTTATTGAGGTCATCAAATGAGTCTCCAGCATATTGGGGTCAAAAATGGAAATAAACTTGTGAACCACCTGGAAAGTGCACTAAGGGGGGGGGTCTAGAAGTATGATTGGTTTTGCTACAAGTGTCAATTGTTCTTGCTACAACCTGCCAGAATCCTCTCTCCCTCTCATAAACACCCACACTCATGCAAGGGGCAGTGTTTCCCTCACCCCAGTGTAGGGGCTGTGGTGACTCAGTGGTTAAGAAGCTTGCCTTGTTAGCTGGAAGGTTGGCAAGTCAGCAGTTTGAGACCCGGGTACTGTATTATGGCCTGAATGCCTGTCTCTGTCCCAGCTCCTGCCAACCTAGCAGTTCGAAAGCAAGACATTGCAAGTAGATAAATAGTGACCCCTTCTGTGGGAAAAAGATCTTGGGGACATGAAAGGAGCCTCAATCGGGCATCCCCTGAGCACAGTTCCTCCAGCAAAAATCCTTTCAACCCAGAATAATTTCTGACATGAATTATTATTACCCCAGTACAAGAGTCCTCAACCCTTTTAAGCAGGGGGCCGGGTCACGCTCCCTCAGACAGCTTCGGGGGCCAAACAGCCATTTTGCCCTTCCTTCACCACATGGCACTTCCTGGTGTGGTGGAGGCAGCGATGGGCCACACGAAATGATGCCACCAGCCGCATCCGGCCCATGGGCTGCAGGTTGAGAATCCCTGCCCTAGTTTAACCAGGAGGGAAAGAGGGGACTCTGGGCTCCTCGTGCAGGGAAGGGATATTTATCATGTTGCCCGGTGGTGGTGGTGTGCCTTGGAAACAGGTCTGTGTGTGTGAGAGAGAGTGAGTGAGACCCTCCAACCAGCCTCGTGTGTGTGTGTGTGTGTGTGTGTGTGTGTGTGTGTGTGTGTGTGTGTATGAGAGACCTTCCAGCCTCGTGCGTGCGCATGTGTGTGTATGAGAGACCCTCCAGCCTTGTGTGTGTGCGCGTGTGTGTGTATGAGAGACTCTCCAGCAGCCTCATGTGTGAGAGAGACCCTCCAGACTCGTGTGTGCGTGTGCGAGAGAGACCCTCCAGTCTCGTGTGTGTGTGCGTGTGTGAGAGAGAGACCCTCCAGCCTCGTGTGTGTGAGAGAGACCCTCCAGCCTCGTGTGTGTGTGTGTGTGAGAGAGAGAGAGAGACCCTCCAGCCTAGTGTGTGTGTGTGTGTGTGAGAGAGAGAGAGAGATCCTCCAGCCTCGTGTGTGTGTGTGAGAGAGATCCTCCAGGCTCGTGTGTGTGCGCGCGTGTGTGTGTATGAGAGAGAGAACCTCCAGTCTCGTGTGTGTGAGACAGATCCTCCAGCCTCGTGTGTGTGTGCGCGTGTGTAAGAGAGAGACCCTCCAGCCTCGTGTGTGTGTGCGCGTGTGAGAGAGAGAGACCCTCCACCCCCACCCCCGGGCGCCACGCCTCCTCCTTGGAGGTGGGAAAGGACGAGGGGGCTCCCCTGCTCGCCTTAGCCCGCCCGGGGTCTCCCCCGCCTCGCGCTTGCGCAGTCCTCCCCCCCATTTCCCCCTCCCCCCTCCTCGGCTCAGCCATTCCCTTCTCCCTCGCCCGTCATTCCGCCTCCCGGGAACCAGCTGGTCTCAAGTCCCCGGACCGGGCTGGACGGCGGCAACGGGGTGAGGGTGGAGATTTCTAGGTCGTGTTTAAATAACAATACTAGAGAGCGAGAATTGGCGGCGGGCGCTGCTGCCGGACGAGGCGCCGAGAGAGAGATTGAGAGGGGTTGGCGAGGGGGGGGGGACCTTTTGGCGCATCATGCACTGGATGTCTCCCGGCGGGAGCGGGAGGGGAGGGCGCTGCTCCTAGCCGGCGGCTCGTGGCGCTGGAGGGAAGAAGGGCTGGATGCCAAGGAAGAGCCCCGAGGTGAGGCGGAGGACGCGGGGGGTCGATGTTTATTGGGGGTGGGGGTTGGGAAGTGACTATTGGCATTCCGACGTGGCATGTGGTGGGGAGAGGGCTGATCCGTGAACCTTGCGAGGATGGACGCTGGGATGGATGCTAAACTTAAAGGAAAAGGTGGAGGGGGTGGCCGGTTTCTGGGAAGAGGGAGAAGAGACATGGGGGGGGGGGGTTGTTGGCTTTCCCAAGCAGGATCGGAGGGGGTGGGTGTTGGGTGTTGCGTTTTTCTGCTCCCGTGGGGAAACTTTTTTGCCCCCCCCCCTTGTGGGTCTCGCGAAGGGAACAGGGATGGGTCCCTGCTCTGAGCACTGAACCAGGGTCGATGCCTCTTGCTGTGCCGGCTGACAGCCGAGGATGAGCCGCGTGTGAGATCGGTGGCTTGTGCCAGCAGAAAGCCCGGGGCGAATGGACGTCTGTTCCGCGGGCCATGCATGGGGGTGGGGGTGGGGTGGGGGGTTGTGCGTGTCTGCTTGCATTTCGGGATCCTTTTGGCCAGAGATGTGTGTGCGTCTTCGTGCATTAGCGTTTGTGCGCAACGACTGCATTGGGGATGGGGTGGGTGAGACCCTCCACGCTCGCGTGTTTCTTTGTACGTGAGGGTCACTGCTCCCTGCCTGGTTCTTTCCTGGCTTCCAGGATGGGTGGGTGAAAGGAGTCTCTCTCTCTCTCTCTAGACTCCTGTGGCTTTTGCTTATGATTTCTTTGTGTGCCCAACTGGACACTCGGTATGGGATTCTTTTCATTTCCCGTGGCCAGATCAAACTTTGGACTGCTAAAAATGAACCCTTTTTCTTGGTTTGGTCGTTGGCCCAAATTAAATCCGCATCGGTTCATGTTTCTGGTTGTAATTGGCAGACCAAATGATGAGCTGGATTCTGTGTTTCTCCACATTCGCACAACATGTTGTTGTCCTTCAGCAGTCCTGACTTGAGCATGTTGGTCTTATTTTTAGGGACTCCAACCCTCAAATAGGTAGATCTTAGAAGAAATCAACCCTGGCTGCTCCTTAGAAGGTCAAATAGTAAAGATGATGCTTAACTACTTTGGACATCAAATGAGAAGAGAGGATTCGCTTGAGAAAGCCTTGATGCTGGGAACGGTGGAGGGCAAAAGAAGAAGGGGTGGCCAAAAATGAGATGGCTAGATGGTATTGTAGTTGCAATGGGCACAGAGCTGGCTGGGCAGGTTGAGGAGGATGGTGGAGGACAGAAGTGCCTGGTGGGCAAGGGTCCATGGGGTCGCAAAGGGGCAGAATCGACTGTGCGACTGAACAAAAAAAAAAAACCCTCAGCCTATTCAGAGTCCTCCAAGTGATATAGGGGAGGTCGAGTTCCTGGGCTATATCCTCCTTTAATGTTATTCCTTGCCCAGTGAGCTCCTTCCTCTATCTTCTAATCTGGTGTTGCTCTTGCATATCCCCATGAATGTTTGTTCCTGTCATAAAGCTCTTCCTAGAGGTTTGGGATCACTTGCAGGGAAGGCACCTATGTGCCAAATGGAATCAAGTCTGTTTAGCATGGAAGGGCTCAAGAATGATAAGGTGAACCATTCAAAGAAGTGTCCTCCATGGAGGCATTGGGACTTGAAAGCTCAATTTTAGGAAAGTTTTGCAGCATGCCTATATCTGGCATTGGATTTATCTGTCATTGGTGACTGTTCTTCTGCATTGGTCTTCCCCCCCTCTCCAACTGTAGGCAGTTTTCTGTTGGGAGCCACACAGCAGGAGACTCTACCCTGGGTCAGACAAAAAGTGAGCAGTTTGCATGGTGCACAAGTGAAGACCCAGTGTTGGGTTGAGCTTTCAGAGGTTTCCTGGTAGGCATGTGCTACAGTTACATGAGGTGAACTTCAGAGGCAAGGCACCAGTGGACATTGAAAAGGCATATTTGCCACTAGGGTCTGAGGTTTCTTTTTTCTTATTTGGAGGATGCCGATATGACATAATTTGATGTCATTGTATCTCAGTCCAGATAATAAGCATGACCCATTTTCATAGTAATAAAACTCTCATTTTCACCAGTAGGGAGGATAGAAAGATTCCCTCCTCTTTTGTGCCTATTTTTCTCTTGAAAAATAGAAGTGGGAAGCAGGACATTAAAAAAAAAGACAGCTGTACATGCTGGTACAGTATTTACTTCATGTATGGCAAGTGGGCAGAAGTGTGAGATAGCAGCATTGGCATTCCAGGGTATACTGCTTTGGTGCACTCTCTGGGTGGTTCACAAGTTAATTAGCATTTTGCCCCCAACATGCTGGGTCCTCATTTTACCAATTTCAGAAGGATGGATGGCTGAGGCAACCTTGAGCCCTGGTCAGGTTTGAGCTCACAACCTTTTGGTTGCAGGACATCAGTTTAATCATTGTGCCTCCAGGGACACAAGGGGGTGTAGAAAAAACAGCCCTAAAATGTACGCTGTGCTTTTAAAATTGAGGCTTGAACAATAGTTTACTAAAGTCAATGCAAAACAATTGACTAGCTCTCTAGTCAATAACATTCCTGAAAGTTGTGCATGTTTTACAAATGATAACAAATCATAAAGAAAGGATACAGGTTTTATTACTTGCACACTCTGTAGCTACAGTATTCTGGTGTTTCAGGACTCTGGTTGTACAATATTCTGGTTTTGCATTATCTTGGTGTAACCAAGCTTTTAGTTTGCAAACCTTTAGTCCTCCATGCTCTGTGATGTTAGTCAAAACAATGACATTTATCACAGTGGGTGGGAAAGCTGTTGGAATTACAAGAAGTGTTATTCCTTTCTTTTGCGATGCATCAGGACCCTGGATCTCTATCTCCCAGGAGAATAGAATGTTTACAGTTGAAATGAAAAAATATAGGGAGTTAGGAGACATACTTGGCAATACAACATAGCTTCACAAGAAAATCATGCCACACATGCACCAGACATCAACAACACAGACACCATGTAGCAGCAGCAGCAGCAGCAGCAAATGCAGCAGCAGAGTACATGGATTTTCATTTTCACATGCTTAAAGGCAAAACATTAATCAAAGTTATTATGCTTTTCACTTTTAAATGACATATTTTAGAGATGTACTCTGCTTTTCCAATGTGCCTTTCTAGATTATAAGTTCTTGCATTTTTATAATGCAATTGAAACCTTATTTTTGGTATTTTATTGCATTTTTATACTTCTATATTTTGGATTGACATCTGACTTAATTATTTGCCGTGGCTGTAAGAATTTAGGATGATTTAAGAACTCTTAAGTATTTTTGTGCTTGTGATACACAAATCAGTAGGCTGGTTTATTCTGTCTAGCAGTAAAGACAGCCATGTGGAAGAATTGCAACTGTAAGTTCAGAGTGAGCAATGAAGGTTGAGGAAGTTAGGGGATAGCATTGCCATCCTTACTAAAAAGTATATCCCAATACAGTACAGTCAAACCTCACATAAAGAGTGCCTCGCTTAAAGAGTAACTCGCTTAAAGAGCAGAATTTTCTCTGAATGTTCGTTTCACTTAACAAATAAATCCAACCAAAACTTGCTTAACAAATAAATCGGGGTTCACAATCCCCCCCCCCCACAATTGGTCACTTACAATGGTGTTTCACTTAAAGAGCAAACTCGCTTAAAGAGCAATCCTGTGGAATGCATTATGTTCTTTAAGCAAGGTACAACTGTATGTTGATTTTAGGCATAGTAATAGCAATTAGCAATAGGAATTACCAAAGTTGACCATCAATGATTTAGATTTACTATTCCAAGCTTAAAATCACAGGATGCCTTTACACAAAAGAAAAAAAAACTTAGCCCTATAATACAGATTTTAAAAGGATGGGATCCATGAGGAAGACTACTCTGCCCATGGGCAATCAGTGATTGCTTGCTATGCCCTGTGGTCACTCCAAAAATCATATAAATATCCTGATTCAGACAGCTTTCACACATTTGTCTGAAGACAGTACATATCCCTATAATCAACTCATATTCAGATATGTCTGTTGACCTTAAAACTAAGACTAAATTAGTCAGTCTTAAAGGTGCCAAAAGACTTTACTTTTCCATTCCTTTTTGTCAAAGTACACCAGGCTAGCTCAGGGTATATCTTTGGACATCTGTCCATCCCACTAGAGGGTCTCCTTAAAAACACCATCTGCTAGAGAGGCTCGTCTCTCTAGCACTAGAAGAAGGGACTTTTTGGCTTCTGCTCCGGCCCTGTGGATTCTCTTACCAACTGAGCTGCGTCTCAGATAGAGTTACTGCCCTTCAGGAAATAGCTCAAAACCTGGCTGGCAAAGCAGATGTAGGGAAGGGGTAAAGGGGTAACCTCCCCCCCCCCCGGGCTGGCTTATATAGGGAGAACCGCTCATTTTTAATCAGAATTTTTAATTATTGGGGCCAGGGAGTAGTTTTTTTTTTTTTTTTAGTGTTTTAGAGTTTTAAAGGGTTTTTATAGTTCTTAAGGTGGGAGTTATGTATTTCAGGATGATTGTGTTGTACACCATCCAGAGTTGCTTGCCAAGTGGGTGGCAATACAAATTTGCCCAATAAATAAAATAAAATAAACATTTCTTAGAACTTTTCTTTGCCTTTCATCCTAAATTGATGTCATGGTGAGTCTGTTTCCAAAGGCATGGGAGAAAAGCCTGACCAATGCATTTCCCCTTGAGAGAGTCACTTTGGAGCCTGATTAGGCTAGAAGTTAGGGACTTTGATTTTATAGAAGAAAGTTTCATTTCACTATACAGTATTTAACAAAAGTAACATATAATCCCAACCCTGACACATATGGATACTGATGGTTTGTGAGACACTTTGGGGTCAGGTTGGGGAGCCATCACGTAAAAGAGATGAACTCTACAAATATTTCTTCTTTGGATGTGCCAGTTTTCACTGGAAAATTGTGTCTCTTTGTGAGTTTTGCTCAGCTCTAATCCTGGTAGGTTCCATCCTTCTATGATGAAGAGTCCATGTGGGAGTGACTGTAGGTGTGAAGAGTCCCAAAGTGCTTTTGAAGCATTCTGTAATAAAGCAACGAGAATACCATGTAACACAAAGGAACCTGTGTTCTTCTCACAAGCCACTTGGGAATAGAGGCATTTCAGGATGTACATTAAACTGCTCTATAAAGCAGTAGTTGCAGTTCATAAATTTGGTATATTTTAGAAAGTATGAAAGTAAATTATTGATCCTGTTTCTTGTTCGGGAAATGGAAAAACCCCTTTTGAGTCTCTACTCATGTACACTCATGAAGCCAGGGCAGGTTGAGGACCTTGCCGCCCCTCCCCCTGTGCCTACACCAACTCCCTGGGGAAGAAGAAGCCAGGGCAGGTTGAGGACTTTGCCGCCCCTCACCCTATGCCTACACCAACTCCCTGGGGAAGAAGAAGCCAGGGCAGGTTGAGGACTTTGGCTCCCCTCCCCCTGAGCCCATACCAACATATTATATTATAATGTAATGTATTTTTGTAAGCCGCCCTGAGTCGCCACGGCGAGTGGGTGGCAATATAAATCTGAACTAATAATAATAATAATAATAAATAAATATCTTGAAGATCTGTGATCTTATTGGAATGTGTAGTCCCTGGACTGGTGTTGTTTGCCACTGTTGTTGTGTTGGAAGTTGCAGTAATTGGAGTATGATGGTTGCTGTCAGTAAATTATTTTAATATCCAGCATTCTGGTGATTACCTCTCTATACCTAGTTGGATTGGTATGTGGATGGCAGATGAGCAGTCCATTACCAAGATCACTTCATTGTCATACAAGCTTTATTGGCTTGAAAAGATCAACTAGAGCAGGCATTTGCAACCTACGGCCCATGGGCCAGACCCGGCCCCCAACGTCAATTCATCCAGCCAATGCCATCCTCATTGCTCCTGGAAGCAGACATAAAACACGCATGTGTATGCACAAAATGGTGCTGTAAATGCATTCTGAGCATTCGTGGGCACATTTTACTTCCACTTCCAGGTGGGAGGAACCACGTGACCAGCCCAATCAACTGTCCGGGGGGCATGGTAGGGTTCTTGGTAGGGTTTCTGACCAGGAATGTATCTGGATATCAAGACAATCTCCTTGGGTTTGGGTTGTATTGTGGAGCTTTTTTGTAATATGTAAACTGCCCTGGGTTGCCCTGGCGAGGAGGGCGGTATAGAAATATGAATAAATAAATAAATAATAAATAAATAAATAATGGTCAAGCCCGTGACCTGAAAACATTGAGGGGCCCTGGGCTAAAGCTTCTGTTTCACTAGCACTGTGGTCAGTCATGTGTATAACAGAAAATGTAGGTACAGTACAGTAATACCTCGGATACCGTTTACCTCGGATAACGCTAAAATCGCATAACGTTAAGTAATGGGGGGGAATTTGATCGAATAATGTTAAGGTCCAATGCGATGGATCGGATAACAACCGCTAAAGCCTGTGCGGTTACAATGTATCTCTATGGAGCTTTAACGTTATCCGATCCATCCCATAGGATTTTAACATGGATCGGATAACACTAAAAATCGGATAACACCAAGACTTGTGGAACCAAGTCTTAGCGTTATCAGAGGTATTACTGTACTGAGCTCTGATGAAAGTATACCCCAAAACATTTTGTAAGAAAGAACTGAGGTTGACATAGACTGGAACTTGGGCACCCCATGACAGCTTGTTTTGGCTCCTACCCGTACTTACAGTCTGTGATGAATAAGCATTGTACAGAGGTCTGGATTAATGTTAACTATGGTGGGAAACATAGCAAAGGTGGGAAACATGAGGCCTTCCAGATTTTAATGGACTATAGCTTCCATCTGTGAGGTGACATGATGGGACCTGTAGCTCACCATCTCCTTTAGGGCCACAAGTTGTTTGCTCCTGCAAAGTTTCTTTTTACATGTTAGCTGTTTATTTGGGGGGGTTGGTATGAAAATATGCCTTTCCTGCTTTTTTTAATATGATATTCTTCTGTTCTTTCTTTCTTTCTTTCTTTCTTTCTTTCTTTCTTTCTTTCTTTCTTTCTTTCTTTCTTTCTTTCTTTCTTTCTTTCTTTCTTTCTTTCTTTCTTTTTTTCTTTCCTTCCTTCCTTCCTTCCTCCCTTCCTACACACACACACACACACACACACAGAGGCAACATTTTGGCTTCTCCTTGGCCATCCTGAAAAATCACAGATTCACATGCAGAGAGAGAGGGGAGAGAGCGAGAACAAGAGAGCAAGCAAATATTTGTGCTTTGTTGCTTATTTCACCCATCAGATCATGCCAGTTGGAGAAACTGCCTCATGTTGCTCAAGCCTAGTTGCATTATTGAGGAATCTGTTCTATTACCTAGATGGGGAAATGAATGGATGCCTGTGCATGCATGGTTGGTGATCATGATGGAGAGTGGACAGAAAAAATGATACATAGTAAAACCTTGGAAAGGAGAACTAAGGGATTTTTTTTTCTTGGTTAAATGGAGAATGGAGCTCTCATTTACTCCATCTGCTCCATGTGATGACATCTTTCTCAATGATGAACTGCAGCTATCATTTTATTGCTTGATTGTGTCAAATTGCTATCATGGTGGATCTGCTGTCATAGATCATTCTTTTTATATTGCATCAGCTTGCTATCAAAGAAAAGGCAGGCTGGGATATAATAAGGGAGAACAATCTAGGATAATGTATTTTAGAGTAATGGTTGTGCAAAATGAAGCATTGAAAGTTGCTGTTTACCATAGGGTGAAAAAGAGGCTCTGTTGCATAGAATTATCATGTACATTGGCCCTGAGAAAAGTAATAACACATTTACCCTTCAAGGTTCAAATGACAGGTGGCTTTGCTTTATGGGCTTTCCTAAGGTATGCACATTATATGTACGGTTGGTAGATTTGTTCTGAATGTCAAAAATACGTTGACTGGGAGGCGGAAGGTCAGCAGTTCAAAAACGGAGTACTGCATGATGGAATAAGCACATGTCTCTGTCCCAGCTCCTGCCAACCTAGCAGTTCGAAAGCAAGAAATTGCAAGTGGATAAACAGGGAAGGTGGGAAGGTAAACAATGTTCTGTGCACTTCAGTGTCTAGGCATGCCTGTCACATGTCCATGAAAATGTCTGGAAACACAGACAGCACTGGCTCTTCAGCTGTAAAACAGAGATGAGCACTGAACCCTAGAGTCAGATATGACTGACTTTTGAGCAAAGGTGACCTTTGCCTTTACCTTTACCTATCCAGCACAGTGAAGGCATGTTTGCATTTCCACCATTATGCCAGCTTAATTTCAATCCAGTTCTCATGGTTCCATCCAGTGGAATCCTGGAAGTTGTAGTTTAGCAAGTAGTCTAGAGCTCCTTTTCAGAGAGCTCCAGTTGTTGTGTGCTGTCAAGTCTCCTCTGACGTATAGTGATCCTATGAAATAGTGATCTCCGAAAGGTCATCTCAATAGCATGCTTAGCTATTGTTAATTCAGGCCTATGGCTTCCTTTAGGAAGCCATAAGAATTAAATTGACATCAAATTGAGATATCGGTAAAGTGCAGAATGGACCTACTGTAATTGTGACTTGGTACTGGGTTCTGACTAAGATACCCTCTTTTTATAAAACTATCAAACCATATACAGTAATACCTCGGATAACGTTTACCTTGTATAACGCTAAAATCGCATAACGTTAAGTAATCTGGGGAGGAGAATTGGATCGAATAACGTTAAGGTCCTATGGGGTGGATCGGATAACAACCGCTAAAGCCTGTGCGGTTACAATGTACAGTAATACCTCATATAACATTAGTATCGAATAACACTAAAATCGCATAACATTAAGGAATCTGGGGGGAAGAATTGCATCAGATAACATTAAGATCCTATGGGATGCTTCAGATAACAACCGCTAAAGCCTGTGTGGTTACAATGTATCTCTATGGATCCCATAGGATTTTAACATGCATCAGATAACACTAAAAATCATATAACACCAAGACTTGTGGAACCAAGTTTTAGTGTTATATGAGGTTTTACTGTATCTCTATGGAGCTTTAACGTTATCCAATCCATCCCATAGGATTTTAACATGCATCGGATAACACTAAACATCGGATAACACCAAGACTTGTGGAATCAAGTCTTAGCGTTATCCGAGGTATTACTGTACAATGGAACCTCTATTAACAAATGGCTTTGTTAACAAAAAAAATCACATAACAAAAGGAAATCCATAGAAAATTGTGGCTCTGTTTACGGATTTCCCCCCGGAATGGATTAATTGGTTTTCAATGCATTCCTATGGGAAGCTGTGTTTTGGTTAAAGTATTTTGGTTTTCAGTGTACAGTAATACCTCGGATAACGTTTACCTCAACTAACGCTAAAATCGCATAACGTTAAGTAATCTGGGGAGGGGAATTGGATCGAATAACGTTAAGGTCCTATGGGATGGATCGAATAACAACCGCTAAAGCCTGTGCGGTTACAATGTATCTCTATGGAGCTTTAACGTTATCCGATGCATCCCATGGGATTTTAACATGCATTGGATAACACTAAAAATCGGATAACACCAAGACTTGTGGAACCAAGTTTTAGCGTTATCCGAGGTTTTACTGTACCTGTATTCCTATGGGAAATTGCATTCAATGCATTCCTATGGGAAATTTGGTTAAAGTAATTGTTGTTTTAAGAAATGTCCCGAAGAACACATGAATTTTTTAGAGTAATGTGTTAGGGTCATGTCAGGGGGTGATAGTATACATAGGAAATTGGGATGGGTTTGCTATACAGTTCCTCATGCAAAAACTGTCCTGGCCTCTTTCCTGCATCTTTGCACTGTTAACAGATAGCATAGCTTATTCAGAACAGCAAATGCAACAGTCCAACAGGTCCTGCCCCCTCTTTTTGTTGCTCTTCTTTTGGTGCACTCTTCTTCCTCCAGTTCCAGGATTTCAGTGACGTCTGTCTTGTGGTTGTGGATAGCTTTCAGAGAATGACTGGAGAACACAGAAACAGCCTCCTCAAAGATTGTGGTATTTTTGAACCACAATTGGGCGTGCTCTGATAATGTGCCAACTTTGTGTTGCCAACTAATATTTCTCACATTAGGTCAGGCAAAATGAACTGCAGAATGAACTCACCCAAAAGTGGCTTCATTTTGGCAGTTCCATGTCTGGCCTGGACATGGAAGAAGAAGAGGAGGAGGATGGCTGTCAAGAGTGGTGCTGCTCAAAATCTTGATTTCTCAGCCTATGTGTTATAGTTGCCACAAACCAAAGCTCAAAAAGACCGAAACTATGCAATGGTGATAGTAAACATAATTGTTACTGTTTTGACCTTTGACTGGGGTGTGTGTGACACAGTTTGTATTTTTGTAGTTCATCACCAATAGTAGGGGTAAAAAAAAAGGAGAATGATCAACTGCTGAGCTCAGCTTGGTGTTGGAAGATGGAACTACCAGTAATTACAAAGAATGTGTGTGAAGTCATCTCCAAGGTCTGGATCAGATTATTTGCCTATTTAACTCACCCTAATCTGTTTTGACAAGTAGTGGGTCTCTGGGGCTTTGAGCAGACAATACCATTACCTGTTGCCTCAGGCCACTAGTGCTTTGTATACAATAAACATTCTGCTACTGCAGGGTTGGTTTCTACTTGCTTGCTTATGTAAACTTGATATGCCAAATACTGTACAGTATATGTATTTTTGTAGACTAAATCTATCCTGATGTAGACTTTATTACAGTAAAACCTCAGTTAATATAATTAATGCATTCCCTGGGACATTTCTTAAAGCAAAAATTACTTAAATCAAATTTCCCATAGGAATTCATTGCATGCAATTTCCCATAGGAATGCATTGAAAACCAAAATATGTTAATCAAAATGTGGTTTCTCGTAGGAATGCATTGAAAACCAAAATATGTTAACCAAAATGCAGTTTCTCATAGGAATGCATTGAAAACCAATTAATCCATTCTGGAAAAAATTATGTTATGCAATTTTTATGTTAACTGGGCCATTTGTTAACCAAAAAACCTCGCATAAAGAGCGCCTCACTGAAAGAGTAACTCGCTTAAAGAGCAGAATTCAGGTTTCACAATCCCCCCCACCAGAAGTCAGAATTGGTCACTTACAGTGGTGTTTCGTTTAAAGAGCAAATTCGCTTAAAGAGCAGTCCCATTGAAAGCATTATGCTCTTTAAGTGAGGTACCACTCTAATGTATATGGAATGTATAGGAAGCTGTTCTTTCCTTGTTGTAGAAAGCTGCATTTAGTTCATGCATTTTTAGGTTAGCTGTCATAGACAGGTAAACATGCCCAAGGAGTAAAATGCTCCCCTAAAAAAACATCCAACAATTAGTCACACCCCTCCTTTCCATCTATTGCTTTTGAAAACATGTCTGGCATTCAGAGTCTAATCTTTCTGGTGCTTTTATTTCAGGAGGGATAATTCAGCAAACTGCCAAAGAGTGTGACGCTCTCACTAGTGAGAGTACAGTACAGTAAAACACTGGATAATGATTGGATCGGATAACGCTAAAATTGCATAACGTTAAGTAATCTGGGGAGGAGAATTGGATTGAATAACGTTAACGTCCTATGGGATGGATTGGATAACAACCGCTAAAGCCTGTGCGGTTGCAATGTATCTCTGTGGAGCTTTAACGTTATCCGATCCATCCCATGGGATTTTAACATGGATCGGATAACACTAAAAATCGGATAACACCAAGACTTGTGGAAGCAAGTTTTAGCGTTATCCAATGTTTTACTGTAGTTTGCTTTGCTGAAAAGGAGATTAACTGGCTAGTTGGCCCAACATTTTTAATGTACACTACAAAATAACATTTTTTAAAGAAGAGGTTTGATCTAATTCTGTTGTCAAAAGAAAAAGTGTCATTGAAGTAGGTTTTTTTTTTTGTCAAAACACCGATTTCAGGTTTTTGTTTTACAAAGAGGTAGGGAAAGGAGGTTAGATTGTATGACACCAAAATAGATGGACAAAATACAATCCCAAAATTGAACATTTATTTGTTTGTTTGTTTATATTGTGTTTGACTTTTATCACTGCCACCTTGCTGAGGCAACTCCGGGCGGCTTACAGTCTAACCAATAAGAATACTAAAATATAAAAGCACCCTCCACAATAACAATTAAAATCATAAAAGCATTAAAAACCATTAAAATACCCCCTCCACATTCACAACAGTTAAAAACTAAAAACCAGATGGCCATTCATATGAACCAGCAAGGGGAGGGGGATGTTCTGCAGGCAGCACCCTACACCTGCTGGGCCAGCCAAGATTTGAGGCCTGTTCTAAAGGCTATTTATTTATTTATTTATTTATTTAATCAAACTTTTATGCTGCCCTCCTCACAGAGACCCAGGGTGGCTAACAAACTTTTAAAGCATGGGTACATGGGCGACTGCATGGGTGTCCACAGAGAGGAGTCCGAGTGCCATTTCTGGCACACATGCCATAGGTTCACCATCACTGGTCTAAACCCATGGTTCCCAATGTGGGTCACATGCCCCACAGGGAGGCAATTTGATTTTTTTAAGGGGGGCAATTTTAGAATAAGTTAGACCAAGTTAATGGCCTATTAGGCTTCCTCCATGTGAAGAGGAGTTCACTTTTTGAATAATAAGAATTATATGTTACAGGGAGGGGATTTTAGAGATGTTTTGGTGGGGCATGGCCAAAAAATGGTTGGGAATCACTGGCCTAAACCACTGATTAAATTAGCACTGTAGGCATGTAAAAGTCATTTGCCCACTTACCAGAAAGGCTGGAACACTCTGTTGTATGACAGACTTGACTCCTTTCCTTAGATTCTCATTGCATGCATATGTAGATTCAAGAGGCTTGAGAGGAGGTTATCTGGGGGGATTGCCTTCAGCTGTGGAATCCTGCTTATGCACTGGGATCTGCTTTTGGTGGTGTTCTGCTTTGCCCAACATGAAAATTCAGTCCTTTTCCTTCCCTGACCCAACTTTCCTCTTTGTTTCTTAAAAGCAGTATCATGAAAGAGGAACTACAAGTGGTCAGTCTTACCAAGAGTGGAAATAAGCAAATGATAAGCTGCATGATACTGATGAGATGACTTTTTGGAATATTCTACTGTGAGCTGAGATTTGGCCATGCTTTTCCCATTGATTTCTTACCAGGTACCTGTAGTGAGAGACTGTTGTGGCTTAGCAGTTAAGATGCTGAACTTGATAACTGGAAGGTCAGCAGGTCAGTAGTTCAAGACCCGAGTGCTGCTCCCATCTCTGTCCCAGTTCCTGCCAACATAGCAGTTCAAAAGCAAGAGAATTGCAAATAAATAAGTGGTGGGAAGGTAAGCAGCGTTCCATGCAATCTGGTGTCTAGTCCTGCCTGCTATATGTCCATGCAAATGTCTGCAGATGCAGACACTGGCTCTTTGGCTATAAAGAGAGATGAACACTGAACCTTAGAGTTGGATACGACTGGCTTTCAAGCAAGGGCAACCTTAGCCTTACAAGTAGTGATGATAAAAATCACTGCCAGGATTTTACAAACAATGACCTTACCAAGAAATTTTGAGCACAATATCTAAGAATGAATATGCAGAACCATTTCCCAAAAGGTAGCTTGCCAGATGTAAATTTTTATTTGCTTTTATTCTCATGCAGAACTAGGTGTTATGAGAGATGCATGATTGTGATTCCTTCTTGCATATATTATCTGATACAGTGTGTTTCTATTGTGCGTTCACAACCTCTTGCGTTTTCCATTACCTCACAAATGGGAACTGATGTTACAGAGTGACAGTAGGGACAAGCACAGTGCAGTGATGTCAGAATACTGTATTGGAAACCTGACATTATGCAACAGTGTGGCGATTTTTATGTCACCTAAAAAGAGGTCAATGTGGTCCTCAATTGACCTCTCCACAGTTCGTTATTTTTATATCAGATTTGAACTGAACAGTCCTTCAAAATGAAAGTTATCCTTCAGCAGACCTTTAAACAAAGGACTGTCCTTCATAAAAGAGGACATACGGACACCTTATTACAGCATCAAAGAAGAAAACACACTGCTGCCTTTTGATGTTTGTGCATTGTAAGGTTCACTTCTGATCTTACTCAAAGTGATTTTTTTAAAAAGAGTGACAATACAGGCATGCTGCAACCAGTTTTACATTATCAAAGAACTCTCTTGTGTGTTCTTTTTTATGTCCAGTATCACATCAACAAAATAAGATTTTTATAGCTTATTTTCATTTGAAGCTCAATAACATCTGGAGTGCCAAGGTTGTCCACCACTGCCATAGTGTGTTCATGGGATATTCTTGAATGTGTATATGGCTTTTCACACCATGTATTCTGTCTTCTGGAGGTTCTCCCTGGACAGATGAGACAATTTCCTCCATTCCAATGGTGCTAATGGTGGGACTTGATGCATTTATATTGAAAATTCTGATGCATCACCTTATTTCAGTTTCTGATTTGCCCTGTGCAGCTGGGATCTTGCATGTTATGCTAAAACGGTGCATAGTAAAGCTCTGAAAATATAATTACTTGGGAGGGATGGGGAAATGTAGATTGTTTGAGTTTTAATCAGCTGTCTTATGAGCATAGACTTTCATCATTATCCTCATCAACTAACCAACCCAGTATGTTACTCCTCGGCAGCCCCAGATGGACAGATATCATAACAGTGATTGATTTAAACAATGCTTCTTGGTATGGTTAGAAACATAAAGGCAAAGCCCTGCCTTCCATATCGAATTAGAAATAATCATCCTCAAGAACTATACATGCCTATATTTTCTAAATTTTTGGATAAAAGTGAATGATTTGTTTGAGCTGAAATCAAAAGCCTTTAGGCTATTGTTAAAGAAATCCAATATTATATGGTAAAGAAAGGTCAAATTAATAGCTGTTTTCCCTGATTCTTTTCCCCCTTTGTTGTAGATGTAAGCCAGTAAAAGATACTGATGCAGGTTTTTTGATTTTAGGACAGGGGTGCCCAAACTTTTTGGGCCATAGGCTAGTCACATGGTTCCGTGGGCCGGTCACATGGTTCCTCCCACTGGAAGCGGGAGTAAAACATGCCTACCAATTTGTTTTGCAACAGGATGGGATAGATTTTAAGCTGCCATTTCCTCTGCTTAAACTGAGGTGCCCAAACTATGGCCTGCAGGCCAGATTCAGTCTCTGGAATGTGGAAGTAAAACACCCATACGGCGCACAGGCTGTAGTTCGGGCACCCCTAGTTTAGGAAATAGGAATAAATACCTCCTACCTGAGGAATCTTGCTTGCTGCTCTTTTTGAACTGAAGTGCAGAGGAAGTGCACAGATAGTGATTGTATAATATATTTGAAAGTTATGTGAAGGGACAATTTTTGCCTTTGCGGCTGGCTACGGTTCAGCGACATACTCCCATGGTAGCAGGGAGTAAAGAGATGAGAACCCATTCAGGGCTTTAGCATATGTCATGTTGCAATGGCTTTTTATTTTAAACTAGTTTTGAGAGTCTGAAAAAAATCTTCTTTCTGTATACAGAATTAGCCAACTGCTGCCTAGGTTCAGCCTGTTGTCAGCATCATGTGTGTTTAGGGCTTTAAAATGGCCACTGTCACAGCTGACCAAACACACAGTGAGGCACTGTGGGTTCTCAGGTGTCTGAACCTGCTGCAGGTATGCCAGAGAATGTGTAGTATTAGCCCTTGCAATGTGCCAAGCAACAGTAGAAGGGGGTTGGCCCAAACATGCTGCTTTCCTTGGTGAAAGACCAGGATGTGTTGAGTTCCTGCCCTATTTTGTATACACACAGGTGGCTCATGGTCAGAGCAGGTAGAGTAAGTATAAGGCACCTTACTCTATGACCCTTGCTAGTGGTGGCTGGTTGCTGACAATGTGGAAATTCTACCGAGGAAAGATGATTTGTGATGCTTTATGATGACTCATAAAGCAAGACCCAGCTGCCTGATGTGTGTTTGTGTGTGTCCTTATTCCTGTTTGCTAAACTAGGACTGCAAATAGTTGTTCATCCAAGCAAGCAAGCTAGAGAAAAGGTCTGTGAACCGAGTAACTTTTGAGCATTGTCTGTAGTGCTGTGTAAAAATTTTCCCGTTTATTACATAATGTAGTTCAACAAGCAAAGAAACTTGCCTCTAGACTATAAAATCTCCTGCCACAATCAATTTGTCATGGTTTGAAATGACTTGGAACACTATTCTGGGTTTCAAAACAGGTTAATATGGTCATGCATTAAAATACATTTGAAGCATGACATTCCAAATAATAGAAAGCTACAGCAAAAGTTTGCAGACTTTGACAAAGTATGTCAAAACTCGGGTTGCAGGTAACATGTGTAAGAAAGAGGGCTTATGAAGTATATAAATGAAACAGATTTGCACTAAGCTTTTGTATAACTTATTGTACATTATAACTGTTATACTATATAGTAATTTTGTGTCAGAAATTATTCTGGGTTGAAAAGATTTTTGGAGAAGAAACTCTGCTTAGGGAACGCCCAATTTAAGCTCCCTTCGTGACCCCAAGAGCTGGGACAGAAGCAGGTGCTCAATCCATCATACAGTACCCGGGTCTCAAACTGCTGACTTGCCAGTCTTCCAGCTAACAAGGCGAGCTTCTTAACCACTGAGCCACCACAGCCCCTACTTTTATACTATAATGCAGAATTTATTCTTGTTTTGCAAATCATTAGAAGGAGAAAGGTGGTAAGCATTGCGCAAACCCCTAACACTAGTCTTAATTACTGCTCAGCTTCTGAATGTCAATAGCCATTGTCCACACATGTTTACTCATACTGTATATGTACAGTAATAGATGCTAAGTGGCTAAAATTTCACAAGCTTGCATCATGCAGTGATGTTCACACATATCTCTCTCACACACAAGAAGAGTCTGCATTTGATTTTATTTGAAGATGAATGAGTTTGAAACATTAGGTCTGAAAATTAAATCAATCAAAGGTAAATGTTAGAAATTGTGAAAATAGCTCATTGTGACTAATGTTAAAAATTGAAAACATTCAGCTTAATAAATTAATATTATGTATGTTAGGATCAAAGCTCACTGCAGATGGTGATTGGTGCCATGAAATAAAAAGGCGACTGATTCTTGGGAGGCAAGCGGTGAGAAACCTGGGGAACATAGTGAAAAGTAGAGACATCACACTGCAAACAAAAATTTGTACAGTAAAACACCGAATAACGATTGGATTGGATAACACTAAAATTGCATAACGTTAAGTAATCTGGGGAGGAGAATTGGATTGAATAACGTTAAGGTCCTATGGGATGGATCGGATAACAACCGCTAAAGCCTGTGCTGTTACAATGTATCTCTATGGAGCTTTAACATTATCCGATACATCCCATAGGATTTTAACATGGATCAGATAATACTAAAAATCAGATAACACCAAGATTTGTGGAACCAAGTTTTAGTGTTATCCAGTGTTTTACTGTATAGTCAAAGCAATGGTATTCCCTGTGGCAATGTATGGTTGTGAGAGCTGGACCATTAGGAAAGCTGAGCGCAGAAGAATAGATGCCTTTGAAATGTGGTGTTGGAGGAGAGTTTTGAGAGTCTCCTGGACAGCGAGGAGAACAAATAGGTCAATCTTAGAAGAAATCAACCCAGACTGCTCCTTAGAAGGTCAAATAGTAAAGATGAAGCTAAAGTACTTTGGACATCAAATGAGAAGAGAGGATTTGCTTGAGAAAGCCTTGATGCTGGGAAGGGTAAAGGGCAAAGGAAGAAGGGGACAGCCCAAAATGAGATGGCTAGATGGTATTGTAGAGACAATGGGTACAGAGCTGAGCGAGTTGAGGAGGATGGTGGGGGACAGAAGTGCTTGGCGGACAGTGGTCCATGGGGTCGGAATCGACTGTGCAACTAAACAACATATGTGTTAAGCAAAATGTGAGACTGCTGTGCTCTCTGCTGAGCCCATATGTGAGTGTTAGTGCTCCAAAGGGAGTTTGTTAAAAACTTATATTTCTATTAGGTAGGCTAGAACTGTCACTATAAATGCACCTTAGCTAGAACCACATGTTCAATAGCATTTCCCTATTGGAAAAAAGCCAATCCAGATACCCAGTTATAATCCTTTAGCATGAGGGTGGCTAAACTATGGCCTGCAGGCTGGATCTGGCCCCCTAAGCCAAATCATCCAGCCCATGCCATCTTCACTGCTCCCAGAAGCAGAAGTAAAATGTGCCCATGAATGCATAAAACACTTGCCGCCCCTCCCCCTGTGCCTATACCAACTGCCAGGGGAAGAAGAAGCCAGGGCAGGATGAGGACCTTGCCGCCCCTATCCCTGTGTCCACCCCAACATATTTTATTGTAATGTAATGTAATGTATTGTCTGTAAGCCGCCCTGAGTCGCCACGGCGAGTGGGCAGCAATATAAATTTGAACTAATAAATAATAATAATAATAAATAAATGCACCCATGGCTGTCATAAACACATTTACGACAGCTGTGGGTGCATTTATGGCAGCATTTTGCACATGTGCATGTATGTTTTACTTCTGCTTCCAGTGGGAGGGACCATGTGACCAGCCCACTGAACCCCATGACTAGCCCACAGCCTGAAAAGTTTGAGCACCCCTGCTTTAGCATAACATCAGGAAAAAAATATCTGGAGCCTATTGGAAAGATGGCTGAGCATTGTTAAGCTATTCCATTTGGCATTTGAAGTTACTGTGGCATTTTCATGTCTGATTCAAAAATTATTTGGATCAAAACCACAAATTAGCAGCCTCTGTGCAGGAAACTGGGATGGTTTGTGGGATCTCCCCCCCCCCCGAGTCTACTAAAAAGTCTGTTTAAACAGAGCAAGCCTAGTTGAATGGCTCCCCAATTGTTAGCTGAAAAGATGCCTGCTTGATTGAAACATAAAATGTCTTGTTTAAAAATCTGAAAAAAACAGAAAATAACCTATTTTCTTGTATCTCATCCCTCTCCAGTCAGACAGGTATGAGGCTCTATTAGCCATGTCATTTTCCTATTTCATTTTCTGATTAATTCAAAGAGACAGATTTAGAACTACAAAACAGATATACAGTAATTCGTTTTTCCTTTGTGAAGTGAAGAGATATGTGTCCTCTGCTGAGTGCCTGCCACTTGACATCTTTAGTGAGCAAAGCTCCCATTAAAGTTATTTTTCAATATTTGTATTTTAAACATTAGATTTCTGAATGGCTCCCCCCCCCCCCCCCGGTTGGTGGTCTCCAAAAGTAACACATTTAATGTCAATGCATTGTTTATACTACATTATTTCTAAGTGTTGTTCCAGATTGTATCTAGTTTTGCTCATCAGAAATACGAGCAGTAAAATGTAATACAGTAAAACACTGGATAACGCTAAAACTTGGTTCCACAAGTCTTGGTGTTATCTGATTTTTAGTGTTATCCGATCCATGTTAAAATCCTATGGAATGGATCAGATAACGTTAAAGCTCCATAGAGATACATTGTAACTGCACAGGCTTTAGCGGTTGTTATCCGATCCATCCCGTAGGACCTTAACGTTATTCGATCCAATTCCCCTCCCCAGATTACGTAACGTTATGCGATTTTAGCATTATTCGATCCAATCGTTATCTGGTGTTTTACTGTATGTTGTTTCTGCCTTACATAGGACATAGGTTGTCAATCTTTTCATGCAACAGGCCAGACCACGCTCCCTCAGAGAGCTGAGTAGGCTGGATGCATGGTGTCCCCCCCAGCTTAAACGCTGCCATAAACCACGGTGGGTGCATTTGTGCAGGTGTGTGTGTGTTTACAGCTGTCATAAATGCATCTGCTTCTGCATTCAGGATTGTCATCATGGGCCAGATGATTTGCCACCATGGTCTGGCTCCAGCCATGGGCCATAGGTTGTGAACCCCTGCTCTAACAATGTTCCATCAACACCAGTATTACTCTTTTTCCAGGAAAGAGGAATGGGATGCATGCTGAGAAAACAGTGTAATTCTGAATTATTATTTTTTACTCATAGTGTGGATATAAAAGTCTCTTCTCACCCACGATTGTAGCTCTTATCTAAATCTGCTACAGTTCTGCTCAAATATAGACACTACGTAGGCAACATCTTAAAAGGGACACAGCAAAGCTGTTACGGAATCAGCGATCCATTTCTTGCAGGATCACCTTGCCGTAATTGCTTTCTGTCCAGACATCCCGAATGCACTGAAACAACTTTCAAGAAAATTAATTAAACTGCCTGCTTCGTTATTTATCAAATGACCATCTCTTTGTATTGCACTTCAGTTTATTTCAAAATGGAAGCCCTGCACATGCATATCTCTTGAGAAAGGCATACATCAGTTTAATTGCTTTTTTGGCATATTTTCTGACCTTCCATGCGGCTTTGGATTTTAGATTATTGATCTCTGTCCAACATATCACCAAAGGGATGTGCCGGAGACTATTCCCTCTAGTTAGGAAATGTGGAGGGCATGAACTGACAAGCTGTGTGTTTTTATTAGACTCTGTTTGTGCTTAGTGGAAGAATGAATCTTTTTCTAATATCTCAGCACTCTTTGAATGTTAATACCCAATGCTATTTGGCTTCCGTAGACAGAGGTCTATCACAGTATTACTTCATCATGTTCTGTGTGTGTGCCTTAATTTTAGCGAAAGAAATGGCAAGTGTATAGCACTTAATTGGTGGTTAAGTCGGTGGCAGCTGCCATCGCAACTCAATCCGAATATACATCCCCCCCCCCTGCCCCAGGGTGCCAGGAGGCCTGGTCTTGGAGGTCAGCTGGTTGTGGGCTGCCTTTGCCCTCCGAGGCAATTAGAAAAAATGCCACTGGCATGAATTTGTTTAAGGTGGATCCCAGGTAGCCATGAAGTGAACCACACACTATGATCTTGGAGCCATCTCCTGCGGCACATATGAAATGAGACACACAGGATTTAACACCAGGACTGCAATGGACTGTTGTAGCCTTGAGGATATGGACAAGGGGCACTTTCACAGCCTGTCGATCTGGCATGGCCTCTTCCACCTCCTTGACTGTTAGGAATCAGAGTTCCTCCGCTCGTTTTTCCATTGGGCCCAATATGATAGTTTCTAGTGGCATTTCCTCTACTGTGGGAGACCATCACCCCCACCTAAAGGGGCTCATCTGCCCGTAGCCATTGGCCCCTTTAGGGAGTCAGGTTATTTACCACCACACAACACTTGGCATTGAGTTGCTGGCTGTATGGTCTACTCCACAACCGTAGCAGGATGTTCGGACAGACAAAATGCTGGCCAAGTAAACTGGAAACGATGAAGCAAAGCAATCAAGAACAATCACACTTATATACTACCCATAGTGCTTAGTGCACTCTCTGAGTGGCTCACAAGTTTAGCATTTTGTCCCCAACATGCTGGGTACACATTTTACCAACCATGGAAGGATGGAAGCTGAGTATGCATGCTAATAACAATAAACACAAGGCTGAAGACAGCTAATATTTTAAATAGGGTCACGGTAGCTTTATCATCTGTGACTCTATATTGGGGCTATAACTTCTCTTATACAAGCCTTATACATGCACCAGTGAGTTGAATGCTAGCTCTGCTTTGTAATGTAATGTTTTCTCCTTTATACATGTGTGTGTGTGTGTGTGTGTGTGTGTGTGTGTATGTGTGTGTGTGTGTGTGTGTGTCCATTTATTAAGTAAAGCAAAATATAGATTAAGAGGAGTTTTGTACATTGCAAGCATATTGGGAACAAAAAACAGTAAGTAGATCTTGTAAGTAAATTTAATTTTTGGTATACATCTTTAAGTCGTATACATACACAAAGTGTCAAAAGAGAGGTTCACATACACCAGGGTGGTGAGAAACCAGGGCTTACAGCAGGGGTGCCCACACTGTGGCCTGGGGGTTGGATCTGGCCCCCAACACCAATTCATCCAGCCCACAAAGCCTTCATCGCTCCCAGAAGTGGACTACTTCCACTTCGTGGAGCAACAAGGACCTCACGGGCCAGATGAATTGGTGCTGGGGCCAGATCTAGCTCATAGGCCATAGTGACCAGCCCCCTGAACCACATGACCGGCCCATGGCCTGAAAAGTTTGGGTGCCCCTGGCTAACAGCATTGAAATCCTGGGATGCTTTGAATAGTAGGGTCTGTGAAATCATCTTACTCCCTCTCAGCTCTTCTGTTCTCTAGGAGCTTGGCTGCAGTCCCCTGAATAGCTGAGAGAAGTGGATTGTCCCAGGAACTGAATGTTGTTGCAAGCTATCTTCATTTCAAAAGATCTTAATTGTTGGTATGCCCCAAATCCAGTGACTTGCCTGTCTTGAACTCTCATTTTTGGGGTGAAATGAGTATGGTGACGGTCAAAACTAACGCCTGCACTTCTAAATTTACAACCACACACATATTCATATATATAACTGTAAAATGTTTGGGGAGTTACTGCTTACTGTTCTAAAAATCTGCACAGTTCATTTTTTAGAATTTGCCCTTACACTAAAAGTAACTACTTTTCCTTTGAAATTGCCACAGATATTTTAAAATGTCTCCACTGCTTTTAAAATGCTACGTGTGTTTTCAGCCTGATTCATGACCTCCCTAACAAACCAAGCATTGCCTTGATGGATATTAAATATATACAATATTTCAGCCCCAGATTAGAATGTGTGTGCTATGAATATTTTAAAATGTATCATCTAGGATTGTATGGCATTTGTGGTTGACAAATGTGGATTTCTGTTTGGTATCTCTCATGAGAGAAACCATTCATTTCCAAGACATTAGGATATTTAACACACACACACAGTGGTTTCGGTAACCTCATATTTGATAATGGATGTTTTCATAATGTTTACTTGTATTATTGATGTTCTCTGCCATTCGTGAGTGAAGCTTCATTTGTCTTCATCCCTTCACCTTTACTGCTTATATGCAATTTGAGGTTTTCTTTTGTTCAGTAGTCACTGCTTCTCATGACATAATGTCATAAGTACTCCTGTCCTTTCTTACCGATATTGTTTGAGAGAATGTGCCTACTAGTGAATTCCAGAGGGGAAACACTAAAATGAGAAGGATAGGTTATATCAGATAGGCACCTTCTATGGACCATCAAACAAGATCAGTGTAGCCTACAAATGGTAAATATGCTGGGCAGCCTCTAGAGCTGTAGTTCCCAATATGGGGCACACTTCCTACAGGTGGGGGGCAATTGGATTTTTAGGCGGGCAATTGAAAAATGAGTTAACCAAGTTAATGGTCTTTTAGGCTTCCTCCACATGAATAGGAGTTCACTTTTTGAATACAGTCAAACCTCGCTTAGTGAGCGTTTCACTTTGCAAAAAACTCGCATAACGAGCAGGTTTTTCAAAAAGCGATCTGACTCGCATAACAAATATTTTCGCTCGGTGAGTCGGACTCACATAGTGAAAATTTTTGTTATGAGAGTCAGACTTCCCCTATGGAAATGCTCGCATAGAAAGCATTTCTATGGGGGGGAACTCACATGATGAAAAATTTTTCGCTATGCGAGTCTGAATTGCATAGCAAAAATATTTGCTATATGAGTCGGACTTTCCCTATGGAAAACTCGCATAATGAGTGTTTCTATGGGGAAAATTCGCATAATGAAAAAAAATGCTATCCAAGTTTTTCCCCTAAAAAAGCTCGTTATGCGAGTTTTTCCATTGGAATTTTCGCTATGCGAGTCTGATTCGCGTAGTGAAAAACTCGCATAGTGAGCAGCCTGACAGAACGAATTAAATTTGTTGTGCAAGGTAGTACTTTAGTAAGAATTATATGTCATGAGGGGATTTTAGAGATGATTAGGGCATGGCCAAAAAAAGGTTGGGAGCCACTGCTATAGAGGTTTGATAGCAGCATGAACCCGTCCGGGGTTCTTCTGAACCTCTTCCCACCCACCCACCCAAAAAACCTTTTTTAAACTAATGGTCAACATTTTAATTTTTTTAATGGGGGGGTGGAATACCCTCTGGATATGGTAAAATTCATCCAGTATCTCTCACAGGGCAGGTTGATTATTATTTTTAGCCCCATCATTAAATCAAATTAAGAAGAGAGTGCAAAGGTACAGTTGTGACCTAGTAGCACAGCGTGCTGCAAGTCATCCAACACTGAGCTATACAGTAAGCTATCCTCTTTATTTGTATCAGACTATTGGACAAGCTAAAAGTATGGATGTACTGTATATGAAACATAGATACAATTAACATGCATTAAAACATTAAAATGGTTAGACCATTTTTGTCTTTTTGTTGTTCAGTCGCACAGTCGATTCCGACCCTCTGCGACCCCATGGACCACTGTCCTCCAGGCACTTCTGTCCTCCACCATCCCCCTCAACTCGCTCAGCTCTGTGCCCATTATCTCTACAATACCATCTAGCCATCTCATCTTGGGCCGTCCCCTTCTTCTTTTGCCCTCTACCCTTCCAAGCATCAAGGCTTTCTCAAGTGAATCCTCTCTTCTCATTTGATGTCCAAAGTACTTTAGCTTCATCTTTATTATTTGACCTTCTAAGGAGCAGTCAGGGTTGATTTCTTCTAAGATCGATCTATTTGTTCTCCTCGCTGTCCAGGGGACTCTCAAAACTCTCCTCCAACACCACATCTCAAAGGCATCTATTCTTCTGCGCTCCGCTTTCCTAATGGTCCAGCTCTCACAACCATACATTGCCACAGGGAATACCATTGCCCTGACTATGCGAATCTTTGTTTGCAATTTAATGTCTCTACTTTTCACTATGCTCCCCAGGTTTCTCATCGCTTGCCTCCCAAGAATCAGTCGCCTTTTTATTTCATGGCTGCAATCACCATCTGCAGTGAGCTTTGATCCTAGGAAAGTAAAATCTGTCACTGCTTCTACTTCTTCCCCATCTATTTTCCAGGGACTGACAGGGCCTGTTGCCATGATCTTGGTTTTCTTGATATTGTCTCAAGCCAGCTTTTTCACTCTCTTCTTTTAACCTAATCAGGAGCTTCTTTAGGCGCTCCTCACTTCCGGCCATTAGGGTGGTATCATCTGCATATCTCAAATTGTTGATGTTTCTCCCAGCAATTTTGATCCCAAATTGTGATTCCTCCATTCCTGCATTACGCATTATGTGTTCTGTGTATAAAGTTGAATAAGCAGGGTGACAAAATGCTTCAATAGTGTCATTTCGATTGTTTACTAAATCATCTTTTGTACACATAGCAAGGCATAAATTGTATATATGTAAATGCTACATTGATTTAATTTCTCTACATTCACAGGAAAAAATTGTCCTGTATCTAAATTTGTATAGTCAAAGCAATGGTATTCCCCGGTGGCAATGTATGGTTGTGAGAGCTGGACCATTAGGAAAGCTGAGTGTAGAAGAATACATGTCTTTGAGATGTGGTGTTGGAGGAGAGTTTTGAGAGTCCCCTGGACAGTGAGGAGAACAAATAGGTCAATATTAGATGAAATCAACCCTGACTGCTCCTTAGAAGGTCAAATAGTGAAGATGAAGCTAAAGTACTTTGGACATCAAATGAGAAGAGAGGATTCGCTTGAGAAAGCCTTGATACTGGGAAGGGTGGAGGGCAAAAGAAGAAGGGGGCAGCCCAAAATGAGATGGCTAGATGGTATTGTAGACACAATGGGCGAGTTGAGGAGGATGGTGGAGGACAGAAGTGCCTGGCAGACAGTTGTCCATGGAGTTGCAAAGTGTCGGAATTGACTGTGCGACTGAACAACAAAATCTAAGTCGCCCCATTTTGCTTGATTTTTTTTAACCTTCCTACTTCATTTCAAAAGCTTTTCAGTCCACCCAGCATCTTGTCCTGGTGGGAAAGTAAGCTATGATCTTCTTGCTGTGACCTGGATAGAAATAAGTGTAAGCATCTAGAATTGGCTCAGCAGACTCTGATTTATGGGTACATTCCACTCAGTCGAAGGCATACTTTGGGATGCATGCCAGTACTAAATACGTTTACTCAGATGGAAGTCTCAGTGTATTTGTCTGCACTCCCACCTGATTACATCACCTTGGGATGTGCTCCACTTTTAAGATGTGTGAATTCAAAGAGTGGTTGTTTTTGTTGCCCACATGACACAAATGCTGAATCAAATCCATACGGTACTTTTTGCTCACAAAGCAATTTTCTCTCTCTTACTTGGAGGTTTCTGCTATTTTCTTGATGGGATGACTTGATGGGGCTTTTTTCTCTGTGTGACAATGAGTGGGGGTGTATCTGCAGAGGAGGAGGAAAGAGCAGGAAAAAAGAGGGTCTGAGAGAGGAGGGTCAGCAAAAGAATGGGGAATGGGGTATGTGTGTTTGTAAGGAGCAACTCAGTGCTCGAGTCGCCTTTATCATGCGAGGAGGGCCTGCAGAAAGGCACTTGATGTCACGAAACCAGCCGGCCCCCTCTGCCTTGGCCCTCCTACACCAAAGCCCCCAGAGGGTGAGCTGGCCGGCAATGCAGCCCTCAGCTGCTACTCTTCCACAAGGAGGTTTAAACAGGTAGCGTATTCAGAGGCTTGTGTGTGAATGCATTGCTTCTCTTACCCCTTAGTCCAATGAAGAGACGTTGTGGAAGCAAATGAAGGTTTATTGATCAGGTATATTGATCAGGTTCATAAAGCATAGGTCAGTAGCATAAGACAGTCCAGCAAACAGAGCAACAGTCCACAGGTACATTAGGTAACCATTTTGAAAAAGCCAAAAAGGCATAGCCCCCAGGCAAAGATCTTAAACCATTGAGATCCAAACATGAACTCACTCTCCTCTCTCCAAAATGGAGATTAACCAGTCAAGTGGGTTACCTTTAACCAATTAGGGAACAGAGAGAACTTTCTCATAACAAAGGATTGTTGAAACACGTGTACAGTGAGTGCTATAACATGTAGTCAAAACAGCTAGCCTAGAGATAAGAACACAGGGAACACTGAATTGGAAACACTGTCTCGTGACAGGAGTTTTGTGAGACAGAGAGAAGAAAGGATTTTTGAGGCCTAGTTAAAACTACAACCTCTCCAAGCTTTGAGAACGTTAGGAAATATGTCATTTCCTGACACTTGATCATGGGTGACCAGTGGCACCAATTAATCTAGCCTGTGGTCAGGACACTGCCACCATCACTGGAAGCACCGGAAACTGCTGAAAAATCACTGGAAGTGCCAAAAATGTGCCAAAATTGTGAAAAAAGACCACCCTAGCTCCCGCTGCCACAGGAAGTGGCGGAAGCAGCTGAAACAGGTGGAAACGTGCCATGAATGCACCCACTACTGCCACTGGAAGTAGCAGGAGGAACCATGCCTCCAGCCCACGCATCTGTCTGAAGGTGTTTGAAAAGCTTGGCCACCCCTGCACCTTGACTGACCTCTTGCTTGCATGCATCGGACAACGCTAAAAATCGGATAACGTCATGACTTGTGGAACCAAGTCATAACGTTATCCAGGGTATTACTGTATATAGAAGGGTGGGAATAAAGAGAAGTCATAGTTTTATTGAAATGTCTAGATAGGCAGCAATCAGTTATTTAATAGGAATGGTCTGTACAGAGCTTTCAGAGTGTCCATTTCTAGGACTGGTATCATATCATATCTAGGACTGGTATCATATCAGAATTTCTTAAAGAATTGCCTTACCAGGCCGTTGTTCCTGCTATCAGTCTGTAGGCTTAACACTACTGTATGTGTGGTTTGCATCCTTTCTTACAAAATGACACACACACACACACACACACACACACACACACACACACACACACACACACACACACACACACACACACACACACACTCACAGGGTTGGGATCAGCTTTTGCTGTGCAGCGTGTCTGCCTCTTTCTTTGAATTTTAAACACATCAAGATGCTGTTGTCTTTCATTTGTAACCCATGGATGTCTTCCTAATACAGGGGTGCCCAAACTTTTCAGACAGTGGGCTGGTCACATGGCTCAGCAGGTCAGTCACATGGTTGCTCCCAGCAGAAGCAGAAGTAAAACACAACTTGCAATCTGTTTCGCAACAGGATGAAATAGACTTTAAGCTGTCATTTTCTCTACTTAAACCAGGGGTGCGCAAACTACGGCCTGTGGGCTGGATCTGGCCCCTGATGGCAATTCATCAAACCCACGCCATCCTTGTCGCTCCTGGAAGTAAAAGTAAAACATGCCTGCACATTTTAATTCCATTTCCAGGAGCGACGAGGGTGGCACAAGCTGGATGAATTGGCATTAGGGTCTGGATCCGGCCCACAGGCCATAGTTTGGGTGCCCCTGTCATAATGCTACCATTACCAGGTATGCGTCTTGTGGTTTTTTCACCACTGAAAAGAAACAAAGGAGGGAAAGAAGGAACAGATGGACAATGACTTTGGATGAGTTGTGCCAAGAGCCGTCTTGTCTGGAAGCTGCCAAAAAGTACAGATCAACAAATGACTCTGCTAATAAAATAACCTCCCAGCTCCTGGCTTTGACAGAGTGCATAACAAGGAGGCACGAATGAGAATCCATGCGAGGGAGAGAGTGGAGAAATGGCTAACAACTTCTAGTAGAAGAGGTGGGGGAAGCGTGGGCAGCAAACTGAAAATGAATTACAGAAAAAGGGAACTCTAAGATAAGGCTTTTGACTGTGTCGACCACAACAAAATGTGGCAAGTAATTAAAGAAATGGGAATTCTGGAACACCTTATAGGCCTCATGAGAAATCTGTACAGGAATCAAGAGGCAACAGTTAGGACAGAAAATGGAATGACGGAGTGGTTTGGAATAGGAAAAGGAGTAAGACAAGGCTGCATTTTGTCACCCTGCTTATTCAACTTATACACAGAACACATAATGCGCAATGCAGGGATGGAGGAATCACAATTTGGGATCAAAATTGCTGGGAGAAACATCAACAATTTGAAATACTGTATGCAGATGATACCACCCTAATGGCAGAAAGTGAGGAAGACCTAAAGAAGCTCCTGATTAGGTTAAAAGAGGAGAGTGAAAAAGCTGGCTTGAGAATCAATATCAAGAAAACCAAGATAATGGCAACAGGACCTATCAGTCCCTGGAAAATAGATGGGGAAGAAGTAGAAGCAGTGACAGATTTTACTTTCTTAGGATCAAAGCTCACTGCAGATGGTGATTGCAGCCATGAAATAAAAAGGCGACTGATTCTCGGGAGGCAAGCGATGAGAAACCTGGGGAACATAGTGAAAAGTAGAGACATTAAATTGCAAACAAAAATTCGCATAGTCAGGGCAATGGTATTCCCTGTGGCAATGTATGGTTGTGAGAGCAGGACCATTAGGACAGCGGAGCGCAGAAAAATAGACGCCTTTGAGATGTGGTGTTGGAGAAGGGTTTTGAGAGTCCCCTGGACAGCGAGGAGAACAAATAGGTCAATCTTAGAAGAAATCAACCCTGACTACTCCTTAGAAGGTCAAATAATAAAGATGAAGCTAAAGTACTTTGGACATCAAATGAGAAGAGGGGATTCACTTGAGAAAGCCTTGATGCTTGGAAGGGTAGAGGGCAAAAGAAGAAGGGGACGGCCCAAGATGAGATGGCTAGATGGTATTGTAGAGATAATGGGCACAGAGCTGAGCGAGTTGAGGGGGTGGTGGAGGACAGGAGTGCCTGGAGGACAGTGGTCCATGGGGTCGCAGAGGGTCGGAATCGACTGTGCGACTGAAGAACAACAAGACAAGTGGGTGTCACACACTCAGCAAAAGAGAGGAGGGGAAAAAGGTATCTAAAGAAGATTCAACTGTTGCATCCTTGTGAGGAGGAAAAGCAAAAGCCGGAAAAGAAAAAAGAAAGCCAATCTTTTATTGTCTCATTTCCCTCAGTTTTGGGGAATGTAGAGCTTCTGGAAAACCAAAAGGACTGCCAAACCTTTGTTCTTTGTTTGTGCTAAGCTCTGTTGATTGTAGGTGTGTCTTTTAAAGGTAAAGATAAAAGTCGCTGCTGTTCAAAAGCCAGTTGTAGCTGACTCTAGGGTTCGGTGATTATCTCCATTTATAGCCAAATTACCAGCACTGTCTGCATATGCAGACATTTCCGTGGACATGTAGCAGGCATGCCTCAACACAGAATGCTGTTTACCTTCCCACCGAAGTGGTCCCTATTTATCTACTTGCATCTTCTTGCTTTCGAACTACTAGGTTGGCAGGAGCTGGGACAGAGGCAGGAGCTCACTCCATCATGCAGTACTCGGGTCTTGAACTGCTCACCTGCTGACCTTCCAGTCATCAAGTTCAGCATCTTAACCACTAAACCACTGCAGTCCCAGGTGTATCTTTTACACATCCCAAAACAGGGTGGGGGGAGAGTTCACAGGTCAGGAGGCTGTCTCCTTACCTTGGACCTGAGCCATTGCTCACTATGCAACTTGCATACAAATCCTTTTATACCCATTAAAATAATTGGACTGGAAACCAATTGATGCAGTTTAAGTTTGAATAGTCTGCTGCTAGCAGAGGTACAAATTCTTTATTGGATTCTACTTTTTAACCTTTCAAATGCTTCTCACTTTTTAACAGGGATTTCTAATGTACAGTGGTATCTCATACAATGATTTTAATCCGTTCCACAGGGTTCGTCGTTGTATGAAACAAATGCTATACGATGCACGCATCATATAGCGAGTTTCCATATGGGATGCATCATACAACAATTTTTTCCGCTAAGAGATTTTTCCCATTGAAAAATTATTGTACAGATTTTTTCAATAGGGAAAATTGAAATGTATGATGCCATTTGCCCCCCAAACCTAATTGTTATGCGATTTCATTGCTATACAGGGAGGGCTATTGTTGTATGAGGTTCAATGTATACTGTTATTTACAGTGCACAGAAGATCTCTGGGATGACATGAATAAATGCACCTCTGTGGGGAGGAAGCTATTAGGCTGGCTCCCTTTTTAAGTTTAATATTGAGAGCTCAAGTGACACAGCGTTCACCTCATTATCTCCAGCTCAGAATTTGTTTCCCCAAGTGGATTTGCTTCGATCTTTTGGAAGGTCTCCTAGCTCTTCCCTAATAGGGAGCAAACCTGTTAAGAGGATGATGGCACACGGGTGATGGGAAGGGAGAGGGAGGAGAGGTTGCCACTTATGATACTCTTCAGCTCAATGGTTGTACACATTGAAAGAGTATTAATGTATTCAGTTTGAGCTCTTTATGCGCTCCATCCTAGTTCTTCCGTATGTTATCAGAATTTGTGGGATTTTCAATTGAGGGTTGAAACAATGATGATTAGTTGTACAACCAGCAAGAGGCTTCTAATATAGGCTGTCCTTAATTTTGACAGGTAAGGTAATTGAGACTTGTAAATTGTTGCAGCAGCGTGGAGTGCTTTATCTTGAGGACTGCAAGATAAAGCACTCTTCCTTCTGATCCCCTCTGGCTAGGAGCTTTTCAGGGTTGCTTTGTAAAGATGACTTCTGTAAAGTGAGAATCCCTTGGTTACTGTTGTCTTGGAACAGTTTGCGTTGGGTGCTAAATGAAGGTGGATGAAAACAATTTAAAGCAAACCTTTTGCTTTTTTTTAAGTGAAGTTTTCTTGATTTGTACCTCAAATTTGGTCACACACCACTAAAAGTTATTGAAAGGAACCAAAATATGTGCTTCAGATAGGAGTTGCTCCGTCATCACCAAGTTTCTGACTTGAGAGGAGGAGTCTTGGTGGACACAAAATAGCATTAAAAGGCTCTCTTTTTTTTGGGTCCTACAAGCTCTATTTTGTCTGCCTCTGATAAACAGCTGTCTATGCTCTTGGTCTTCTGCTGGTATAGTACACAAGTTGTTCTTGGCTTGTAAGAACTTGACATGTTTTTGCAGTCTTTCTGCCCAGTCTGAGTATTTTTGAGCTGTTTGTTTTTGTTAATGAGCTGTCAAGTTGTTTGGAGGGGGGGTAGAGAAAGTGTGGTGGCTTAGTGGTTAAGATGCTGAACTTGATGACTGGAAGGTCAGCAAGACAGCAGTTCAAGATCCGAGTGCTGCAAAATGGAGTGAGCTCCCATCTCTGTCCCAGCTCCTAGCAGTTTGAGAGCAAGAAATTGCAAGTAGAGAAATAGGTAGCACTTTGGTGGGAAGATAAACAGCGTTCTGTGTCTAGTCATGCCTGCCACATGTCCTTGGAAACATCTGCTGACATCACTGGCTCTTTGGCTATAAATGGAGATGAGCACCGAACTTTAGAGTTGGATATGACTGACTTTTGAGCAAGGGTGATCTTTACCTGCCAAGTTGTCTTCAACTTAGGGTGACCCTATGAATGAGAGAGCTCCAGAATGTCCTGTCCTCAACAGCCCTGCCCAGCTTTTGTAAAACTCAAGGCTCTGACTTCTTTTAGGGATTCCATCCATCCCATATTTCTTCATCCTCTTCCTGTTGCCTTCCAGCTTTTCCAGCATTATTGTCTATTTTAGCAAGTCTTGCATTCTAATGTTCCCATAGTAGGATAGCCTCAGCTTCATCATGTTTGCCTCCAGGATGGCTGAGGCTTGATCTGCTCTAGGGTCCGTTTGTCTTTGTGGCAGTCCAGGGTATCCCCAGGGCTTTCCTCTAGCACCAGCTATAGGGCAGCAGAAAAGCTGGATTCCAATCACTATACCACACTGGGTTACACTTTGGACAGATCTTTAGTATGAAATGCAAAAAAAATCTAATTTCACAGGAATCAGGTTTAATCACATATGAGTGTGATATAGACCCAGATGCATAAATTTTACCAATAATGCTAAGTCAAGGCAGAGTCAGAACTCCTTGCTTAGTTTTGTGGTTCTTCCTGAGTTTTAAAAAGTGCTGCCATTTTTGGGGTTGTCACTGACTGTGAAGCCATTGCTTTGATTCTGCTTGGTGCTCTGTTGATCCTCCTGTGTCTTCTGGGGTTTTTTTTAGCCCTCTTTAAGTACTTCTGGTGCAGCTACTGTTTCATCTGACTGACTGCGACCACTCAAATGATCTTTTAGACAACCTCGGAGTTTGTATACCTAATGTGCTGATTTCATGGTAGTTATTAGGAAAGGACCGTAGGTTACCATAGGAAAAGGTCACCCTTGCTCAAGTGCCAGTTGTATCTGACTCTAGGGTTCAGTTGTTGTTGTTGTTGTTGTTCAGTTGCACAGTCGATTCCGACCCTTTGCGACCCCATGGACCACTGCCCGCCAGGCACTTCTGTCCTCCACCATCTTCATTTCTAGTCAAACATCTGCAGACATTTCTGTGGACATGTGACAGGCATGACTAGAGACCAGGGTGCATGGAATGGTGTTTCCCTTCCCACCAAAGAGGTACCTATTTATCTACTTGCAGTGTCTTGCTTTCAAATTGCTAGGTTGGAAGGAGCTGAGACAGAGAGAGAAGCTCTGTCTGTCATGCAGCACTCAGGTCTTGAACTGCTGGCCTGTGACCTTCCAATCATCAAGTTTAGCATCTTAACCACTAAACCACCACAGTCAGGTCACTATAATCAATCAGATTATATTGTTAAAGGCAAGGGGGAGGGGATGGCCAAAAGCAGCCACTGCCAAAACACACACACACACACACACACACTGTCACAAATGGATACCAAACAGTGTTTGGGAACAATGGAAATGTCTTGTGAAATACAGTGGACTTTTGTGTGTGAAGATGGGAAATTGTGAACATGCTGATCTCTACCTGAGCCTTCTAATATCAAAGTGAATACTGAAGTCAAGTGATATTCAGTTCAGCCCTACCTAAACTCTGCAGACTGAGATAAAAGGTAGCCTTTGCTAAAGATATCTTTTGCTCCGTCTGAACACATACTGTGCAGAAAAAGGCTCTTGGCTTTTACAGGCTTCCTAAAGATGAAAAGAAACTTAGCAAATAAATAACATAACAAAAAATGTCCATTCTGATGTTGTGTCTGGATTTCAGATGATTCCAGCACAACCAACACCCCTTTTGCTGTTGTCCCCTGCATGCTGTGAAGGAATCTATCCTTCAAAGCAGTCTCCCCCTCTCCCCCTTTCATATACAGTACTGATGTCTGTTTTCACCATTGCTTCAACTGGTAAAACTCAGGGCCTCTTAAAATCAGTTATAAAAAGAGGGTTTCTTTTGCTTCAGTAGGGTGAAAATTTGACACACTGTATGCTTCTCAGAATATCTTTGTCAGGAAAGAAAGCCAACAAATGTCACATTTTCTCCCCTTATTGATGAAAAATGTATTTTTCTCTACAAGAACTCAACTGAAAATGAACAAGAATTTCATCATTGACTTAACACAGAACAGCAGATGCGCTTATACACAGTGATTTATTTTAATTTGTCAGCATTCATTTGATATTCTGTGTCAGTCCAGCAAGGCAGATCCGTGTACAAAAACATCATCTGCCTATGGATGTATTGCTTCACGCAGAATGAAAATGTAGGTGCAGCTGTGTTCATTGTACAAAGTTTGTGTGAGGGTCAGGTAATTCACCCTCAAACAAAATCTAAGGCAGTGATGGCCAACCTTGGCACTCCAGATGTTCTTGAACTTCAATTCCCAGAAGCTCTGATCAGCCGGTGTATTGACTTGGGCTTCTGGGAATTGAAGTCCAAGAATACCTGGAGTGCCAAGGTTGGCTATCATTGCTCTAAGGTATGACTATAGTCATGTGGCCATATACAGTTAGAATAATACAGATGGGAATACTGATATTCAACCATCATGAGGGGATATGACCTTTTGGTTACATTGAACAAAATAAGTCTCACCCCTACTGTTATTTAGCTCAGCCACTGAAAGTGAGGTATTAAAACTAGGGTGGGATGGAGAATTGAATGAACGTATTAGCCATCTTTTGTTTGTTTGCTTATTTCTCCCACGTTTGATTTATTATTTTTATTATTTTTATTTCAGGTTCTTGCTATACTTGATGTAAAGCAATGTGAATTTTGGTAATGAATTAAAATGAATATTTCACCCACTCTGAATCCAATGTCTTTGAATCTCTTCAGACCTTTAAAAACACACCTGAAACATGTATATCTCCACATGTATATTGAGAAGACATTGCAAGGGGGGGGGAGGCTTAACAGTGACATTTGCATTTTCAGCACTGACTATGCCAGGTCATAGAACTATTTTATAGAATCTCAAGAGAGTTTTAAAAGGTGGCTTAGAATTGACTGGCAAGGAATTTAGGCCTTGCTTTTAGACCCTTGTCAAATCAGAGTTCTCTGAGGCAGATGTTCTCTCATCTGGCAATTCCCTATCAGTTACTGCTCAGACAAGCAGTCTGTTTACGCAAGCAGCTCAGCATCAAATAAGAATATTAACAGAGATCGTTATGGCTGGTTCAGTGGATTGGGTCTTTTAAAGATGTAGAGATACCCACTTACCAATACATTTAAAATGTCAAACCACCAGAAATCAACAATGCTCAATGTTAGGTAGACAGCTTGGATGAGCTGGTATTTGTAATGTATGTTCAGTTGGTAGAGTGTTTATACAAGCCCTCAGCCTTTGCTTTATCACAGTATTGTTGTACCAAAATGCTGCTCTGTATTCTTTTGTCAAAAATTTCTTTTTGATCTCCAACCGTTTGTCAAAATAATACAGGAACAACAGCAACATAGCTAGTTTGGGCCAAGATCCAGTTGAGAACAACTCTGTGTGTTAAGAACAAACATGCAGAATTTATTTCTTCTGCAGAATTCATTCTTCAGTTCCTTTGGTTTGATCTGGCATTAAAAAGATTAGCCGGCAATGTTGCTACCCAGGGTACACTGGATTGTATTCACCATCTTTGAGGAAGCTCTTAATGTGTACCCCTCTTCTGCAGAAGACTGCCCTTTACATGACTGGTCATATGACTTGATCACTTCCCTGATTGCTCAATCAATGTGAACGGTTGGTTATGCAGATCAGGGCCTTTTGGAGATGAAAGAGGAATACTTGAATGATTGCACTTCCATGGTGGCAGAAGCAAATTAGATTCTCACACCAGAATGTAAAATAAGTTTCTTTTGCTCTCCACTGGTTTTTAGCTGAAGTTGCAAATCAGCCATTACATTCCTGTATAGCTTTTATTTAAAAACCAATTCTGGCCACCTTTTTGATGTGAGAGAAGTGTCCTTCAATTTCAAGGTAAATTCCAAATCTTAATGTGCTTTTCATTCCAACTTACATATTCTATTCATCTTGTTTTCTGGCGCCAAAGTCGCATCCTACCTAGTCTTTCCCCTGATCTCATGAGAGAGAATTGGAAACGGATGAAACCAAGCAAGATGCTCTACGACAAAAGGAAATAAAATGAAAGCCATCATAATTGATATTCTGGATGTTGTCCATTGAGCAGCCTTTGATGTTGAGAGAGATGACCCTTGAGGGTTTTGTTTTGCTCTGGGTTGTCAAATATTTCACAATGACTCTTCATTCTTTTTTCTTTTTTTCACCTTTCCTTTCCTTTTAAAGCAAATTCATTCTTAGGAAATATATTATGGTAACTGTGATAAAGTAAAGGATGTCTTTGCACTTTTGAATGCAAGCCAGATGGGGTGTCCCAGTTTTTCTTTCCAAATCTATGACATTCAAATATTCTTTTATAATATCACTGTAAGTCTGTAACTTCAGTACAATTACATTTTGAGCTAAAAGGCATTTGGCTTCTAATGTTTATTTGCTCCTTAGGTTAAAAAATACAGGTACAGGTTTTATGGTGTTGGGTTGCGGTTTTTTGTTTGTTTGTTTTTTTGGCAAGGCAGCTTACAGAAAAGCATATTGTACAATAAGTAAGATATACAATAGCAAGGCAACAAGGAATGTCAAATCAAAGAGCTTCAAAGAAATTCAAGTTAGGTAAGATATACAGTATTGTGCAAAAGTTTTAAACCACCATTAGATTTGTTGTCTTATCAGTGGTACAGTGACCATATATAATTGTTTCTCAGTCTCTTCATTAGAATACAACCAGAAAGTACAAGAAATTTGTATGTAGCATTTAAAAATGGGGAAAACCAAGAAAAAATAGCTTCCATAGACTAAAGTGGCAAGTATTTAGTGTTGACTGCCTCTTACACTAGCACCTCAGTAGGTACCTGGTTCCCACAAACCTAAATGGAAGCAACCCCTAATTTCCTGTTCTTGCTAACACATGTATATGTCTTACTATTACACGGCAAAATGACTGCTGTGGAGAAGATTTTATTACACCAGGTTTGTGCAAGCCATGCTTGAGCATTTCATACAGTTACATACACATGTTGGATGAGTGTGATTCATTAGAAGCTTGCTAATCAGACCAACTTCCAATCATATCATTCCAGTCAAAATGCCAAGGCTCACAGAACTGGACATCAAATCATACTTTTGCATCAACAAGGTCACTCTTACAGGGTAATCAACAAACAAACTGGATACTCAAGATATGGTATTGAAGCTGTTATTAAAAAAAATATAAAGAATTGGGAAGATCAAGAACCAAAAAAGGACTGGAAGATGTTCCAGACTATAGCTTAATCAAGAAATACCAGCAGCTTAATCAAGAACAGGGAATCATGTAGAAGCATAATTTTAGGACAATACCATTGGGAATCTACAAGAGTGTAGCAAAATCTATTTGGTACAGACTGTGTTGGTGAGTTTATGATAATATGTTCTGTGTTTATGTAGTGACTTGTTTATAGACTGACCCTTCTCAAACTCCCGTGGTTGGTTGGTTCTATACTTTCCTTGCCCCCAGGAACTATAAAAGCCTTCTGTAAGTGTTCAGAATACATTGTATAGGGGGAAAAGATGGCGAAGTATGTACTGCCTCAGCATCCACAGGCACAAAGTCTCCATGAAGCAGGGGGAGCCAACATTGAGAATTTAACTGCCTTGGACAAAATCTGTTACACTCTTCTGCTCAACCCTTGCTCTTGAGGATAGAGCAGTGGTTTCCAATGTGGGGCACACACACCACAGGGGGACTTAAATTGCCAGAAGCCTAAGTCACTACATTGGCTGATCAGTGCTTTGGATAATTCATTGGGCTTCTGGGAACTGAACTCCAAAAACCAAAGGTTGAGAAACAATGGGGTAGAGGATAGCAATCTTATTCAGCCAAATCCAATTACCTGTACACTCCCAGGGGCCATTCTTGTTGAATTTTACTACTTGGCTAAGCTGGCTGTGATTCTCATGCAGTGTTGTTATGTGCTTCCTCATGGGGAAAATGCCAAGCCCTGCATAACACACCAGCTGTCATGTGTGTGGTAGATGATACAGTGGTGAAAGAATTTGATCTTCCCCTTGGTGTGGGCAGTGGTAAGCAGGACTAGATGCCCAGTTGGTTGAGCCAAGGTCCAGGCCTTGCTCAGAGCCAGCTGGGAGCACCAACACGCTTTTAGATGTGAGCTCTGAAAGTTACATTGAAAGGGAACCTATTTTCCCTGGTCCATTTTCTTAGCTATAAATAAGTGTGTATGTCTAGGCCACGGTTTTGGCACTGTTCGTGCTGACCTCCCCACAACAAAGATGACTAGTTATTTTTAATAAATTGCTCACATGCTCTGCTTTTAATTAACATCTATCTGTATGAAATGGAACTGCAGTGGCTCAAGTGGTTAAGACGCTGACTGGGAGGTGGAAGGTGAGCAGTTCAAAACCCAAGTACTGCATGACGGAATGAGTGCCTATCTCTGTTCCAGCTCCTGCCAACCTAGCATTTTGAAAGCAAGAAATTGCAAGTAGATAAATAGGGACCACTTCGGTGGGAAGATAAACAGTGGTCCATGCACTTCAGTGTCTAGGCATGCCTGACACATGTTCACGGAAATGTCTGCAAACACAGACAGTGCTGGCTCTTCGGCTATAAAGCAGAGATGAGCACTGAACCCTAGAGTCGGGTACGACTGGCTTTCAAGCGAGGGTGACCTTTACCTATGTGTATGAAGCTCTTTCTCCTGTACTACTTTGTGCTGAATAGGAACATTATCATTTTGTCCATTGTTTTACTGTGGAATAGGAGAGAGAGCCTTTTTGTTAGCACAGAGCATAGCTGTCCAGAATCTGTCTGTCATGTGCCTCTTCACAATGACAAATACTTCAAATGAACATGTTAACCACTGGGCACTTGGATTACCTTTTTCTTCCAAGGTCTATGCCCTTCAGATAAAGGCTGAAGAGAGATCTCAGTATCTTTCTTCCTCTCCCTGACACCCAATTCATCTCTTCCTGATTCATATTCCCCCCTTTAACTTTGAATCTCTTACTCTTTGACCTGCTGTCTCTGGAAAGCCTTGTAAGGGTTTGCTTTGTGAGGGTTAGCATATTTTGTCTTGACAGCCAGGTTTAACCGTTTGCAAGGGGAACTGCATACAGTGGGGAATTGCATTTCCTCCCTCTATTCTCTCCTTCGATATGGCACAAATATCTTTCAAAGAGTAGCCAAATAATGCTTCGTTCTACTTGTTGTTGGTTTTTCTAACATAAAAAAAATACTACTCCTTTTTCTTTATTTTCTTTTTCACTTTTGGGCTGTGTGTGCGTGTGCGTGTACACACTGTATAAGTGGACTCAACTTATACTCAGGTCAACGACCCCAAGGGTCCCAAAACTGTGGTAGTTCAAATTCAAACATACAGTAAAAAACAACAACAACACTAGCACTACTGTAAAAACTCAAAAACATACCACACAAATGTCTAGATTAATTAATTTTACCATATTTTCATGTCTTTTAATTATTAAAACTCACTAGGAACTGCTGTATTTTCCACCCCTGACTTATACTCGGGTCAATATATTTTCTTAGTCTTAGAGGTCTAAATTAGGTACCTTGACTTATATTCAGGACAACTTATACTCGAGCATATACTTTTTGTATGTATGCAGTGTTGGGATGTCAAAAATTTTACTACCCCACCGTGACGTCTTCACAGTGTGGGTGGAGCTAATATCATGACATCATGATGTCATGGGTGGGGCCAAAGAAAATAGTAAAAATAAAAAAAATAAAATAAAAATAAGCACACACATGCACACACCCTTCATCCCACCCACTCACCCACCCACAACACAAACCCGTAAATAAGTTTAAATAAATAAATAAAATAAAAATTACATTAAAATACACCCATCCACCCACCTCAAACACAAATCAACCTACCCACCCCAAACACAAACCTGTCACTTACCTGTTAGTATAAGTGCCTGGGCAGCACCATGTTGCAAGATGGATATGGTCATCGTACTGGTTCTCTAGGATAATATGCCTTAATGTAAATGTAAAACAGCTGTACCTCCTTAAGGGTTCTCCAATTGGAACAACAATTGGAACAGCACAGGTGTAGCTTATTGATGAGGTAACTCCAAGACTTTGCTTAAAAACCCCAACCCAGGCCACCAGGCCTTTTTAGGAACTGTGGTAGTACGTCAATATAGGTAAAGGTATTAAATATGAATTAAAATACACACAGACACACCACATCCAAAGGTGAGTCACTTACCCTGCGGAGCAGGCTATAGGCAGCTTCAAGCTTACAGCTTCTCTTCCTCCTCCCCACTTGTGAGGACACCAAGGAGGCCATGCATACATGCCATCACTGTATGTAGGTATTCATTCATTCATATTGCAGGGGCATGAGCCAACTGCAGGTCTATGGCAGGAGCTTCATTTAGGCACTTTTTCCTCCTAACCCAGGAGTTCTCAACCTTTTAAGTTGGGGGGCTGGGTCACACTCCTTCAGACAGCTTCAGGGGCCGGACAGCCATTTTGCCCTTCCTCCACCAAATGGCACTTCCAGGTGTGGTGGAGGTAGTGGTGGGGCCACATGAAATGGTGCTGTCAGCCGCATCTGGCCCTTGGCCACAGGTTGAGAATCCCTGTCCTAACATATTTGTTTATAAAGGTATATACATTTCCAAATTACTTTTCTAGCTATAGTATCAGGGTCTCCTGTGGGTGAAAGCCAGTCATATCTGACTCTAGGGTTCAGTGCTCATCTCTGTTTACAGTCAAAATGCCAGTGCTGTCTGCATCTGCAGATGTTTCCGTAGACATGTGGCAGGCATGACTAGACACAGACCGCTGTTTATATTTCCACCAAATTTGTACCTATTTATCTACTTGCAATGTCTTGCTCTTGGACTGCTAGGTTGGAAGGAGCTGGGACAGAGACGGGAGCTCACTCTGTCGTGCAGCACTTGCGTCTTGATCTGCTAAACTGCCAACCTTCCAGTCATCAAGTTCCACTAAGCCACCACAGTCCCTTGTATCTATAGCATTAGGGAGAAGAAAATACAATAAGTGGCAATATGCTGGTTGTTTCACTTTATTAAGAATTTTTAATCTTGAATGTATCCTGACCTAGACTTTGCTGTGTGGCTTCACCATCCATCTCCCATGCGTCCTGAAATGTAAACAATATTGCCTTCATACTTCCTCCTGTACTGCGGCTGAAATCCTTTTTCTTGGTTACACACTCAGAAGGAACACAACATCATATTCAATTGGCAAGTGAAAAAGTTAGCATAAGCATTTGCTCTTTTGTGCCAGCTTCTTCAACTGCCTACACTAACTTCTCAACTTGCAGCAAATGGCCATCAAGATTTACACCAATTACTTTATGCTAGGAAGCATAACTGCTTGAACTTTGGCCATAAAACCTTAAATGTAGAATACAGCCTTTTTAGCACCATTGGCCACGTAGGATGCTGGAGTAGGGGTCAGGCTACACACGTGACTGTACAGACAAGGGCAGACACATCACTAATCCAATATATTTGCTGGGAAGGAGTGGCAATGACTTTATCTCTTTCCTCATTATGCGGAGAGCAACCTGTATGAAATTGGCAGAAATGGATGCCTCTAAGGGGCCCGGAGAGAGCTACAGGCTGTACATTCTTGTTTTCTCAGATCTTCTCAGGGATATGTTACCAATACGGCTGTGCATCTTCACAATTTTCCAAGCTGCATGCCTTGTCTTTACAAGCATGCTGGGGTGATTTACTTGTTCAGTTAAAAGGACAGTTAAGAAATCTCACATAGCTATTTAGGATAATTTTATATGGGTAATACATGATAAAACTGATTCTACAGTTTCCTTTAGGATTTTGCATTCATTTTCTTTTAAGACACCCCTTTATCTGTATCTTTCTTCTTTTTTCTTCTTTTACTTAAGAATATATATATGACATACTGTATATATATTACTATCTGCAACAAAGCATCCAGGAATGATTAATAGATTCTCAACTGACCTCAGAGATAGGATGATTTTTTAAAAAATAATCAGTTAATCACATACTGTATAGGCTTCAGCTTTTTATCATCTTGCTTACTCTTTGAATCTCTCTTCAGTGTGCTCTAATATAAGCTCTTCAGAACAGAATTCTTCAGTTTCGCCTCTGAAACAAATCAAATAGTGCTGGCTGCATACAGATGATATGGAATACTAATGTGGGGCTTTTGTGGAAGCTGCTTCTTTGAAGACGACCTTAAAATGCTGGTGATTGCAACTGGAGTCTGCCATACATGTCCCTGAGAGTGAGACCACTGAAGTAAACTAACAATATATTTGGAATGGGTATCTGGAGCACCGCAGTGTTAACATCAGTTTAAATCAGTGGTGCCCAAACTAAGGCCCGGGGGCCGGGCACGGCCCCCAACGCCAATTCATCCAACTCGCGAAGCCCTTGTCATGTCCTTCAGTCCTCCAAATTAGAGTGTGTTAGCAGCATTAAAAAAAATTGTTCTGCCCTTTCCGTCAAGGATTTTGAGACCATGTGCCTTGTGCTAAAAGTGATTCATCTACCTAGATCAGGGGTGCCCAAGCTTTTTGAGCTGTGGACTGATCATGTGTTCCAGAGAGCCGATCACTAAGGCCCAGGGACCGGGTGCGGCCCCTGACTCCAATTCATCCAGCCCGCAAAGCCCTCATCGTTCCTGGAAGCGGAAGTAAAATGCGCCCGTACAGGCGCGTTTTACTTCCGTTTCCAAGAGCGACGAGGGCTTAGTGGGCTAGATTAATAGGCATCGGGGCCCGCACCCGGGCCCCAGGCTTTAGTTTGGGGACCACTGACCTAGATGCTTCCTGCAGTTGTGTTTCTGCTGTGAAATAAGGCAAATATTTTTCAGCCTCAGGGTTATAGCCAAGATTCTATATTGGGGGGAGAGCAGGAGGGGCAGCAATGTCATACTCACATATATAACATTGGCACCATGGGGTGGAGGTGGGGCTGTTAGCTCAGCAGGGTTTTTGCCGCCGCCCCTGCCACCCTGGCTACATCCCTGTTCATCCCTCTTGTTTTAAAGGAGCTTTCTTTACCACTACCCTGCAGACTGACTCTCTCTGAGTAGTTACTCCATACCTACATGTTGTGTCCAATCCGGCTTTATATGCCATGAGTGAATGATGTAGAAAAGCTGGCATAGTGTGGGTAGAATATGAACATGGAAACAGAAGGCAATTTCAAGGTCAGGGCATCTGGAAGAGTTGCTCTCCAAAGCTTTAACAACCTTGGCACAACCACAAGACTCATGGAGCACTAGGGTATTTTACTTGATCTGTCAATTTATGTTTGGTCTGCCAAATCCCAATTTCATTATCTGCAAAACTAATTAAGCTATTAGTATGTTACCCTATTTAGTCACAATAATGCCAGTTTGAATGCAATGTTAGTTCCATAAGTCTCACATACTACATGCCAACATCTAAATTGAAATGGAAACAATTTCAAAAGCATGATATGAATGAGCATCAGCTGCACAGAGTATTACTACTATGATTGATGATGATAATAATAATAATTCAGGAAACCTAGGGCCCCAAAACTCTTTGAATCTTGGCCAGTATGTTTCTCTTGGAACAATTTTACAGATAAAAAATCAATACACATTTGCTGTAAGCAATTTAATGATAAAATATTCTCAGAGGGACAAAACAAAAAGGGAAAGCTACATTCTTCACAAAATGCAGTGTGAAAGTTACAATAAAGGTTGAGATCATTTGGGTTGTTCTGTATTTAGTAGAATGTCATTTGGGATTAACAGTGTTTTGGAAGGCTCTGAATTAAAACAAATGACAACATATGAAGAGAATGAAATATTTCTTTCCCCTTTCTTTTAGAACAATATTGGCTTAAATCCCTTAGTACAGGAGTTGTCAACCTTTTTAAGCCAGTGGCCAGGTCACACTCCCTCAGACAGCTTCAAGGACTAGATGGCCATTTTGCCCTTCCTCCACCACATGGTACTTCCAAGTGTTGTGGAGGCAGGGGGACACATGAAATGGTGCTGCAGCTTGCATCTGGCCCATAGGCCACAGGTTGAGAATCCCTGCCTTAGTATGTTGCAACTAGTGTAAGCCAGGAAAACCAGTGAGGTTTTGGTGGGTCAGTTGCTGCATTAGTGGAGTTGATTCAGTGGGCCTTTTCAAGTTGCAATTTCAAATTGCAATTGCAAGTTGGATTTCAACTATTGTAAGTAAGAATCTAGAAGATGAATTAACAACATCAGTATTAGGCTCAGTGGTGTCGCGTAGGGGGGCCAGGGGGGCAGCCCATGGTGGCACTTTTTGGCCTATGGGTGTTCTTGGACTACAATTCCCAGAAGCCCTAGCAGGAGTGGGAGCCATCGTGGTTTAAGCCCCAGGTGGCTGAAATCCACGCAATGTTACTGATTAGGCTCCTCCCCCCCTCCGACACTCAGACTGGTGTCATATTGATTGAACTGATGGATAGACTAATAACTCAGCTACTAACAGAGAAAGTAGAGAACATCTAACATTGCATGTGCAGATAGTATGTTGATCATTGTCTTCTTTTTTTGATGATAAGCAACCTCTATTTTGGTTTTCAATTAATGTCCATCCTATATCATGTGTTTGTCACATACTTCTTCCCACCTGTAAGTATTGCAAAAGATCTACCTTATATTTATGACATACAGTAATACCTCGGATAACGCTAAGACTTGGTTCCACAAGTCTTAGTGTTATCCGATTTTTAGTGTTATCCGATGCATGTAAAAATCCTATGGGATGTATCGGATAACGTTAAAGCTCCATAGAGATACATTGTAACCGAACAGGCTTTAGCGGTTGTTATCCGATCCATCCCATAGGACCTTAACGTTATTCGATCCAATTCTCCTCCCCAGATTACTTAACGTTATGCGATTTTAGCGTTATCAGAGGTAAATGTTATCCAAGGTATTACTGTATTGCTGGAGGAGTTTCTCTTATCTACCCTTTCCATAGCAAATTATTGAATAGTATGTGCTTGTCATTTGAATGTACAACCACCACTATGCCCATATGTGCATACACTCAAAGGAATACACAGAAGCAAATAAACTTTTTTCGTTGCTGCAATATGGATAATTCATCTCATTTTATTGCTCACTGTTGTGTTCAGGCTGGCAAGACTGTTCTTTTTTTTTAATACCAAGCTCAATGGGTATCAGTATAATGGTTAGAGTATTGGCTCAATAATTTTCAAGAAAAGAAAATTCACAGTGCAAGATATGGAAAATCTGGCCATTTTTAAAATTTTTGTTTTTCAAATGTTTCAGTTATAGAGGAAATCACAAGGTTGTAAGTGGAGGGGAGGGGGATTGGACTGAATTGGCCTTCTTCTTTCACATCCCAATCAAAACCTAGACTGCCAAAATGAAGGCTCTTTCCTGGCCTTGTTGCTGGCCAAAATAAGTCCTCATCTGTGCATGTTTCTGGCAGTAATCAGCAGACCAATAAATGAGCCGGATTCTGTATCTCGCCACATTCACACAGCATGTTGTTGTCTGCCAGCAGGCCCCACTTGAGCATGTTGGTCTTGTATTTAGGCACGCCAATCCTCAGCCTATTCAGAGTCCTCCAAGTAATGTAGGGAAGGTTGAGTTCCTCAGCTATATCCTTCCTCAATGTTGTTCCTTATCTAGTGAGCTCCTTCCTCCATCTTCTAACTTGCTTTTGTTCTTGCATACCTTCAAGAATGTTTGTTCTTGCCATAAAGCCCTTCCTGGATCTGAGCCAGCAGACTTGAGGCTCAAATCCATTCAGAGGATTTCAAGGATCATTCTCCTGCTTACTTTTCTCAGCATCCACTGCTACATCTCTCCTTATCTTAAATGGAGTGATACCAACAAAGGTATATTTTCTCACCTGGTGTCAGTTTGAGGCATCCTATCACTATATGCATGGCTTCATTAATAGTGATGCCATCTTATTTTGCATGAATGGATGTATTCTATACAGGAGCAGCATACTCTGCTGCAGAGACGCTCAGGGAAGAAGCTGATGTACGCAGGGTGGATGGTCAAGTTCCCCATTTGTAGTTTGTAAGTTTCTTAATGGTATTATTCCTTGTATTAACTATGGCTTTGATAGTCAGGCAGTACTGCTTGAAATAGCGCAGTACACACACGATAGCCTGAAAGGCCCCTTCCAACTCAGTTATTCTATGATTCTGTGATTCTCAGACACACATCTGCTATCTATTAAAATGATTCATATGAGACCCTTCAGGCTCACTGAAAATGAAGTGGAATGTACAATTTGTTAACAAATAGTATAAATACAGTGTAAAGGATTATTCAGAGTGACCTAAATACATTAAAGATATCAGGCTGAATTTTCTTATACTGAAATCTAGTAAATAAAACCTGGCATATCTGAGAAGCATTTATTCCTTTATCATTTCCCTTTAGGCTGTAATCCAATGATCCCAAGAAAGGGCTTTCCTTGGCCTGCAAGGTGTTTTGGATCTCCCCCTCTTCCAACACCATCCCCAGGAACAGAGTGATCTCATCTGAAGAGACCCAAATTCACCATGCAGTGTAACCCATCCCACCTTCAGCTGCCATGAGAGTTATTGACATTTTTTTACTCTGTAACATCAGAGCTGTACTGTCTCTACAGCTAACAAAGGCAAGTATGGGGCATGTTGCAAACAGAGCAAGGGACAGATGTAGATTCATATTCTTCCCATTCTGACACTAACTGTGGGAAGCAAGCCAACAATTCCCTTCCTGTTGCATCTAGTGGAAAGTGGAAAAGAGGCAGAAAAGGATAACCCAGGAAGTGAGGAAAAATTAAAATAAATAAATAAGCCTCATTTCCCCTTTTCCATCCCTGCTAAACTTTTCCATATAGTGTTGCTCCTGAGCTGACCATGTAAGACTACATAAAATAAAACTTCATGGTCTTTTGCCCCAAAGATTTGATGGTAATGGACAAAGTAGGAAAATGTTCATTTCTGCTTATTCCTAACTTGCTATCCCATTGATGCCATTATTTATTGGCATGTATGGTTCTTATTCACCTGTTTGCTCAAGATGAAAAGCATTATGAAATCCATGACTGAGATCCATTACGTGACCATTTTAGGGTGGGGAGGGGGTTGACTGAAAGTCACGGGGGATGGGGTGTTCGGCATGAAGTCACATAACTCCAAAATTATCATTGCGTTTCACATTCAGCTGGCCATAGATCTATCGGGGGGGGGGGGGTGTCTGTGAAAGTTCATGGAAAGTCACAGAGGGTGTGTGTGTCAAAAAGTGGCCTATTTTAGGTCACATGGTATTTGAAAGAGTCCAAAGGACATGAAGAAAGAACTCTGCTTTTTCTTTGCCTTACTTGTGTGGGGCAGCTGTGAGAGAGCAAATCAACTCACCTAGCCCCACACATACAGAACTTTCCAAGTATTGAGAAGGTCAGGAATGGGTTGCCACCATGACATCATTTAGAGTACAATGGGTCCCATCCCCACTCCAAAGCAGTTCCTCGTCCTTGAGATAGGCTATCATTTCCCACCCTTCTGTATCCAGGTCTGCTGGCTTCCTCATCAGGGCTAGCATTTTAGCACTAGGACAAATAATGCGGATTCTTGCTGAAACAGCCCAGTTAATGTTAACAAATGTTTTCATTTATTGTTAATTTATGGGATTCAAAGAAAATTTCTCCTGAGGAAAGACTCACTACCTCAGGGTTCCTCAAACTTTGGCTCTCCAGGTGTTCTTGGATTTCAAGGATGAGGAGCCCAAGTCAGTACACCTGCTGATCAGGGCTTCTGGGCATTGAAGTCTAAGAACATCTGGAGAGCCAAGTTTGCAGAGCCATGGACTAACCTGTGATAGCCACATAAAAGCATCCAGCAAATTCACTTCAAACACGTGTCTTTTGAGAAAGATGACCGGCCAAAAGCTTTTCAAGCTGAAAGTCCCAAGTTTAAATCCCAGCACTGAGGTTTGAAGCAACAGGTTGAGCAACAGATGTGAAAGGACTTTGTCTGACAGTTGGCTACTTGTCAAAGGAGGCAATTCAAGGCTAAATAATTAAATAGCATCTCGTGGGAATAAAACAAATATCTGTGATTCATTCCCCAGCTACCTGCCAGAAAGATTCCTCCCTGCTACAGTTGAAAAGTCAGTTCTGTCTCGGGGGCTCCCAACACTTGGCTTCTTAGACATTTTGGACCCTTCTTTTCCCAGAACCCTTGGCCATGGGTCAGGGCACCTTCAGCTTCAGGAAAATGAAGATTGAAACATCTAAAGGGCCAAACATTGGGAGCCACTGCCCTCATACCCCTCCTAGGCTTCATTCCAATTTCTCGCTGCATTTCAAGGCTTAATTTGTTAAAAGGATAGTGCAGACTCTCAAGGCTTCTCCAAAGCCAGACCATCTGTCATGAAAGCCCCCCATTTCCTAAATCCCTAAAATGAGTCCAGACATGCATCTTCATGGAGTGACATGGGTGGGGAGGACATGCACAAGAATGGCTAGAATAAAAACTTCCTATAATTATAAAACATAAGAAATATTTTTTTAAAAATAACATGTAGACTAATCCATGCCTCAGACATAAGTCCTGTCCTTAGTAATGCACCGAATTCAGCTGTAGGTTGCTGGGTAAGATATTAATCCTCTTCTACCTGCTTAGGATTTCCTTTGTTTCTTTTGTTTGCTTTGCACAATACGGACCATAATACAAAATCAGAGATGGTTTCACAGAGAACTGAAATGCGCACTGAGTGGGTTTTCACCATTAACAATAATTTTGCAGGGGGGGAAACATTGTTGGTTCAATGTCATTTCTTATCAATCTAATGAGTATTCTAGTATCATCTCCAATAGTTTAACCCGACCCTGTAAATGCTGTATCTAAGCAAGACAACCTCGGGTAAAACAGACTGCATCTGGATTACATTGCTTTTAGATTAACTTTTAATGAGAATTAAATGTATTACATTTAAATAATCTAAGAACAAAGAGATGGCATCAAAAGTACTTAATTAAGAATGTGCTTAAGGACACTGCAGGATCACAGCTAATATGCTCACTGTCTCGCATGATCAAGCTCTCAATAATTCAAATCCCTGTCTATAAATGGGGCAAAGTAACCCCCTGTTGCTTCACTAGAACATTCAGAAAATAGATAGATAACAGTCTTTCAGGCTGCCACTGGCTGAGAAGTATAACTGAAATATTTCTGATATAAGAAACATGTGTATACATTGATGGGGGATGAGACCAGAGTTGTAACATGGAAATGGGTCTTGATCCTTCCTAGCCATTTCCAAAGAAATAGACATAGAAGTCTTTTCTCAGCCTGTTGATAAAAGAAAAGCAAGGCAACATGTTGTAGCACTTTAAATACTAAAAGATTTCCCCCAGTACTGTACAAGCTATCATGAAGAAGCAGGTTTTGATCCATGAAAGCTCGGAATGAAATCAATCTGTCAGTTTCCCTCCTCCTTTTCTTTTGTCAACATATTAAATCACCATTCCCTTCACAATCAGAAGAAACCCAGCTGCCCTTTCTTGTAGCGTCCCATCTCTTGATCTTATTCGATCAGCAGAAATTAATATAGATTACTGTTTACCTATATGCAATAGAACAGTGGTGCAGGGAGATAATTTTAGACTGTGGTCTAACTAGTGTTACTCATTTTCCATCAATGCATACACGTGGATTTTTTTCTATCAAAAATATTGGGAAAGTTACTATTTCAGAACAAAATGTGCAAAAGAGTGGTCATAACAGCTGTCATCTACTGAAAGCTGTACTCAAAAAGTAACTTAGGCCATCTCCACTCAATGCTAAGGCACATATTGAATTTCATTCCAGAACCAAGGCCAGGCTATCTTCCCGGCATCTGACTGCATGTACTGCAGTGAATGTAAAAGAGAGAGAGAGTTGAGTGTCATCCGCATACTGATGGCACTGAACTCCAAATCTCCAGATGTCAAACACACACACACACACACACACACCACGACTTTACACGGATGTTAAATAACATCAGGGAGATGATTGATCCCTGGGGAACTCCACACTGGAGCATCCAGGGAGATGAATCAATCTCCTTCCGCTGTACTCTGTTAGGTCAACCATCAAGGAAGGAACAGAACCCCAACAGTCTATGTAAAAGGATACCATGATCAACAGTATCAAAAGCCATCAAGAAACCCAAGAGAACCAGGAGAGTAGAAGCACCCTGATTAGTTTTCTGGATAAGATCATCTTGCAATCCAACTAGTGCCATCCTAGTACCATTAGTAAGTTAGCAGTTTGCCCACTGTTTCCCATAGGAATGCATTTAAAAGAGGCTTTGTTGCCCATCCTGAAAAAATATATTCTCCCACTCACATCTAGAATCCTGACTTTGGCCTTAACCATTTTCTTTCAATTTCCTTTCGCTGTACATTTATTTTTTATTTTTTTGCTATTAGAGCCCTTTGTTAGATGAGGTTTTACTGTATTTGTATCCAGTGTAGCACATGTGATGCTCTAGTCTGGGGGAATCAAAGAAGCTCTATTTTATTAAGGCAAACTTCTCCATGAACTTGGTCAAGGCATAAAAGAGTTACACTGTTACTCCAAACCCAAATGCATACATGCATGTATATACAGGTTCATACACATATGAACACATGCCCTGGGATCTGTTTCTTCCAGGGGTGGCCAACCTTTTTGTACCATGGGCCTGACCACCACCCACAGAACAGCTGAGCAGGCTGGACTACACCCCCAGAAGGTGAAGCAGGCACATTTATGGCTGATGTAATTATTTACGTCAGCCATGGGTGCATTTGTGCATGTGTGGATGCATTTTATGGCTGATATAAATGCACCCGGTTCTACTTCAAAGTGCAGGGAAGATGGTGATGGGCTGGTTGGAATGGTGTCGCGGGCTGGGTCTGACCTGCAAGCCATAGGTTGGGAAGTCCTGGTTTATTCCTTCCTTTTTCCAGAGTGTTTCCCAATTCTGTCCAGTGTCTCTCAAAGGAGCAGAAATATATTATTGTCCAATTAAGGTTATGCCTCAAAATTAACAGAAAGCCAGATTAACCTGATTTTGTATACCTAGACCTCTTGCAAATTCACCTATCACAGATGTCCACCAGAGCTGCTTATTTCTAGCTAGTAGGTCTGCAGGAGAGCACATGTTGAAGTCATTGCCTTTCCTAGAGATACCAAATCTTACTCGATCACAGAGCATGGGAAAATGCAGAAAGTATCAAGCAGCTTTTCTTCAGAGTTAAGAAAAGCGAATACAGCCCTTTGATCTTTGTAGTATCTTGATCCGAGCTTTCTAGATGACACACTGAATTTAAGCAAAGTCATGAATTCATTTATAAGAAAGAGATTCTCTTATTCTGTTGCTCCAGTTGTTTTGAAATGAAGTAATAACATTGACTACATAACAATCCATTTTTTCCAGGCCTTGAGTTTTCAATTTAGTTTTTAATTTCCCGAGAAGCTGTACAGCACAAGCCCTTCAGGAATAATATATAAACAGATCTGCTGTCATCATGTTAACTTATTACTGAGATTGCTGTATGCACACTTAGACATAAATAATCACCTCTCCTTTTGGATAAGCCCATTGTAGAATAGCCTCATTGTTGCTAGGCTACAGTGAACGATTAGGATCTATATTTTGTGGCATCTGTACAGATCCCAATTTGCTGAGAAAGCAGTTCTGCTCCCCAACATGCAGAGAAAACACACACACACACACACACACACTTTGCTTTGTTAATGACAATGAGAGCAGCAGTTACACATTCTACTTATTTCATGAATATACTGTTGTTGTATGTTGTCAAGTGTCATTCAACATATGATGACCTTAATGGGTTTTCAAGGTATGGGACATATTTTCAGGAGTGACTTTACCACTGCAACCTTTCAGTGAGTTTCTGGGGCCAAGTGAACACTCAGCAAGTCTTTTAAATCCTACTTTGTCTCTCTGGGGGTGACTGTGGGGATGGGCTAGTTCACTAATTCCGTGAAAGTGGATGGGTGTCCCCAGGGGAATTGAGGACCACCATCACCACCACCCGGCTCCACTTAGCACCATTCCTGGGCTCCTGGTATTGCTTTTGGAAGCCCTAGTGCAGGGGTGCCCAAACTTTTTGGGTTGTGGGCCAGTCACATGGCTCAGGGGGCTGGTCACTATGGGCTGGATCCAGCCCCTGACACCAATTCATCCAGCCCCCGATGCCCTCGTCGCTCCCGGAAGTGGAAGTAAAACCTGCCTACCGGTATATGTTTTACTTCCACTTCCGGGAGCGACGAGGGCTTAAGGGGCTGGGTGAATTGGCATCAGGGTCCAATCCAAGCCCCCGGGTCACAGTTTAGCCACCCTTGCCCTAGTGCTTCGACCAAGGGGAAAGCACACTCCCGACCCCTCTTACTTTCAGGCCCTGTGAAGAGGGGGGGGGAGTTGGCAAGTTTGAAATGCCTGCTCTTATTCTCTGTTAGCTGTTGCAAGTGATGGACCCTCACTTTCCCTGGGAGCTTAAAGCCACTGGATAAAGCACCCCAGAATAGCCAGCAAATGCTTTGGGAATCAGCTTTGGGCTGGCTTGCAGATGATTTTTTTTTATTAAAGAACAAAATGGTAAAACAAGCCTTATATACATACACCAAAACAAAAGAACCCACACCCCAAACAAAGGAAGCAAAACAGCCCAATTCAGCAATCTAGAAATGAAAGATGGGGGAACCGTGAGGTTTACAAAAGATTCTGCCCTTCTTGAAAGGAGCAAAATAGCAGGACCAGGCAAAAACCTGGCTGGCGGGACAAGTGTGGGGACCAAGGTATGTGGGATCCCACACAGGGTGGTTGTTTTAAGGGATAGCTTCCCTTGCTGTGGGTTTTATTCCGCGGGGTTGTTTGTTCCCGGTTTTTACTTCTTGTTTTTATGATCCTTTTTACAGTTTTAAAATTTTAATTATTAGTATTTATTGGATGGGGTTGGGTTTGTGATTGTGTTTTGTCTTGTAAGCCGCCCAGAGTCGGGTATACCCGATTGGGGCGGGATAATAAATGTGAACAATAAATAAATAAATAAATAAATATATAAAAAGCTTGCTCAGCAGCACCAGTGCACCAACCTTTCCCTAGCACTTCAGCATTGACAGCTGAACCTAAACAACCCCTTGTTGTTCCCTGAGGGGAAGTTATACTCCCAGTCTCATCTCCCGATGGCCCACAGACTAATAGGATTCGGGGTGCAGGGTCACATGGCCGTTCTTCTGCCTAGCTACAGTCCACCTTAGAAATGTGAGCTCATCTTGCACAGATGATATCCTGTTTCTCCGAAAATAGGACCTCCTCCTATAGTAAGGCACCCTACCCCTATTTTCCCCACCTTGGAAATATAAGCCCCCCCCCTTGAAAATAAGGCACTCACCTAAATCTTGCCCTGGCAATCTGCTGTATCAGCAATAAATGTGTACTGTATTCTTCGTCATGGAAAAATAAGACATCCCCTGAAAATAAGACCTTGTGCATATTTTGGAGTTTTTAAAAATATAAGACAGTGTCTTATTTTCGGGGAAACACGATAGTTATAAGTCTGTTCTCACCTGGGCGAATTTCAGCCAAGGTTGGAGACAGGACCCTCTCCAGCTGATATGTTCCTTCAAGGCCATCTGGGCACTTCTCTCAAACTCCTTTAACCCTTTATCTTATTTCTCTGGGACAGTTTCTTCATAATTTCCATTTTCCAGCTTTAAAAAAGAGAGCCATTTAATCATACAGTATTGGGAAGTTAAAGACTTCTTCTGCTCCTCCATGGAGGGGCAGGAGGAGAAAGCAAACATTTTAAAGTCTTTTTGGGCAGTCCTGATGCACTGTTCCTTTTAGATATTTTCAAAATTACTATCTTTTGGAAAGAGACAGGAGGAAACAAAGGGGAGATTGTTTTGTTTCTTAAGAGAGGAAGGCCAAATAGAGCATATGCTGTGAGGATTCGAGGATCCCACCAAATGGCATACAAGACCTCTATGCATTGGCTCTCCTGCATAAACAGACTAAGGATTTGCAAACCATCCTGAGTCAAGTCTGGTCTGACTCTGTGTAACTAGATTTGCATGCCAAAATAATGTGAGCTACACAGGCACACTTATGAATGAAGCAGGATTAAAAGCAGTGCCCTGCTGAGTAAATTTGGTAGTTCATGCTGGTTTGCTGCCATGCATTACTGCTATATCTGTCCGTTTAGTCTACATGCAATCGTTGCCTGTGAATGCAACTTCCCATTCAATCTTGTGATATTATTTTGTGTTGCAATTAGTTTCCTAAGCATATTTCAGCCTGCAAAGACATTCCATTTTTATGCTGCTATTGTTGGCTTCCCTTGTTTTAATTCTGAAACTGTAAGCTCCTTCTGATTATATCTCACACCTTTAGAGAAAATTCTTTTACATTTGCCACAGCCGGGAGAACACATTACTCTCTCTACTATTTTAGAATGCAAAGGTAAGCCCCGAAGGTGGTTCCCCCCAAAAGCTGCTACCAGTTCTCCGCGACACTGAGAAAAGTTACTACCAGTTCTGGTGAACTGGTGTGAACCTGTTACATCCCATCACTGATGTGCTACCCTTGATGAGGGAACAGAGGAGGACCTAAGACAAGGGTGCCCTAACTAGAGCCCATGGGCTGGAACCGGCGCATGGTGCCAAATCATCCAGCCATGGCACCCTTGACACGCCCAGAAGTGGCAGTAAAATGCGCATGTGCAGACACCTAATGTGTCCACGCATGTGCATAATGCTGCCATAAATGAACTGCGTGTTTTACTTCCGCTTCCGGTCAGAGGAACCATGTGACCAGCCCACAGTCTGAACAGTTTGGGCACCCCTGGTCTAAGAGGTATTCTTATATCCTTCTCTGATCAACATAATACTGTAGATGAATCCCTTATCTCTAGCCTTGGTCAGTGAACATCAGAACCCTGTTTCTGTTCTGGGTTTACATATTTGCTCACCACCCATCTTTGTTGGCTGTCTCTAAAACATTTGTTCAGACAAAAATGCTTTTTGTATAACCAAATTTTTCAGAAATCTATTGCACCAATCTGAAGAAATAGCACATTATTTCTTAGCCAAAAGAATACAGTACATAATGAATGTACTTAACATTAGCTTGTGCTGTGAAAAATATGGATCCTTTGTAACACACTGGAGTGATGGCAGCTGTGTGTAATTCAGAAGTTGAGTTTTTTTAGATGCAAAATAAGACGCCTTCACAGAAGGCACCTTGCATTAGAGTGTAGTGGGAGTAGCTTGGCAAGAGCAATACACTTTCTATTCTCAGTGCTGGTATAAATTCAAAATGACTCTAGTCCAGTGATGGGATGTAACAGGTATGCACCAGTTTGCCAGAACCAGTAATAACTTTTCCCAGTGTCCTGGAGAACCGGTAGCAGCTTTTGGGGGGAACTACCTTCGGGGCTTACCTTTTCACTGGTTCCCCCACTGTGCAGGGGTGCCAAGCACTTGGTGTGCATGCATGCCTACAGTGTTTGGCGTGTATGCACGGCCTCCTTGCTGTCCTCCAAAGCAGGGAGGAGGAAGAGAAGCTGCTAGCCTGAAGCTCCCTATAGCCTGCTACCCAGGGTAAGTGACTCACCTTTGGATGTGGTGTGTCTGTATGTATTTAATACCTTTACCTATATTGACGTACTACCACAGTTCCTAAAAAGGCCTGGCAGTCGGCAGGCCTGGCTTGGGGTTTTATAAGCAAAGTCTTGGAGTTACCTCATCAATAAGCTACATTTGTGCTGTTCCAATTGCTGTTCCAATTGGAGAACTCTTAAGGAGGTACAGCTGTTTTACATTTACATTAAGGCATATTATCCTAGAGAACTGGTTAGGCAAAGACTTAGTACCTAACTTCTTTAACTGTTGAAAAGTTGAAAAGTGCCAAAATGAAGCCATCTTGTGGTGAGTTCATTCTGTAGTTCCTTCCATCTGACCTAGTGTGAGAAAGATTAGCCAGAATAAGCTTTAAGGTTTGGTTTAAAAGCTCTGGTTGTTTTGTGTTTGGGGTGGGTGGGTGTATTTTAATGTATTTTTTATTTTATTTATTTATGGGGTTGTGGGTGGGTGGGTTGAGGGGTGTGTGTGTGTGCGTTTATTTTTATTTTATTTTATTTTATTTGGCCCCACTCACAACATCATGACATTGGCTCCGCCCATGATGTCATGACATCATGATGTTAGCTTCGCCCACACTGTGATGACATCACGGTGGGGTAGTAAAATTTTTGGCATCCCACCACTGCTCTAGTCCCATGATGGCGAACCTTTGGAACTCCAGATGTTCTTGAACTTCAATTCCCAGAAGCCCTGATCAGCAGGAGTGCTGGCTTGGGCTTGTGATATTTGAGTCCAAGAACACCTGGAGTGCCAAGGTTCACCATCACTGTCAAGAAGTTCGTTTGTATTGGTATTTGCAGGAGACCACGGCATGTGTAACCAGCCAAGAGAAGTTACAGCAATTTATGTGAGCCATACTGTAATCTAGATAGGAAGATGAATATAGGGCAGGCATTATGTTTCCTTAGGTTTTGCTCATGTCAGAAAGGAAACAGTCTCTGGAGTATTTATAGGATTAAGACATATCTGGATTAACCACCAGGTTCTTCATTAGAAGCTGCTCCACAATAGCACTGATACGACAGTTTAGCACTGAGAGTATAATTTTTCAAATGGTGGAGCAGATGGGTCTGGGCTCTTCTTTAGGCATGGGTCACCAGGCTACTAGCAGTGGCTCTTGAAGGCAATATGGAGTCGTGGGAAGCTAATGACTGACTTTGGGTCAGGGAATGTGACAGACAGATGAATAAGTGCACTGTATTGATTGATGAGTACTTTTATCCAAACCGGGAAAGAACAAATGATTCCATGCCTGACTATTATTGTTTGCTAGTAGTATTACCAACCAGTCAGCATTTTACCAGCCTGAGAAATAAAACTATGCTCTGTGGAGCAATCTTTTTGGGAGTTGGGAACATTAAAAAAAACACTGCACTCTGTCGGGCTCTCTTTGAGTTTGTTTAATGTTAACTCTGCTTTTCACAGCTAGAGAAGGCTTTCAGTTCAGTCATCTTTTCATAAGAATTTCCAGGAGTTCATAAATTTACTCATATGTGGCGGGGAGGGGGATCCTGAAATATGAAACTGATGGAGTCACATATCCATGAGGAGAGCCCGACAGAGTGCAATGTTGTTGTTTTTTAACAGACTGTCTTGGAAATTATTATTATTATTATTATTATTATTATTATTATTATTATTATTATTATTATTATTATTATTATTATTATTATTATTATTATTATTATTATTATTATAGATTTCTATGCCGCCCTACTTGGCAAAAACCAACTCAGGGCGGCTTACAGAATCTAGCAATATCAAAGTTACAATACAACAAAAATACACTAGGATAAAATATAACAGAGCAATAAATACAGTAATCAGCATATAATAAATCAATACACACAATAAATCTGTCTTAGGCTTGCTACCTCTTTTGCTTCTCAAACATTGTCTTTAACAACTACAAGGAAGGCAGATACAGTAAAACCTTGCATAAAGAGCACCTCATTTAGAAACTAACTCACTTAAAGAGCAGAGTTTTCTCTGAGTGGTTGCCTCATTTAACAACTAAAACCAACCAAAAACTGGCACAATCACCCCATCCGAAGTCACAGTGGGTCACTTACAATTGTGTTTCACTTAAACAGCAAACTCGCTTAAAGAGCAATCCTGTGGAACACATTATGCTCTTTAAGCAAGATACTACTGTATATAACATAGTTCTCTCCATGCTAGGAACAACTCTGCTGATTGATTATGATTGGTCTATATCACTGTTTCCCAACTTTTGGGTTTTGGACTTCAATTCCCAGAAGCCTAAATCAGTTCCCCAAAACACTGATCAACCAATGTACTGACTTAGGCTTCTGGGAATCAAAGTCCCCCTGTACAGCATGAGCCCCACATTGGGGACCCTTCATCTATATTATGGAGAACTTAATTAATTCCTGAAGAATTTACCAAAGTTTACACATGTCTTCATTCTTGAAATGGAAAGAGCTGGTTTTTAAGCAGTTTAGATGGGGGAAGAAGCAAATCTGTCAGGCTTCCAATGACAACTTCAGCTCCCCCCCCCTTTTTTTTTTTTTTTAGGCCAATGGTAGGTGGAATGTAGCTCAGGGTTTTCTAGTTGGATTGGGTAGAAAGGATTTCTGATTTCCAACAATTTAACAATAGGGAAGTGAAAAGTAAATATGTCTTTCATGATTCACTTTCTGCTTATGGCTTATCTCTTAGCATCAGTGTTCTACATCTGTAAAAGAGGATTGTTTGAATGTCTAGTTGTGGCTTATGGTCGGGAAATGGTTTATCCTGCCATTTTGCTTCCTCACCCTCAATCATGAACTATTTATGAAGAGACCTTAGTAATTCCTCTTCAGAAGACATTCTCAGTGGTCCTTGGCTCTGAAATTGCCTACCTGACTGTCGTCTTCTTGTTCTACTTCACTTAAAGGCTTTTATTATTCTTCAGATAGGCTTTGGACAAATGATTGGCTTCTTAATGATCTTCTCACAATTTAGGCATTGTAGTTTCTCCCCTAATGCACTTTTAAAGTGTACTTTGCACTGCTTTAGATGGGTTTTTTAATTAAACCGACCACTCCCCTATAGCTTGTGAGCCCACCCCACCAAGATGTAAGGAAGAGCAATATCTTTTTCCCCTTGTTTGCTGGTTTTCACCCTCTCTCCTATTGAATCTACAACATGGCCCAAAAGTCCCTACCCATCCATATGTTATTATGTTAAATTCAATTATGCATGTGTTATTTTCTCCCCAGAGAAATATGGCCAATTTAATACCATTTACCTGCTATGTTGAGGGTAATATCTCACAGAACATGGTGCCACATAATATTATGCAGTGAGAATGAGGGACACTGGATACATACACTGGATACATAAGATATATGGACGTGTAGGGACTTACTGGCCATCCTGTAGTGAAAAGGAATGAAAGAGGGCAGCTGAAGAATTAGAGTTCTTCTGCCCCTGCTCTGGGATCTCACTGGTTGGCTCTTGTTAATGCACAGCTTCTTCCAGCACTCCCACAGAGCCTTCCCAGACGTCCCTTTCTGCTCATGTTCAGGCCAGAGAATGTTTAAATGAGTTTTCTGCAGCTTTTATGGTGAAAAATTTAAGAAGTTAGGTTTCACTATCTGGCCATGGTCCTTTTGATCTATTCTTGGAGTGGGGGCCTGAAAAATCCTGTGGTCCCTGGGATGCCATCCCTCCTGGACTATAGGACTTTAGAGACTACACATAGGACATTCAACAGGCAGAGCTTTGTCTTATTAAAGAAAGACTAGAGAAAGAAGCATATAATCTCCATTCCTTTGCATCTGATTTCTTTTCCTCCCTTGTTTCTCCTTGGAGTTATGCCAGGCTAATGGGTTAGCACAGCTGTATCCTAAGGGGGTTTAAGTCAGATTCTGTTTGGAAAAATAAAAATACGCATCTTTACCCTCTTGAGAAGCTTTCTGACTTATTCCCTAGGGAAAGGTCTCGGCCTCTTCCCTGGTCTTAATTCTGTCTTGATATCTGACTAGGGAGATCTCTTGCTTGCCATTTATCGCCTGGATTTTTTCCAAATATGAAAAGAGAGTTAGTGGCTTGGGAGAGGTTGGCTCCATGCAAAGCTGGCCCATGTCATTTGGTTGCCTTAGGTGGGGACAAAACAGGGTATCCCATCAAGTTCTATGTGTGAGGGAAGGGCAAAACCTTGCTTCACTGGTGGTACTATCCTTGATAAGCAGTGATTTGCCTTTGAAAACTGTTGGATTAAAATATATTTCATTACAACCATTTTAGTTGAAGGTTTGTGACACAGACTCTTGTATGAGTGGTTATTTGGGACTCCTGATGAAACAGAGATGACCTGCCACATATAAATAGTGGCTGCAATATTCTTGAGTAAGTCTAAATATAACCAATCTGACAAACAGAAACATGGAATCAGTCAGACCACCCCAGAGGAAACCTTAAACTATAGGCAAGCCTTTATAGAGAACTTGCTTAAACTCCTTTGGCTGAAGCTTTAAACAATCCTCCCTTTTACAAGCCCAGTTAAATTACTAGCAGATTTGACTCTTTTCCAGTATTCCAATATTTATTTTTCCCTCTTTAGACATCTCTAATAAAAATTGTTCACTCCAGCAGATAGGTTTGCAAAGGACTGTTCATACTGAAGAGAAAGAGATACTAAGGTGTCTTGTGGCTTAGCTTATTTTAAATCAAGAAGTAAACATTCATACTGCTTCAGTAGACAACACAGCTGCACCAAGACTCCCTAGAGAGGAATAGTCCCCAAAGGATGCTAATTCATAGCTCACTCACTCTCTTCCATCTGACTTGCCCCAATTTCATATTGTGGATTGTTTCCAAGCCTCCTGCTACTGGAGGGTGAGACACTGAAAAGAGATATCATTTATCAGGAGAACATCTGTCATTGATCTCCATTAATGACACATCAGCTGTCCAGCCTGAACTATCAGCAAGCCATCAGCCTTGCAACCTGTATTTAGTTAGCATTGATACAGCTATTATGGCTCCATCTACACAAAGGGCTTCAGCTTGTTTAACCATGCATTTCCCCCTCGCCTTTGAGAGCTGTGAAAACCTTTCCCTCAGCCTCCTTTTTGCAAAGTCTTACTCAATTACTTGGAAGTAAGGTTACCACTACTAGTCCCTCTATCCTGTTTGTACAATAGGCATGAAAATATGTTTCTCTCAGCGTAACTGAAAACTGAAATTGAAAACAGAACCAAACCCTAAAGTCTTGTGTCCCTCTCTCTGAACTGGAGAAGTCCCTGGTATACGTACAGAGCAGAAGAGGCTAATTTTGTCTAAAAAGTGCAGCAGTTTTGGGTTGATTATAAATGTGGTAGTAATATGTACTGTGTAGGTAAGCAACACACATATGGATAAGTTAGTGCAGTGTTTCCTAATCTTTGGTTTTTGGACCTAGGCTTCTGGGAACTGAAGTCCACCAGTGTTCCGTGAAACATAGTTTGGGAAATGCTGAGTTAATGAATTGCCACTAACAAGGTGCTGGTCACATTACTAGGTGTGCATCTATTCATTAATAAGGCACACATTTAATAATGTACATGTTGTTTTTTCAGTGGCAGGTCACCACTGTGAGTTACACAGGTTAACATGCACTGGCTCAGTGTGAATCCAGATTGGGAGCTTGATTGGGATTGGCAGCAGCAGTCTTCTGATATTAAAGGTTCTCTCCATCCCAAGGCCCCAGAAGGTTTCCCTAGTTTGAAAGGGATCCCTAGGTTCCCAGAACCTGAGGGTGGGAGCATTAGGAAACTATTAATTAAAGACAAAAGGCCATGATTGATAACTTCGTTGGCTTTATGTATGTGGAACTGTGCCAACAGGACTCTGGTGTTCAAATAAATAACTTGAGATACTTCTAGCATGGACCTAAGTTTATCCTCAGCACTGAACTTCCACACAAAGTATTTGTAGCATGCTTTGTGCCAAATAAAAGAGTAATGTTTGACCATACAAACTATTGTATGCTGATACTGCTGCTTCTTCAAGTGCTGTATCCGATTGCAAATATTGGCTACCATCGTGTTGATCAGCCACGTAGATAGTCCTGGGAACAATATAATGCAGTGGCCTTCCATTTGCCTTCTGCATCGTAGTGTACCACTGATCCAGTTCCGCAAGTCACTTTCTGGTCCTGAGCCGTTTTGGCACACAAAGTCCTCATCGGTCCCAGGCCAGGCCAGTACTGATGAAGCTGCTGACCTCCATCAAGATAGATTCAAGTGAGATTTAATCCATTTGGGGACCATCACCCTGCTCTGCGGACTGTTAGTAAGCAGGGTTGTCAAGTTAGTCAACCACCACCTGACGATTGGCACTGAGTCACTAGCAGTATGGTCTACTCTATTACCATAGCAGGATAACCTAGTCAGGCTGGAATTGCATGCTTACTGTTGGTTATTGGGGGTAGGGGGAACTGTACATCTTTCCCTGTTTACCACAGCTAGCATTTCCTTCTCTGTTGTGTGGAAGGTTATCCCCTCCATCATTTGACTGAGCGAGATGGCTACCCCAAGTAGCAAATGTGAGGTGTCATGAACATTGCACAGGAAGCAAAAATAGGCTCAGAGCAGCTTGGGCACAACTCTGCTTCCCTGAGGCAGTCCTTCTGTTCTGGGAAAAGCCTTGCCAAATATTTGGTTTGGATAACCAGCTTGCAGATGTCTCTTTGTGGCTCTCTTGTGGGAGGGGTGGAACGGAGTGGAGGCAGGGACATGACATGGTTTATGTGCTGTGCACTTTTGCCTTTGACACATGGTCGGATTCACTTGTCTAACTTTATGAGTAGGGACCTCTGCCAGGTGCTTCTGAGAGAGTCTCTCTGAGGAATTGGGCATCAATGTGTCACATTTGGTAGCTCCAGAGGAAAATATAAAAGAAAAGAAGGCAGGGAGAGGATGTTTGCTTGCTTTTGCTGCCTTGTGACTTCTGGTTGCTGCGTCCATTATTTCTTCTCAGATTTTTACATCTGGTGTGGGGCAAAAAACCTCAGTCTCACCCTGACAGAAACAAAAAGCCTACTTTTCTCTAAGATGGACATTTGTAGGATTACAGACATACATACAGTGGTACCTCGCTTAAAGAGCATAATGCATTCTCTTTTGGGGGCTAAAAACCTCGGCTTATACTCGACAGTATCTTTCTTTGGGCCATCTTGTTAGGCTTTTTAAAAGAGCTACTGAGGGAGATTCCACCCACCCTACCAAAAAGCTGGATTTGTCCACTGTTGTCTGTTCCAATAGCTACTATGGTCATGGAATAATTGCCTCCTCTATACCCCATAGAAGGGGCCATCTTATCCTGCTATGGTAATAGAGTAGACTCTACTGCTAGTGACTCAATGCCAAGTGTCAGGCAATGGCTAACTAACCTGACAACCCTGAGAACTAACAGCCTGAAGTAGGTGAAGTCCACTGGGAAGGGAGATGGTCCCCAAATGGATTAAATTTGACTTGAATCCATCTTGATGGAGGGCAGCAGCTTCATCAATACTGGCCTGGGGCTATGACGGACTTGGTGTGACAAAAGGGCTCAGGACCAGAAAGTGACTTGCAGAACTGGATCCATGGTACGGGTGTCATGCTGCAATGCGGAAGGAAGATTAAAGGCCACTGCATTATATTCTCAGAACAGTCATCATGGCTGATCACCATGATGATCGGCTATATTTGGAAACAGATATGGCACAAGAAGAAGAATACCCCATAGAGGAACAAGGGAAGTTCTGAAACAAAAATGTGTTGGGAGCAGAAATGCAGTTGCTGGCTGCATGTTACATAGCCATTTCTCTGTATTGCTTTGATATTTTTCTGACTACTTGGTCTATTTCTAAGCTGTTAACTAATTTGAAATCCCCAATAACAAATTAGTCCAATAGCAAATAAAAGTACAGAAGTTTCTTTAAAAACAAAATGATGATGATCAATATAAAAAGTAGCTATACTTCCTCAGATAGACATCTTCATTGCAGAGGTTGACTCAGAATTTTAGAAAATAAAATAACTGTCTCTCCCTATAGACCAGTGATGGCCAACCTTGGCAGACCAGGTGTTCTTGGACTTCAATTTCCTGAAGCCCTGATCAGCAAGAGTGCTGGCTTGGGCTTCTGGGAATTGAAGTCCAAGAACACCTGGAGTGCCAAGGTTCACCATCACTGCTATAGACTCTTCCTTTTTTTTTTACAAAGTGAATAAATAATGGTTAACATAATGTTATTCTATCCAAATGTTTGCCTCAAATTCCCCAACGTTTTGCGATTTTAGCGTTATCCGATCCAATCGTTATCCGGTGTTTTACTGTACAGTACTACGGAGCTGGAGTGTGAATCACATGGCCTCTTGTTCTCAGAAAAGAACCAAGAAGAAGAAAAAAGGGGAGAAATCCTTTTATCCTCTCATTGTCTGTGAAACTCTCTCCCCCAATAAATTTCATAGGAAATCTCATGGGGTTTCTCAGAAATGTCCTCGTTATATTTTCTGGGAAAATTTCAAGCTGTGCAGAATTATTGTAACTCCTGCACAGAATGTAATGAAGAATGACATCTTTCTTACATGGGATTCACTGAAAAGGGCATTAAGGTGTGCAGAATGTAGCAGTTTCTTGAGTGAACAATGGGCAGGAAATGAAGAGAAGCAAAGCAAAACCAGGTTCTTATTTTCACAGAAGGCCTGGAAAATCTTGGTTAGACAGTGGGCAGTCTTAGATGATGCCATGAGGAAAATGTCAAACATCAAACAATGTTGTGAATCCTCATTATGATCCTACTCATGAGCAAGTCCATTGAGTTTAATGGGGTTTGCTTTCGGATGTCTGAGTAGAGGGCTGTAAACAAAACAATGCAGCTCTGCCTGAAAGAGCCAGTGGTCAGCTAAAATGATATGGGGCCAGTTGAAACTGTTCTGAATCCATACCCCTTTATGGCCTAGGGAAGAATACTCTACTGACATTGGGGATGTGTCTGAGCTAAATCTTGGATCTGGCACAATTCTCCTTCTCTGCTTGCAGCTCAATGCCAATGTTAGACAGTGATGGGATGCAACAGGTTCTCACCAGTTCGCCAGAACCGGTAGTAACTTTTCTCAGTGTCCCTGAGAACCGGTAGCAGCTTTTTTTTTTTTTTTTTGGGGGGGGGGGGAGAACCACCTTTGGGGCTTATCTTTTCACTGGTTCCCCCATTGCGCATGCACACCAAGCACTTGGCGTGTATGCAAGGCCTCCTTACTGTCCTTGTGTTGTGGGTGGGTGGGTGGGTTGAGGGGTGTGTGTGTGCTTACTTTTATTTTATTTTTTCTTTGGCTCCACCCACAATGTCATGATGTCATGATGTTAGCTCCGCCCACACTGTGATGACATCATGGTGGGGTAATAAAAATTTTGACATCCCACCACTGGTGGTTAAGGTGCTGATCTTAACGACCAGAAGGTCTAAGTGCTGTGTGACAGAGTGATTGCCTGTTGTCTGTCCCAGCTCTTGCCAACCTATCAGTTAAAAAGCAAGAAATTGCAAGTAGATACTGTAAATAGGTACTGCTTCGGTGGGAACGGTAACAGTGTTCCATGTGCTTGGGCATCTAGCCATGTTTGCCACATGACCACAGAAACATCTGCAAATGTATACAGCGCTGGCTTTTTGGCTGTAAATGGAGATGAGCACTGCCACCTACAGTCAGACATGACTGGCTTTTGAGCAACAGAGACCTTTAAGATATGTGGTAAAAGAGGATTCTACCAGCAAGGAAGCACCTCTGTTGACAGAAGAGGCTTGTGAATAACATAAGCCTCTGCATAGCGGTTCCCATCCTTGGGTCCTCAGTTGTTTGCAGCTCCCAGAAATCTTAACTAGCACAGCCAATGGTGAAGACTTCCAGATCCAAAAAATCTGGGAACCCAAGATTGGGGACCAATGCTTTAGAGTCAGTACAATTTTAGTTAAGATTGCACAGTCCTCTGCTCCAAATAGTTAAAAATAAAAATATTCATTTAAACAAATGTCATCCGTTCTTCTGTGTTTTTTAAAGTGTTCAAATACTTACAGAAAGTGGCATCTCTAAAAATAATAAGAAAGAACCAAAATTAACTCTTCTTTTACACATCACAATGGAGACATTGTTTATGTGCTAACAGGTCAGTTTCAATTTAAAGCAACCATCCCAGGGTTTTCTAGGTATAAAATGCTCAGAAGTCATTCAGTAGCCCCTCTTTCTGGCAATGCTCTGGGACTGCACAGCTTGCCGAAACCACAAATAGGAGCAGTGGTGGGATTCAACAGGTTCTCCCCAGTTCACCAGAACCGGTAGCAGAAATTCCAGCTGGCCCTGCCCATCCAAGTTTTGAAATAAAGTACTGTAGTCTTAATTTGGGTGCAACACAGGGCTTTCCCCTGTCCATGCCCACCATACCATGCCCACAGAGTAGGTAGTAAAAAATTTTGAATTACACCACTGCATAGGAGGCACAGTGGAGAATATAGAACTACATTTTTAAAAAATTCCACTGGGTGATGCAAGGCCCCTCCAGAATAAAATAATGCCCATTTGGGGGAAGAAATGTTTTTTTCTTCCCCTTCCACGTCCTATTTTGATCCCCACCTCAATTTTTGGCCATTTTGGGTCACTTCTGGGTTGATACGGCTTTTTGTGGGTGTTGGGGCAAAAACATTGCCACCATCTCCACCAGCGTTGACTAGTTCCCTGTTCTAGGGGAAGAGGAGAAGGCAGTGGGGTGGAGCTTCTTGGTTTTTATTTTTATAAGCAGCGCTGGTTGTTCTTCTTTCGTGTTCCAGATCAAACCCTGGACTGAAGCCACTTTCTTGGCTTTGTCATTGACTAAACTTAAGTCCTCATCAGTGCATGTTTCAGGCAGTAATCGGCAGACCAGTAAATGAGCCGGATTCTACACCTTGTCACATTCACACATCATATTTTTGTCCGCCAGCAGTCCCCACTAGAGCACATGGGTCTTACATTTAGGCACTCCAACCCTCAGCCTTTTCAGGGTCCTCCAAGTGGCGTAGGGGAGGTTGAGTTTCTCAGCTATATCCACCTTTAATGTTGTTCCTTGTCCAATGAGCTCCTTCCTCCATCTTCTAATTTGGTTTTGCTCTTGCATACCTGGAAGAATGTTTGTTCTTGCCATAAAGCTCTTCCTGGATATGAGCCAGTGGACTTGAGGCTCATATCCATTCAGAAGATGTAGAGCAGTGGTTACCAAAGTGTGGCACGCGCACACACACCACAGGGTGACTTCAATTGCCAGAAGCCAAAGTCAGTACATTGGCTGATCCGTGCTTTGGAGAATTGACTTAGGCTTCTGGGAATTGAAGTCCAAAAACCAAAGGTTGGCAAACACTGATGTAGAGAGTTATTCTTGTGCTTAGTTCTTTCGGCATCCGCTACTACTCTCCTGATTTTAGGTGGAGCGATATCAGCAAGAGGGTATATTTTCTCAACTGGTGTAGGTTTGAACTGAAGCAGCAGTGGTCATATTTCTCTTATAAGATTAGCCAAGATTGAAAGGATATTGTTGATCTAGGCAGTAACCACTAACTCATTTTAGCTCATTAGAATTTTCTCTCCTCCCCTCCTCTTTTCTCCTTAAGGATTTTTTTTATAAATCTAGGGTGAGAAGTTTGCCTTTCTAGCTCCCCTTTCATAAATACTTTTGTTGCTAATTTCTAGTTCACAGAAATGGAAATCTAAGACTCTGTATCTTTTTCCCTGGGAGAGGAAAGAGAACACCCTCCACCTCCCTGTTTGTGCTTCAAGGGCTTTTGGGAGGTGCACATGAAGAAAATAGCCAAGACTGGACTAGCTTCATGCTAATGAATTCACAGTCTTTGTGTTATTTAACTGCATTGCCTGATTTAAGCAGCCAAAGCAATTTATCTTGTTAATATCTTCTGATGTTGCTGTCCCCTCTGTTTACAGCCAAAGAGCCAGCACTGTCTGTGTCTCCAGACATTTCTATGGACATGTGGCTGGAATAAATAGGCACCAGAGTGCACAGAATGCTGTTTACCATCCCACTGAAGTGGTACCTATCTACTTGCAATGTGTTGCTTTTGAACTGCTAGGTTGGCAGGAGCTGGGATGGAGATGGGAGCTCACTCCATCATGTGGTATTCGAGTCTTGAACTGCTGAGCATCTTAACCACTGAGCCACTGCTGTCCTTTAGTCCTTTATTTACATGGCACCAGGTGTAACCCCCACAATAAAATCACTACAAAAGACGGCATTGGACTGGAGAGCACTTCAAAGGCAGGGCAATGGAAAACTCCCCTCCTAGAAGATAGCAAAGAGCTCATAAAGTTCCATTGGGAAGGAAGCCTGTTAGCTCCTTACTTCAACCTGGTTGCCACTATTGTTCTGGTTAAACAAGTAGCTTCTTGTGCTGTTCTCACCAGTGGTGGACTCTAAAAAAAATTTCTACCACACTGTGGGCATGGTATGGTGGGTGTAGCCAGGGAAAAGCCCTGCGTTGCACCCAAATTAGGACTACAGTACTGTACTTTATTTCAAAACTTGGATGGACAAAGGAGTCAACCAGAATTTCTGCTACCGGTTCTGGTGAACTGGTGTGAACCTGCTGATGCCCAACACCAGATCTCACTAGATATAAATCACTTATGAACAACCTCCAATCTTTAAATTTGTTCCCAGTGGTGGGCACCAAAAATTTTCACTACCACACCGTGGGCGGAGCCTATGTCATGGGCGGAGCCTATGTCATGGGCGATCTTGTCATGGCTTCCATATGGCCATGTATACATCTGCAAACACAGGCAGCACTGGCTCTTTGGCTGTAAATGGAGATGAGTACCGCGCCCTAGAGTAGGATATGGCTGGCTTTTGAGCAAGGGAAATCTTGAACCACTTGCAGGGACAAAACCTGATGGGGCAGGGCAGGGAGGTGGGTGTGGCCACCCAATTTTGCCCCCCCCTGCCCAGAGGCCACCCAATTTTACTAAAAAAAATCTACCTGGAGGGTGCGAACCTGTGGCTGCCCACCACTGTTTGTTTCCCAGCATGCTTTGATCATCATATTATGCTACACACATAAATCATGTGGTAAGATCAACTGACCAGTTTCTAACTTCTTGCTACTAAATGATCCTGTTTTTAATTTATTTTTGTCAGTCTTGAACAACTTTGGACCTTCTTAACCTCAAAGCGTCTGAAAGAGAAATGGCTTTGGGGAACAACACCCAGCGAAGTTACTCCATCATCCCATGCTTCATCTTTGTCGAGGTAAGTGAAGCTGTTGGATTTCCTGGAGATTGAAAACAGATATCTTTAGAACTGCTGAAGTTTAGTAAAGTTACTTTCAACAATACAGTGGAAACTCAGTTTAACAAATGACTCAGTTAAACATAAATTTTGCATAACAAAAAGAAATCCATAGAAAATAGTGGCTTGGTTTACAGATTCCCCCTCCCCAAATGGATTAATTGGTTTTCAATGCATTTCTATGGGAAACCTCTTTTTGGTTAATGTATTTTGGTTTTCAATGCAGTCCTATGGGAAATTGCATACAATATATTCCTATAGTAAATACAGTTAAAGTAATTTTCACTGTAAGAAACGTCCCAGAAAATGCATTAATTACATTAACCAAGGTTCCACTGTAATTTGTTGGGTAAGATGTTGCATAAAGCAAAAATGTTGCTTGCTGCCACAGCTATTGTAAAAAATACACCAATTTATTACATTGTTCATTTTCTTACTCATGATGTTTTTGTTATTAAGAAAAAATACTTACAATGCTCAGGAACAAAAAAAAGTTAACTCAAATTGCATGTAAATTGCCTTAAAATGTTCTCTGAAGGCAACACTTGAAAGTTATCCTATTCCATTGCCAGTATGTGTTGGTTTTGGGGACCTTGTTATTGTTTTTGTGTTGTTACTTATAATTTTATCAGGTTGGGTCTATTGCTTTAGTTTTATTTTGTGCTGGTATTGGGGAAATTGTTAACTTGTTGTACACTACCCAGAGTAGGAAAATATCCCATATGGGTGGGATTTAACTGTAATAAATAAATAAATAAATCAAATAATCATTCTACCACACTCAGAAGTAATGTGATTTCCAGTCATTATGATACTTTAGATTTGAAAGTACCTGTATATTATTTACTGTGGGAGAGGGGGAGGGAGCTATAATAAACTTGTAAATGTTTTTTACCTTTAGACTTCAAAGTTAATTTCATAATCATACTGATTTAAACTAGAAAAGAAAATGTGAGAAAGACATGGTAATTGATGAGGCTGCAGTCATAATCATATTGTCTGGAATCCTATTAGTAAGTTGTGCCTGCATAAGGAAAATCATGTGAGTTTGGCCAGGAAGTTGCTACTCATTAGAGATGCAGATTGTGTTCCTGAGTGCTCATGTGCCCAGGAATGTAATCAGTGTCTCATTAACGAGGAATAATTTTTCAAAACTTACTGTAGTTTCCCTTCCAAAATATTAAATTGGCAATAGGATTCTGGCTGTAAACCTATACATGTTACATGATCAGAATCATTCCACAGAACTTTATTGATTCTTTAAGTGTAACATTAACCTGATTTGAGCAGATTTAAAGAAGATTTTTAAATCACATGGAAGCAAAATTGTTGCCTATTTTTGTTGTTATATATGGGCGGGTTATCTACAAAATAGCCTTTTTTTAAAAAAAAAACCCATAATATAATGGCAGCTATAAAACACTTTCATAATTAAATATATCAATACATAAATTGATTTATTTACAACAGTTAATTCTTACTGTAAGATAATCTGTTGTACTTCTGAGAAGTCGTGTTGTGGTCAACTCTTAATGTCCCCAGTTCTATGAAACATACTGGTCACACTTATTGGGCAGTGGTATGAGGCGAGGCCATTAAGATTTGTCTCCAGGTATATGCCAACTCCAATGTGGCAGGAAATCGCTCGTTTGATGGCAAGAGTTTGGATTTATTTTAATGGTGTGTTATAATATATGATCAGTAAGTTTTAAAAATCCGGGACTTTAACATGATTTTTATTGAACTGGCCAGGACAATTTTTCTGATATTGAATCCGCGACAATCCCAGTTTTCTGGGACAAATGGCAAACCTACTACCAACCCAAGCATTGCATGTACATCTGTCCTCCTGTTGTGATGCAGCTGTGTTTTAAAAGCATGTAAGCAATACAAAGAAATTTCAAAACTGCATTGGGGATAAATATTGTAACTCTCAGTGAATCAATGGGTTTCCATTCATTGCTCTTAAAAAAAACTGTTCCAAAGAGCCTATTCTATATACGGAAAGTTTGAACTGAAGATGGTTTGGCTAACTACAAATATTACCTCTGCTGCCTTCACCTTAAGCCAGAATATGAATAAACAGGACAAGCGGTTTACTTGCATATTCCAAAACTATCCCCAGCAGACTTAATTAATTTTATTTTCATCTGAGTTTTCTGTAACGCTGCAGGCAAACAGCAGAGCAATTGGGTAGCTAGATGAAATTAATATGCGGGTCTTTCAGTTCTTCAGCCATAGTTTCTTTCCTGGCAGGAAAAGACAACTGCCATTGTTTCCACATGTTTTTCTCTGACCAACTTCTTCAGTCATTTCATTTTCATTTCTGCTGTGTCTGCTGATAGCTCTTTTCATCTCACAAATCATCTAGTCCTTTTACTACTGTTGCTATAGCAGTAGTACTATAGCTACTACTAAGTCTACTCATCTTCCTAGTTCTACTACCAAAAGAGGTAATAAAGGTTCAGTATAGTTTACACAATGAATTTGTTGCCGGGTCATATTGTTTCTAACTGTGGGTATGGGAAATGTACAGTAAATCCCTGATTTACATAAAAAGTCTTTTTTGTAGCTTCTTACATAAATAGGGGGTTTACGTAAATCGATGCATCCCCATAGGGATGCATTGAAAAATAAAAAATGGGCTTGAAATTGGTTTTAAATGCATCCCTATGGAAAAATCACGTTTTGCGCACCTAATGGCCATCTCTGTAATGACAGGCAATTCCCACACACACACACACCTTTTAAGTGCTTTTCCGAGTCATGTTCACAAGTAAAGTGCGCCCTGGAGAAACCTCAAACAAACAGAAGAAGGGAGCAGATATTCCCACCGCACTCTCACAGTCCCGGCAGAAAGAAGTGGGGACTTCCAGCTGAGGTCTTTCTCTCAGGTTTTGGTGTCTATAAGATGTCTATCTATCTATGATAGAACTTCTGAAATGGAATATTATGTGAACTGCCTCTGCTTCGGGAGCTGCACTGGTTGCCAGTTTGCCTCCAGGTGCAATTCAAGGTGCTGGTTATCACCTTTAAAGCCCCATATGGTAGTGGGCCAGGATATTTAAGAGACCGCATCACCCCAAGAACATCTGTCCGTCCCACCAGAGTGGACCGGAGAGGGTCTCTAGTTGTTCCATCGGCCAGAGAGGCACATCTCTCTGCTACTAGAAGGAGGGCCTTCTCTGTGTCTGCTCCAGCCCTATGGAACCTCCTACCAACTGAGCTACGTCTACAGATGGACTTGCTGTCTTTTAGGAAGAACTTAAAAACATAGCTGGTGGGACAGGTATGGGGTCTTGGTGGTACCATGACCCCAGCTCGCTGGTTAGTTTGAGCTCCCTCTCCCCCTGGTCTTTTAATCTTTTATCTTTAAGTTGTTTTTAACTTTGTAATTATTATTGGAACCTGTTGATTTTTATAAATTTTAAAAACATTTTAAATTTTTATAATTGTAACTTTGAAGTTTTTAATAATGGGTTCAGGTTATGTTGTGTTATTTTTTTATGATGTTGTAAACCGCCCTGGGTCGTCCCGGTGAGAAGGGCGGTATAAAAATGTAAAAAAATAAATCTGTAGTCCAAGAAATAAAAGGAAATACTGTCCTTAATTCTGATATATGACAGTGTGCAAATATAGACAATGTAGAAAACACTGACTGCAATTGCAGGACTGCAGGAGGAACATGAAGAAGCAGAGACCTCCAACTGCTTCCCAACGGGAAGACAGGGCTGGACAGAAAGTACAGGGATACGATAGTGCAAAATCAGAATGCAAAACTTTAACCTCATGAGTCGTTGGACATTTATTCGGTAGAGGATGGAGAAAAGGAAGGCTGTCTTTCCAGTTTTCTCCAACGATAAATTTGGAGAGCACATCTTCCTCCCTGGTCCTCTCACTCGTCCTTGAAACATTTTGATGCAGTTACAGTTCCAAGACTGAGGTGGCCAAAGCACACAAATGAAAGACCACAAATATGAGCGTTCCTTGCCAGGAATGAAGTGAACGTTTTCACACCTGTGTTTTCAATTTCAACCCATTAACCACAATTTAGACACATAACAGATGAAACAGTAATCATGTGGTTGCCTACTACCCATTTCACCCTGTATGTGAGGATACGCATGATAGACATTCATTCATATGAAATAAAAAGCTGTTCTAATATATATAGGTAAACTAGTATGTCTGGGCTCGGAGAAGGGGCAGGGCAGACAGAATATACAGTATATTCCCTGGCATTTTGGTTTTGAGTGTACATAGGAGGTCTTCATGAAAAGAAGCTATTTGACCATGCCATCTATTCCACCCCCTGGGACTTTGAGGTGGGATGGAGTAGCAATGGGTTTATTTCTGTATCTGCTATTTGTGTGCCTGAGTCTCAGTCTCCACGGAAACTCTGAGGATTTTCCTCCCTTCCTTTTCACAAATCTAGGGAGCAGACATTGAAAAATCAAATCTATTATTCCTTCAAACAATTAGTACTTTTTCAAGAAGTAAAAGAAAGCCACCAAAGTCTCAGAAGGCTGGGATCTTTTAATTTACAGCGAGACACGGACATCTCCAAAGGCTTTTTTTTAGTCCTTTCTAATATGTGAATGATGAGACTTGTCTAGAAGTACAGGTGAGAGAGTTATAAATTGTCCCTTCTGTACTCAAGGCTGATGTGGACATAAAAATAAATCAGGTTATAACAATGGGGAAAATACAGCTGCTGCTTGCAGCCTCAAATATTTGCCTCCAGGCTGCAAATAATACCAGTATAACTGTTTGATTTAGGAAGCTGAGTGTCAACATAAGGCCCTTTAAAAATAGAAGGGAAATACAAAGGTATTTGGTTGTCTTCTTATTTATGGTCTTTTAAAAAAGAAAGAAAGAAATACACACTCATGAGAATTACTTTTTTGTTTTAGTTTTTTAAACTTTTTTTACAAGTTCTATCCAAAGACTCATGAAGTTACAGTTTTGAATTCTGATTTTGCACTGTCGTATCCCTCTACTTTCTGTCCAGCCCTGTCTTCCCTTTGGGAAGCAATTGGAGGTCTTTATTTCCTCGTGTTCTTCCTGCAGCCAGTGTTTTTCCACGTTGGCTATATTTGCACACTTTTATATGCAGTAGTACCTCATATAACAAATGCTTCATATAACGAAAAATTCATATAATGAAGCATTTCTGAGCTATTGACGATGCCCTCCATAACGAACATTTTTTTAATATGGGATCGTCAATAGAGATTCGCATAATGAACAAATTCGTATAATGAAAAAAGCTCCATGGAAAGGAGCTTTTCTGTTATGCGGGGTTCTACTGTATCAGAATTAAGGATGGTATTTCTTTCTATTTCTTGGACTACAGATCACATAATATTCCATTTTACAAGTTCTTTCAGATAGATAGACCTTATAGACACCAAAACCTGAGAGAAAGACCTCAGCTGAAAGGAAGGCATAGCTAGGCTTAGCTCTGCCCAATCTTCCTTCCATAGACCTTGCTGGGAGTTTTCTTTCTGAACAAGAAACTAGGCTGAGTCAGGCTTTGCTCAGCCCCAAAGGGCCTAGCTGTACTATCCAATAAGATGGTTTTGCACTAGAGACAAGTCCTTTGTACATCTCACCTTATGACATCAGGTCACTGACTTGTCCAGACATACCTAACCACTGCTGGAACATACATGCCACCAGAGTACATGATTCATCTGAGGTGGCAGCAGCAGACATAGTGGTAGCTGCAAGTGTTATTATGTTCCTATGTTAAAAATACATTACCCAATTACCAACCATTTGAACAGCTATAATATGCCTTAAAATCTGTATGTGATAGGCAAATTCTGAGTTCATATTTGGAATCAGCACACTCGATATCATGTAAATCACATGTGTTATTCCCAGTAGCAAAATCATTGCTGTGCAGTGCAATCAATTCTTTCTTGTATTTATCTATCATTATGTCACTTAAATCCATGTTGGCATATCTGTCTGGCGTATTTTAGCTAAAAGTGCCTTCTCCCAATTACTAAGCCTTCAAGGAGATGTGGAAAATCTGGAAAATTTCATTTTTGTGGGGAACGGGGTGTGGCCAAATGGAGGATTCACCTGCCGGATGAAGGTTTTTTACTCTGATTGCAAACTGCTTCTGCTTCACAATGTTCATGAACTCTTATTTTTGAGACTTTTCTTTACTGCTGTGCCCCAAGGGAACAGTACAGTTTAGGCAATAGTTTCCTCTGAAAGGCAGCACACCCAGTTTCAGGAATCTTCTACATATATGTCTGCTTTCCATTAGTAGCTCTTCTGTCCTTGCCAGTGAGTGGCTCAGCAAGAGGAAGAGTTGGAGCAAAATGCCCTCAGACATCTCAGATATGATTAAACATGATGTGACCCAGTTTTACAAAGAAAGCGGTCCTGCTCAAGCAGATATACAGCCTCACAGGGTATCGCTGCTTACCTTTGACAGCATTGTTGAAAGACTCAGGGGTAAGGGGAAAAAGTCTTCATGTCTCAGTTTGTACTTAATTTGGCAAATTTAATGTAGAAGAATATTCACTGTTCTGCCTCAGATCCAGCTCATATGTTACTAAATACAGTGACCTGCAAATGAATTGTAAGAACCTACACAGTTCCAGTTAGGTTTTGTGGCATCCCCCCAAAAAAAAACACCACCACCACCACCACAATAACAACATTTCTACAGTTGAAATCTGAGCTTTTCCGTAATGGTGAGGAAATACAAGACATTTAATCTATAACAGCAAGAAAGGCTACTCTGTGTTCCAATCCTTAATTGGAATATCTACTTCCTATTGAAACTGAACAAAAAAGGTGAAGCAGGGGACTCATTAAAACAGTTCCCATGCATTCATCAAACTAGTGCCTGAACAGTTCAGAACTGTGGGAATTGTGATCAAAGTGTTATATTCAGCTAAAAATTACAAATCCATGGTCCATCTAGCTTAGGGGTGGACAGCCTGTGGCCCTCCAGAAGTTGTTGAATCACACTCGGATAAATCCGTTACAATTGGCTGTTCCCACTAAGGTTTTTTCTTCATCATCTTTTGTGTCTAGGTCTGACTTTTAACTGCCAAAATGAAGCCACCCTTCGGTGAAATCATTCTGTAGCTCCTTTTCCCTGACCTAGTGTGAGAAAGATTATCTGGAACAAGATTGTCATTTCCCAGGGTATGCCTGAGTGTGGCTCAAAAACACCACAATCTCTTTCTGTATTGCCCACCCACTAGGCTGAAGAGAGTTGCTGGCTGACAGCACCTTCCCCATTCCTGATGTTTTCTAACAATTTGTTTCCCAGAGTGTCCAAACAGAAATATTTGAAAAGTTCACAAGCACAATCTGAAACTGGCTACTATTCATCCACAGAATGTCAGTCTGAGGTTTACAGCTTCAGACCATGACGGTTCCTTTTTAAATTACCATGGTTACTAATTCCCCCACTAAATGAGAGCCTTGTAAGAGTGTGGGGGTTTGAGGGGTCTAACGAGGCAGTGTCGCCCATCTCTTCTCAATGAAGTTAGGCCGGGACTAAAACTCACCAAAGCGTCCTCTGTCCCTTGGGCAAGGTGAAAGCATAGGGCACATTTCATGGTCCACCTAGCCAGCGGGTGATGGGATGTCCAAATGGCTAAAAAGAAGCATGCAAGTAGACTTGATTTCTCAGGTTCATTTACATGTGCAGAATGTAATTGCAGAGATGTCTACCAATGTGTGGATTCCTCGCAGAATAACGATTCTAAGGTGTCTAAGTAAACATTGACTAACTTAAGAGCTGTCCTGACTAACATGTGTTAATTAGTCAGTAAATTAATTAGTTATAGCTATACCCCAAGTTTTTCTCCAATAAGTTCCAGGCAACATGCATGACCTCCTCCATCATTTCAATCTCATGCTAATCTGGTGGTAATCCTCTTGGTTTTCAAGGTACTCCAGTCAGTTTAAGGCTGAAGGTAGACTTGAATGGTTTCCCAGCTCCCTGTCCAGTTCTGTAAACCATGTGCCACAATGGGTATCTTTAGGTAGATGTTCTGTCATCTAAGCATGCATCTACTACTACATTTTGTGGCAATGAGGTATGCACTGCATGAAGAACTGGTTGTTTTCTGTTTCCAAAGACCGCATTCTAATAAATTTTTAGTAAATCATTTTTTTCGAAAGAGAAAAAATTATTTGCTCTGTCAGCTTTCTCAACATTATTTAAATGTGTTACAAACCTCTTTACCTTTCCTTGCCTGCCTCTTTTAAGAATATTTTCCTCCCAATTTCTCACTCCTATCCATTTAACTTTTCTTCACACCTTTCCTAATTATATAGTTTGATGTTTGGAGTGACTTGGCTAGAACTGCTCAAATATGTGTGTATGTATCTGGCATGTGAGTATGCATGCACACATGCATGAGTGTATGTGTGCAATCAGTTTATTTAGTAGCAGTATGATTTGTTATTTCTGTGATCCTCGAGCATTTGAAAAGGCTACATTGATTCTTCCTTCACTGGAACTTGTGCCTCTAAATCAGGGGTGGCCAAACTTTTTGCGCCGTGGGCCAATCATGTGGTTCAGGGAGCTAGTCACTAAGGCCTGGGGGCCGGATGCAGCCCCGACGCCAATTCACCCGGCCCGCAAAGCCCTCGTCGCTCCTGGAAGCGGAAGTAAAACGCGCCCATATGGGCGCGTTTTACTTCCACTTCCAGGAGCGACGAGGGCTTCGCGGGCCGGGTGAATTGGCATTGGGGGCCGCACCCGGCCCCCGGGCCTTAGTTTGGGCACCACTGCTCTAAATCTTAAGAGGTGTATCTCTAATAGCACTTTCTATCAATTTATTGGGACATACATTAGTCTCACAGACTTTTTCTACAGAGAGTATTATTGAGTATAATGTACATTATTCTAATCATGTACAGTGATGTAAAGTTATGTGCATGCACATAATGCAAAAAAGTTCAAAAATTATTAGTCCTTGATTTTCTGTGAATATGCCCCCTGCGTAGGAATCTTCTGATGTAGACACTCTAGAAATGAAGCCTGTACGATCCTACCCACACATATGATTTGTGATGGCACTAACAGGAAATATCCTACCCTTCCCCTGATATGTGCACTAGTGCTCATGATCGAAGAAATAAGAGGCAAAGGGGGGGAAGAGAGATTGCCAAGGCTTAAAAGCTTAGCCATGTCGTAACTTGGCAGTTCAGAATTCCTTACCTCATCAGGCTGGCTCCTTTGGAGAGAGATACATTGCCTGAAGAGGAGTTTTGCAAACGGGAAGGAAATGGTTTTTGACAGCTCAATTTATAGCACACTAGAGAGAAGGTAGGAGATTTTGAAAGATAATTAAAGCTAGGGTGACATACTGGAAAATGCATCAAAGTATTATGATGTTGTCGAGTAGCTTGTCTGAAGGAAACAGTCAATCAGGATGTACTACATTTGGATTAACCCTTCTTGGATGTTTACTATACTGTTTTATTTGAAGAAACCTGCCTTAAACGGCTTGGGCCTGGTTATTTTCACCACAATTAGAAATTGCCTTGAAATGTCTGTTCTATCCAAATAATCCCTGGACTGTTCCACTTTATGCTAGTGATGGAACTTTATGTCTGAATGGTCCTTTATATTAATAGGCCAATAAAATAAAATAAATCCATAAGAAAAACTATATTCAAGATAAGAGTTCAGGCATAGCCTGCATGCTGACATGCTAGTTTGTACTGTATGTGTAAGAATCCCCCCCCCCCCCGAGGAACAGCATTCAGGTATGAAATTCTTGTCTAGTCTGAAGTACTGGAACTCAGAAACAGTTTTATCACATGCAGAGTTTATAATTAAGGCTGTAATTCCATTTAAAGTTACAATCCAGCATTCATTTGCTTTTAAATTTTGTGTAAATGCTAATTAACTTGTGAACCACCCAGAGAGTGCACTGAGTGCTATGGGGCGGAATACAAGTGTGACTGCTTTGCTTTTGCTTTAATGGTAATACAAGATACTTTTAACATTTTAATTGAAATGCCAACATTTTTAATGAGTGACCTCTGCAAAAAAAAAAAAAAAGAGGCTAGTCCCTCAATATCACCATAACAACATTGTTACAATAATGATACTTGTTATGCAAATAAATCCTTAACGTTTTTGTTATATTAGTTTAAATGTTCAAAAGTAATGATTCTCATTATATCTTCCCTTAAAATCAATGACTACTTTTAAGCCTTCTCTCCAAGCTCATCTCCCCCCCCCCAAAAAAAAAGGTAGTATACACTCCTCCACAGTGGTGGGCAGCATAAAAAAAAAATCGCTACCACACTGTGGGCGGGGCCTATGCCATGGGCAGAGCACACATCACAGGCAGAGCCTATGTCATGGGCAGAGCCTATGCTGTGGGTAATCTAGTCATGCCTGCCATATGGCCATGTATACATCTGCAAACAGAGACAACACTGGCTCTTTGGCTGTAAATGGAGATGAGCACTGCACCCTAGAGTCAGTTATGACTGGCTTTTGAGCAAGGGAGGCCTTGAACCACTTGCAAGGACAAAACCTGACATCAAATTTGAATACCAATCAGGGACCTTCTGTTATTAGGTAAAGGCTGCCCTTGCTCGAAAGCCAGTCATTACCAACTCTAGGGTTCAGTGCTCATCTCTGTTTACAGCCAAAGAGCCAGTGGACTTGATCCACAAAAGCTCACATTAAAATACAGCAGTTAGTCTTTAAGGTGCCAGAACATTTTTGTCTTTTTGTTTTGTTTACTCTCTGATATGCTTGCACAGAATAAAACATTTTAAATGGTAGCTGTGTTAGTCTGGGCAGGGCAGGGAGGTGGGCGTGGCCACCCAATTTTGCCACCACCACCCCTGCCCGCAGGCCATCCAGTTTTGCTCCCTCGCCCGCACCAGGAGGGTGCAAACCTGTTGCTGCCCACCACTGCTCCTCCAGGCAAATGAGAAGTACAAACACAGGAGGCAGGATTGTACTTTCAGATGAATAAACAGTCAAGGAATACCTTATTACTTTGAATGAGTTCCGATCTCCAGTGCTGGATGAATTGTATCCAAAGGTAATGAAGGAACTGGCTGAAGAGATCTCAAAACCACTGACTATCATTTTCTTGAAATTGTGGGGGAAGTGACAGAAGATTGGAGGAGGACTAACATTGTCCCTACCTTCAAAAAAGAGCAAAAAAACGGAGAACTACAGACCAGTCAACCTGGTGTCAATACTGTCCTAGGGAACATTTTTGGAGTGGATTATAAAGTAGTCTGCAAGCAATGTGAAATCAATGCAGTAATAACCAGAAGCCAACATGGATTAGTCAAGAACAAATCCTGCCAGTCAAATCTTATTTCATCAAATGAACAAGGAAATAAGCAATAAATGTTGGAGGTGCAAGCACTCTATTGGGACATATGTACACATGTGGTGGAATTGTAACGAGGTATCAGAATTTTGGGGTAAGGTTGAAAAAGAAATTGAAAATATAATGGATATGCGGTTAGAATTGGGACCAGATACGGCACTACTAACAAATGTGGACAAATATAAAATGAGCAATGATGGTAAAGAGCTGATGGCTGTGATGCTGTCCGCAGCAAGACAATGTATAGCAAAAAATTGGAAAGGTAATGCGTTATTGAATATACAAGATTGGTACAAGGAAATGTGGGAATTAGCTCTTAATGATAAATTGACATGGGAATTAAATGTTAAGAAAGGCATAGTTCAAGTAAATGGATTCTGGGGAATCTGGAGGAAATTTGTGGAATATGTGCTTGTTGAAAAGAAAGGAGTTAATCCTGTACCAGAACAAACTAATTTTTGGAAAATCTAAATGGATATAATCCTCCTGGACATTGTATATAGCACAAAGGTGAATCAAGCAACGAAGAATATGTGTAGTAGAGATAATAAATGTATTAGAATTTTAGATTGAAGAGTGGTGATATAAAAGTAGAAAAATGTATAACTATTTCTTTTTTGTATTCAATATATATCAAATGTAGTACTTTTATGAAAAAAAATTTTTGTATTGTATGTTTGTTTTTCTATTGTTTTCTTATATTGAAAAATTTATAAATAAAGAATTTAAATAAATCTTATTTCATTTTTGATTGGGTAAATTCTTTGATAAACAGTGGGAATGTGTAGACATAATTTATCTTTACTTCAGCAGAGCTTTTGACCAAGTGCCCCATGATATTCTAATTAGCAAGCTAACTAGATGTGACCTGGATAGCACAAGTGTCAGGTCGATATACAGTTGGTTACAGAAACATACTCAGAGAGTGCTTATTAATGGCTCCTCAAACTGGAAGGGGATAACAAGTGAGGTACCACAAGGTTCCAGGCCTGTGCTCTTAAACATTTTCATTAATGACCTAGGTGAGTCATTGTACCAGAAATACTTATCAAATATGTGGCTGACACAAAATTGGTTGGAATAGCAGATAGCCTGGAAGACAGGAACAAAATTGGAAAATATCTTGATTGGCTTGAACACTTGGCCAAAAGCAATAGAATGAGATTTAACAAGGATTGGTGCAAAATTCTACACCTAGGGGGGAACCAAATGCACAGTTACAAGAGGGGGGGATACAGTACTTGGCTTAGTAATACGTGAGAAGGATCTTAGAATTGTTGTGGATTGCAAGCTGAATAGGAGTCAACAGTGCGATGTGGCTGCAAAAAAGGACAGTGCTATTATAGACTGCATTAACAAGTATAGTCTCCAAAACATTAGAGAAGGGGTGCCCAAACTATGCCCCATGGGCCATATCTGGCCCCAAAACCAATTCATCCAGCCTGTACCACCCTTCCCACTCCTGGAAGCAGAATCATACTTCCACTTCCAGGAGCGGAAAGGCTGGCACATGCCGGGTGAAGTGGTGTTGGGGGCTGGATCAGGCCCATGGACTATAGTTTGGGGACCCCTGGCTTAAGCAGAAAAAAATGGAAGCCTCAAAATCTATCTCATCCTGTTGCAAAACAGATTGTAAGGCACATTTTACTTCCACTTCCAGTGGGAGAAACCATGTGACCAGCATCCTGAAACATGAGCAGCCCGCTGAACCACATGACCTGCCCACGGCCCAAAAAGTTTGGGCACCCTTGCCTTAGAGTTACTAGTCCCTGTCTATTTGCACTAGTCAGGTCTCATCAGGCATGGGTGAGTCCTCCAGTACTGGAGGCACTGGAGAAAAAATTGGACAGTCATCTGTCAAATCTGATTTAATTTGGTTCCTGTATTGAGCCAGCAGTTAGAGCCGATGGCATCGTAGCCCCTTCCAACTCAGTTAGTCTATGATTCTAAGCTTTGACAGTATCAGCACCACATAATTGTTTTAATGATACATATTACATTTATGTTGCAACAGCTTGTGGGAAATCATAACTATTATCACCTTATTGCAGATAAAAGTTTCATAACTGGCAGCAGTCTTTTACTTCTGATAGCTGTGACCTCCTCTCCCTTCTTCTCACCCCCTCAACCCAAATAAGAAGAAATGACAAGGATTTTCAAATGCCACTAGTCTACGTAAGAACATTTATTTATTTATTTATTTATTTATTTATTTATTTATTTATTTATTTATTTATTTAAGCAAACTTCTATGCCCCCCTCCTCAAAAAAGACCAAAGGCAGCTGACACAACTCTCAACACCTAAAACACAATAAAAACATAATATAAAATCAAGATTAAAAGATTAAAAATTAAAAAATAAAGCTAAAACAAGACAAACAGGGAGACAGACTGGGGCAACATGGTGTATGTATATTTGCATATAAGATTAAGACACATATACCTTATAGTAGGGGTTCCCAACCTTTTTATTCTATGGGCCTGACCACACAGTCCAGACAGCTGAGTGGGCCTGACCACCCCCTCAGAAGCGGAACCGGGCATGTTTATGTCAGCTGTAAATGCACCCAACTCCCATGTTTATGACAGCTGTGGGCACATTTACACACGTGCCAGTGCATTTTATGGCTGACATAAATGTGTCCACTTCCACTTCTGGGGATGGCGGTGGCAATGGAAGGTCACATGAAACTGTGCCATGGGCCAAGGTCGGCCCACAGGTCCTAGGTTAGAAACTCCTGCCTTATACAATTCCACATTTTAGTTGAGCATCCTTCATTAAAAATACCTTGCAAGGAAGTGTCCTTGCAAGTCCTTTGCAAGAAATGTATAGCTTTAATTTTGAGAAGCAAAGCAGAGTAATATTTCTCTTTCCCTTATATATGGCAGTATTTATTTATTATTATTTATTAGTTCAAATTTATATTGCCGCCCACTTGCCATAGCGACATAGTATAGTCAGTGATGGGCAGCCAAAAATTTTACTACCACACTGTGGGCGGAGCCGATGTCATGGGCAGAGCCAACCTCATGATATCATGGGTGGAGCTGATGTCATGGGTGGAGCTGATGTCATGGGTGGAGCCAACTACATGGGCAGAGCCAAAGTAAAAAATACATAAAAATACAGTACAAATAAAAATATACATAAAAATACATAAAAATACAAATTAAATAGATATAAAAACACATAAAATACAAATTAAATAGACATAAAAACACATGAAAATACAATATTAAATAGACATAAAACACATAAATACACATTAAAATACACATAAAAGCACATGTGTGCAGTACAAACTAGGTAAAGGTAAAGGTCACCCTTGCTCAAAAGCTAGTTGTATCTGACTCTAGGGTTCAGTGCTCTCTGTTTCATAGCCAAAGAGCCAGTGTCAAGTAAGAGCCAGTGATAAGTAAGTACATGACAAGTAAGGGGACAGGTAAAATGTATGTACAGTAATTGAATATGTAAGTTTGAATATGTTACATATGATAAGACATGGAACGCCTAACACCCAGGGGGCGTTGTAAAAAGCCTAGGTAAAGGTAAAAGTCACCCTTGCTGAAAAGCTAGTTGTATCCAACTCTAGGGTTCAGTACTCATCTCTGTTTCAGTGCTGTCTGCTTCTGTAGACGTTTCCGTGGTCATGTGGTAGGCACGACTAGACACCAGAGGACATGGAACTCTGTTTACCTTCCCACCGAATTGGTCCCTATTTATCTGCTTGCAATTTCTTGCTTTTGAACTGCTAGGTTGGCAGGAGCTGGGACAAAGATGGGAGCTCATTCTGTCCTGCAGTATTCAGGTATCGAACTGCTGATCTGCTGCTTTCTAGTCTGTGTCTCAGCCACTTGAGCCACTGCAATCCCTGCAGTACAAACTAGAAGTCTGCACAGCATTATGTCTGTGAAGATAATAGTGTGGTGTCACCTTGAAATTGAACTGTGGGATTCAGCATTTCTTTAGATGTGTAATTCTACTTTCACTCTACATTTTAAGCCTTTCATACCAGGCCATCTTCATTAAGACATTTGACTTTGGGTTCAATGCAGCTGCAAGTAGTATATGCATGTGCAGGAAAGGAGAGAACCTAGTGAAAATTAGACAGACAAGGACAGGACAATTACTGACCTTGCCATTGTGTCTTTCAGAGTTGACTAGGTCTTTTTTGGTTTTGGTTTTGCACCTTAGGTAAAGGCTAAAGAGAAAGATTGCCCTTGCTTGATAGCTAGCCATGTCTGACTCTAGGGTTCAGTGCTCATCTCTGTTTACAGCCAAGGAGCCAGCACTGTCTGTATTTGCAGACATTTCTGTGGACATGTAGCAAGCCTGCCTCAACACCTGAGTACATGGAATGCTGCTTATCTTCCCACCAAAGTAGTCCCTATTTATCTACTTGCAATTTCTTGCTTTGAAACTGCTAGGTTGGCAGGAGCTGGGACAGAGACAGGAGCTCACTCCATTGTGCAGTACTCTGGTCTCAAACGCTGACCTTCCAGTCATCAAGTTAAGCTTTTAATCACTTGAGCCACCACAGTCCCTTAGCACCTTACTTGCAGGATTTTATCCTGTGTTCTGTCTGCATGGCAGGAGTCAGAGCCTTCTTAGATGACACAAAGGTCTCTTGTCTATAAACAGTATGACTTAAAGTGGCAAAAAGGTTGCATGAAACTTATGAAGGGGAGCTCTGGGGACATTATTCATTTATTCTGAAATAAAGACAACTTCCTTTGCATGCCATCTTCCAGACACAAAGACAGAAAGGACACAAAGCAGTGTAACAACAGGAAGGGCACAAGGTGTGCTACACAGGGATGGGATTTTTGGATTTATCTGGACTACAAATACCTTTAATCTCCAGTTTGGATATTCTGCCTACCTTGCAGATTTCTTAGGAACAACTAAATGTGACTTACTTAGGGAAAAGGTCTAAATTAGAAGGTCTTGAAGCTAGCCCAGCCTCTGCCTAGCTTCTTATTGAATGAGAAAGCTCCCACCTAGCATTAGGGCAGGGGCAGGAAGCTTGGGTATATGGCTAATAAAGGACTAATCCGGCTTCCAATGACTCTTTGATGCATTGCTTCTTCTCTCCTGCTGGCTGCTTCCTACCACCTTTACTCTTTCATGGTTTCTGTACTGTGTTATGTCTGGTGTGGTTATATGACTGCATCAAGAGATATACTGAGGATAAACCATATTATATTGCTGAAATAATAGCCCTGATCCTGTATGAAGTGCCTGTGTAATTGGATAGACAGTATCTACAGGAAAGATCTTATGGAGACAAGTAGCGGGATAATTTAACATGGCACTTTATACTGTATTTACTGCAATGCTTATATAATACAGAAAGGCAGAAGATACAGGATCCAGTGGCAAAAGGAATCAGCCTGCTGCTATGCATTGTGGCTTTCCTTTTCTCCCTCGCCTCTTCCCTTAGATTCTGAGGCTGGAAATTCAGCTAAGGGGGGGGTCACAGGAGGGATGCTGAAATTTTATGCTGAAGGAAGAAGGGTAGGGTAGGCTGGTTAGAGTGAGCAAACCCATTTGAGGTGCAGCTCCATTTGACTGGCAGGGCTTTGTCTTACAGAGGTAATTTCCAGACATGTTCAGCTACAATCCTGGAACCTTGCATTCATTGAGCTATCGGCCCTTTCCAGATACAGTACTGTATTTAATCCTGTTGCCAAATAAAGTTGTCTCCATAATAGTCATTGAACAAACATACTCAAACGTTTGCATGACCCTAGTTGTAATTCTCCAGCCAAGTTTCTTTACAGCAGGGATTATCAACCTGCTACCCGTGGGCCAGATGTAGCCTGTGGCACCATTTCATGTGGCTCCCTACTGTCTCCTCCACACCAGGAAGTGCAATGTGGTGGAGGAAAGGCAAAATATCTGTCCAGCCCCTGAAGCTGTCTGAGGGAGCGTGACCCGGCCAGGGCTGTAGCCAGGATTCTAGATGTGGGTGAGTGAATATTTTTCAGGGTGGGCAATAAAGCCTCTTTTCAGTGCATTCCTATGGGAAACCATGCCTTGGCAGGGTGGGCAAACTGCTAACTCAGGGTGGGCTACGCCCTGGACCCGGGCCCTGGTGTAAAAAGATTGAGAACTCCTGCTTTACAGAACTAACATGATTACCTGGGGATTTAACAGGAGGCACTCCATTGGTATTGACAGAGACTCTCCTACCCTTCCTCTCTTCCTATCTCTCTCTTTCTCTTTTTGCTCACCCGGAGGTAGGTGAGATTGAAAAGGAAGAGTGAGAAAGCAGAAACTTCCCACAGCCTATGTGTGGATTATTCTAAATCCAGACCTCATCTGTATGCATTCACTAGAACTACGGCCCAGGGGGCATATCCGGCCCCTGACACTAATTAATCCGGCCCATCCAGCCCTCGTCGCTCCTGGAAGCGGAAGTAAAATGTGCCCATATGGGCACATTTAACTTCCACTTCCGGGAGCGACGAGCGCTTCGTGAGCCGGATGAATTGGTGTTGAGGGCCAGATCAGGCCCCTGTGTCAAAGTGACCACCCCTCTGAACCACACGACCAGCCCATGGCCCAAAAAGTTTGGGCACCCCATACTAGAATATTAAAAAAGAGCCTAGACTGCATTTAGTTCAGTTTAGCACTAAACTGAAAATGTAGCCTCTGTTCAGATAATATGTTATGGCAAAGAAAATATTTTCTCTAAGAAATGAAGTTTCATCCTTCTATCCATTCAGAAACTTATTTTATGCCCACCAAAGAACATACACACTGCTTTGTTATAGCTGCCAATTATTGTGCTGATTTTAAAAATTGCAACGTATTAGCTTTCTCAGGATAATTGGAGACAAACCAACATCATTCACCCTTTGTATCACTCAACCCAATAAATTGATGTACTAATTTCCTCTATTTCAACAAATTATTATTTGTTCATTTAAATTTGAAAAAAGATAATGAAGGATCAGAGTCTTATAGCATATGACCTCAACTGAACACAAAAGAAATGGCTGGTTTTCCTTTATTTGTTTTTTGATTTATATTAGCCTTAGTTGATGCTACATTTTTAATAGAATGATATTAAAGGCAGCTGTAATTTTGTCCTGCAAATAGATTGCTGCATTTGCTAGTCTCTAGTTAATTTATGACTTCAATTACAATGGAGTGGAATAATCTTTCAAAGAGACTGAATAAAGGATTACATTTTTATTATCCTAGTGATATAACTCATTTTGACTCCTCACCAGCTAATGTTAAAAGTTGAAAGAGATTTTTGGTGCAATATTGAGAGTTTCAGATAGTGGCCAGAATCCTATTGATATTTGCATGAGGTAATTTGCCAAAGCTAACTGAGGGCTTGTCCGTATAGTCTGAAAGGAAAGGGCTGGATTTCATGGAGCAGGATCAGTAGGAGGTCCTTTGTGCCAAATGGCATGTAGATCTCAAGCAATTTTACTTGGCCTGCAGCAGCCTGCTGTCAATCTGCCAATACAGTGGTACCTCGAGTTACAAATGGTTTGAGTTACAAAATGTTCACAATACAAATGAAAATCAATTGAAAATAATGGACCGAGTTACGAATTTTTCTGGTACAGATTAATTGGTTTTCAATGCATTCCTATAGGAAACCATGTTTCAAGTTATGAATTTTAGTTTTTAATGCATTCCTATGGAAAAAATGAGTTACACATTTGTAACTCGAGGTACCACTGTACTGAGACATCACTTAATAGGATATCTACCAACCTAACTAACTGTTTCATTTATAGGTACCTTTGTGGCCTATAGGCCACCCAAGGTGGTGAACATACAAATAAAACATGCAGATAAAATACTCGCAAATTAAAGTACAAAGAAGATAAACCAAACAAACAAGAAGTAAAACAGCAAGCAAACTGTAGAATCTGTTGTGGCAGATCTATACCTCTTTCTCAGCATTAATATTTGGAGATTTCTCATTCGTAGGGCCACCATAAGTCATAGACAACTTGATGGCACATAACAACTACAGCAGGGATAAATATCTGAACAGCAGATATAGTAAAGGAAAGAAAAGTGTATATAGCGTTAGTGGGGGACGGAAAGATAGAGTGGAAGACTTTGTCTACTTTTTTTAAACTTTATTATTATCATCACTTCTGTGCCTATATGAAGTAAGAGGTGCTTATAAAGATGTAAAGTTCCTATTTCTGATGAGGTGAATATGCAAAAAATGATGGCGCTTCTGGAAACTGCACTTCCTGTTAATCATACACCAGTAGACCATTTCCTGTATTACCTTTGTGATCTACACATATTATGCATTGGGTGTATGTAGTGGTGGGATTCAAAAAAATTAGTACCAACTCTGTGGCCGTGGTATGGTGGGTGTAGCCAGCTGGAATTTCTGCTATTGGTTCTGGCGAACTGGGGCGAACCTGCTGAATCCCACCACTGGGTGTATGGACACAGTTTCAGGAGGACACGTTTATTCACATGCAGAAATCCTTTTGCAAAAACCAAGGGCCAAGTGGTGTGCAGTGCTTGGAAAGGCTGTGGCTCTGGCTGCTTTTCTGACATGGCAAACACAAAGCAGAATTTCGATGTGATGCTGCTCTTACATAGAGATGGGGCAAAAGGTAAAGTTATCCCCATGGGTGCTGCTTTATTGCAACTTCCGTCATCTCTGAAAGTGAGTTAGAGTCAGTGGTGGGACTCAATTTTTTTAACTACCTTCTCTGTGGGTGTGGTATGGTGGGCGTGGCCAGGGGGAAAGCCCTGCGTTGCACCCGAATTATGACTACTTTATTTCAAAACTTGGATGGGTGTGGCCAGCCAGAATTTCTGCTGCTGGTTCTGGCAAACTGGTACGAACCTGTTGAATCCCACCACTGGTTAGAGTTGGTGGGAGCTGCAATCAAACAGCACTGGGATGGTCATCCCTACTCTTGAGTTTGTTGGCACAAAGAGAAAGGCAGCTTCAGTATGTGTACCTGAAAGACTAGGAAATCATTTTGTAGTGTTAGGAACAAAATTATGCTGGAAAATATCTAAATCTACCAAGCACCTCTTTAAAAAAAATTATTAAAGTAGTCTTTTTCCCTCAGCAGGTAGTAAAGAAGAAATACTGCATTGGTAGCCATTAAAAACTGATTAAGAGTTTGGAATATCAGCTATCCTGGGGGAGCTAACCATCTTGGAATACAAAAAACAGCTTTTAAAAATATATTATTGGTTCATTTCTTCCCACAGCAGGAAATAAAAGAGAAGAGGAGACGAGAACTGCCATTATAAATTGCTTAAGAACTCAGCAGTAAAGGGTAGGAATATGAAAGCATAGGTAGTAAATGATAGCATCATTAAAAAGTTTTATGAGAGGAGGATGAGAAGCAAAGCGGGTGAACAGTAAAAAGTTACAAGAAACTCATTTTCTCTCTTCCCTCTCTTCTTTATTAAAGTGCAAGAGAATGGCTGCATTAAATCCTGCAATAGATTTTTTGGCAGTTATCTACTTGTGTAATATTGAATTAGCACTCTTAAACTATGCTAAAGATTGTGAGAAACTAGACCTTACTTCTAGACACAAATTTCAAAATAGAGAATTGTTTCAAACAAAAAGGAAACTATGCCATTGTTGTCCATGTGCAAAATCCGAGTATGAAGATGGCTAACATCCCAAACAGTCAAGCTTTCAAGTCCTATGGGAATCGTCATTGGCTGAGTATCACATAATTTTTCCTGGTTCTGCTCCATGTGCATGCATTTGGAAGGGAAAAGAAATATTAGATAAAACTACATTGATTGATGGCTAAAATATGCACATTTTCTGTGCCATTCTAGAACTTAGGAGAAATATTTCTAGAATGATGCAAAGAAGTGACCTCAGCAAAATCAGGCAACCTCTCGTAGCCTTCTTGAAATGCTACCAAGAAATCGTGAGGAGATAGATTACCTTCCGAAAGCAGATGCTTCTGACAGTTAGCACTGTGTGAAGGATGGATTCTACCGTGCGAACAATTCCAAGCAAAGTGAAAATGGTCATTAAGTTAAAATGCCTTTCCAGCAGAAGACAGATTTAATAGTTTTTTATGGGCCATTTGAACATGAAATGTCATCAGTCAGCACGCACGCCATGGTTCTTGCGGACATAGGCAGAAATTTCTTGAAATTGTTTTGGGAAAGGGCAGTGCTTTTACTTTTCATCTTTTGTGCTGTGGAGTCAAACCTGTGCAGAAACCTGTTATGGTTCACCAAAAGGCAGTAATATATTATTATATGCCTGGACTATTGAACTATGAAATAAATATGGAGGGCCAAAAGTTAGCAAGAATATATATATAGGATAAAAGTACAGTTTCCCCCCAATACTGGCATATAACCAGAATAAGCTTGGCTTTTTTGTCATGTTTTGCTGTGTCAAAAAAGAAAGAAAGAAAACTCAAATCTAAATTGCGTATATGAATGGGTAAAAATAAAACCTAAATTTTGATTTTCATATGAATGGCTGTGGTTATATGGCAGGGTTGGGCAAAATCACATGGGGTGAATGCAGATCTCCAATAGCATTTGTGTCCCTCAGGCCACCCCCTAAGCCAGGGGTTCTCAACATTTTTAAGCCAGGGGCTGGGTCATGCCACCTCAGGATGTTGGCAGGCTGGACTGGTGCCACTACCACCACTGCTGCTGCCAACACTCCCTCACACACCCTGCCACTGCCACTGCCAATAGTCACACACTCACACATCACCACCACAAACACTCCCCCTTCACGCCACCAGTCCGGCCCACAAACACTTCTCCCCCATGCCGTTGACGCTAACGCTTTCTTGCTTCCTGGCCCACAGTGGGTGAAGGAGGGGTCCTGCCTGACCTTCCCCACACTCAGCCAGAGCGGCACCCAGGAAAGACACAGGTGGCTGCTTATGTCTGACACTTCTGCTTCTACCACCTCTGCCATCCTTTTCCCCTCCACCTGGCTTGGTATGTCCCTAACAGCAGCCTTCTTTCAATATCTGCTATGGAGCAACATTAGGGACATGCCAAACCAGGTGGAGGGGAAAAGGACTGAGGTGATGGCAGCGAGGGCATTGGCCAGATGGAATGGTGCCGAGAACCCCTGCCTTAAGCCACTCAAAATTCACTAAGCCAAAAAAAAGAGGAGAGAAAGAGGAGAAAATTCTGGTTTTTTCCCCTATGCTTCTAGAATGGTGATTTTTACATCAGGAGGAAATGTAGGATGCATAAGGAGCATATGACTATTTGCATAACAGATACTGGGCTGGCATGTTCACCTGCAGAGTCGCAGAGTGAACCTCTCAGAAGAATGTGAACACGTTCAGGCACACCTTGGGCAACATCAGCACCTGTTGATGGATCCTTCCACTCCAGAAACACTAGAGTGATTGAATCAAGACTAGACAAAAACCGTACTGTCATCAAGACCCATCAGGCCAGCATTGTCCCTCAATAATGTGGACAATTGGAGCATGAAAACCTAAACCATTTAAAATCAAATCTTTATTACAGTCCAAGACCAGCATAGAACAGCAAAGGGAACATAAGTTAAAATGGGGATACAATGGTACCTCGCTTAAAGAGCATAATGCATTCCATGGGATTGCTCTTTAAGCAAGTTTGCTCTTTAAGCGAAACATCATTATAAGTGACCAATTGGGACTTCCAGCAGGAGGGATTGCGAACTCCGATTTAGTTGTTAAGCGAGTTTTTCATTGGTTTTAGTTGTTAAGCGAGGCAACTATTCAGAGAAAATCTGCTCTTTAAGCAAGTTAGTCTCTAAGCAAGGCAAGGTTTATGTAAGTTTTTACTGTACTTGAAATATATCAAGAGACAGAAGTTTAAAAGGGTTTTTTTTTTAAAGGAGCATTTCTGTTCAGTTTAAGGAGTAGAAAAATTACTACATAGATCAATAAGGTTATAGCTGCTACTAAGTCTATTCTACAGCACCAGTAGTTTAATTGGCTGAAGCTCCTGCCAGGATTGTTCTTCTGATCTTACACGCTGCAGTGTACAACCTGGCAGTGTTGCTGGTGAAGGTGGTTTTTCCATCAGATAGCAGCCAATGGGCAGCTGCAGAAACCATGTTCTGTGGTTTCAATTTCTCTGGTGTCATAGAGGCATTGTCTCTCTGTCCTTGGGATCCTTTGGAACTATCCCTTGAGAAATGGAGAGGGAAGGACCTGGCAACAGGCTTGCGTAAATCTCCTCTGATGACTTAGTGTCTTAAGTTGGAGCAGGTACGGAGCCTGGGCAACAATGTGTCTCCAAGACTCTAGAGGGGGCCTGGCTAGGTCGGTTTGCCTTTCCATGTCTAGTGTTGTGACCTATGGCCTGTGCGAGAGGTTGGGAGAGGCAAAGGTACTGTAGTCTGAATTGTTCTTTTCCATGCTGATTGAAAGCTGTCCTGGAGAGTTAGAGGAGCCAGGGCACTGGGATTAAATAGGATTTTGAGTCAAAGGTTAAGAAGAGCAGCTATCCACAATCTCACCTCAATCTTTATCATGCCTGTCTTCACATTTAAAACCACCCCTCCTTCTCTCTGGGGATTCCTGGGAAATTGCATTTGCTAGATTGGGCTGTTTGGCGGAAAAATGGCTTTCTGTTCAGTCTCAATAGTTTCCAGTGGTTTTTTTTTTTTTTGTTATATTTATATGGGAACCATGGCTTTAATTTTGAACATGTTTGCTCTGTAGCATTCTTCATGCTAACATCATAATTGGAGAAGAGAGAGACACCCCATGCTGCTATAGTTTTAACCTAGAGCAATTGCGACACATCCGCGGCTCTGATTTTCATTTTAAAGCAATTCAACTGTGACATGCTCATGTAGATTTTATGAGGGTGGAAAGGGAGAGGGAAATGGTTTGCTGCAGCTACTGGTTGTTGATCAATGTAGACATTTCTGTGTCATTGTTGGGCTTGGATTTCAGGGAACGCGAATGCCCCCTGCTGATAAACTCCCTGCCGTCTGCTGCGCGGAAGCAAGACTGTAAACAAGGAAGATGAAGTGGAATTATTCCGATAATATGTTACTGCCAAAAGCAAAACAAAGTTCACCACCGCAATTAGCTAACTGGGGTTGTCCAAAAGCCTTTCCCGTCCTGCCACTCTCTGCAGAACCATTTTCTTTGGCCAGAACTTCCTTCATTCTTATTCAAGTTGGGTGGTTAGGTTGTATCCCAGAGACTCATCCTATAAGTACTTGTCAGTCAGGACTACATTCGATTTTATAGATTGCAGCACATAATTAGACATTCCTCAAGTGCCGGCAGTGACTGATTGTCACTACAGCGGCTTTCCACACCTCTTGTAATTGGCAAATTAATGAGATTTGTTTTATGATTGGTCACTGTGAGGTAAACACAGGCTTCCTTAATTGTACAGATGCCACAGCCTCTCTAAATCACCTGTCTATGAACAGTAATATGTTTCCACTTCTAATGACAATTTATCACTAACGTATACAGTACCTTTGCCTCCACTTGGAGGAGGGGTTCCCGACCTTTTCAAGCCAGGGGCCGGTCATGCTCTCTCAGTCAGCTTCAAGGGCCAGACATTTTGCCCTGCTCACATGATGGGGGATGGCCATTTTGTTTCAACAGCTTCTAATGGGTAGCCATTTTGTTTCTCGAATGCCCTTGGAGGGGTAGGGGCCACATGAAATGGCACCATGGGATGGATCTGGCCCATGGGCCTTAGGTTGGGAATCCATGACTTAAAGGATTGATCAACTCTGTCTTTCCTCATTAAACTTTCCTTGCCCCTCCATCCCTTATCGTCCTTCTTTGTCTTCGACCCTTCAGGCTCCCTCATGGCTAACCCAAGAAGACATTTTGTTGCCTGAGGCAATCAAAAATATGACCTCCCATTAGATACACAATCAGATTGGATTGTCCAGGGTCAGTTTAAAAGGGAAATGATAGAAGTGCTGGGGGACTCAAGGGGAATGGTTGGGAGACTATCATTGTTCTTGCCAGGATCTGCTCCCTCCGGCAATTGGCTCAGTGTGTTTAATTGGAGGGGGGTGTTTAAGAAGGCTAAAAAAAGATAGCTTTAAAGATAGAAAAATAATATAAAGTTATCCCTACAGAGAAGCATTTCTTTAAATCATGCTATGTTTACATAATCAGGGACTGCAGTGGCTCAAGTGGCTAACTGGGAGGCAGAAGGTCAGCAGTTCGAATCCCGAGTACTGCAGGACAGAATGCGCTCATGTCTTTGTCCCAGCTCCTGCCAATCTAGCAGTTCGAAAGCAAGAAATTGCAAGTTGATAAATAGGGACCACTTCGGTGGGAAGGTAACAGCGTTCCGTGCACTCCGGTGTCTAGTCATGCCTGCCACATGATCACGGAAACGTCCGCAGAAGCAGACAGTGCTGGCTCTTCAGCTTTGAAACAGAGATGAGCACTGAACCCTAGAGTTGGATACGACTGGCTTTCGAGCAAGGGAAACCTTTACCTTTACTTACATAATCAACATGGGAAAAAACCTTGCAGTTCATCACATAATGATCATTCACCAAACAAAAACAAACTAATTTGTGGATATGTGTAGCTGCAAAACCTTAGGGAAGAATAATGAAATGTTCTGTATTCTTTAAGGCAACCTGTTTCTAATTGTGAAGCTGTTGCCCCCAGAGTCGTGGGGATGACAGGAGGAAGCAAAACTGCATATAATAATAATAATAATAATAATAATAATAATAATAATAATAATAATAATAATAATAATAATAATAATAATAATAATAATAATAATAATAATAAAACTTCATGTCAGAAATTATTCTGGGCTGAAAGGATTTTTGCAGAAGAAACTCTGCTCAGGGAATGCCCAAATGAGGCTCCTGTCGTGTCCCCAAGAGCTGGAACAGAGACATGCACTCAATCCATCATGCAGTACCCAGGTCTCAAACTGCCAACTTGCCAGCCTTCTAGCTAACAAGGTGAGCTTCTTAACCAATGAGCCACAGATCTAAGTATACAAGGTAGTCCTCTGGGTTGTGACATGATAACCCTGATTCTCACCCACCCAAAGGGAAAAAGAGCCAGATTTTCAAAATGTGAGGAAATCCACAGTTTAAGCATCACCTACATTTTATTTTGTAGTTTTGCCCTGAAAGGAAAGACTGGGAAGCGATAACTTTCCCTCCTGTTCTGTGTTTCCTAATGGCCTCATTCTCTGAGAACCCTATGAAATTGCTTTTGGTAATCACATGGTGCTGGGCATATGTGCAAAGAAAGTGTACACACACATACTGTACACACTCTTCCACTAAGGGCTATTAACAGCCCAGCTAAGGTCTTGCATGTGTAAAAGTTGTGGCTTTTTTATTGACTCATAGTCACAGTTTTACATGTAGTCATAAATTTAATTTCTCCCCTTTTCCTACTACCCCCCCCCACACACACACACACACTTTGTCTAGCAATGTTATGTTTCACAACAGGACTTGTCCAAATTACAATCTTCTCAGTTTAGTCATGTTTTGCTTCAAGCTTAATTTGATTTGATTTTTTGGAAACCATGGTTCTCCTCCAGTTTTCTCCACTGCCCTGTTTCCACCTCTATAGGTCATATTTGGGGAAGACATCGCAGAGGCAAAATTTGGCCTTCACCTCCCCCCAAATATCTTTATCTTTCAGAATTTCCTCCTCCCTCTTAAGATAACGAATTGGCTTAAAATCATGGCAAGGAACAGTCTTAGCTCTCTTAGGGCTCCTAATAATGGATATTAGGAGGATATTGCAAGTTACTCACTGTGGCAAGGTTGAAAATCTGAGGGGGCCTTACCAGAGGCAGCCCTTTGTGCATTTGGGTGAACATTAACATGTACCTCACATTAATATCCAATATATTACATATTCAGGATTGAGTTTACTAGTCGTAATGAAACAATGAATGATGAAGCATTTTTAAAATGGGGATGGGCAGTAGTCTTTATCTTTATAAAACAGGGGTGCCACAAATGTTTCAAGCTGTGGGCCGATCACATGGTTCTCTAAGACCTGGGGGCCGGATGTGGTCCCAACGCCAATTCTTTCGGTCCACGAAACCCTCATCTCTCCTGGAAGCGGAAGTAAAACACGCCCATACGGCCATGTTTTACTTCCGCTTCCAGGAGCGTCTAGGGTTTTGCGGGCCAGATGAATTGGCATCAGGGGACGCATCTGGCTTCCAAGTCATAGTTTCGGGCCCCGTTATAAAAGAATGGCTGAAGCTTTAACTTCCATATGATTTTTCCCTTTACTTCCACAAGAGGCCAGTGTGGTTCTTTCCTTGAGCTTCACTTCAGACATTCCTCTATGCTGACTGGTATATTCTTTTAAAATGTGCCACATTGTACTTGTGCCACTTCCATTTAATACAGGGAGCTACTTCAACAGTCCTCACCTGACAAAAGTAAAATACAGTACAGTACAGTATAGTATAGCTGCTTCTATGTAAACAGGACAGAGATAACTTTGAAAAGATGCAAAAGACAGTTCGGGCAAGAACTGTATAGCTCTTGAACATGAACCAAAGACAAGGGTGATCTACAAAAATCACAATGCTAGCTTTCAGCCCATGTGGGTCTTCATCAGGCTGGCCATCACTTTTTTTTATTATGCAGAAAAATGCAAGAGTTCCAGAAAACATGGCTGGATGTCTACACCACTTTCAAAATGAGGGCTGCAAAGAATTTATCCATGATTTTTTGAACTCTTGGGTTCTTGTTTTTTCTGTACTATCCCCAGATGAATAGAACCAGGCTTGATGAAGATTCCTATGGGCAAAATGCTAGTATTTGTTTGAAAAGATGATAGCAAAAATACCTTTCAGTATGCATTAGTGAAGCTTTCAGTAACAACAACCACAAATATTTCAAGTCACTTTTTGGCTCCCTCTCCTGAACTAAAAGCTCTAAAAGAAGATGCAATTAAAGTGTTGCATTCAATATGTCAGCAGATTTGAAAAACGCAGCAGTAGCCACAGGATTGGAAAAGATCAGTCTGTGTTCCAGTTCCAAAGAAGTACAATGCCAATGAATGCTCAAATTATCACACAATTGCACTCATCTCACACACTAGCAAAGTCATGCTCAAGATTTTACAAGCTAGGCTTCAGCAGTATGTGGATTGAGAACTTCCAGAAGTACAGGCTGGGTTCTGAAGAGGCAGGGGACCTAGAGACCAAATTGCCAAGATTTGCTGGATCTTGGAGAAAAACATCTGTTTCATTGACTACACCCTTTGATTGTGTGGATCACAATAAACTGTGGCAAGTCCTTAAAGAGATGAGAGTACCAGACCACCACATCTATCTTCTGAGAAATCTGTATATGAGTCAAGAAGCAACAGTGAGAACAGGATTGGTTTAGAATAGGAAAAGGAGTACGACAAAGCTGTATATTGTCACCCTCCTTATTTCCATTACCTGTGCTTGGAATTTATTTCATTACATTACATTACATTATGGGGGAGGGTGTTTCTCCTCCTTAATCATATACAGTATATAATTTCTAATATTTCTGAGCTGTTGGGACATTAGAAAATTCTATTTAGTATACAGTAATACCCCGGATAACATCGAACAATGCAAAAAAAAAAAAAGCCCTGACTTCAGGGACAAACCACTTTAAAGGCAGTCAGGGAAAGAAAGAGACCCAATCGGGTCTCTATTTTCCTCCCTGCCTTTAAATCCACCCCCCACCCACAGCGGTCTCTGCGACTGCAGTAGGGTCGGGGAGAGGCATGCCTTTCCCCCGACCCTACTGCAGTCGCAGAGACTGTTTGTCTCTTTCCCTCCCTGTATTTAAACTACAGGGAGGGGGAAAGAGAGAGACGTGATTGGGTCTCTTTAAATACAGGGAGGGAAAGAGACACAGTCTCTCCCTGTAGTTTAAATACAGGGAGGAAAAAGACGCGATCGCAATTGCGATCGATTGCCATCACATCTTTTCCCTCCCTGTATTTAAACTACAGGGAGGGGGAAAGAGAGAGAATCGTTATCCGATGCAAGTTTTTTCCAAAAAACTTGCATCGTTATCCGATTCTAACGTTATCCGATGCAATCGTTATCTGGGGTATTACTGTACTTAAGCCAAATTAACATGCTGTATTAATGGAGACTCTATTTAGGGTTTTGATTTTTGCCCCAAAAATAGAAATTACAGCCTGATCCTGAAATATCCTGATCCATTTTCTGATATACTAAGAACCCACATTGTTGCCACAAATTTTAACAACCATCCCTGTGAAATATATTTCTGGGCTTGATCTTTGTTCATAAGAGGTCACCCTTGCTCGAAAGCCAGTCGTATCCGGCTCTAGGGTTCATTGCTCATCTCTGTTTCATAGCCGAAGAGCCAGCACTAGCTGTGTTTGCAAATGTTTCTGTGGTCATGTGGCAGGCATGACTAGATGCCAGAGCACACAGAACACTGTTTACCTTCCCACTGAAGTGGTCCCTATTGATCTACCTGCAATTTCTTGCTTTCGAACTGCTAGGCTGGGGGGAGCTGGGACAGAGATGGGAGCTCACTCCGTCCTGCAGTATTCAGGTATCGAATTGCTGACCTTTCACTTTCCAGTCAGCATCTTAGGCACTTGAGCCACTGCAGTTCCTAGCCAGAATAAAAGTTGGGGTTTGTTTTCCCTATTCCATCCAACACTTTAGCTTGTTTAGCATGTGTGTGTGCATGTGTGTGTGTGTGTGTGTGTGTGAGAGAGAGAGAGAGAGAGATTTTTGCAGGCAGTGGAGTCTACTGTGCCTTGGGCTGTCCCATTCCATTTGCATTGATCCATGCTGCTGGTGACAAGCACATGCCTTCAAACAAAGTAGGCTCTGAAGCTCCCGGTCCTTCTGCCAGGCGTGCCAGGGTCCCATTCGAATCAGAGACTTTCACAGGGGGGGGGGGAGTAGCAGAAAGCTTTATGTAACAGATGTTTCCCCGGGGAGACACTGGTCTGGAAGCATTCATTTGCTAATGTTGCCAGTGCCATTGGGATGGTGGCGGTGGCGGTGATGACGGAGGGCGGATATTGCCGAATAGCTGGGAGGCATAACTGCTAAACAGCTGCTGATGTCTCTTTGACCATGCTGTATTTTCAGCTTGTGATTATGGCCGGGACCGTTCTACTCGCCTACTACTTTGAGTGCACAGACACTTTCCAGGTGCATATCCAAGGCTTCTTTTGCCAGGATGGAGATCTGATGAAACCTTATCCAGGAACAGAGGACGAAAGCTTCATTCCCCCTCTCATTCTCTACTGTGTCTTGGCTGCGACCCCAACAGCAATTGTAAGTAGGAAAAACCAATTCTCTGTCATTTATACTTTCTTTCAAAGGGAGTTTACCTTTTAATTCATTAATGTTGATTTCCTGGAAAGACAAGAAAGAAATGAAATATCATTCCCCTTTTTTTCTTCTCTCAGAGTCTTAATTGATGGTTTTTTCGTTAGAGACTAAAGTTGGCAGATTAATAAAAAAATCCACACTGGTTATTAATTAACTCATTCATTATGTGCAGATGATCGCACAATGAGACAATGCTCTATAGTTTATCTTGCCCAACGGAGTGTACTAGCTGAAAAGGTCTCATTTGACGGATGGTTGTGAATTTACAGTTCAAGCACGATGTCACTGAGCAGATGATTGACGCTGAAATCACTCTCAGAATGTCAGGTTTTAATGAAACTGGAGAGTGAACTTGCACAGTATAGGTAAAGGTTGCCCTTGCTCGAAAGCCAGTCATATCCAACTCTAAGGTTCAGTGCTCATCTCTGTTTATAGCCAAAGAGCCAGCGCTGTCTGTGTCTGCAGACGTTTCCGTGGACATGTGGCAGGCATGACTAGACACTGGAGTGCACAGAACGTTGTTTCATTTCCTACAAAGTGGTCTCTATTTATCTCCTTGTGATTTCTTGCTTTCGAACTGCCAGGTTGGCAGGAGCTGGGACAGAGATGAGAGCTCACTCTTTCATGCAGTACTCAAGTCTCGAACTCCAGTCTTCCAGTCTTCAAGTTCGGTGTCTTAACCACTTGAACCACTGCACAATACAGGAGAGTGTAAATGATCTGCTAGATGCAAAACAGCTTGTGAGCTGATGGAAGGTCTCTTTTGTTTTCCTTTTGGAAATCACATTTCAGTTTTACCTGTTGTGCTCAGCAGAATTCTGACACAAAAACCCATTTAAAAGCCTCTACATGTAGGAGAGCCTTTTTTAAAAAGGGACACAACACTGAAAGTACTCTCAATACACTTGATTCACTTCAAACATTGGCTCTTTTGTGCTCCAAAACAACAGAATCAGCAACCAGTTTGATTATAAAAATCTGATTAAGAAGAGCTGCCGGAGACCAATTATTTAGTTTGTCTTTTTCTCAGTGGACTTCATAGCCTCTTTTTCATCATTACTTTGAGTACCATTGACATTTTAATCTTCCTATGCACCTGTCAGTCGTACTGAGAATATTATTCAGAAAAAGTTAGGGTTAGGCAGGAAGTTTGAATACTTCTGTGTCTCTTCTGACTTTATAAAACTTATTTTATATTCTTTGTGGTCATGTAGTAAAATTAATGATAATTTTTTTTAAAAAAATGTGTGATGTATGTTTAAAATAGCCACATAGTCCATACTATAGCCATGTGGCTTTAGTGTACATATGGAATGTATACCTATTAGTCACATGGTGTAGAACTGTACACCTGAACATAAAATCCATAATTATCAGCCCAGCATAAAGCAGTGAAGGGAATGGTTCTGCAAGTTGGTTGCTGATGCTTGTTTTGGATAGGGCTGATTGGCCAAGACTTGTGATATCACTAACCCCTCTTATTTCTTATACTTCCCATCTTAGAAAAAAGGATTTTCAATAGATTTTCAGCTTCTCTATTTTTCTCTGTCTGTGATAATATGAATAATACTACAATAGATATATTATTATAGCTAATGGTATGCATTATTGATTTTACCAGTGGTTAAATGAATAAATATTAATGCTATTTTTTAATTTTCTTGAAATGTGAAAAAATTGAGACTCCACATGATGATTATTCAGCAGATCAATACAAATGACCAAGAGGTATTCGTGTAGTCAAAAACTGCTGAAGGTGTTTCGAAGCAGGGTGAAAACTGAAAAGAAAGGAAAATTGTTTAAAACCATGTCTATATACACCTGAATGCACCTCAAATTTTAGTCATACAAGAAGCTTTTTTAATGAAAAGGCTTGCAAAATATATGGTGGAGGTTATTCCCCACCACCTCCCAGCCTACATTCATCAAAAGAAATGGGGGAGGGGGTTCATGTCTACTATTCACATCCACCCCGTGCTTGTATATCCTGGCCATACCTTCTACAGGGCTCAGGATGGGAGAGGGGCCCTGCTACCCACTGCACACATAAATGCAATGCATGGAAAAAATATTCAAGTGAACTTATATTTGGCTAACTTCATTACACCCTGCCCCAAGAAACAGCTATAAATGAAGACATTGCCCTGGCAGTGGGTGAAAGCACCATTTAGCTGGAATATAAACTGTCAACATATGTGCTCTAGTTCAGGATTTTCATATTTGCCTCTTGTATTTCTCCTAAGGAGCTTATGGCACTACAGATGGGAGATAGCGTCTTGTCTGTGGCCATTTAGCAAGCCCAAGAAGAGCACCATTGGGTTCACCCAGCTGCTGATACTACTACAGAATACTAAATCTGTAATGGAGGGGTGAGGAAGAATGGAATGGAATATCCTAAAGGCATGGCTGGCTGTTCAGTTAGAACACTTAAGGTGGAATGCTCTATAGCACTGTTCCCCAAACTTTTATTGGCCATGCCCCACCTAAGCATCTCTAAAATCCTGATCCCACACCCACACCCCAGTGACATGTATTTCTTATTATTCAAAAAGTGAACTCCTAGTGAAAAGTAGAGATATCACCTTGCAAACAAAAATTCATACAGTCAAAGCAATGGTATCCCCGGTGGCAATGTATGGTTGTGAGAGCTGGACCATAAGGAATGCTGAGCGCAGAAGAATAGATGCCTTTGAAATGTGGTGTTGGAGGAGAGTTTTGAGAGTCCCCTGGACAGTGAGGAGAACAAATAGAAAAAGCCTTGATGCTGGGAAAGGAGGAGGGCAAAAGAAAAAGGGGGCAGCCAAAAATGAGATGGCTAGATGGTATTATAGACACAATGGGCACAGAACTGAGCAAGTTGAGAAGGATGGTGGAGGACAGGGGTGCCTGGTGGACAGTGGCCCATGGGGTCGCAAAGGGTCGGAATCGACTGTGCAACTGGACAACCAAAAATTCATGTGGAGGAGGCCATTCACTGGTCATCATAATACTTTAATGATTTCATGTCAGAAATTATTCTGGGTTGAAAGGATTTTTGTTGGAGAAACTCCATTCAGGGGATGCCTGAATGAAGCTCCTTTCATGTCCCCAAGAACTGGGACAGAGACAGGTGTTCAAACCATCATGCAGTACCTGGCTTTCCAGCTTCTTAATCACTGATCCAAGGAGCCATTCACTGGTAATAACTCATTCTCCAATTGCCGCCCTTAAAAATCAAATTTCCCCCCTGTGGGGTATGTGCCCCACGTTGAGAACTATAGCTCTGTACATTTCTGTTTGGATTTACTTGTTCTGTGCTAGCTGTATGACTCCAGGTCCATGGGTGTGTCATTTCTAATGAATTTCACTACCTATTATTTTCCCAAAATAGTGATTTTCCTTAATCAAAGCTCCATCCTAGAAAGATTAGCATCACTCAGAGTTCTGGATCTGGCCCAGGGGCTGACTTTTGTGACTTACTATCCCACCCAGCCCTTGAATCAAACACTTTGACCTCACTCTTTCCAGACTACACAGAGAAAGGCTTTGAAATGCTACCTGTACTGGAAGGTTGCACAAGGCTTTGCTTGCTGTGTTTCCACAATCAGACTTAACCAGTGTCAGCTTTGCAAAAGTAAGGGAGGTGTGGTTAAAAAGCAGGATGCGGTGATGCTCCCTGGTGTCAGATTATTTCTCCCATTCTGAAGAGTAGGCCAGCACCCCCGGCTCCCATAAATTCTGAGGCAGATTGCCCATGGCAGTCAAGGCTTGTATTATGGGGAAGGGGGTCAACAGACACTCTCTGCCTGCAGATTAACCCATAAACTATGATCATCACACATCTGCAGCCTTTGTTCAGCAGACTGCTTGCATTTTGATATTCAAATCAAAGACTAATGGTTCTGTTTGCTAAGAGGATTTGTTGTTGTGATTGCAATCTGCCTGTAGTCTGTTAGTAAAGATAAAGGTAAAGGTCTCCCAGTGGTGTCTGACTGTAGGGTGCGGTTCTCATTACAGCCAAAGAAGAGCCAGTGCTGTGTGCATCTGCAGACATTTTCATGTACAGTATTGTGGCAGGTATGACTAGACACTGGAATGCACAGAATGCTATTACCTTTCCTTCTGAAGCAGCACCTATTTACCTACTTGCAATGTCTTGCTTTCAAACTGCTTGGATGGCAGGAGCTGTGACACACAACAGGAGCTCACTCTGTCATGCAGGACTTGGGTCTTGAACTGCTGACCTGCCAAACTTCTAGTCATCAAGCTCAGCATCTTAACCACTAACCCACCATGGCCCTTAGTCTGTTACATGACTGCAATCCTTGTCAATCCTCAACATGACTGAATAATCGGGTTACTGGCATATCATAGTCTTCATATTCGTTGGAGTGCAACTCCCATGATCCCCATCCCTTCATCCAGAGGGATATGTCTAATGTATTGATGTGATGCTCTATCCCTCACTAAGGAGCTAGGAAGCAGCATTCATGAGGATTCTCTGAATGAAGCTGCAGTCTCCAATACCAGAGACAGGCAACATCCATGAGAAAGAGCGGAGGAACACTGAGCAAAGCCTGTGACCAACAAAGACAGAAGGAAGGAAGGCTCACAGTTAGCATTAAAACAGGGTAGCCAAAATCCCGTTACTCTTGTGTGCCAGCATAATTCAAACTGAGTAAAACACAGCAATGAATTGCCATTATCTAATAAATTGTATTCCTCGCTGCACACAGAGTCATGCAGTTGGTATAAAAAAAGAAATACCACCCTCAACTTCTTAGCTAGTGGCAATTTGTAGTTCTGACTTATCCTGTTTATCTTACATAAGAGTACGTAAGTAGTAGAACACTGGCCAACATATTTAAAGTGTGCACCTTGTTTTCAAAAAGATTGGTGTTTCTCAGCAGATTTTAGAAGCACTAATGAGCTTGGAAATGGTAAAAATGCAATTTTTCCACACACACGTCTGGTACTTTAGCAGCGACACACACACATATATACTGTCCAGCACAATATATTCCTTTAAAGAAGGTATGCAAGGAGCACACACCTTATTTTCAAGCTGACTACCATTTCCAGGTAGCTTGGGGGAGAAAACATTTTTTGTTCTGCAACAAAAATGCATATAATCATATACAATTGAAATTCAGCATAGAGGGGCATTGAGGATTCCAGAAATATTTTTAAGCTGTCCCATAGCCTTTGACGTGTGATGTTCAGTTACTCCTCCTGGACATAAACCCAGCACAATGTATAAGATTGTGCTGGGAGAGTTAACACAGTTTTCTTAGAAAAATCATGGTTAGCTTAGGACAAGGGTTCCCAACCTGCCGTCCGTGGGCCGGATGCAGCCCACAGCACCATTTCATGTGGGCCACCACCACCACACCATGAAGTGCCATGTGGTGGAGGAAGGGCAAAATGGCCGTCTGGCCCCCAAAGCTGTCTGAGGGAGTGTGACCCAGTCCCCAGTTTAAAAAGGTTGAGAACTCCTGGCTTAGGAGTTCAAAAGCCAGTCTTCATAAACCAAGCAAAGAGTGCTAGCCATTGTACAGCATTGTTGGGCTCATGAAGTTTGTTCTAAACAATGTCGAAGAACACCGTGGGAGTGACTTTTGATAAGAACACAAGGAAAGAAAACATCAAGCATGTACTACAGGCAAATAAATTAGGGCTTTAACCCTGCCCATAATTCTTTTTAAAAAGCCACATTTCTGTGAAGAAGGAAGGTAAATGTTGTGACCTACATAAATTCGGCAAATAGGCCAAATGTGCAACTTTCCTCTTACTTAGCACGTTTCTGCACTTTTCTGTTTTGCATAATTCATTGCACAAGTGCAAGTTATGAGCTGAGGATGGAGAGGAGCTGTCTTTTGGGACCTCCCTTCCATCCTCTGCTCTGTCTGATTCTACAGGTCCTCTGGCGCCTGAGATTTTGCTATGTGTTTTTTCCACACTTTAAAAATGTATCTTTCCTGTAACAAGGTCTGTAACTTAATTTTCTAAAAGCAAATGAAATCCTAGATTCCCAAGAAGATCCAGTGCTTCATAGCCCATTTTAAGAGTGCAATTTCACTGAGTATTCTCTCCCCCCCCCACCACCTTTGCTTCAGATTTGGCACACAAAACTGAAGCAAAAACTGACAACTGTGCAACAGAAAGCTAAGGGCAGGGAGGCTCACTCATGTGTTTCTCATTGAGGAGTGTTCTCTTTTTGCTCAGCCAACAGGGGGGTACTTTATGTTGCTCTAATTCAGCAGGCATCACTTTTCTTTGGTGTCTGCAGTAGCTTAGTGGTTAAGAATCTGAGCTTGATAGGTCAGCAGTTCAAGACCTCTGTGACGGATTGAGCACTCATCATTTGTCCCTACTCCTGCCAACCTAGCAGTTTGAAAGCAAGAAATTGCAAGTAGATAAATAGGGACCACTTCGGTGGGAAGGTAAACAGCATTCCATGCACTCTAGTGTTGGCATGCCTGCCACATGTCCATGGAAACATCTGCAAACACAGACAGAGCTATAAACCTTGGCTATAAACAGAGATGAGCACTGAACCCTAGAGTCAGATATGACATGGCTTTTGAGCAAGGCCCCATGCCGAGCGCCTAGGCCAGGTGCCCGCCACGGCCTCCGCTCGGTGTGGCGAGCAGAGGCTGCAGACGGGTGCCTGGTCTAGCACTGGACCGCATGGCCCCATCCTGAGCAGCACGGGGGAGTGTGGCCTGGCGCCCGCCCATGGCCTCCACTCATGAGTGGAGGGAGCAGGCGGGTGCCAGCCACACAGCCCCATGCCAAGAGGCATGGGGGGACCACAGCCCAGCATGGCTTTTTACAACCAGTAATAATGTGCATTTAATGTGTACTGTTATGTGTTTTTATGTGTATTTTATTGTGAATTTTTATGTGAATTTTTATGTGTATTTTTATGTGTTTTATGTCTATTTAATGTGTATTTTTATGTGTGTTTTATGTGTATTTAATTTGTATTTTTATGTGTGCTTTATGTGTATTTTTCTGTGCACAGTATTTGTATGTGTTTTTTCATTTTGGCTCCACCCATGACGTTGGCTCTGCCCATGATGTCATGATGTTGGCTCTGCCCACGATGTTATGACATAGTGATGTCAGCTCCTCCCACAGTGTGGTAGTAAAAATTTTGGCTGCCCATCACTGCCTACAGTATCCCCTGCCTTTATTTAACTGGAGAAAACATAGCCCTGTTAAAGGGAACAGATCTTGCTCAAACTTAACTCCATGCATTTTGTTGCAGATCCCCAATGAATGCTTTTTCTGGTCTTAAAGATACTGATAGGGCAGCTTCAAGACAGATAATTATGAGACATAAAAATGACAAAGCATTCCAGGAAGCTTTCTTCAATTTTCCTTTCAAAACTCCTTGTGGGTACCCTTACCTGATAAACTGTTCTTAATGTTGCTAAGTAAGCCTGTCTTGCTCCTGATTAATTTATTTCTCTTTGTTCATCTTCTTGGACATTAAATATGTAGCTACACAAATTCCCACTTAAGGCCGTAGCCAAGTCTGGCATCCTGTAGTACTTAGGTACCTGCATCAATCATCATGGAGGGAAATGAAGCAACACTGAGCCATCATATGCCTGAAAGGAGTAGCCGCTAAAAACTTAAATGTTGCTTTTAGCTAAAAGAAGCAAAAGATGGTAATTATTTTAAATAAAATAATTACTGTCTTTTGGTTCAGCCACTTTGGCTGAGGGGGAAAGAAGTAGCAGGGAATTGGACTTAGTGAGTGGGGTAGAGTTGCGAGTTTTGTAAACTGTTCAAAGTGTTTCTGAAATGTTTTTTATGATGTCTTAATGTTGTAATTGTGATGGGGGATCTCTTGAAATGTATGTGATATGTGATACATTAACATGTTATTGATATGTGATACTTTGATATGTTTTGATATGTAATATTTTGTGATCTGTGTTGTTAGCCGCTCTGAGTCGCTTCAGCGAACAGAGCGGCATTCAAATCCAAATCCAAATTGTTGTTGTTGTTCAGTCGCACAGTCGATTGCGACCCCATGGACCACTGTCCGCCAGGCACTTCTGTCCTCCACCATCCTCTTCAACTCACTCAGCTCTGTGCCCATTGTGTCTACAATACCATCTAGCCATCTCATTTTGGGCCGCCCCCTTTTTCTTTTGCCCTCCACCCTTCCCAGCATCAAGGCTTTCTCAAGCAAATCCTCTCTTCTCATTTGATGTCCAAAGTACTTTAGCTTCATCTTTACTATTTGACCTTCTGAGGAGCAGTCAGGTTTGATTTACAAACATACAAATCCAAATACAAAAAGTTTCCTGGATCCTGAAATTGGAAGAACACCTAAGAAAATTTGAAAATATTATCAATTCAGCACTTCTACTTGTAAATCCTGTAACTTTTAACAGTTTGAAAACTTTAAGCTGTGCCTTTTATTATAGTGGGAAATGTATAGTAGCAATTATGGGGCAGAAGTTATGATTTTATAACCCTCTGCTCTCCTGGGATAGAACTATGTTTTCATGGAACACAGCTAATCCTGGAATTTTGAGCAGCTCACCATGACCCTAAGAGATAGGCTTAAATCATGACTTTCATTCCATTGTAAGTAGATGTGGTTGCTTAGAGATCCTACCAGAAAATGTTGGGGAATGTTGATTTCCTTTGTGCCTTTAGTGATATATTGCTTTAGTGATATGTTGTATATGTTGCTGTTGACTCTTTTGTCCGTCTACTTACTGTATATGGTGGATTTTAACTCTCCCCCGCTTGTTTTGCATGTTTTAATAAAGACAATACTTTCTTTTCCTATTATTAATATCTATGCCTATTATTAATATCTGTGGGTTCCCGAGTTTCAAAAAGCAAAGTTATTCTACAAACAAAATAATACTGTTGAGTTTAAGCAAAAGGTTATAGTAAAAACTGTATGCCAAATCATAAAGTGAGGCCTTGGATTAAATCTCTCATGTTTATGCAAAGAAAAAAAAAATTGGGTGCTTTAAAGCACCCTTCTTTTATCTTAACTCTTACCCTTTGTTTTAGTAGATATTGTCTTCAGTGATAAAGATGTCAAAGCAAAGCTTTGCAAAACCCATAGCCATCACATGCAATCCATTTTTTTCTCCAAATGCTTTATTCCTCGTTTTTGTTGTGTTAGCAAATGCAACTTTTGGAATGTGTTTGGAGTACAGTTTTGTTGCACTCTTAGCTTCTTGCAGTCAATTCAAAGAACAAACAAGCATGGGATGAATGAGTACCATCTTTTATGATTTTCAACTTCTTATTGCCACTTCCATTATCTCTTCTTTTGCAGATTTTTATTGGAGAAATATCCATGTACTTCATCAAGTCCACGAGAGAGCGCCTAATTGTTCAAGAGAAAACCATTTTGACAGGAGAATGCTGTTACCTGAATCCATTACTTCGGAGAATTATTCGATTTATAGGTAAGCCATGGTTACATCCAACACATAAATAAAACAAGGGAAAAGGTGGACATGTATACCTTACCTTGAATACCTTGGAGTCATTATTCAGCGTGGAGTCCATGCATCGGTAGACATCTCCATGACGATATTCTACACACACAAATGGCATGCTTTTTTTTTTTTTAGCCATTTGGATATCATGCCCCCCGCCAGGTAGGCGGACCATGACATGTTCCCTCCACTTTCACCTGGCCCAAGGGATCCAACAGAGTATGCTTTGGTGAGTTTTAGTCATGGTCTAACATCATTGACAAGAGATGGGCTACACTGCCTAATTAGACCACTCAAGTCCCAACAAGGCTGTCACCTAGTAGGGGGGGACACATATATACATTTGACAATATATAGAATTTTTCAAACAGAAGAATAAAATTTTGGGGGAGTTACCAAGAGTGATGTTTTGGTCAAAGCGATGAACTGTGTCTCAAGAGGCCTTGGTTCAAATTCTCATTCAGCCATGGAAACATACCGGGAGTTGTGGAACTGTTAAAACCACTCCTTAAATATCTCTCTCATCTTGAAAACACTTGTAGGGCTGCTATAAGTCAGTTCTGACTTTTCAGCTCATGGTAATAAAATAGCATTTGTCTTTGCAATGTTTCTTCTTTAGATGAAGTTTTCAAAGTGGTAAAGTCAGTGCAAGCAAATCAGACAGGAGCTGTCTGGTTTTTATGCAACAGGCACCTGTAGGTTATGTTATTTTTTGTTTATACATTGTTAATTCTCTGTTAGATTATTACTGTATCTGTTGGTTTATTATTTTATTTTTATTGTAAGCTGCCCAGAGTAGTGATCCCACTAATCAGGTGGGATATAAACAAAAATATTAATGTGATGCTACCTATGCAAAAAACATAGGAGGATATGATGAATGAAAAACAGTACTACAGTATGTTCAGTGGCTTTTGTGTATGTGTGATTTATTTTAAGTTGGCACCAAAATCACAGCAAGTGTAGTCAAAGAGGGGTAGATGATTTATGTTAAGCACACTGTGTTAGAAGCAGGAGGAGCTTAATGTCTAGAATTTTCTAAAAAGTGTCAGTGGTGTACCCTTTCAAGTTAGACAGACTCTAAAAAATAATACAGTATATTAATGTTCCTTTTCCTAAGACAAAATATTATTTTAAAAAGCACTGAACAGTCTTGATATAGAAGGAGAGGGGTATCCAAGAAATCTAAACACTACTACTTATCAGTAACAATTGTCTAATAATAATAACAGCAGCATCACCACAACACCCTCTGGCTGAAATCTTCTTCCTTAGCATACTAAATTGCACATGAGTTGCTCCACTGAATTAGTGAGGATTTGGTGAATCAACCTCTCTGTTAAGTCCTGTTTATTCAAAAAGCTCTCTCTAGTTGCACCTTACTATAATACAGGGTGGCCTGTAAGTCCCTATTGAACCTTTCTCTAAATTTGCCACTTATTGTATCCAGGGTGTAACCAGTATTCTTGCACTCAAGTACCCACGTACTTGTCACAATATGCTTTTCAAGTTTAGCCAGTTAGGTTCAGTTTTGATGTCCTCTCACACCAATTAGTTTAGTTTAGTGTAGTTTAGTATTTGTTGGTGTATTTGACAGTGGTGGGTTTTGATTTGTTGTGGGTATTGTTGTTATTTATTTTGTTTGTTCACTGCCCAGAGTGGGATAACACCCAGAAGGGCAGTATAGAAATTAAATAAAGAAATAAATAAATAAAGGACATATGGACAAGTAGGGATTTACGGCCCACCCTGTATAATAAGTGAGAACTAGATTAGCTTGTTGAATGAAATGGAACTTAAAGAGCACTTGAGTAGACTCACAATGATTCAGTGAGTCTACTCAAGTGCAGCTTATTGTTCTATGGCAACAGGATTTCGGTTTCTGTGTAATAATAAGGTAGAGATATCTGGTGCTATGTTTCAGCTCTCTTACAAGAAGATCTGCAAACAGTATACATTTTAAAAATGTGTTTAATTTACTAAGGGTTCTTTCAGAAGGAGCTTTTGTTATTGGTATTTTTCTTATCGTTCATGTAATGTTCCTCTCGTCTTAGTTAATAATTTTATTTCCATGACTCTTCTGCTTTCTGTCCCTCCTGAAAAGATTGTTTTTTTTTCTGTTTCCCCTTGTCTAGGGGAGACAGTTTTAATGCTATGGCATTTCCCTTTTATAGCTGGTTTCTGAAGTAAGAGGTATCCAGTTTATGATGACAAATACAAACAAAAAATAAGTACATATTCTTTGAATAGGAAGATTTCTCCAACAAAAAAGACTTTCTTAAAGAGAAATGACTTTTTAAAGTGAAGTTTAAATCCTGATAAAATTGTGCCCTCCATCTTCAAGCAAAAGAAAGGGGAGGGGGACAAATAATTTATCTGGAAGAGATCTCACTTTTATCAGTTTATCTAATGCAGGGATGCCCAAACTTTTCTGGCTGCAGGTCATGTGGTTCAGCGGACTGGTCATGTAGGTCCTCACACTGGAAGCAGAAGTAAAACACACCATGCAATCTGTTTTGCAACAGGATGATAATTGATTTTGAGCTGCCATTTTCTCTGCTTAAACCAGGGATGCCCAAACTATGGTCCATGGCCCAGATCTGGCCCCATGCCAATTCATCTACCCCAACATCCTTGTCACTTTCAGAAGCATTGAAGATGGATGAATTGGCATCAGGGGCCGGATCTGGCCCACGGGCTGTAGTTTGGGCACCACCTGATCTAATAGATGTCAGTTCTGCTCATTGTGGGGAGATGGGGAAGGGATAGAGAGCTACAGAAAAAATATAAAACCCTTCCTTTGATGATGGGAAATATTTTAGCTTTGGCTTCTGACATTTTAAAACTGTTACCAATATCTTTTTAAGTACAGTATATCTTTGCAAGTAGGTGGACTTGCTCTCTTCCCAAAATAAAACCTGATGTTCTTAAGCCATTTCAATTCTGCAGCCAGCCCCAAATTCTGCAGTTTCATTTCACTGCATATACACCATCTCTTGTTATGCTCCAGCATGCTGCAGGTAAACTTTCCCCAGAAATCCAATCTGTCAAATTTCTCCCCAAATAACATTACTGACATTTTATCTCAATAACAAGTATCTTGGTGTTAATTATTTTCTTTGCAAGTTTAATGTTTGGACAGTACAACAACTTCACAGTATTTAACACCGCAGTGGTGGGATGTCAAAATTTTTACTATCCCACCGTGATGTCATCACACTGTGAGCGGAGCTAACATCATGAAATCATGACGTCATGGGCAGGGCCCAAGAAAAATAATAAAATAATAAAATAAAATAAAAATAAGCACACACACACACACACACACACACACACACACACACAGACACACACACACACACACACACACACACACACACACACACACACACACACACACAACCCTTAACCCACCCACCCACAACACAAAACCGTAAATAAATTAAATAAAATAAATAAAAATTACATTAAAATACACACACTCCAACATAAATCTGCATGTCAATATAGGTAAATGTATTAAATAGACATTAAAATACACACAGACACACTACATCCAAAGGTGAGTCACTTACCCTGGGGAGCAGGTTATAGGGAGCTTCAGGCTAGCAGCTTCTCTTCCTCCTCCTTGCTTGGGAGGACTGCAAGGAGGCTGTACATACATGCCAAGCACTGTAGGCGTGCATCCACACCAAGTGCTTGGAGCGCATGCGCAGTGGGGGAACCAGTGAAAAGGTAAGCCCCAAAGGTGGTTTCCCCCCCCCCAAAAAAAAGCTGCTACTGGTTCTCCAGGACACTGGGAAAAGTTGCTACCGGTTCTGGTGAACTGGTGAGAACCTGTTGCATCCCATCACTGGCACTGAGCCTAAATGAGACAGGAAATGTTAATATGAACCCCATCTTCTGTCTGTTTCCCACAGGCTTTATTAATTTAATTGTCAAGATATTAAAAAGCAGATCCCAGCTTCTTTTGGCATTTGAATAATTTAGAGCCCTTTAAGTTCACCAAGAATGGCAGCTGTGATATTGACATTTGTAGGAATTCCCTTAGTCACAGGGTCAGCTCCCAGAAGATTATGGTTTAACAAGCCTTAATTGATAATGAAGGCATCCTTGATGAGCTATTTTGGGAAGACGCTGTGGAGCAGGGTCTGGTGATTAGAGTGAGGGACCAAAACTCTAGAGACTTGGGTTCAGATTTCTGCTTGGCCATGAAGCCTCTGAATGATGTAAAGCCAATTGCTCTCTGTCAGCCTTATGTGACTGTGTGAGGTGGCAGCATGAAGAAGAATAAACTTATTGAAAACATGGGACCCAAATGAAATAAAGGAACAAATGAATAAATGAAAAACCAAAAATCATTAATTAAAAAATTATTTTAAAACATACCCTTGAACTTTAGACAGCCTCTTGGGTTCTATTGACTTGTACTAAAGTGCCATTAACAACGAGAGGTTTGCTTGCTTTGAGGCACTCGGCACTTTGTGCGGCTCCAGTGCTCTCTGTATGCTACAATAAACTGATCAGATAATCTTGCCTGCAGGACAGGTGCTAAAAGTGCTTGTGGAGTGCTTCTATGGCTAAGTGTTTATTTTTGACTACTGTGTGGAGATGCAGCTCAGCACCCTTTTCTTTAATCAACATTTGTCCCCAAGCATTTTGTCTTCGTTTTATTTTTGTTGACATGTTTCTTTTCTTAGACCATTGGGTTAATTGGGGATTCTGAATCCTAGAGCCATTTTAGTGGAAACCTTATGCATACATGTATCAGCTTCTAAAGTGACTCTGTAGATGTCAGTCAGTTCCAAGTTCCTATTTCCAAACATGGAGGATCAAACCTTCTTTCCTTCCTGCTTAAGGATGGTGTCACTTTCTAGATTTTAGAGCCTTATTTCCATGTTTACACTTGCCTTCTCTCACATTTCATGCCATCATGTGTTGGATAATCTTTGCAGGATGGTAACACACACACCAAGGATTAAGGCTGAATACAGTGGAACTTCATCCCACATAACATTTTTCCCTATGGAAAAAATCATACAACAAATTTTCAATGGGGAAAACCACTTAGCAAAAAAAAATTGTACGATGCATCCTGTAGGGAAAATTGCTGTACGATGCATGCATCGTATAGCAATTGTTTCGTACGACAACAAGCCCAGTGGAACGGATTAAAATTGTTGTATGAGGTACCGCTGTACTTTGAAATACAAGTCTACCTCAATTTCCCTTTTCTTCTTAGTTCATGTTGTGCAAATGCTCAGGCACGGTTTTAGCAGAAGGAAAAATAATTTACAATTGATTTTTGCAGTCCTGGTCTCATGTGGGATTGAGCAGTGAAGAATTAAATCATGAGTAAAGGTACTTCTGATACATGAGTAAAGATATTTGTCACACTCCCAACTCCTGGGGCTTCTATGGCAATGATCAAGGGTTGTATGAGAGTTGCATTCCAGCCTCTGGAGGTACACCAATTCCTCAAAACAAGGAATGGGAATGTGTGATGCTGGTTTCTGGAGCATATTGTCCAAACCATACAGAACTGTATTTTCTCCTCTTTCTTTCAGTCCTTCTTCAAGGCCCCCCCCCCCTTTAACATTCTGCTGTTGATTTTCAAGTGTCATCATACTAATGGCAGGTTTTGTTTGTCTTCTTCAAATTCTTTTCTTTTTTTGCAGGAGTGTTTGCGTTTGGCCTTTTTGCCACAGACATATTTGTAAATGCTGGCCAGGTAGTGACGGGGAACTTGGCACCCTATTTCTTGACCGTGTGTAAACCTAACTACACTGGGAGTGACTGTCGAGCTCACCATCAGTTTGTTAACAATGGGAACATCTGCACAGGTGACCAAGATGTGATTGAGAAGGCAAGGCGATCCTTTCCATCCAAACATGCGGCTTTAAGCATTTATTCAGCCTTATATGCTACAGTAAGTAATTAAGCAATGTGCTTTATTAGTTAGGAGTATTTTAAGGATTTGTGGCTTCTCATCTATTTGAAATGCACAGGCACATATAAAGCAGCTTTTGCTGGACTGTGCCATTTTTGGACTGGGTGAGCATAGCCTTTGCATAGCCCTGATGTCCTAGCTTTCTCCTACAGTGCATTGGTGGCCAACTCATGGTCTTCCAGATGCCATTGGACTCCCAAGCCCAACAGCCCTTACCACTGGCTGTGCCCACCATATATCATGAATCAAACATTGCTCAATCCTGTTATGGAAAGCATCCAACCTTAACATCCACTATCTGCGAGTCTGGAGTAGCTTACTTTATGACAACCATGGGCACATTTACACATGTGCGGGTGTGTTTTCCGGCTGATGTAAACACGTCTGCTTCCATTTCTGGGCATGGCGGCAGCAGTGTCAGGCCACATGAAATGGTGACGTTTGTTGTTTTTGTCATCGTCATTATTATCATTATAATAATTATAATTATACAAATCAACATTTGGTTCACAATCGAGGACTGCAATAAAATTAACAGTTCAAGCCCTAGCCAAGGACCTAAGAGCTGTTAAGGTAACATCTGAATATATATGCAGTCCCCAGTAGAGTTGTTTTTTGGGAGAGTTAGGATGTTCAAATCAGATAAGTCCAAAATTTCCAAATATCAAGGGCTCTGATCACTATGGGAACAACAACAGATTTCTTCTGCCATAGATGCTTGACTTCAATTTGCAAATCACGATATTTTATGATTTTCTCCAGTTTGTCTTCAATTCGTGCATCTCCTGGTATAGCAATGTCAATGAATCAGACCTTCTTCTTTTCCACAAGAGTTATATCAAGTGTGTTGTGAGGTAGATGTCTGTCTGTTTGAATTTTAAAGTCTCACTGGATCTGGACTCTCTCATTTTCTAAATCTTTACTTGATGTTCCCAAATGATTTTTGCATTCAAAACAAACTTCTGGCATAGTTTCCAGTGAATAATTTTTGCAAACCTGTCATCTTTTCTCCTCCTGCACCTCCTAGTGAGTAGAAGTAGCGGCAGCAGCAAGAACCCTTCAGCATCCCTTTTTAGAATACAGTAATACCTCATATAACATTAGTATCGAATAACACTAAAATCACATAACATTAAGGAATCTGGGGGGAAGAATTGCATCAGATAACATTAAGATCCTATGGGATGCTTCAGATAACAACCACTAAAGCCTGTGTGGTTACAATGTATCTCTATGGATCCCATAGGATTTTAACATGCATCAGATAACACTAAAAATCATATAACACCAAGACTTGTGGAACCAGGTTTTAGTGTTATATGAGGTTTTACTGTAATTAGATCCAGAGGGACTTTATTTATTTTATTTTATTTTCTCTTCTCTCTTTTCTTTACTAACACAGTTAGCTACAGTAAAACACCGGATAACGTTTGGACCGGATAACGCTAGAATCGGATAATGATGCAAGATTTTTGGGAAAATCTTGCATTGGATAACGATCATTAGCGTTATCCAAGCCAAAGCCTAGCGGCGCCTGGGCTAACTAACTCAAGCGCTGCTAGACTTTGTCAACAGCCCGTTCAGGCTGTGTTCGAAGCCTAGCAGCTTCGGACACAGCCTGCACGGGCTGCGGGAGAAGGCTAGCCCTGCCTGGCTGGGCTGGGCTAGCCTTCTTCCAAAGCCCTTGTGGGCTGTGTCCAAAGCTGCTGGGCTTCAGGCACCTCTTCCCCCTACCCTATTCAATCCCACCCTACTCAATCCATTAGGGTAGGGGGGAGGGAAGGCACCCGTTCACATTATTTATTATTTATTTTATTTATTTCAATTTCTATACTGCATGCCTTGTGGCACGCGAGTGGGTGCCTTCTCTTGGCACCCGACACGATCCTTAGCGCTTGCTAAGGATCGTTTCAGGTGGCAAGAGAGAGGCACCCACTGGTGCGCCTTTTAGTGCACGAGCGGGTGCCTGTTCCTTCCACCCTAATGGCCCCTTAGCAAGCGGGTGCCAAGCGCTAAGGGGCCATTAGGGTGGGGGGAAGAGAAGGCGCCTAGGGTCAGTTTGACTTCAGAGAAAAACCGCACAGTTTGTCCTGACGTCAGGGCTTTTTTTTTTTAGCGTTGTTCGATGCATGCATCGGACAACGCTAAAAATCAGATAACGTCATGGCTTGTGGAACCAAGTCATAATGTTATCCGATGTTCTACTATATTTGAAAATTGCTATTAGAGAAAGAAATTCTAGTTTTCTTTTAAAAATGGAAAATGTCACCTCTGGACATTTGATCAGCTATCCTTTAATATTAAACTGCTGCCATATTTTCAGTGGCTTCACTCATACAGCAGCAAGGACTAGCTGGCTCCCACTCTGAAAAGAAAACTTGTGTCCTTGCTCTGATAGCTGTTTTCTAATAAATAGCTGTCTTAGTGTGTTTCAGTGGATAGAAAGGAAAATGAGAAGAAAGGGAATGAAAGCCAATAAAAGAGGGCTTGTATTTCCATTAAAACAAACAAATTTATATTTAGCACGGTCTTGTATGAGTTAGAGCAGGGGTTCCCAACCTACGTCCCGTGAGCCAGGCATGGCCCATGGCACCATTTCATCCAGCTTGTTGCCTCTGCATACAGAAGTGAAAGTGGACGCACTTATGTCAGCTGTAAAATGTGCCTATGCATGTGTGAACGTGCCCATGGCAGTCGTAAATGTGCCCACTACCAGGCAGTGTGGTCAGGCCCACTCAGCTATTTGGGGACATGGTCAGGCCCGTGATGTCAAATGGGTTAAGAGTTAAGAGTCTGCATTCTCTTGTGTTCGGAATACCATATTCAAGCATTCAATGGCTAGATTCTAGTAGGTTTCTTTTCACCTCTGTCAGAGTGTCAGTCATCTTAAGCTTCCTTTCTTTAAGTTTTGGAGAAGCTTTGGGCACATACCCTGAGGGATGTGAGATAGATGCATACAACACTGATCCATTTGGATTTCACTACGTCAAACAAATGAAGATTGAGGTTTTGTGAATATACCCTTTGGAATAGCTCTTTGCTTCCTATATGGTGGACTTGCCTCACCTCTGTACCTTCCAGCTCTGCTTATCACTGACTGCCATCCTGGAAGGTGAAATTCAGCCAATGTACACAGACTTTCAATCACCTCTATTTTGACCCATATCCTTTTCTAGTTACTATTCTCCCTGTACCGGAAAATCTTCAGGTTTTCATGTCATAGTAGATTTCCTTCATCACAATTACATTTAAACTGAAAGGATAACTATTATAAGGCCCTCGGGGTTTTGCTTTTTAAAGGCTATATCAGAGGATTTTTCTGCTCACCTATGTAAAACCACAGGATGAAACCCAGCTGAGATCTCTTCCCTTAATTTCAGGGTCTTCAGTAAGTTCCTTTCACTGTTGTCTTTGAGAGTCTGTATCAATCTCTGCTCAATTACACCTGATCTGCTAGCATCTTTTGAGGTTCAATTTTATTCTCCTCAGAGCAAAGAGAATGCACTCAACTGCCACCTCCCAATTGTAAAAAAAGAGTCACCTTAGGAACAGCATCTTTCTTTGTCCTACATGGAGTTCACTTTCTTCCACAAATGTACCTCTTATAATTTGGAAAAAGCCATTTTCACAACAGGAGTGATGCTGCTGCATGAGGAAAGTGATAATTTTCACTGGACCATTAGAAAACAAAAGGGCTCTCACTGAGTTTGTGAGTCAACGCCTCTTTATCTTTGTAAACACCTCAAGCTCCCCTGTGGAGTAATTGAATTTGCTCCTTTGGGTAGAAGCAGAAAGAATGTCAGGAAGGGGGAACAGTTGAAAGTAATGGACAAGTGTAAATATAGATATGTGTTTTTAGCCCATAGGATCTCCTCTTGCATTTAAAAACAATGTACTGGGGGGGGGGGTCAGGAACCCAAAGGCAAGCCCCAGCACCGTGTGTGCTCCTAGCCACTCGCCTCCCTCATTTTTCATTTTCAAAATACTGTATTATTCAAATTGCTCCTGTATCCTCTAGCAGGTGTGAAGGACAATCCTTTACACCTCTCAGTTATTGTAGAAACTGTAGTTTCCATAGTGGCCCATTTTAAAAATCTGTTTCTGATAAATGACACAAAGTGGAGACATATTTTACCCATACATTTTAGGATAACAGAGTAATACCCCCTTCTCCTGTCTCCTGATGACAAATAAAGTGAAATTCATGAAGTGTCCACTCTCTCTTACTCTCCTAATGTAAGACACATTAGTAAAGGTAAAGGTTCAGTGATGGGTTCAAAAAAAATTTTACTACCACACTGTGGGCGTAGTATGGTGGGCATGGCCAGGGGGAAAGCCCTGCGGGACGGAGCCAGCCAAAATTTCCGCTACTGGTTCTGGCGAACTGGTGTGAACCTGTTGATGTCCACCACTGTAAAGGTCTCCTTTGCCAGTCATATCATATCCAACTCTAAGGGGTTATGCTCATCTCCATTTGCAACCAAAGACCCAGCACTGTCTGCATCTACAGACATTTCCATGGTAATGTAGCAGGCATGACTAGATGTCAGAGCACACGGACCACTAAGACCTTTCCCACCAAAGCGGTACCTGTTTTTCTACTTGCAATTTCTTGCTTTCAAATTGTTGGGATGGCAGGAGCTGGGACAAAGACAGGCGCTCACTCTGTCATGCAGCACTTGGATCTCGAACTGCTGGTCTCCCAAACTTCAAGTTGTCAGGAATAGTTTGTCTCCTTCCCCTTTTGTATCTCTCAACAGATGAATCTGGCCCTGATTGGCCTAACTTCAGTTAGCTTATTTATCAGGCTGCATATGAATGATATTTTGCAAGCATCTGTTGCAAATGGCCTGATGTTGTTTTGGGAACTGGGGTCTTAACAGAACTAGCTTCTGTTTTGGAAAGGATAAATCAGAAGGGAGGTTTCCATTGTGTTAGCAAATTTAGCTTGTCATTTTATTTTAGTGCTACTGTATCTTCCTCCTCATGTCACCCTTCTAATTACAGGGTCAGAAATTAGCGTCTGTCTCTCAATTCCTCTTCTCTCAGTTCCTCACCATGTTCTTGGCTTTTGTCCTAGATGCAGTTGAAAATGATATCTTGTGGCTTTCCAGGCTTTATTAATGGGAAATTGGCTCTGAAAACAAAGATCTCTCTTACCCTGTAATTACATTTCCATTGTCTCGCTTGTTTGTTTGCTTTTTTGAAGACACATGCACACTCCTGCATGCCTTCTTATTTTCTGTAATTTATTAAAATGCAATTACAATTATGGCACTTGTTAAATGAGGCTAGATTGGGCGAGCATGCCTAAACACTGGAAAAGAAAATTACTGTAGTGTGTTACCACATGCTTGTTGGTTGTTACATTTCCATAACCCCATTTTATTTAGCAGTGAGGCCAGATCACATATGGCTATGATACAACTCTATATACCCAGAAGTTATTTTTGTGAGTCTTTTTATAAAAAAAGAAACTGTCCTACGGGGTGCTTTGATTGTCTCTGCAGATGAATCTCTTCATGTATTAAAGTTTGTTGTTGTTGTTGTTGTTTGACTTATATGCTGCCCCACTCGCAAAGCGACTATGGGCGGCTAACAAAGATATAGATATCTATAATAATATAGATCAGGTTCAAAAAGTTTAAAAGTGCCAAAGACCTACAGCAATCTTTTCTTCTCCTCCTCTTGCCCAACTGCCCGCCCAGAGTCGGGTCTACCCGATTGGGGCGGGATAGTAAATATGAGTAAATAAATAAATAAATAAACTGCTTTTCCTAACACCTTCCTCAAAAAGAAGATGTAGAAACCTTGCAAGAAGGTGGGAGGGAGGGATAGGTATTTTAGCCTGGGTATAATAATAGCTTTTGCAGTTCATATGTTATTCTCTGTATTCCTGAGAATATCTGAGTTGGAAACCATGTTGCATCATAGGATCACACCCAGAAGGAGCACCTCTTCAATGGCTATAATAAACCAAATCAGTTGACTTGCCTGGCAAAGATAGCATCACCAAGTGTGAAGGCCATGCAATAGGAAAGGACTTTAGAAACTGCCTCTCAATCAGTTTCCTGCTGCAAGGTCTGAGGACAGGGATAAGACACCAAACGGCTGCTTCCCACAGCTGTATGAAGGGCCACTTCATGCTTTATGTGTGGATGGTGTAAATAAAAAGGGTGATTGGAACAGATCTGGGCTGGCTCATAGGAATGGAGATGGCCTGTTGGGTTCTTAAGGCCAATCGATATACTTGGACTGTGTTTCAGATGTACATCACTAGCACTATCAAGACAAAGAGCAGCCGACTTGCTAAGCCAGTCTTGTGCCTGGGAACTCTTTGTACTGCTTTCCTTACCGGCCTCAACCGAGTTTCTGAATATCGAAACCACTGTACAGATGTCATTGCAGGCTTCATCTTGGGAAGTGCAGTCGCTCTCTTCCTGGTAGGTGAACAGTTTGTACTCTTCTGCCCCATGCTGAAGACCCATCTCTCACAATGCCCTTTACCTAGGCCCATGATGGTGAACCTTGGCACTCCAGGTGTTCTTGGACTTCAATTCCCGGAAGCCCAAGTCAGCACTCCTGCTGATCAGGGCTTCTGGGAATTGAAGTTCAAGAACACCTGGAGTGCCAAGGCTCACCATCACTGACCTAGACTGTTCCCATTCACTTGAATAGACTCCCTTTCCAAGAAAGAATCTCACTTACAGAGGAACTCGGTGCAAGTTGGATAGAACATAAGAACCACCATGTGAAATGGTCTACATGTCAGGCAAAATATAAAACCAACCTTCAAGAGGGATAGATGTCTTTATTTGTCTGTTAACATATCCTTCCGTTCATTCAGGGAGCTCTAAGTGGCATACATGGCACACATGACTTATTCTTTAATTGTCATCCATGGAGCACCTGGCTTATTCTAAGCAGATCAGGCTGAGAGAGAGGGACAGGTATGAAGCCAGGCATTGAGTGTCATGTCTCAGAGGAGACAAGAACCTGGAACTCCCTCAAAGCCCCCAATCTAGCACCCTAGGCTCTGACTTTTTCAAAGATGGCCTCACCATTTAAGAGACATGCAAGTAAGTAAAGTAACAGTTACCTGGTTTAGTCCTCAGCAACTCTAAAAGAAGTAAGGCTGGACATGTGCACACAAAGCAGGCCCCTTTACTGAGCAGGTGACTACACCACCATAAAACTTGGGATTTGTTCCTGGAGTTTGAAGAGGTATTTTGACATCTTTGCAAAGGCTGAATCAAATTCATTTGTGAGATACTCTTTTTCTGTCCCACTGGACAACTTTTACTTTTTTCATGTTAGTATATCTCGATAAGGTTTTTCTGTTCAGATGTGCAAGATGTGCTATGGAGAGAAGGGAGTGTATCTGTAGGTGAAGTGTTAGTGATGTTAGTTCTTGGGCAATGATGTTCAGGACTGTGGTAACACATCCCTGTGGTGTTTTCTCCATCCTGATCCTCCTTTATCCTCCAAAATATTAATACAGTCAAACCTCGCATAAAGAGCGCCTCGCTTAAAGAGTAACTCGCTTAAAGAGCAGAATTTTCTCTAAATGTTTGCTTCTCTTAACAAATAAAACCAACCAAAAACTTACTTAACAAATAAATCAGGGTTCGCAATCCCCACACACACACACACACAATTGGTCATTTACAATGGTGTTTCGCTTAAAGAGCAATCCTGTGGAACGCATTATGCTCTTTAAGTGAGGTACAACTGTATACTGTAGTAGAATAGTGCTATAATACCATATCACCTTATCACTAGGTCTTTCTTCTATATATGGTGAAAGGGTGTTATAGAGCAATGATTACATGAAGGAAAGATGATCAGAGGCATGATCGCAGGGAGGGAGGAAATAGAGGGGCTGAAGGTTGGATTGAAATGCCAGTCACATTGCCAGTGGGGACACAGAGTTTCTGATTTAATCCACTTGTTATGATTTCAATCGAAGTTGAGACTATGGATCAATTCACAACAGAGCCGAATCACTCCAATTTGGATTTCCAATGTAGTCGCACCCTCACTGCATCAAGCTGGTTTTAAAGCTCAGGAGCAGAGTCATTGAAAAATCTGCTAGCACCAGTGGAATGTATTTGATTTGGTAGCAGACTTTATTATCCTGGCAGTTTCCAGATGGTCAGAGATGTTTAATGGCCTGCTGCTAAACCTCTATAGGAGCCAATATATTGCAGTGAACACAGGGACTTTTCCAGAGTTTTGATTTAACTTTGAGAAGACTGAAACTCTTTCATTTGTTCAACAATTGTAGAATCAACAGTGTATTTAAAAGCTGAATGGTTCTATCTTACAAGCGTCTGCCAAGTCCATCCTGGATGTAGACTGTAGTGGCCTCCCCTAATTGAGCGACTTCTGTGATTGCACGAGGGATGATTTCCTTCCCTTCTTCTTTCCTATCCCATAGGGAATCTGCGTGGTTCATAACTTCAAAGGAACACATGGAGCTCCTTCTAAAGCAAAGCCTGGGGAACAACGAGGAGTGCCCTTGATGGCGTTTCCAAGAGTGGAGAGTCCTTTGGAGACGTTGAGTGCACAGGTGCCACCTATCCTGCCCTCTTGAAAAAGTCCTCACCATTTGGGGATTTATTGACACAGAGGAGGAAACTGTGGCTGGTGACAGCTGTCTTTGGCAACTTGGATGCAACAGTTGTTACAGGTGTCTCCTTTTGGATGTCACACTAAACTGAGCTACAAGAAAGACTACATGGAACTCAGAAATTTCCCAGGTTCTGTGAACCCTTGTAGAGAATGTTGACAGAATCCAAAATCTTAATGCGGGTTTTTTTAAAAACTAAACAAAAAAAACCAAGGTGACTCCATAATCCTTGATTTATGGTTGCCTCATCTCAGACCAACCACAATTAAGGCAAAAAGAACAGTTTGTCAGGTTTCCCTCAGACCACAAGCTACAGTTAATGGGGAAAAAACCCTAGTCTAAGCTTCTTGTAGCTGTGCCGGCGGGCGGGAGGAAGAGAACCATATGGCTTTCATGGCTTATTCTCGCCCTCACTAAATTGTGGTTTAGCTTGACATCCAAACTTAGTGTGTTTACAACACATCCACTACCACACATTCCTCAACTACTATTCCCCTTACAAATTCTTCAGCCCACATTCATTACTGTTCTTTTGGTTTCTTCTCCTTTCACTCAAGTCCTTGCCCTTGCCATGCTTCCGGCTTTGCTTCCAACCCTTCCATGGAGTTGTTGTTTTAATTCAAAAGATTTTAATCCCTATGATTAACTGATATGAAAGGCATAGGAACAGAGTCCTTCTTCAGAAGAATCTGGCCACAGGAATGGAGCATCTTTGCCATGGGGGGCAATGGAACTGAGTAGTATAGCCTTTGCCTTCCTGATGCCTTCCACACACCTTGGGCGACCTCTCCCATTGTTCCTAGTCAGTGTGAACAACTCACATGAAGAATACCAGGTTGGGAAAGGCTATCCTTAATGGGTACAGATTTACAGTCTATTAACTATAGTCCTTCAGTTTTGCTCTTGGATAGATTATTCTTTTTGTTGCCAGCCTAGCTCTTGATAGTCCGGACCACACCATGCTGTACTAAAAGGTATCTGTGCTTTTTTTGTCCTTTCTCTTTCTCCATAGAATCATTCTGCCTCTATGACTGAAGTCACCTGATCTGAAAGATGGCAAGAGAAGTTATTTTTTATCGCCCTCCGGTACAATACTCCCACAACACACAGTTTAACTAATTGTCAAACTGTGACGACCAGTATTATGTTATGTCTAGTTAGAAGCTAATGTTTTGTACATTTTTGTATGAGGAAGTGATGTAGCTTGCCCTGGAATCCCCCACCACCACCCCCTTTTTTTTTTGGTCAGCTTTAATATATTTATGCCAGAATTTAAGACAAAAGAAAACACTTTTTAAAAGGAGCAAACAAAGAAGTTTTTAAGAAACGTGAAAGACCTTTTCTTGTTTAAAATTCGTTCTGAGGCACTACATCTTTGAGAATTGTTGATGTTTTGTGATATTTGTACACAGACCTCTTTTTGGTTTGGTTTTATATACAATAAATTAAATGATAATTATACTGCTAATTCACTTCTACATTTTTGTTACCAGGGAAATGCTTTCAGTAAGTGAAGGGGCCAGATTTGGTTTTGCTGGTGCAATTCTGCAATATTCCCTATTCATTTCAGTGAAATTACTATAGAGTTGCCACAGCATAACTAGGATCTTGCCAGTTGATAATGAGGAATGTGTATTTTTTTTATTTATTCCTTATTCGGAGTGATTAAGATGACTGAAAACTAGCCTCTTGCAAACCTCTACTCTTTTCATCCAAACCACATGGAGGTGAGCAGAAGTTGTACAGGAGATTCCTGAATTACCTTTCAGGACTCCTATTCATCTCTGTGGAGTTTGCTCAGGAAATTGACCCAGTGGGTTGTGTCCAAGGTGTGGAATCGCCCAGCCTTGCTCCCTTAAGACATGTTTAATTGGGCTTGTGGTACAAATCTTGGGATACAATCCAGGTAGTGTGCTTTGTGATATTCCCTCCAGTCTTCCCCAAAGCTGCTCCAAACAAGACTTGCCCATGTGAATCCATAGGTAAAATGTTTTTTTAAAACATTTTAAAATGTCTTTGGAGCTGCTATCCTGGAAATTATGGAGAAAGCTTGTGTGTGGATTGTATTTAAGAGGGCAGTTGGAAACAAGAGCTGACTGTAGTTTATGGGTCTGAATTAATGTTAATACTTTTGTTCAACAAGAAAGTTGCAGAATCGAAGCCAAGTAAACTGGTAAAAACTAGTACAATATCATTAGCGTTTTCATACAGAAATTTGGGATGGAGCCACTAAGTTGAAACTTTGAAGGCTGAAGTATTATTGCAGTCACAGGCTGAAAAACTGTGGTCTACAATAAACCCAAGCCTGCCTTAGTATGGTCTTTTATTTTAAAAGACATGCTTTGTAAGACTTATGTATTAAGAGGCATGCAATTGTCATGTAGGAAAATTCACAGACATGATCCTCCAACCACTTCCCAGAGTGCTACCAATTTCCCCATCTTTTTCTGTGAAATAGATATATAGTAAATTTATCCCTTTCTTTGTGGCAGTTGCATGTATTTTTAAAGCCTTGGGTAACTTTGGAAGTGGCCCGAATCCTTGGACCAAATACATACAGTGGTGGGCTCCAACAGAATTTACTACCACACTGTAGGCGTGGTATGGTGGGCGTGGCCAGGGGGAAAGCCCTGCGTTGCACCTGGATTAGGACTACTTTATTTCAAAACATGGATGGGCAAAGGGGCCAGCCAGAATTCCTGTGACCGGTTCTGGCGAATTGGTGAGAACCTGCTGATGCCCACCACTGCATCTGACCCTTAAAGTGATGGACATATGAAACTGCGTGGCCAGAAGGTGTACTGCTAAGGGGCCCCACTTGATCTTGGTTTGAAGCCAACACTGTGGTTCCACCTTGTGTTTTGTAGTAAGAGGAGTGTAAATGTTTCATTGCTACATTAGACAGCTGAGAATGGAGCCTTAGGCAAATAAAATCTGTGACTCGGTTCTACTGGTGCTAGTTAACACCATTCATGTTGATGTGAGTGGGAAAATGGAGAGTTGGGCTGTACGTGCCACACTTCACCATGGGGAAAGCAGCCTCGATGTGCCTGTTCCAAACACCGGAAACTCCTTCCCTTACCTAATAAAACATTCTGATCATGGTGACCCACACCAAGGTTTTCTACGGATAAGGTACTAGAAGTGGTTTGCCAGCTTCTGGCAACACTCTGCAACTGAGCTGGTTGCTGAAGGTCATCACAGGCTAGCTCGTCCTCTAGAAAACAGTGGGGAACCCAAGACTTTACTCCAGCTCCACAGCCAAATGTTCCAACCCACTAAGCAATCCAGACAGCTAGAGGAGATTGAAGATATATACCAGGGATTCTCAACCTGCGGCCCACAGGCCGAATGTGGTCCATGGCACCATTTCATGTGGCACCACCTCCACTACACTAGGAAGTGCCATGTAGAGAAGGCAAAATGGCCATCTGGCCCCCAAAGCTGTCTGAGGGAGTGTGAGCTGGCCCCCAGCTTTAAAAAGTTGAGAACCCCTGGTATATACTCTCAAGAAACCAGAACTGATGCCATAGTTCTCCTCCAATGGATGTTTTTGCTTATCTATTGAGATTAATCTCCCTTGCTCTTTTCCATCTCAACATGATTAGCTGACCAAAGAAATAAATTATGATGCCAGCATTCTCCTTCTTTGTACGTGGAGTCCCTACAGAGTTTTGAAGAGGCACAATCTGGTTGCATTGCATATGGTACGTGTAATGTGCAGCCCTGCTCTTAAATATTTATGGATTGGGACATGCTTTTCCCACAGAAGTGCCTGCTTAGTCATCGCAAGAACAGGCAATGTTGACCTTGTGTGAGTCATAATGCAATGCATTTGTATCCAAACTTGGTTTTTCACCTTGCACAGTATTGTTAAGAGATCGAAAAAAGAAAGAAAAACACAGAAAAAGACCAGTTTTCTGGTCCGCCTTTTCGTTCTAGGGCTTTCCTGCTGCATCTCTCGTTTTCCTAGCATGGTGATAACCAATAGTGTGTTTTGTTTGAGGAATGAAGCCCCTCTCTGTACTTTTGCTGGAATGTCTACCATGTTGGTTTATAGTTTTGTATATTTTTTTCGAAAAGAGATTGGAAAAAAACTTATCACAAAACAATCTGCATCTGGGCTTTGTCATTTGTTCTAGATTTTGGGTGGGAAGTATATACTGTACTATCTTGTTTCTCAACTACATCACTTCCTAAGACACTTCAAATAGCTGTAAATGCTAAAAAAATTATTTAATCCAAAGGTGCCTTCATTTTGGCAGTTCCACGTTTGACATAGACACAAAAGAGCAATCTAAGGTTGTTTTCTTTCCAAGGTACCTTTGGTCCCTTCAAACTACAAATGTCTCACTTTTCCTTATGCACCAAAAAATCAAAATGATGTTCAAAAAAATAAACTGACTTAACAAAGTAATATAATGGACAATGAACAAGCTACTAATTTTGCCTCTAGAATGTATAGCAAATTACAGTAAAACCTAGCATAAAGAATGCCTCGCTTAAAGAGTAACTCGCTTAAAGAGCAGAATTTACTCTGAATAGTTGCTTCGCTTAACAAATAAAACCAACCAAAAACTCACTTAACAAATAAATCGGGTTTCACAATCCCCCCCCCCCCGACGTCACAATTGGTCACTTACAATGGTGTTTCGCTTAAAGAGCAAACTCGCTTAAAGAGCAATCCTATGGAACACATTATGCTCTTTAAGCTAGGTACAACTGTATTTACCTCTCCATGGAAATAGTTAGGAAGGAAAGAAGGCAGAAAGATCCACTTTGGAAAAGTATCTAAAATGCAGGAACCCGTTTGAAGTGTAAAAAGATATCAAATGTTTCATTTATAGTCAAGACAGGTTTGTCAAGGGCTATCCAACAATGGCAGCAAGACTTCTTGTCGACAACTCAAGAATGGGAAGGCAGGTATTTCCCACCACCACCACCATCATGGTTTATGCAACGTGCAAAAGATTTCCAGGCCACGCAACAGCCAAGTAGAGTAACAGATTATATTCAACCATCAGCCACTGTTGCTGACCCCAGCCTTCAAAAGGAAATAGTCCTCCTTGAGAAGAAAGGGTGTCTCTCCAACATGGTGGGCACAGGTCTGAATGGCTCGATGACAGCATGGACAAGGGAACTAATCCTAGTTTGTAAAGTTCCATGCAAGATACTATCTTCTTATTTTGTGTAGTTGCATGTAAATGTGTGTATACATATACAAAATCAATTCACATATATATTTACACATACACACACACAGTTTCACAAATGCAGATATATTCTCTGATACTGTTACAAATATTCTTACTGTAAAGGTAACATCTTTCACACATTCTTATTTAGCATTCTCAAGCCAGGTCAGGTGAAAGGAACTGGAGAATGAATTCACCAAAAGGCGCCTTCATTTTGGCAGTTTCACATTTAGCCTCATATGACTACTCTAAAACAGTGTTTCCCAAATGCTGGTTTTTGGACTTTAATTCCCAGAAGCCTAAGTCATTTCCCCAAAGCACTGATCAGCCAATGTACTGACTGGGGCTTCTGGGAATTGAAGTCCACTAGTGGGCTGTGTACCCCTTGTTGGGAACCACTGCTCTAAACCTGTAATCTGGGGACTTACTGGTGTATGCCTAAGGATGTTTTTAATTAAGCTGTATTTTATATCAACTGTAAGCCACCCTGAGTCACTGTGGCGGCTGGGCAGCAATATAAGTCTAATACACACACACAGCCTAGACATGGAAGAAGCATTCAAGAATGAAAAAGGTCAGCTTACATTTCTGGTGCTACTACCCTTGATCCAACCATTCCCCTCATTCTTGTTTTGTGTTGTTTTTATTCATTTATGCTACTGAATACTCTTATTTTTTCCCCTAGCAGGTAATTACTCTCAAAGAAAAAGTACATTGCTCAATACAATATGGCAGGGATCTTTTTATTTTGTGAACTGTTTCAGAACCATGAATAAAAGGGATAGATTTAATAAGCCAAAAGGGCATGACTTTTGCTCAAGGGGAAGGCGGGGCAAACTGTGGCCCTCCAGATATTGTTAGGAAACAGCAGCCATCAGCCCAAGGTGGGACAGCTAACAAAGAGGCTCAGTGTCGGTTGGAGTCAAATCTCTAGAAGGCTGCGTTTTCCCCAACCTTGCCTTGTAAATTAAGAAGAGTCCTGTCAGATCAGAACAAAGACTCAACTCGGGACAAAAGTCCTGTGGCTCTTCAGATGGAACAGAACCCAACCACAATACCTGACAATCAGACTTAGTGTCCAGGACTATGGGAACTGGAATCTTAACATCTGGGAAAACAGGTCAACTACATGACCCCTATGAAGACTAACCAAAAGCCTACAGGGAGCCCACAAGCAGAAAATGGGCCCAATTCACATCTCCTCTGCCCACTCTTTCCCACAAACTGCTGATCTAAGTCCTGTTCTGGAGCTGGGCAGGACAAAGAAATATATGTTACACATGAGCAGCATCTGATTTTCTACCTGTTGCTTCAGCAGAACACAACACTGATTTTAGTTCATCTGCCTCAGCAGTTTGAATTTCAGAGCATGTTTAAATGAGCATTTTACAACTCTTGCCCTACTCACAGCAATGAAAGATGTATCTGTTATCAACACGCCACACTGATGCCAGTAAGACTGTCTTTAATAAGCTGGAGTTATTCGCTACCACGCATCAGTGTTACTATAACTGTTGCTGAGCATCTGCAAGGAGAAAGTAATAGTGATCAGGATAAAGCAAGCACTTTAACTAAAGCTATCATGTATGCCATGACTACTGCAGAATCATCACACAATTTGACTTGTCTATATAGTCTTCCCAAACCATACTGAATACACACACACCACTATAGAAACTGAGATTTGATGTTGATATCGTTTTATTTTCCTACAGAAGTTTTCCATTGTGTTCTTGAAATAATTACAAAAAGAGGATGCCTACCCTTCCTGATTAACTGCAACACACACACACTAAGTGCGGAACATAAGACCATGTCAACAATAGGTTTCCAGTGGAGGTTCTGGTGCATTTCACAGATCTAACACCTAACATGATCCAACCCTTAACATGATCTAACCCAAGTGTTGTTTTAACATTTCTTCACATATCGATAATATTTAAATGGAAAGACTCATTCAAATAACAACTGTAGAATACATAGGAGAGAAGGAAAGACTGAGCCTGCTCTTCTTCTTGGCTTCATTCCAATAACCACCATTTCTTCCGATAATGATCCCATAAATAAAAAATAAGCAAACTCCCACACAAATAAGCATAAGCTTCAATTACTTCCTTCTAATCTAGTATCATTATGGCTGTTCTCATAAGGAGACAGTAACAAACATCCAGGCATTTTAAAAAGTCAGATGTGATGTTACATCCTTGTTATGTAGGAAAGAATTCGCAATGGTATTGTCATTCTACATATTGGCTTAGTATTGCCAATTGATCCTCAGGTTTGAGGGTAGTTCCAGTGTGCTCAACTCATCAAATTTTGATATGTCTTTCACAGGTATGCTATAGAATGCCAGAACATCTGCGGCAGTCTTCATCTGATGAAGCTGTGAACTAGGGACAGTATGGCCCAAATCTGCTGCCATCTGCGCTAACAGCCGATACTTTAAACTGTTGTCTTCCAGAGATGCTGTTTGCCAATCCTTCGCAGCTGAGGATCCAAAAATCTCTCGGACATGAGACTCCACACGACTCTGGAGATCCTGAGGAGGGTCGTATTTCCTGCTTTGTGGTGGAGGGCAAATTATAATTGGCACCTCTTTTGGTGAAACGACTGGTTTACCTACCACAGGTTCATTTTCTTTCTTCCTGTGGAAAACAAAATGGGCGGTATTAAAACACTTACAGCCTGTCTTGTGTCAACAAAGGGCTTCTCAACATTTTTCTACCTTTACCTGTTTCAGTGGTACTGGACCTTTTTCAACTTAAAGTATACAACTACACAGATAAGAATAAATTTGAGCTCAAGCATTCCCCAATTTTAATATTTCTTCCCATGCAGTACACTAATAAACAGAAGCATTTTAGCCAGCCTGTTTGACTCACTTATTTTTTGAATGGAACACATGCATAAGCTTACCAAGAATACATTTCCTGTTGTTAAAAGACTCAACAACTGACATAGAGGGGCAGGAGCTTTACGCATGTTGTCTCCAACTTTTATGAGTCTTGGACAATATAAATGGATAATGGTATTTACACCTGCCCACCTCACTTCTGAAAAATTATAACAGAAGGAAAAAAGAATGAAAAATCTGAAATTTCACTTTCAGGGAAAGGCCTGGCTAGCCTTCTGTGGTAATAGAGTAGACCAGTGTTTCCAAACTTTTGGTTTTTAGACTTCAATTCCCAGAAGCCTGAGTCAATTCCCCAAAGCACTGATCAGCCAAAGCACTAACTTAGGCTTCTGGAAGTTGAAGTCCAAACCCCAAAGCTTGAGAAACACTGGAGTAGACCTTACTGCCAGCGACTCAACATCAATCATCAGGTGGAGGTTAACTAAGCTGACAACCCTGAGGACTAGCGTCCTTGGCAAAGTCCACAGGGAAGGGTGATGGTTTCCAAGTGGATTAAATCCCACTTGAATCCACCTTGATGGAGGGCAGCAGCTTCATCTATCCTGGCCTGGGGCTGAGGAGGACTTTGTGTGCCCAAAGGGCTCAGGACCAGAAAGTGACTCAAAGGAACTGGACCAGTGGTACTACGGGTGTCACGCTGCGATACTGAAGGTTGGGGATGATCGCCGTGTTGTTTCGTTCCCACGACAGTCTTCATGGCTGATTGCCAGGAGGATGACCAATACTGTACTGGGAATCGGATACAACACCTGAATAAGTACCCAATTTTCCCACACATCCTACCCATCATGCATTGCAGCTGGATTAAAATTATTATTATTATTATTATTATTATTATTATTATTATTATTATTATTATTATTATTATTATTATTATTATTATTATTATTAATTCAATTTATATGCGGCCCTACTCGGTGGCTCACAAAACTCACAAATATAACATTAAACACTATAATCAATTAATAAAACATTTCAGCAATACTTCAAATAATACAAAACCAAATCAAAAACATCAGAAATTCCCAATCCCCAATTACAATTACAGTTCAAAATCAAAAATGAAATAAAGAGGTCGTGGGGGGGGAGGGAGAGACATATTTAACCCTCCTTAACAAAACCTCAGTGTATGACAATAATAATACTAATTTCGTGTCAGAAATTATTCTGGGTTGAAAGGTTTTTTTTGCGGGAGAAATTCCGCTCAGGGGATGCCCGAATGAGGCTCCTTTCCGTGTCCCCAAAAGCTGGGAGAGAGACGGGCGCTCAATCCGTCATGCAGTACCCGGGTCTCGAACTGCCGTCGACTTGCCAGCCTTCCAGCTAACTAAAGCGAGCTTCTTAACCACTGAGCCACAGAAACACACAGGCATCCCCCACGAGCACGACCTCCGACCTTTCCCTTCCCCCAAACGCCCTCACCTCAGGCCTTGGAAGAGAGCCCTGCGCGGAGGAGGGACCCCCCAACTCGGGCGGTGACCCCAGCAGAACCTCCACAGCCACGCGCGAGCCGCCATTTTGGAACGCGCGCACGGGAGAGGCTCCGCCCCCTCGACCTCCCGGAGGCACCAAAGCTGAATCCGGCGAGAAGAGGACGAGCTTCGCCCGGCCCCGTTGCATTATGGGTTCTCTTTACCTTAGAGATAGAAAGTGAGAGAGGGGACGCACTGGCGAGGCACTGGCGTTCTAGAACGATGGGAGGGAACTGTCGTGACGTAACACGGGGGGAAAGTAGGCTGCAGTTACTATAGCAACCAAGGGACTGCGGCGGCTCAGTGGTTAAGAAGCTCGCCTTGTTAGCTGGAAGGCCGGCAAGTCGGGGGTACTGCATGACGGCTGTTGAGCGCCCGTCTCTGTCCCAGCTCCTGTCAAGCTGGCAGTTCGAAAGCAAGACATTTTGTTCAGCTCTGTACCCAATACCATCTCTAGCCATCTCATTTTTGGCCGCCCCCTTCTTCTTTTGCCCTCCACCTTTCCCAGCATCAAGGCTTTCTCAAGTGAATCCTCTCTTCTCATTTGATGTCCAAAGTACTTTATTATTTGACCTTCCAAGGAGCAGTCAGGGTTGATTTCTTCTAAGATTGACCTATTTGTTCTCCTCGCTGTCCAGGGGACTCTCAAAACTCTCCTCCAACACCACATCTTAAAGGCATCTATTCTTCTCCGCTCAGCTTTCCTAATGGTCCAACTCTCACAACCATACATTGCCACAGGGAATACCATTGCTTTGATTATACAAATTTTTGTTTGCAATGTGATGTCTCTACTTTTCACTATGTTCCCCAGGTTTCTCATCGTTTGCCTCCCAAGAATCAGTCGCCTTTTTATTTCATGGCTGCAATCATCATCTGCAGTGAGCTTTGATCCCAAGAAAGTAAAATCTGTCACTGCTTCTACTTCTTCCCCATCTATTTTCCAGGGACTGATAGGGCCTGTGGCCATGATCTTGGTTTTCTTGATATTGAGTCTCAAGCCAGCTTTTGTACTCTCTTCTTTCAGCCTAATCAGAAGCTTCTTTAGGTCCTCCTCACTTTCTGCCATTAGGGTGGTATCATCTGCATATCTCAAATTGTTGATGTTTCTCCCAGCAATTTTTAATAAGCAGGGTGATAAAATGCAGCCTTGTCTTACTCCTTTTCCTATTCCAAACCACTCTGTCATTCCATTTTCTGTCCTAACTGTTGCTTCTTGACTTTTCTACAGATTTCTCATGAGGCATACAAGATGTTCTGGTATTCCCATCTCTTTAATTACTTGCCACATTTTGTTGTGGTCCACACAGTCAAAGGCCTTGGTATAGTCAATGAAACAAAAGTAGACTTGTTTCTGATATTCCTTTGTTTTCTCCATGATCCACCATATGTTGGCAATGTGGTCTCTAGTCCCCCTGCCTCTTCTGAACCCGGCCTCTACTTCTGGTAATTCTCTCTCCATGTGCTGCTGCAGTCTATCCTGTATTATCCGGAGCATCACCTTGCTAGCATGTGGGATGAGCATAATTGTTCAATAATTTGAACATTCTTTGGCATTACCCTTTTTTGGGATTGGAACGTATACTGATCTTTTCCAATCCTATGGCCATTATTATGTTTTCCATATCTGGCATATAGAATGCAAGTAGATAAATAGGGACCACTTGGGTGGGAAAAGATCTTGGGGACATGAAAGGAGCCTCATTGGGGCGTCCCCTGAACGAAGTTTCCCCAGCAAAAAATCCTTTCAACCCAGAATAATTTCTGACACAAAATTATTATTACTATAGCAATCCAATGAGTCAGCCGGAGGAAAAAGACTCAAGGCTGGAGGAAACACAGCGACATCGTTCTTGCACTCCTTACTTGCTCCAAAAATATTTTAATTATTAATTTAATTAATTAAAAAGACTCAGGGCTGGAGGAAGAAAACAATGACATTCTTGCACTCCCTATTTTCATCATCATCATCTTCATCATCATCTCCGCTCAGGGGACACCAGAATGAGGCTCCTTTCCTTTCATGTCCCCAAGATCTTTTCTCACCCAAGTGGTCCCTGTTTATCTACTTGCAGTTTTTTCCTTTCAATCTGCTAGGTTGGCAGGAGCTGGGACAGAGACAGGCACTCAAACTGTCATGCGGTACCTGGGTCTGGTACTGTTGACTTGGTGGCCCTCCAGATAACAAGGCAAGCTTCTTAACCACTGAGCCACCGCAGCAGATATGCCTGAAGTATGACAGCTTCTACTTCATATTTTTTGCCTCCAGAGATAGTCCAGGCTTGACTTGCCAAGACCCTCTTTCTGGCATTCCAGGGGATCTGTAAACCTCTCCTCTCCCAGCACCATATTTCAGATTAATCAAATTTTGACTGTCAGCTTTCTTTACTGTTCAGCTTACATGTAGAAGGACAACACTTATACACCAGTAGCTGGTGATTGGAATTACAATAGTGTGGAATGTCTTGGTTTCCAGTGACATTTTTTAATCCTTCATTACCACCCTTCTCAACCTCAGTCTTCTTTTGATTTCTTGGCTGCAATCTATGAGGATTGATAATTGAGCCAGGATCTATAAAACCTTTCACAATTTTGATTTATTCATTGCCAGCATTTAAAGTTAAATTAACTTTAACTATTAACCTTACAAGGCAAATGTCAAAGGAGGACAATGAGCACGAGGTAGACCCAGAAGAGTGTGGAGAGATACCATCAAATATATAAATTAGAAGAACACCAAATAATTGCAGGAAAGGAAGAATATAAAATGGTGTGTCTTCACAGGATGGCAGGCACAAATTCAGGGATTTGGTGTTTTTAGAGCTGGTTACTTACATCTCATGCTCTTGTTTTTTTCTTGAGTGAATGATTATGCCTTAGAATAGAAAGTTGTGAACTTTTATGCTTATGACGGGGTAGATAAAAGTATATGTCTGCAAAAATATAATAATATGCAAGAGCCAAATCTTTGCATGGATCACTGATTTTTCATTGACCCAGGATAGCTCACACGGCTCTTATTAGCTTGTGGTGCATGATTCTCTGCAAAACCTTGAAAGGCTACTTTTAGCCCTATGTTAATGGGCCTTTGCTTCTAAATACTAATTAGCACAGATGCTGTTAAGTTCTACCATGTAGATATACTTTTCATAAGCTCAAATACCACGGGTGTAGTGGCAAGTAGCTTGGAGTGACACTTGGAAAATCCTGGTTCAAATGCTTGCAGAACCGAGAAAAACATGGGGGGGGGGATATTAAACTGGTGCCAGTCATTTTTGAGCATGACCTACCTCACAGGATTGTTTTCAGATTAAAGGGAAGAGGCAGGAAAGCCATCTATCCTGCCTTGAGCTCACAAAGGGATAGGAAGGATATAAATGTATAAACCTAGGATCATAGCAGCTCACAGGCTGAAAAGCTTGACTGGACTTTTAAGCCTACTATATACCTGACCATTGCTTTTACCACTCCTTTGATCACAGTAAGGTAAAGGTCTCCCTTACTTGAAAGCCAGTCGTATCCGGCTCTAGGGTGCAGTGCTCATCTCCTTTGACATCCAAAGAGCCAGCACTGTCTGTGTCTGCAGACGTTTCCATGGTCATGTGGCAAGTACGCTGTTACCTTTCCTGTTGAAGCAGTATCTATTTATCTACTTGCAATTTTTTTGCTTTTGAACTGCTAGATTGTTAGGATTGATCATACTAAGCCACAGTAAAACCCCAGTGGCATCAATTTTAGAAAGAAACTCAAGGACGCTTGCTACAGTGTTTGTATCTCTTCCCAGACTCTTGAGGTGACCGTGAGTGCCTGGTGGAAACAGCAAGAGGCAGTCCCTCCATTAACAAAGGTGCCACTAAATCACGAATTCCAGTTGTCAAGCTAAGTAGAGATTAATCAAATGGACCCTCTTCTGAGAGAAGGGCTACTCAGCCTTCCCAGATAGATTGGAAAAGCTAAACAATCTTGCAATGGGGAAAACCACCAGTTCTTCGAAGACAGTCTACAATACATGGGCCAATAAACAACTAACTGCTCAACATTCAGCTAGTGCAACAACCAAGTGACCTAAGGAATCTGAGTGAAAGGGGGGGGGGATATGTAACAGATTGGGAGGTCGCCACTGCTCAAGAAGCACCCTTATTTTCTTTGTTTTTAAAACTGCTGTGATATTTGTCTCCCAATATATTGTAGGCAGGAGATACAGCTGCATGATGTAGATGTAGTACCAAATTCTGGTCACTTATGTGAAAAAGAAGTAAAAGTATGATGGTCAAAGCAAGGGAGAAATCTTTAAGCAGAGTTACACACTGGGATTCTCACAAGAAAAACTACACAACCCCACTGTCTTCATTTCTATTGGGACAGTGAGTAAACCTATCTTGGCTTTTGAGAATCATCTCTAAGAATAAAAGAAAAAGGTAGAAACCAGAAAGTGAAACAGGCAAAATGGCTTAAGTTGCACAAGAGGGGTTTCTTCCTCCCCACTGTGGCAGAAAGTTTATTCACAGTTAACAGATTCAAAACATCACATGCAGAGGTGGGAAAGACAATTTGTGTTTCTCTCTTGCTGTTCCTTGTGGTCAGCTAACAATTACATTTTGGGTGGTTCTTATTGCAGCTACTTTTAACACTACAAGCACTGATATTACTCTACTCCCTAGCTAGCTATGGAAGCTTTAAAAAAACAGCTAAAGAGAGGAGTGAAAGGCCAGAAAGGATGGGCCTGTAAACCTGCACATCTCTGGGGAATGTATAGATGCTCTGAAGTTGCTATTTCCATTGTGCTGAAGGACTGCCAGAGTGCTAATAGGCCTGTTATTCCAGTCCTGTCATTTGCTGCTGCTTTCTTTCTTGGCTAGAACAAACAATGTTTTCCGGTTTGGGCACCCTCAGCCAGCTGCAAAGAGAGGCATGGGCTGGTTGCTCTCATTCATAGATTAATAGGCGTAACTGGCAGTAAACAGTGACTGCGTGGCAGCTGAGCTGCTCTTTCCTGAAGTGACATATTGACCTTGGCAGGCCAGACCATTAATCTGAAAAAGAAAAAAAGAACAGCGAGTCAGGTTTAGCAAATCAAGAACTGCGAAGCGTCCACGACATACAGATTTTCATACTGTAGTTCCTTTATCAAGGGACTGCAGTGGCTCAAGTTACTAAGACGCTGACTGGGAGGCGGAAGGTCAGGAGTTCGATTCCCGAGTACTGCAGGACGGAATGAGCTCCTGTCTCTGTCCCAGCTCCTGCCAACTTAGCAGTTCGAAAGCAAGAAATTGCAAGTAGATAAATAGGGACCACTTCAGTGGGAAGGTAACAGCATTCCGTGCGCTCCGTGTCTAGTCATGCCTGCCACATGACCATGGAAACGTCTGGAGAAGCAGACTGCACTGGCTCTTCGGCTTAGAAACAGAGATGAGCACTGACCCCTAGAATCGGATACGACTGGTTTTCGAGCAAGGGAAACCTTTACCTTTACTAGTTCCTTTATCAGAGGAGGAAAAAAGACTATTCAGGGTGCAACCACATTGACCCTTTGGGTGTGGACTAAATAGGGTTGCTTTAGGTTGGGGATGAAGGAACAATAGACAATTTAGTACAGGAGTGCCCAACCTAAGGCCTGTGGGCCAGATCTGGCCCCCAGCACCATTTCACATGCCCCCACCCCTCCAAGGGCATTCAAGAAACAAAATGGCCACCCATTTGAAGCTGCTGGGGGGAAATGGCCACCTCCATCGTGCAGGCAGGGCAAAATGTCCGGCCATTGAAGCTGACTGAGAGAGCATGACCAGCCCCCCAGCTTGAAAAGGTTGGGAACCCCTGATTTAGTGGGATCTGTTTTTATGTAGTATATTAATAGATAAGCCACTTCACAATATTAGCACATTGAACATTTCCCCCTGGTCCTCTTCCAAAGGGACAGGGGCAGTGAACTTAATATTTGGAATCTGTTAGACCACTGCTGATGTGCTGAATCACTTAGTATTAAATTTTTAACCTATTTCCCTTGCCTTGTGTGCCATGCTAGTAAAAAAAATTGCTTGCAGCCACAGTTTTGATCTCACAAAGGCAAAGACTTTTTAAAAATTTAATCTAACTGATTCAGAAATTGTTTCCCAGCCTTTGGTTTTTGTACTTCAATTCCCAGAAGCTTAAGTCAATTCCCCAAATCACTGATCAGCCAATGTACTGACTGAGGCTTCTGGGAATTGAAGTCCACCAGTGTTCCATGGAACATAGTTTGGGAAACACTTCCCTTGCCCCTCCAGAAAGGAGCAGGGAAAGTGATCAATTTACCAATAGCCTGAAGTGGCTCACTTATTAAGCCACTTCACAATACACCAAATGGACACCAAAAGAAGCCTTTGGCAGCTGCAAGTCTCAATTCTGTCTGTTTCCAACCATCACACATAGTCGAAATGGAACAATATAAAGTTGCCTGCACAAGAATAACCCTCTGATGGGCTCACAATTTTTGTGAGTGGCAGCTGAGTTGCTCTTTCCTGAAATGACATACTGACCTTGGCAGGCCACTGACCACAAGGTTGTGGATAGTGGGAGCAAATTCTGCACTGTTACCTTGTGCGATTGCCAGGAAAAAGGAGCAGACCAACCTGTCCCTGCAGCACAGTAGACAGTGGGACCAATGCCCGTCTAACTAAGCCCTGATCAGTTACAATGAGAACCAGGTTACTTTTCCATTTCTCTTGACAGTTCGCTGCAACAGTTCTTCTAAAGAGAACTGACTTACCTTTGCCCGTTTCACAAAGGCCTCCTGGGAAGCCTTCTTGTTCTCAGGTTTGCCAGACCAGGCAGCGAGAGCTGATGCCTGCAAGGCACGTCCGTACGAGAAAGTAAGTTTCCAAGGTTTAGGCAGAGGGCAGACATTGATGGCATTAAGGTTTATGGAAGCTTCCTCTTCACTCTGGCCCCCAGAAAGGAAGCAGATGCCTGCAGATTGAATGATAATGCAAGAAACAAAATATTCAAAATCCTACACTAAAAGGGAGAATTAGAATTGGATTCATAATGATGGTATGTACGGCACGGTGTATGGCCAATTAATCTGGAATCTTTAAAAGGTTACTTATCAAGGCAAGTTTGCACTTACTGAAGATCAAGGGCTTAGTTTAATAATTTGAAATATTTTAATACTACTTTTGAGCCAGAAGCCATTTCTAGTCTCTTAGTAATAAGAGCTCATAACATAAAAATACAGCTGACCTAGAACAGTAGAAACATTCTCTTTCAGAACAGACGCAAATATCTGCAACAGCTAAAATTACAACTGATAAAACATACACTAGTATCATTAATTCAACTAAAATTGTCTATCATGTGATGATTTTAAAAGATAAAAAGGATACAGGGACACCTTTAAGGGAAGGGTAATATATAAAGATGCCTGCGCACAAAAAGCCCTGTCACTTGTGCCTACTAATTTTAAGGCCCTGGAGTAAAGCCATCACAGCTAATTTCCAGGCACAGATCGGCTCATACAACCCTAGGCAGTCCTTCAAATAATCTGCTCCCATGCACTTTACATTGGTTTCAAAACACATTGGAGTTAGTTTAACTGGTCCCAAACTGCTTCTGTATGTTCGGTAAGTCCAGTACCCTGCAAGTACCCATAGAGCCAAATTTCCCAGTTGTTCAAATCCACATTCAAAGGCAGCTCCGTGTAACACATCCGCCGGTGGACCATTCACGTTACCAGGGCACAGATACCTTTGACAAAGTCTCACTTTTCTAGCGATGGACACAGTTGACAATCAGTCAAAACTCAAGGAACAAGAAAGAAACATACAGTGGTACCTCACTTAAAGAGCACAATGTGTTCTATGGGATTGTTCTTTGAGTTTGCTCTTATAGTGAAACCCCATTGTAAGTGACCAATTGTGACTTCTGGCGGGGGGGATTGCCAACCCTGATTTAGTTTTTAAGCAAGTTTTTTGTTGTTTTAGTTGTTAAACGAGGCAACCATTCAGAGAAAATTCTGCTCTTTAAGCGAGTTAGTCTCTAAGTAAGGCACTCTTTATGCGAGGCTTTACTGTATGTGGATTTCATATGTGGCCAACAAAAGCCTTACAGTAGAAAAAGCAGCTTCTCAGAAGAGAATATGCACCTTTTTCTTGCAAGAATTGTGACATTATTGGAATATCTGCACAGCAACAATACAGAAATACTTCCTCGGAAGTTCCTTTAAGTCAGGGGCTCCCAACCTAAGGCCCGCAGGCTGGATCCAGCCCGTGGTGCCATTTCTGTGCCCCCCCCTCCAGGGGCATTTGAGAAACAAAATAGCCACTCCCCTTTGAAGCTGTAGGGACAATATGGCCACCCCCATCATGCAGTCAGGGCAAAATGGGTGGCCGGCCCTCAAAGCTGACTGAAAGAGCATGACCTGGCCCCAGGCTTGAAAAGGTTGGGAACCCTTGGTTTAAGTAGATAATTCTGAACAAAACAAACTGTGAAAGATAACTGACTGAATAGTTGGAAGTGATAATTACCAGGAACAGCAGCAGGGACAGTGCGGAGGAGAGCTGTGACTGTTGCCATGGCCACCTCTTCAGGGGTGTAATTCTTGGTGCAAGAATGCCCAGGTGTCACCATATTGGGCTTTAGCAGGGTCCCCTCCAGATAGACATGGTGATCATTCAGAGCCTTATAAACAGCAGCCAGGACCTGATGTACAAGAGGTACCAGAGGTGAAGCCACTCCAACACAACTGCAGGCATGTGTACCACGAAGCAAGTTCCAGTTGTGCAGCACATGTACTCTTGGGCAAATGGGCACAAAATTGTAAACCTACACAAAACTACTTCACTGCTTTCAGAATCCTTATTTCCTATAGTGGGGTGGGAAGTAGTGAGAAGGTGTTTGTAACAGAACTAGAGAGGAGATTTAATTGTGCCCTAATGAAGAAATGGATATTTCACCTCAACATGAGGGATAGAAGGATGGTCCTCCAGCAAGCCACAGGACACCAAGCTAATTTTGCCCATAGCGGACAGACCCTATGTGACACACCCAGCTCTTCTCCAACAGGGAAGACTGGGCAGATGGCTCAAGTGAAAAGGTCAGCGAAAAGGTCAGCGGCTTCATGAACATCCAACATACTTTAAAAGACCCTTTATTTATTTATTTATTTATTTATTTATTTATTTATTTATTTATTTATTTATTTATTTATTGGATTTCTTCCTGCCTCGTGGGGGAAAAATCCTTTAAAATTTGCCAAAATATGAGAGGGAAGTTTAGTCCCTCAAAACATTTTTTTAAAATGGCCTCCCATACCCTAGAGAAGCCACACACGAACTTTATGTGCAAAGAACAAAACAAAGTAGCGGTGAAGTATTGGTGTTTGGTCCCTGGAAGTGGCTGCTTCCTACTTTGGCCACTCCTATTCTACAGAGCACTGTGGTGGCTGAGTGGTTAAGATGCTAAACTTGACAACTAGAAGGTTGGCAGGTCAGCAGTGCTGACAACGGAGTGAGCTCCCATCTCTGTCCCAGCTCCTGCCAACCTAGCAGTTTGAAAGCAAGAAATTGCAAGTCGATAAATAAGTACCACTTTGGTGGGAAGGTAAATAGTGTTCTGTGCACCCTAGTGTTTAGCCACGCCTGCCACATGTCTATGGAAACATTTGCAGACGCAGACAGCACTGGCACTTTGGCTATAAACAGAGACAAGCACCGCACCCTAGAGTTGGCTATTGAGCAAGGCCAACCTTTACCATACAATATATTAATTACTGATCAGGGTATTATCCACTAGTTACCTTTGCCCAAAAATACTTTCCATTATTTAAACAAACAGCTAAAAATGTCCCACCCACATTTCTCTTTTCATCGCAAAACCTACTCTCCCCAGAGCATCTTCATACGTTAGAACTTCCCATGTGGAATCAGCTTCAGACCCAACAGAAAGTATCTGTAAAGTATTGGTCATCCCTTTGCCTCTTTTCTTGTAAAATGTGTGAGTCATTTCTATCTTAATATTCAAAGCACATCATTTTTCACACAGTACATTTGCATGCTTGCAAAACAAACACTGACATACCTTTAAGAAAGCCTTCCTACATAAATATGTTTAATACAAAGAGCTGAGCAAGTTACAACAGATAAAATCCTACTCTTCTCTGGTATATTTTTATCACCTCAGTGAGTGAGAGGCCATCCTACATGTGGGAGAAGTGGTGTCTTCTTCCACCCCACTCCCCTTAACAGAAATCACAACGGATAGGAAATGTGGTAGGTGTGGGTTACTTAGAGATTTATCATCATGACGGGGCACAAACATGGCAATAATTATGTAGGGCTCTTACCTTTTCTGTCACATACTGGCACCTCTGGAGGTCATGGTCTCCATCAGGGAGGATCTCAGGTTCAACAATAGGGACCAATCCATGCTGAAAATAACAATAGTGACAATTTAACACATATCTGTTTAGTCCAGTGGTTCCCAATCTTTTTTGGCCATGCCCCACCTAAGCATCTCGAAAATCCTGACACACACACACACACACACACACACACACCATGACATCCCCCCCCCCCGGCTTAAAAATCAAATTGCCCAATGATTGTGCTTAGTGAAGCCTACAAACAGTAACAAAAAAGCGAATATGCGCATCCAATCAACCCCCCCAGTCAAATTGTTGGAAACACAGCAGTACATGTGGTGGGGATATACCTGTTGGCAGATACTGGCGTAACGTGCCAATGTGTTGGCATTCTCCTGGATGGCAAGAGCAGAAGGAGTTTTAGCTGAGATTTTCAGCACGGCACGCCACTTTCCAAAGTCCGCTCCATCTTTCTTATATTGGGCACAACGCTCAGCAAGACCATCCAGGCCTGAGAACAAACACAGTAAGGCATTACAGTGTCTTCGAAATATACACGTATGTACAACATATATAAGAGGTATATTACACGGTCTTCTTTGACAACCATGTATTCCAAGGGTAGGTGGTTAGATCTGCAGTAGTCATGTAAAATAAAAAACTTAGATATCAGTGTGCTTTGCCCAATTGCCTACCCGTGTTGTCCCTGATTTATTTGTCTGTCTGTCTGGTTGGTGGGTTGGGTTGGGTTGGGTGACAGTCACTATTCTTGCTACCCTAGATTCTTTATCTTCCCAACCTCTGCCTTCACACTTCTATCTCTTTTGGTTTATACATTTATCAAAAATCGTCAGGACCAAAAATCATGTCATCATATTTTTTTACAGTACTGTATTCTAATGACTTACTCTTTCACTACAGAAGTTCAACAGTCTCCAGCATCATAGATAACACAAGAAAACACCAATGATTGCAATGGTTATAGTGACTGATAAGGTTGGGGGCTGTCCTAATGTAAACACACACACACACAGAGGAATCTCAAAGGGCTACACTACACCACTCATTTCCTCTCAGTCTGACTTCTCATAGGATGAATGTTGTGAGGATAAATTTGGGGAGAAGACAACAGAAGCTCACCTTGAATGGTACTTTCTCCATCTGTTCCTGCCAGTGGAGCCATGCCTTTATCCAGCTGTGAATATTTAACCCATCTGTTAGTAGCATATTGTCAAAGCATATTGCAGAGAACATGTTTATTGCTTGCCAGCCATGGGCAAAATGTGGCCATTTGATGCCGTTTTTACAATTTATGGTCCCATCCACTCCCAGATCCCCATGAGCAAAAAGCAAACACACACATTGACTTAGGCCCTCTCCCTCCTGCCAATTAGTTTTGCATTGTGTGTGTTCAGTATAGTCTTTGGAAAATCTCAGGCGCAGAAACTGGGCCCCTGAATTGACCAGAGCCACCCACTCTGGGCACCTGAGCCAAGAATCATTTGAACAATGACAGTACTTAATGGATTCTTGATCCTGCATAGCTGTAGATTGGCTCTACTTTATCTACATTCTGCTGGGCAGCTTGAACCCTATGGCCCCAGCACATGGTTCAGATGGTGTCCCTGAAATGCCCTCCCACACCACACCGCCTTTACTTGCTGATATGCTAAGTGCCTCCAACCAATTCTTCCTTCAGCAACTAAGCTACATGGAGAAGCACAGGCATTTGGTGGGCATTCCTGCTCTTCTATGGTTAATTCTAGAGTTAAATCTTGAAGATTTTTCACCTTGATTCCAACCACAATGCCCTTGTCCTTGATGACAGCTGGGAAAGGCTTTCCTGTGCTGTCCTTCTGATAGATGGTCTCATGGAATAATATAACTCCTCCAATCTGCTGGCTGATGGAGGGATCTGAAGAGAAGAGGATCTCACGGAAGAAACGGCGATTCTCTTCAGTGTTCTCCACTTTGATGCGTTGCAGCCTATTACCCATAGTACCTGCAAAGAACCACTCCAAGTTGTAATTCAAAATATATATTACATTTATCAACTTTATGTTGGCCTTTATTGCTTGGTTCAGTGACTTTAATGTGCAAAGTATTGAGGATGTACACTGAAACCTATTAGTCAGATAGTTTTCTAATCGCATTATCTGACATTTACGGTCAGAATTACCGTGCGGTGCAGTCATTCCTGGAATGCAACATTTCTGATAGCAAATGCTGAAATGTCTCTTCATAAGAAATGTGCCTTCTCACACACGCAAAAATAAGGGCATGACTAGATGGGTGAATTTGAAGCAATCGAGGTTACATTTAAAAGACGCTTATCAATCTATTTTAGCACACACTTGAGTGATCCTTCCACTCTCACAGGAAACATTTCTTCTTGTGTGCGAAGGATCCAGACAGCACTTCAGATCACTCCATTCAGTCAGTGGCACAGCAGTGTTAGGTCTGCAGTTTATTTGGCACTATTGAGAGTCCTCCACTGTGCAGTCGTTACCTAACACTATGTCAGTTGCAACAGTGTGGTGGCTTAACGGCTAAGACGCTGAGTTTGAAGGCTGAAAGGTTGGGGTTTGATACCCAAGTGCTGCATGACAGAACTTGGGGACATGAAAGGAGCCTCATTCTGGCATCGCCTATAGAATAAGTTATACTGCTGAGAAATGGGCTCTACCTTATGCTCAGAAGCAAAGGCATGGCTCCTGATTGAAATTCCTTCTTTTTCCCACTTAAGCCCACTCAAAATACTGGCTTCATCGTTGTTATGAATGGAGCACCTTCCTGAACACTGATTCCAATTGTAAACATCAGTTGCCTCATTATCTCAAGATGAGGAATGACAAAATTTAAGTGGTTAGTGTTTGATAAAACTCACCCACAGACTCATCTGCTGCCAGGATTCCTTTGCCTTTAGCCACTATCCTCTGGGCTATGTCAGACAGCTCCTTCTTCTGCTCTGCAGAGAGTGCTGGAAACTGGTGGGTCATGATGGCTGCAAAGAAATCAAACACAGTCACAAACTTGAACAAATTTAGTCCCATCCACAGAGGTGCCAGAATAGACCAATGAAATAGCCATCACAGACAAGAGCACCTACCACCCACTAGATTGTGGCTCCCCTCTTCCCATTCCATGCAAATAATTTAATACAGTACTGCTATTGTCTATCTGCTTTCAGAACAACTAGCAGCAGGAATGCCTTGCTAAATAAAGACATAATCGTCTTGCAAAAGTGAACTACAATCTTGGATTTGGTGGTCATGCAAGAACAGAAAGCAGGTTTCTGCACATGGTGGGAGCTTTGTGCTAGATGAGTACACCCTGAGGTTATATGAACAAAGGCTGTTGTTGTTTTATATGCCTTATGGAGGTGATGGTTAAAGGCAACATCTGTTGAATTAGGAAAATAAGTGTTCCCCTAACCCAGGGATCTGCAAACTTGGCTCTCCAGATGTTCTTGGACTTCAACTCCCAGAAGTCCTGATCAGCAGGCATACTGACTTGGGCTTCTGGTAATTGAAGTCCAAGAACACCTGGAGAGCCAAGTTTGCAGATCCCTGCCCTAACCAAACCATGCACAGTGGCTTTAAAAGGGATACACCAGAGATTAAGCCTTCTGAAAATGTCCTTCAAGCCAGCTTTCAAGCCAATAAGCATATGCACCATACCATACAAGGGATATGTGAAAAGAGGAGAAGGACAACGAACATGAGGCAGACCCAGAGGAAGGTGGAGATATAACCTTAAAGATATATTGCAAGAACACCAAATAACACTGGACGAGGACAACCGAAGTGCCAGAACAGAACCTTGTATCTCTCTTGACACTCAAAGGGGTAAAATAGGAAGTAAAGAAGAAAAAGCATATGCACAGAACATATAGTTGTGGTTTTGGTTCCTACTAACATGACAATAGGCCACACATATTCTTTTGTAGATGGACTGGAAAGCAAAGGTCATATATTCTTAGTCAATTACTGTAGAAGTTCTTTGGTCTCTGTGGAAGCAGGCAACTGCATAATGCTAAAGAAGCAGGAATTGATCATTCGATAAGACCTTCCCTTGACAAACATCTCACAAGAATCAAGTTCTGCCATTATAAGATGAAGTAGCTATCTCTTTGGGTAAACAACCCAAAACAACAACATGAATATAGGTGGTGGATGTGAGTGAAAGAAGAGGAACCCCCCGTCCCGGGTGAAAATTACTCTGCTTGGAAACTTTTATTTTAATAGAATAATCAAGCGCCATTGCGTCAATTCTCACTTATAGCTTTTTGTCACTTTCTAGACACAAAGTATATAGCAGTGGTTTATCCTTCCTTTCTTCTGGATACTGGGCAGCTTGCCAAAGGCCACAAAGGCTGGCTCTTCTCCCCCAGAGGCACAATGGGGAATTGAACTCCCAAACTCTGGCACTGCAACCAGATACCAAAACTACTGAGCTATCCAGCCAGCTAAAAACCGCATGCTGGCAAATCACGGGGAACATCTAAACAGCTGCAGGTGAGCCATGGTCCAGCACAAAGGAAGCAGGCTGGCCATCACACCTGTATACTGAGTTCTGAGCAAGGCGCCTTTATATCTGCAGACACAGCAAAGTTCTCTGGCAGATCAAAATATTTGTTCCTCGGTAACAATTAATCTTCCACAGAACACACCCTCACCTCCCAAAACCAACAACCCCCTCCCTTTTCTTTTGCTTGACTTGTTTTCTCAGTATTTGCTAATGTGTACTTTACTGGGTACATGAGTTGCTTGTAATTAGAGAAGGAAAGGACGCTTCCCACTGAAATATTGGGGTGAGATTCCAGACCTAAAAAGACACTCATGTAGAACATGGAAGTTTTTTACTGTACAGGCAAAGGATTCAGGCCCGAAATCGGCAAATCACTAACAACTATTCTTATTCATGCTTACAACAGTATCCACACCTTCTCCAGAGCTTCAGATTCTAGCCATAAGAGATGTTCAGATTTTTACATAATTTGCAAAGCTTGCGGGTTGAGGAGGATAGTGGAGGACAGAAGCGCCTGGCGGGCAATGGTCCATGGGGTTGCAAAGGGTCGGAATCGACTGTGCGACTGAACAACAACAAAGAAGTACAGTATTACTTTATTTCTGATTTGACTGTACAGTAACTATTTTCATGGGATACTTGAAGACCTTCATTTTACTAAAACATCAACATAACAAAACTAGAAGAGAGTAATTTTGCAGACTTTCAGAGATGTCAATGGCTTTTTACGCAAACAAGGCTGTTTGCCTAACTCAGTCCTTGGCAAGGATACAACAGGACATTGAAATGACTTGTCAGTAGGGCTGGAATTTAGCCATTGCTTTCTCTTTGTTGAGGGCAACGTGGGAGAGGGGGTAGAAAGAAATCTCCACTGATATCAGTACAAAGATTTTCCTCCACAAATATTACAATGGACTATTGACCAAAGTGCAAAAGTTGGGGGAAATGGGGGGGGGGACAATTACAAAATGGCTGACACATGGTCATTTGCACAGATTTGATTTACGTGAGTGTACTTTGGGTGGAAGTACAACCCTGTGGCCTTGCCGCAAATTTGCTCAGCTTTCCAAAAACAATTAGTAGAACTGCCATCCCTTTTGTAAACAGCAGGTCACCCATGCTTTCATCTGCTGGCTTTCAAACAAGGCTGAGGTATGGGTAGCCCTCCAGAGGTTACTGGACTGCAATTCCCATTTTCTGTTGCTATTGAAAGCACTGATTTGGGCTCACAGAAACTTTAACTCAGGGGTTCTCAAAACTTTTCAAGCCATTGGCCAGAAACGAATTGTTTTCATGCAAGGGAAACCTAATACAAGAAATCATGCAGTATTAATTGATTATGTGTAGTGAATTTTGTCTTATGGAGACACTTCCCAAGGGTGTTTTTGATATGGAGTATTCAGAAGTGGTTTTCCATTTCCTTCTTCTGGGACTGTGCAACTTGCCCAAGGCCATAAAGGCTGGCTCTCCTTTTACAAAACACTTTGAGGAATTGATCACCTGACTCTTGGCTGCAAAGCCCAGTGCTCTGGTTCACCCAGCCACCCATGGCATATAGAATAGGACTTTTCACTTCCGCATTACATATGCACTGCTTATCTAGATTCCATGCTTAGCTTGATCTTTAGTTACAAAGGCAGGTACAGTATTTCAACTCAGATCCTTGTTCAGCTGCACTGAACTGGCTAGACTCGCACTGAGTGAGAGCCAGCAAAACATACAACAGGCATAGAGAGCCCATGGATGAGAAACCAACAGGAAACCATGGGTGGTTGAAATGGCTTCATCCTTCCAGTGCTTGTACAACTTTCTGCTGGATTAACTCTGTAGCAAAATATTTAGAGTGGAACTTTCAAAAGCTATGTTGGATAGAATTCTCTTTTCCCTCTTGATTTTGCTTCAAAGTAGGTCAGGAAATCTCCTATGTACAGAAGGCTAAAATGGAGCACCTCTAATTCATCAGAGCTATGTCACAATGACATAAAGTAAGTGCAGTAATGCCTCGCATAGCGAGCATCTCATATAGCAAGTAACTCGCTTAACGAGCAAACCTTTCTCCAAAAGGTCTGCTTTGTTGAACGAGCAAAAACTCGCTTAACGAGAAGCTTCGCATTTGCGGGGTGTTTTGGAATGCGACGGGGGACTCCCCCGCCACGTTCCAAAACACCCCGCAGACTAGAGCGTGCCAGCTGACAGGTGGCTTGGCTACAGGTGTTTTGAAACGCGGACGGGGGACTCCCCGCTGCATTCCCAAACACCCTGCAGATGCACGGCGCGCATCAGCTGGGCGTTTGGGAAGGATGCGGGGATCTTCTCTGTACCCTTCCCAAACCCCTGCTGATGCGTGCGTGCCTGCAGGGCATTTAGGAAGGGTATGGGGAAGATCCCTGCACCCTTCCCAAATGCCCAGCTGATGCGCGCTGTGCGTCTGCAGGGTGTTTGTGAAGGGTACAGGGATCTTCCCCGTACCCTTCCCAACCCCAACCCCCAACCCCCACCCCCCGCTGACACACCCTACTGATACGTGCATGCCTGCGGGGCCTTTGAGAAGGGTATGGGGATCTTTCCCATACCCTTCCCAAGTGCACCACAGGTGCAGGCGAAGATAAGCGAAATACATTTCCCTACGGGAAATGTGTTTCACTTAACGAGTAACTTGTATAACGAGCAACTGTGTGGCACGCGTGCGAGGTATGACTGCACTACAGCACAACCCAATGGGGTGCTTTACAAATGGTGTATAAGAAAGATCAAAGAGAAATGGCTAGAGTGTTACATCCACCTTTAAAAAAAAGTAGGATCTTCATCCAACAACACATTCCATACCGTTCACCCTAGAGAAAATTAAATATTAACTAGCAGTTCGAAAGCAAGAAATTGCAAGTAAATAAATAGGGACCAATTCGGTGGGAAGGTAGCAGCATTCTGTGTGCTCTGGTGTCCTAGTCATGCCTGCCACATGACCATAGAAACATCTGCAGAAACAGACAGCACTGGCTCTTCGGCTTTGAAACAGAGATGAGCATTGAACCCTAGAGTTGGATACGACTGGCTTTCCAGCAAGGGAAACTTTTACCTTTAAATTGTAATGGGAGGTAGCTTAGAAAAATTGCCACTCCAATACCCTATATCAGTGACTGTCAACCAGCAAACATTAATAATTGCATGCCATCAATTCAATTCTGACTTATGATGACCCTTTCCTCGATTTTCAAAGTAAAGAATACTCAAAAGTAGTTTACCTCTCCCTTCTTCTGGTAAACATATCACAGGTAAAATGAAGAAGTAATCCAGGTGACAGAAAAAGGTTTTCAAAACAGCAATACCATTTTCTACAGCTATGGGATTACTTTTGTTTGGTTTTCTTTGCAGCAATACTGCTGCAATGTTTTACAGACTTAAACCTTGATTATTCGCTGCTGTAGCTCAGTGGTTAAGAAGCTTGCCTTGTTAGCTGGAAGGCCAGCAAGTCAGCAACTCAAGACACAGGTAATGCATGATGATTTCCGCACCCATCTATGTCCCAGCTCTTGCCAACCTAGCAGTTCGAAAGCAAGAAATTGCAAGTAGATAAATAAGGACCACTTCAGTGGGAAAAGATCTTGGGGACATGACAGGAGCCTCATTTAGGCGTTCCCTGAGCAGGGTTTCTCCAGCAAAAATCATTTCAACACAGAATAATTTCTGACACTAAATTATTATTAAATGTGACTCATAACCAAACATAACATGACAAGAGTCCTTAACAGGTAAATGTCCTCCACACAAATATGGGCCTTCGTTGTTTTTACCACAGTGGGACTAAGGATTATTTTGCCAGTGACTTGTGGGACATTGTATGATCTTTTTCCGTGTCCTAATCAAACCCTAGACTGCTAAAATGAAGGCACTTTCTTGGCTTTGTCATTGGCCACACTTAGTCAACTTGGTCCTCATCTGTGCATGTTTCTGGCAGTAATCGGCAGACCAGTAAATGAGATGGATTCTGTGTATCTCCACATTCACAGTGCATGTTGTTGTCTGCCAGCAGCCCCCACTTGAGGATGTTGGTCTTGCATTTAAGGACTCTGACCCTCAGCCTATTCAGGGTCTTCCAAGTGATGTACGGAAGGTTGAGTTTCTCTACTATATAATCCTTTAATATTGTTCCTTGTCCAATGATCTCCTTCCTCCATCTTCTAATTTGATTTTGCTCTTGCAAATGCTCAAGAATGTTTGCTCTTGCCATAATCTCACTGAACATCCTGGAATTTTTCCAGTTAATTATGTTTAGAATGGGACTGTAGATCAAGAAAATACAGTTGTACCTCGCTTAAAGAGCATAATGCATTCCACAGGATTGCTCTTTAAGCGAGTTTGCTCTTTAAGCGAAACACCATTGTAAATGACCAATTGTGGGGGGGGGGGGGATTTCTAACCCCAATTTATTTGTTAAGCGAGTTTTAGGTTGGTTTTATTTGTTAAGCAAAACAAACATTCAGAGAAAATTCTGCTCTTTATGCGAGTTACTCTTTAAGCAAGGCAGTCTTTATGCGAGGTTTGACTGTAAGTGAAAAGGAGTTGCAGACAGATTGAGAAAATTGATCTTTTATGCTAGATCATGAGGAGCAATTCGAGGGACAGCAAAGCAGACAAATCCACACATGAAGGTCTGGGTAGGAAAAAGGACATACCTTTACAGTAAAACCCTCACGTATGGCTCCAGTTACATAAAATTCAACTTACATAATGATTTTGTGCTAAAACCATGTCCCAATTTACATATATGTCCTGATTTGCATCACACAATTTCCTATGAGTTTGCTTCGAGTTACTTTAAAAAATCATTTTTCCTATGGGTTTGCTTCGAGTTATGTAAAAATTCATTTTTTCCAATGGGTTTGCTTCAAGTAAAAAAACAATTTACGTAAAAGTCTATGGAACTTACTTTTTATGTAAGTCAGGGTTTTACTATATATGCACAGAGACATGAACGTGGAATTGTGTGGACAACTATTCAAAACAGAACACACCCACTAGAATACTGTGAAAAAGTGCAAGAAGAAATCAAACACGCCAAAATGCACCAAAGTAAGCCATTTTCTCCTTCTTGTTGGTTAACTGGGGAAGTCCCTGTTCATTATGCAACCTGGTTGTATACCGTATCATGTTTGCTAACAATGACAACCATCCCCATAACATCAACTACTGCTTACCATCGGCCAAGGAGAGCTATTTTCTTACACGTGAAGGGTCTCAACATTCTCCCTGTTTGAGGCATGTGAAATCCTCGGCCAATTTCATCTTGAATACCTTTGTATTCAAGATGGTAAACTTTTATTACATCTCTGAATTATAAGAATTTACAATCCTAGCTGCTTCCCCAATCAGGACTCTGTTTGTGGCAGAAGATATCTTCCATTGAAGGTCACAGGATGGGAACTTTGAAATTTATACCACCTGAGAGGAGCCCCCAAAGGTGTGTGTTCTCAAAGTTCAGCTCCAGACACTCTTTGGGTGGGCAACTTGAGTGAGTTTCCAGAGAAACTTTTCCTCCCCCAGAGCTCTGCCAAAAAAGCAAAATATGCATCTGGAAGTCCACCTTCAGGGTTGTTTTTTAAAGGGGTGTGTGTGTGTGTGTATGTGTGATTTGGGAATATATTAAATGGTACAGACAGTTTTCATTTTTCAAGATTTAAAGCTGCACAGGGAGTCAAGGCAAAGGAATTCTACGGAGAGTTGGAGACCCTCCCTTTTCTTTCCCCACCCATATTTCAAAACAGTTCCTGACACGTACGAAGTAACGCCATGGAGTCTCACTGGTACGTTTTACAAAATGGCCTTGATCCACGAAAGCGAACATTAAAAGATCAGCAGTTAGTATTCGAAAACGCCACCGCGTTTTTCTCTTTTTGTTGGCTCTCTGATATGTTTTTATAACAGATTTTTTTTAAAACACACCATTGAGTCTGTATTGGCCAAGTATTTTGTTCTTGACGGGGAGGAGGGAAAAAAGCAACTTTTTTACGAGTTAGTTACTCTTTTCTCAGAAGCTCCCCCCCCCGCGTGACTGTGAATATCCTCGGCAACGACTTTGCAAGGACTTTTCGCGTGTCGAGTACAATACAGAGATGCGCAGAGAGTTGCGTTCGCAAAGCGCTTTCTTTGCCCCCCGACTACTCACTCACACAACCACGAAACACCTGCAGCACCTGCAATTCCAGACGCGTGGGAGACACACACATAAACGCACGCCCTCCCGCAGTAAGAAGACACGCAGACGCGCGTTCACACGTGCAAGCCCACGCCAACCCAAACCTCTTGCTCTGCGAGCGTTTCCCCGACCGTGCAAGGCACTTCTCAGGACGCACCGTTGGTTGGGGAGATCAAGGCTTCGTCGAGCCACACGTCTCGTAGGAGGCAGCCGCAGGAGTCAAAGGGGCCCCAAACGCAACATTTTATACACGCCTTCCACGCAATGTTACAAGTTAACTTTTCCCCTAGATTATTTTTTTTCCCGCCCCCTCTTCCTTCTCTCCACCCTGATTGGTGAGGTGTCAATGCTCCGCTTTTGGGATTGGCTGCTGGACATTGAGAGGGCTCAGCCAATGACGGGGGGCTGTCTCGCTCCCCTCCCCTCCTCTCGCCCCAAGCCAAGGCATGGCTGAGGATGGGTCTGTCTGTTGGCCTTGGCGTAGTGGGGATTTTTTATGGAGATCACCTGTGGAAATGTCGCGCGCACCCCACATGCACGCTGCGTAATATAACAACATCCACAACCCGAGATATGCAGATGACACTACCCTAATGTCAGAAAGTGAGAAGATCTAAAGAGCCTCTGTCTTGATGAAGGTGAAAGAGGAGAATGAAAAGTTGGCAGGAAGTGAAGAGCCTCTTTGATGAGGGTGAAAGTCGGAGAATGAAAAACTTGGCCTGAAACCAGTGATGGGATGTAACAGGATCTCACCAGTTCTCCAGAACCGGTAGTAACTTTTCCCAGTGTCCCGGAGAACCGGTTGCAGCTTTTGGGGGGAACCACCTTCGGGACTTACCTTTTCACTGGTTCCCCCACTGCGCATGCATGCCAAGCACTTGGTGTGCATGCATGCCTAGTGCTTGGTGCGTATGCACAGCCTCCTTGCTGTCCTCCCAAACAGGGAAGAGGAAGAGAAGCTGCTAGCCTGAAGCTCCCTATAGGCTGAAGCTCCCTATTTTTATTATTTTGTTTTTTTTTCCTTTGGCCACGCCCATGACATGACATCATGATCTTAGCTCCGCCCACACTGTGATGACATCATGGTGGGGTAGTAAAATTTTTGACATCCCACCACTGCCTGAAACTCAACTCAACGAACAAACAACAAACCAAGATCATGGCAACTGACTGACCCCATCACTCCTTGGCAGATAGAAGGGGAGGAAATGGAAATAGTAACAGGCTTTACTTTCCTGGGATCCAAGATCACTGCAGACGGTGGTTGCAGCCATGATGTAAAGCACAGGTGCCCAAACTACAGCCTGTGGGCCAGATCTGGCCCCTAATGCCAATTAATCTGGCCAGCACCACCCTTGTAGCATGTTTTACTTCTGCTTCCTGGAGCGACGAGGGCAGTGTGGGCCAGATGAATTGGCATCAGGGGCCAGATACGACCTGCAGGGCATAGTTTGGGCTAAACAACAAAACTTCAAAACTTCTTGGGAGGCAAGCCCAAGGTAGCATAATAATATTAGGTAGCATAATAAAGAGTAGAGGCATCGCCCTGCCTACAAAAATCCACACAGTCAAAGGAATGGTATTCCCAGTAGTAATTATGGATGGGCGCAGAAGAATAGACGCCTTTGAATTGTGGTGCTGGAGGAGACTCTTGAGAGTTCCCTGGACTGTGAGAAGAACAAACAGTTGATCCTGAAGGAAATGAACCCTGACTGCTCATTGGAGGGACAAATACTGAAGATGAAGCTCAAGTACTTTGCCCACCAAATGAGAAGAGAGGACTCACTAGAGAAGGTCTTGATGCTGGGAAAGATAGAAGGGAAAAAAAGAAGGGGGTGCCAGAGCATGAGGTGGCTAGATGGCATTATCGATGCAATGAGCATAGATCTGAGAGGGCTGAGAAGGATGGTGGAAGACATAGGAGCCTGGTGCATGATGGTCCATGGCAGCCACACCCCATCTAGAATCCTGGCTATGGCCCTGGTCCATGGAGTTACAAAGGGTCAGGCTCAACTGTGCAACTGAACAACAACAAAAATAATAATCTAGGGACTGCAGTGTCTTAGTGGTTAAGACACTGAACTTGATGACTGGAAGGTCGGCAGGTCAGCAGTTTGAGACCTAAGTGCTGCACAACTGAGTGAGCTTCTATCTCTGTCCCAGCTCCCAACCACAATATGAGATTCCAGAAGGGATAATCCAAGAATGTTTCCCATTTTTGCATAATTATCTATTGCACATTTTTAAGGTGCTTGTTCTGGTGTCTATTTTTCCTCCACTTCACATTTGGTCAATTTACTTCTCAGATGCATTCTCCCATCCCATCTCTCAAAGTGTGACATTTAATGTAGCCAGCAAATATAAACTCAACTAAAATTAGTGCAATTAAAACATAAAACAGAGGGAATGGGCAGTCATCCCTTTAACAATCCCTTATCTAGGAACATAGATTAATTGCCAAAAACACATCTGTAGGCACTTTGCACATGCACGGAGATCTATAAAAATGTAAGGCAAGTAATGCCAATCTTATCGTGACTTGTAACAATCATGTATGTGCATGCCATTGGATGTTTAATCATTGTTTTGCTGTGCATGCATACTGTGTATGGTCCAGGCTTGTGCTAGGAAAATGGATTTTTTTTTTCTGCGATGGATGGAGAAATGACATTGGGATTGCTTACCCTAAAGCATGTTTATCATACAAGGAAAATCACTTTAATTTTTGCATAATGACTTCTTTCCACTCTAATTAACTCCCAGGGATGATTTGTAATTGAGTAGATAGTTGGTGCACAGTTGAGAACTTTTTTTAAAAAGGCAACTCTCTCTCAGGTACAGCACAAACACTTACAGACTTTGAACATTGGACCTTAATTTCATTTGCAGAGGTAATATTTGCTAGGGCATCAAAGTTCTCCCCATCCATATACGATTCAAGTGACAGAAGAGACCTTTATCCAGGAGGCAAACAACAGCTGGCTTTTAGAAAGATCTGGCATCATTTATCAGTGTGATTTGTCTTCTCTATTTACCCAGAGTTGTGTTAAATTAATTTTTTGCTACTCAGCTTCCCCTGCCTGTGTTACTCTTAAGAGTGGCTTAATAACTCCTTAACCACAGATACACTAGAAGGAGCTATATATTTTTAATAATTTTTATTTTATTTTAATTATTTGATATCACATTCTCTCTAGCACTCTATGTGATTCTTGACTCATTCTTGCATGTGCTTTCTTTGCTAATACAGTAAGCACAAATGAATGAATCGTAAAGAAATCAGTGACAGACAGTTTATTTGTTTAGCCATCAATGTTATAAAATACAATTTGATAAACTAAAACAAACAAATATATTACCCAAATAGACATCAGCCAGAATCAGCTCATTAACAATCAGAATACTGTATATTCAACTTGAAAAATGTGTGTTGGTCAAGAAGTTGCTTGCAGCCAAATCTCCCACCATGGAAATTTCTCAACCTGCCCTTTAAGACAAGAGAAAAATAAATATCTGTTTATGAATTACATATGTATATTAGGTAGCAATTGGCTCTCCTTCCACCTTTAAGAAAAATTGTGTTTCTCAACTTTGGACCCCAGGTGTTCTTAGACTTCAATTACCAGAAGCCCTAGTCAGCACATCTGCTGAGCAGGGCTTCTAGGAACTGAAAATCAAGAACATGTGGGAGCCTAAGGTTGAGAACCTTTTTTTTCCTTAAAGATCACTTGTAATACACAAATCTGATACAATATACACTTTAAAGAGCAGACCAAGTGAAGTTGCTTGCAATTTGTATGCCATTTGAATGCGAGGGTCGCACAAAATGGCATATAGTACCAGGCTTCCTAGTGACATTACTTAGTGTGACCCAGCCCATTCTTTTCACACCATATAAACAAGCCCCTAACCTATTGAACAAAATACCTACATCTTTAAACAAAAAGGCTGTCTACATGGGCATATAGCATGTTTTGCAGGGGCCAGTTGGAGTGGATTACTCCAGTCATGTCTACACTGCCATAAGGCCAGTCTGCCCCAGCCTGCTCCTATTTGATACTCTGTCAGAATTCACAGACTGGTATCACCACGTCGTAAAAGCATTTTGCCATGTAAAGTTTGTAATACCGGTCAACTGCTGTGGGTGAGGAGCTTGAATAGGTTTTTCAGCACACATTTTGACAGACAGGCAGAATTTGAAATCTGGCCAGCTCAAACATCAAGTTTTAAAATATGTCTTCTCAAGCTGATACAGTATTTCAAAACTTAAAGAACTTAGAAGATCCAAAGAGCAGCCGTACATACCATTAAAAATGCAAAGAATGCAAGAGGAAGGTGATACCTTTATTGGATCACTAAAAAAAAATGTTGCCCAAGCTTTCTTTTGGGACTACCTTATACATACCATTGATTTCTATTGTCTGGTCTCAGGCAGTAACAAAACACATCCTATCTCCTTTTTCAAGACCAAGACCAAGCAATAGCTAGGGCCTGTGTATTTATGAAGAACTGCATCCAACTGAAGACTAAAGGCTTCCGTTTCCTTAGGAAGAGCTAGGATAGCTCATAAATATTTATTCTGAGTAGAATCCCATATTTGAGCACCATGAGAAATCGGTGTTACAGTTTTGGTTAGTTATATGCTATCAAATTGGAACCAATTTAAAGTGACCCTAATAGGGGTTTCAAAATAAGAGAGATGCTTAAGGAATGTTTTTACAAGTTCCGCACATCCCAGGGAGTTTCCATGGTCAAATCCTGGTCTTCAGAGTCCTAATCTGTCACCCTATCCACTACACCACACTGGAGACATCACTGTAACTTTAACTTCATACATTCTGAGGACAGGGGAATCTGCCTACCCACAGGCGTAGTCTGGGGGTGGCAGCAAGGGGGCGGCTGCCCTGGTTAGCACTTTGTGGGGGGTGGCAACATTTCGCAGGAAATTGGATGCCACCACCTGGACTTCCTGACTGCTGGGGTGGGGAGTCCGCTGTGGGGATGGATGCCAGGACCCTTCCACCACTGCCGGTGCCCTGGGTCCTGCCCCAGGCTGGTGGGTGCAGGGAGGGCACGGGCCTGACGGCGTGGTGGGGACCAGGGGGTGCTTTTTCCTCTTCTGCCACCTTTGTCTTCCTCTTCCTCAATCACCCTCTTCCTCATGGCCAGCTCATGGTGCCAGGCAGTGCTTTTATAGGGGCATAGGTGGTAGACACAGTGGTGTGGGCCAAACTCACCACCTCCCCCACTTCGGCTCACCCCCCCCCATCTATGCACTCAAATCAAGGTGAACGTCCTACCTCGGTGGGGAACAGGGGGCACTTTTTCCTCCACCACCGCCTTTGTCCTCCTCTTCCTCAGGTACCCTCTTACTCATGGCCAGCTCGTGGCACCGGGCAGTGCTGCGCAGGGCCCGGGGCCACTCTTGGTCCTGGGTCAAGACCCAGAGGCTGAGGCGGCACAGCACAAGCCCAGCAAAAAGCCCACTGTTGGCGCCCCAGGAGCACAGCCGTTCCACAGCCGGTGGTCGTTGCAGCCCAGCACCCACAACCGGAGCAGTGCCGGCCAGACTGAGGACCCCCTGCAAGGCCTGGATGGTGCTGCTCCGGCTGCGGGTGCTAGGCTGCAATGACCACCGGCCTCACTTCCTGCCCTCCTGGGTGCCGCTGCTGGGCTCAGAGGTGGAGCGGCTGAGCGCCTGGGACGCTGACGTTGGGCTCTTTGCTGGGCTTGCACTGCACCACCTCAGCCTCTGGGTCTTGACCCAGGACCAAAGGTGGCCCCGGGCCCTGCGCAGCATCACCTGATGCCACGAGCTGGCCATGAGTAAGAGGGTGCCCGAGGAAGAGGAGGACAAAGGCAGTGGTGGAGGAAAAAGTGCCCCCTGTTCCCCACCGAGGTAGGACGTTCACCTTGATTTGAGTGGCCTAGATGGGGGGGGGGAGAGAGCCTAGGTGGGGGGAGGTGGCGAGTTTGGCCCACACCACTGTGTCTACCACCTATGCTCCTATAAAAGCTCATTAAGAAGTTTACTGTATTAATCATTGTGTATTGTGTGTGTGTTCTGACTATCTGAGGTAGTTATTCAAGAATTCCGTCAAAGAATGTTGTTATGTGCCATCAAATCAGAACTAACTTATAATGACCTTAAGGTTTTCAAGGTAAGCAGGGTATTTAAGGAATGGTTTTTACCGGTTCCATGCCTTTTCTCCAATGAGTTTCCATGTTAAGGATGGGGAAATGAATCCAGGCCTCTTGAGTTATAGTTCATATCCATCTCCTCACACTGGATACCCAAGAGAAGTTTAGCACTAGATGTTTGAAAATACAGTACTGTACTTTACTTGTTCTGTGGCTATCCATCAATTTGCCATATGATTTTTAAACCTTTTGGCAAAGACTAGTATTTTAGCCTTCTCGTAATTTTCAATTTTTCTTGTAACCAATTATTTAAAGGCTTTCAATCATCTCCTTAATCCTAGTTTCAATTGCAACAGGATAATACCATCAACATACACACATATTGTTACTTTTCTGGTTCCCAATTTGGGAGGTACATAGTTATTATTTATTATTTAAGTGAATTATTAAGGAATTAACATAAATATTAAGCAGGGCTGGGGCCAACCAACATCTTTGTTGTACACCTCAAGCAGTTCATATCAAATCTAATAGCAGGATCTCAGTGCCTATCCAGACTGACTGTTTTGGTGAGGCTGGATTGACCAGAAAAGCATCAATTATGGTTGGATGAAGTGATGTATCATTCAGTGTGACCTTCCCATCTAAATGGGAACTGACCTTTGGAACCCCTCTGCAGTCTCAGTTGACAAAACATAGCCTTTAAAAAAATTAAACTATTGGTGCATTGCATCAGCTATGACCTAGCAGACATTTTATTAAAAACCACTCCCCCTGACTGTTCATGAATAATCTGGGGAAGTGTTCAATTTCTGATATCCCAAAGTGGCTCATGAGCTGTTTAACAACACTGGATGTTTACATTGGAAGCAGTTTTGACAGCTGTGGGGTTCACTTTTAGCTCCTCTCCAGTGTCCATATTTGTTGGGAATGCTCAACAAAAGAACACCTCCCAAAAAGTAGGGACCCCCCCTCCGCTTTCATGGTCTCCAATGACTGCATCAGGGATGGGGGGGGGGGGTTGGATCACTCCAGCATCCAATATGTGTGGACACCGTAAAACAGAGCACACACCAAACACTCTGGAGAGTAAACTTAATTCTATCTGGACAATCTCTTAGTGTCAGAATGGAACTCTCAAACCAACATCAACAGTCTGTTATCTATAGAGGTTTTATTTAATTTATCCCAAAGTTGGCCATGACTCTTTGAATCAAAACCTGCTGAGAAAACAATAAATGCCACAAATACATGCCTGAGCTTCAGCTTGACATTCTTATGAGCCAAACAAGAGCTTATATCAAATTAAATATGGTGAAGTGATGAGGGCTCTCATCCAGTGCTACCTCTTCATATCATCCTTGTTTCATTGCCAGGGGACAGAGGGAAGTGGATTCCGTTTTCCCTTGTCATGCCGAGTGATCCCCAGCTCTTGAACGTGCAAAGGACAAGCTGTTTCTCTCCACTTCTATGCCAGCATCATCCCTAGCAATCAGATTCCACACTGGCTGTAAAATATTGGCAGATTGCAACTGGTTCAAAGGGCATGGGTGACGTCTGTGAGTGCTATTTGGTTTGAAGCCAAGTATTTCATTGCCACCATGAGGAGGTGAAACTGAACATTTATTGTTAAACCATGACTTACCATCCCGTTGTATACTGTTGCAATGAAGTGGCTTCTTGTACAATTAAGATTTCCTAGGAAACTCTTTGGGGAATGGCTTTAGCCCAAATAGAAACACATACTGTATAGGCAAAAATTCCCATATCAAATTCCTCATATCTTCAGGGACAACATAAATTAATCTCTGTCTGATAAACTATAGTGTATCTACACTACAAAACTTTAACAGTTTAAACGTCATTGTGGATTCATCCTCTGAAATCCTAAGATTTGTAGGGTTCTTTGCTGAAAATCACTAATACTGTACATCCCTTTGCATGACAGAACAGAAAATTGTAGTTAGAGCACCTCTCTAAACTACAAATCTTAAGATACAGAGGAAAGAACCATGGCAATTAAAGTAGACCCAAACCATTGCAACTCTGTATTCCTGCACACCCATTGCTAGTAAATCTAAACCAGCTTTGGCATTATGCTGCCTTGGGGAGTTCTAGGGAGTTTGTGCTCCCAAAAGAGTAACTTCTCCAAATGTGGTTCCAAATATTCTGAGGAAAATAAATGCTATCTGCACCTCGCTTCTCAGCATTCCCAAAGGAGATGTCTTTTTAATGTTTCCATTTCAAGAACCACAATACCTTTTTAACAGGGGAACTAATTTCCTGGCGTTCCTTTTAAACAAGAGTTATGGAAGAACATGTTCTTTTCAGTTTGTTGCTTCAAATGCCAAGCTGGAATGTCCAGCAGTAAATAAATGTACCTAACCCAGCCTGCGTCACAAGTATGTTTGCTTCAGTTTATCCATTGGTATCTTGTTTGTCTGTCACTGTTCACTAGCGGTGAACTGTAGAGATTTGGCATTCACTTTTGGGGGGCACAAAAAAAAACCCAATACATACCACAAAGGTCTCATGCCAAAGAAGGAACACCTTAATGTCTGAAAAGAATGAGCTGGCCTTAACCACTGGGCAAAATAAAATGCCCCCTCTTGTAACAAATTTGGGGAGCTGTGAAATTACAGAAAATAATGACTTCATTTGTTACCATTTGCTGTTTGTTTTCTACTTCAATATAATTAGTTGGCTTTCACCAGTAAGGTGTCTGTCTCCTGCCACTACCAATGAACAGAATTCTTTCCTCCACCTATGAGGCAAACCACATGCACAATACCCCTCCTATTCCTGTCTTTTTGGCTTCCATTTTTCTGTTACCCGTAGTTGCCATTGAGTTCCTGATCATGATGCAGTCGGTTGGCATAGAGCTCTGCCAGGAACATGGCTGAGACCATTTATAAAGGTAAAGGTTTCCCTTGCTCGAAAGCCAGTTGTATCCGACTCTAGGGATCAGTGCTCATCTCTGTTTCTAAGCCGAAGAGCCAGCGTTTTGCTTCTGCAGATGTTTCCGTGGTCATGTGGCAGGCATGACTAGACACAGGAGTGCACGGAACGCTGTTACCTTCCCACCGAAGTGGTCCCTATTTATCTACTTGCAATTTCTTGCTTTCGAACTGCTAGGTTGGCAAGAGTGAGACCATTTACTTTCCTTTTATTCCCTTCTTTGTAACTACTCATCACAACTATAAGTAAAGATTGTTTTTTTCTTTCTATTTAACATGTCTTTAGATTGATTTTTAAAAAAAATATATTTCGAGTGCTTTCAAATAAAAGCAAGGAGAGATAAGGAAACCTACCTGAATGAACAGTGCAAAGAAATAGAAGAAAATAACACAAAAGGAAGGACTAGAGATCTTTTAAAAAATTTGGGGAAATCAAGGGAACGTTTAAAGCAAAAATGACCATGATAAGGGACAAAGATGGCAAGGAGATAGCTGATGCAGAAGAGATTAAGAAAAGATGGAACGAGTACACAGAAGAACTCTACAAAAAGGACCTCAAAATTCCTGATAATAGCAATGATGAAGAAATTGAACTTGAGCCAGACATCCTAGAGAGTGAAGTCAGAAAGGCCCTAAAAAGCACTGCAAACAACAAAGCCAGCGGAGATAATGGTATTCCAGTTGAATTTTTCAAAGCCCTAAAAGATGATGGAATCAAATTATTGCATTCTATATGCCAGCAGATTTGGAAAACACAACAATGGCCACAGGCTTGGAAAAGATCAGTATACGTTCCACTCCCCAAAAAGGGTAATGCTAAAGAATGTTCAAATTATCGAACAATTGCGCTCATCCCTCATGCTAGCAAGGTGATGCTCAAGATAATACAGGATAGACTGCAACAGTATGTGGAGAGAGAATTACCAGAAATGCAGGCGGGTTTCAGAAGAGGCAGGGGGACTAGAGACCACATTGACAACATACTTTGGATCATGGAAGAAACAGAGGAATATCAGAAACAAGTCTACTTCTATTTCATTGATTACACGAAGGCCTTTGACTGTGTGGACCACAACAAAATGTGGCAAGTAATTAAAGAGATGGGGATACCGGAGCACCTTATATACCTCATGAGAAATCTGTACATGAATCAAGAAGCAACAGTTAGGACAGAATACGGAAGGACAGAGTGGTTTGGAATAGGAAAAGGAGTAAGTACTTTGGACATCAAATGAGAAGAGGATTCACTGGAGAAAGCCTTGATACTGGGAAAGGTGGAGGGCAAAAGAAAAAGGGGGCGGCCAAAAATGAGATGGCTAGATGGTATTGTAGAGACAATGGGCACAGAACTGAGTGAGTTGAGGAGGATGGTGGAGGACAGAAGTGCCTGGCGCACAGTGGTCCATGGGGTCGCAAAGGGTCGGAATCGACTGTGCGACTGAACAACAACAAAGTGTGGGGGTGGCTTAAAGGAAACTCATGGTACTGCTCATTCATGCTCTTTTCCTGCTTCCCTTTTATTTCCCCCCACTTTATGCTCTGCTAACTAAGAAAAAATTAACCAGATTCCAAAAAGCACTGAGAATTGTGCAGGCCTGCTTGTGAAGCAGCACGTGAAGAAGGAGTGCTAAATGAATACAGAAAACGTGCATACTTTATTGTTTAAAATATACCCTCCTCTAGTTAATATGGACCTTTATACTTTCCCCTCATATATAGCTTCTTCCCTGCAATTATTTCCTGCTGCTTTTTGCCAAGCTATTTCAAAGTCCATCAGTACTAGAAAATAGCAATTAGGATTGCCCTTTGCTCCTGCCTCATTCCATAGTTCTCAGATGTTTGTTTGGGCAGAACAACTATCAACAGCTGAATCTGATTGTGGCAAATTTCAGCCATTTTGCAAGTTGAACATTAAGACAGGTTCTTCATGTAGAAGGTGAGTGCAAGCAAAAATGTGTTTGAGAATACCTTGCAATCAACAATTAATATGTTAACATTTTTGAGCTTATGCCACTGAAAAATGTCCAGCAAATTTTGGAAGGGGGGCAATTTAGAAGTAGCAACTCAGGTGACGTTGCAATTACAAAAATGGACCACTCAAACGTTGTATTTTCAGACACTAGCAAAATTAACAAAAGGGCTACTGTTAAGATGGGGGAGATACCCAGTGGTGGGCAGCCAAAAAATTTACTACCACACTGTGGGCGGAGCCAACATTGTGGCCAGAGCAAACATCATGGGCAGAGCCAACATCATGATGTCATGGATGGAACCAATTATCTGGGCAGAGCCAATGTAAAAACCCATAAAAATAAGTACACATAAAAATACAAATTAAATAGACATAAAAATACACATAAAACACATAAAATACATACACATTAAATAGACATAAAAACACAAAAAACACAAATTAAATACACATAAAACACATAAAAATTCACATTAAAAATAAATGCACATTAAATACACATTAAAATACACACCCACACCCCACACCCAAAGGTGAGTCACTTACCCTGGGGAGCAGCCTATAGGGAGCTTCAGGCTAGCAGCTTCTCTTCCTCCTCCCCGCTTGGGAGGACAGCAAGGAGGCCACACATGCGCACCAAGCGCTGTAGGCGTGCATGCACATCAAGCTCTTGGAATGCATGCACAGTGGGGGAAACTGGTGAAAAGGTAAGCCTCAAAGGTGGTTCCCCCAAAAGCTGCTACCAGTTCTCCAGGACACTGGGAAAAGTTACTACCGCTTCTGGCGAACTGGTGCGAACCTATTGCTGACCATCACTGGAGATACCTGTACAGCGTGGGTGGGCAAACTGTGTCCCTCCATTATGGACAGCAACTCCCATCAGCCTTGGCAGCCAACACAGGAATGGTGGGAGTAATTGCCTAATATCTGGAGGGCTGCTCTTTGCCTAGCCCTGGCAATTGAGGAAGACCTTCTTTCACAATATTCACTAAGTCTGAATTTATAATGCTTCCAAATGTTCAAATATCCTCATCAAAATCTAACTTGTTACCATATGTCTGAACAGACATAAAACCATAAGTACAGTAGTGTGATTAGAACAATGCATCTGGAAGTGGGAGTGCCAGTGTAGACAAGTCCTCAGTTACAGTAATGGAGTAGACCGTACAGCCAGTGACTCAATGCCTAGTGCTGGGCGGTGGTAAACAACCTGATTCCCTAAAGGGGCCAACGGTTATGGGCGGATGAGTCCCTTTAGGTGGGATGATGGCCCTCTCAGTGAAGGAAATGCCACTGGAAACCATCATATTGGGCCCAACAGCAAAATGAGCAGAGGAGGAACCTCTTTACTATTCTGATTCCCAACAGTCATGGAAGCAGAAGAGGCCATGCCAGATGGACTGGCTGTGAAGACATACCTTGTGTCAACATCTTCAAGGCTGTGGCAGTCCATTGCAGCCCTGGTGTTAAATACTGCATGTCTCATTTCATATGTGCGGCAGGAGATGGCTCCGAGATGAGAGTGTGTGGGTCACTTCATGGCAAGCTGCGATCCACCTTAAACAAATTCACACCAGTAGCATGTTTCCCGACCCAGGAAAAATGTATACTTGGATACGAGTCTGATTTCTCAATTGCAAGTCTGATCTTTAACCACGGTATCACTTTTGCTGTTTGTCTACACCACAGAGTTTACAAATGGATACAATGTGTATTTTGTCACAACTGGTCACCTATAGCTAACTATGCACAATTAGTTTATTTGCTGTGTTGTAATAACTAAATGCCCCCACTCAAATTAATGCCTGTAAGGCAGGGGTGCCCAAACATTTCGCACCGTGGGCCAGTCACATGGTTGAGTGGGCGTGTCATGTGGTTCCTCCCACTGGAAGTTAAATGCGTCTGTGAATGCACATAACACACTCGTGCGCACACACAACACTGCAGTAAATCACCCATGGCTGTCGTAAACACGTTTACGACAGCCATGGTGCATTTACGGTGTTTTGCAGATGTGCAGGCATGTTATGCACATGTGCAGGCATGTTTAACTTCCACCTCTGGGAGTGGCAAGGGCGCCATGGGCCGGATACGGGCACCCCTGTTGTAAAACATATTTGTCTTCTCCTTTGTTATTGGGGAGTGCAATCCATGTTATTTGGGCCTTTGCTGTGGCGGAATCTGGAGCCTTTTGTTCTAGTAAGTGTATAGCTCCTGGAAAGACATTTTTGTTAGTAACTGTGTGTGCCAGAAATATCTGTGTAAATATATTTTGCAAGAACAGGTGGACACCCACATCAGAAAACACAAAGCACACTAGGCAGGGCACATGGATTGTTTATGAAGCCAGACAATACACAACCATTCATTTCTTTAGCAGACCAATGGAATAAGATGGTCACCCCTCTCGTTTCCCCTGGGGTCACTGTCATCAGTCTTGGCTTTGTAGGGGAAAAACCAGAGCCAGCTAATGAAAAATTCCAAACTTATATACTATTTAGACAATGGTGGGCTCAAAAAAAAATTACTACCACACTGTGGGTGTGGTATGGCGGGTGTGGCCAGGGGAAAAGCCCTGTGTTGCACCTAAATTATGACTACTGTACTTTATTTCAAAACTTGTTTGGGCAAAGGGGCCAGCCAGAATTTCTGCTACCTGTTCTGGCGAACTGGTGCGAACCTGCTGGTGCCCACCACTGTATGTAGAGAGTTTCCTGGGAAGAAGTGTTGTCAAACTCAACAGGCTGACTCCTGAATAAATATGTAGAGAAATGCAATCACTTCCTAATGACAATATTCATGTACTGGTTACTTAAAAAAGTTTGCATTTGAAGATTTTTTAGTCTGCCCTTTATTTTTTTCCAAGATGGTGGTCTAAAAATCTAATAAATTGTTGCAAATGTTTGAAAAGGAAGAAATAATTATGAAAACTCAAATGTTTTTTAAGTGATCTGATAAATGTATGGCTTTCTGCCTGTGTTTGCATTATGTAAGGACCATAAAGCTTTTTTTTTTTTTCATTTTTCTTTTTGGAATGACTGAAGAGTTGAGAAGAAAGCCACTCCACCGCACAACCAAGAGTTCTACATGGACTCTTGACATTAGCTCAGCAGGCCTGCAAACTACTTCCAGCCACCAAGTAATATTATTAACTTGGCTACAATTGACGCTACCTAGTGTGTAAACTAGGACTATGGTCACTTAGCGGTTGAGATGCTGAGCTTGATGACAGGAAGGTCAGCAGTTTGAAACCAACTGCTGAGCAACAGTGTGAACTCCTGTTCTTTGTCCTAGCTTTTGACAAACTAGCAGTTCGAAAGCAAGAAATTGCAAGTAAATAGGTACTGCTTCGGCAGGAAACAGTGTACCAAGCACTCTGGGGTCTAGTCATGCCTGCCACATGACCACGGAAATGTCTGGCTCTTTGGCTGTAAACGGAGATCAGTACCAAACCCTAGTCGGGGTAAACAGGCTTTCGAGTAAGGGAGACATTTACCTTTATCATCAGTGGGAAAACTAAAATTTCACAATTCTGTTGGAGGGCTTCTGGTCTTTTAGTTGGCCTTTCAGTTTCACACGAAAGTGTTGAGGAGAGGTTTATGCATGTTTCCAGGTCTCCTTTGAGGAGTTGGGAGATGACGTGCAACCAACAACTACCTGAAGTGTACTTTGCAAACCACATCTCACATGCAGCCAGCACTTTTTTCTTTCTCAGAAACATGGACATCTAAGAAACATGGACATCTGCCATGAACTTTTGGGTCTCTCATCTGTAATTTTTCTGCAGTTTCCAGAAGAAATTGGTACACACCTGAAAAAGTCATCTGCAATTACAAAAGCTCACAATGTGTGTGTGTGGTTTATTTTTTTTGGGTGGTGGTGGCCTAATCATTGCAATATACAAGTCCATCTGTATTTGTATACAGTTGTACCTTGCTTAAAGAGCATAATGCGTTCCACAGGATTGCTCTTTAAGCGAGTTTGCTCTTTAAATGAAACACCATTGTAAGTGACCAATTGTGCGGGGGGGATTGTGAACCCCAATTTATTTGTTCAGCGAGTTTTTTGTTGGTTTTGTTAAGCAAACATTCAGAGAAAATTATGATCTTTAAACGAGTTACTCTTTAAGCAAGGCGCTCTTTATGCGCGGTTTGACTGTAATACAATAAGGCAGGGGTTCTCAACCATTTTGCACCACAGGCTAGACCACTCAGACAGCTGAGTGGGCCAGGCACATGGTTTCCCAGTCATAAAGGCTGCCATAAACTGTGGCGGGCATGCTGCCATAAACTGCGGGATCGCCATTTTAAACTCTCCCAGATGCCATTAATTCTGGGGAAACTCCGTTCCGTAACTTGGGGTTTTCCTGTAAATCAGGACGTGATTTCATACGTGCCGCAGATTTCCTTCCGCAAGTCGAGTTTTCCATAAAACGAGGCATCCGTAAGTTGGGTTTTTAAAAATATATTTAAAAATGCTGAGGACATTTCAGCAACTGAGCTTGTCATGCAGAAGTGAGAAAAGGACCATCTGTTAACATTCCTCATTTTTAACAATTTTTATTTTTATTTATTTATTTAAATTTGTTTATCACCCTCCTCCCTAAAGGGACCCAGGGTGATTTACAACCATAAAATCACTTTAAAAAGTTAAAAACTCTAAAACCTTTTTAAAAACTTGGTATTAAAAGCCTAAAATTACAACACAGGCATACTGGGGTCAAACCAACCAATTGGCTGGGGAAATTGAACCATCTACTCCCCAGACCAAACCTGCCAGCCAGGTTTTCACTCCATTTCTAAAGGGCAGCAACTCCGTCTGCATGTGTTGTTCTATTGGCAGTAGGTTCTAAAGGGCCGGAGCGGACACCGAGAAGGCCCTCCTTCTCGTGCCAGCGAGGTGCGCCTCTCTGGCTGATGACACAACCAGAGAGCCTCTCCGGTCCGCTCTCGTGGGACGGGCAGATGTCCTTGGGATGATGCGGTCTCTTAAGTATCCTGGTCCACTACCATGTAGGGCTTTAAAGGTAATAACCAGCACCTTGAATTGCACCCGGAGGCAAACTGGGAGCCAGTGCAGCTCCCTCAGCAGCGGTGAAGCACGGGCATAACGCCCGCATTCCACCACTACTCATGCAGCCACATTCTGGACCAGCTGAAGCCTCTGAATGGTCACCAAGGGCAGCCCCATGTAGAGCGCATTGCAATAATCAAGTCTGGAGGTGACCAAGGCATGTGTGACCATGAGCAAGGTGTCCCGAGCTAGGAACGGCCGTAATTGGCACCCGAAGTTGTGCAAAGGCCCTCCTGGCCACGACTGCCACCTGCTCTTTGAGGACATTTCAGCAACTGAGCTTGTCATGCAGAAGTGAGAAAAGGACCATCTGTTAACATTCCTCATTTTTAACAATAGCATTCTCTAGGTGGTTAAAAAAAAATAACACCAAATTTTATAACAAAAAGTGGAACTAAGGGAACATCTTCAAAATTCTAGAACATAAAAACACTGACACGATTTATCCTCAAGTAACTTTATTGTTAAAAAAAATTACACCATCATTAAATTAAAAGTTCATAAAATCAAAATATTTCTGCCTTTGTTGACATCTGATCAATAAAGAAAACTGTTGACCATCTATCTGCTCTTGTATTTTCCAAATAGGGTCAGTATATTTCATCAGTTAACAAAATGGGAGATTTGAAATTGGCATTAAACTCTTTATTTTACCAGAAAAATCTCGGGAGGTTAGGTTCTCATGCACTTCCAGAAGTATGAGTTTGAATGGGCAAATTATTTTCTTTAAAGCTTTAACTTCAGGCACCTTGGGTCAACATGCTTCATTCACGCAGCAAGTCCGCATGACCAGTGGTATCTTTTCCATATGGGAACACCCTGGATGGTTCCATACTGTATCCAACTGCATTGATAAATCTTTCACTTCTGTATCAGAGTTCAGATAAACCAAAACAGGCAGATATATGAGAGATAAGGTAATTCATGTTCAGGTTAAAGCCCTAAAATCCAAACATTTGATAACAATTTTTTTAAAAAAGTCACACCCACTATGGATAACTAAGTAAGGTTTACAAATGAGTAAGGCAAGTGAAGTTCCTGTAGAGCATGTAGATATCTGAAGAAGTTACAGCAGGATTCCGGTCAGCCCAAGCACAATGGTGCTGAACCAACAACACCTCAGATGTTCTCCATATTGGCATTAGACTAAGGACAGGGAAGTGTGACCATACAGATGATGTCGCCAGTAGTAAGGGATGATGGAAGTTGTAGTCCATCAATGCAATCCTGGCATTAGACGAACATATTAGGGCCAGAGTTATGAGTTGCACATTTACACTTAAAACAGAAGAGTCACACGGGAGCTGAGGTAGTTGCAGGACTGGGGATCCTTTGGCTTTCTACGTATTTTAGACTTCAACTCCCATCGTCTCTTACAAACACGGCAATGATGGGAATGGAAGTCCAGAACATCTAGAGTGGGAATGCCCAAACTTTTTGGGCCGTGGGCCAGCCACATGGTCCCATGGGCCAGTAATGTGGATCCTCCCACCTGAAGCAGAAGTAAAATGTCCCTTGCAATCTGTTTTGCAGCAGGATGAGATAGATTTTAGGCTGTCACTTTCTCTGCTTAACCCAGGGGTGCCCAAACTACAGCCCGCAGGCTGGATCTGGCCCCCAATGGCAATTCATCCAGCCCACACCACCCTCATCACTCCCAGAAGCGGAAGTAAAATGCGCCTGTACAGATGAATTAGCGTCGGGGACTGGATCTGGCCCATGGGCGGTAGTTTGGGCACCCCATATCTAGAGGGCCAAAGGTACCTCAGTAGCAATTCTCGGAGCCCCACAGCTAATGACGCCACTCCCAGGCTGGTTGTGGAATTCCAGGAAAATTAGTCTAAGAAACATTTCCCTCACACTGACTGGGGGAGAGTGAGCAGGTGAGAGAGAGCAAACAGAAAGAACTAAGGCAGAAATGAAGAGGAACAATACACCAAAGAGATCAGATTCATTAATGCAGTTTCAGCCTGATGCTTGAAATTACCTCCCCTGCAAATGTGCCACCAACTGCTACATAGAGTTGGTGGTTCTTATAAGAGCAGCAGATGCTACTGATATCCCTTCAGAGTTTACCCACAAAACTCAACATTTCTTAGAGCTCGGTATCAAATATGCAGGGCACTTCCATGTTTTCATTCATTACGTTGTGCTAGATGCTCAGAAAACAGCATCTCTTGAGGAGACCGAAGCTGTTCAAATTACCCTAGTGGAGATACGTAGATATTTTGTGGACATTCCAACCTGCTTCAGATCAAGATTTTGCACCAAAAACAAGCCTGGAGCAGAAACGTCTTGATTCCTCCCATTAGTATCAAGAGGATGGGAGGCTTCCACCACTGGATGTGACTGCATGCATGGAGAGCCCTGACAACTGGGCATGTGGCACAAGACCTGCAAAAAAAAAAAAAAGGTGGGCGGGAAAAACCTGTGATATGAAGTTGGATTTCGGCAGTCCCTGTACAGGATTCCAATGCCTAAATAAGCCCGGTGACTTAAGTCATAATTCCATTTTCAAATTCCTTTACATCTGCAGGATTGGGGTTCTCCTGTAAGTGTATGCAGAGAGAAAATTACCCTACACTGAGCTCTTACCTTACCTCTATCCCAGGTAAAACTGGGCAGCTCTTATGGTTGCTAGCTGAAAAGGAACTTTTTTAGCCACACCTCAGGTATGTGTGTTGCAAATGTGTTATATGCATGTAGCACTACACTGGTTTATGAGAAACACAGAAGAGCTGGGGATTCAGGGTGGGAAGTTGCTGCTCACATGTATCACTGGAGTGTAAAAGAAGTCTGCAAATGCTTCACAGAGGCAATAGGTGCTCCGCCCTGAGTCGCTTGTGCGAGTAGGGCGGAATATAAATTTGACAAAATAAATAAATAAATAGGTGCCATCTGGATAAGGCACTTGTGTTTCTTGCTAAAATGGGGAGTGAAGTGGGAGAGAATGAATGTGAAACCCATGAGAAAACAGATGAAGAAAACTTGCAGGACAGTTTCTGACTGGAACTCATCTTTTAAGCCACAGCTGGGGAGCATATCACTGTTTGGAAGTGGTGGGAGCCAATGTCTGCCAGGTTAATTATCTTGGCCAGTGACTGGGGATGATGGAAACTTGAGTCCATTGCCACCTGGATGACTACAGGCTTCCCATCCATGTCCTTAGTAGCATTTTGATTATTTGTGTTTACTCACTAAGGAGAGGAAGAAATTAATCTGAGCAGGACAACTAGAAGACACCTCTAGAACATCCCACCAGAAGGATGAAGTCTATGAAAAAGATTGCTAGGAAATCTGTACAAGTAGGAACACAAAAATGAGTCAACCTCTTCCAATCTGTTTGCGCTACTGGGACTTGCCAGTGGACCCCTCAAGCTCCACAATTAATCTTAGAGGGGTTTAAAACCCTCTGGAGTTAGTGCTACACAAGGAAATCTGGAAGTCAGACAGCCATACACTGAATTCTCACTGCAGCTAAACTGTGTTTTCATGCTCTTGTGCTGAATTCCACACACTGGAGATTTTGCATTTTGAATCAGTCACTCTTCACTACATTCTCAACTGATCTATCCTCTTGAGAGGACTATACCATGTCAGGAAAAGGAAGCAAAGTGGCTCCACATAAGAGCAACGTAATGATACTATGCATGATATTTGATAGGTACTGGGACCACAACAAACTCTTCCCTCTGAAAGGGAACGCCTCTTTGATAAAGGCTAAGGCAGTTATAAATAATTTTCCTGTAAAAAGGACAATTAAGTGCACCTCAGTGAAGGGAAAGTGACCCTTAAAATAGTTTCACATGCATATCTTTCCAAGAAACAAATTTCTACCCAACCTATGAATCCATGTTCATTATCTGTAGAAGACAATAGTTTCAGTACAGGAGGAGAAGCCCTGTACGAGGCCTCTGTTATTGGTACAGACTGCAGGGAGCTGTGACAGACTTAATGTCTTTCTACTGCCTACTTGTCCCTTTAAATCAGGCACCGTTGGCCTTTTGTGGCTGCTGAATTTCTTCAACACCATCAGGCCTAACCAGTATAGCTGTTGAATGGTGATGGGATTTGAGATCTGAAGGACCATAAATGGCCCGCCCTGGCCATAAATACTCCCCGTGCACAGAATGCTAGCACTTCAGTGAAAAGGCAATTGGGCAAACTTCTCAGCAGCTCAGTTTGTAGAACAAGCACTCTAACCAGTTATCACCAGTCTGAAGTGGTACAGAGGCTTCCTTGGAACTACTTTTGTTAATCTCCTTCTGCTCTTCCTAAGCTGCAAAAAGTATTAAATGAGCCTTGGTTTTGAACTAATCCTGAGACTAGAAAACATCCCCACGTGCCGGACCAAGTTGGGCTCCACCACAAATGCCCGCTCCCCCTTCGTGCGCAGAAGAGAATAAAGGGCGATGTCTTTGGCGAAGCCGCGGCGACAGCGCAGCTCCTTCAGGTAGCCCAAAACACGTCGAGCCGAAGGGGCAGAAAACAGCATGGCGGGCGTACAGCACTCTGTCACAGGCATAACGTTGTAGAGTGGAGGGGCCAAGCGGCGAAGCTCCATAAAATAATGGCGCCCCACCAGTTCCACCAGCAGCATGCTATAGAGGGCAAAAAACAGCACAAGAGGCCAGCTGAGGCTCGAGCGACTGCATGCCCACACATACAACATGGCCAGGAGTGGCCCCCCAAACATGCCTACGCCTAGCCACTCCAGAATCCTCATGGGCTCGGGGTTAATATAATGCTGGAGTCTCTCAGGATGGTAGAGTTTCACATAAAGGGCATTGTGGAGATGGGGCTTGGAGAACCGCTTCCACAGCAAGTGATGCAGCACCGGGAAGATCTCCTTTTCCGGGACAGCGTCATCTTCCACCAGCAACACATACTCCGGCTTATAAACCTGGAGTGACTTCTCAAGACAGTAGATGTAATCTCGCTTCTCCTTCTCAAAGCGGTCCAGCATGAAGTCCAAATTCTTCTGGCTACTGTCAGATCGGTTCAACACAGCAAAGAAGTTGGAGAGCAGCTGGACATCCTGGTGGCTGCTGGGATCTGTTTCCACGTTGCAGAAGACAACCTGGTGGCCCAGGCAAGAAGAGCCACATTCCTGAAGGAGGCGGTGGAAGCGGGAGGCCACCTGAAGGACATAGTGGAAATCCGGCTGCCTCTGTACAGTGATTATAGTGATCAGCAGCCATGGTGGCCGGGCCTGGCTAGCTAACATCTTGGGCTTGCTGAGGGCCTGCAGCCTCTCAAAGTAATGGAGAGCCTCAAGGCCTTCCTCTCGGTTCTGCTGTAAGAATTCTTGGCTCATGGAGTTCAGGTACCAGCACCGCATGTAGAAATATGAATGAAGGAGCCGCTGGCAAGTCAGAGGAGCCAGTACCACAAATGTCACCACAGTCAAGGCCAGGCACTGCACCACTAGGCTGGACCGACAACCCATCCTTCCCCAAGATTGTATTCCATGCAGGAGCATTGCTGGCACTTTGCAGGCTCAGGCTGTGAGTCATTCCTTCAGCCCATGTGTTCTTCTGGGAACATTTCCTGAGCAGGGCAACTGACCTCCTCTCGAGAATCAAATCTGCAAAAAAGAAGAATTTTAAAAATATATATATATATAAAACCAACTGGTGGAAGTGTGGGTCTGTTGCAAGTGCTGAGACATTGTTGGGGGGGGGGGGCTTGAACTCTAGTAAGTACCTTCTCTGAATCTTCCTTCCAGTCTCCAGAAGTCTTACTTGGCTGCAGAAACGCTCTAGGGCAATGGGGGCGAACCTATGGCACGCATGCCAGAGCCTGCAGTTCATTCCCATGAGAAGCCTGGCTGTGATCAGTCTGGGCCAGGTTGGAAAGGACACACAGACCTCAGCCCTCCTCCACACTTCATAAGGGCACATTCCTGTGCCATGAACACCAGAGGGGCTGGTATAACATCTAGGGGCAGTCCCATAATTTCCACACTCTGTTCCTGATTGGCTCTAGCTCTTGATGGGTGGCCCGTCCATCATCATGGGTGATGGAGTATCAAGAGAGGGGATAAATTACTGCGATGTGTTTTGTGGTGTGTGCTTGCTGGAGGTTGAAGTTCTGTTCTTTTTCTGTCCTGTGCTCTTTTGCTCAGCTTGCCTGGGAAGCACCTTAATGTAGACTGTTACTCTAGAAAAGGGGTGCCCAAACTTTTTGGGCCACGGGCCGATCATGTGGCTCAGGGAGCCGGTCACTAAGGCCCAGGGGCCGGGTGTGGCCCCTGACGCCAATTCATCCGGCCCACGAAGCCCTCATTGCTCCTGGAAGCGGAAGTAAAATGCGCCCATATGGGTGCATTTTACTTCCGCTTTCAGGAGCGATGAGGGCTTTGCGGGCCAGATGAATTGGCGTCAGAGGCCGCACCTGGCCCTTAGTTTGGGCACCACAGCTCTAGAAGTTCGGGGGAGCCCTTAGGGCCTCCCCTGAAAGGGAGTTTGCATGTAATCCTTTCCTTAAATAGAATTTTAACCTTTCAAGAAGTGGCTGGAGTGTTTCCTTTGCGGCGAAACGCCAAGGGCTGCCAGACAGACTTTTTCACTTTCCCTCTGCCCAGCAGCCCAATGGGAGCACTTCCTCCCTCCCCCCAGCACAGAGTTCACCCCACCCCTCTTTCTAGCACCCGATAGGAGCGCTTCCTCCCTCCCCCGAGCACAGAGTTCACCCCACTCCTCCATCCTGCACCAGATAGGAGCATTTCCTCCCTCCCCCCAGCACAGAGTTCACCCACCCCTCCGTCCTGCACCAGATAGAAGCATTTCCTCCTTCCCCCCAGCACAGAGTTCACCCCACCCCTCTGTCTAGCACCCGATAGGAGCGCTTCCTCCCTCACCCCAGCACAGAGTTCACCCTACCCCTCCGTCCAGCACCCAATAGAGGAGCGTTTCCTCCCACCCCCCAACACAGAGTTCAGCCCTCGGTTCGGGCACTTGCTCTCTAAAAGGTTCACCATCACTGCTCTAGGGCTCTCCTGTTGTTATGCACCTGCAACTCCCATCAATCCCTATCTGAGTAGTTTAAGCTGAGGAAGGACAGAATCATGTGAAGGCCAACCCCCCCTTCTTTTCTAGTGAGAATGGCTAAGAAATACCTTTAAAAAAAATAACATTTGAGTCTCATAACAGGATTTCTGCCAAACGGCCAACTCGATTCCTGACTACAAAGCCAAAATCTAGCCTTGTGTTTTGATACAGGGTTGATGGGTATGCGTGCGTCTGTGGTGCTGAATGACGAAAAGCAAAGCAAAATAATCACACTTCTAAACCACCCCCTTTTTTGCTGACCCCCCCCCCCAATTTCCCTGTCAGGAAAGCGTTAGGAATCCCTGCTCTAATGCCTACCTTCAACTGCCTATCTCTGTTCCCACTTATATTTTTGGCTTTCCTTTCAAACCCTCTCTTGCTGCATGTCCTAGGAGGTAAATAAAGTGTAAAGAATAGAAGCAAAGCAAAGCAATCACACTTATATATTGGGCCCCATAGTGCTTAGTGCATTCTCTGGGCGGTTCACAATTAATTAGCATTTTGTCCCCAACATGTTGGGTACTCATTTTGGTGACCATGGAAGGATGGAAGGCTGAGTCAACCTTGAGCCCTGGTCAGGATCAAACTCACAACCTTTTGGATGCAGTTACAGCCCTTCAACCACTGCACCACCACGACTAGCAATCCTTTATCCAACAAGTCTGAAAGACATATTCCAGTTCATCCCACCAGAGGTGTCATCTGAAACCTCTGACCCAAGTTTGCAGCCCTTATTCCGAAAGCTGCATTAACTAAAGGAGCCTGAACTGTACATGTGGATATGGATTCTTGGGAATTTTTCTGTGCACCTCCCACAGCACTAGAGTGCTCTGCCTGATAAAGACCCACCTGGGGTCAAAAACTAGCTTATGGCTGTGATTGTTATGGTCTCGATATAGGTAGCATTCGTCCATGTTTTGAGGTTGTTTTTATTTGTGAGCACGAGCACGTGCACATGGGGATACCAAAACTGTATGCTTTAACAGAGTTAAGCTGTTTATGATTTTAGTAAGGCTCATTTGTGTTAGGTTTTTAATTGTAATCTGCCTCCCGATTAATTGATTCAACCAATTCAACTGATTAAAAAGCAGGGTACACACAAAGGAAAACAAATTCTTTCGCAGGTTTTGGTACTGCTCAGTTGAGTGCCAAGCAAGAGGAGCCTTAAAGCTGTAGGGATTTCACAAGCACACTTACGTGCCAGTTCATGTTTGACAAAATGAGGACATGTAGAAATAGGCATGGCTTCATAAGCTCCTAGCGTCGATTGTGAAATAAGGGAGAGCTTGGAACCAGGCTCTTTTTGACAACACGAGGCCTTATCTTTCCAGATCAGGTTTATACATTTCCCCCCATGTGTTTTCGCATGTGTTCAGGTGGAAACACTCTGCAGTGTTAGACACCCAATTAAACCTACAAGGACCTTTACACAACTGAGGAGGACTTTGCGTGCTAAAAGGGCTCAGGACTAGAAAGTGGCTCATGGAGCTGGATCAGTGGTATGGATCTCACACTGTGATGTGGAAGGCAGATGAAAGGCCATGGCATTATATCTGCAGGAAAGTCTTCATGGCTGATCACCATGATGATTGCCAATATTTGGAATTGGATATGGCACAAGAAGAAGTAGTAGAAGTCAGAACTGACTTTACGGCACACAATTATTATATTATCTTTAGTGTTCTGGATCTTTTTGCTCTAGCACCAGTAGCTGAATTCTGTAAGATAGCAGTCACTGGTCTTATGAAAAGGTACATTTTATTTATTTTACTTTCTTGCTTCTATATCACTTTCTTCATCACTAGGTTCTCAAAACAGTTACCAGATCTTTGGTCACTTAAACAAAATGGCTAAGTAATCTTCATTCAACTCTTACTCAGCACTAATACAACTTTTTCTCCAGTGTTTATATGCATCTAATAGAGCAGTTAGAGGCAGTGGTGGGCATCAGCAGGTTCACACCAGTTTGCCAAAACCGGTAGCAGAAATTCTGGCTGGCTCCGCCCATCCAAGTTTTGAAATAAAGTAGTCCTAATTTGGGTGCAACACAGGGCTTTCCCCCTGGCCACACCCACCATACCACGCCCACAGTGTGGTAGTAAAATTTGTTGGAGCCCACCACTGATTAGAGGGTAAGATTAGTGCTCAGAAGACATCTGTGGTCATATCTCCATTCCTTCATGGTAGTCTCGGGTGACTTTGACTCTTTCAATCTGGTCTATTTCAAAAGATGTCACCAAGAGCTTAGTGGAGTTAAAAAGCAAAACGTGAATGGCTCTTTCAATAAAATCTTCAGATTTAAGTCATCTTGTGGCAATCCTTTGCAAATTTGCAAAGGGAGCCCCTTTGCAAATTTTGGGAGACCAGTGGTGGGCAGCAAAAATTTTTGCTACCACACTGTTGGCAGAGCCTATGCCGTGTGCGGAGCCTATGCTGTGTGCAATCTAGTCATGCCTGCCATTTGGCCATGTATACATCTGCAAACACAGGCAGCACTGACTCTTTGGCTGTAAATGGAGATGAGCACTGCACCCTAGAGTCAAGTGTGACTGGCTTTTGAGCAAGGGAGACCTTGAATCACTTGCAGAGACAAACCTTGATGGAGCAGGGCAGGGTGTTCGGCGTGGCTACCCAATTTCGCTATCCCCCTGCCCGAAGACCCCCTTCTGGGGGGGGGGTGCAAACCTGTTTCTGTCCACCACTGGATGAGACTGTGGTTTGTCCAAAAAACTAACTTAATAACTGCTCATCAACTGGGAAATTGAGCTATACACTTCCCTTTCAGCCACTATGCAATGGCAACTTTTGTTAGAATGATTCTTGTTCACACCATTATTATTTTCCCAATTCTTTATTTATTTATTTATTTATTATTTATTTAGATTTATTATCCCGCCCCAATCAGGCGAACCTGACTCTAGGCGGCTTACAGAAAATTCATAAATTAAAACCTTGAGGTTCGAAATTACTTTAAAAAATCAATTAAAAAAAAGAATTAAACCATGAATTTACAAAGATCTAAAAAATTTAAAAAGGTTAAAAAGTTTAAAAGAGTGAGGGAGGGGTGGCTGACGAAAACTAAAATGAAAAGGGGGGAAAGAATCAAAATTTTCATATATCATCCTTTCGTTGAGAGCGCTTAAATTAAGATTAAGATTATTAATCTTAATCTTAAATTAATATTAATTTAAGAATTTATTAAATAATCTTAAATTAAGATTAAATTAAGATTGTATGCCTGCGAAGCAGGAAGATTCTGCGTGAAATCCCTCACCTTTCTTTTCTGTGCTACCACTGATTAAGAAGAAAATCATAAGCATCATTCCTGCCCACAAAACGTAAGAACATAGCGGCAAGCTTGACCTAGAAAGATCTGTCTTTTGTCCTGATAACTGATGATGGGGACAGTAAGAAAGGAGGGAGGAAAGAAAACGAGAAGAAAAAGCAGCCAAGTGAAATACAGTGGTACCTCCCTTAAAGAGCATTATGTGTTCCACAGAATTGCCCTTTAAGTGAGTTTGCTCTTTAAGCGAAACACCATTGTAAGTGACCAATTGTGAATTCGGGGGGGGGGGGGGGAGATTGCGAACCCCAATTTATTTGTTAAGCGAGTCTTTGGTTGGTTTTATTTGTTAAGCAAAGCGAACATTCAGAGAAATTTCTGCTCTTTAAGTGAGTTACTCTTTAAGCAAGGAACTCTTTATATGAGGTTTGACTTGCATGCCTTAATTTTAACATTTCTTCTTAACAGGCAAGAAGAAATGTTATCTCCTGATCTTCTACCCCTGCCCATTAAGGAGGAACATTGTCTTCTTATGGGAAACCATTACTTAGGACAGTGATGGTGAACTTTGGTACTCCAGCTGTTCCTGAACTTCAATTCCCAGATCAGTGGGAGTGCTGACTTGGGCTTCTGGTAATTGAAGTCCAAGAACACCTGGAGTGCCAAGGTTCACTATCACTGACTTAGGAATACATGTCAGCTTGAATGAATAGAAAGATAAAGGAGGGTGAATTTCCTAAAAAGTCATATCAGAAAGCAAAACAACAACAACGCTGCAGCACTTTAAAGACTAACTGCTATATTTGTAATGTAAGTTTTCATAGATCAAGCCCACTTCATCAGACAGCGGACATTATGTTTTTTGCTTTCTGATATGCTGAAACACAGACTAACATGGCTACTGTTCTTAAAAAGTCTTATATAGTATCTGATTGAAAATGCTCTTAAACCTTAGCCCAGTGGTGGCGAAACTTTTAGAGACTGAGTTTCCAAAATGCAACCCGGAAAACACTTATTTATCATGAAGTGCCAACACAGCAACAGGGAAGAAAGTAAACGCTCCCATTGGGCTGCTGGGTGGAGAGGAGGGGCAAACTCTGTGCTGGGGGAGGGAGGAAGCGTTCCCATTGGGCTGCTTGGAAGAGGGGTGGGGCAAACTCTGCTGGGAGAGGGAGGAAGCGCTCCCATTGGGCTGCTGGGTGGAGAGGAGGGGCAAACTCTGTGCTGGGGGAGGAAGTGCTCCCACTGGGCTGCTGGGCAGAGGGACGAGGCGAACTCTGTGCTGGGATGACTGCACGGGTGCCCACAGAGAGGACTCCGAGTGTCACCTCTGGCACGTGTGTCATAGGTTTGCCATCACTGCCTTAGCCCATCAATCAGGCACCAAGAACCTGTCATTACTGCTGTAAATATTTTGGGCAGCACAAATGTACTATGAAAGAAGCATTTTATTTGAGAAAGGGAGACCTTTACCTATCTGTAGGTGCAGATGGCTGGAAAGCTCAGTGGCTGAGGTATCTGGCTGCTGAGCCAGAGAATGGGAGTTCAATTCCTCAGTGGGCATCTCAGAAGAGTTACACAATCCCCAGGTGAAGGGAAGGGTAAAGCACTTCTGTGTATTCCTGACCTTAAAAAGCCCTGGAAAGGATTGCCATGAGTAATAATAATAAAACCAACAATTATTAAATTATCTTTAGCTTCAAATTTGGGATTTTGTGCCTACAAACCACACATTTCCTCATATTAACTGTAAACGTTAGCCTAATAAGTATGATAAACGGACAAACTGTTTCATTAAAACAAGTTGATAAGAATGAATTCAGAAATACAAACAAAAACAAAAGTATCTGCTATTTCTTTTCTTTTTAGTCCTGGCACTGTAAAACAAATTTCATAAAACACTGAAGACAAAATTCAGAGGCCTGGACCAGTCTTAAACCATCAGAATTCAGGAGTCTGAGGATACAGAAAATTTAAAATATGGTGACTAACCTCTGAGATACATGTATAGTAATCTGAGGGTTATTAAAAGTACAGTATTTGGATTTGGGGTGTTGTTGCTGTTGCCTACTTATTATTAAAAAGATACAGTACTTGTCAATGTCAGAAGATATTATAAAAAACCCAAACAATTAAAATATATTTCCAAGGTCCAGAAAGTTGTGGTGATCACATCGTTTGTCTCATAACTTGTTATTATGTGCGTCCCTACATGTGTCTATCTATGTTGAGTATACTAATGTATGTATCAAGTTGAAATACAGTACTGCATTAGAAAAATAAAGACAAGAATGATGTTAAAACAGGAAACTAAAGTTAGTACCAAAGGCAATTTAAAACACATCGAAATAATATAAAGGAACTTGAAACTTAAAAGAGACGAGTTAACGCTTGAGTTTTAAATAAATAAAACCCAGTCATAACGCATGTCTACCTAGAAATATGTCACATACAGGCAAGGCACAGCACAGGAGGAAATGCCAGGCAGAACCTCATTAACAAGTGATTATTAAAAACAAAAGTTTTGCAGCAATAAATTCGATTTCAAACAAGAGGGCGGAGGTTCTAACGCTGTGACATAATGTTGGTGGAAAAAGACAAGAGAAGAGCCTGAGGACAATAAGGGATTTCAACACAGCCTCATCAAAACAACGGAGCACAAGGATTCTCAAACTGCGGCCTGTGGGCCAGATGCAGCCCACGGCACCATTTCATATGACTCCCCCCCCCCCCCGCCTCCACCACACCATGAAGTGCCATGCAGTGGAGGAAGGGCCGTCCGGCCCCTGAAGCTGTCTGAGGGAGTGTGACCCAATGGCCCCAGGCTTTAAAAGGTTGAGAACTCCTGACCTAGCAGGTGGCCAAGGAACCCCCTTTCCAGAGAAGAAGCCATTTTAGGTTGGAGGGGAGGGAAAAACCTTGCTGTTCTGCTGCTGGTGACTCAGCAGAAGAAACGGAGGGGGGGGGGAGTTAGTAAACAGGATTCAGGCCAAGGGGAGCCTGAATCAGAGATCAGGGTCTCACCAAACGTATCCCCCCCTCCCCAAAAAAACACCCTACCAAATCTCTCCGCCGCCTCCCCCCGAGGAAAAAAATGCCCATTTTCACTCGCGGCCTACAACGCTCTCAACCCACAGCCGTGTTGCAAAATAAATAAAATAAAATCGGGTTAAAAACACACCCGAAAGGCTCACTTTGGGAAAGACGGGCGAGGGGAGGCCCCCCCCCCCCGAGATCTGGATGCCTCTAAAGACCAGATCTAGGAAATGCATCCATACCCCAACTGGGCTGGACATTATTACGCTTTTGGATCCACGTTTGTGCAGAAGCAGCCCCCTCCCACCCAACCCCATCGGGGGACCCATTTCCAACCCCCCCTTGTGTGAACCCCCCCCCCTCTTTTTCTTCCAGCCCTCGGATCTCGCCAAGTGTCTCCCCTTGTTCTGGTGGTCCCCACCCTGCCCCCCCATTCCACCTTCGGCGACAGGAGAAACAATCCCGAGTCCAAACCTTAGAAACCCCATCAACCCCCCCCCAAAAAAAGCACAAAGTCGTACAGGAGCAGCAACAGAAAGCCTGGGTAGCGGGGGGGGGGGAGAAAGCACGTGGGATCCGTACCCCAGCCCCCCTTTTCCTCCCCCCTTTTAAAAGGAGCCTCCTGGGAGAGCCTTGCTTGCGCCCCCCTCTCTCCATCCGCACACGCTTGGTGGAGACGCGTTGCCTTTCCCAACGTGCCTGGACGTAGAGAGCGAGTGTGTCTCGGGGGGGGGGGGGCAGGAACACCCCCCCCCCCTATGGAAATCGCTTCCATGTACCTGATTTTGTCCCCCTTTCCCTTTTAGCCAAAGGCACCGGAGGCGATTCACCGCTTCTAGAAGAAGAAGCCGGTTGCGCGCGTTGGTGCCAAACCGAATTGAGCGCAGCGGGAAGCGCCCCTCCTGGTTCCCACTGTCTGTCGCCGCCTTTCTTGGGCGTTGATCTCCTGGTTCTCGGCGCCTAGGAGGGCATGATCTGGGTCTTTCCCCCCTCCGTATGCAGGCAGCAAGAGGGTGGGATTGAAAGGACCCCCCTCCCGACCCTGCCACCCCCGCGGACACCTTCCTTGCACCGTTGGGCAGCTCTGCGCGCAACGCGCGCCGTTTATAGCCAAAGAGCCAGCAGCGGTGTCTGCGCCTGTAGAGACATGTCTATCATCTTGTAGGTGTAACTACTAGATGCTTTCCTGCTGAAGCCGTACCTATAATTTATCTACTAGTAGTAATTTCTTGCTTTCGAACTGCGAGGGTGGCAGGAGTGGAGACCAAGACGAGAGCTCACTCTGTCGTGCAGCATTTGGGTCTCAAATTGCTGACCTTCCAGTCATCAAGTGCAGTGTCTTAACCACTAAGCCATTGCAGTCCCTTCAACAATGCAATATAGGCTTACACTTATATACCGCTACATACCATGCATCCATGGGCGGTTGACAAGATAATTTTGCACCCATCATGCTGGTTCCTAATTTTACTAACCTCAGAAGGAGGGAAGGCTGAGTCAATATTGATTCCCATCAGGACTAGACACTCATCTTTTTGGCTGCGGTACAGCAGTTTAATCACTACACCACCAGGGATCCTAATGCAATTTGTTCTGCTGTTTAATTGCTTGATTTATAAGCCTGGCCAGCAAAGAGCTGCACAGACTGGCTGGACAGGAAAGGAAAGAAAAGTGGCCACTCAAATCCCAAGAAGTCTTGGTCTTTTGGTTCAAATGCTTGCACCATTTTTAGCAGCCTCTGTAATCTGATGTAATTTACACTACTGTATTACCCTTCTGCATGGCTTCCCTGGATTCTGAGCAACCTTACCAAATAGATTTTGCAGTGTTCCTGAAAAACACTTAAGAGATTAAGGGTGGGATCAGATGGCATGGTCTGGGTTGGTTTTCTTTACTTTTTTCCAGCAGCCATACAATGTATCATCAGAAACCAGCATGTCCTTATTGATCCCTACCTCTACTTTTTTGGGTCCCTGTCAGGGCCTATGACTGTATTTTGATTCAGTTTTGGTGTGTGAATGTTGGGATAATAGAACCAAGATGGAGGCTATAATTTCTTTAGTCATGTCAGATGCACCACCAGCATATGATAACATACAAAGCTAAAATTAACACATCTAAAAACAGAAATAGAATTAAAACGGGCTAGATGACATTTGCTCAATATCCGGCCACTTCAACAGCATTTCCTCTTGCCAACATAAGGTCCTCTTCAATGCATGTTGACGGGCATCATGTGCATTGTATCATGGGAGATGGTTTGTACTTCTCCACAGTCACACAGCTGCCTAGCGCACAATCGGGGTCTTCCTCCATTGCGCTCCCCCCATTGCCCACTCCATATGGAGACACTGAAGTACCTTGCACCGTTTGACTGCTTTGTGCGTAACATGCTGATATTTCATCTTGTGGGTAGGAGGTGCGCGCGCTGGTGTTTGTTCTGGTGGGTGTTGAGCAACAGCCACCTCCGGTGTGTGGTTTCTCTAGTCCTGAAAAATAAATTTTGCATGCTAATAATGCAACATAGGTAAAGATCACCCTTGCTCAAAAGGCTCCTTTCATGTCCCCAAGATCTTTTCCCAACAAAGTGGTTCCTATTTATCTACTTTCAATTTCTTGCTTTCGAACTGCTAGGTTGGCAGGAGCTGGGGCAGATGACAGACACTCCATCATGCAGTATTTGGATTTTGAACTGCTGATCTGCCAACCTTCTGGGCATCAAAATCAGCCTCTTAACCACTAAGCTACCACAGGCTCCTGAATGACATACCCTACCTCTAAACAATCCCATGTTAGCATGATCGACTGTTACAAGCTCAGATAATTCAGCCATCTAGTTGCATCATAAGTCTCATAAATCAGTACTGGGAAAAGTGACAGTCACTTGTATTATCTCTCATCATCTGCTCATTACCAGTAATTATACTGTGCTGCTTCTGATATGAACAAAGACCTTGCAGTACAAACAGTGATCAAAGACATGATTGCTGGAATTCCTGGAAGATTCAAAGTCAGCCTAATTCAAAGGAAGGGCTGGACCAAAGGAATCCAGTGTTTTCTTTGGAAATACAGATTTGTAAGACTAATTAATCAATTTTAAAATTACCGTTAGTACTTTAAGATGCAATTCTGCATGGAGGTTCTTGGGAGCAAGACCAACAGATCAAAGCAGACTTTTTTCTGAGTCTTTTCTTTATTCATGTCAGAGACACACTAGCATATACAATAACATACAAAGCTAAAATTAACATACTGTATCTAAAACAAAAAGGAATTAAAAGGGCTAGATGACATCTGCCCAGTATCAGGCCACATCAACAGCATTTTCCTCTTGACAACATAAGGTCCTCCTTAGTGCACGTCGAAGGGCATCGTGTGCATTGTATCATATGGGAGATACTGTAGTTTGTTCTTCTCTGCATTCACACAGGCTACCATCTACAGGGAAATGTACTATATCAAGTAGAACTGTATTGTACAGTACTGTATTTATTATATTTATATACTGCCCATCTAGGATATGCAAAGATGATCGAACTAGAACCGAGTTTCAGGGGTAGGGCATGGTGGAGGACAGGAGTGCCTGGCGGACAGTGGTCCATGGGGTCGCAGAGGGTTGAAATCGACTGTGCGACTGAACAACAACAAAACCGGTAGTTGTTTTTCTGCTGCAGCCCTATAAAGCAGCTACCTCAATTCTGGTTTTGTGCTCCAAACCGACCAGAATGGGATAACACCCAGATGGGTGGTATAGAAATTAATTAATTAAATAGCCTTCCAGCTTTCCCTGCCTAAGTGAATCAGTGGTTGCTTTGCACAGTCCCATGCTGCTGTAAATCACCTGAACAAGCTATCAGTCTCTATAAAGGTAAAAGTTTCCCTTGCTCAAAAACCAGTCATATCCGACTGTATGGTTCAGTGCTCACCTCTATTTAAAAGCTGAAGAGCCAGCTCTGTCTGGTTCTAAATACATTTCCGTGGTCATGTGGATGGCGTGACTAGACACCTGAGCGCACAGAACACTGTTTACCTTCCTATCGCAGTGGTCCCTATTTATCTACTTGCAATTTCTTGCTTTCGAACCACTAGGTTGGCAGGAGCTGGGACAGAGACAGGAGCTCATTCCGTCCTGCAGTACTCGGGAATCGAACTGCTGACCTCCTTCCAGTCAGCATCTTAGCCACTTGAGCCACTGCATTTCTTTTTTCTTTCTTCATTTGTGTCAAAGGCACCACCAGCAGAAATAAAAAGGCGACTGATTCTTGGGAGGCAAGCAATGAGAAACCTTCGGAGCATAGTGAAAAGTAGAGACATCACATTGCAAGCAAAAATTCGCATAGTCAAAGCAATGGTATTCCCTGTGGCAATGTATGGTTGTGAGAGCTGGACCATAAGGAAAGCTGAACGCAGAAGAATAGACGCCTTTGAGATGTGGTGTTGGAGGAGAGTTTTGAGAGTCCCCTGGACAGCGAGGAGAACAAATAGGTCAATCTTAGAAGAAATCAACCCTGACTGCTCCTTGGAGGGGCAAATAGTAAAGATGAAGCTAAAGTACTTTGGACATCAAATGAGAAGAGAGGATTCACTTGAGAAAGCCTTGATGCTGGGAAAGGTGGAGGGCCAAAGAAGAAGGGGGCAACCAAAAATGAGATGATTAGATGGTATTGTAGACACAATGGGCACCAAGCTGAGCGAGTTGAGGAGGATGGTGTGGAGGACAGAAGTGCCTGGCGGATGGTGGTCCATGTGGGGTCGCAAAGGGTCGGAATCGACTGTGCGACTGAACAACAAAAGATTAATTAGTAAGATTAGTAAAATGTAGCATTTGGTGTGCTTTTAATCTTTTTTAGATTTTAAATTTACATTTTAACAGTTTTGTATTTGAAGTTTTTAGGTAGTGTTTGTGTTTTATTGCCATGTGGAGAAATATAAACAAACAACTAAATAAATAACGTACAAAGCGACAATTAACGCATCTAAAAACAAAATAGAATTAAAAAGGGGCTATAGATGACATCTGCCTTTCTCTGAGACAAATGGAATTGTCTTCGTACCTCCCCCTCCCCTAGTCACGTGATCTGCTCACCAGTACGCAGACGGAAAAAAAAGAGTCCCCCCCCCCACCAACTCAAATCCCGGAAGTTGCCCTCCACTGTGCGCAGCGGTTTATCCTCTCTCCAACCTCAACGCCCATCCCCGGCGGCCATTTTGACTGCGGGCAGGGTGCTTGTGCGCGGGCGGAAGTAAGAGAGACGAGGCGACGGGATTGGCTGAGCCGCCGAGGCCGGCAGAGCGGCTTCCGGTCGGAGGCCCCCGTTGGGTTCCCCTGGCTGGCGGTTGGGCGAGCGCCGGTGGTGATGGGGCGGGGAGTAGTCCCGGCCACTGTGGACCCTCCTAGGGGGCGGCGTCGGCTCAAGGGCTGGAGGAGGGAGCGGAGGCTCCGGGGCGGCCTAGTAGACCGCCAGGTGCGGAAGTGGGGAAAAGGAGTGGGGTTGGGGTGTGTGTGTGTCGCACCCCTGGGGGTGACAGCGGCTCGTGGTAGTGGTTGGGGGGGACAGGTAGGCCGCAGGGCGTTTTGAACTGCGGTGGCTCAAGTGGTTAGGACGGTGAACGGGAAAACTGAAAGGTCCCGAGTTCGAGACCCGAATCCTGAACGACGGAGTGCGCTCCCGTCTCTGTCCCAGCTCCTGCCAACCTAGCAGTTCGGAAGCAAGAAATTGCAAGTAGATAAACAGGGTCCACTTGGGTGGGAAAGGGTAACAGCGTTCCGTGCACTCTAAGGCATGCCTGCCACATGACCAAAGAAATGTCTGCAAGCTTTTTGGCTATAAACGGAGATGAGCACTGAACCCTAGAGTTGGATACTACTGGCTTTTGAGCAAGGTCGACCTTTACCGATTTACAAAGCCCTAGTGTACGGTTTACAGTATCCCTGAGCATGTACAGAGTTCTGTTCTGTTGAGGGGGGTATTACTAAAGATCAAGGTCTCTCTTGCTAAAATGCTAGTCATATGAACAAAGTTTTGACTCTAGGGTTTGATGCTCATCTCCGTTTATAGCCAAAGACTCAACGTTGCCTAAGTCTGTAGATGTTTCTATGTTCATGGGGCAGGCATGACTAGATGCCGGAACACTGTTACCTTTCCCGCCAAAGCAGCACCTGTTTATCTACTTGCAAGTTCTTGCTTTCAGACTGCTAGATTGGCAGGAGCTGGGTCGGAGACGGGAGCTCACTCTGTTGTGCAGCACTTGGGTCTCGAACTTCTGACCTGCTGACCTTTTGGTCATTAAGCTCGGCATCAATAAATTACAAGTAGATAAATAGGTACTGCTTCACTGGGAAGATAACAGCATTCCGTACACTCTGGTGTCTAGTCATGCCTGCCACATGACCATGGAAACATCTGCAGATAATGCTGGCTTTTTGGCTATAAACGGAGATGAGCACTGAACCCTAGAGTTGGATATGACTGGCTTTTAAGCAAGGATGACCTTTACAGAACTAATTACCTATGACAACAAAGCAAACAGTAAAAAAAAAAAGAAGAAGCAAAAATAGCTGCTTTTCTCTTTATTTCAGGAGTAACTTAGAGTGGTGGAAATATCCAGTCCATTGCCACCATGTCGGGGATTGGGAACAAACGTGCTGCTACAGAGCCCAGCCCCTCTGGGCCTCCTGAGAAGAAGGCGGGTGTTGAGGACTCTGGGACAACCGTGGAAACTATTAAGCTTGGGGGTGTCTCCTCAACGGTAGGTAGTTCATGTGCTGTTGTCCTCTGTATCAGAATTACTGAGCTGATGAAAACAAGTCCAGCTTCTGGATGCCTTTTATTTCTTACTCTAGCCAAATTCCCTTAGCCATGTGCAAAGTCTGAGGTCTCGTACGTGTAACGATGGCACTGGCATTTTTCTGTCTGGGCTGCAGACTCTAAAGGCGAGGCTTGCTTGTTTGAACGCTCTTCCACCCAACTTTCTATAAGCAAACACAGTCCTAGCCCATAGACGACTACCATAATGTTTTCTGGATTCATTAAAATTTTATGCCACCATTTGCCAAAATATGGCACGTATGGTGGCTGAAGGCAAGAGGATTCAAATTAATTATTTGGAAATTTCGTGGAGCATGTTTGTGTGTAGAAACAGTCTTGTAATTGAAATGACTTCCTGCGGTTTGATGTAGTTACGGCCAGATCTCTGTTTATACGAACCCCCATGAGCAGTGGTTAAGCTGCAGTCAAAACTGCTCATGACCTGAGACCAATCCCGAAGGGCTCAAGACTAACTGAGCTTTCCATCATTCTGAGGTTGGTGAAATGGGTACTCAGCTTGTTGGGCTAAATTATAGTTTGCATAGTCATAGAAGCACTCAGTTGGAAGGGACCTTTTAGGTCATTGAGTCCAACTCCCTGCTCAGTGCAGGAATCTGAATCAAAGCAAACTTAACTGCAACAATATTTTAACCCTGTAAGCTGCCCATTATAAGCAGTTGCATTTGCATTTTTTTAGTTTCTCAGAGAGCACTAGGCCCTGAGATGAGGCTGCATTAATTGAGATTGGTGTGATTTCAGGAGGAGCTTGACATCCGCACCCTCCAGAGCAAAAACCGAAAGCTGGCCGAAATGTTGGACCAGAGACAGGCTATTGAGGATGAGCTGCGGGACCATATTGAGAAGCTGGAACGGCGGCAGGCCACAGACGACGCCTCACTGCTGATTGTCAATCGCTACTGGAGCCAGGTCTGTTTTCTGCTCCTTTTCAGACTTGATGACCTTTGTACTGCTTAAAATGCTGAACCTGATATATGGGAGATCCATGATACTCACCGAGTCCGTCATTCACTTTCCACCTGGCGTACCTCACGAAGCTATCGTGTTGATTAATTGGGAAGGCGGAGATCGATCGGACATGGGGAAGGGGCATAAATGGGGCTATTAAATACAAAAATATTAAGTTCTCACTCTTAATTTTGTTTGACCCAGTTTTGTCAACAAGAAAAGTTTTTTGTTTTCTTCCTTCAGTTTGATGAAAACATCCGCATTATTTTGAAACGTTATGATTTGGACCAAGGGCTTGGAGACCTCTTGTCAGAGCGGAAAGCTCTGGTGGTACCAGAACCAGAACCTGATTCAGATAGCAACCAGGAACGCAAAGATGAGAGAGGTGAGACCCCAGGAGCCAGGTTGCTTTAGGCTTTTCACAGCCAGGGGAGGAGCCGTCCTTAAGCAGAGGGAAGGGGTTGTGGATACAGGTGATTATGGAAAGGCAGCCAATTGTTTGGTATTTACTGGGTGTGGTTTTGTAGCCATGAATTTGCAGTAATGCTTATGGGATTTGGGGATTCAAAATGCCTTGCCTGACATTTTAGTACTACATACTTTGACTGCGGTGGCTCAAGTGGTTAAGATGTTGAAGTCACTAACTGGAAGGTCAGAGTTTGATTCCTGGGTACTGCATGACAGCGTGAGCTCCCGTTTCTGTCCCAGCTCCTGCCAACCTAGCAGCTCGAAAGCAAGAAATTGCAAGTAGATAAATAGGGACCACTTCGGTGGGAAGGTAAGCAGTGTTCCATGCACTCTGGTGTGTAGGCATGCCTGCCACATGTCCATGGAAATGTCTGCAGACACAGACAGTGCTGGCTCTTTGGCTATAAACAGAGATGAGCACTGAACTCTAGAGTCGGATGTGACTGGCTTTCAAGCAAGAGTGACCTTTACCTTATTTTTACTAGGTACAGTTGGGAGTGGGCATCTGCTGTTTTGCCTCAGGCAGCAAAATATCTTGGGCCAGCCTTGTATGTAATATTAGGAGCAGGGAGATTGGTGGAACAGTTGCATGTTTGGGCCCCCAAAAGCCATCTTATATTTTTTTCACTACCATTTCCTAGGGGAGATCTTTGAGCCGGCCTTCTCCTTTCTGGCCACCCTGGCAAGCAGCACCAGTGAAGAGATGGCGTCTCAGTTGCAGGAGCGTGTGGAGTCTTCCCGCCGGGCTGTCACTCAGATTGTGACCATGTATGATAAATTGCAGGAGAGAGTGGATGTGCTGTCCCAGAAGTTGAACAGTGGAGGTATGGTGTAAACCAAAGTTTACTCCAGCTTCAGGTAGATTCAGGAACAACCATTCCACATTGGGTAGTTAAAGGATTACTATGTTAGAAGCATTTTGGGTTATGTGGCAGAAGGCCCTCCAGGTAAATTCGTAGCTAAAGTGTTTATTGGGAAGATAAATTACAATCTAGAGTAGATTTGCTGGAAAAGGTTGAAGCAATAGGGGGAAAGGAGGAAGAGCAAATACTGTATGAGACGAATTGCCTGCCTAAAGGAAGCCACACCCTTAAGTTTGTAAGAGATGAGCAGGGCTGCTGAGTGCAGGACATTTTGGAGATGGTTCATTCATAGGGTTGGTATAAATTGGAGATAACGCAATGGCACTTAACAACAACAAATTCATTAAATAAAACCAGCGGTTGTTTATTAATTAGATTGTGCCAGTGGGAACCTATCCTGTTGGACCACAACATCCATCATGCTTCATTGGTAGGGGCTAATGGGAGATGAAGTCTACCAACAGATGGAGAAACACAGGTTTCCCACCTCTTCTTACCAGGATGCTTCTTTGAATTGCTATAGAGCAGTGGTTCCAATGTGGGGTCCACCCCCTGCAGAGGGACTTCAATTCCCAGAAGCCTAAGTCAGTGCAATGGCCGATCAGTGCTTTGAGAAATTGAGTTAGGCTTCTGGGAATGGAAGTCCAAAAACCAACAGTTGGGAAACACTGGTATAGATTCGTGATGGCAAACCTTGGCACTCCAGCTGTTCTTGAACTTCAGTTCCCAGAAGCCCTGATCACCAGGAGTTCTGACTTGGGTTTCTGGTAATTGAAGTCCAAGAACACCTGGAGTGCCAAGGTTCACCATCACTGGTATAAAGGGTTGGAACAGCATTTTGATCTTTTCTGACTGCTAGTTAGTTATTCAAAATGTCTTGATTTTATTGCCATCTTCTTTTAACATAGTTTTTGTGGGCAACATTTGCTGGCACCGTGGCCTAATGTTGTTCTTTGTAGGCCTTTTGTAGCTTTTGCAATTTCTCCCCCTCTAAGTTTGAACCATGATCTCCTCCAGATCTGAGTGTGAATTAGCTGTGTAGGATGCTGAAGGGGTTTTATTGTTTGCTTATTATATTTCATAGATATTCAGCAGCTTGATGTTGTACTCTGGTTGTTGTAGAAAAGGGGGTATTGTTCCCATGCTTTTGAAGTCTGTAGTTGAAGCCAATAAGGACTAGGCACTTACCATATTTCCTGGCGTATAAGACAAAACAAAAATTCGCATAGTCAAGGCAATGGTATTCCCTGTTGCAATGTATGGTTGCGAGAGTTGGACCATTAGGAAAGCTGAACGGAGAAGAATAGACGCCTTTGAGATGTGGTGTTGGAGGAGAGTTTTGAGAGTCCCATGGACAGCGAGGAGAACAAATAGGTCAATCTTAGAAGAAATCATCCCTGACTGTTCCTTAGAAGGTCAAATAATAAAGATGAGGCTAAAGTACTTTGGACATCAAATGAGAAGAGAGGATTCACTTGAGAAAGCTTTGATGCTTGGAAGGGTCGAGGGCAAAAGAAGAAGGGGACGGCCCAAGATGAGATGGCTAGATGGTATCGTGGAGACAATGGGCACAGAGCTGAGCGAGTTGAGGGGGATGGTGGAGGACAGGAGTGCCTGGCGGTCAGTGGTCCATGGGGTCGCAGAGGGTCGGAATCGACTGTGCGACTGAACAACAACAAAAGACGCATCAGAATAAAAGATGCACCCTGTTTTTATACACATTTTAAAGGGAAAAATAATTTTCTACATTTTTCATTAATTTCCAAAATTAAGTCCAGGATCCTTCATGGGGAGTGGAATGGGGAGTGGAAAAGAAGGATCCTTTAAGGTCCATTTCCACCCCGCCCAACCCCCGTTGGGTGCCAGGAGCCGGGGATGGATGTGATTGACGGGGCTCCTAGCAGTCTGCAGCAGCCACTGAACCGCATCAGAGGAAGGGGGGCCCTGTTACCTGCGTATAAGACACACTCCATTTTTGGTGCATTTTAAGGGGAAGAAGTGCGTCTTACATGCCGGCAAATGCGGTAGTTTGGGGGAAAAGTACACGCAAGGAGGAAATGACTGATTTCGGAGAAACTGAATTGGTTTAAACAAGTCTAGAATTTGCATAAAGCAAACACAGGGCTGCTAGTTTCAAAGATGATTTGTAATCATTTCCCAAATGCTTCTTCCCCCCCCCCTCCAGATGTGTCCCTGATGGAAGAAGCTGTCCAGGAGCTGAACACCTACCTAGCAAATGAGAACAGGCGGCTCCAGGAACTGGCAGATTTGCTTCAGGAGAAACACCGCACCATGTCTCAAGAGGTACAAGGGAGTGGACTGTGGCACAGATCATTGAACTGCACAGAATTGTCAGTCTGCTTTTGCACAAACTATGATGTGTGTATATGTTTGTTAGTGGAGCCAGTAAACTGATGAGGCAGTACCCTGAGAAGCGAGACTATTTACCAGAATCCACCAGGTGGTATAGTACTAAAGTGGATCTCTGCTGTGTTTACTTTGAAGAGTTTCTTTTGGGTAGACTCGAAAGAAAAGAATGGAATCTTCTAGGAAGGGAAATTATTGGTAATGGTGAATTTGGAACTCATAGAAAATGAACTGTGAACCTGTGAAATACCCTGTGGTGATCACAGTTAATGCAAACAGTTTTAATGTTTGTTTTCTCCTGTGGGTGGGAAGTATTTGCCTGCATATAGCAGCAAAATAATGGGGCAGAAACTAATTTGAGGAAAGTAGAAAGGCACTAGACACTGTGATGGCCAACCTTGGCACTCCAGCTGTTCTTGGACTTCAATTCCCTGAAGCCCAAGTCAGCACTTCTGTTGTGTCTAGGGTATTGGGACCAAAGGACATTGGAAAGTTATAAAGCAGTGTTGTTACAGCGGCAGTCCTCTGAAAGGCTGGGATGGGGAACCTGTGACTAGGCCATATGGATCATTGTCATAAACACCTGCCACTCATATTTGTGCAGTGCCCTCTCTATGAGATTGCTCCTCAAAAGTGTTAAGAAGATGTATCTACTGAAAAACACAGCAGCAGCTGGATTGCTTTCTGTCATGTGCTTTGTCGACTGATTTACACTGTTCCTCTATCCATTGCACTGGTTTTCAATATCTCAACAGGTATAATTCAAGGAATTAATTATTACCTGTGGAGCTGTAAGGAATTTGTGGCCAGGATTTATTTTCACTCTGTCTCTGGGCAAGCCTTTTGTTTTATTCCCTTTGTTTTATTTATGTTATTCTTGTCTGGTTTTTGTTCTTTATGGATCCTTTAGCTTGTCATATACAGTATGTTTTTTGATGACTACTTGTTGCTTTTATGCTTTGCATCTTTTTTAAAGCTGCCTTCAGTTTTTGTTTTATGAGCAGAAAGTTGGATGCGTACATATACTTCTTTTATATTGGATGTTTGAAAGACCGTGTTCTACCACATGAATCTCCTGCAGGTTAAAATTTGTCTCAGAAGTCTAACTATGTATCCTGCTACAAGGTCCATTTTTGTTGTGACGTACTAATTGTTATGTTCTCTCCTTAGGAAGATTAGACTGGCCCTTACTTAATGTTAGATAGATAATCAAACTGTGTTCTGAATTATTAGAAATATAATTCAACATTCTGGACTAACCCCAGTTGCTAGGTCTGACTAGGATAGAGTCATGGGGTCAGTTACAATAATGAATCAACACTAATGCATCTGTCATGGTTGGATTTTTCAGCTGGATTCAGGTCTCTGTTTTTAAAGCTTTTATATAAAATTATTTGAGTTACATCTTATCAAAGTTTTTTAAAATTACAGGTTATGATTTGTGAGTGGTGTATGTTGTATCAATGAGGTGGGAAAGACAATGAAAGTTTACTTTGTAGTTGAGATAAGCATTCTGGCATAGAACAAGATTAAGCCATTTGCTGAATAGACATTTTTCATATCACATTCTTTCTGTGGTGGTGTAGTGGTTAAGCTGTTGTCCTGCAACCAAAAGGTTGTGAGTTTGATCATGACCAGGAATCAAGGTTGACTCAGCCTTCCATCCTTCTGAGGTCAGCAAAAATTACTGAATGTCATCATGTTAATTGAATTGGGGGGGGGGGCAAGATGCTAATTAACTTATGACCTGCCCAGAGAGTGCATTAAGCGCTATGGGGCGGAATATACTGTAAGTGTGATTACTTTGCTTTTATTATTTACACTTTAATTTCCCAGGACATGCAGCAAGGGAGGGTTTGAAAGGGAAGCCAGAAATAGAAGTTGAATGTAGGCATGAGAGAATGTCGGCATGAGAGAATAGGACTTTTTTTCCAGCCAAAGGGCGGGGGGGGGGGGAGGGTTTGTGTTGAAAAATTCAATTAACATGATGACATTCAGTAAATTGAACCCAAGTGTCCGGAAATAAAGTCAAAAAGTATATGGTTTTGAATCGGCGTGCAGATTGTCAATATTGTACCACTGATGTGTGAGCAGCGAAGAAAAATCCCAGTTATTTCATTGACTGATGTTTCCATTTCCTCCCTGCCCTCTGTTCCATCATTGCAGTTTTCCAAATTACAAGGGAAAGTGGAGGCAGCGGAATCTCGTGTCTGCGTGCTAGAGACGACGATTGACGACTTGCAGTGGGACATTGACAAGATCCGCAAGCGGGAGCAGCGGCTCAACAGGCACCTGGCAGATGTCCTGGAACGTGTAAGCATTGGAGACCTGGGTGGATATTCCTGGGTTGTAACAACTTTAGAACATGCTGGAGCAATATTGGCAATAGGAAGAGAAAGCTTGAAACTGTAGATATCTAGGAAGCTTTGTTAGTTCTGTATACCCACCCTGCTTTTTAAAGTGGATCTCCCAATGCTCATAGAGTGAAACAATTGTGGCCATGATTTTTCCACGTCAAAAATTTGAAGCTTAAAACATATTCACCAACATGGTGGAGCTGCTTGTGAGTTGAGAGGAGAAGAGGGCAGATGGTTAAGTAAAACTATAAAAATAGGGATATTTTAAAAAGAGGGATGAACAAGTATTCCCTGAAAGGAAAACCATTGCTATCTTATAAGGGAGAAGAGACGAACCCTTTGATCCACAATTAGGCTTCCTTTGGAGGTGTGCCTTAGGAGGTGACAGCCTTAGGTATTTAATGTTGGGCAAATTCTTGAAGACGTTGTTTTAAGCTGCTTCTGGAAGGATTATACCTGTAAGTAGCTCAGTGTATATAGCCCAAATCCACGAGAATGCAATAAAAGGAGAATGTGGGAAATGGTTCAGAAATCAGATCTGTAAGAAGCATAATTTGTATTTCTTTAAATTACAGGTACTAGCCTTTATGATTAGGAAAATATGCTTTAAAGTGCTTGGGTAATGAGTACAAGGAGATACAGTACTGTGATCTGTGTGCCATCAACAGTGCTGCTTGTCAGCCAATTAGTTTGAAATCCACTTAGTTAAAATATGGATTATTTTGGCTTTGGCCCTGCTTTGGTTGCCTTGGTAGGTAATCCTCACCGGTAATTGGTTAGGGAGAGGGTGCCCATTTGGTTCACAGTCGAGGACTGGAAAAAAATTAACAGTTCAAGCCCTAACCAAGGACCTAATGAAACACCTATTTTACACACACAAACACACACCCCTCAAGAGTAGTGAATTTAGACAGTGACATGATCCATAGCATGTTGGTTTGTAATATCTTACTTCCTTCTTGGGTTAACTGATTCCTAATTGTATTTTGGAAATAATTTGTTATTTTTTTTCTTATTAGCTATCCTAAGCACCATTTTTGATGAAAGTGAGATAAATCTAATGCATGTATTGTAACTTAATTTGGATGAGAATGATGATTGCCAGGATCCTATCAGTTCAAAGTGTAGTATAATACAGCATCCCAGTGAATTGCTGCTTCTTAACAGAATTGTAGGTGACTACATTGACTTGGGGGTTAAGACGCTGAACTTGATAACTGGAAGGTCAGCAGGTCGAGGTCCAAGTGCTACACGACGGAGTGAGCTCCCGTCTCTGTCCCAGCTCCTGCCAATCTAGCAGTTAGAAAGCAAGAAAGTGCATGTAGATAAATAGATACCACTTCCGTGGGAAGGTAAACAGCATTCCATGCACTCTGATGTCTAGTCATGCCTGCCACATGTCCTCATAAATGTCTGCAGATACAGACAGCGCTGGTTCTCTGGCTATAAATGGAGATGAGCACCAAATTATAGAGTCGTATAAATCTGGCTTTCATCAAGAGCAACCTTTACTTAAACAGATTTCTGCTTGAATCCTTAATTGTTTGACAGTTGTTTGAGTTCATGCTCAGTCAGGGATATAGGTTGTTAACTCGTGGTAATTTCCTGCCATAATTTCTTCAATTTGTGCTTTCAATGGTATATCTAATCAAGAGAATTCTGACCAACGAGAAGAACTTTCCTGAGAAGTACAGGGTTTTTATGAGCAAAGACTAACTGTGCTCAGTTTGTAGTGTATGCTGTTTTATTATGCCTTCTGTTTAATTTTAAAAAACCATGTCATTTTTTGCAGGTGAATTCAAAGGGGTACAAGGTATATGGAGCAGGGAGCAGTCTGTATGGAGGGACCATTACTATCAATGCTCGAAAGGTAACACTTGAACTCATGTCAGAGCGTGTGGGTGAAAGCAGTGGTACCTGGGAAAAGAAGGGGCCTAGATGCATTTTAACTTTCAGTTCTTGGTGTTCTTTTGTTTAATAGTTTGAGGAGATGAATGCAGAGCTTGAAGAAAACAAGGAGCTTGCCCAGAACCGCTTGAGTGAGCTGGAAAAGTTGCGTCAGGATCTGGAGGAGGTGACAGCGCAGAATGAGAAGCTAAAGGTACACACAGGCAGGTCTCGGTCGCCGAATAATGTTTGTTTCATTGTTCTGGCTGAACATTGGTGTTACGCTCGACTATTACCTCCAGTAAGCACTACTTCTCAAAGAATAAGAGGTCAAAAACTTTAAGAAACACTATCACCACCCACAATATTTGTGAGTTGGCATTTCTGATGTGCTTTTGATTACATGGGAACAACACCAGAAAAGGAACTCATGCAGAGGTGTATCAGTTAGTTACCTGAGCAAGATTGGAAGGAGACAAGATTAGAATAAACACAGAGCAGGCAGTTTCTTCTATAACTTTGATTCATTCTCATGGTATTTAGTTTAGGAATGATCTGGATAAAGTACATGTAAGATGGGCTGGATCAGTAATGTATCTGGCTGTATTTTTGCAAATAGTATATGTAACATATGCAATCCCAAGATCCTACTTTTGCTTTACAGTTGCATTGTGTTGTAGTATGCAGCTTTGTACACATTTGTGATGCTCTCCTCCATCTTTGATTAGTGGTTAAGATCCTGAATTTGATGACTGGATGGTTGGCAGGTCAGCAGTTCGAGACCTGAATGCTGCACAGTGGAGTGAGCTCCCGTCTCTGTCCCGTCTCTTGCCAGTCTAGCAGTTCAAAAGCAATTAATTGCAAATGGATAAATAAGTACAACTTTGGTGGGAAGGTAAACGGTGTTCTGTGTTTATGGAAATGTCTGCAGATGTAGATAGCGCTGTCTCTTTGGCTATAAACTCAGATGAACTCCGAACCTTAGAGTCAGATATGCCTGGCTTTCAAGCAAGGAAGACCTTTACCTTTACCTCCACCTTCTGGGCCAGTTTAAGCTAGCCAGAGGTGTTGGAATTTACTTTGCCTTCCTGACTTTTAAGGTCAGTTCAATAAGCTGATTTGCATGTGAGAACCAGTTTCTGAATTCGGAAACAGTTTATGTATCACTTGTGAAATACATGTGCTGTTACTATTCTGATGCCAAGGTAGGGCATGTAAAGAGCCTGGTTTATTCATTGTTGTTTTGAGCTATGCACAAGGGCAGATTGTGGTGGGATGATACAGTCATGTACAGTATGTGTCTTCTTTGACTTGAGGAATCAGATCTGGAGTACAAAATGGCAGCATAAAACTGTTTTTGTTTGTTTTCTGCTTATTTGTATAAGATTTTAGCTGGTGAGTCATAAGATGGTGAATTAAATGTTGCAGCCTAAGGATAGAATACAGTCTTAGAACATGATTAGTATCTGCTTTGTTGCAAAGAGGTTACAGCTAAAGTCAGAGCAACAAACAGCTTGTCCATGTCCTGAATTTGAAAAGTGCTGCATTGCTTTGAGAACTGCAAAAGTCAGGTTTGGATTTGTCCACCCAGTGAATATAATATTTACTGTGTACCAGAGGCTTGATTCATCCAAGTGTCACAATTCTCAGAGTTTGCTTTGATCCTGGGACAAGGAAAGGGTTTTCTTTATTATGATTTATTTTCAGACATAGGATAGTTTGGCTCCTCTTTGCATTCTCCTAGGTGCAAACTTAGTTGTTTCTCTTCTTGCAATGTGTGATATCACACTCCATTTTTTTGCCTCTTCTTCTGTGCTCTGTTCTGCGGATCTTTAGGTGGATCTCAGGCGAGCAGTGGAAGAGGTGGTGAGGGAAACCCCAGAGTATCGCTGTATGCAATCCCAGTTCTCTGTTTTGTATAATGAAAGCCTCCAACTGAAATCGCAGCTCGACGAGGCACGCACTCTGCTTCATGGCACCCGAAATACCCATCAGCGCCAAGTGGATCTCATAGAGGTAACAGCTCAGTTGTGTTGTCTCATTCTGCTCTTTGATATGCAAGAATAAGGTTAGGGTATCTGACTGTTTCAAGCCGGAGTGGGAAAGTTTGGGCATGCTGGCAGCATCTATCCCTGCAGTGGGATCATGTGAGATAGAATCATAGAATAAATGAGTTGGATGGGGACTTTTAGATCAGGCTTTTGCAACCCCTGGCCCATGGGCCTAATTCGGCTTGTGCATCTCATTCCGGGAACCTCTAGACCCGTCCCTCATCAATACTTCACTTACTGCGGCAACGCAAATTGTGCCATCTTTCCAGCTTCTTGCACAGCCTCTGCTGCTCCCCATGGCAGTGGGAGCCTTTACAGAGCATAATCGCTCTGTTTTGGCCTTTTTTCACTGTGTACCTGCTGTGTTTCAGCTGCTGGAACTTTCTGCTGAGTGATTTCTGATGCCAGGCGGAACTTGTGTCAGTGGCTGGGTTTCCAACACAGAACCAGGAAGTCGCTCAGCGGCCTATTCTAGTAGCTTAAATGCTGCAGGTACGCAATAAAAGAAGCCCAAAATAGAGCGGTTATGCTCCGAAAAGGCTCCCACTGCTGTGGGGAGTGACAGAGGCTGTACAAGAAGCTGGAAAGATGGCATAATTCCCATTGCTGCCAATGACAGTGAAAAAGTAAGTCCAGGGATCAACCATGTTTCTGGCCCGTGGTAGGAAGTTTTGGAGGCGGGTCTGGTCACTGACAGGAAAACGTTGTGAACCACTGTTTTAGATCAGCAGGTCCAACCCCCTACTCAATGCAGGAATCCGAATCAAAGCAGATCTAACAGATGGTTGTCCAGTTCTCTCTTGAATGCTTCCAGCGTTGCAGTGCTCACCATCTCTTGAGGCAGATGGTTCCACTGGCATACTGCTCTAACTGTTAGGACGTTTTCCCTGATACTCAGCCTATATCTGGCTTCCTTTAGTTTGTGCCTATTATTACGCATCCTGCACTCTGGGATGACCAAGAACAGATCCTGTTGTACCTGAAATACTGTGCTTATTTATGACTTAAAAGTCCCTTGTGTCTCTTAGAGGGCATGGGAGGCAGTTTTGCCAAGCGCTCCAACCCAAGGGTTCCCAAACATTTCTCATCGCGGGCCGGTCACTTGGTTGAGCTGGCCAGTCATGTTGTTCCTCCCGCCATAAAACACATCCGCGGCTGTTGTAAACATGTTTACGACAGCTGTATGTGTATTTACAGCAGCATTTATGCATTAACAGGTGCATTTTACTTCTGCTTTTGGTAGTGTTTATGCATGCGAAGGTATGTTTAACTTCCACTTCTTGTTGCAGTGAGGGTGTCATGGGCTGGATGGTTTGGTGCCACGGGCCGGGACCGGCCTGTGGGCCGTAGTTTGGCCACCCCTGCTCTAACTCCGGTATTTCTGGACTCTGCATTCATTGGGGGAGGGGGAATGGCCACTAGAGGGTGTGAGGAAGCTTTTTCAGGTTTTTTTTGGAAAACCTTTTTAAAAGATTTGTTTTGAGGGAATGGGGAGAAATGATCTGGCCCTACCATCTATGAAAGCTGCCTCCTGCTGGTTTAAAGAGAGAATTGGTAGGACCAGTGCCTGAAGGACAAGAGAAGTGGCCAAGATTCTACTTGGAACACTTACAATCCAGGACAAAGAGAATAAAGTGGGAGCTGCAGTCACAAGGTGATGAAATTAGATTCTGTTAATTGGAGCTTCTTGAAAACTGTTTTTCTGGATGCCTGTGACGGCCGAGAATTGCCTTCACCCAACCAAACAAATTAACAAGCTGATGATACCATTAGATGGACACGTATGCCCCTACTTTCTGCTACAGTGAACTTGATCTGTTTTTCCTACCAGGAAGGAGAGGGAAAGCCTAGATCCGTGATGGTGAACATTGGCACTCCAGATGTTCTTGGACTTCAGTTCCCAGACCCCCAGCCTCTGTGAATCCACACAAATAGGTTTACTGTGATTCATCTGGCCTGCGCCACCCTCGTCGCTCCTGGAAGTAGGAGTAAAACACGAGTGCCAAGGTTCGCCATCACAGACCTAGATCATTACTTTTGGTGGTACAGCATATGCACTGCATGTGGAAGATTCCAGTTTTATGATCCAGTATCTTCAGCAGGTGGGATTCAAGGTAGCAGGGGAGGGGTTTTAAAAAAAAAATATTATGAATTTTCAACAAAAAATAACTACAACAAAAAAGGAAAAAAACATCTACATTGAAATTCAACACAGAATACATGTTATTATAAAGAGGTACAAAAAATAGGTACTAATAAGCAAACATAAACATTTACTACGTTATATGCTTTTTTCATAATCTTTTAATAGTCTTCTGATATAATTCACCACAGTGCTATGTACATTGTCCAGGAGGTTATAACATTTCAAATCTTCTAAAAATTAGCTTGATCTGGTACAGGCTTAATACCTTTATTTAACCATCACATACTCAACAATTTTTCCCCAGATTCTCCAGAATCTATTTACATGAACTATGCCTTTTCTAACATGTAACTCCCATGTTAATTTATCATTAAGCGCTAATTGCCACATTTTTTATACCAATCTTTGAATAACCTGTCAGGATAATGCTCTGCTTGGACATAAGACAGCTTCATGTGTCCATATTACGTTTTGCCACGTTTTTCCTAGCATTGTACACATAGCAGAGCTGGTAGGTTGTACTGTACTCTATGTTTCTACTGGAGAAAGAAATAGAGAATTCTTCTTCCTTTGCCATATCCAAATCTGAATATTGGTGATCATCATGGCAATCAGCCATGAAGACTGTCCTGTGAATATAATGTAGTGGCCTTTCATCTGCCTTCCACATTGCAGCATAACACCTGTACCACTGATCCACTTCTGCGAGTCACTTTCTGGTCCTGAGCCCTTTTAGCATGCAACGTCCTCCTCAGCCCCAGGCCAGTATTGATGAAGCTGCTGCCCTCCATCAAGATGGATTCAAGTGGGATTTAATCCACTTGGGGACTATCACCCTTCCCTATGGACTTCAGCACCCAGGGCTGTTAGTTCTCAGGGTTGTTAGCTTAGTTAATCACTCGGCGTTGAGTCTCTGGCAGTAAGGTCTACTCTATTAGTATGGCAGGGTAACCTGGAGAGACTCCAAAATTTAGAATAATAAGAATCGTGAGCAGACTTTGCTGTCATTGCACTGAAGTTCCTTAGCTTTGTTAAAGAGTCATCGCCTTGTGTCTTGTTTGTGGAACCAGGTTGCACAATGGGCGGAACCCATAGCAATGGGAAAGAGAAAGGAATCTGTGACCAGTGTAAACGCAAGGCGTTCTTTTCTGAACCAAAGCAAAGATTTAGAAAAGTTGTTTACCTGTTGTTGTTTTTAGTCTTTAGAGAACATACTATGGGGGAAGAGCACCTGCCTTCTTCCTGGGCTTTCTTGTGGCCGTTGACATGGGAAACTTCAGCATTCACAGCAGTAACGTGGTTTCTCTCAACAGCGGGATGAGATCAGCTTGCACAAGAAATTGCGTACAGAGGTGATCCAGCTGGAGGACACTCTTGCTCAGGTCCGGAAGGAGTACGAGATGTTGCGCATTGAGTTTGAGCAGACTCTTGCGGCAAACGAACAAGCAGGTAATTTATGTAGGTTCTTGGGGCTATTTGCATTTGATGGTTGGTTTGAGAGGCATCCAGGTCAACGGAACGGAAGCTGAGCAGCCATCCCTATACGCATGGCAATTCTGAGGGAGCACGGAGCAAAGGTTTCCCGTTCCCACTGTAAGAAGTGTGATAAGGTCTTCAGAGGTGAAACATCACACTTTGTTATTAAATGAAAAGCAAGCATTTCAAGAATTTAAATTCTCTGGACCTGGCTCTTTATTTTGATCTCTTTTTTTAAGCATACAGAACAGTGGCAAATGCACTCTCTCTCTCTCTCTCTCTCTCTCTCTCTCTCTCTCTCAGTGCAGTCTCTGGACGATTCACAAGTTAATTAGGATTTTTTTTGATGGGTACTCATTTTACCAACCTTGGAAGGAAGGAAGTCTGAGTCAACCTGGAACCTCATCAGGATCAAACTCACAATGTTTTGGCTGCAGTACAGCAGTTTAACATGGCTGATCCCTCATAATGTCTTTTTTGCGTAGGGCCCATCAATCGGGAGATGCGCCATCTCATCAGCAGCCTCCAGAACCACAACCACCAGCTCAAAGGGGAGGTGCTGCGATACAAACGGAAACTGAGGGAGGCTCAGTCTGACTTGAGCAAGGTAAGGGAAGCGGGGGATGACCGGGAAATGTGGAAACAAGTTGTGTTAGTTGTATTTGAAGTGTGTGTGCGAGAGAGAATGAGTGAGAGAGACTGATTGGGAGAAGAGAGGCTATGACTTCTGAAAATAGGTTGGCCACTTCTTTTTTGTCCTGATCAAACCCTGGACTGCCAAAATGAAGCCACTTTCTTGGCTTTGTCATCCATGTGCTTTTCTTCCACAACAACTGAGTGATGCAGAGTGAGAGTAACCAACCCTAGTGGGTCTCATGGCTTGGTAAGGACTAGAACCATATCCTCATTCAGGTTTCTAACCATGATTCCCACCCCCACCCCAAACTGAAAGCTGCCTTAACATATTGTTGCCAGGGTAAGCAAAATTTAAAAAAAAGAAAAGAAATATTCTCACACTTTTAGTTGGTTATTCCAGTAATGTTGGATATTTTTAGGGAGCAGCAGAATAAATGACTAGCAATAGCAATTATACTGTACTTCTATATCACCCTATAGTGCTGGGAGAAGAGAGACAATATTTATTAATTAAAATTTATAAGCTCCCTTTCTGGCCAGAAGGTCGCACAGCTCTCCACGTGTATCATTTGAAAACATGGTGATATATGTCTTTTCTGGAATGTCTTCATCTGTATTCCAAATTTTATTATTTTTTATTTTTATTTCCCCCAAGCATAAACAGTAAAACAACAAATTACAAATGCAGAATAAGATTGGTTTTTTAAAATAAAATCTTTTAAAAATACCTATATATACTTCTATGTGCACCCACCACCAGTGGAACGTTATATAACTTCATTTAGCTATTCTCTCTATATTGTTTTATTTATATATTTGTTTCTTCTTTCTAAAAAGATACACTGTCTTGCCCTAGCCTTACTCTTTCCCGTTCTCTAAAACATACTCAGTGAATTTCCCTCATATTTCTCTAGTCAGTTTTTTTACTAATCCCTTTTTAAATTTTAATTCACATGTTAATTTATCATTTATAGCTATATGACCCCAGCACATTGGATGATCTGAGCCCCTCTCTTTCTCTACTTTTAAATTAGTAGTTGTAGCATCTGGTGTGTTTTTAATCTTTTTTAGATTTTAATTTTAAATTTTAACAGTTTTAAGGTTTTTAGATGAAAGCTTCTACTTCCTAATCCTGGGCCCTACCTGCCCAGGGAAGGAAAAGACCAACGTCCTCTGGCCGGAAGGAGGAATGGATTTTGGCTGTTTGTGCTGTGTGTGTGGTGTTGTTGTTTTGTTTTGTTTTTTTCCTGACTGTAAACCGCCCTGAGTCGCCATGGCGAGTGGGCGGTGATATAAATCTAAATAAATAATAATAAATAAAAATAATATTCCATATCTTTATACAAATCATCCCATTGAAATTCATAATTTACTTTCCATCTATTAACAATAACCAATCTGAAAGCTGTTATCCATATAATAATCCTTTCTTTCTTATTCCATTCTACCTGCTTATATCCAAATCCATTAGTAATGCTATTTTAGGACACATCTCCAATTTTATAGACAGTATTTGGTTAATTTCCAAGAAAATTCTTTCCCACTTTTTCTTCTCATTGTTACAATCCCACAATAAACGAAGATATGTCGCAACCTCTTTCTTACATCTCCAACAATCCTTACTATATTTTGAATCATAGAAGCTTAACTGTATTGGAGTCATATAGCATCTCCCAATTTTTTTGGAATAGTAGCCGTGTTAGTCTGTATTTCAAGCATATCAGAGAAATCTCCAAATGGTCTGATAAAGTGGACTTGATCCATGAAAGTTAAAATTAAAATACTGTATAACAGTCTTCAAAGTGCTACAGCGTTTTTGTTTTATTTATTCTCTGATATGCATCTCCAAATTGTTTTGGATTCCAAATTTGAAAATTTTGTCTAGAGGTACTGCGGTGGTTCAAATGGTTAAGATGTAGAACTCAACTGAAAGGTCAGAGTTTGATTCCTGCGTACTGCATGACAGAGTATGCTCCCGTTTCTGTCCCAGCTCCTGCCAACCTAGCAGTTTGAAAGCAAGAAATTGCAAGTAGATAAATAGGGGCCACTTTGGTGGGAAGGTAAACAGTGTTCTGTGCACTCGGTTGTTGAAGCATGCCTGCCACATGTCCTTGGAAGTGTCTGCAGATGCAGAGAGCACTGGCTCTTTGACTATAAACAGAGATGAGCACTGAACCCTAGAGTCAGATACAACTGGCTTTCAAGCAAGGGTAATCTTTACCTTTACTGCATTATGCCAAGAGGCAAGAGAGCCCCATTGACAAAAATGGGTGTGGAAATGCACGTCTTAGCACTTCTGCACAAGTGTTCTGCCTTTCTTCTCCAGACCCGTTCCCGCAGTGGGAGCGCCCTCTTACACTCCCAGTCCAGCACCGAAGAGGTCAAAGAGGAGGCCCCTGAGATCAAACAGGAACCCGATGATCCTTCTTCGCAGGCCATGACTTCCAAGGGCCCCCCTGAGGATGCCCCAGAAACCAAAGCAAAACGGGATGAAGAGGAGAGGGAGAGGGAAAGGCGGGAAAAGGAGAGAGAACGCGAGAAAGAGAAGGAAAGAGAGCGGGAGAAGGAGAAGGAAAAAGAACGGGAACGAGAGAAGCAGAAGCAAAAGGAGTCAGAAAAGGAGAGGGAGTCCACCAAAGAGAAGGACAAAGGAAAGCATGATGATGGAAGAAAGAAAGAAGCTGAACTGGTTAAGCAGCTGAAGACTGATCTCAAGTAAGAGAGTTCTTCCAAGGGTGTTTTCCGTTCATGGTTGGATGGTTGGTTTTTAACTTGGAATTGCAAAATAATCATTCTTATATAAAAGGGGGGGGGGTTAAAGTTCAATATGATTAGGTTATGCTTTTAAGGTGTTTTGTGTTCCCCCAGGTGAATGCCATTCTAAATAATGTGTCTGGATTTTTTAAAGAGTCGTCTAGTGTTGTTTCTGGTCTTGGCGGGGAACGGGGAGTGCAACAACTAGAGACAAGTTGAAGATATTTCCCCCCGAGTTTTCCTGTTGGCTTGGGAACTCTGGCTTGTTGAATACCATGTCCCATTGTTATATCCAAACTCTGAAATTTAGCTTGTTCCAAGCATGTTTCCTTAGCTGCTCAGGAGTTGGCAAATGGAATAAGAATGAAACAAGGCTAGAAATCCTATACAATGGAACCCCGGGTTACAAATGCCTTGAGTAATGAAAATCTTGCGATACGAAAGAAAATCCTGAGAAAAGAATGCTTCGAGATAGATTTTTTTTTGAGATACGAAAAAGTTTCCATATTAAATTACATGGTATATGGTGGCCTCTAGTAGCCACTTCTGGTAATGCATTGTGTTTCGAGTTACAAAATTTTCATAATACAGTAATACCCCGGATAACGTTATGACTTGGTTCCACAAGTCATGACGTTATCCGATTTTTAGCGTTGTCTGATGCATGCATTGAACAACGCTAAAAAAAAAGCCCTGACTTCAGGGACAAACCGCTTTAAAGGCAGGCAGGCTCTTTCTTTTCCTCCCTGCCTTTAAAGCCACCCACCACCCGCAGCGGTCTCTGCGATTGCAGTAGGGTTGGGGAAAGGCACCCCCGACTGCAGAGACTGCTTGTGTCTCTTTCCCTCCCTGTATTTAAACTACAGGGAAGGGGAAAGAGAGAGACGTGATTGGTTCTCTAGAGACCCAATCACGTCTCTCTCTTTCCCCTTCCCTGTAGTTTAAATACAGGGAGGGAAAGAGACACAAGCAGTCTCTGCGACTGCAGTAGGGTCGGGGGAAAGGCGCATGGTTTTCCCCGCCCCTACTGCAGTCGCAGAGACCGCTGCGGGTGGGGGTGGGGGTGAATTGGGTAGTTCTACCCAAACCACCCCACACCCGCAGACCATTGCCTCGGATAACACTAAGAATCATGATCCAGAATCATTATCCAATGCAAGTTTTTTCCAAAAAACTTGCATCATTATCCGATTCTAGCGTTATCTGATGCAATCATTATCCGAGGTATTACTGTACAGTCAAACCTCGCATAAAGAATGCATTGCTTAAAGAGTAAGTCGCTTAAAGAGCAGAATTTTCTCTGAATGTTCGTTTTGCTTAACAAATAAAACTAACCAAAAAGCTCGCTTAACAAATAAATCGGGGTTCACAATCCCCTCCATCAGAAGTCACAATTGGCCACTTACGTGTATGAAGCATCCTGGGGAATGCATTAACTTTGTAACTCAAGGTACCACTGTAGTTGAGTGAGTGTGGGATTGTATTTGGATAAAATAAAAAATAGTTTACAGTGTAACACTTGGCTTTATATGCATAAAATGTGACTAATTTTTATTAGGCAGTATTGGGACAGAAGGGGGGGGGGTACAGCCACTTTTCTTTGAAGCACTTAGTTTAGGAGCTCTCAATCTTTTTAAGCCAAGGGCTGAACGGCCATTTTGCCCTTCCTCCACCACATGGCACATGGTATAGTGGTGGTGGTGGGCCACATGACATGGCACCACAGGCTGAATTTGGCCTGCGGGATGCAGGTTGAGAATCCCTGACTTAACCTTTGATTTCTTGAAACCGTCAGTGAAACAGAAATAGATTTTGCACACTTTTTGTGGAGCATCAAGTTGTGATTATAACTGGAGCTTCTGCTACCATTTGTAGCCCTAACATGAGTTGTTGGTTGGACTGGTATCGTCCTCTGTTTTGCTCTTTACAAATGCTAATTTCCCCTTTTCACCTTATTCAGGAAGGCTCAAGAAAGCCAGAAAGAAATGAAGTTGCTTTTGGACATGTACCGCTCTGCCCCAAAAGAGCAGAGAGATAAAGTTCAACTGATGGCTGCTGAGAAAAAGGCGAAAGCTGAGGTAATAATTATTCGATATGGTCCCATCTGTTCATTAAATTATCGATAATGATATCTTGCCTTTATGTCCCTTTCAAAAAAGTCTGGCTTACTTAAAGTATCAACATTGTCTCTTACTAGGGCCTAAATGTAAATGTCTCAGTTTTATTTCTTATGAAATGGGTACAATTCCTGTAGAACGGTACTCTGTCTAGGCCCGTGATTCCTAACATGCAGCACATGCCCCACTGGGGGAGGCAATTTGATTTTTTAGAAGGGCAATTTGAGAAAGAGTTAGACCAAGTTAATGGCTTTTTAGGTTTCCTCCATAGGAACAGTTCACTTTTTGAATAATAAGAATTATATGTCACGGGGTCTGTGTGTGTGTGTGTGTGTGTGTGTGTGTGTGTGTGTGTGAGAGAGAGAGAGAGAGAGAGAGAGAGAGAGAGAGAAAACACAATCAGTATTTTAGAGATGCTTAGTTTGGGCATGGCCAAAAAAAGGTTAGAAACCACTGGTCTAGACCTATACTCTGAAACTGAATCACTTTGTTTTTTTCTAGAAAAATTCAATTTCTTTAACCTGTCACGTTCTCTATGCATATTTTGGGCAACATTTGATCCAAATGAAGTTATCCTTCATTTCTGTTTTGTTTTAATTCATAATTCTCTCTATTAAAAAACCACCCACACCACTTTTTTTGCAACTCAACTCATTGCAGTTGGAAGAACTACGACAAAGGGTAAAGGAACTGGAGGAGAAGGAGAAAAAGGAGAGCAAAAAGATGGCAGATGAGGATGCCCTCCGGAAGATTCGAGCAGTGGAAGAACAGATAGAATACTTGCAAAAGAAATTAGCTATGGCCAAGCAGGTGAGGAATGCTCAACAGAAGGCTTACCGGTCGGTGGAGAAGGGAGGGCAACAAGTTACGTTACATGCGACTTTGACATGAGTTACATAATAATAGTTCACTGTTACTAGTTCTGAAGTACCTTATGATTGATAAAGGAATGGCATAAAACTTGAAGGTGTTCACTCAGAACTTCTTCAGCAATGACCTTTGGAAGTAACTAGATTAATTACAGAAAGAAAGTTACATTATATTTGAAATTAACTTTATTTTACTACTGTTATGGACGGCTAGGTTACTTGTAACTCATTTCTCCCAAGCTCTGAATTAAAATCTCTTCTATCTGCCACAAGGTGATGAGCGCAGTGCATTCTGTTTCAGAGAGAGAGAGAGGTGTATATCATGAGAGAGAATAAGGAAAAATCCAAAAAGTAATTAAAACAAAGTTTCTTAAGGAAGCCATTTCCCATATACCAGGGGTTCCCAACCTTTTCAAGCCGGGGCCTGGGTCACACTCTCTCAGTCAGCTTTGAGGGCCGGATGGCCATTTTGCTCTGGCTGCATGATGGGGTGTTTTTTTGACCATTTTGTCCCAATAGCTTCAAATGGGTGGCCATTTTGTTTCTTGAATGCCTTTGGAGGGGTGGGGGCATATGGAATTGCACCATGGGACTTAGGTTGGGAACTCCTGCCATATACTGTAGTTCAAGGATGGGGAACCTATGGTCTGCAAAGTGTAGTTAGACTCCAGCTTCCATTGGTTTCAGCCAGTGGGAGCCAGTGATCAGGAATGATGGGAGATGCAATGTATCAACTACAGTCAAACCTTGCATAAAGAGCTCTTTAAAAAGAAATAGGCCAGTGGGCATACAAGGGGTTCCATGTGGCTTTACGGAAGAAGTCTTGACATCACAGCCTTGTTTCCTGACTGATACGCAGGAAGAAGAAGCCTTGCTCTCTGAGATGGATGTGACAGGCCAAGCCTTTGAAGATATGCAAGAGCAGAACATTCGCCTGATGCAGCAGCTGAGGGAGAAGGATGATGCCAATTTCAAACTCATGTCTGAACGGATCAAATCAAACCAGATTCACAAGTTGCTCAAGGAGGAGAAGGAGGAACTGGCCGACCAGGTTCTTACCTTGAAGACGCAGGTGGGTAAAGAGGAACAAGAAGACAGGACAGGTGTGAAAACCCGTCTCCTTCGGCCAGTAATACAGTGGTTGAACTGCTATACTGCAGTCAAAACATTTTGAGTTCAATTCTGATGAGGATCCAGGTTGATTCATCCTTTTGAGGTCTGTAAAATGAGTACCCAGCTTGTTGAAGGCAAAATGCTAATTACCTTGTGAACTGCCCAGAAAGTCCACGAAATGTTATGGGATCTATATAAGTGTGATCCCTATATAGGGATCAATATGGTTAAAGAAAAAGATCAAAATATGAAGCCAGGTGCAGAGAATCCAGATTCTTGACATTCTTGCTTTCCATTTAAAAACAAAGGCAAATTTACATCTCCAGTGACATGCTAGGAAGCAGGTGAGCAGCATCTCCTTAAGTCTTAACAACACTGTAAGTAGAGGGTGTACCCTAGCACCAAAATAGGGATTTGGAATTTTGGAATTCCTGGGTGTCTGGATCTTGGCTACAGCCAGTATGGATACCACATAGTCATCATTTTCCTCTTTAAAAAGCACAAGCAGGCAAAACATTATTATAGGATGTCCCTGTGTGTGTTCACAGTGATTGTGCCAAATAAAAAGATGGCATGCCAACAGCCAGCGTTCCTGGACAATGGGAATGCCAACGGCATTGTGGAAGCAGAGGACACGCCACACTGGAGAGTGGACAAATACCTTGGGCAGCACTAGCTGGCAAGATTGGTGGGTGGGAACCGTGTCGGCAGCAGCTGGAAGTTTGAAAGGATTCAGAAGAAAGGTGCAGCGGACTGAAGCATGGTGTACCTAGTACTGTGAGCAGAGTGTGCCATGCTCTCTTACTTAAAGGGGTCTTCAGGGAAGCCCAGCAATGAAAGGTTGACCATAAGGAAAGCAAGATTTTTCAAAGACCCAGGTTCTCAGCTGAGCAGTGTGTAATGACAGTGCCCTTCCTGAAAGAACTCTCTCTCGCTAGCCAGACCCTCCGGAAACAGGCCCCTTCTCAGCCTAAGAAGACATGACATTAGTCTCTTTTGGCTTGGCAAGGGCCATGCATGTCAGCCTCTGCTTCTACCCAGTCTTTCCTCCGGGGTGGGTGTCTCTGGAAAACAGACCCTTCTCATGCTTGTCATGACAGTGTCTGTGAAAGCGTGTCATATTGTTGCAAGGATAAGGAACATGGGTTTTAGAATACAATCGCTGGCATTGATCTTTTGGGTGCTTTAAACATGGCAGGTGCTGCATGGTCAGTGTGACCCCTCTGTGTTAGGTGGACCTTCACTAGCAGGTGCTACATGTGATGGAAGGCATTGCCCTCCCCTTACTGTTGCTTAATATCCATAGTTGTTCAGTTGCACATGTCACAAAACCAGCCGGCCCCCTCTGCTCTGGCCCTCCTAAACCAAAGCCCCCAGAGGGCGAACTGGCCGGCCATGCAGCTAAGCTGCTTCTCTTCTGCAAGGAGGTTTAATAGGTAGTGTATTCAGAGGCTTGTGTGTGAATGCATTGCTTCTCTTACCCATTAGTCCAGTGGTTCCCAACAGGGGGTACACAACCCACAAGTGGACTCCAATTCCCAGAAGCCTAAGTCAGTACATTGGTTGATCAGTGCTTTGGGGAAATGACTTAGGCTTCTGGGAATTGAAGTCTACAAACCAGCATTTGGGAAACACTGCTTTAGTCCAATGAAGAGACGTTGTTGCAGCAAACGTAGGTTTATTGATCAGGTTCATAAAGCATAGGTCAGTAGCATAAGACAGTCCAGCAAACAGAGCAATAGTCCTAGGTAATCTAGGTAACCATGATGAAAACAAAAAAGGGAAAATATCCCCCCAGGCATAGATGTTAACCAATAGACATCCAAAAACGAACTCCTCCTGCTCTCCCCAAGATGGGGATTCTGCAGTCAGGTGGGGTACCTTTTAACCAATCAGGGCACAGAGAAAACTTTCTCATAACAAGAGGAGATGTTTACACACGTGAATGAAGAGTGTTCTCTAATAGTCAAAACATGCGAGAGCTCACCTAGCTACAGATAAGGAATACTGGGAAACAGGCAGTCTTGTGACACAGCCTTGTGACACAGAGAAGAAAGGATTTTTGAGGCCTAGTTTAAACCAGGTCCTCTCCAAGCTTTGAGAACGTTAGAAAAGATGTCGTTTCATGACAGCAAAGTTGAGTCTGACCCTTTGCGACCCCAATGGGCCACTGCTTGCCAGGCTCTGTCATCCAACATCCTCCAGAACCCACCCAGATCCACACCCAGAGCATCAACAATGCTATCTAAGCATCTCACCCTCTGCTGCCCCTTTCTCTTTTTGTCTTCAATCTTTCCTAGCATCAGGCTCTTCTCTAATGAGTCCTCTCTTCTTACTTGGTGGCCAAAGTACTTCAGCTTCAGTATTTGTCATTCCAAGGAGCAGTCAGGGTTGATTTCCTTTAGGATTGAGTGATTTGATCTTCTTGCAGTCCAGGGTGACACTGAAAAGTCTTCTTCAGCACCACAGTTCTTCTGCGCTCATCCTTCCTTATGGTCCAGCTCTCACAGCCATACATTACTACTGGGAAGACCATTGCTTTAATTCAAGGATCTAAGAGGAAAGCTACCGGTAGAATGTACTCCTCCTTCCCCAACAAGGCAAGTCCATAGTGGGGCAGTCCTTTTGCCTGCAAGCTAGGACCACCCCTTTAGGCTTGAAAAACCATTGGCCTTCCTTTATGGGATTCCTCTACCTAGACCAGTGATAGTGAACCTTGGCCCTCCAGGTGCTCTTGATCTTCAATTCCCAGAAGCCCTGATCAGCAGGAGTGCCAAGGTTCACCATCACGAACCTAGAATGTGCTCTTGTTATGTCTTCTATCATGCCAACAAAGTCCTGGAACATTGCGATCACCTGGCTCAGGATGACTCTCTCCCCTGTGTTGCACTCTTGAAGCCTCAGAGGACCACTTTGGTGGGAAGGTAAACAGCGTTCCATGTCCTCTGGAGTCTAGTCATGTCTACCACATGTCCACGGAAACCTCTGCAGACACAGACAGCACTGGGTCTTTGGCTATAAACGGAGATGAGCACCAAACCCTAGAGTCAGATACAACTGGCTTTTGAGTGAGGGCGACCTTTACCTTACCTTCTTCCATATATGCAGGACTTCTAGTTGAATTGCAGGTGTATAATGTGGAAACATTTTGCTTTATATCATATGCATGCACACACGACAATTACTCTTGTAATTCACTGTCCTGTATGAATTACTGCCATAGAAATAAAGTGAGTCACTAAAGAAGATTTCCAAGATGGTTGGAAGGGCTCAGTATCCTTCATAGCTCTTTGTTCTTCCCATTTCAGTGAGGAACTGAAATTCAGAGAGTAGATCACAATGCTGCTGACCTGCTCCCATCTCCTATCTTGTTCAAGCAAGGCTGCTCATAAAGCCCTGATGCTTGGCACACCTAGTCTTGATCATACATAGCATGGCCTCTTGATTCCCCTTATCCCCTGGAAATCAGCTTATGGAGAGGTCAGAGAGAGACACAATGAGATTTTATTTTTGCCATTGGTACCCTTCCAGAACCAGTTACCATAGTGGATTACTTTTTTATTGGGAGAGCAGGGAGACTGGCAAGTGTTGAGACTAGTTGTCTAATGTCAAATAAAGAAATACAGAATAAGAATTTATTTGTGCACAGAGGATGCATCTTCTAAAGTATGACCAGTTAAATAGTAGGTTTCTGTCTGTGGAAAGGGCAAAGAGGCGGGGAGGTGATAGGAGGAAAGCTGGATTGGGAAAGCCAGGAAGAGATGCACAGGGAGATTTTTGCTGTTGTTCAGTCGCACAGTCGATTCCGACCCTCTGCGACCCCATGGACCACTGTCCGCCAGGCACTTCTGTCCTCCACCATCCTCCTCAACTCACTCAGCTCTGTTCCCATTGTCTCTACAATACCATTTTGGCCCGCCCCTTCTTCTTTTGCCTTCGACCTTTCCAAGCATCAAGGCTTTCTCAAGTGAGTCTTCTCTTCTCATTTGATGTCCAAAGTACTTTAGCTTCATCTTTACTATTTAACCTTCTAAGGAGCAGTCAGGGTTGATTTCTTCTAAGATTGACCTATTTGTTCTCCTCGCTGTCCAGGGGACTCTCAAAACTCTCCTCCAACACCACATCTCAAAGGCATCTATTCTACTGCGGTCAGCTTTCCTTATGGTCCAGCTCTCACAACCATACATTGCCACCAGAAATACCTTTGCTGTGACTATACAAATTTTTGTTTGCAATGTGATGTCTCTACTTTTCACTATGCTCCCAGGTTTCTCATCGCTTGCCTCCCAAGAATCAGTCGCCTTTTTATTTCATGACTGGATCTGCAGTGATCTTTGATCCTAAGAAAGTAAAATCTGTCACTGCTTCTACTTCTTCCCCATCTATTCTCCAGGGACTGATAGGGCCTGTTGCCATTATCTTGGTTTTCTTTATATTGAGTCTTAAGCCAGCTTTTGCACTTTCTTCTTTCAGCCTAATCAGGAGCATCTTTAGGAGATTTTACTTCTTTTTAAAAAAATTATTAAATTTTCAAATATAATACAAATATAACACTACAAAAATTATTCCCGCATCACAGTTGGTGAAGCTCCAGGTGCCAGCCCTGAGGATGGCTTGAAAGTCGTTAGCTAGAAATAGAGTTTTCTGGGTGGTGGCACCAACACTGGAATACACTAATGGTGGAGCTGCTCCAGGCCCCATCAGTAGCTACTTTAAAAAACAACAACAATTAAAAACATTCTTCTTCAAGGAGGCCTTTCAGGGCGTTGTTCCCTTATCGATAAATTATCCAGTTAGGTTTAGTCCTGACCTCCTCTGATGCCAATTAGTTTAGTTTAGTTTGTAATGTATTTGTTGATAGTGGGTTTTGATTTGTTGTGGGTATTGTCTTTTGTTTTCTGTTTGTTCACTGTCCAGAGTGGGATAACACCTAAATGGACAGTATAGAAATTCAATTAAAAAATGATCAAAATGTTGATCAATTATTGAAATAGTAAAAGCCTTTCAGAGAGTAAACAAAACAAAGACAAAAATGTTGTGGCACTTTAAAGACTAACTGCTGCATTTTGATGATGAAGTTATTCCATGGGGTGAAACTAATAGGATTCTGGCCTTTGTTAATTAATTTGTTAATTAAATAATAATAATCTTGCTCAGGGTACGCCTAATTGTTGTTCAAAAATACCACAATCTTTGAGGAGGCTCTTTCTGTGTATCCCTGATGGCCGCTAACATCAGAAGCCAGTAGGCAGAGATTTCCAGTGGTAACATATAATTTCTTGTCCCTTCCACAGCTTGGTAAAACATGATAAACATTAAATAAGGTAGTTTGCAGAATCTGTCTAAATCTCAGAATCCTGCCTTGTGTTGGTATAGAGCTTAATGTGCAAATGTTGAGTACGGACAACGTTAAACTAGATGCTTCTCTGGTCTTCTTGAAGGTGGATGCCCAGTTACAAGTTGTACGTAAACTGGAGGAGAAAGAGCATCTCTTGCAGAGCAACATTGGGACGGGAGAGAAGGAGCTGGGCTTGAGAACTCAAGCCCTGGAAATGAACAAGCGTAAGGTAAGCATAAAGCAGGGGTTCTCAACTTTTCCAAGCAGAGGTCCGGGTCGCGCTCCCTCAGACAGCTTCGGAGGCTGGATGGACAATTTGCCCTGCCTGCAAAATAGAAACCACACATGGCACTTGCGGGTGTGGTGGAGGCAGTGGGGGCCCACATGAAATGGTACCATGGGCTGCATGCGACCGAGAGGATGCAGGTTGAGAATCCCTGGTGTAAAGTAATGGCTGCAGTACCAGAAGTCACAGAACCAGCTCTAATTTGTACTGGCTGAACCTGAACCAATGAGATTCTCCCACTGCTTCAACCAGGCTTATGAGGTTAAAATTGTGAGGGAGAATTTCTGTCCACAACGTTTGGAGGAAAGGCCAAAATATAAATGTACCAATTTAAAGCGAAATACAGTAATACTTCGGATAACGCTAAGACTTGGTTCCACAAGTCTTGGTGTTATCCGATTTTTAGTGTTATCCGATGCATGTTAAAATCCTATGGGATGGATTAGATAATGTTAAAGCTCCATAGAGATACATTATAACCACACTGGCTTTAGCGGTTGTTATCCGTTCCATCCCATAGGACCTTAACGTTATTCGATCCAATTCTCCCTCCCAGATTGCTTAACGTTATGCGATTTTCGCATTATCTGAGGTAAAACGTTATCCGAGTTATTACTGTAAATAGAAAGTAACATAAATTGAAATTTATTTCGGGAGTTAGATTTTGTTTTTCCACAAAACAAAAGAAAGAGACTGATTAAAAATAAAGCAGTTAGAGACCAGAACCAAACAATGTAAGAACCAAGGGTTCGCCTGATTTTTATATTTATTTCATTCATCCTCGTTTTTGCCAGGTTACAGTTTCTTTTGCCGAATTACTAATTTGGTCATTGAACTCAGTCGTCAGCAGTTGGGAAGGAAACTCAAAAGGAATTTTGCAAAAAATTTTTTTTTGCCTAAAATGCTGTCAGGATTCTCTGCTCTGCCCCCCCCCAAAAAAAAACCCCCCAACAAGAACAGGCAGTGTACAGTTAAAAAGAAAACTAACCGGGGGGGGGGGGGGATTCAGGGTGGTAGCAGTTATTCTAAAAGTCACCTCAGGGGGTGGATTTTGTTTGTTGCCTGAATGATACTTAATAGGGGCTTCTTTTTCTGTACTGCATTTGTTTTGTATACATCCTTTTGAACATATGCCTCACTCTTCGTAGGATGGGATGGCTATTTCATTTGATTTGCCTTTGAGGGGAAACATTTTAAAATCTCAAAGAGTTCTCTAATTTGAACATGGAAACAGATTACAGACTCTCTGTAGAGAGGACAAGGGAGAATGGTTATTACAGAGAGAAAAGAAAAATCACTGGCTACAGAAGAGCTTGATGAAGACCAACCAGGGCAGGGGTGAAAGCAAACGCAGAGCTTCAAAGAAGTAACAAGCAAATTGGCAAGATGGAAATAATTAGGTTGGCTAGGGACTTCAAAGGAAGGGACCCCAGAATGTGTCTTGACATTCAAGGCGACTATTGTGAAAGGGTTCCCTGCTGAAGAAATAGCATTAGGGCAACTGGCTGGATTTGGTGCTTTGCAGAATCAAGGAAGAAGTGGCAGTATGTTGTTTGGTTAGGTGGTCAGGGTCCAGCACTGTTAAAACGGCAAGTGTGTGATACAGAAATAACCAGAGATAGGAGTTACTTTGTTGGCTACCAGTGGTCATGTAAAGGTAAAGGTCGCCCTTGCTTGAAAGCCAGTCGTATCCAACTCTAGGGTTTGGTGTTCATCTCTGTTTACAGCCAAAGAGTCAGCGTTGTCTGCGTCTGCAGACGTTTCCATGGACATGTGGCAGGCATGACTAGACAAGGGAGTGCATGGAATACTGTTTGCCTTCTCACCAAAGTGGTACCCATTTATCTACTTGCAATTTCTTGCTTTTGAACTAAGTTGGCAGGAGCTGGGACAGAGACAGGAGCTCACTCTGTCATGCAGTACTCAGGTCTCAAACTGCTGACCTGCCAAGCTTCCAGTCGTCAAGTTCAGCATCTGAACCACTAAGCTACTGCAGTGGTCTTGTAGCCCTGTGCTTTCCCATCTCAGCTCCTTGGGTGTAGTTTGTTCTCATCTTTCCTGATTGGCCGAAGAAGATATGGAGGGCCAAACCTTTGAGTCTGTGGCTAATGCTGGCTGAAGCTGAGTGTGATTGAATCCCGACAGTATCTAGGAACCCCAAGGTGGGAATCAGCCATATGATTCTTTGTTGTAGATACTCCTGCACTAGAAATTTAAACAACACTGTTCTTTCTGGTGGTGAAATATACAATGGACATGCTCTTTTTTCAGGATGGAGTATTTTCCTGATATTGCTATCATTTCAGGTTATTGTATGCTGGCCTTCAACGCAGCCAGCTTTGTTTTCTATAGCTAGCCAGCCTAATTCCTCTGGAAACTCCAAAACAAGGGTGTAAATGGGTTATGTCTGAAGTGAAGGGGCTACTTGCAAAATTAGTGCAGAATTGACAGCCCTGAGAAACCCATCCCCATATCTGTATTTCAGCATCATTAATTGTTTTCATCCTCTTAAAATAAAATGAGGGGCTTTATTTTAACTTACAGTAAAACCCCAGGTTACAACCACCTCGGTTTAAGTTTGCTGCAGTTTACAACGGCAAATTGTATGAAAATGCCATCCCAGTTTACACATTTTGAATGGGTTTTTATGTTTACAACGATCAAGTCAGGACCATTTTTTAAATTTTTTAATGCATCCCTATGGATGTTTCGGTTTACAATTTTTTCTGGGTTACAGAGGAGGCTGTTGGAATAGACCTCCCTTGTAACCTGGGGTTTTACTGAATTCCCTTTTTGTCAGTTTCCCCTCTGGGCACCTTTGCTGACAGAAATTTGAAAACCAATTAAAGAAATTAAGCTACTGTGTTAAAAAAAAGTAGCATATCCAATGCAGTAATTGGAAATAAAACTAAAGCCCAAAGAAGCATGAAAAACAGTACATAGAGGGTTAAACCTATGATGGGGTCAGTGGAAAGTTAGCGTTAGGGATGAGCCTTTCAAAGTTAGAAAATATCATCTTGCATGTTTTTGGCATAAAAGCCTTTAAACTGCCTTAGGAGCCAATATAAGAGTCAGAATAAGGAGTTGCTGTTCCAAGTACCAAGCCCTTCTACTGAGAAACAAGGTCAAACTTAATAAAACAATTTTGTAGAAGGCAGATCTATCTGTTTTGTTAAATCTAGTGGCCAGGCTACCAAATTTATCATAAAACATAAACCTGCTATCTGCCACTTTCAGGGCTTTTATAAATGTAAGACAAGCAATTGGTTTATATTTGTCATGGACTGCAATGGAAACTCACCTGCCACTTTTCAGGGGAGATGTGTACAAAAGGTCTATAACCCTTTAAGGGCGAGGGTGAAACATGCAATTCAAGCCTTTGAAGCCAATTTCCGTTCATTTTGGTAGTACCTGACACTGAAAATAGTTTCCCCCCTCCCCCCTTTATTTTAAAGGCAATAGATGCAGCTCAGCTTGCTGATGACCTCCGGGGACAGTTGGAGCTGGCCCAGAAAAAGCTGCATGACTTCCAAGAGGAGATTGTGGAGAACAGCGTGACGAAGGAGAAGGACATGTTCAACTTCAAACGAGCCCAGGTAAGTGCCTTACAGCTGCTTGCTTGGCTGACTCCCTCCCGAAAAATTGTCTTTAATAGCAATTTCATTTACTCATGCCCTTTACCAATGCTTTTGTTTCCACCACTTCAGCTTCTCCGTCTTTATCACACAGCTTAACTCCAGCTCTTTCTTCTTGATATTATTCATACTCAGTACAGTTGTACCTCGCTTAAAGACCATAATGCATTCCACGGGATTGTTCTTTAAGTGAGTTTGATCTTTAAGTGAAACACCATTGTATGTGACCAACTGTGACTTCTGGTGGGGGAGATTGCAAATCCTGATTTATTTGTAAAGCGAGTTTTTGGTTGGTTTTATTTGTTAAGCAAAGCGAACATTCAGAGAAAACTCTGCTCTTTAAGCAAGGCGCTCTTTATGTGAGGTTTGACTGTATGAAATTCCCCTGTATGTTATTTATCCATACTGTCTGTGCAACAGTTGTCTTGCAGAACACTTGCCTAGCCTAACCCAGCATTTTCTTTTGAGCAAAATCCTGCTAAATGCCTCAAGGAAATGGATACGCTTGTTCTAATGTTCCTTCCTCATTACAGTAAAACCCAGGGTTACGGAAATAGTCTGTTCCAGAAAGTTTTCCATAAAGAGGTTTTTCCATAACCCAAAGCACAATTTCCCATAGGAATGCATTAAAAATTTAAAAAACATTCCAGAGGTTAGAAAAGAGCCAAAAAGCCCATACGTTTTCTCTTGAATTCTCTAAAGTGGCAAAAACACAGCAAAAAACTCAAAAGTGCCCTTTAGAATAGTTTGGAACAGAAAAATATGTTGTTGGGGTTGGGTTTTTTTTTTTTTTTTGCTTTGCATTTTAGTGAGCTTCAGAGCTGATATTTATTTTCAATGAATATTTGTCACGTTTTTGACATCGCCATCTAGTGGTCAGCCCTGGTAATTTCAGGGAAGGTGCCAACAAACAGCTGATGAGGGGTGGGGTGGGGGACATTTTCAGCACTTCCTGCGTTGAGAGCTTCTGCTTGAGCCAAAATGTGATGAAAAATTCCAAAACCAGAGCAGATATGCTCCAAACACCTTCCCACTGCCATGTGAAGCATTGGGACACACAAAAAACAGTCTGTAACGTGAGGTTTTTTTTTTTTTACATAACTCAAGATGTAATTTCCTCAGAAATTCTTCTGTAAGTCAAGTTTTTTATTACCTGAGGCGTCTGTAACCTGGGGTTTTACTGTATTTTGTCTTCCATCATGTCTCAGAGGTATATTGTCTCTAGGCCTCCCTGAATTCATCCAATTCAGGGAAAGATGAAATGTTTGGGGTACAGCTTATGTCATCTTTGTCAATTGGCCAGGTGGCTGAGGTTTGTAGTTGATAACATCTGAATGACACGATTGTTCCCCCACCCACCCTAGCGTTTTTGAAGTATCAATGTAGTGGCCTGTGTGAGTATGTTATGTGTTACTCCTTAAGAAGCTTTTCTGTGAGTAGAAGAAAAGCTAGGGAGAAGGGGCTTATGGATGCATGAACAGCCACATCCATTCCCAGCTTTGCACTTGTTTTCTGTTCCCGTGAGCGAAACATCTTGGAGGAAAAAAATGTGTTTCCTCTTGTAATGCTTGGCCCATTTCCCCTGTACAGGAAGATATCTCCAGACTACGAAAAAAGCTGGAGACGACTAAGAAGCCTGACATGGCTCCCAATTGTGATGAGATCCTTATGGAGGAGATCAAAGACTACAAGGTAAGAAACAATCCCAGGTGATGGCTTGAGGCCGAGCAGTGTTAAATGATGGAAAAGAACTAGAGCCAGTGTTTCCCAACCTTTGGTTTTTGGACTTCAATTCCCAGAAGCCTAAGTCAGTTCACCAAAGCACTAATCGGCCAATGCAATGACTTAGGCTTCTGAGAATTGAAGTCCCCTTCTGGGGTGTGGGCCCCATGTTGGCAAGCACTGCTCTAGGGCAGGGATTCTCAACCTGTGGCTCGTGGGCCGGATGCAGCCCACAGCACCATTTAATGTGGCCCCCACTGCCTCCACCACACCAGGAAGTGCCATGTGGTGGGGAAGGGCAAAATGGGTGTCCACCCCCCAAAGTTGTCGGAGGGAACGTGACCCGGCCCCCCGCTTAAAAAGATTGAGAACTGCTCTAGAGCATCCATTAGGAATGCAGAAGGGAGTCAGTTGGCAAGGAGTGAAACTGGGAAATTCTGGAACTGTGATGGTGAACTTTGACACTCCAGGTGTTCTTGAACTTCAATTCCCAGAAGCCCAAGTCTCTGTGAATCCACACAAATGGGTTTACTGTGCATACGTGCAGTAAACCATTGTGTGGATTCACAGACTTGGGCTTCTGAGAATTGAAGTCCAAGAACACCTGGAGTGCCAAGGTTTGCCATCACGGCTCTAGAAATACCTTCATTGGGTAGCCATTTTGCATCAGGAGGGAACCACCTGACTTTTCCTGTGCAAACTGTTTAGTAGATATTCCTTCATGGGTTAGCCAAGGGGAGGGGAAAATGTCCTCCAGACTAGTTGCATCTGTCACCTGCTAGCTCTTAATGGTGTCCTTTCCTTTCCCAAGGCTCGCCTGACGTGTCCCTGCTGCAACATGCGCAAGAAGGATGCTGTGCTCACCAAATGCTTCCACGTCTTCTGCTTTGAGTGTGTCAAAACTCGCTATGACACCCGGCAACGCAAATGCCCCAAGTGCAACGCTGCTTTTGGGGCCAATGACTTCCACCGTATCTACATTGGCTGAGTCTGCCCAGAAGGGCTTCATGGCTGCTGACCACCATACTTGTTGTTCCTCCTCAGCAGGCTGGATACTGCTCTTCTCCATCAGCCAAGTTTCCCCCAATTTTTAAAATTTTTCTTTTAAAGACAAATCTCTCTCAGTCAGAGAAATGGGATTTTAAAAAATGTTGTTTCTTTTGTCTTCAGTTTTTCTTTTGGCGTTCCTCCCTTTTTGGTTCTACCAGCCCATAAGCCTCATTTGTTGCCTATGTCTAGTAGAAGTGAAGCATCATTATGGGCAAACAGTATTGTGAACCAGACAGCGCCCTTATAAGTGGGAATTTGGCTTGAGGTAGCTTCAGCCTTCTCATTAACAGCTTAATTTCCTCTCTCTGTTTTCTGCTGGCTGAAGTGGTTCCCTGTGTTGTATATGTCTCTGCTTCTGGTGGTTGCATTTGTTGAAAGGCTTTGCCATCTTTAAGGGTTGGTTCCTTTTTGAGACTGGGCTTTGCAGAATGATCTGTTGCACCCATGACAAAGTGAAAGGAACAATCTCGGTTGTGTGAAGAACATAGGCTACAGTGGAGCTATGATGTACTTAATGTTAAACTTCTGACTGGTCAGTGATGTCCACCATGAAGATTAAACCATCAGAGAGGACGTGACCTTCTCCCTGAGAGCTGTGATTTGACATAACAAGAGAGGAAGACAACTTGTTCCTCTGTTTCCACTTTGACTCTACATGTAGGCCCACATACTGCATGCCGCTGCCTTAAGAGAAGATTCACACACTTCTGCCATATCAAATCTATGGAGCCTTCTGTATGAAGGAGCCTACATGGCTGAGAGCACACAAGTAGGACTTACTGGCACTTCATGACCAATGGATTTCACAGAGTAGAGACTTCTCATTCAAGGATTTAAGTACATAGTGTTTCATTCGCTCTGCATTATGTATACAGAGAGAGGCCAGTTCCCATGTTCTCTCAGTACTGGGCCTATACACAGGCTTGAGGTCAAAACCAGACCTTTTGAGTCTCCTGTTCCATTAAGAATCACCTTTTAGCTTATGATGCAGAATGAGAGATAGTGGCAAGTCCATCAGATACTTAAGTTGGTTTCCTCTTTATTTTTCCAGGTCTTTTTGTTTCCTCTTTTTGCTATGAGATGGTCAATCTGCAAATACATCTGTGTCAATAAAAACCTGTCGTTCTATATGGTGTTTTGGTACTTCCTCATATTTTCCCCCTCTTCCCTTGGGGTGTTCTCACACCTTTTGACATCCGAGAAAGCCCAAGATTTCTCTGTTTGACTACTTTCACCATTTCCGTAGGGATTTTGACTTGGGTCATCATTGCATTGAAGATTAATGCCCAGCATAGCAGGCGCACGCCTCTGGTGGGTGTGACTGCTTATGCATGTTAATTTTAATGATGATGTGTTTCCATCCCACACAGACCTGGAATCAGGTTAGATGAGACTGCTCAGAAGGTAGCAGTAGTAGAGAGGGAACTGTATGGCGAGTGGACAGACATTGGTTTTATTTGCAGCATGACTATTAATTAGCCTAAAGATGCTTGGTTTTGTTTCTTTACTATAAGCTGTTCAGTAAACTTAACAGAGATACAGTAGCTGAAATCCAGTAGTAAGTCACAACTAGATGAGGCCCATTGCATTACTAGGGACTTGGTGGATCAACTCCTCTGTAAGTTCCATTGATTCAATGGACCCACTCTAGTTGTGACTTACTCCTGGATTTGAGCCACTGTTACCATGGAAAGCTCTATTTAGCTAGCATGACTGAGAAGCCATTGACTGAGAGACAACATGATTTTTGAACGATTGTTTTAAAAGCAACCCTAGCTTAGTGGGCATCGCACAACTTGTGATGGCAAGCATGTTGTCTGAACGCTTCACCAAGGAGGGCTTTCTTGCATTTACATTGAACTTTTTGCTGCTCAAAAAGTAGGGAGGGGGAGATATATAGCAAGAGTGAGTAACAGGCTGCTTTCTAGGCATTTATATCTGCTGGCACTCAATTCAGTATTAATGATCAGTGATGAACAGGAGCTACAAGCCAACTGCAGCTGTAAGCCAAGGTCCCCCAGTATTAATTCTTAAAGTCTTATGAATTAAAGAGACCAAATTTTTGAAATTTTATGAATTTCAGTCAACATTCCGTGTGCTTAACTTTCTCTGGAGTGCCTTCAACATGGCAGGGATATCCTCAACCCTGTGCTTTTACATAAAAACTTCCAAGTTAAATGTTTGCTGAAAATGTTCCCTTGCTGGAAGCAAAGACATTTTTACATTCTAGTAGGTCATAAAATCCAGACCTGAATGTTGCTTTTGAAATACTGTACTTTGCACCTGTAGAATGAATGCTCCCCCCTCCCCCAAATACCACCCAACCTTTGTGGGGCAAACCCAAACCATAATGCAAGTCCATCAGCCTAAAAAAATATATTAAAATTTATTTAAAATCAAAAACATACAACCATGACTCCAACCAGAGGTTTTGTCCAAATAAGAGGACGGCCTGGGGGCAACTTGAATCAATCAAGGAGAGACTTCTGAAAGACTTCAGAGATGTGAGGCGTATCATAGGGCTGGCTTCATAATGGGTTTTTTTAAAAATGCCAATTGATACCAGAAAAGGGGTGGGGGGAGAAAGACAAGGGCTTTCTGACCAGGTAGAACATTGCCTGGTGATTCAAGTGGGAGGAGATATTCTATAGGCACTGGCCAGCACACACATACTCTTGGGGGTTCCTAGGCCTTCAATGTTGAACGAAACCTGTTGACCAGGGTTCAGTGGTGAGCCCACATTTTCACATGACTGTACTTAGGTGCTGGGATAACTCAGTGAGCTGGTATACTTCTGTGGGTTGAAGGTGCAGCCAAGGGCCAAGAGTTTGGATCCCTTCTGTGCCTCCTGGAAGAAGGGTAGTTGAGATCCCCTTCAGTACATGAAATTGATGGTATAGACACAGCCTTGGGCAAAGCCGCACAGTCTCAGAATGGCAACAGAAGGAGAAACTGATGGGCCACTTCTGCATACTTTATACCTAGGTAAAGGTTGCCTTTGCTCAAAAGCCAGACGTATCTGACTTTAGGGTTCAGTGCTCATTTCTGGTTATTGCCAGAGAGCCAGTGCTGTCTGTCTGGAGAGGTTTCCATGGACATGTGGTGGGCTTGACTAAAACCGGAGTACATGGAACACTTTACCTTCCCACTGAAGTGGTACCTATTTATCTACTTGCAATTTCTTGCTTTTGAACTTCTAGGTTGGCAGGAGCTGGGACAGAGATGAGAGCTCACTCTGTCGTGCAGCACTCAGGTCTCGAACCGCTGACTTGCCGACCTTCCAGTCATCAAGTTCAGAGTCTTAACCACTAAACCACCACAGTCTCTATACCTAGAATACCCTAAACTGAAATCAATTTGGCAGCACATAATTTTCTTATTATTTTATATTCCCTTGTCCACACAACATTGGCAACATTTTTTTTTGGCAAAGTTGCAATTATGTTTAAGCCATTTCTTCTCAGAGTACTCCCCTATTGGCAGATGAACTTGAAGGTTTTTGAAGGAATTCCTATTGTTTAACCACACTAGCCTAGTTTCGGTATCCCCTCCGCATGATTACCACTTCTTCTACTTAATTCTATGTAACGTGTTTAGTGCTGCAAGTGGGTTAGATTCTGTGTGGCATCATGTCCCCTGTCAAGATCCCAGTCTGATTTCATGGAATGCACATTCCTTTGAGTAGCATGGGGAGCTTCTGCAGATGAGGACCATACAAGTCAAACTAATTAGGCCACACCAATTTATAGGTATAACTGGGCAGTTGGGCATGGGAGATGTGAGGGATGGAATGATTTTCCACTGCCAGTTGGTTGTATGCAACATATGGTTTCATCTACTGCTCACATAGCAACCTGCATGAAGAACACACATTTACAACCGGAAAGCCAAGCCACCACTGGCAACTTACACAACACACTTCACTGAAGGATACCACTGGTCTTCAAAACATCAAGCCACAGCGTTCACATTCGGCCAAACTGGGCCAAACATTCCCCATCATCGTCGTCGTCATCATCATCATCTTAAAACTATAGGCTCCAAGATTATGATGGGGAATTTGGCCAAAAATATATAATATATAAATAATATTCTGGTATAATAATAATATATAAATAATATTTAAGGAAACACCTTAATACCATATCTTTGATAAATTATTGTCTTGGATTTTTTTTTTTTGTAATTTCTGTTGAAAGTTGGAATGCTGGGCCACAGAACCTCCATGAGGGACAATGGTGGAATTATGTTGCAATAATAATAATTCATTCAGACAGAAAGAACCAGAGGGTGAGCGGGTTGTGCCCTGACAGTTGATTGACAGAGAGAATTGAAATTTTATAAGGAAGCTTATTGGACAGATGGGGAATATGTCACCCTCCAGCCGAAGTTAGATAGCAGGTCCCATAATTCCTCTCCATTGGGTAGGGCTGATGGGAGATATACTGAAAGACCCATCTAGAAGGCCACATGTACTCTATCCATGCTGCTTCTGCTCACTGAGAGCTAAACTACACACATTCTCCAGAATTAGTATCATTTAAGAGGAGGATGGGGAGCCACATTTTCAATCCTTTCCCTCAGAAACTATGTTCTACATAGTAGCCTGATACACTGAAGTGAGAGTTATCCGGGGCATTTGTTTTCATGTGGAGGAGGATTCAAAAAAATGGGATTTCCCATTTGTAGCAAGAAGTGGCTAACCCCAATGTGTTCACACTGAAGCTGCCTCAGTCTATTTCTTTATACAAATCACGTTTGGGGCTTCTATTAAAGAGGAGCATAACTTCCCCTCCTAAAATAATGGTTATTCCTGGAATAATGGAAATATGTATCAATTATTGACACCAGTCCTTATGTCTGACTGTTATGTTAAGGGGAAAATCTATAGCATTGTTTAACTAATCGGAAGAGTAGGGCAGAATAGCACCCATACCATAGGCCTTTGGGTTCTTCAGCACGTGAGAGCTTATTTCTCTAGAAAGGCCTTTAATAACTCCAAAAAGCAAACTCTAAACAAAGCACCACCAGGACACACAATTCTGAATAATCTTTTACAGTCTCTACCGTTCTTTTGTTTTTGTTTTAATCGGTAGCCAGAATGGGCTAAAAAGTGGAATTTCCATTTGATTGTGGTGAGAAGAAGACCATGGGAGCCACCTAATCTGGTGGCTTAGAGTTCCCTGTAGCCTGAGGCCAATCCTTGTCAGCTAAGACTTCTCCTAGAAGATTTTTCCTCCCTCAGAAATATTCTCATAGCCTGGAATTGGGTCACTCTTGCCTTCTGCATTTTGTCTTTGCTGGAAGGAATCCACTATCAGCAAAGGTGCTTTCTGGGTTCAAAGGATTTTTGCTGGAGAAACTCTGCTCAGGGGACGCCCAATTGAGGCTCCTTTCATGTCCCCAAGATCTTTTCCCACCAAGTGGTTCCTATTTATCTACTTGCAGTTTCTTGCTTTTGAACTGCTAGGTTGGCAGGAGCTGGGACAGAGATGGGCACTCACTCCGTCATGCAGTACTCAGGTCTTGAACTGCCAACTTGCCGACCTTCCAACTTCTTAACCACTGAGCCAGCGCAGTCCCATACTATCAGCTGAAAGATGTATTGCTTGCTGATCACAGTGCTGCTTTCTGGCATTATTTTCTTCTTCTTAAAAAGTGCATTATGGATTGCTAGAGGGAAACAGAGTGGGAGAGGACTGGAGCATAGCTGCTTAGGACTCAACTGTCCTGTTTGTCCTCTGAAACTCTTCCAGCTCCAGCTTTCTGCTCATGGCTAGTTGCAGTTCCTGCTTGATCACCTGAATCTGTTTCTCCAACTCTGAAAGTTCTTGCATCACTGCAGTCCTAGCAATGTTAACGGAATCTGATTTCCCATTTGTGGTCAGGGAAGCCGGAGAGTCTCTCTTCAGGGGGGGAAGAGGTATGTCTTGCTGCTGCTGCTTAAGTACCACTTCATTCTGGCTTTCCTCACTGCAGATATATTTCCTCCGGTGACAGTTGGCTGGGCTGGCTGTGTTCCACACCGAATGTTCGCTGTTACCTGTGTTGGACCTGCATGAAGAAAATCACATTCAAAGTCGAGATGGTGGTCTATTTTGCATGCACTGCGTCCTAGTGATGTGTATTAGAACATACGATTACTAGTACTATTGTCCTTGGATGCAAGGTAGGCAGATAGTACCTCACAATTTAGAGGTAGTACTAGGGCATTGGTGGTGAACCTATGGCACATGTGCCAGAGGTGGCACACAGAGGCCTTTCTGTGGGCATGTGTGCAATTGGAAGCAAAACCCACCCCTCCCAGCCTGGCCAGTGCCAATGGCAGCATTGCTTCTGTGCTCCCCCCTCTCCTTTTGCCAATGGGAAGGTGAGAGGGGAGGCTGAAATCCCCCACCCAGGAGGCAGCAGCAGGGATGAGGTGAAATGAGCAGACACTCCCACCCACTCCTCCTAGGAGGCAGTGGAGGTGGAAGTGCACATGCGTGGCAGCGGCAGCGGGGTGTTTTGGGCATACCTATGTGGGGTGGTGGTGGTGGTGGATGGGTGCACTTAGTGCAAATAAATACAATTTTCCATTTCTCTTCAGTGTGTGACTACATTCTATAGCGTCATTTTAGAAGAATATTTTTATTTTATTTTATTTTATTTTATAAAATAACTGTTGTGCTTGAGGAACTAATATTTACAGATTCACAAAGGGTTTAAGAAGCTATTTTTTCTTCTTACCTCTTTTCAACTGGCTTTGCTTCTGACTGATGTTTGTCTTCAATGAATGAACTATTTAGAGCCCGGTGCAATCTCTAGAGAAAAAAACAGAAAATAAAGTTAATCAGCACGGGAATTGCCCTTGTATTTCAAAATGCCTGGCTGAATCTACAATTTGGCTTTGGCAGGAAAAGCAACTCAACATTCAATGTGTATTTTCCACAAAGTGGCTTGTTTGTGACACTCACACTGATTTGAGGCAAATATAGCCTCCCTGTGGGCAAAGCTGCACTGTTTATGGAGAGACCACCGCACTATCCAGAAGTTCTTGTATTTGATTTATCAGGAAAAAAACCAAACAAACAAACAAACAAAAAAAACACTGCAGCACTTTAAAGACGAACTGCTATATTTTTAATGTGTGCTTTTGTGGATCAAGTCCATGTCATCTGACAATCTTTGTGCAAAAGAATTAATGGACATAAATCAGACATCCGGAATGGCAACACAGAGAAACCAGTTTCACACCATTTCAATCTACCTGGACACTATTCAAGACCTGAAAGTTTAAATTCTGGAACAGAGAAATTACAAGGCTAGGATCCAGAGAGAGACAGCATAAATCAAATATATCCATCTGTTGGACACCTATCACAGAGGTTTGCATATTAGCAAAGGGTTTGGAACATTATCAGATTTGATACACAGATTGCTATATTCTGCTATATATTTTATATATTTTATGCTGGTGTGTTATACCACCTTCACTAACTTTCCTGTAATATTCTCTTTCACAACATGCCTCACAGAACAGGATGTGCTCACACAGTAAGAAGTTAAGCTCATTAGCATATGCTCAATACCAGGTGTTTGTTTTGCAGCTATCTACTTTTTAAAATTGAAAAGGGGACATTTAGAGCTAGTCCGAATAACAAACCAAAGGTCATCTGCTACTGCTAGCTGTGGGAAGCTGTATTGATATGCATGTTTATCTGCCATTCTGATTTATTACTCTTTACCTCTGTATCTGGTGTATATAAGCTTATGCCTTGAAATTTCACTCTTATGTCTGATGAAGTGGACTCGATCCACTAAAGCTCACATTAAAAATATAGCAGTTTATCTTTAAAGTGCTGCAGTGTTTTTGTGTTTTTTTTCCTGATATGCCTGAACCACAGACTAACAAGGCTACTATTCCAAAAAAATTGTATTTGATTGTGTGATTCTGGGATGAGGACTGGGTAGATCTTTGAAAAAGCAACCCTTTAAAAAATGAGACAGGGCACCTGAAACTCCCAGATTCTCTCAGGTAGCACTCCAGGCTGTGAGTGAGACCAGGAATCTGAGAGTGGCCTAATGGGGGATCCATTCCAAGCAAAGTAAGCAAAAAAGCCATATTGCTCTCCACTGTAATGGTCCTGACAGAAAGGGATGGATCTAATCCCCAGAGTGGGAAATTCATTATAGGGTTCTGTAATGGATTTATGTGTCAGCTAAGGAAACTAAAATCCAACCAATCCCTACAGTGATGTTAGTTCCCAAAAAAGGCACAAAATATGGATAGTTTGGGATCTTTCTTCATTTCAGAAAGATGCAGCTTATCATGGTATATTCCCCCCACCCCCTAGTGTTTTGAAGTTATAAATATATGCTGTTCCTCGATCATGGGCAAAATTTATATTAACATATAATATTTTTAAACTGAAAAAAGTGCAACAGAAAATTGTGCTGTCATGTTTTACTTTTGATCATTTGGCCTGAGAAGCCCCATTCCCAAAAAAGCAAGGGATTTAGTTTTAAAATGAGATGCCCTGCCTGTTAATACATCAGTTGGGCCATTTGTGGCTCTCAGTTGGCCGCTTGTGGCCTCTCATATGAGTCTTCGCCTTCCTCTTTGTTTTGAGTTCTTTGCAAATTGCACAGGGCTGGAGTACAAAATGCAGACACTGGAGTGCCCTTTGTTCAGTGGTGGGCATGGGCCAGTTCGCCCCGGTTCTATAGAACCGGGTAACAATCCCGGGTGGCCTCCCCCGGGGGGGTGGGGGGGTTAGTAATATTCCCGGGAGAACACGCTGGGTGGTTACCTTTTTTTATGAGGTGACCAGTTTGGTTGCCTCACTGGCAGCCCGACTCTGCAGCCCAAAATGGCTGCTGGTGACTGTGCATGAGTTAAAATAGCAATTGACACAAGCGCGCCTCCAGTACTCAGCCTGACACCTCCCTGCCCAGGCAGGCTGCTTTAAGATCAGTCTGGCTGGGGGTGCCTCATACCCCCCAGCCAGCCGGATCTTAAAAGAGGCAGGCAGCCCAGGCACACTGCTTTAAGATCAGGCTTGCTGGATGTGCCTGACACCCCCAGCCAACCCAATCTTAAAGAAGGCAGCCTGCCTGGGCTGCTGCTTTGGGATCAGGCTGGCTGGGGGTGTCAGGCCAGTGGCGTTGCTAGAGGGGGCTAGGGGGTGGCAGTCCCAGGTGGCACTTTTTGCGCTTTTTGGAACAGTTACTTTTTCAGATTATAACTTTCAACATGCTCCAGTGAGTGAGAGATATAGTACAAAGAACCCCCCCCCCCTTTCTACTTGGCTTTTGGGTCCTGTCTGTTCCGAACAGGACTATTTCCTTTTGAGATGCTAAATATCATGAGAGATACCTGACTTGTATGGAGCCAATACTTCATCTTGGATTTCTTTTTGATTCGTGGGATTACCAGCCTGTATACAATATGTTCTCCAATAGTCGTGAGAATGGACAGGACAAGCCCAATGCATAACATCACAAACAGCCCAGAAAAATGTTTGATGCCCATCTGCAGGGTCTGTCGGGGAAGAAAAAAAAAACACACCACATTGATATAAGAGTTTTTGCTGTTTTGGCAGCAGTTTGGTGCAACTCAAATTATGGCTTACCAACATGGGGACCATTGAGTTGGTACAATTCTCCCTATCCTGCATTAGGAGATTCTGCTATTTTGTTGTGCTCACGTTTAAGCCTATTCCAAATAAATGTGTTACCTTGAGACAGGATAAACTAGAGACTTCCACATGGTAAGCAGCCTTTCTCCTCTTTCTTGTGTAAACATCCAAATGATGTCGAGTTTCTCTACATGATCACTTGAACACTATTACCCTTACGTTGGCTCTTCCTTCAGTATCTTCCTCTTTGGTCAAGTTAAAATGGCTTGTTTATTGTTTTCTTTCACCTGCATTGGATGGCTAGCTGGGAAGTATATGCCCATGTTGACCTTCAAGGACTCTTGCTTATGTAGACGCTGTCTCTTGGAGTTTATGGACTCCAGTATCAGTTGTATTTATTAATTATTTACTTATTTATTCAAAACATTTATACCGCCCATATGGGAAGTAAATTCCCCCTCTGGGTGGTTTGCAACAATAAAACAGATAACACAAAACATACTATAATTTTAAAAATACATTCAACCCAACTAAGGCGACAAAATACGTCTAAAAGCTCTCAGCCAGCAGACCACAAGTTCAAGACATAAAAAATACTCAGAACTTATTAACAGCAGGAGAAATAGCTTGAAACAATTCTGTTGAAGTTTTTAAAAAAATATATCCAATGAGGGAGCCTAATGTAGCTCCATTGGTAAACTGCTGCTAGCATAATCACTATGAATTCTTAAATAATCAAGGTATGTATTAAAGGGAAGTAACTCCAATGGCTTAACTGGTGGACAGACATTGTTTATGTCTCATTATACCCAGTGATGGGCTGCTACTAGTTCAGACCAGTTCACCCATTCGGAGGGGATCGCCGGGGTGGTGGTAAACCCCCGGGCGACCAGTTCGGTCACCTCTCCAGCCACCCTCCAGATATACATACGTCAAACCTCCATTTGACACATGTACACTAAAAATAGAAGTGTGCATGTGTCGAATGGAGGTTTGATGCATGCGCAGTTCTGGGCAGCCAAAATGGCTGCTCAGAAAGGGCGCAGGCAGCGCCTGGAGGAGTGGTGGTGGCCTTTCCTCGTCGCGCCGCCAGGCCGCTGCACCGTTGTGGCAGTTTGCCGCAGTGGGGGTTTGCTACTGCGCCGCTGCACCACCGCGATTCCTGCCTGCCTGCCTGCCTGTCTGCCTAGTGCCTGCTCTCCGACCCCAGGCCAGGTAAGTGATGGGTTTGTGTTTGGGGTGGGTGGGTGGGTTGATTTGTGTGCTATGTATTATGTGTATTTATTTTAATTTTAATGTGTATTTTTATTTATTTTTTATCATTTTTTTTAAAAAAAATTCTTTGGCTCTGCCCACAACGTCATGATCAGTGATGGGATGTAACAGATTCTCACCAGTTCGCCAGAACCGGTAGTAACTTTTCCCAGTGTCCTGGAGAACTGGTAGCAGCTTTTGGGGGGAACCACCTTGGGGGCTTACCTTTTCATTGTTTCCCCCACTGTGCATGTGCACCAAGCACTTGGTGTGCATGCATGCCTACAGTGCTTGGCATGTATGCATGGCCTCCTTGCTGTCATGTTGTGGGTGGGTGGGTGGGTTGAGGGGTGTGTGTGTGCGTGCTTATTTTATTTTTATTTTTTTCTTTGGTTCTGCCCACAATGTCATGACATCATGATGTTAGCTCCGCCCACACTGTGATGACATCACAGTGGGGGTAGTAAAATTTTTGACATCCCACCACTGGTCATAATGTCATGACATTGGCTCTGACCATGACATCGGCTCCGCCCACGGTGGGGTAGTAAACATTTTGACAGCCCACCACTGATTATACCCTTGGAGGTATCTTAAACTTCAAAGGATTCTTTCAGTCAGACTTTTACAGTACTTGGCACTAATAGATTGGCTTTGCTCAATTTGAAGCCTTCCATGTGTGACTACAGTTTGCACAATCTGTCGTACCTATCTGGGATTTGTGTTCTCAGTCTTTTTAAAATCAGCACAAATATGCAAAAACACTTTTTAAAAATGGGTCTAAACTAGGGATTGTAACAGAAAATAAAATCCCCAAGAGGCTATTTACTATAGCCCAGGGGTGCCCAAACTACGGCCTGCGGGCTGGATCCGGTCCATGGTGGCAAATCATCCATCCCATGCCTCCCTTGGCATTCCCGGAAGTAGAAGTAAAACACAGCCATGCGCGTGCAAAAACGCTGTTGTAAATGCATCCGCGGCTGTTGTAAACGTGTTTACAACAGGCACGGGTGCATTTACAGCAGTGTTTTACACAAGCGCGGACACATTTTACTTCCACTTTCGGTGGGAGGAACCACATGACTGGCCCACTAAACCACATGACCGGCGCACTGCCCAAAAAGTTTGGGCACACCTGCTATAGCCTATTGAGCCTGGCTTCCTCCTACCAGTATCCTTGCTACTGTCAGATTGTGAATCTTCCCCATCCTCCCCACATTTTAGCAACAAAAGGTCAAACAGTTTGAGAGCTATTACATCTAGTTTAATTCCCAACTCGGGGTGTTTTTTTTTTGTGTGTGGTTCCATTAAGCTGTCATGAACTGAAACAACTGAATTGATTAAACCCAAAGTGCTTCTTTGCTTTCCTCAAGTCCTTTTTATATAATCTAATCTCTCTCACTGACTCAGGCAAGCTTTCTAATGAATCCACTCTTGAGGAAAAACTTCCAGTTCTGAGACAATTGGCTTTGGAAAAAGAATGAAGTAGTAAAATATGCCAGCCTTGCTTGATTAATTAAGTAATGAGTGTTAGCAATTCCATCTACTTAATAGAAGAAAAGAAATTTGTATTTGAACAAGATGGTGCCAAATCAAACTGCCAGAGGACAATATCTGCAGAGACAGGGCCTCTACATTTTTTCCTAAGGGGATTCAGAGCCAGACCTGAATTAGGCAGAGTGAAAATGTTGCCCAGAAGATGCAATTTATTAGCTATTAATGTATATTTACTGATGGAGATTTTCCCACTCCTGTGCCAAAATAAATGGTTGTTTTTGAGATTTCTACATTGTGTGTGTGCAAATGGAAGGGAGCAGGGGAGAATTCACTCCACCTTTTCTGAGAGTGAGAGATCATGGACATCCGAATCTGGATTTCACAGTGATTTGCACAGACCAGGAAGTGAAGCCTGAGTTGAGGACCAATCACAAAACAAAACAAGGCAATTTTGTAAAATAATGAAGCAAATAAAGCTGACACAAGGACAAAACTGTCTCTTTTGCCACTTAAAAGAGCTTTATTTCTAAATGCAGAGTTGAGCGTCAGGCTATTTTGTGGAGTGGAAATCCAAGACATCATATGCTTTACTAGTTTGTCATTTCCACATACCCAGAGGTGTTAGGGACACTTCCGCACCCTGCTCTGTTATTTCTCTTTCATTTTGATCTCCTCACTTTGATCAATATCCCTGCTTGCTATGATCTCTTCCCCACCCCACCCCAAACATTTCTACCACTACTTTCACTCTTCTTCCAAAACAGCTATTATTTTCTAAATGTGAAGGTCACCCTTGCTTGAAAGCCAATCCTATCCAACTCTAGGGTTTGGTTCTCATCTCCATTTATAGCCAAAGAGCCAGCGCTGTCTGCATCTGCAGACGTTTCCATGGTCATGTGGCAGGCATGACTAGACATGGAACGCTGTTTCCCTTCCTATTAAAATGGTCCCTATTTACCTACTTGCAATTTCCTGCTTTCAAACTGCTAGGTTGACAGGAGCTGGGACAGAGTTCACTCTATCGTGGAACACTCGGGTCTTGAACTGCCAACCTTCTTGTTGTCAAGTTCAGCATCTTAACCGCTAAGTCACTGGAGTCTCTTATTATTTCCTAGGAGGTTGTTAAAATAATCAAGGAGCTGACAGATGAGAAGATGGGCCAGGCAGTTTCAGCCTTAGAAAACACAATCATTTCTCATAGTGCAAATGTATTGTGTGTCTAGAAAGTGGTTGTGTGGATACTGAGGCAGTGATAAAAACAGGATAATGGATATCCCAATATTTAAAAGGGTCACCACAATCAATATTTCACCTGCAGATATGGGCAGGGTTGTGTTCTTTGTCTTTGTTGACCCATCCTTGTGTGCCAGCCAAAGAAGTTCACCACAGAAGATTCTAGCAGCAAAACCATATGAAATCTCACATGGCTTATTACAAGCATCTTGGCTCCATAAGGTACATAATAGAGCATAGTCTCCTAATCATCTTTTCAACACAGAAGGATTGCAAAAAGTAACAGGACATTTTAAGAATAAAAACTTTTCAGGCTACTTTTACAGTTCCAGTTACATTAAAAAAAATACTGATATGATATAATGGTCCTGTTGCTCCTGAGTAGACCCTTGGGCCTAAAAGTAAGCGGGACCACACCTGAATTGATGCCCTCCAGCTAAGCAATTTAGGATTCTAGCTTGCCTTCTCACATGTCAGTAAAATAAACAACTCCAGTCATCTTCATGTCTTTTAAAAGTATATTGTAGCAAAAGTAGGTTACAGATTTCTTAGCTTCAGGAAGCAAAACAATTCTAGGCAAGTGAAGCAAATTTAGTTCAGAAAGCACACTGAAAACAATGAAAACTTATCTAAGTCTGGAAGCCCAGAGGACCCCCCTCTTAGCTTGAAATGACTATATGTTTGCTAAGTTCTGAGCACTCCCATAGACTTACACAGTGTGGAAAGAACGAAAAGCAAAAGGATTTTCCCTTCTCCTCCCTTTTTATCTTCTTCAACAAGTTCCACCTTCGAGCCCCTCCATTGAAGGGTTACAGCCAATGATCATACAAAGTACTATGTGCCTATCACAAATTTAAGTTTCATTTCCCCAGAACACAAGGTTAAAATTGTTATGACTAGCAAGCAGTTTCTGCCCAGTGACAACCCATAATTCAACTCTGTCACCTCCCTCAAGTGAACAGCACACAGAAATCCATACAGTAATACCTCGGATAACGCTAAGACTTGGTTCCACAAGTCTTGGTGTTATCCGATTTTTAGTGTTATCCGATACATGTTAAAATCCTATGGGATGTATCAGATAATGTTAAAGCTCCATAGAGTTACATTGTAACCGCACAGGCTTTAGCAGTTATTATCCAATCCATCCCATAGGACCTTTACATTATTTGATCCAATTCTCCTCCCCAGATTACTTAACATTATGCGATTTTAGCGTTATCCGAGGTAAACGTTATCTGAGGTATTACTGTATCACTATTCTTAAAAACCCACAGGCCCCATTTCTATCCCATGACATTTGGCTATACCGCTAGAAACACATCAAGGATAATTATGAAAATTAATCATATTTGGACAATTTTTCTATTGTACTTTATTGGAAGGAGAAAAATAATCATTAGTTTAATAATATCAATTTAAATTATTTTATTGAAACAAAACAATAACATAGCATTTGTATTTTTGTTTATGCTTAAACAGCCATGGTTAAACAAAATATCTTATTTTTTTAAACCTAGACTATCAGCTTAGTCCACAGCTGAAAAAAAAAATACTACCCTTTATACTTCACTCATCTTCCTCTTCCTTGTTCATAATGCTTTATTGAACTCCAAATGATTTCTCAATTTAGAGTTACTGGGTCCAAAAGACAGAAGAAGAAGCTATTGTCATTAAAAGTGAAATCATGACTTCAACAGCCTCTAAATCCAAGTGCTTAAGTGACTGCCACCAGTTCACTTTCCTAAAAATTTCATCTGCAAAGATATATTTCTTGACTAGTTCCTCTTAGCTCCGAGGTTTATTATAGCTGGCATGACAGAAGAATGACTGCTGCATACCTATGCCATAGCGAAAGCCTCTTTCTCAGCACTTAAGTTTTGACTTTGGTATCAGATATTGACAATCTTTGCGGGAAAAGGAGCTAGAGACAGCATTTGTCCCATTTATATTTTTAAGTGCTCACTCACTATCCAAAGCTCAACAGCATCCACAATAAAGCAACTTTCTGTATTTTGTTTAAAGCTTCAGAAATGGTTTTCAGGATGTTCAGCATATTTATTTATTTATTTATTTATTGGATTTCTATACCGCCCTACTTGGTGTGACCAACTTGGTGCGTACAACATAATTAATATACAGTCAACCAATGAAGTCCAACAATAAGACAAAAATAGCATACAATATAAAAATATAACAATATAATAGCAAAATAATAATAGCAATATAATAGCAAAAATTCAGTCCAGCATTGCAAAAATAGTGAAGTGTCATAAATACAAATATCATCAAATGTCACAAATACAAATACAGTAATACCTCATATAACATTAGTATCGAATAACACTAAAATCGCATAACATTAAGGAATCTGGGGGGAAGAATTGCATCAGATAACATTAAGATCCTATGGGATGCTTCAGATAACAACCGCAAAAGCCTGCGTGGTTACAATGTATCTCTATGGATCCCATAGAGGATCAGATAACACTAAAAATCATATAACACCAAGACTTGTGGAACCAGGTTTTAGTGTTATATGAGGTTTTACTGTATCATCAACGTCACAAATATAACATATGCCCACCGACAGCTGTTCTTAATCAGCCTCCGAGCCAAGGTGGAAGGGGCCCGGAGGAAATGCGGGAGTGTCCTCTCCCCGCCACCACCGCAGTTCTTTTATCGGCCTCCAGGCCGCGATGGAAAGGGTCCCAGAGGGAGGGCGGGGGCAACGCCTCACCGCCCGCAGCTGTGGCCGCTTTCCTCCATCCTGGGCCAAGGTGGAAGGGGCCCGGGAAATGCGGGAGCATCCTCTTCCCGCCACCGCCACAGTTCTTTTATTGGCCACCAGGCTGCGATGGAAAGGGTCCTGGAGGGAGGGCGGGGGCAATGGCTCACCGCCCACAGCTGCGGCCGCTTTCCTTCATCGTAGGCCAAGGTATATTAACATTTCTCTTGAGCCCGATGTTGAAGGTTTTGGTTCAATGTTGAGGATTTTGACTGTGACATTTATTTCCTCTCAAATTTGTTCTCAGTCACCAAAATAGTCAGTTCTTGATCTATTGCTCAAAACAGTCTATGACAGAGTTGCATCCAAAATCTTATAAGAGCGTTATCAGAGCTGCTGCTGAACATTGGAGTCCTCAGCTGACAGGTGCAGCAAATGAGCACTACAGCCATTGGTTATTACATTCGTATTCCCTTCCTGCTCTTCCTCATTCTTCTCATCTTGGATACATTGGCAGCATTGCCTGTGACCAAATTGTGTACTAAGCATCTGAATTTCTGTTCTCGTGTTTCCCCAGCCTTGACAGGATTGCACTGGCTTCCTGTTCTCTTCCATGTCAGATGCAAGGCGTTAGTATTATCATACAAGGCCCTGTACAGTTTGGTACCTTGTTATTTGCCAGAGCGTCTCTCCCGTAGAACAACTCCCCATATCACCCATTCATCACAGTCTACGCAGCTCCAGGTGCCAACCCCAAGGATGGTTAGAAAGTCTATGACTAGAAATAGAGCCTTCTCGGTGGTGGCTCTGTCACTTTGGAATCACTACCCGTTGAGTTTCATTGCAGCACATCACATGTTATTGTTTTATTTGGACCACCAGGCCTTGCATTTCTTTCATTTAGTGCTTCCATTTTGCATGCATACTTATCCATAAGTAGAAGAACTTCATTAAAATATTCCCTAACTGAGACTTTTTTACATCCTGCTGCCGTTATAGGTTTTATCTCCAGGGAAAGAACAATATGACAAACTTCAGCCTATACACAAAAAGATTCAAAGACTTGTAGAGTACTGTATTCTGTTCCAATATTTCACTTTCATTTTTTTTACTGTTTGCCCCTCCCTCCACTCACTTAGTTTCTTGTGCAGATCCATTCCACTCTCAAATATCTTCTTTTATTTGCTTATTTTTTTAATTAAAAAAAACAAACATAGCACACAGGAGCCCTCATGGGGCATTGGTTAAACTGTAGCAGCTAAAACTGCTGACACTGTGAGTTCAGTTCTGATGGGCTCCATGTTGACTCAGTCTTCCATCTTTCTGAAGTCAGTAAAATGAGTACCCAGCATGTTGGAGGAAAAATTCTAATTACTTTGTGAACCGCCTAGAGAGTGCACTAAGTGCTATGGGGCAGTATGTAAGTCTAAATGCTATTGCTATTGCTATTGCTATAAGAGGAAAGTCTCCTAAAGTCTAGGTCCTTTATGGCTAACTTTGGAACCCTATGTATTCTTGAACTTCAATTCTCAGAAGCCCTGGTCAGCAAAAGTGCTGAATTGGGCTTCTGGTAATTGAAGTTCAAGAACACCTGGAGTGCCAAGGTTAGCCATCACTAGTCTGTGTGATTTCATGCTCTGAGGATACACCACCCATATACTTTGGAGTCCCTTCTCCATTGCATTTGTAGTGTAATCTGTAGTGTGCTGCATTTGTAGTGTCCTCTGTTTGCTCACCCTAGCAAGGTGTGGTTTCCCATAGGAATGCACTGAAAAGAAGGTTTATTGCCCACCCTGAAAAAGTATTTGCCCACCCACATTTAGAATCCTGGCTCCAGCCCTGCTTATAAAGCCCCCACTTACCCACTCTTAGTTACAGTTCTTTTGGCTGCTTTTGCAAAGTTTCCTGCAAAACTGTCTATGGCACAGGAGGGGGTTAGAAAGCCTTCCCAAAAGACTACCAATCTGCAGGGAAGAGTGCCACTGTGGTCATGTGGTAGGCAAGACTAGGTGCCAGAGCACATGGAACTCTGTTATCTTTCTTGCTGAAGTGGTACCAATTTTTCTACTTGTAAATGCTTGCTTTCAAACTGCTAGGTTAGCAGGACCTGGGACCGAGACAGGTGCTCACTCTGTCGTACAGCACTTGAGTCTTGAACTGATGACCTGCCAGCCTTCCAGTCTTCAAGCTCAGCATCTTAACCACTGATCCAGTATGGCCCTGCTCATCTCTACATGCATTCTACTGCATGGTAAGTCTTCGCTGCCTTTCATACTCAGCTCTTGCAGACTGGAGAAGGGCAGAAATGGGCCTGTCACATGAAAAAGTAGCCCTCTGTTCAGGTGGTGTGTTTGTGTTCAGGAGGCAAGAGCAAGAGAGAGTGACTGAGTGAAGCCGTGAACTGCTGTGACTTTTCCATTTACTGTGCACCAGACCTCTGGGACGTGAGCATGCTGACACAACTTTAAATTGAAAGGGGAAATGAGAATGCAGCCTTGAACTAGCTTCCGGAGAGATAAATGCAAAACTTTGGTACTTCATCTCAGTTTAATGCTCTCCAAAGCAAGTTTAGATTATCTGATGGGATGGAATTCAGGGGAGGGATATGTTTCCTTTGCCAAAAGGCATATGTTCAGCCCCTAGCATTGCCAGGAGAAAATGGGGAAAGCTCTTCTCTGAAACCCTGGAAAGTTACCACCCTTTTTGGCTGCCCTCTGGATGTTATGGATTGCAACTACTTGATGGCTGGAAGGTCAGCAGGTCAGCAGTTTGAAACCCGAGTGCTGCACGACAGAGTGAGCTCTATCCCAGCTCCTGCCAACCTAGCAGCTCGAAAACAAGAAATTGCAAGTAGATAAATAGGTACCAAATCGATGGGAAGGTAAATAACATTCTGTGCATTCCGGTGTCTAGTCATGCCTGCCACATGTCCATGGAAACATCTGCAGACACAGACAGTGCTGGCTATTTGGCTATAAACAGAGATGAGCACCAAACCTTAGATTCGGTTATGACTAGCTTTTGAGCAAGGGTGACTTTTACCTTACCAGGTTGGCAGAAGCTGGTAGAGAAACAGATGAAACCAACAACAAGAAAACAGATTCCTCATGAACTCTCCCTTAGTATAAATCTCATTCTTCAAGATTTGTGTCAGAATCCGGTCGTCCCAGTTAATGGCCCCTCCCTTCCAGTTCCTGAGACCCCTGTCTCATTACGGGAACCGACAGCCCTTATCAGCCTTCTGAGAGAACCGGCCTGCATTAAAAGAACTCTTACTATGCTCAGGGAATGGAGCAAACAAGGGAGGTCTGGTAGCTAGGCCATGTGTGTGTGTGGTGTCATCTTCTGTTAAGGAAAGAGATGATCTTCAAGCAAAAAACAGTAGCTTTATTGTAGTAGGTTTCTTATAGGATAATCCAGAAAAGCGTAAGTCAGTCCACAGGCAGTCCAAAACAAAACATAGTCCTATAGCATAAAGAACAGTCCAGAAAGGCCAATCACGCTAGGTAATCATTTTGAAGACAAAAAGGAATAGTCCCACAGGCCAAGATGTTAATCCATAGACATCCCAAAAGCGAACTCCCTCTGCTCTCTCCAAGATGGAGATTCTGCAGTCAGGTCGGATACCTTTTAACCAATCAGGGAACAGAGAAAACTTTCTCATAACAAAGAAGAAGTTTACACACGTGAAGGAAGTGTGCTCTCTATTAGTCAAAACATGCAGAGCTCAGCTAGCCTAGAGATAAGGAATAGGAACACTGAACTGAAAACAAGCTGTCTCGTGACACGTAGTCTTATGAGACAGAGAGAAGAAAGGATTTTTGAGGCCTAGTTTAAACCAGGTCCTCTCCAAGCTTTGAGAACATTAGGAAAAAGATGTTTCATGACAATTTGCACTGATTTTCTCCCTCAGGGAAACTGAGGCAGAAGCTGATTGACTCATTTTACAGTTTCATATACACTAGAACCCCGGACAACGTTATGACATGGTTCCACGAGTCATGACGTTGTCCGGTTTTTAACGTTGTTCAATACATTGATCCAACAACGATAAAAAAAACCTGAGAAGAAGCGCTCGCACGCGCGTGAAAAGGCGCGCCAGCGGGAGCCTCTTCTACCAAACGGGTATAGCAACGGGCATCGCACGTCAAGGCAAGGTATCAAAGCGGGGGGTGCCACCCCCCACTTTGATCCCTTACCTTAACGTGGGATCCCCGTTTCGCACGCCTGGGCAAGGGTCGGCTTTTCCGAATTCCCCAGGGGGACCTCCATACCCTGCGCTAACCCCCACCAACGCGCGCGTGCCTGCAAGCCACCCGAGGTTCCGAAAAGATAAGGATCTTTACCCTTTCGGAACTTTGGGAGAGGAGAGGCGCCTTTCCGCGGGGTCTCCCTGGCTTGGGAAAGAGGCGGCTTGGCCGAAATTCCCTCCCCCTGTGCGGGGGTGAGGATTTCGACCAAGCCACCTCTTTCCTGGGCACACTATAGCAACGCAGATCGCACGTCAAGACAATTGCCTTGACTTAGGATCCCCGTTTCGCTCGCCTACGTGAAAATAACGTGAAAATAACGTGAAAATAACGTGAAAATAACGTGAAAATGATGTGAAAATAACGTGAAAATAACGTGAAAATTGCGTTATTCGATACAAGATTTTTCCGAAAATCTTGTCACGTTATGCGGTTTTCACGCTATACGGTACTTGCGTTACTCGGGGTATTACTGTACATGAATTAGACTTTTTTCTCTCTCCATATGAAAACAGGGAGGGCCCACAGATCAGCAGCAGAGGATGCATGGTCTGTCTACATTTAGATCCAGGTTCCACAGAGAGTACTGTACAGTAATACCTCAGATACAGTGGTGGGATGTCAAAAATTTTACTACCCCACCGTGACGTCATCACAGTGTGGGCGGAGCTAACATCATGATGTCATGATGTGGGAGGGGCCAAAGAAAATAAATAAATAAATAAATAAATAAATAAAAATAAGCGCATGCGCACACATCCCCATGCCTGGGGAGCAGGCTATAGGGAGCTTCAGGCTAGCAGCTTCTCTTCCTCCTCCCCGCTTGGGAGGACAGCAAGGAGGCCGTGCGTGCGCGCCAAGCACTGTAGGTGTGCCTTCACACCAAGTGCTTGGCGTGCATGCACAGTGGGGGAAGCAGTGAAAAGGTAAGCCCCGAAGGTGGTTCCCCCCAAAAGCTGCTACCGGTTCTCCGGGACACTGGGGAAAGTTACTACCGGTTCTGGTGAACTGGTGAGAACCTGTTACATCCCATCACTGCTCAGATAATGCTAAGACTTGCTAAGAGGTGGTTCCCCCCAAAAGCTGCTACCGGTTCTCCGGGACACTGGGGAAAGTTACTACTGGTTCTGGCAAACTGGTGCAAACCTGCTGATGCCCACCACTGAACATGACTCATTGGAAGGGGTTTCAAATATAACACAACCTACTGGAGTGGGAGAATCACCAGGTTTGGGGAATCGGTTGATGAAGTCATTTTTTTTCTTAAGGAGGTGACTTAAGGTCTCTGAAACAAAAAGCAAAATCCTTTGGAGCAGACAAATGATTCCAGTTAAGCGAGCATGCAAGTGTTTGTTTGTGTTGCATAATTTATTCTGTTTCGAATACTGGCCACAAAAGGACAGACAAAGAGCTCAGCAGAATGTAGACTTCAGAAATGCGGTCAGAGGCTACAAATGCATTTTCATATTTACTGTAAATGTATAGATGAATAAGAAATCTCCTTGCCTTAGAAATGAAGAAGAGATGTTGAGGCCTTTAGAATTCTGAATTCTATATCAGATACCACAGTCAGTAGCTAAGGATAATGGTGAAATATACTCACGCCTAAACACCCTGGTTCTTAGGCCAACACATTTGAAAGAGAGCCTCAATTTAAAATTATAGTAGCACCCTTGCTGGCTGAATCTGGGGGCAGAGTACATCTCCATCTGCATTCTTTTGGAAGAGAACACAGAGGCAGCTGTGTTGAGTAAAAAGCCAGCATCCCAAATCCAAGCTCATTATTACAGTGGTAGATTTAGGAGGTTAAGGTAAAGGTAAAGGCTGCCCTTGCTCAAAAGCCAGTCATATCTGACTCTAGCATTCAGTGCTCATCTCTGTTTATAGCCAAAGAGACAATGTTATCTGTGTCTGCAGATGTTTCCGTAGACATACGGCAGGCATGACTAGACACCGGAGTGCTGTTACCTTCCACCTATTCGGTACCTATTTATCTACTTGCAATTTCTTGCTTTCAAACAGTTAGCTTGGCAGGAGCTGGGACAGAGACAGGCACTCACTCCATCATGCAGCACTCTGGTCTTGAACTACTGATGTGCCAGTTATCAAGTTGAGCATCTTAACCACTAAGCAGTTCCTTTAAGAGGCTAATACACATACACACATAAAGAAAAAGAAAAGAAAAGCACAAATCTTTGTGTGCTGATTTTTGTGATCACTAAATCTCACCATCAAGCCAGCTGCCACACAAACGTCTGCAGAATATGGAGGGGCAAATAGTCAATGTGTGAGCAATGTGTGAGCATGCTCTCACACACGATCTTAACTTCTTTATCTGTCTCCTGTCCTACTTGTTGTGGAGGGGGAAAAGATCCACTATCCAATGAGCTTGTAAAGTGGAAAAGAGGGGCTTGCCTGGAAAAGTTATTTTTTGCACTAGTAACTAATGAGGGTAGCATTCTTTTTCTGGGGTGAGGATTGTGGGAAAGCAGCCAGGGTGGCAGATGTTTTTTCTCCTGCTTTTCCATTTCCATTTTGGGGTGGTGGCATAAGTAATCCCCATGCAAATATTTTTGACTGCTCAATAATTTTACTACAGATAATTGCTTTGTCCTCACCTCAGGATAGCTTAAGCAATCTGAAGCCTTAATGATTTGAATGGATGACATATAGATAAATGTCCTAACATCCACTTAGCATGAATAGGAAATTAACTGTAAGAGGATCAGTATCATTAGAAAGTGAAAACAGTGCCCCAAGAACATGAGTCCTCCCTAAAAATGCAGACTGTATGAAGTACAAATTAACTCCCGGTTGGCTCTAATTTGTTTCATGCTAGGAGCTGTCCAAACTGCCAGTTAGATGCTGGAGCAACTGGAAATGTGATGGTTGTCATCAGGAGGAGAAACAATGTGCCATTGGGCATGGTAGCTGCCTCCTAGATGACCAGGTAGGTTGGAGTTTGAAAACGACTTTTGTGTTTTTCTCCTTTATTCTTGTAAATTACCATAGCACTTTGTACATGCTCCAGAGGAACCCTCACAATTGGATGGGGAAGACAGACACACAGCAGGTTCCATTGAGACAGATGGGAGCAAAGTATTCAGTTTCACTGTGTGTTTGCTTAATTGGGAACAGGAGGAAGCAGGAAGAAGAAAACGGGGAAATGGCAGGAGGAGAAGCAGAGAGATGGAAAACAGGAGTGGACTGGGGGAGAGGAAACAGGAGAAAGAAAAGTAGAGAGATGGAAAGCAGGGTGTGAGAGAAAAGGGATGCAAAGGGAAAGCTAGGAAGAGATCAACAAGGAAGAAAAGGAGAAGAAAATGTGTGTGGCCAGTCAAGCGCATGCATGCACGTGCATGTGCGTGTGCACACACGCAGAGTTGCGTGTTCTCAATATTTTGTGATGAAGCACAAAATAAGCAGTGCCCTACATAGAGACCTCTTTCTAATTCTGCCTCAATTCTGCATTTATTTATATATTTCATTTCCTTCTAACTTTTCTCCCCATTTAGCAACCTGAGACATCTAGCAGATAATTTAAAATAAAAATAAAAGAACAGAGCTAAAAGCACAATATGTCACACTATATACGTATGCAGATAAATATATAGTACTGTTAAAATCCCATTAGCTTAAATAATGTGAAATGTTAAAAACACAATAAGAGAGGAGGGAAGAAAGCAGTATCTCTCTTCAGTGTAGTCAAATTGCCAGGCACCTGCCTGAACAGAGCAGTCTGTACCAGCTAGCTAGTGGAACAATGGGAGGGAGCGGACCAGTTTTGCCTCATGTGGACACAGGATGGAGCTATGGAGCTTGGGAGCAGCCTCCAAAAAAGGCTGTCAGTCAGATGGTGGGGACTGAGAGAAGGGCGCAGCTTAAAACCTAGGAAGATACCTATGGGGAGATGCTGCAATTCAGATCACTTGGATTCAAGTAATATAGAGATTTATGAGTCATAATCGACACCTAAAGGGGTAAAATGGGAATTAAAGAATCATCATCATCATCATCATCATCATCATCATCATCATCATCATCATCATCATCATCATCAACAACAACAACAACAACAACAACAACAACAACAACAACAACAACAACAACAACATTTTGAACTGGGGGCAGAAACCAACCAGTAGCCAATGAAGTTATCGTAACAGAGTGATACGACCCATATGACCAGACCTGGACAACAACAGATCTGGCTGCAACGTCTTGAAGCAGCTGATATGTGTGAATCGTCTTTTCAGGCATCCACAGGCAGAGCAATTTATAGTAATCCAAGCAGGTTGTAACTAATGTACTGTCCTCCCAATAGTGCAGCAAGCAATTCCTTGCTTCATAGTAAAGCAGATCAACTCAACTTCCTCCCCAAGTGATAACCTTCCGGCATCCACACTCCCAAAAAAGTTAAGACATTGTTAGATGGAAAATGACAAAGCATCTCTTACCTCGGTCACAGCAAAGCTTCTTTTTCCACAGGGCACTACTTTATACCACTTGTCATGTAAGACATCCATGAAGCCATGAGACTTATATTGACTTATTAGTTCAGAAATATTTGAGGTGAGTGGAGAGTTTGGAGGAAGACCAATGCCATACCCTGGGAAAAATAGAAAAATCAGTGTAAACCTCAAGAGGGCGGCCTTGTCCCTCTTTTTGAAATCATGATAGACTACACGAAATGTAAATCTTGCCCTTTGTTCATCACAATGAGTTTTAGAAGACTCCCTGCTCCTTTGAAATGCCAATGTCAAATTAAGGTTTTTTTTAAAAAACTTAAAACCTTCCTCTTCAAGGAAGCCTTTAAGAATATTACACCTCTGACAATAAATTAACTGGTCAGTTGACCATGCTTGTACTCAGATGCTAGGTATTTTATTGTTATATTATTTTTGGTTATTTATTTTATTGGGTTGTTTGTTCAAGTACAGTATGTTGTTTTGCTTATTTGTCTGTGCACTGCCCAGAGTGGGACATATCCTACTCTCTCAGTGAGTACGCTAGTACATTGGGTATCAGGTATTTATCAGGTATTTATTACTAGTGTAATCTTACTATCAGGGAGAGAGAATTGTAAGATTTTCAGCCTCATCTACTTATAACAAAATGGCTAGTTTTGAGTACAATGCAGGTTGATTCAAGTGAGTTGGCAGGGGGAAATCACCATTTGGTATTCTCCAGCTGTCTCTCAGACAGCCAAATACTTTTAGCCATTTGTGCCAAATTGAAAAATCAAGTTCACTTGCCTGCCATTTTCTACCTAAACTGGGAGGCATGCAAGACAATCACTGGAACTTTCCTAAAAATGAAAAAATTAAACTAAAAAAAGCTAAATGACCATTTTGTGCTCCAATCAGGAAGGAGAAGCCGAAAATGAGACCAATACTGACCAATTTGCATGCCAGTCCAATAGAACCTTGAACAGTGCTTATAATACAAGTTTCATGAAATAGAAATAATATAACAGTACAAATCTATATTTTTCCTTCACTCTAAATGCACGACAATTGGTGGTGGCTGGTGTCCATTGTGATTGGTAGGCCAGAAGGCACAGCAGCCGAGTGTAGACAGAATTGAGGAGATGGGGCAAAAGTGAGTATACTATTGTCACACAAACGTACACACCCTTGTTCTCAAAAAGGATCTGTTTCTCTCCACCTTCTTTCCTCTATGTCTAGTTTCCCAACTGAAGTGGCTAACCCATTTCCTCATGTTCATCCCCTCTTCTCTTTGACATTCTTAGATCCATTCACATAGAGTCTGAAGTGACAAGGTGTTCAGCAGATAGCCTGAACCAGAGGTGGGTGGCCAGTGGCCCATTTGTGGCCCATTTCCCTAAAATGACTAGTTTGGATTTTAACACAACATTCTGTAGTGCCAAAAAAAAAAAAAGCTGTGTGTGTGTGAGTTCACTTAACAATTGTCCAGATTATCTGCTGGCATATGCATCAATCTGATTGGTTCTTAACTCAGTCAATCTCCCCATCCCCTCCACTTCAGTTTAACAGGAGGGGTGTTTGTATGTGTATGCATGTAGCACTAATAGATGAAGGGAAGAAACCCATTTTTCTTTTGGACAAACTACTAGTAAATTATTGTGATACTTCTAAATGCACTGATAACTAGTAAAGGTAAAGGTCACCCTTGGCTAAAAGCCAGACGTATCCAACTCTAGGGTTCAGTCCTCATCTCTGTTCATTGCTGAAGAGCCAGCACTAACTGTTTCTGCAGATGTTTCTGTAGACAGACATGCCTAGACACAGGAGTGCACGGAATGCTGTTTACCTTCCCACCAAAGTGGTCCCTATTTATCTACTTGCACTTTCTTGCTTTCGAACTGCTAGGTTGGCAGGAGCTGGGACAAAGATGGGAGCTCATCCCGTCATGCAGTACTCGGGTATCGAACTGCTGTTCTGCTGCCTTGCAGTCAGCATCTTAACCACTTGAGCCACTGCAGTTTGTCCAAAGAAGAGAAGCAATAGATTCACACCCAGTTAAAAAAAAGCTTTTGTGCCTATTAAATGAGCAGATTCACAAGGGAGTCAGTTATTTGCCAGCAGAGGAAATTGCTAATTGCTTGTATAATTACCCATTTAGCACGTGTAAATTTATTATTATTTGTGGGAGAACAGTAGCCCACTAAACTAGTGCGCAGAGCTGAAAAACAGCAGGCAATTCGGGTCCTCCCCATCCATGCCACATTACACAACTCTGAAATGAGGCAATAAATAGCATTGTGTGTGTATTCATAAAACTATATTTAGCTAGCTGAGCTGACCAGCTCTGGGGCCTTGCCTCTTCCAATCAACTAAGTGCATCTATGGGGAAGAAATTGCTACACTATAGAAAGTTATATCCAGCTCTATCAGAGAGAGAGAGAGAGAGAGAGAGAGAGAGAGCGAGAGAGAGAGAGAGAGAGAGAGAAGATTGGATTCAAATACATAGAAAGATTGAGTAGAGATTTTGCATTTTTCTTCTTCTCTGGCCTGAATTTGGCAGCCAGAAAAGTAATTCAGTAACACTATTTCAAGGGGGAATATTAGGATCAAATCTCTTGGTTTTTTAATGCTTTTCTCATGTCTAGATCAAACTTCAAGCTGCCAAAGTGAAACCACCTTCTTGGCTTTGCCACTGGCCAAAATTAAATCATTATTGGTACATATTTCAGGTAGTAGTTGACAAACCAGCAGGTTAGCTGGGCTCTGCCTCTTTGCATTCACACAGTGTGTTGTTGTCTGCAAGCAGCCCCCACTGGCACATGTTGGACTTGCATTTAGGCACTGTAACCCTCAGCCTATTCAGGTTCCTCCAAGTGACATAAGGGGAGGTTGAATTCCTTGCCCAATGAGTTCCTTCCTTTATCATCTAATTTGATTTTGCTCCTGTGTAGCCTCAAGAATGTTTGTTTTTGCCATAAAGCTCTTCCTGGATACAGTATTAGTCAATGGACTTAAAGCACAAATCTCTTGGTTACAATTTGTCATACATTGCATCCAGGCTAGAGGGAACCAGAACAACACCCATTGCTACATTCTACCAGCCATTCTATTAGCACATTCTCCAAATGTGGATGTTTTATGTAGATATAGTGGCAAAATCTACACATAAATTGAGTCTGCATGCCTTAATACCATGATGGCGAACCTTGGCACTCCAGATGTTCTTGGACTTCAATTCCCAGAAGCCCAAGCACCCTGTGAATCCACACGAATTGGTTTACTGTGATTCATTGGGCCTGCGCTGCCCTCGTCGCTCATGGAAGCAAAATGTGCCTGGACAGACACATTTTACTTCCGCTTCTGGAAGCAACGAGGGCAGCGTGGGCCAGATGAATCACAGTAAACCCATTCATGTGGATTTACAGGGTGCTTGGGCTGCTGGGAATTGAAGTCCAAGAACATCTGGAGTGCCATAGTTCGCCATCACGCCCTTAAGACTAGGTGTTAAGGCATGCAAAATTTTGTTTTGTTTTGTAGCTCTAACAGTGCTAATGATCCCCTGTAGAGAAGTGAAGATGCTGATAAGGCATGCTGTAATTACTTCTCACATTATTTCTGCATCATGGTTACCAAGTTGATTGGGGAGCATATATTACATCGCTTTCCTGGCTGCCAAAATTGATAGTCAAGGTTCTAACTCCAGGGACAGTCTTACACACACTTTACTAGTACAAATACTACTGAAATCAGCGATATCTTCTTCTGAGCTGACACATGCAGAGAACCAATGTTGTTTATCCTCTCATTAATGTCAATAAATCTAACATCGGAACTATAAAAAAACAGATTAAGTGTATAGCAGTTTCTTGTTTTAGTTTTGAAATGCTCTGCATTTCATTCTTATGGTGCTATTATAAGTGAAACCCAGTGTGGTGTAGTGGATAAGAGTGATGGACTATGACTCTGAGTTGACTCAGCAATGGAAGATCACTGGTGGAACTGGTAAAACTGTTTCTTAAGTGATTTGGATATCTGGCTGTGAAGCCAGAGGTAGAAAATTTTATTTCCCACTATTTCTCCTGGGAGAAGAGCCATTCAGTGTAGCCTTGGGCAAGCTGCACAACCCCAGAATGCCCCCAGAAAAAGGGAATAATAAACCACTTCTGAATACTCTCAACCTAGATAATCCAGGAAACAGTTGCTCTATTTCAGAATAGACTTGATGGCACACAATGATTATTAAATGTCTTACTTTCCTTGCAAGCTCTGTTAGGGTTGCTATATGTTAGTACTTGACACCATATGACAACAAACTGTTATATATAGATGGTTGGCTTCAAGTTTATCAGAAGCCTGATGGGAGACCAGTGATTTTTATTTTACTCTGTGTTTAGCCAATAGGATATGGACTATCACTTGTTTTGACTACAACTTCCAAAATCCCTTATCCAATAGTGGCACCAGCAAGTTGTAGTAAAAAATGTTTCTAAAGCTCTGTGTAATGTCGACCTTGCTCGAAAGCCAGTCATATCCAGCTCTAGGATTCAGTGCTCATCTCTGTTTATAGCCAAAGAGCCAGTGCTGTCTGCGTCTGCAGACATTTCCATGGACATGTGGCAGGCATGTCTCAACACTGGAGTGCATGGAACACTGTTTACCTTCCTACCAAAGTGGTACCTATTTATCCACTTGAAATTTCTTGCTTTCAAACTGCTAGGTTGGCAGGAGCTGGAACAGAGATGGGAACTCACTCTGTCATGCAGTACTCGGGAATCAAACTCCGACCTTCCAGTCTTTGAGTTCAGCATCTTAACCACTTGACCACCACAGTCCCTAAGCTTTGTGTAGGGAATATTGATAGAAAACTCTTTCATACCTTCAATAGCAAATGGTTTCCCCACCGTTAAAAGTTTACAGTCAGCATCTATGGAAACTTCATAATCCAGGAGAGCTTTGTCCATGATGAAGGCATCGAGTTTTTCTGGATCTTGCCTGTAAAACAGAGCACAGAAACAACAACACACAAAATTACTAAACAAGGAACTGTCCAATGAACTAATTTTCACAGGGGTTATTGTTTTTAGATGCAGATTCTGGATCCATTTTACCTAATCCTCAAAAAAATAAATATTTTAACAGAAAATCTATTATAAAAATCCAGTAAACATTCATCAGTAAACACAAGCATTTGATGCTGATGTCATGCCACATAACAGTCAAACAATTCCTTGGGTGCTTGCTTTTTAAACACTTCTTTGAATTGTAACTGATACAGTTTATAAATTGTAAGACTTTTTTTCACCTAATAGAAAAAGTAATCAACAATTAAAGCAACAGCAACATGAAAAAAGAGATGTCTGCATGCTTTTAAATATAAACTATCTGGAAGTCCTCTCTAAATCAGAATTACTTTATCTTTTGGAGGGGTGAGGTGGTGGCGGCTAAAACTATTGGCAATACAAGACATCCACAGAGAGATTTTTCCATTACCACTCACTCATGGAGCTCTACATTGTGTAGACTTATCCGGTAACAATGGTGATGTTTAAAATTCATGTTTGCCACTTCATAGTTGCAGCCGGCACCCATTAGGACTGATAGAACTGGGGAGCCAAAGTGAACCCAACTGTAGGAAGGGCTAATTAATGATGGTTTTGCTCTTGTCTTCTTCCTTTGCACTGACACTGACACACAGTTTCTTAAGATGTAACATCTAACCCAGGGGTGGCCAAACTTTTTGGGCTGTGGGCCGGTCATGTGGTCCAGCGGGCTGGATCACGTGGTTCACCCCACCAGAAGCGGAAGTAAAATATGCCCACACATACACAAAATACCACCGTAAATGCACCTGTGGCTGTCGTAAACATGTTTACGACAGCTGTGGGTGCATTTATGGCAGTGTTTTGCACATGCGCAGGTGCGTTTTACTTCCGCTTCCGGGAGCAGCGCGGGTTGGATGATTTGGTATTGTGGGCTGGATCCAGCCTATGGGACATAGTTTGGCCACCCCTGATCTAACTGAACTGAAAGGAGTGCCTCCTAGGTTGATTGGGTAGGCTTCCACATGGATTATCTGCTGGATGAAATACATCAGCCATGGGAAACTGGTAATGTATCTAGGTAGAATTCATCCAATTACTGTGACATCCTCCAACAGCAGGACTGGGAAACATTTTTTCTGTCATCGACCTGGTTACTTTGGAGACAATATTTTGGGGCTGGGTTGGGAGAGGCAACATTTTCCCTTTCTTGTGTTCTCCCAGTCTTCCTTTCCACCCAGCATGCTTCCAGGAGAAAGGAAAAAAATGCAATTTGCCAGCAGTTTGAATTGATCACTTTCAAAGTATCTTTCAACATAGAGGGCTGTAGATTGTCCACTCCAGACTTTGAGTGGACAGTGTTTCAAACAAAGGACACTTTCAAACAGAGGACAGTCTTCTGATTGTCTTGTTGAGAAAATAACAATCTTGCTTGCATTAACACTGGGTATCTGTGGGAGAGGGGCTTTTCCTAATCTATATATTCCTTATCCTAATGTGATTGTGCTTTGCCACTAATCTATTAATAAAGTTCCTCAACAAGCCTTTCAGACAAATAAAGTCAAGTTAGATACAGTAAAACCTCATATAACACTAAAACCTGGTTCCACAAGTCTTGGTGTTATATGATTTTTAGTGTTATCTGATGCATGTTAAAATCCTATGGGATCCATAGAGCTACATTGTAACCACACAGGCTTTAGCGGTTGTTATCTGAAGCATCCCATAGGATCTTAATGTTATCTGATGCAATTCTTCTCCCCAGATTCCTTAATGTTATGCGATTTTAGTGTTATTCGATACTAATGTTATATGAGGTATTACTGTACTTGGTTACCCTATCCATACATTCCAATACAAAGATGGGATTTTTTTTTTGTGTATATAAAATAAAGTTCTACCATTACTTCTGGCTTCAGCTGCCACAGAAGAACTTTCAAAGTATTGGAGCTCCAGGACAGATTAAATCCTGGGGTTTCTATGGTTGCCCATGCCACTACAATGTCTATTGTCACACAATGGTTTGGTCCTTAAAGACAGGACACATACTTACTTTAGGTATTCCACTCCATCTGGAGTTGCAGGCACATTGAACCTTTTCATGTACTCATGCATATCTGGGAAACTTTGCTTGAAATAATCTTCAGCACTGCTTTCTCGAACTGTCCCAAAGCGAAACCCTTGTGATGGGTGGTTAAGCTGAGGGGGGAAAAAAGAGACAAAATCCTTTTTTAAAAAAAAATACAAGAAGGAGTTTTACTATCAGTTCCTAAGGATTCTCAGGCTGCGTCACAATATGACGCTGAGAATCACAATTTCTTTGTGTGGTGAATTTATTTATTTTATCCTTCCTCAGTAGGAAGATTTTATTTGTTTGTGGCTTTTCTGATTCTGTCTCTTAATTTTGTATTATAATAGCACCCAATTCTTGAATATTATTTGTGGTGCCTTTTGATTCTTATTTGTTTACTAAGTTTGTTTTAGTTTGTGTAGATATTTATTGCTGTATCTACATTTATATGTTTCTTGTTTATATGTTACTATCTTGAGTAGTGCCTGCACTGTCAGGTGGTATAAAAATTCTAAAAACAAAAATAGTAAAGGTAAAGGTTTCCATTGCTCAAAAGCCAGTCGTATCCGACTCTAGGGTTCAGTGCTCATCAAACATACAAGTGCATAAATAATTGTTGAGAATCACTCTTTCTGTGTGTAGTAAGGGATATAGTCATAACAGCCTGCAGATGAAGAACACAATATGAAACTGCTAATGATATGTTTTGTTTGTAGAAGAACACTCCACTTGTTTGAGATCTTAAAGGAGTAAAGCTACAGGTTAAAAATTCTCTTGCTAAGGTCTGTGCTTCTAGATAGATAATTGCAGCTTTCTCACATCTTATTGGATGGCTTATTAATGTAATTATGATAGTTTAAGATTTTGGTTCATTTTACAAGTCTCTCTGTCATATGTTTATCTACTGATGTTTTTTCTTGGGTTGTGCAGTGTGCCCAATGCTGTTGTACTAAACTCCCACCAGCCCCTGGTCAGCATAGCCAAATGAAGAAAAATACTGGAAGTTCAAGTTGAACTATGTCTGAAGGGCAAAACATACAGCTCACCAGGGATCTATTTATATATACACGCATATATAGAAACATAAATGTTTCAATAGATTATAGATGTAGTGTATCTTTATTTTGCAAATTGTACTGAGAAAGATTTTTCTTAAATTCTTCAAAGTCACTATAAAATGCAAATGTTCTAAATAAAGGTGGGAGGAATCCTGTTCCCTGTATTTCAGATTATACCAAGGGGCCTGGAGGCGAAGCCAGTGGGAAGCAAACAGGAAGTCTGACTCAATCATCAATATTCAGCTTAGACAGAGGGAAAATGAACTGTTGTCTTTAGGCCACATGCAAACTCCCAAAGACTATTTTTGTCTCCAAATGGCAAACTGTTAACTCTTAGAAACCTCTGGGTCACTATGTGTTCCCAGAAGACCATTTGCCATTGGGGAAGGAGAAGGGAAGATTTTGTGGCCTTAGACAGGCCGTTGAGGAAATTATATAAAAATGACCAGGGCTGTGGTGGTTTAATGGTGAAGACGTTGAGCTTGATGACCAGAAGGTCGCCAGGTCAGCAGTTTGAGACTCGAGTGCCGTGTGACAGAGTGAGCACTCATAATTTGTCCCAGCTCCTGCCAACCTAGCATTTGAAACCAAGAAATTGCAGGTAGATAAATAGGTACTGCTTCGGCAGGAAAGGTAATCTAATCATGCTTGCCACGTGACCACAGAAATTTCTGTAGAGTGTAGGCTCTTTGGCTGTGTAAATGGACATGAGCACCACCCCTTAGAGTTGGATACAACTGGCTTTCGAGTAAAGGAGACCTTTACCTGTATTAAAAATGGTAAATTGCACCCTCCAGAGTATTCTGGCAAATGATTTGCCATGGAGAAACAGTTTTTCCTCTCAGGGCATTGGGAAGATTGTGGGAACAACTAAGATGGTGTTTCAAGATTCAGGGAAGAGCAAAAGCAGTACCCAAACACGCAGAAGTGGCCAGCCAGAGTAGAGCCAGGGAAGAAGACCAGATTGAAACAACACTGGCACTTTTGAGTCAAACTGCTTTCTGCTGGTTTGATGATTACAGTCAAAGTTGTAACATGTTGAGCTGGCCAGAGTTTAGACCAGATGGTTGAAATTTAAAGAGCAAAATTATTTGCCATTCAAAGGGTACAGAGGCAGTCTCTGGTATTTACTACTGGAAGGGAACAACATTTAGAAGTTTTAGAAGGGACTGCGGTGGCTCAAGTGGTTAAGACGCTGAACTTGCTAACTGGAAGGTTAGAGTTCAATTCCCGGATACTGCATGACAGAATGAACTCCTGTCTCTGTTCCATCTCCTGACAACCTAGCAGTTTGAAAACAAGAAATTGCAAGTAGATAAATAAGGACCACTTTGGTGGGAAGGTAATCTGTGTTCTGTACACTCCGGTGTTGAGGCTAGCCTGCCATATGTCCATGGAAATGTCTGCAGACGCAGACAGTGCTGACTCTTTGGCTATAAACAGAGGTGAGGACTGAACCCTAGAGTTGGATATGACTGTCTTTTGGGCAAGGGCAACCTATATCGTTTCCAACTGCACTTCTCCAAGCAGAAGGAAGCACAGAATACATAGACTCAATGTAGAGCTCTGATGACCATTTCTCCTTTCTCCATTCTCACCCTGCATACAGTATGTCAGTTTCATGTGACCCAGAAGGAAACAGTTGAACCGTGAGACACCAAAACTGTTGGTTAAGGTTGTGGCTGCAATACCATCTTCTGACCACTAGGGGCAGTCATGCTAACATGTGCCAGAACACAGAATATAATCTTCTAGCTAGCACATCACCATGGTGGCACAGGGGATAAGATATCTGGGCCATAAGGCCAGAATCACCATTAAGTTATCAGGAGCATTCTATCAAATGGCATCATTAAGAAGCTAGAAGAACATTTGATACCGAGTATGACATTTTCCCCACCACATTATGCCTAATTTTTTTAACACACAAAGTGAGTGCTCTAATGAGAGAGTTGGACAAACATCTGTCATATGTGCTTTGATTTTGATTCCTGCATTGAGCAGGGGCTTGGATATGATGGCTTCCTAGGCCCCTTCCGATTCAATTATGATTTTATGAACCTATAACTCCTGTAGAAAATCATCTGTCTTACTGAGGCATTAAAGGTCTTAGACATGATTTCATCACATGTCTGTGAACTGCACCTCTTTTCATCCCAGGCTTTACTTTTAGTTGTCTATGAGACTTGCATCTACCAGGTCGGGCATTACCGTTAGAGTAAAGAATGGGAACTATTTCAAGCAACAAAAACAGCAGCATTCTCCTGCCTGCTCCTTCTGAGTTTTGGGGCTATTTCTCACTGTTTGAGGACAAAGCAGTGGGTCCCATGTGCCCTATCTTATTTGTATAAACTGGTCCACTGCCCTCAGGAATAATGGAGGCTATATGGTGGCAAAACATTGCCAGAACTGGGGTAAGATTCTACTGCTAGGCCAGGTCGCTTCTGTGAATGGAAAGAAAGAGGAGGCACCACTTCTGCTTCATGTTAGGCAACAGAAGTGTCTTGGCCACCCCCTCTCAATACCCCCTGCCTTTCCTGCTCTGTATAGGTCAGTGATGGCGAACCTTGGCACTCCAGTTGTTATTGGACTACAATTCCCAGAAGCCCAAGTACGTGCATTAAGCCCATTCATGTGGACTCACAGGAACTTGGGCTCTGGGAATTGAAGTTCAAGAATAGTTGGAGTGCCAAGGTTTGCCATCACAGATATAGGGAAATAGTGTAAGGAAGAATGGCTGGCTTCCTCCTATCCAGCCAAAGTTCTCAAAAACCATGAGTTGCCTAGCAATACTGAGACTTCCATCCAGCTGTAGTGCTAAAGAGCGTCCATGATCCATTTGATACTGCCAGAGGAGCCTTGTCCATCCATATAGTCCCAAAACTGAAAGTTTGGGCACATCACATTCACCAACTATCTGGTGGGAGCCACACTTGCCAGGTCTGAACAAGAGTCTAGCTTTTCTTGGCCCTTCTTGAGGAGAAAGATCAAGAACAGTTTTACAGGGACAGATAAAACTTCAGTCTATTTTACCTTATTGTTCAATGTCATTTATTCTCTTTAGTACTATTTAGAAGATGGACCATTATGAGATTAGTCTTGGGCCCACTTCAATCTTCTGATTAGGTTACTGTCATTATGACATTACAACACCCCTGCTATTCCTTAATAGTGCAAGATGGCCTTTTTGTATGTGCTATTTAATAAGTTTCTGAAGAACACTTCAGAATATCTCAAATTACCCTACACCACTCCATTAATATAACTTTAACTCAGAAGTGTCAAAAGACTATTAGCATGTGAGAACTAAAGATATATATGAAGCTTTATCATGGCCAGTTTTCCTCTTTGTCACTTACTAGATTTCAAATCAAGGTTAGGACATTGCACATCCAAAGAGATTTAAGTGCATTTTCCTCACATAAATTTATTATTTGTCTTACAAATTCTTAGATCTGTAGTGTTAATCACAATGGCTGAAATCCTGTTGCTTTGTTTAAGAAAAGATGTAACATTCCCTTGCTTCCAGCTGGCATTTGTACCCCTGAGAATTTACAGTGGTGACTCTTTGATTGTGGGCTGAAAACCATGAAAGTTAACAGATTTTATTACTCAAAGCAACAGGATTTTAGCCAATATTTCATCTTGCCCACACATTAGTCACTTAGAAATAGAAGAAATAGTTATTGCAACCATAGTAAAAACTGTTTCTGTAGTTTTAACATGCTAGCAAGGTGATGCTCAAGATAATACAGGATAGACTGCAGCAGCACATGGAGAGAGAATTACCAGAAGTACAGGCAGGGTTCAGAAGAGGCAGGGGGACTAGAGACCACATTGCCAACATACGGTGGATCATGGAGAAAACAAAGGAATATCAGAAACAAGTCTACTTTTGTTTCATTTACTATACCAAGGCCGTTGACTGTGTGGACCACAACAAAATGTGGCAAGTAATTAAAGAGATGGGAATACCAGAACATCTTATATGCCTCATAAGAAATCTGTACAAGAGTCAAGAAGCAACAGTTAGGACAGAATACGGAATGACGGAGTGGTTTGGAATAGGAAAAGAGTAAGACAAGGCTGCATTTTGTCACCCTGCTTATTCAACTTATACACAGAACACATAATGCGCAATGCAGGGATGGAGGAATCACAATTTGGGATCAAAATTGCTGGAAGAAACACCAACAATTTTAGATATGCAGATGACACTACCCTAAAGGCAGAAAGTGAGGAAGACCTAGAGAAGTTCCTGCTTAGGCTGAAAGAAGAGAGTGCAAAAGCTGGCTTGAGACTCAATATTCAAGAAAACCAAGATAATGGCAACAGGCCTTATCAGTCCCTGGAGAATAGATGGGGAAGAAGTAGAAGCAGTGACAGATTTTACTTTCCTAGGATCCAAGATCACTGCAGATGGTGATTGCAGCCATGAAATAAAAAGGCAACTGATTCTTGGGAGGCAAGCTATGAGAAACCTGGGGAACATAGTGAAAAGTAGAGACATCACATTGGAAACAATAATTTGTCTAGTCAAAGCAATGGTATTCCCAGTGGCAATTTATGGTTGTGAGAGTTGGACCATTAGGAAAGCTGAGCACAGAAGAATAGATGCCTCTGAGATGTGGTGTTGGAGGAGAGTTTTGAGAGTCCCCTGGACAGTGAGGAGAACAAATAGGTCGGTCTTAGAAGAAATAGTAAAGATGAAGCTGAAGTACTTTGGACATCAAATGAGAAGAGAGGATTCACTTGAGAAGGCCTTGATGCTTGGAAAGGTGGAGAGCAAAAGAAGAAAGGGGAGGCCAAAAATTGAGATGGGTAGATGGTAATTGTGGATGCAGTGGGCACAGAGCTGGGTGGGCAGAGGAGGATGGTGGAGGACAGAGGTGCTTGGTGGGCAATGGTTCATAGGGTTGCAAAGGGTCAGAATCAACTGTGTGACTGAACAACAAAAGTATGGAAAAACAAAATGCTCACTTTCTAGCTGGAGACAGTCATAAAAACATTTGGGTCTATGAGTACAATAATGAAAATGGCCAAGTCTTTATAAAATGGACAGAATCCCATTCAATCTGCTTTATACATTTATTTATTTATTTATTTAGATTTATTATCCCGCCCCAATCAGGCGAACCTGACTCTAGGCGGCTTACAGAAATTCATAAATTAAAACCTTAAGGTTCATAAATTACTTAAAAGTCAATTAAAAAAGAATTAAACGCTGAATTTCCAAAAATCTAAAAGATTTAAAAAGGTTAAAAGGTTTAAAAAGATTTTAAAAGTTTAAAAGAGTGAGGGAGGGGTGGCTGTCCCATCATATCAGCCACCCAACATGGGACCCCAAATTCCTGGAGCCCCACACCTGCCCTGCCAGCCAGGTTTTTAGGCCCTTTCGAAAGGACAGGAGCTCTGTCTGTAGACGTAACTCAGTTGGCAGGAGGTTCCAAAGGGCCGGGGCGGCCACGGAGAAGGCCCTCTTTCTGGTGCTAGAGAGATGCGCCTCTCTAGCCGATGGAATGATAAGAGAGCCTCTCCGATCCGCCCTGGTGGGACGGACAGATGTCCTTGGGACGATGCGGTCTCTTAAGTATCCTGGCCCACTACCATGTAGGGCTTTAAAGGTAATAACCAGCACCTTGAATTGCACCCGGAGACATACTGGCAACCAGTGCAGCTCCCGAAGCAGTGGTGAGGCACGAGCATAACGCCCGCACCCCATCACTACCCGAGCAGCCGCATTCTGGACCAGCTGCAGCCTCCGAATGGTCACCAAGGGCAGCCCCATGTAGAGCGCATTACAGTAATCAAGTCTGGAGGTGACCAAAGCATGTGTGATCATGAGCAAGGAATCCCGGTCTAGGAGTGGGCGTAGCTGGCGTATTACACGAAGTTGTGCAAAAGCCCTCCTGGCCACGGCTGCCACCTGCTCCTCGAGCAGTAGTCGTGAGTCCAAGAGGACCCCCAGATTACGCACCAGGTCTGTTTGGGGCAAAACTGCCCCATCCAGAACCAAAGATGGTAACTCCCGAGATAGCGCAGGACCCCTTACCCATAGCCACTCAGTCTTGCCGGGATTCAGTTGTAGCCCGTTGTCCCCCATCCAGACCCTGACAGCCTCCAGGCACCTGGATAGGACTTCCACTGCATCAATTGGATCTCCACGGGCTGAGATATACAGCTGGGTGTCATCTGCATATTGGTGATACCTCACCCCGTGGGAACGGATGATCTCACCCAGTGGCTTCATGTAGATGTTAAATAGGAGAGGCGAGAGTACCGAGCCCTGAGGCACCCCATATTGCAGGGGCCTAGGGCTGGACCTCTCGCCTTCCAGCCACACCGACTGGGTCCGGCCCCTCAGAAATGAAGAGAACCAGGCCAGCACAGTGCCCTGGATCCCCAATCCTTGGAGCCTTCCCAGAAGGATACCGTGGTCGACAGTATCGAAAGCCGCTGAGAGGTCAAGAAGAGCCAGGATGGTTGGATCCATTTAACAGTGGCATGATCCATTTAACAGTGGCAGGTGGCAGAGAGGCTACAATCCAGATCTAATTTGTGTTAGTGACACTGTAACTCGATAGTGCATTAAGAGCATAGGTGATACAATCCCAAACTCTCAGACCCATTCTATGTTGGAACTACTCAGCCATCTAACCTCAATCAATACCATTCACTCTATAGGAGGCTTTTTTAAAAGAGCCATCTGTGAAAAGTTTATAACACTGCTAGATGCAGGTGTGCTTCAGACTGCCACTCAACCAGAGAACGATGATTAACCCTCTATGACTGTTTTAGAATGTTCTCATGTCTCCATTCCAAGAAAGTGCTGGACCAATTACATCATAGGTCTCACTCTGGAAATGCATGCCCATGGCAAAAAGAAGCCAGAAAGCTTGGAGGTGGATGAAAAGACTGAAATATGATCTGAACTAAAGGACACAGCAAACAACTATAACGCCAATCAAATGGGAAGTCCAATCAATCAATTTTTTAAAAAAACCATTGAAGTGATATTTGAAGCAAATCCAATAAACTTTCTACTACCTTCACATTGGTGGAACTAGAGCAGAGGTTACCAGCCTACAGCCTGAGGACTGGCCCTGGCCCATGGCATCATTTCATGTGGCCCATGGCTGCCCTTGCTGCTTGTGGAAGTGGATGTGTTTACATCAGGCATAAAATGTGCATGTGCATGTGTGTAAGTGCACCCACACCTGTCATAAATGTGGAAGTGGGAGCATTTATGGCTGTTGTAAATTTAATTTAATTTAAGTTTATTTTAATAGATTTATATACTGCCATATCTAGGGGACTCTGGGCGGTGTACACAAGTTAAAATGCATCTGCTTCCACTTCCAGGTGATGTGGTCAGGCCCATGGGTTGGGAACCCCTGAACTAGACGAAGCCATAAGAAAATGTGGGAGTGGCAAAGAGTCATGAATTAATGATATCCAGACTAAGTAACTTAAACAATTTGGGCAAAACACAAAGAATTTCTCTATCAACTCTTTATCGACTATCAGGTGATCAAACAAATCCCAAAAATATGGGAGGAGGTAAAAGTCATTGCTGTACAGAAACCCAGGCCAAGAACCATCAGTTCCCAGGCCAGTATCTCTATAGTACTATCTATATTGTTTGCTTGTTTGTGTCAGAAATTACTCTAGGTTGAAAGGATTTTTAGGGGACACCTGAATGAAGCTCCTTTCACATCCCCGAATGCAGCTCTTGGGTATCAAAACCTGACTTTCCAGTCTCCAGCTCAGCATCTTACCACTAAACCACCAGAGGAACTACTACCTATATAAAATGCTTGAATGAATGATGGTAAATTGTTCAGCCCTTAAGATTAAACCACCTTCTCTTTCTTCTCTGTCTAGGTCAGATATGAAACTGTCAAATGGCAGGCTTTAGACCTGATGGGAGCTATATGGCTCAAATCTTAAATCTAACCCAGCAGATAGAAGATGGTTTTGAAACACATAAAATAACTAGGGCAGCATTTATAGACCTGACAGCAGCAAATGACACTGTCCATCATCAATTGCTGCTCTAAATGCTCTAACATTTTATGAAAAATCATGGACTAGGAAAAATGGTTGCCATTCTATTTTAAAACTGAAGATTCTTTCTTGAATTTCAAGGGAGGCACAGTCACTGAAGGAATCAAAGGAATAGTCTCCTACAGGCAAGTGTCCTGGCAGCATAACTTTTAAGCTTTACACAAATGATCAGCCAATGTTCCTGTACTCCAGTCATTTCATCTTGCCTTAACAGTAGAAGGGGATACTTTTGAGTTCATCAAACATCAGTTAACCTCTGCTTTAGAAAATCTTTCAGCAACCAGCTGAAATTAAATCTTAAAAAACAACAACCACCCACAGGTCTGTGCCTTCCACTGAAAGAACAGAGAAGCAGAGAAGAACCTCTGAGTTAGCCCGTAAGAATTTGGGCATCATTCTGGATTGAAGCCTGACCTACCAAAAACAACTTTTTAAACATCAAACAGAAAGTTGGCACTAGTAATAACATACTTAGGAAACTGGTTGCTTCAGACTGGAGTACACATCCTCAAACAAACAAACAAGAGCAACAACTTTGTTTCTGTCCTACTCCACAGCAGAATGCTAGCATGGTATCAGTCAGCACCTGGCAAATAAATGGACATAGCTCTTAATGAACCATGCAGGAGTATTATTGGCTGCTTGAAACCTATTCCCCTTTGAAAAAAGTTTATTATTTAGCTGGCATTGACTTTATATCAACTTATGGAGGATCATTATAAGTCAGAAAGGATTTGACAGTGCTTAATCAATGAATGAATCAATCAATCAATTCAATATCACTGTAATTCAAGTCTACGCACCAACCACTGGTGCAGATGAAGCCACCATGGACCAGTTCTATGAGGACCTACAACACCTCATAGAACAGACACCAAGAAATTATGTCCAGATTATCATAGGAGATTGGAATGCCAAAGTAGGAAATAAAAAAGTAAATTGAATAAAAGGCAAGTTTGGTCTTGGAACACAGAATGAAGTAGAGCAAAGACTGATAGAGTTCTGTCAAGATAACACACAGGTCATAGCAAACACCCTCTTCCAGCAACACAAGAGGAGACTTTACACATGGACCTCACCAGATGGCCAACATTGAAACCAGATCGATTACATACTCTGCAGCCAAAGATGGAGAACCTCCATACAGTCAGCAAAAAATGAGACCTGGAGCAGACTGTGGCTCAGATCATAATCTAGTGATTGCAAAATTCAGGCTTAGACTAAAGAAAATAGGGAAAACAATTAGGCCAGACAGGTATGACCTAGACAACATCCCTAAGGAATACACAGTGGAGGTGTGGAACAGATTTAATGGCTTAGACTTGATAGACAGAGTGCCAGAAGAATTATGGACAGAGGTCTTGGGACATCATACAGGAGGCAGCAAGGAAAACCATACCAAAAGAAAAGAAGTGTAAGAAAGCAAAGTGGTTGTCTGATGAGGCTCTTAAAATAGCAGAAGAAAGAAGGAATGCAAAAGGCAAAGGAGAAAGGAAAAAATTCAATCAATTGAATGCAGAATTTCAAAGAAAAGCAAGGAGAGATAAGGAAACCTACCTAAATGAACAGTACAAAGAAATAGAAGAAAACAACATAAGGGTTAGGACTAAAGATCTTTTCAAAAAATTTTTTAGGGAAGTCAAGGCAACGTTTAAAGCAAAAATGACCATGATAAGGGACAAAAATGGCAAGAAGTTAGCTGATGCAGAAGAGATAAAGAAAAGATGGCAAGAGTACACAGAGGAACTCTACAAAAAGGACCTTAGCACCCCTGATAATCACAATGATAAGAACTGGTTAGGCAAAGACTTAGCACCTAACTTCTTTAACTGTTGAAAAGTGCCAAAATGAAGCCATCTTGTGGTGTGTTTATTCTGTAGTTCCTTCCACCTGACCTAGTGTGAGAAAGATTAGCCAGAATAAGCTCTAAACTCTGGTTTAAAAGCTCTGGTTGATTTGTGTTTGGGGTGGGTGGGTGTATTTTAATGTATTTTTTATTTTATTTATTTATTTAATTTGTTTACGGTTTTGTGTTGTGGGTGGGTGGGTGGGTTGAGGGGTGTGTGTGCGCGTGCGTGCTTATTTTTATTTTCTTTTGTATTATTTTGTATTTATTTATTTATTTTTATTTGGCCCTACTCATGACATCATGATGTCATGATGTCATGATGTTAGCTCTGCCCACACTGTGATGATGTCATGGTGGGGTAGTAAAATTTTTGACATCCCACCACGGAATGGAGGAATCACAATTTTGAATCAAACTTGCTGGGAGAAACATCAACAATTTGAGATACGCAGATGATACCACCCTAATGGCAGAAAGTGAGAAAGACCTAAAGAAACTCCTGATTAGGTTGAAAGAAGAGAGTGCAAAAGCTGGCTTGAGACTCAACATCAAGAAAACCAAGATAATGGCAACAGGCCCTATCAGTCCCTTGAAAACAGATGGGGAAGAAGTAGAAGTAGTGACAGATTTTACTTTCTTAGGATCCTAGGTCACTGCAGATGGAGGTTGCACCCATGAAATAAAAAAGTGACTTAGTCTTGGAAGTCAAGTTATGAGAAACCTTGGGAACATAGTTAAAAGCAAAGACATCATTTTTCAAACAAAAATTCGCATAGTCAAAGCAATGGCGTTCCCGATGGTAATGTATGGTTGTGAGAGCTGGACCATTAGGAAAGCTGAGCACAGAAGAATAGATGCCTTTGAGATGTGGTGTTGGAGGGGAGTTTTGAGAGTCCCCTGGACAGCGAGGAGAACAAATAGGTCAGTCTTAGAAGAAATCACCCCTGACTGCTCCTTAGAAGGTCACATAGTAAAGATGAAGCTAAAGTACTTTGGACATCAAATGAGAAGAGAGAATTCAGTTGAAAAAGCCTTGATGCTTGGAAAGGTGGTGGGCAAAAGAAGAAGGGGGCAGCCAAAAATGAGATGGCTACATGGTATTGTAGATGCAGTGGGAACAGAGCTGGCCAGGTTGAGGAGGATGGTGGAGGACAGGAGTGCCTGGAGGGCGTTGGTCCATGGGGTTGCAAAGGGTTGGATTTGACTGTGTGACTGAACAACAACAAAATTAATTAAGTTATTCACTTCCAATTTCAAATACTGTAGAAGCAAATATTTCTCAAAGGTTATTGGGAAGAGCCTAAAACAGCCAGTGGCAGGCCTTGACAGAATATTTGGTATTTGCACCAGTATAGTGCAGTATATTAGTACTCAGGTTATACCTATTAAACAAACACAACTACTATCATGTTTTCTTTGCACTCTTTTTTTGGTGATGACAATCACCATAATTCATCTAGTCATATTCAATGCAGGTGCTGGATAAACTCAGTGGTTTAGTTATCTAGCTGTGCAGCTAGGGGTTGGGAGTTTGATTCCCCACTGTACTTCCTTGACAGAGGCTAGTGTCAATGATCCATAGGGTCTATTCCAGCAGTTCTAATACAATAATAATACTGGTAATAATAATAATTTTGTGTCAGAAATTATTCTGAGTTGAAAGGTTTTTAAGATGACAACAATGACAACAACAACATAAACAATGATTTGCTACTATCCAGCAGAGGCAGATTAAAAGAAAAATGAAACTACAGCAACCAGTTGTGCTGAAGGAGGAGAAAGAGGTGGCCTTCAACTAGAGTGGGTACTTTGAATTCAGAGGAAACTTTCTTAATTTGTTAAGGCAGAAATACTATTCTCCTGCAACAAGTGAATAAGCAATTGAGCATTCTTCTTCTGAGACATATGGTAGAGATTTGCAGGCTGTGTAGCCTTTGGCCCATGAAGAAGTCTTGTTTGGCCTCTTCCAGCAGCAATTCCCAAACATGAAATCCTAGTGAAATTAAATACTATCAACAATCCGCCCCCCCCCCAAGGAGGAAAATAAAATGGCTTTCCAACGCTTTGAAAGCTAGACAGCCCATAACACACAGTGTGAAATTGACATTAATGCCTTGATTCGTTTTACAGATGGCTCTTTTTGTCCTAACCAGAGCAGAGGTGCTCAGCTGTTCATCATGCTTACCATTTATGTAGTACTCTTCAGTTGTGCAAAAGGAGTGTGAGAGAAATGGGCAGACCTTCTGTGGCTTGCTCCTGCCTAATCAACTGCACTTTTAGAGTAGTCATTTCATTTATTTATCTTTAGCTCATTAGTTAATTTCGAGTTTGCTTTTCAGCCAAAAAGACACTCAAGGAAGCAGACACTAATTCAATGGAGATTGAAAACATGTTGTTTCAAACAAACACAAGACCAAATACACTCGGGGGAAAAATCTATTAAAAACACAATAGTAAAAGATACAGGCACCATCCAGAGAGCTGTGACTCATTGTCACAAACAAAAAAAATGAAATTATAAGAGGATGTGTGTTTTTTAAAATTGTTTTAACAGAAAATGTCTGCATTTGCAAGATTTTTTGGTGCAATTTCTCAATTGCTGTTCCTTTGTTGCATGGACTTTTAAAAGTTACATATATTATCATTATATCCTGGTGAGTAATTGTTCTGTCCTCTTGGACTTAGGGGTCATCCTAAAGGGACATTAAGTCTACCCTCCAGGGTGGCTTGGGGAGGGGCAGGCTGGTCTTTCAGCCAGTCATGTTGGATGCCAGACTGGCCCCTGTCCAACTCACCCAGCATGTGCTTTTGCGCCCCCCATTAGGGGGTTCTACTGTTTCATTGTGCTCCATATATGCCATCTCAGTACCAGTGGACACTGGGAGTAACATGTACGGAAGCCTTGTAGCTGTCCAATGTTGCTTTTGTTGAGTACTGTAGTGCGATTCTGGCATGCAGTGTGTGTTAGCACAATATCCAAAGAGACAGAAATACTAACCTAAACTAAAGGAAGTTGTTTTATATTATTTCCCCCTAAGTAACCAATCGGAAACTTTTCTGTTCTCCCACCTCTAGGGGTCATCTGACTTATTTGCCCTGGTGGCACAGTGGTTAAACTGCTATGCTGCAGCCAAAAGGTTGTGAGTTCAATCTTGAACAGGGATCAAGGTTGACTCAGCCTTCCATCCTTCTGAGGTCAGCAAAATGAGTACCCAGCAAATTGGGGGCAAAATGCTAATTAACTTGTGAACCGCCCAGAGTTCACTAAGCTCTATGGGGTGGTATATAAATGTGATTGTTTTGCTTTCCATGTATTAAGTCAGTCCCCAAAATATGAAACACACAAATTCTTCTAATTTCCTTTAGCAGGGAGATAACTTTTTCCATTTTAATGAAATGACTAAAGCTTTACAACCTTATTAGTTATATTTTGCCCTTCCTCCAAGGAACACAAAGTCGGTCTTCTCTTCTCTTTTTATTCTCACAACCACTTTGTGAGAATAATTTGTGAGTGACTCTTTTGCAAGAGCAGTGTTGTAATTTTTGCAAATAAAAATGTGTGCAATTTTTTTTATTGTAGATACAATGGTCTGAATTTATGCACAAAATGCAAAGTTTTGGGGAAAATGCATGAATTTTTGTACTTAAATCTCTCTCTCTCTCTCTCTCTCTGTGTGTGTGTGTGTGTATGAGAGAGAGAGAGAGCAGCCAGGTATAGTGCTGTAATACAGGAACATACAGAGTGCCACCTAAATGTTAAGTGATGCCTCACTCCCTGTGCCCCATCCATGTGTTAAAGTGAGGGAGTCTGTAATGATAGCACCCCATAAGGAATGTGTTACCTACAATGCTGACTGTTTAAGGCCATCTGGAATTGATGACCTCCTTCTGAGTCTCCTTCTTGCACCCTTTGATAGAAAGACAGACATCCAAGTTTCTATCTTATCTTTGTTTTGCATGGGTTTATTTCTCAGGGGCACTGATGTACTCTGCCAACAGTGCCTTTGGATAGTAAAGTTGTTAATTTCCTCTGCAGGGCAGAAGTCTTTTTTAATATTTTAGCATAGACTGCTTGCTTGTGAGGTCACAGGAGATTTTATTTCCATGTCAGACCTGCCATCTGTCAGCCTCAAATCATGCTCATCTTTACAGCATCTTGAAAAGATTTGCATTTTTTAAAAGAAAAGCGTAAGGAGACTAAAAAAAGTGGAATATAATAGACTTTAACTGGCAAAAGATATAGGAGAAAATGTAAAATTCGCTGCTTCTTCTGTGTCTAGGCCAGACGTGAAACTGTGAAATGAAGCCACATTTGGCCGATTGATTCCACAGTTACTTTCACTTGACCTGGTGTGAGAAAGATTAACTTGCACAAGGTTGCTGTTGCCTGTGGTCTCCCTGATTGCAATTAAAAAAATACCACAATCTTTGAGAAACCTCTTTCTGTATACCCCATCAAATGCACTGATAAGTATTCAGTGCTTGAAATCCTGTTGCTGTAGGTTATGCTGCATAAGGCGGATGATGTAATTTGTCAATGCAATTTTTCAGATGTAAAACACTTCTTATTTCCACCCCAAAGTTCCAAGGCTTCTAATGAATCCTTTTTACACTTGGGAAGCTGTTGTGTGTCATGGGATCAGAGTTTTTAGTTATGGAAAATCATCATAACCAAGATGTCTTTACCAGTAGTGGTGATTTTTGGTACTCCCCACCTCCTTTTTTTGTGGTCCCTAATGCTGTCCAGACGATGAAAGGGATTCCACTGGAGGTTTGGTACTTTAAGCATAGAAATCAGAATGTTTTGGAAAAATCACCACAATTATGGCATCAGCTTTACATGGCATAACTTATGGCAAAAGGATTTCACCCAATATATTTGTTTTTCCTCCTATTCCTCTGTTTCAAATGAAGAACCTCACTAGTAGAGATGATGATTTTGTATCTCCAGGCCTTGGTGGGAGAAAACTCTGTTTTTTCTAACACAAAATTGCTTCAATCCGTTTTTGATATATTAGCTTGCTTTTATTTTCTAATAGATCAACTGGGAGATAGTATGGCTTTGCTGGAATGCTTAATGTCTAATGTACACCACTTAACACTGAAAGTTTTGCATACCTGGATGGTTAATTTTGGAGGAAGAAGAAATAAGCATTAGCCTTAAGATTTTCTTTGGTCCCAAGGTTGCAATTGGAATACCAAAGTAAGTGTTTCTTTATGGAACTGTAATAAATCCAGCCTCACATCCTATCTTAGAAATTCCTAAATGTAAAACTTGCCCAGTCATGACAACCAGCTGAAATTGCCAGCATTTGTATTTGTGTTTTTTCCTAGGCTGACTCAGACTTACAGATAACCCCTGGTAGGTAATGCAAAGCTGTTGATTGGTCAGTTTAAATTTATCCTTCTGTCCAGCTCTTCACAAGGCTAAATCTTTTTTTTTAAATCATTTATTTCGAGTATTAAAAAAGCAGTGATTGCACATCTATTTCCTCAGCTCCCAGTCATTCTCTCTTGCAGTGGTTATCACTCAACGGCCACTGAGCAATCACAGCATGCCAGGCTCCTCTGTTATCCTCCATCCTCAGGAGTCAGCCCAGATCTACACCCACTGCATCAATGATGCTGTCTAGCCATCTCATCCTCTGCCACACCTTCTCCTTTTGCCTTTGATCTTTCCTAGCATCAGGTCCTTCTTCAGTGAGTCCTCTCTTCTCATTTGGTGGCCTAACTACTTGAGCTATAACAACCTGAGCGTAATATGTAGTTTGTCTCTTTGTCAGAACACAGATATGGGTTTTGCCTGACCTTGAGGGATGAAATTTATATAGTCATTATTGACTGGTCTTTACTTCTCTTACATGAAATTATTGAATAGAAATAATTCTGGACAATGTTTTGTTTCACACCAGGAACAAAGCCAAAGTTCTGTATGAGAATACACATTTTGTAGGCAGCTGTATCCCTATGTTTTGGCTTGGTGCTCTACTTGACATTCCAATCAGGACTGGTAATAGTTTGATCAGTTCTGCAAACATCTTTCTAAAGGTCAAAGCTTTCATTTCAACTACCAATATTTTTCTTGTGCTCACAGAGGCTATGGACATATAATGGCTTGCTTGCATGAACCTGTAATAACATTTCTAGCTTTATGTATGGTGAGCACTATCAAATAAACAAGTGCTGATATAAATGAAGGGCACATAGAAGCATAAAATAAGCAATTATATCCTCATGTGATTTTCTAGTTGGCTGGTGCTAAAAACTAGGGTTAGTATGTGGTTGGGGATGTAGTTTGTTCTGCATGTGGTTCTTCCTTTTTCACCACTTGCACAAATGGGAGTCCAGGAATCTCATGCATGTGCAGAAATCCTAGTGGCTGCCAGTGAAGCACTTTCTGGCTTGTGTGACTGCAAGCCAAAGACTGCTGGGGCAAACATGGAGTGTTCTACCCACAAACCCTTATACTCTGTTTCTGGTACAATATTTGCCAAATAATACAGCAATAATTGTGTACTGTCAAGTCATTTTTGGCTTATGGCAACCTTTTCCTGGGTCTTCTAGTAGAGAGTACTCAGAAGTGGTTTATCATTTCATTCTGAGGAGGGCACACTGGGACAGGTTGGCTCTTCTCTCAGGAGGCATAGTGGGGATTTGAACTCCCAAACTATCTAAACCATTGAGCCACCCAACCAGCTAGCTAGTGATACACATACTTTTATTATTTCACCACAAGTTCTAGTTGTCTTTTGAGATCTATTTCTGCATCTTTTACTAGGTAAACAAATGTCCCAAAATTTTCTTCAATGAGAATTTTGTCCATTCTGTTTCAATCAGATAAAAATTCAAGGAGAAATTTCAGAGAAATGATTACAGGTGTGATTGAGGACTCATGTGCTAACCTTATGGTGATGATGTGGGGATGTATTGCAAGAGTCTTTGTTTCTGGAAACAACCTACTTTATGGCAGGTGGTAGCATCTTTAGATTCCCATATGTCAGCTAAATCCCAAGGAAGATGCCATAAGATAGCTTCTCCCATGAGGGTTTTTCAGATCGCAAATGGGGAACAGTATGAGTATGTAAGAGAATAATGCAGAACCAAGAGTATTTTGCAGTACAAGTGACTCCCTCACATTATCACAACAGCATTGTAGGTTATGCTGTCATTTCCACCACTATTCTGATTTTGTGCATTCCTGCATATGCTCAGTTGTTTACTTGTGATTTTCCAGTTAGTACTATAAAAGAGTAATCACCTGATTGTTCAGATGACTACTTTGCAAACATTCTGCATGCTGGTGAATTTCTTCTTTCTTGGGCAATAAAGTTCTATTGTTCTATTACTGAGATTCATGCTGTGTTCTGTTCTGTGACCCCCAAGCCACAAGAACTTGCTCTTCATTTGTTGATATACGTTCATTCATCTGCTGACACTTTTCAACTCTCATTACAGAGCTGGCTGGCTTTAGGGAGTCCTGTGATGAGCACTTGTATATCCAAATTTACCACCACACTGCTGATTCCGAGTCTAATACTGGATCCTGTCTATAATTTCCCCTCCATTTTTCATTCCGTGAGGTTCATTAAAGTGAGAGATCATGATGAGCTTAAGTGTGGTTGGACACGTGGTTAGTGATGGAGTCTATTGAGTGATTTTAATCCCAATTACACTCCCTCATCTTGACCTGTAGCTCACTGGAGAAAAAGGTGGGATATAAATCTATTTACTTTTCAATAAACTATAATCTTATAACCTTTGTATAAATAAGTCCAAAGCATGGGAGAGCAGACTTCTGTAGTGGATCAGATCACATCATCCCTCCATTCAGGAGTGGCTAGAACAGGGGCTGTCAACCTTTTCAAGTTGGGGGACAGGTCACTCTCCCTCATACAGTTGAGAGGGCTGTACTGGTTGTCCCCCTGCCATTTATGACTGTCGTAAACGTGTTTAAAGGCTGCAGACTCATTTATGGCTGTCATAAATGCATTCACGAAGGCCGTGGACTCATTTATGGCCATTGTAAACACATTTACGATGACTGTAAATGAGTCCGTGGCTTATTCCAGCCGGGGCAGCAGGTGGAGCAAGGGTAGTGGCCAGATTATTTAGCACCATGGGCCAAATCTAGTCCAAGGGATGTATGTTGAGAACCCCTGGGCTAGAAGTAGACTTCCTGCTTTGTATACCCATTTTGTAATGCATTTTGACAGTGAATTGAATTGACAGTGAGCGGTTAAACTGTTGTCCTGAAACCAAAAGGTAGTGAGTTTGTTCCTGACCAGGGATCAAGGTTGACTCAGCCTTCCATTCTTTTGAAGTCGGTAAAATGAGAACCTAGCATGTTGGGGCCAAAATGCTAATTGTGAATTGCCCAGAAAGTGCACTAAGCACTATGGGGTGGTATAAAAGTGTGGTTGCTTTGAATTGGTGCTTCTGGAATTTTGCAAGAGGATTTAATGGGGAACCATCAAAAAGAGGTTGATTTTGGTTTCAGGTTTCCATGTTGCCTATCCCCGCCCTAAAAGGAGGAGAAACTCACTTCTGTGCAGCGTTTTATATGCACGGGGTGCTGTTCTTTTTGGCTGTGGTTTCCCCACACTTAACAATCAACAACAAGGCAGAACCTAACAGTGTACAAACAGGACAGGAAGGAGTTGTCACAGTCAATTAAGGTGAAAGCCATAGTTAACCAGAAGCTTTCCAGTTAACCACATCTGGGGGAAAAGCATGGTCCCAATTTCCCTATAAGTAGCTGTGGTTTCTCAGTGACATTTGCTGGGCCATTAATAGTTATTAATATCACAAACAACTGCAGCTCCGCTTTCTTCAGCTACAGCAGTTCTAGAATGAGTTACATAGAGGTGGACATTGTAGAATAAAGCTCCTATGAACAGAGATTGCTTGTTTAAAAAAATGAATAATTACTAGCTGTAAAGGTACATATTTCATATTTAGGGGAGAGATTGCAAAGGGAAATAGAATGGAGCTTGGTTAATTCTCCTCCTCCTCCTCCTCCTCCTCCTCCTCCTCCTCCTCCTCCTTCTTCTTCTTCTTCTTCTTCTTCTTCTTCTTCTTCTTCTTCTTCTTCTTCTTCTTCTTCTTCTTATTATTATTATTATTATTATTATTATTATTATTATTATTATTATTATTATTATTATATTTCTATGCCGTCAAATCAACAAACTTGACTCTGGGTGGCTCACAAGCAGTACACAGTAAAATCACAATAAAAATACTCAAAATAAAATACCAATCGTCCAAGTACAAAAGTTCAAAAGACAGTCCAGGAGCTGAAAAATCCTTGAAGATGCTTGAGATTAGAATGGAAACAAAATGCATTATGTTTCTGTTTCCCTATAAAAATACATCCTGATTAGATGAAGCACATATCCTCTTGGAAAGCTACATCTGAACAGGGAAAATGTGCACAAAACCATGTACACTTAGTAATGATGCACTCATTCAAAATGAATATATTTGGAAAATGGATACACATATACTTTAGCTAAGGGGGAACATGCCTCAACATGCAAATCAAAATGCATTAATATAGGGGTTGAGGACGATGGGGAGAAATTCCTTGATTTCTTGATTGACCAGACTATCAAGGAATAACTTCCTGCTTTTCACAACTCATTTTCCATTTGTTTTGCTGCTGCGCTCTTCTTCTCCAGGTTTGACCAAAACTTTTCACGACTGGGTCTTCCAAAATAATTATTAAAATATGCATGTATTTAATGTGCAACTCAGTATAAGAGCCCTGGTGGTGGAGTGGTTGAACTTTGCTGTAATACAGCCAAAATATTGTGACTTCAAACCCGACGGGGATCAATGTTGACTAACCCTTCTGAGGTCAGATAAAATTAGTATCCAGCATGTTGGGGCAAAATGCTAATTACCTTGTGAACTGCCCAGAGAATGCATTAAGTGCCTTGGGGCAGTATATAAGTGTACAGTAATACCTCGGGTAACGTTTACCTCGGATAACGCTAAAATCACATAACGTTAAGTAATCTGGGGAGGAGAATTGGGTCGAATAACATTAAGGTCCTATGGGATGGATCGGATAACAACCGCTAAAGCCTGTGCGGTTACAATGTATCTCTATGGAGCTTTAACATTATCCGATCCATCCCATAGGATTTTAACATGGATCGGATAACACTAAAAATCGGATAACACCAGGACTTGTGGAACCAAGTTTTAGTGTTAACCGAGGTATTACTGTAATTGCTATTGCCGCTAGTATAAAACTGGTGCAAAACAATAGAGCTAGAATACAAAGAAGAGAAAGGTGACAGATTTTCAGACACCTACTTCCAATCCATCTATGAATTGCCACTGGATCTTAAGTTATGTACCAAGAAAGTTATATGGCATAGCCATTTCAAGTAATACAAGCTAATTCGTTTAAACAGTTTTCAGCAGTATTCTGGGCTCATCTGATAGCACATGTGAACCTCCACCGCTTCTGTTTCATTTTAAAGTCTTCAATCAGAGGCATACTGTTATTGCTTTTTTAAAATCATCTCTGCCACCCACAGAGCTTGAAAGTAATATAATTTCTATGACCTGCCAGAATCCAATTTAGTTATATATCCTTCAATTCTGCCAGAAGATAAACAGTTAACATTTGTGAAATCAGAAACTTCAATGAGAATCTCTACTTTGTTTTTTTTTATTAATCACTGACAGCAAGTGTGCTATTAGAATTTGCACAAGGTTTCCCCAATTTGCCATGGCTAATTGTGATTGCGTGATGAAGTACCAAAGCACATTTTGGTCCCATGCCAGGTCACATATCCAACTATACATTTTAGATGAGTCCTGGCATCACATTAATTAGCCATGGCAATTTACCCAGGAGCTTTACTTGAGAACTAATAGGATGCTGACCAATACAGGTATTTTCCCCAAATTAGGTGTTGACTAGATCCCTGGTGGCTAACCTTGGCACTCTAGCTGTTCTTGGAGTTCAATTACCAGAAGCCCTAGTCAGCACTCCTGCTGATCAGGGCTTCTGGGAACTGAAGTCCCAGAACAGCTAGAGTGCCAAGGTTAGCCATCACTGGACTAGATAGAGGAATAGATAGTGTATTTCTTCACAGTGGGAAATTGATATTTGATTATTCTGATATCTGACTATGAATGTTAGCAACTGCATTCCTATGTTGTGATAAGTATAATCTTTTGGTCTCGCGTAGTTGACTATGGCCAATAGACATGTTAAGTACTCTTAGGCACAAATTTCTCTAGCATGTCAATATGTGCTTTAAATACAGTATAGGTAAAAAACTGACCAGGGTATTCTACGGTAGTCTAAATAAGTAACCTTTTTTCTATTTGACTCAAGTCTGAAGCCATTTGACCCAACAAAGGATACAACTGATAAGGATCTGAACACATTAGAAAGTTCATATCTTCTGCTAGGAAGAAGAAAAGGAAGTGGGCCCGACTGCCTTTGGCCCTATCCACTTTCAGGTACGTTCAGAGAAAGTGACATCTTGGGTAAGAGTGTTGTCCTTCCCTACTGGAGGAGTAACACAAATAGCAACAATAAGGTTTTTTTTGGGTCCATTTGTAGAATCTCCAAATCCACTTCAAGAACCACGATTAGGTCTCTTCTACTGGTCCTTTGTCATAAAAGAGTGAGCAATGTTCAAGTTCTTCTTCTTCTGTGTGAAACTGCCAAAATAAAGCCACCTTTTGGTGAGTTCATTCTGCAGTTCCTTTTGCCTGACCTTGTGTGAGAAAGATTAGCTGGTAACACAAGGTTGCTGTTACCAGGGTACACCCAATTGTGATTCAAAAATACCACACTGTTCTGGGAGGCTCTTTCTATATACCTCAGATCATGTATAAAGGGGCAGAATGTGGATAATGCTCTATACATACTCATATCAAGCTGTGAATGTAGGCACACATTTCCATCTGCATTGTTCTACAAATAGGGATGTCCACTCCATCTTGATCTAAGTGTTGTTTGCTGTTCATGAGCACCTCTGGATCAGGGCCAGGTTAATATACAGTAATTCACATGGTTTCTCTGCCTTGGATTATTCAACGTTTGTGGCCTTATAGCTGAATATGTGAAAATCATTCTACTCAAAAGAAGGAGTGTATGTTTTGCTTTATTTATTTGTCAGGGCTCATTTGATTGATTGATTGATCAATTGATTAATAGAAAGGGCTCACTACTGTGTTAAACTGAGGAAAACAATTCTGGAATTAAACTTTTCTGTATCAAAAAGGAATGCATTAATTTACTCAATGTCACCAGAAATCCTGGACTGATCATAGAGCATGGGCCATGTTGACAAAGAGAGAAATAAAAGGTCATATGGCTTACCTTTGGATCATGTATTCCAGATAGCTCTTCATAGATTTTCTCTCCCACCATGACAGCAGCCAGATTAGCTGTGTACGTTGACAAACAAAATAAACAAAAAATGGCCCAGAGGTTCATGAGAAACCTTCCAGTCCAGCACTTGGGGGGTTTGATAGCGGATGTTCTACCAAACAAGATGGCGTAACAGACATTCAAGGCAGAAGAGAAGGAGAAAACTTTGTCCCTATTTCTTCCCCTTGGGGTCATCCCAAAGGGGCTTTTCCATTCATAGAGGGTGAGAAAGATTGCAGTGATATGCAGAGCCACAAAGATTCCCAGCCACATGGTCCAGTGGAGGGGCCACATAAAGGCTCCAATGGGAGCTGCCGTGTCTTTGGTTCTCACCAGGATGCCCAAGCTGGTCGAAAAGAAGGGGCTGGTGAAATCAATCACTTGACTGCGGGCTGTATTGATGCTGAATGATGTCACTGCCATGTGGGCGGTCCCGGCCAGCAGGTCACCTACGAGCCCTGTCCACTGGCCATTTTTCAAAGCCCCGTATTTACCATCACCAACAATATACAGGTCAAAATCAAAGTTCATATCTTCTGCTAGCTTTTCCAACAGATCTATACAGTAGCCATAGCAGCACTGTTTGAACTTGGTGGGCACTGTGTCATTGCCTCCTTGGAGGTTTTCAAAGAGAGTATCCAGCACAGCTGAATCATTGGTCAAGGGGTCCAGACAGAGCTGTCCTGCTGGACACAATCCTTCATCATCCACAGCCCTTGTGAACACAAAGGGATGTTCAATGAGGGTCACCACCCTCAGATGGAGCCGTGTTGGTTGCTGGTTGTGATTTTTGTGCCTCTGGGCCTGCTCTGGCCAGATCCCATAATCCATTATGATCTTGCCTTCCTGCCAGCTCCCCAAACGAGTCCACATGGGGTTCCCTATGGGATCATGCTGCAGATTCCAAATGAAGAAGTTGTTTTCGGAGCTAATGATGGAGGAGCCTTTAACTTTAATGTGACCACTAAGTCCATCAAAGGTGGTGTTGGCTAAAAACCTGCAGGGTAAAGCCAAGATGTTAAGAATAGACTATGGAACTCTCAAATAAGTTTTGAAGCAGAATCAGTTATGCCCTTTTCATTGCCGGGGCTCGTCCTAGTATGGCTGCCGAGTATGGTTTCCTGTTCCCTTCTATTTCAGGGCCAAAATTGAACAGCAGAGGTGGGCCTTTGTGATGCCATGGGAGATGGGCCTTTGCACAACATTTGCAAGATAAGCTGTGTTTCAGCGTGCAAGTATGTGTACAGTAATACCTCGGATAACGCTAAGACTTGGTTCCACAAGTCTTGGTGTTATCCGATTTTTAGTGTTATCCGATGCATGTTAAAATCCTATGGGATGTATCGGATAACATTAAAGCTCCATAGAGATACATTGTAACCGCACAGGCTTTAGCGGTTGTTATCCGATCCATCCCATAGAACCTTAACGTTATTCGATCCAATTCTCCTTCCCAGATTACTTAACGTTATGAGATTTTAGCGTTATTCGAGGTAAACGTTATCCGAGGTATTACTGTACAGTAATACCTCATATAACATTAGTATCGAATAACACTAAAATCGCATAACATTAAGGAATCTGGGGGGAAGAATTGCATCAGATAACATTAAGATCCTATGGGATGCTTCAGATAACAACCGCTAAAGCCTGTGTGGTTACAATGTATCTCTATGGATCCCATAGAGGATCAGATAACACTAAAAATCATATAACACCAAGACTTGTGGAACCAGGTTTTAGTGTTATATGAGGTTTTACTGTATTTGTGTTTGTGCATATCTGTGTATGTGTGTGTGCATGACAGAGTGAACCAATATAGATTTTCTACATTACTTTCTAAACAAATATTGTATATGCAACATTCATACAAATACATTTGCCTGGAGCAGTGATTCTTGGAACTAGCTGGGTGTCAGGGGAAGACAGGCAACCAGATTTGAAAGTCAATAGGTGCAATATAATCTAGAGATCCAGGACTGCAGTGGCTCAGTGGTTAAGAACCTCACCTTTTTAGTTGGAAGGCCAGCAAGTCAGCAATTCAAGACCCAAGTACTGCATGATGAAATGAGCACCCTTCTCTGTCCCAGCTCCTGCCAACCTAGCAGTTCAAAAGCAAGAAATTGCAAGTAGATCAATAGGGACCACTTGGGTGGGAAAAGATCTTGGGGACATGAAAGAAGCCTCATTCGGGCATCCCCTGAGCAGAGTTCCTCCAGCAAAAATCCTTTCAATCCAGAAAGCACCTTTGTGTGCTTCTGACAGGATTACCAAAATTAAAAAAAAAATATCTGGAGATCTAGCAACCTATTGCTCTGAGACTTCAGCTAGTATTGATCTGGGGCCAAGCAAAGCACGGTGATTTCCTCAGAGGAGAGATGCTGAAGGGAGCAAGGATGGAACTTCTCTGTAAGAAACCTGAGTGATGCACACTATACAGACTCTTCTGGCCCTCTAAACAATTCTACTCTCTTGAGTGTGGCTAAGGACTCGGTTTTATCATCAGTGTTGCTGCCTATATGGGCTCATATCTTGCTCTTAGGTGCATTTGTGGGGAAGGTTGGCCTGCTTTTTCCTCCTATTGGTGTAGAGCAACTTGCCACAAAGTGATTTTTTTTAGCCTCTTTCATGGGGACCTTCTATCTTGCAACTCTCTCTTTTATGCCACTCCCAGTGTATGTACCGGTATATGCTGGGTTATAAGATGACTTTTTACCCCTGAAAAACATGCCTCCAAGTGGGGGCCCCGTCTTGTACGCCAGGTGCACTTCAGTTGAATAAAATACAGTAATACCTTGGATAACGTTTACCTCGCATAACGTTAAGCAATCTGGGGAGGAGAATTGCATCGAATAACGTTAAGGTCCTATCGGATGGATCGGATAACAACTTTTAATATCAGATGATGAACAGTAGTTTGAAGGCTTTCAAAGGGAAACTGTCACGCCAGCAAACTTGCTAGGGACTTGCCTGGCACTTGCTCTCTCCCTCTATTTGTTATCTTCCTTCTATCATTGACAGTTCTAGTTTGGTTAACAGATTAGAAAACAAACAGCATGGCAGCTCTCATAGGTTTATTGTTCCATTCAGCTTTAGTGAATTGCCTTTGGTGAATTACGTTTAATAAACTTGCACTGTTTTATGTTTACTGTACATGTTTGAGAACATACAGCCTTGTGACAGTTTTTCTGCATGTCATAAGCATTTGAATATAAATTAACATGTTGAAATCAAATTTGATGTTCTTTTATGTTTTATTTGGTGTGTGGAAAGTGTGCAGAAGAGGGGATAGTCTTATACAGCGAGTATATAACAAACTCTATATTTTGAGTGGAAATGTTGGGGGGTCGTCTTATACACCCAGTCATCTTATACGCCGACAAATATGAGATGCTGGGAACAGGATAAAAGAGATGGAGTCAGCTGTCAGAACTGCTAAACACCTGGTATCATTCATTGGCTGATAAGCCAGTGTTTAATGCCAGCAAATTAACCCCACCCCACCTCAAATTTGGTAGATGATTGCTGCAGTGGTATAATGATCATTTGGAAAACAAGAAAAAAAAAATTACTCCCTCTGACATCTGTATCTTTAGGCTTCCAGGAGAGGCAAGTTACTATTTTTGCCTGGTAATATGGGGGATGGAGGTAGCTGGGGAAAAGAAAAATAGCCTATGGGCCTGCATGTGGCTACTGGGCTGCCCTTTACCCCCTTCTACTTGAAATGCATGGTACAGGTTTACCAGTAATAAATTTAGCAGTAGTATTTCCTTTTAGTAGTGCTTGAAACAATGGTTAGGTTTCTGATGGGGCAAAAGAAATAAATACAATCATTGTAATCAATAGCATTAAGACTATAATCACAATGCAAGACTTCCCTTTCCCATTCTGTCTTGAATAGGATCCCAATTATGGTGACTGTTGCAGAGAAATCCACACTGATCCAGAGGAGGAAATGTTTTTATATGTGCCAGTGCCATGCATTCAGTGTATAGGTGGGTGGATGATTCTCTGTATTTTAGATTTAACAAAACACTTTGGACTTTGATCTGTAATTCCAGGCAATTAACTGATTGTGTCTGCAAGCCTTCTGCTATTTTCTCGTTACATTTATAGCCTGTTGCTTCCTCTAGTGAGCTCAAAGCAGCATCCCTGGCTTTCTAGCTTCCCATTGCATCCTCAAAAAACAATCTTGCAAGGCAGGTCAGGCTGAGAGACCACCAATGGCTTAAGGTCAGTCAAAGAACTGCATGGCAATTAAAGAGGCCCTTACTGGGATTCTCAAGCATACACCACAGAGTGTGCCAGGTGAAATTTAAGAAGACCCTTTGACTACCCCAGATATTGCTTTCTTCCAATAGGGCTTTGGGTGACCACAACTACATACATACATATCCATCCAGTGGTGGGATGTCAAAAATTTTACTACCCCACCGTGACGTCATCACAGTGTGGGCGAAGCTGATATCATGATGTCATGATGTCGTGGGCAAAGAATAATAATAATAAAATAAAATAAAAATAAGCACCCACCCACACACACACCCCTCAACCAGTGAAAAGGTAAGCCCCGAAGGTGGTTCCCCCCAAAAGCTGCTACCGGTTCTCCGGGACACTGGGAAAACTTACTACCGGTTCTGGCGAACTGGTGCGAGCCTGCTACATCCCATCACTGTATCCATCCCAAAGTCAATGATTATGTTATAATTCCAAAGAGCCACAGTCAGCTTTTGTTAGTGGGCTAATTAAATTATTCTGTATTCATTAGTTTGATGACTCGGCCATTCGGTCTTTATCTCACAAAGTTTAAAACAGAATGAGAAAATGAGAATGGGCAGCAAGTCAAATTGCATAGTGCTTTAATTACCTAAATAGCATAGTTAAAGTGCTATAATTTACAGACTAGATGGGCCTTTCAAATTCTAATGCTTTTTACCTTGTAACATGGGTGATAATGAGATTAGGCATTAACTGGGCAGAAATTTTCTCTCATAATTTAAAATACCTCAGCTGTACATACTCTATCACTAAAGCTAAGCTCAGGATAACAAATAGGAAGTTTCACATACTCTGGTATAAAGGGATTGCTCCAATTGTTATGATTCTGATTTTTAAACAACAGAGATAGTTCTTTTGTGGTATGAAAGAGTCCTGTTTCCTTCTACTATCTCTGAATCTTTAAAATGGAGTATCCCAATCCATCTTTTAGACATGCCACCCAGGGCTCTCTTAGATGATGCCTTATTCTAGACTTGATGCTTTCTTTTGAGAAAAACAGTTCTGTAGCCTTTTTAGAATGAAAGACAGAAAACAAAATATGCTGCCTATGTTCTGCCCAAATGTTGTTGAGAAGCTGACCTGCTGCCGTCTGCGTATTTAACCAATGAGGAATCCACCAGCACTGATGACAATTCTAATGACATTTTGTGAGCCTTGATGAATGATGTAGTAGACTGATGTCTACACTTCTAGTGTCCTTGTCCAGCCCTGACTCTGATCTCCATATGAACCCTTCCATCTTCCTCTGCAAGAGCTTTCCTGTCATTTCAAACAGATCTAGAAGCCTACTTCAAAGCTACTTAAGCCTTTCAGGCTGCAGTCCATCTCATATTCACTTAGCCAGAAGCCCCATTGAACTCAATGGCGCTTATATCTTAATGAACACATATATGGTTGTACTATTAAGTGACTTTGTAGGAAGAAAATAACTTAATGGTACAAGTTATTGTATTTAATTGGTACTTTGTACTTAATTTAGAAAACCTTCTTCTAAGACAATTGGTCCTCAGATCTAATGAGGGTGGAATGACTGGGGCAGACCTTAGAGGGTGCCAAACCCTAGGGATGAATCTCAGTTCCTTCTGGCCATGTTCTCTTTCACTATTTTTGAAATGGAAACTTTCTCTTTATTTTGGGTGGTGGTGGTTGCGATAGCCTCTTTTGCCTTTCTCTTATTGAGGGCTTGTCCTCATATCTCAGAGCACAGATGGATCTATTTGCCCTGGGTGCTAATGTTTCTAGTTGTATATGAGTGTTGCAGTTACATCGCTAGAGCCAGAAGGTCTCCCATGGATTTGATAAAACCAGGTAGATAGTTATGTGAAGGTTCTATATGGAGTGTCCAGTTTTAGGCTCTCCAGCTGTCCCTGGATAGAAGTTCTATCATCCCTCTTCTTTGGTTGTCCTGGCTAGAGGTGACGAGAAGTAATACAAAACTTCAAAGAGGCTCACAGTTACCCAGACCTGTGCTAGAGTTTCTTCAAATATAAGCATGAATGGCTTGGCAAATGGGCAGGCCGATCAGAGCTCCATGTGCTGACACAGCCCTAAGACAAACTTTATTGGTGTATCAGCCATTCCATCATTCTGGTCAGAACCATAACTAGGAATTCTGGTGCCCAGGGTTCCACTGCCTTGTTAGTTAATCTTGGGTCATGTGAAATTGGTTTACACAAGGACAAGACAGAGGAAAGTGGAAGTATACCAATGTCTAACCACAAGTTGACCATCTTGGTTCCATAATGAATCCACTCATTTAGTATTTCTTTCTCCTTCATAAAGAGTGGATGGGAGCAATATGTATGCTAAGTTGGATGATTTCAAGCCTTTGTAGAAACAGATAAAACAGTGAGTTTCTACTGTTATGCTGTAAAGTTTTGCACACTTAATTTTTGAACACTGGTTCAAAGCTCCATTTGTGGCTATAATTCTGGTGCCTGGCAGGGAAATTTCTGACTTCAAGCCCTGGCAGTGAGGCTGGTGTGGGGACATTCTGTGCTAAGCATGCTTTTGGTTGCTGCTAAGACAGCTTCTAAAATATTAACGTTAACAGACCTTAAGTCACCCAATTTAGCCCTACCCGGTCCTTTCCAATTTGGTCATCTTGACAAGCCCTAATACTTAAATGAATATAAAGTGAGTCACTAAAGACAACAGTCAAGCTAGGCTGGCTCATAAATTGAACACATGAATGAATGGATGAAATAAGTGATGAGACTCTCCTGACCAGTTGCAAATTGGCACAATTAGAACATGATTTGTATAGTAATTGGGTGATCAGTGTTTCATTTCCCCCTCCTCTGCCACTTCTTCCTGACACTTGTGGTGAAGGAAGCATTCCTGAAGAAGTTGAACAATAACTTGGGAAGGGATATATGTGAGTAGGGCAACTGGCAGAAGAAGCATTAAACACCCACTGGTTTGTTTCTTCAAACAGCACCCTCTCCAATGCTACTTCTTCAGTGCCTAGTTATCACATGAATTATCTGACCCAAGGAAAGTCTGATGCAGCCCTTGAATGTCCAGGATTTCCATATTATGCAGTCATAACATTTCTAAGAAAAATACCAGAAAGCAAATCTTACTTTGATAAATACTGGCCTGAAGTGAGATTCTTTTCCTCTGTGTTCAAGCAGTTGGTTGTACTTGGAATAAGTGCCAGTTCTGGTTGGATCATAGTAGCTGAAGCAACTGCTCTTGCTACTAACTCTGTTGCATCCTGCACATAGTCTTCAAAAAAGGATTGTGTTGTTTTCCCATGGGCTATAAGACCTAGGGGCAAACCTTCGGTCCTCAGCTCTTCCACATTGTGTGAATCCCCAAGAATCCAGTGAAGTTCAGGAGGCATCCCTCCAAACTGGGTGGTGATCTCAAAGATCCTCCTTGTGCTTTCCATGTCACAGCCAAACATTACCACTGTCGATGTGGTGTCCTTTATGTTCTCCAGGTGAATTTGTAAGTAGGTCACGAGGTCGTCGGTTGATGTGAGGTTTCCTGTGATATTTATAATGGATCCCAAATGAAATTTGGAGCTTTGCTGTGTGAGGAAGAGAAAATCTGTGATGTTCCATTCTTCCTGGCATACTATCAAGCTAAAATTATACCAGTTGTTCAAGGCCAAGACTGAGAGAGTGACATCAGCGTCAAAGCTTAATGAGCGCTCTAAACTCAATTGGAGGTGAAGGGGATTCTGTAAGATAAGAAAAGGATTGGTTAGAGCTTTGGCCACAAAAGTAATATTTGGCTTTTTCTTTTTTAGTGCGTGAAGGAGCATTCTTTTTATCAGTATTGCCATTGGGTTGCTGGCTTAAGCTTCTAAAATACTGAAAATGCATTTAGTTCACCTTAGAGCATAATCTTATATATAAGTATTCAGAAGAAAGACATGTTAATTTAATGGGACTTAGGTAAAGGTAAAGGTCGCCTTGCTTGATAGCCAGTCATATCCGACTCTAGGGTTCAGTGCTCATCTCTGTTTACAGCCAAAGAGCCAGCACTGTCTATGTCTGTAGAGGTTTCCGCGGACACCTGGCAGGCATGCCTCAACACGGAAGCTTAACATAACACGGAACACTATTTATCTTCCCACCGAAGTGGTCCCTATTTATCTGCTTGCACTTTCTTGCTTTCAGATTGCTAGGTTGGCAGGAGTGGGGACAAAAATGGGAGCTCACTCCTTTGTGCAAGTACTCGGGTCTCAAACTCCGACTTTTTAGTTGTCGAGTTCAGTGTCTTAACCACTTGAACCACCACAGTCCCTCTGGATAATGGGACTTATTTACAGGTAAATGTTTGTCAGATTGAAGCCAAATGGAGCAATTCCATGCAGGTTGACTTGAAAACAAGCCCCACTAGGGTCTATAGCACCGAATCCAATGATTGCACTCCTATGGTTTCAATTTGTTTTGAAGTTGTAATACATGTACAATTTAAAGCAGCCAGAGGGGAATAATGTTCCTATATACTATTTTAAGTTCTGTCTCAAGACAGGGCAAAGCTCCATCCTATTTGTGACTTGCCTTCATTTGCTCTTGATTTTTCACATGCAGAACTTGGAAAAGCTACTTGCTTTGCATTTGATCTCTGAAACCTCAAGCTATGCTAGGAGATTCTGGAAAAATATAGCCCCAAAAAGTAACATTTTCAAAGTTCTCTTTAAATGTTCTATGTTCAGTTTTGTTGGGAATTGGGAAAACATTTCACTGTTCAGACAAATACATGAGCATACATACTGCAGTGGCTCAAGTGGTTAAGACACTGAACTCAATGATTGGAAGGTTGGAGTTCGATTCCTGATTACTTCACAATGGAGTGAGCTCCCGTCTCTGTCCCAGCTTCTGCCAACCTAGCAGTTTGAAAGCAAGAAATTGCAAGTAGATAAATAGGGACCACTTCAGTGGGAAGGTAAACATTCTTCCATGCACTCTGGTGTTGAGGCATGCCTGCCACGTGTCCATGAAATGCCTCCAGATACTGACAGTCCTGGCTCTTTGGGTATAAACAGAGATGGACACTGAACCCTAGAGTCAGATATGACTGGCTTCCGAGTAAGGGCAACCTTTACCTTTATGCACACCAGCCCTGCCTAATCTGCACATCTGACTTCTGCACATTAGATGTGAAAATCTGAAGAAAGATGGTAAATCCATTCCCCCTCCCCTTTAGTATTTTCTAGATGTTTTGGACTATCACCCATACTAACCAGGGTGATCACTTACACTTGACCAAAAATGACAATGTGAATCACTTAACAGGATAGAAAATGACAGTGACTTGCATATCTTTACTGATAGGTACAGCTGCAAAATTAGACCTGGTTATAATAATACTTACAAAATTACAACTTAGTTATCTTGAGTAGGGAAGAAAACGACCATCCAACATATATGCCAGCTCAGTCTACTGTCAGGGTGCTGTTCCCTATGGATGGGCAAGTACAAGGCCCTTAATCCTTACGGCTTCTTTGAAAGTGCAAGGAGGATCTACCCATTAGCCATGCTTGCTAAAATGGCTACTTAAAGGTAAAGGTCACCCTTGCTCAAAAGCCAGTCGAATCCAATTCTAGGGTTCAGTGCTCATCTATGTTTCAAAGCCAAAGAGCCAGTGTTGTCTGCTTCTGCAGACATTTCCATGGTCATGTGGCAGGCATAACTAGACACTGGAGTGCATGGAATAATGTTTACCTTCCCACTGAAGTGGTCCCTATTTATCTACTTGCAATTTCTTGCTTTCAAACTGCTAGGTTGGCAGGAGCTGGGACATTCTGTCCTACAGTATTCGGGTATCGAACTGCTGACCTGCCGCCTTCCAGTCAGCATCTTAGCCACTTGATCTGGCTACCTACACATCACCCAAAAGAATGATGTGACTCATGAAGAACAGAAAAGGATAATTATTCGCATCAGTTAAAGATAAGACTTGAGATGGGCAGCCATTCAACTGGAGTCCACCTGTAAAATAAGACTTGTTATTATTATTATTAGATTCAATTTATATGCCGCTCTTCTTGCCGAAGCAATTCAGAGCGGCTTACAATGTTACAATATCAAATATTAAAAAACAACATAATATGAATATAACAAATATGATACAGTCAATATAGTCAACAAATCTTTCATTAAAAAGTAAGAATATAATACAATCAGAAAAAATGCAATACAATTAAAAATACGCTACGGTCAAAAAAAAATACACTACGGTCAAGAAAATACAGTACAAAACAATCTAGAAAGTCTAGATTGTTCCCCTTTAGACCATCTGACAGATGAATGCCCTCCCTGAAAGAAGGAAAGTGGTTATCCTCATGCTTACTAGGGTGAAGACAATTGAACTCCATGGTGTCTAGAGCCAGTGTATCCCAACCTTTGGTTTTTATTTATTTATTTAATTTATTTATTTAAATTTGTTTATCACCCTCCTCCCCGAAGGGACCCAGGGCGATTTCCAACACAACAGCATAGACAACAATTTAAAACCAGTTCAGAAATTAAATGTTTTAAATGTTTTAAAAGAAGCTTTAAAACTTAGCATTAAAAACTAGGCATTATAGCTAGGCATTTTTGGACTTCAATTCCCGGAAGCCTAAGTCAATTCCCCAATTCCCCTGATCAGCAAATGTACTGACTTAGCTTCAGGGAATTGAAGTCCAAAACCCTGGTCTAGAGGGTACCAGGTCTAGACACTGAGGCCAGCATGCTTTAGAAGTGATCTTGGCAAGTTCTCTATCATGAAAAGGCTGAGAATGAAGCAAGTAGGGTCTACACACACTAGGACACTGAAGACTGTGCTCACAGCTCCTACACAGTTTATACCCTGACATAATCAAACTACAACTTTCTAGCTAGCTATTATAAAAGTATTTCAACTGTTGGGGAGGAAGTATCCTTTGACTCTCTTATGTTAAGAGAGGGACACAAAAATGCCCTACTTCCAGGTAGGGAGTCAGAGATGACAGTTAAAGTTTTCTAGGTGGCATGAAAGAACCTTAGTAACTTTGGTTGCATTCACGTAGTGGAGAAAGTAACGACCATCTCTCTTGCTACAGCTATATTATATTACTCCCTATAAAGTTGCATGCCATACTGAAAATGCAACTTTGCTTCAAGACAAGCGCTTGGAAATTTGGTACACCAAGTGTCAGGGTTTCTGGTTTCCCCAGCATGTAGTCTTGCCCTCTTCCAGCCACTACAACCATGGAGATTCCAAAGGTATTCCAACTACTATATCTTATCAGGCTAACAAGTGATCTGAGAAGATACCCAAGAGGACTTTCTTCTCTTGTATTAGATATTTCACCCAGATTATAAAAGTTTACAACTCACAGCCAGGTAGTTGTGACCCATAGTCACCAGCAGGTTAAACTCCACCTTACTGTTTGATTCACTCACTTGTGTTTTAAAAGTACAGTATAATAAAGTCATCAGGTGGTCTATTTGTTACAAGGGACTTTCTTAATGACGATACATTTTGCAGCAAATTGATCCTTGGTGATATGAAACTGCAGGGCTCACAAAAGATTTTTAGTAAGACAGTGATGTAATTCCTCAGAGTGTGATACGAAAAAATGCAGCCTCTCTTTCCCCTTTAAATATTTAAAGTCTCTTTATACAAGCACACAGGTAAGCTAATTAAATGGCTAAGAGGTTACTACAATCAATACACATCTTAGAATGTCAATTATTTGTTTGAACTATAGAATGAATTAAAGGTGCTGACAGCCATATCTTCCACAAACCCAGCAACCAACTATTGGCACACTTGGTAATTATTTAACTGGCAATGTACTAGTTTTGCTATTATCTTCATTAAGCTGGTGATGTATGAATCAAATTGAATTTGTACTTAATAATTTAGATTCTAGTTTCAAACTGCCATCAGTTTGCTGTGCTTAGAAATTAGAGCCCACAATTTCACTGTCTAAACTATCATCATCTTTGCTAATTTAATTTTTTCTGTATAGGCCAAAAGACTACTGGGCACACTCAAACATCCACAATAAACCAGAGTCTGTCCTAACTGTGGTTTGTTGTTTAAGCCTTAAACTGTGCAACAGATGGCCAAGCAAACTGAGGTTTCTCTCCCTTATTTTGGTTTGTTTTTCATTTGCCTTTTTTTTTACCAGCTTTCATTTGTTTCAGGATAGGGAACTATGGAAGCAAATCAGACACATGTCCTGGTTGTGGGTTAGATACCATTGACAGTTTAGGTCTGTGGTTCTCAACAACTGGTATACAATACCACTTATGGAACAGAAGTAATATTGGTGGGATGCGGGGTTTCACTACGATAACAAGTAATTCTCCCTTAATTTGTTGTCTTCTTGCATGTGTAACCTGCAATTGCCTACCCGCTATGTATTTTCCATCTTCAAATTTTTGTCATGTCAGTAGCAGCACTGGACACACAGATTTTTGTGTGTGTAAATGATATACATAGTAGCAGAACGCCTGTAAACACATATGTGTTCTTCTTGGACAAAAGTGGGTTGTTTATTTCTACCAGAGAAAGGTACAGGTTCTTTGTTAGACTGGTTGGTAGGGCCCCAGGTACAAAAGGTTCAGAACCACTGGTTCAAACAAGCCAGAGGTTGCAAGCAAACAATAAACCAAGGCTTTAGAATGTGTTTTGTGACTGGCCATGGTTTTCTAGGAAAGATGTGTACATATGTGTTCAAGCCATATGCTATGGCTTGTCATATAGCTGGCTGTACCTACATATAAGATTGTTCTATATTTTGTGTCAGACACTTTTTTCTTCAAATTGTTATATGTGGTCAAGTTGCCTCCAACTTATAGCAACCTTATGTTTATCTTCAAAATCCTCTGTCCTCAGGATCCCTGCTCAGCTCTTGCAAACTCAAGCCATAGGGCAGGGGTAGGCAACCTATGGCCTGTGAACCAGATCCAGCCCACATTTCCCAATAATCCACCCCCAACCTTGCTCCAGCTGCTGTCACTGGAATTGCCCATGGACTCGCTTGCGGCAGCTGCAGATGCGTTTGTGGCAGCCGTAAACGGTGTGAGGACTACCAGTCCAGCCCCCTCAACTGTCTGAGGAAGTGTGACCCGTCCCCTTACTTTAAACGGTTGGCAACCCTTGCCTTAGGAATTCGACCATTGTTATATTTGACCTCCTCCTCCTCCTGTTGCCTTTCCCAGCATTATCTTTCCCAGAGCATCTTGTCTTCCCATGATGTGCCTAAAGGAAGACCTTCTCAGTTCTATCAGCTATGTCTCCAGAGATAGTTCAAGCTGTGATATCTCTGGCACACACATAGTCAGATATAAGAAAAGCAGCTGTTTTCTATACAGCCAAAGGAAGCTTCCTAAGTTATATCAAGCCCAAATCAAATATGAACTTTGCTATATGTATTAAGGCAAATACATATAACAATCTACAAAGGCAGCACTTAATACTGCACTAAGCTAGGCTAAGATGATTAGTAATAAGCTGTGCATTTGGAAACCCTGGTATAATGATCAAGTCACAGAACATAGAGCTTTGCTGATCCAGTGAACTGCAAAACTGATGGCTTAGCAACTGTGATGCTATATTAACAAAACTGATGGATCTTACCTACTCCAAGGTTATAGCTAAAATGCAAGTGACCTGCACCAGAAAAAAAAGCTGCTCATACTTTGAGAAAATAGCAATAAATTGCAGACTGAAAAAGTGAATGAAACAAGTTAATATAAAATTGTAGTTGGGCATCTAATCGCAAAAAAGCAAAGAAAATGCTTAAGAAATTTCTTCTGTGGTGGCAGCTCTCCACTCTGACTACCCCAGGCACTGGGGGAGGAAACTAATTCCAGTTTCTAGAGGAATGACAGCAAGACCTATGGTATTTTAAACACTAACAGGTTTAATTTAGTGTGAGCTTTCCTGGACAATTGTTCGCTTCATTAGATGTAGATAATGTATTGAGTTAGAGGTATATATTCTGACTGGGCTGTTGTGGAGAGATTAAAGCAGAAACATAACCTAGAAAATGTTGCCATTTTTAAAGCAGTGGTTAGTGAAAATTCAGACATCCTGGCACTGACAAACTCATTAAGCTATTTACTGTGATTTACTGTGATGGGAAACCTTTACCTCAAATTAATCCCACATTGCAGAATTGGATACCCAGTGTGATGTAGTGGGTAGAATGATGAACTAGTACTCAGGTGGCCTGGGTTGACAACCCCTGCACTAGGTCTTCTCCTAGAGGTGAGATGGATGACCCAGCAACCCACAGTGGGCAGAACCAGAGGTAAAAGTGGGTATTGCCACACTATGCATTCACACACACATATAGAGGTCTTCTGAGGTGAGAGTGGGATGACTGAAAATAGCCTGAAGTGGGGCAGGAACCACCTTGCTGTAATAGATGGGCAGTCACTGTTCTTCCTCCCTCCATGTTGTTTTGTTCATGTAAAAGCAACAATTCTAAGATAAGAAAACTCATCCGTGAAAGCCAGACTGCAGTGCATGTTGAACAAGCATGTCGTCCCGTTGAACCAGGATTCTGCCAAATCTAATTGTTAGATCCAACTAGCATGGACTCATAGAATGAATAAAACATATAAATCCAGTTGATTCAGTGGGGTTGCTCAAATTAAGTCTAACAGATTGATTTAGACCTTATTAAATACTTATGCCAGGAAACAGAAATTCATAGCCATAAAAAATGGTAACTCACACCACAACATATTCTAGTGGATAAACAAATTAAAGCACATCTAAGCCAAACCTAATAAGCTCCTATTCAATTTTCAGTAGTAATCATTAACATAATTACTGTAATAATAAGCTGAATATTACAAAGACATCCCATTTTGTTCTATTAGTGACTTCTTAAAAATGAATATTTTTGCTAAAAAGCATACATAAGTATATTTTCTATTTAGTTCATTAACTTTTCATAGTTATATTCCTAGACCATTATATTGAGTATTTACAGCTATCTTTTTTGGATATTCAATAGTCAGGGAACAATGTAATGCGTTTTTATCTGCTTGCATGTGCCCATTTAATAAAAAGAAGAAAATTTAGAGATTTTCCTGAACATCCAGTGCATCTGTGTTGCATAGAGGAAAGAAGTGAGACTATTCAGAAAAGGGGAGTAAATTGTCCAGGGTGAAAAATATTTGTCTGGGTCATTCTGATTTTAACCCTTTTGGAACAAATGTGAGATGTAGCTTCTGATTTTGACTTGGAGATCTATAAAGATCTATAGGGCTCTTGGGGAGATGTTTGGGCTCCCTGAGCGGGCATTTTCAGTTAACGTGCTTGAGGGGACTGGCTTAGAAAATAGCCGTCTTTTAAAATAGTAACATCCCTGAAGTGTTTTATTTAATGCGCTCTACATGGGGCTGCCCTTGGTGACCATTCTGAGGTTTCAGCTGGTCCAGAATGCAGCTACACTAGTAGTGTTGGGATGTGGGCGTTATGCCCGTGCCTCACTGCTGCTGAGGGAGCTGCACTGGCTCCCAGTTTGCCTCCGGGTGCAATTCAAGGTGCTGGTTATTACCTTTAAAGCCCTTTATGGTAGTGGTCCAGGTTACTTGAGAGACCGCATCGTCCCAAGGACATCTATCCGGCCCACCAGAATGGACCGGAGAGGCTCTCTGGTTGTGCCATCAGCCAGAGAGGTGCATCTCTCTGGCACTAGAAGGAGGGCCTTCTCGGTGTCCGCTCCGGCCCTGTGGAACCTCCTCCCGATAGAGCTACGCCTGCAGACAGAGTTGCTGTCCTTTAGGAAAGGAGTGAAAACCTGGCTGGCAGGTCTGGTCTGGGGAGTTGATGGTTCAATTTCCCTAGCCAGTTGGATGGTTTGACCCCCAGTACATCCAAGTTATAGTACCTAGCTTTTAATTAAGTTTTTAATTTTTAAAGTGTTTTTAATGTTTTAAGTGTTTTTAAAATTGTTGGAAATTGCCCTGGGTCCCTTCGGGGAGGAGGGAGATAAACAAATAGAAATAAATAAATAAATAAATAAATAAATAAATAAATTTAATATAAATAGGCTTTTGATGAAACTCATTAGAATGGTTTACTGATAAGATGCATAGTGTTGTTTAGTTTTTTTCTGGATTAAGCCCAACATTCTGTGCGCCAGTGTTTTCCACTGAGGGCCATCATTTCCCCAGAAGCAAGCTGTCCAGAGCCATACCCAGATGATGGATAGATGAAGGGGGGAATGGCAGTGAACAAGATAAGAGCCACAAGAAAGTGAGCCCCTGCATCTTCTCCTCTCTTGGGGCCACAGGTCACAAGTGGTCCCAGGGCCACTTGTGACCTGTCATTTGCTGACAAGAATTTCTCCGTCTCTTTACTTCCCACATGGTCAGCCTCCCCAGACTATTTCCAGTTGAGAATGTCTTGCTTTTTTATCACATCTGCTAGGAGAAGCAGTTGTGCCACTGATGTGACACCTCTGGATCTAAACCTTTGATGCAAATACTTCTTGTGCTTGTTCAATACTTCTGTTCATGTGGCTTTTGGTTTGTTAGATTGTAACCACTTATGATAGTATGAGCTATTATTTAATTTAACAAGCAAAGGCTTGTATCTTACCTTGATCAGTTAACTTGGCATGCATGAATTATTCATACAATTACATTGTCTCTATGTCAATCAGCATCACATTGAAAAAAATGAATCTATTTATTTTCCACCCTGTCCTTTTTATTTCAGAAAGATTTACAAATACTGCAATATACCCAAGCTAGTCAGCTTGAGCGTCAATCTTTCATTTTTCTTTCAAGAGAAAAAATGTGGAACTTCTTGTTTTATTCCCATAGTAATAATTTCATGTCAGAAATTATTGTGGGTTGAAAGGATTTTTGCTGGAGAAACTCCACTCAGGGGACACCTGAATGAGGCTCCTTTCATGTCTCCAAGATTTTTTCCCACCAAAGTGGTCCCTATTTATCTACTTGCAATTTCTTGCTTTTGAACTGCTAGGTTGGCAGGAGCTGGGACAGAGACAGGTGCTCAAATTGTCATGCAGTACCCAGGTCTTGAACTGTTGTGGTAGAGAGGATGTATGTTAACATTGGGGATGGTATTTCGTATTGTTAAACCGATTATTGTATAATATTATTATTATTATTTTTGTATTGGGTATGGATTGTATTGTGAGTATATTGTTTATTGTCCATTTGGTACTGAATATTGATTATCGACTGTATCCTGATTGTATTGTGGTTATATTTCTTTTGTTTTGTTACACTGTATTTTATATTGTATTATTATTGAACTGTTATATTGTATTTAATTGTATGTTGTGAGCCGCACTGAGTTGGTTTTCACCAAGTAGGGCGGCATATAAGTTGAAATAATAATAATAATAATAATAATAATAATAATAATAATAATAATAATAATAATAATGACCTACCAGCCTTCCAGCTAACAAGGCGAGCTTCTTAACCACTGAGCCATTATGTTGGTGATACCCTCAACATCACATTTTTCTTACTTACACTATGGGTTCCCATTCTCAGCTTGCACACCTGATAATTTATGCATTAATCCACTTGTTTTGGAGTTCCTAGTGCCAGTTGCACTCTGCACAGAACAAGGACAAAGGGAGCAAAGTGGCAAAGAGGAAGTATCAGGCTCTCGTTTTATCTCTAGAGTAGGATTTTACAAATTGTTACTCACTGGAGAGATGAAACTGATAGCTAGGTTGGAGGTCTATGTCAGGTTCATCTCTCTAGTGCAATGTTTCTTAACCTTGAGGCCCCAAATGTTTTAGGAGCCCTGGTGGCGCAGGAGCCCTGGTGGCGGAGTGGTTAAGATGCTGTACTGAAACCAAAAGATTGTGAGTTTGATCCTGACCAGGTCTCAAGTTTGATTCAACCTTCCAAGGCCAGTAAAATGAGTACCCAGCATTTTGGAGGCAAAATGCTAATTTACTTGTGAACTGCCCAGAGAGTGTACTAAGCCCTATGGGGCAGTATATAAGTGTAATTGTTTTGCTTTGAACTAAAATTTTCAGGTGTCTTCAACATTGGCCGTACTGACCAAGATTTCCAAGAACATTTGGGCCCTGAGTTGAGAACCACTGCTCTAGTGAGAAGGAATATTCAACCCCAGGTTTATCAGTGTCTCCATTTCTCTTGTTATCTTCGAAGGCTCTCCTCTCCAACCTAGCACCATGAAATTGGCAAGGAGATAAAACTAAAATGCCATGAAACTAAAGCACATAGAGTGGGATATGAGAATGGTTTGGGATGTTTGTTTGTAACACAGCATCTTTAGTGGAGAACTGAATTGGTAAAGTATTGCAGCTTCCCTAAAAACATTATTTCCATATTTTTCCTCTAACACCTATTGAAGCTGCTACAAACATATACAGCAGGAGCTACTGTCTTTGGTTCTGGATGGGGTGGTTTTGCATAATCTGGGGGTTCTCCTGGACTCACGACTCCTGCTCAAAGAGCAGGTGGCAGTCATGACCAGGAGGGCTTTTGCACAACTTCGTGTCATACATCAGTTACGCCCGCTTCTAGATCAGGACTCCTTGCTCACGATCACACAAGCTTTGGTCAGCTCCAGACTTGATTACTGCAATGCGCTCTACATGAGGCTGCCCTTGACGACCATTTGGAGACTGTAACTGGTCCAGAATGTGGCTGCCTGGGTGGTGATGGGTTGTGGGCATTAGGCACATGCCTCACCACTGCTTCAGGAGCTGGACTGGCTGCCGGTGTGCCTCCGTGTGCTGGTTATCACCATTAAAACCCTACATGGTAGTGAGCCAGGATACCATGTCACCCCAAGAACATTTGTCTGTCCCATGAGAGTGGACTGTAAAGGCTCTCTAGTTGTTCCATCAGCCAGAGAGGCACATCTCTGACACCAGAAGGAGGGCCTTCTCTGTGTCCACTCTGGCCTTATGGAACCTCTTGCCAATTGAGCTACACCTCCAGACAGAGCTGCAGCCCTTCAGGAAGGGTGTAAAAACATGGCTGGTGGGGCAGGTATGGGGTACTGGCCACTTGGTGACCCCAACCTGTTGGCTAATCTGAGCCCCCCCTCCCTCAATCTTTTAATTTTTTTAATGTTTTAATTTCTTGACTTGCTAACCTTTTGATTCTGAATTTTTAAACTTTTAATCTGAATTCTAGGGGACAGCTTTGATTTTTAATAATTTACCATTAAATTGATGTTTTTAATGTTTCATTATGACATGTCAAGCCACCCAGAGTTGCCTCAGTGAGTGGGCCAGCATAGAAATGTGAATAAATAAATAAATAAATAAATAAATAATATGTGGATGAGTAGCAATAGAAAGCTAGATGGTTCTCTTAGATTCATTCTTGTTTATTTTGAGTCCTTTCCACTCATACACCTGTACCAGTCACATAACAAATATCTGGTAGTTCTTAGCAAGCTGGATTTTAAACTTTAACAACTGAAATATTCACAACAGAGCTTCAGGGGATGGGTTAGTCACTGAAACAGTTTTAAAGATCTCTTGCTCCTCTCAGCAAAAGAAACTTGGTACCCAGGCAACCATCACAAACAAACAGACATCTGCTATTGCTTTAAAATAATAATAATAAAATGTTAACCACTTTGCCTTTGATTAATTTATGGCTTGGCTGAATTGGACTTAAAATGATTGCAGTTACACCACAGGATAGCTTAGTATTTCGAAAGGGTACATGCACACTCCAGCCTAATATATATGAATATTTTAAGCATTTGTGTACAAGGTCAGAGAGTTGGTGGAGAGGCATTACACAAAGTCAGCCATTTTAGGAAAGGATGATCTATTATTTATTCACAATTCTAGTTACAAATGGGGATAAATAATGCAGCTTCTGAAGCTTGTAGCTCTTCTCACTTAGAGCGTTTAAAGTGGGTGCGTAGGAAACCTTAGACATCTTGCAGAGTATTTTAATTTAAGCTTATAAAATCAATGGAAAAAAAAAGTAAGATATTCTGCATGTACTTTCTGCCTCTTTGGAGACAAACTTCTGGTCATCGACAGTTCCTATAATGTCCACGTGACCAGCCAGCACTGCATCATCACAGAGCTATCCCTGGAAAAACTTAGAGTGGAAATGTATCCCTTTATTAAATGTAGAGTGATTTGGTTTGTATTCCACAAACCTAGGACCCAGGTTGATTTACAACATAATTTCTTTAAAACCAAATACAATTAAAATGAGTGCATGGCAAATATTGGTTGAAATTCTGCTGTACAGCTCCATGTACACAAGGGGATGATGTCATTGATTCAAGTTACATTGTCAGCTGCAACTCAAGCCAAGTATACCCCCCCCCCCCCCGCCCCAGGAGGCCTGGTCTTGGAGGCCAGCTGGTTCTGGGCTGCCTTTGCCCTCGGTAATCAGGAAAAATGCCACTGGTATGAATTTGTTTAAGGTGGATTCCAGCTTGCCATGAAGTGACCCACATACTATGATCTCAGAGCCATCTCCTGTGGCACATATGAAATGAGATGTGCATGATTTAACACTGGGACTGCAATGGACTGCCTTCACAGCCAGCCAATCTGGCATGGCCTCTTTTGCCTCCATGTCCGTTGAGAATCAGAATTCTTCCTCCGCTCATTTTACCTTTGGGCCCAATATGATGGTTTCCAGTGGCATTTTTTCCATCCCACCTAAAGGGGTTCATCTACCCATAGCCATTGGCCCCTTTAGGGAGTCACGTTATTTACCACCACCCAACACTCGGCATTGAGTCATTGGCTGTACGGTCTGCTCCATTATCATAGCGGGATGTCCAGCCAGACATGATCAAGTTAAATAACAACAGGTTAAAAGTAATTTTGAGATAATTGCACTCTGGACACAATACAAAAAAAGTCATGTGTACCCAAGAAGTGTTGAAGGAAACCTTTAATCAACAACAACTTGCTGCTGGCATTTCTGTTGTACATGTTTAGCTGTGCAACAGAATTTCAGCCATTAAGAAACAATGCAATCCATTATCCCATTAGAAAGGGTTGGCGTTAAAAACCATTTTGAAAGATTGCAGGTAACAGAAGTGCAATCAACAATAGAAAAATGAGGCACACTCCTTCAAGGCCCTGGCACCATTTGTCAATCAGTTGCCAAAGGTCTGCCCAAATAGGAAGGTCCTTGTGTTTCTGCTGAAGGACATCAAGGAGGAAGCTATGTAGCTTCACTGAGACAAGGGCCTCTCCTGCAGGTTTCAAACATGAGACAGGCTTATGTGGTCTTTCAGATAACCTGGAAACCCATTGCTACTACAATGTTGCCCATGCATCCCCAAAACCAAATGCAAATACGCAGACTGAGTATTGGCTTTCATCTGCCCCACCGAAATTAGTACTGATAAAGGGGAACAAGAAGGGGTTACAGCCGTAGAGAAGGATTTGTTTTAATTGTTTTGGGTAGTTTGACTCTTATATAAATTGTATTACATGATGCTAGCTGTTCACTCTTAACAAACAATTACACATAATCTATTTTTGCTTTGTATGTTCAATTGCCAATCTGTCAGCTTCCAAATTCATAATTCCCCCCTAGCTGTCAAAGACTCAATGGGCAAAAGATCTCTTTCCCATCTGATTCTTGATCCAACAGTGAACTTGGCTGACTGTTGAATAGTCCTGCAACATTGGTGATGGGACAATACCCTCCATTGAACCCTGAGGACCATCCTTGGTCATGGCCATCCTGCTTTAGCAAATGTTCTCAAGCCTTCTTAGAAAAGGGAGAAGCACATGTTGTGGCTAGAATTTAAATCCAGCTGCTGTGATAATGCCAGATAATTCTCAGATGAACCCTTTTTTGTGTAGCCAGGGGAATTGGCCTCTATACTCTGTCAGTAACCCTTCAAAGGGTCAGTGGGCATGGCCAACAAAGATATATGTGCATACAAGTTGGAAGTGCAACATTTTATTCATGCTGCAGACCGCTGCTGATGAGAAAGGAGAAATCGTACTGCTGAGTAAACTAAGCTGTGCACAAAATCAGTGAGAGAGAAAGCATAAAGTACATATTTTTGCCTGATCATATCCCTAGAGACATCCAAGGAGCCCTTTCTCCATCTTGGTATCCAGGGCCAAGCTCTCTCAAGCAGCATTTGCTTAGGAAGTGTCTGCTGTGCTTCGAACCATTCAGACACAGAGATTTGTTCCATCAGTCTTCCTGCCTGTAAAATATTCAGCAGTGAAATTAAGTTGGGCTGCAGAGTGTATAATAAATCAGCATGGATTTTTAGCCTCAAGCTTGTAAAATATTCAGCTCTAGGGCCACTTCGAATGCCATTTTAAAAAGGATATGAATGTGTGTATGTGTGTGGGATATGTCCTAACCCGATATGTTTAATAAGAATTTTTATGATCTCTGTGAAAGTGACTTTGAAAAGGAAATATTATAGACCTATCAGTCACTAACAACAGCTCTGTCTATTAAAAGCTGTTAAGACATCCTGTTCTGACCAGGGGAACTCAGGATATTTTGGGCTATAATCTCCAATCATAGTTCTAATGGGATTTGTGGTCCCAAACATCTGACAGGTATTAGGTAGGGTAAATGTGAGTACAGGAGTGTCAAGGTAATGTTATTCGAACCATTTCACACATGCTTGTCAACAATTCAAGGACTTCAAGATTAGCATGTGGGAATAAACCCTCACTTGGCCCACTCAGCTGTCATATCACTGAAAAAGCTGTTAAAGAAAACAAGGGGTTTGCAATTTTTGCAGTTAATTGATGAGGTATAAGCATTTATGGATGTTTCTGAATCTGTTACAATCACCAGAAAGGATTTCCTTTGCCTGATGGGAATTCTCCTACCTTTACTGGCCAATTTCCAAAATCATCAGAGATGACATTGGGAAATAGGGGAGGCACAGGGAATATTTTACTTCATGTCACATCACAAAAACCAAATAAGTTTTTCCTGCTCCCACAAAATGTGAAACAGCAGACGAAACTTTCAAAGCTATGCATGTTGGCAGTCAGACATGCAAATGAGTCCCATCCTTACAAAACAAAAACTAGCTAATTGATAAACGAACAAACAAACAAATGAGCGTTAAATGAAATGAAGAAACGAATGAACGAACGACAAATGAAATTAAGAAATGAACGAACAAATAAATGAATGAACAAATGAACGAACGACAAATGAAGTGAAGAAACGAATGGACGGATGGACAGACGGACAGACAGTCATAGGCAAGCTGCATTCCCAAGATGCCAGTTCTCTGTATTCTGTACACAGAAAATTCTGGAAAGGCTGGGTATACGTACAAATTAATTTGACAACATAGCAATTGCAAAGTACAGATATTTGCAAGCTTATGTTATGATAAAGAAACTGTCTTTTACCCCTTACAGAAGATCAGTTTACAATGATGTGCTAACTGTAATGTTCAGTTGAGACCTTTGTCTACTTTCTTTGGAATGATTTTGAAAGGAAAGAAGATGTATTGTTCAGGTGGTGCAACAAGAGTATTCTGAAAGACACCCTTGAAACTGTTTTTGTTTATAGGCTATCTCCTGCTAGAAGGGAAAGAAAGACTTCATGTACTATGAGACAATCTAAATCAATCCTACCTGATCAATGATGCAGGTTTGATAATCCTCAGCATAAACTGCGGATTAATAGCAAACAAAGATCAGTGATTTTTAAAATCAACTCATGACCTGAATTTAATAACTAGTCCCAGCTAGACTGGGCCCACAGAATCATTAGTTAGAAATGAAAATTACCTTGGAATTCACATAAGAATAATTGATTCTAAGGGGTCTGTAGTAATTGGGACTACAAAAGTAATTGGAGTTAGGCACTTATTTCTTCTGCTCTGGGGAGGGAAATCTTTGAACTTGACTATTTTTCTTGACTACAACTTTCAGAAATAGCACCAGTATGGCCAATGGTAAGGGGATATCCTAGTCTCTCATATTCTACATCATGTCTATATTTCTCATATTCCATGATTTCTTGAGTATGCTTGGGCTTCATCATTACAGAAGAGAATCAGGCCACTGCCAGCACTGGGGCTGCAACACTTCATTTCTCCATGACACCATTCCTGCTTCCCCAGAAATGAGTCATCTCAGGCATTTGTACAATCAAAAAGCAAACAGGACTGACAACACAATGCTATAGAAGCTTATTTTGATTTATGGCAACCCAGTAAGCTTTTAAAGATCTATGAGATATTTGAGACATGGTTTTATTGATGTCACTCCCTAGTCAGTTTAATGGACAAGTAGGGATTTGAACCCAGCTCTTCTGAGTTCCAGTCCAGCACTCCATCCACTATGCTATACTGGCTCTCCTTGTAGAAAAATATACAGTACTGTGCAAAAGTCTTAGACCACTAGCAGCTGGTTTGGGGAAAATTCAATGAGTGATTTGGAGGGCCATAATGCAGAAACCCTAACTCTAAACTTCACCAAACCTGGACACAGGTGTGAGGAGATCCAGTGGAAGGATCTGTCCAATTCTGGTGTATCTAGGTGGCTCAGGGTTTCGGTTATCCCCCCAAACACTCATTGAATTTTCCCAAAACCAGGTAATATTATCTAAGATTTCTGCACAGTACTGTACTTCCACTCCCAAAGAGAAACTGCTTTCAGCATTGCCCAGGGTGATCATGAAAAATGGGGACTAATTCAAATGAGATGTTATAATCTGAAGGTGTCCAGGAGAAATTCAAGAAAACAAATGAAACAAGTGACAATGTCCCACCAGAAATAAAATGGCACCATGAGGGTGTTGTCCATACAAATGTCAGGTGTGACAACAGATGGAACAGCTTTTTGTAAAATAGCAGGGGTTAACAAAAAACAGGTCAACAATACAGAGTGCTGAATTTTTGTGTTTCTACTAGGGAAGGTGAAGAAGGTATGATTGCAATGTTTAATTAATGGGAGAACTTGCTTTGAGAATCCAGCATCTAAAATTGAGACCTACCTTCCTTCCTTCCTTCCTTTCTACTTCTACCTGGAATGACAGGTGCACTCCCACTTCTCAAAGAAAACCTGCTATGAAACAGAAATCCCTCCAGCCCTTTGAGCAGCTGCTGTCCTGTTTAAAGTTTATAAATAGCAGAATGTTTGCTGGTATAAAAGTAAGAGCACCACATGCTGGAGCAACACTAGCTGGTGGATTCAGTCCATCAAGACTCAGGACAATTAACTGAACACACATTTATAAAGGATTCACATCTACACTTCCTTCTTAGGAAAACAGGAAATTGCATTTCTTAGAGAAATGCACTTGGGATAAGAAAAGTGTCTTTGTTATGGTTGACTAAGTTGGCTGCCCTTTGATTTCTAGTGAACTAAAGCAAAAAGTTTCCTTCTTGGAGGGCAAGAGAGAGGTTAGAGAAGGAAGTGGCAGCAGTAATTCAAAGAATAACAATCTGGAGTTGAAGGACAGTGACAGTCTAGGTCAGGGGTCAGCAAACTTGGTTCTCCAGATGTTCTTGGACTTCAATTCCCAGAAGCCCTGATCAGCAGGTGGATAGACAAGTTTGCTGACCCCTGACCTAGATATTGACCTACTGATCAGGGCTTCTGGGAACTGAAGTCCAAGAACATCTGAAGAACCATGTTTGCTGACTCCTGGTCTAGGTAATGTAAGGAGGTCCTCTCTCTCGCTCTCCTCCTCTTCCCTCCACACACAAAGTTATGCTTCCTTCATGCCTTCTTTTTATAAACATGTTATGAGCGGAATGGGATTTTTTGCTTTCTCACAGAGCCTACACACATGTAGGTACATCTACAGAGACTCATAATTGCTCATGCAGTAAATGTGGTGGGGAGTTGTGTAACTGGTAAAAGAAAAGGAGGGAGGAAAAAATGAAGAAAATAAGTACATTTTTGAAGAGCTGTTGTGGTGATTAGAACAGGGCTGAATGTGCAATTTGAATCTGTAATGAACATTTCCAAGTGTGGCAGGAGGTATGGTGCATTCCAAAGCACCATGCTAGCCTTGTGGTTAGGGAGAAATTAAACTTAATGTTTTATAGACATATGATATGGTATAGGGGAATGGCAAAAGGGTAGAACATGTGTGAGGAGATAAAACCCAGAGGGAAAGGACAGAACTTTCTCTTGATCTGGTGCTCAGCACTGAGTAAGTCATGTAGGGGCTTTTAAGCTATGAGGGGGGCCCAGACCTTCCCCCAGTAGATAGGCTTTCATTGTTTTAATGTGCTTTCTGATCTTTTGATACTAAGAATTCTTTGCTTCCTAAACCTTTGTTCCGTAACTTACTTTGACTACAGTATACTGTACTTTAAAAAGACAAGTTATGACTGGAGTGATTCCTTGGCTATGAGCTACCTTACTTACAGCCTAGATTTAGGTCAAGAGACATGAGAAGGCAAGTTTAAAATCCTGAATTCAGGTGCAGTCCCATCTACCTGTAGACTGAAGTTCTACTTGTGAGTAACAGGATTGTTACAGCTGTGTTTCTGGTATTTGGTACAATGAGTCCCCTCTTTGTGGTCTACCATGATATCATGTTTCATGGTAATATACCAGTTTCACCCAAAAATTAGAGCCATTTGAGCATCTCCCTTCAAGTTAATGAGGTTTTTGAAGATTTGGAAATTGGAACAATAGTCCTGATTTAGGACACAGGTTGGATTGAAGGCCATCTGGATTGCCACATTTCAAGCCAAATCCCAATCCTAAATACCAAATTAGCACCAGGATCAGAACAGAAGGCTCATGCTACCCTATCTAGCATCAAGAAAAGACCAGCCGAGCAATAATGAACTTATGCTTGAAGCTAGAACAACTCTGCAGATTCATTGGAGCCATAAAGAAGTTAAAGAGCCTCCCTGAATTTTTTTTTATATTTAACATTGCCTTCTTGCCTTTGCATCCCTGTGTATTGTGGTTATTGTAGTCATTAGCATTTTTAAAGCAAAAAAGTATTTTAAAAAAGAGCTAGATGTGAATAAGAAAGGAAAGTGAAGTTGGGGCAGATGACTTCTGAGATTTATAATAGAACAATAACACCTTTTATTGTAAATAATTTATGTTAGCCAGAATCCTGCTAGAATCTTGCTTGCATCAGAGCAGCAAACTGCTGCATGTTTAGAAGGTACCGGCTGGGTTCTCCAGCACAAATCAAATGGGTACACTATTTCATTCACAAAAGTGTAAATTGCAAGTGGCTGATTATGTAATTTTAATTGCACATGTGCAGGTGGCTAATTGGCTTTTCACCATCTTACAAGAGCCTCAGGGATCCTCCATGAAATTGAACAATACAGCCTCTCAGAAAGAGAGGCACCACCAGCAATTCAACAAGCAATATAGTTGAATGCAGAAAGATTAAATGTCAGCCTTTGAAGAGCTACACACCAGACCTTTCAGAGCTATCTACTCAAAGCCCTTTGCCTTGCAAGTCAACATCATTCTGTCTGTCTTTCTTCTTCTTCTTCTTTTTTTTGCACTTTCCTTTTCTTAAAAAAATTACTTTATAAAAAATTGTAAACTTTGGGAACTGAAATAGTTACCTCTCTCAGTGTTAGCTTTCTAACAATCCAGTAAGGCAGATTTAGTGGCAAGGAGTAGCAGCCAAAAAGAATCAAGTGAACTTCAAGGCCAACTGGATATTTCTGGGAACTTGCTTTCCTAAGGTTAATTCTACTCTTAATACTAGTATCAGAACAGATTTGTCCTTGTTTCAGTGTCTGTGAGGGACAAATCATTAAAGCAGAGTCTAATTTCTTACGTTTACCTTTGGCAGCTCTTGAATCCCATCCTCTAAAAAGCTTCAGTAATAAATTAGCAAGAAAGTACCAGAAAATAATAGTGAGTAAGCACCAGAAAACAATAATTGAATTTTTTGGAATAGTAGCCGTGATAGTCTGTGGTTCAGGCATATCAGAAAACAAAACAAAACAAAATAAACAAAACAAAACAAAAAAACACTGTAGCACTTTAAAGACTAACTGCTATATTTTTATTGTTAGCTTTTGTGGATCAAGTCCACTTCTTCACACAAGGGGTGAAACTTACAGGCATGGTTTTTATGCACCAAATTCAGGGGTCAAAGGGAGAAGGGTGCACATCATTTTCATCTAAATGAAGAAGCTGAAGAAAATGATAAAGTGACCAAGATTATTGAGAAACTATAAAGAATAACAACAATATTAATGGATGATAGACCACTTTCTCAGAGAACAACACTTATGCCCAATACCATTTTCCAAAAGTACCCAAGGCAGTTGTGAGAAAAATCACAGCACAAATATCACAAGAAATCACAACCTATATAAGAAACTAACCCCGGTCCTCCAGCAACAGTTAGAAAAGAGGATGCATTTTTAGAACAGGGTCTTATCACGTCATAAAAGATCGGGAAGGCTACATCTTTCCTACTTTAGCTCAAATATCTCCTCAAGCAAGAGCTCCCTCTTCACCAAGATTTTGAATGATTGGGAGCTATTTTGTTAATACAAAGCAGCTTTTAATATGCCCCTCCCCCAATGGCATCCTTCTCTGTTTTGTCTGTGTTGACTTTGGGCAGGGTTGAATCTGCTCTGCACTAAGCAGAATAAGCCTTCTGTTTCATGAAAAGTGAAATGTAAAGGGCATAAATCATGTGAATCAGACATATTTGCATCTGTTAATTTGCAAAATTTATTCCACTGTTAATCATGGGTTGAAGCAAGGAGTTATCTACAGCTTTGAAGCTCTATCCTTAGATTGCTAAAATCCAGTGAGAGTCTCGGCTTTTGAAGCTTCACCAGGCATTGCCCTCCAATGTTAAAATCTATGTTTGCTGCCAGAAACCCTAAAGTTGAAGGTCTTAAGATTCTGGATTCTTTAGCAAATTCCAGGTTCTGTGAGTTTTGATGGATATGATTTTGATGTTGTATGAAATCCTGCAAAACCATTTACTGGTTGTACAGGCAGATTGTTGTTCACAAGAACTGGAGGAAATCTGAAGAATGCTGTGGGTGTTATGACCTAAATGGCTATGTAGGCTTCTGAAACATGTATGGCTGATTTACAAGATGAAACAAGGGGATGAATTTCCCCCAAAAAATGTTCTTTATAATCTGGGTGACTAGGTAGCTCAGTTGCATAAGTATCTGACTGCAGAGCCAGAGGTTGGGAGTTTGATTCTCCATTGTGTCTCCAGGGCAAAGAACCAGCCATGGAAAAGCTGTACAGTCCCAGTGCATCAACAAATGAAGAGATAGATGTGCCAAAAGAGAAGAGGAGAGACACAAGGAAGGGATATGTGAGGTATAACATTCACAGTGTAAGTCATGCTCTTGTAGCAGAATCTGGGACATTTCCCACAAACACAGTGCCTGTCTACAATACTGGCACATCTACAGGAGTAGATAACTTCATTAAAAACAATCCATCAGCGACACTCAATCTGTCTGTGATGTCTATGTCACCTTCTGGAAACCATTTCTTCTTCGCCCAGAGGTTATGGTAACTTTCCTAATGTGAACTAAAACCTATTATATCAGCTATAACTGTCAGTGTGGTACTATTTATGCTTCAGTGTTTTAAGGACACTATGTTAAGCATTAGGTCTTGATATAAAGCATCTCTGAAAATGAGGACTAGGAAGAAACATTGGCTCACTCGGGTGAGGGAGGGCACAGTTCCAGATTGGAAAGAACCTTTGTTTAAGGCTAAGAATGAAATTAGTAAACCACAGCAAAAGGCAAAACTCTATACAGCTTTTTCTGGGAGCTGAGTCCATTCATAACCAATTATTTTTCTCCTACCCCGATCATCATTTAAACCACAGTTCAACTTTTACATATGGCTGAAACATGCTTTGATTGCTTGCTAGATCATACAGTACTTGAAATTATCCTTTGAGGTGTACTGGTATATGCAGTGGTGGGATGTCAAAAATTTTACTACCCTATTGTGATGTCATCAGAGTGTGGGGAGAGCTAATGTCATGACATCATGACATCATGGGCGGAGCCAATGTCATGATGTTGTGGGTGGGGTCAAAGAAAAATAATAATAAAATAAAATAAAATAAAAATAAGCACACACACACACACATACACACACAAAACTCAATCCACCCAACCACAACACAAACATGTAAATAAATTAAATTAAATAAATAAAAATTACATTAAAATACAGCCACCCGCCCACCCCAAACACAAATCAACCAGAGCTTTTAAACCAGAGCTTACAGCTTATTCTGGCTAATCTTTCTCACACTAGGTCAGATGGAAGGAACTACAGAATGAACTCACCACAAGATGGCTGCATTTTGGCACTTTTCAACTTTTCAACAGTTAAAGAAGTTAGGTACTAAGTCTTTGCCTAACCAGTTCTCTAGGATAATGTGCCTTAATGTAAATGTAAAACAGCTGTACCTCCTTAAGGGTTCTCCAATTGGAACAGCACAGGTGTAGCTTATTGATGAGGTAACTCCAAGACTTTGCTTTAAAACCCCAAGCCAGGCCTGCTGGCCGCCAGGCCTTTTTAGGAACTGTGGTAGTATGTTAATAAAGGTAAAGGTATGAAACACACATTAAAATACACACAGACACACCACATCCAAAGGTGAGTCACTTACCCTGGGGAGCTTTAGGCTATAGGGAGCTTCAGGCTAGCAGCTTCTCTTCCTCCTCTGCACTTGGGAGGACAGCAAGGAGGCTGTGCATACGTGCCAAGCACTGTAGGCATTCATGCACACCAAGTGCTTGGTGCACATGTGCAGTGGGGGAACCAGTGAAAAGGTAAGCTCCGAAAGTGGTTCCCCCAAAAAGCTGCTACTGGTTCTCTGGGACACTGGGGAAAGTTACTACCAGTTCTGGCGGACTGGTGCAAACCTGTTGCATCCCATCACTGGGTATATAGATGAAGGAATCCTGCAACACTGTATGGTTGTAGGTTTGTGGGGTATCAAGGAATTCCTATGCTTCTTGCTATACCCCAGATGTAGAGGCAAATCTTAAGAAAGTCAAAACTCCAGGAGAACATTTTATTCCTGTGTCTGAGGTTTTAAAGCAGGGGTTTGCAACCTATGACCTGTGGGCCAGCCCTGGCCTGTGACGGCATTCCATCTGGCCTGTGGCGACGACCCCAGAAGCATATGCATTTATGATAGCCGTAAATGCACCCACACATGTGGAACTCACCTGCCGTGGTTTATGGCAACATTTGCAGCAGGGGGAAACCACATGTCCACGCCCACTACAGCTGTTGGGGGGGGGGGAGTTATCCAGCCCATGGTGTGGTAAGGTTGAGAACCTCTGCCTGGGTACCCCTCTCCACCCACTTCCCTCTGAAGCCACTACACACTGGCTCAGTACAAAGTAGTTTTGCATGTGGTAGTGCTAGAATGGGATTGTTAGATTTCTGGGTTTCTATAGATCAGGGGTGCCCAAACTTTTTGGGCCATGGGCTGGTCATGTGGTTCAGGGGGCTAGTCACTATGGCCCGGGGGCTGGATCTGGCCCTGACACCAGTTCATCTGGCTCATGAAGCCCTCATTGCTCCTGGAAGTGGAAGTAAAACACGGCCATACAGGGCTTTGTGGGCCAGATGAATTGGCATTGGGGGCTGGATTCTACCCCCAGGCTGTAATTTGGGCACCCCTGCTATATATCATAATGCTCATTCCAGGAATTCCACCTGACTTACACACACCTTTTTGAGTCACCTGGGAGTAAAGGCCTAGAATGGAAGGCTTTGAGGCTTAGCTAGATGTAGTTCTGCTTAGTTTTCCTGTAGAAAAAGAAGCTTCTAAACTATCACAGGAACAGAAAATTTAGGTGGAACTAGGCCAAGCTGAATCTCAAAGCCTTCCAGTGGAACTTTATCTTTCCCTCTCCCCTTTATAGCTCTTCAGAGTGACTGAAAACCTGCTGTATATGCTTCCACAGCCTTTCAGAATAATTCCTGTGGATGTGATGGGTGGGATAGTTTCTAGAAATTGCTTTTGGTATTCGAGATATATTGCCACTATGAAAATGTGTGCCAAATACTCACTAAATTAGTCATTCTTTTCAATTTAGGCTGCTTCAACATGGAAATTTCAGTGGGAAATTTTCAAGCCACATGAGATTCCTTGTCTCCAATGCAAAAATGAAAGAACAAATGCATGTGCCTGTGAAAAGCTGGAAAGTTTTTTTTCTTCATGAAAAAGAAGTACAGATCTGCAGAAAGAAAACATGGAATGATTGGCTGGTTTGATTTTTAAAAAGATACAAACAACCCCTCTGATGCTTTTGATTTCATAGAAGTTCGTGCAACAAGGTAGCAGTCATCATGGTTCAGTTTGCATTATCAATGCAACGGTAATTGTTGCAAATGTACAAACTGAAATCAAAACTGACGGGGGGAAATCACCCCGTGAATTGCAAGCAAGGAGGAAATGTTACCATTTCTTATTTTCACAACCAAGGATTTAAATCAGGGGTGGCCAACCTATGGCCTGTGGGCCAGCCCTGACCTATGGCACCATATCATGTGGCCTGCTGCTGCCCTTGCCACTACTGGAAGTGAAAATGGACACATTTATGGCAGCTGTAAAATGTGTCCACACCTGCATTAAACACTGCCATAAATGCATGTACAACAGCTGTGGAAGCATTTTACAGCAGCATTTACAGCAGGAAGAACCACATGACCAGCCCGCTCAACTGTCCAGGGTGTGTGGTCCAGCCTGTTGTGCAAAAAGGTTGGGTAACCACTGATTTAAATCCCTATACCAGCGATGACCAACCTTGGCACTCCATGTGTTCTTGAACTTCAATTCCCAGAAGCCGTTATCAGCAAGTGGGTTGAGTTGGGCTTCTGGGAATTTAAGTCCAAAAACACCTGGAGTGCCAAGGTTGGCCATCAGTGCTGTATACCATAACTATGGCAAGTGATGGCTTTTTTTCTTTTAGTTTATCTAATCCCCTCCTAGAACCACCACACTTTGTGGTCATCACCAAATCTTCTGAAGTATGCTTCCAGAGCTCAACTACATGTTGTGTAAAGACATCATTCCTTACATCAGTCCTGGAAGCAGGTCCCTCTATGAACAGATGATTCTGCCACATCTCTGCTCTACAGGTGACTGAATTAGACAATCACATTAAAAGCACAGATGTTACTCAGTGACATAGCCACTATGCAGTCTGATTGAGAAGATCCAAGACCAAAGCAGTGACTCACTTAGAGGCCCAAAATGTTTTGGATGAGTATGTACTTTGAGTGCACAGAAGTCTTTCAGTGACCCATGTACTTTCTGTGGCACACTTAACAGTTTTCACAAGGCTGAGTTTGCTTGATTTAACAAAACATATGCCTATTCAGTTCAGGCTGCTCAGTGCACATTTGACTCTGTATTGTATAAAAACTTATCATGGTACAAAATAAAATCATTTGTGCTGTGGGTTCACCTAGCATTCAGGATCTCTGCAGTCAAACCTTAACAACCTGAGCACAGTATAACTGAGTGAGCATGAAACAAATACTATGAGAGAGCTTATCCTCATTGGGTAGATCTTCTGGGTGTAATTGGATGTAAACACAAAGCTAATTGCTTTAACTGGGATGGAAGCATCCAACATAAAATGAATTATTTATATGGATTAAAAAGGAGAGAGAAGAGTGCCTACTGAGATGTTTGGGTAAAGGCTAGCACTACAGAGGTTCTACTCAGTGATGGGATGTAACAGGTTCTCACCAGTTCACCAGAACCGGTAGTAACTTTCCCCAGTGTCCTGGAGAACTGGTAGCAGCTATTTTTTTTGGGGGGGGGGGGACCACCTTCGGGGCTTACCTTTTCACTTTTCACTGCGCATGCACGCCAAGCACTTGGTGTACATGCATGCCTACAGTGCTTGGCGCGTATGCATGGCTTCCTTGCTGTCCTCCCAAGCGGGGAGGAGGAAGAGACGCTGCTAGCCTGATGCTCCCTATAGCCTGCTCCCAAGGGTAAGTGACTCACCTTTGGATGTGGTGTGTCTGTGTGTATTTTAATGTGCATTTAATACATTTACCTATATTGATGTACTACCACAGTTCTTAAAAAGGCCTGGTGGCCGGCAGGCCTGGCTTGGGGTTTTTAAGCAAAGTCTTGGAGTTACCTCATCAATAAGCTACACCTGTGCTGTTCCAATTGCTGTTCCAATTGGAGAACCCTTAAGGAGGTACAGCTGTTTTACATTTACATTAAGGCATATTATCCTAGAGCAGTGTTTCCCAAATGCTGGTGTTTGGACTTCAGTTCCCAGAAGCCTAAGCCAGTATATTGACTGATCAGTGGTTTGGGGAATTGACTTAAGCTTCTGGGATTTGAAGTCCGAACACCAGCATTTGGGAAACACTGTCCTAGAGGACCAGTATGATGACCATATCCATCTTGAAACAGGGTGCTGCCCAGGCGCTTATACTAACAGGTAAGTGATGGGTTTGTGTTTGGGGTGGATGGGTGGGTGGGTTGATTTATGTTTGAGGTGGGTGGGTGTATTTTAATGTAATTTTTATTTAATTTATTTAATTTATTCATGGGTTTGTGTTGTGGGTGGGTGGGTGGGTTGAGGTGTGTGTGTGTGTGTGTGTGTGTGTGTGTGTGCTTATTTTTATTTTTTATTTTATTTTATTTAGCCCTGCCCACGACATCATGACATTAGCTCCGCCCACACTGTGATGATGTCACGGCGGGGTAATAAATTTTTTGACATCCCACCACTGGTTCTACTAAAGATTGCATGAGGGAATGCTAGAAAATGCAACAAGTCATTTATAACACTACAGTTTCACCCAAAGGTCTCACCCCATGTGTGATTTTCTTTTAGTATCAAAATCACCCAACTGGTCTGAAGCAATTTGGCTTGAGAGAGATGTAATTCAGTCCAATGTGATCAACTTTAGGCTTCAGCCACATCAGTCTGAATTGGCCTGATTCAGAGCAGGAAATCAGTGAACCTTCTCTAATGACCTTTATCTGCAGTAGAGACAAAAATGACCCCTCAAAAATATGACATTCTGGATTCCAAAGCAAGGTGCTAATGCTGGAAGAATTAGAAGTGTTAAATCAGCATTTCTCAGGAGACATTTATTTTCTGCAAAACCATCTGAGTTTTTTTTTAAAATCCCCTTGTTCCCCTAGACATCTTCCCCACCATTTTTGGAGGGTTTCCTTTCTCCCCATCACTACAGAAGGTACAGTAAACGATGAAAACAGGTGGCTAGAGAGTCAGCACAGTTACTGTTGTTGCTGATTCTGGTGGCTGTAGGATAAATAGAGCAATACTGTGCTACAATGATTGTGAATGGCAAGCCAACCTCTGAGATATTTTTGGGAGTATTTCTCTTTTCCCTGGAGGAAATCCAGTGAACTAGTTACTCTAATCTCTCTTTGTTCAATTACGGAAGAGGATTTCAAAAGGCCATTGGTGTGTAGCGTGATAGGAGAAGGTTTTGGGCTATTGGGTAAGTAGGGCTTATATGGTCTTACAGCATTCAATGCAAGAGGAGGATTTCAAAGCCCTATGCTGATTCTGGGACTTGTGGAAGGTTTGTCACAATTTCACAAGGTGGTTTCTCCTAGGTCTTGTATTGCTGCTGCCAGTCCTTGTGCAACAGCAGCAGCAGCAGCAGCAACAACAAAATTTCATGGTACAGTAAAACCTCATATAACACTAAAACCTGGTTCCACAAGTCTTCGTGTTATATGATTTTTTGTGTTATCTGATCCTCTATGGGATCCATAGAGATACATTGTAACCACACAGGCTTTCGCGGTTGTTATCTGAAGCATCCCATAGGATCTTAATGTTATCTGATGCAATTCTTCCCCCCAGATTCCTTGATGTTATGCGATTTTCGTGTTATTCGATACTAATGTTATATGAGGTATTACTGTACTGCCTTTCCTTTCTTTGCTGGGCTTCAAATGGTTTGATTAGTCCACATCCATAATTCCTTTTTGTTGGTCATAGATTTTATTGTGCCAAGTGAAACACATAGATACACACTTGTATGCTAATAAATGACTTTAAGTGCTAACTATGAATGAGTAAAGTTGAGCATTTAAGCTTTAAAGCTACCTCACACACAAGAATTGAACAGACCAAAACAAAAGGCAAAACAATGGGGGCAATTTAGATGAAACAGGATGCTTAGCACATCACAAGAAGGGAATGGACAGGAAAGGGGGAGGAGAAATATAGTGTTGTAAGGAACAATACTGTATAGGGACATGGAATGTGAGATCTATGAACCAAGGAAAACTGGAAGTGGTAAAAAAGGAAATGACATCTTAGGAACAAGTGAGCTAAAATGGACAGGGATGGGCGAATTCAGCTCTGGAAACCATCATATCTACTACTATGGACAAGAAAACCTAAAAAAAAACCCGGAGTAGCCATAATTGTCAATATAAAAGTGAGAAAAGCAGTAATGGGATATAATCTCAAAAATGATAGAATGATGTCAGTCAGAATCCAAGGCAAACCTTTCATTATCACTCACCAACCATGGATGCAGATGAAGCCACAGTTGACCAGTTCTATGAAGATCTACAACAACTCATAGATCAAACACCAAGAAATGATGTCCACATTATCATAGGAGACTGGAAAGCCAAAGTAGGAAATCAAAAAGTAAATGGAATAACAGGCATGTTTGGTCTTGGAACACAGAATGTAGCAGGCCAAAGACTGATAGAATTCTGCCAAGAGAACACATTGGTCATAGCAAACACCCTCTTCCAGCAACACAAGAGGAGACTTTACACATGGACATCACCAGATGGCCAACGTCGAAACCAGATTGATTACATTCTCTGCAGCCAAAGATGGAGAACCTCCATACAGTCAGCAAAAACGAGACCTGGAGCAGACTGTGGCTCAGATCACAACCGACTGATCGCAAAATTCAGGCTTAGACTAAAGAAAATAGGGAAAACAATTAGGCCAGACAGATATGACCTAGACAACATCCCTAAGGAATACACGCTGGAGGTATGGAACAGATTTAATGGTTTGGACCTGATAGATAGAGTGCCAGAATAATTATGGACAGAGGTGTGGGACATCATGCAGGAGGCAGCAAGGAAAACCATACCAAAAGAAAAGAAGCGTAAGAAAGCAAAGTGGTTGTCTGATGAGGCTCTTAAAATAGCAGAAGAAAGAAGAAACACAAAGGGGAAAGGAAAGAATCACTTGAATACAGAATTTCAAAGAAAAGCAAGGAGAGATAAGGAAATCTACCTAAATAAACAGTGCAAAGAAATAGAAGAAAACAACATAAGAGGCAGGACTTTTCAAAAAATTAGGGAGATCAAGGGAACGTTTAAAGCAAAAATGACCATGATAAGGGACAAAGAAGGCAAGGAGTTAGCTGAGCAGAAGAGATTAAGAAAAGATGGAAAGCGTACACAGAGGAACTCTACAAAAAGGACCTCAACACCCCTGATAATCACAATGATGAGAACATTGAACATGAGCCAGACATCCTAGAGACTGAAGTCAGAAAGGCCCTAAAAAGCACTGCAAACAACAAAGCTAGTGGAAATGATGGTATCCTAGTTGAATTTTTCAAATCCCTAAAAGATGATGGAATCACATTATTGCATTCTATATGCCAGCAGATTTGGTATCAAAATTGCTGAGAGAAACATCAACAACTTGAGATATGTAGATGACACTACCTTAATGGCAGAAAGTGAGGAAGACCTAAAGAAGCTGCTGCTTAAGTTGAAAGAAGAGAGTGCAAAAGCTGGCCTGAGACTCAATATCAAGAAAACCAAGATAATGGCAACAGGCCCTATCAGCCCCTGGAAAATAGATGGGGAAGAAGTAGAAGCAGTGACAGATTTTACTTTCCTAGGATCAAAGCTCACTGCAGATGGTGATTGCAGCCATGAAATAAAAAGGTGACTGATTCTTGGGAGACAAGCGATGAGAAACCTGGGGAACATAGTAAAAAGTAGGGATATCACCTTGCCAAAAAAAAAAAAAAAAAGATTGTATAGTCAAAGCAATGGTATTTCCGGTGGCAAAGTATGGTTGTGAGAGCTGGACCATTAGGAAAGTGGAGCGCAGAAGAATAGATGCTCCTGAAATGTGGTGTTGGAGGAGAGTTTTGAGAGTCCCCTGGACAGTGAGGAGAACAAATAGGTCGATTTTAGAAGAAATCAACCCTGACTGCTCCCTAGAAGGTCAAATAGTAAAGATGAAGCTAAAGTACTTTGGACATCAGATGAGAAGAGAGGATTCACTTGAGAGAGCTTTGATGCTGGGAAAGGTTGAGGGCAAAAGAAGGGATGGCAGGAAATGAGATTGCTAGATGCTATTGTTGACGCAATGGGCACAGAGTTGGGCGGGTGGAGGAGGATGGTGGAGGATAGGGGTGCCTGGCATGCAATGGTCCATGGGGTCACAGAGTCAGAATCGATTGTGTGATTGAACAATAAACAATAAAAACATCACTTGGCCTGATAACGTCTCTCTGTCAGCATAGCTGGAGAGGGAAAGCAATTGTTTGATATCTCAGCCAACATCCTTAGGCCTAACAAAAACTACATGCAGAGGTGAGGAAGGCAACATTTGCCGACATCGTCTCTTGGTTATTAAAGGGACCTTTAATATGTTGCTTGACATCTTGTTCCATAGGCTACATTGTAGAAGGCTGGTAATGTCATCAGCTGCAGAAATTTTTCAGGTCCATAACCGCTACTGGTAAAATAGTTGCAATTTTTGGTAATACAAGAGTCTCCACCCCACGCCCCTCTGGCCAGTTTCCACAGCCTACAGTGGCTTCCCAATGGTGAAATGAGCCTTAAGAGAAGAAATCAGAAATGCTTTGACCTGAGCAATCTGGGGTTTGTTGAGTTTTCTAGCCTGCTGGATAGCTTTCTTTTGAAAACAACATCAGCTGAGAACCTGTGCCAATCATGCAGTGTATTCCTCAAAGAAGAAAACAACAGGAGCACATCAGATGAGTCTGCTGTTTGGGAAATAGGAAGCCTTGACAAAAATGCTGATCGCATATTTCTGCTTTTGGGCGTGTTGCCACCATTTCCCTCCCCAATTTGTTAGTGAAGCACTGGGCATAAGACGAAAAGCTGATGAAGAATTGGCACCAACACTTCTGTGGCTGAAATGAAAAAGGTGCTCAGCGTAGTTTCCTGGCATTTATTTTTTTCTGTATATTCCTAGCAGTAAGATGATGGCCATAGTCTCCCTATTCATTGGCAGTGGTTAACGGTCCACCAATGTCCCATCTGCTACCTGCAGTTATTCAAATTTTGGAAGCTGAAACCATTGTCAGATAAAAGTTAATTAGCCAGGAAGCAGTAGGTCCAGACTTTCCAGGATATTGCCAAATGGATGCATTCTAGTCAGCTGCTGCAATGGGGTCCTTTTCAATCTCTACCTCTCTATTATTATTATTATTATTATTATTATTATTCAAACCTGGGGGATTTGATTGCTGAAAAACAGTTGCTAGATGGGGGTGTCTTTGAAGAGACTTGAAAAGTGTAGCCAGACAGTTCCCTGAAACCTTTTGGACACTATGATGCCAATTCTATCTCATCAATACTTTATCCTATTCATCCCTGGCACCAAGTCAAACTTAATTATCTGCAAGTAGAGCAACTTCATTCAAATATGCCTTTTCTTGTGGCAAAAATCCCTTTCTACCAGCAAAGTAGAAAGGACGGGATAGTGGCTCAGTGGTTAAGGTGTTGGACTTGACAGCTGGAAGGTCAGCTGTTTGAGACCTGAGTGCTGCATGATGGAGTGAGCTCTCATCTCTGTCTCAGCTCCTGCCAACCTAGCAGTAGAGAAGCAAGAAATTGCAAGTGGATAAATAGGTGCCATTTTGGCGGGAAAGGTAGGGGCTCTTTCAAATACCACATGATCTAAAATAGGCCACTTTTTGACCCCCTCCCCCCTGTGACTTTCCGTGACCTTTGACCGACCCCTCCATCACATAGTTTGAAAATAGATCTATGGCCAGCTGGATGCAAAAAGCAATGATAATTTTGGAGTCACGTGACTTCACAACAACCCACCCTGTGACTTTCTGTGAGTTTTGGTCGACCTTCTGCCCCCCTCTAAAATGGTCACGTGGTATTTGAATGACCCCTAGCAACATTCCATGTTTAGTCATGCCTTGCTACATGACCACAGAAAGGGCAAAGAAACCCAGTTGTTTAGCAGGCACAGTTGCCGCACGGTGGCGCTACACAGAGAGTCTTGTTTGAGGATAGTCCAGATATCAGAGTCCAAAAGGCAAGCCAAGGTCTAATTACTGGTAGTCCAAGTCTAATCCAAAGGGTGTCCAGGGGTGTAATCAGGGTTGGCAGAGAAGTCAGGGTCATGGCAGGCAGTCTGGAGTCAAGCAGGATGCCAGTCTTCATATGAGACTTGTACCAATGCTGCCAGGCTGCAAGAAGCTTGCTTATAAGCCTCCCAGCTGATTGGTATCAGCTGGGAGCCTTCTTTGGTGCTTCGCTCTAGCCTGCCTGCATCTCAGGTATAGCTGTTTCCTGGCCTCTCCCTGACTGAGGGCTGATCACTGTCAGAGCTTTTGATTTGACAGGTCAACTACCGGGGAAAACAGACTTGGTCCAGGCGCAGGCTCAGATCCCTGGCTCAGGGCGTCCTCGGGCTCAGGTGCAGGCAGAACTAGCCTGGGCGTAGGGAGTGCCTCCTGATGCAGGTCCTCTTCAGGGGAGGGCTGGATCACAACAACAACCATGTTATATACTATTAGTTGACTTTTTGGTACTTTCAAGGCCCAATTTGATTTGTTACAAACAAACACAACAACATTAAAACAACAATAGAAACAAACCACCTTGTCTTGGTTTCTTAGCAAATGACCAGAGAGGGCAAAATTTGCAGTCAGCTTTGGCTGTAATCCTGTAGCCACCTCTAGGAACTAGCCTTTACTAGACATGTCTAAGTAACAGGGTTGGACCAAGATATTTTGCAGCTGGAAGTGAAGGATAATTCCACATAATAATTGAATTAACACTGATAGGAATAGGGTACTCCACCACACATGAGGGTAGTAGGTTAGTTGAGAGGATAGAGGACAAACTGGGGCACTAAGCAGGAACAGTGGAGGGCTTTCTGCCTCTGTCCCCAACTGTCCCCAGCTATCTGCCACTTGACACAGTTGCCTCACTTCACGGCAGTGGTGGGCATCAGCAGGCTTGCACCAGTTCGCCAGAACTGGTAGCAGAAATTCTGGCTGGCCCCTCTGCCCATCCAAGTTTTGAAATAAAGTAGTCCTAATCCAGGTACAATGCAGGGCTTTCCCCTGGCTATGCCCATCATACCACCCCCACAGCATTTTGGAGCCCACCACTGCTTTACAGCCAACCCTGTTGAACATGTTGAGTATTGTAGTGCAATCTCAGCATGCAGTGTGTGTGTGTGTGGGGGGGGTTAGCACCAGTGATGGGATGTCACCGGTTCCAGACGGATCTCTGGAACCGGTAAGACCAATCCCGGAGGGTTCTCCGTGAGGGGAAGTCCACTTTTGGGGCGTCCGGTTCCGGACGCCTGACCGAAAGAAAAAAAAAAATTAAAATCGGAGCGAAAATGGCTCTAATTGACTGCGCATGCGCAGAAACTCAATCTGATGCATTGCACATGCGTCAGATTGAGTTTCTGCGCATGCGCAGTCAATTAGAGCCATTTTCGCTCCGATTTTCAAAACATTTAGAACTTTCAGGGCAGCGGCGGCGGCAGCAGCCCTCTGAGGGGGGCGCCTCCCCGCGGCACGTTGAGGGCTGCCTCGGCCGTCCGCTGCTGACAAGCCCCATGCCCTGGGGATGCCCGGCGGGGTACACCGCTGCCGCCGCCTCCGCCGGGCGCCTGTGGGCCGGGTGCCTGCACCCGGCGTCCACAGCCGCCGCCCGCCGCCGCCGGAGCTGCCGCTGCCTGAATCCCTGTGGACTCCTTCTTGGGTCGGTCCCTTTTGAGCTCGGCTGCCGCGCGCTGCGGAGGAGGAAGCTGTAGGCGGCGGCGGTGCGGCATGGGGACGGCCCAGGGAGGCGCAGCAGCCGCGGCTGCCCGTCGCCCCTCGCCATGGCCGGAGCCGGGCTAAAAAGGTACCGGCCCAAGGAGGACGCCACAGGGGTGCAGGCAGCTCCGGCGGCGGCGGCGGCTGTGGACAGCAATCGGGGTGCCGGGTCCCAAGAAAGGTAAGCGAGGGGTTTTTATTTGGGGTGGGTGGGTAATTTATTTGTGTTTTGGGTGGGTGGTTGTTTTTATTTTATTTATTTATTTGTGTCTGGGTGGGTGGGCTGAGAGGGAGGGGTGTGTGTGTATGTTTATGTTTATTTTTTATTTATTTTTATTTTGGCCCCGCCCACAACGTCATGACGTCATGACGTCGGCCGTGACGTCATGACGTCATGCCATTGGCCACGCCCATGACGTCCGTGACGTCATGGCGTGGTAGTAGAATTTTTGTCATCCCATCACTGGTTAGCACAATAAGCGTAGCTATAGGAACACTAGACTAAACTAGCCTTTCCTGTTTTTCCGCCTCTAGGGATCATCTGACCTATTTGCATGTATTAAGGCTTTCCATGTTCTGACCTCCTCTCTCTTGTTTGTTTTTGCCTTTTGCGGGCCACATGGCAGGTCTAAAAGACTTAAAAGACCTAAAGACTTTACTTTAACTTTGCTTCTTTCTAAAACAATCTCACCAGGAATACTGAGCACATGTATATTTCTCAGACCTAATTGTGAGCAAACAATATTTTGTTATTTCTCTAAGCATTTAGTGGAAGTATATCCATTGGCTGGGCTAAATAGGGAGAAAGTTTGGGAGAACTTGCATTCAGACTAAGTTTGCCAAAAGCCTTCCCTGCTTTGCTGTGCTGCTACTTCATACAACTTAAAAGAATAGACATGGATTGAATCTGCCTGAGTAGACATTTGTAAGATTTCAGTGTCTGGGGAGGGGAGACAGAATGAGCTTCCCAAGGAGAGTAAATTCCCTTTCCAATATTTATCTTCCCACAAATGAACAAATGCTTGCATTTAATTTGCACAGTCAGAAGCAGTCAATTCCATTACACTGGATGTGATATAGAAAAAGCCAGCCAAGAGCCATCAATTTCTGCCCATAACTGTAAAATTATGCTGTATTAGTGCATCCCATCTTTTCCAGTGCTTTAGTTGAGAAATGCGTCTGGGAATATGCTCCCATCGGTGGCTTCTCTTGCCCTTTGCATTGCATTACTCAATCGATGGAGGGGTAATGATTTCATATGAGTCGACTGCAGAGGTGTTTTGTCATGCTGCCGCCAGAGAAACGAAGCCAGCCAAGCAACAAACGGCATGCCTTCTCTCTGACAACTCTGAAAAGTAATTAATTCCTGCATTTTACCCACATGCTGCTTTGAGGAATTGCTATAACTCCTTGGGCCTCACTGTGCATTGAGAAAATTGAAAATGCCGCACTCCACCAGCGATTTGCTTTGACCTGACAAATGCGTAGGCAAAATCTTTATCACTTAGGCCAAAGGTTCAAAGAGGCGAGTTATAAATGAATGTCTACAGAAAGTGAAAAAGTATAATAGTTTCTAGTCCTTTAGTCTGTTTTAACTCCCTTAACAGCCTCAGTTCCATCTGATCTCAGAAGCTAAACAGGATTGGTCAGAATTAGAATTTGGATGGGATTAGATGAAAATACCACACACTTTGTTTCTGGAATCTAATGTTCCAGCCTGGAATATACCTGGGAATAGAGTCCTATCAGAGGCTTCACATCTGATCTCAACAATCTCATGTGACTTTGGAAGTCAAACCAAGTTGGGTCTGATTAGATCTGGGACGGGAGACTATTTTAGAATTCCTAAGAATCTCCAGAGATGTCCAGAAACAATTCAAGAATTTTGCTTGATAGGATTATGTGAGTTTCCTTGGATGTTATATATATTTCATTCTGCCACCCTCACAAGCACACTTGGTGAAGACATGAGAGGGGGCCTTTTTAGTGGCAGCTTCCATCCTGTGAAAGTCCCTATTTTCCTTCCTTGGTCAGGTTGGCTCCTCCCCTCATGATCTTCAACTGGCAGACAGAGTTAGACAGCGTCATTCACAAAGCAGGAAATATTTTAAAAGCTTTTTCTGAAATGATGGGGAAAAGAGGAGATAAAAAAGTATGATTCTATTTAAGTCAGGGCAGCTAATGAAGCAGGATGGTGTGTGTGTGTGCATGTGTGTATACATCATTGTGTGTCTGTAGGGTGCTTTGCAGCAAAACTTTAAAGTCTGTGCTCCCCTCCCCATAACCAGGGGACTGCAGTGGCTAAACATGATGACTGGAAGGTTAGCAGTTTGAGACCTGGGTACTGCATGATGGAATGAGCTCCCGTCTTTGTCCCAGCTCCTGCCAACCTAGTAGTTTGAAAGCAAGAAATTGCAAGTAGATAAATAGGGACCACTTCAGTGGGAAGGTAAACAGCATTCTGTGCACTCCAGTGTCTAGTCATGCCTGCCACATGTCCATTGAAACATCTGCAAAAGCAGAGAGTGCTGGCTCTTTGGCTATAAACGGAGATGAGTACTGAACCCTAGAGTCAGATATGACTGGCTTTTGAGCAAGGGCGACCATTACCTTTATTATCCCCCAACCACATATTGCATAAGTTTCTCAGTGTTGATTGTGAGTAATTTCAGTTTGATCCTGAAATAAGACAATTTGAAAATATTTACTCTTAATTAATTCCAAACTATAATTTTTTTTCCTAAGTAAGAAATAATTTATTTTTGCTTAACTTAGTGAATGCATGGTGAGACTCACTTCATAAGCATATGCATTTCATAGTGTGATGGTAATTCAACTTTGATTACTCGTTTTATAACCTGGAAATTCAGGAGATAATTAGGACTGTATATATTACATGGTGTTTTATCCAGAACTGCACAATATTCTAGGAAACAAATTATCTTTAAAAAAAACCTTTATAATGTTATAATATCATAAATCTAAATTCACACTACCAAACAGAGTGATGTATGCAGTTTGTTAAGCTGTACTTAATGCAGTATTAATGCAGAAACAGTTGATCTGCTCCAACTGTTTCTCCCTCTCCTCTCTCACACACAAACCTTTCACATGCAACCATTTGCTGTGACAGTGATGACAACTTTCAAATCTGGCAAGTGATAAAATGAATTCACATTCAGTTTGACAGAATAGGATTTTGGAAGAATGGACATTATTACAAGGACACATACTGGTTCTAACCAAACTTTGGAATAAAATACTCTTTGAACTGGGACCTATTGCTGTCTGTATTCTTCTTAAAGTTGTTCTCTCTCAGTTTTATGTTAATTGATCATGGAATTAATTGAGTAATTGATCAGGGTGCCCTTTGCTATGTAAAGCTTAGCATTCTTTTTCCTACTGGTAACATAGGTAGGCTATCATGTAGCAATACAGGGCCATTTGCTGATGTTCTGAATTGTGGATACCTGTATTTCAGATCAGTAATTGGGGATCATTTATGTAGGAGGATCTCTTTGTATTTAATTTGTCTTTTCATGGTTTCATGACCATATTGAGATCCATTTAGGCCAGCCAATCCAACAAAATCTCCCTCTCCTTCGTAAATCTTGTAAAGAAAGGAGATAAACCACACCTGGCTACATAATGTTTATGCAGCCAGTTAATTCCCCTCCAAATGATAATAGCTATTACTCACCCCTCCCATTTTGTTACAAACACAAAAACGTACACACATCTCTGAAGATAATGGATGCTTTAAGTTTTACGAATTGCTTGAAAATGGATTAAGATCTACCTCCTCATTCTTCAGCTACCTTTTTAATGTTAGGATGATTAAGGAGATTCACAGACTAGAAAAGACATTTTCATTTTTGACCTGACACTTGAATTAAATTGCTTGTTTACTCTGTGGTAAATAGAAAAAAGATGGAAGGGGGAAAATGTTAACTTTGGGCGTATTCCCAGATGTTATGCCTTTTCACTGGCAAGGTTTAACGTTTTGCCCTCAGGTCCTATTTGGGAGATTCAATAAAATCCCATATGGTGATAAGTTGTGTCCTTGTGAAGCCAAATGTACTGAATCAGTTCTCCATGTTGTTTTCTACTGCCCTTTTGACAAGGAAATCCATCTCAATTACCAAGATCCCATCTTAACCAAATTTAGTGAACTCTCAGACTCCTCTAGATTGCTGCTTCTCTTGAACAATGGCTCCACCGATTACACGGACTGAGTGGCTACCTTCCTGTCATGTGCCAACCGACTTTGATCATTCAGCGAGAGATGATCCTTGGTTTTCCCTGTTTTAATTGTACCACTCCTTGTTGTCTTAACCATTTTTGATACCAATGGCACTTGTAGTGCCATCATAATGCCAACAAAGGTTTATGTATGTTAAATATGCCAGCAGGTGTGGGGCACAACTGGTACCTCAACCCAGCCCTGCTGGCTTATTTAGCCCTGCCTGGGTATGCTTATTTAGTCCTACCCATGTGTCCTTCTTTTTAAGGGGATTGGGGAGGTTTTATAAATGTTTTTAGATAGTTTTATAGTATTTAGTTTTAATTAGCATTGGGTATAGGTTTTAACTGACGTTGTGAGCCGCTCTGGGTTGCTTAGGCGAAAAGGGTGGTTACAATAATCCAATGAATGAATGAATGAATGAATGAATGAATAAAATATTCTGCCTGTGGCCTGGGTACTGTGCAAGTGTGACATTGCCTATGAAGCTTCAGAGATCAGGGTCTGTAACCAGTTGCTAGAAGCAAATAGAATGGATCTTTGCATCTTCCTTTGATGCTGGCAAAGAGAGAAGACACTCACCTTACCTGAAGCAGCATAGAAGACTAGGGGGGCTTGGACTGACTATAGGGACATCTGTCTCTGTCCTCCAGGGAGAGTAGAATGGGCAAGTATCTCAAGAGGAAATGTTGGGTGACCTCTACTTTTTGCCCAGCATTTCTTTTTGTCTCACTGGGTCAAATGACAGGACCAAATCTGCACATCTGAGATCCGGGGGGACTGAATGCAAAAAGAGGGCGAGCCTGCCCTTGTGCTTGATCTCCATACATGGCTGGTTCCTTTCTGACTGGATTTTCTGTGGTTGTAGTGGATACTGAACATGAGAAGGTCACCTCAATGTTGACTGTGTGGAATGGGTTAATGGTTTATTTTGTTAATGTGACATTTTTAGGCTGAGTAAGTAAATGCTTTTGTAGCTGACACTGAGCTCTTTGAGAAGTTAGGGAACAATTATTATTAGTATCTCAGAACACCACATTTCTACAATTAATCTGGTTCTCACTGAGAATATCGTTCAATCTGTGCTGTATATGTCAGGTATCAAACAGGCAATGTGACTGCTAGACTCAAGGAGAGGAGTGGTATTTCCCAATTCTTATTATCCAGCTGGAAAAAGTCTAAAACATTTTACACTCCATTAAAACCATAAGGCAAAACAGATATGAATTAAAACAAGCAGCAGCAAAACCAATCTAATGAAAGCAGTCTTAAACAGGAAAAGAGATGGAGCCTAGTGCATTGCCTTTGAAAAGGATCATGCATATCGCCATAGAAGAAAGGTCTTTTTCCCCTAGGCTTTTTAACCAGACTGTGGATGGGAAGAGCTGTGGATCAGGACCATTAGTGATGACCTCAACATTTGAACAAGTTTACATCGGACAGAGTGGTGTCAGAGTTAATATCCAGCATATTGAACTGAATCCAGAAACAAATTGGCAGCTAATGTAGATGGATCAACATAAGGGATGTACAATCTGTGGGGATCAGTTAACAACCTTGCTGCATTTTTAAGCTTGAGGAGATGAACACTTGAGACTTGGGTAGATTGTGGTCTGTGCTCCATTTTAGCCACTGTCATTGCCACCGTTTAATTAGCGATGGGCATTTATTTATTTATTATTCCAATTTCTACACCGCTCTTCTCACCGAGGTGTCTCAGGGTGGTTTGACATCTCTGGTTAAATTTTTAAAAATATTTTAAAAGATCAACAAGTTAATATCAGATTAAATCTAAAAAGTTTCCAAATTAAAAGATTAAAAGCTCAAATTAACCAGCAGGCTGAGGACATTGTGCCACCAGTACCCCATACCTGCCCCGCTAGCCAAGTTTTTATATTCTTCCTAAAGGGCAGCAGCTCTGTCTGGAGATGTAGGTCAGTTGGCAAGAGGTTCCATAGGGCTGGGGCAAACACAGAGAAGGCCCTCCTTCTGGTGCCAGAGAGGTGGGCTTCTCTGGCAGATGGCACAACCAGAGATCCTCTCCAGTCCGCTCTGGTGGGATGGACAGATGTTCTCAGGGTGATGTGGTCTCTTAAGTATCCTGGCTCACTGCCATGTAGGGCTTTAAAGGTAATAACCAGCACCTTGAATTGCACTCAGAGGCATACTGGGAGCCACTGCAGCTCCTGGAGCAGTGGTGAGGTGTGAGCATAACACCTGGACCCCATCATGACCCGGGCAGCCGCATTCTGTACCAGCTGCAGCCTCCGAATGGTCATCAAGTACAGCCCCATGTAGAGCACAATAATCAAGTCTGGAGGTGACCAAAGTGGGTGATCATGAGCAAGGAGTCCTGATCTAGGAGCAGGTGTAACTGGCACACAACATGAAGTTGTGCAAAGGACCTCCTGGCCACGACTGCCACCTGCTCCTTGAGCAGTAGTTGTGAGTCCAGGAAAACCCCCATATTGCACACCGGGTCTGTTTGAGTCAAGACTGCCCCATCCAGAACCAAAGATGGTAGCTCCCAAGATAACGTAGGACACCTGACCCATAGCCATAGAGTCTTGCCAGGATTCAGTTGTAGCCCATTGTCCCCCATCCAGACCCTCACAGCCTTCAGGCACATGGAAAGGACTTCCACTGCATCACTAGGGTCCCCATAGGCCGAGATATACAGCTGAGTATCATCTGGATATTGATGATACCTCACCCCATGGGAACAGATGATCTCACCCATCGGTTAGGAGAGGTGAAAGCACCGAGCCCTGAGAAGCCTAGGGCTGGATTTCTCACTCTCCAACCACACTGACTGGGTCCGGCCATCAGAAATGAGGAAAACCAGGATCACACCGTGCCCTGGATCCCCAATCCTTGGAGCCATTGTTAGAACCACACCAGTGCTGGATCCAGCTGTGATTGATATCTCCTAGGAGCAGGGGTGTGCTGGGCACCTTGGGAGGGCAGTGGACAGGAAGTGATGGGTCACCTATGGGGGGGCTTGGGGGGAGAAATCCCATACATTCCCATTACCTCTGCCCGCCTCTGGGGGCGCCTGTCACTGGGGTGCACTGGGATGAGTCCCTGTATCCCTGTTGGCCAGCACACCACTGCCTAGGAGGAGGAGGAGGAGACAGAAATTTGCTCTCAAGGGAAGTCTACAAAATATCTATACTGTATATAACATCAAAGAGAAGCTGGCACGATAGCTCATGGGTGAAGTAAAAAGTTGGGAGTGTGATTCCGCATTAAGTCTCCAGGGGGAAAGAGCCAGTCTGTGTAGCTTTGGGCAAGCTGCACAGTTAAGTGGTGTCCCATCCCGCCAAGAAGAATCGAATGGTAACCCTTTTCTGAGTGCTCTATACCTAGGAAAACCTAGAAAGCATCCCCATAAGTCACAATCAATTTTGTCGCACATAAGAGTTAGTGATGTCAACAGGGAGGCTGCATACATTTCCCCATGCTTTTTGGACTTCAAGACCCAGGATCTCCTAGCTAGGCTGGTTACTAGCTGTAGTATTCTATAGTTATAGTCTCATCACAAAAAATAAATAAATAAATACCTTTTCCAAACTCTGAGGTTTTTTTTTTGTAACTGAAGGGTTCAAGGCTTGAGAACCATGAACTTAGCCATCCTCTCTACAAGAAGTAGGATGAATTAGACAAATGAATCCTATATGTATTGTCACAATCAATATAATTGTCTACGGATCATGAAATTTGGCTTCCTTCATCCCACCGCTCCTGTTCAGTTACAAACTAGTGGCTTTAAAATCTATGATGAAGGAGTTAAGCAAACTGAGAGCAAAGTGTCTGTCTTTATTTGTATCAGAAGCACTACAACACAACTGAGAGAAGGCTGTAGAGATCTTGATCCCATGAAATGTATGGCTGACCTAAGAATAAAGGCCACAATTATACACTCCTTTGGTTGGGAGAAAGCTCCATTCAGTTTGGTGGGGCTTACATCTCTGCTTGCATCCCTAGGACTGCAGTGCGAGGTGAGAAATTAGATATTCAGCTAGGGAGAGAAATGTAAATTTAAAATGTTTTTAAATAGCCATTCCAGGCCCGTGTAAAGACAGAAGACATCAGGGCAATGCCAGGAGAGAACAATCTGATACAAATTGCCTGATTTTCTTCACTACCCTCCACAAGATTTATGTTATAATGTCTACTGACAATAAATCCAGACATCATTATTACCAAAAGAAAGGCTGCTTACGTCCATTTGGAAAGAATAAATCATAACTCGGAACAAATGCAGCAAACCATGAACCTATAATTTAGCCAAGGCAGTCAGGATTTTCCATGATAATAGTCCTCATTGCTTTGACAAGCTGACAAGTAGTTGCTGTGGAGAGGGAAAGGTTTGCAGCCAACAGTAAAGGGGAATCTAAAGTCTCTGTGACTCCACACACGTACACTCTTGCACACCTATCCAACATAAAATTTGTACAAAACTAACCAATATACGGGACTGTGGTGGCTTAGCAGTTAAGATGCTGAACTTGAGGACTGGAAGGTTGGAAAGTCAGCAGTTTGAGATCCGAGTGCTACATGATGGAGTGAGCTCCTGTCTCTGTCCCAGCTCCTGCCAACCTAGCAGTTCGAAAGCAAGAAATTGCAAGTAGATAAATAGGTAGCACTTTGATGCAAAGGTAAACAGAGTTCTGTTCACTCCAATGTTTAGTCATGCCTGCCACATGACCATGGAAACATCTGCAGACGCAGATAGCGCTGGCTCTTTGGCTGTAAACAGAGATGAACACTGAATCCTAGAGTTGGATACGACTGGCTTTCAAGCAAGCATGGCCTTTACCTAACCAATATACAGTTTAATCTTCTTGGTTTTGAATATACAGTAAAACCCCGCATAACAATTTTAATTTGTTTCACGGGGCTGGTTGCTATGAGATTTTATCGTTGTATGATTTTTCCTATGGAAAAGAAATCGTACCATTGAAAATTCATTGCATGATTTTTTTTTCCATAGGAAAAATCATTATGCGGGGCACCACTTTCTTTAAAATCCTATTCATTATGTGATTTAGTCGCAAAAAGGGGTGTTCATTATACGAGGTTCCACTGTAAAACCATTGCAAGCGGAGGAGAGAAATAACATATGAAACTGAATGCAAAATTATGACTTCAGTCCCAATCAGGTGTTCTTGGCAGAAACACCCACTGTTGTCCGTGGCACCTGATCCTAAGGAATCAAGCTAGAAAGCGCATTGCACTGGACAATCTGACTGCAGAGCCAGAGCTCAAGAGTTTGATTTTTCCACTGTCGCTGATCGGAGAAGAGCCAGCCTGTGTACACTTGGCCAAGGTTGGCCATCACACTAAAGGACATGCCCCACTACCAATTTACTCTTTGTGGGAGAAGGAAGAGAACATTCTAGAATCCCACTGGGATTGGCAGGCAATCAATATTAAGGAGCAGCGAGGCAGGAGCAATGCCAAACATCTTTCCATCATACGTAGCAGCAGCTAGTGAAATCGGTCCAGCTAGCACCAAGGGGATCACACAGAGCAGGAAGAAACTAGCACTGTTCATAGCACCTGAAGAGTAGAACTAGCAGTTGCATTCTAGAGTCCAAGTCCCTCAACCCTTCAATAGGGGAAGCATTCTGGGATACTGTCTAGATAGGGTATGGTTAAGGCCTGACCTTCACAGACATTACCCCAGAAGAAGGGCATGGCAGAGGCCATACAAGCCAAAAGAGACCAGACTTGTATCTTTCTGAGCTGAGATGGGGTTTATTTGGGGAGGCTTGGCAAAGATGGCAGTGAGACTCTCGTCTTGCCCACTAAGTATTGTGCCCGGGGAGAACGTGTTCTCTCATGCAGGGGACACCAGCAGTCCGCATTGTTCATGCTCGGAACCTGGCTCTGTAGAAAAAAATTCCCCCCATAAGGTCAACCTCCCATTGCTGAGCTTCCTTGAAGTGCCTTTCATGTGAGAGAAAATGGCACACTTTGCTCACAGTATCACACATGTCATGCTCTAGCCCGCTGCCCTTTCCTTCTGACTCTTTCATTCTTCCAGCCACTCTTCCAAGACTGTGCTCCTTCCCTCAACTGTGCCCATTGCTCCTGGCACATCTCCCACCTACCACAAGCTACCTGCTGCTCCTTTCTGCCTACCAGTGCTGCCTAGGGTATTTCTCTGTCCATTGCTTCTCAATGCTGCTTGCATTTCCTGCTGCCATTCCCCCTGTTCAAGGTTCAGTCAGTATGCTCATTACAGTCATCACCTCATATCCAGGCACTGCTGGTTGTTGTTGTGCATCCTTTCTATTAGACACAATGCATGGGAAGGTGGCAGAGGCTGCAAGAAAATCCTTTAAACATGCTTTGCCTGGTTGTGTTTTTTTTAAAGGGGAAAATATTGGCCATATTGTATTCAAAGTGATTTTAACAGAGTTTCCAGATATCTGGAAATTCTGGATGTTAAAAATTCCAAATCCAAAGGGATGCAATTCAGAATTCTGAATCTGAATTCCAAATCTGAAGTGTGGTGCCAGCACACATCTCTAATGTTATCTTTTGCATTCCCCAGGAGTTCTGAATAGAGGTATGCAAAAATATTTCTTCTTCATCAGACACTCTATTACCCACACATGACTACGCACACACAACACCTGCATTTGATTGAAACACAGTTAGACTCCTGAATGACTTCTCCATAGAAGACAAATGGAAACCACAAAGCCATAACATTTTATAAATGGAATTCCTTGCTTGCTGTAGTTGCTGACTAAGTTTGTACACAATCGTTATGTTCTGCATTTTATCAATCTACTGCCGTTGCTTGGGAGACTTCCAATTATGTACAATCCATGCTTCGTTGACATATAGAATTGCTTAAGAAGGAATCCAGGGTCATTAGGGAATTTTTGCTTCTCTTCTACTTTCTCAGTATTCAGTTTAAAGAGTGGAGGCATGCATGAAAATACAAACAGCTTCATTATCTCAAGTGAATGCTGTTCTCTATGTTGGAGTGGGTCGAGCTGAAGAAACTTAATCCAGGCAAGGTAGAAGCAATTAGGATCAAGGTGCTCAAGTCGGTTGGGGTTTTGAAGATCTGGGTAGTCAGTTTACAAAACCTACTGTAGCGTTTTTATTGGTTTCTGTATAATCACCTTGCACTAGATGGGAAATCTTATGTACATCTATGTAAATCCAGGTGCTACCCAGTCCTTCTCTGGTGCAGTTCAAGAATAGGAAATATGTGTTCATGGTCGCCTTTTAAAACAATGTTGCAGAAATTTGCTGCATGGTAAAAGGTCTGTGGAACAGGTTTGGCAAGGAAGCTGCACAGATGGATGCTGGTTTTGATCATGATCCACTGCTCTGTTGGATCAGTACTCAAGTGTTCTGCATACACTGCATATCAATGCATCAGTGCAACAATACTGTGTAACACCAACAGAAAGCCAATGCACTGGTTTGAGCAATGGGAGCAGGTCTCATGGATCCATGAAACTCACTGATCAGTTGCTTTTTCTCAGTCCAGTCCTACCTTGTACATCTATTGTGAAGATAAAGTAGGGAGGAAAGGATCTATGTCTCAAGTCATTTGAGCAGGATTCATTGAGCGCAGCAGACAGCATGTGATTTTAAATAGTAACCACCTAGCTTACTGACTAACTGACTAAAATTACAAAGCCCCTGGATGTTTGTTGTTGAATAAATGAAAAGTTGCTTAGCAAGTTTCCAATTCAGAGCCGGCAGAAAAAAGCAAATCAGCTCACTTCTCCACTCATAACTTCATCTTCTCCAGGCTATGTTTTCTTCAGTCTGTTGAGCTTTCATTATAAGCATTTACATGCAATATGCAGCTTGCCTCTACATAAAGCAAATATTGGCACAAACAACAACACTGTAACTTGCACTCTGACGGCGGAGGAGAATGCATGATCCCATTTGGGCTGGATGGTAACCATCCTTTCAGTTTCTATTTGCAACAACAGCAGATTTAAACAGACACAAACCCATCCCACTTCGAATAGGTTCAGAAGAGGTGTGTTTGATAGGATGCCTTTATTTCTATCCTAAAAACATATGTCCCAGAAATCTGTTGCTTAGGTACCATTCCAATTCTGCAAATCTGATCACCTGCCATTTCCACATGGTTCTGAGTGCTGCCAAAGGCAACCTGATAGAGCTCAGTAGCCAGCATGGAAAGCCCCTAGATTTGTTGTGTCTAGATCAGTGGTTCCCAACGTGGGACTGAAGCCCCGCAGGGGGACTTCAATTCCCAGAAGCCGAAGTCAGTACATTGAGTGATCAGTGTTTGGGGAATTGACTTAGGCTTCTGGGAATTGAAGTCCAAAAACCAAAGGTTGGGGAGCACTGATGAAAAGCAGCTTAGGTAACAGGTTGATGGGACACCATAAAGAGCTGGGGAAAAGGACCCAGAGAATGATGTAAAGGGCAAGAAATCTACACTTTGGGTTTTAGTTATGTTTTAGCTCCCCGCTTTGGTAACTGGAATAGCTCAGCAGTTTAGCTGATGTCCTTGGATGACCTTGCTGCTTCATACAAATGGACAGGATGGTTGTAGTACCTTCTCATTGTCCACTTCTGTATCCATTAACAAGCAACATGGCTGCCTTGTCCCTGACAAACCACAGAAGGCTAGCCTGTCCCTCCCATGAAACAGATTTGGGAAGTCATGAAAAGGCAACAGATTGTCAATCATGTCACCAGTGGTCATTGCATTTTTACTGTTTTTTTTTAATAGGGAAAGGGATTGTGGGATTTCCCCCTCTTCTGATGCCAAGAGGATATGTCTCACTTTGGATGCTCTGTACCTTGATGTGGGAAGGCAGGGTAGAGCACCATTTGCTGTTTCTCTCCAGGAAGCAAAATGTTTTCCATTAGGCCTTGTGGTGTGGGATTAAATATTGTGGCTTGGGGGACATGAGTGTGAGAAGTTAAAATTGTATTTTAAAATGTGTGAACATATTGTTGACCTGATAGTTGGGAGTTGGGGAAGGATCAAAATCTGCCACTCCCAAAAAATAAACAATTTCAATTGCTTATGGTTGTTGTATCTTTTAATTACAAATTCATGTATTTTTTTTGTATTAAGCAACACTTTCTCAACCCAAATCCTGTTGCCTAGGATAAGAAAAATTGTAACCTTCAATCTGCTCTGAAAATGTCCTGGCTTCAGTTCTCAGGGGTGTGTGCACATAAACCAAGAACAGGCACCCCCCCCCCCAAAAAAAAAAATCAGGGTGGAGACTCTTTATTTTCTGGCTAGGAATGGAGTGAAATTTACAACAGGATTTCAACCAGAGAAACAGAATTTTACAGCTGGGAGAGACTAAATCAGAGGTGGGAACCTGGAACCTTGAGGGGAGCCTGGTCTTCTGGGAATTGAAGCCCAAGAACCTGAAGGACGAGCCTGTTCCCTGTAGACCAGGATTTTTCAACCTTGGACCTCAAGGCATACTTGGACTTTAATTCCCAGAAGTCCAGGCTGCCCTCAAGGCTGTGGGTTCCCCACCACTGGACTAAAAACAGCTTAAACCCTTCTAAAAGATGGCCATGTAATCTCTGCTGTGAAACCTTCAGTGAAGGAGAGTCCTCTACCTTCTTAAGTTGTACATTCCATTACTGAATAGTTCTTTTCCCTTCAATAAGTTCTTTCTAATGTGTAGGCACAATCTCCTTTCTTGTAATTTAAAGCCATTGCTTCAGATCTTACTTTCTGGGGCTGCATAAAACAAGCATGTTCTACTTTCTGTGTGAGAGTACTCCTAGATGGCTATCATAACCCCTCTCAGGCTTCTCTTTTCTAGGTTAAACATCCACAGCTTACTTAATCTTTCTTTGTCACTTCTTTTCAAGATTTTTATAATTGTGTCAGAAGCACACAAAGATGTTTTTTTGGGTTGAAAGGATTTTTGCTGGAGGAACTCCACTTAGGGGACGCCCAAATGAGGTTCCTTTCATGTCTCCAAGATCTTTTCCCACTAAAGTGGTCCTTATTTATTGACTTGCAATTTCTTGCTTTCGAACTGCTAGCTTGGCAGGAGCTGGGACAGAGATGGGCACTCATTCTATCATGCAGTACTCAGGGCTTGAACTGCTGACTTGCTGAACTTCCAGCTAACAAGGCGAGCTTTAAACACTCTTTTGGTATGGCACACAAACCAGACAGAAAGTGACCTGACAGAATTGCATAGCCCATTTTTTATCAACTTGGCTGCAGATATATAATGAGGGACTTTGTTGAAATCAAGATACATTACATCTGAAGGACCATATCTCTCCATATGAGCCTTCTCAGCCCTTAAGAGAGGAGGGCAATTTGTCAGTTCCATTGCCATTGCAAGTATACTTGAAGAGAACATGAAAGATGGACTTCTCTATGGCTGATCTAAAATTGTGGAATGCTCTATTCCAATCATTCAAACAATTAGGAGGTTAGGTTGGTCTCCTCCCTTTTCCCCTGCCACCAGCATTTCAAGACCCAACTCTTCAGGCAGACATTTAATAATCATAACTGAAACCCTAGATTTTTTTTTTCTGAGTTAAGTCTGATTTAGGGCTATGGTAGCTTAGTGGTTAAGACATCTGTCCATCTTTGCTCTTCTTGACCTCTCAGCGACCTTCAATACCGTCGACTGTGATATCCTTCTGGAATGGCTCCAAGGACTGGGGATCCAGGGCACTGTGTGGTTCTGATTTTCCTCATTTCTTGGCGGCTGGACCCAATCGGTGTGTTTGGAGGATGAGATGTCAAGCCCTAGGCCTCTCCAGTATGGGGTGCCTCAGTTCTCAGTTCTCTCTCCTCTTCTATTTAAGAGCACTTTCTCCCTCTTTTTTAAATGGGTGGGAGGGTAGGGGATTTTTTGTTGGTGGTAGTTTTTAATGGAGTTTTAATTGGTTTTTTTTTTAAAAAAAAAATTGTGATGGTTTTAATGTCTGTACGCTGCCCAGAGTCTTTGGAATTGGGCAGCAATACAAATGGATGGACTGACGGACGGACGGACAAACAGACAAATAAAGACACTGAGCTTTACTACTTGAAGTTTGGCAGGTCAAGTCTGCAGTTCAATACTCAAATGTTTCATGATGGAGTGAGCTCCCATCTCTGTCTTAACTCCTGCCATCCTACCAGTTCGAAAGCAAGAAATTGCAAGTAGATAAATAGTTACTAGTTCCATGGGAAAGGTAACAGTGTTCCATGTGGCATCTAGTCATGCCTGCCATATGACCATGGAAATGCCTGCAGAAGCAGACAGTGCTGGTTCTTTGGCTGTAAATGGAGATGAGCACCACACACTAGAGTTATAACTGGCTTTTGAGCAAGGGAGACCTTGACTTTTATCTAAGTATGTTTTTAAAAGTTTAAAATATTTTAACCATTTAATATTTTAATTAATCTGGTGCCTGCATCTTTGCTCCAGGACTGGGGGGTGGGGGGTGGGGTGGCGGCGGCACAAAGGCAGCCTATACAGAAGTAAATAAATAGTAGGTCAACTGAATCAATAGAATTTATAGAGGTGTTGATTCACAAAATTCCCACTGAGTCAACGAGCCTGCTCTAGTTACTGCTTACTACTGGATTTATGCCTGTCTATTTGCCTAAACAATGAATCATAATTACATCTCCAATCTAACATGGTCCAGAATACTGTGACCTCATTTTTAAATCTAGTGGAAATATATTTAAAATGTCAGTATTTGGTTACAGAAAGATTGCCATCCAGATGCAGTAAATTTATCTCTAAAGTAAAGAAACTTCTTTTGCTAGTTTTTGGAGCTGGTGCTTGCAGATTTTTCCACATTAGTTGTGCTCACTATTACAGCTCACCACAAGTCAGACATCTCATGGTGACCAACTATAAATGACCAGGGAATCTTCCAGAATGTCTCATTTTCACTTTTGGTCTATCATTGGCACTGAGGAATTCAGCAAAACATTTACTTCTTTATTTCCCCTTGAGGAGATTCAAGCCAGCTTACACGCATTTTGAAGTAGTCTTTGGAATGTAGTCCTTGAGAATGTCATGATAAACTCCTTTATGTCACAGTTTATTGTTGTATGACTGAGAATCTAACTAAACAGTCAGTTTATCCCACTGTTTGGAGTGGTGCAGGAATGGGCTGGTGAGATCTTAAAGACGGTGACCAGATATTATCTTTGCTTGAGTGCATCAACTTGCCCCCAGAGTATTTCTACCCATATATTTCTAGCCCATGGTGAGGGGCTTTTGATTTTCTGGATTGGGTAGGATCAGTCTGGTTTGGGGGTTTACAGAAAGAACCTCCTCGGAGTAATTTTGAACCACAATTGCAGATACCCTGGTAAGGGAAACCTAATCTTTCTCACACTGTGTCAGGCAAAAGGAACTGCAAAATGAACTCACCCAAAGGTGGCTTCATTTTGGCAATTTCACATCTGGCCTAGACATGGAAGAAGTCTGGTTTGGACCAGATCCAGCACATATAATTGCTGGAACTGATCCAAAACTAGGATTCCAGTTTGAATTTGCCAATATTGTGAAATGGCTAAATAAGTGAGCCACCTCAGGATATCAGCAAATTAATCACTTCCTCAGCTTGGCAGAGGGCAGAGGACGTGAATTTTTTTGACTGTGTATAGACTATTGATGATGTGCTACAACAGTTATATTTTCTTTCTTTCTTTACCATCTCTTAAAGGACCAGTTGTGAAACTGTCTACAGCTGAAGCTACAGCTGTGGACCTGACTGGAGGCAGTTTCTTGACTGACCCTTTAAGATGAGGCAAAGAAAAGATTAATCTTTTTAAACAACTGATGTAGTACATCAGCGACAGTGCTTCATGATATCGGCAGGACCCATTTCTGTGACAACAGTCAGGCTTGATTAGAATCATTCTAATCAAACCTGACTGTTACAAAGCAGATCATGCTAGCTCCCTCTTTGCTGTTAGTGTAGCCTAGGGATTCTCAACCTGTGGCCCATGGGCTGGATGTGGCCTGCAGCACCATTTCATGTGGCCCACCACCACGTCCACCACACCCAGAAGGGCCATGTGGTGGAGGAAGGGCAAAATTGCCATCTGATCCCCGAAAATATCTGAGGGAGCATGACCTGGCCCCCCAGCTTAAAATGGTTGAGAACTCCTGGTGTAGCCACACACTGTCTTACATGACCCTGAGACTGAAAGAGATCTAAAGCCATTCAAGACAAACATTACAAGATGACTTTTTTAATTTTAAAAAAATAGCCCTCTGACAAAGGAGAGAACTGTATTCTTTCCACATGGACTTAAAAAAAAAATGGATATATGGCATGTCACTACAAATAGGCTGTAGGAATAAAGAGTAGTAAATTAGTGTAGTAAATTAGCAGGTCTTTCCATTTAGCTAAATCAGGCCCAATATCAGCTTTCTGCCTATCAATCCTAGCCATTGGGACCAATTAATTCTGAAGAAGTGAAGAAGACAAGCCTTGTGAAAGCATCATGCTCCACAACAGGGTTCCCCAAACATTTTAAGCTGGGGCTAGTTCATGCACCCTCAGACTGTTGAGGGGCCAGACTCGTGGGCAGCAACCACCCCAAGCACACCCTTTCTGGCAGCAGTGGTGGCCACCCTGAGCCCTCCCACCTTGACAGCAGTGGCAGTGACCCCATGACCCCCCCCAGTCCGGCAGAGGCAGGGCCCTGCCAAGACTACACCCCCCCAAACTAGGTTAGGCAAAAGGAACTGCAGAATGAACTCCCCCAAGATGGCTTCATTATGGCATATCAGAGAGCAAGCAAAACAAAAGACAAAAAAGTTGTGGCACCTGAAAGACTAACTCCAGTATTTAAAAGTGAGTTTTCGTGGATCAAGTCATCTTCCTCAGACATTTTAACAGTTACACATCTGGCCTAGACATGGAAGAAGAACACATACAGATTCACTCTCTCTCTCTTACACACACACACGCACACGCACACGCACACGCACACGCACACGCACACGCACACGCACACGCACACGCACACACATGGGCCAAGGCCAGGCAACCCCACTTGAGGCAACTCTGAGGTGCAAGGCCTCCCTTCCTACCTTCCTTTCTTCAAATGCCCTCATGATCCCAAACGGCTCTGCTGCTTCAGCTCTACCACTTCTTGCCACCACCACTTCACTTCTCACCACTGTTGCCTCAATTCTCGTGGAGGCCTCTCCAGGGTGGCTGAAATGGAAGCGACTGGAGGTGGGCAAGGTCATGTGTGCCAGCAGACAAGGCCGGGCCAGGCCTCCTGCCCACCACCTCTACTTCTGCCACCCCAAAGGCCTCTCCAGGAAACTGGAGGTAGACAAGGTTGCTGGTGGACAAGGTTGGGTCAGGCCCCCTGCCCGCTGCGTCCACTGCCACCACCACACATGTCTGCCTCACTTGCCCAGGGACAAGGAGGAGGGGACAAGGATTGAGGCTGCACCTGTGGTGCCACCCATGGCCACAACAAGGGGACGGCCCGGATAATTTGATGCTGCGGACCATAGTTTGGGGATCCCTGCTCTACAAAGTGAGTCTTCCTTCTCATCCTCATCCTCAACCACAAAGCAACCAGCTTTCCCCAGGGCAAAGATGAAGATGCTCAGACCCTCATTATGACACAGTCATTCGAAGGCTCCCAGTTCTTGCAAGTTTTTTGATCCATTGTAAAAGGTCCTGATGCTTTTCCTAAGGCTTTATTACTGGAAGGCTGAGTTTGAAATTCAAAATGTGCTTGCAATTTTTTGCCTCAGACTTTTGCATTTAGATCTGCATATCACTATGGTGGCTTAGTGGTTAAGATGCTGAGCTTGACAACTGGAAGGTCAACTGCTCAGCATTTTGATACCCGAGTGCTGTGTGACAGAGTGGGTGCCTGTCATCTGTCCCAGCTCCTGTCAACCTAGCAGTTCGAAAGCATGAAATTGCAAATAGATAAATAGGTACCACTTTGTCAGGAAATATAACAGCATTCTGTGTGCTCTGGCATCTAGTCACATATGACCATTGAAATGTCTGCAGACACTGGCTCTTTGACTATAAAAAGAGATTAGCACCCCCCCCCCCCCAATATGGACAGGACTGGCTTTTCAGAAAGGGAGATGCAGCCTCCTGAAAATTTTTCCCCACATTGAAATATGTTCTCCAGTCCTGAGTTGAGGAAAATCTTTTCTTATTAGTCAAAACATGTGTTACTTTCTCCTTCCTATCACCCAATAACCAATTGCTACCAATTAATAGGGATTTGAAGCTTAGCTCAGTTTCAAATTCCTTTTAATTGATGGGGCTCATACAGGACTTTTCAACCTATAATAGCCAAAGCTGAAAGCAATGCAGCAGTCATATAACACAACAGAGCAGTCAGACAAACAAAACAAGTGAAGATGATGACACATAAGTGATAAGTAGTTCAAAAACTACACTACAAGTAAGGGAGACTTTTGAGGATGGAGAGAAACTCCTACTCCAACATCCCCACAGTCTAGAAATCTCCAGCATGAAGATTCTCAATGTTATTTCAAATCAGGCATAGGAATTAACAGTGATGCTGTCTTTCCGTGCTTGTCTCCAGGGGATGGAGCCTGGGAGACAAGAAAGGCCTTGAGAGATAGCCTCTAGTTGGGTTGATGATAAATCTTGTAGTCCAAATTAGGTGTTTAGGATAGCCATTCCTCATTCATGCTTTAGTAGCTTGCTGACAAATGAAGAGTTTAAATTGTCAGATTTTGTTTAAAACTACAAAGGCTATAGATTTGCCAGCTTGTGGATAAAGTTAAAATATGTATGAGTATTTCAAAATCAGAAATGAAGATAAATATCCACTTAGCAGTGAAAAGGGGGGTCTCTTTTGCTTGCTGTCTTTAGAGTAGTTTGGATAAAGTAAAAGAAGGGGTCCTCATCAACTTTATAGTTGATCGCAAATTGGGAGGGGTAGACAATACTTTAGAAGACAGAATCAGGATCTAAGACCATCTTGAAAGAACGGGCAGCAAGCTCAACAGTAAGAAAATGGATTTCAACAGGAATATACATCAAGTTGTATATCTAGACAGGAAAAACCAGGCACCTGTCTTAAACAGTAAATCAACAAGCTATACAGAGATTTTCTTAACAGACTAGGAAGTAAAGATTAGCCAACAGTGATATACAGCAGTTTAAAAAGCTAATGGAATTCCAGGCTGAATCAACAGAAGTATAATGTCCAGATCATGAGACACAATAGTTCAGATTCAATCAATTCTGTTTTAGTTGAGCTTTATCTGAAGTGCAATTATACACACAATTACACTAGAGGGTAAAATCAGTAGGATCAAACGAGGAGAAATGTCTCCATATGCATCACATTCTATATAAGTGAAAAAAGCCATTTTAGACTGAATTGCAGTTTTATGTTTAAAAAGATGACTTGCCATGAGCTAAATGAAAGTTTATGGTATTGTAGATAGAATGGGCACAGAGCTGGACAGGTTGAGGAGGATGGTGGAGGACGGGGGTGCCTGGAGGGCAATGGTCCATGGCGTCGCAAAGGGTCGGAATCGACTGTGCGACTGAACAACACAACAAAATAAGAAGATGTCAACTTTAATCACATTTCTGTAGGCTCAAGAAATTCTTAAGCTCTGACATTAATTCACCAATTTTGGATCATCAGTTCAAAGCAAGGGAACTGGAGATTTTTCCTATTAAAAGACATCTGGAAAGTTGTTTAAAATAAAATGAGACTTGTGTAACGCCTTGAATGATAAAAAATGAAAATTATGAATGGTTCTTAATACCATTCTGATAATAAATTGTTAAACATCACAAATGTTACTCTTACCTACTTGTATGTGTGCACTTCACACACAAACACATGCTTATGTACAGCACACTTAGTTATGATTATCTAAACTGTGAAGCAGAGTGACACAGTTTCCCCCCTCTCCAGAAGCATTAAATGCAGGACTCACTAATAACAGGAACAGGCATTACTATTTGCAGGCACAGATGTGGAGAGAAACCCTTTTTTAAAAAATAGAAATAAAACTTTAAAGTGTTATTTTTTTAAAAAAAAAACCTTTAAAGATCATGGAAATATATTTAGCATTGAGCTAGATGATGGAGATGGCAATCTTCAAAACTCCGTCTCCTGTGTCCTTAACCATTATGCCTCTTCTGCTGGGAATGCCAATAGGGGACAAACTGCTTACTGTCATCAGAAGTGAATTTTGCCCGGTGGAAAGAATCTCGGAACACAGTCAGAAAACAGCAAGAGTAGAATTCCAGCCTAGTCACTGACAAGAGACTCATATGCACAGAAGGGTCGTCCTAACCCTGCCAGCGACCAATCTCTAGCGCTGCTGCCTTAACTCAAAAGCTGTCCTTGGAGCTGATTGTTGAACAGTGCGCTGTCCGCGTCGCTAGCGAAGCAGTGCGCTGTCCGTGGTGCTGATTCAACAGTGCTCTCTCTGTGGTGCTGATCCCTTAAAGCAGCTTCACAAAGTGAAGCGGACTTGCTGAACAAACGTCCTCCGTGGGAACCGTCCCGCCCCTCGTCTCCACTTTCTCGCTGGAGGCCTTCAATATTTATATTTTCTAGGTGTTAAATATGTATTGCTTGGGGCGATGTTTCCCTTTCCTTTTGCCACTTACTCAGGCACATCCAGAGTTATCTAAACCTCAGGCATCTCTGTCCGCACACCCACCCTCCCGGTGCAGAAGAGCGTGCCTCCTCCCTTCCCCCTTTCCAAGGCTTCTTCTTCTTACCTGGCTCTTTCTGGGGAACTCGTCGAGGACGATGCTGATGGCTGGGATGTGCAGAGAGGTGGCCACAAAGTCCACCTCCAACATCTCGCTCCGGCTCTGGGGGAAGGCAAGGATGGCCGAGACCCCTTGCACTACAACCGTGTGACAGATGCTCTGCAAGAAGGATACAGGGTCGTTGCTCCAGGAGGAGGCGCTGGACGAAGAGAAAGGGAAGAGAGGTAGATCGCCCAGCCCGGCCTCGATGGCCATCACCACCTCCAGGGACAGGTTGTAAGGCAGAAGCCCCTTGACGCGGTTGAGGTTCTCCACTGCCGAGAGGAGCGCCTCCCGGGGCAGCAGCGGCTGGTGGTCCCGCTCCCGGCTGGCGTTGCCCATCGGGGGCCCACCGGCGCCCCAGTAAGCCCTGCTCCTTAGGCTGCTGGCCAGCCTCCTCTTCTCCTGTTGGGACCCGTCGCCTTGCCATTCCTTCCTCCTCTTCCTCGGGTCCCCGGCTTCCTCTCGGGCCTGCAGCTCCTCCAGCGGGATGTCATTGGGCGCCCCCCAAGCCCCGACGGCGGGTGGCCCCCAAGGCTGCAGGTGCACCGCCCCGATCCTCACTGTGTGCCCGATCCGCTTGAGGATCTGGCAGGGCTGCGGGTGGCAGGCGGAGACCGGCACCCTGGCCAGGACGAGGGCGCAGGGTGGCAGGAGCAACAGACAGACTCGAGTCAGCAGCCACCACGCGCTGGTCAGCCTCCACATCACGGGAGAGGCCGTTCCCCAGCGCCGACGGAGAAGCCCCCTTCTCCCCGGCTGGCTTGGCACCTCAGCCTTCTCCGTCTCCTCCTCCTCCTCTTCTTCTTCCTCCTCCTCCGATGCTAGGCTCTCCTTTCCTAGCCCCTCGCCCTCCGCCAGCCATACAAGTTGGAGGGCTTTCCAGTCACCCCGAGCGCCTGGGGGGCTCCCCAAACCGACATGAGCCAGGACGGAGAGCAAGCACCGACGGGCGGAGGCGGCGCCCGCCGCCACCACCCCTTTCCGGGGTCGCCTTGGCCGGGCGAAGGGGCTCGCCTCCCTTCCCAGCCGACTCCCGACGGCTCCCCTCTGCCCAACTTCGCGATCCTCTTCCTCCTCCTCCTCAGCGAGGGACTCGGAAGCGCCATTCAATCCCGGGGGGATCGCCACAGCCCGGCGTCGAGCCGATGCCTCCGGGTGGGGACGGCATGGCGGTGGCCCCGGGGCCGGGCCGGGGAGGACCGACGGGGGGAGGCAGCCGCCCAGCTCGCCCCGACGGGAAGCAGGCAGCGGCGCGACCCCAGCATCCAGGGCTGCCTCCTCATCGCCCCTCGGCCGCGCTCTCCGGCTGCTTCCCGCCCCTTGCCCCGCACTTCTGGCCCGCCTGCTCTCCGCCCGTCCCTGCCGGCTTCGCTCTCGCGCCGCGCTCTTGCCAAGAAGAGCAGCTCAAAGTTGCCCGGTTGGGAGGCTCCGAGGTGCGGCGCCAGGCGGTCGCTTGGCTGCGCTAAACGCCCACTGACTCGCTCGCCTGCCCAAGGCGCCTCCGGAGAAAGAAAGAAAGAAACGGGGGGGGGGGGGGCAGGCTCAGCAGGTGGTGCCCGGAGCGGGACCAAGTGCCCGCGAGGAATGCTGGGAGATGTAGTTCGCCCGACCCGCAGAACCAAAGCGTCCCGAAAACGGCGAGACTCTTGCGCATCGTCACGTTCCATGCCTGCTTTCCTCCCATCCCCCCCCGCCCCCCCCCCGTTCTCAGCAGGAAAGACTTCATAGATTTCATTACTTTTGATGCCCCCCCCCCCGCCCTCGTTGCTTATGGGACTGCAGTAGCTCAAGTGGTTACGATGGGAGGCGGGAGGCCAGCACTTCTTGACCCGAGTACTTCAGGACGGAATGAGCGCCCGTCTCTGTCCCAGCTCCTGCCAATCAGGACCATAGCCAGTATTCTAGTTGTGGGTGGGCGAATATTGTTTCAGGATGGGCACACACACACACACACACACACACACACACACACACACACACACACACACACACACACACACACACACACACACACACACACACAGAGGGTGGGCAAACCGCTAATTCAGGGAGGACAAAGCCCCCCCCCCCCCCGGTACCGCCCTGCCTGCTGCCAATCTAGCAGGTCGAAAGCAAGACACTGCAAGGAGATAAATAGGGACCACTTTGGTGGAATACAGCGTTACATGCACTTCGGTGTCTAGGCATGCCTGCCACATGTCCACAGAAACAGCGCTGACTCTTCGGCTATAAACAGAAATGAGCACTGAACCCTAGAGTCGAATACGACTGGCTTTTGAGCAAGGGCGACCTTTTCCTTTACCTCGTTGCTTAAGACACAGGGAGGATTGGAAAGATTGGTATTTTTGCCCAAAATTGTGTATAATGCACAGCTCTTCACAACTTATATACACAGGATTGGTCTCTTCTTGCATGTATATGTCTACCTCTCACTCAGCCATATCTTTCTTCTGTGGACAGGCTCCTACCATACTTGTCCAGACAGTGTCCTGTTGAAGGGCTGAGGGACTTGGACTCTACTTCTACTCTTCAGGTGCCATGAACAGTGCTAGTTTCTTCCCACGTTGTGTGACCCCATCGACCTAATGGACTAGCTGCTGCTACATGTGATCGAAAGATGGTCAGCATTGCCCCTTTCTTGCTGCTTCTTAGTATTTATTGCTTGCCATTCTAGGTGGGGGTCTAAGTGGGATTCTAGAATGTACTTTTGCTTCTCCCACAAAGAGGAGAATCGGTAGTGGAGCAGGTCCTTTAGAGTATTGGCCCGGATGGTCATTTCAAGTGAGAACAAATACATTCATATACTGCCCCATAGCACCTGGTGCATTCTTTGGCCAGTTCACAAGTTAATTAGGATTTTGCCCCAAACACGCTAGGCACTCAGTTTACTGACCTTAGCAGGATGGCAGGCTGAGTCAACCTTGTACCAAATCAGGATTGAACTCACACCATTTTGGCTTCAGTACAGCAGTTTAAACACTGCACCACCAGGTCTCTTTGGCTTCACAGCCCAAATAAAGGGCCACACTATCCTGTGTCCTTCGACAGACACTCGGACCCAATCCTTGTTCACATCAGTGATGCATGTGCGTTTACAGATCTCCTGAATCAAAAGAAACATGTGAGATTGGAATTCTGTCGCTGGTCTATTTTCCAAATCGTCCTGCACAAAGTATGCCCCGCTTTCCTTTTCAATTACTGTACCACCAAGGTGAGCATCAGGGAAGGAGCTGTACCAAGGGATTCTATTTTAAAATGTGACTAAAAAGATATTTTTGGAAGAAAAGAACATACACAGATGCTGTACATGCTGTCATTTAAGTGTGTGTGTTTTTGTGTCAGAGATTACTCTGGGTTGAAAGGATTTTTTCAGGGGATGCCTGAATGAGGCTCCTTTCATGTCCCCTATCGTGCAGCTCTCGGGGAATTGAACCCTATGCTTTTGGTCTCTAAGCACAGTGTTTTTATCCACTGAGTCACCAGGGAGCTGCTCTATCATTTAAGTGACATTAAGTGTTGTTTTTAAAGATCAATCACACACCCAGAAAATTAGTTTCTTTTTGGGTAGCTTAGGCAGCAGCACCTGATGTATGTAAGTTATTCATTCAATTTTCTCAAGGTATATGTTAATGTGAAAGAGTTGATGAAGCTATTCAGTAAAAGCTGGCAAAACGGCATAGTCCCAGAAGATTGACGAAAAGGAGGCAATTGTCAAAGTCCCTGAGAATGCTAACATGTCTGAATGTGCCAACTGGTGCTGCATCACCCTCCTCTCAGTGCCTGGGAAAGCTTTTCGTGTAGTCCTTCTTAAGCAGCTGCAAAGTGAGAGAGGAACAAGCTGGGTGTGTGTGTGTGTGGGGGGGGGGGCATGCAGTGAAGAAATCTTCACCTTATGAAACATCATAGAACAATGTATTGAATATCGGCATCCACTAGCCATTAATTTCATTGATGTTAAGAAAGCATTTGATAGCATTTGATAGTGTCCACCAAGAGTCTCTCTGGCAGATCCTGCATCTATGTGGAATACCAGCCATCTTCTAATTATCCTATTATGTAGGCCATGGGAATGATTAGCTTGCACCAAAATAGAGCTGTGGGTGGTGAGAGCCCTTTCTTATGTTTGATGTGTCACCACATTGGAAGGAGAGATGAAGAACCCTCTCCTCTATTTTCATCCTTGAAGATTGTGGTATTTTTGAACCACAATCAGGTGTGCCCTGGTAATGCCAACATTGTGTTGCTGGCTAATCTTTCTCACATTAGGTCAGGTGAAAGGAACTGATGACTTAACTCACCAAAAGGTGCCTTCATTTCGGCAGTTTCACATCTGGGCTAGACACGGAAGAAGAAGAAATCAACTCTGCTGTTGAATTTTTTATAACAACAACAACAACAACAACAACAACAATAATTTATTACTGATTATATTGAAGGCTTCCTCAAAAAGGGGTTTCAAAATACAAAATTCAGGGAGGGGAATTCTTTTTCTTTCTCTATAACTTGAGTTTGTTAAATTTCACACAGAATAGGGAGATGAGGGGTGTGTGTGTGTGTGTGTGTGTGTGTGTGTGTGTGTGTGTGTGTGATGTTCTGAAGACATCACTTTGGTAATTGCTGCAGACTAGAGCAATGCTTGGTTTCCAAAAAAACATTATTAGGAGGCTTGACAGTTTCCAGAATAAGACTGAAAGTTAAATTTTGGAATAATGCCCTTATCCTTGGCAAATTATTCCTGTTTCCCCCTACTTTTGAATAGAAGCCTTCTATTTTTTTTCTAAATGGTAGGTTGCTCTTGCTCGAAAGCCAGTCATATCTGACTCTAGGGTTCAGTGCTCATTTTTGTTTACAACCAAAGAGCCAGCATCTCCAGATATTTCTGTGGACATGTGGCAGGCATGCCTAGATACCGGAGTGCAAGGAGTGGTACCTATTTATCTACTTGAAATTTCTTGCTTTCGAACTGCTAGGTTGGCAGGAGCTGGGACAGAGACAGAAGCTCATTCCATCATGCAGTGCCCAGTTCTCGAACTGCTGACCTGCCGAACTTCCAGTCATCAAGTTCAAATATCAATTTTAATCAGCTTTAAAAACTTATCTTTTCTTAACAGCTTTATTTTATTTTATTTATTTGGTGCAATTTGTATAGACGCCCAATCATCAGGCGACTCTATGCGATGTACAGCTGTTCAATACAAATACGTAAGACCCCACAATTCCCAATAAAACCCTTAAAATTCCTATAACATTAAAAGGCTACCACCCATGTTGTTTATCATTTTATAACATGGATGAATCCCAGGATACCCTTAAAAGAATGTGGGAATCGGACTTGAGTATTACTATTACAGATAAGAACTGGAAGAAAAAATGGAAAAGTAGGATGATGCGAAATCTGTCTACAAAAGTTAAAGAACACAACTACAAGATGTTGTGGCGATGGTATATGACGCCAGTTCGATTAAATCAAATAAATAGTAGCAATTCGAAAAAATGTTGGAGGTGTCATCAGGAAATTGGGACATACAAACATATGTGGTGGGATTGCAAAATTATTTCCAATTTCTGGCATAAAATGGAACAAGAAGTAGAAAAATTTTTAAATATCCGTTTAAAGTTGAATGAAAAAATAGTATTATTAACGGATTTAGAGGATTTGAATTTAGAGGAAAATATAAAAGAGTTATTGTCTATTTTTTTGACATTGGCGAGACAACAAGTAGCCAGAAATTGGAAAGGTGATATGAATTTAGAAATTGGTAAATGGTATGTTGATGTTTGGGATATGGCATTAAATGAAAAACTTACATGGGAACTAAATATAAAAAGGGGGTTAATAAAACAAAATAGATTTTGGGACATTTGGAAGCCTTTTTTGCAACACACATTGATGGATAATAAAGGAGAAAAACCTGCTCCGAATACAATGTATTTTTGGCAGAATGAATGAGTTGTAAAAGGAGTGGCTGGTAGACTCAAGGACTGTAGTGCACTGGGTGGTAGGAACCATGTACAAAATATTAAAGTTGTAATATGGTGGTTAAAGAGGAGAATGGATATAAGGATGAAAATATACAGTATAGCAAATGTATAAAAAATAACGTTTGATTACATTATATTATATTGACATGTATTTTTTTTTCTTCTCTCTTCCTCTTCTCATTTTTTTCTAACGTTGTAGGATGTACGTGGGAACTACTTTTTTTGTGTGTGTGTAATTGTTTCTTTTATGTTTTGTAGACTGTTTTGTTGGTTTATTTTTAATATTGCAAAAAAAAAAATTAAAAAAAATAAAAAAATAAAATAAAAGGCTACCACCATCTGCACCAATTACAAATCTTATTAAAAACTGATAAAAAACATGAGAGGTCATCCTCTGAATGAGCCCATTGGGTGGGGGGTGGTTTCTTCTTCCCACCTCCCCACATCTGCCCTGCCAGCCAGGTTTTTAGCTCTTTCCTGAAGGGCAGCGGCTCTGTCTGGAGATGCAGTTCAACCGGCAGGAGGTTCCACAGGGCCGCAGCAGATACCAAAAAAGCTCTTCTTCTCGTGCTAGAGAGGCAAGCTTCTCTAGCAGATGGTACTTTTAAGGAGCCTCTCCGGTCCACTCTAGTGGAATGGAAAGATAACCTAGGGGTGATGTGATCTCTTAAGTATCCTGGCCTACTACCATGTAGGGCTTTAAAGGTCATTACTGGCACCTTGAATTGCACCCAGAGGCATCCTGGAAACCAATGCAGCTCCTGAAGCAGGGGTGAGGCACAGGCATAATGCCCGCACCCCAACATTATACAGGCAGCTGCATTCTGCACCAGCTGAATTCTCCGAATGGTCACTAAGGGCAGCCCCATGTAGAGCACATTACAACAATCCAGTCTGGAGGTGACCAGAGCATGTGTAACCAAATAGAGTCTGTATGATATGTGGATGCAAAGATTGGATCACATGACATGTGGATCTCTGCCCAGCCCTAAGCAAACCTATTTAGCCCACATTTGTCCTCCCCAAATATCTCATGCAGCCAAGCCAAAAACTAATTTCCCTATACTATTTTGTTTTTACTTCTCAGGTTAAAGACATGGCAGCTCTGAGTACCTCCCTTCCTCCTTTTCTCTCTAAATTTATGGCAAACATTTTAGAAGAATGTCACATTGCTAGTAGCTTAGAATGTGAACATGGTTTTTAAAAATCAATTGTAACACAAAATTGTTAACGTTACAACAGCATGCCTAGAAATGTACAAGTACAAATCAATAAATCCATTTTATTAAAAAGGAATAAACCCAAAGCATGTTTGTTAATCAGTATTAAACTGACTGAAGTTACTCTAGCCTTATCCTCAGGATTGCCATTGTGATTCTATGCTATGTTGAAAATTATCTGGGCAAAACAGCATATGACCCTCAGTCCTTGCATAATAAATTCACTTTGTATAACTGGAAAAGTCTTCCTAGTCTCTTTCTTTTGTACATGTTTGGTGGGTGATAGTTCTGCTCTCCTTTCCCTTTAAAATTAAACTTTTAAAATAAGATTGTATTTTAAATTAAGCTTGGAACAATCTAAACTACCTCCGAAATTGCTCTCATTGTGGCTGAGGTATATTATGGGGTGGGGAGACACTATCAAACATCTGTTTGACGAGATACCTACTATCCAATACTGAACACACACCTGATCTCATCCAGTTTCAGAAGCTAAGCAAGGAACACGAGGAATCTCCAGATAAGGCTGGGAAAGAATCCATCCTGAAGATAAAACAAACCACTGTCAACCATTGCTGACAACCTGGAGACAGGTTGGCCAACCAGCTGACTTTGAAGGCAGTTGCTTAATCTCTTCTACCTAGTAACGTACTGGAATCAGTACTGCCAAAGTTTCCAATACAAAATCCTCTCAGTGATCAGGATGTTATCTACCATCCCCTGAGCTTTCCAGTTTCTTTTGAACATATCTGCAATCATCACAATAGCTCTTGGGAGTGGAGCTGGAGGAGATTTTCATGCAGTGTTACATAGTTTTGAGCTATCTCTTTCCTTATGCAAATTATTTCGGTGGCTTTAACTTGAATGTGCAATCGAGGCCCATCCATTTTGCGAACGTCTGCTTCTGGTGGAACTGAACAGTGCGAAAGGCAACCTCTTCATACAGAGCATCACAGCTGCTTCACATTTGGACTCTGCAGGGGGGGGGGGTTGAGTAGGTCTGGAAAGTCTCACCATGAGTGCCTGCACTCCAAAATGTCCCTCTCTGTCAGCTGTCCAAATAACCTCTGTTTACAGTGCTGTAGCCCAAGAAATCTGCAAGCAGTCTCGTTTCCTTTGCCAGCTCTGGCAGATGAATGACACGGCAAATCCAGGCAGCATACTGAGATGGTGAAGCTGTGAGCAAGCAGAATGAACTGTTCTGCCTTAGGCTGCGGAGGAGAGGTGTTTTGGTCTGTGGGGGCATCAAAAAATAAAAGAAGTCTGGGAGCACTTTAAAGGCTAACATATTTGTAAGGACAGAATATTTCATAGACTCATCGTTGTCATCGTCAGCTGCTACTCTCATCTGAGTATACATTTTTTCCTAATAATGTTTTCAGGAAAAATGTCATTGGTGTGAATTTGTTTAAGGTGGATCCCAGCTTGCCATGAAGTGAACCACACACTGCAATCACAGAGCCATCTCCTGCGGCACATATGAAATGAGATATGCAGGATTTAAACTGGGGCTGCAATGGACTGCCGCAGCCTTGAGGATATTAACAAGGTGCGCCTTCACAGCCATGGCATGGCCTCTTTTGCCTTCATGACCATTGGGAATCAGAATAGTGATGTGGTTCTTCCTCCGCTCATTTTTCCATTGGGCCCAATATGATGTTTTAAGTGGCATTTCCTCCACTGAGGGGGCCATCACCCCACCTAAAGGGGCTCATCTGCCCATAGCCATTGGCCCCTTTAGGAAGTCAGGTTATTTACCACCACCCAACACTCAGTGTTAAGTTGTTGACTGTATGGTCTACTCCATTACCATAGTGAAATGTCAAGCCAGACAGGAGGCATTTGTTTATAGACTCAACAAATGCATAAATGAACTGTTAAACTCAGTTGAATGTGGGCAGTTTTGGCCAGACGTTCAGGGCTTCCTGATGCCAGCAAAGTTGAATGTCTGTATGTCTGGACGTATGTTAGTGTGAATGGTAAGAAACAAGGGAAAATAAATGCAAATAAACTGCAGTGGCTCAAGTGGTTAAGACACTGACTGGGAGGCGGAAGGTCAGCAGTTCGATTCCTGAGTACTGCAGGATGGAATGAGCTCCCGTCTTTGTCCCAGCTCCTGGGACAAAGATCGAAAGCAAGAAATTGCAAGTAGATAAATAGGGACCGCTTCAGTGGAAAGGTAACAGCATTCCATGCACTCTGGTGTCTAGTCATGCCTGCCACATGATCACAGAAAAATCTGTAGAAGCAGACAGCGCTGGCTCTTCGGCTTTGAAACAGAGATGAGGACTGAACCCTAGAAGCAGATACGACTGGCTTTCGAGCAAGGGAAACCTTTACCTTTTTCCTAAATGCAAAATATTCACAATTTATTTAATCATAGAGTCACTGAGTTGGAGGGGGGCCTTTTAAGCTATTGAACCCAATCCCCTGTTCAATGCATTGAATTTCCCTCTGGGCTAAACTATATGTTACCAATAACTTATTGTTAAAGATGAAGCTGGTATTGTTTCTGAGGCATGATTCAGACTGACTTTCATGACTGTGCACCACAAACCTGCAAATAAAACTGTGCTTGCCTTTCCAAGGCCCATTACGAAACAAAATTGTGCTGCCACAATCATAGATGTCTTCAGTAGTAAAGGAATTTCTCTTCCAACTATGAGTTGTCTGTAACATATAGTGACTTTACCTCACAAAAGCTTTTGCCACAACACACATTTTAACCTTTCATGTGCCTCAGAACAGGGCAGTTCAGGGCTTCCTGAGGTCAGAATAGGCACATGCAAGTAAAACAATAATAGAAAAGACAGGGGTAGCCTAGAACATTTTTGCCTGCTGTGCTTGTTTTCTGCAGAGTATGTATATATAAAAAAGCAGTCATATAGGAAGAAGATCATTCTAAGAAATGATATTTCATACTTGACATCCCTGCTTCAAAATCCTGCAACAGCCTTCCCAAACTAGTGCTTTCTAAATTCAGTAAACATCTGCCATCCACTCCAGAGAGCCAGCAATGTAGTGGAGATTGTAGTAGGGATGGCTGCTTTTGAACCAGTTCCTCAGTGCTTTTCTTAACACTTTGATACCCAGCATTAACAGATGATAATTTCTCTCTCCACACTTGGGCTACTTGTTGGATTTTATTTTAATCAAGCTGTTAAGTGCAAAGGAAGACAAGACCAGTTTTTTCCTTGCCTCCACTTCTCAGACAGGGAACTATTTACCATCTGCTCCACAGATACCAAAAAGAGCACATTTCTTTGAAGAGATGTCACAAACTTGGGGAAAAAAAGCTGTATTTTACACTGGTGACCAAAACAAGTGAGTGGAAAATTGGTTGACAAAGAGTAAGGAGTAGCTGAGCCTTTTCATGAAATTGGAAATGCCAGGCATGATTCTGTTGACATATGGTTCTTTTGGAAAGTGCTTTGGGATGTCTGCAGGAACCATGCATCAGACTTACCTCTGACTTTTCCAATATGATGTCGACTCAGGGCTTCAACTATTTTTCTCCTAATTCAGTACTCATGTCCTTTGTGAGCAGGTGTGAGGCAATATCATTAGAACTAGGCTTTGGGGATTCATCCATAAGCTTTAAGGAAGCTTTCTCCATACCACAAAAGAGCTTGTGTGGATAGGAAAAACAAATCTTGCTTTAGCAACACGGCTGGTGTAATTTTTTTTTAGAAAAGTAAAGAGGCTTTGGATCTAGAAGATGAATGAACCATCCAAATCTTCCAGAATATCTTCAAGGGCAGCACCACACAGAGGTTATTACAGTCATGTAGCCTGTATGCACAAATATGAGAATGACCAATCAATTCTGTGACACCCCTTCATCCTACCATTGCTAAAATATTGGGATAATCATTTCCCCAACATCATCTTCTTTATGGAAGGCCAGGTGATAAACCACAGGATAACAGCTGGCCTTCATTATATAATTGGGCAGCACATGTAAGTATGCCCACATTTTTATGTAAGTGCCCAGAAACACTACAGGAAAAAAAGTGCTCTTCCTTCTCTTTTGCTCAGGAGATGATGACTCTTTGACACATCTGTTAATTAGCTCAAAAACAAAGGTTGTCTGCATTTGGCTGCAGAAATATAAATGTTTCAGAGTCATATTGGCTGGGGACTCTGCAAGGTGCAGCTGAGAAAAGCTCTTATATTTACCCTTAAATTTGCTTGATAGTTTAATTGATTAACACTGCAATGATGTCCATTGCTGATGTTAGATTTTTGTTTTGTTGGCTGAAGACTTGTTCACACAACTATGCCAACATAAGGCTGATAATGTTATCATCTGGAGCAATTTTTTACACTTAAAATCTCCCTAAGCATTGTGGACATTGAGCCCCGGGTTCCGTTGGGGACATTGTGGGCTTGTATGTTTGTCTGCTGGGGATTTTATATCTCAACATTTTATTATTGTGTGTACCTTGCAACTTTATATTTGTTTTGTGAACTGCCCTGAGTTGGTTTTATCAAGTAGGGCGGTATATCAATCGAATAAATAAAATAATAAAATAAATAAATTCTGCTGCCTTCCACGTGGATTGTCTCTATATGAAAACCGCTCAAATCTTGTTATAGGAATTAGAATTGCTCAAGTCATCATCATTGTTGCAGTCCAGATCTTCACATATAATGATGGTGATTGTTGTTTTGATTCTTGCCTGCCTTTCTACAACATATTCAAGGTGGCTTTCTATGATGAAGGCTCAAACAACAGCTAAGGACAAACAATCAAAATGAATTACCATATCTGGAAAAACAACAACAGATTGAGGTACTGAGTGTATGAATTCATTGCTATGAAACATGATGGACATGAATTTAGATGGTTTTGACAGAGTTCCCCCATGTCCCACTTTATAGAAGACTGTCCTCTATTTGAAGGTGCCTCCTGTTTAGAAAGTCTATCCAGCCCACCTCTGGATTAGAGTTAAGGAACTATCAGAATGGAGAAGAGTGATTTTGTCCTCTGCAATTAACAGTCCAGAAGTCTGGACTATTTGTCACCTAGTCAGTATTCCTCAATTCCTCAAGGCAGTACAATATATTTCATTCAAATTATTTCATTTATAGTAAAAGTATTCCTAAATTTGCATCTGCACACATGTAGACGTAGAGAAACCAGTACTATTTTTTATCTTCTCTCTTGATAAATGAGTAATCGACTTAAGCTCTTAAAAGGCTTAAACATGTATAAAATGATAGTACCCAACAGCTAGGTATTGTTCATCTCATTTTTTGGAAAACACCTATTTATTTTTGCCTCTCCTGTCAATACAAAAGCCTTCACAAAGTGGCTTACAGTACAAAGCTGGAGTGTTTAACTCAGACTTGGGAGATAGTGATTCTACTCTTAGCTAGCCAATAAATTACTGGCAATCTTGTGCTGGCCACCCTATTCCAACTTGCAGGGAAGTCGTTGTCTGAAGAAAGAGAGAAGGAGGAGCGTCATCTTGGGTTTGCTAAAGGAAAGGCAAGACATAATGTATATTATATACAGATGGTGCCAAAGATGTATGCACATTTTAAAGATGGTATCGATATCTTACTTTTCAAAGTTGAATTGAATTATGGTAGCAATGTGTAGTATGACGTTCACTCAAAAGAATAAATGCTAGTGTTACCATGCAACAGACAAAGAATATAGCAGAAGCACAGTTATTGTTCAAGGAACGCAAGGCCATTTCAAAGCAGTATTTGAAATGTGAGAACTTTGCGGGTATACGATGACAATGGAGGCATGAGTATGCAACAGAACTTCCAACATGCTTAACAATGGCATGCATTTGTGATAACCAGCTACACTGGTGGCACTTTAGAAAGGAACTGAAATGGCATGCACAGCAATACAAGTGGATACTGTACTTTAGTCAACATTGCTCAAGCAGTAGTTTGACATAATCAGAAGTGTCTGGACAATGATGGTAACCACTTTCAGCACCTCCTGTAATTGCAGAAATCAAACATGACTTGTATTCATCTTTTGTTATCAGTATATATTGAGCACTACAATTTTAATACAGTTGTTTACTTGCTTTAACTGGGTATGCATTTTGGCACCTTCTGTATGTATGCAATATATATGGATGTAGCAATCGCAATAGCGATTACACTTATATACCGCCCAATAGCACTTAGTGCACTCTCTGGGTGGTTCACAAGTTAATTAGCATTTTGCCCCAAACATGCTGGGGTACTTATTTTACCAACCTTGGAAGGATGGAAGGCAAAGTCAACTTTGAAGCCCTGTCAGGATTGAACTCACAGCGTCAGCAGTTTTGGCTGCTGTACAGCAGTTTAACCACTTCACTACCAAGGTGTAGTTGTGGGTGCTGTTGCCCCCACTTCCAGCAAATCTGGCAGACTTGGGGTCTTCTGCTAATAATTCCATTGGCTTCAGGCTGCTGGCGAGGTGACTCCTTATTGAACTAAGGGCTTTGCACAATGATTCCCTCCCACTGCTCTCCCACACCCCAGAGCACTAAGTTTCCTGTACTAGATGCAGCCAGATCCATCAGTCATCTCAGGTGCCAAGGAATTGGTGGGGCTGATGCAACTGGTGCTTTTCTCCCAGTCTCCGCTCCGCTCACTGGGATGCAGTTCCCAGGCTCTTTGCCAAGAGTCATCATCCTTCTCCCAGGTCAATTCCCCAAACACTCAGAGCATGGGCTCTAGTTCCTTTGTTGCAGACCTTTAGGTCTCCTCAGATGACTCCTGACTAGGTGTCACAGACTTCAAAGACCCTGACCATTTCACCGTTATGCTCCTCCTCCCATCTGGCCAGTTGTGCTCCCCCATCTTACTCCTCCATAACAACTGGGTCTGTCCCAGTTTTAGCCTTCCAACAAGTCCAGAGCAGCACCTCCACCCTTGTTTTCAGGGTGCAGCGGAGCCAGGGCAGATGTCCCATGAGCACTGTCCCACAATTCCCTCACAGTAGTATAACATCAAAAACAATTCAACTAAGGTAGAATGTTTCTGAACACATTTTTGGGGAGGAACAGCAGCCAGAACTTGAGTATCAATATTCTGAACCACCCCTAGTTTCCAGGATATCTTCACAAGTTGATAGAGTCATCTAGTCTGTAAATGATAAGTTCAAGAATGACCCTGGTTTCTCTAGGAAAAAGCTGAAGGATTGGTTAAAAAGACTTCCTGGCCACTGCTATTTAGGGATGCAAAGCATCAGAAGACACTCATCTGTGTGGTAGATGAACCATCCAGAGATGCCTCTTCATACTACCAGTAAGTTAGCCACACCTGTGGCTTTGGTAACACCTCCTTGCAGTCATGTCAGGTTTTTCACGCATCTGAAGCCAACAACACTGAATTTTGAATTTTACATTAATTGTTAGCCAGTCTGGTGGGTACTTCCCTGAGCTGAACTCAAAGAGAGCTCATAGAGGTCAGTGATGGCAAACCTTGACACTCCAGATGCTCTCAAACTTCAATTCCCAGAAGCCCCGATCAGCAGGAGTGGTGACTTGGGATTCTGGGAATTGAAGTCCAAGCTCATCTGGAGTGCCAAGGCTTGCGATCACTGTCATAGGTCAATGGCTATCTGTAACTCCCTTCTTTTGGTGATATGATGCCTTAATTACTTAGCACAGAAGAGTTAGGCAAGGCAACCACAAAGGCACTTTATCACCACCAGCAAAGCACACAAATCATTATAGTCATCTTCCTCACATTGCACATGTGGGCAGTGGCTGGGTTTCTTCCTGCTAGGAACATTAGTGCTTCAAAGCCCAATAAATATAATTCAAAGGAAGAAAAAGTAAGAACGATGCAACTAAGGAAGAAAAAACTTCCTTAAAGCTAAAACAAATCATTAGGCTGAACACATGTAGTACAATAAAAGTATATATATATAGCTATATATATATAGCTATATATATATAGCTTTAAGGAAGTTTTTTCTTCCTTAGTTGCATCGTTCTTACTTTTTCTTCCTTTGAATTATATATATATCCTGAATGTCACAGAAGATGGATATAATGCCTTCCTTGTCTCTTCTTTGCATGTGAGGTTGAGGACTTCAATATTCTTCTCTTTGCCAACAGAATGGTGAAGAATTTCCTGTTCTTTTCAATATATTCTCTGAGTGCTGAATACAATGTCTAGATCAGCTATTCATTTTAGGAGAAAAAATGATGATGGTAGTTTTCTTCTACAATTTGAAGCACTGGATGGATTGTTTACATTTTTCCATTTTTCTTGAAACCAGTCAGTCTCTTTACATTTGTTGTGTACATTTCTGCATGGATGTTGTTTCTCAAAGGGAAAGAACCTGTGGTGTAGTGGAGCCACATCTCACGTGGTTGAAGCTCTGAGACTTTTTGAGCAGCAGACAATGTGCTTTGACATTATCTGCCCTTCCCTTCATATTCCCCTATTCTCCTTGAGCACACCACACAGTAGTTGGGTGAGAAATATATTTTCTCAGGTTTGATGTGGGTGCACGGGATCTCTGTTTTAATACAAAGCATTGAGGGTCTTAAATGGGCAATTAAGAACCATTGTTGTTGTGGTTGGTTGTGGTGGTGGTTGTGGTGGTGGTGGTGGTGGTGGTGGTGGTGGTGGTGTCTTCAATTTAGGTTAGATTAATAGCAAACCTAATAGGGCTTTCAAGGGAAGTAAAATATTTGACTTGTGATTTTACAGTTTCATACCTTCAGCGAGTTTCTATTGTTGACTGGGGATTTGAACCCAGGCCTCCTGGTCCTAGGTCACCACTCTATCCACTACACCATACTGGGGTTAGAAGCATTATCTTAATATGGAACTATTCAACTTACTGCATTTTTGGGCTCACTTTACCGTGGTTGGTTGGGTATGGGGACTGACATTATAAGTACCTAAAGCTTGTAATATATTTGTCACTGTGGCAAAGGGACATTGGAGATACTATGCAGAAGGTACAGTGGTACAGCAAGGCAAAAAATCTTTTCGCCTTATTCCTTCAGGGCTTTAAAATCAGTCGCTGAGGTATCTCTTTCTTTAAAACAGACTAAACTGACAGGAATCAGGAAACTCAGCAAGTATTCCTTTCATTCCTATTGAAGAACCAGCTTGTGCATTTCCACTTGGGTGCTCTGCTTTTAATTGAGTTGGCTTTTCTGTCTTGAGACAAGCTCAGTGGGTATGTTTTCTTCTTTTTGTACATATCCATGACATAGACTTAAACTGGGCTCACATCCCTTCCATCTTCTCAGTGATTTTTTCACGTTCTAGGTGAAAAGCAGGGATTTTCTAAGCATTCTTGAAACAGAACCACCAAAACAGCACCACAGAGTCACAATCACAACCATGTTAAGCTTGGCTCAGGTGGATCCCAACCTGCTGTTATCACCAACAATCTGGAGAGAGCAGCTTATGCTGGTCCTCATCAAGAAAATAGCTCCATGGGTTGGTCAGACAATTGGCAGTGCAGGGGATGTCACTCTGAAGATATCAATTCTAACTAGATACATGAACTTTTTTTTGAAAAAAAAAAAAGCCCCTCCCCCCAAAAAAAGTTTCCAAAAGGATTAAGAGGACATATGATTTAAGGACCTTGGATAAATTTGTTGTCATGACTGAAAGTAGGTTCTGAGGACAAGAAGGATGGCTTTTGTAGCAGGGTAGTATCTGCATGTGCTTTAAGATTAGCTTGAAGACAATGCTTGACCCATCATCAAGATCAATGATCTTGCACTGGTAGCTCACTCCATGGAAATCACTCCCAAAAGACATACAGTGTTGGCCTTCTAACAGACCTTGAAGAGCCACAAATTCTTCTGAATGGCTTTTAATATATTATAAGGTGGTTTTATATTGTTGGTTTTTAAACTGCTGCTGATCTTTTGTTAACATTTTTGGTTGTATTTATTTATTTATTTATTTATTTATATTTTTATACCGCCCTTCTCATCAGGGCGACCCAGGGCGGTTTACAACATCATAAAAACATAATATATACTATATAATATATATATAATATACTATATAATGTATACTATTTTCATTGTTCAATTAATTCCTTCGTGTTGCTGTTTGGCTGTTTGCCTTTTTATCATCATTATTGCAACTGGGGTTGCTATGTCAGCAGCATCCCATTACGTGAAAATTTATGGCCAAGACCTGAGCTCATGGACAGGTCCCTGGGCTGTCAGCAAGGTGGTGATGTCACAGAAGCAAAGCAGGCAAGGATGGGAAGAAACACATGCACAAGCCACCTTTGGACTGAATCATTGCACATTGGCGTCAGCAGAGAATGGGTGGAGGAGAATGTCCTTCCTTTAAAGATGCCTCACACACCACAATCTAACATGCAGCTCCTTCAGTTAACTCACTCTCAGATCTCTCTCTTAGCCTGCAGAGTTGAAGAATCATAGAAACTCCTTGAGAGTTCAGCCAGGATCCTGAGATCTGGCAACCTAAGCAACTTGTGTTTCCTATGATATGATCATTACTGCGATTATATTTTATTTGTTATGTGTTTGCAAGCTGTCCAGAGAAGACACTGTCTTGTGCGTGATTTTACAATATTTTGTAATGCACAATAATAGAACATTTCAGATGTTCATTTCTATCACATTGTTAGATTCCAGACTTGTAGAAGCACAATTTAAAATCATTTGGCCTTTATTCAGATTTGAGTGCATACTGCTTACTAAGTATATCTTTGTTTCTCGTCTTTGGTAATCATTTTTCATTTTGCTTGCTCTGTGTCGGGAAGCTTTGCAGTCCTTGGAGACTTTGCAGATTTCAGGATTAGACTGTCTTCTGTTGTACAGACGACTCACAGCCTCTCTTCAGTGGAAAGCCTTGGTCATGTTTAGTTTATAAATGTTAATGGAAGTAAGCAGATCTTGCCACACTTATTCTGTCATGGTGAGCAGGTGGGCAGAGTAACAATTGATTGAAGAAAGGAGTTTGTACAAAGGATGTCTTGTTTTTGTGTCAGGGAAGTTGGTGAGGAGGTACAGGAGGGTAGACTGCTGTGGAAACAAATAAAAACTGGGATTGGCAAGGTGAGGCATAAAGAAACAGAAGAAATGCTTCTTCTTTCGTCTCTAGATCAGACGTTAAACTGTCAGAATGAAGCCAGCTTTGATGTTTTCATTCCATAGTTCCTTTTGCCAAACCTAGTGTGAGAAAGATTAACCAGCATAACAAAGTTGCTGTTACCTGGGTACGCCTGATTGTGGTTCAAAAATACCACAATCTTCAAGGAGGCTCTTTCTGCGTACTGCCAACCGAAGAAGTAAAGATGAAATATGAAGAAGGTGTGTATTTTTTTTTTTGCAGGGGACTCTTAAATGAGGCTCCTTTCATGTCCCCTATCTTGTGCAGCTCTAGGGTATCGAACCCCATCATTTCGGTCTCCAAGCTCAGTGCCCTACCCACTGAGCCACAAGGTGAGCTTGATGAAGGTGAGCTATAAAGATGAGATACAATGAAGTGTAAATTTGGATGATGTCTCCTCTGTCCAGGTTCTCTATGAGGCAAGCTCAGAAGGACTCTTCTGAAATGACGACATGCTGCTGCAGAATTGTTTGATATGTGAAGAATGGACCTACGCAAAGAAGGCCAAGGACTTTGAGGAAACCTCACAAACTCTCTCAGTCAGGCAATGTTTATATGTGATCAGATTTACTTTCATGCCACATTTCCACGTGACCAACTCTTGGAAGGGGGCCGGGGTGGGGTGGGGTGATTAGCAGGTGCAAAGAGAAATGCTGGAAGTTGGAGCCCAAAATAGAGCAAAACCTATAATACTTTTCCAAGTCCTGGAAAGATCCCACAGCAAGCCCATTTGAAACAACCACAGCCCTGGGACCGAACAGCTTTCACCCTGCAGTGGTTTGGAATGGGCCTGCTGTGGGATCTTTCCAGGACTTGGAAATGTATTTTAGGTTTTGCTTTATTTTAGGCTCCAACCCCCAGCATCTCTCTTTACATCTGTCTTTCTCATTTCCCTTGTTTACTAATTTATTCAGTAGAAACGGGTCACAATAAAAAGAGAAGAAAGCCCAATTAGAAAATGAACAAAGTGATCACCGTGGCAGGGATGGAGGAGCTGGCACGAGATTTCCATTCTTTTCTGTAATGCTTCTCTCCCCCCCCCTTTTTTTTTGCCAGCAGCATTAGGGTAGGTTTCCCATTTCCGTGCTTGTCATCAGAGAGCTGCAATCCAATTCTACATCTCTTTCATTTTATCTGGGTTTTTTAGCCCATAGCAATCAGGCAACTCCTCTAGTAAGACTTCTTTCAGCCAACCCTGGGTTTGTGCCACCCCATGAATTTAGTAGGTCATAAAAAAATTCACCTTGAGACTTAACACATGATACATTTCGTATCTTTTTCGTGCTGTGTGTATAAACCAGTTCCCAATCTTAATTCTGTCTGAAAAGTTATGCCATCAGTTAGTGCAATCCAGATCAACAGTGGCAACATCCAGGGTGAGATTCAGTTGATAGAAACAATTCTTAATGGTTAAGGTCACCTGGGGCAAATCAAATTTCATTATTTAAATGAATCCACATTTAAGTATGCTGTTGACAAGGTGGCTTACAAAACATTGTTTGTGTTTTTGTTGTGTGCTGCCAAATTGCATCTGACTTTGTTGTTGTTCAGTCACAGTCGAGTCCGACCTTTTGCGACCCCATAGACCACCGTGCGCCAGGCACCCCTATCCTCTACCATCCTCCTCAACCCCCCCCAGTTTTGAGCCCACCTGTCAAAAATACCTTCTAGCCATCTCATTCTCTGCCGCCCCCTTTTTCTTTTGCCCTCAACCTTTCCCAACATCAAGGCTTTCTCAAGTGAATCCTCTTTTCTCATTTGATGTCCAAAGTATTTCAGTTTCATCTTTACTATTTGACCTTTTAAGGAGCAGTCAGGGTTGACTTCTTCTAAGATCAACCTGTTTGTTCTCCTAGCTGTCCAAAGGACTCTCAAAACTCTCCTCCAGCACCACATTTCAAAGGTGTCTATTCTTCTGCGCTCAGCTTTCTTTATGGTCCAGCTCTCACAATCCTACATTAGTGCGGGAAATACAATTGCTTTGACTATGTGGACTTTTGTTTGCAAGGTGATGTCTCTACTTTTGACTATGTTCCCCAGGTTTCTCATAGCCCTAGGTAAGTGAGAGATTTTACCAGTGCCACCCTCTCCCTTTGCTATTAATTTCCATGGATAAGCAGAGATTTGAACCCAGCTTTCTTGAGTCAACATCAAACAATCTAGTCACTGCACCACACTGGCTTTTTACATCATGAAATGCAGAATAAACAATAGATCAAAGAACCGAACAGTGATTCAACAAGAAGTGACTACAAGGAAAACAGTGTAAAACAACATATGCTGATGGTTAAAAATATAACAGCAGGAAACCTCAGGAGGAGCAGAAGCAACACCTTGATAGTTCAGTTAAGGTCAAGGCAGTGACTGTGGGTAGGGTATCTAATTCCATACTTTTGGATTGCAAATTCAAAGGCTTGTTTACCACACATACAACTCCTCTTCTGGATGTGCGTCAGCAATGAGCATAGGGAAGACCCCAAAGTGTGGCCACCACATTATTCCACTAGTTGGTAAAGGTTTTTTTTTTTAAACAAAGTGCAGTGAGCTAATGCTGGGCTTATCACCTTTAAGGCAGTAGAAAATACTCCAGAAATGTGTAGAGGAATGAACATAGAAAATGTATATTTATTTCTTCAAGGAAGCCATTAGTGCTTATTGAGGAGTGTGAAACAGAAAGCTGAGTCTTGATGGTGATTGAAACTGCTGTATTGCAGCTAAAACTGCTGACATTGTGAGTTTGATCCTGAAAGGGATCAAGTTTCACTCAGCTTTCCATCCTTCTGAGGTTAGTAAAACGAGTACCCTGTGTATTAGGGGCAAAATGCTAATTACGTTATGAAACATCCAGAGAATGCACTATGTACTATGGGGCGTTATATAAGTAATTTTTATTGTTATTGCTATTGTTGCTTGAAACTGAGCTTTACTTTGCTGACTGGAAGATTTTACAGGGATACTTCCTCCTAAAATTCAGGGGATCCTCTTAGGAGTTGTTCCAGACATATGTAGAATTGACCTCTGTTTTCCATGCTTGATGAGGCAATGCTCACATTGATAACTATTACTTCTGGCCCTATTCCAGATGCCCATTCACTACCATTGTCAGAATGTGCCCCCCCCCACCAAAAAACAAACAAACAACTACCTCTGAAATTGTTATTTGACTCCCAGGAGTAAAAAAAGTGATGCATGCTTGGTCTCATATGCACATGTGGTATGTGCTGTCAAGTCACCTCTGACTCATGGCAGTCACAGCTGGTGACTTTCTATTGCCAAGCAAGGATCTGAATCTAGGTCTCAAAAAATGGTCAGACTCTAATAATTGACATCAGCTAGCAAGCAGAACTGTACATTATGTGATACAAGTTTTATATATGTTTGGGCATAAATTATTAAGGAAAGCTAATGACAGAGGTATTATTTAAGTGCAGAATATCTCAAAATGTTGAAGTTGTCTATCATATGAAACTTCTTTGGCAATTTCTACCACATTTCATTTGTAGCTCCATAGCCTTCTGAGGGCCAAATGGATAATATTTTGCAGGTGGGATTAGGTCTATGGACTAGAAAGTCGAGAACTAGAAATAAAGCCTTCTCGGTCGTGGCACCAACACTGTGGAACACTGTACTGGTGGAGCTGAGCCAGGCCCCATTGCTGGATATCTTCAAAAAAATAATAATTAAAAACTTGCCTATTGAAGGAAGCCTTTCAGAATGGTATCCCCTTAGCAACAAATTAATCAGTCAGTTGTTCCTCTGTGCCCTCAGATGCATTCTTTTATTTTAGGATATATTTATATGGTTGGTTTATTTTTAATCTGTTGTGTGTTTTATTATGTTATTTTGATATCTGTATGTACACCACCCAGAGTGGGAAATTTCCCAAATGAGCGGTATAAAAATGCAATAAATAATAATAAATTATTGGAATACAGTTGTACCTCACTTAAAGAGCATAATGCATTCCACAGGATTGCTCTTTAAGCGAGTTTGCTCTTTAAGCGAAGCACCATTGTACATGACCAATTGTGGGAGGGATTGCGAACCCTAATTTATTTGTTAAGTGAGTTTTGGGATGGTTTTATTTGTTAAGCGAAGCAAACATTCAGAGAAAATTCTGCTCTTTAAGTGAGGCACTCTTTATGTGAGGTTTGACTGTACTTATATCCTCCTAAGACTCAGGGACCTATATCCTACCCTCTTGTGCCAGGTAGCTAGCTCTGAGCACTGCCATTACAACTTCTCTAATTGTAAAAGAACAACACTATCACAAGCATAGTAGAATATTTAAATCTTGGCTCTTAACCAGCATCAATCAAAACAATATGTGTCTGCTCCTGTTGTCAGATAAGCCAACGGAGCTCTTTAGTGTTGACATGGCCCATTGGAAGACACATTTACATTTATTTATAGGATTTATACTCTGCAGTCTCTCAAAACAGTTTCCAAATCAACAGAAAAGACCTGATAGTCTCTGCTGTCAGGCTTATGATTTAAGAAACAAAGAGATTTCAGAAACAAAGGGAAAGGGTAGGGGAGGAAATGAAGAAGACAATGTCTTGGACACATGTTCTTAATGTAAAGTTCCTTGTCCAGATAGAATGGTTCCTGCATATACTTCAGTAGGCATGTTGGATAGAGCTGGCTCCTTAGGACTGAGGATGGACTCAAATCTGGACAGAATGTCTAGCTCCTCTCTAGGGATGAGACCAAGAGATATGCACTTCTTTGGTTTCTGTTACTCTGTGGGATTGGAAGAAGGTTTTATTATATAAAGCTGATACTCATGAAAAAACAAACTGGAGAGAGGGGGATCCATTTGACTGCATTAATGTAAAATGAAATATTAAGCAACACCATACTATCACGTGTGAAGATGAAACAAAAGCTTTTGAAAAATGTCACAGAGAAAGCATAATATAATAACATACCATCAGTGAGCAATAAAATGAATACAAAAAGGAGCAATGAAGTTACTGAGCAATCAAAACAAAAATACATGTGAGGCTTGCAAGAAAATATTGCCATGTGGAATATTCCATTCCTGGTCTTTGGTTCCTTCCCAAGAAACTGTCAGTCGGCAAGCTGTGAGCCTTAAATATGCTCACTCACAGCTATTTCAGGGGATCCATTCCAGTACCTTTATTTCTTAAAGATTTGGGTTCTCTTGTAGACCTTGGGATCCCACCAAGGGTGGTATCACCTTTCTCTTATGTGTGAATGGCCCCATTTTAGCAATTTTTCAGTCCTAAAGAGGAAAGATTGGTACAGCAATGGCTATTTTAAGCAAAAATGCATCTATGACATGTACAAGCAAAAAGTAAGGTAGATCTAGATTCAATCATGGGCAGAACATAGGCAGCAATAGGCATAGCTAAAGCTAGATAGATCCCAGCCCATGTGATTCTAGCTTTGGCCACAGTCTTCTCCTTAATTATAGTAACAGGAGCTCCATGAATAACTCTTGTTTTCTCTCCAGTTCTGGAAAGAGAAATTATCTCTAAGTGGAGCTCAGAACAGGACCTCAGCTCTGTCTTGCCTCTAACAGCAGTAAGAGGTTGTAAATGAACCCACATTTTATATTGATGGATGTCTTCGAAGAGCCCAAATTTCACTTAATTTTATTGAGTTGGAGGGGCCCACAAAATTTCTCTGAATGGTCAGATCAGATAGTACAAGCCAGTGGAAAGCCTAATCCTGTACAAATCTGATGCACCAGAATGTAGAGGGTGACCACAGGGCAAGGAAAAATGAAGAAATGTGGTTACAGTCATGTTGAAGGGCCTGTGATTATAGAAATCAGCCATGTGCAGCCATGTTCACCAGTTCACAACTAGCCTATCTGTGTCCATGATTAAATATGTTTCTTCATCCAATATTATTTATGCTGATGGTGTTGTTGAGTCCAAGCAGAACAAAAATATCCATAACAAGTGATTAATTTGTACTTTTGAGATTCATAGAACCAGTACTGTCAACAGTTGTGGAAAGAACTGAAGAAGGGCTTAGACAAGGAGGGTTATCTGTCTGTCTGTCTGCCTGCTATCTATATTATGGCTTTATAAACACACGGATGATAACACTATAACATTTACTATAAATATGGGTCAAGTATAGGTAAATATATATAGATAAAATATACACAAATACACATCACAGCTATGTCTAGGTTCTTGAGTCAGCCAATTGTGGGAGGAGACAAAGTAAGAAAATTTGTCATATCTCCCGTAAATGCCCTGTTGATGCTCACACTGCCCTTGTCGCTCCCAGAAACAGAAGTAAAACATGCCTGTGCTGGCACATTTTACTTTCACTTCCAGGAGCGATGAGGGCAGTGTGAGCCAGATGAATTGGTGTCAGGGGCCGGATCCAGCCCACAGGCCATAGTTTAGGAGATAAAATCTGGATTAAGGAGAGAAAATCTCGTCCTGTTGTAAAACATATCTGTTGCAAAGCAGATTGCAAATCATGTGTTACTTCCGTTTCTGGTGGGAGGAACCACATTACCGGCCCATGGCCTGAAAAGTTTGTGCATCCCTAAGGTTGATGGTACACAGGAGTAGGTCCATGGAACCCAGGCAAAGCTGGACAGTCCTGCTAGAAATTTCATTACAGCACTGGCATAATGAATAGTTCTTTTGTTCTGCTGCTTCCCCTTTTACATTATCCTCCCTCCAATAAGACTCTGTAAATAATAGTCCATAAAGGTAATCTTACAGACACTGGCTTCATATTTTGATCATATGCACTATGTGACCTTGATCATTTGTTCTGGACCTTGATGAGATATTCCCCAGGATGGTTTGGCAAGCCTGCCACCTGATTTAAGGTAGAGTACTTCTTGTTCTTAAATACTCCATGTGGAATCTGACAAGCCAGTTCATATGACCCTTGTGTAGAATCCTAATCTTGGCAACAACAGATTAGTGGATCTACTTCACCTTCCTAGCAGACACTGATCTTTTCTGACAATTGGAGTACATGTTTTATCCAAACTTTTTAATCCCTGCAGATAGTCCACAGACTGTTGCTTTTTGCCCTGCTTAAAATATGTGTGGTCATTACTGATCGTTTGCAGCAGTGAATAAAATAACTCTTACTTGTAACACATTTAGGGGCTGTGGGAGTCACTCCAACCTCCAGAACATCATATATATCGAATGAATGGTGCTGTCCAGCCCCCATTATGTGATTCACCAGCTTGTTCTTGTGAAAGCTGAAGCGTAAGCAATAGATTCTTGAAATGTGTATTGCTTGCACAAAGAATGAATGCTAGAAGCATTGCCATTCTCCGCTGTGGTGGCACAGTGGTTAAGAAGCTTCCCTTGTTAGCTGGAAGGCTGGCAAGTCGGCAGTTCAATACTCAAGTATTGCATGGTGGACTGAGCACCCATCTCTGTCCCAGCTCTTGGGGACATGAAAGGAGTCTCATTTGGTAGTTCCCTAAGCGGAGTTTCTTCCACAAAAATCCTTTCAAACCAGAATAATTTCTGACATTAAATTATTATTATTCTCCACTGATACACCTCAACTGTTTTTCCATTTATTTGCTTTGGCTTATGTGTAAGATAAAAGTAAAGGTTGCCCTTGCTCGAAAGCCAGTCGTATCTGACTCTAGGGTTCAGTGCTCATCTCTATTTATAACCAAAGAGCCAGTGATGTCTGCATCTGCAGACATTTCTGTGGACAAGTGGCAGGCATGACTAGACACACTAGGTTTATTCCCATGCTGGAACAAAATTTATTTTATAAAGAGATCAAATTGACCATTTTCAATTACAAATAGGTGCAGTATTTTTCCATCCAATGCATTTAAATTCTTATTTTTTTTAAACAGAACTACCAGTAACTTAAAAAAAAGTTAATAGTGGAATTGGATTAAAATTTCAGAGACAGTTACACTTGTTGAGGGGATTAAGATTTTTAAATATTGGAAGAAGCAATGCAGTGAGACCTTATAGCGGGGGTTCCCAATCTAAGGCCTGTGGGCTGGATCCAGCCCATGGTGCAATTTCATGAGGCCCCCACCCCTCCAAGGGCATTCAAGAAACAAAAATGGCCATCCCTTTGAAGCTGTTGGGACAAAATAGCCACCTCCATTGTGCAAGCAGGGCAAAATGGCCATCGGGACCTCAAAGTCTACTGAGAGAGCTTGACCCGGCCCCCAGCTTGAAAAGGTTGGGAACCTCTGCCTTACAGCTTGTGGGTTTCAAAACAAACAAAAAAATGATGCATGCATAGCACTATATTTTTGTGAACAATAATTATGAAAGTGATATATAGCAGAGTGGTGATCCTTGTTGAGAAATTTGAAATTCTGTAGTATAGATATAGTTGACAGTCCCCCAAGCTTCATTTTTGGATGTGTTTGGAAGGGATGAGTTCAAATTTATGTTTCCCTTTAACACCCATGACTAATTTTACTCCATTTGAAAACAGCATAGGTTATACAGGTATCCCTAGCCATAAGCCTGCAGAATTTCCTCTCTCCTGACTCAAAAGCTTGGATGAGAAATGTCTCCATTTCAGAAAACTGTGATCTTCTGGATTGCTAACAAATTATCAGGAGCATATTGATTCAGATGGTGTGTTTTTCACAGAATTCCTGTTGAATTTGGACAGTTTATGAATCAGTCTAAATCAGTCCAGTTTTGACTCCTGATTTCAGATTCATCAAATTTTGAAATACAGCCTTGCTATTCATTTTTATTCTGGTGTTGTTCCTGGTCATAAATATTATGTTATCTGATGGATTCATGATCTTAATTACAAAGACATGACTCATCCTTTGGGTGGCAGATGGCAAACTTCAGCGATCAAAACAGATTTGAGGCTAACTTTGCAGCTAAACGAATTAATTGTCATGCCCTCACCAGTAATTTTATTTAAGAGAAATGCCATCCCCAAATCCAGTGAAATGTGTTTAAAAGCCAGCCACTTGAATGAAACTGTTCCTAAGCCTGACAGCTTTACTAATTGGTATGAAGCCTTTGTATGATATCAGTTTTATTCATGAGTCTTAACAGCATTCTGAGGCAATTAATTATATGCTTGTCTAAGCATTTCTCCCTCTTTGCTGGATGGTGTCTTCTGTCTTGATTTTCCTTAGGACTAAAAATAAACTGAAGCGCATTGTCTTGCAGAGATTAAATTCTCTTTTCTTGTTTCCTAATTTAAAATAGCAGTACAGTTTGTGTGTGTGAAGGAGGTGATAGATATGTTAGCCTGTTACGGTGAAAGCAAGAAAAACTTTTGTGACACCTTGAAGACGAAGAGGTTTTCTTTGGCATAAACTTCTGTGGACTGCAGTGACCCTGCAACTTGCCAATTTGCTGAGGAATTTAGCTCCTGAAAGAGTCAAGAGGAGAAGGCAATGGCAAATAATCACTGAAATGTTTCCTACTCAATACAGAGAGTGGGAAAGTTACTGCTCACCCACCTCCCAAATATCAGAATCTGCTAAACTAATGAATGCACTGGGATTCTGGAAGTTACAAACCAAGAATAACTGGAATGACTGCTTGTTCAGTTTGTCTGCCAGATCAGTTGCCCATTTAGATCAGTAATTCCCAACCTTCCGGACATTGGGGCCACATTAGAGTGCTCAAAGCAGTGGTGGCATTTCCCCAGTTTGTCAGAACTGGTAGCACAAAGTGAAAGAGTGCCACATCTTAAATCAAAATGTAATAAAATTATTAATCTACTGATTAAGATCAAAAGTAAACAATGAAGAGATCTTAACTTGAACGAAATTGAAGGATTATTATTTTTTGTTAGAAAGGGACAGGGAAAAACCAGCAGTAGATGGTGTTGCTTGAGGCAAGAAGAACCATGTGAAAAATAGCATTATTAACGGATTTAGAAGACAAGATTTTAGATGTAAACAAGAAAGATTTGATATCAATTTACTTAATGGTAGCAAGGCAAGAGATCACAAACAAATTGGAAAATAATATGAATTTAGAAGTAGATAATTGGTATAATGAAATCTGGTAGATAGCTTTGAATGACAAATTTACTTGTGAATTGAATTTGAAAAAAGGAATAACGAAAGAAAATAAATTCTGGGACATTTGGAAACTTTTTTTTATGTATACACTGAAGAATAATAAAGGGAGTAAACTAGCACCTGACCCAGTGAGATTTGGGGAAAAATAAGACGATTTGAAAAATAAGTGGTAAATTCTGGGCAAGATAGTAGCCATCAAAGTTACATCTAAAGTTGCCTGGACCTCTCTGTGGTTCTTATATATTTTTGGATTTAGTCACAACTGTCTTGATATTTAAGGCCATTTTCACAGAGGGCCCTTAAGGCATTTTTGAGTGCTTGTCATGCCACAGAGTCTATTTTGTCAATGTGAAGGGGGGGGGGGAATGAGAGGGAAGACACTTTTAAATTCTATATATCACTCCAAAGAGGGCAGTGCATTTAAATTATAGAAGCACAGAAGCTGCAGTTCTAGACACGTTTACTGTACTGAGAAATAAATTCTATTGTAAAAATAAAAATGTATATTAGGATTCATGTTCATTTACCAAGTGGCATTGTTGGACTCCAAGCATTAAGATTTTTCACCCTTGATTTCCAAGCTGAGCTGATGGGAATTTCAGTTCATCAATAACTAAGGTACCAACACCAAGACAAGCTAATGGCAGGAACACAAGAAACTGAAAGAGTGGATAAAATTGTCTATTTGGGGAATATGTTAAATGAAAATTGACATCCCGAGGTAGCAACTAAAATACAAATAGAAAAAGCAAGATCCACCTTCATAAAAATGCAACTTTTTATGCAGTAGAGATCTAATTCTTGCTACAAAGATCCAAATAGTGAGATGTTACATATTCCCAGTGTTGCTATATGGAGTCAAAGCTTGGACGTTGACTAAAGCATCTGAAAAGAGGATCAAAAATTTTGAAATATGGATCTACAGACGGCTGGTAAGGATATAATGGGCTGGGATTCAGCAGGTCCGCCCCAGTTCGTCAGAACTGGTCACAAAAATTCTGGCTGGCCCCACCCATCCAAATTTTGAAATAAAGTAGTCCTAATTCAAGTGCAACACAGAGCTTACCCTCTGGGCACACCCACCATACCACACCCACAGAGTAGGTAGTAATAATGTTTGAATCACACCACTGGGTTGACCATGTGACTAATGTAGAATTACAGCACCAAATGGATAAAGAACAAAAACTCTTTAAAACCATTAAGCAAAGAAAGCTCCAATATCTTGGCCATATCATGAGGAATGACATCAAATATAGAACACTCCAACTCGCTTTCCAAGGAAAGATATCTGGGGAGAAAGGCCCTGGACATAGACAGACTTCATGGCTGAAGAACCTGAGAGACTGGTGTGGCATGTCTCTGGAAGAATTGTTCTGAGGAGTTAAGAACAGGAGGACTATCACCATGATGATAGCCAATATCCAGAATGGATACAGCGTCTGAGGAAGAAGAAGGGGCCATATTTATTTATTTATTTATTTATTTTTATTTGATTTGTATGCCGCCCTACTCAGTAAAAACTGACTCAGGGAGGCTCACAGAAAACACACAAATATAACATTATGTGAAACAACAATATTACAATATGAAACATAAATATAAATATATCATCATAACACAATACAGTTGATACAATCAATATACTGTATATCTAAACATAAGGGGAAAAGAAAAAAGAAAAAATGCAATGCAATACAATATTACAATCTAAAACATAAATATAACATCGTAACAATACAGTTAATACAACCAAAATCTAAACATAACTGTCTAGCACTATCCTAGCATTTCTGTGACACATGAAAAAATGGATTAGCACTTTGGAAAGAGGCACACAGAGCACAAGACTCGTTCTGTTGCTTCTGTAGGGGTACATCCAGAGAGCTACATTACCCACCCCTCTGATGTAGATTTCCCTATGAGTTACTCAAAAGGACATACTAATGTAGATTTCCCTATGAGTTACTCAAAAGGACATACATCTGAGTAGACATGTGTAGGGTTATATTGTAAATTGTCTTGCAGAAATTATCCTTCTTCTTCTTCTTCTTCTTCTTCTTCTTCTTCTTCTTCTTCTTCTTCTTCTTCTTCTTCTTCTTCTTCTTCTTCTTCTTCTTCTTCTTCTTCTTCTTCTTCTTCTTCTGGTGGTGGTGCTGGTGCTGGTGCTGGTGCTGGTGCTGGTGCTGGTGCTGGTGCTGGTGCTGGTGCTGGTGCTGGTGCTGGTGCTGGTGCTGGCTTTTCCTCCTGGAGGCACAATGGGGAATTGAACTTCTGACCTGTGACTCTGTAGTCAAGATACCTAAACCAGTGAACTATCTACCCAGTAGCCCTAGATTAGAGACTTCAAAATCTGGGCATTCTATGGAGAAAATAACATTTCCTACTAAGTTTTGGGCATTGCCATAAAATTCCACTTGTGCAGAACATCAACAATTTTGTTTTTAAAGGTCTCTAGAATATTTGCTCAAAACATTTCCCCATAGGAGCATGTTGAAATTAAGTTATATTTATGTGTTATTTTTGAGGATGGTGGAGGATAGGGGTGCCTGGCGTGTGATGGTACATGGGGTCACAAAGGGTCGGACATGACTATACGACTGAACTACAACAAATGTGTTATTTTTGAGTCTGGTAGATTTCCAAGGACTGTGGCCAACTCACCAGTTTGGTTTTGTTTTACTCTTTTTTGACAAGTAGCTTTGCTTTACATTTTGGTGAATATTATTTGTCTTTAAAACTAATAGATTTTAACTGCATTTTTAAAGAGCTATGGCTCAGGAGTTCTCCAGTTTAACCTGTATAGGATATAATCATAAATTGGTTTCATAGATTACTCAAGCATAAAGACGATGACGATGACGATGACAATGATGACGACGAAGCCAATGATGATAGTAATGATGCTGACATTAACAACAATTTAATAACACACTTTCAACATAGTGGAATATTCCCTGTGCAATATCCCAGTAGTTTCTGGTCTTGTTGGAACCTAGCGAGATTTTATATAATAATGGTATCAAAATCTACAGAGAAACATAATGTATTCAGAATAGTGTTGGACTTCAATCAGATAGTCTGCAGAACAGATCTTCTGCCCTGTGAAGCCCTAGAAGCTGTCATTATCTGAGTGTAATGGCATAAAAATGGGAGAATTGTGTGCACCTCATTAAGCTCTTAAAGGAAAAGGGGCCTATAGATGAAATAACTCCTAAATAACACTTCTTTTTGGTACCTGATTATATTTTATGCCCCACATCTCCTCCAAAGAGCTTAAGGTAGAATATAGAGTCCTCCCCCACCTTTTAGATCTTCACAACAGTAATTGTATTCATTCATTCATGCATGCATGCATTCAATCACATTGATACCCCACCCTTTTGATGCAAGCACCACTCAGGGCAGCCAATAAAAACCTAAGAGATAAATTGATAGGGCAGTTGGCCCCAGGTTACACAGCAAACTGCATGACTGAGGATTTGAAGCTGGTTCTCCCAATCCTATCAAATCTCTAACTACCACATTATGTTGCCTTTCAATTCTCTTGACTAAGCCGCCTTAAAGGGTTGTTGAAAGGAGAAACTGACCATGTATGGCTTCATAAGCTCCTTGTCAGATCAGAATAACACTCTAGATGGAAATAAACTAAGCTCCTTTAAAGGCAATGAATTCCAGTGCATGATATGCACAGCTGAATTTAATCTGTATTTCTTCCTCAGTGCATCATGCTGTTTCAATGCTGGCTACTGGCCAGGATCCTGTTGGTGTTTGCATATTGTTTGCATAACTTGCAATGGCTAATTGCAGCTAACTGACAAAGTGCCAGAGCTCATCTCAGTTGTGTGACTTGTTATGTGCTCTCTTACTTGAGCGATGCTGTGACACCTGTGACAAGCTATCTAAATGTTATATAAACACCAACGATATTCTGGTCATTCTCAAGCATGTATTTGTCAAGAATAGACTTCCTCATCTAAACAAATGAGGTTTAAAAGAGATTGACATTCTGTTTCTGTTTATAAGCATGTCTAAACTTTTCTGGATTTGAAATTTTCAAGGCAGTATTAAACAACAGTGAAATAATCTACAATAATGTGCAACATATATTACACACAAATGCAATTTAGTAGGTTGGACTATGCAGGTGAAGATGCTAAATAATTATGTTTTAACACCATGAATTAAACTTTGTAGGAATATTTGTTAGGGAATCATGTTCCACAAAATGGGTGTCACAGATCGTAATGCCTTTCTCAATAACTGCAGAGAAGATCTGGGGAGACTATGGCCTCACTGGAAGGGCATCTCCAGATGACCTTAAGGACTAAATGGAGCTGTAAAGGACAAAACAATCCTTCAGGTAACCAGGTCCTAATTATGGATGTTGCCTTCCATGGTTTGGATAATAAGCTCCAGATGTTTCCAGGAATCAACCAGACCATCTGGAATCAGTTCAAAAAAGGTCCCTTTAAACAATTTATGATTTCTTCCCCTTTATCAGTTTGATCATCTGATAAGAGTGGCAAAAGACAAAAGAATTAAGGAAGGTTATGTCAGAATTAGGAGAGGGTCATGTTGGCTTAGTGGTTAAGATTCTGAGCTTGATGACCAGAAGGTCGGCAGGTCGAGACCTGAGTGCTGCCTGATAGAGTGAGCTCCCATCTCTGTCCCAGATCCTGCCAACTGAGCCGTTCAAAAGCAAAAAATTACAAGTAGATGGAATTTTTTTCTTTTGTAAAGTTCTGAAATATTTTGTGCATTATGCTAATTTATTTGTAACTGTATATTTTGTATTATTTTTGTATTGTTGTTAGCTGCCCAGGGTCGCTTAGGCGAATGGGGCGGCATAAAAATTGAACAATTAAATTAAAATTAAATTAAATTAAAATAGGTACTGCTTCAGTAGGGAAAGGTAACAGTGTTCTGTGCACTCCAACATCTAGTCATGCCTACCATGGGACCATGGAAATGTCTGCAGATGCAGGTAGTGCTGGCTTTTGGGCTGTAAATGGAGATGAGCACCATCCCCTAGAGTTGAATACAACTGGCTTTTGAGCAAGGGAGACCTTTACTTTTACTTGATTCTTCTAAAGTTCCTATTACCATGCATTAATGACAAATGTTTTTGTCACGTTAAATTAATCTTCACCCATCTGCTTTTGGATTGTTAGGCATATGTTCCCAAGGTGTTTACTTTCCCTTCCTCTAAATCCCCATGGCCAAGTTTTCTATGTGCTTCTTTCAGCTCCATTCTGAAATCACTACTTAAGCAAAACTTTTATTGGTATTCAATTAATAAGGAGATGAGTTTTCAAGCTCTGTTGAGGAAACAGCTGGATTAGTAATTGCTGTGATTTTAATGAGACATATAGCAGAGACCTCAGTACTATTTCATTTTGGATGATATGAAATTAGTACAAGGTAATAGAAGAGAGATGGCTGGAGCCAGTAGTGGTCTAGTGTGGGCTGACAGGTTTTTCTATGAGGGCACCTCCGAAACCTTGGAACCATCTATACAGGTTTTGCAGGTTTATCTCATGTAGAAGCCAGAGGTGCAGGTACATTTTGAAGTGTAGACATTCTTCTTTAGAGTCATATACTAAGGATAGTAAAAAAAATGCAGACAGTGTGGTGAATCCTAATCCATTAGTGGTTTGACTAGGATCCTGAGCCATTGTGTCTTAATTGCCCATTTAGGACTAAGTCACCACAAAATAATCTGGATGAGTACAAAGACAGTTTAAGCAAAAAGAATTCATTTTCCCACGAGGACCTAGCTTAAACTCTTAGTGGACATAAAGTATAAAGGAGTGTTAGATGATTCTAATTGTCCCTGATAACTTAAAAGTGACCAGCAAAGAAATAATAAAACAAATGAATAATAACTAGAGGAAAATAAAATGTAGATAATTAGAATACTTTGTTCACATAGTGAGGAATGGAAAACAACAAGAACAACGACGACAACAACCATCACTGCCGTCACAGATTGATTCAGCTGATCATTCAAGGTAAAATAAATAGGAAAGGAAGATCAGGAAGGAGAATTCGTTATTGCTGAAGAACCTCTGGAATGGGTTTGGTTCCAACACAACACCACTATTTAGAGCTCTCCCCTCCATAGTAAAAAACAACAACCATGATGATGTCCAACTAGGAGAAAACCACAAAGAAGAAAATTTTAAAAATCCAGTTCTCTGTCCCTGACTTCCCTTGCCTCAATAGGTAAAGGTCACCCTTGCTTGAAAGCCCGTCATAACCAACTCTAGGGTTCAGTGCTCATCTCTGTTTACAACCAAAGAGCCATTGTTGCCTGCATCTGCAGACGTTTCCATGGACATGTGGCAGGCATGCATGGAATGCTGTTTACTTTCCCACCAAAGTGGTACCTATTATTTATCTACTCTATTTACAATTTCTTGCTTTTGAACTGCTAGGTTGGCAGGAGCTGGGACAGAGATGGGAGCTCATTCCCTCATGCAGTACTTGGGTCTCAAACTGCTGACCTGCTGGCCTTCCACTCAGCATCTTAACCACTTGAGTCACCACAGTCCCCCTTGCCCCAATACACCACTGCAATTAACTCTGTAGCGATTAAGTTAAACAGCCCATCTGCAGCATCCTAAAGTTTGTCTGGGTGTCTCATGTATTGGCAAGTTTCATGTCTTCTCTAGCTTTGCAGCTTTATATATATGTTTCTAAGTATAACTGGCATCTTTTCAGATGAAACAACTTTTAGGCTTGGGGTGTCAGGTTCTATTGAAACCCCTAGATGAGATCCATTTCTAACAGCTGGGTGATGTGAGTGACAGCCCATTAAAGCACATTTACCTTGCTTCTAAATGACAGCTTCTGTTCCCACTACATCTTGTCTCACATCCCTTTTGTCCTAATTCTGAAGGCTTGTCTTTTGGTTTGAAATCCCATAGACAGTGCTGTCTCAGAATTAAGTGAATCCTTCTAGCAATACTTTGACAGTTAATGATGAATCGGAACACCTAAACCAGGGGTGCCCAAACTATGGCCAATGGGCCTGGTCTGGCCCCTGATGCCAATTCATCCAGCCGAAAAAGTCCTCATTACTACCGGAAGTGGAAGTAAAACGCACCCAGATGAGCACATTTTACTTCCGCTTCCAGGAGCGATGAGGGCTTCGTGGGCCAGATGAATTGACATCAGGGGTGGGGTCCGGCCCACAGGCCATAATGACGGTCCCCTGAGCCACGTGACGACCCATGGACTGAAATGTTTGGACGATCCAGACTTTACTTCTTGGGGCTTGTTTTCCTGAATGCCTTTTAGGGAACTTGGAACCAATGAAAGAGGGAATTTAGAGAACATTTCATAACACATGTATTTAAGGATTTTAATATCAGCAAATTTGGCTGCTTACAGTCCGGGTGAGCTGCTGTTTTCCATAGTCTCCACCTCAATGTACAGAACATAATGTGCAACAAGTTATGTCTCCCACACAGAAAGAATATGTTTAAATTGAAGTCATAAGAATTAGCTTCTTTGAAAGAAAAAAGGGCATGACGTAGAATTACACTTTACATAGGATGGGCAGGATTTCATTCTTCACAGGGAAGGAATTCAAGCCTGATTTAGACACTCCCCACTCCCCCAAGTCATGCTGTGGCAATCTTTGCTTAGCAGAGAAAGAAAAAGACATATACCACCCCTCTCCTTAGGTGACCCCATGGGTTAAACTAGATGCTAGGGAGAATGCTTATTCTTTATGGTTAATCTGGTCTCTTTCCTACAGCAAGATTACTCAGAGGCTAAAATCTCATAATGTAGCATAGTAAATTGCAATTAGAGTAGGGCTGTTGAATCAGTGGGGATTTTCTGAATCAATGCCTCTGTTAAATTCTATTGATTAAGTGGACAAACTCTACTTGTGACTTATCATGATGAGCAACAAGATTTCAGCCACAGAGTGCTTCAGCAACAACATACCCAGCAAGGCTCAAGTGCTGACCAAGTCTTATGACTTTTTCTTCTTTTTTCCTTGTAAAAACGAATGTAGCACATTTCAGAGGTCTGTGGCAGACTACAGGGAGCTGTTGTTGCAAGAAAACGCCAGGAGGTCCACTGTGGACACAAAAGTTGTAGCATGTAGCCAAAGGGGTTGTCCAAATGACAGCCACTTGAGTTTTTGGATTTTTAAGGCAATTTTAATTTAATTTTGTTAATAAGTTTGTTGTAAAGATGAATTATATCCAACCTCTTTATTATAAGCCTTTAAGTAATTTCTAAAGACCCTCCTGTGTTTAAAATGGTTCCTCATAAAGGATTTCATCATGCTCCTATCTGATAAAATGTTTCAATAGTTTTGAAATACTGTAGTAGCCTCTCTGACAATTGTTTCAATAGTTGCAATTATTTTATTTTACTTTCTTACTATCATCTTGGACTGAATGTTATAAGCAATCATTAATTGGTACTCTATTGTCCAATGTTTTTCACATCCGAAGCTGTCTTCAGAGCATTATACCTTATACAAAATGACAGCCTAGAAATACTGTTAAAAATAAATGAACTATATCTGTGAAATATTGAGCAAATCATCTTCACAACAAACTTATTAAATAGTCAGTATTATCATTTCCAGTTGAGGAACCTGCCTATAGTAATTCCTCAGTTGAACTTTGGTCCAGAGGCTTCCGAGTATGTAGGTTATACTTTTTAATCACTCTAGTGTATCAGTTCACATGTATTGGGAAAGAAAGCAAGTGTTTTCACATAGCTCACATGTCATGAACATAACTAGCTTAGAGGCCTGTAGCTTAAAAAGATGAGCAGTGATGCGTGGATGTTTACTGACATTTTCGTAATTTGAATTAATTTTGGGAACACATATGGGGGAGGAGAGGAGACTACGCAAATTATGGGATGTACCCTGCCACAAAACCCTAACAGAAGTGTGACAATGGGATGACATGAGAGAACATTACACCCAATGGGTCAACATGGCTTCTATGTGCATATTAACACCCATCAATCTGGGCATGTAGCTTGACCAGTTTCTGATCATGGAGCAACAAGTATCACTGACAGTCAAGTCTGCATTTTTCCATATGCAGCACATCGCCCAGCTTTGATCATTCCTGAACAGGAAGTCACTGATGACATGGATCTATGTACTAATAATCTCAGGAATCAACGATTGCTATGCTCTCTGTTTGGGGCTACCCTTGAGACTGGAACAGAAACTCCAACAGGTGCAAAATGCAGCAGCTAGGCTGATTGTTAGTATTGATCATTTTGACCATATCACTCTGGCTTTGGCTAGTCTAACATTGACTACCAATTGTGTTCCATGCCAGATTGAATGTGCTGGTAATCATCTATAAAGCCCTTAATGATATGGAACCATACAATCTGAGGGATTGACTTTCCCTTAAGAACTATACCCATTCTGCCTCAATGCTTTAACTTTGGGTGGTCACCCTTAAAGAGGCAAAAAAATACTCAGTGGCCAGATCAAGAGCATTTTGTGCCACAGCCTGTAGGTTGTATTATCAGTGGTGGGCTCCAAAAAATTTACTACCACTCTGTGGGTGTGGTATGGTGGGCGTGGCCAGGGGAAAACCCTGTGTTGCATCCAAATTAGGACTACTTTATTTCAAAACTTGGATGGGCGGGAGCAGCTTCTGCTACTGGTTCTGGCCAACTGGTGTGAACCTGCTGATGCCCACCACTGTGTAGAATGACTTGCCAGCAGAAATTAAATCTAATTCTACTTTGTTGGCATTTTGAAAATTTCTGAAATCATCCATTTCCTACAAACCCATGCTCTCTTAACCTGCCAATCATGGAAATGTTTGATGTGCACCATAATGTGAAAAGACAGGCTAGTAACTGTGGATGCTGCTGACACTGGTGAGTTTTGTTTTATTTTTCTTTTAATTTTATGGATATTATTTGTTATTTACACAATATTTTGTAAAAGTTTATATTTGATATGAACTACTGTAAGTCATTTAGAGTGGTGCTTTTACCGGATGGGTAGGGTATAAATGTACTGAATGAATTAATGTAGGAGCAGGGCCACAGCCAGAGGGAGCCCAGGGGGGATGAAAACCCTCCTGAGCGAGCAGCCCCCCCAACCCAACCTAGGATGCTAATGTTGTGTGTGTGTGTGACATTGTTGTCCCTCCTGAAAATTTTTTCACTCCAAAATCTAGAATTCTGGCTACAGCCCTGTGTAGGAGCATGCACAAGTGAGATCATGTGAGACCACACTTACACTGTGAGCTGATGCTTACTCTGTAAACATGAGGTTCAGCATCAGCTAGGTGTTTTATGTAACTTGAGAATACTTTAGATCAGAGTTGCCAACATTTTAAAGTCAGGGGCTGGGTCACACTCTCTCAGACAGTTGAGGGGGCCGAACTGGTGGTCCTCCCATCATTTACAGCTGTTGCAAATGCATTTCCAACAGCTGTAAATGAGTCTGTGGCAGATTCTGCTGGTGGCTGTGGTGGCGAAGGGTTGGGGCTGGATTATTTGGCACCATGGGCCAGATCTGGCCCATAGGCTGTAGGTTGCCTACCCCTGCTTTAGATCCTCAAAGTCTGTTCTTGTTGGTTATGCCAGTTTTGTTATTTTCTGAACTGCTGAAGAGGCAACATTAGAATGTCTTGTACAGTCATTAGACATCTGTAAAATTCTCCTGGAATATCTTATCCTGACTGTCTTTTGTACTTCTCACAATGGAAGCTAATGGCCAGTAAGACCTTTAATGTTGTCACAGATAAAAGGAAAAGGCAGAGCATGGAGCTTGCTAACATGGGCTTACACACTATTTTCTGAATATTTATGGCAATTTCCTTACTGTGGAGGAGCTTCTTTTTGATAATCTTGTTGCCAGCTTTCTTTCAGAAAACAACAATGTCAGCATGCTGAAGGAATGAGTTGTTTTGGGGATAAACTGTGGTCCTGGTGCAGAACCCTAACACAAAGTGAGAACAACATGGTAGAATGTCTAGAAGAAATAGAATTCTTCTCATATTATACAGTTGGGTGTGTGTGTGTGTGTGTGTCGATAGTTACAAATGCAACCCCATATGAATTTCACCTACCAGAAATTCAACTGTCTTCTGTAGGGCTTTCTTCTGAGGAGAGGTAGGGAGGCTTCTGAAGTCATTATTGATAAAAAAAATTTGAAACCCATGTTACATTGATTATGCATCATAGAAATACCAAGCAAGGTGAAAAAATGAATCAGGATTATAGCTATAAATAATGACATTTTTATTAGGGATGTGCATTAGATTGGAACAAAACATGCAGCCCAGGCTTAAGTGGACAGTTGTCGACACTTACTGTTTCTTCCTAAGGCAAAGTTGGTTTTCCTCCAAAGCTGTTAGAATTGAAACTAAACCTTAAATGCCAGTTCAGTCTAGTTCCAGAAATAGGTCCTTTTAAAAAGAAAATCTTTAAAAATACTCATGGAGGGACTGGGAGTTTGATTCCCCATTATGCCTCCTGGGAGAATAGCCAACCTAACTAGTTATAGGCAAGCCAGGGGGTGGGTGGTGGGTTGGGGGAGAAGAAGGGAATGATAGACCACAGCCTGTGTATCTTCTCCCTCAAAAATCCTGGGAAGAGTATTTATAAATAGGAGTTGATATGATGCTACATAAGATTAATTACTAAGTCCTGCTCATTCCCTTGAGCTGCTGTTTCAGAATCTTCTCCTTATTTTACTCATATTGCTTTATGGGCTCAACATAAAATTACATGCCACGAGCACTCTTCCCCCACACACACTCAGAAAGTGTCAATTTTTTGGAAAACAAATTCTGACGAAAACGCCCCCCTTGTGCCTCTTAGGAAACATAGCAGGTAATTTGGTCTTGTTTTGAAGGGCTTCTATAACTATTGAGAGCCCTCACATCCCCCTTTCTGTCTGCAAACAATGTACAGTAAAACCTCACATAAATAGCACCTTACTTAGAGACTAACTCACTTAAAGAGCAGACTTTTCTCTGAATGTTCGCCTCTCTTAACAACTAAAGCCAACCAAAAACTTGCTTAACAACTAAATCGGGGTTCACAATCCCCACCCCCACTAGAAGTCAAAATAAGGTTCTGCACCAGGACCAGGGTGTTTCGCTTAAAGAGCAAACTCACTTAAAGAGCAATCCCATGGAACGCATTATGTTCTTTGTTAGGACATTTTTCATTTGGGGATATTGTACAAAGATTGCTGCCCAGTGGAATAGTATAACTTTAAGGCCCTCCATGTGTTTTGAACACAGGTGTCCATAATAGAGCCTCAAACTGATTGCCAGGCTGTGCATGCTTGGTCCATGTGCTCCTGTAACAGCCCAGCTGTGGCTGATTACAGAATCTGCCCAGCAACACTAGGGTATAACTGTGGCCCTCTGGGAAGGGTCTATGGAGGAGGCTATTATTCGGAGGAGATTATCTGTGAGGAGGTTGCTATTCTGAAGGAGTCTATATACTGAGAAGGACTGAGATACTGAAGGAGGTGATGCTGTTGAGAGCTTTTCTTCAACTGAGAAGAAAGAACTGCTAAAGGATCACCAGGACTCTTTTGAGTGCTCCTGGAGTTGGAGCCAACAGAGGAATCCAAGCTGTCTACCTACTGTGGGGCTTGGAGTGAGAGAGACTGTTGTATATAGTCCTGTGTATGTCTGTCTTCCCCTCACTGTAAGTAAAGCGCACCTTTCCACTGAAGGCATATGTGTGTGTGTTATTGCACTAAGGCTTTCACTGCGTAAGAGCTTAAAAGTGCTACTCTGCTATCGAGCCACACATATCGCTAGGCGATGAGTCCTCCAGGGAACGCAGCTCCTCCGAACGCTAATCAGGGCTCCACAGCTCCAGTCCAGGCACACAGCACTTCTGGGCTTGACAGGCAAAGACTCACAGGTGCAGTTAGGGCATCGGGCATAGCTGTTAGGCGCACCCTGGGCCCATAACCCGTTGTCAGGAATTACCCTAGCGATATGTGTGGCTCGATGGCAGAGTAGCACTTTTAAGCTCTTACGCAGTGAAAGCCTTAGTGCAATAACACACACACATATGCCTTCAGTGGAAAGGTGCGCTTTACTTACAGTGAGGGGAAGACAGACATACACAGGACTATATACAACAGTCTCTCTCACTCCAAGCCCCACAGTAGGTAGACAGCTTGGATTCCTCTGTTGGCTCCAACTCCAGGAGCACTCAAAAGAGTCCTGGTGATCCTTTAGCAGTTCTTTCTTCTCAGTTGAAGAAAAGCTCTCAACAGCATCACCTCCTTCAGTATCTCAGTCCTTCTCAGTATATAGACTCCTTCAGAATAGCAACCTCCTCACAGATAATCTCCTCCGAATAATAGCCTCCTCCATAGACCCTTCCCAGAGGGCCACAGTTATACCCTAGTGTTGCTGGGCAGATTCTGTAATCAGCCACAGCTGGGCTGTTACAGGAGCACATGGACCAAGCATGCACAGCCTGGCAATCAGTTTGAGGCTCTATTATGGACACCTGTGTTCAAAACACATGGAGGGCCTTAAAGTTATACTATTCCACTGGGCAGCAATCTTTGTACAATATCCCCAAATGAAAAATGTCCTAACATTCTTTAAGCGAGGTACCACTGTATATAGAAAGCAATAAAGCTACAGATTGAGGGGAATGCAATAAAACAAAATACTTGTGCAAAGTGAGGGGGGGATAGTAGTACCATAACACAAGTATTAATATTGACTGCACCACAAACACTACTGCTGCAGACCTGACATAGCAATATTACACACTGCTCCTGGGCTTTTAGAAGATATTAGTTCCACTTCATTTTCTATAGGCTTATGGGAGCCGAGCTACAGGAGTTAAGAGAGCAAGAAAAGAGTACATTTTACTGAAGTAAATGCATGTGTTGCCTTATAAAATTTCTAACAAGTGGTTTTAAACAAAGATAAAGAACTGGTAAAATTGTTTTGAAAGAATTAACCTCACATTTTCATTGCTTGACAGCAATTTATATTGCCTCCCAACTCCATAGCCAGGATTCTAGATGCGGGTGGACGAATATTTTTTCAGGATGGGCAACAATGTCATATATATATAAGCAGCCGGGAGTTTGAGGGTGGGCAAACTGCTAACTCAAGGTGTATGATGCCCACCCTGGCCACCCTTGGCTCTGTCCCTCTTGACAGTATGGTTGAAATTTGGATTGTTTGCTCAGACTTAAATTGTATTAAGTTAAAGGTGACTTGAACACAGCTAAATGTTAATAGGAGATGTGCATACATTAAAACCCTGGCTTACATATGCCTCGAGATACATAAAATTTGACTTAGATAATGAGTTTTGCACTAAAACTATGTCCCAATTTACATAAATGTCCCAATTTACATAACACAATTTCCTATGGGTTTGCTTTGAGTAATGTAAAATTTTTTTCCTATTGGGTTGCTTCGATTTACAGTCATACCTCACATAACAAATGTAATTCGTTCTGCAAGGTTGCTCGCTATGCGAAAAATTCGCTATGCGAGTCTGACTTGCATAACGAATTTTTCACTATGCAAGTTGGACTTTTCCCTATGGGAAAACTCGTATAATGAGTGTTTCTATGGGGAAAACTTGCATAGCGAAAAAAATTTGCTATGCAAGATTTCCCCATAGAAACGCTTGTTATGAGAGTTTTTCCATAGGGAAAAGTCTGACTCGCGTAGCGAAAAATTCGTTATACGAGTCAGACTGCTTAGCGAAAAACTTGCTCGTTATGCGAGTTTTTCGCTAAGCGAAATGCTCGTTATGCGAGGTTTGACTGTACATAAATATAATTTTCCTATGGGTTTGCTTCGAGTAATGTAAAAAAAAAATCATTTTTCCTAAGGGTTTGCTTCGAATTAAGTAAAAAACCGATTTACATAAAAGCTTACGGAACAGACTTTTTACGTAAGCAGTGGTTTTACTGTATATACAGTTATTGGGAATTCCATTCTCTTGCAATGTAACTCATAGCAAGAAAAAAGAAAGCCACTTACCATGTATGTGAGTTTAGATTTTTTTTAATAAGGAAAACAGAAGTGCCTGGCGAGCAATGGTCCATAGGGTCGCAAAGGGTCAGAATCGACTGTGTGACTGAACAACAACAACAGAAATGAAATATAGAAGGGTAGCATTATGCAGGGGCATCTGCCATATTAAACTGTCAGTTTTAGACACATTTTTTCCTGACTTGAAGGATCACTTGTCAAAATTCCTTGGAGATAGCTGTGTCAAACTATTGCATGAAACCCAACAAGAAAACATATGGGACCTTGAAGATAAACATGGCATATTAATGCAACCTGCTTTGTCAGATGTCTGGGTTATTATTACACATATGCTTAGATAGTACAGGGTAATCAGCAGAATGAGAAGGAATTCAAATACAAAAATACAACATTGTAGTCATTAAACAAACAACACTTAGAGATGAACATTTATGTCTTAATGCAGATAAGCTGGTTATCTCTAAGGAAATGTACAAAACTAGAATATTATCTTCCTTTCGTGAATATTTAATATTTAATCTGTACTTCCAGATGAAATCAAACTTTGGCCCCTTACAATTCCTGCTTTTTTCACTGTCCTCTGCAGTTTTTCATCCAAACCCAATGACAAGGTGCCTTTCGATGGCACTTTCTGTGGTATCTTTGTAGAATTATATTGTTTTCCCATCAGTAAAAACCTGATAGTGCCCCACTAAATGTTTATAGGCTTAACCCCACAAAAATCTTGTTAAATGTAGTTTTGACCATGGGGTAGTGGCTAGCAGAAGAGCACAGTGAGCTGTGTAAAAGCAGGTTGTTGTTGTTGTCGTTATTAATCACATTTATATGTTGCAAGCCCAGCTCTCAATATCAACAGACTAGCCTTCTCCAATCAGTGACTATTGATATTGCTAAGGATATGACATCACAAAAAATGCAATAATTATTGCTTAGTTTGCACAGTATCTTAAATAACACACACAATTAGCAAATTAGGCCATTCAGATGTAGGGGGATGAAATATGGCAACCCTAAATTTTCTATAACTTCTTTCAGTGCCTCTTGTTTCTTCTTGTAACATCCACCTGTCTCATATGTTTACATTACCAACAACTCAGTTCTCCATATCTTGTATGTTTTTTGCTGGCTAATAATGACAGATAGACACCTAAGGGCTTCTAATCACTCACATCTATTCTCACAAAGTTCACAGTCACTTTCTTCCTTCTCATATAGTTATATTTCATAATCATTTTCAATCCTCTTGTACAGTTATAAAAAATAACTCTATTTATTATTTAACAGGAATGTGGTACAACCCAGTCTCCAATTCTTAGTAGAGCGCCTGCTAAAATGATTTGTATCAGGTACTACAAAGTACAGTATATGATGTCATCTGATATCAAGCAGGGTTGCTGTCATTGTTATATTTTATTATTAACTATATGTTTAGGAATAACCCATCAGAATAACTTATTTTTCTGCTCTCCCTTACTGTTTGTTTCCACCACTGTTTTTCTTTAATTCTAAAATGGATTAATGGACTTCGGCAAAAAAGACATCAAAGTTGACATATAATTCAATAATGGAGTTTTAAGTTCACCTTCTTCACCTAGTGCTATATCCAGCCCATTACCAACACTATCCTCAGACCAGCACAAATTTATTCAGAGATGTCTTTCATTCTTGTGTGTTATTTGATAATAATGGATGCTAGATTTCTAAAATGTGACTTAGTACTAGATTTCAAAAAGTGTATCTTCTCTTTATCTGTTTTCTTGGCAATTCTGATCCATTATGTAATCAGTCTGGCTGTCTTGATATTTGTGGAAGTGCTAGTAATTGGAAAAACTAATTGGTTGCTGAGATTTTAAATAATATGGCCCTTAATTCTCTCCAGCAACGAGAATGTGATACTCTTGATATTGGGAAGGAAGCAAGGAAGGAAAGACGTGAGAAACAGGGACACTTCACATTTGAAATGAATTGGATTGTAAATTTACTTAGTTTGCAAATAGATTGATAGTGGAGAGGGTATGTGAAGTCTAAATTGTTGTTTAGGGAACAGGGATGGAATCTGAGATTTTTGACAGCTTCTATAAGGGTAAGATAATTGAACTACACACTGGATCATTGTTTGCTAATATTAAAATTGTATTCTCTTTATTTTTCTTCAGGTCATGCAAATCTTCTGCAAATATTACAAATGCTTTGTATGTTTCCAGAGTAGTCTCATCTAAAGCAAACAAAAGCTGGTCGCTCCTTGAAAAACTCCGAACAACATGGAAGTATACTTTGTACAACAATATTTCATCGGCTATTTCTCGGCTATTTCACACTCATGTGAAAAAAGTATTATGTGAAACAAATTTTTCCGCAGTTACTGTCAGGTATAAATAAGGGCCGGATACATGAATGTCGCCTGATTTTTCATTATTTATTTACTCAGCAGTTGATGACTACTTGAACCCCACTGAGAAAAGGACTATGTCAGAGAGGACAGACTAGAGACAATGTGAACATTGTGTATATAATATGTGTCCTGCATGGCTCATTCATTTAAGTGTTTGATGCTACAATCACTAAATGATGGATATACCTGCATGTGAATCAACCTACCATTGGTGACACACCCTATCTAACTACCTACAGTTGACAGGTGACACACCCTATCTAACTATTGTCAGTGTGGCAGCTGTAGCATCAGCACAGCATGTGCTTGGCAAATTAATCTCTTTGATACACCTGGAATTGGGAAGAGAGGATTCTCTGTTTGGGATCTCTTATTTGGGTGTTTGTTTTTTCTCTCATCCATAGTGTATAGATATAGGCCCTGTAACATGGTTATGTATAACAACAACAACAACAACAACAACAACAACAACAACAATAATGTCACATAATGTGGCCTGTAGACCCCCCCCTTGATATACATTGTGCCAGTGATGGGATGTAACTGGTTCGCACCAGTTCACCAGAACTGGTAGTAACTTTCCCCAGCATCCTGGAGAACCGGTAGCACCTTTTGGGGGGAACCACCTCTGGGGCTTACCTTTTCACTGCGCATGCGCGCCAAGCACTTGGTGTGCATGCAACCCTACAGTTTTAAGCTCTGGTTTAAAAGTCCTGGTTGATTTGTGTTTGGGGTGCATGGGTGTATTTTAATGTATTATTTATTTATTTTATTTTATTAATTTATTTACGGGTTTGTGTTGTGGGTGGGTGGATGGGTTGAGGTGTGTGTGTGTGCCTATTTTTATTTTATTTTATTTTTTATTTGGCCCTACCCACAACTTCATGACATCATGATGTTGGCTCCACGCACGACATCATGACGTTAGCTCCGCCCACACTGTGATGACAACACGGTGGGGTAGTAAAAAATTTGACATCCCACCACTGCACTGTGCACAATTTAAACTGAGACTGATTGTTGGTAAAAACTTTTTACAAATCTAGAAATCTGATGGAAATGATTTCCCCCCCAAACTGAATACAGTATGGGAGAAACCTAAATGGACAGATAAGTCCATCCAAGTATAGGGCTTGGTTGGATTGCTTCACTCAGAAAACTCTAGCTTTAAACCCATGTGAATCCAACTGTGTCAGAGGTAAGGGTTGACTCTTCCTTTTCTTAAAATGCTTCTCACCTTTAACATTTATATAACATGGTCTTCTCCATGTCAGGATTGAACTCACAGCCTTTTGGTTACAGGAGAGCAGTTTAACCACTGCACCACTATAGTAGTATGCTTGCATTTGGGTTTGCTCTGTCTAAAGGATAATATGATTTCCACATGGATATCTTTGCACATAAGATAGCAGTTTATACATCTTTGTTGCTATGCAAAATGTTTCTGGGAATTGATAGCCTATGACCTGAACATTGGCATTCCTAGAAATGATTCTTAATATTGATCTGTTATGCATGTAAAACCACAGACAATCATTCCTGGAGCATTCATCAGTTTGACATGACCTCAAGGCAGCCTCTTTGCTTAGATAGCAAAATATGCAGAAAGATCAATTTTTTGTTCAAGTCAAATGAAGAGCAAGCACATGCCATACATACAAGGAAGACAGGAATGATAGGTTTGCTGCAAACATTTTCACTGGAGAACATCTGGAGAGCCAAGTTTGCTAACCCTGGGGAAAGTGCAGGCTATAATTTACAAGAGTTTAGCAGGGCTGTTGAGGACTGGACAATTTGGAGATTTGTAATTTATTGGATTGCCGTAAATCATATATGACTTGATGACACATAATAATAATAACAGCAACATTCTAGTTGTGACTTACTGTTGGATTGCAGAAAGACAAAGAAAGCTAGGTAGTCGAATATAAAGGCAAGAGAAGGTGATACCTGGTGGCACAGTGGTTAAACTACTGCCCTGCAACCAAAAGGTTGTGAGTTCAATCCTGACCAGGGATCAAGGTTGACTCAGCCTTCCATCCTTCCGAGGTCAGTAAAATGAGTACCCAGCATGTTGGGAGCAACATGCTAATTAACTTGTGAACCGCCCGGAGAGTGTACTAAGTGCTATGGGTGGTATATAAGTGTGATTGCTTTGCTTGATTGGATTACTGTATATCAACCTTTAAGGTGCAGCTTTGTAAAGTTCATCACTCTGCTCCAACAGTAATTTCCTTCATTGTTCTGTATGTATAGTGGCATTGACCAATATGGGGTGATCACTTGTGCTCACTGCACCATTTTCTGTTTTAACACACTGTGTTCACGTGGATTTCCTAGTCATCCAGAGAAGACCGGGGGGGGGGGGCATGTGGGCCCTATAAGCTGGGAGAAGGGATGGGGAATCATCTGTTGTCCACTGTTCTCAGGATGCAGCCAAATCGGCGGTAGTTGTACTTGGTTCTGCCAAAATAGTACATGTCTGCATATACTTTGCATATTCATGACTGGTATGTCTTTACTTCCCAGCATTTGTTAAAATAAGAAAATTGGGAATGATTTCCTATCATTTGCATGAAATTTACACTTAGCCAATTAGAAATGATCTCTGTACCCTTCTGCAGAACTTAATGAATGGGCGCCACTTTTATGGAGGTAAGAAAGGCTGTGTTTAGCAGACAGCTGGAAGGAACAGGTGTACTGCAGATTTTGTAGCCCATTTACATATCTAATTGAATAAATGATCAAAAAGAGAAAGAAATCATGCTCTGCTGCTTGCAAGAGAGGGACCACTGGGGGAAAATCTCTCTCACGTCTACTTAGCACAGTTTGCAGCATGTTGTGTTTGAAAACTTGCTCCATTTGGGGGAATGGACTTGAGGTGAGACAACTATTCAACTCCATCTCCGCTGTGGCGGTGGCGAGATATTAACCTATAGGAACCAGAACCAGAACAAGTATCAACAGTGTCATCAGATATGGTGGTAGTGGTGGTGGTGGTGGTTGCTTCAATCATACAGATTTGTATTTTTCTTCAATTCTAGGGGTGAGCTAGCTGCTCGGGAGCCAGGCTGTAATTCTGTCTTCATCAATTGTTCAAACATTTCAAAGCAAAGCTAAACATGAAGCTGCAGGATAGGAAAGTTTTTATGGCAAGTGCTAGAACAATCAGCTAGGAGTAATAGCGTCTTGTTGGTCTGACAAAACATACCTCACCGTAAATGCTCAGAAAACTTAGTTACTTGGCACAACCTGCCCCAAGGATAGCCCTTCCAGAGTTCAGTATTACCATCTCATATTCGACACTGGAACAGGTAGACCAGTTTTCTTACCTTGGTAGCATCTTGTCTAAAAACTGCACCTGTGAACAGGATGTGGTGAAAAGAATTGGTGCTGCCCATTCTGCCTTTGGTCGTCTATTACACAGGGTCTTCATGAACAAAGATTTAAAAACTCATACAAAGCTCATGGTATACCAAGCTGTTCGTACCTCAACATTCTTGTATGGCTGTGAAATATGGACCCTCTGTTGCCAAGACACCAAAAAGCTTGAGCACTTCCACCAACAGAAGCTAAGGTCCATCTTGAACATCAAGTGGAATGACTGTGTCAGCGACATCCCAGTTCTCGAAAAGGCACATGTAAATAGCATTGAAGTTTCCATCATAGGTCACCATCTTAGATGGATAGTGCATGTCCACCATATGGATGGTTCCAGGCTTCCTCATGAAATTCTTTATGGGGAACTTAGCTCCAGTTCAACTCCTTTGAAGCATTATAAGGACCAGCTGAAACAAACCATGAAGGTGTCACTGGGAGGCAGCGGCCACAGATTGCCTACTTTGGCACCAAACCATCTCTGCTGCTACCGATCACTTTGAAGGAGAATGTCGCAGACATAAAGAGGCTAATCAATAAGCATGGAAGCTTCGTCATACTCAACTAAACCCTCCACATCTATTCAGTGCAATGTGTGTGGGCGTATGTTTCATGCCAGGATTGGTTTATTGAGTCACCAGATACATATCCATCAAATAAGAAAGTGACTTCCAGGAAAAATGTATGCTCGGATATGAGTAGCAGCCAATGATGATGACACAACTACTTTTATTGCTTTTTCCTGACATATGAAATCTACTACATGTTGCAAATCTGCCCCTTCCATTTTCTTGGCTTGTTTGTAAACATGTCCAGAGAGCACAACAAGGTAGCATCACAAAGATGAAATACAGCTACCATTCAGGTAAGAAAGATTCAGACTCCTGCATTGAGCAGGGGGAGTTGAACTCAATGGTTTACAAGGGCCCTTCCAGCTCAGCTATTCTATGATTCTATAATTTGGGCTCCAGAAGTATCCTGCAAATTGAACAGTTTCTAATTTGCACTAATCTTCATTAAAACCAACCAATACCAATGATTTGAAAACTTAGATTAGATATTTTGTTTTCATTCTAGCATAGAAAAAGCCAGCATGGACAAGCTCAGGAGGATGATTGCTTCTTTCCTTCTCCTAACTTCTTCTTGTTGGATATGGGCAATTGTAATGCCCTTGTAACATAGCCAACTTAAGGATCTAAAGATAATTCTTTTACTTTCCTACTGTAATTCTAATGGAGGAAGTCAAGTAACCTCATCCTTTGGCACTGTAAGAATTGCCAGTTTCTCTTTCAGCTTGTCTAATCTTTGGCAGACATAGTTCATTTGTTACTGAAAGTGTTTAAAGGATGGTAGAGAAAACTAATTTCTTGGCCAGTGTAGCTTGGGTAACAACATCAGTTGGTGGTTTTTGAGATTGTTGGTTCTCCACTTGAACTTATTTATTCACCGTGTGATGTTAAGCTGTGCAATTTTAATATACATAAAACATAAACAAAGCTAGGAAGTTCTCTGTGCTGGATGAAGCCACAACCATTTTGATTGGTGGTTCCCAAACATGAGTCTCCAAATACTGTTGGTTATCAGCTTCTAAAAACCATCACCAGCATGGTCAGCACAAGGGCTTTTGAGAGTTGCACTGTAACAAACTATGGGAACCCAAGTTTGGGAACTAGCTTTGATATGTTGTTCCATTTCCTTCCCTAGTTTATAGCAGTTGTGTTACTATAAATGTTTGTATATTTCTCTATCTGATCGCAAGGATAACTGGTCTCATTGGACCAAATATAATAAACTGGAACAACATGTATACAATCAATGTGACTGAAGCCACATTAGCATGGTGAAGTTAGTAGAAAGAAATCATGAGAGTCAATGTTTTGTTTTCTTTCCTCTGTATAGAAGAATATTGGCAAGGAAGCAATCACTGTCATGAGATGATCTTGGAACATCACTCATGTTCTTCCATGGCTTTCTGGGGATTATAGTTAAACCACATCCAGCTGAAAAACTCTAGGTAATTGAGGCTCTGCTTCCAATGGCCAAAGCCTATTTCAACAATCAACTGTATCTATATGTGTGATGGGCAAAATTGTATATTTTACTTCATTTTTAAAATGAAGAGCAAAATCCAACATTAAAAAAAAAACCATGATAATAACCATCTATTCAGATATTTAAAACCAGAGGCTTAGAACACTGTTCCCAAACATCCAAATCATTCATGAAAGGCTTAGGTGAAGACACAGATCTTTAACAGGCAGCCCAGACAAAACACATGAGAACTTCTCAGTAGTAGACAGAGGAGATCAAAAGGTAGAAATGGTCATGGAAAAGAATTTCTTCCATATGGTCAGTAGATTGTGGCTTGCAAGCCAAGGAACAATCAACAGGGCTTTCTTCACTGACTTTAGGAATGTTATGAGTTTATATCAGGAATGATGATACACCAAGTTATTGTATGTCATCAAAAAGACCATGAATTTAGCTAGGTAAACAATAGACCACCAGTGCATTTTCTTAAAAAATGCTACTTTATATGTGCACTCAGCATTATTAGAATCATCCCTACTTGTAGCAAAATTAGTGGAGGCCTCATCAATGGGAGGATTTTTATTGGTAGATTTGCCACCCGCATGATCACATTCCAATAAATGAACCATACATTTTGACAATTTCAGCAAACAAGAAATCCAGACATGTTGGAAGCTGGAACTGGCTCATACATCCTTTGGATAATTGCAACTCACAGAGAGAACATGTGTTTATTGGTGAGCTAGCAAAATGACCAGAATCACCATGACCTCAGATGCCATGCTTCCAGTGCAGGAAGAAACAAAAAGAGTCCACACCAAACTATGAATGACCAAAGACTGCTAGTGTAGTATTACTAATTTTATGACGTCTTGTTTCCTTGTCATTGGCATTCTTAGGCAACAATCTGAAAGCAGAAACCCAGGATAGCATAAAGTTATGGTATCAGTAAAAAGGCAGCAGGGGGATTGAAGAATTCAGGAACACTATTTTATTCCCATCCCTCCTCTGTTCTTAGGTGTAGAGCTGTGACAACATTTCATATAATATTTTTTTCTAAAGAAAAATTGTTTCCTCTCTTATCTCCCTAGCAAAATTCACTTTGCTGAGAACTTTTCAAAGTGGTAGCCGTGCTAGTCTGCACAAGCATATCAGACAGATATGATACAAAACAAAATTAAATACAAAAATGTTGCAGCACTTTACAAACTGCAATATTTTAATGTTAGTTTCTGTGAATCAATCTCACTTCCTCAGAGGTGAGATCAAGACTTTATGGCAATCATTTATACATGGTTGAGCTTTCTCCAAATATGTGCCACCATATTCTTTTGTGCTGGTTGCAGCTGCCATTCCCCCTTGTAATATCTCAAAGCATGGTGCTAAGAAAGGCTGACAATAGTAGGCATCTGATGTCAGTTTGATGGGCTTATCTTGGCCCACATTTCCTGTACTGTTTCCAAGCTGAATGCAGTGTGCACTCCAGAATCTTGACTTGGATGAACAGCTGAGGATGTTTCTGCAGACAAATATATGCATTTGAAAAATATATACAGGTGGAGGGAAGGGGAGATTTCAAATATTTCAATTTTAATCAGTCCTTAAGCAATGCATATATATGCCTTGTGTGTTTGTGTGTGCATTAAAATATGTATATAAATTAAAAGAGTAGAAATGTGAATACTATATAAAAAGCACATGGGATGAATTTGGACCCATTTTTTTTTTAAAAAAAGAAATACTTTCCCATCTCTCAAAACAGAGCATGGTACCAACTTAGATATAGGAAAATGAGAAAGTTGACATTACTGTATTTTATTAGACACATCTGCATACACTTACATAGACAATTGCACCTGCTACCAGCAGCAATTGTTCATAACAGTTTGTTTAAAAAATGCTACTGGCACTATTGATATAAACTACACCCTGGGAAAATGTTGGAAAATACCTACATTCCATGGAAAAGTTTCATAAAATGTTATCCTTAGGGATTGTCACTGAGAAATGTTGGAAAATTAGTGCCATAATAATTCCCATTCTGATCTCTTCCCTTGCTTCATGTTCAAAAAGGAAACTGCTCCAGCACTAGATGGGAATCCCTTTTTTAAATAGAAAGTTCAGGTGTACTGGACAACGGAAGTAAATCCTTCACCTTGGCCTTTCTCCCAGGTGAGCCACATGGAGCTGCCTATTTGTCAAGTGGAATTCTGAGAATGGAGAATTATGGGATTTGTATTTGAAAAATTCCAACTGGTACAACCCTAGGTGCCTCCACTTTCACGTCTCACAAATAAGGTGGAGAATTTCCAAAACCTATTTGAGGCCAGCTTTAAACTTCATGTTGTTGTGATTCAACACAAAGTCCAACTTATCCATTTGTATGATTTCAAAGTAGACATGCCTAGGGTCAGTCTATGCATTTCCAATTAAAGCAGACATGTCAGACAATGAGTCTCATGCTGGTATTTTAGCAGTCCTCTTCATCAAGGTTGTATTAAATGATGAATCTTTCTGCTCATTGTTTCACTGTTGATATTTTAGTGTCCTATAAAGACAATGGAAATGCCAAGTGTGATTTAAACTATCGTTCTAGTTATAAATGAAGAGAAGCAATGTAAGTTTCTGTTCACTCTTATCTCATATATTGGAATAACATACAAGGCAGACATTTCACAGTGAAGCTTATATATGCCAGAATGTAAGGTGAGATTTCCCTTTCCTCTGAAAGATGGTTGTCTATATCACACTTTATGATGTGTACTTGATGACTGGGGAAGGTATCTTTTCCCCATGAAGAAAATATAATAATCTGCTTGACATGTCTATGAAAGTGGCCTAAGGAGCAATTATTGTGGTATTTAGGCTGGTTTAAACAGCCTCAGGCAGAGGATTTTTGGACACAAAAATTACCAGATTCTGGTTATTTAATTTATTATTATAGTTTCCTTGCTTGACTTAGGGACAGGTTCCTGTGACAAATGACATGGCAGCCCTTTGTTAACTATACCATTTGCTGTTCCACCTCAGGCAACAAAATGTCTTGCCTGGAATTGGGAGAATATTCAGAAATGTAAAAATAACAGCATTCTTCACAAGATCAGGATTCAATTGGAAATGTACACAATTGCTAAGTGCGATTTTTGTAAATCATGGGGCTAGATTGTCACTCAACAAGAAATTGCTGCTTGCATTCTTGGTGATCTCCTAAGTCATGTGAATGACATTTGACAAGGAAGAGAGCAGCAATTCATCACAGGGATTTACAAGTCTACATTTATGCTACCTTAAATTCCCAGCAGGATATCTAGCCAGAAATACTATGCATGCTTAACATAGGAAGGTCCAGTTGTGTGTAGTGGAGTTTGCTTCTGAATAGGTACCTAAGACTACAATCTTATCTGCACTGTGCAATTAGAGGTGGGCTGTAATGGTAATTCCTCAAGATAAATTATATTCCAAAAGGGTCACTATATACATTAAGAAAAAAAAATCATTCTGGTGAAGATAACAGGTCTTGCAACCCAATATGAAACACAGAGGAGTTTGGGAAATAGAACCACAACTTTAAAATGGAAATTTAAACCACAATACGTACTTGGAATCCTGTTGCTTTATGTAAATCAAATAGGAACTTCCAGGCATTTCCCCCCTGATAAGCAAAGCATCACTGATACAATTCTTGGGGATACATGCATGTGATGGCTTGTTGCTTGCAAGAGCTCTCCTTCCCAATAATTTTGTCCAGATGCCTTTTCTTTTTAAACCCATGAAAGTACTAATGTGATTTGGCATACACTAAGCAACAGGATTTCAACTATAAGAGGGAGGAAGATACCATTTGTTCCTCATCTTAGGTAGCAAAATGCCTTGGGTCAGCCCTAGCACCCATCCTTCTGTGCACCAGATCCTAAGTTCTGATGCCAGCTGAATCCCACAGAGCGCAATATAAAACTGTTCTACTTTCTCACATTTACCACCTTGACAATTTTTGTTGTTATAGCAACACTAGCAGCATTCGGCCATGAATTCAGAGTGCCTTTGTAGCTGAGTAACTTATGCTCTAGTCATATAATGAAAATAAAATTCAGGACTACAGCTTTGTAGCATGGTAGGAATTTTCTCCTCGGATGCAAATTTCTCTGTGTTCAGTAGCCCTTTAAATCTCACAAGAGTATGCACTGGATTAGACTCTAAGTATGTTCACCAAAATAATTGAGATTTGAGAAGGAGAGTTTTTTCCAAAGCACTAGAAATATTCTTTAGTAGGTTGTAGGCCATATTAAAAATAAATAGATAACATACTTGCAATTACACTGATTAGGTAATTGAAGGGACTCTCTTCTGAATCACCTAGTATGACTGTTCTTTAATTAGCTCTTTTCATCATTTCTTTATAGGAGAAAGATATCCCAAACCAACAGATGCATCCAGTATATGATTAAGAGTTCCTCTAGACCACCAGTTCCCAGACTTGGCATCTTAGGTGTTCTTGGGCAGAAGGAAAAGGTGGCTTAGTGGTTAAGGCACTGAACTTGATGACTGGAAGATTGGCAGGTCAGCAGTTTGAGACCTGAGTACTGCACGATGGAGTACCAGCTCCTGCCAACCTAGCAGTTTGAAAGCAAGAAATTGGAAGTAGATAAATAGGTACCACTTCAGTGGGAAGGTAAGCAGCATTCTGTGAGCTCCAGTGTTTAGTCATGTCTGCCACATGACCCCAGAAACATCTGCAAATGCAGACAGTGCTGGCTCTTTGGCTGTAAACAGAGATGAGAACCGAACCCTAGAGGCAGATATGACTGGTTTCAAGCAAGGGCAACCTATATATGTATGTATGGCCATGGTGAATTAATGGTTAAGGCACTGAACTTGATGACTGGAAGGTAGGCAGCTCAGCAGTTCAAGACCCAATGCTGCATGACAGAGTGAGCTCCTGTCTCTGTCCCAGCTGCTGCCAGCCTAGCAGTTCAAAAGCAAGAAATTGCAAGTAGATAAATAAGTACTGCTTTAGTGGGAAGTTAAACAGCATTCTGTGTCTATTTGTGCATGCCACATGTCCACAGAAATGTCTGCAGACACTGACAGTGCTGGCTCTTTGGCTATAAACAGAGATGAGCACTGAATCCTGGAGTAGGATACGACTGTCTTTTGAGCAAGGGTGACCTTTACCTTTACCTAAAGGTTTCAGTCAAAGGACAGAGCTCCAATTAGCAACTTTGGCTCCTGGACCTCTTTTCTCTTGTTGACTAAGTTTGGGTCACAGAAGGCTGATATATGTGACACAAATATACCGTATATCTACATATTGAGGGAATTGGATGAATGCTTGGTTCTGAATATGTGATGACCATATTGGTTCTGTGTTCATCTTTACTATTTTGTGTTTCCTTCTGTTCAGACAGGGAAGGTTGGAGGTTGTCTGTATGCTCAGAGCGAGCAGACACAGGACTTTTCAGCAGCAAATACTTGTGGCATGTCTGTATAAGAGAGAAGATATACTCTCGCTTCATTTCTCCATACTTTAAAAGAAATCAAATTATCTCCAGCAAACTCTTCATGTTCTTGAGAGCCTCATTACTCAGTTATATCACAATTTTATTTTGTTCTTCTCTGGTAAGAGGAGAATCAACTTCCTTATACCAGAAATGAAACTTTCACCCACAAAGCCTTGCTGATATTTTATCAAATGTCACAAGTTAGTGACAAACAATTGTTTAAAAAATTTCCTTGGTTTTGGTTTTGCTGAAATGCAGAATGGATAAATAGAATTCAGAAGCCAGGCTTTCATCTTTCTTTTTGTGAAGGAGGAAAAACCCTTTCATTTTTCCCCCCACTTTACAATTTGTCATCCTCTCTTATTTTCTTTTCCAAAAGACAATCTTGTAGATTGTTCAGGTTTATCCACTGCACTATTTAGACAGATGACAGCAAAGGAAATGAAAGCAATGTGATTCTATGTATGAATGTTCAGCAGTAGTGCCACAAAGGTAAAACTACATGTTAAATTAAATTCCGTGTGCAGCTGTATTTGGTTTAGTTAATGACAAAGCCAAGGAAGTGGTTTCATTTTGTCAGTTTAAAGTTTGACCTGAACACACAAAAAAGAAAGAAGAGAAAAGCCAAGGATAATTTTTTTAAAAGTGTCACTATAAGAGTGTATACCCCAATCCATCTTGGGAGGTATGTAAAACCTTGCTTGTCTCATCCTCACAGAGAAGGAGGAAGAATTGCAGTTCTTTTTCCTCATCCATGAGAGACAAATGTATTTTATGCTACTATTTATTCAGCGGTTTTGTGCAAGTTGCGTAACACATACCACCTATGTAAAAGTTATTGAAAACTGTGATGCTAGCTGCTCTATTTATCTGAAGCACTGGATAGGTTCTTTGAAATTGTATGAAAAATCAATCAATCCTTCTCTTTGTTATGCTCTTTGTGTGGATGTTTTTTCTTCTTAAAGTGATAGGATACTATTTTCTATAGAAAACCCCAGCTAAATTGTGCGTAAATTGCAAAAGTCTTGAAAGGGGAAAAAAGGAGAGTATTCCTTGTCTTTCACTGAAGACGTCATATCTTGTGGAATTTGAAAAGATCCTAGCTGTCCTGTTGTGTTGAGACCATCTAAACTCCAATAAGAATGAAGAACATGAGGAATTTAGTGATTATTATTTTCATATCTAATTAGCACCAACATAAAGAAGTGGGCAAATTTCAATCAAAAAATCTCCCTGCCAGCACAAGGATTAATGACAGGGGAAAAAAGAAGAAAATAAAACCTTAGCTCTGCTGGAGGGAGCAAAGCATTTTAAGATAAAACATCCTCATGGGAAAGTTTAAATCTTCCTTTGCGCATGACCTTAAATCTGGATTAGAGCCTTTCCTACACCGATTTTAGAGTGAAAGGTTGTTGTCTTACCCATATATTACATATTTAACACAGCTAATAGTTTGATCTGCCTAGGATACAGAGCCGGATGTAAGTTCTTTCCAAATGGAGATGAGTGCTTTGCTGTACCAATATAATTATTCTGAGGGCTGCATTCCCCAAAAGCTTAACTCCTTAGCAATCAAGCTATTCTGATAGCAATATTGCTATATAGCAATACTGTATTCTGAAAAAGCCCTTCTGTCCCTGTATTTATTTATTATATTTTTATACCACCCATCTGGGATATTTTCTCACACATACAGGAGTTAAGCTATACGTTCCTCACATGAGCCAGGATGAACCAGACAGTTGCTTTTGCATATTGAAAACAACAGTGGAAGAGAGCAGCACTGGCACACACTTCTCATCATGAATGGAGAACATATGCTTTAAAACAGGGCTTTGCAAACCCCAGCCTGTGGGCCTAATCTGGCCCATGCATCTCATTAATCTGGCCCATGGTGGCCACGAGGGTACTGCTAGGACCCCCCCCCCCCTTACCGGAAGTCACACTCTTCATGTACCACCTCTGCCTGTTCTCAGGGTGGTGGGAGGCTTTTCGGAGCAATTTTGCTATGGTTTTGTGATTGCCTGAGGCTTCTCCACTGCTCTTCAGCAGCTAGAGCAGTCCAGTGTACTATTTCCAGTGCTGGGTGGAGCTTACATCAGCACCTGGGACCACAGTGTACAACCAGGAAGTAGTTCACCGGACCACTTTAGCTGCTGAAGAGCAGTGGAGAAGGCTTGGAAAATGACAAAATGAGAGTGATTGTGCTCCAAAAAGCCTCACAACTCCCTGGGAAGCAGCTGTGGTGACCTACTCCAGCAGGCAGTGTTGCTGCACAGCAGCGCTATACAGAGAGTCCAGGCTGCTTTGCCTGCCTTCATCTGGTGTTGCCTTGCACGGGAGGACAGGTGGGTGGAGATGGGGTATAGCATGGGCACCCCCCACTCGCCCTCCACCTGCTCATCTCCAAGGCAGCAGAAACCCCTGCCAAAGTGGGATCAGTGCCTCGTAAAAAAAAAATCATTGTGTCCTCTCTTTGAAATCCATGGTGTTAGGGACCTTGCAACAATGACTACATTTCCCAGACTCCCTTGGCCTGCATCACTGAGGGAGTCTGGGAAATGTAGTCACTGCCATGAGGTCCCTAATGCTGCAAATTTCACAGAGAAGACAGAACAATTTTTTTTTACAAGGCACCGATCCAGTTTGGCAGGGGTTTCTGCTGCCTTGGGGACAAGCAGATCTAAGCAGGCAAGGAGGAGCGAGGGCAGACTGGGCAGAATAGGAACGGGTGCCGTGGGGAGGGACGAGCTTAGATGGTGGGGCAGCAAGTTTGGCCTGCGCTCCGGGTGGCTGAAACCCATGCTACGCAACTGGTCAGGGCAGGCAATCACAAGAGGTACCCAAAGTCAAGCAGGGTGACGGTCTTTGCACAGAGGAAAAATTGTACCAACACATGTCTGGTGACACAAGTTTGCTTAAGAAGTCTCCTAGCTAATTGGTATCAGCTGGGAGCCTCCTCTCAAAATGAGCTCTAGCTTTTTTACTTCTCAGCTGCAGATCTTTTCAGCACTGTTCCTTGGCTGTGGGCTGATTGCTGTCAGAGTCAGATCTCTGATCTGACAGGCCATTTGCCTGAGGAGTCAGAGTTGGGTCAGAAGCAGGCAGAGGTTCCTGGTTCAAGACATCCTCAGGTTCAGCTGCAGGCTGGGGTTCAGGTTCAGATGAAGGCTGTGGAGGCAGAACTGGGCTGGGCATAGGAAGTGCCTCCTGATCCAGGTCGTCTTCAGTGTCTGATGAGGGCTGGATCACAACAGTGGTTGAGGCTGTCCAAAACCTCAGAAGAAATGTGTGATCGCTGCTGCCACTCTACACTGCTGCTGCTGCTGAAAATGTAAGTCCAGGAAGCCACCACACCTCTGGCCCCTGATGGGAAGTTTCAGGGGTGGGTCTGGACCCTGGCAGGAAAATATTGTGAATGCCTACATTAAGAATAACTTAATTAGGCCTATGCTCCAAAAGGAATCAGCAATAGCCTTATTGGAATAAAACAAATTCAAGAATGTACACTGGCTCAATACCTCTATTGTTATCAAATGCCATCAAGTCACTTCTAACTTACTGACATTCCTGATATAATTCTTAAGGTGGGTGGGATATTCAAGAAGTGGTTCACTATTGCCATCATCCAGTGCATTCCTATGGCCAAACTAGGATTTTAAACCAGGTCACCTAAATCTTAATCTGACACTCTGTCTACTTTATCCGCTACGCTACAGAGTGTGCTCAGATCCACACCCATTGTGTCAAGAGTACATCCTGTTCCATTCTTCTTTTGCCACTTTAGTCCACTGATTTCCAGTATGCTGATGTTCTGCCTTGCCATCTCAATGTTGCTCTCTAACCATCTCATCCTCTGCCAGCCCATTCTATTTTTGCCTTCGATCTTTCACCACAATGGATTCCTTTATTTAGCCAGTCAAAAATGTTCTTTCATTTTATTATTATAGTTTTGCCTTACATCTATGGTTATGGGGATAGTGACTTGACTAAAATAGTGGAGGAGGGATACTGTATGATTTAAGAGTTGTTTCATGCTGTGTCTCACGTGTCCCATGGGCTATTGTTAATGATGAGATAACTGAACCCTAGAGTTGGATACTACTGGCTTTCGAGCAAGGGAAACATTTACCTTTACCTTTAGTTATGAGGGGAATGGGAAAAGAGTGTGTTTTGTACCCCAAGTCAGTAGAGAATTCAAGTTAAAAGCAAAACAAAAGCCTTTGCAATTACTTTTGAAAAACTGCAAAATAAAGAGTTTGGAAATTATTTCTAAAGGAAGGCAAGTGTCTCTTGCTGCTGTGCAATTATAACCTCAACTAATTACTCTAAAAAAATTCAAAGACCTGGGAGCTAATAAAAACATGGAATTCCTCAGCTGAAGAAGCACTGCTATTGCTTCAGGAAGTTCACAGTCACTGTAATTTCTAGGGAAAGCTTTTTATGCTCTTCTAATTCAAAGTCTCATTAAGCTCCTTTCCTATAAAGCTGAAGCTACACATTTCCAATTCTTCAGCTCTTCTCAAATGTCAGGCATGGCATCTGAATTCACTGCATTTCTAGTGTACAAGGTTCGCTGAGTTCTAAACTTTATTAGCTCAGCAGTGTAAAATGTCTATCGTAAAAAAACAGCAAATGAGAGCTAAATTCTGGCTTTCCATTTTCTGCAAATGAATAAGACATCAAGGCTAAGGAAAGATTCATTAGCTATCCAATCATACCTGTGAAGCCCCCCCTGGGGTTGGCAATACCACCATTTTAGTACACTAGAGGGGCTGGTAAACTGGCTTCCGTTGCTTTGGTTTTGTAGAATTACTTTGCCAGTTTTTGCTGAGTCAAATGCTGGTTAAATGCATCCACATTATGCCGGCAACAAAGCAGTTTTCAGGTAATAGCAGATAGACTTTATTGGTTCTTGGTTTTTTTTTTTTAAATGATCCAATTAATATGAAAATGCTCAGCTTTCATCCGATTGGTGGTTGCAACATAACTGATTCAAATATTATACGACTGGCAGTTTGAATATTATTGTAGCCGCAGTGTTCTGTTATGCAAGATAAACCACTCTTCAGGTTTTTGAATAGACTTGGCACTCGAGACTAGACTATGCCTTCATAATTAATAGGTGCTAGCAATGATGCCAAACCTCTTGTAGTTGTCCATGTTGGTGTTAGCCTTTTGGAAGTCACAGGTGGAGTAACTCCAGGTAGGCTTTCTCACCTTGTCAGAAATAGTGGAGGCTCTATCTTTGCAGTTCTGTCTTTACCCCTACCTCTGCTGACTCACCACCTGTCCCTGACGTTTAAGCAAAATACTGGTCCTGCTCCCTCTATTTAAAAGCATGCAGATTTATTTATTTATTTATTTATTATTCATGCTTGTTTATCGCCCCCCCCTCCCTGAAGTGACTCAGGGTGATTTATAACACGTCAGTAATAACAATCAAATAATTTAAAACTAATTAAAAGGTTAAAAAAAATAAAAAGAAGATTAAAAGATTAAAAACTAGGAGTTGCAGCCAAGAGGCACGGGGGATCAAATCATCCAAATGGCTGGGGATATTGTTCCATCCATCCCCCAGACCTAACCTGCCAGCCAGGTTTTCACTCCTTTTCTAAAGGACAACAGCTCTGTCTGCATGTGTAATTCTATTGGCAGGAGGTTCCATAGGGCCTGGGCGGACACAGAGAAGGCCCTCCTTCTAGTGCCAGAGAGGTGTGCCTCTCTGGCTGATGGCACAACCAGAGAGCCTCTCCGGTCCACTCTAGTAGGACGGACAGATGTCCTTGGGACGATGCGGTCTCTTAAGTATCCTGGTCCACTACCATATAGGGCTTTAAAGGTGATAACCAGCACCTTGAATTGCACTCGGAAGCAAACTGGGAGCCAGTGCAGCTCCCTCAGCAGCGGTGAGGCACGGGCATAATGCCAGCATCCCATCACTACCCGTGTTGCAGCATTCTGGACCAGCTGTAGCCTCCGAATGGTCACCAAAGGCAGCCCCATGTAGAGCGCATTACAATAATCAAGTCTGGTGGTGACCAAGGTATGTGTGACCGTGAGCAAGGAGTCCCAGTCTAGGAACAGGTGTAACTGGCAAACAACACGAAGTTGTGCAAAGGCCCTCCTGGCCATGACCACCACCTGCTCTTTGAGCAGTAGTCATGAGTCCAGGAGGACCCCCAGATTACGCACCGGGTCTGTTTGGGGCAGAACTGCCCCATCCAGAACCAAAGGGTAGTTCCCAAGATAACGCAGGACCCCTGACCCACAGCCACTCAGTCTTGCCAGGATTCAGTTGTAACCTGTTGTCCCCCATCCAGACCCTAACAGCCTCCAGGCACCTGGAAAAGGACTTGCACTGCATCGCTAGGACTCCCATGGGCCAAGATATACAACTGGGTATCATCTGCATACTGATGATACCTCACCCTGTGGGAATGGATGATCTTACCCAATGGTTTCATGTAGATGTTAAATAGGAGAGGTGAGAGCACCGAGCCCTGAGGCACCCCTTATTGGAGCAGCCTAGGGCTGGATATCTCACCATCCAACCACACCGACTGGGTCCGGCCCCTCCGAAATGAGGAAAACCAGGCCAACACAATGCACTGGATCCCCAATCCTTGGAGCCTTTCCAGAAGGATACTGTGGTTGACAGTAAATGTATAGTGTCTGAGTAGGGGGCAGCAGCAAGATACAGGTGAAGCAGCTGCTGCCTATACTCAAAAGCAAGTATTGGAACAAAATGTGGCATGGAATAAGCTCAGAATGTAGGAATGAAGGTAGCAGCTGGTAAGTCAAGTGGTAAAATTTATCTTCCCTGATATCTTCCTTCTTGAAGTGGACACCTTATCCGGCTAGTGGTAGAACCAGGACCTGAAGTCCACCCCTCCAGGATATGGGAATAAGAAGATACAATTCAATTTAGAATGTGAGGTGGGAGTAACTCAGGCTAGAATACTGCATATTCATAAAAGTGATGCCTTTCTGTTCACCCACTTCATGGATCAGGGCTGTCATGGAAAAGCATGGTTGTGTAAGCAAGGTCCCAGAGACCACATGTATAGATGAGTCTCAGTGTCAGTGACAGTGTACACAGAAAGAGCTTCCTCATAGATACTTTTGATATTTTTGAACCACAGTCAGGTGTATCCTGGTAATGGAACCTTGTGTTGCGAGCTAATCTTTCTCACACTAGGTCAGGTGAAAGGAACTGCAGAATGAGCTCACCAAAAGGTGCCTTCAGTATGGCAGTTTCATGTCTGGCCTAGACATGGAGGAAGAAGAGGAAGAGGAGGCAGCAACTGGAAAAGAAAGTCAGATTTTCTTGCATCAGCCAGGACACTGGAAGACCACTACTCAGAAATTGCATCAAAACAAACAAGAGGATCAACCTGGCCCGTTCTTTAGTTGGAGAAGGAGCAGCTGCAGGGAACTCACTTCATGCTCTGTGCTAGAAAAGAACAGAGTGGCACCAGTTTCTGAGTCTCAGAGTGCAGATGTAAAGGGAAAGAGAGCTCTGATCTCACCTGTTGCCCAAAGTCAACAAAGCCACTAATTGCTGCTCAAACATGGGGGCAGTGGCAAATGACCACCAAAGAAGCAGTGATTTCAGGTAGGCAGCCATGTGTAGCTTACTACCAAGTTTGGGCCTTGAAGGGGAGTGGGCATTCTTTTCATTTTCTTTGTTCCTGTCTCTTTTTCCTACGTGTGTCTTGCATTTCTAGTTTCTGAACATTGAAAATGAGATGGTGCCATTGAGCTTGACCTAAAAATGCATGGATTTACACAAGATGGAAAAGAAGGGGAGGCACATGTGTTTGGCTGTAGCGCTGCCCAGAGAGCTTGGAGGAAGGTTGGAACTGAGCAGATAAGGTCCCCAGACTCTCCCGGTGCTGGTAGGGGCAGACAATGGGCTCCCCTGGTGACTGGGCAAACCATTCAGGAGGAATCAGTGGTGTGGAAAAGGTAGGGAGATTGCTCCATCACTTTCGTGGGAGTGGGGGATGATTGCGTCTGGCATTCTTTGGCTTTTTTGAGCGGTTTTTGTATTATTTTTTTGTTTGGTAGGGACTGTTTTTCCTTTGTGAGGGTGGGGAACAATCGTGTCTGGTATGTTTTGGATGTTTTTGTGGTTTTTTTGTATTTACTTTTATTATTTTTGGTCCGGGTGGGACCTTTTTTATTTTCAATGCATTCCAATGAGAAAATGTAATTCGGTTTACGATTTTTTTGGGTTACAACAGAGGCTGTTGGAACGGACCTCCATCATAACCTGGGATTTTACTGTAGTTACATAGGTTTGGGAACTGTGTAACATTGTCTCCCAAAGAATCCCAGGCACCATATTTTGGTGAGAATGCCAACAAGGATCTAACAGAAATGCTCAGCCTTCCTCACAGAAACAAAGTTTTCAGAGATTGCTGTTGAGATGAAAACATAGTTCAATACCTGTATTTATACATTCCCTTAGCTACAGTATCCCATGGACAGTTTTGTTGCAAAAGTTGTATTAAAACCACAGTCTTGGAAATATTTATTGCAAAAGTTTCATTAAAACCACAATCTTAACTAAGATCCCAATACACTTACGAGCATCAAAACTCATTCTTTGACAGATTTTTTTGAAATGAAAAAGCTGGTTCTGAATTTAATTTTTCCCCCACACATCAGTCAATCAATCAAAGTATGAGCTGATATGGTTCATTATTCGTAGCAGATTTTTTTTTTAAAAAAAATACAGTTTGTGGGGAATATTTGCCTTTACATTATTGATCAGAGTTCTTCGTGCAGAATGCAACATTCCCATTGAAGCCTTGTTCTCAAAAATATCTATCTTGACATGGGAAATTGCTTGGTTGCCAAGTAAAAAGCGTATGTATGGATTTTATGGATTCACTGCAATTTGAATTTTGTTTATCTCTTCTTTTGAGAGCGGCAAGAGTTTTCAAAATGAGGACATCTGACCTTTAAAAAGATACAAACTCCTGATGTTCTTTTCCCCTTCCCTAATGATGATCCTGTAAAAAATGGATTACTTCGTCAAATCAGTGTCCAAATTTTCTCCAAGGATCTCAAATCAATTTCATTCTGAATTTGGGTTTCAGCACATGGGCTGAGACCACATGATGCAGCTACTTTGCTATAGCTTAATTGATGGGTCTGGGTCACTCTCTGAAAGGAATGCCACCTGAAAACCTCTGCTGCATAGACATGAGGCCGATAGTGAGGGGAAACTGGGATAGAAATATACCAAGTAATTTGTTTAATTGTCTTTACAAAACTCTGCAATATTAGTCAGATTAGAAAGAGGGACACAATTTGACCTTTTACGGCCCATGGGCCGGATCCAACCTGTGGCACAATTTCATGTGCTCCCCTCCAAGGGCATTCAAGAAACTAAATGGTCATCCCTTTGAAGCTGTTGGGACAAAATGACCACCCCCATTGTGCAGGCATGGCAAAATGGATATCTGGCCCTCTAAGTCTGATCCGGTCCCCAGCTTGAAAAGGTTGGTAATCCCTGCTTTATGGCTAGTGTCAGACATCTTGTATTAGACAGTTTCCTATTTCCTTATATGGAAGGTAGTGAGTCCTGAGTTCACCCTCCTTGCTTTCAAAGATGCATAAAAAATTACTTGCTAGAGTTTGCATAATGCTCCCCTCCCCATTACATTAAGCAACCAAGGGTCTCTGACTGCACTGGCTGAGCTGGGCTGGCCGGGACAGAGAGCTATCTGAGATGTCAGTTCTTCCTAGGCAATTCTCTCAACTGGGAAATGCTACAGAAGAGATTGAGTAAAATGGTTTATTCAACAGTTCTTTCTAACTGTGTTTTGCTTCTCCCCATTCAGGCAACATAGATAAACTGATGAAGTTGTCATACATTTCTTCTGTTCATTTTTAAAGATCACAAATGCTTTGTTGTTAAAGTCACAGTTATATTTCTAATTGCTGTTCATTTGAAAACATATAACAAAGGGGTTCCCAACCTAAGGCCCATGGGCTGGATCTGGCCTGTGGTGCCATTTCATTTGGACCCCACCCTCCAATGGCATTTGAGAAACAAAATGGCATTTGAGACAAAATGGCCACTCCTATCCTGCAGGCAAGGCAAAGTGGCTGTCTGGCCCTCAAAGCTGACTGAGAGGGCCTGACCTGGTCCTCGGCTTGAAAAGGTTGGGAACCCCTGATATAAATAAATTCCATGTCAGAAATTACTCTGGGTTGAAAGGATTTTTACTGGAGAAACTCTGCTCGGGGGAAGCCCAAATGAAGCTTCCTTCATGTCCCCAAGCCCCATTGTGCAGTACTCGGGTATCGAACCCCGACCTTCCAGTCTTCATGTTCAGCATCTTAATCACTAAGCCACCACTGTGCTGATATTTCTTTTTAATCAATGTGTGTGACAGAACTGACCCTTTTGGTGAGAGCAAGTGTGGTCTAAATCAGGTCACTTGACGTCAATATAGTCATCATTGCCTGCAACTCGTATCAAAAAATGTATTTTTCCCCTGAGACAGGAAAAATGCCATTAGTGTGAATTTATTTAAGGTGGATCCCAGCTTGCTATGAAGTGACCTAGACATTATGATCATGGAGTCATCTTCTGCAGCACATATGAAATGAGACATGCAGGATTTAACACCAAGACTTCAATGGACTGCCGCAGCATTGAGGATATTAACAAGGTACGCCTTCACAGCCAATTCATCTGGCATGGCCTCTTCCGCCTCCATGACCATTGGGAATCAGAGTTCCTCCTCCACTCATTTTTCCTTTGGGCCTGATATGATGGCTTCCAGTGACATTTCCTCCACTGAGGGGACCAAGCAACCTTGTTTCTGGTATCGTGAAGTGGCTTAATAAATGATCTATTTCAGGATACAGTATTAACAAACTGGTAACTTTAACTGCTCTTCTGTTGGGGGGGGGCAGAAGAAGAGATGTTATTATTGTTGGTGTAGCAGAGTGGCCAGGGGGGACACGTAGCAGAGGGTGTGAGTTTTCCAGGTCAATGCAGTACAAGAAGCTTGTTCGGTGCAAAAGAAAATACTTTACTTAAGGTGTAAACAGAAGGCTTCAAATATATACAAGATAACGGTATCATAAGCAAGATAACTTCTCTGTAAAGCACAAAGTTGAGTTCACTATGGCATTCAGTAAAACAAACGCAACTTCTGTAACTCACAAGTTACATTGTTCAGCTGAAGGTAGCAGTCTCTGGCTGAGCAGTTGCAAAGGTCCATAGATATGTAGGTCAAGTGATGGGTCACAGTATACACAGTTAACAAAGTAGCATCAAAGGTTGTTGTTTTTACTTCCAGTCAAAGTTCTTACCACACAGACAGTTCCTTGTGGATATGTTTCAGAGGGCTTCAAGGCAGCATTCAGAGCATAGTCCTCAGCAGGCACATGGGCAGTAAGCACACAGACTCCAACGATCCCACAGCTTCTGATGAGCACACAGCTTCTGATGAGCACAATGACTGAAGGTGTCTGAACAGATGTTATACTTATACACAGCACTTTGGTTTGCAGAAGTGAATAGGCAACATCTATGTTCCTCAGTTAAAAACCCTTAAAGCAACAGTACATTATTTCAGTAGAGTACAATATGCTATACAACTCAGTTAGGGCAAATATGTACTCCCTAACAATTAATCCCCCCCCCCCCCCGGCTGGACCATTCCTAATGTGCTGGATCCCTTAGATTGATTAAAAACAAAACACAATTTTTTTCTTTGCTTTTGTGTGAAGTGCTGATTGAAACTACAGCTGTGGGCAGATTCTCAAGAAAAAAAACAAGTAGATGTTGAGTATTGTAGTGCAACCCCAGCATGCAGTGTGTGTTAGCACAATAACCATAGAAACAGAAATACTAGTCTAAACTAAAAGAAGTTGTTTTATATTATTTGTACCTAAGTAATCAATTGGAAAGTTTTCTGCATTCCTGCCTCTAAGGAGTCATCTGACCTATTTTGCATGTATTAAGACTTTGCATGTTCTGGCCTTCGAAGAAGAAAGATGTCTATTTGAGCTCCTCCATTTTATTGGCCATATGGTAGGCATAAAATATTTAAGACCTAAAGACTTTACTTTAACTGTACTTCTTTCGAACAACAATCTCACCAAGAATCCTGAGCACATGTATATTTCTCTGACCTAATTGTGAGTAAACGATATTTTGTTCTTTCTCTAAGCATTTAGTGCAAGTGTATTCATCAGCTAGGCAAAATAGGGAGAAAGTTTGGGAGAACTTGCATTCAAACTAAGATTTGCCTAAAACCTGCCCCATTTTACTGTGGTGCTGCTTCATATAACTTAACAGTAGAAACCCCTGACAGGGGCTGAGAGGGGTGCAGGTAGTGATTCTCTGGGAGTGGATCGGTCTACTCTAGCAATCTGGTTGTCAGAAAAAAGAGAGGTCCCACGTGCCACACAATGCATCAAACAGCAGGTCAATCTGATCAAGCCCACAGATACACTTTTTACTACCATTTCCCTTGAATGTTAAAAAAAAACCCTTTTGCTTCATTTCTTCACTACTCCATTTTTTTGTTCTCCTTCTATGACTTCTTTCCCAGTTCTCTGCTGAGCTGATAAAAGTTTGTATCACAGGTATGGTAGACCAGGTAGCTGAATCAAGCGACAGCCTATGATCACTATGGTAACAGACAGAGTGTGGTTTCTTGCCTTTAAGGAAGGAAAATGAAAGCCAGCCTCTTAACAAGGGCCTTTTTGCTTCCCAGGGGATTCAGAGTCTTGTCATGGATGCTAGGAAGAGGGATGACACTGGAACCTGGTTTTGGATGGTGCTTTAGCACAGAGGTAGGGAATCTCCATCAGTCCAGATCTTTTAATAGTGCTGCTAGACGAGGATGATGGAAGTTAACAGCCAACAAATACCTGCAAATCCATATTAATCTCCATCTTTAAGTTTGCAGATATACTGCAGAATAAGACCTATTCAGTCATTCATTACAGCAACCAGTTTTGTCAACATGATTGAGGTGTGGGTCTAATCTTGTTCCTTCTGTCATTGATTTCTCTCTGTGAGCAACTACAAGTCAAAAGAAGTAAGAGTCCTGCTCATGTGTAGGGTTTACATGTGAAAACGAAACCTGGAAAATCAAGATTCTTGCTTGCACATAGTGCCTGTATACAACCAGTAAGCATCCTTCTTCAGTATCATTGTCCTTTGAATACATGATGAAATGGGATGGGACTAGATCTTTAACAATAACTATGTTGCTGATGCTGGGTTCTGCATTGACTATAAGGACTATAATGATGCAGCAAAGAAAGGAAAATCCACTTAAGTGTGTTAATTAGCAGAATTAATTATCACCCATGTTGTCCCTTGGTCAGATATGATCTACAGTCATCCTTTCAGCTGTATTCCTCAAATGACCTTATCTAACCTAATGTATTACCCATTTTATTTAACCTGATCATTATCAACCCTTCACACTAATAGTTTTGTGCTCCTAGAAATGGTCGATATACTGAATACTCTCTGTGGTCCTCTTGATTGTATCACTAGAATTGAGCTAATCTCTCCCCCTTGCTCCACGATGCACCAGTGGCTTTCTGAAAACTGAGGTACACAATCAATGGAGTCCCTGATGCACTAGAAAGAAACAGACAAAAAGCAGTATGCTACTTGAAAACACATTTCAGATGCACTGATTCTCTTAGTGTACCCATAATTCTGGGTGTCTTCTATGTTTCAATAAAAGCTGGTCTTGCTTATGGGTGAAGGGAGATAATTGGTCATTTGCAGGGTCATCTACGGTCTCCCATAGAGTACTTACAAGCTTTTTCCTACTGTTGCAGTAGGTTAAAGGTCTTCCCTATAGTTAGATCTTAAGTCATCGTCACATGAATGCATTCCAAGATAAACCTAATAAATCAGCTTGGAAAGTGGCAGCATAGAAAAGCACACTTAAGAAGAGTAATAGCCCCCATTCTGGCTAATGTGAATGGCTTTTAGAGGTACAAGGCTCACTGAATGTCCCCTTCTTGCTCCATGTGGCAAAGCCACTTCTCAAACTTGGATTGATCCTCAAAGAATTGGTCTTTTTGAGCAATGGGGCCATGTACAGAGGCAATGTGTTTCATGATGCATTTTGAATCACAGACAGCATTGCAACAACTCTGGAATTACTGTAAGTCAGATAATGTAGCTATTAGCTCCATCAAGTCTAAGCCGCAGTGGCTTGCTCAGAAGACTGGACTGTAGCTGTCAACTTGGCAGGGATCAGATAACAGAAGATTAGGGGTCTACACCATCATAACCATTAATTTATTTGTAGATTATGTACTTGGCCATCAGGCAAAAGGCTGTCATATATGATCAGTAAAAACAAAACAACCCTTGTTATCAGCCTTACAACAAAGAAGACATTACACACAAAACAAAAGAAAATGGAGGGTGGAGGAAAGAGGAGGCAAATTCAGGCTTCAGTGCTACCATCACACAATAATTATTTTCGTGATATATCAAAATGAGTATGAGTTCAGAAAGGAAAGTAACCAAATGGGACTAATTTTCAGCAGATCTGATAGTATAGGACAGAATAGCCTTTAACAGCCCTTGATGATGGTGTCACACTATCTACTGCTCTTAAGGGAAGCAGGCAAGCAAAGAAAGGACAAGCTCAAAGAAACACATTCATTCTCCATCACAATGGAATGGCCAACGTCCGCATAAGTTACCCAATAAGCTACAAGATGTGGTTGGCGCTGCATACTACAAACTTATTTTAACATCTGAAAGCCATGTTAACCCCAAGAAGCAGAAGAGTCCAATATTATTATTAGTCAGTGATATTATTATTATCCAGTTGAGATTCATTCTGAGCTTACTGAGCTATTTCTAACAATCAGTGCTGGAGTCTTTATTTTTTAAAGTTAATTTGTTGATGCTGTTCAAGCTAATAATCATGCCTGTTGCATAAATGTTCACATTTATGCAACAGGCATGATTATTAGGTTGAACAGCATCAACAAATTGGTTGATATCCATATCAATCTATCTATGTATCTATCTCTATCTCTGTCTCTGTCTCTGTCTCTGTCTCTATCTCTATCTCTATCTCTATCTCTATCTCTATCTCTATCTCTCTCTCTCTCTCTCTCTCTCTCTCTCTCTCTCTCTCTCTCTCTCTCTCTCTCTCTCTCTCTCTCTCTCTCTCTCTCTCTCTCTCTCTCTCTCTCTCTCTCTATCTCTATCTCTATCTCTATCTCTATCTCTATCTCTATCTCTATCTCTATCTCCATCTCCATCTATCTATCTATCTATCTATCTATCTATCTATCTATCTATACATACATACATACATACATACATACATACATACATACATACATACATACATACATACATACATACATACATACAGTAAAACACCGGATAACGATTGGACCAGATAGCGCTAGAATATATAAAATATATAATGTAAAAGATCCATTAAAAGCAGCCTGGATTAATTTAGCTTGGGAATAGAACTGGGTTCATTTCCCCAAGGGCCATTCAAGAGTAATTGGTTAAAAGCTAATATAAAGTCTGTCATGGCGTTTCATGTTTCCTATGCTTGGTTTAGGCCATGGAATGTCTCAGTGATCAAGTTTGTTATATGCATCCATCATATCCAAATATAAGTGGCTTGAAGGACAAAAAGGAAAAAAATCTAAGTTTTGCTTGCATGCCTCAGAGATTCTGCAGAGGAAGGAACACAATTCAATTTCCTTACCCTTAAACTTGCACTGCACAACAACCGAGGGTGAATAGTCAGAAAAAAATGAATAATGAAGTAGCTCATTCATATAGAGATGACTAGAGGGGTAGTGTTTTAGGTATCATGGAAAGAAAGGTTATCTTTTTATTTCTCCTTAAGAAGACCATGTGTGAAAGCAGCTATGAGAGAACCATTATAAAGCAAGAATGAAAGGAAATTGAGGGACCTTGAAACAGCAGTTCCAAAAGACGTCTCATGATCCTCAGCTTTTCTGCCACATGGGGATGATGAGGAGCTGAACTGAATTGGTTTCACCAGGAACTATCAATTCAAGAATCCTAGCATCTCAAAATGTGGCGCTCATAAAGGATTCTTCTGCCTCTTGTCATTCTTCATGCGTAGGGAAAAAAGAGGGCCAAGAGAAGCCACCTTCAATGGAAGATGTAGGGGCTGTGGTGGCTTAGGGGTTAAGAAGCTCGCTTTATTAGCTGGAAGGTCAGCAGTTCAGCAGTTTGAGACCCAGGTAGTGAGTGCCCGTCTCTGTCCCAGCTCCTGCCATTCTAGCAGTTTGAAAGCAAGAAATTGCAAATACTGTAAATAAATAGGGTCCACTTTGGTAGGAAAAGATCTTGGGGACATGAAAGGAGCTTCATTCAGGCATTGCCTGAGTGGAGTTTCTACAGCAAAAATCTTTTCAATCCAGAATAATTTCTGACATGAAATAATAATAATAATAATAATAATAATAATAATAATAATAATAATAATAATAATAATAATAATAATAATAATAATAATAATAATAATAATAAAATATTACAGCTTAAATTGCTTAGATACCCTAGAAATTATGACTTCCAATTTCTAGAGATGAGATGGTGTGTGTGTGTGTGTGAGAGAGAGAGAGAGAGAGAGAAAGAGAGAGAGAGGGAGGGAGAAAGGGATAGAGATCTTGGAAAGCTATTCTTTGTGATCTTTTGTTATTGAGAGGCACAGTCTTGTTGTTGAGATGCTTTGCCCACCCTGAGTTAGCAGTTTGCCCACCCTCAAATTCCCGACTGATTATATACATGACATATATATTTGACATTGTTGCCCATCCTGAAAAAAATATTCGCCCACCCACACCTAGAATCCTGGCTATGGCCTTGGATGCAAACAATCTGTTTATTGCACATTCATGCTTCAAGCAACTGAACAGACTGTACCTATGGATATCATCTAATGGTCAATATAAAAATCAAATAGTCTATGTAATTGGAAGTTGGATATGGAAAAGCTGTATACTCTCTGTCAAAACAAAACTAGGAGCAGATTGTGGCACTGATTATGAACTCTTAATATCCAATGTTAATATGCAATGTTAGAGTAAAGCTGAAAAATAATTATAAAATAATACTAGTTTAAATCTAGTTTAATTTAAACATAATTCCAGATAAATTTAAAGTCAACACAAAGAACAGATTTGCCTTACTAAATTCAGTTGCATGGGAACCTGAGGAACTATGGACTGAAATCAGAAATATTATTAAGAAAGTATGCAAAAATACATTTCCTGTACTAAAAAAAAGAAAAGAAAAACCTAGATGGATGACCAAGAAACACTTTAAATCGTGAAGGACAGGGGAGAAGAAAAGAAAAGTAAAAGGTTACAAATAGGATCAGAACCCTGAATTCTGTTTTTTAGCAATGGTCACACAGAGAGAAAGGCAAATATTACAGTAACTTGGATACTTTGGAGTTGTGTTCAGCGAGGAGTCCCTGCATGAGTAGACATCTTCATGACAGCATTCCACACAACTTGTGTTTTTCAGCCATTTGGATATCATATCACCTGCTGGCTAGGTGGACCATGATGTGCGCCCTTTGCTTTCACCTGGCCCAAGGGATCTGAAGGAGGGCACTTTTGTGAGTTTTTGTCCCAGCCTAAAATAATTGATGAGAGATGGGCAACACCGCCTAGTTAGACCGCTCAAGCTGCCACACCCCGACAAGGCTCTCACTTAGTGGGGGAAATATTACAATAAGCCACTGATGGGCATCAGCTGGTTCACACCAGTTCGCCAGAACCGGTAATAGCTTTTCCAAGTGTCCCAGAGAACCGGTAGTGGCTTTTGGAGGGAACAACATCGGGGCTTACCTTTTTACCGGTTCCCCCCTGTGCATGCATGCCAAGCGCTTGGCACGCATGTGCACCTACAGCGCTTGGCATACCTACAGCACTTGGTGCACCTACAGCGCTTGGCGCGCATTCGCACCTAGAGTGCTTGGCATGCCTACAGCACTTGGCATGCATGTGCGCCTACAGCACTCTGCCTACCAAGACAAGCACCCATTTGCTGCTTGGAGTGTGGCAGCGCAGAGTGTCAGGCGGCCACGCACAGCCACGGAGGAAGCGGTGGCTGCTGCTGAGGCCCTCAGCAGCCTCCTTGCTGTCCTCCCAAATGGGGAGGAGGAAGAGCAGCTGCTAGCCTGAAGCTCCCTACAGCCTGCTCCCAAGGGTAAGTGACTCGCCTTTGGGTGGGGTGGGTGGGTGTATTTTAACGTGTATTTAATGAGTATTTATTTTTAATGTCTATTTTTATGTGTTTTATGTGTATTTTTACATGTTTTATGTCTAATGTGTATTTAATGTGTATTTATTTTAATGTGTATTTTATGTGTTTTTAATGTGAATTTTTATGTATTTTTATGTCTATTTAATTTGTATTTTTATGTGTACTTATTTTTATGGGGTTCTTTTTACTTTGGCTCCACCCAAGATGTTGGCTCCGCCCATGGCACCATGGTGTTGTGTCCACCCATGACATCATGATGTTGGCTCTGCCCACGACATTGGCTCCGCCCACAGTGTGGTAGTAAAATTTTGGCTGCCTACCACTGCAATAGGCAATGCAAGTACTAGGTGAAATCTTTTCTAATAGATTCAAAAAAATCAAAGGGAAATTTAAACCTAGGATAGGACTACTGAATGACTAATAGGGAAACACATTATCTGACCAAGTAAAGAGAAGGTGGATACAGCATACTGAAGACTTAAGAAATTAAAAATGACACATCCTTTAAAGAGGAATATTATGATGAAAAACCTGCAGTTCTAGAATGTAAAGTGAAAGCTTCTCTGAAAGCAGCAGGAAGAAGTAAATCACCAGGGATAGATAGAAAACCAATACAAATATTTCAAGCCACAGAGTATAAATCTGTCAAAATCCTAACAAGAATATGCTAACAAATTTGGGAAACAAAACATTGGCTTGTAGATAAGCAAAGGTAAATACATATTCCAGACCCCATGAAAGGAGATGTCAAGGAGTGCAGTAACTCTAGGGCCTTTGATTTAATTTCCAATATAAGCAAATTGAAGCTCAAAGTGCTGGAACAAATGTTTTCATTTTAAATGGAGTGAGAAATGCTCCATGTTGAGAATGGATTTGGAGAAGAAAGAAGCAGTCAAGATAATGTAAAGGAAGCCATAAGTTTGAGTTTGCCGGAGCGGAGCAGGGCTGTTGAGAACAGAACTTTACAGATTTTGTTCATTTATAGGTTTGCTATAAGTGGGAGATGACTTCACAACATATAACGACAATTCTTTTTGAAATATTGTTAATTTCTTCCTTTGTGTTAATTTACTGTATTCAGAAGTGCTTAGTCTAGGTTCTGTAGTCCAGTTGTATCTCATTTTATTATCGAGTTACAAAATACAGTGTTATTTTGCAGAATATAGGGTTATTGAGGGACGACTCATAGATTCCATGCTTTATTCATAGATTTCTTTGTTCTCTGTTACTGACAATTCAGTGCTTGGTCAGCTTATGTGCAGTAATGAAACCAAGTAATTTTTCACCTAGTATTTGAATGTGTGTGTGTGTGTGTGTGTGTGTGTGTGTGTGTGTGTGTGTGTGTGTGTGTGTGTGTGTGTGTGTGTGTGTGTGTGTGTGTGTGTGTGTGTGTGTGTGTGTGTAAAAGTTAAACAGAAAAGGAAACCACATATTTAGTAAGTACGGTAAATGACTCTAGCCATCATGAAATCACTCCCTCTTTTTATTAAAGAAAACACAATTAGGTACCTGAAAATGAGCTGTCTTAAGTGCTTTTTAATATGCAGATGGATTCTATCCTCTGCAGTTTCTGATGACTGATCTTTAAATGCTTAATAAAATGGCTTTACCCAAAGATATGTAATACACTACCTATGTTCCATTGTGTTGCATAAATCATGCTCTTAGATTGCCCTTTGGCAGCTAGGAAATGAAAGGAAGCGCAGTTGATAGTAGCACCAGAATTATACTATCCTCTTTTGGCTACTGGTTCTCTGGAATGTAAATACTAACCTTAAAATAATATTGAAAGGACAGTAATGTTGGATCCTACCTGAAGCCTACATATTCAACCTCCCATTTCCCACTGTAGCTAACCTAAAACCCATTGAGAGTCCATCAACAAAATTTGAGATCTCTCACTGAGATGCCAGAGTGACTAATAATAAATGATGCACGGCCACTTTGCATCAGGAAAAAAAGGAAGGTCAATGGCTAATGCAAACAGCACATTTTTCTTCTCAGTTGCTGCCAACTCAACATTTCCCTCCTCTTCTCTTCCTCTTTTTCCATGCCTAACTCTGATGCTTGAATCCTGGATTCAACACAAGGGATTAATTGAGAATTACCTTTTACCACCTCCAGTCATTACCTTTTACAACCTCCAGTCTCTTTGTTCCACCCATGGGTGCTGCAGCAATGTACTGTCCTCCCATTTAGTCTGCATGTACACATACGTCTAAAGTCAGTGCACATGCCAAGTTTCTGTGTTTCGTTTGCTCTGCTGTATTGTGTTTTTGTCTGACTGGACATCACACTATGGTAATGGAGTAGACCATACACTCTGTGATCCAATGCAGAGTGTTGGGCGGTGGTAAATAACCTGACTCCCCAAAGGGGCCAACAGCTACCTGCAGATGAGCCCCTTTAGGTGGGGTGATGGTCTCCTCAGTGGAGGAATTGTCACTGGAAGCCATCATATCGGGCCCAACAGCAAAATGAGCAGAGGAAGAACTCTGATTCCCAATGGTCATGGAAACGGAAGAGGCCATGCCAGATGGACTGGCTGTGAAGACATACTTTGTTCATATCCTCAAGGCTGCGGCAGTCCATTGCAGTCCTGGTGTTAAATCTTGCATGTCTCATTTCATATATGCCTCAGGAGATGGCTTTGTGATCATAGTATGTGAGTCACTTCATGGCTAGCTGAGATCCACCTTAAACAAATTCATGCCAGTGGCATTTTTCCTGATTGCCTCAGAGGGCAAAGGTGGCCCAGAACCAGTTGGCCTCCAGGACCAGGCCTCCCGGTTCCCAGGGGCAGGAAAATTGTACACTCAGATTGAGTTGTGGCCAACAATGATGACAATTGTGCTTTTGAGTTTATCCCCCCACCCCTTCTGTAGCTTTCTCTTAAAAGAATTAGATTTTACTCCAGCTGTGTGTTTGCCACACTGTAGTTTCTAATACTACTATGTGAATGCTATGCTTGGGTGGAGGGAGAATGTCTTTTTATTCATCAGGATCACAAAGGTGACCAACTGTGACAATGAAAGCATGACAAAGTTATTTCCCTCCATTTTTCAAGAGCCACCAGAAAGGCCTGATTGAAAAATGATGAAGAGAAACTGCACCTGACCTTGGCAAAAATAAGAGGAATGTAGGAAAATGTATCATAATATCTGCTAGAAGTGGACAGTGGAGGCAAGTGAATTCATGGCTCTGAAATCATTGACAAAGAGTATGACCTTATCTTAAGTAGAAAGTGATTTTTATTTCTAGCATCTTTCTTCCTCCCCCATTTTTACAACATACTGATGAACTGTGTGTGACTGGATAGACTGGCAACCTTATTAAATGATTACTGCATCTCAAAGCAATGCTCTGGGATTACAAACTTTATGAAGCTGTAATAAATATAGGCAAATGATAAAGAAGAATCTAGTATGACCCCTCTTAAAAGAAAGAAGCCAGACAGAGGAGTTAACTATCGTCATTTTATCTTATTAACACAAACTCTGCAAGAGATGGGGAACTCCAAGGCACTGCTGGTGTATGAAGAGCAGTGGCTGGTGTATGAAGAGCAGTTTCCTCAGGACTCCCTCTCCATCTATGCTTGTGTAGGGTGGTGGTTGGGTAGTGTGGGGTTGTGAGTAATGTTTAGTAGTGCGAGATAGTGGTGTGCTGAACTATGATTCATGAGTCTTGGGTTCAAACCCCAATTGGACATCCAACCACATAGTCTCAACCTCAGCTAGATAATTGTGAAGATAAACTGGGAAGGAAGAGAGACTGGGAAGGAAGAGAGACTTGTGTTCATAGAAGGCGATGTGGAAGAAGAATATAACCAAATAGCGGAAATAAAATATGTCCTGGGCTCTGAAATACACCCTAAGAAACCCCTAAGGTGGTTTTCTTTCTCACCTCTTGGTCAAATAGAGGCTGGGCACGGATTCATCACCAAAATGAGGAGAATAATCTTTCAACAGGAAAACAAAAGAAGTGCTGTGCTTGCAAACTGCATACGCCAGTTTAAAATAATGTATGCAAATGTAGCCATAATTACTGTGGAAGAAATGGCTAAAGCTCTGTTAAGAAGCAAGCAGGCAAACAGGTCAGTGACATGATATGGACTGAATTAAGGATAAAATATAAGAGTACATAATTGAACATTTCAGTCAGAGATCAGATGACCTAAAATGTCATTTCACAATCAAATAAAGGGTTTGCAGTTTCTTAGGTTCATGTTACTTAAGAAGATATTAAAGAGCTAGAAAGAGAGAAAGAGAGAGAAACAGAGAGAGAATATACCATGAATGTTTATGTGAATAATAATCCGGTGGCATAATTGTAATTATGGTTTAAAGCATTTTGTTGTTTTGGTCTTTGAAACACAAAATGTTTGTAACTGTAAATAATTTCCCTGTGCTTTGCTTCTCTTTAATGTCATCAGTTAATGAAATTGGTAAATTAAAATTATTTTTCCCTGTGTAAATGCTGCTCTTTCCCTCTCTGTTGGGGAAATACACAGAGATGGGAAAATTGTATGGAATAATATGATTGCAACTTTATATAATAAACTTTCCCCTTCTCGTTGACGACTCTCAGATAACCTGATTCCCCTCCACACCTCAGGGCACTTTATTACACCAGATGGAGACTGGGTCATATACAATCATAAAATTTCCTCCCTTTTTAAAAAGTAAAAAGGGTTGCATCCCCACACACAATTGTGTACGACAGGTGCTCCTTGTCACACTCGCTCACTTCAAATGAGGTCAGACCACTTGTCTGGACAAATCAGATGATGCACAATGGCAGTGGGTGGGGGCCCATGGTTCAGGTATTTAACTGCCCCCCCCACCTCATGTGTTGGACTTAGAAAGCTGCGGCCATCCCAGTATGAGAGTAGCTGGTTGCTTTGGGGCCGGACAGGAATTTTTGCCCAGTTGAATGGGACTTTTTCACCTTTCCTGTACTGTCAGCTGGGGCTTTGGGCAATTGGCTTGGGAGGGAAACATTTCTTTAGGTCACACTTGGAAGGGTAGCATAGAGTAACTGGACTATTGGTAAGTCGGGGGGGGGGGGAGATATTCCTACCAGCTGGTTTTGGGAATTCAAACCAGGACTGGGAGGAGATTGATTTGAGGCAATTGGATACAGCTGAACCCGGGCCACACGATGGACGGGGGAATTCTTCAATATTCATGAAGGTGGACCATGGGTGATAGCATGATGGTGCCATTCCTCATGGCCTCAGACTCACCCAGTCCAGATGAGCATGGGTCCTGTTTGCTCCTTAGGTCCTACTTTTGCCTCAGTATATCAGAGTCCAGGGGAAGACTTTTCACAGTTTGTTTGAGATGCACAGTTATTATTAATAAAGGTGTCCCTAGTTAACTCCAGTTCATTGTCTGGCTCTTCATTGGGGGGCAAAGCTTTTCAGCAAAGGTGCAGCAACACACAGGAAAGAACTCAAATTGACAAAGGTAGCAGGTGTCTACATCTCTTCAAACTGGCTGGGAATATTTGTATTTGCATCCCATTGTTTGTCCTCTTTCATTTTCCCTCAGCTGGAAGGCTAGGTTTGGGGCAAGAGTGGTAGAGACCTGGAGAGGGAAGAGATGAGAAAAGGAAGAATAAGAAGGGAAAAGGCACTTCATCTGAAAGCAGGGGGGTGGGGATACTTCTCTTATAAAACACACATACTGTACTTCTCTCAGGTTTTTGCAAAGCTAGATGCCAGACCAAAGACAGGATGCTCCTTGAAATGGCAAGTAAGTGGCCACTTTAGCCCTTACTACAGTAGGGGGAAAACTGGAGAATACCCTTTCACCTTTAAGGTGCCAGTGGATGTTCATTGTGAACGTCTAAATGACTTTGCTCCCTTCGCACACTGTCTTAACAAATTGATTATTTAAGCATTGCCAATGAAAACAATTTTCATACCTTAGTATTTAATTGGCAAAGTGTCACCTGACCTTGGGAAAGCTAGAATACAGTGCTAAAATATGTACCTGGTGGGAGGCCCACAAGTGAACAAGCTGAAGCCACTGAGACTCAACTGGCCAACCACAACCAGAGAACTAGGAGAAGGGAACAGACCCAGTCTTTAGATGGGGTGACACTCTGTCTCCACAACCATAGCATCCCAGTGCACAGTATTTTTACAGAGATGACAAGCCTGTCAATATATGAAAAGCACTTTGTGTCTCTGTGAGGCATTTAGCTCAAAAAGCAAGTATTTAGTCATAAAAAAAATAAGTCTCAAAATAAGGTTTAAAACGGAGTCAGTTTCCTGTTTCCTTAAGTGGAAAGGCACTGAGTGAGTTTTACCCTTCCCTGTTTTTAAACAAGCAGGAAAATTTTCTGTGAACATTCAGTAAAGAACTGGGTAAAGAATTTACCTATTTTGTTAGAGTCTTGCTCTGAAGTAATTCAACTTCATAACTACTTTTAGTTACATCAAATGTTCAGTTAATATCTGGTTTTGAACCACAAGTTCTTTTATAACATTGTTTTATTAATCTTTTAAGATGCTTTGCTATTTCTTTAACAATGTATCACACATATACTAATAATCATGTTTAGTAAAATTATTTGAAAAAGGGACTTTTTTCATCATTGTTGCCTCTCAAAACAATGTATAGGGTGTACATCTATGAATAACTAGGCGATATGCTAGGTCATAAAATTTTCCTCATGAATTTTGGGTAAAGAAGTTTTGGTTTTTGGGTAGAGCAGCAAGCTTTACTGTGCTCTTTGCATAGGGAGGGTAGTTTCTCACCCAGGTCTAGCACCTTGCATAAAACCATTATCTTTCAAGCCTCTCTTAGTAGTTCTAATACAAGTCTGGAAACTAAATTTGTGGTTTTGAATGGTGTCACTAGTCAGTTCACACTGTGAGATTTTTCCATGACATTATAAGAAACATTATGGTTCTCTGTTTTTTTTAATAGAAGAGACAAAAAAGGAGTAATATTGTTTTCAGGTATAAATACTAGGGGTGGGCACTGGTCCCTACAAGCAATTTGGAGGTCAATGTGGGGCTTCAGAGTATGTCCCGATTTGGCTTGGCTCTGTTTGTGCCCCATCCAACTTGATCTGTGCCTCAGATCTGAAATGATTGTAAATCTGTCAATTCAATAGAATGGAAAATCAAAATGGCTATAACCTCTTTATTTATTAGTTCAAATTTATATTGCCACCCAGTCGCCGTGGCAACCAGCACAAAAGAAATTTGGAGATGTGATAGACCCTAAAGAAAGGGTAATACTTCAGACACCTGGTTCAAAAGTATTGTATACTGGACCGTTATACAATTTCCTTTCAAAGAGAACATTGTAGGCTAAAGTAGTTTGTGCCCCATCCAATTTGGTTTGTGGTCTTGGTACAACTCAATCTGTAAGTGCCCTTTGCTTCACCCCAGAACTGGATCTGATCATTCTGCTTCAATACAGACTTCATACAAATTGTTTTGAATCATGCCAGTTCAGTGCACACTCCTAATGGGTAGATAAATAAATGGACAGATAAATAAATCAATAGGTTGCCTGTGGACAGTATGCCTTTACATTGTGGTATTCAATAAATGTGTTTTTAAAAATTTCCTTCCACAGCCATCCAAAGTGAATTTCTGACTCCGATTTCAGTATTTATCACTCTTTCTCCTAACATGCAGCTATTAAGATCCCAGTCTGAACACATATCAAAATTACCAGACTTGACAGGCCTCTTCACAGCTCGATGGGGCACATAAATTCAATTTGAACACTATCTTCTTCTCCCATAAATATTGTGGTGTGTAACCTTGCTGTGTCTCAATTATGTCAGGCTTAATCTACACACTCAAGTCACCAGCTTCTGCTACCTTCCAGGGCTTTCATGCAGGATTTGGAATGGAAAATAATTTCCTTGGAGTCAAAGTTCTCAATGAAAGTATCTCTTTTCCATCTCTGGAGATCTGCTGTGAGATGAAGCACAACTCATGTCTTGGGCATTCACATATCTACAAGGCTTGCCCTGGAAATTCTGACAGACAGCTGAATCTTCCACAATATGGGCACACATTGCATTAAGACAGAGGTTAGCAACATATGGCCCATGGGCCGAATCCAGCCCATGGCACTGAATAATCCAGCCCCTGCCCTCATCCAACTGTTGCTGCCTCTGCTACTGCCAGAAGCAGATGTGGATTCATTTACGGCAGCCGTAAATGCATTTACGGCAACCGCAGATGGATTTATAGCAGCCTTGGTTGTGGTTATGGCAGCATTTATGGTGGGAGGCCCACAAGTCCAGCCCCCTCAAATGTCTGAGGGAGCATGATCCAGCTCCTGACATATAAAGGTTGCCAACCTTTGTATTAAGGTGTCAATTGGTGGAATACTTGATGTGAGGAATTAGAACATTTATCAGAGCTGTTGTCTTCCAGATCCATTTTTTAAAATTACCTCCCCCATTCACAAATTCTTTCTGTCTTGAATAAGGAGATAGTTGAGAAAGGTTGAAATTCTTCAGCAGACTGAAACAAATTCTCTGCCATTTATAGCAGGTATAGCTGTAAGAAACATGGAAAGACCCTGTTTCACTCATGTGTTAACTGATATTAAAGATCAAGAATGATATCTATATGCCACAAATTCCTTAAATTGTGTATTTAAGAGGTCTGGAAGGGAAATAAATAAAAACAAAAGATTTGCTTCAGGAGGGGTCAAGGATATGCCACAGTAGCTGGGATCCCAGTGGCATCTAGAGTGACTGATATTCCCCACACTACTAATCTGTGCAAGCCACATCCTGCTGGGAAATTAGCAATCTTGCATGCATGAACACTAAGTATCTCTTGAATGTGGGATTTTCAGCCTCATGTGATGGTTCTTTGCCACTAATTTGTTTAATCTTTTCCCACTTCTGGTATTTGAGGAAATCCCCTAACCACTCTTCCTGTTTATTTTTAATTTCTTTGTTTTGTTGATAGCCCCTCTTCTTCCCCTGAGCATCCTCTGAGCAGCAAGAATGTAGGAAATTCTAGATACTGGAGACATCCCCCCTTTTTTCTGACTATAATGACAGATGACAACTGAAAGTAAAGTTGCCGTTTTCTACTTTAAATGCTTCTAGAATGATTTTTACTATAAAAATGCAGGTTTGTGTGCAAACCAGGTAATTTAGCTTGATGAAACTGGACAGATCTCTCCACATTTCTGTGTTGCTGTTTTACTTTTTTCTCCTTTGCCTTATACTACGCTAACTAAAACAAATAAACACATTCCTAAGGATACTTTTTCTCCACCAAATTTTCCAATTGCTTTTTATCCCTGAACCATTCACTCATTGTGAAGTGACTGTCTCGAAATGGTTCAGACTTTAAGTCATCATGCATCTTTATCATAGAGACAATGAGTTTGGAGGGGCCTTTTAGGTCATCAAGTCCATCCCCCTGCACAACGTCATGTCTATGTTAGCACCTTTGGCCATGGAGGAGCTGGGAATGCAAAAAACATTCCCTGACCAAACTGTGGGCCTTCAAATGATATTCAGACATCAATTCTCCATAAGTCTATTCTCCTTAAGTTGGGACCCTTTAGATTTCCATTTTCACTATTTAGATTATGCAAATTGGTCTAATGTCTTCATTTGGAGGGAATTAGGTTGGAGAAGATGGTCATGAACCATGATTTAAGAAATGATGGAAAATATCCAAGCACAGCCTCACTGGGTTGTATTTACAGAAGAGCAGATTGCCTTTGTGCAAGATTACTGGTTCATCATGGAAACTTATGAGCAAACGTGAGTAGGTGTTCACAGGATTTCATATTGGTACTTATGAAGTGGAAAGATTAGCCAAAGGGATACCTAAAAGTGTTCACATTCTTTGAGAAGGTTCTTTCCATGTATATTATGTACATGAAGCAAAAATAATTAATGGACATTAAAATTACAATGCCTTTTCCTTCCTTCTTCCAAGTCTTTGCATGCTTAATTCCAGTATAGCCAAAGGATAATCACCAACTTATTTCTTGGCGGGAAGAAATAGATAAGGAAAATGACAGGCTTTCTAAATGCAGTGAGGACAGGATTGCTGTGGTTAATCTGCTGAAACTAAATAGAAAATGAGCAAAAGCTGATGATCGGATGTTAGTTTTAATCAGCTTTACTCGGGATTTACAAAATTGAATTAAATTTTCACCAATGGTAGAATGAACCCTCTTTACTGAAGTCAATTAGAGCATTAGATAAGTGTCTGTATCAGAAAAAAAAACCCTTAACTGATGGATTTTACTTCCTGTTCATCACTTGGTATTGAAAACTGCTACTTCATATTGATAACAATTAGACAGGATTTTTTTGTGTTTGAGAATATCTGCAGAGCACTCAAAACTTCACATACTCAATTACTGAGGAAAAAAGGGACTTTTCTATTGGTTTGAAGTTCTTTTTAAAAAGTTCTTCCATTTAACAATTTCAATTTAGCATGGTGTGTAATGTCTATCAGTCAATGGGTAACTTGGTGATTGTTCATGGTCTTTAAGGAGAGAGGAAAATCAAAAATTACTGCCTCCTTCATTTAGTCTTCTCATCTATAACTAATTCTCTCATGCAAATCTTATGGGTTTGGTAGAAATGAGACTGAAGTTATTTCAACTTTTAAATAGATTGGTATCCTTATATGAAATGAAATAGAATTGGTTGATATCCCTATGTGAATATGTCTATGCTAAAGCATAGCATGAACAGAGTTTAAAGTGTTACTTTTTTAAAAAGTAATTTCTGTTTCACTTTTCAAAAAGACATCCTTTTTGTTGTTGTTCAGTCACACAGTCGATTCTGACCCTTTGCGACCCCATGGACCACTGTCCGCCAGGCACTTCTGTCCTCCCCCATCCTCCTCAACTCGCTCAGCTCTGTGCCCATTGTGTCTACAATAACATCTAGCCATCTCATTTTTGGCTGCCCCCTTTTTCTTTTGCCCTCCATCTTTCCAGCATCAAGGCCTTCTCAAGTGAATCTTCTCTTCTCATTTGATGTTCAAAGTACTTTAGCTTCATCTTTACAATTTTACCTTCTAAGGAGCAGTCAGGGTTGATTTCTTCTAAGATTGACCTATTTGTTCTCCTCACTGTCCAGGGGACTCTCAAAACTCTCCTCCAACACCACATCTTAAAGGCATCTATTCTTTTGCGTTCAGCTTTCCCAATGGTCCACTTCTCACAACCATACATTGCCACAGGGTATACCATTCCTTTGACTATACAAATTTTTGTTTGGAATTTGATGTCTCTACTTTTCACTATGCTCTCCAGGTTTCTCATCGCTTGCCTCCTTTTCTTCTCTAAAATCAGCATTAGTGAATGCTTCATTGAAGCACAAAAGTATAATCTAAAACAGGGGTGCCCAAACTATGGCCTGAGGGCTTGATCCAGCCCCTGACACCAATTCATCTAGCCCAAGAAGCCCTTGTTGCTCCCGAAAGCAGAAGTAAAACATGCCCATACGGGCACAATTTACTTCTGCTTCTAGGAGAAATGAGGGCTTTGTGGACTAGATGAATTGGCATCAGGATGTGGATATGGCCCTCAGGACATAAACGACCAACCCCCTGAACCACGTGACCAGCCCTTGGCCCCAAAAGTTTGGGCACTCCGATTTAAAATGTGAGTTTTTACCCAAGACATTGTATCAGTCTGGACATTATAGAAACTGTGAGGGAGAGAGGAATGGGATAGTCTAAAAAATATTGTGGTTACATATTAGAGCCACTGGAGCTGTTGTTAGAGGTCTAAACCAGAGATTGTACATTTGGAGGAATATGCTTCAGGTGTAGTCCTATAAGTTTTTACCTCAGAGGATGTAGAATCAAATTTTTCTCTCCATCTTTACATACAAAGGGACCCAGTTAATCAGTAAACTTCATGCCTTTCATGATCATGTTAAGATACTTATTGGCTGAAATTCTGTTGAGTCATTTATGCCTGCAGGGCAAGGAAGTCACTGACAGAGGGAATTTTCCTATTATTAAAAACTTCCAATCTCTATCCCATGGCTTCCCTGACTCCTGTTCACTTCCTTTGACTGTATGAATTCTGTGCGGGATCCAAGGTGGAAGGAGGAAGTCATATGAAATGATGATCTTTGTCAGGATATATCTATCCTTTATGATGCTGTAAGAAAGAAAACTGGCAGAGAAGATTGAGCTGATGATGATAAAACTTCCTGCCAAAGCACTTAAAAGGTCTTTGCAAACAGAGATCTCTGTTCTCAATTGCAGTATATTTAATGTTTGCCCATTAGCAAAACATATTTGTCATTTGAAGATCTGCCAATTTTTTGGAATGCTAGCCAAGGAATGAACATCTATGTCCCATGGAAGTGAAGATAAACCAGAATCGGGATTTCTTTTTCTGAGAAAATATACAGTAAGAAAATCCAAGGTGTCAGATAGTAGGACTTTGTTATTTTAAAGAAACAATTCATTAACAATTACTCTATATTTCATAACTTGTCTACAGAATGTAGAATGTATAGAAGGTTATGGTAAGAAATTAGCACAATAATTTCATCAGCCTCTGTGGTCTTGGAGAAGATTACTCTTGAGGTAGTCTGACACATTTATGTTAAACTCTTCAGATAATTTGATCATACCAACATATCAAAGTAAATCCATCCCATAAACTATCCAATGAGACTTCATATTAGACGTTTGGTTTTGGAATTGTTATATTCTGTGAAATAACCTTTCCCTTACAAGGGAGGTTGGGGAAGTTGTTTTTAGTGCAAACTGTAATTTATGAGATGAAACTGCTAACAAGCTACCCTGTGAGAATGAAAATTCAATCCTTGAATGTTGTTTTTAACTCAGGGCCAGAAGTAATAAAAGATTGAATTGGAAACTGGAGCTACTCATCTTTCTCAGTTTCAGACAAGCTTCTTTTAGATTTATGAAGGATTTAATTCTGTACTCTCTCCCTCTCCCAAGGGCTCTCTTAAAACAACACTTATAACAATGGCCACAGCTATGATAGCAAAAGCTGGATTCCTTACCAATGTGGTGAAGGATTCAATAAAAACCAGTGTCAGGGCAAGCTAAGTATGGGGATTCTTAGTCTGAGGGTATGAAATTTGCAGCAAGGCTTCTGTAGCATATGGACATTTTTATTTAATATGAAATTGTATTTTCTGTTCAGTATTTGATACCAAGAAGCTGGCTGGATAGCTCTGTGAGTTAAGTATCTGGCTGTGGAATCAGAGATTGGGAGTTTGATTCTCCATTGCGTCTCCCAAGAAAAGAGCCAGCCTGTGTAGTCATGAGCAAGCTGCACAGTCCCAGGGCGCTATTTTAAAAACCATTGAAAGGGTCACTGTAGAATAAACTTTACTTGATGTGACACAATTATTATGAGATAATGAACCACATTTGTAAGATGGTAGATGAAAACCAGATGTCCCCTTGCTTAGTGCCTTAGTGAGGGCAGTAGGCCTGGCACAATTGGTCTAATAGTGCACCACATCCAGCTTCTTGATTTCAAGATTAAAAATGGGCAGTTCCAGCCTTGGAGATATTACTGCTGCTGATACATTGTCTATTAAAATAACAACATTGCCCAAGACCAACAAGCCAAATAAATAAATAAATCCGAATACGTATACTGTACATGTAAAGAGAAGTATGCAGATGCTTTTCATAACTTTCTGGCCATCTCTCATAAGTGAATGCGCACTCTGGACATTCCAGAGTGCAGTCACAAATCATGACAAACACAGTTTACACTAAGCAATAAGTTTCTGGCCTCTTTATGTTGGAACTTGTTAAATGAGGCCTTATGGCCCAAAACTGTCCATTCATGGTCTTCAGCACCACAGTTACTGGTTGATACTGAGAATCAATATACACATTGCCCACCATCCCCCAAGGGAAGAGTCAGATACATGAACAAGGGTTTAAAAAGCTGGGCCACTTTGTTCAAAGCAACAATTAGTGACCAATCACAATGAGCTGCAATGTGGTCGCGTAGTGCAGAACAAAAGCCAAGAGCAGGATGCGCCTCACCACATCCTCTCCACGTGATGATACCCTAGGCTGAGAATTGCCTGTCAGCTTTGGAATTGTTGGATCCAGTGAGTGCCAAGGACCATGGTTAGCCTGACTACCAGGATCCTTACCACTGCCAGGCACCCCCCCATGGCCCTTACCCAACATAACTGGGTCTTCATCTTTTACCTTTTCCTGCGCTACCCGCAAGTTGCCATACCACAAACACCACCACACAAGAGCTGGTGAAAACAACCCCTGTGCATCAGTGCAGGATGGGGGAAAAACCCTATCCCAGAGGCCAATAAGGGATAATGGCAAAAAATTCCCATCCAGCCTGAACGCAACCAGCTAATCTCACACTGACCACCAGAGGTGGGTGAGTGGGTCATTGTTGCGAGTTAGAAAGCGCCAGGGGGTGATGGGCCAGCCCTAGTAAGGGTTGCCTGACTTCTGACTCCCCCCCCCCAGCTTGCAATGTGAGCCAAGTCCTCCTCCTCCTGGGAGAGGTGGGGCAAAGGGACACCAGTGGGCATGCACCCACAGGTGTCATCCATTTAGCAGAATCATAGATACCCAGTGTGGTTTAGAGGATAGAGTGGATGGACTAGGATTTTGGAGACAAATGATCAAATCCCTAGTTGGCCATGAAAACTCAGTGCTGAGTTGAAGTGATAAAACTGCTCCTTAGATATATTAGTTATCTTGAAAGCCTTGCTAGGCTCTTTGTAAGTCATTTCCAAATTGATGGCACATAGTTATAACAAGCAGAATCATATGATCTGCACCTTATCTGGACTATACTATTACACTCTCTGGGATGGGGGGGCATTGATTATTGGAATTATCCTCCCCCTTGTGTTTAATTAAAATTGAAAGCTTCTGTCTTGAAGCTACAAAGCCAGCTGAGGATAGATGTCCTGATTTCAAATAATAAAACAAATGAATAGATAAATCTAGAAGCAGTAAATATAGAAATAGTAATGCTGGGGATGTGACATAGTCCGATGAATACCTGATGGCAGAGATGAAAGCATCAAAGAATAAATGTATACAACGACACTTTCATGATAAGATGGTACTATTTTGCTTTAAAACAAACATTTCTAAAGCAAGAAGTTTTTGATCTAGGCGTGCAGAATAAATGATGACCAAGTCCAATTCAGAGGAGCTTTTAAACCTGGCTTTCCTAATGAGGTTCACAGTGCATTAAGATTGATTAATGGGGATAAAAAGGCAAGGGCCAACATCCTGAAACCTCAGTTTCTCAAAATAACTGCCTTGCTTATTTCTAAACCCTGTTGCCAAAATATTTATTGCCATGCATTTTCTGTGGTTAAATAATCATTCAGTCAGGAGGAAATGTGCTGGGGGGTATGAGTTTATTGAGAGTGATGGGAGCAACATTTCTTTAAATAAGCACTTACTCCTCAGTTACTTACTATGATCTATAGCTGCTACTGTTTCTTTGCAAACAACGTTTCTTTCTTGGTATTACGTATGCCTGAACAACAAAAATAGCAATATCAATAGTAATTACAATTATATACCGCCCTATAGCGCTTAGTGCATTCTCTGGGCAGTTCACAAGGTAATTAGCATCCCCCAACATGCTGGGTACTCATTTTACTGACCTTGGAAGGAAGGAAAGCTGAGTTCACCATGATCCCTGTCAGGATCGAACTGACAATGTTTTGGCTGCAATACAGCAGTTTAACCAACACTTTCCTTGCCACCGTGCACAGCTGCCTCTGGTCCAGTCCCTCCCAGTCTGGGGGGGGGGGTGAATAAAAAGCGAACAGCAGGTCTCCCCAGTCAGTCGGGCCAGAGATTCAAGTCAGCTGCGAAGACTGGCCCCAGCTCTTTCATCTTTACCGCGGCCCTGCACCTGTCAAAGGACTTCCCTCCCAACGCAGTTGCTCCAGGGCCAACCCTTCCCAGTTTGCAAGGGAAAAAACTGTACTGTTTTGTCACCGCCACTGCCACGCGCGCCTCCAGCCAGACCAATTGAGCACAACGTTGAGCCCTGGGCTCCGCTGAAGATGTTGAGCCCCAGGCTATGTCACGGACGTTGAGCCCTGGGCTCCATCAGAGACATGGTGGGTTTGTTTGCTTTGGGGGTCTTGTTGCTGAATTTTTTTGTATTGTATTTCCATTTCTATTTTGTATTGTATTTCTGTTTATACTGAATTGTATTTATATTTGACTTTGTAGCAAAGCTGTAGCATTGTTAGCCGCTCTGAGTTGCTTCGGGAAGGAGAGCGGCATACAAATCTAACAAACAACAACAACAACAGTTTACTCAATCTTTCGCTTTTGTTTTCTATTAGCTGCAGCTGTCAGGGCCAACCCCATCTTCAGACAGAAGGAGGTAATTGTATTAGGTAGCAGATGATGGGAAGCAAAAAATGGAAACCCCCTCAGGAATTTCTTCTGCACCTCCCTGGTATTCCTGCTCTTAGACAACACATGGCCAACTCCACTAGTTTATGGCAGAGGTCATTTTAAATCAATATTATAACAGTTGCATTGCTCATTCAAATTTCTTTATGCTTTTTATTGTCCAGTGATCCAAATTTGTGAAATTTGCATATAATGCAAATCAGATGGCAATAGCCATTTCATTTTCTCCTTGGCACTGTTTATACAATTAGCACTCACCTGACAGTGCCAGTATAGTGCTAGCATTAAAGTGCTTGAGGTAAAAAAAATGACAGTCAAATTCTTTGCTTAGTCCTATAGGTTGCTTGGTTCCCTTCTTCTTCTTTGAGTGTCATATCTGATTCCAAATATTGGCTATTCTCATGGTGATTAGCCATGAAGATTGTCCAGGGGACAATATAATGCAGTGGCCTTCCGTTTGCCTTTTGCATCGCAGTGTGACACTTGTACCTCTGATCCAGTTCCGCAAATCACTTTCTGGTCTTGAACCCCTTTGACACATAAAGTTCTCAACAGCACCAAGCCAGTGTTGATGAATCTGCTGCCTCTAATTAAAATGGGCTCATGTGGGATTTAATCTATTTAGGGACTCTCACCCTTTCCTCTGGACCTCCATGTGCCAGTCAATATCTTTTAACCAAGTCTACCTGACAGGGTTGCTATAAGAGTTAATACGGTTAAGAGATTGTTATATCTGTGTTTCTTAAGAGCCAAAGACTAAAAATAAGTTGATTTTTTATGTGGATTATTAGTTCATCCCAATAGCTGGGGAAATCATAGGAAGAGGCTGTGATTCAGGATTTGAATTAGAACTGGAGAGGTGGATGAATCCACATGGTGATCTTACATATTTGCCTTTTATTTTTAGAGACTGCATTATTATTTGCTCTCATTTGGCTTCAAACAGACTTCTGAATTCTTCTTTATTTCTTCAAGCAACTCCTGCTCTGGTACTAGTAAAAAGTACTTGGATGTATAAGTTGCAACATCCAGCTTTGTTATATTCATGGGGGGTAGAGTGTGGTGTTATATAAATATCTATATTAAAGTGTCCTATAAAGTTTTTGTGTTTACAATGATCATTTGAATATATACAAGTACAGATAACCCCATATAACTGTAGAAGAAAAAAAAGAGATAATATTCATTTGTTCCTAGCCCACAATTACCAAGTTCCCAGTAGGAATTTTGAGCAAGCATTAAGCCAGCTGGTGCATATGCTACCAAAAACTCCAGCAGTGACCTGCTAATTTCTGACTAGGAAAGACCAAACTGTATTCCCATTATAGCAAAGTAACAAGACTTTAGTCAAATTATAAGGTTACTTTCTCACACTACAATTCCCAGAGTCCTTCAAGTTTATGATCTCTGGGGGATTCTGTATGTTGTGGTCCTTCACAAAGTAACTTTTCCAAGCACTCTTGGGGGATTCTTTCTGTAGTGCAAGTAGCCCAAATGCAATGAAACAGAAAAGCAATTGTGGGGATGTGAAAAGGTTTTGTACTGAGGAAAAGTGCAAGCCAAATTTTTCATGGGGATGGTTGTGTTAGTGTTATGCAGCAAAAAATAAGACAAAGGTTTGTGGCACTACAAAGATGGGCAGGTTTTGTTTGTCATAATAATTCCTGGACTGCATTTCTATCATAGTTACAGACAACTTCCTCAATGATTGACTACATATTTGTTTGAGGTGTAGTGGGTGGGTGGCAGGGCAGGGAAATGCAGCAAACACATATATCAATCATTATCTTAAATGTGATAATTAACAAACAGTAGTTAAATGTTAGCCCAGACAACTTAACATAAACAAGCTAATTGTTGTAGTTATGAAAATTCAGATCAGACAAAGATAATTTTCAATAAAAAATTCTTTTCTCTGTTTATCTGAAGGAAATCACACCTTGTATTTTTCCTCCTAATTCCTCTACTTTGACTCACACTTTCCCTATATATTTTCCTGAATATAAGATGGTGTTGTGTTACTTATGGGGTATTCCTATGATACTCTTATGGATGTGTAGGACTCACCCCCCCACACCCCCATTAGTTTCTACTGATGACAAAAAAAATGGCATTGCTCCAAGGAGAATATCACTAGAAGCCACTAGGAGCAACAAAAGCTCATTATTTATTTACAGCAGTCTATACAGGCAACCCAGTCTATATAGGCAAATTAAAGACCAGGCTTGGGCTAGGCACGATGATGATGATGATGATGATAATGATGATGATGAAATTTAAAAAGTTGTATCAAGGATAAAATTAGGAGAGGGGTGGTGTACGTTGCTCTGATATTTCAGGAAATACTGTAAGTTTCAGATAATAACAAGAAAATAATAATATTCTTTTGGCAGAACTAATTATGTGTGGTGCTTTGCGCAGCTTGCACAAACATCTATCTTACTAAATTAAATGGGTTTTATACCCTGGTAAAAGTGGTTAATTTTTATTTATTTATTTATCCAATTTATATGCCGCCCTACTCGATACAGCCGACTCAGGGTGGCTCACAAAATTTACAAATATAACATTCAACACTATAATCAACAATATGTTACATTGTCACAATATATCACAGTAAATTTAAAATTAAATCTAATAGAAAATACAATATGATACAATACAACAAAACAAGAAAATAACAACAAATACATCAATATTATCAGTGTATATCATAGCCACAATTACAAACAATCACTTCCCTCCGGGCAGATAATTGCAATTACAAAGCAGCAGAATGGCAACAAATAGATTAATATCATCTGTACATAACATAAAACAAACTACCTACGTTAAAGGTAGCATGCTTGCCCATCGACACATTGAATGTTTAAAAAAAAGAAAGAAAGAAAAGACAGCCTGAGGAGGCAGAGACTACTGTATCTAGGCAACTTCTCCCTGCAAGCCACAACCTCTGTTTGGGTACCAGATGGCTTCTGTAGAGAGCCTCGCCTTCCTCTCATCAGATAGTTCTGTTTTTCTTCTCATTGTAACAATGGTGGGTTGAGGTTGCCATGCTTCCCTCAAAACATGTGGGCTCAACAAGCTTTCTTAAGAACTGAATAGAACTTAAACATGTATGGAATGAAGTGTACTTGCTTCACCCCTTCCATTCTCAGTCTCTGCCTATTGACAGCTGCCAACTATAGGACAGAACTGTCTGCATGCATAGTAGAGGGTTTTTCATGCAGTTGGAAACATTGGGAAAACAGATTGTGCGAAGATGCTCCATGTAGACAGCACATTGTCCCTTTCAGAATGCCAGTTGCCCTATGTGAAGAGCTAGCTTAGTGTGAGGTAGGGAGAGCAAGATACCTTGCTTGCATGCTTTCTTGAATGTCTCCCACTCTGGATAAAGTAGTTGTCTCCTCCTCTATCTGTGTATATATCCATGATTGCAAACCTTGGCATTCCAGATGTGCTTGGACTTCAAGTCCCAGAAGCCCAAGCCTCCATGAATCTGCACAAATGGGTTTACTGCGATTCATCCAGCCCACGCCGCCCGCATCGCTCCTGGAAGCGGAAGTATAATGCGCCCGTATGGGCAGAATGAACTCTCCAAATGGTGCCTTCATTTTGGCAGTTTCATGCCTGGACTAGACACAAAAAAGTAGAAACAGACTGCTGAGGATCCAGCCTCAGAGATGACACTCTGAGGACAAGTAACCACTGAGCAGCATGGGGACCTAGTGATTAGCAGTCCTTTGAAGGGACTGTTACTCCTTTCTTTGTCCCATCCTCCCCAACCAGTGGTGTGCTGGCCCACAGCGATATAGGGACTCATCCTGGTGCACCGCAGCAACTGGTGACCCCCTGAGAGACAGGCAGAGTTAATGGGAATGTATGGGGTTTCTGCCCCCCAGACTCCCATCACTTCTGTCCACCGCTTTCCCAAGGTCTCAGGACACCCGTCCCCAACTTCAATAAAGTCATGTTTGAGAAGTTCCACAAATCTCGAGTTTATGGAAAGCATGGCTGAAGAAGCCTTGACAGCCTTTCTAGTGCTTGACATGGATGATAGTGCTCACAAAACGTGAGGAAAGAGATAAATGGGTGTAAAACAGAGAGAACAGCAAAGGGAAGCATTCATGTATGAAATCGTAAAGCCTTTCATTACAGCAAATTTAGCAAATCAACTCAATGTGAGTAATAACCCATAAGCAGTCCATCCACACAAGAAAAGGCTGATGGGAATGGAAATGCTGTATGAAAATGAGATAGTATCATTAGTAAATTATTTTCAAAGGGGCAATTGGATCCCCCTTTCCCCCTGATTCCCAAAATTTGGTAGTTCTACTCCCATGTGAGCATATCAAGGAAGAATGTTGTGTAAGTGTATCTTCCCTGCACCTCTCCTCCTGAGATAGGGAGGGAGAGACACATAATTAACAGCCTCCATATTGTAATGGATAGGATATGATGATGGAAGAAAATGGTCCTTTTTGACATCAAATGTTGATCTGCCCAAAATGAAATTTGTCTCTTTCTCACTCAGCCTCCCCTGAGAGGGTGGAAAATTTCCTGCAAGGAAAGAAAATGCCCATAATAAACAGCTGTACTCAGCATGCTGAATAATCACACCTCTTCAATTCCTGTTGCTCGCAGCTTATTTCCTGCATATGTATTTTATTGGCATTGTAACCTTTTAATATTTTCCAGATGCTTTATCAATAAATAAGTTCCCCTTAAAGAGCTAGTTGGAGGCAACAACCTGCTTACACTTGCATTGTATACTTTTATCACTTTGCTTCCCCAGGCAGGGAGGAAATGATACAATGCAAAGAGACTTCAAGATTTATACCTTCCCTTTTAGAACATAGAGAGAGAGAGGAGCAAGAGGGTTGTACACATTCATTTTGTGTTTCAAAGGTAGTATTTTGGGTAAATATTGCTTCCAAATGCAGTCTTAAAAATCTCTGTAATCCAGATGAGCCTGTAAGGAATGAAAAAGAGACTCACATTAACTAAGTTTATAAACAAATTGATCTGGCTGGCAATTTGTGAGACTATTTACAAATGTCCACATGGATCTTTTGAACTCTTGTCATTGAGAGGTTACTATAAGTATTTTTATGTTTTTTTCAAATTATACATGAGCACTTTCCATTACTGTTGATCACCCAGTGTGGTATGGTAGATAGAGTGATAGGTTAGGACTTCAGCAATCACAATTTGGGTCCCCAATAGTTATGGGAACTTACTGGGGGTGTCAAGCTGGTTTTTAAAAAATGATGTCAGAAGCACACAAAGGTACTTTCTGGGTTGAAAGGATTTTTGCTGGAGGAACTCAGCTCAGGGGACACCCGAATGAGGCTCCTTTCATGTCCCCATGGTCTTTTCCCACCAAAGTGATCCCTATTTATCTACTTGCAATTCCTTGCTTTTGAACTGCTAGGTTGGCACGAGCTGGGACAGAGATGGGTGCTCATTCCATTAGCTAGATCCATATTTGCATAACTTTCCTCCTCAGAAAGAAAGTTCTCAGATAAAACTGGAGCAGGGACAAGAAGCTTAGATTGATTTTGGGCTAGACAAACCTTAGAGCGGGGATCTGGAACCTATGGGCTGTGGGCCTAATCTAGCCCATGGTGAGGATCCTGGAAGTGGCAGAAATACCACAAAAATGCCACAAAAATATCTGGGAAAAGACAAAAATGTGCCACCACAGGAAGTAGGGCAAGTAGCAAAAACAGGCCACCCTTGCTCCTGCCCCTGCCACTCCTGCTGTCAGAAGTACCAGAAGTGGCAGGAGGAAACACACCTCCAGCACACTCACTTGTCTGAGGGAGCATGATTCAGCCCGCAGTGCAAAAAGGTTGCAAACCCTTGCCTTAGAGTCTTCTAATTTAGGTACATCATATTAAGGTATCTGCAAAATAGATAGATCTCCCAGAATGGAGGATCATGGTACAGGTTGCTGTTCATCTCTGTAAGGGATATGTTCTGAGACTTACCATGGATACCTGAAACCACAGATAACAGTGAACCCTATATTTTACATTGCAGATGTATTGGCCATCTCTAATTATGTACATAGAATTACACAGGAACTATTTATTTCAGGATTTTTAATTGAATATGTTTAACTAATAATTATAACTGTGGATACTGAGCTGTGGATACTGAGATCACAGATATTTTGGGGTGGAGGCTGTATTTGTAACCCAGAAGCCTGAAAACCCCATTTTTACTAGCTGTCTCATAGTACAATGATTCAAAAAGAGAAGTGTTAAGTTAATGAATACCTTTTAGAGGTCATGCTTGAGCCTCCATTCTCTTATTTTAATTGTTTTTAGTAATGCTGATATCTTACTTTTCCTCTAATGGACTCAACATGATATACTGTATGTGACTCTCCTTCCCAGTTCACTAATTAGTGAATCAAGCTCATCAGTTGGCTGATGGTCATCTAGTGAGTTAAGCAGCTCAGCAAGGATGTGTAATCCATAAGATTCACTCCAATATTCTAACAAATAAGTTACAAACTGGGGCTATACAGAGGCCCTCCATCAATCTGGTTGTCTCTTCTGCAATTGGGGATATCTAGTTTGATCCTGTGTGTCCTTTCTCATCTGATCCAGGACTAAATATGAGTTCATATTGGAATTTCTGAAAATCTGGAACTCAAATTCACTTGAAGAAGACACACCAACTGTTACAACTTTGGAGGGTTGTAACAATGAAACATGGAGAGACAGTATAATACAAAGAAAAGACTCACCATGTCACATTCAAGATATGCAACATTTCAGGTTCAGGGGCAAGCTACCATCCAGTTTTGCTCTTCTTTGATTTCTTAATCTTTCCCCCGGTTTAAAGCTGTTCTTCTCAACTGTTCAAATCTGCCAGCTTCCCCCCCCCCCCATTGCAGATCAGGTAGGAGTAGGGAAAGCTTTGTTTCTGCAGTAGCAATATGTTTCTGCAGTAGCAACATGAGAGGAGTTCCTCCAGCAAAAATCCTTTCAACCCAGAAACCACCTCTGTGTGCTTCTGGCACGATTAAAAAAAATCATGTTTGCTTTGAGTAATGCAAATGTAGTGGCTAGTGAAAAAAAGAAATTCTGAAATATTAGTTAAGGGAAAAAATAGTGAATTTAAGTGGGATTTAATCCATTTGGGGACTATGATGGGGTGCGGGCGTTATGCTCATGCCTCACCACTTCTCCAAGAGCTACACTGGCTCCTAGTATGCCTCCAGGTGCAATTCAAGGTGCTGGTTATCACCTTTAAAGCCTTACATGGCAGTGGGCCAGGATATTTAAGAGACTGCGTCACCCTGAGAACATCTGTCCATGCCACTAGAGCGGACTGGAGAGGCTCTCTGGTCGTACCGTCAGCTAGAGAGGCTCTTGCATGAGAAGGAGGGCCTTTTCTGTGTCTGCTCCGGCCCTATGGAACCTCCTGCCCAGTGAGTTATGTCTCAGGAAGGAGGTGAAGACCTGGCTAGTGGGGCAAGTGTGGGGTGCGGGCCAGATGGTCAGCTCAGCCGGCTGGCTCCTTTGAATATCCCACCTCTCTCCCTATTGTTTTTTAACTGTTTTTAAACTTTTTAATCTTTAATTTTAATTCTTATTGTAATTGTCGTGTTTTTAATTGTTTTTAAATTGTAAGCCACCCCGAGTCATTGGATAAGGGCAGAGTATAAATGTAATAAATAAATAAATAAATAAAATCATCCTTACCTATTGACTTAGTCACCCAAACCATTTGTCCTCAGGGTTGTCAGGTTAGTTAGCGGCCATTTGACATTCAGCGTTGAGTTGCTGGCAGTATGGTCTACTCTATTACCATAGCAGGATAACCTGGCCAGACTGGAAAATAATGTTTGGATGGAGTAAAATAGTTGGGGAATATGAAAAAGAAATCAAGATGGGATGATTGTGGTGGCTGCAGATGGATCCATCCTTCTGTTGTTGTTTAATTACAGACAGGAGTCATAATGTGGAGTCTATGGCAGAAGAAAGGGTGGGGGAACGTTTTGTGAGGATGTGATGGGCTCGGGATTGTTTATTATTTTCTTTGGGGTTTTAGGGGCTTATTCATTATTTGGGACAAGAAGGAAGAAGTTGAGATCAATAATTATGATTAACAGAGCAAGAAATATTAACTTTTAAGTGTGAAAGGGAATGTAATAAAGAGGGAAAGTATAGAAATATTTTTAAATGAAGATAAAGCTGATATACAGGAAACTCATTGAGCAAAAGAAGGTGTTAATAAAGTTAAACTAAATTGGTCTGATATTATGAAAAAGTTTTTGGAAATTGAAGATGAAGAAGAGTTGGAACCATCATTTCTTTAAGAAAAATAAAATGAAGAAAGATAGTAAAGGAAGATAAATAACACTACAAGGAGCAACAGGAGAAGAGGAATATACTTTGATGAATGTTTATTTTTTGAATTTAAATCAAACCAGTTTTCTTAAAGAAGTGTCTAAGGAATTTGAGCAGATAATGGAAGGATTTGTAATAAAGGTAGGTTTTTTTTAATTTAGTTATGGATAAAGAGAAAGATAAGTCAAACCCTACTAATGCTGAGAAAAGCAATAGTATTACAGCTTTGAAAAGAATGATAAAGAAGATTGATTTGAAGGATGTTGGAGAGTGATGACAGGAGATGAAAAGGTGTATATGTGCTCCTCCATTCATAAGAGCTACACCAGATTAGAATACACTGGGGAACAAAAAAAAAATTTTTCTTGGTGCCTAAAACTTTTCAATTGATTTCAGGCATTTTGGGGCGGCTGATTCCAAAAATGTCATCCATTTTGTTCTATCAGCTCTAGAGATATCGATGATGTCATTATACATTGCTCTTATGACTACACTTGTATTTGCCTCACCATTCGTAAATTGATTGTTTTAATAATACTTATTGATGTTGCTCAAGCTCTATTCCTGTTGTTGTTGCAAGTGTAATTTAACTAATCTGACCTTTTTTTTGTCATTCTCTGTGCACTCCTTTACTGTTGAGACTGGATGCTGTGCATCCCAAAACTAGTCCAACTCCGCAGCTGCTCCATGGACTCATTCAGGGAGGCTTGCATTCTAGTTTTTTTCTCCTTATCTTAAGTATGATTTTGACATTTATTTCTTTTTTTACAGGCACTAATATGGCTTTATCAAGAAGAACATGTATAAATAATCCTGATGGTTTTTGTTTCATCCGTGGTGAATACACATTCATTCAGCAAAGAAAACCCATAACTGACTTTATAAAAAGAACTTATTTGGCCTATTTTAAAGTAAAACTGGGAGACCAAGATAAGGTTTGGGCACCTCACATTGTATGTAAAACGTGCACAGAGCATCTGCATCAGTGGCCAAATGGGAAACGGAAGAGCTTGAAGTTTGGGGTACCAATGATATGGCGAGACAAAGAAACCACAGCGATGACTGTTACTTTTGTTCAGTGAATGTAAAGGGCATCAATTGTAATAACTGAAAATGTTGGATATATCCCAACCTACCCTCCGCACGACGCCCTGTTCCACATTCAGAGGAGATACCTGTACCTATTTTTGCCAGTCTTCCAGAGTCATTAGAAGAAGAGGACGAATCAGCTGAAAGCGTTTCTGAGCAATAAGACAGAGAATCTGCAGGACGTTCGTCAGTTGTACCCGGCTTTAGTCAGGCAGAATTGAACGACCTCATTCGAGATCTAAATCTTCCAAAAAAGTTGTCGGAATTATTAGCTTCCAGATTGGCAGAGAAACACTGTCTGTTGCCGGAAACAAAAGTCACATTCTATCGCAAAAGGGAAACAGATTTCCTGCCATTCTTCGCAACAGAAAACCAGTTTGTTTTTTTGCACCAATGTTGAAGGACTCTTAATGAAACTGGGTGTAAGAAAATACATACCAAGTGAATGGCGGTTATTTATAGATAGCTCCAAATGTAGCCTAAAATGTGTTCTTTTGCACAATGGCAACAAATACAGGTCAATCCCAAAAGGTCACTCAGTTGCTATGCGAGAAAATCAAGCTACAATAACCAAAGTCCTGGAGAAGATCTCATACCATATTCATCAATGGCTAATCTGTGTCAATCTCAAGATGGTGAATTTTCTTCTAGGACAACAAGAGGGTTACACCAAATACCCATGCTTTATATGTCTATGGGACTCTAGAGCTAAAGATCAACACTGGGTGAGAAGACAGTAGCCTCTTAGAGAAAGCATGACCGTTGGAGAAAAAAAATCACAGAACCTTTGGTTGAAAGAAACAATATTATATTGCCACCACTCCATATAAAACTTGGATTAATGAAGCAGTTAATCAAAGCTTTGAATAGACATGTTTTGGCTATATATGTAACAAATTTCCTGCACTGAGTCTGGAAAAAAAAAGCAGGTATATTTGATGGACCACAAATCCGCCAACTCATTAATGACCAGAAATTTCAAGACTCAATGAATGATACTGAGACCGCTGCATGGTTGTCATTCAGTATGGTAGTGCAAAATTTCCTTGGAAACTACAAGGCTCCTAATTATGAAGAATTAGTGGAGAATATGCTCACTAATTTTTGTGCACTTGGCTGCAACATGAACATAAAAGTACACTACCTGCACAGTCATTTGGACCGATTTCCAGATTGTCTTTTGGGGCTGGGAAAATATTTGGATGGGCAAAAAAAAAGTTTGGGTGGGCAGAATTTTTTTTGGGGGGTGGCACAATTTCACACCACCCTGGGTGGCTTACACCCTTGCTACACCTCTGGTTATATATGCAACCAGTATGGTTAGATTGGCCTAATGTGAATAAGCCATATCTAAAAATCTAGAGCTGATGGGGCATAACTGAAAGCATTTTTGGAATCAGTGACCCAAATATAGCCAGAAATAGGTGAAAATTGTGAGGCACCAAAATCACTGTTCCCCAGTGTTATATATTTGTATATAACAATTTTGAAACAGAGATGAGCACTGAACCCTAGAGTCAGATAAGATTGGCTTTCAAGCAAGGGAAACCTTTACCTTTATCTTTTTCTAACAATTTTGTCTCAAGAGCAGTTAAAATGGAGCTTATATTAATACCAGTGGCTGATCATGCTTTGTTAAATATGGTATTAAAATTAAATGTGATTATAAAGAAGTAGATGCTAGGACAGTAATACCCCGGATAACGATTGCATCGGATAACGCTAAAATCGCATAACGACGACAAATTTGGGGGGAAGATTTGCACCGGATAACGTTCATTTTAGCGTTATCTGATACAGTCGTTCTTAGCAGCAGGGTGGCTGGAAAGCTGAATGGGGTTCTCCGTTCAGCTTCCCAGCCACCCTGCAGCTACGGAGGCAGGGGTGGGGAGGCTGGAAAGCTGACGGGGGGCTTCCCCGTCGGCTTCCCCAGCCACCCCACAGCTGCGGAGGCAAGGGCGGGTGGCTAGGGAAGCCAACAGGGAGTCCCCGTCAGCTTCCCCAGCCACCCTGCAGCTGTAGATCGGGTCCTCTGATCTCTCTGGAGCAGGCAGGGCCCCCGATCTACAGCTGTTACTGGGCTTCCCCGACGTCCCCAGCCAGTGGAGCAAGCCAAAACGTCAGAGTTCGAACCCTGACGTTTTGGCTTGCTCCACTTCCTGAGGACGTTGGGGAAGCCCAGAAACAGCTTGGATCGGGTCCTCCCACCTTCCTGGACCCGGCAGCGGGATCAGGGACCCCAAAATTGGTAAAAAAAAAAAGGACTTTTTTTTTTTTACCAATTTTGGGGGCCCTGACCCCCTTGCCGGGTCCAGGGAGGTGGGAAGACCCGATCCAAGCTGTTTCTGGGCTTCCCTGACATCCTCAGCCAGTGTAGTAAGCCAGAATGTCGGGATTCAAATCCCGACGTTCTGGCCTGCTGCAGCCTCCAGGGAAACAGGGCTTTTTTAACATTGTGTGATCAATGTATCGCACAATGTTAAAAACTGGATAACGATGAGACTTGTGGAACCAAATCTCATTGTTATCCGGGGTACTAGTGTAGTCTTCAACAAACATATATAATAGAGAAAAGAGGAAAAGAAATGATGGGAATAGGACATATAAATAATGTCATATTTTTTACAGCAGGGTAATATATGGGATAATATGAAAGAGGTGAAAAAAGGAAGTAATGTTAAAGATTCATATGACCTTAGAAAAAATGAGAAAAAAATATTAGAAATGTTGAGGATGAAATGCGGATGTTGGAAAGAAACTATATAATAGATAAAAACAAGAAAACTATAGCAGAAATATTGGTGAAAAGGAAAGAATGAGAGACTAGTGAAATGAGAAAAATAGAAAAATATATTTGAAAAGAAAGTATTTGAGTTTATTATTTAAAAAATCAAAAATGCTAGCCAGAGCTACACAACTTACAAAAAGAGCTAAAAGCCTTATCAGATGTCTGATGAAGTGGACTTGATCCATGAAATTTCACATTGAAATATAACAGTTAGTCTTTAAAGTGCTACAGCATTTTTGTTTTGTTTTGTTTATTCTCTGATAAGCCTTATAAGAGTGATTAAACATGATAGGTGTACAAAATGAGCATTTCAAAATACATTTAAAATAAATTTCTTCCAAGATTTTTCATAAACAACACACCACAGGAAGATAGCAATAGCAATCACACTTATATACCTCCCCATAACACTTAGTGAACTCTCTGGGTGGTTAACAGGTTAATCAGCATTTTGGCCACAACATGCTGGGGATTTATTTTACCAACTGCAGAAGGATGGAATACTGAGTCAGCCATGGGTCCCAGCAGGATTGAACTCACAATGTTTTGGCTGCAGTACAGCAGTTTAACCACTTCACCACCAGTGCTCTTATCCTCAGAGTGAATTAAAACTTTTATTAAAAAGTATGTGGGGAACAGACTTCAAGAAATGGAGCAGCCAATAATAGATGAAGAGATAGAGGTAATAATTAAAAACTTGAAAATGGGGAAGATACTATACTAGGAACTGACAGGCTGAGACCACAGCACTATAAGATTTCTAGGAAAATGTTGGCATCTAAATTAATGTCCTTTTTTTAGTAAAATAATAGAGTTAGAAAATATGCTGTCATCCTGGAAGCCTTTTATAATAACATTAATTTTTTTAAAAAAGGAATAGGGGCTGTGATGGCTCAGTGGTTAAGAAGCTTACCTTGTTAGCTGAAAGGTTGTCAAGTTAGCAGTTTGAGACCCGGATACTGAGCGGAGTTTCTGCAGCAAAAATCCTTTCAACCCAGAATAATTTATGTCATAAAATTATTATTAATAAAAAAAGAATAAAGACCCCACTGACCCTGATGCTTATAGAATTATCTCTTTAATAAACCAGAAAACTAATATCCACATTGATATTGACAAAAAGAATGGATAATTTTAATTTTTATTTGTATTTTTGTATTTGGATTTGTATGCCACTCTATTCACCAAAGCGACTCAGATATAAATATATTAAAGAAGATCAACTAAAGAAGATCAACTAATTTTATACTAATTTTACTAAATATATTAAAGAAGATCAACTAATTTTATACTGTACTAGGAAGGCACATGGTAGGTCTGATCAGGAGAGTGATTAATATAATAAATGGAAAAAGTTAAGTTAGGTATGATTTCATTAGTTATTGGGTTTTGGTAAATAATAGTATAATGGTTATATTTAGAAAATACTGCAGCAGTATTAGTAAATATGGGATAACAGAACAAATATTTCTAAGGAGAGGTACTAGATCCTTTACTTGTACAGTTCGCTTTAGTTATAGAATTATTATTGAATGCTATTAGAGAAGATAAAGGCATTTTACGTACTGACATCAAAGATAGAAATAAGATTACCGGTAGTTTATTTGCAGATGATACTTTATTAATAATAGAAAATCTTCTAAAAGCTAAATAATCAAATTACATTTAAAAGAAATTGATAAAATAACTGGGTTACAAAGCTGGAGTTCAAACTAATGGAGTTCAAACACATCAAAAAAGAAAGCAATAACATTAGAAAATAAATGTATGTTAACATTTGAAAGAATATAAAGTATTTAGACATAAATATGAAATCTAATTTAGATACACTGACAGATGAGAATTTTACAATATTGAAACAAGTAAGTTTGATGAGTGAAATAAAATTGAATTGTCATGGTTTAGCAGAATTGCAGAATGTAAAATGAAGATACAGTACTACCTAAGTGAATTCATGACACTACCAACAAAAATTAGTGAAGGAGAGTTGAAGGCTTGGCAAAACATGAGTAATACATTTAATAATTGAGACAAGAATTCAAGAATTAATAAGAGATGGTATACATCTCAAAAATTGGGAGGGTTAGGATTTCTTAATGTAAGGTTAGACTATATAATAAAGGTAGTGAAAGGTATAGTAAGTAAATTTTATAATATATTATTAGAAGCAGAAGACCAGGAGACCTTATTCAAATTTTTAAGGAGGCTCAGTATTGGAGAATAAATATATTCCTGTGCTAGAAAAAAAGTATATGGAGCACCAGAATATGATGTCCATGTCAATATGGATAAAATGTTTTTATACATTCATTTGGAGATCGTACTTAACTGCAGTGCAACTTAACCAAATAGATGGTGACTACTTTAAGATGTGCTAGACAGGGTGCCAGAAAATAAGTATCTATTATCATATTATCAGGAATGTGATAATGTTTTGAAGTTTGGCAATTGATTTTTAAGGAAATAATGGAAATTAACAATTTAAATTTAGCTGTATGTCCTAAAATAGCACTTTTATCAATCTTGGAAAGGAGATCGGTAACTGGACAACTAGAGAACTAGCTTCCAATTTCTTCACAACAGCAAGTTTGCTTATTACTGGGGAGTGGAAAACAGCTTATAATATGAATTTTTTTTAAAAAAAGTGATTGTTATAGAGAAGTCTGGAATATATAGCCATTAATTATAAACTCACATATAATATTAAAGAGGGGTATAACTGGTAGAGATGTGTTTATAGACTTATTGGTAGAATCCATCAATTTTACATTAATAAAGGTGAAAGGAAAAGCCCAATGCAGGAGAGCAGAGAATTCTGGAAGGTGGAAAGGGGTTCCACTAAGCAAAAAAAAATATAGACCAGTGTTTTCCAAACTTTGGGTTTTTGGTCTTCAATTTCCAAAAGCCTAAGTCAATTCGCTAAAGGAGAGATTCTCAACCTGCAGCCTGTGAGCCGGATGTGGCCTGTTGTACCATTTCATGTGCCCTCCCCACCGCCTCCACCAAACCAGGAAGTGTCATGTGGTAGAGGAAGGGCAAAATGGCCATCCGACCCCCAAAGCTGTCTGAGGGAGTGTGACCCAGCCCCCAGCTTAAAAAGGTTGAGAACTTCTGCCCTAAAGCAGTGATCAGCCAATGTACTGAGGCTTCTGGGAATTGAAGTCCCCTGTGGGGCCTGGGGCCCACTTTGGGAACCACTGATTATGAACACTTCCTACATAATAGTACTGGTAGTGGGAAGTATATAGATTTTTCTTTTTAATTTAAACATTATGTTTAAATGTTTATTAGATGTTTTATTTTATTTATTTGCATTTGTCTTTTATTAAATAAGTATTTTTTAAACCCAGCCTTGGGTTGCACAAGATGTTGATAGTATTTTTCCCCTTGGAGCTAACTGCTGCTTAAAGCCTATGGAAGACAAGGAAAAGGTGTCCATCTGTTTTGCCTCTTTCTGTTTTTCCACTGGAACCTTGTTCTGCCTCCCCACTTCAAATATGAGAAGCAATACATCAAAGGTTCTAGCTGACATAGGTAGAAATAGGAGTGTATGGACCTGAGTGAATTTGCATTTTATCTGCAGCAGATTCCTTTAACGACTGTATTCTGAGGTGGATTTTAGTTTGCTCTTTCCCTCCTTCAAATTAATCTTTTTAGCATTAGCATTTTTAAAAATCTATAGATGTCAAATAATGGCAATAAGAGGATACTAGGTGGTCTTTATTTTGGGCTGTCCTTTGAAGTGAACGTATAGGACATTTTTTTTATCATACAAAAAAATGTGACTTAGCATATGTTCCTAACAAATCTGAATATTTTTTTTGCCTGGAAACAAATAGCACAAATTTAATAATATTCAGCAAAAAAGAAACCAAATAGAATAAGATTTTTTTAAAAAAAAAAATAGCAAAGGTTTAGGGCCACAATGGCTTAGTGGTTAAGATGCTGAGCTTGATGACTGGAAGGTTGGCAGATCAGCAGTTCAAGACCTGAGTGCTGCATGAGAGAGTGAGCTCCCATCGTCTGCCCCAGCTCCTGCCAACCTAGCAGTTCGAAAGGAAAAAAATGCAAGTAGATAAATAGGTATCACTTCAGTGGGAAAGCTAACAGTATTCCATGTGCTCCGGTGTCTAGTCATACCTTCCCCATGACCATGTAAACATCTGTAGATGCAGACAATGATGGCTCTTTGGTTGTAAACAAAGATGAGCACCACACCCTAGAGTCAGACACAACTGGCTTTCAAGCAAGGGAGACCTCAATCTCATAAAATGGTTGGAGTGGTAGAAAAATTACTTCTACAGAGACAGAAAGGCATATCAGCAGTTGTTTCAGTATAGCACAACTCTTCCAATGGAGGGCGGGTGAGAGCCAGTTACTGCAATTACAATAGTCTACCTATTGCTACTCAAGAACCAGCAATTCACAGTAATTCTGAACAAGTTTCTCATCCATAAATCATGAAAAGTATGTTTTTGAAAACTAAGCATCCATTTAGCATGTTGTCAACCCCCCATCTGCTCTTCTGTGGGCAATTTCCCATGCCTAAATCAACATAACAGGCTCAGAGAAGAACAGGATTTTGAACCCTCTAGAGGAAGTACAATGGAACATTAATAAATGATTATTACATTAGTAGACTGTGTTAATACTCACAAATTTTTAGAAGGTAGGGAGGTCTTCACCTGAACAATATTGTGTCAAAATAGGTGAATTTGGGGAGAATTTAAGGAGCTTGACAATTTATCACACATTTACAAATAGAATGTTGGGCTGATGCTGTGTGTATAACTTCCCCCATCTGTGACTGGTTTTGTAAGATCAGTGACCTGAAAACTGAAGGGTAAATTAAGAACCATGGCGACATTCAATGAATATGTATGTAATGATACTTCCAAGAAAATTGATTTCTCTTCTTTTCAATGTACACTGTTCCTCAGCTAATTGGTTGCATTACTGCAGTGTTTTTGCAGGCAAATCAAGACTGCTGTTATTATCAAGGCAAGGGATTGTGAATCTGTTCCTCTCCTCTTGTAAGAATGCATGACAGCGTAATGATTAGCATTGTTGTGCTATTGATTGAATCAGGGCATCTCACTTCAAGCAGGGATACCTCTTGAAGGGCAAGGTCATCATGTCAATTTTGGAACCACAAGAGCCTTGATGAATTCTTAATGCTTGATTCTAGGGCTGTGCCACAATAATGCGTGCCACAATAATGCAGCATTGTTTTCAATGTCAGTAGAGTTTTCAATATGAATTTATGATAAACGGTTATGGAAGAAGGTCAATTGGCATTACTTGGGAGATGAGACCAACTCATGAACAGGTGGAAGGAATGTGTGGCCTTATAGAAGTTGAACCATAACTTCTCATTGTTGATTAAGTTGGCTTAGGGTGCTGGAAACTGAAGTCGGGGAAATTAAAAATTATCCATCCCAGATACTAAGTGGTGAAGAGTGGGCATCACTGCTCATGCAGTCATAACAGTTGTCTCTGTAGTACATCCAATGACTGTTCACACAAATAGAGTTGGAAACACCCGTGGGGATACCTCCCAGACGTAGTTGGCCTGGGTAGAAGCTGTTGAAGGTATAGCACTATCCAGGGGCAAGGGATTCACCCATCCAGTCTGGAAAGGGGATGAGGTTCTCCTGCTTTGGTATCAGGAATCACACTACCAGCCCCTCCACAGGTCAAGGAATAATTAAATTTATTTAATAAATATGACCCAAACTTTATACTGCAAAAATGTGTCCTGTCTCTTTGTTTGATGCGTGTGTGTGTGTGTGTGCGCGCGCGCACGTGTGCATGCACGCTTAACTGAGGCTGCAAGATGATGGAACTGGAGTCAAGAAACTCCCAGGGATAACAAGTTGCCCAGTCTAGTCTAAGAGCCTCTTGATGTACATATGAGCATAAGTGAGTTGTTGCCAAGTGAAGATTTGGCACAGAATGTCTGCTCTCTTGCTAAGCTGCTGATTTTTGCTGACTATTTCATTTATGCCAGTAGGTTAAAGAGAGGTCTCCTATCTCATTACTTCAAACATCTGGAAGGATAGCTAACTCGTCAGATAAGCCATAAACAAACAAACAAATGTGTTCCCCCCTAACTTCTAACCTGTTTCAAAAAGGGCAGAACTGCTCCCCTTCCCTTTTGATTTAATATTTTGTATGTTTAAATAAACAAATCCCAAGATCTTTTAGCAGGTCATGGGATTCCCCCAGTATCCACCAAAGACTCTCTGGGAAACATTCTGGACTCTACCCACAGATTCTCAGGTACCAGACAAATCTGCATCCTGTGAGAAATGGGAAACACTAACTACTGTTACTTCATTTCAAATGCATTCAGAAAGGGGAAAACAGTTAAGGCTGGCCAAGGGCCCTCTTAAGTCTGACAGGCACCAGAGTGGCCTCTAGTGGTTCTGATCATAACCAGAGGATAACCCCACAAATCAGGAACCAGGAAAAATCAACCAGGAATAGCTTTGCCTCAATCCAGGTAATGTTATGACCCACTGAGCCATGTGGAGCCCTAATCAACCAGACGTAATGATCCATCAAAAGCTTGTTTCCTATATTTGTTGCCAATCTCTAAGACAGAAATAAACAAGTGCTTGGTTTTTGCCATTTATTTGGCAGGTAGGCTTACCATCTATTCCAGATTTCTTTATTTAGCAATAGCCTAGCACACTCAAGAAGTCCATGGCCGAATTTGTGCAGTGATGGCGAATGTTTTAGAGACCGAGTCAGTGATCCTCTTAGATCCTCCACACTGCCTCAGAGGGAGATACCATACAGGACCCTCTCTGCCCGGGCTCTCTTGCGCTCGCTCCGTGATAGCCTGGGATATCCCAAGGTTCAGGTCATGAGCACCCAGACTTGGGGAATCTGCCCTGGCCTTGACCCCAGCCAAAACTCTCCTCCGTCTCAGCTCAGCAACAGTAGACTTGTGCTTCCCAAATTGAAGCTGTTTCCATTGCCAGAATTGATCTAAAACAGCCACACATCAACAGAAATCCTCCATTCTTCTCACACCGCAATCTCCAGTATGGAATTTGTAATTTATTGATCACCTCCTCCAAGATGTCTCCTCACAGCTTGTGTGGATGCAATCCCTAGCACCTTGGCCAGCCTCAGCATACCCTCCTGGGGCTGCTCCTCTGCACAGACTCTTAGATTCCAGGTGATCCCAAAACTTACAAGGGAACCTGCTCTACTCACAGATGAACCCCCTTCGCTGGGTCTCCACAGAGATGCTACTGGCTCATGGGACAACAATTTCCAATCTTCTCCTCACTCCTGCTTCATTGCTTGAGACAACCATGCTGATGGGGCCTCCTCCAGCTTCTTAACCATCTGACTGTTGGCTTTTGGGACTCAGTCAGCTCCAGTAACCTGCAGCTTTTCTCCGCCTTTAGTCCTGGCAGGGTTCTGGCTGTAATATCCAGACTGGCTTGGAAACTCAGTACTAGCTCTCCAGCTCCCTACCTCTGCCGAGAACTTAGCCACAAAAAAAGAAAAAAAAGAAAAAGAAAAAAAGAAAAAAGAATCAGGGACATAAATGTTTGTGTCTCTCTCTCTCAAAATTAAAAAACAACACCCCATAGACTGGGTTTTGAGTGTGCAAAAAATAAAAATGCTCCTGGGATAATAAACAAATGGATTCCACTATTTTGGATCCTACCAGTTCACATCCCACCATTCCGCATCCCACTGTTTCATATCCCATTACTGCCAGCATGTCCAAACTGCAACCCAAAACTCAATTATGTATTGCAAAGTGCCAACTTGGCAACAGGAGAGGAAGGAAAGGCTCCCATTGGGCTGTTGGGCATAGGGGCGGGGTGAACTCTGTGCTGGAGAATGGAGGAAGCACTCCCATTGGGCTGCTGGACAGAAAGAGGACAAATTTGATGCTGGGGTAGTTGCATGGGTGGACACATGTGTCATAGGTTTGCCACCACTGCATTAGTACAAGCAGTCCCTCAAATGAGGCAAATGAAAACAATTTCACACGACATTCATTCTTTCTGTAGCCAACTCATCAACTGGTAAATGGTTTCCAAAAGCATTTCTAGAAAGAAGGATCAAAGTCTATTAGTGAAACATGATGTGTGATTGCTAAGCTTCATTCTATTTGGACAATTCCTGTTCTCCTTTGAGTCAATAATTTTTAAATGCTATAGAAAAATTTCTGATAGCGCATCCGTAAAATACCTGCCATCCTGTTGGCTGAAGGCAGTGGAGTTGGGAGGGTTTCATGTGTGATCCCAGTAACCTCCATTAGATCACAGAAGACTCAATGATTCTATATCCACCATTGATTCCCATCTGTAGGTCACAAAGAAGTGCCAGATCAATATCCTGCAAGGTTGTGAGAGTGTCCCTTTGAGATTGAGAGAACTGAGATGTCATTCCATTGGGTAGAATGCCAGACCAGTACTCAAGGGGCCAGAGTTCAAATGTCTGCTAAGCTGTAAGGAATGACACATGAAAACAAAAACACTCCTTAAATATCTAAGATACCTTGAAACCCCTTCAGGGCTGCCATAGGCTCCATAAAACAATGGCAACAGGTTAATCTGTCTAACAGGGTTCTTATGAAGGGAAAAGGTGGGATATACATGTAACTAATACATGACATGAAATAAATGCATTGTACTTGGTTGATTCAAAGCCCCTCACTCTTCCCTAGGCCTCTTGGATCATTCACAGGAATTATTCCATCCTGGAGGTGGCCTAGTTAAACCTTCAGGTTTTAAGATCTGAAAGCATTTGTGGCTTTCCAGTATGTATTTTGAGGAAGGCCCTCACTGCAGCGGGGTATCTGGTAAGGGCACAGGAGAAGTATCTTCACTTTTCAGTGGTTGCTCCCAGGCTGTGGAACGTCCTTCCAAGGGAAGATATTTTTTTCTTCTGTCTGTCTTCCTTTTCAGGCAGATTTTCAGTAACAGAACAAGATGATGAGAAAGGGAGTTTTCATGGAAGATGCTGCACCTTTTATTAAAGCTGTACATAGGTCTCAAGAGGCCAGTTCAGGACTTTAGAATGAATACTGATTTAGTGTTTCATGACCTCATCAGATCAGTCTGGGCCTCAGATTTGGCTCTGTTTGTCAATTCAGATTAACAGTCCTCCCATTAACGTGTACTGGAAAATCAAATTGGTTGCAACTTTTGGACTAAGGTACATGACATTTGAAGACATGATAAGGAAGGGAGTAAAAGTGGCAAATTTCAGACATCTAGTTTCAGGAGCTTGTATGCTAGTCATTTTTTCTTAAATTTTGCAGGCACTGTGACTGGAGTAAAATTCTGGCTTTACATTGCATGCTACAGCTGTCACAGCCTTCTCTACCCATCACTTGTCTACATATCCCCCCCCCCCGCATTTTGACTCCTTCCCCTTCATTTGAGACTTTTGAATCGTTGAATCCATCTGAATAATCCTCATTTTACTCTGGAAGAAAATCTACCCATTCTACTTTGGTCTAGATGTCGATGAATCCTACAAAGGAGTTGAGAAATACAATATAATTGTTCTAAAATTTCAGGGGAAGGGAGTTGGAGTTGGTTGCTTGAAGAGGTAGGGTGGGAAGGATGTCTTATTTCACAGTGTGTACCATCCAGTTTTGTCACTAGATAGGTGATATGCCAACCAGCCAACCAGCCAACCAGCCAACCAACCAATCAACCAACCAACCAACCAACCAGCCCACCCACCCGCCTGCCTGCCTGCCTGCCTGCCTGCCTACCTACCTACCTACCTACCTACCTACCTACCTACCTACCTATCTATCTATCTATCTATCTATCTATCTATCTATCTATCTATCTATCTATCTATCTATCTATCTATCATACAGCCCAACTCAGGCCAATTCACTCTGGGATTATAAAATGAATGAGAATCCCAGATAAAGAATGGTGAAAAGACAAGTTTTTTCTGGAAGTACATCTAAGATTGTTCTCCAGTGCCTGAAGCCTGACTATGAATAGTGGTTGGGGTTACAGTTATGAAATATAGTCTATGCTGTGATATATCAAGCAGCCTACTCTCTTCTCCCTCCCAAACTGAGGTTTGGGGACAGAAAATGTAAAACAACTGAGTTTGTTACCTGCTTAATAAAATTCACTGAAGTGTTTCCCAGGTGTTGGGGCAGCAGGGACCGGGGGCGGGGGAAATGGACCATAGCCTCAATTAACCCAAGGGTTCTCAACCTATGATCCCTGATCTTTCTCCAGCTGCCACCACCGCTGCCACCGCAGACTCATTTACGGCCATCATAAATGTGTTTATGACAGCCACAGACTAATTGACTGCAGTAGTAGTACTGGCTGGAGCACCAGTAGTACTGGCTGGAGCACCAGTCTGGCCCGCAAACTGTTTGATGGAGCATGACCTGGCCCCTTGCTTGAAAAGGCTGAGAACCACTGCGTTAACCAGACAGGAAGAAAGAGAAATGCTAATCCCACTGAAAGATTACATTTTACATGGGAAAGATTAAAACACCCCAGCAATTTGAGCTGCTGCTGCCTTCTCAGTCTTAGACTTTAACATGGAGTAAGCTGAATATCAAGCAGCTTAGAAAGCCTTAATGGTTCACCTACAGTGGGACACCTGTTCTGTCATACATGTCTGCTAAATAGAGTATTGTTGCCAGTCCTAAGTATTTTGCTAAAGAAAGATTTAAATATTTTGGGGAGAAAATGTTTAAATTAAATCTTGTGTTATTTCTTTCCCTTTTAAGAATTACTTCAGCCCTTTTATATTATCCCACAATCCTCTAAACTCGATGCCTGTATACTTATAGTTGGGGGGGGGGAGTTTGTGTTTTCAAGGTGTTTATTGTGGTTAAAAGTAAAAACCTACCAGATATTACATCTCTGTCATTGTGAATGCCAGGTGAAATGTGGCTTGGCCTCCTTTCAGCATCCAGCTACCTATAGTAAGAGGTGAAGGGGAATTAGCATAAACGGGATGTAATGAAGAAGAGATGATGAGTAAATTTAGGCTCTAGGTTAGTAATTGCAATGCACTCAATGAAATGATGTTTTAATTTAGAAAAGAGCCTAGTTATTGTGAAATGTCAGTTTACTTTAGATTGATGTTAAATGTCAGTTTCATATATAATAGAAGACAGAGAGGATACACAAAAATGGACACCAATAATCTCCTGCCTCTGTTTAGTGGTTTAAATTTATTTTGCTGTGGTTACAGAGCAATACCACTGCAATGACGTTTTGCCATTTTTCTTATTCCATTTTGAGGACATGTAGAGACAGTTGCATTATTGGAATTCATGAAGATTTGTAAAGGCAACACACATGACCAGTTTGCTGTTGGAAAGAGACTTTTAAAAACTATCAGTTCAATATGAGAACCTCTGTGTGAGAGGAGAAGTGATGAAGAGAAAACCCCTTCAGTTCATTTTTAGAAATTAGATATTACCCAAATGCTTGGAGTTGGAGGAGAGAGAGAATTAGATTTTTAAAATGTGGTAGAAAATGAAACTGACAGATTTGTTCATGAAGACCAGGGGTTGCCAACCTTTTGAAGTCGGGGGCTGGGTCATGCTCCCTCAGACAATTGGCAGCCCGGACTGGTGGTCCAGCTGCTGCCACCGCCGGAATTGGCCACAGACTCATTTATGGCTGTTGTAAACGTGTTTACAAAAGTCGTAAATGAGTCCATGGCTGATTCTGGTGGTAGCAGTGTGGTCGGAGTGAGCATGTGGGCTAGTTGATTTGGTCCCATGGGCCGGATATGGCCCATGGGCCATAGGTTGCTTATCTCTGATGCAGACTCAGAAATAGGTGTGCTTAAACCTTAAAATTCTTGCTTTAAATCTGGGCTTTTTTAGGCATGTTAGTGCAGGATTGGGCTTTCCACACACCCACACACCCCAAGATTGTTCCAAACTTCAACATGTGCAGCAAGAATTTCCTCTGGTCTTAAAACTTTCCCCATCTAAAGGGATACCTTGAGAGACAAAAAACCAACAACTGGGCAGAACAGACATTCAAGGCTGTGGAAGGGTGTCGGCAGGATTCTGGGTGTTATTTTGTATTTTGGATAGTAAGTGTCACGCTACCAGCCGGCTCCCTCTGCTTCGGCCCTCCTCAGCGTTCCTTACATTGGGGTCTTTATGCCATAAAAAAAAAAAACAGAACTAAACCGGAGCTCCCAGAGAGCGAACTGGGCAGCAAAATAAAAACTTCTTATCTGCTTCTCTTCATAACAAGGAGGTTTTAGATAGCATCTCCGAGGCTTGTGTGTGTGTGTGTTGTCTTACCTCTTATTCAATTAAGAGTCTTCATGGAAGCAAAACAGAGTTTATTGTCCCATTAGAATCATCCATAAAAAGCATAAATAATCTTCAGAAGCAAAACATAGTCCACAAAACAAAACATAGTCCAATAATCCTTTTAAACAAAACAAAGAGTCCATAGCATCCTGCTCCTTTGGTATCCGGAAAACAAACTAAAACCGAACTGAACCGAACTGAACTGAGTTTCTTCACTCCCACAATGGGGTTTAGCTAGACCTCTACACAGCTGTGTCTTATCTGGATCAGCTGAACCAAAGATAACCATGTTACTAGAACAGCAAGCTAATGGAATTTTACAGAAGGGAGAATAGCAGTCTCTCTAAGCACCGAGAACTGAAATGATTTTAGGAGGCCTAAGAAAACTAAGTTTCCTCCATTTCTTTTGGGCATGTTTAGGAAATGGGGATCTTTTCATGACAGTAAGTACTTAAGCTATAAAATTCCAAAGGTATGAGAAAGCAAAGCTGGCAACTTTCCCTATCACTAGGGACAATGGCTGTTGTTGAAATTGCACTGTATAACTTTTTTAAGTGTTGGTACACATACAATTCACGGTATGTTCATATTCCCTTACACAATCACTGCTGCTACTGTTGCCACTGCCACTACTGGTTAAATGGCAAATGCCCCAACCTGGCTAAGCTGGGTAGATGACTTCTTGCTGAGTATCTTGGGCCTTTTATGGGCAACTTGCTGGAACTGTAAGAAAACCTTGACCAGAATCCTAGCAGTTAAGTTCATGCCAATAAGTTTACTTCAAGGGTATGGATCTGCTTGTTTGTTTGTTTGATTGATTGTTTGTTTAATAAGGAGGAGAACTCAGTTCAAATCCTTGCTGGATCATGGAAACTGACAGGGAAATGACAGTGATAAACAATTCATTTGCACATTTAATGTAGCTCAAGAACCTTATTAGGGATTCCTATAAATGGGATCTTAGGATCAAAGCTCACTGCAGATGGGGATTGCAGCCATGAAATAAAAAGGTGACTGATTCTTGGGAGGCAAGCAATGAGAAACCTGGGGAGCATAGTGAAAAGTAGAGACATCAAATTGCAAACAAAAATTTGTATAGTCAAAGGAATGGTATACCCTGTGGCAATGTATGCTTGTGAGAGGTGGACCATTAGGAAAGCTGAGCGCAGAAGAATAGATGCCTTTGAGATGTGGTGTTGGAGAGTTTTGAGAGTCCCCTGGACAGCGAGGAGAACAAATCGGTCAATCTTAGAAGAAATCAACCCTGACTTCTCCTTAGAAGGTCTAGTAAAGATGAAGCTAAAGTACTTTGGACATCAAATGAGAAGAGAAGATTCACTTGAGAAAGCCTTGATGGTTGGAAAGGTTGAGGGCAAAAGAAGAAGGGGACGGCCAAAAATGAGATGGCTAGATAGTATTGTGGACTCAATGGGCACAGAGCTGAGCGAGTTGAGGAGGATGGTGGAGGAGGACAGAAGTGCCTGGCGGACAGTGGTCCATGGGGTCGCAGAGGGTTGGAATCGACTGTGTGACTGAACAACAAAATAAATGGGAAATTGCTTGACTGCAGACAACAAGAACAACAATTTAATTTCTCAATTAATTAATTAATTGATATCTTGCCCATCTAGCAAACAGCTACCCTGGTGGCTTACAATCATAGCATAGCATAAAATACAGACACAAAAAATGAAGGCAAATACAATATAAACTGATTTTAAATGCAGAATAAAATTAGTAGGGTAAAAGAGATGGAAATGCAAATGGTGGTAACAAAAAAAGCTAGAAGTAAGGCTTTGGATTTATTCACTAAGCCTATTTATTGTTTCAATAGTTACACTGATGCATCCCATTAGAAAACAGCATGCTTGTGTATGAGCCTGCATTCATACACTTATGTGTGTGTGTGTGTGAATGCTAGCACATGTGCAGGTGGACAGAAAATAGCTTATTAGCATCCTAGACTCCTTACTATACTTCTCATAGTCTTTTAACCATTTTTGCTGTTCTGTGTCTATAAGCTGAGATCAATAGTCTTTTCTTTTAGAAGGAGCTGGTGGGTATTTCTGTGCTATTAGTGGAACACATTTACAAGAAAGGTGGGAGTGGAAACAAGAAACAAGAATAGAAAGCTACAGCAAGACCAAATGATTAGAAAGGTAGTGCTACATGTTTTTTCTTGACCTGGCTGGGACAGCTTGAATCTGGGAAAATCCTGGAAAACTGGAACATATGGCAACCCTATCTCCGTAGGACTGCAGTGGCTCAAGTCGTTAAGACGCTCAACTTGCTGACTGGAAGGTCAGAGTTTGATTCCTGGCTACTGCATGACTGAGTGAGCTCCCATCTCTGTCCCAGCTCCTGCCAACCTTGCAGTTTGAAATCAAGAAATTGCAAGTAGTTAAATAGGGACCACTTTGGTGGGGAGGTAAACAGTGTTCTGTGCACTCTGGTGTTGAGGCATGCTTGCCACATGTCCACAGAAATGTCTGCAGACACAGACTGTACTGTCTCTTTGTCTATAAACAGAGATGAGCAATTAACCTTATAGTTAGATACGACTGGCTTTTGAGCAAGGGCAACCTTTACCTTACTGCTGTCCCATGCCTCCCATGCCTCCTGGAAACTGCCATGGCTAGTAATATCATCCCACCAGCAGTTAATTTTAGTGAATAAATACTTCTTCCTCCCATTCTGCAGCTCCCAAAGCTTATGAACAACGACATGGATTAAAGAAGAGTCATTGGGGCTGTGGAAGCAATTAATTCTTGAAAAATTGCTCTTCCTGATGGCATCATCACCCTTTCATTAATGGAAGAACACAAATAAGATTTGAGCCAGTATATTGCATTTCATGGGATGTAGGTTGGCTTGGGGGAAATAGTTTGGATAGAAAGAAAGCAAGAATACTTGTATCTTATTAAGAACATAAAAGGCAGCTCATGAAGACCCCAGTCATACTCAGATTGGATAGAATACCAATATAAATAACTGGTGTTTGCTTCAGCACTTTGGGAGTTAAAATATTACACTCAGGACACTTCAGGACACTCTAAAAACAGAACGCTAGACTAGATAGGTCTGGGATCTGAAAGTATAATTACAATTAATGGGTTAAAAGCAAAGAAAAACAAAAACACAGAGAACCAAAACAAAAGCAATAACAGGAATGGTTAAAGAGATTAAAAGTTTCACCTCAATCTTTTTTGAAAGAATAGCAACATCACTGGCCATATGAACTCAAGGAAGGAATCAATACACCTCACTCAGAAGAGAGTTTTACAATCTGTGTCACAGCTTGGAAACATTACTTTTTTGGATTATGGTTCCTAGGATCTCCTAACAAACAATTTGAAATAATTTATTTGGCAAATGTTTTAGACTATAGATCTCAGAAGCCATTGTCTATACTGTGAAATGCTGTTGTACTCTGAATAATAGCTTTTCCAAGCTTTGATTGATTTAAGTGTCACATGAGAAGAATAAAGGATTTGTTTATCCCATTGCTTCAATCGGGGGATTAGAAGTCATGCTTATGATGATGGTCTATAGGACAGAAAGGAAACCTGAGAATGTCAAAATCAAGGGAGATCCTCCTCAAACTTTTCAGGAAGTCAGAAATCTGCATGTTTATGTGATTTGTGGTATGTACAAAATCACACATTTTTTTAAAAAAAGCCTAAAATATATAAAACTGAAAAATGCACAAAGCTTGTTTTAGTGTATGGAAAACTTGTGTACAAGGAAAATTACACCTTTGTGTTCAAGTTTCTAAACTCCTAAGTCTGGTGTGACTAGTGGAGATGCTGTATGGAGAATTCTAGAGGGTGCATGAAATAATGGCAGGTTTTCTAGCTGTGTTTGCCATCCTTATAAAACAGTCTACAGCTTCAAAGCACTGGAAACATTTCTGAGTCACCACCAGAGATTGAATGTGGTGAACATATGGATTTATGTTATTTTATTCCAGGATAACAGATGCTCTAAATTCTACACAATTAGAACAAGCTGAAAGGCTGACAGTCACTTGATCCATTCGAGTGTAACCGAACTTTACTTTCCTAAATATTGTCAAGCTAGTGTGTACATCTCATAAAATTATGGCACAAAAAGCTATGCTAACAACTCATGTTTTGTTTTACAAGTGTAACAAATATTTACATGAGGCATACATGAAATTGCAGTACAGTATTTCATTGCCAAGTTCTCCTTGTTGGCAGCATGATGCTTTCTTCAAAACTTTATCCTTTTTGAATTTTTTTTATCTTAAGGTAATTTCTTTCCTGTCAAATTGAATGAGAATGGTTTAAATTCTCATGAGAGAAAATTTCAGAATAGTAGCCATGGATGACCTCCCACTTAGAATCATGTTAATGAATCTCAGAACAGAAATTTGCTCCGGTACCAGAACGAAGTTAACAGTTCTTCCACACAGAGTTCGGGGAAGTTCTTGCTATTGGTAAATGGGAGTCAGAAATTCTTCCTGATCCAGTGCAAATAAGACAGACATTTATTAATAAAACACAGTGTCCCATTCTGCCAGCTCTTCCTAAAGAAGCCAATGGTAAAAAAGGAAGCAGCAATAAAAACCCAGTAATGGTAGAATTGGGAAAGTCTCCAAACTGAAAATGGAATTTTATTAAAAAGGTAAATCTCCTAAGTGGTTTAATCAAATAGTTCCAGGGGCACAGGAAGAAAATCCATATGAATGAATGCAGAATAGCTAACTAGTTAATCATTTCTTTCTTTCTTTTTTTCTTTCAAGTCCAAGTGGTGCACAGTTTAAAATTATGGACATATATAAAATATAAATAATGTTCAAATGAGATTGATAACATATAGTTATGACCAGTGGTGTTGTGGAACCAGGACTCAGATGATGAAAACCCCACTCCACCCCACCACACACACACCCTGACTTCTTGAGTTGTAGGGATTGTGAAATAACTCATCATCTCCCCCAAGGCTTCTGTGTTTATTTATTTATTTATTTAAATTTATATTCTGCCCTACTTGCACAGGCGACTCAGGGTGGATCACAATCGACATACAATAAACAGTTAAAAACTCTAAAAAACAAAGTAAAAGATTAAAAACTAATTTAAAACAACAAGAGGGTACGTGTAAGATGTTAAATAAGCCAGTGGGGAGGGGACAATGAACCATCATAACCCCACAACATTCCCGCCAGCCAAATTTTCAGACCCTTCCTGAAAGCCAATAGCTCCGTCTGGAGGCACAACTCCAAAGGCAGGTAGTTCCACAGAGTCGTAGCGAACAAGGAGAAGGCCCTCTTTCTTGTGCCAGAGAGTCGAGCCTCTCTGGCAGATGACACAACTAAGGCACCTCTCCGATCCACTCTGACAGGACGGGCAGATGTTCTTAGGGTGAGGCGGTCTCTTAAGTAACCTGGCCCACTACCACATAGAGCTTTAAAGGTAATAATCAGCACCTTGAATTGCACCCGGAGGCAAACTGGTAGCCAGTGCAGCTCCCGAAGCAGTGGGGATGCATGAGAGTAACGCCCACATCACAACACCACCCGAGCTGCCGCATTCTGGTGTTCCCATTCAGTTTTGCTACAATCATCTCTGCAGATTTTCCCAGGAACTAGTGGTGGCCCATGAGCTGGGAAATAAGGGAAACCCCAAACTTTGGGGTGTGGTGCACCTAAACTTGGTCCATGAACTGGCCAGGTTAGGAATAGTATATTGTTGCAAAAAATGGATGTTATAATGCCAAGTATTTGAGGGTGTTTTGGTCTTGAAATGCCAATGAAGAGCTATTAACTTTATTAACAACCTGTTTTGTAATTGTTGATAAACAATTTGTTTTTGGGACTTGCCATGGGGAATGGCTAGCATCGAGGGCTTTCATGATGAATGTCAGCCCTTTCAAATTCATCAATGTACTGCTGGTTATTATTTAACAACTTATTTCAAAAAATAGTCAATAACTGATTGTTCACATTACAGTAAACTCAGATACATTGACTAGATATTAAAGCAGTTCAGTACATTGTAAAATTAAATGGTGAAGAGAACCAAGACAGGGTTAATGTCCTCCTCCTTCTGAGGTTTCTAAACTCACAAGCAGGAGGTTGAAATTCTTCTGTTCACCTTGTCTTGTATAACTTAATGAATCATTTAATAAGTAGAATGTTTCCAGACGAGAAGCAGGGTCTGTAACACATTTTTCTGCAGAGTACATAATTTTCCTATTACCCTTATAGAGATAAAAATGTCTTCCCTAGAGTTCATCCATGAGACTTGTATTTTACGAGAAGGTTAAGCACTTGGTTATTACAGAAAAGCCTTTTAACAAGCAACAGAGGTCTGAAGCCAATATTTTGGACAGCAAATTCCTACTTACGCACAATCCACCTTTTCATGACTACTGAAATCAGCAAACTTTGGGAGAAATTTTATTTTTCTCCATCCATTCTAGGCCATTATAGTTTTCTCTTCCTTTGAAACATTTCCCCTTTTCCCCATTTCACTGTTTTGTGTCCTCTGTCTCTTACCTTTCTTTGATTCAGATCCCCTATACAGTATTTCAACCTTGACCAATGGAGCTACCTAGAGGAATCCTCTCTAATCTAGTGTTCTTTAGATATTTTGAATGCCAACTGCCATGATTCCCCCCCCCCTTTCCATGGGCCATACTAACTGGGATTGATGAGACTTTTAGCCCTAACATCTCCAGATGCACCCCATTGCCCTCCCATATATATCTTAATAATTGATACATGTTCAGTATTGGGTGGAATGTCAGGGAATGAATGAAATGCACTTTAGATTACAACTGACCCTTCCTTGAAATTTACTCCAGAGAATAACTGAGGTCACTTAATCCAAGGCTTCAGATTCACCATCCAGTCAACTGTTGCCATCCAGTTTTGTTGTATTATTTTATTTTTTGGGTGGTGGTGGGATTTGGGCAAGCTTGTACAACCTCTTTGAGAAACCTCTTCTGCAAGAAAACTAGGAGGAGCCCCCAGTGTGTGTGGAGGGTGCTGTAAATGAAAGAGGAAGAAAGAATGGGGATTGCCTGTCATGCTCCTTTAATAACTCTTGTAGGAGCTGTCATTTATCGTTTGCAACCTTTCCACACTTCTCAAGACTTGTGAGAAGAAATGTACCTCACTTTGAGCATACATACATTTGAGAAATATTATGAAATATTTTGGACAAAATAATACAAATATTGTAAAATTTGTTGTTATGTGCCATGAAAGTTGCTTCTGTTGTACAGAAACCTCTTTAATTCAGGTCACTGCTGAAATTTTGCAAAAATCAAATATGTAATTTCATTATTATTATTATTATTATTATTATTATTATTATTATTATTATTATTATTATTATTATTATTATTATTATTATTATTATTATTATTATTATTATTATTAAACTCCCTATTTTCCTATTATCTTCCAGTTTTCCTCAGCATTATTGTCTTTTGCAGGGAGTCTCTTCTCATGATATATTCAAAGTATGATAGCCTCACTTTAGTCATTTTTGCTTCAAAGGAGAGCTATCTTGATTTATAAGACACATTTATTTGTGTTTCTGGTGGTCCACAATATCAGTAAAGCCTTCCTCACATGAACTGATTTTTATCTTGTTGGCTTTCTTGATTATCCAGCTTTTACATTTAAACACAATAATCAGTAGTATCAAAATATGGATTATTTTAGCCTTATTCTCTACCAACATATTCTTACACTTGAGGTTTTTAATTAGTTCCTTCATAGCTGCCCCTCCAAATTCTAGTTTTCTAATTTCTTGGCTGCATTATTCATTTTGAGTGATGATTGAACCAAGGTATAGAAAATGATCAACCATTTTTATGTCTTCATTGTCAAATTAATGTTATCTGATTCTTCTGTAGCTTGTTATCTTGCTTTGGCTGTTTCCTTTTTAAAGTTCTTCAATAGTAATTTCAAGTTGCTGTTGTTCTCTGCCAGTAGTGTGGTCTTACCTGCATATCTTAAATTACTGACATTACTTTCATTATAACATTCTACATATTTGGTGTATTGTGCATATAAACTGAACAGATAGGGAGGTATAAAAACCAGCCATGTCAGACACTTTTGCCAGTTGGAAAACATGCCATCATCGTCGTCGTCGTCGTCGTCGTCGTCGTAGGCGGCGTCGGCGTCGGCGTCGGCGTCATCATCATCAGTATCAGTATCAGTATCAGTATCAGTATTAGTATTAAACTTGTATGCCACTCCACTTGCAATGTCACTCTGGGCAGCTAACAAAGAGATAAAGTATCACAAATTACAGTTACAAAGTATTACATTAACAGAATAAAAAATTTCAAGAGCAATACACATTTCAAGAGCAGTACGCATTTCAAGAGCAATAAACAGGAAAAAAATACATTTCAAAAACTCAGACTTATCCACTTCTAGCAGAAGTCTAGCAGAAGTGGCTGGGCGGCTTTCTTATGGCCATTTTACATAGGTGGGTCTCTTGGAGGTAATCCAGTCAACAAGATCTGATATTGCAATCTGATTCTGGGGACCCACTCCTTCAGGAAAAATTGAAGTTATCCAATTTCAAATGCTCCAAGCTCACTCTGCCAACTCTGTCTGTCGCAAATGACCGGCAGAGGCCTTTGAGGGATGAAATGCTGCTCTCCTTCACAGCTGTTGGGAGGGTAGGAGGGAAAGTTTTGTTCTGTGCACAATCTATTGTGAACAATCTCAAGCCTTGTCAGATAAGTGATGGGAAGAACATCTGGGTATGCATATGCACCCTCCATTTATATTGCAAGACTTAGAAGGACATCTGAGAGTCATACTGAATAGCTTTTAGTAGGTCATTATAAGCAAGACAAATCCACATAGTTGAAACAGACAAGGGCAAGTTTTCATGGCAATGAGATTGATTATTTATTTAAGAAATCTGTCTATGTTTCTGCCTTATAAAAGACACCATCAGTGGCCAATGGTCCATAATGTGGTAAACTGGAACCAGCTAAATCCACAACAAACATTAAAAAAAAGAAATTTTAAAAAATCATTAACATTCACCATCTGGGTGAGACGGAATGTGTTACATACAATATCCCCCTTGAAACTCTATACAGAAGGATGTTTTGGAACCAATGTCTTTCAGGTGCAAAGACATGAAGCTTTGGTTTGTATTTTGCTTCTCGGAAAAATACAAGGCTATATAAAAATAATAACTGATGTCACACTTTGATGTCCTGAAATTTAAATAGTGGGAGCCCTACTAATATTTTAAAGATGTGCTATTCTCAATGTTTTCTGGCTGTGGGCCTGACCAGACCTCCTGGGCAGCTGATCAGGCCAGTCACGTGGTTCTTTCCACCCGAAAGCGGAAGTAAAATGCATGCCATGCTTACTCAGAATGCATTCAGCAGCATTCTACACATGTGCACCACATGTTTTATACTTCCACTTCCAGGAGCAACAGGAACATTAGGGGGCAGATAAATTGTTGTCGGGGGCCAGGTCTGGCCCGTGGGTTGTAGAATGCCTAGCATAGATCACTATTGACACTGTCAGTGATTGCCTTAGAATGCTTAGATGGAACATCTAGAGAAATAAAGTAGAAATACACAACTGTTAGAAAATGTATTTTTAACACAACAACAATCTTCTTCTTCTTCTTCTTCTTCTTCTTCTTCTTCTTCTTCTTCTTCTTCTTCTTCTTCTTCTTCTTCTTCTTCTTCTTCTTCTTCTTCTTCTTCTTCTTCTTCTTCTTCTTCTTCTTCTTCTTCTTCAAAGCTGGAATCAGATTTCCATCTACTTTTTTTGGTGTTATCAGTTTTATCTTTGATTGAGAGTGCACTGATGATACTTTGCTGGTAAAAAAAAAAAGCAAGGCAATTCTAAAAAAAGGGGTACCCTTCAAAAATACCCAGTGACTTTGAAAGCAAACTTAGCATCAGCATCCAACTTGACACAGATGTAGATGTTTTCTTCTGCTCTGTGCCAAATGGATAAAGATTTTTCAAGTTACAACTTTTTCAAAAGTAAAATTGTTCCCCCTTCCCTTTTGCAGATGCAAGTGATCGTACATGTTGTTAGACTATAAACAGATTAAATGAGCTGAAAAGACCAGTCTTGCATTCTTTGAAGGAGATTGGTTAGCCCCATGTGCCTTTTCCTATTTAGAAACAATTCCTTTTGCTGTTACTGTCATTGTGATGCTTGAAAAAGGCCTCTAAAAGGGAAAACCAACTGTTATAATCTGGAACTTTGTTACAATTTGCCCAAGTTTTAATGCATTTAATGCCTTTTTAAGCTGGGGGCTGTATCACGCCTCCTCAGACTGTTTGCTGGCTGGACTAGTGTCCCCCACTGCTGCCCCTGCCGTAGTGGTGGGCTGCAAAAAATTTTATTAACACACTGTGGGCATGGTATGGTGGGTGTGGTCAGGGGGAAAGCCCTGTGTTGCACCTGAATTAGGACTTTATTTCAAAACTTGGATGGGCGGAGTCAGCTGGAATTTCTGGCGAACTGGTGCGAACCTACTGATGCCCACCACTGCCCGGCCGCCACCACCACAGCTTCCTTGCTTACTGGCCTGCCATAGGTAAAGTCCTGCACTTGGCCAGAGCGGCACCTGGGAAAGATGTGGGCAGCTGCATCCATTTACCACTTCTGTTTCTGCTTCTGCAACTGGCACTGCTGTCTTACAACATCTGTCCTGCTATGGGGCAGTGTTAGGGACATGCCAAGCAAGGTGGAGGGGAAAAGGACGATGGTGACAGTGATTGTGATGGCGGCAGTGGCAGTGGGAGTGAGGGCATGGGCCGGATGGAATGCCACCATGGGCCGTATCCAGCCTGTGGGACGTAGGTTGAGAATTCCTGTTTTAAATCATTGCTGTGAGCTTCCTGCTCACTCTCAATCTGAACTTTTGACCCTGACCAAACCTGGTGGTAAGAATATTTTAAAATATTCTGTTTCTGATGGCAAAATATTTAAAGAGGAATTTCAAAAAGTACAGAGAACAAATATTCATAAATTCATTTGTTAGAGCTGTGAAATTACTGTTTTTTACTTCATAACTGGGACTCTTAGGAAAGCTTTGGTGCCTACTCCACAGTCTTTTCACTATACAGTACTGTATAATTGTTTGGTCATTAAGAGAAAAAAATACCATATGTGTCATCAAGTGAATCCCTGTTGGTCACAGTGGGCCACATTGATTACATGCAGGGAGACAATTAGGCCTGTGGCCCGGAGTTTGGACACCCCTGTTCTATGTGATTGTAGATCATCTAGATGGCTGCCATTAATGTTGTCCACTGATGAAGTGGATTTGATCCATGACAGCTAACATTAAAATACAGTACAACAGTTAGTCTTTAAAGTGCCACACATTTTTATTGGCCTTTTTGTCTTGTTTTGTTTACACAGCTACCACTTTAAAAAATTCAACTTTTAAAAGGTCAGATTGACATGTACCTTGTTTAAAACAAATGTGACTGCTGTTGAAAAAAAAATTATTTGTCATTTCAGGAGTGCAAAAACAGCCTTGAGGTTTCATGTGATTCCTGCCCTTACACAGAACAATTTACGAATGCTTAGAAACCTGTCTAGCCAATGTGTTAGTACCAGGCTGTTACTTTTCAAAGACTAAGACAATACTGAGAGATTCAGCCTATTCTTACTGACATACTACAGCAAACACATTTTGCATGCAAAATTATTTTGTTCATAGGTTCATGGAGGAAGGAAGTGAATTATCCCATTTTCGCTTCTTGGTAGAAGTGTGCCATTTTGATTGCCATCCTTGGAAGAGTTGGCATGCTAACAAAGAGGGTTTTATAATAGTAATTATTTTAAAAATCTAAATCAAAATTTATTTATTTATTACTCACATTTCTATCACCGCTCCCTTACCAAGGCAGCTCCAGGTGGCTTACACATAAAACAAATAAAAACTTTACAAAAGCATTTAAAAAGCATTAAAAATTAGATTTGTTTTTTTTAATTATTATTTTAAATGCCCTCCAATGCCGCATCACAAGATTTTTTTTTTCAAAAGCTGACAGCCTGGGCAATACAAAATGTCTTTCATACTCCAGTAGTGGATGGTCTATTGAACCTAGTTTACAGTGCAGTTTATATCTCACAGCTATTGATATGTGCTGTTCTGATAGATCTTTCTGACTATATCCCTCATCTGTTTGAACAGTTGCAAGCTTACTCATTGTGACCGACTATTATTTACTCTTTTCTTCCTGGAGATATGTTTCAGCATCTGACAGGAAAGCAAATTTATTATAATACAAAACAGAAATTATACTTGTGTACACTAAAATTAGCCTTTGCAAAAATTGGGTTTTGCTTTTGATTGACCAGGTTTAAGGCTTTCACTATAGATTAGAACTGAGAATGCTCAGGTATGCGTAACATTATTAGAGTGGTCAGGACCCGGGAAATTACTCTACTTAATTTTATATATTTGGTAGTTGCAGAGCAAGAAAACGGGCCAGAGTTCAGCCTTAGTATTAAGGCAAGTTCTTCTCGCGTAACTCCTCTCAGCCAGATAGTCAAGATACAATGATTACTCTGACCAAAGCCTAAGGTAAAAAAGAAAAATAATATTTTCTCACTACATATGTTCAGAAGTGACGTGTGCTCAGAAGTCTTAATAGGGTAGGTAAAGGTAAAAGTCACTGTTGCTCGAAAGCCAGTTGTTTCCAACTCTAGGGTTTAGTGCTCAACTCTGTTTATAGTCAAAGACCCAGCACTGTCTGTGTCTGCAGACATTTCTGTGGACATGTAGCAGGCATGCCTAGACACTGGAGTGCACAGAATGCTGTTTACCTTCCCACTGAAGTGGTCCCTATTTATCTACTTGCAATTTCGTGGTTTTGAACTGCTAAGTTGGCAGGAGCTCATTCCATCATGTAGTACCCGAGTATCAAACTGCTGACCTGTCCAGCCTTCCAGTCAGTGTCTTAATGACTTGAGCCACTGCATCAGGTCAATAGTGGCTGTGATTTCTCAGTGGTTAAGAAGCTTGCTGGAAGGTTGGGCAAGTCAGCAGTTTGAGACCCGGGAACTCCATGATGGTTTGAGCACCTGTCTCTGTCCCAGCTCTTGGGGACATGAAAGGAGCCTCATTTGGACATTCCTTGAGTGGAGTTTCTTCCACAAAAATCCTTTCAACTCATAATAATTTCTGACATGTAATTATTATTATCAGGTTAATAGTACAGGTAGGGAGATTCAGATGAAATAGTTAAATATTAAAATAGTTTCCTCTGTAGGTGAGAGGATGGAGATGCTGGTAGAAGCACCTTTCTTCTTAGAAGGCAAAGAAACAACTGACCAGCACAAATAACATTTGGTGTGCATGCTAACTGGATGAAATAGAAATGGAAATTTATCCAATTAGATTTTTAGATACAAAGAAGTTTGTGTGTGTGTGTGTGTGTGTGGTTGTGTGTGTGTGTGTGTGTGTGTGTGTGTGTGTGTGTGTGAGAGAGAGAGAGAGAGAGAGAGAGAGAGAGAGAGAGAGAGAGAGAGAGAGAGAGAGAGAGAGAGAGAGAGAGAGACTGTATTGCATCTATTTGCTATGCAAATGTTATCAAATGTTATCTTTGGGAGGAGAGAGTAGGAAGGAAGTTGGCAAGCTTAACTCAGAATAAAAATAGCAAAAAACACCTGGATATTTAAAAGTGAAGCACTCAAAACCTTGAGCTTGGATGACTCCATCTTTCAATGTTTTGTTTTTTCAACAATAAAGTTTTTGTGTTGAGCCAAATTTTGTGTCGAGATGTTCACTGGGTGTTCTGGGGTACTAAATCCAGTTCTTGACTCTCAGACATCTGGCTGTAGATGGAAAGCTACTGAAAAGGAAGGGCAGGTGCTTTAAAGATCTAGTCCAGTATTTCTCAAGCTCAGGTCCCCAGATAATCCTTAGACTTAAATTCCCAGGAACCCTGACCAACAGGTGTAATGACTTGGGCTTCTGGAAATTAAAGTTCAAGAATATCTGGAGGCCCAGTGTTGAGAAATACTGATCTAGTCCAATCATTCTCTTTTTGGAGGATGTGCACCAGGCAAGGACCAGAAAGGAGTGGGAGGGTCAGAGAGGTTTCCCCCTGCCTGGAGCACAAGGGCAGCTCAAGGTGAGGTTGATGGCTGGGAGCCAGAGAGTGTCCTCCTGAGTACCCATGGAGTCCAACTCTTCACAGAGATATTCCTCAGGTCCATGACGTGATCTCTGAGTTTCAAATCTTAGGGGGGGGGGGAATCAAACTCTTGTGCTTTTTTAAAGTGGGCCAGTTGCTAGTTGCCATCACCTTCAACACTAGCAGCATAGCTTTAATTTCCCCTTTCTCCCATTCCAACTATTGACTATGTTTTACCCCATGGATAGGAAATGGGATGCAAAGGATTAATCGTGGTACTACTCTGCCAAATTACATTTTACTGAATGCTTCCTATGACCAAAAGTTACAAGTACACCACCGAGGAGGATCAATAATGAGCTCATTTGGTGAAAGTCAAGGTATCTAGGTCTAACTTTGTCTTTTTCATTATGCTCACCTATAGTATTCTATTTCTGTATTATTCTCTATATTTTAAGGAAATCTCTAGTTATATATTTTAGGGTGATTTCTTAAAAAGCTATTTAAATACATATTTTCCCCAACATGTATATTTAACAGCAAAATCCTATTGATGTATACTCAGCCAGACAGTCTACTGCATTCAGTGATTCTTTTATTCCCAGGAGAGGATGTACAGAATTACAGCTCATATGCTGAAATTGATTATAACTTCATTACAAAACTCACAGAAGTGTGAAGTCTAGCAAGATAATTGAATTTTGATCCAGTGATTTGGCCAGAGTAATGAAGATAAGATTGTTTTGCAGAGATATGTGAAAAGATTTTCTCCAGCATCTGTGAGTGACAGACACAACAAAAGCAAACAACTGAAAGAAGTCTTTCTAGGTTGGTCTTCATCAGGGATGAGCAAACCACAACCCTGGGGCAACATGCAACTTCCCAAGCTGTTTTGGTATCTCTCATTTCTCTTTCCAATGTCCACATTTTCTGGCAGAAAGCTAGAAGCCTCCAGGAAGCAGAAATTCTGTTTTAAATCACACTGTAGGACCTTTTCTGCATCATTTAACATTAAAGAATATCCATTTTTCAAAACCAGACATGAACTTCTTCCAGCATGTTAACAAGTTGGAAGATGTCCATGTCTAGTTTTGACATGTGCTTATCTCAGTGTTTTGGCATTTAGGGAATGCTATCCAGAGGTCAAAAGAACAGAGAAATGGCTCCTGGATCCAATTAAAGTTGTCTCCCTAAGCTATTGTTTTTGTTATCTGGATTGCAGTACTGGAGCTCAGAATGAAGAACATCCAAAGAATAATGGCCTCAAATAATGACGGCAGTCCAGTCATTGAACACATCCACCTACCGCATCTCTTTTGTTCCAACTACAGGAAGTATGTTTGATTGCAGTTTACTAGTCAGTGGAGGCAAGGGAATCCTTTATTTGTTGTAATTTATACAGTCACATACCCATTGAACCACCTGCTAGCAGGCACATGCTTGTATATCAGGCAATTGGGCCTTGTCCCACCCCACCCTCACCTCTGGTACCCTGGGGAACCAACAGCAATGTATGGGATTCTCCCAACCCCCTCAATAGGTGCCCCCACCACTCCCTGTCCAGTGCCTTCTCATGGTGCCCTGCACACCCCTGTTGATAGGTGATAGCCTTGTCGGGGGCATGGGTGCTTGAGCAGTCTAACTAGGCAGTGCTGCCCATCTCTTGTCAATAATGTTAGGCTGGGACTGAAACTCACCAAAGTGTCCTCCGTTGGATCCCTTGGGCATGCAAGTGGAGAGCACACATCATGGTCTGCCTAGCCAGTGAGTGACATAATATTCAAATGGCTAAAAAACACATGTAAATGGACTTGATTTCTCAGGTCCATTTGCATGTGCGGAGTGTCATCTTGGAAATGTCTACCAATGTGTGGACTCCTCGCTGAAAAATGACTCCATGGTATCCAAGGTATATCCATTGAACTAGGTAGCCGTAGGTTTTGAGTGCTCAAGTGTGATTAAAACATCAAAAAAGGAGGGGTTAAGTAGTTGCCTCCTCTCATTGCGTGTGAGTTCAAGACACTTTAAGTTTGCCTTAGTCCTACTTGTTTTGGTAGACTTTGTGCTAGGGTATCAGCTCTAATAGAAAGGCTATTTTTGTTCCCTGAAAATATCAGGGCCTCCCCACCCATTCCAATGAATACCTCTTTGATTGTCTGACCCTGAACAAGTCCCGCAACTCTCCTGAGAGCTCCCAAACCTGCAGCCTTATCAAAAAATGTTATGTTTAGGCTATAAACAAAGCTGACTCCTCAAGAGATAAAGAACAAGGTTTGGTGAAGATGGATTGTGCAATTACATCAAGATTTGTCCAACTGCACACTCCTTGTATTTATACAATTTCAAATTTAACTAATGAAATTTTGTGAGAGCTGATAAGTGGCAGATAGCACTGTAGGACATGAAATGATCTGTTGCCTTCAGAACCCTAAAACTAACCAAGAAGAGACATTTTGCCCCCCCCCTGCCAAAAATATTCCCCGTAGACCCAATTGAAAGTCTCTACATAATGTTCACCAACATTTTCAAGTGGAATGAAATCATTTTTCCCAGTTGAAATAGTTCCCAAGCAAGTTTTATGAAGCTGTTGATGTTCTAATATGTCTGGTGTCACCAGAAAATGCTCAACACATTCTTAAGAACCATGTTTGTTCGTTCGTGTCTACTCCTAATCATTTTATGTACCCTCCCCACACGCACTTTTGTTGGAATTCACAATTCTTCTGTTTTGCAATAGTGCTGTTTTCCAGGTCTTCAGGATATTTCTCCCACTCTTTCTAGGTTTCTTACTACCATGCATTCAATCAAAGCACATGTGTACAGGATCAAGGAAAATCCTTAGGTGTGTTGTAGCAGATCATGCCATGTGGACAAATTATGGTTACAATTGTTGAATTGAATAAAATACAATTGCATAAAATGGTGTAACTGACAATTAAATAAAAAATGCACACTATTTTCTAATCCTGGTGCTTGGCAGACACATGTTCTCACAGGAGATGGTGCATGTTTAAATCACCCATGTTTGACCAAATTTCTCTCTACTAGGATAGAGATAACTCCTCTCTTCAACAAAATAGTTATGGGTCAACAACTTGACAAATCTCAGCATATTCTGCCTAAACTATTTCAAAATACAATAAAACCTTGCATAAAGAGCGCCTCGCTTAGAGAGTAACTCACTTAAAGAGCAGAATTTTATCTGAGTGGTCGCCTCGCTTAACAAAGAAAACCAACCAAAAACTCACTTAACAAATAAATCGGGGTTCACAATTCCCACCCCCCGCCAGAAGTCACAATTGGTCACTTACAATGGTGTTTTGCATAAAGAGCAAACTCGCTTAAAGAGCAATCCCATAGAACACATTATGCTCTTTAAGCGAGGTACCGTTGTAGATACTATCACACACTATAAGAGAGTAACAAAGACAGTTTAAATTGCAATCAGTGCGTCTTCTTAGACTAGGGACATAGAGAATGACAAGCTTACTGTGACATTTTAGAGTCTTTGTTGTTTGAATAATGGAACAATTCTTTATCTGTTTCTTGCCTAGTAAGAGGCAGACATACTTTGTTGTCATGGAAAGGGGAACTTTGTAACTAAAGAGGGCTGAGAATTTTCTTTCCATTCATTTTTGAAAAACAGAAGACCTTTCTCTTACACAAAGAATGGAGTGAATTTGAAGTTTCAATAATAATGAGTGCACTAGAAAGTGAATGTGACAGATTTTCCCATCTTGGTTCGAAATTAGCTTTGTAACCCTGTGGATGCTTCGTTTGAGCCTTAGCCCCAATGCATTCAGGGGAACACACTGTCAGCCACAGTATAAATGGCTGTTTTGTGTATGCAATCAAATGCCATACATGCAACAGGCTGAAAACACTGAGGTTTATTTTATGGTCCCAGGAAATGGTACTCCACTATGAGGACAGTTCAGAGGCTGTGCTCCAAGTCCCAATGTAGTAAGTACCCAAGTATTCCCATGAATACATCTACAAGGCATCAGATAGGGAGGTGGGGCAACTTAAGACCCTTTAGAAGTAGCTGGACTGAAATTTTCATCATCTCTCCCCATTGGGTGAGAAGGCAAGGACTCTTGAACATTGCACTACAGAAACACCAGGAGGGCCAGAGGTGGCATCTCTTAACTGTACAGGATTCCAAATGTTCCAGAAAACAATATAATACCATCAGTTTAACATTCCATTTCTTCTCTTTTCTTCATTTACACTAATAGCATCTTGAGATCCATACCTGCTTGCTAGCTCTTGGCTGCCAAAATCCCTTCAACTTTCCAGTGTTGTCATTTTCAGATCCTTCTTGTTTCTGGCTGGGAGGTTGGTCAGCAGGCTAAGCTTTGAAGCCATTGTTAATGAGCCTTATTTAAGGAATGGTTTTAATGTGGTAGCCACTCTTCCACTAGGTTAGAAGGATTTTATAAACAGTCCCTTGGTGAAACAGAATAGAGAAATGAGTGACAGCCTCTTATATCAATGCCCCAGGCAGAAAGAGGCAAACTTCATTATGGAAGAGGCTTGTGCAAATTTCTTTGCCTTATGTAAAATCACCTGGACCATTTTTGTCTCATTAGATCATTGCCAAACATAGATGCATGAGCTGCTTGCGCTCTTGCCATGTGTTTCAAAACATTTCTGGTGTACTCATTGCCGAATGACTGTCCTTTTGGCTCAGGCAAAAACTAATTCAAAGTTGTATTAGAAGCCTCTATCACTCCAACTGAGTCAAATAACATGAACTCTACTTACACCTGTGCTTTCTGATTATAAATGGGAAATTACAAGTGTTTTGTAAAGCAGTAGAAAAATCCAGTCAAAGTGAGACAGAGATTGCAACAATTGTTTGCTTTGGCATTTCATCATTCTTTAATGTACATACACGTCAAGTTCCAAGACTAACCCAGGAAATTTGAGGCTAGAGATGTAGCAGGAAATGGTCATAATTCAAGATTCCTAGTACCACCCTGCGCAGTCTACAACCCATCTCATTCAAATCCAAATATGTAATTTTGGACCCAGAAGCAGTAAAAATATATTAAAGAAGTAATAAATAACAATTTGGCATTTGCCCATCACATAGACTATCTGAAACCTAAGACAGGAGCTTCAGCCTTTCTAATGGTTGGGATTGCCCTGTCAAGTCTCAACATTCTAGAGATTTATCAGATACTCCTATAAACCCATTCATATGCATGCGTGAACATGTACAGGTTTCAAGTGCAGAGCCGATGGGCACACAAATACTCCCCCCCTTCCAAAATGCTCCATATCTAATTTTCACATGTTTTGTGGAAAGGACTGAAGGAGATTCTGGAACTGCTTTACTCAAACCCATAAACAAGGCTTGACCAACAAACAAGATGAAAGAGGAAATAGACAGACCTAGCTAAACTCCCTGGAAATTGCAAAAGATTAGGGGACTAGATTGGTGATCTCTGCCCAGAGGGTCTCTCAAAACCCTACCAGATCCATAATCACTTGCAGCTCTCATTGACCATAATTTGTTATCTACAAGACATCAGACAGTGAGGCAATTTAAGGCTCTCTAAAAGCTGGCTTGAGACTAAATATCAAGAAAACCAAGATCATGGCAACAGGCCCTATCAGTCCCTGGAAAATAGATGGGGAAGAAGTAGAGGCAGTGACAGATTTTACTTTCCTAGGATCAAAGCTCACTGCAGATGGGGATTGCAGCCATGAAATAAAAAGGCGACTGATTCTCGGGAGGCAAGCGATGAGAAACCTGGGGAACATAGTGAAAAGTAGAGACATTAAATTGCAAACAAAGATTCGCATAGTCAGGGCAATGGTATTCCCTGTGGCAATGTATGGTTGTGAGAGCTGGACCATTAGGAAAGCGGAGCGCAGAAAAATAGACGCCTTTGAGATGTGGTGTTGGAGGAGAGTTTTGAGAGTACCCTGGACAGCGAGGAGAACAAATGGGTCAATCTTAGAAGAAATCAAGCCTGACTGCTCCTTAGAAGGTCAAATAATAAAGATGAAGCTAAAATACTTTGGACATCAAATGAGAAGAGAGGACTCACTTGAGAAAGCCTTGATGCTGGGAAGGGTGGAGGGCAAAAGAAGAAGGGGACGGCCCAAGATGAGATGGCTAGATGGTATTGTGGAGATAATGGGCACAGAGCTGAGTGAGTTGAGAGGGATGGTGGAGGACAGGAGTGCCTGGAGGACAGTGGTTCATGGGGTCGCAGAGGGTCGGAATCGACTGTGCGACTGAACAACAACAACAAAAAAGTAGATGAACTTAGCTTTCTGGTGTACTCATTGTTGAATGACTGCCCTCTTGACTCAGGCAGAAACTAATTCAGAATTGTGTCAGTAGCCTATATCAATCCAACTGAGTCAAATACCATAAACTCTATTTACACCAGTGCTCTGTGATTATTATAAATGGGAAATTACAAGAGTTTTGTAAAGCAGTAGAAAAATCCAGTCAAAATGATACAGAGATTGCAGGCTGTCAGAGCTTTCATTCCCTACCTGTGTTTACTTGAAAACTCCTGTAATCACATTAATTTCCTGGCTAAAGCCCCCCAAATTCTGGGTGGAGGAACTGCTGGTAAATTCTGTGGGCTGAAGTCAAAGAAATTAAAAATTCCCATGCACAATTAACATCTATTTCTACATCAGGGATGGGGGAAAATACCTGCTGTGTCTCCTCTCATCACTTTTTTATTAAATTAAAAAAATCTCAAGTTCGTTTCACTTTGAATATGAAGATTATGTTGCCAATGGATGGTACATGCCTACCCCATATATGTCAAAGATGAAGGGTGTCTAAAACAAAAGGCCCTCCTCATCAGATGTTCTATTTGAGGTTCATAAAATAAAAGAGGAAACACAATAACTTTGCTCACATCTGCAACAATATTGTTATATTTGCAAACACGGTCTCTCCTGTGCATAGCCTCCTATTAGGGAACTGTTGGCAATGAGCTTGATATTTGATCTTATACTATACTACTGGCAAGATTAAATAAATACAGCCATTTTGAGCTTTTCCTCTTTTCATATCTGTCATGTATTTACTTGAAATACCACAGTTTTTCCCCCTTTTGGTATATTAGTTTTGTTTAATGTTTGGGAACCTTTTAAGCTGTTCTAGTTTTATTTATTTAAATTTGATTTTTTTAAAAGTAAAATTTGCATGTGCCTTTTCCCCTCTCTACCACCATGCCCTCCAAAGATGTTGGGTACACGTCTTGTTATGCACAATCCATACTACACTGACTGACCTGGCAACCTTTCCCTCCAAGGCCAGCTAGATCAAACCATAGGGAAGCTTAGTTTTGAAGACTAAGATTTCCCGGCCACCTCACAAACAAGCCTTGAAAACTATTGCTTGAAAAGGAAGCTCCATGCAGAATTCCCATCTATTCAGTGCTCACCCTTGAGAAACTATTTCTTATTAACAGTGAGGGAGGAAAAGCAATTTGCACTGACAATTACTTCCATGTGTTAAGATGTTTATGTTAGGTAAGATAAAATACTATCTTTATTCCACACAATGGCTGCTATATTGATCAGCTAGTTAAGAGAAAGAAAGTCTAATGCTATTATCCATACACCCGGAAAAACTTGTACAGTAAGAGGGCTTTTTCAAGCACTTGATTAAAGCATCTCTGCTAATCTATGAAGTTGAAAGTACCTTTCAGAAGAGCAGGAGATGTCCTGATCTTTTGAGATTTGCATTCTTACTCTTTGATGGTGTATAAAATTGTGAAAATTGCATACAGTACAGTAGAACCTCATACAACAATTGCCCCGTATAGCAATGTAATCTAATAAAAATAAGGTCTTGGGGGGAAATGATGTCCAGCATAACAATTTTCCCTATGGGAAAAAAAAATCATACAACAAATTTTCAATGGGAAAACCACTTAGCAAAAACAAGCAAACAAACAAACAAAAACCAACCATTTTATGATGCATCCTATAGGGAAAATCACTATACAATGTATGCATCATATAGCAATTGTTTTGTACAACAACGAGCCCCTGTGGAATGGATTAAAATCATTGTATGAGGTACCACTGTACTCTAAACCAGGACTGCCAATCTCATTATTGTTTCACTTGATGTGTCACCTGCCCTCCTAGATCTAGTACATGGAAACTTCAAATGAGCAGAATTGATGTATAGTTAGTAAGGGCAATGGACTACATTGCTCATATCTTTTCTTTATTGATCCTGACTCTTCCTGTATGGCAAGTAGGTTTGCATAGAGCATGTCTAGAGTGTCTGTTATGTGGCAGTCTTGGCTCACAAATTTCTGTATCACTTTTCAAAGATGGCAGGGCTAAATAATATTTAACCTGCTGCCCTGTCCAAACACCCCAAGTGACTTGGAGGCATCCATGGGGGAGGGGGGGAAGAGAAGGAGGATATCAATGAAGAGAGAAGTGGGATGAAGGGAGGGAAAGAGGGTATGGGTTGGTAAGCAGAAAGGGGACACAGCTCCTCTGTGGAGATGTATTTATACACAATACACTTCTCCTGCTCCTCTGCAGAAAGGCAGAGGAAGTGTATTTTCCCCTCCTAGCCAATTCTTGTGGTGTTGCATCAGTTAGGAAATTTAAAAAATCCTCCATTCCTCCCTTCTATTGTCAACTGGTGTTAAAAGGGAAAAATGGATGGGGGGAAATTCCATCCTTAATAATCCAATTGTACAATGATCTGGTAAGAGAGGAAAAATAATTATACTTTTCCTGCCCCTCTGAAAAGGACCAAAGGAGGTGCTTTATTAAAGCATCCAATATATGAAGGGGTTCATTAGCCCCTTCAGCTTACTAAATGTTTACCCCAGAAGCAGTCTTTGATAGCTGCAAGCCTCCCTTATATGTTGTTCACAGCATCCACAAGCTCTGGGAACAGTGTACAAGGCAGGAGTTCTCAATCTTTTAAAGCCAGGGGCCAGGTCATTCTCCCTCAGACAGGTTTGGGGGCTGGATGGCCATTTTGCCCTTCCTCCACCACATGACACTTCCTGGTGTGGTGGAGGGAGTGGAGGGCTGCATGAAGTGGTGCTATGGATCGCATTCAGCCCATGTCCCATGGGCCACAGGTTGAGAGTCCCTGGTATAAGGGATTGTTGCAAAAAAAAAAAAAACCCACAGTAGAACCCTGTGATGGAGGATAAAAAACAAGTGTTCAGGGGAAGGTTGTGATGCTTCATTGTTCACAAAATGTGGATGCATGGAACTCAGAGCAATGTTCAAAATTTCCAAGCAAAGGGCAAAATGCCTATCAAATTAATGGGAGAAAGGTTAATAGAGAAAAAAGGTCCCATTGATGGAAATGAGGACTTTTAAAAACCCAATTGTTATATGGAATGGTTTGGTGTTCTCAGTATATTGGATGAGAACGGACAAGTTACACTTCTTTTCTAAAGCTATCTAATTTGCTATGGTAGGATGGTGATGTCCTCTAACTCATGAGGGGCTGTGTATGGAATGTTATGGTCTTGGTTAAAGCACTGGATTTGCATAAATAGAAAGAAACCCAGATGAATTTCCAGTTGTACTTTTAGAAAGGTAGATTTCCCTCATTATGAATTATGTAGCCTTAATTTCCAAGACAGATAAATAATTCAGACAGTTGTGTGAATCTATATCAATTAACCTAGCTCTCTCCCCCCCCCCTCCAGGATCAGCTCAGACTGATTTTAATCATATTAGCCAGGCTTATGATATCTAAAAGGCCATGGTGGCTTACTGGTTAAGACACTGAGTTTGATGACCAGAAGGTCAGCAGATCATCATTTTAGCAGTTCGAGACCTGAGTGCTGTGCAACAGAGTGAGCACCTGTTGTCTGGTCCAGCTCCTGCCAACATAGCAGTTTTAAAGCAAGAAACTGCAAGTAGATAAATAGGTACAGCCTTGGTGGGAAAGGTAACAGCATTCCATGCAGTCCAGTGTCTAGTCATACCTGTCACATGGCCACAGAAATGTCTATAGATGTAGACATCACTGGCTTTTTGGTTGAAAATGGAAATGAGCACTGCCCTCTAGAATTGAGCAAAGGAGATCTTTAACTTTACTGTGATATCTAAGGATCCAGTGTGGTATAGTGGATAGAGTGATGGGCTAGGATTCTGGAGACCATGGTTCAAATCTCCACTTGGCCCAGGAACTATATGAGAGAGTGGAACTGATAAACTATTCTTTAAATATCTCACCTCCAGATTCCTGCTATAAATGAGCCTTGGCATCACATAACTATGATATCTAACCCACCCTGTTGTGTTGTTTTTAATATGTAACTTTTGCTGATTTTAATGGTTTTTTAATGTATCCGCTTAATTTTAATGGTTTCTTCCGTGTAGCTGATTTACATGATTTCATTATTTGTAGCTAATTTGTTATTTTATCTGTGTTTTTTTTCCTTTTAAAGTTTATAAGCTGTGTTGAGTGCTTTTTGTGTGGAACAATAGTTTAAAAACATGATAAATAAGGCCAAAATAAAATATTGGAAAATGAATGGGTTTTAATTACTTGTTCAAAGTCAAGTCATTTCCAAATAAGGAATCCCACGGAGCTAGCAATGCTAGCGCTGCCTTCACCATTTAGAAAGTCCTGGTGTTTTGACTCTGTGAATCCTGAATCCAGTTCAACACAGCTCAGCCCATAAATGAATGTATTTCATTTTCTGCCGGAAATATAATAACATCTGTATATTGCATTTACATCATGGCACTGTATGGTCTTTGTAATTCATTGCCAGTGCTGCATCTAACCACTTATTTGACTGAGCCAGTCTTCATTTCAGCATTTTGGCTATGACAGGGAAGAAGAAACAACCACTTAATGAGATGACAGAAATTGAGTCTTCTTTTTCCTCATCACATGATCATATGCAGGACAGTTCTAGTAGTGCATTTTTGAAGATAAGACAATTAGATTTCTTAGCAAGAGCAATTGTGCTGAGTGAAATCATGGGGAACTGATCCTCCAAAGCTTGAATGACATTTTACAAGTGACTGGTGTCATGGCTCAGATTTTCGATTACTAAAAGGGAGTGACAAGGTGACAGGGCTTGACCAATTGCAATTTGCATTAGAAAACTTGGTTAAATCTATATTATGTCTTTAGGCAGCAAGTGAGGCTTACTTTTGACAATTGCCTGTATGTGATGTTATCTCCAAAGCTGGTGCTGAGTTTTGCTGGGGTTCAAAGTCCTGGCTTGGGTTTCTTGGAGCAACTATGCTTCCTGTGTTCTCCTGAGGAGAGAACTCTTAGGCTGAGCAGTATCGGAGGAGGACAAAAGCCTGAAAGTTGTGGGTAAAGATGGTTTTAAGGCCTTGTTCCCATCTCCAGCCATCCCCAGCTAATGTCAGGGAGCACTGTCTCAGTGTCAGAGGCGTAGCTACCGCCGTATCTGCCGTATCAGTTATACGGGGCCCCAGGGCCACGGGGGCCCCCAACGTGCGTAAGCAAAACAAATCTTTACCCTTCCTAAGGGCCCCCAAACAAATTTTTATACGGGGCCCCGCCAAGGCACGCTACTCTTCTGCTCAGTGTGAAGATGTTTGCTTGTACGCTGCAGTTGTGTGATATCAGTGTCACAAAGGGACCGCGGTGGCTCAGAGGTTAAGAAACTTGCCTTGTGATCTGGAAGGGCAGCAAGTTGGCTGTTCAAGACTCGAATAGTGCATGACGGAATGAGCACCCGCCTCTGTCCCAGCTCCTGCCAACCTAGCAGTTCAGAAGCAAGAAATTGCAAGTAGATAAATAGGGACCATTTCAGTGGGAAAAGATCTTGGGGATATGAAAGGAGCCTCATTTGTCCCCTGATACGAGTTCCTCCGGCAAAAAAAAAGTCAACCCTTTGTGTCCTTCTGATATGATTTTTAAAACGTATGACAAAAAGCCAGAAAGAATGGGAAAGGTCTCCGGGAACAACTGGTGATTTCACAGAGAAAGTCCCATTGTGCTCCTTGGTATGGGGTTTTAACTCTTTGCCTCTTTCTGTTTGGAAAAGCACAAGATCCCCGGCCTTTGACATTGGCTGTTAATGGGAGGGGGCACAGCTTAAACCAGTGGTGGCAAATTTATGGCACGCATGCCAGAGGGGGCACTCAGACCCCTCTCTGTGGGCACGTGCACCATCACCCCAGCACAGAGTTCACACCACCCCTCTGGCCAGCAGCCCAATAGGAGTGCTTCCTTCCTTCCCCCAGCACAGAGTTTGCCCCACCCCTCTGCGGTGCAGATGGTAGCCTGTTGAGTTTGGGCACTCGGTCTCTGAAAGGTTCACAATCATTGGCCTAAATGGATTGTTTTTTGCCACTAATATGATTGTTGAATTTCCCCCCTGCCTCTGTCACTTGTGGCTATTGGCTTTATAGACTGCTCTCTTCATCAATGACTTCCCTTAGTGGAGCATGCTGAAAATGGCTCCCGCATGGTGAAAAGTCCACTTTTAGCAATAGCAGTTTTACAGTACTTGCATGCTGCCTCTTAGCACTTAACTCTCCAGGGGGGATTCGCAAGGTAATTAGCATTTTTGCCTTCAACAAATTGGGAACTCATTTTACCCACCTGGGGAGGATGGAAAGCTGAGTCAACCTGGTGCCTATCAGGATGGAACTCAGGTTCTGAGTAGAGTTTTGACTGTAGTCCTGTAGCTTAAACACTGTGCCGTGAGGGCTCCTTTGTATTTCTCACCATAACTACAAATGATAGGTGTGAATAAACTTACTTTGTATATTTAAAAATGCACTTATTTATTTGTTTACTTGAATTTATATACCACACTCCTTACCAGGGCAATTCAGGGTGGTTAGCATCTCATATAAAAACATCTGCAACAAATTTGAATCAAAAATTCTAAAAAAATTAAAATAGACAGGTTAAAATTGAAAAATTTTAAACTGACTCAACATTAAAAAGAAGTTAAAAGGAAGTTGAGGGAGAGAGGGAACTCACACTAACCTGTGGGCTGGGGTTATAGTGCAACCCGTACCCCATGCCTTCCCTGCCAGCCAAGTTTTTAAGTTCTTCCTAAAAGGCAGCAACTCTGTCTGGAGGTGCAGCTCTGTTGGCAGGAGGTTCCATAGGGTCGGAGTGGACACAGAGAAGGCCCTCCTTCTGGTGCTACTTATAGTGACTTAGAGGGCTAGATTGCCTGCAGAAGGAGTTAGGAGGGCATTGTATGGTTTAATCATCTCAGTTTATTAATGAAGTATTTTTGTATTGTGACAGTTTGATATTTTGTAATTGCAATTGCAATATTTGGTTTTTTGAAATGTTTCTGAAATGTTTTTCATATTATGTAATTGTGATTGTTTGTGATACCATATAATTGTGATATTTTGTTTCTTTGTTAGCCGCCCAAAGTCGCTCTGTAAGTGGGGCAGCATACAAGTTGAACAATTAAATTAAATTAAATTGGGACTTGAACAAAACATTCCCTGAGTCTATATTTTTTCTCTGCCATGTGCTCTGCTAACAACATGAATAACCAGATTTCGAATATAAAATATATTTTTAATCAAAACTGCCAACAGTTTCCTCCTTGTAGATGGTGACATGGAATGACAAATTCTGTTCCATTCCCAGTGAAAGACCAAGGCATTTCCCCCCAGCCTTGACAGAGAAACAGAAGAAGAAAGGGGAACAGAAGGAGGAGTGTGTGTTTTTGGTCAAATAAAGCAAATGTTTAAATACAAATAACAGTGCAACACAGATTGTGCAACTTCCACAAAAAGATGATAACTGGGATAAGGATTAGGAAGATCAGACATGGTGGTGTGTGGGGTGTATCTCTTTTAACAACAGGCCATAGGGTATTTCCTCCTCACTGGTTTTACACAGGAAGCTTGTGCAAATGAAGTGGCGACTTGGCTGTGACAAACAACCTTCTTTGAGTCATCTCCAGGAGGTGACATAAGGAACATTCCTCATTGCCCCATACTGTAAATACAAAACAGGCTAAATTGATAACAATTGTGTATTTAAGCATTTTATATATTTGGAGCAAAACAGTGATGTGTAGTTCCAGCATTGTAACTCATAAACATTCTTCTTGCTCAGAACCTAGCAGCAGCAGTTTGAGACCTAAAAAGTACTCTTCCTGAACTGGGAATCTGGACTGAGATTCTTATTTGCAGAGAACAGAATTATCAGGGTTTTCTTCCTGTTCCTAAATAGGGTATTAACGGAGATGAGCACCTCACCCCAGAGTCAGATACAACTGGCCCTACTAAATCTTACTCATTGATAAACTTAATTGGGAAACATTCCTTTCCTGTCAGCAAGCCCTGTTAAATGCACTGCTTGCTCAGCAAGCAAATTTTCCTTCTTTAATAAATATTTATGTGAGTTTAACCATTTCAGAGCTGTGGGTGGGAGGAATGTCACTAACTCCTCAGATTTACAGAAGTCTTGCATGATGGCCTATCATCCTGGTTGATACACTGTCTCTCTGTTTGTCACAATGAAATCAAATCTATATGAAAGTGAAAGAAATTTAACATAACAATGCACACTACAGGACAGATAGTTTATTATACTGTACTTGCTTCCGAAGCAAAGCAATTTAGGCCTTGCATAGCAATATTTGACACACACCCCTTTTCAGAGTAAAAGATAATATAATAAAATGTTTTTGAAGCAATAGAAAGAAAAAATTATGAGATGGCCGCTGAGGTTGGTCTTTTCTCCCCTGCGATCCTTGAGTCAGATCATTAACCCTGGCTAAAGTGAACCTTGTGCTTTCCTATAACTAGTCTGCATGTGCCTATGTGTACGAATATCACAACACTTGCCATCTCTTGGTATACAGGAAGATTTTTCTTTTAGTTTCCAGTATTCCTATTATAAAAGAAATTTAAAAACAGCAGATATGTGAACTAAGGAGAAGATCAAGTGATACTCCACAAGGCACCCACCCACCATGCCCATTTACATGAGTTTCTCCTCATGCCCACTTCTGCAATCCTTGATTTCACTAGTCTGGGTCACTGGACATCTGATTCATATCTAAATGTGTGAACTGAGCTTGTGGGAGAGTGTTGTCAGATATGGGTTGCTGGCAGATAACATGAACATGTCTTCCAGTCTGCATTTTAGACTGGGAAGTGCAAACACAGCAAACTGGCTTAAATAAATAAAACCCCATCCTGTCCCTTATCTGATAGAACACCTGGCACACCTTTCAAAAGCTAGAATCTTTCTTGCTTAACTGTCACAACTTTGATAGAATGAAATATGAAACGTATAAAACTTTTTTTAAAAAAAGAATGATGTAAGGAATTGGATTTTTGGGGCATTCTAACGGAGGTTATTTCATGGGTTCCCATAAGGGAGCTCTTTAAATTTTTAATAGCCAGTATTCTGTAAAAGCAGGCACCAACTCTTATGGATTTCTTATGTTTTTGATATTTCAAGGGGAAATGTCATCTTTGCCAGCCTTCTCCCACTTCTTCCATTGCTATTCACTCTTTGTCAGCTCTACTAGCCTCGTCTTTTATTTCCTTGCTGATGTCATTTGCCTCTATTCTAGTGGTTCCCAGTCTTTTCAAGCTGGGTGCCTGGTCATGCTCTCTCAGTCACCTTCAAGGGCCAGATGGCCTTTTTGCCCTGCCTGCAAAATTGGGGTGGCCATTTTGTCCCAACAGCTCCAAAGGGGAGCCCATTTTGTTTCTTGAATGCCCTTGGAGGAGTGAGGGCCACATGAAATGTCACTATGGGCCTGATCTGGCCCATGGGCCTTATTGGGAACCCCTGCTCTATTCCCTTCTTACAGCCCTGCCAGCCCTATTTCCTCATCATCACTGCTGCTGCCACTGAATGGGGGGAAAGCTGAACAAGATGATCTGAAAGAGACATCTCCCTTTGTAGTCTATGAAAGGCAGGGCACTTCAGAAAAATATAAATTAAAGAGGCACACCTCGCCTCAAAAAAACTAAACTGAAACAGAAATGAAAGTTCATGACATGCATATTCCTAAATACTATGATTCTGACATTGTTCACTGAAGAACTAAACTTCCCAGGTTTTCCTGAGGAAAGAAAGTATGTCATGGAATCTACAATTTACTGATATTTCCAGGCAGTAATTACACTAAATGTAATAGGCATGGATAGATTATGGCAGTGATGGCAAACCTTGGCACTCCAGATGTTCTTGAACTTCAATCCCCAGAAGTCCTGATCAGCAGGTGTACTGACTTGGGCTTCTGGGAATTGAAGTCCAAGAACACCTGGAGTGCCAAGATTCGCCATCACGGGACTATGGCATGATTTCAACCAGCAGCATAGATACATCGTTTGTCATTTTTTGCTATGATAAACCAACACATTTACTTCTGGCCTAGTATGCCCTTTCAATCCTATTTTGTAGAAAAGTTCATTTCTTTTAAGCCCTTTCATTCAAATTCCTAACGTACTTCCGGAAAAGCCGAATTCTGTTTCTTGCTATGGGCTTCATGAAACAAAAATGAATGGACAAATAAATTAAGATTTTAAATAAAAATCAACCCTGTGTTGTGAAAATATAATCATTCACTTGGGATTCCCTTTAGATGACCAAAAAACTGTATACACAATCGGGAGGGTGGATAATTACTTTTATATTAGATTGCTCTGACATTACATTACCATGTTATCTGACAGCTTCAAAAGAATAACCATTAGCAGTGACTAAAACCTCTCCACATCTGTACTCCTCCTTCATACGAGAATTGAAATTGGAGCTTTGCGTAAGTTGCCATTGTGGACAATGCAGGGATTTCATTATTAAAAATATAATAAAAGGTGATTTTCAATCTAAAATTTTTACTCATATGAGGCTCCAGAGCTAAAAGATTCATGAACCTGGCTTTGATTAATTCAATATACTTTTATTGCCTGTAGTTAGTTAAATTGAAGTTAAACTACCTGACAGAAAAGTCTTATTACTCTTCCTCTTTCTCTCTTGGAATTTACTGTTGATTACAATTATCCTCTCCCAGTAAAAGTTCTGTAAGATGCCTAGGAAAAGTGTCCTAAAATCGCCATGGCGACTAGAGCAGGGTTTGAGAGCATATGATCCTCTGATGTTATTTGAGTACAATTCCCATCACCTCTTGCTAGCCTAGGGAATGGAAATGGGCTCTGGGAACTGGGTTTGAATGTACTGTATAGATAGGGCTATTCATCTCCTGTCTAGAAATGGGAAGACTTCAGTTGCATTTAACAGAATTTTCCAAAATTTGACACTTTCCCTATATTGAAAATGTGGAAAGAGTTTGAGAATTCAGGCCCAGAGCTTTTGGTGTTTAACTTTTCAAAGCTGAGGTTTGAAACCTTGTGTATTCAAACCTATAATAATAATTTTGTGTCAGAAATTATTCTGGGTTGAAAACCTTTTTGTGGAAGAAACTCCGCTCAGGGAACGCCCAAAGAAGGCTCCTTCCATGTCCCCAAGAGATGGGACAGAGATGGGCACTCAATCCATCATGAAATATCCAGGTCTCAAACTGCTGACTTGCCAGCCTTCCAGCTAACAAGGTGAGTTTCTTAACCACTGAGCCATTTCAGTCCCATTCAAACTTATGAACACTAATTTTAAGTTTCAAATTCAATTTTCTGAAGATCCTCATCTATAAAACACACATGGCTGTCAGGGACAACTTCCCGCTATCTGTGGCGGAGACAGATGCACTTACTTGAATTTAGCAGTGTAAATGGATAATATTTGTTTTAGCTCATTTTTAAAAGAATTGCCAACATTTCCAAATGGCATATTCAGAAATACAGGAGCTAAAATATACCACCCTGAAAAAGCAGAGGCAAAGAAAAAGAGACCCATCAACTCAAAAAGTAGGCTACAGTACCACCACAACAACTACTGTCAAACAATACAATTTCAACCACCCCATCAAAATATATACCCTTAATAGAATAAATGCACAGTAAATTAACAAAAAGCAAAAGTTCAAATATTCAGACAAACTGGAAAAGCACTAACCCAACTACAGGGAAAGGCAAACAACAAACAACAGCCACCACCGCTCTTTAGCCATCAGCTAAAGCAAGGAAAGCAAGTAACCAAATAAAAGCAAAAAGTACAAACCAAAACTAAAGTACAATAAAACCCCTTCTCAAACCAAAACCACTAGATTATGAAAATTCTTTCCTCAACACTCGATATCTAAGTCCAGCAGGCTGCCCAGGCACCAGCAAAAATAATTGAAGGGATGGGGACAATAAATCAGTTAAATACCACTAATTTATGATTGCCTATCAAATCAAGTCTTATGATTGATCTGCTGTTAGGAATGCAAGGCAGCACACATTAATTAGTGGCTATTTGCTGCTATGATTTAAATTGTAATACTTAGGTAAAGGTAAACGTTGCCCTTCCTCAAAAGCCAGGCATATCCATCTCGGGCCGGTGCACATTTCTGTATATACTCAAAGAGCCAGCGATATCTGCATATGTTTTAACTTGACATCTGGCAGGCATGACTATACACCAGAATTCTCAGAACACTTTTACCTTCCCACCAAAGTAGTACCTATTTATCTACTTGCAATTTCTTGCTTTCAAACTGCTAGGTTGGCAGGAGCTGGGACAGATGATGGGAGCTCACTCTGTCATGCAGCCCTCGGGTCTCAAACTGCTGATCTGCTGACCTTCCAGTGGTAAAGTTCAGAATCTTAACCACTAAGCTATTGCAGTTCCTTTCTTTTTTGTGCTGTTGTAATATTTACACCAGCACAAATCTACAATAGGATTCTGGCCACCAGGTTACAACGATTTGATGATGTACTACAGTAACACCTCGGATAACGTTTACCTCGGATAATGCTAAAATCGCATAACATTAAGTAATCTGGGGAGGAGAATTGGATCGAATAACGTTAAGGTCCTATGAGATGGATCGGATAACAACCGCTTAAAGCCTGTGCAGTTACAATGTATCTCTATGGAGCTTTAACGTTATCCGAACCATCCCATAGGATTTTAACATGATCGGATAACACTAAAAATCGGATAACACCAAGACTTGGGGAACCAAGTTTTAGCGTTATCTGAGGTATTACTGTATTTTTATATTGCCCAGCACTAATGTAGCATTGAATTAAGTCTAACATTAAATTAAAACAATTCACGTTGATGATGTAACAATGACCGTAATTCTATCGGAGATGCCATTTCCCCCTCTCCAGTGGGCTTCACACTGTGCACCCAGTTTCGTGCTCCCCAAAGTAAATTCCTCACACAACCAGTTGTTTGCCAACTGAGCTGTGCCTCCAGGCAGAGCTGCTGCCCTTCCGGAAGGGTGCAAAAACCTGGCTGGCAGGGCAGGTCTGGGGTACTGGAGGTACAACGACCTCACCCTGCTGGCTGGCTTGACCTCCTCCCCTGCTCCCTTAAGTTCTTAAGTTTTAAATCATATAACGTTTTAGTTGTAGTTTTAATTGGTTTTAACTGTGGGTTTTTGAGAACTTTTAGAATTTTAGCCTTTTTATGTGTTTTAGGATGTGTTAAACCGCCCTGGGTCGCCTTCGGTGAGGAGGGTGGTATAGAAATTTAAATAAATAAATAAATAAATTTACTTTGGGGAAAGTAGTCGAGGGCCAAACTCACTGATAATTGCCCCTTACATCCATGGACATTCTCTAGAGGATATTGGCCAATACATTTAGCACATTGTATAGTTTGTCTTTAAGCCAGGAATCATGAGACTTTAGATATCTTGTCTTACCACTCATGTTGACAAAGTCCCACAGTAAGGGATTCTTTGAGTCAGGGGCAAAACATCAGAAGCAGGAAAGATTCACCCATAACCTCCTCAGCCCTTCCCTTCACTGACAAATAGGCCAAGAATAACTTGTTTTCAATCACTCAGAGCTACAAAAGCAAACATGAAATCATTTCTAGCATTCATTAAATGAAGCTCCCTCCACATTGTAATATTATTGTTACCAAGTGTTGTCAATTCATTTTAACTGGGAAGATGCCAGAAGCAGATCTGAGCTGATGAAGATGTATGATTGAGGAAGTGCGACTTGGCAAGAGGAAACACTCTTTTTGAATACACTCCCCCTCATTCCCCACAATGTCTATAGCACCCATATTTCTTCAGTCTCTGTTGTAAACAAAAAAAGGTATGTAAGTAGAAACATAGTACGGAAAGAGTGCAGAACTGTGTGCATTGCTTTGTGAGGCTTGTTTGTCAGATAAAGAAAATGAGAGATATGTAGCTATGTTGCATAACATAGATTAGCAGTCAAAAGAAAGAAAAGATGATATTCTTATTTTGATGCTATCAGTTAATAAAAGGCCTTGAGAAGAGATATTACATCTGATAGCAGGTGAGAGCAGTGAATGAGTATGAGGCATACTCATACACAGTATGAGGCAGTGAATCATAGGATGATTACACAATTTTCTTTGCCTTTTCTTTTCACAAGTTCTTTTCACACGTTCATGTACTTTCCTTCAAGCTTTTAGCTGGGATGAACAACATATTAAATCCACAGGAGGGATAGGTAGAGGTTGAAAAAAGTCTCCTAACAGGGTGAGCATCACAACCTGCCCTCATGAGATGATTAAAAGGGGTTTGTATCTCCATAGCTGGGTGTTTGAGAGAGCAGAAACTCCTGTGCTCCAGATAGGTCTAGAGTAGGGCTTCTCAACCTGCGGCACGCAGGCCGGATGCAGCCCACAGCACCATTTCATGTGGGCCCCCACTGCCTCCACCACATGTGTGGTGGGAAGGGCAAAAAGGCCGTATGACCCCTGTAGCTGTCTGAGGGAGCGTGACCCAGTCCTGGTCCAGAGCAGTGTTTTCCAATCTTTGGTTTTTGGACTTCAATTCCCAGAAGCTTAAGCCAATTCCCCAAAGCACTGATCAGCCCATGTACTGAACTTAGGCTTCTGGGAATTGAAGTCCACCAGTGTTCTGAGGAACATAGTTTGGGAAGCACTGGTCTAGAGAACAATAATAGGAGAATAATAGGGCACAGCTGGGGCAGGACGTGGGGGAAATGACAAATGAGCACCCCCGGGGATAAAAAAGGAAGCAGGAAAGGAAGAGGAAGCTGGTGAGAAAGGAGGAAAGGTCCACCTCCTTATGGATGGTGGCAGCAGACAATGAAACCTCAGGGAAGGAGGTCATCTGTGGAGAAGCTGTAGAGCAGTGTTGCCTAACCTTTGGTTTTTGGACTTCAATTCCCAGAAGCCTAAGTCAATCCCCCCAAAGCACTGATCAGCCTATGTGCTGACTTAGGCTTCTGGGAATTGAAGTTCCCCTGTGCCCCATGTTGTAAACCACTGCTGCAGGGGAATGGGACCTGCTTTCTGGGGGTGGGGGTGGAGATACTTGTGGAGATGAGTTCTCATAGAGGTCCTAGCAGCTAAGGATGGGGTTGGTATCATTGTCCCACTGGCATCACCCCCAGAACCTGACTCTACCTGTCACCATCAATTACCAATTGGGTCAACGGCTCCCATCTGGACTCAGCAGCACTCTCATCTTGACTTTGCAGCGAGGGTCAGTATAAGTCTGTTCCAATTTAGTATCACATAAGAACAACTGGAAGAAGTTTTTTTTAAAAAAAGTAAACTTTTTGAGCTCTCTTCAGTAATGTTGGTCAGATGCATGAATGTTCTCACTGCATCTAATGCAGCATCCATTACTCCTCTAGTTGATTATAAATTCACAGAGTGACTACTGTTGTAACATTTAGACTGATCTATGGAAGAATTATGTAGGTCAGGAGCACACGTCTCTTTGCTGTAAATTGAAAGATTTTTGTTAGAGCCTAGAATATTAGCTTTGTTATTATGAGTCTCAATAAACCTTTTCAAGAATATTCCTTAAAAACATTGTTTGTTTGTTTTGGCAATTTATCCAGGATGAACATTTGCTTGAAACCATGCTCAGAATCAGCAACATCTAGGGCACATGCAGTATTTTTTCTGAGTAGGGTTGGGAGACCATTTGTCACTTTATTTTCAATCAAAGTTTGCAACATTTGAAAGTGGAAGGAAGTGGAGCAGATATGTTTGCCAGTTTTTGTTTGTGAGTCATACAGCACAAAAGAGAGGACTACCGGCAGCAAAGAACATGGAGCTGGCACTGATCGTAACAGCTAGGTCACTTGCCCGTGTCCAGATGTCATGTGGCGTGCTTCTTCACATGATTTTAAAGATTAGCAACCACACATTAAGTACACATTATTTCTGGCCACAAACAGCTTATTTTCAAGAGCCTGATGGGTACTTTTCTTTAAATTGATTCCGGTCAAAGTAATGGCAGATATTCTGCAGTCTGATGTTTATTTTAAAACACCTTTTTTTTAAAGATAGCACTCTTGCACTATGCCAGTCAGAAAAGAAAATTTAAAAGATTTATGGTTCCCATAGTGGCTACAGAATAGAGAGAGCTTGTGCATTTTTGTTTCAGGTTGGGGGTCTCTCCTCTTCCACCATCATGCCTGGTGGCATTTGAAAAGCAAGGCAAATAGCAAAGTGACAGCAGTGGTAGGAAAGGCAAAGGTGGAGACAGAGTTGGTGGCAGAGCAAGAGGCAGTGGCAACAGTGATGGAGGAAGCACCAATGGCAAGGGTAGGAGACAGCGGCAGTGAAGGAGGAGATGGAAGAGGCAGTGGTGGTAGAGGTGGTAGAAGTGGTGGCAGAGTCAACACTCCTGCTGATCAGGGCTTCTGGGAATGGAAGTTCAAGAACATCTGGAGTGCCAAGGTTTGCCATCACTTGAGTAGGAGGAGGCAGCAGCAGCAGCAGCACTGAACTAGGAAGAGTCAACAATTGCAAGAAGGAGATCTTCACTACAGGGAAGTTTTGGCCACACACACTGACACAAAGACCAAATGACATAAAATTGAAAATAATTTGACTCTTTAAAAAAAGAACCTGAAGGAACTGCCAATTTATTTCAACAATATAGACATGTTCCAATTTGAATTAGTTAATCAATTATTTTTTTAAAAAAACCCACACCAAATAATTTCCAGAATTCCTTTGGGAACATCTCCAGAATTACTTTGGGATCCATACTATGTGTCCCTATCCTGGTGTTTTGCTGAAGATGGGCAGGGAAGGAGAGACAGATGTATTTGCAACGAAAACCAACACACATTCTTTTTTACTAGAGTAATCGATAGTCAATGTCTCTCCCAAATAGGCACTCTTTTTGTCCAACTTTGTTTTTTAAACATCATTCTTCAAAGATATTACTCATATTGCTATTGTTATTGTCCATAAAGTTGTTTTCCCCCCTAGCATTATGGGAAGAACAGGAAAGAGTTAAACTTTTCTTCATTCAATAATGTCCACCTCAGGATTCAGGTTTCATAGGTTTCCCTGTGATTGCTAATTATATATTTTTAAAATGGGCACAATTATTGTATTACTTAATTGTATCTGGCTTGGTCCTCATGAAGCTTGCTTGAAGATATAGAAAAGAAAATAGTTCCCAAAGAATATGAATGAAACTAGTTGTAGGGGAATTGTAAAGGACCATTGTGGTTTCCCCAATTAAAAGCTGATATGATAGATGGGATGGAGTTAAAGTCAACTGTAAGGATAGCTTGTGGCCAGGCCCATGGAAAATTCCTCTGAAATTTTGGGATGTCTTTGACCCATTCCATTAAATGGCTTTGTCCAACTTCTTCTCTCATGTCTCAAAAATGCGTTCTTGTGACTACAGTGGCTCAAGTGGTTAAGATGGTGACTGGAAGATGGTCAGCAGTTTGAGACCTGGGTAGTTCATGAAGGTTGGAGCGCCTGTCCCTGGGTCATCTCCTGCCAACCTAGCAGTTCGAAAGAAAGAAATTTCAAGTAGATCAATAGGGACCACGTCAGTGGGAAGGTAAACAGCATTCGATGCGCTCCATGCCCACAAAACATCTGCAAAACACAGACGGTGCTTGCTCTTCAGCTATAAACAGAGATGAGCACTGAACCCTAGAGTAGGATACAACTGGCTTTCGAGAGGGGGGCCTTTATTTATCATTTATTTATTAGTTCAAATTTATATTGCCGCCCACTTGCTGTTGCAACGCAGGGTGGCTTACAAACAATACATTACATTACAATATGTTGATGGGGGTCAGTGGGAGGGGCGGCGAATTCCCAACCTGCCCTGGCTTCTTTTTCCCTGGCTGTTGGTGTGGGCGCAGGGGGACGGGAGGTGAAGTCCTCAACCTGCCCTGGCTTCTTCTTCTTTGGCCATTGGTGTGGGCGTAGGGGGAGGGGCGGGGAAGTTCTCAACCTGCCCTGGCTGCTTCTTCCCTGGCCCTTGGTGTGGACGCAGGGGGAGGGGCAGCGAAGTCCTCCCTGACCTTTATCATTACTATGGGTATTTTAGGCTTTGATTTTTAAGGATTCTCTGTTTGAGCAGCTTTAGACAAAGCAAATTATGTATTAGTAGCCCATCTTATCTTATCTTATCTTATCTTATCTTATCTTGTCTTGTCTTGTCTTGTCTTGTCTTGTCTTGTCTTGTCTTGTCGTGGTTTATCTTATTTTAGCTTAGTTTAGCTTACCTTAGTTTAGCATAGCTTAGCTTAGTTTAGCTTAGCTTAGTTTAGCTTAGTTTAGTTTAGCTTAGTTTAGCTTAGCTTAGTTTAGTTTAGTTTAGTTTAGTTTAGTTTAGTTTAGTTTAGTTTAGTTTAGTTTAGTTTAGTTTAGTTTAGTTTAGTTTAGTTTAGTTTATGGAAGCATATGGAAGCATTTTGCCTTGAAAATACTTTGAATACTCCCCTAGAAACCAGAGGGACGGCTTCTGACTAAGTGATTTGAAGACTTAGTTATAAATATTTAAGTATGTTTGGCTTTTAGAGTAAGACGCAAAGTTCAGTCAACTATTTTCCCTTAGAAAATAATCCCTACAGGGGAAAGCTGTGCCAGGTGAAATTTAGAGGAGTCAAACTAACACTCAGTGGGGAAATGTATCTCTCCTCCCTAGCCAGTTTGCCTTCTCCCACATTGTCTGCTATGACTTATTTACATATGACACTGTATTATTTGACTATATGAAACACTGCTTACATGAAAAGGTACATAAAACACATTGCTGGTGGGTTCAAATGGTCAAACATCTTCATTCCTGACATATTTAATTCCAATTAGAAGTTCTTTTGGTTCATTTTTTGATAAAAACTTTCCAAAATATGCACATTTTCCCAAAAAATCTAAAGAAGTAAGTTGAGATTTAAACAATTTGACTGTGAGAGAATGTAAAACTTTTGCGCACCTGTTGTTGGAAGACAAAATACATAACTTCATAGAGCATGTAGTAGTTTATGGAATCCAACACTATGAGAGTGTGAAACCCTAATACCTGTTGATATAGATTAGCTTAGAAGTAGATATCTACTTAGATCTGATGATGCCTCCTTGCATAGATGCCTTTCAAAGAGGCACAGATAGCTTCTTGGAGGAAAAGGCTGTCAATGTTGCTAAGTCATTATGAGTAATCTGGTACTTCCAGCTTTGCAGATAACATGTGCCCAAATTCCATCTGGTTGCTTTGTAACTTTGAGGAAGCCTCTTGACTTCATAGCAGGCTTCATGGAGGAATCTAGGTGGCCCCTGAAGGAAATACACATGTTGGATTCAGAAGAGTTCTTTTTCTGTTCTCTGTTGATTTAGAGTCTCCTTCTTTCTCAGATAAATGTATCCTTTTTTATATTGCTACCTTTCTGTCATAGTACATCAATATGGCAGCGTCTCACTCTCAATCCACCTTTTCCAAAAGTCCCTGAATAATCTTTAATATACTTGCTGCAGGGAAATGCTGGGGAGTCTGGCCAGGTTATCCTGCTATGGTAATAGAGTAGACAATACTGCCAGTGACTCAAAGCCAAGCATCAGGCGGCGGTTAACTAACTTGACAACCCTGAGGATTAGTGGCCTTAATGAAGTCCACAGGGAAGGGTGATGGTCCCCAGATGGATTAAATCTCACTTGAATCCATCTTGAGGGAGGGCAGCATCTTCATCAATACAGTACTGGCCTGGGGATGAAGTGACTGGCAGAGCTGGATCAGTGGTACCAGGTGTCATGCTGTGATGTGGAAGGCAGATGAAAAGCCATGGCATTATATTCTCAAGACAGTCTTCATGGCTGATCGGCATGATGATTGCCAATATTTGGAACTGAAAATGGCACGAGGAGGAGGAGGAGGAGGAGGAAAATGCTAATGATATTCTTGCATTAGCTCACATTCATTCATTGCTACTTTTGTCTAGGGTTGGGGGGGGGGACATTGGATTCAAAAGGATGAATGAAAACAGCTTTCTCGCGCCTTTCAAGACCTGTTATGAAGAGAAACAAAGCCTTCCTCAAGGAGTTGCACATTTGAAAGGTTTATAGAGCGTTGGACTTGACTGTGTGACTGAACAACAAGGCTTACAGAGAAATCATGTTTTCAAAAAGCAGCAACAACACATGCTATTAAAAATGCAAATGGCTAGGAGGCATTCACTGAATAAAACGTGTCCATAGGTGCCACAATCAATAGAGGAAATGGATTTTCTAAGTAAAAGGTTTAAAAATATATTCATTAGGCAAAATACAAGAATACAAGATTTTTGGTGTGGGGAGAGGTAACATTCTTACAACCTGAGACAAAAGAAAGACAGAGAAAGAATCTGTTTTGAGATAAGGAGAAAAGCAGTGAAATCAAGACATTGCTTTTCACATCCCTCCTCTTGCCACTCCTCCACTTGTGTTATCTCTAACATAAACATTTGGTTGTAAGCTCACAGGCATAGGTGGCTGTCTTTTTATGCAGTGGCTCAAGTGGCTAAGACGCTGACTGGGAGGCGGAAGGTCAGCAGTTCGATTCCTGAGTGCTGCAGGGTGGAATGAACTCCTGTCTTTGTCCCAGCTCTTGCCAACCTAGCAGTTTGAAAGCAAGAAATTGCTGGAGATTTTTGGGATGTATTTGGATATGTTTTGTGATGCTATTCTTGCTATGTGATATTTGTAATTTGCTATGTGATATATGTAATTGGTTTTTATGCTATGGGATTTTGCTATGTAATTGTAACTGTTTCCTCTGTGAGCCGCCCAGAGTCGCTGTGCGAATGGGGTGGCATATAAGTCGAAATATACAATACAATGCAAATAGATAAATAGGGACTATTTCAGTGGGAAGATAACAGTGTTCTGGCGCTCCGGTGTCTAGTCATGTCTGCCACATGAACACGGAAATGTCTGCAGAAGGAGACAGCGCTGGCTCTTCGGCTTTGAAACAGAGATGAGCACTGACCCCTAGAGTCGGATATGACTGGCTTTCGAGCAAGGGTTCATCTCCTATTATGAGAATAGGGTTGCAAGATAGCTTCTGTCGTTGTCATACTCCTCCTCCTCCTTCTTCTTCTGCATCTTAGGCTAGACATGACATTCCCAAAATGAAGTGATTTCTTGGTGTGTTCATTCTGCTGTTCCCTTTGCCCGGCCTTGTGTGAGAAAGATTATTTATTTATTTATTTATTTATTTAGATTTATATTGCCGCCCAGCCTCCTCGCATGATTAGCTATCAACACAAGTTTGCTGTTACCAGGGTATATGCCCGATTGTGGTTCAAAAACAGCACAATTTTCAAGGAGGCACTTTCTTTCTGACTTCTGTTAAATTCACTCTAAAACCTAGAACTGATTCACTGCCCCACAGGCATGAGATAGCTGCCTCGTTTCCAACTAATAAGAACAGGAAATGATTGGTAGAAGTCACTGGTGGGCATCAGCAGGTTCGCCCCAGTTCGCCAGAACCAGTAGCAGAAATTCCGGCTGGGCCCACCCATCCAAGTTTTGAAATAAAGTAGTCCTAATTGGGGTGCAACACAGGGCTTCCCCCTGGCCACGCCCATCATACCATGCCCACCATACCAGAGAGTAGGTAGTAAACATTTTTGAATCCCACCACTGGTAGAAGTTAAAAAAGACACACCAAATAACACTGTGCAATACTGCACAGTTCTATTCAAAGCAAAGGGAGGAACCCGGGAGTCATAATAGTCATTTGAAATAAATTTTCAAATGAATTTACACAGTGATGGGAAATTATCCATGTAATCTCCTTTTCAGGAACAGCATTTACAGGCAAATATTATTATACATTGATATATTTATTTCCAGCATCACGAATCTGTACCTCCAGTCTATAATGTGAAAACTGGACGTTTGGCCTTTTAATGTGGGCAATAGCAATCTAAAATAAACATGGACCACTTTCATGCAACAATTACTGACATGTTCCAGACTTCAGTGACTGAAATTCATGATAAAATTGGGGCGAATCATTAGATGCACAAAGAGCCTGTATTGTCTCAGAAGCATCTTCTCTATTGTTACCATTTTCTTCAGGCTGAAGAAAGGCATTTTGCATGCTTAATTATCATTTGGTACTTGAGAAAATTGAATGTAATGGAAAACCACTAGAATCTTTGAGGGTTTATTTACACTGTGAAGAATGACTAATTGAGATAAATAAAAAAATGGGGGATATGGATTGTGGCTGCTTGGGAGGCAAATTCATGAACCATTTTACAGTGGTGTTTATGCCATATTATGTCTGCTACAATTATTTTATGTATGTAGAAAACCCTGTCATCTTTCCCCATTATGCTCAGCCGACAATGCTTGAAGTATATTAATAAACATTCCTTTTCATCATCACAATGTCATCAATGCCATCAAGGAAGAAACAATTGATCTCTAACTTTGCATTTATGTCTCTCTACATTTGGCTTGGGATACCTCCTTATATTGTTACGGCTTTTGGCTGGCCACTCTTTCTTAAGTGGATTGCTTGTTGATTGCTCAAGATGATTCATTGGTTGACATGTCTCTAGTGTGATACCATCAGAGCTCAGAAATATCACTTTTAAAAAATAACTACAAGTGCCAAGAGCATCGCTAGATGGGGGTTTCTGGGAGTAGTAATGTAAGAAAAGGAACTTTTCCAGGTTCTCGATAGAATACTGAATCTTTGTAGATTCCCCCAGCCACCCCAGTTTTCAAATACAGGCACATTTATGGCTCTGTGGGTCTGGGGAATAAAAAAATAATAATAAAAGAAAGAAAAGCAGCAGATAGTAGAAATTTAGAATATGACAGCTTGAGTCAGACAAAGAAACATCTTGGCTAGCCACCACCCTATAATCAATTTCTGCATGTTCTGGAGGTGGCATTCTCTTCGATGCACACAGCCTCATAAATTGACCAAAAGCACACTGTAAAAATATTTATTTTATTTATTAAAACATTTATAACCCACCCAGTATCACAGTGGCTTTCATCAAGTACAGGATCATCAACAAACAGTGCATATGAGATGCACCAGTCCTCTGTTCACTCTTCACTGAAATTTCCCCCCAGCACATTTTGGGCTCTCCCCACCCCAGCCGGTTCTGGGGAGGTTTGGGGATTGGATCCACGCTGTTCCTGAAGTCCCCCGATCTCCCCAGCTGGTGCAGTAAGCCAAAATGCTGGGATTCGAATCCCAGCGTTTTGACTTACTGCACCAGCCGGGTAGGCCAGGGAACATCAGGAACAGTGCGGATTGGGTCCCCCGACCTCCCCAGAGCCAGCAGGGGTGCCTGAGAGCCCAAAATGGGTGAAAAAAACTTCCATTTCTTTTGCCCATTTCAGGCTCTCCTGCACCCCTGCCGGCTCTGGGGAGGTCGGGGGACCCAATCCGCAGCTGCGAGGTGGCTGGGGAAGCTGATGGGGGAGTCCCCCATCGGCTTTCCAACCACCCCACCCCTGCCTCCACAGCTGTGGGGTGGCTGGGAAGTCAAACAGGAAGCCCCCATTCAGCTTCCCAGCCAACCCGCCACTACGAACGATTACCTCGGATAACGCTAACTGAACATTATCTGATGCAAATTTTAAATTTTTTTTGCATTGTTATCTGATTTTAGCCTTATCCTATACAATTGTTATCCAAGGTATTACTGTATTCCAAAATTTATTTTCCTTAACTATACCCTTCTTTATTCAATTCCCATGTGAGCTTATCGTTCAATGCAATCTCCCATATTTCTTTATACCAATCTTCCATTTCTATTGAAGAATCACTCTTCCAGTATCTTGGAATACATTGTCTTGCTGTTGTTAATATTATAGATAACAAATCCTTTTTACTCACATCTATATTCATATTATCTATGTCTGTCTAATCTGTCCTTACAAATTATCTATGTAAGGCAGCACCTGGCACCATCTTAAGGTCTGCACCTATTATTTCTGAAATCTCCTTCTCTATATCAAGGCGAACTTCTTAACCACTGAGCCACAGCAGTCCCTACTCCCACTGTGATCACTATTAAAAAAAGAAACATTCACTCCTGCTGGTTGGCAGCACTTCATTTCATTTTACTGATTGTTTTGTTTAGCCCTTTCAAGCTTCTAAACTGCTTTAAAGGCTTTTGCCAGTTGGGCAGTGTATAAATTTATTTAATGAATAAATGCTATGACTACAACTCTTTTTATCCCTTGAGTAGCTGCCAAAGCTCAGCATTTGCTAATACAAGTGAATCCAGTTATCTGCCAACAACTGTTGGCAACTGCATCAAAACAGCCCCATCTAGCTAGGAGTAGCTCCGGAAAGATCCCATTGAATCCAGCAGAATAAGTTAGTTGTGATGCATGCACACAGTGGTGGGCTGCTACCGGTTCGGACCGGTTCGGACAAACTGGTACCAGAAATCTGGAGGGGATCGCCGGGGGGGGGGAGTAGTAAACCCCCGGGCGACCAGTTCAGTCGCCTCTCCGGCCGCCCTCCAGATAGCTTTTCTGGGCAACCCAAAATGGCTCCTTGGAAGTGCACATGTGTCAAAACACCATTTGACGCATGCACACTGAAAAATAGAAGTGTGCATGTGTCAAATGGTATTTTGATGCATGCACACTTCCGAGCAGCCATTTTGGGCTGCAAGGAAGGGTGCAGAGGATGGCTCTTTGGAGGAACGGCAGCAGCAGCGGCAGCAGCCTTTCCTCGGTGCACCGCCAGGCTGGGCCAGGCCGGGCTGCGCTGTCGGGTCAGGCCGCGCTGCCAGGCCATGCTAGGCTAGACCATGCTAGGCTGCGCCACCAGTTTGCCGCACCACCAGTTTCCCGCACCACTGTACCGCTTTGCCACCGCACCGCTTTGTTGCCACGCCGCTCCACTGCTGTTGCTGCTGTTGCTGCTGTTGTTGCTGTTGCTGCTGTTGCTGCCTGCCTGCCTGCTGCTCCCTGATCCCAGGGTAAGTGACTAGGGTTTGTGTTTGGGGTTGGTGGGTGGGTGGGTGGGTTGAGGTGTGTGTGTTCCTTTCACCTGATCCATTGTAAAGAAAGTTTAGCTGGAAACACAAGGTTGCTGTTACCAGGGTACACCCGATTACAGTTCACAAATACAGTAATACCTCGGATAACATTAAGACTTGGTTCCACAAGTCTTAACGTTATCCGATTTTTAGCCTTATCCGATTCATGCACCAGATAACGTTAAAATCCTATTCAGATGGATCAGATAATGTTAACTCCATAGAGATAAGCAACAGAGGCTTCAAGGGAAAGCCAAGGAAACCTGCTGGAACCTTTGTCTAAAAGGTAAATACATTATAAAAGCTTGCAAAACCAGTCTGACTAGTTTAGCAAAGCAAAGCAAAGCAAAAGCAGACATGAGGGGTGGGGGTGGGTCTCTTTCAATATGTCCTGTCTGGCCCACAGGGAGTAGTTTGGGCACCCATGAACCACATGACTCTTTCTCAGTACCCTTTCCTACCTCAAAAAATGGAAAACTGTAGTAATTCCCCAAAACACTAGCCAGTGCCCTGAGACCTAATGACCCTATGACAGTGATGGTGAACCTATAGCACGCGTGCCAGTGGTGACACTCAGAGCCCTCTTTGTCACCCTAGGACAGAGTTTGCTCTGTCTCTTTGCCCAGTAGCCCAATGGGAGTGTTTCCTTCCTCCCCTGTTGCTGTGTTGGCACTTGGTGATAAATAAGTGGGTTTTGGGTTGCAGTTTGGGCACTCAGTCTTTAAAAGGTTTGCCATCACTGCCCCATGATATGTGCCTTCCCCTTAAAAAAAACTTAGAAGAAAATACAAATAAGACTGTTAACTACATTTCACCATCTCGGCATTCACACGCAAGATAAAATGCCAGAAAAAGGAGATGTCAGATTTTCAAACCAAGCTGAAACAAACTTGCAGGAGAACATATGTTAAAGCCAGTACTTGCAATATATATTGTAAACCAGGATATTTTTATGACTGTTGTTCTGTTCTGTTTGTATTGACAGAATAAAATATGCCTAAAATATATCAGTTTTCCTCTACCTCTCCCCTCCCAAAACTAAAATTGATTTCTCATTTGTACTTGTTGCAATATCCATCACAGGAAAGACAGGAAGCAAAGCAAAAGAGCCTAACCTGTGACACATACACATCAAAAGGAAATAGACTTTTCAAAGCTAATTGAAGTGTTTCATGCTATCAGTGTCCTTCTATGTTCTAAACTTAATTAAGTAGTTCAGAAGAATGAAGGTGTGTGTGTGTTCCTAAAGACACAGTAAATGATAAGACATGATTTTAAGTCCAGTGTCAGTTTTCAATCCAGTCGAGCAAGAAACTCAGCAGAATGTAAAGCTCAGGTTTTATAAATGGCTCCTTGCAAAGCTATTTTTCTAAATCAGGGGTTGACAACCATTTTTAAGTTAGGGGCTGGGTCATGCTCCCTCAGACAGTTGAGGGAGCTGGACTGATGGTCCCCACACTGTTTACGGCTGCCATAAATGAGTCCACAGCTGTCATAAAGGCATTTACAAAGGCCGCAGACTCATTTATGGCTGTCTTAAACATATTGGCGACAGCCATAAATGTGTCCATGGCTGATTCTGGCAGCTTCTGCTGCAGCTGGAGCAAGGGCAGGATCTGGATTTTTTTGTGCTGTGGGCTGGTTATGGCCCACAGGCCATAGCTTGACTACCCTTGTTCTAAATATTTTAAAAATTTCCTTGGTGGACCATATGATGTCACATCTGAGTTTGCAAATATAACAAAGTTGTACAATGTTGCAATGAACTAGTCTGTTTTATGTTTATCAGGTTGCCCCTAACAAAACACAGTTCTTCATTATAATGTCTGTAATACTGTGTTATTTTATCTGGATGATAGAATTGTGGATAGTATAGAAGTAGGTAAATTGGTGATCGTTGTGGGACAAGGAATGGAGCCCATAGATATCATGTTGAAAGCATTTCAAAAATTTCAGGATCTTTTAATCATTCTTTTTTGGGAACATTTTTGAAAAGCAAACCCCTAAGTTTTATCTTTTTATTCCTGATTCAAAGTCCACCCATGCTATTGAACTGTCCTCTTTAATGAACTTCAATTTGAAATGAAGTATATATCTACTTTACAAAAGAAAAAAAAAAGATAATTAGCATAGCTACTGAAGTTTAATTTCACAAAATTTAGCATTCATTCCTTCAGTATGGCAAAATATTATCCACAAGAGTTAGGAAAGAACACAAGATAAATTGCCAGGCTGGATTTTGGCTTTCTGAGATGTATCTCCCTGTCTGTCACTCTATATGTCCATCCTTCTGTCTGTCCATCCATCTATTTGTCCATCTAGCTGTCTTTCTCTTTCTATCTGACTATTTGGCAATCTGTCCATCATTCTGTCCATTTGTGTGCCCTTCTGTCCATCTATTCATTCATATTTCTGTCTGTTCATCTAACTCCCTATCCATCCATCTTTCTGTCTGCTTTTTTTGTTTCTCTATCCATCTGTTCTTCTATTTTTCAGTCCATCCATTTATCTATCTGGCCATCTGTCTACTTGTCTATAAATCCATATGTTTGTCTGACCATCTTTCTTTGTATCTATTTGTCTTTCTGTCTGTCCAATTATCTGTCCTTTGGTTCACCCACCTGCCTGTCCATCCTCAGTTCTTCCTTCTGTCTGTCTATATATCCATTCATTCAGCTCTCCATATGTATGCCCATCCATCAGTCAGTTCATCCATCTTTCTGCCTGTCTGTCCACTCGTCCATCTATCTGACTGTCCTTTCTCTCTGTTCATCCATCCATTATTTTATCTGTCTCTTTTTCCATCTTGCTGTCTATCCATTGTCTGTCTATCTGCCCTCCAATTTGTCCATTCATTTGTTTGTCCATCAACCAGTCTCTCCAGCCATCTGTCTGGCTAACTGTTTTTCTTCTGTCCATCCGTCTATGTGTCTTTCTGTCTATCTCAATGTATCTCTCCCTGCCCAACCTGCCCATCCATCTGTATGCCTGCCAGAACATATTTCTGCCTCCCTGACCTCCTTCCTGTCTGCCTCTCTGTTCATCTGTTTATCTATCACTCTGTCCATCCATCTATCTATCCATCCAGCCATTCAGTTCTACATCTGTCCATCCACCCATTTGCCCACTAACCCTCCCTCCTATCTCTGTATCTCTGTCCACCTATCTCTATCTCTGTCCATCCATCTGTCCATTCTTCTTTTTGTCTGTCTGTCTGTCTGTCCATCCATCCATCTGTCTGTCCAGAAATAATCCAGGTTGGCATGCTACCACAGACAGATTGCTAGGTGTCAGCAATTAAAACATTCAGAAGAAACTGGAGGATTTCTCTCTCTCTCTCTCACACACACACACACAAAATGCACACATTGAAAATATTCAAATCAAAAATTCAAAATGCAGGCATAAGCTAGAAGATAGCCAGATAATTCAAGGTGCAGGACATTGGGAGCAGTCAGCAGCACATTCAGAAGAGTAGCGTGCCTTGGCGGGGCCCCGTATAAAAATTTGTTTGGGGGCCCTTAGGAAGGGTAAAGATTTGTTTTGCTTACACACGTTGGGGGCCCCCGTGGCCCGGGGGCCCCGTATAATTGATACGGCAGATACGGCGGTAGCTACGCCTCTGAGCACATTATATCATCCCATATACAAGCAAAAAACAAGGCAAAGCCCAAGAACCTCTTGTTGCATGGTACAAATGGTTGTGTGAAAGTTGTACTGTGGAATATGGACTGTGGTGGTTTAGTGGTTAAGAGGCTAAACTTGATGCTTGGAAGGTTGGCAGGTCAACAATTTGAGACCCAAGTATTGCATGATGGAGTGAGCTCCCATCTCTGTCCCAGCTCCTGTCAACCTACCGTAGCAGTTCAGAAGCAAGAAATTGCATATGGACCACTTTGGAGGGAAAAGATATTGGGGACATAAAAACAACCTCATTCGGCTATCACCTGAGCAGAGTTTCTCCAGCAAAAATTCTTTCAACCCAGAATAATTTCTGACACAAAATTATTTTTATTATTGAATTTTAACATAGTCAGGCTTTTACAGATGTACAAATCCCCATCCCTTCCTTTCTGTCCACTCTGGTTGGTTGCTGACAGCAGCCTTTGCAACACTGTTGGGGGAAAACATTGCTGGGTTCTTCTTCTTTCGTGTCCTGATCAAACTCCAGATTGCCAAAATGAAGCCACTTTCTTTGCTTTGTCATTGTCCAAACACTAGTCCTCATCGGTGCATGTCTCTGGCAGCAATCAGCACAGTCTCTCCACATTCACACTGTGTGTTGTTGTCTTCCAGCAGTCCCCACTTGAGCATGTTGGCCTTGCATTTAGAGATTCCAACCATCAGCCTATTCAGGGGCCTCCAGGTGATGTAGGGGAGATTGAGGTCTTCAGCTATATCCCTCTTTAATATTATTCCTTGCACAGTGAGCTCCTTCTTCCATCTTCTAATTTGGTTTGCTCTTGTGTACCCTCAAGAATGTTTGTTCTCGACATAAAGCTCTTTCTGGATCTGAGCTGGTGGACTTGAGGCTCATATCTGTTCAGAGGGTGTCAAGAGTTATTCTCTTGCTTAGTTCTCTCAGCACCTGCTGCTACTTCTCCCCTGATCTTAGGTGGAGCAATACCAACAAGAGGGTATATTTTCTCAACAGGTGCAGGTATAAGGCATCCTGTCACTATCTACATAGCTTCATTAACAGAGATGTCAACTTCTTTTGCATGTGTGGATGCATTTCATCCTGGCGCAGCATACTCTGCTGCAGAGACGCTCGGGGCCAAAGCTGATGTGCACAGTGTAAATTGCTGAATTCCCCATTTATAGTTTGTGAGTTTCCTGGTGATGTAGTTCCTTGTACTAACTTTGGCTTTGGTATTCAGGCAGTGCTGCTTAAAAGAGAGTGTCTGGTCAAGCGTCACACCGAGGTATTTTGGTGTTGAACAGTGCTGTAATAGATTTCCTCTCCATGAAACATTCAACTTACGGTAAACCTTGCCTCTCGGTTTTGAAGGTGGAAAGTACATACTTGAATCTTGCTTGGATTGGGTTTCAAATGGATGAAGTTATAATATTTTCCTAATTCTTAAGTGCTACAGAGAAAGGATAAAATAAATGTTAAATAAGACAGGAACACTTTGTGTCCCACTCTTTTGTTAATTCCTTTCACTCAAGTTGAACAGGTTGGTCTTGGGAACAGATAAAAGAAAATGAAAGACCATATCTATATATAGCACCAACACTTGGGTTTCTGTGTGTACATATTACACATGTATGCATATGTGTACACAAAATGTTGTTATGTAGTGCTGGCATCTTTATTAAAACTAAGGCTAAACTATTATCATGAAGAGACCTAAGCCAATCCAGCAAGAAGACCTGTTTCCAGTGTTAAATTTTAAAGAGAAAATGAGTACAGTCAAACCTCGCATAAAGAGTGTCTCGTTTAAAGAGTAACTCGCTTAAAGAGCAGAATTTTCTCTGAATGTTCGCTTCGCTTAACAAATAAAACCAACCAAAAACTCGCTTAACAAATAAATTGGGGTTCGCAATCCCTCCCACAATTGGTCACTTTCAATGGTGTTTCGTTTAAAGAGCAAACTCACTTAAAGAGCAATTCTGTGGAACGCATTATGCTCTTTAAGCGAGGTACAACTGTATATGATACCATTACTGAGTTCTGAAAATCACAGTGCCTGTGCCAGAATTATATTAGTCTGCTTGATAAGCTGCCCGTTATAATATGATCTTAACCTACATTGTCAGAGGGGAAAATCAAGTTCAGAGTTAAATGTAGCTATTGTCAAATATTTTCATGGGCCATGAGAATGGAACTCATCTTTGCAATACTTTAGCTGATGAGCAAATTGCTTTGTCATGTATAATGACTACTGGTGTGCTAATAGGAGTCAGGGCTTTTCCTAAATGGAAGCCCTCACCTCATGCTGAGGTTTGACATTCCATCCCAGCATGCTCTGTGTTTATGCTCAGCTCCAATGCAACCTTTGTATTTGGCACACACAAATACTCAACCTGTCAAATAAAGATTGATTTTTCTGTTGAAGTCTGCCAAGCATGAAGAGTTTACTCAGTACCAGTCCCATGATGCCTCAGCAGTATGAATGAATAATGTTATGAGCAAAGAAAGACAGCAACCATAGACATAAAATTACAATGTAGGGTAAAAAGGGCATTCATTATGTTGAAAGAAACATATAAGCAAATATATTTCTACATTTATGATACTTTCTAAAGATATAAAATTACATCCTATCAGTATCTAATGACAAGATATTGAGAAGATAATAATTTCAGATTATTTTTATCTGAATTCATTGAATTCACAACTCGTGGCACTGAACACAAACAAAATACATAATCAGAAATCCATACAAGTACCAGCTTCTAGTCCAATTTACACACAGAATATATATTTTTCATACAAGAGTGTTTTGAAAAACTGATATAGTTACAGAATGCACATAAATGCACTTTAATCAATGGATATATTTAGAAAAAGTATACTCTTAAATTGCACTTGGAAATACATATGCAAGGAAAATACCCCCACAGTCCAATAGTAATTTTGTTCCATCGTGTGTATTCTGAAATGGCAACCTTCCCAGAATGTTCTAGGTATAAAGTCCTCAGAAGTAATTTACCAATCTCTTCTTCGGGAGATTCTCTGAAATCACACATCTTGCTCATGTTTGCGCAGCTGCACACAAGGGTGACATGAGTGGCCCTCTCCTATGATGCACAGTAAGATTCAAACTCCCAGTCCCTGGCTCTACACCCAGACATTCAAAACAACTGAACTACACAAGGTCATCACTATTCAAAGCACACTGAAACTGCAAACAAGCATCAAGGTTGGTTTCACAGAACATCAGCTAGTTCAAATGTTGTTCTTCCACAGATATCATTTTATATAACACTGCATTTTCTTTGTTGACTTGCTACCTAATCAATATTTTGATCATGTATGACTTGCTTAAATGATTTTCTCAATATTTTCCTAAAGGATGGGAGCAATAACGAAGAAATTGGTTCTGATTCTGCCTTCTAGAGCAGTGATAGGCAACCTATGGCCTACAGGCTGGATCCGGCCCATGATGCCGAATCGATGGGCCCACACCCTCACTCCAGCTGCTGCCACCACTGCTGGAATGAGCTTCAGATTCATTTACAGCTGTTGTAAATGCATTTATGTCAGCCATGGACTCATTTACGGCTGTTGTAAATGTGTTTATGACAGCCACATACTTATTTACAGCTATTGTAAATGCATTTACAACAGCCATAAATGAGTTCATGACTAATTCCAGTGGTGGAGCTGGACCACCAGTCTGGCCCACCAACAGTCTGGGTACTCTCCCAAATCCACCTCCCAATATAATTGACTAGCTCACTCTTTACCAGCTTGGACATTGTCATACCAAGAGTCTTGATGGGAACAAGATATGGAACATCCACAGCATTCCCATCATCTACTAAAGTTATTCTTCTTCAAGTGCTGTATCCAAATATTTGTGATCCTCATGCAATCAGCCATGAAGACTATCCTGATAATATAATGCAGTGCATTTCATCTGCCTTCTGCATCACAAACATTCAATTCCATGAATCACCACCGATTCAATTCCATGAATCACTTTCTGGTCCTGAGCCCCTTTTGGCATGCAAAGTCCTCCTCAGCCCCAGGCCAGTATGGATGAAGCTGCTGCCCTTCATCAAGATGGATTCAAGTGGGATTTAATCCATTTGGGGATCATCACCCTTAACTGTGGACTTTGGCACCCAAGGCCATTAGTCCTCAGGGTTGTCAAGTTAGTTAACTACTGCCTGACCAATTGGCATTGAGTCTCTGGCAGTATGGTCTACTCTATTACCATAAGAGGATAACCTGGCCAGACTTCAAGTAATAACCTGTTTAAAAGAAAACACACACAGAGAGACAGAGTATTACAGTATTCTCTTCTAAATGCTCACAAAAATCTGTTTAATGATCTGTTCTAGAACCTTTCCTGGGATGGATGTCAAACTAACTACTTAGATTTGCTAGATCTTCTTTTCCCCTCTTTTTGAAGATGAGGATGAGATGTTCCCACCTCTAGTCTTCAGGGATATCATCTGTTCTCCAAGAAATTTTAAGAATTATAGACAGAAGTTTGAGATTATATCCACAAATTTATTTAGCAATTCTGGATGGCCTTGCAGAATTTGATTTGTTTAAATAAGCTGGGTGTTCCTCTCCCACCTCTTATCTTAGGCCGAAGCAATCATACTGTCTCTTTTTATCCTACCTGTATTAGGATGAGCTTTTTTATTTTTATTTTGGAGGAACACAAAGGAAAAGTAGATGTTCATGTTCATCAACTTCTGTGACATCCATGTCTTTTGTCCTAAGTACAGTATGTGGTTACATTAAACTTCTGCCTGCCTCCTCACTCTGCCCCACTACATGCCCTATTTACTCATTCCATTCACAAGTTCCTGCTAGCAATGTCACAGGAACTATGTAAGTGTAGCTATACACATGAGAGCTACTCGCTCCCTCCACATTCCCCCTTTTTAAAAAAAGGTTTTACTTTGATAAAATGGTGAGTATAGGATTTACTAACTCCTTTTGGGGACCCTTGAAGCTATAACTGCATCTGATTATTTTTTCAAGTAACTTTCCAATTTACAGTTCAACTGCATGATTGAGCATCTAAAGAGAGTTAATATATTCCTCATTGCCCCTAAAGCAATTTTAGCTGATTGTCAGTGGTCTTACTAAATTTTAATCAAGCTATGGTTTAAAATGCTGACAAATGAAGTCGGAAGTCAAAGCATAAATGAGCATTTGATGGAACTGTGACTGCAGGTCTATATTCATGCATTCTGGAAGCCAAAGTGGCTTTGTTAATCTGTCCCATGAGTGATATTATATAGGAAACCCCTGTCATGGAAAGATGAGGTAATTTTGGCCTTGGGATGATAAAATTTCACTCAGGCACACAAAAGACAGACATTTTTAGCCTAAGACATTATTGTATAGATAACCTCCTGGACATTGTATATAGCACAGTGGTGATTTGTAATAGAATGAGGATATTAAAAATTTGTAGAAACATAAAGAGATTATAGAAATACTATATATATAAATGTGTTGAATTTTAATGCGAAAAAATATTTGTAACAAGTTTTATCTTTTTCTTTCTTTGATATATTGTATTTGTTGTAATGTATGGGTTTTTTAAAAACTGTATTTTGTTTGAAAATCTAATTAAAAAAAGACATTATTGTATAGTTGTTTTGACTGTAATATGTTCAGTAGCACAATGCTGTATGATCTACTCTGAAGTAAATGCCACAGGGTTTAGTGGATTAACTCCAAAATACAGTATTTGGGGTATAGGACTATAGGCTCACAGTTTTACCTGTGAACATTAATTTTATTGCCATCTACAATGTTTAATAAGACAAAAAATACCTCACATAGTAATTGGAGGGAGGCAGTTGTCATTAAATATTTATCTGTGCTGTATGGGGAACATGAACTTTCAAAACAGTGAGCAGAATATTATTAAAGCACATGAAAGGTGGAAGCTGCAGTCATGCTGGTGAAAAAAAAAAGAATAGTTGATTCAACAGCATATTGCCCAGAGTCATTCTTTTATCAAACAAAAGAGATAACATCTTTTCAGAATTCAAATGTTGTTTGCACAACTGGCCTCACAGAAGACATTCTGCTACCTGAGGCACAACATCAAGTCAACCCTCCCCAACCCCCAACACACACATTCAGATGAATAGGACACCCCCCCCCCCGTGGCTGAATTATTTTTGTCACCTTAGGCAGAAAACTCTAGAAGCATTCTCCTCTCACCCCTGTGTACTATGCAGCGGATTTTCTTCTTCCAAGTCTAGGCCAGACATGAAAATGCCAAAATGAAGGCCCCTTTTGTGAGTTCTTTTTGCAATTCCTTTTGCCTTACCTAGTGTGAGAAAAGTTAGTCATTACCTTGATATACCCAATTGTGATTCAAAAATTCCATGATCTTCAAGGAGGCTCTGTCTACTCCCTCTGCAGCTGTTAAAAAATGCAAAACAATAAATTAGCTAACTGGTACCAGTAATTTGCTGCCACTTGATGGTGTGTAATATCAGCTTTTCCCCTCTTCCAATTCTCCCCCAAAGGATCATTGCCTTGCTTTTACAAAGGGTCTTGTGTGGATCGATGAGGCTATCGGCTATGCCTAGTAGGGCCACCCAAGATGGACAGGCAATAGCAAAGAATGTAGACTAAATGTGATGCACTGGAGAAAGAACTGGGAAGAAAATCCCAATGGACAGTATCAAAAGGCAGAAAGGTATGATGCCAGAAGATGACAAGAATACACAGAAAAAATGTATGAAAAGGACCTTAATGTCCCTGACAACCATGATGGTATGATTGCTGATCTTGCACCAGGCATCCTGGAGTGTGAAGTTAACATGACCCTAGAAACATTACTATAAATGCTATTGGAGTTCAAAGCTGGTGGAGATTATGGTATTCCAGTTGAGCTATTTAAAGCCCTAAAAGATGACACCATTAAAGTGCTGCACTCAGTATGCTAGCAAATTTGGAAAATGCAGCAGTGGGTACAGGATAGGAAAAGGTCAATCTATGTTCCAGTTACAAAGAATTGAATAAGGAGCCTGCTGTGCTGTAGTTCATGGGGTCACAAAGGGTCAAACTCAAGTATCCAACTGAAGAACAACAATACCAGCTGTATAGGGAAGCTATCTTATTCATCATAGAATTGCAGAATTGCTGAGCTGAAAAAAACTCCATGATCATTAAGACTAATTGCTTGATGAAGCAGGAAATCCACAGGTAAAGCATCCCTAAAAGAGATACAACCACACTCTGTTTTGAACTACTAGTGAGTGAAAGTAACTCTACCACTTTTGCAGGGAGTCCTCACTACCTCTCAATCTGGCGGGTAGTGCGGGTGATTTTAATCAGAATGGCCTGTTTAGTTATTCAGTTGGGGTCTCGGGTAATTTGGGATCTTGGACAGCACTATCCCTTGGGGACAGCTGATCAGGAAGCTTTGCCACATTAATGGTCATATACTTTGATCCCACTGTTGGGCACAGTGCTGGCCTGCCTGCAGAGCTTTTTTGCTGCCCCTATTATTTGGGATCCAAATTCTCTGGTATTGACCTGAGTTATTATCATTCACCCGCACTACTTAGTCCCCAGTGCAATAGTTTGCAACAACGTATTTTGACTTAATAAAGTGGCCCTTGTTTGAACCCATGACATGTGTCCGTCTCTTTGCTTCGGGAGTACTGGGCAAATAATTTTGTGGCAAAAACCAATGAGGCAGGAGTGAAGCTGAGCAAATACACAAGAAAACAACAAAAGGCTGACTAAAACTACCTAGTATTTACATTCTAGCATAGCTTTGGCATAGTTGCAGGGTGTGCACAAAGTTCATCACAGCATGGCAGAACAGGAATTGAGCATAGCATCTCATTAGAGATATAACTAAGCTGCTAAAATGAAATTCGATCTCTTTTTTATATACAGTCAAACCTCGCATAAAGAGTGCCTCGCTTAAAGAGTAACTTGCTTAAAGAGCAGAATTTTCTCTGAATGTTCACTTCGCTTAACAAATAAAACCCACCAAAAACTCGCTTAACAAATAAATCGGGGTTCACAGTCCCCACCACAATTGGTCACTTTCAATGTTGTTTCGCTTAAAGAGCAAACTCGCTTAAAGAACAATCCTGTGGAACGCATTATGCTCTTTAAGCGAGTACAACTGTATTAGTCTTCACATTTAAAATCAGGGGTGCCAAAAAATTTGGGCCGTGGGCTGGTCATGTAGTTCAAGGGGCTGGTCACTATGGCCCATGGGCCAGATCCAGCCCATGATGCCAATTCACCTGGCCCACAAAGCCCTCGTCGCTCCCGGAAGTGGAAGTAAAATGTGTGTTTTACTTCTGCTTGCGGGAGTGGCAAGGGCTTAGCGGGCTGGATGAATTGGCGTCGGGGGCCAGATCCAGCCCCCGGGCCGTAGTTTTGATACCCCTGCTTTGAAATATTTGGCTAATAAGGCGCTGAGTCCCTCCAAATCTTTCTGAAGACAAAAGCAGTTGGTCCCCTCTCTCCTCAGAAACATGAAATCGTTCTTCTAATTAGTGAAGTATCAGGGATCAGGCTGGCTTTTGGCCTTGAAAGCTACTTTCATGCTGATAACCACAGGTGCTGTCTTTCCAATTCTGATAAGCATTTCCAGCCAGCTAATTCCAAACCCCAAGAGAAGGATACCAGAAGCCATGATGCTTCAGTTTCCTAATCTCTCGGTGCCACTTTTTGCTCTATATTTTTTTGGAAGCAGATTTATTTTTTGGAGGGAAATCCTGGTGTCAGTTAAAGACATAGCTGGCTTGGCATAGTAACATATGTGGGGAGGGGAGGAATAATTCCCAACAAAATATACCTAAGGATTAATTTGGAAAACACCACACCATTTTAAACAGTTTGGGGTTGGGTCTATTTTTTGCTCTTCTCTCCATGTGTCCCTTCTTTATATACCCTGAAGAAATTATTTCTCTTTCCCTCTCTATTTCTTCTCTTATTCTTGCCTGTAAGGCATGTAGAACATTCAATTTCATTTAAGCTCCTAACACAGCCAAGCTGGATGTGGTAAATGGCTTGACAGCTTATATTGCCTTTAATATTTCATGCATTGTACTCTAAATAAATGCTCTTGTACATAGCCTCTTCCAATTTTCCTGGCTTATCTCAGCATACCTCTCTCCATCTATCTTTATGTACTGTAATTCTGGCAACAACCCTCCTCTCTCTCCCCACTCCCCCAGCAGTGATTTGCTAAAGAGGCATTGCAAGTACAGAATTTTCACCAATATTCCAGTTTTGTAGTAAACAATACTGTCGAATGTTTGAAACAACCTTCTGTGAGACACACAACAACTTTAAATTTCCCCAACATAAATTCAATAAATCCTTCTCTCACTTTTCTGTAATACCATTTTTCAATTTCAGTCACATGTTAATTTTTCATTAATCACCATATTCCACATCTCCTTATACCATTCCTCCAAACTTAAATGTCTATACATTTTCCAGTTCCTAGCAATTAAAATTCTTGCAGCTGTCATCATGATAATCATATCTTTTTAATGTTTTAATCCTCCCAGTTCATTTAACAAAGCAATCCTAGGTCACAATCATATTCTCAGGGATAGTATGTTGTTGACTTCTTCAAAAAGATGTATCCAAGTTTTCTTCACCTCCTTTCATTCCCACCATAAATGGGGGAAAAATGCCCCAGGATATTAATTACATCTCCAACAGTCTCCCCTGTACCTGGAATCATAATGGCTTAATTGAATTGTGGTAGTGTCCCATCCACACATTGGTAGACATCTCTGCGATGACATTCCGCACATGCAAATGGATTTGAGAAATCTTCACTGAATAACGAGTCCAAGAATCCAAGAATCAAGTGTACCATCTCCAAATTACTGTACCTTAATTCTCACTGACATGTTTTTCATAATTCTTTGACTCCATATTTGGTTCCATTCTATCTCCATAATTTGACTTTTCAAATCCATTCCCCATGTTTCCCTCAGTGATTTCGGGGCAATCCCCTATTCCAGTGGTTCCCAACAAGGGGTACACAGCCCACTAGTGGACTTCAATTCCCAGAAGCCTAAGTCAGTACATTGGCTGATCAGTGCTTTGGGGAAATGACTTAGGCTTCTGGGAATTGAAGTCCAAAAACCAGCATTTGGGAAACACTGCGGCCTATTCCATTAAAATTGTATAGAGTTTACTAACTATATATTTAAGTGGAATTATTTTATGGTGTAATTGATAAATAGGCTCTTCAAACTTTGTCCGTTCCCCAATTTTTTTCTGTTTCTGTATTCATTCCTCCCTCCATTGGTGAATTTGGACCAGCCATTCTTTCAGCCTTATCTACTTCACTGGATTGCTGTCAGGGTAAAGTGGATGAAGAGAAGAGCCATGTACTGTATGTTACCTTGACCTCAATGGAAAATAAGTTGTATACAGTATTAACTAAACTTATGAGTAAGTGGCTGGATAGCTCAGTGGCTTAGGTATCTGACCTGCAGAGTTAGAGTTTGGGAGTTTGATTCCCCACTGTGCCTCCAGGAAAAGAACCAACCTGTTTAGCCATAGGCAAGCTATACAGTCCGTGGGTGCCCCTAGAAGAAAGGATTGACAAACCACTTCTGCACACTCTCTGCTTTGAAAAGCAGAATTGTCTTGAGGGCATGCAATTATTATTAATGAGTGAAAAAAAGATAATTAAACCATGAAACTTTACATGTTTTACTAAAAGTTTAGAAAAGCAGCAGTTTAAAAAGTTGATATAATTATATTCCTAGGAGGGAGAAATATAGTAAATGGTTTCAACTGCTACTTAAAAGTGTGTTACAAATTCAATTATGTCCTCCAAGCTAGGACATGGTAGAGGTGCTTTCTTGATGTCAGAAAAAAGTTCTGCCATGGAGGGATATTTCCTCTGATCCTTGAGTTACATCTGAAGATAGTTCAGCAAGCAATAATCCAATGACAGCAATAGACCTGAAACAGAGTATTGCATGGCAAATGCAACTTGCAATCTGTGAGATCAGAGGGCTTATTATGTCCATTACATATGCCAGTATTTCTCTCATTGATTTCAGTGAGAGAGAAGATTAGAATAACTTGGAGATAAGAGCAGCATTAACATAATTGTGAAGAGGTGGGAGAAAGATGACACTTGCTTCCCCTTGTGCACATGGGCAAAAGCATATGCTGATTTACTATGCTGTACACTCAGGTGAAGTATAACCAGTGGTGGGCATCAGCAGGTTCACACCAGTTCACCGGAACCGGTAGCAGAAATTCTGGCTGGCCCCGTCCATCCAAGTTTTGAAATAAAGTAGTCCTAATTCGGGTGCAAGACAAGGCTTTCCCCCTGGCCATGCCCACAGTGTGGTAGAATTCTTTTTTGAGCCCACCACTGGGTATAACCCTCCAAATGTTCAGAACTGGAGCACCGATAATACTTCAGAAGTGGCCATACTGGCTGGGTCTGATGGTAGCTGTAGCTCAAAACATCTGGATAACATAATGGTCCACATTGCTGTTCACAGTTGTTGCTGCTGCAGAATATTAGTTCAAACAATTACTAGGGTTATTTGATAATTGGTCAGTGGCTAATTTCATTTTGTGTATATTCTATAGCAACTATCAACAAAGAAACAAATGGTTTGAAAGTACAGTAGTACATGTGAGAAGGATGCATAGGTCTCAGTAGATCCCAAATTAACCATGAGTTTAAAATGTGATGTTGCATGGGAGCGGGGGAAGGGAAGTCAATGGTATTTTAGGAAACATCAGCAGTAATGTACTGCCAGTTCAAAGGAAGGAGTAGCAGTGCTCAATCCAGATGTGGTCAAACTTCACCTAGAGTACCATGTTCATTTCTGAACACCACAGTTTAAGAAGGATATTGAGGGGCTAGAATGAATCCAGAGGAAAGCAACTGGAGTGCTAAGAGGTGGGGGGGGATCCCTATGAACACAAATAGGAAAACAAAAAAAAAAATCAAAATGACATTTTTTTACCCTGTTGATTCTGTTGATTAATATAAATATATTATTAGCAATTTTTTGTTGCAATTCAGATAACATTTGCTGAAATTTATTGAAAGCGTCAGGAGAGAAATGGATTGGAAAAGTTTATAATGGATCGTTCAACAATAACTGAAGACATGTGACCTGACATGTGCATTTTATGATGAACAGAGGCTGTGAAGATAGTCTACAATCAATACAGAGCCTATATAGTCACAGCCCTGTTTTTCTTAATAATGCCACCACATTCTCCTCTAGGGACTGATTAGTGATTCTAAATTCCTTGGAAATGTAGGGATTAGAGGACATGATTTTGGTGCAATAACATAATTATCAATGCTTTTAAGCTGATGTTGTTGTTTAAACATGAAATGAATGTATAAGTTTAACTATATCCCCTGATTAGTTTATGATTCACAGAATGAAGCCAGCATCAGTAGAAGGCATTTACTGTAAATGCCTTTATTATAGATAAGTCCATGGACCCATAAAAATGCCCTTGTAAACAACCACTTTTATTTTAATGTATTCATGACATTTCTTGATGACATGCTTATGGTAATATCATTATGCAGGGACAACATTAAGAAAATGCTTAAGGTGCTTCTTTATAGTGCACAATTTAATGGCATTCCTTGCCATTTAGCAAAATAATATGCCTGCACTCACTAAAATGTTTTTACTTCCTAGTGGACACATAATTTTGGAAACCTGAACAAAAGTGCAGGGAAAAAATAGCTTTTATATATTTTGATTGGCTTTTAGCTGTAGCAATTTTTCCAAGGATAATAGCAGGAGGTACTAAAATCCATTAAGAGCCTTAATGTTTATATCTGTATCAGAGTTTAGATGTATAGGGTTCCTCAAATAAACTCTCTCTCTCTCTATGTGTGAATGCCTCTCTCTGTATGTTTTTAACTGGATGTTCAGATTCAAATTCCAACCAAATTAAGCACCTAAGGTTGCAGGTAAACCTGTGAATCTTCAGGTGTCAGGCTTAAATTCCCATAAGCCTCTGCCAGCAAGGTCACTGGTCAGACATGCATCATGTAATTTAATAGCAAACTAGAATTGAAGATCCCTCATCCCTGCTTCCTCAGAGCTTGTGCAAGGAAATGGCTGATAGTTGTATACAAGTAAGTCTTTTGAAAATAATGGGTGAACTCTTCTCATTTCATAAGCTAAAGGAAGCCCTAAGAATGGAGCCTTGCACTCTGCCAACACTCAACAGGACATTGGCCAGCAAATGAGCTTCTCATTGATATTCAAAGCAAGAAATGATGGTCATCAGTTTTCAAACCAGCTGTAGAAGATCTTCACAACATTAAGTAGAACTGAAGAGCAAGCCTAGCCTTCACACCCTTCCTGTTCACCTGTGATATTGTGCCAGCAGTCCAAACTGCATTTCTTAAATGGTTAGTGGTTCTAGCTGCCTATTACTGGATCCTCCAAAGGAAATGATTTCTGCCACATGATTTTTTTTTAATGTGAAGTTGACTCATCTATTTGTTTAGACCAGGGGTTCACAACCTATGGCCCATGGCACCAAATAATCCACCCCTGACCTCGCTCCAGCCCCCCTGCCGCCCCTGCTGCCAGAATCTGCCACGGTCTCATTTATGGCCATGTAAACGTGTTTATGCAGCCATAAATGAGAGCACAGCCTTTGTAAATGGGTTTAATACAGACATAAATGCAGTGGTGGGCAACAAATTTTTTCACTACCGTACAGTGGGCAGAGCCTACGTCATGGGTGGCACCTACATCATGGACACAAACCCGTAAATAAATTAAAGAAATAAAATAAATAAAGAAATAACATAAAAATACACCCACCCACCCACCCCAAACACAAACTCCTCACTTACCCCTGGGAGGGCTCGGCGGCAGTGGACAGCCCGGGCAGGCAAGGCCTCAACCTGCCCGTGAGGGTTCAGCGGCCCCAGGGGAGGTGCCCTCCTCTGAGGGCTGGTGCCGGCTGCCCAGGCCGCTGTCGCCATCGTCGCTGCCGCCACCACCACCACCATTGCCATTGCCGCTGCCGCCGTTGCCGTCACCGCCGCCACCGCCAGAGCAGCTGTTGCCGCTGCCATCGCCGCTGGAGCCGGAGGAGGCAGTGTTGGCGCTGCACTCCGCCGGTGTCCCCAGGCCATGGGGGCTTGTTGGCCCCAAGTCCCTGGGAGGACTTGGCAGCCCGGGCAGGCCTCAACCTCCCCGTGGGAGCTCAGCGGCCCCAGGGGAGGTGCCCTCCTCTGAGGGCCGCCGCCGCCGCTGCCGGAGCCACTCTGAAAAGGTGCGGCTCCGGCTCCGAATTTTTTTTTTAATTGGACACCTTAAAAATGGGCTACCCTCTCAGAGAACCCTCTGAGATTGTTCCTACCGATTCCGGGGAACCGGATGGAACTGGGGTCATCCCATCACTGCCCATATGAAAGGAGCATCACATCAGTTAACAATGACAGTTACCATCGTTCCTGTTCTTCACATGTAAAAATAGAACAGTATTTCTACTCTTTATGACTAAAATGCATATTAACATCTTATGAACATTTAAAGGGGGGGAGCAGTGTAGGACATCCTTCTCATTTTCAATCATTAATTGTGTCATACATACAAGGCCTTGTGTACGCACTAAAAGACAGCAGGAATAATCCAAGCTCTCAATTTTGGTTTCTTCTGTCCCCTTTTTTTAAAGTCTGAAACCTCAATTTCTTTCCATCAGTTTATGGAGATATCTGAAGAATTTGTTATTAAAGACCGAAGGCAATGAAATTCACCACCATCTGCCCTGGGCAAATAAAACAGGTATAAGTATCTCTACCATATTAAAAAATCATAATCTACCTGACCATATAGCTGTTAAAGATGAGCCTGGCAGAAAAAAAAGAGGCAGCACAATTATGGCTGAATTACTCATATATTCAATTTCCGACTTTTTGGAACTAAAAAGAGTTCCTAAGAGGGAGCACAATTATGGCTGAATTACTTATGTATTCAATTTCCGACTTTTAGGAGCTTCATTCAAAGGACAAATCGGTCAGACTTGCCTTTTCTGACATTCAAGTACTTTCTCAAAGCATTGTAGATTATTTCCAAATGCACATTTGGTTAAAGAAATGAAACTAAAGGAAAAGCTAACCCCTCACTGAAATAGATGCAATAAGCATGGCAAAAGAACAATCCTAGTTTTGTGACATACTATTATACTAGTGATGATGACTAATGAGCCACAGGTTCCCAATGTAGGGTCCATGTGGCAGGCATGACTAGTCAGTACATTGGCTGATCAATGCTTTGGGGAATTGACTTAGGTCTTCTGGGAATTAAAGTCCAAAAAACAAAGATTGGGAAACACTGCTTTGGGGTATAAAATGAGAGTCACATCCTAGAACTTTGGCCACCCCACAGATTATTCCACAGTAAAGGTAAAGGTCAACCTTGCTCAAAAGTCATTCGTATCCAACTCTAGGGTTCAGTGCTCATCTCTGTTTACAGCCAAAGTGCTAGCACTATCTGCATTTGCAGATGTTTCTGTGGACATGTGGCAGGCATGACTAGATACTGAAGTGCACAGAACACTGTTTACCTTCCCACCAAAGTGATCCTTATTTATCTACTTGCAATTTTTTGCTTTCAAACTGCTAGGTTGGCAGGAGCTGGGACAGAGATGGGAGCTTACTTCATCATACAGTTCTCATGTCTAAAACTGTTGACCTGCTGAGCTTCCAGTCATCAAGTTCAGCATCTTAACTACTAAGCCGCCGCAGTCCAAATTCCAAAGTAAACTGTACCAAATATTTCTCCTCTTATCCAACTTTCACAGGACCATTTCTACTGTGGAAGAAGAGGCAAATGTCTGCCAATTGTTTTCAGTAACAGATATCTATGTCAATGTAGAAACAGATACAGATATGCATAAGCTATCTGCCTTTCTGGTTAAATATTCCTGACACATGGTTTTACCATCTTCAGGGTAAAAATAACAGCAATGCTAAAACAAAAACACTGAAATGATAAGACAACAAAAATAAATCAGGGAAAAATATTAGCAACAAATAAAAAGAAAAACATTAGAATGACAGCACCAGACAAAACAATGACCCACTCGCCCTTCCCTTCCTCCAGGACAAGCTCTGGGTGGCACTAAATCTGGCTCCTCGGGGTTGGCATCCTAAATCTAAGTAAGGGCCCCTTGACATGATTTGCTACAGGCCCTGCACTGGCTTAATCCAGCACTGGGGCTCCATCATTATTTAAGAGGTTTTTTTCTTTCGAATGAGAGAGTTTTTACTTCTTAAAACAGAAAATCACTGTTTTACCTGCTTCAACTATCAGCAAACCTGATATTTAGGATACAATGGCCCAGTGGGAATGATAAGATTATTTAGTACTGTGCCCAAAGCATTGCGAGGAAAGCAAAAAAAGATGGCTCCCCCCCTTGAGCTGCAGAATGGCAACAGGACTTAGCTAGTTTGACTGCAACACCACTGATGCATGAATCAGCAACAATGAATTAACATCTGGTTTTAAGAAAGTGGGATGTTGGGAGGATAAGAGAAAATTGTTGATCCCTTATTTTAAAAAGCCTACCAAGATCTTAGAGCTTTGTTTTATTCCACTGATCAAATGAGGTAAAAGATGATGCAACTAATAGTTCAATGACTAAAGGTAAAGGTCTCCCTTGCTTTAAAGCCAGTCATGTCAAACTCTACAGGGCAATGCTCATCTCCATTTATAGCCAAAGAGTCATCTCTGTCTGCATCTGTAGATGTTTCTATGGTCATGTGGCAGTCATGGCTAGGTGCACGGAATAGTGTTATCTTTCTCGGCAAAGTGGTACCTATTTGTCTATTTGCAATTTCTTGCTTTCAAACAGCTAGTTTGGCAGGAGAATACAGTAAAACAATGATTTACATAAAAAGTCCATTCAATAGCTTTTTACATAAATAGGGGTTTTACATAAATCGATGCATCTCCAGAGTGATGCATGGGGGGGAACGGGAGGTTTGAAATTGGTTTTCAATGCATCCTTATGGAGAATAGCACCTCGTGCCCCTAGTGGCCGTCTCCTTAATGACACGCAATCCCCCCCCCCCCAAAAAAAACAAAAACAAAAAACACACACACACACACTTTTAACATTTTTTGGAATAGTAGCCGTGTTAGTCTGTGGTTCAGGCATATCAGAAAACAAAACAAAACAAAATAAAAAAACACTGTAGCACTTTAAAGACTAACTACTTTATTTTTCTTGTTAGCTTTCGTGGATCAAGTCCATTTCTTCAGACAAAGAGTGAAATTTACAGGCATGGATTTTATACACCAAATTCAGGGGGTCAAAAGGAGATGGGTGTGATCAAGCAAGATGTCAGACAAGCAAGCACAACAATACAGCTTCCCACAGCCATTAGCAACAATAGATTATTCAGATTAGCTCTAAATGACTCCCTTTCAATCTCAAGGTTGTTGAGAAAGCCCATTCTGGTCTCTGATCAACTTTTGACCTGCATGTCAGAAAACAAACAAAAACACTGTACCTGGTTACTTTCTGTTTTGCTAAAGTGTATTGCAAGTCAAACTGCAGCCCAGAGAAGGCTTGGACAATCAGCAGGATGCAGTGGTTTGCGTTGGAATGCACTTTGGAGGGAAGCCACACCTTGGAGAAGGCTTGGGCAAACAGCTGAACACTCACCCAGTCCCTGCAGAAGCAGTGGGGGCTCTGGAAAATGTAGCAAAAGTGTCGCCATTACCGCTGCTGCCTCTACCATTAAGATAAGTGATTTCTTGCAACTTCCAGCAGTAGGGGTGGGTGGGGTGGGGTGATGGTGGTGCCATTTTAGAATTACAAGACATTAAAAACCCCACACATAAGTCAATTTTTACATAAGTAGAGGCATACATAAATTGGGGTTTTACTGTAGTTCAAATAGGGATGTGCAGATGCTATCTGATCCAAATTTGTGTCCAAATATTTTCTATACAAATCTGGCCCAACCTTCCATTAGCTGATTTGGAGACTCAAACCAATTTTTCCTTGGGTTTTATGAAAATATATTGGTGTATAGAAGATTTCACCATATACTATCCCTAGACTGGTTTGTTAAACATTCCCACTCAATGAGTAGCCTGAATCAGAATGCTGTACATTTGAGAGGTTTTTTACATATACATGCCAGCAGCTGGTGTTAAAAAATATTAAGGTAAAAACCAGTGAGGAAAAGGGAATAATCCCTAGCACACCAGGACAAGCAAATCATAGATGCCCTTGCTATGTCCATCACAGACTCCAAACGGCATGCATGTCATAAGCAATTGAGTTTTGTTGCCTTGATATAGTGAACTTTCCTTTTCATACCAAGGTTTTCCTTTTCATACCAAGGTTGATGAATAATGCTGAAATAACTAATGAGACACTTTGCTAACTTCTGACTATATATAGAATTCCTTATTCCATATATTCAGTAAAAACCAACTTAAGTTTATTTAGTCTGTTCCTTTGTGATAACTTAATTTGTTTTTTAAGTCTGCTACTTTGTGTTAAATTGTGATAGTATCAGTGATGGGATGTCAAAAATTCTACTACCACGCCATGACGTCACGGACGTCATGGGCGTGGCCAATGTCATGACGTCATGACGTCATGGGCGGAGCCAACGTCATGACGTCATGACGTTGTGGGCAAGGCCAAAAATAAAAAATAAATAAATAAACATGCACACAGACCCGTATATAACTTAAAGAAATAAAATAAAGAAATAAATAAAATAAAATTTAAATTAAAGTACAACCACCCACCGAAAACACAAATAAATCACCCACCCACCCTAAATATAAAAGCCTCACTTACCTTCCTTGGCACTGACGAACCTTCATGTGGCCCGGGGCCACCCGGCAAGGCACGCTGCCCCTGACTGCCACGGCCGCCACAGCCGCCTGCAGCCCCTGCCTGGCCACCGAACTCCCACGGGCACGTTGGTGCCTGCCCGCGCCGTCCGCCCACGCTGCGCCGTCCTAGGGACTTGGGCCGGACAAACCCCCATGCCCTGGGTAAGCGCGGCGGGGCTCGCCACCGCCGCATCATCTTCCGCCGGCCGCCGGCAGCTTCCTCGGGCATGGGGGTTTCTCGGGCCCAAGTCCCTAGGACGGCGCGGGCGGGCGGCGCGGCGCAGGCGGACGGCACGGGCGGCGCGGCGCAGGCGGACGGCACGGGCAGCGCGGCGCAGGCGGACGGCACGGGCGGCGCGGCGCAGGCGGACGGCACGGGCGGCGCGGCGCAGGCGGACGGCGCGGCCAGGCACCAACGTCCCCGTGGGAGCTCGGTGGCCGGCTAGGGGAGGTGCCCTTCTCTTAGGGCTGCCGCCGCTGCTGCCGGAGCCACTCTAAAAAGAGGCGGCTCCAGCTTCGGAAGATTTTTTTTTTTTTAAATTGGATCCATTTGGCTCCAATTGACTGCGCATGTCCAGAAACTCAATTTGACGCATGCGCAATGCGTCAGATTGAGTTTCTGCGCATGCGCAGTCAATTGGAGCCATTTTATCTCTGATTTTAATTTTTTTTTTCCTTTCGGTCAGGCGTCCGGAACCGGACGCCCCAAAAGTGGACTTCCCCTCACGGAGAACCCTCCGGGATTCATCTTACCGGTTCCAGAGATCCGTCTAGAACCGGTGACATCCCATCACTGGATAGTATGTATGAGAGTAAAACACTGACGTAGAAACCGGCAAATCACATCAGGAAGTTTGCCAAGAAAACCCTATGGACAAAGAACAAAAGGCAAAACAAAAGGGGAAAAATAGATGAAACAAGATGTTTAGCCCATTAGGTTGGAAGAAGGGGGTGGATAGGATAGTCAGAGGAGAAATACGGTGTTGTAAGGTACAATATTTTATAGGGAGATGGAATGTAAGATCTATGAATCAAGGAAAGCTGGAAGTGGTAAAAAAGGAAATGGAAAGAATAAGCATTGACATCTTGGGAATCATTGAGTTAAAATGGGCAGCAATGGGCGAATTCAGCTCTGGAGACCATCATATCTACTACTGTAGACAAGAAAAATTTAGGAGAAATTGAGTAACCATAATAGTCAATAAAAAAGTGAGAAAAGCAGTAATGGGATATAATCTAAAAAATGACAGAATGATTTCAATCAGAATCCAAGGCAAACCTTTCAACATCACTGTAATCCAAGTATATGCACCAACCACAGGTGCAGATGAGGCCACAATTGACCAGTTCTATGAGGAATTACAGCAGTTCATAGAACAGACACCCAAAAGTCTGTATTATTATAGGAGATTAGAATGCCAAAGTATGAAAGCAAAAAGTAAATGGTTTTTTTTACTAGTTCTGCTAAACTAAAGGAATTAGTCAAAACTCAAAACTCCAACAGAAATTTTGAAAACCACACTAGCAGGGTTTCTGCGAGATGTACTGAGGTTACTAAAAAGGTGTGCTACTGTTTCCTCTTTTTGGCCAACTTCAGAGCAAGATTGATTAAAGGGCATTATTATTATGGGAATGTTTCTTTTTTTGAAGAACATTCTTTGGCCCTTGCTTCACCCAGTCCCTCCAAAGAAAGGAAGGAGCACATTGACTTGTCGTTCTGGCAGTCGGCCTGGCATGTGGGAAAGTGTGAGTACCACTTGATGAATTCAGATCACACTCAGACACCTGCCAAAGGTCTTAGTGAATCCTTGTTCCTCATCATGAGGTGACATAGCAAAGTTAAGCACAGGTTAAGTGCCATGAAGTTAAATGCAGCCATTAGCCAATGACATTGACTAGCACATGCCTTATAATCTTCCCTGCCATTCTGAAGCTCATGAATGATCTATAGTGCAGCTGTAAATAATGCTTTATGCAGCACTCTGGAATGGGGAGCAAGGCAGTGAATGACAAATGAAGATGAGCTCCTCTTAGCATTTAGAGCACCCATAATCTTTACACACACAAGGGGATGGCTTTGCTACATTTTTAAGAGTACATTTTGCAGTCTTTTGAAACAGGAAGCAATTTTGACCAAAATGCTAAAGGCTGATAATGCAGATTTGTGGACATCATTCATTTCATTCTAAGGGTAATGAAGCTGATTCACAGCTGATTGGAACCGACAAAATTGTTTTTCATTTTTGTGTATAGAACCTGGTGTGATAAGTAGAGAATCTAAGGAAATATCTGTCAGGTTCTGCAAATTCTCATTGCTGCACTCTGGACTACAGCCATTTGCCGATGTATCAGCATGATTATTGTGTCTTCTCATCAGACTACATGATGTTTCATCCTGAAAGCTTGTCATCATTTTGAGATGTGGACAATCTAAAGGCAGAGTTAAGTCAAGTTTATTAGCCAGCAAAAATGTCAAAATCTATGTTAATGTGGCAAGATACCTTTCATCTCAGAAACTATCCTTGTCCAGAACTAGGACTCATAAAGTTGAACATAGTCTCACCAGGGTTTGAGCTGGAAACACACTATTCAAGGTCCTTCTCATGAGGAACATGTTGGTCCTGAGAAGATCATTACTCCCAAAAAGCTTTCAGGAGTAGTTAGCTCTTTCAGAAGAATATCTTCCCAGGATGGGCAAGATAGCAAACCTTCTACATTTTAACATTAAATTACGTGTGAACTTAAGATGTCCCATCACCTGAATTACTTATGTGTACAGTAACACATACCAGAGGGCAGAAAGTCAAACAACAGAAGGCTCAAGAGATGTGGATAAAATTACATCTTGCTTGTGCAAGATGAGCAACATAAAATAAAACTAATCTGAAGTGGCAATTGAGGTATTTAGGTACATTCAGCCCATAGACAGGCAAATCGTTAAAATGAAACTTCTGCTATCTTCGACTGTCTGTTTGACAAAGTGAGATATTTTTGAGGGAAAGTGGTTTCACAGTGAAATATTACAGCCATTCACATTTCAAATGGTTGATGATTTCTTCAGAACAGTATGAGGGGAAAAAAAAAAGATTCCCGCCCCCTTCTGTTGTTTAACAAATTTGTATGGGATGCTGGACATAAAAATCAATGACTAAGTTTGCAACACACACTCAATAGTAATTGCTGTGTAATGGTATGACATGTTTTAATACCTTGAGGGTGTTATCCAATTCCCTTTGAATCTTTTTTTTGACTACATCAACATTTAATCAACTTTATTAAACATTGTAATCCTTTACAGAGACATTGAATAAGCAAACATGAAAGGTAAGTATGTCCTTTACTGGAGGACAGTGGCATAGCGTGGGTTTCAGCCACCCGGGGTGTAGGCTAAATTTGCCCCCATGCCCCCCCTACGCTATGCCACTGCCACAAACCCATGTTCGCAATTCCCAAATGCTTGCCGGGTGGGTAGGGCGATGGGAAGAGCCCTGATTGAAAATGTACCATAGTCTCGAACTCGCAGTGGCCCAGGTTTCGGAAACCAGGCACATTCGTGGGGGTCTTCCCCCCCCCCCCCCGCACACGCTTTCTGAGAGGTCTGAGTGAAAGAAATCAATGGAGGAGAGAAAGGAAAAAGAGGATAACAGTGCTGCTTTGGTTTTCTAAAAGCCTGAAAAAAAGTGGAAAGAAGAGCAAGGAGTTCAGAAGGAGGAAAAAGGAACAGGAACGCTCTTTAAGCAACGGGGGTGTGGTATGGTGTGCGTGTGTCTTTTTCTTATGGGGACAGCAACAAGCAGGGAGGGCTGCTGACCCCTTGCTCTGAGGATACCCCCCAAAAAAAAACCCTCAAGGTTTTGGTGAGCATAAGAATTGAGCACCCCTTTGCTCACCTGCCATTGAGGGAGAGAGTGGCAAGGAAGGGGGAGGGGGCATCAGGTGTCAAAGGGAGGAAGGAGCCCGATCCTCAGAGGCTCTCAGTGGCTTAGTGGTGAAGAAGATCACCTTGTTCGCTGGAAGGTTGGCAGTTTGAGACCAGGGTACTGCATGCTGGATTGAGCACCTGTCTCTGTCCCAGCTCTTGGGCACATGAAAGGATCCTCATTTGGGCATCCCCTGAGCAGAGTTTCTCCCCAAAAAAAATCCTTTCAACCCAGAATAATTTCTGACACAAAATGAATGAACCTCTTTTTTTGGGTGGAAGGGAGTGTTGCTCTCACCCACCCACTTCCCAGCGTTTCCTTCTCTGATGGCAGGTGGGGAAGGCAGCGTCCAACTCTCACACTCACCAAAACCCCAGGTTGTTTTTTTTTTTTTTTGGGGGGGAGGGTGTTTCCTCAGGGTGAAGTGTCAGCTTGCTTCCTAGTCCTCCTCCTCTCTCTTTGCACCTTTTTGGCCTGCCCAGCCTCCTCTGCCCCCATCCCACAGCCCCTGCATCACATGTCCTCCCCTGGCTTGGTCTGCCCAGTGCACTGGCACATGTGCACCCCCAGCGGGAGCAGTGGGAAAAGCTGCCTCACTGTTGCCGTGAAAGAAGAGAAGCAACAGGCTGTTTTTCCCCAAACCAAGGGGCCCTTTGGAGGGGGCAGCGGCAAAGGCCTGCAACCGTAGCGGCCTTTGATGCTGTGGCCCGTGGCAGGGCCCAGGATGCCAACGGAGGTGGAGGGTCCTGGAGCTGTCCCCACAGCGGCCTCTTCACCCCAGCCGCTAGAAGTCCGGGGGCGGCGGTGAAGTCCTATTTATTGTGAAATATTGCCACCAAAAAAAAGTGCCACCTAGGGCAGGCCACCCCCCTGCCCCCATGCTACACCACTGCTGGAGGGCACATCTCAAGATTAAGATCCTGGCTTAGAGTCCTGCAGTTAGAAACCTTCCACATGAATAGGTTTCTCCAATAATTTTGCTAGGTGGATCACTATCCTGAATGCAGGGATGTGAGATAATTTTGATCCAGCTCAATGTTGTAAACAATTTGCAAAAATTTCCAAGTTTCTTCCTATTTGGAATGCAAAGGCAAATTTGGGATTTTTATTTCATGCCACCAGGTCTATTCTGATTTATGGAGATATTTTCCAGAGTTTTCTGTACATTCCAGTATGAGTGAAACTGAAACTACCTGATTTACTTATCCAGATCCATGTCTTTAAGTGCCAGCTCTTTAAACACTTGTCTCTGAATCCCTGTATAGTCCATTATGTCCCTGCTGAGGTAAAGGGTCACCATCTCTTGTTTTCTAGAAGCTCTTCCTCTATAACAGCTGTATTGTGGGGCAAGCAATGCAAAATGCAACTCCAAATCAATTAATTACTGTGATCAAATTGGTCCACTTGAACCGCAACTTATTTTAGCACAATAAGGTTCAGCTAGAGTAGAGCCATTTGAATAAATGGAAATACTGGAATAGTTGACTCAAATAAATTTCATGTCAGAAATTTCTCTGGGTTGAAAGGATTTTTGCTGGAGAAACTCTGCTCAGGGGATGCCTGCATAAGGCTCCTTTCATGTCCCCAAGATCTGCCATGGAGCACTAAATCGCCATTAATTCAATGGGCTCATTCTAAGTATGATTTGCAACACTAAGCAACAGGAGTTTGGCCATTATATGGAAATTATACAATAATTAATTAATAGCACTGAAGGCCTTGCCAGTATCTCCCCCTCCACAACTGGAATCAGCATCAAACAAACCATATTGCCAGAGGAACGCCTTGGGGTTCAGAACAGAGTTTGGTTACATACTGGGCTTTCCATTTCCACAATGTTACAGTATAATCCTTGGCTATAAGTTTGTATGAAAACGTAACAAGAAATGTGGATGGCGGGTTAGGAGAATATGTTCAGATTTATGTTCTAAAATGCAAATGTTTTTACTATTTTCCTTTTAATGTAGAGTAATGCAGAAGTGGGATGGAGTGCACTTTTGAGTGAAAATGTACAGATGTGACCATCACTAGAACAGCCTGGTTTCTCTACACCTTATTATCAATGGCTTAAGATCACAGAGCTATAATACAAAAGAAAGGCATGGAGGCTTTGTGAGAAAGAAGGGGGAAAAGAAGTATATTCAGATTCAAATGCCATTGTTACATGCCATCAAATCACTTCTAACATACAACCCTAATAAGATTTTAAAGGTACTGTATATGAGGTGCTGAAAGCATGCTTTACCACCATTTCCATGACCAAGCAGGGATTTGAATCCAGGTTTTCTGAGTGCTAGTTTGATGTTGTATCCACTACACTGAATTCTTGCCACTGATGGAAGGAGGTTCCTGTGGGTGCATCTAGAAGCATCTCTAAAATAATGCTGGTGTAATTCTAGCCCAGTAGCAGGTGGCCTGAAGTGAAGGAATAGAAAGGGCAATGTCAAATTTATGACCAAGCTCAGGCCCTCTGAGAGCTCAGACTGAGGTCTGGAACATTTCTCATCATGAAGCTACCTCGTTGGTTGAGAAGAGGGGTAAATATATAAATATATATATATTAAGGAAAAAGAATGGTTTACAGGAGACAAATTATTCATAAAAAGCACTACAGTATAATTTTATGCAGCCATATCTTCAGATGCCCTGGCTTGACTAGTTTTCATATTATAGTACATATAAACAATGCTACATGGTCATGTACCTTCTGCTGAGGTGAGGCTCCCTTGTGAGGTCAAATGGTCCTGCTGCCCCTGTCCCCCTTATGTTGCCTAGCTAAGCTAAGGAGGCTTAAATTTAGGACCACAAATGATGTAATACAGTTGTACCTCGCTTAAAGAGCATAATGCGTTCCACAGGATTGCTCTTTAAGCGAGATTGCTCTTTAAGCGAAACACCATTGCAAGTGACCAATTGTGACTTCTGGTGGAAGAGATTGCGAACCCTGATTTATTTGTTAAGTGAGTTTTTGGTTGGTTTTATTTGTTAAGCGAAGCGAACATTCAGAGAAATTTCTGCTCTTTAAGCGAGTTACTCTTTAAGCGAGGCGCTCTTTATGAGAGGTTTGACTGTATTTTAACTACAATGTTGTGACAATGAAATGCTGATTTAACATAATTGTTGGAATAATACAGCTTTGTCAGGAGTGTTACAGGGTCTCTGACGCTTGACAGAACTTAAGATTTCACCAGACCTGAATTTTGTCTTAGTCGTTTGTAACTTCTGAGTTACCTGGTAAAAAGTAAATTAGGCTTAATTATACCTGGAGACATTGTTCAATGGGACAAACTCTCCCCTTGAATTGGACATTGCACTTCCTAGGGGAAAGAACAGACTAGCTGCCACTCCATGTATATATGCATATCTTAGTAGGCACATTTTATCTCCCCAGCGTACATTGCCTTTCTTATTCCAGTTAATTCATTTTCTGTTTGCCACGAAATTAAGCCTACCACCTCAGTTTGCTCAGAATTTGAAAGAGTCTCTGTCTCAGCAGCAAAGCCCCAGAAAGGGTGACCTGGGGGTTGCTTTTTTAGCATGAAATTTGTTTAGCTAGCATTTTAATAATGCCATAAACAAAGAGGTTGTGTGTTAACAATGCCTCTGCAGCACCAGGTTCAGGATGAAAAATGGCACCCTTCCTGTTTAGTTTGCAACAGATTAATGGCGTGTTTTCACTCAGCTACCTTGACCTCTGCACATGGCACAGTGTTGCCAACATTGCTGAGAAGGCTGCTTCACAAAGACAAAGGTGTGACAGATCAGGGTCAGTAAAAGAAAGTTTGTCTGATAACAATGAGTCCTCAGTACAGACAAGCTGTCCTTCCAAGTTTGGTTAAGTACCTGCATCACAGGTACTAGTAACCAGTGACATGAGTTGAGAGGACATATGCTCCACCTTCCAGCTAACTGGATGTTCTCTTGCATCATAATGATGAAAGATTTGCAGTCCAAGGACCTGACATTCCACTTGGCTTTGAGCTGTCAACTCACTAACCCTTTGTCCTCCCTGCGCGGCAATTTCAAAAACGACAGCCTGATGATCACTGTAGGTGTTATAGTCACTCACTTGCCACATCTTAACTCTTGAAAGTAAACTCCCACTGGCAAAAGTCACATCACGCGTGCGTGTTTGTGTCCAACTCAATCTCCCTAATTTGTTGGCCTTTCCAATCTGGTGACAGATTTCCATTTATAGCAGCTTTTGCACTTCCTTCCTTCATGCATCTAGTCTCCATTTTTTTCCTAACATTTTTCCTGGCCAGTTTCACCTTCCTGTCCTCTGTATATTTGTTGTTTGTTTAAGTGAATGAATATGTTGATCTTAATGTTCTTTTAATAGTAGTTGTGGTGGCCTAAACTCTCCTGCTATTTCACACAGGAAGACAAGTATGTCCTGCATATTAGTCAGACAGAAAGATAAACAGACAGAGAAAAAACACCCAATAGACAAAGTGGTGACATAAAAACTAACTGCTATACTGTACTGTATTTTAATGTGGGTTTTTGTAGATTAAGCCCACTTCCTCAGACACTAGAGTGATACTATATGACAGCCATATTTATGCAAGTTTCCACAACCAGGTGAGGATACAGATAATGGACAAAGTAACAATCATTTGGTAGTAAAGGGACAGAACTATCAGGCTGTTAATACTGTAATTCAGTTATCACTCTATGAGTCTGAGAGGTAACAACATCTTTTGAATCCAGTACAAAACTCTAAACACAACACTGCATTGATTCTGAAGGTTTCTCACATTTATTCTGGTTTATGTATAACTTTAAGGTTTGTTTGACCACATGAATATTAAGAAAAACCAATATTCCTATGGCCAGAATTCTTCAGCATACCTGGCAGCAATATAGCATATTCTCAAAAGGTTCTAGATGAATCTATGAAATTATACAAAATAGCTGCTATGTTTGAGCAGCCATTTGAAAGAGTGAGGGAATTTTAAATTATTATATGGCTAACTTGGCATGGACGTAGACTCTGGGGATGTCTGAAAGACTAAGATTCTGCCTACGTTAGACTAGCCTTGGATGACTGTCATCTATGTAAAACTCACATAAGTGCTAGTTCATTATGAAGATGAACAACATGATAAAAAAAGAATGTGGAAAGAAATGATAAATATCTGCAGCATGGGGACATTAACTGGAAGATAATATTTCCTGTTGTGTTATTTTGTGTTCAATGGTCTCTGAGCTTCTTTCCCTGTAAACATTGTGTTTTATTGCTATTAGCTGTCTCCGTTCAAGAGTCTTGTGGGAACTATTGTGAAATTCATAACTGTTGAAAAATAGATGAGTAATGCCTATTTTTAAACTGAGAATAGCTTGGCTTGAAACAAAGGCCATGATATTTGTACAATACAAAACAAGAAATGAATAGCAACTGGCACAGCGAAGTTGAGTTATCATCCTAATTTTCTCTCTAAACAAAGGTTTAAAAGATTTTAGTGTAATGATAGGGTTGATAGAATCTTGGGAAAATGAATGTCACCAGTAATGTGTTACTATAAACTCAATAAAATAAAGTAATTCATGGGAGTTAAAATGTTGACTTGTATATTCGAAACATGGCAAGACTTTCCAAAGTTTGTTTGAGATGTTCATCTGTCACCTGGCCGGGGTTCATTGGAAGCCTGGTTTCTCAAACCAGAAAGTCTGCCTGAATTGTGTCTCTCCAACACTAACGGCCTCTCAGCTCTCAGCACGGACTCATCTAGATGGAGTATCGGGGTCTTCTTACCCACTGTTTGTTGGCCTTTCCAACAAACAGTTGTGAGAAGTGTGGAGGAGAAGTGTGGAGGAGAAGAGCTATGTATGCCAACTTGAGTTCATCAGAACAAAGGCAGGATATGCATGTAACTAATTAAGTAACACTTTTTAAAATGTAGTTCACAACCATTCCTTCTTAATTCTGGAATTGCATGGTAAAATTTCCCCAAAATGTGTTTGGGATATTCATCTGTCACCTGATGCCTATAACAATTTGCCAAGTAATAAATTACTTAATGATTTATAACATTTATAGATGTAATTCATATTATTGATTGACACATTGAGCACTGGGTTTTAAAAAAAGCTACAGATTTTTCATATTTGTTTCCCACCTTCCCACCAGCGAGTTCAAAGTATATGTGGCTCAATTCCTCTCCACAACAATCCTTTGAGGTATGACGGTGGGAGAAAATGTGACTGGCCCAAGATTATAATTGAGTTTCATGGAGTTTGTCTCCAACCGTTAAATCACTACAGAATGCCTGCAATCACATATGTTTGTGTATATGGCACTGAACATTGTAGCAGTCTTGTAAAAAATATTACCAGACATTATCAAGGTCTTAATAGCATGTAATTTACTGAACAAAATTATCTTGACTTATTACTTTGGCATAATGTAAATGGAGTAACTTTTGGAAGTGAATTACCTTAAATTAAGAAATCTGTGAAGACATTTTCTGTTGCATTGTGGGTCACGCAACTCAGCATGCCACAGAGAATATCTAGAAAGGTTTCTTATCCTGAAGAAATTTGATTCCAAAAGTTACATCCTTGGCATTGCTGCACAGAAGGATTCCAGCCATTAAAAATTAGATGAAAGGAAAGTTACTACTATTTGCCCTTGCTAAATTCAACATTAACAGGTATTCCAAGCGACAGGTAGATGGCCATACCATCCATACCATTTCTACCATACCTTTCCATCTGAACACATGGTTAAAAGAAGAGAAAATCACAGGTCCTTGTCTAGTTTTCCTTCTTTGCAATCTTGTGGTCTTCCTCCCCTATCAAAACTTTAAAATGTATAATAATAATAATAATAATAATAATAATAATAATAATAATAATAATAATAATAATAATAATAATAATAATAATAATCTCATAATCATTGGAGAAGGTTAAAAATCTCTTTCCCCCTCTTTTTTATTTTTATTTTTTGCTTGTTGAAATACTACCCACTGGTGCAAATTTAATGAGCAATACACAGAAATGATTTTCTTTCTTTCATTGAAGTGAGAGCTGCATGATGGGACACATGAAAGGAGCCTCATTCGGGTGTCCCTGCAAAAATCCTTTCAACCCAGAGTAATCTCTAATACGAAAACACACACACTGAAGCAATACAGCACTATAGTGATTGCCTGAATTTGTTTCTGGAGTATAAGCTGTCTGAGCATGCATCTGCCTGTTTGAACATAGAAACCAATTGTAGTCCATGAAAGTTCATGCCACATAAATTTCTTTAGTCCTCAAAGTGTCACAAAACTCTTAGAACTCCTGAGCATATAAAGAGCAACATAATTACAGCCAGTTCTTTATTTATGGAAGCCAATCCTTCTTTCTCCCACTCTCATGCATAAGAATAATGGAATCTGTCTCCCCTTCCTCCTTTCTCATTTTTGGAGACGGAGGCAGTGGTGCAGTGCAGGCCAAACTCACCACCCCCATCTAGGCTCACCACCCTCATCTAGACGGTGGCCCACATCTAGGCGGGGCCCAGGATACCAGTGGTGGTGGAGGGTCCTGGTGCCCATCCTCGCAGCGGCCGCCAGAAAGTCCGGGGGTGGCAGCTAAGTCCCATTTATTGTGAAATTTTGCTGCCCCAAAAAAGTACTGCCCAGGGCGGGCCAACCCCCCACCCCACCATGTTACTCAACTGGGTAGAGACATGTTTTCTGCCAATATTAACAACTGCAGATTAACACATCCATCCACATTTCTGGAAAAGGCAACAATCGTTGATCAAATTCTTTTTCTCCTTCCATGGCTAGGTCAGACATGAAACTGCCAAAATAAAGGCACTTTTTGGTGAGTTCATTCTGCAGTTCATTCCTCTGACCTAGCATGAGAAAGATTAGCCAGCAACACAAGGTGGCTGTTACTAGGGTATGCCCAACTGTGGTTCAAAAATACCACAATCTTTGAGGAGGCACTTTCCATGTGTCCCTTTTATCAAAAGATTGCTTGTTTGATTGGTTAACTATACAGTCCTATCAGTCTTTATTCTGAAATAGGCCTCTTTGTGTCCCATCAAACTTATTCTCAAATCATTTTTTAACAGATTTTTAAAAACTACAAACAATAATTTTGTGTCAGAAATTATTCTGGGTTGAAATGATTTTCGCGGAAGAAACTCTGCTCAGGGAACGCCAAAATGAGGCTCCTTTCATGTCCCCAAGAGCTGGGACAGAGACAGGTGCTCAATCTGTCATGCAGTACTCGAGTCTCAAACTGCCAACTTGCCAGACTTTCAGCTAACAAAGCAAGCTTCTTAATCACTGAGTCACCATAGCAGTAGCGTAGTGTGTGTGTGACCACCCCGGGCAGCACTTTTTGGGCATATGGGTGTTCTTGGACTACAATTCCCAGAAGCCCTAGCAGGAGCAGGCGCCAGTGTCCTAGGTCCCGCCCAGGGGCAGCAAATTTGGCTTATGCCCTGGGTGGCTGAAACCCACGCTATGCTACTGCACCATAGCCCCTTTAAGAACTACTGTTCCTTATCTTCCTACTATATTTCCAGTGCACAGGGAGGCTTAAAATTGCTAAATACAATTACAGTCAAATAAGAATAATAACAACCATGCACGACTCCAGAGAAGGCTCAACTGGGAAAACAAAAATCGTGTTATATGAATAATACATAAAATTATAATTAGTTAGGTTGGTTTGTTTTCTTCAGACTTGGATATGGATTTTTACAAGATGTTAATATATATTGCAGTAAATAAGGTTTATACCGATTTTGTCCAAGTCGTTTTTGCTCTTCTGCATTTTTGAAGCGGGTCACAATATTAATTTCAGAAGAAATGCTCTGGTTCCCCTCTTGGTCTTAAAAGCTTCCAGTTTCATAATTTGCTTGTGTAATCGGTTTCTGAGGGATCTCTCTCCTCTTGTTCAGTGAACATGTGAAGACAATGTAGGCCACACGCCCTTGTTCAGCCTACTTTGTAGCAATGTAAACTTGCATTATCTACACCCCAAAAGGTTTGGTTTTGTACTTGTTTTCTTTTTCTGTATTATCTCTTGACCCCAAAGTAGTAAACACATGTCAGACCCTGTGCTTCAGGGTCTGACAATACAATACAATACAACAACTACCAGCTAGGTAAATCTCATAGAGTAAAATTTTAAAAATATATATCAAGAACATTCTTTTTAATCTTCAATGCAGGGATTCTCGATCTGTGGCCCACGGACTGGATGCAACCTGTGGCACCCTTTCATGTAGCCCCACACTGCCTCCACCACACCAGGAAATGTCATGTGGTGGAGGAAAGGCAAAATGGCCATCTGGCCCCCAAAGCTGTCTGAGGGAGTGTGACCCGGCCCCTGGGTTACAAAGGTTGAGAACTCTGCTTTAATGTCTTTGCTGTGGTTAGCTCTGCCCTTCCAAATGTTGATGGAAATGAGTGATGTGAAGCATTCTCACAAAATTTCTGATGAATCAGAAATCTACATGAAATTTCTTTCCTCCAATGTGAGAACAAATACTCTGTGTGTTTTTCACTGACATTTCCTTAAATTCAGTGATGGGATGTCACCGGTTCCAGACGGATCTCTGGAACCGGTAAGACCAATCCCGGAGGGTTCTCCGTGAGGGGAAGTCCACTTTTGGGGCGTCCGGTTCCGGACGCCTGACCGAAAGAAAAAAAAATTAAAATCGGAGCGAAAATGGCTCTAATTGACTGCGCATGCGCAGAAACTCAATCTGACGCATTGCACATGCGTCAGATTGAGTTTCTGCGCATGCACAGTCAATTAGAGCCATTTTCGCTCCGATTTTCAAAACATTTAGAACTTTCAGGGCAGCGGCGGCGGCGGCAGCCCTCTGAGGGGGGCGCCTCCCCGCGGCACGTTGAGGGCTGCCTCGGCCGTCCGCTGCTGACAAGCCCCATGCCCTGGGGACGCCCGGCGGGGTACACCGCTGCCGCCGCCTCCGCCGGGCGCCTGTGGGCCGGGTGCCTGCACCCGCCGTCCACAGCCGCCGCCCGCCGCCGCCGGAGCTGCCGCTGCCTGAATCCCTGTGGACTCCTTCTTGGGTCGGTCCCTTTTGAGCTCGGCTGCCGCGCGCTGCGGAGGAGGAAGCTGTAGGCGGCGGCGGTGCGGCATGGGGACGGCCCAGGGAGGCGCGGCAGCCGCGGCTGCCCGTCGCCCCTCGCCATGGCCGGAGCCGGGCTAAAAAGGTACCGGCCCAAGGAGGACGCCACAGGGGTGCAGGCAGCTCCGGCGGCGGCGGCGGCTGTGGACAGCAATCGGGGTGCCGGGTCCCAAGAAAGGTAAGCGAGGGGTTTTTATTTGGGGTGGGTGGGTAATTTATTTGTGTTTTGGGTGGGTGGTTGTTTTTATTTTATTTATTTATTTGTGTCTGGGTGGGTGGGCTGAGAGGGAGGGGTATGTGTGTATGTTTATTTTTATTTTTTATTTATTTTTATTTTGGCCCCGCCCACAACGTCATGACGTCATGACGTCGGCCGTGACGTCATGACGTCATGCCATTGGCCACGCCCATGACGTCCGTGACGTCATGGCGTGGTAGTAGAATTTTTGTCATCCCATCACTGCTTAAATTGCATGAAATATCCCATTGTGAAGCAAAGCACATACAGCAAGAAGAAGGAAAGGGTTAGGGGGGAAAATATGCAGATGGATTCCTCTAATTGTTACAAGTGTAATCCTGTGATGGCTCCACAATGGCTCAATCCACTCTTACAACAGTCTGATGTGTTAAGGAAATAAACTGAAGAATATTCTATTGTGCAATTTAGCATCGCTTGTGAGAGACATGAAAGAAATAATTCTCTCCATTTCTAGAAGACAGTGAGACAGGGAAAACAGGTTCTCCCCAAATCTGTACTCGCAATAAAATCTGAAAATTGTAAATTACATAAATTGTTATGTTGTTGTTCAGTCGCACAGTCGATTCCGACCCTCTGCGACCCCATGGACCACTGTCCACCAGGCACTTCTGTCCTCCACCATCCCCCTCAACTCGCTCATTTTTGGCCATCCCCTTTTTCTTTTGCCCTCCACCTTTCCCAGCATCAAGGCTTTCTCAAGTGAATCCTCTCTTCTCATTTGATGTCCAAAGTACTTTAGCTTCATCTTTACTATTTGCCCTTCTAAGGAGCAGTCAGGGTTGATCTCTTCTAAGATTGACCTATTTGTTCTCCTCGCTGTCCAGGGGACTCTCAACACTCTCCCTCCAGCACCACATCTCAAATGCATCTATTCTTCTGCGCTCAGCTTTCCTAATGGTCCAGCTCTCACAACCATACATTGCCACCGGGAATACCATTGCTTTGACTATACAAATTTTTGTTTGCAATGTGATGTCTCTACTTTTCACTATGCTCCCCAGGTTTCTCATCGCTTGCCTCCCAAGAATCAGTCGCCTTTTTATTTCATGACTGCAATCACCATCTGCAGTGAGCTTTGATCCTAGGAAAGTAAAATCTGTCACTGCTTCTACTTCTTCCCCATCTATTTTCCAGGGACTGATAGGGCCTGTGGCTATTATTTTGGTTTTCTTTATATTGAGTCTCAAACCAGCTTTTGCACTTTCTTCTGTCATCCTAATCAGGAGCTTCTTTAGGTCCTCCTCACTTTCTCCCATTAGGGTGGTATCATCTGCATATCTCAAGTTGTTTATGTTTCTCCCAGCGATTTTGATCCCAAATTCTGATTCCTCTATCCCTGCATTGCGCATTATGTGCTCTGTGTATAAGTTGAATAAGCAGGGTAACAAAATGCAGCCTTGTCTTACTCCTTTTCCTATTCCAAACCACTCTGTCCTTCCATATTCTGTCCTAACTGTTGCTTCTTGATTCATGTACAGATTTCTCATGAGGTATATAAGGTGCTCTGGTATTCCCATCTCTTTAATTACTTGCCACATTTTGTTGTGGTCCACACAGTCAAAGGCCTTGGTGTAGTCAATGAACAGAAGTAGACCTCTTTCTGATATTCCTTTATTTTTTCCATGATCCAACATATGTTGGCAATGTGGTCTCTAGTCCCCCTGCCTCTTCTGAACCTGCTCCTGCACTTCTGATATAGATCAATTAATGTTACTCAGGGCTTTTTACACATATCTATTGGCTGCAGTGGGTCAAGTGGCTAAGATGCTGACTGGAAGACAGGAGGTCAGCAGTTTAATTCCCAAGTAACAACTAACAATTTAGGGACTGCAGTGGCTCAAGTGGCTAAAACACTGACGGAAGGCAAGAAGTCAGCAGTTTGATTCCCGAGTACTACATGACAGTTTGAGCACTGGTCTCGGTCCCAGCTCCTGCCAACCTAGCAGTTTGAAAGCAAGACATTGCAAGTAGATAAATAGGGACCACTTCAGTGTGAAGGTAAACAGCATTCCATGCACTCCGGTGTCTAGTCATGCCTGCCACATGACCACGGAAATGTCTGCAGAAGCAAATAGCACTGGCTCTTCAGCTTTGAAACAGAGATGAGCACTGAACCCTATAGTCGGATACAACTGGCTTTTGAGCAAGGGAAACCTTTATTGGCTCAGTGGTTAAGACACTGAACTTGATGACTGGAAGGTTGGCAGGTCAGCAGTTCAAGATCCGAATACTGGACACCAGAGTGAGCTCTCATCTCTGTCCCAGCTCCTGCCAAAATACCATTTTGAAAGCAAGAAACTACAAGTAGATAAATAGGTACCACTTTGGTGGGAAAATAACAGCATCCCGTGCTCTCTGGTGTCCAGTCATGCCTGCCACATGTCCATGGAGGCATCTGCAGACACAGACAGTGCTGGCTTTTTGGCTATAAACAAAGATGAGCACTGAACCCTAGAATTGGATATGACTGGCTTTCGGGCAAGGATGACCTTTACCTTTACCCTATATGCTTGGTAGGTGGTGCATATGTTTCAAAGCTATTTTCTTCCTACAAAATATATCTAAATGCAATATTCATTCTGGCATTATTCCTGCTGAGGAAATTATCCAAGAGAAAGGCAGTGTAATAGCCATGAAGAAGTGAACATGACCTATAGGCAAACCACTACATTTCATAAATATTTGAATATGTACGGAGGGATACTCAGCATACTGTTGCATGGGAGTTAGCCACTATTTTTTAATAAAACCTTCAGTACAATAAAATATGTGTACCCTGGGCAAACACTTGGAAAACGCTACTCAGTTAATTTTCCAAGGCATTCATTTGTTTAAATAAATCAATACTTTCCACACTCTTTCTAGACATTGTTTTAAAGCACTGCCATTCTATAGAGAACTGTGACTAATAAGTCTCTGTATAGCAGTAGAGAAAATACTCATTTGAAAGAGCATTATCATTTTATAAAAGGAAGAGCCAACCGTTTTTTTTTACTGAATTATATATTTAAAAGCCAACAACCCAGTGCAGTGTGACAAACTATTGTAGCCTCTCTGTGGAAAGGCTTCGAAATTGAGATATTATTTCAGTCTGTCCAATTACCTTCCGACATTTGGTGTGTTAATCATCGACAGAGACACAAGAGAAGGATGATTATTAACTAATCTTTGTAATTTGGCTTAGTGCATTCATTGGTGGTGGGGATCTAATTAACCCCATGTGGAGTGTGAGGCTGGGTAGAAGAGGAAAAAAAAAATAGTTAATGAAGTCCAAAGGTGTGGCATTTATTCACAGCAGTGGGTAGTAACTAAGAGTTGAAAAGGGATATAAAAGCATCATGTGAAAATCCAGTAGCAGACCCATTAATTTCTAACATATTCTAAGACTCCCTATGATCTCAGAATTGTATACCAACTGGTGTTGAGTTAGTTTTGCCTATTTTTTTTTAAAAAAGTTATACCCTCATTTCCCCCCTCTGTATGCTACCTCTCCTGCTTCCATTGTTTGCCACACTTCACAGTTGTGCTCCCCATTCCCCCCATTCTTGCCCCACAGTGTCACACTGCCCCTGAAATGGACAGCAGTAAAGATGAAAGCCAAACAGATGCAGAATGCCCAAGATTATCGATCAGGGGTGCTGAAACTACAGCCTGGGGGCTGGATCCAGCCCCTGATGCCAATTCATCTGGCCCACAAAGCCCTTGTTGCTCCCAGAATTGGAAGTAAGACACATTGGGGGCCAGATCTGGCCCCTGGGCCAAAGTGACCAGCCCCCTGAACCACATGACTGGCCCATGGCCCAAAAAGTTTGGGGACCCTTTTTATAGATAGTTGGGTACTTCCTGTGACTTCCCAGTGTGCAAGTGTATAACCTCCCCTCATATGTGATCTAATAATGTGAAAGTTATTCATTTGGAGTTAAATAAAATTTGTTGTTTTCAGAAAAATCTCTCATCTGCATAATTTCCTTCTTACATAATACTTTGATTTTTGATTAAAAGTTTCTCATCTCTAAAAAGGTAATCCTTAGCAACAAGGTTATAACAATTGCAAGCATTTGAAATTATTTTGAGCTACTATGCAGCAAAGTACTTTTAAAAAAATCTTGAATGAGTTTTCTTGTGTATAGTTTGGTAACCAGTAACTACTATACCATAGCAGCCATGGTGACTTAGTGGTTAAAATTCTGAGTTTGACAAATGGAAGGTCAGCATGTCAGTAGTTTAAGACCTGAGTGCTGAGCAACAGCGTAAGTGCCCATCTTCTGCTCCAGCTCCGGCCAACCAATCAGTTTGAAAGCAAGAAATTGCAAGTAGATAAATAGGTACCACTTTTGGCAGGAAAGGTAACAGTATTGCATGCAGTCTGGCATCTAGTTATGCCTGCCACATGTGGAATTGATGGTGATAAGGGATAGCTTGAGTAACAGTATGGTCTCGACATATGTGACATATTTGTAGTTCCAGCAAAGAGAATAATACTAACAGAAGAAATGTTTACTGAACTTCAGCAGATAGTCTAATCCACGCATCGTAATGCAAACTGTGCTGCTAATTCTTTTGCATCTTCTCCTGTTGCGCATTGCTTGCATGGCATGAAATGTCTCTGGGATCCATTTGCAATAGTCAGAATAACAATCTTATACACCAGCAGTATTATTGGAAATATTAATAATAGTATTTGCAGGGGAGACATGGCAATAATGGGCTGTAGTGGCTGCTCATTTTCTGATAAAGTGGATGTAAGACCCCTGGTCATCAGTTTAGTTTTTGAAGACGTAGCTAAGCTAATCTCTGCAAGGATATCAGATAAAGAAATAGCAAAACACAAGCAAAAAGCACAAGCAAAGCTATCACACTTCTATACCACCCCAAAGCGCTTAGTGCACTCTCTGAGCGGTTCACAAGTTAATTATCATTTTGCCCCCAACATGCTGGGTACTCATTTTACCAACCTCAGAAGGATGGAAGACTGAGTCAACCTTGTCTCCTGGTCACGGTCAGTCTCGAACTCACAACCTTTTGGTTGCACGACAGCAATTTAACCGCTGTGCTACAAGGGCTCCTGAACAAAACAGAAAGTGAAAACTTACAGTGAGTCTACATGGCAGGGTGCCCAACCTCTTTGTGCCGGGGGCTTGACCACACCCCTGGGACAGCTGAGTGGGCCTGACCACACTCCCAGAAGTGGGCAAGTTTGCACATGTGCTTCTGGAACCACTTCTAGGAGTGGTGTGGGGGCATTTGCACATGCGCAAATGCCCCCATGTCACTCCCGGAAGCAGATGGGGATGTCCCTGGACATGTGAAAATGCCCCCGGATCACTCCTGGAAGTGGTGCAGGTGCTTTTGCTCATGCACAGGGAATCCCCATCCACTTCCGGGAGTGATACAGGGGTGTTTGCGCATGCACAAACACCCCCATGTCACTCCCAGAAGTGGTTCCGGACACACATGCACATTGGCAGGCATGTCCCACATCCACTCATGGGAGCAGTGAGGGCGCCATGGGCCAGATGGATTGACATTGGGCCGTAATTTGGGCACCCCTGCTATATGGTCTTACTCTTATGGGAAATGGACGTGATCTACAAAAGCTCACATTAAAATTCAGCAGTTTATTTTTAAGGTGCCGTCACATTTTGTCCCTGGTTTTTTGTTTTCAATTCTTGGTTTGTTTTGTTTTGTCTTTTTTGGGTCAGATTACCCTAGCCTTCCTTGCCTACTTCATTCTTGGCTGGGTGGCTTGCACATTTCCGTTTTTGCCAGAGACATGTTCTAGTCATCCGTCTATGGAAACATCCCTTGCTCTGAAAAGAAGATTTGCAGGAACGGTTGTAGTTGTTATTCAGCTCTTGAGCGGTTTGTGTGTCCCCTTGGACAAGCTTATGTTTTCTATGATTGAAAACCTTGCTTTCAGCTTATTTTCCCTCTCTGACTTTTATGGCTTGCATGCTCTGTATGTGCCTTTGTCATGCTGCTTGTGCCTGCATCCTGATTACTTTCCCAACTTTGAAATGTATATTGGAAACCCCTCTGCCTCTTCCATGTTGCAAACTTAACTGATGTTGATATTAATGCTTCAAGCAGCAAACTCAGTGAAATGTCAACTTCTGAGAGAGAGAGAGACCCATTGAATATCTGAACTTTCTGCAATTGTTAAAAGTGGTAGCTAAAAAGTGAAGATGTTTATGCTAGATACACAAAAGAACTTGGGGTACACACCTGTCCTCAATTATGAACACCTGCAACACAGACAAAGCATGTAAATGGGAAAAACTCATCTTCTGCTTTCTATTTTTGAAGCAATTTTGAAAGTAATAATTCATAATAGAAGTTACCTTAAGAAACAAATGGCTTGTATAATCCTCAAACAAGACTTTCCAGATTTAGAGTAAAAATAAAGGTAAAGATTTCCCTTGCTCGAAAGCCAGTCATATCTGACTCTAGGGTTCAGTGCTCATCCCTGTTTCAAAGCTAAAGAGCCAGCGCTGTCTGCTTCTGCAGGCGTTTCCGTGGTCATGTGGCAGGAATGCCTAGACACTGGAGCGCACAGAATGCTGTTACCTTCCCGCAGAAGTGGTCCCTATTTATAGGACTGAATGCATAGAAAAATTACATGAACTAGAAACTTTGGAAGCTAGCATGGTGTATTTTGGGAAGTATGGAGTAAACAGGGAAAGAATAATAATTCATGGTCATACTGGTTTGTGATAGAATATAAAGGAACCGGAATAGACAGATAAGTAGATAATAAGGACGAAGTTTCATATTATGTTGTTCATTCAAGAGATTCAAGCCATGAAGGAATCTGGATGGGAAAATACATATTTATTTGTAAAGTTGATTTTGACTATAATGCCAAACTGATACTATGTTGATTCATATGATTTGGGGTTTAAATCAGCACACAGAAGAAAGACATGTCCAGGCATTAGCACAAAAATACAATCTGTGTTTGAAAAGAAGTTGTCAGGAAATCAAATCATTCAGTTGAAAGAAAGTGTTTTGTAGAACAATTTCTTTTCATTTTCCTCCTTCTCTGCCCAAATTTCTATTACCAGGCTGTGAAAATAAGTACAAAAAAGAGAAGGAAACCTGAATCATATAATCATTATTGACAGATTTTTGGCTGCTGTTCCTTTACTGAGAAAATTGTGTGATACCATGGTTATTCTTCTGTTTGGAAAAGGAAAGCTGGCTTCAAATCTTGAACTTAGTATGATTAATTTTGCCTTGAAAAACCTACTTCCAACCTACTACAATGTCACAAGATTGCTATGAAGTCAAAATACAGCAACCCTTTGCCTGTCAACCTCTCAGTTCTTAAAATGTAGGGCAAAATTCAGCCTGGCCTCCCAAAATTCACATTTTCAAGTTCAAGTTTCTTTATTTGCATCAGCTAAATGCTCTTGCAAGCTATTTATTAGATCAAAGAGAATCAGAACAATATTGCCACATGAAAGAGCAAGAAAAAGATATGTCAAGATTCAAGGTGTATCAGATACAAAATACAACCAAGTAAAATTAAGACACTAATATCTGCAAAAAGCTAAGATTCAAGGCACAATATTAGCTTTTTTTTAAAAAAGAAACAGACATGAATCAAGGAGGAATTATGTTAATTCCCGAACACATCAGATGCCAAATGTAATCGTGTGTGATCATCTTGCTAACATCTGTTTATTTTAAAAGTTAAGATTCTGTGCAGCATACTAGTAAAGGTAAAGGTCACCCTTGCTCGAAACTCAATCGTATCCGACTCTAGGGTTCAGTGCTCATCTCTGTTTCATAGCCGAAGAGCCAGCACTGTCTGCTTCTGCAGACGTTTCCGTGGTCATGTGACAGGCATGACTAGACACCGAAGCACACGGAACGCTGTTAACTTTCCCTCCGAAGTGGTCCCTATTTATCTACTTTCAATTTCTTGCTTTTAAACAACTAGGTTGGCAGGAGCTAGATCTTGCTTTAATAATGAAAATGTTAGATTAAAAAAATGGAGATATTTGGACATTTAAAGTCACCTGAAGCATGCTGTCTCTCCCTCAATGGCCACATGAGACATGCGAGGTAGTCACATCCACTTATATTTCTGTAATGCATTCTGAAGTGTCTGGATGGTTCAGTGAGTGAAGTATCAGGTTATGGAGAGATTGAGAGATCAATTTCCCACTGGACCTTCTTGGGATAAGAGCCAGTCTGCCTAGCCTTTGGCAAGTTGCAAAAGCCCAAGGGTGCCTACTGAACAAGGACCTGGTAAACCACTCTAAGCACTCTATAGGAAGAAACCTGGGAGAGAGTATAAACTGGAATCAACTTGACCTGACACAATTATTATATATACAGTACAATCTTACTAGGAGTATTTGGGAAAGTATTTGGGAGCATCAGTTAAGTCCAGAATACTGCAGCAAGACTCCTACCCAGTGCCAGTTGCACAGAGAAAAGGGTTGCCTCCCCTCCCCACCCATGAAATAAAGAGGCAGGACATCATTTTGATCTAAAGGCATAGGAACACAATAGTGTGGACTGGCGGGGAAGGTGTAACTTGTTCATATCCTCAAGGCTGCCACAGTCCATTGCAGCCCCGGTGTTAAATCCTGCATGTTGCATTTCATATGTGCCACAGGAGATGACTCCATGATCATAGTGTATGGGTAACTTTCATGGCAAGATGGGACCCGTGTTAAACAAATTCATGCCAATGGCACTTTTCCTACTTCAGAGGAAAAATGCCTTCTCAGATACGAGTTGCAGACAATGATGATTCTCTACCTAGAAAACCACAGCAAGAGTCACCATAAGTCAGAATTGACTTGACAATATGCAGGTATTAAGTTAATTCTGTTAGAGGTCTGAGAATAGAGATGCTGTTACTTGCAAATGATAAACTCCCTTTGGATGATAGGATACTAGCACATGGATAACAAGAACATTATGGTCTTTGTGATGCTCCCCCCCCCCCAATATCAAATAAAAGAAACCCCCAGCATGGAAATGACGTATCTTTTCATGTTAGCTAAAATCACCTAATAAGTTGATATTCCCATAAATAAATAATTTGATTCCCAATAAAAAATGGCATTTTATTTTTAGTATGGAGATCCCAGGGAGCTCAACCAAGGTGAAACTGCAAAGACCCCAAAGAACTTGATATTCATAGTATGTGCACATTCAAATAGAAATACACTTGTCAATAATGAATACTCAAATTTAAGCCATTTTAAAAAAAACATACACAGTATTTGTTTTGGTTCCAGAATGAATGCATAATCAATCAGCCATGAAATTGTCCTTATTTGATAGTTCAACCTTGAACATTGGCTACTTGCCACTAGAATAAATTATGGTTTGAAAGGCATAGAGACCAGGTACCTATGAAATGAATATATTAGGGCTTTCTGCCTTCAGAAAAGGAGAGCCAGTTCTGATCTTAGCACTCACAATAGCCAGCAGGAAGAAGTAGAGATTTAATTATTATTTTCCCTCTTCCCATCTCTTTTTTCACCCTTTTGTTTCCTTGTTATGCATTTTTGCACAATACATTTCTGACCTCTGAGGAACAAGGGCTTGGGATGGAACAAGGGAGGTTTCAAAATGTTAATAAGAAGGTAATACTGAACAAATTCCGTAGAGCTAACAGCATTGTTCTACTGCAGCCTGAACAATGAAATGTCTTGTATCACCTTGAATTCTTGCATGTAGGTTGTTTAACAGTTTATAGTGAATGCTTTACATTTGAGAAAACAATACATCAAATATTCTTTCAACTGACAGTCTCTTGGCTACTTCACAAAAAATAGTAGAACAATTTCTGAGGTTATGTTTTCACAAGTAAGGGGAAGAAAAACACTTCTCAATATGTTCCATATGGGTCTTCTGTAGTTTTTCTATGGCAACAATGTTCAGTCAGACTCTTGGGGTTGCCTCAAGTATTAGGAATGAATAGGTCAGACCTTACACATAAGGACCACCGTCTACATTTTAGTATCACACGATGGCTGTCTTCAATTTTGAGAGAAATAATAAAAAAATGCCTTCTGCTTTGATACTCTGTTTTTGTGGATGCTCACAGTTCAGCACCAATACAGTGCTCCTCATTTAACAGGTAAAATAATGCAAGAAGAAAGAAAATATATCAAAAACAAAACAAAAATAATAATACTTGAATCCCTCATGGAGGAAAAGATCCAAACAAACATCAGTGCAAGTAAAAAGAAAACTGAGCATTAGCCTGAAACCATCATCCATTGATTTATAATGGCTCAGAATCCATGAGTACATATGGGTATGATAAATGTTCACTATCTTTTTACTCATCACCATTTAAGTTGTGTGTACGGCAATGTTCACTCAGTAGATGTTTTTTAAAAATAAAAAAGCAGCAAAAGCAGAGCTTTAACTCTGGCAATGTGTACAGCCTGCAAATTAAAAAGCTTTGAATATTCCAAAAAAGAAATCAAAACTATAGAAAATGAGCTTGGATGCCAACCAGAGGGACACAGAAACTTGGTGTTGTTATCCTAAATGTAGTTCAAAGGCTCTCAAACTGGGGAGGAAAGCAAATCTATATGCAAGTTTACATTGGAGCATAACGTTGGTCAATTAACAGGAGCTCTGACAGAATAGCAGAGGAAGCAGGCTTTGATAGGAAAGTTTTTCAAAAAGGTTGGCCACTGTGACTCATTTCATCTTCACCCCAAGAGACACCAAGGGAAAGTGGAGGACAAGAGTCATTAAGCTTTAGATATGCTAAATCCTGGATTTGTTGAACACTGAGTCATCAGAAAAATCACATAATGCTGTTTTTCAAAGTGGTAGCCACATAAGTCCTTCTGAATCCCCAGCTGGTCATGGGGCCATGTATAAATTATTTCCATATAAAGGTAAAAATACCCCCCCCCCTTTGCTCAAAAATGAGTGGTGTCTGACTCTAGGATGTGGTGCTGATCTCTGTTTACAACCACAGAGCCAGTGCTGTCTGCATAAGTAGACGTGTTTTTGGCCATGTAGCAGGCATGACTAGATGCCTAAGATGCCTAACAGAACACTGTTACCTTTCCTGCCAAAGCGGTATCTGTTTATCTACTTGCAATTTCTTGCTTTCGAACTGGTAAGTTGGCAGGAGCTGGGGCAGATGATTGGCATTTATTCTAGTCCAACCCCCTGCTTAGAAAGGAACCGAAATCATAGCAGATGTGAACAGATGGTTGCCCAGTTTTCTCTTATTTTATTTATTTATTTATTGGTTCCAACTTGTTATCCCGCCCCAATCGGGTAATCCCAACTCTGGGCGGCTTATAAAACAGGAATAAAAATACATAATTTAAAACCATCGTTATCAAAATTCACTTCACTGTTAACAATTAAAAATATGAGTAACTATAATATTAAAAATTAGACTAAAAAGGAATTGAACATTTTCAAATTACAAAATTACAGAATTATATAAAAAAGAAAAAAGCAAGGGCAGGAGTAGGGAGGCAGGAGCAGAGGGTGGCTGTCTCATCTGATCAGCCACCCAACATGAGATCCAGCATTCTTTGATCCCCAAATTTGTCTAGCCAGCCTGGTTTTCAGGCACTTCTGAAAGGGCAGGAGCTCTGCCTGTTGTCGTAGCTCAATTGGCAGGAGGTTCCACAGGGCCGGGGCGGTCACGGAGAAGGCCCTCCTCCTAATGCTAGAAAGGCACGCCTCTCTAGCTGATGGAATTACAAGAGAGCCTCTCCAATCCGCCCTGGTGGGACGGACAGACGTTCTTGGGGTGACACGGTCTCTTAGATATCCTGGCCCACTACCATATAGGGCTTTAAAGGTAATAACCAGCACCTTGAATTGCACCCAGAGACAGACTGGCAGCCAGTGCAGCCGCTGAAGCAGTGGTGAGGCATGAGCATAGCGCCCGCACCCCATCACTACCCGAGCAGCCGCATTCTGTGCCAGCTGAAGTCTCCGAATGGTCATCAAGGGCAGCCCCATGTGGAGCGCATTACAGTAATCAAGTCTGGAGGTGACCAGTGCATGTGTGACCCTGAGCAAGGAGTCCTGGTCTAGGAGTGGGCGTAACTGGTAAATTACACGAAGTTGTGCAAAAGCCCTCCTGGCCATGCCTGCCACCTGTTCTTCGAACAGTAGTCATGAGTCCAGGAGGACCCCCAGATTACGCACCGGGTCTGTTTGGGGCAAGGCTGCCCCATCCAGAACCAAAGCTGGAAGCTCCCGGGATAACACAGGGCTCCTTACCCATAGCCACTCAGTCTTGCCGGGATTCAGTTGTAGCCTGTTTTCCCCCATCCAGACCCTCTTGAATGTCTCCAGCATTAGGGCACTCCACACCTTTTTCCAAGCTCTGCCTCCATCACTGACAGCAAGTTGTGCTTACTTTGTGGGGAACATGGACTTGATTTATTAAAGCTCACATTGAAATATAGCAGTTAGCCTTTAAGGTGCCACAATATTTCCCTCTTTCTTTTTTGTTTAATTGTGTGTGTGTTTTTCCACCCTATTACACAAAGCTTTGAAAACTTTGCCACAAATCTGGAAGAAGGAACTTTCTAAAGACTTTTCCTTAAATCAAACTATTGAACATCTGCTTGGTAATATTAAGTGTGTCATCAATCATCTCCATCTTAAGGCAGGCTCAGAGGTAGCCTCTAGAGTCTAGACACAACAATGTGTTGAAGAAGAGGGAAGAGACTACAGTATAAAGATCAATTAAATGTTTATACCACAGCAATGAATAATCCATGGCAATGTATATACTTAAAGCTGGCTGAATAGGCCAATGAGTTAGATATCTAACCAGAGATCCAGAGGTTTAACAGTATAGCAAGCATTTGGGAGTTCAATGCCCCACTGGGCTTCTTGTGAGAAGAGCAAGCCTTTCTGACCTTGGGCAAATGACATGGTTTCCAGACATATCAGAAAACAAAACAAAACAAAACAAAATAAAATAAAAAACACTGTAGCACTTTAAAGACTAACTGCATGTCAGGGGGAAAACAAACAAACATCTGTACCTGGTTTCTTTCTGTTTTACTAAAGAGAATTGGCAGGAAAGTTGTAATAAAAAATCATATAGCAATCTGTGTATCAAATCTGATAACGTCTCAGAAACCCTTCACTAATATTTAGCCCCCTGTGATGGGTATCTAACAGATGGATGTATTTGATTTCTGCTGTCTTCCTTTCAATCCTAGTTTTGTAATTTCTCTGTTCCAGAATTGCAACTTGGGTTTCTGGTACATTATCAAATTTGATACACAGATTGCTATATGATTTTATATTACAACTTTCCTGCCAATTCTCTTTAGCAAAACAGAAAGAAACCAGGTACATGTGTTTGTTTGTTTTCCCCCTGACATGCAGGTCACAAGTTGATCAGAGACCATAATGGGCTTTCTCAGCAACCTTGAGATTGAAAGGGAGTCATTTAGAGTTTATCTGAATAATCTATTGTTGCTAATGGCTGTGTGAAACTGCATTCTTGTGCTTGCTTGTCTGTCATCTTGCTTGACCACACCCTTTCTCCCTTTGAGCCCCTGAATTTGGTATATAAAGAACATGCCTGTAAGTTTCACTCTTTGTCTGATGAAGTGGACTTGATCCACGAAAGCTAACAATAAAAATATAGCAGTTAGTCTTTAAAGTGCTACAGTGTTTTTTATTTTATTTATTTTGTTTTGCTTTGTTTTCTGATATGTCTGGAAACCATGTCATTTGCCCAAGGTCAGAAAGGCTTGTTCTTCTCGCAAGAGGCCCAGTGGGGCATTGAACTCCCAAATGCTTGCCATACTGTTAAACCTCTGGTTCAATGGTTTTGTTTTGTTTTCTGATATGCCTGAACCACAGACTAACACAGCTACTATTCCAAAAAATGGTTTCCAGAGTATCTCCAAAAAAAGGGAAAGGTAAACAACTTCTGTGCATGATGATGATGATGATGATGATGATGATGATGATGATGATGATGATGATGATGATGATGATGATGATACAGGTGTCCATCTGATGTTTAGATTGCTTGGGTCCTAGTCCTCAACTTAAGAGTCAATGAGGTATTGCTGGCACCTAGTAGTGCTACTGTGCAACTGTTCAATCATGATCTTATTGATGCCAATTGCACTCAGATATTCTTTCAGCCCTTTTGGACTTGCTCTCAGTGCTTCTATCACTACTGCTGTCACTGTTGTTCTTTTCTCCCAGTGATGCTATACTGTACTTCGGTTCTCAGATCCTGATAATTCAGGATCGCTTCAATACCACGGTATTTTGGAGATCTTGTCATATACCCAGTGGTTTCGGAGTCTTGCTAGTAACGCATTGTTTTTAAAGTCCCCTCAGTATTTAGAAAATCTGTCAGTTGACCAGGACCTTCAATATTCCTTTTATTCAATGGTCAAGATGTGCAAAACCATTGTTCAATCAATTTATTGCAGTCAAACACCAGAACAGAATATAGACAAAACATTCACAACATGATTGAACATACTGTGGTATTAACTACAAAAGAGATTATAGAATGCTCTATTCTAGGGGTGCCCAAACTTTTCGGTGGTTGACCGTTCCAGTTATGTGGTTCCTCCCACCAGAAGTGGAAGCATGCATGTGGATATAATGCTGCCATAAATGACCCGCAGCTGTTGTAAAGGCGTTTATGACAGCCGTGGGTCATTTAAGGCAGTGTTATGCACATGCACATTATGTGCACATGCATGCACGTTTTACTTCTGCTTCTGGGAGCGGCAAGGGCATTGGAGGCTGTAGTTTGGGCACCCCTACTCTAGTCCAACTCAACCAAATAGGATCCAGTATATATCATTTTAAAACCACAATACAGTTGTACCTCGCTTAAAGAACATAATGCGTTCCAGAGGATTGCTCTTTAAGCGAGTTTGCTCTTTAAGCGAAACACCATTGTAAGTAACCAATTGTGGGGGGGGGGATTGTGAACCCCACTTTATTTGTTAAGCGAGTTTTTGGTTAGTTTTATTTGTTAAGTGAAGAGAACATTCAGAGAAAATTCTGCTCTTTAAGTGAGTTACTCTTTAAGCGAGACGCTCTTTATGCGAGGTTTGACTGTAATCGCTTCTAGATCTTTTGGCTAAGATCGAGTGTACTGTGCGTGTAAACCATTGTTTTTAAAAGTATTTATACCCTCTTTCAGCACTCCCCAAGTTCTTTTTGCAAGGCAAAGTTGTAGACATTTCATTTTAGTGCAGTTTGGTGGCAGCTCTAATATTGCACAGGAAAGGACGGAGGGCATAATGCTCTCAGTTCTATGACTGATGTATGGACATACAGTATAAAAATTATCAGGAGAGGAAAAATGGCCTTCCTTCATGTATAAGGCACTTCTATTGCTTCTAATTTCTATTGCTTCTTATCTCTCCCCCACCCCAAGGTTGTAAAAGGTACCTTTTTGTACAAGTATGGCTACACCCTTGCCATCCTTATTATAGGTATATATGTGGTTTCCACTTAGTATAGGGTTCTAACCCAAACTGTGTATTTTTTTTTTACCAATACAGAATTTTATTATGTGCTCTCTCTCTATACATATGCATGCAGAGAGTCAGAGGTCTTTCGAGCTGAGAGTGACATGAGACGCTGACTCAGGAAAAGAAATAAAATTTGGGATTCAAATTTAGTTGATACTTAAATATTGCCCTTTATTCTGAAAAATTCTAGTCTTATGCTACTGTGTGAGCTCACAAAATAGGGTACATTGGAGAAAGCAAGGTAATTAAGAGACCTGTTGAAACTAGGGGAGATTTTCAAATTGAGAAGCTATATAGTTTTGGAGTGACCAGAGCTGTTTATTCCGGCCTTTGTGTGAAATGGTACAATGTCTTATATGATTGAACGCTTGCTCAGGCCTGTTAGACTTTTTCTTACATCACTGTAGTTACAAAGAGGGGAAAATATGGTGGGAAATGCATCTGCATTTGTAAAAAATATGTTGCTTTTATTAATTTCCCCTATATCCATAATGACAAAGGATATCAATTTGACTAGCAATTCTTCCCAAGTATAATAATTTCGTGTCAGAAATTATTCTGGGCTGAAAGGATTTTTGCTGGAGAAACTCCACTCATGGGATGCCCGAATGAGGTTCCTTTCATGTCCCTAAGAGTTGGGACAGAGCTGGGTGTTCAGTCTGTCATGCAGTACCCGGGTCTTGAACTGCTGACTTACCAGCCTTCCAGCTAACAATGCAAGCTTCTTAACCACTGAGCCACCTCAGTCCCTCCTTCTCAAGGGCAAAATGCTTATTCCTCAAAACATTTAGGCAAATAAACAAATCTAGCAAAAACATCCAACTGCCTTCATCTTCCCTAGACAAGATAAGAGAACACAACAGAGATACAGATTTTCAAAACAATGTTAAGGAGAACAATTTGTTCTATTCTGTGGTTCTCCCCACCCCACCCCATGGGGTGCAAACAGCCAAATTGAATCAAATATCTGTTATGTAAATGTAAATTCTGTGGCAACAGTAATTACCATTTTTTTAAAAATAGTAGCCATGTTAGTCTATGTTCCAAGAGAGGAAACAAGACAAAACAAAAATACCAAAAAATGTTGTGGCACCTTAAAGACTAACTGGACTATTGTAATGCACTCTGCATTGGGCTGCCCTTAATGACCATCTGGAGACTGCAGTTGGTCCAGAATGTGATGGCCCATGCAGTGGTGGCATGTAGTTGTTTCGCCTGTGCCTCACCACTGCTGTGGGAGTTGCACTGGCTGCCTATATGTCTCTGGGTGCAATTCAAGGTGCTGGTTGTCACCTTTAAAGCCTTTCATGGTAGCAGACCAGGATACCTCAGGGACCACATCGTCCCTAGGACATCGACCCATCCCACAAGAGCAAACCGAGAGGGCACTCTTCAGGTACCATCTGTTGGGGAGGCTCCCCTCTCCAGCACAAGGAAAAGGGCCTTCTCATCCATAGTCCCCACACTATGGAACCTCCTCCCAGTAGAACTATGTCTCCAGGCCCAGTTGCTACCATTTAGGAAATAATTGAAGATGTGGTTGGCAAAATAGGTCTGGGGGCTGGGATTGTCAACAAGCTCCCCTTGCTGGCTCATCTGAGGCTCCCCCTTCCTGTAATTAATTTTTTAATGTTAAGGTTTTGTAGCTTTCATATTTGTTTTTAGATTGTAAATGGCACAGTGGGGGGTAATATTGCTATGTTTTAAGGGTTTTTTAAAATTGCTTTATATTGGTTTTAATTTGTGTACACCGCCTAGAGTCCATTGGATAGGGCGGTATATAAATCTATTAAATTAAATTAAATTAAATTAAATTAAATTAAACTGCTGTATTTTAATGTTAGCTTTTGTGGATCAAGTCCACTTCGTCAGACATAGGAGACTGCAAATGGTTAGTAGATAGATGCAAGACAATCATTGTGGCATTACACATTTCCAAATGAGTTTATTATTTATTTATTTATTTATTTATTTTTATTCTTCAAATTTATACCCCGCCTTGCTCAGGCGAACCTGACTCTAGGTGGCTTACCCTTCAGACCTCACACCTATTGAGTAGGTGGCCTAGGCCAAAAACCTGGTTCGTCTTTTGATCTGAGAGGAAGCCTGAGGCTGTGGATGAGAATTTTACTGAGGTAGTTTCTGTGAAGGTGGTATGATATAACAACTTATGAAGGGTAACCTCATTAGCAAATGTGTAATTCCTCAATGGCTGTCTTGCATCTATCTACTAACCAGTTGCCAATTTAACATTGAGAAGCTTCACAACTAATATGAATAACAGATATTACCAGTCGTAAAAAACCACATTGATTTGCATCCTTATCTGTTATGCTGAACATTCTTTACCTCTGTATCTGATGTGTATAAATTGATGCCATGAAGCTTCACTCCTGTGTCTGACAAAGTGGACTTGTTCCAAGAAAGCTAACATTAAAATACAGCAGATAATCTTTAAGGTGCCACAATGTTTTTTTGTTTTTTGTTTTGTTTACTCTCTGATATGCTAGTAATTTACATGTGCATGAAGAATTATAATGCTACTTCTGCCGTATTTTTAACTAGCCTAAGACAGCAGGCCTTTGAAACTCTAAAGAAGAGAGTGTGAAAAGAAGGAGGACTTCTGACAGATGGAGATGGCCAGACCTTCTAGTCAAGTCACAGCTAGCTCAAATCCCAGCTTCACTTAGCACTGTTTCGGTTCCCAGTCTCCAGCTGAGAAGTGTTGAAAAGCCTACTCTTATACTACTGTGAGAGTTCACAAAATAGGGTACCCTGGAGAAAGCAAGATAATTAAGAGAACTGTTGAAACTAATGCAGATTTTTCAAGTGGAGAAGCTGTAAAGTATGGTTCTGGATTGACCAGAGCTATTTATTCAGGCCAACTCACAAGCTGTGACTCAGCGGTGGTTCATCTTTGTCACAGTATTTGGTTGGACACTGTGGAATTGTGACATACAACACTGCATACTGAATCCATTCCTTGGGAGTTAGCTGAAATGCATGAAAAACAAATATGTGAATATATACAGCAGCTTTGTAATGTTACAAATAAGCCAATATATCATGTTTGGGAATAAAATATTACAGGACTGTTCTGAAATGTTGGGACAATACATTTCTCAGGCCAATTAAAATGTCACAATCTAGTGTGAAAACTTTTGAATTTTCAGGGCTCTTTAAGAGGAATTTTCACTGTGGGGAAGGTGAACTCAAACAGATACTTTAAAATCATGCAAATAGTGCTCTTCATTGTCAGTTTGCCACAGATAGCAGAGTTAGTTACACAGACCTTATGTAGATACTAGTAAAGGTAAAGGTTTCCCTTGCTCGAAAGCTAGTCGTATCCAACTCTAGGGGTCAGTGCTCATCTCTGTTTCAAAGCCAAAGAGCCACCGCTGTCTGCTTCTGCAGATGTTTCCATGGTCATGTGGCAGGAATGACTAGACACCGGAGTGCATGGAACACTGTTACCTTCCCACCGAAGTGGTCCCTGTTTATCTACTTGTAATTTCTTGCTTTCGAACTGCTAGGTTTATTTTGATTATGCTGTCACTCCCACTCTCTAAGAAATGAACAGCTTTTAGGTAAATAAATCAGCAGAGAGGTTTTGAAATGGAAAAAGAGAATTTTATCTAAAATTTTCAATAATAGAATAACATAACACAATAACACATGATCATGGTATATCATAATGCATATATGCATGGTCTTGGATACATATTTAGACCCAAGGACACACATTAATGATTCAGCTAGCTTTTTATACTCTTCATGAAGCTTCACACACATGTTCTTCAGTCCAGATGGGCCCCCATAGGTGCTAGGCTTTTCACATTTATCTTGAAGTTACATATTCAACCAGCTTATTCTATAACGTACATTTACCCTGTCCTCTTTGTTTGTCACATACATTTTAACATGTTCATTGGTAAACATGTCTGCTTACTTCAGATAAGACCCTTTTGGGTGTGTTCCTCAGCAAGCTAGCTATAAACAACTTTTAACTAGAGAGGCTTTCATAATTCCAAGATGGCTCTGCTCATGTTACAACCTTATATATTGTATACATTGCTTTGTAAAAGAATATGTCAACAAACTAAAAGTGTGTTAATTAAGTCTAGAGGGTCAATGCCATAACGGCTGAAATCCAGTTGTGCAGTTGTGGGGTAAAAGCTGAAGAATGTCATAGCCTCCTGGCACAAGATCATGTACATGGAGGTGTACCAACACATTCACATACAGCAATACCTTGGATAATGACTGTATTGGATAATGCTAAAATCGGATAATGATACAAAATTTCTAAAGAAATTTTGCATCGGATAACGATCTGTCAGCGTTATCCGATGCAGTTGTTTGTAGCAGCAGGGTGGCTGGAAAGCTGAATGGGGTTCTCCATTCAGCTTCCCAGCCACCTTGCAGCTGCGGAGCCATGGGTGGGGTGGCTGGAAAGCTGACGGGGTGGCTCCCCCGTAGGCTTCCCCAGTCACCCCACAGCTGCAGAGGCAGGGGCAGGTGGTTAGAAAAGCCAACGGAGAGTCCCCATCAGCTTCCCCAGTCACTCTGCAGCTGTGGATCAGGTCCCCTGACCTGCTTGTTTTGGCTTGCTGCAATGGCTGGGGAGGTGGGAAAAGCCCAGAAACAGCTTCGACTGGGTCCTCTGATTTCCTCGGAGCTGGCAGGGGGGTCAGAGAGCCTGAAATGGTTTAAAAAACAGACTTTTTTTACCCATTTCGGGCTCTCTGACCCCCCTGCCGGCTCAGGGAAATCAGGAGACCCAATCTCTCAAAAATTCCCCTAGAGATGGAAGGAACAACAAGCATTTCACCTGCACATGGGTCACACATATGTGTCCTCTATGCCAGTCTGAGGGTTTGGGATTTTGCATTGTCCATAAACTTAAAATATTGCAAAATGTAATTTTGCTTTCTTGGCCACGCCTGTATGAGGCAAGAGCACATGTTTTACAGTCTTGGTCAAATGAATATGCATGGGTTGTGTAGAGCAATATAATTGTACCCCTTGATATGCTTATAGATAAGCACCACTGCCCTCCTTCATGGTCACAGGGCAAATAACTGGTGCGTGAGAAAGCCCTCTCCTTTCTGCTCTTTGTGGGCAGATTCAGTACTTTCTCTGGACTTGAAGAGGGAAGGGAATTTCCATGTCAGACATGATAGTGTCAAATCACTTCACTGTTGTGAAAGACAACTTCCTCACTCTTCTGACAGGCAGTTTGTCCTCATCTGTGTGATAGGATCAGTCAGCCTGCAAGAATGGTATCAGTGACCTCCTGAAAGCCCATAATGTAACAAATGCCCTCTGCATTCAAACATGAAGCAGTTAGTTGCAAAATAGTGAAAGACAATCCCAGCTGTTGACAAGACTTGTTACTCGGCTTATTTGTCTGTCAACGGAACTGTCAAATTTGTAAAATCCAGTGAATGATTGAATCTGACAAAAGATTGGAGAGCATTATAAGGACAAAACAGAGGATGTGCTTTGTGTTAGAGGACACTTTGGGCTAGTTTGTTCACTTGCTTAGAGGTAGAGTTGCATTTAAACCTTGCTTTTCCTCCATTGTGCTCAAGAAGACAATAATGGATTCTCATCCTCCACACTTGTGGCAATGGAGAATTCTGGAGATTCAAGTCCCCCCCCCCAAAAAAAAAAAAAATCCATCAAAATATTCAACTCCCCCCCCCAAAAGAAAACCCTCAATAATTTTTAAAAATATTTCTTAAAGAGCAGCATTCTTTGTGAAAAGGAGTAGCTTTTAAAAGGAAAGCTTGGGCACATAACTAAATAATGTTTCTATGGCTGATTTTATGAACAGTGTATAACCAGCCATGGGAAGGATGTCCATCTAAAAGTAGGAACCACTGTATGATTATCCTTTCACAGGATTGAGACTAGTAGATTTATAATACTGTTTTTGGGGGGTGTCAGGTCTGCAAATATCTAGAGCATTGGTCTAGAGTTTGTGTGAATTGTATAAAAACAACAACCCACAATTCTTTGATGGACTATGATGCCCAGAAGGACAGCTTACCCATCCAGTCTTCTTAAGCTTCCATTCCCCTCTGGAAGGCAAGGAGTAATGTGTGGTGTGACCTCCTTTTATACCATTCAGAGCTACAGTAGTCACCATAAGATTTCAGTGGCAACAGCATGAATAGTAGAGTGTATTGAACGAGTCCACTACTGTATTGAGGGAGTCCACTGCAATCGCTCTGCTCTAGAATATTGACCATTTTATGGTATAATTGAACATGCAGATTTACCATCCACAAACAGCGAAGTTTCCCAGTGAATCAAATGCCTGTGTTGATGTGACAACTGCATATTTCTCTGAATGTAACCAAGTGGCATAATGAACTTCTCTGAATTGTACAGAGAAGCCTTCCTAAATTTAGGCAGGCATGTATAGACATAGTAGAATTGATACTGCATGACAGCTCTATTACAAGATCCATATCCCTATGCATTCATATTCAAGACAGGTGAGATGTTATTCTTGTACACTATTGATTTACCCCAATTGTTATGATTTATTTTACCTCTCAGGACTCTAGACTTCATTTCTTTTATTCTCTCATCCCCCATTCTCATTCCAGCTGTCTACTTCCTACAGTAATTCCTGTCAGCTGCCAATGTCTATGGTACAGACAGAATCTTTCCTCAGCCTATTGCCACAACTCTGAGTGATGTGCTGTCTGGAGGATCTCCAGCATCCCTAAATGAGCAATTTTCGCCACCTATTTGCAAATGTATCTGTAAATACAGATGGAACTCATCCAGCCTGATATACAATTGCAAGAAAATGAAGGCTCATTTCTGTTGGAATAATAGCAATATTGCATGCACTAACACTGGGCAACAGTGGGATGGGACTTTACAGTCTACTGTGATTGTCCTTTGCCAGTACAGTAATACCTCGGATAACACTAAGACTTGGTTCCACAAGTCTTGGTGTTATCCGATTTTTAGTGTTATCCGATCCATGTTAAAATCCTATGGGATGTATTGGATAACGTTAAAGCTCCATAGAGATACATTGTAACCGCACAGGCTTTATCTGTTATCTGATCCATCCCCAGGACCTTAACGTTATTCGATCCAATTCTCCTCCCCAGATTACTTAACGTTATGCGATTTTAGCATAATCCAAGGTAAACGTTATCCGAGGTATTACTGTATTCTGATTGGCAAAGTTCTTTGCCTGCCTCTGGCATTTGAAGGAAGCCCGTTTCCCCTCTTCCTGTTAGTTTTCTTGCTTCCACTGTTTTTCTTGATAATTTCTTCTCTTCTTTTTAAAAATAATATTTTCATTAACTTTTAAAAAGAAATTAACAAAACAAACAAAAAATCATAACACAATACATATCAATAACATACAAAATACAATATAATACCGATTAAAAAGAAAAAATAAAGTAATCAATAATATAATGCTAATAAAAAACCTTTTTGGCATAACCTTTTTATGTCATTATTTTAAAATAATCTCATTTTAACATTTTTAACATCCTCATAATATATAACCACTTATATGTTAAACTATGTATTTCAATGAATGTATATTTTATTCTTAACATTCTGATACTGTGAAAACTTTCACTTTAAGTACCACCTTAATATTAGCCATATCAGAAAACAAAATAAAATAAACAAAATAAAATAAAAAACACTGTAGCACTTTAAAGACCGACTGCTATATTTTTATTGTTAGTTTTTGTGGATCAAGTCCACTTCTTCAGACAAGGAGTGAAACTTTCATGCATGGTTTTTATACACCAAATTCAGGGGTCAAAAGGAGAAAGGTGTGCTCAAGCAAAATGACAGTCAAGCAAGCACAACAATACAGCTTTCCACAGCCATCAGCAACAATAGATTATTCAGATTAGCTCTGAATGTCTCCCTTTCAATCTTAAATTTGTGAGAAAGCCCATTGTGGTCTCCGATCAACCTTTGACCTGTATGTCAGAAAACAAACAAAAACACTGTACCTGGTTATTTCCTGTTTTGCTAAAGAGAATTGGCAGGAAGTTTGTAATATAATATATAAAATATCTAGCAGCATATTGCAATCTGTGTATCAAATTTGATAATGTCCCAGAAAACCTTCGCTAATATTAATCCCCTGCAATGGATGTCTAACAGATGGATGCATTTGATTTCTGCTGTATCCCTTTCCATCCTAGTTTTGTGTCCCGTTAGATTGAAGTTTTACTTGTGCTTCTGCCAATGTGGTTTATGCCATCTCTTGCAAAAAATGTCCGTCTGTGCTTTATGTAGGACAAACAGGACAATCTTTACGCAAAAGAATTAATGGACAAAAATCAGATATCCAGAATGGCAACACAGAGAAACCTGTCTCAAACCACTTCAATCTAACTGGACACTCTACCCAAGACCTGAAAGTTACAATTCTGGAACAGAGAAATTACAAAACTAGAATTGAAAGGGTGACAGCAGAAATCAAATACATCCATCTGTTAGAATTATTCTCCTTGGTCTGCAAGTATGTTATTGTTTAGAATGTGTGTTTTTTTGTCCAGATTTAGAAAGCTAGAATCTTAGCTGTCTTCATACAGCAAAACATCTTACTGAGGAATTCCAAAACCTCTTGAGATTCCTTAGCCCCATCCAATAGCAAGATAAAATATTCTTCTTTCCTCTTCAAGATGTCAGTAACATGTCAGTAACATTAATGAATGAATATTCATTCATTTGTTCATTCATTAATTTGTTCATTTCATTCATTTTTATGCCACCCATCTGATATTGGCATCACTTTGGCCAGTTTATATGAGTTTACAATACAACAATCCCACAGAAAATTAGGTCTAGGTAAAAACATTTTTAAAAAACGAACAGAGAAAGGTGACAAATATCAGTCAACAAGGGCAGAATTCTTGTGGGGCAAGATATTTTGTAATGCTTCTTTATAATGCTTGGCATCAGCTAATTTAGGAAGACTGAAGGGAAGGAGTCTGGCAGATCTGCACTGGTAGGAAATGCCAGAGCTGCAGTGTCACCACAAAGAAGGTTCTGGTCAAAACCTTCTGGGCCTCCCTTGGAGTGGAACCCACAGCTCCTAGGCCCCTGGGAGAATTGTGTTGCCCAAACCAGATCCATCTGTTTTGTCTCTCATGTCATTTACATTTTAGGAAGTAAGTGAACATACATGCACACTCACCAAGCACAGAAGGACTGACAGATCCAATGTTTCAAATTGTGAAAGAAAATTCCAGCCATCATCATTTTGGGCAATTCATTAAGTTTTCACAAATATGTGTTGCTTTAAAAAAAAAACCTCTCAGATTTGTACAAAACATTTAGCTTGCGAATATAAGAACTTTGTTGAGAGGGACAGGAACTTCCTCACTAGGATAAGAATGACCTAGTTTCTTTTCCTCCTCTGCAATGAAAAGACAAGACAGAATGGGACCCATGGGCAAGATGAGGATTACCATCGGGGGCTAATCTACATCACTCACTCAAGACCATGGAGCTTGAATGCCTCCCCATTCCCATTCAATTAAACAACGGGCTGATTAAAGGGTTCTTCTAAGCCAGCTTTCTGCATGGTTAGTAATCTCCTGGGATGTTACTTGTAATGTGGCCCCAGTTTAACTGTTAGCTTTTTTATTTTCAGCTCTGTTTGCAATGGAATATTTAACATTTGGCTCTACAGTTCTATATCTCACATTCCTTCTAACTCAAACTGAGTCATTACAATAGTTGGGAGCAATTTTCATCTTAAATCTGCAAGGACAAATCTGTCTACTGGTAATCATTGTGGACATTGTCGAACATGATAATACTTTCCTATGAGGCATAAGATGCTAGGGCATGGTTGCAGTATTTATGCTGTAAATCCTGAGATATTAAATGTTGCTGCATGCATCAATTCTTCTGATCAATTGTTTGTTTTTATGAGTGGGTATACCATATATTTTTAAAAAACCCAAAAAAAATTTGTTGCTTTGCTATATGGAAAAAACAAAGTGTGATTTTGTTAGGAAATGGATGTGTTGGCAATGCTATGTGAGTAAAACATATTATCATCATATTGAGCATTAGCAAGTAGTAAATAACACCTGGCTATACCTGAGTACTGCAAGACAGAGTGAGTTCCCATCTCTATCCCAGCTCCTGCCAACCTAGCAGTTTGAAAGCAAGAAATTGCAAGTAGATAAATAGGGACCATTTTGGTGGGAACGTAAACAGTGTTCTGTGCACTCTGGTGTCTAGGTATGCCTGCCACATATCCACAGAAATGTCTGCAAAACGCAGACAGTACTGACTCTTTGGCTATAAACAGAGATGAGTACTGAACCCTAGAGTCAGATACAGTTGGCTTTCAGGCAAGGGTGACCTTTACCTTTAATATAAGACAAGTTGATTTTGAACTGCATATGTACAAAACTGTGTGAAACAGAAAAACAGAAAAATTAAGAAGAATCATGGCTTCAGTAAGCAAACCAAAATGGGGACTGGGTTCTCTTGCATGCCCCTGTTGTTACCTCCAAATTCCACATCAACTATAATAATAATTTTGTGTCAGAAATTATTCTGGTTTGAAAGGATTTTTTCTGGAGAAACTCTGCTCAGGGGATGCCTTAATGAAGCTCCTTTCATGTCCCCAAGATATTTTCCCACCAAAGTGGTCCCTATTTATCTACTTGAAATTTCTTGCTTTCGAACGTCTAGGTTGGCAGGAACTGGGACAGAGATGGGCACTCATTCCATCATGCAGCACCCAGGTGTCAAACTGCCGACTTGCCGGCCTTCCAGCTAACAAGGTGAGCTTCTTAACTGCTGAACCATCATAGCCCCTGCAGATCAACTGAATAAGGCTTTGGTAGAAAGTAACTTCATATACTTCATGCTGATAGTCTACAAAGAATAAACACATGAGAAGTATATTTCATAGCACAACAAAGCAGAATAACTAAGTGATGAAATTATCTTTCTGTAAGATAAATGAAGGGTTCTGGGCTGGCCAATGAACCTTGTCTGGGACTCACCTCTGTTGGTTCAGATTTTCCAAAGAGACGAGTTAAAAATATATTTTTTTGAAAATCATAACTTTTTTTTAAAAAAAAGCATTCCCATTCTCCCCACTTCTAGTGTATGGAAAATCCATTCTCGTCCTCTTCAAGACTTACCATTTCACAACACATCAAGAGTGAAATCAGCTATGCACAGTGAAGCAAACAGAAAGGAAATGTGCTTGCTTCATGTAGGAGTTGGATGATGTCTCAAAACTATTGTAATAGTGATGGTGAAAGCTTTTATTCCAAATGCTCATAACAAGTTTCACAAGAAGAATAACAGTGGCAGCATCAACTCTGAGTTGCAGCTGAGACAGAAATTACGCAAAATACCCATGCAGGAAGGCCCAGGAGAAATCTCTCCAGAGAGTTTTGGCTTCCATGCTGAGAAGAAATGAGGGAGGCAGAAAACAAGCAGTAGAGTCTGTCAGCAGCCCAGAGGCCTGCATAGCAGGGAGGATGATACAGCTGGGGTTGAACTAGGAAGCCTGTCAGCAGCACATGAAGCAATGGGAAGCAATGCACCCTACTCTGAGAAGCAGAACAAGGAATTCTAGGATAGATTTTAAACATGATGCTGGTTATGTTTTATGTATGTGTTAAAAAAAACCCTAGTGCTGTCAGCTTCCATATTGCTGGCATCACGTTTAAACTGATTTGTCATAAAGCAGAGCCTGTGCACACAGAGCAATCACATCAGGGAAGCTTGCCCCGGGTATGCACCATTCTGGCATCTGGATGCTCTGTGTATAAGCATTGGTGACCCAGTTTAAAAAACTTGCTTATTCATCTGCTTATTAAGAAAATGTATACCCCACCCTTCAAACACATTATCTCAGTGGCTGTTTTGAAACCAGAATGAATTGAGATAAAAGGCAAAATCTCAGTGAAAAGATATGAATTGCAGAACCCTCAGTCACAGAGAATCCTCAAATGTCTTAATTTTTGCTCATGTTTGATTTATATGGTAGAGGTGGATGAGGAAAGGACATCAGTAGCAGAGGATATGATGTTCATATATTCTGGGGAGGATTTAGAATGCAGGATACATGTGGTATGTTCTATATTTCTCAGGTATAAATGTTTATATGAATATACCAGACTTGAACCTTGTAACCCCAAGTGTCAATCACATACTAATGCCTCCTCCTATCTCCATGGGTTCAGTATCAGTGGTTTCAGTTATCCACAGGTCCAAAAATATTCAGTGAAAAATTCCTGACTATTTCTAAGATGCATTATCAGAGCTGGATACTATAGGATACCAACTTCAATGTAATGTTGAGAAGGAAGAGATTGTATTTCTCGGGGAATCATTTCTTAAGTGGACCAGAAAGAGCGAGTTGAAAGACTCAGGCATGTGTGATGTAATATGGGGCTCTCTGCTTTCTGCTGTTTCACTCTTGGAACATATCACTCTGTGATAAGTAATGTGAAAAGGGAGTGAACAAAACTTGCAGGTGAAGAAATGATAGATTCACCTATGTTGGTAGACTCACCCATCTTTGGGGATACCAGGAGTGAAACTATGTTAGCCTTTAGGAGTAAGTGTAGCTTCTGATGATGATTTGAAAGTATGTTGGCTTTGACTTTTTTCTCTGTCACCTGGAGAAGAAGGCATTTATGTGCTCTACCTCGCCTTCTCTCTGTGTTCAGAGAGTTGACACGCTTTGATTAGAACAGGACCATTTTCTTTATTGGCTGGTGGGATGGAAAGGAGGACATATTCTCATTGTATATTTTACAGTTTCCATTTCACCTTCACTTACCACTTAATTTCAGTAAAATGAGCTCTGTGGACTCAGCCAGCCAAAGAACACTTGCTTAATTTTTCAAAGGGCTGACAAAAATAGGGAGCAGCCATTTACATTCTAATCTTAACTCCTGGGACATTGAATCACCCAACCACCTCAACTGCTATGTCGGCAGGTAATTTTTGCCAACCCATCATTTCAGAAACACCCACAGAAAGTCTGAAAACCATCTTAACTCAACAAACATCAAGGAAATAACATTTATTAGAGTCCCGCAGATGGACTGGGTGAATGGGTAACATCCTTTTCTAAGCATCAAGGAGGCAAACTTCTGAAAATGTTGGAGAAGACATGCTGGAGGATTTTGGAGTTAGAATTGGCAAGAAATATTTTCGATGTCGATATTCATGCACTAGTGTGCAAACACTCAAATTTTCATTGTATCCTTTTCTGAAATCTCCTTTAAAATGAAATAATAATAAAGAGAGCCAGTGTGCTATGCTGGAATGCATGTCAGACACTTGAGAGAATCACATTAGAGTTCCCATTCAGTTATTAAACACACCAAATGGTTTTGAGCCATTGGCTTTTCTATCTCTCTCTGGGCAGGTCTTGAGTGTTAAAATAATCAGAATTTAAATCAGAATTTTGTAAATTCGACATTAGGTCAAATGGCATTTCAGTGCACATCTGTTGAAAATATCTCAGGGCATCGCCCCATCCAATATATCAATTCATGAGACTACACTTGAGAACCCTGAATCCATATATTTCATCAAATGATCATATTTAAGGGGGAGGAGAGGGTTTCTGCTACTAGCTCTTTCACCATATTCCCCTGATGCGCATACTGTGTTTTTGTTTCTTCTTGATAGAGTTTTAATGCCTTTTTATTCTTCTTCTTTCGTTTGATTGTCACTTGGTTATTTTTTGTTGTTGCAACAATTGACTTTAGGGTGTGTGTGTGTGTGTGTGTGTGTGTGTGTGTGTGTGTGTGTGTGTGTGTGTGTGTGTGTGTGTATGTGTGTGTGTGTGAGAGAGAGAGAGAGAGAGAGAGAGTATCCATAAACCTACTCTGTAGTTGGGGTCTGTTGTCACTGTCACAGCTAGAGCTCCAATACTGCTGGACATGGAGCAAGCTGGATGCTAAATTCATCATTGATGTTACTAATACCAATGTGCTGGATATGCCACCACTGCTGGAGTTAGAATTTGCTGCTCCCACAGTCTGGATCCCATCCCCATCTCTGCTGACTAGCTGAACTTTTCTGCTGCTGTCGCAGATTATTTTTATTTAAACCTTGTTTCTTCTCCTCTTCTTCCCATATCTGAATCCAAATATAAGTGATCATCATGGTGATCAGCCCTGAAGACTGTCCTGAGAATATAATACATTGAACTGTTATCTGCCTTCCACATCGCAGCACAACACCATTGATCCAGTTCTGCAAGTCACTTTCTGGTCCTGAGCCTTTTGGCACATAAAGCCCTCCTCAGCCCCAAGCCAGTGTTGATGAAGCTGCTGTCCTCCATCAAGATGGATTCAAGGGGGATAGCATCCACTTGGGGATCATCATCCTTCCCTCTGGACTTTGGGACCCAAGGACGTTAGTCCTCCAGGTTGTCAGGTTAGGTAACTGCCACCTGACTCTCAGTGTTGAGTTGCTGGCAGTACAGTCTACTCCAGTGATGGTGAACCTTTTAGAGACCAAGTGCCCAAACTGCAACCCCAAATCCACTTATTTATTGCAAAGTGCCAACACAGCGACAGGGGAGGAAGGAAGCGCTCCCATTGGGTGGCTGGGCATAGGGGCAGGGTGAACTCTGTGCTGGGGGAAGGAGGAAGCACTCCCATTGGGCGCTGGGCAGAGAGGCAGGGCAAACTCTGTGCTGGTGTGACTGAATGGGTGTCCACAGAAGTGCCACCTCTGGTATGCTTTGTGGCCCATTTCCACCAATACCTAGATCTCTTCTGTGCTGATCAGTGCATAGACCTGGGATACACAGAAAGAGGCTCTTCAAAGATTGTGGCTTTTTTGAACCACAATCAGGCATACCTTGGTAATGGCAACCTTGCATTGCCAGCTAATCTTCCTCACATTAGGTCAGGTGGAAGGAACTACAGAATGAACTCACCAAAAGGTGCCTTCATTTTGGCAGTTTCACATCTAGCCTAAACACCTAAGAAGAAGTGCATAGACCTGTGGTGGCAGCTGAGAAGGGTCCAGCTGATTGGTGGAGACAGACCAACACCTCTTCATATTATGCTGATTCAAGCAACAGTAGAAAATAAATGATCACCTGAGGGTAGTTTAAAATATACTAATTAATGACTAAAATAATGCATGCTTAGCTGTGGATGGCATAGTTACCGATTTTTAAATCATTTTTGAACCTGGCAAAAGAAGTTGAGGGAAACATTCCAGTTGCCACAAAGTTTCACCTTAGCTGAGGCCAATTCCAAGGGAGATTTATCTGGTGAACTGTTACAATTGAAATATTTTTGGTAATGGTGCCAAACATATCCACACATCTGTCTACCAAGTGCACATTCCCCAGCCCTGTTCCTTCCAAGTAACTATTACTTTCATCTTTCCTGGCCCATAAGGCCATGCAGGCTGTGGATGATGAGACTTGTAGTTCAACATATTTGGAAACCCTTGGTGGGAGAAGCTTGATCTAGGGATTGTATCAACAGAATGATGAAGAAGGGACAATTAGTAAGTGGGTGTCAAAACTGCTTTATGCATAAAGTGCAGTGGCTCAAGTGGCTAAGACACTGACGGGGAGGCAGAAGATCAGCAGTTCAATTCCTGAGTATTGGAGAACAGAATGAGCTCCTGTCTTTGTCCCAGCTCCTGCCAACCTAGAAGTTTGAAAGCAAGAAATTGCAAGTAGATAAATAGGGACCACTTTGGTGGGAAGGTAACAGTGTTCTGTGTGCTCCGGTGTCTAGTCATGCCTGCCACATGACCACAGAAATGTCTGCAGAAGCAGACAGCGCAGGCTCTTTGGGTCTGAAACAGAGATGAGCACTGAACCCTAGAGTCAGATACGCCTGGCTTTCGAGCAAGGGAAACCTTTACCTTACATTAATTTTACAGACACATGTTTATGACTGAGAAATGAGAGCTGCCAGTAAAGCTATGCTTAACTCCTGAAGACCAGTCACAAAGCACAACAGGTTAATTTGGAAGATACCGAGGGTGAGTGTTCGTATACTTTTAGAGAGTTATGATATTCTTTCCTATAATGACAGCTTACATAATTTGGCCCTGAAGCAGAGATAGCCAAGGAAAGAGGAAGAAGATAGAGATCACAGGGTGATTCAAAAGAAAGTTGTTTGTGACCCATTCCCCAAATATGGCATCCCTTCACACACAACAGAAACCATCTGTACTGGTGTGAGAACACCAGATATGCTTTGTATTGCTTATGTTGGCTGCCAAGATTCTAGGCATTGTAATAGTAATAACTGTTTGGAGGTCTGAGCTTTCCAGTACTTAGAAGGTCTGTATTGGGGTAAGACTGGACCTGGGGCATCAGTGCAGACAGTAAGTGAAAACCCAACAGCACAGAAACAAAAGTTGTTATAATGTGTTTTATGTACCTGGCAGGCTTCCAAAGAGGCTTCTTGCTTTGAAATAGAGCAGGAGACCTCTTGTTCCTTGGGAAGAAAGAGAAACCCTTGAAAATACCAAAGGGGCTCCTTCAAAATACCATCCTCTAGAGAAGCCCATCTCTCTAGCACTAGAAGAAGGGCTTTGGCATCTGCTCCAGCCTGTGGACCCTCCTGCCAACTGCGCTGTATCTCCAAACAGAGCTACTGCCCTTCAAGAAAGAGTTCAAAACCTGGCTGGCAAAACAGGTGTGGGGAAGCGATGTTGGGGTAACACCCCCCCCCTCCCAAGCTGGCTAATATAGAGAGGACTGCTCACTTTTAATAGAATTCTTATTAGGGCAGGGGAGTAGTAGTTTTTTTTAACATTTTAAGGATTTTTAAAGGGTTTTTATAGTTTTTAATGTGGAGTTTATGTATTTTATGTTGTTAGTGTTTTACATCACCCAGAGTTGCCTGCCGAATGGGCGGCTATAAAAATTTGACCAATAAATACCGTATTTTCGGACCACAAGACACACTCCTCACCAAAAAAAAGTGTGGGGGGGAAACAAGTGTATGTCTTATGGTCTAAAGGGACTCCCCGTTTGCCTTTCCCTCCATGCCACCACTGCAGGCGCAGGACTGGTGTGGCTGGAAAGTGCACTGGGAGTGCGGAGGACTTCAGGGAGGCATCTGCATGCCCACATCGTTTGTCTCTGATGTCCCCCGAACCACAGTGATTGATTGCTGGGGCTTCAGAGGACTTTGGGGAGGCTTCTGCATGCCTGCATGGTTTGTCCCCAATGTCCCCCGCACTCCCAGCAATCGATCGCTGGGGCTGAGGGAGACATCAGGGACAAATGGTGTGCCGGTTCTCCCCAATCCAAGTGCCGATTGTGCGCTGTGATCGATCTGCGCTTGGGTTGGGGGGACCAGCATGGGTGCCCTTTCCTCCCCACAACCCAAGCGCCAATCGCACACTATGATCGATCGGTGCTTGGGTTGGGAGGAAGCGGCACATGTGCCCAGTTTTTAGAGCGTTTTTTAAAGAAGCATTTCTGCCCACAACCCAAGCACCGATCGTGCGCTGTGAAAACTCTAAAACTCTAAAAATGCTTTAAAAATGCTCTAAAAACTGGGTACGTCTTATGGTCAGGTGAGCCTTATGGTCCAAAAAATAAGGTAAATAAGATAAGATAAACCCAGCAATGTTGCATTAATCTGATCCAGATTGCTCAATTACAATCAGACTATTTTACCTAATAGATATTTTGTTCTTTTTCCTCTTCTGATCTCTATCCATCCAGTAGACCGTATAATTGCTAAAAATAGTGAGAAAACCTTGCAGCCACATCTGACAATATATATATATTATGGAAGCAAAGCCCAGCAGCTAATTTGCATAACTTTTTTAAAAAAATAGTTTTTGCTTTAAGCATGACATGAGATTTCTTGGATCCTAAATTTCTTTTGATTAAGTAGTTAGATCATTGAATTGGTAGCCCACAGCTATATGTCCAGTTCTGTTAGATTATGGACTGTCCTGATGGAAAAGAGAATTATTTTTATTATTCAATAAGAGTCTTTCAGATCAGAAAACATGGACATTGATTCCTTAATGGCTTCTGTCTAATAAACAGATGCATTGTTATTATGCCAGGGAATAGTTTATTCACACACACAAAAAGAGAATTAATGAGTATCAATTGATATTAAGATTGATATGGAATTACCTGACGAAGAATGGCATAGCCCCATTGTATACGGTATTGACTTGTCTTGTCTTAGATTCTGGTTGACAGCATTTGAAATAATCATTCTTTTGAATGGAGCAATATTATTTCTCTTGATTAAATAAATTAATCAAAAACATTCAGACCGTCGCAACATGATTTTTTAATATTTTTTCTCATCTCATTTCACCATGTCTGCTAGGACTTCTCTGAATATTTCCTCAAATCCACAAAGTAGATTTGTTGCGCATGTGGCAGTCTGGCAAGGGGTAGATATCCTCTGTTGTGTTAGTAGATATGACCTGTTGACTCTACTCAGGGTTCCATTGCATTTCATGTAGGGACATGGTGATTGAAACCTGAAATATCTAATTATTTTACCAATCCAGATGCAGAGGTTATTTGCATTGGTGCCATTGGATGAGAGGAGCAGTTCACGTCCTTTCTTCACATACCACAGTCTTGATACCCCCGCCATCCCCCTGTCCTTTACTGGAAAGTACAAAACGTTTATAGATCCAGCCATTGATCAACCAAATAGCAGCTAAACAGATACTTGGAGAAAGCTGGTAAATTTGTGTAGAAATAAAGGGAAGAAGGAAAAAAAATGTTCTCCCCCCCCCCAAAAAAAAAATATTATGTCTCATTTGAGTGCATTTCATCGCCTTTATGTCTTGTTGGTGGCAGTTGCACTAAGCATAGTAAACCTAAGTTGTGCCTGAATATAACATTCAATTCTTGGTGGAATAGCTCAAATGTTTTGTTACCAATCACTTGAGCATGCCACACAAAACATGTCTATATTGGAGTGCTATGGTTGTTTTGCACATTTTGAAATCCCTGTCCTGAACCTGCTTTCTCAGTCTTTCTTTGTTTTGTCTTTCTCCAGGAGGATGAGAAAGTACAGCATCCTTCTCAGTGACAAGGATGGCAAGCAATTTTTTGAAATTAAGTTTTGGGTGCCATTTAAACTTTCGAATAGAAAGATCTTCTCTTAGATTATCACTATAAGCAATCCAATAAACAGCCGGTGTTGGGTTTTACACTGCTGTTGAATTCTATCACAGCTAAGAACTGACTCCAAACTGCTGAGGAAAAGTAGGAATACTTTTAGTGCACAACTTCAAAAGTTTTACTTTCTTCACACTACATAAACCTAATTCACAATGTGAACCAGTGGTATATATAGGTGTTTTGTGATTGTTACCTGGAAAATAACAAGAGGAGGTTGTAAATGAAAAATGTATTATGACATTCCAAAATAATAAGGTTCAGTGAACAGGAAAAAAACAAAGCGGAAGAAGAACATTTCAAGTTGGCAGTTTCTTCAGAATATAATAATAGGCTGCTATTTTTCTTTTCTAGAATTTAAATGGTATAGCTGAAATTCAACAGGCTAATGTATGCTGTGTAAGGCAGATGACATCATCAGTTGCACTGGTTTTTCAGAAATTATATATCTTTTAGCTTTGTATGTTATCATATGCTGGTGGTGCATTAGACATGAATAAAGAATTTCCCTTGAAAGCCCCATGGATCTTTTGGGATCTTTTTCATTGTAGGGAAAATTTTAATTTCTAAAAATAAAGACTACCAGGATAAATTTATCTGCAGTGGTGATTTACAGAAATGAAAGACCTTCAATAGCTTTTTCTTGATGAAATGCATTCTAAAGGAACCTCAGGACCTATGGGGAGGAAGTGTACATTTTTATTTCCTAAAAAACTACCATGGCTTGTGACATGATCAACTTTACATAGCATAAGTTGCACTACTAGATTTCAGCTGATATGTCCTCATGCACAGACAGATACTTAGTTTGATGTAAGTACTAAGGAGACTACACTATTATTCATAGCCTCTTCACATCAGATCATACTCTTTATCACTTTCCACACTGATTTAATTCCCAGACATTCACTGAAAGGTTGGCTGCATGAGAATTTTGCACACTATGTAGCGCCCCACTAGAATGGTTGAAAATGCTCTAAAACATTAACTACATTATGTTTTTGTTTGGGTGATCCAAACCATCCTTAATGAGGATCAATAAATCCGAGATTGCTTTAGGGTTGGAGTCTACTGTTTATTTGGAATGATTAAAGATCTTTTCAAATAAACATCACTCCAGTGTAAATTTTCCAATATTGTGAAGTGGCTTATTACAGTGATGGCAAACATTTTAGAGATAAAGTGCCCAAACTGGAACCAAAACGCCATTTATTTATCGTGAAGTGCCAACACGGGCAAACTCTTTGCTGGGAGGAGAGAGGAAGTGCTCCCATTGGGCTGCTGAGCAGAGGGGCAGGGCAAATTCTGTGCTGGGGAGACATCACATGTGCTCACAGAGAGGGTTCTGAGTGCCCCCTCTAGGATGTGTGCCACAGTTTCACCACCACTGGCTTATTGTGGAAATTAGCAAATTAATAACTTCCCTTGTTTAAACATATTGTTGATACAACAAGTCACTTACTAAAAAAAAAAATTATTTGTCTTGAGACAATTCATCTTCTGACCACTGCATTCACCTCCACTTAGCTGGTCATTCAGCTCCATCTTGCCTTACTTGCTAACTTACTTGCTGTAATGCCCTCCTTCATTCCTTCTCTTCTCACCTTATAGCCTGACTCCTTTACTTCCTTCTCTCCTTTCTAACTCCTTATTCCACTTCTTCAAATATCATATTTTCCTTACCTTGCTGGGTTTCCTGATCAATATGACAAAAAAAAAATTCTTTGTAATTGGCATATTACATCAGAGAGGAAAAAAATTGTTTTCACTTACCCTGTTCTCTGTTGAGTGATTAATTTGCCAATATCCGGAAATGTTATGCTTATGAAGTCACTTCATGATATTGGCTTTGGAACAGTGGGACTTAATGAGATCATTCTAATCAAGTCCCATAATTCCAAAGTGGCCCAGGGTAGATAGCTCCTGGACACTAATGTAGCTGCACTCTCAGAGTGCTACCTAATTAGTGCGACACTCTGAGAGTGCCGCACTAATGTAGCTGCACTCTCAGAATGCTACCTGACTCACAGATATGACTGGATTCCACTATTTACACCCTTATAGCTGAAACTGCAAATACACATGTACAATGCTCTTCGTGGAATGCATGTTATGTTTTGGAAATTTTGCAATATGTGAAACAATGTATATACTCCTAATCAATGTAGAATTGATTTGAGCAGCTGTGAAGAATGTGGCACCAAGTGCATTTGCCCCAGCCAGCGGAGAAGGCTAATGAAGTTCCACAGATGTAGATACCAGATGAAACTGGGCTTTCCATGAATTGATGGATATGTGAATTTCATTTTTCCTCACACTTAACTTTCCTTAAAATCTCAGGCTCTTTCATCCTGTTTAATAATAACAAATTAAAACACTCTAATTTTTTTAAATAAATAAATAAACAATATTACCATTAGATAAACCAGGAGTTCTCAACCTTTTAAAGCCGTAGGCCGGGTCACACTCCCTCAGACAGTTTCGGAGGCCGGATGGCCACTTTGCCCTTCCTCCACCACATGGCACCTTCTGGTGTGGTGGAAGCAATGGGGGCACATTAAATGGTGCTGTGGGCCACATACAGCCCATGGGCCACAGGTTGAGAATCCCTGATTTAAACAATTAAATAAAGACTGTAGTCCAAAAACATAATTTCAATGTGCTGGCATTAAATTTCTTCCAACCGTCCCATTGATAAAGAAAAGAAAAATCCCACCCCACCCCCCACATGGCAATCCGTAATCAGCACTATAAGCAGACCTTGTGATCTGCCCAGAGAGTGCTCAAAGTGCTATGGGCTGGTATGGATGTGTAACTGCTAATGGCTAGTACTTGAAAACACAGGGATTCAAACGAGTATTTTAACCGTAAGCACTGGCTCCATCCCAACAATTAGGCAGGCTGAGGCAGCAGGCTCAAGCAGTAGAGTTATTGTGACATGAAAACAGAGAGTATTTATGGAGCAGAACACAGGGAACATCTCGCCCTTAATTGTCAGGAAGACAGTCTCCAGAGACCAGGATAAGGCATCTATTGACAAAGACAACAATTTATTAGTTTTAAATATATAATTATTAAATATTTTTATTTTTAACTACTTGGGAGGAAGGGAGGTGTTTGTAAAATTCTCAGCCCTCTTACACCAAAATAACATAACTGGTCTTTGTTAGGTGCTAAGAACATTGGCAACCAATGCAAGAAATAGTCTGGGATTCAGAAGGTGAGATTTACATAATGTTCGGTTGACTACACAATGTACAAGTCAATGTGTATCACCTCAGAGTTCCCTTGCCTCATCCAAAGCATTTTCCTCTGTCGTTGTCAAAATATGGAACCTAGGGCAATGAAGAGGGTCCACCATAAGCCTTCTACAGGTCCTGCTTTCCAGGCTATCAGCATGCCTAGACTACAGGACTCTCTCTCTGTACCTTCTGTGGTTTTGTTCCATGGATGAAACTCATTCCTGTAAAGGAAGGCTATCTTAGGTAAGGTGTTGTATTCACTTGCCGTTCTTAATAGTAGCTGACTTGAGTGACTGCATGCCTAATGAACCTGGTACCAAAATATGGCTTTTTAAAATTGAATTTTATTGACAGAAATTAAAAAAAATAGGATTAAAACAACAACAACAAGGAACATGAGACAAGATACAAAACAAAATACACTGACTTCCACACATTAAGATGCAAGATGGGGAACTAAAAAAGTCATTAATTAAAGCCAAACTTTAAAATAGATTAACAATCCCACCCCACCCACCCCCATATATATAAATCAAAAGCAGCTTAAGGGTAGAACCTTTCAGCCTTGGGGTTAATAATCTTCAAAGTGAGAGCAGCAAAACTTCCCTCAACTAATCGCCTAACCTACTCCCTCAGTGCCTCATCTGTTGGCCTCACTGGGTGTCATAATGCTCCCTGGGGAATAGCCAAAACCCAAATCATCCACCATATTCCTGGGGTGCACATTTTCAGCTTTTCTCCTCCTCTCTTGATCAAGAAGGGTTGATTAAACTCAGGGTGACAAGGCTGCACAATCACCTTGCACAGTGCAACTCATTACTAGTCCAGCCCATCTTCAGCTCAGATGTTACCACTAAATCTCACTCCTTATGCCATAATGTCCCCCTGACTGGCCATTGGACAGGAAGAGATATGGATGTGCCAACCTCTCGTCCACCTAACCTTCACACCTGAGGGTGAGAATCTCTTTCCTTTTGCTCTTCTCCCATGAAGTTAGCCCTTGAGAGGTTATTTCTTCACATCCACTAGGCTTCCATTTGTTTTTCCTGAAACAAAGGCATTCACATGAGTTCAGGCAGTGTGTTCACTTGAGGTGATGCAATGGTTGAAGCAGAATCTCTCTGTTTCTCTGCTTTTTAGTTAAAGATCATGAGAGAGGGCACTTTCCTGTGCAATAGGGCAATTTCAGCAGTGCCAGTTTCTCTCATCCAAGCATTTGTCTCCAATATTTTTAAGTCTCAGTGTCAACAATAGAGCACCCATGAGACTATGTGTGTGTGTGTGTGTGTGAGAGAGAGAGAGAGATGGAGCAAGAAGGAAATTAGAAGGTAACTCATGTTTGCAGCTTGTAGCTCTACTGTAGCTATGCCTCTTGTAAATCTGAATAGCTGCAGCAGAGTTGCACTAACAAGGTGCTAACAAGTGCTAATTAGCAATTTCCTTCTCCTCCTCCTCTCTTTGTTGACCTTTGTGTGGCTGGCTGAAATGAATTCACCCAAGGGAAACCCATCTTCCAGGGTTCACAGCCTCTATCTGCCATGCATTTGCACCTCAAATTGACAAACTGGCAGCAGGAAGGTTTTTATTTGCTGGTAGCAAAGTGTCTTTGGTCAGGCCTCAATGCCTCTTCCTGGATGGGAAAATCTGTCAGTTTCTATTTCTTTCACAGACTAAAGTTGTATAGTGTGATATATACAGTTTAGGGGACATCACTGGCAGTGGCAGATACCTACTAATGAAAGAGTGTCTGTCTTTATTCCTCTTTGCTTCAACTTCATCTCATTACAGGAGAGTCATGGGCAACTCTTTAAATGTAGGCCTATTCCTGCAAATGAGCCCCCTTTTAATATGCCAGCATAAGTCACACAAGAGGGGTTGCGCACATTCTTTTTTAAAAACTCATTTTTTCCTATTGTATTGATAAAGAATTCTAAAAGTTTAGATTTTTTTTAAAAAAAGGAACGTGATCTGAGTGTATGTTTTGCCAGTCCTGACTGATCACTTATTTAATAAAACCAGATTATTTGAAGGAAGAAAATAGAGACTATGGTAATTTTGAATGTGTTCAGTATTGCATCAAGACTGTTTCTGACAGGAATGTTTATAAAACCTTCCCAGGAGGCATCAGTGAGTATTTAAATATTTAATGCCTCAGTTCTTTTACATTATTGACTGTAGTCAACAGTTGGGTTCATTATTTTGTTTTTACCTGGTCTAATAATAATGTCAGAAATGATAACTTTCAAGTCGGGCTCTTCCTTGTGTGGCTACAGTCTGTTCTTTCATCTCCCAAATTTTTGTACAGAGTGGAACAAAACAAGAACCATCTCAAACTCCATTAGAGTAACAGCGGATGTCCAGCTTCAGAACACATTACAAATTGAACACAAAATGAATTCTTTATGTGGCAAAAAAAATGAAAGTGGCAGAACAAATACAATCACAACAGAACAGATAAGACACTAGGGAAAGGGGGAAAAATGCATCCAGTGCAGCTAATGAGCAGGCCAAATCATAATTCAATGTGGAGCATGTCTTACAGAAGGGAAACAGAAATCCAAAGCTCTGATGTGGAGTATAATTATAGATTACACACTGAGAGAAAAGCAGCATACAATTTTAGCTTATCATATATTTAAAAACTAGATATTCTCAAAAAATATATCTGAAAGATGAATAGACAAACAAGCATAAAGTTTTTTTTATAATGGAGAATGGCTCCATAATGGGAGTGGAGGAAGGTTTGGGATGTCTTTGTTATGCCTTTTACAAATAAATACAGGAAGAACATATTGGCAGTAGCAGATAGCATGATTACAAATCCTGAATCAGAATTTCCCAGACCAACATGCAACTCTTGGGTTCATCTATCTATACACAGCTAGAAATTACTCTGCATCAAACCTGAAATTACTATGTTTTCTGTTGTGTACAAAGGTTGCTCTTAGAACCCACCCTGCAGGTAGATTTTTTGCTCACTGAACATATGGTGCCATTATGTTCCCATTGAGAAAATAAACAGGCCTCTTGTTCCTATAATTGACAATGAATCATAAGGAACAAAAACTGTTATTATAGCAAAAAGGTACAACAGACATCATAGCAATAATGATATGATGATAATGAATCTAATCATAGTTCTATTGTCTAAAATGAACAAAAAGCAACTGGTGGCTTGTTCTGAAGGTGTTCAAATGAGCTTGGAGCTGTTAAATGGATGTAGTGGAACAGACTCCTCCGTACACAGAAGGTTTTATGATTTGGTACACTGTAGTTGGAACTCACAGGAGCTGTGGTGGCTTAGTGGTTAAGATGCTGAGCTTGATGACCACAAGGTCGGCAGGTAAGCAGTTTGAGACCAAAGTTCTGCATGATGGAGTGAGTGCCCATTGTCTGCCTCAACTCCTGCCAACCTAGTAGTTCAAAAAGCAAGAAATTGCAAGTACCACATTTGCCAGTGTACACAATGCACTCCACTCCTTAAAATACACCGGGGGAAAACAGAGTGTGTCTTATACACCGGTAACAGCCCCCCATCCCCATGTGATTCAGTGGCTAGAGAGGATTGGTGACTGGAAACAGGGCTATTTTGAAAGCTGCTCCCACCTCCACCCCCACTCCAGCAATTTGGTGGCCACTTCTGACTACTAGGAGGTGGGCAAAGGGTGGCTTCCCAAGGAACTCTCTTGCCATGGGGATCTCCGCTGATCCTGCCCTCCCTGCCTCCTGATGCTCAGTGGTGCTGGGATGGGATGGAAACAGGCTTAAATGACCCTTCCCCCACCCCTCTATCACACTCTCCCCAGCTGGTGATGGGATGTGAAAACTGGCTTAAAGGATCCTTCCTTCCTCCTTTTATCCCACTCTCCCTGGCTGGTGGTGGGGTAGAGGGAGCTTAAAGGATCCTCCTCCCCCCTTAAAGTCATTTCTACTGGGGCCTCCCAGTATAGGCCACTGGTGAAAGAAGGGAGATCCCCATTCCATGAATATAGATTCTGCTTCAGAGAGCAAGTTAGATTCTTGGCTTTTGTCCTAGATTGAAAATTAAACTGAAACCCACTGGAAGATACTGTGAATGGAATGGCCTAACAGAAATGTTTTAACTGAAATATATATACAAATCTCTGAAATTACATGAAACAACAGAAAACATACTTATGACATATCAACACTAGGGGTTCCCATGTGTGTCGTGGGTGACAAAACAACTGTTAAAACTAAATTTTCCATCAAAACACATGGACACACATTTGGGTTTAGTAAATCAGAGGAGGAGAAATAAAAGGAAGATGGCTTGTCTCCAGAGCATTTAGAACGCTTTTACATGAATTTCAACTGCAGTGTATATATTTTTCTTAAAAATGTTTCAGAAAAGGCACCAAGATACATTTAACACGAAAGCAGACTCCCCAGCGTTTCACTTCCATTTGTCATATGCTAATTGCACCAAATGTGCTACCAATTAACCTTTCCTTAATGCTCCCAAGGATGTGATAGATGGAAATGCACATCTTTTAGACTGATTCCATTTGCATTAGTCCAGGAGGAAGCATGGGTTGTATATTATGGCTGCAATTTCATTTTTGAAATATATATATATTTGTGTTTGTGTAGTATGAAGTTTCTGCTTTGCTGCTAAATCTCATATTTTCTTTTCCTTGTGTGGGTGGAATGTTTTTCCTTCAATAATATTTTTAAATACCGTATTTATGTCTTTCAGAAAAGAAAAAAGATCAAAAGAGAGAGATTGCTTGATGTAAGATCAGAGGTAGTCGCTGCTAGGGATAGGGCAGAAATTTGTTGTATTTACATTGCTTTTTTAAAAAATTAATGTTTTATTTATCTTACACTGAAAATCATACATTTCTGATAGTTTAAATTCATTTAAGCAAATAAATAAACATATAAATAAAATTAAAAGATTTTTGTAAGCTCTTGAGGAATGTGCAACATTGAAAATGTATATATTATATAAAATATGCACAAACATGTTTTAGTTGGTGGGGAGATGTATAAAAAAGTGCAGATGGTGAAAAATACAAAAAAAACCCATAAGGGTGGGGAAGGGGAGAGACCCAAAAATATGCATGGATTTCCACTAGTGGAAAAGTTTAACACCCCAGTTGGAACCGAATGTGTCACTGAACAACAAATGGAACTCAGAAATGCCATAGCAAGGATTCTATATTTATTTATTTATTTGGGGGGGGGGTTTCCAGGATGGTCAAAAACAATTTCTGGAGGGGCAACAATGTCACACTCACATATATAACATTGGCATCACAGAGTGTGTTGGGGGTGGGTGGGCAGTTTAGCTCAGGAGGGTTTTATCCTGGGGGCCCTTGCTAAGGCCCTGGAAATCAGACAGGCTGAGAATGGTAGTACAATTCTGAGAAACACAATAACAATTCTGATGATGAATCTTCACACCCAAAATTCACCCCAAAGTGTATACACTTTCTGGTACACACTTTTTGTCAACAACTTTCCTTGGTATATGCCTTTTTGTATGTCATTGTCTCTATCATTTGCACAAATTTTTGATTGGTGAACTACATTGCAATATTTGGAAAAATACAAAAAAATGAGAAATAATTTCATGCTTGAAAAATATAAAGGGTGTATTAAAATGCAAAGAGAAAACATATTTCCCCACCCTAAAATATGCCCAGTTAGAGGTTTGTTTGTTTGTTGTGGTTGTTTTTTTTTTTCTCCCAACCTTTACGATGGGGCTAATATTCTAGGCACACTTATTTAACAGTAAGCCCCATGGAAAACATTTATATCTCCTTCCAGATTGTCATACACTGGATTCCACCAAGAATCTGAAAACAGAAGAATTATATATATTTTAAAGTCAAGAGACAATTTTATACAGTGATTCAAATCACAAGGATTACTGAACTACATGAAGGTAAAGTTATATTTCGAAAAACCTGAGAGGAAGAACACAGTGACTTTTGGCTACCTCTCTGTCATTTTAGTTGAAAATATTGATTATTTTTTTCAGGCATTCTGTGACAAAAGCATGGGCTTATTCTCATGATGTTTCCATGAATTTGTGCAGTTCAACACCAGTTCGTCAATGAAGTCATAATACAGATTTATATAATATAGATAATTTAGTCACTCATACTCTCTAGAAGGGTAGTCTGAAAATTTGGAATTTATGAATTTTGCCAGTGTGATTCCATTTTGACCACTCAGGGTGACTTCCCTCAGAGGGTAAAAACTTCACTAAGGAGGGGTGATGTAGCTGATGGCAGTCCATTCAGTTGAGGATGTAAGAGACCACAGCTTTGATTACAAGTTTCATAATTCCCCTTTGAGTTTTACTGTCTATTTCACAGTTAAGAGTTTTCCCTACAATTTAACTAGGCGACACTGTACGTTTAGCCTGTGTTTGGAAACCATGTTCCTTCAAACTATTAAAGGTGTCTATTTTTACATCACAGGATTTCTCTTGCCTCTGTATCTTTCATTTAATGCCTTTTGACCTGTGATTAGCCACTGGAAGGTAAATACAATTTGTTTTGCAAATCTGATTACTGAGACACAGTTGTGTGATAAAAACATATTTAGATTAATTGGAGGAAGTACGCCTTTCCCTTAACAATTCATTAGACATTCAGATGGGGTAATGAAACCAATGGGTGCTATGGAGCTCTGATTTACAGAGCCTTTCAAGTTGGTTTTCTAGACTACCAGAATTCAGAAAGTTACTTGTCAAAGTAGTTTAGTTGCAATTACTTTCTTAAAGGCACCCACATACTTACCTTTACACTTATGGTTTTTTTTTTTTTGCAGTAACTGTTAACATCTATGTTTCTCAGAGGTAAGCAAATAGTTGTCCTTTCTTCCAAAGCAAACACATAGATAGATCGGAATGTGACAAGCCATTAAACTGCAGTACAAACCTTATACAGTAAGGACATACACATGTCTCCTTGCTTAATAAAATTAAACAAAACAATAAGTAAAAGAGGTACTTACGTTGCAAAGGGAATAAAGTTATCACATCATGTTACAATTTAATGTAATGTAAATGTAACTTGCTTATTTTATTTACATTATCTTTGTTACAAAGAGAATTAATTACAAGTAACTATGTATAGCTAGCTACTTCCCAACTTTTTACACTATAAACATAACTACATATAACAACTAGCACAGAAGAAATAGCCCATTTCTGATGAAATATATGACAACAAGTAAAGGCACTCAGGTTGTCATGGGAAGCCTTCTGAGATAGAAAGGAAGTAAGCAAGCCAAATCAGAAAAAGACTTAGACTCAGAAGGGCAGCAATGAAGGAATTAGAAAAGATCATCAATTGTAGAGATGTTCCACTGGAGACCAAGATCACTCTTGTATTCCTGATCACTATATATGGGTGTGAAAGTTGAACAGAAAAGAAAGCTGACAGGGAAGATATGACTTGCCTGAAATATTCCAGAGGAGTATCTTGTGGTTATTTATGGAAAGATGAACAAGGTCATCACATGAGTTTCACAGGTTAGTGGGGACCTCCAGGACCTAGTCCCCAATGGGAACTAGGACCCAGAGCTCCAAACCCCCAATCCAGTACTTGTAACAGCTAAAATGTACTGGCTGTCAAGACGGGAGATATAAGAGACACAACTTGAAAACCCAGGAGGAGGAGAAAACCATTCTAAAATGTATATTTAAATCACAATATTTGCAAAATGAAAGATCAATGGATTAGATAATGGGTGCCCAAACTATGGTCCAGGGCCCAGATCTGGGCCCCGATGCCAATTCATCCGGGCCACAAAGCCCTCATCGCTCCTGAAAGCAGAAGCGTTTTAGTTCTGCTTCCAGGAGCAACGAGGGCTTCGTGGACCAGATGACTTGGTGTCAGGGCTGGATCCAGCCCCCAGGCCATAGTGACCAGCTCCCTGAACCATGTGACCAGCCCACAGCCCAAAAAGTTTCAGCATCCATGGATTAGATCTTTAAAACTAAAATTTCACTGGCTTTTGATTATATTAATTGAGGAAAAATCCAAAACAGAGTGTGTTTTTCTCCCAGTCTTTTTGTAATCCACAATTTATTTATTTATTTATTTAGATTTATTATCCCACCCCAATCAGGCGAACCTGACTCTAGGCGGCTTACAGTGAAAGAGAAAGATTATACATAATGAGTACAAAACAAACTAAACAATCCCACTATACCCCTACCATTTCTCTTAAATGTTGAGATTAAAACATTTCTCTCCAGGAAATATTCTGCCAATAGTCATTAAGCAATAAAGAGGCAGACTCTTCCTTTGTGTATGAATCTCATGCCAAATTCTAAGGGGAGACTTTTCACTAAATGTGGAAGGGAGCATTTTAGTTTTAATGTGTTCTGTAGCATAGGCGCTTTGAATCCTCATCCCTAGCATAGAAGAGAAATTATAGATCAAACTATATATTAGCCTGTAGACATCAGTAATGAAGTCCCAGCAGCACCTTCTCCCTTGCAAAATGACTTCAGAAGGAAGGGTGTATTCATTGGAAAAGGGAGGGAGGAAATGCTTAACTCTTACCATACCAATAGTGATCCCTCTGAAATTTCCATTGGCTGGTTTTCTCTGTCTGGGTTTCAGGGCCAATTTCGCAAAATGGATGAGCGTAAAACAGGAGAACAGAAAACTCAACAGAAATAAGAACAACCTCAAACCAGTTAAAGTAACTGGGAGTAAATGGTTGAGTGCCTTCTTGCACCCATTCATCAGTGTCACTTCTTTCTGTGATACCTTCAGCTTCTGTATAACTGATGAAACAAAATGGCGGAGTGTGTCTTACCGTACTTTTGGAGGGAGCACCACTTGATCAGATCAAAACCCACCCCCAAGCACACTTCCTTGCTTTAATTTCAAATCATGGGGCCCCAGATGTTATCTGACAAGAGCTCCCAGACATCTTGGCCAGCCGAGGAAGTAGTGAAGGCTTCTGTGAGTTTTAATCCAAGACAATCTCAGTCTAAATATTGAGAAACACGGGTCTATACTATCTCATAAACAAGCACCAGTTAACTTCTATATTAAACCCCACTTTCTCATTCTGTAGATCTCGTCACTAATTGTCACTAATTAGGATGCTGGATTGAAACAGCAAGAGGAAATGTTACTTTTTTGCACTGCAACTTCAAGAATCCTCCAATCAGCTGCTTTGGCTGGTGGATTCTGGGAAATCTAGTCAAAACAAGGAATATGTTGCTAAAAAATTGTTATCTCCATCTATGACATAATGGTTTGGGATTACATGTAGTTAAATGTAACCACCCAGAGTGTTTCCTCCTCTATTGAGATTTCTTATTTTTATATTTGTGATCAACCACAGTTTACCAGTTCACCTGAAACTACCAAGCTGTAGTTAAAACCACACTTTGTCAATGGAGGAAGGCTGAAATCTACACTTGATCTGTAGCTCTGGTTTGTGGTCAGTAGCAAACAATTGGTACAAACCAAATAATGAATGGATTGTATTCTGAGAACTAAGAAGTAAGCCAAGAAATGAAGACAAGTAAGGAGTAGGAGGAAAAGGGATGGAGTGACCATGACATCTTCATATGTTATAACTGAATACATAAATGAGGCTTCCATGTTCTGAGCTTAATATCCAATAATAGCATGTCTGGCACCAAATTTAGGTTTGGTCAAGGATTCATTAGAGCCTATCAATCAACAGATAATGTGTTATTCTTCAGGTTCAATTGATGTCAAGTTAAAACAATCTGGAACAAACTGGGCCTGAACCTATCCTGAGTGAGAGTATACCTGAAGAGATATTTGATAGTATAGGGAATTTAAGGGGATGTTTTCAACATCCATGCTTCATTAGCTTCAATTTCTGGGAAGTCAAAATTAAAAGAAACATTTCCAATTACCCTATGAAAAGAAAGATGAACTGATGGGATAGGTGAAATTTGGCAGGCTGTCATGATATTCAAGAGAAGATTTTCAATATGTAGATGTCCCCCTGTCAAGAATGACATGTATTTGTTTCCAGTTTGTAAGACCAATAGCATCAGCAGGAGTGGTTTGGCAAAATTGCAACAGAACGTAGACATTGCATATATGACATGACATCTCATCTCAGAGTATTGAAATAAAGCCTTCCCTCTCCTCAGCCATGCTGTGGTATAAAACCCATTAAAGGGAACCAACATAAACAAAGCAATAGAATTTCAGTATGTCTTAAGCCTACTGCAGGCTTTGAAGTTGCCGAGCTTGAAAATAAGCTATTTGTTACAAACAGCAATTTAATTGTAACCCATTCCTTGCAATTAATATCCTTTCCCCCATTCTTAAGGCATAATTACATTACAACAAAAGCTTAATGAGGAATAACTTTACTTCTTCTGCACGGTAACTTTGCAGATTTAGTCTCCTCTATAATTCTGAGAGAACAGCTTTATTAAGGAGCAGAGGTGATCAAAGACATGGTGCCATTGCCATCTGTCACAACTACTTGAAGTTACAAATGAGTTTGATGAGAGGAAAATATGTTTTGTGTCACAGGTCAGCACTTTTTACATCAGTGATTATGCAAAAGGATAAGCAAATGTAACTAGCAATGCAACCTAGATTCAAAGATATGGGCTTAGAATAGACAGATGTTTCTGGTAGGATGTGTTCCCTATAGCCTCTCATTCCTTATAAGCCACTGAGATAGGGAGAGAGGAGTGTCAGAATCCGGGCATCCCACGGAAAGGCCCCTCCCTTCCAGTTCCAGAGACCCAGTCTCTTTACGGGAACTGTCAGCCCTTGTCAGCTCTATGGGAGAGCTGGTCTGCATTAACAGAACTCTTACTATGCTCAGGCAATGAAGCAAACAAGGGAGGTCTGGTAGCTAGGCCTTGTGTGTGTGGTGTCAGCTTCTGTTAAGGAAAGAGACGATCTTCAAGCAAAAACAGTAGCTTTATTGTAGTAGTAGGTTTCTTAAAGGTTTCTTAAAGGATAATCCAGAAAGGCATGAGTAAGTTCAGTAAACAATTAGTCAGTCCCAAAAACAATCCAATCACTCTAGGTGATCATTTTGAAGAAGCAAAAAGGCATAGTCCCACAGGCAAAGATGTTAACCCATAAGCATCCAAAAACGAACTCCCTCTGCTCTCCCCAAGATGGGGATTCTGCAGTCAGGTGGGGTACCTTTTAACCAATCAGGGAAGAGAGAAAACTTTCTCATAACAAGAGAAGAAGTTTACACACGTGAAGGGAGAGTGCTCTCTAATAGCCAAAACATGGGAACTCAGATAAGAGTACTGGGAACACTGAATTGAAAACAAGCTGTCTCGTGACACGTAGTCTTGTGAGACAGAGAGGAAAGGATTTTTGAGGCCTAGTTTAAACCAGGTCCTCTCCAAGCTTTGAGAACGTTAGAAAAGATGTCATTTCATGACAAGGAGAACACCTGTTTTCTCCTTGCAGTGAGATTTTACTGTGCAAAGTTTTCTTTAAACCTCATAGGATTTCTTGGATGTTTTGTGATTCCCAAACACACACACACACACACACACACACGCACACGCACACGCACACGCACACGCACACGCACACGCACACGCACACGGGAGGAAACACAAACTCACCCAGAATGTTTACAATACTTGCACAAAATGGATCCCCTGGAATGGGCACTGAACTGACCAGAATTCATCAGCTCCTAGTGTGAAAGAACAAGTAACAAACAAGCAAATTGGTGGCGGGTGTGTGTGTGAGAGAGAGACTGAGGGTCCCTTTTTTGTAGACACTCAAAGCTACTGTGCTGGCACAAAGTCAGGTCATGATCTGGGTATTTTCTAGACTGCAATGGGTTTGAATCCAACACAGCTTCAACTGGTTTAATGACAACTCACCCTGCCCTCTACCATCTTGGCTTGTTAGGACTATGCCCTTAGGAAATAGTTTTTAAAATTGTTATTAGACTTAGAGCTATAACACTAGATCACAAAAAAATAAACATTGTTTGCTACTTGGTCTAATCCATGTGTCCTATATTAAAGCAAGTGCACTGAATCCAAATCTGAAGTCTGATTCTACCTAGGACATCAGGATCTTAAATTAGCAAATCTCACCCTCTTGGTTAGGTTCTTGCGTTGATCACACGGGTTATATTTGCCACAAATGTAGCAAAAACTGTCTGGTTTATTAACACAGCTGCACCTACTCATCTTTAGTTCAAAACAGACTCACTATGGTCTAGCAGTACTATCCAATAAGATGGTTTTGCACTACAGATAAGCCCTTGGTCCATCTCACCTTATACTGTATACCTATTTCTGATATCAGCTCACAGACTTGCGCAGACATGCCCAGCTGCTGCTGGAACGTGCATGCCAGCAGGAGACATGATTCAGCTGAGGTGGCAGCAGGCATAGTGGTAGCTGCAACTGTTACAATGTTCCCATGTAAATATACATTACCCAGTTACCGACCATTTGAACAGCTATAGCACGCTTTAAAATCTGTATATGATAGGCAAATTCTGAGTTCAGATTTGGAATCAGCCCATTCGATATCATGTAAACCACATGTGCTATTCTCAGTAGCAAAATCATTGTTGTGCAGTGTAATGTTAGACCACTTGTTAAAAGTTAAGTTTCAACCACTCTGAGATTAGACATGAAGACTTTTCAACAAGAAGGTGCTACTTTCATGTTCACATAGCTTGTCTCTTTTTGTCCTTCTTTCTACAAAGACTAACTCTAGCCCTATTACAAGGTAGAAGCATATTATTTCACAATCGACTGATGAAATAGAATTTTAAGCATTTCACAAATACTCATTTATTTTATACAATAAAAAGAAGAATACAAGGGAGAAAATGGGAACGCTACAGTGAGCTGGCTAGTTAGCATGCATGCGCTAAGCTATCTGTAACTACAGATAAGAAAAGACCAGGGAAGACCAATGAAATTTAATCAGTGAATCAGTGTTAGGAACAGTAAGAAAGTGGTGCAAAAAGCTATCATTACAGCCCATGCTGGGGACATCTCCTTCCAATTGCCAAATGAAGGCTAAAGTCAGCAGGCAGCAGGAGAATACTTGCTGAAGGGAGGTGGGAACACAGAAATACAGATTAGAAGAAAAACACAGCTGTGCAATAAGCAATGGTTGTATGTTGCTGACAGGAATGCTTTAAATTAAGTTTGTGCTGGTGGATTACACAAGGGGTGGAATGGATTGGTATAAAAATCTGGAGGGGTATGGAACCCTGATATATATCTACACCAGGGAAAGACCCACCTTTGCAATATAGCTTTTTCAGGTGGCAGAAATGGTTAGTGAATTGCTGTTTGCTTACTCTGGGAAAGGAATCAGTCTTTCTATATCTATTCTCAGTCACCAACTCATTGTTGACTTGGTTTGGACACAAAGGGGCCCAGAGCTGAGCAGGTTGAGGAGGATTGTGGAGGACAGAAGTGCCTGGCAGACAGTGATCCATGGGGTCGCAGAGGGTCAGAATTGACTGTGCGACTGAACAACAACAAAACAACATACAGTAAAACCTCATATAACACTAAAACCTGGTTCCACAAGTCTTGGTGTTATATGATTTTTAGTGTTATCTGATGCATATTAAAATCCTGTGGGATCCATAGAGATACATTGTAACCACACAGGCTTTAGCGGTTGTTATCTGAAGCAACCCATAGGATCTTAATGTTATCTGATGCAATTCTTCCCCCCAGATTCCTTAATGTTATGCGATTTTAGTGTTATTCGATACTAATGTTATGTGAGGTATTACTGTATTGCATTATTTCAGTTTCCTTCTCTGTGTCTGCTCTGGCCCTATGGAACCTCCTCAGTGGTGAGATGTCAAAAATTTTACTACCCCCACTGTGGCATCATCACAGTATGGGCGGAGCTAACATCATGATGTCATAATGTCATGGGCGGGGCCAAATAAAAAAATAAAAAAAATAAACACACACACACACACACACACCCCTCAACCTACCCACACACCCACAACACAAACCCGTAAATAAATTAAATAAATAAATTAAATAAAAATTACATTAAAATACACCCACCCACCCCAAACACAAACCCGTCACTTACCTGTTAGCATAAGTGCCTGGGCAGCACCATGTTGCAAGATGGATATGGTCATAGTACCGGTTCTCTAGGATAATATGCCTTAATGTAAATGTAAAACAGCTGTACCTCCTTAAGGGTTCTCCAATTGGAACAGCAATTGGAACAGCACAGGTGTAGCTTATTGATGAGGTAACTCCAAGACTTTGCTTAAAAACCCCAAGCCAGGCTGCCAGGCCTACGGGCCGCCAGGCCTTTTTAGGAACTGTGGTAGTACGTCAATATAGGTAAAGGTATTAAATACACATTAAAATGCACACAGACACACCACATCCAAAGGTGAGTCACTTACCCTGGGGAGCAGGCTATAGGGAGCTTCAGGCTAGCAGCTTCTCTTCCTCCTCCCCGCTTGGGAGGACAGCAAGGAGGCCGTGCATACACGCCAAGCACTGTAGGTGTGCATGCACACCAAGTGCTTGGCATGCATGTGCAGTGGGGGAACCAGTGAAAAGGTTAGCCCCGAAGGTGGTTTCCCCAAAAAAGCTGCTACCGGTTCTCCGGGACATTGGGAACAGTTACTACTGGTTCTGGTGAACTGGTGAGAACCTGTTACATCCCATAACTGAAACTCTTGCCATTTGAGTTCTGGATCTTCGTATGCTCTACCTTCTTCCCAGAAGTGGCCACAGCAATGAAGGTCAACAGACTTGGAGTTGCTTGGCTCCTGGATTTGAGATGGAGTTGCTGTCCTTCAGGAAAGGGCTAAAAACCTGGCTGGCAAAGCAGGCGTGGGGCACCACAATGGGGTGACCCCTGACTGCTGGCTGATTTAGTAAGAACACTTTATCCCTTATTTAATCTCTTTTAATCTGTAGGGGTTGGGGTAATTTTTGGTGGCAGTTTTAATGAGGTTTTTATTGCTTTTTAAAATGTGACTGGTTTTATTTTCTGTGAGCCACCCAGAGTCTTTGGAGTTGGGCGGCAATAGAAATCGAATCGAATCGAATTGAATCGAATTGAATCGAATTGAATAAATAAAATAAATAAATGGGGATTTGTATCCAGGTTTCCTGAGTTCTGGCCCTATACCCTATGATATAATAGAGTATAATTGCTCTGACCAAATCACACTTTCATTATGTAGTAGAAAAATGTTTTTCATGCTCCTAATTTATGATGGGCAGGAAAAAGGAAAGAGTCTCATATATCAGCCTGCATCAGGGTCTGGGGCATAGCAGCTGGCAGCTAACATGAACATCAGGACAACCAGGTAACAGGCTCAACAGTAACCAGATCTCAGTCCCGAGCCCATGTACAAGTGAAACTGAAGATGCAGAATCAGTTTGGATAACAAAAACATAGTCCTAACAAGCCAGAAATCAGGTGACCAGGAGAATAGACACAGTGGAGAACCTTCAGGGGTTAGAACAAGGTGAGGATGGAATTCCAGGAGCAAGGATCCACAGGAACAGGGCAGGGAGTCTTCGGGGCCAGGAACAAGGTAGGAGATCTTCTGTAGCAGGAATCAAGAACAAAGCAGAGATCTTTGACAGCAGGAACAAAACAAGCAATCCAGGAGGCAAGCAACTGCAAGTCTGTTGACCTTCATTGCTATGGCCACTTCTGGGAAGAAGGTGGATCATATGAAGATCCAGAACACAAATAGCTTAATTTTAATGCAAAAGAATTGTCAGCATTTCCCCAAAAGTCAAGAGAAGAGCAAATTGTTTGGAATACCTGGGGGATGAGCATTCTCTTTCCCAGTGTCTCTCTCAGGAGAAGAGCCATTCTGCTTGGCCTCAGGAAAGCTGCACATTCCAAAGCTACCCCCAGAAGAAGGAAATAGTAAACTAATTCTGAGTATTCTTTACCTAAAATACTCTGAAATGTGTCACCATAAGTCAGAATCAAACTGGATACTATATAATATCTGCATTTGAAACACATATCTAGTGTGATAGAGGAATCTGGGAGGGATGATAGAGGAAGCGAGTAACAACCACTCATGATATTTCAAGGTTATTCTGTTAGAGAAAACCTTTTCATTATGGACTTCAGAAGCATCACAGTTTTAGAGCTCAAAGCAATGGTCCGTTAGAGATCCAAGAGCTGGCAGAGTCCCTTTCCTAATGTGCCCAATATCTTGCCTCCACTTTGTGGAATTCTTTGCCCTTCTTCTTCCAAGACCCCCAAATAAGGAGAACAGCCAAGTCAGTGGGACTTGTCCAGCCTTATTTGGACTCTTAAGGAGACTATTTCCTCAGACTCTTGTGATTGCAAGGTAGGGATCTCATGAGGACAGGTGTCAATGTTCCTTCCACCCTAGTCTAGGCTTCTTTTGAAAAGAATTACCCATGTGTCTCAAGAACCATCTCACATATAGTGTCCTATCTGCACCCTATTCAGCATGAAAAATGCTGACTTTGTGAGTACCTGTACAGGGAAGCACCTACCCGTGCCTTCCTTGATTGTCATGCTCTAATCATTTCCGGCACTGGAGAAGGGATACAAATTTTGTACAGCCTACGCATGAGGAGAAATTTCTTGCTTTCAGACCCAGCACAGAAAATTGGCAGAACTCACAACCAAGGAAGGCAGAGCTAAGTTGCTGACCTCCAATAGTGTAATGAGGTCCTGTCTTCCCCATTAGGTTTAGTTCTAGCTGAAAGAAAAGGAGTTTAAGCAAGGAGAGATAGGAGTGCCTCATAGTTAGCCTTTGGCATGGATATCTGCAACAGTACTTGAAAACTCTGGAGAAATTAAATATTTACCTCTCACAAACAAGGTTGACCTACCTGCTCAGATGGGCTTCACATAACCAAATGACATAAATTATGAATTCCATAGATCCGCTATCATGAAGAGTATGGCAACTGCCCCAGATGGCAGCAGATGCTGGGGCACAATAGTAACTTCTAGTCAGCCTTTCTTCCTGTGATCCTGGTCATTCCTGGCTCTGGAAGGGCAGAGTTCTATATTCTAAAAAGTTTGATACTTTTAATACATTTTGCTCTCTTGTGATGATGTAGAAAACCCTGTCCTACTAAGCAGGTCTGAAATAAGGGTCAAATGCCTCTAGTTAGCTTCTGTAAAACAAAATTCTGCATTCTTTTCTTGGCAAAGAAAGAAAAAAAGTCTGCTTCTAGATGTATTCCAATACATTGAGAAAATCTGGGAAGTTTTATTTTATTATGTTTCTCTGCATAGTGTCTCCCCCTCCCCCCCAAAAAAAGATTGAATGAATTAACATTCAGTTTTTTCCCTAGGTACATAGCAGTTGTTATTATTAAGAGCTAAAATCAGTAAGGTCAAGGTCATTGTTCATTACTGTACTACTCATTTTCCTTCACTGTTTCAATTATTGGAAAAGGCATTAAATTGCTAATTTTCTCTCTTAAAGTTAGAAAAATTGGTCTCCCTCAATTTAATTATTCCCCAATTCTGAGGCTGAAATGTTACAGATGCTAGGAGGATTTAAAAAAGCCTGTTTTAATGGATCGACTTGGTTTTGCTTTTAATCAAAGCGATTGAATCCTGATTTTTAAAAGCTTATTGTACTTGCAAAAGTGAATATTATTTATGTCGCCATTAGCATAAATGCTTCTTTCCGAATGCCTTCCTTAGAAATATCTATTTAGGACAGGGGGCCCCAAACTACGGCAAACATCATTGGAAGAAATGCCCAAGAACAGATTTGCAACACAAACCCCACCCAATGCAGTAGTAAATCATGAAATACAATATTCCATTTTAATTCTTAAATTATATTTCCCTCTGTTTTTGAAATTAAAATCCAAAACTTACTAGGACATTTTTCTCATGTCCCCTAAATATCCTCACTTTTCAGTTTGCCTGTTTAATACAACAGCCAGTAATGTTGTGTGAATTTCAGCCGCCCAGGGCTTAAGCCAAATTTGCCGCCCCCTGGTGGATATCTGTGCCCACTCCCACTAGGGCTTCTGGGAATTGTAGTCCAAGAACACCCATAGCCCAAAAAGTCCCACCTGGGGCAGGGCGCCCCCCCCCCCCACACGATGCCCTACACAATGCCACCGACAACAGCCTTTCATCCAACACATGACTATTTTGTAACTGTTTTGGTAGAAAATAGCATTTGCTCCAAGTGATTCTGGGATTACTGTTCTTGATTTATGGTGCTTTGTTCTTCCTAGGGTAGGGCAGAATCCTGTGACAGCAACTGATTTCAAAACATTGTTACTGGTTTAAGTGTAAACCAATGACACAAAACTTGGGGAAGTTTTTTCCCATCAGTGGTGTTAGATATTTGAAAGTCCTAGCGGCGGGAAAATCGCCGCTACCCATTGGTCAGTGGGCTGGGTCAAGCAGGGTATTTAATCTCCTGCTGACCCAGCCGTTGTTGTTGTTGTACTGGGAGACACAATAAACGTACGTGTTGTTTGGTTCAACTTAAATGGTGTCCGTGTCCTCACTCCCGCGCAAGGATCTCCGGATCTAACAAGTATCTTCAGGCATAATCCACAATTAGTAGCATAGTTGGTTGCATTTTGGTTCAGACATAAATCCACTATGTTCTGTGCAATTTACTCAAAATTATGTCTATATGAGATTGCATATTTATTGCTTCTGGCTTATTTTCCATTTGAAAAATGAATCAGTGTCCTCATTAATCTTCAGACCTCAGCAAAGTGAAATCCTTTCTGTTTTTAACCTTGGGTCTACAACTTGATACATCAGGTACAACCATTCACAACCCTGTCCTATCCCATCCCTGACATCAAAGAGCACTTTCATTTATAATTTCTAGAGGCAAAGTCCTGGACTCGGTCAACCTTTCCACTCCTCAGCTTCCTCAGGTTTTGTGTCATTGGTTTACACTTAAACCAGTAACAATGTTTTGAGATGAGTTGCTGTCACAGGATCCTGCCTTACCCATCATATTTACATGAGGTTGAGAATGTGGGAAGTAGTGCAATTCCGTACAGGAACACACAACAGCTTCCTCCTAGTTCTGTTGCTAATTTCAACCAAACATGAATTAATTGCATGCCAGCTTCAAAAAAGCTTCAGGCATAATGTTCCAAATCAGGCTTCCTTCTTGAAAGTGGTTCTCACCACCCGTGCATTTTCTCAGTGCCCTGTTTATATCGGAAGACACTACTCTTTCTGCATCTATTATTTATGAACTATTTAATCAGCTTTGTGCTTGCATAACTGCCCATGGGGGACTTCCAGATGATGCAGTAAAGATTAGTAATCATAATCGTTCTGTGTAGTCATGCGGCAGTTCTTGACCTTTTGATTTTTACAGTTCAGAACCAGCTCTGTGCTGCTGTGTCTGTGCAGCTTGCTGTTACAAACCAGGAGTCAAGGAGTGAAAATCCTGAATCCAAAACTCCACCAGATTATAAAAAAATGATAGTGCCTCCTGGAGAGCTGCTCCTTCCTATAATTCTTTAAGAGGAAACCTTCAAAAGTAAGCATTGGCCAGAATCTTGATAGTCTAGTTATGACATAGAGATACACCTAGCCAACAAAGACTGTACAATTCAAAGTGTGAAGGGCGATGTTCCCTGTGTGAATTAAATCTCACTTGAATCCAACTTGATGGAGGGCAGCAGCTTCATCAATACTGCCCTGGAGCTGATGAGAGCTTTGTGTGCCAAAAGGACTCCGGACCAGAAAGTGACTCATGGAACTGGATCATTGGTACAGGTTTCATGCAAATGAAAAGTCACTGCATTATATTCTCAGGACCGTCTTCATGGCTGATCATCATGAGGATCACCAATATTCGGATTCAGATATGGTAGTACAAGAAGACAATTTTATTTTATTCATGAGATTGTGAGTAGTTGCTGGTTCTTAGAAGATCTGGTGAGTGAGCCCATAATGGGTGGGGTGTAGAGAAGGAACATATTGTTGGGTGTGAGGTGTGCACATGCTTGCACAGCTTTGGTTCTGCCTCTTCTGGGATCCATACTGGGAGACCAAGAGTGGCAACTGGGCAAGCACCTTTTAGAAACCTCCATTTTGGGAGTATTAAGAACACTGAAGAGGTGGCTGAGAAAATACTTGTAATACAAATTATGCGTCCTCCTCTACTCCCATCCCATTTCTAATTAGCTTTGTTGGAGCACTGATCCAGCAGCTAATTGAGGAAAAAAGCTGAGTTAGGGGAAGGCAGTTCAGCAAGTGAAACAGTGTGTTTGTTTGCCCTCCCTTTACCTACCAAAGACTGACTGTTAAGCAATGCACCTGTAAAGTGCTTTGTGACTAGCACCTCTCACTTGGTGTGATTAGAACTACCATTTGGGCAGTGTTGAGTTACACAGTATTGAGAATTTCAACCATTGAGTTCAAGCCTTTAAAGAGTGTCACCCAACCTGCCATCCTCAAGGGTTTACAAAGAGGCTGATGAACTTCTTTTAAACAAACTTTCACTGTATAGCAAAAAAATAAAATTAAAAAAAATGAACTCTTCCTAAACAGGCATTGTCAAAAACAGGTAGGCAGCCTATGGCCCATGGACCAGATCTGACCTGCAGTGCCAAATAATGCAGCCCAACCCCTCGCTCCAGCAGCCCCTGCCAGAAACAGTGGGAAGACCACCAGTCCAGCTCCCTGAACTGTCTGAGGGAGTGTGACCCAGACCCTGACTGAAAAACGTTGGTAACCCCTGGTCAAAAAGAAGAGGCTGATTACATCATTGACCCAGATCCCATCACTCCTTGCACAAGAGGGGATAAACCAAGTTGTAGAGAGTTTGGAGGAGCCTTGGCTCCATGAGACAACATGAGAGCAAATGGCATTTTCCCCAACGGACTTACTCAACGGACTAAAGAGCAGAATTTGTAGCCCTGGATGTGTCTTTTCAATATTTCTAACTATTTCCAGTCAGATATCAAGGGGCCTTGGGAGACTGTCTTTGTTTCTGTTCCAACCATTGAAGCTTCCAGTGCTCCCTCAGACAAATAACCTTCACACCTGTCAGGTTCCCTTTGCCCTCTGAGTCCTCCCTGGTAGGACTGACATAACAGTTCCTTTCTGAAGCTTCTGAGAAAATACTGTCAAATGGGTCATTGAATTCTCCTTGTGCACTGATTTGCTCTGACTGCAAGAGGTAATCCCCGCCCCTGCGAAGATGACTCAGTAAGGTGATGCAGGACAGATATCTTGAAAGTAACTTGTTATTTGTATTATTGTTACAAATCAAGAGTTATTATGTAGCCAAAGTATTGCAATAACCGAAGCATATTTTATATTACAATTGTAATATATAGAAACAATAATTAATTCATTTTGTGTTACAGCACATTAGTTATTTCATGCTTACAGGGTTTCTGCTGTCTCATTGCTTAGGTGGGCTTTTTACCTGCATATTATATAATAATTAGATGACAGCAAATTACAGTAGAACCCCAGGTTACAGAATTAATCTATTCTGAGGGGTTTTCCTTGTAGTTATTTTTTCTGTGAAGCAAAGCATGGTTTCCCATAGGAATGCATTGGGGGGGATGTTCTGGAGGTTAGAAAAGAGCAAAAAAAAATACCCATATTTTTTTCTGTTGAAACTATTTCTAAAGTGGCAAAAACAAAGTGAAAAATTCCACAGTGCCCTTTAAAAATAGTTTGGAATAGAAAAAAATGGGGTTTTTTTTTTTGGGCATTTTAGTGAGCTCCAGAGCTTATATATTTTTTATTTTCAATGCATATTCATCACATTTTGGACACTAGCGTCTAGTGGTCAGCCCTGATAATTGTAGAAAAAGTGCCGCCGAACAGATGATGATGGGTGGGGGGGAATTTCTAGCACTTCCAGGTTGCGTTGAGAGCTTCTGCTGGAGCCAAAATGAGATGAAAAAATCCAAAACAAGAGTGGAAATGCTCCAAACATCCTCCCACCGATGTGCCAAGCATCAGAACATCAAAAAAAAAAAAACCTGTCCCTAATGCTATTTTTTCCATCAATCGGGACACGATTTCCTCAGAATTCCATTCCGTAAATTGAGTTTTCCGTTACCCGAGGCGTCCGTAATGTGAGGTTTTACTGTACTTTTAAAAACTATTATGTTAATAACCTGTTTTGGGGAAATTTTACCACAGTTAAAGATAACTTTCCATGCTTTGTTCATCAGTTTGAATTGACTTCTAAAGCATTCCGGGTAAAATTGATTGGCAATTTAAAGATGTGTGCATTTCATAGGAAAATATCTCCACATTTATTAAAGCTTTTTGCTTCCCTTGAAGTTCCTTTGGATCTGTCTGGAAAAATGGTCAGTCCTTGCCTACGACAGAATAGATTTCCTCAGAATAACATCCCCCGCCAGCTCTTTTCCTGATAAATGGAGAACAGTCCCAGTGGGAACCTGATGAAAATTTCTATTTAACACTCAGAGATTGAACTTTAGTGATATATCAAGCTCTCTGAAGTAGCTGTGAAAATTTAACTCTGAAAGGACTTTAGGCAGCCACCCATGAGCACACAGTCACCACATTCATTTTTATTGATTTTAATTAATAAGACTAGGTGCTGGAGTTAAAATTGTTCTTTTGATAGACTTGTTCTAAAAACCAAAACACAAACACACACACAAACATACACATTTTTGTGAGACTTCCTTTGTGCTACCCCCAGTTAAAATAACGATAACAAAGCTTGAGATTTGAATTGCTCTTTAAATGTGAATGAAGGTTAATTTAAACCCTTTGAAATATCTGGCTCAGAATTTACATAAATTCACTTTTTAATGAAACCCTCCTTTCAGGGCCATTTGAGGAGGAAAGGATGAGTAGTTATGTCAGCTTAATTATTGAACAGTCTCTAATAGATCACATATGTGATCTAATTAGGACTTGCCTTCCATCAGCTAAGGCAGAGATGAAACCTAACAACTGATTCCTCTGTATTGCACCTTATCTTGACGTTTATATGAAAATTAGCACAGGGAAGGATGCCAGTAATAACTTCTTAATCCCTTGATTTTGGTGATATGATGATAATGTAGTTAGAATTTTGGGGGAAAATTCCTTCCTTTTACACATCTGAGAGGTTTAAGAGGTATGATGTGTGGGATGTGTCCAGTCTGCCTTGGCACAAAGTATTTGTTGTTGCTGTTGTTCAGTCACACAGTCGATTCCGACCCTCTGCGACCCCATGGACCACCGTCCACCAGGCACTCCTGTCCTCCACCATCCCCCTCAACTCGCTCAGCTCTGTGTCCATTGTCTCTACAATACCATCTAGCCATCTCATCTTGGGCCGTCCCCTTCTTCTTTTGCCCTCAACCCTTCCAAGCATCAAGGCTTTCTCAAGTGAATCCTCTCTTCTCATTTGATGTCCAAAGTACTTTAGCTTCATCTTTATTCTTTGACCTTCCAAGGAACAAAAAGTTGTCCCTCTCTCCTACATCTCTACATACTCTCTCTCCCCCCCCCCAAATATATGCTGGAGTGGCTGGGAGGGCCCTGAAGAAGAATTTTAGCAGCTTTACCTTTATTTAAGGCTAAAGAAAAGGAAGTGGAAGCAACATTATAAGTAGGAGGTTGACTGGTTTCACAGATGTTTTCTGGTTTTGCTTGTTATGAAAGTCAGGAAAATTGCTTACTTTCCATGTATCTACATTCAGATAAATTGTGCTCAAGAAAAGTAATGGAACATGTTCAATAATTTAGAAATAAACAATTGAACATATTTATTTTTATTCATTATTTATTTATTTTTTAGATTTGTATCCCGCTCTCCTCGGTTTCAACCGACTCATATTTAAAAGAGAGGGTGCAAAGTATGGAATGTTTAAAACTGAATCAACCTATTCTGTACTGGAAAATCACCTACTAGAACAAGTGGGGTGATATGTCTAAGAAACCCTAAACAAGTCTACAAAGTATAAGCTAGCAGAATTGTGGTAGGACATTCACACATTTGCAGCCATAGATAAGGATTGTCCTATGCAGCATGTATGCTCCTAAACATTGGTCTTCAGCCAATGGACAGCTTCATCTCAGGCTTCCAATGTTCCAGATAATACACTTGCATGAGGCTACCATCACTCCATCTACTGAAGCATGCTTAGGGCATCTGTTACTTCAAGCACCAATCTTATTCCATGAAAAAAGTCCCATACACACCACTTTCTGGAACTACTTAAAGGGGCAAATTAATGCTTAGCGCAGTCATCCATTTTAAAGAGTCCCACTTGCTAGTTTGCTTGCAGAGTAGATTTTTCCATAGAGGAAAAACTCACAAAACAAAGAGACAATACACCATCTGGCAGATACATCATATAAATTTGGTATATTTAAAACTTACCTGAAAAGATGTTATTCCTTTGTTATATTCTTGGCTTTTCTTTCTAAACTTGCTTTATATTCCAAGATACTTTGTAGTAAAGAAATAAGTTGAACCCTTTCCCCAGAGTATAATAATTTTGTGCCAGAAATTATTCTGGGTTGAAAGAATTTTTACTGGATAAACTCCACTCAGGGGATGCCCGAATGAGGCCCCATTTATGTTCCCAAGATCATTCCCCACCAAAGTAGTCCCTATTTATCTCCTTGTAATTTCTTGCTTTTGAACTGCTAGGTTGGCAGGAGCTGGGACAGGGACCGGTGCTCATTCCATCATGCAGTACCCGGGTCTCAAACTGCCATCTTGCTGACCTTCCAGCTAACAAGGTGAGCTTCTGAACCACTGAGCCACCGCAGCCCCTTCCCCAGAGTGATTCCTTATGATTATATTCTACTGTGAATGCCTGTATCTGTAAGAATAACAATGTCCATTATCCCACCACCATAGGACGTGTTAAAACTGACAGAGACCTGCATCCATTCAGAAAGCCAACAAAGAACCTTTCGCTGGTTTAGAGTACATGAAACAGGCTAGAAAAATCTATGATATGTTTCAATCACTGGCTATTTATGCTTACAAACCAGCCAGATCTGGTAGGAAATAGCAATGTAGATTAGGTAGCAATATGTAGCATCGCCAATAAAGAAATAAACTGGAATCCCCCACCAGCTTATATTCTATATAAAAAAATACAAATGTTTTCTGTCAAAAGACAGCTTTATTATATGAAAGGAAAGTAAATTTAAAAAAATTAGGATCTCAGAAAAGTTATAAAAATAAAAAGGAACATTTTTGGCGGTTTATGCCATGTTTTTGGCACTTCTGGTGGCAGCGGCGGCAACAGCAGAGTCCTCTCTGTGGGCTGGATTAATTGCTGCCACAGGCCAGCCCTGGCCCACAAACCCCTGTTGTAAGATAACCAAACCCATCTTTCATCCTTTGCCTCTCCTCTTCCTGGCTCCTAACCAATAAGACTGCGCATTCAATGCTCATCTTCTGCATTTCTGTTCCCACAGTTTTAACTTAATTTGAATTCCAACAGGACAGGAATCTGCACTTGACTTGAAGGTCAATTTCCAAGACTTTCTTCATCCCTTCTCAGGGAGCAAAGAAACACCAGCAACCATTTTTAAACTCCACAAAATAAGGGCCCCTTTTCATTTCATTTCATTACAGTATCTTAAGAAAACCATTGGTAAAGCCTCTTACTGTGGTGCTTAGGAACGGGGAACTGATTATGCCTGGTTGACTGCCCAGCTGATGTTTTTTGGTTGAACCCTCTGTCACAAAATTTGTCATGCTCCAAAACACTGGATATAGCTTTATATTACTGAAGTAAAGTATATTATTTGGTTCTTTTCACTACTGGAGCCCCTTAAGGGAATCCTTGGACATCACTTTCAGTATGAATTCAAGACATCATACATGCTCTTCCTCCTTCCCATTTTACCCTCTTAACAACACAATGAGATTGAGAGATAATGACTGGTCAAAACTCACTCATGGAGTGAGTTTCAGTGATTTCAACCTAGTTCTTCCCAGGCCTAACTTTAATGACTCACACACACACACACACACACACACACACACACACACACACACACACACACACACACACACACACACACACACACACACAAAACATATGCACATTTCCCCCAGATAAAGATTTCCCTTGCTCGAAAGCCAGTTGTATCTGACTCTAGGGGTCAGTGCTCATCTCTGTTTCTAAGCTGAAGAGCCAGGTAGTACTACATTTTGGAGAGGGGAAACATGCAGAAGGAACTCAGAATTCTTTTGATGTTTCACCTGAAAATGAATATCAAACATTTACCTCGGAATTCATTTTATGCATGTTTTGTGCTTATAGTCATGCAGACTGCAACTGTGAAACTTCAACCGTGTTGTCAAAACATCCTGTACTTCCAGAGTTTTCTGGATGTTTTAACCAAGTAGGAAGTTACCAACTCACCTTAGAATTTCAATTCAACCTATTTCAATGGTGTTGTGTAGAGAAGACTAAGGGCATGAACTGGTGTGATTGAGGTTGGAGGGAAGAGCATGCTGTGTGATCCTCATGTCCAAATGGCATATCAATTTTAAGCAACCCTATTTCTGCATGCAGTGTAAAATACATGGTTCTTTTCTGTGATACTAAAATGTGGGTTATGAACTACAATCAAAATGTTGAGAAACTTCAAACAGTTTTTGATGTTTGCTGATGAAATGACTTCAGCTGGAGCCTCGACTTCATCTAACTAGACTTCATCTAACATTCAGACTTAAGAGCCAAAAGATGAGCAGTTAGTGACTCAGCTAGCAGTCTAAGTTGTACTACCCTTTGGTGCTTATTATACTTACTGGACTGCCTAGGCAAATGTGCTGGAAGAGGCTGTTGAGCCTGCCTACTGTCCTCCTGCTCCATCTCCTCAAGGCACATAACTATTGCATTAAAGTCAGGTGTATCTTCATCCTCTGATGAAAACCAGAGCCAAGGTATGGATCATCTAGGGCAGGGGTGGTCAACCTTTTTGTACCGTGGGCTGGACCATGTCCCATCAGACAGGTGAGTGGGTCAGAGGCATGGTTCCCGCCACTTCTTGTGGTGGTGGCAGGAGGTGACTTCATGACTGTTTTCACTGTGGGAGTGAGCGAGTTCAATGGATTTTGGGCTGTTTTTGGCACATTTTTGGCACCTGGTCCATTTTTGACACATTTTTGGCACTTTCAGCACATTTCCAGCACTTCTGGTGCTTCCAGCAGAGGGGTCCTGCTCTGTGGGTTGGATCTGGCCCATGGACCATAGGTTGGCCACTCCTGATCTAGGGGCCATACGCTTAGCTCCTTGGTCACCATTTTGCAAACGGGAAGCTGTGCTCCACTAGCCAGCTCCCATTTGTGCCTTGTAAAGAGGCGGTTGAGAGGGAGGAGCCTGCTTAAAAGGCCTTTGCACGCCTCCACTCTTCAGCCAGATGGTGAGCACCCATTGATGCTCACCAAATGGTATAGCTCCTGGGTTAGGAGAAACAAAGCGCCCCTGCCCAATGATTCCGTGTTGCATAGAGGCTTGTTTTGTCCAAATATACACTTTTTATTTTTAATTTTAAAAGAAATTACAACCGTTCATACACAAAAATAATAAACAACATATACACAACATTTTAGTATCTACAGAAGGGGTTCTCAACCTGCAGCCTGTGACACCATTTCATGTGCCCCTCCCACCTCCTCCATCACACTAGGAAGTGCCATGTGGTGGAGGAAGGGTAAAATGGCTGTCCAGACGCTAAAGATGTCTGAGGGAGCATGACCCGGCACCCAGCTTAAAAAGGTTGACAACTACAAGATGGCCTGTAAGTCCCTACCCATACATATTTTATTATGTTATATTCTATTATGCATGTATTATTATTATTTTCTTTCCCCCCTCAGAGAAATATGGATGGTTTAAACCCATTTACACTTGAAGAGCATATTGTGACAAGTACGCATAATTTTATGCAGTGAGAATGAAGGATAGCACACAGATATACTGGATACATAAGCAATACGGGCCACCCTGTATGTGCTCCCTTTACCCGTGGGACTTATAAACAGTATCAAATGGTTATTTTCTATATCATTAAATTGCTATATTTTGCTCCCAAATATACTCTTAGGGCAAGAGGCGATCATATTTGTTTTAATGTGCTATTCTTCAGTTTCCTGGATGGGAGATTTAAGGGGATATTCAATCCTACTGATTATGTCCTTGAGACTCAGAAGAAATTAAAAATTTGGGTCATGCATTTTTCCTCTGCTGTAGCTTCTGTTATTGTCTTGGTAATGAGCTTATTAACCCATTCCCCATTTATATATCCAGGAAGGAAATTAATTTTAATGATCATCTGACTAGTGTGTCTTTCCATTTCTCTGGCATAGTAGAACTTATTGTAGAAATAACAGCTAAGTTTTTTCTAAGAGCAATAGAATAAGAGATAAACATTTTACAGTACCTATTTTTATACTATAGTGTATATAATGTATATACAAAAAAAGACATAAAATATGATGTAAGTTTAAATTAAGGGAAGGGCGAGGAAGTCTGTTTTATCTTAAAATCTTTTTTTGTGTTTTTTGTTTTCTTTTGTTTTTGTTATTGTCTTTTCTTTCCTTGTAGTAAGTCCAAAGGGGAAAATCTGAGAAATAAAATGCAACAATATACAAAAGTTGTTATGAAATTATTTTATTATTGAGGGCCGCATATTGTAATCAAATAAGTTTGAAAAGTTTTAATGTATGAATTTGCTGCTGTAGTTGGCTCTGTCTTAAAAAAAATTGTGTTTTATGTTTGTTTGTGATGTTTATTTGTAAGAAATAAATTTAATTAAGAAAATAATTTTTTAACAAAATGTATTCAGATTTTTTTTTGGTTTATGGATTTTACTTTTGCACTTCAATGGGTTTTTGTGTTATATTTGTATTTCTATGTTATCTGTCCACTAGATGAATACTTTTGATGTAATTTCCCCCTGTATGCAGGGAAGGAATCATGTAGTTTTTAGAAGAAAGATAAACCCAAATTTATAAAATAAGAGGAGTAGTTTTGGCAGGCCACCTGTATGCACTAACAGCATAAGGTGGGAGCACCAGTTCCACCATATGATGATATAATCCATCACCTCCTTTTCCCTCTGAACTTATCTGCATTTTTCAGAGCAGTTGTGGAAGGGGCTATCCCTGATATGATGCCAATTGTTTTAAGGTAGTTTTGTCTCAAACAGGCAATTGATATTCTTTCTTCTTCTTCTTCTTCTTCTTCTTCTTCTTCTTCTTCTTCTTCTTCTTCTTCTTCTTCTTCTTCTTCTTCTTCTTCTTCTTCTTCTTCTTCTTCTTCTTCTTCTTCTTCTTCTTCTTCTTCTTCTTCTTCTTCTCCTCCTCCTCCTCCTCCTCCTCCTCCTCCTCCTCCTCCTCCTCCTCCTCCTCCTCCATGTCAAGGCCAGACATGATACTGCCAAAATGAAGGCACCTTTTGGTGAGTTCATTCTGCAGTTCCATTCACCTGACCAGAGTGAGAAAGATTAACTGCCAACGCAAGGTTGCCACTACCACAAAAGGACCTGCCCCTTGTGGCAGTGTGAAATGCTGCAAGCTGATGTGTAGGGTATCAATCAACCCAGCTCCCTGCATTTTCTATCTTTAGTTTATACAGTAGCTGTGAGAATTGTCTTAGTGAGTGCCTGCACTTCAAAATGGACCACCTTAGTGGCTCTGTCATATCTTTCTGTACGTTGCAAGCTTCTGTCATTCTTATTGTAACAAGAAAAAGTGAAAACTGAAACCAAACTAAAGCTAGAGAAACCATACTAAAGCTACGGAAGCCTGCTTCTCCTCTTAGAAAGAAGGGTAAAAGAGGGAGAGATTTCTTGTTGCCAGGTAAATGTAATATGCATTTGTAGTTTCTAGGAGGAAGTTGTTGAATTCTGTGGGAGTTAGTGCCAAGAAGTACACTGACTTGCATCATTAGACCCAATTCTAAGCATTACAAACTCAATTAACATTCAGTAAGTGGTCAAATCTAGACTTGATCCAAGCAGCAGCTCCCTCTGAGCAAAATTAATTAGCATCTTAATTTTTTATAAAAGCTTCAACAGAGCCACAACAAATGCTTTGGCTCAGCCTAGCTGAGGCCAGTGCAAAGACTACAGCAATGAAGACTGAAGGCCCAAGGCTGCACTGTTATTTTTCATTAAGTTTAATGAACTTTAGATTTGTCCTCTGGTCCTGTGGTTCTGGAAATCAATTTACTTGCCACAGAGAGTGAGCAGTGTTGCCAAGTCATGTGGCTTCTTTGTGAAAAACTTGACAATATTTGGAGGTTTCCTAGGGGACAACATCCAGATTTGCTCTTCCATTTTTGTTTTTAAGGGCAAACAATAAGTATAAGTATAGCACAACCTTGCCTTCAAGCCTCAGAGCTTCGCTCCTCTTGTTTTATTAGGCAGAAGTAATGGATGTGTGTGAACATAATAAAAACACATTGAAATAATATTATCACTATCTGCTGTTTTAAAAATTAAGTGTGTTGGAGTGTAAAAATATAATAATCATAAATAATATGAATATTATTACTGATTTTCATGTTTTGTCATATTATTGTTCCAATTACTGGCTAAAATTGAGCAGTGGTCATGGAGCGTGAGAAGCATGAGTCAAGAAAAAGCAAAAACATATAGTATGAAACAATGTACTGTATAAGCGTTGCAGTGCTTGGTGTCAGTGAATGAAGTGGATTGAAACAGGATATTTTCAGTTAGACTACAAAATGTTCTACTCTGGAAATGGCTATCTCAAAAGAAATGGAATGTGTCTAATACTGAGGAAAGATGCAGCACAGGCATTTGGGGTGGTGGGGTGGTGGTGGAAGGTCTGATTGAATAATATCAGACTCTGGGAAACCAACTTCCTTCCTGGCTTTATGTTGTACCAGCTTGCAACAGAACCTAAGGGGTTTTGCCCCAAAATTCAATTTGCTGGATTTAGGCTTCAAATTGCAATGTGGCATTATTGCACATAGGCCATGGTCCATTAAGCACTGAATTTAACTAATCAGAGATTGATTTGGAGAGATCTGATCAATATATGCATCATTTACACAAATCTTTATGCATGACGGATTTGTTTGGATTGGTTAGAACTCCTTTCTATTAAAGGAGAATGACTCATTTCCCTCTTCTCATTCCTTCCTGGGGCCTTGACCAAACAAAATTGTAAATCTAGTGATGTGTACTCCTTACTAACTGTCCCACTTAAGTAGTCTTCACACACAGGACTGTCTTTCTTAGAGAAACAGATGCCCATATCTTTTAACTGGTGTTGCAAATGATTCAATATTTATTAAGTTCCTCATGAAACGTGTCCCAACTCGGGCCAGGTTTTGAAGAATCCCCACCTAAGTTAAATTTAATATCTCAGAGATGAAGAGAGTGACATCTGGTTTAGATTCATTATCTATTTAAATCACGATAGCTGCCTGGCGCCTCATGTTTCTTCCATCCTCTTTTTTCACACTCCATATACTACAATTGCAAAGAATTGTAGAGTTTGGTTCAGTTGGTTGTGTTGTATAATATAGGAAAAAGATATTCTAATGTAGAGGTTAGCTAGTGCTCTCAAAGGTTTTCCTCTAGAACAGGGGTTCCCAACCTACAGCCCAGAGGCTGGCCCTGGCCCATGACACCATTCCATCTGGCCTGTCACCACCTCTGCTGCATCCGGAAGTGGAAGTGGGCACATTTTGTTGTTGTTGTTCAGTCGCACAGTTGATTCCGACCCTTTACGACCCCATGGACCACTGTTCGCTGGGCACATTTACCTCAGCCATAAAACATGCCTGCGCATGAGCAAACATGCACCCACTTCTGCTTCCAGGGGCATGGTCCACCCCACTCAGCTGTCCTGGGGTGTGGCTTTGCCCATGGTGTAAAAAGGTTGGCCACCTCTGCTCTAGAATATCACAGCAAGATCATCAGCATAGATGAAATTCTGTCTGCATTTGCATACCATTCTGTGGACATGTGGCAGACATGCCTCAACACCTGAGAGCACAGAACGCTCTTTACCTTCCCGCCGAAGCGGCCCCTATTTCTCTACTTGCAATTTCTTGCTGTTGAACTGCCAAGGGTAGGTTTCTTTTAAAAAAAGATTTCTGTCCTCATCCTTTAGGTAGGAAGAGACAGATCACTCGTTTAATTCATTCCCTCCCTTAGTAATAGCATCAGATTCAGTTTGGCAGATTTGATTAACCAAGAGGAGCAAGGGTTGAGTGATTAGGAAGTAGCCCTCAATGATCCGAAACCTCTGCCTAAATGTTTGAGATCTACAAACTGGAAATAATCCTAGGCAAAAATATTTGTAATGCCTCCAATCCTCTGCCACCAGTTCTACCAGGATTTCTCCAGCACTAAAGAGTTCCTTTTTCTATGTCTCTCAAATACTTTCTTGGGTTAAAGGGGATCTCTGGAACCTGGAAGGGCAGAACAGAAAGTTTTTAATACTACTGAAATGTCTGAATCATGACTGTGGCTGATGGCATCATGCAAATTATGTTGTAGAAATTGCAAAACAGGATTCCTGATACTTTTTCTTTGAGAAGAGGACAATACAGATACTCAATGAACTCTCAGTTGGGACTGAGAACTTCAGGATTACCATTAGGAACCACCTAATTTTAGATTGCAGCAGAGTCCCTTGCCTTGATTTGGATTATGTACAGATGTGGTAAGAGCCATCACTTAGATGAGTATAACTGTGATCCACAAAACATTTCTAAACTAACTCCCATCAGCTCCAATCAGTATGGCTGCTGGTCAGGAACAGAGGAACTACTAGTACAGCAGTATCAACAGGGCCACAGGATACTCATTTTTCTTTAAGCGTTTCCCAGGTGACAGACTCCCTGATAGTAGTAGCATTCAGATGTTCCCAAGTATATGGAACAGGCTGAAGGAAACATAATTCAAATATATGCAGCTAAGTTTCTATCAGAATATTAACTAACAACTTTCATGACAGAGATATCTCTTTAATTGTTCTCCAACTTAATTTCTAAATAAATATTATTGAGATGTAACTCAGTTATAAACTATAATGAAAAAGTTCACTAATTTGTCATAGGTAACCTAGCAGTTAAGCAAGAAATTGCAAGTGGATAAATAGGTACCACTTCAGTGGGAAGGTAAACAGTGTTCCATTCATTCTGGCATCCAGGCATGCCTGCCACATGTCCATAGAAATGTCTGCAGATGCAGACAGCACTGATTCTTTGGCTATAAAAAGAGATGAGCACTGAACCCTACACTTGGATATGACTGGCTTTCAAGCAAGGGTGACCTTTACCTTTACCTAACCTGTTAAGGCAGGATGTACGTAACTTCCCATGGATACTCTAAAATAAGGGAGGTTATACATGATAAACCCTATCCAAATTCTTGTTCTGGTTGCATTCTTTGTATTCTAATGTGTGAGTGTGTCCTATATATGACCATATGAAAGTTAGATTTTGTCAGATGCAGGACAAAGAATGGCTCTTTTGCACACCTCTACAGACCTAGTACCTAGATGTCAATGCAGAGACATACAGAAGTCGCAAAATATATTTTAAATATATTGAGTGGGGGGAAAGAAAGGGGAGTAGTAAAGCGCTACCCCCTGAGAGGTCTTTCTTGGCAGCCATGCCATCAGATTCCCTATGGATCGTTAATGCCAAAACAAACAAATCACCCACTTAAGAAGGGTTCAGTGTGCAGACCTGTGCTAATGAACCATTATTTAAGGATGCTAGTAGCAGGCATAGCTTCTTATTCACCCATTAAATTGAAATGGACCTTTGGACAATGAAAGCTAACCAACTCTCTTAAATAGTAGGTTTTGTGCAAAGCCATCTTTGAAAGGTTACAAGTGCTTCTTAATAACAGTGCTGGCCAGGAACAACCTGACTTGGGAAGAATGCCAAAAGAGCAGTCCTGAAGGAAGTGAAGGATGTGAAATAACAGGAAGGTGCAGTGGTGTGTCATACAATCTGAGCTATTTTTGCCTGACACATTTTAACTTTCATGCATTTCCCCCTTTTTTCAGCATCAACAGCTTTGGTATCATTCTTGGCTGCTGTGATTGCTCTTGGTCGTTTGCTCCAGAATTAATTCCCTCTAATGACTGGAGACTATTTGACTGAATTTATTGCAGGCATATTCATATTTGTTGGTTATGCTTCTATTCTCCTTAAAAGAAAACCTCACCACCCCAACCACTTAATTCTGTGTCCTACTTTGTCTCTGTATTTGTTTCCATTATCTCTTTCTATACATGACATCCAGGGCTGTTTATTTCTTCCCCCGGGTAAAGTGATTACAAACATTTATATTCTCAAATGGCTAATTTTTTATGCTAGGGTGCAGGGCTGAGACAAGAAAGATACTAATAGCTTAACAAATAAGTGTCTGGTGTTTATATTTTTTAGCACAGTTCCCTCGATAACAATATTTCACAAAGGGAAATTGAATGGGGAAAAGTACTAAAATCACTTCTCTCTCTCTCTCTCTCTTTTTCTTTTGGTCTACAATGTCCAACTCAAGAGCAAATGGAGAGGTGGTCAGCCATGTTGTTGTTGGTAAGGCGGTCATAGCTTGAAAACCCTTTAAAAGTAGCTCAGAAAGGAGATGTTTACACTGTGACATTTTTCATGCCAAAAGAACAGGAGAAACTGTATATGTAGGAGTTTTCCTTTGAGGCAACACCTCAAAAGGACCGTTTTTAGAAATTTGATTTCAGGCAACAAGAAATCCTTCAAAGTCATAAATGGTCTGTATATGCACTGCTGGATTCTGGGAAGTGTAGCCTCAAAAAGTCACTTGTCCAAGTTCTAATTAGAAGTACAATTTTCTCCCTTGGTCAGTTGATAGTAACCTTCATGGTCAAGACTAAGATGAAGGGCTAGTGAACTAATTCATTGGGATAGCTCCAGACAATGCTTTCAGTAGAGGCTTCAACCATGACCTTTCTCCTGCCTTTCCTTTTCATTCCACTTACTTTCAAGGAAATCCAGTGGATCGATCAAACGTGTAAAAGTTTTACTTTTTTCGGAATACAGCTGGTTGAGGGTTTATAAACATTGCAATCTGTGGTGTAGTTTCCTGGTTTTATATGGTTGAAGCCTTTCTGATCACCAGGAACTGTGATATCATTAGCCACTTTCCCAGGCTTCCTACCGGGAAGATTGCTGCAAGCCATTCCTGTTGTAGTAATAAATATTTGAGGGTTGTTTGGTTTGAATGGTCAACCAAGAGCTTCTCTTTAGGTTTGTTTTGCACCATGTCACCCAAGTTCATAGCTTATTCAGCATCTTCCGTGTCCAATATTCAAGGCAGAACCATGCCACTGGCTTCTCCTTTGTTGCCCATAACCCTCCAGGTAATACTCTTTTCCATAGTTCAGTTCGACAAGCCTCAGCTTAATATGAGATTGGTACTGTTATTTTCAGGAAGCTCTTCCTTGACTTCAGGCTTGATTAATGATGTTGAAATACAAACATTGGATATCTTGGGTCCGTTTCTTGCTTTTTCATGCTTTTTCTTCTCTGCTGCTACTTGTCTTCTTATTGAGAAAATTTTATTAACAGGCATTGGTCGTAAACAACCTGTAACTATACGGCTTGTATGATAAAGTGTTATGTTAACTTGACTAACATGGACAGAGCTTCTCCTTACTGGGGAATCCCCTGGTGGCTTAGCAGTTAAGACACTAGGCTTGGAAACTGGATAAGATGGGTTCAATACCCAAGAGCTGCACAATGGGGGACATGAAAGGAACTTCATTTGGGCATCTCCTGCAAAAATCCTTTCAATACACAGTAATCTCTGACACAAAAACAAAAGCTGGCAGCTACCTGGTGGCTTAGTGGGTAAAAGCACTGTGCTTGGAGACTGAAAGGACAGGGTTCAATTCCCTGAGAGCTGCATGATAATGGACATGAAAGATGACTTATTCAGGCCTCCCTTGCAAAAATCTTTTCATCACAGAGTAATCTCTGACATGAAAACACATGCAGAGAAACACAAGATAAGGACAGATGTACAGAGAACATTAGGCTGTGTTCACTATATGGTACAGTCAAACCTCGCATAACGAGTGTTTCGCTTAGTGAAAAACTCGCATAACAAGCAAGTTTTTTGCTAAGTGGTCTGACTCGCATAGTGAAAATTTTCTTTATGCGAGTCGGACTTTCCCTATGGAAAAACGTGCATAACGAGCGTTTCTATAGGAAAAACTCGCATAGCGAATTTTTTCGCTATGCGAGTTTTCCCCCTTGAAATGTTCATTATGCGAGTTTTTCCTTAGGAATTTTGTTTGTTTCGCATAGCGAGCAGCCTTGGATAACGAATTAAATTCATTATGCGAGGTATTACTGTATTTGTAAATTTGCAAATCAGATTATTCCTGGAACAAACCTTCTGTTTAATTTTCTGACAATGATTTTATAAGTTAAAGTTTGGTCCTGTTTTAACCCCAGGATTATCACAATGGTGGGTATAAGGACAATACATTGAGAACCTGTACTTCTAAATTTACTGGTATGTCACTAGTTCTAATCCAAAAAGTAGTAATGTTACTGAGCCCTGGGATTGTTTAACCCATTAGATAATGTGCATGTTACAGCAATCTACTTGTAAGGATAACCAGTCAACAATTCATGCAAAGCAATAGTATTCTGAGTCTTGTGCCTTTTTTGGGTGGGGAGGGAAGGGAATGAACTTACTAAGAAGGAAGATTAATCATGGAATGATGAAGGCCAACCAACCTGATTAGTTCTGGGATGCTGCAGGTTGCCATTGATTGGAAATGTTGTAAAGAGCCATAGACTGAATTTGGGAAAATAACTTTTCAGATGAATAAAATATAATTACATGCTAAGACATTATGTATTTACATGCTAAGACATTATGTATTTGGCCAGTGGCAGAATGATACTCTGTATTCCAGGATATTAATTCCTCTTCAAAGTCAGTTTCCAAGTTCTGCTCCTAACAAGGTTATTTTCTCTTCAGAAGTGTAGACCTCCCCAGTATGCCAGAAGAAGTCACCTCTGGCTGTCAAAGAAAAAGGTCAGGAGGAGGTGAAGAAGAGCCAGAGAGAGCTGATGAACCTGCCCCTTCTGTGAATGGAACTTCCATAATATCTGGCCATGAAAAATTATTGAGTATGCTATGTGCTAATCATACAGAGAGGGCTGCATCCATCCACACTTGTCAAAAAACAGGCATGACAATTGCTTTTGTGTTTTGGTAAGGAATAGTTAATGGATGAAAAAAGGAGTCAACTTTTTGGATTTTTCCTCTTTTGGTGCCTCTTTGTAAATAATATTGAGCACAAGAAGGGAGTCTGCAGACCCTCTTGACTGCTGTCAAAAAAATAGCACTAATCCCATTTTCAGCTGAGGCTCCTTGAACTGAACTATGGAAAAGTGTAACACCTGGAGGGTTATGGGCAACAAAGGAGAACCCAGTGGCAGGTTTCCGTGTCCAATATGGGACATGGAATAGGCTGAATAGGCTGAGAACTAGGGTGACATGATACCAGAGGCGTAGCTACCGCCGTATCTGCCGTATCAATTATACGGGGCCCCCGGGCCACGGGGGCCCCCAACGTGCGTAAGCAAAACAAATCTTTACCCTTCCTAAGGGCCCCCAAACAAATTTTTATACGGTGCCCAGCCAAGGCACGCTACTCTTCTGCATGATACAAAATAAACCTAAAGAGGTGGGGCTATATTGCCAATGGAGAACAATACAAATGTGGTGGGAGACAAGACTTTAGTAAAGGTAAAGGTTTCCCTTGCTCGAAAGCCAGTCGTATCTGACTCTAGGGTTCAGTGCTCATCTCTGTTTCAAAGCCGAAGTGCCAGTGCTGTCTGCTTCTGCAGATGTTTCCGTGGCCATGTGGCAAGCATGACTAGACACTGGAGTGCACGGAACACTGTTTACCGTCCCACTGAAGTGGTCCCTATTTATCTACTTGCAACACTGAATATCTCCTAATCTGCAGCAACTTGCCTGAACCATGTGATAATGAGGATTTTTTTTTGAAGCAGCCATTGAAACTGCTGAATATTGGAAAAGTAGAGTGTAAATATATAGTTTATGTACACATACATTTTATATGATTAGTGCTTTTGAAATTATGTTGGTTTAAAAATTTAGTGCCGCAAACTCAGATAAATAAATAAAACTCATCCATGTAAAGTAAGTTTTGCAAATAATAGCTATTTGATCATTTTATTCTTCAATTAATACAGTTCTGCACTGATGCTTTTCTCCCAAATGATAGACATTTGGAATACTGTATAATGAAGCCTAAGCAGTAGCATCAGAATCAGATCTAGGACATTTTAGTACTGCAACATACCAAAGGGTTATGTCCCTCTGTCGGAACTATGCCCAGCCGGTTTCGGTATTTGGCACCAGCCTAGGGAGAGGGGAAGGGGCGGTGGAGTGGCCGTGATAGCTAGGGAGTCTCTGGGAGTCACCAGGGCCACGGCACCACAAATTCCGGGTTGTGAGGCCTTGTTCCTACGTGTGGGCCCTAAGGGTCAGTTGGGAGTCCTGCTCATGTACCTGCCTCCCTGCAGAGTAGCAGACTCCCTGCCTAAGCTCCTTGAGGCGGTCTCCATGCTGGCGTTGGAGACCCCCAGGCTCATGGTCCTGGGGGACTTCAACCTGCCATCATTGGGGACCGGCTCAGAGGTGGCTCGGGAGTTCACGGCCTCCATGGCAGCCGTGGGCCTGACTCAGGTAATTCAGGGTCCTACCAGGAGCAGTGGCCACACCCCGGATTTAATCTTTTTGTCGGAGCTGTGGCAGAGTGATCTGTTTCTACAAAAATTAGATACCACCCCAGTGCCATGGTCAGATCACTATCTGGTGGCTCTAGACTTCCTAGGGGCTGGACTCCACCGCAGGGAGGCAGGGCCAATTAAGTGGGCCCGCCCCCGGCGACTAATGGATCCAGAAGGATTCCAGAGGGAACTGGGGGATTGTCCTCTTGACCTGCAAAGCGATTCATCTGAGGCCCTTGTCGCCGCATGGGATAAGAGAGCGACGGCAGCCTTGGACACAATCGCGCCACTACGGCCTCTCCGAGTCCGTGGAGATAGATCTGCCCCTTGGTTTTCAGAAGAACTAAGGGAGCTGAAACGGGCGAAGAGACGCCGAGAGCGCTGCTGGGTGAAGACTCGAAGCGAGTCTGACCGATCACTGGTTAGAGCTGCTATTAAAGACTACCTAGTGGCGATAGGGGTGGTGAAGCGCCAATACTTCACCACCCTTATTGCCTCCGCAGATAATCGCCCAGCGGCCCTGTTCCGGGTGACCAGGTCCCTCCTCGGTAGAGGGGGGCCAGGCCCTGGGTGGCAGGGATCGGCTGAGGACTTTGCTGATTATCTGGCGGAGAAAATCTCTCAGATCCGCTCGAAGCTGAATCCCGGCGTGGAACGTATGGAGCTGGGGTTGACCATGGCGCAGTCTAGCCATGTTATCTGGGATCGGTTCGATCCTGTTGGCCCTGAGGAAGTGGACAGGCTTCTTGTATCTGTTCGCGCCACGACCTGTGCACTGGACCCTTGCCCTGCCTGGTTAACTAAAGCATCCAAGACCGTGGCAGCTGGCTGGATCGAGGCGATTATCAACGCTTCGTTAAAAGAGGGGCATTTTCCAGCACCCTTCAAACATGCTCTAGTGCGCCCCCTCATGAAGAAGCCGTCTCTCGATCCCACGGTAATTTCCAACTACCGTCCAGTGTCCAACCTACCTTTTTTAGGTAAGGTTTTGGAAAAGGCTGTGGTGCTGCAGTTACAGGAGGTCCTGGATGAAGCGGATTATCTGGACCCGTTTCAGTCAGGATTCAGGCCCGGATATGGTACCGAAACCGCACTAGTGGCCTTGGTGGATGATCTCTGGAGAGAGCGGGACGGAGGGGAGCCGTCAGTCCTTGCTCTTCTCGATCTCTCAGCGGCTTTTGACACGATCGACCATGGTATCCTTCTGGGAAGGCTCCAGGGTCTGGGGATTCAGGGCACTGTGTTGTCCTGGTTCTCCTCATTCCTGAGAGGCAGGACCCAGTCGGTGTGCCTGGAGAAGGAGAGGTCCAGCCCTAGGCCCCTGCAATACGGGGTGCCTCAGGGCTCGGTACTTTCTCCTCTCTTATTCAACATCTATATGAAGCCGCTGGGCGAGATCATCCGTTCCCATGGGGTTAAGTATCATCAATATGCAGATGATACCCAGTTATACATCTCTGCCCGTGGGGACCCAAGTGGTGCGGTGGAAGTCCTTTCCAGGTGCCTGAAGGCTGTTAAGGTCTGGATGGGGGACAACAGGCTACAGCTGAATCCTGGCAAGACTGAGTGGCTGTGGGTACGGGGGCCTGCGTTAACACAGGAGTTGCCATCTTTGGTGCTGGATGGGGCAGCCTTGCCCCAGACAGACCCGGTGCGTAACCTGGGGGTCCTCCTGGACTCACGGCTACTGTTCGAAGATCAGGTGGCAGCCGTGGCCAGGAGGGCTTTTGCACAACTTCGTGTAATACGCCAGTTACGCCCCCTCCTGGACCGGGACTCCTTGCTCATGGTCACACATGCCTTGGTCACCTCCAGACTTGATTACTGTAATGCGCTCTACATGGGGCTGCCCCTGATGACCATCCGGAGACTCCAGCTGGTGCAAAATGCGGCGGCCCGGGTAGTGGCGGGGTGTGGGCGTTATGCTCGTGCTTCGCCGCTACTCCGGGAGCTGCACTGGTTGCCAGTATGTCTCCGGGTGCAATTCAAGGTGCTGGTTATTACCTTTAAAGCCCTATATGGTAGTGGGCCAGGATACCTAAGAGACCGCGTCACCCCAAGAACATCTGTCCGGCCCACCAGGGCGGATCGGAGAGGCTCCCTCGTTGTTCCATCAGCTAGAGAGGCACGCCTCTCTAGCACTAGGAGGAGGGCCTTCTCCGTGTCCGCCCCAACCCTCAGGAACCTCCTGCCCATCGAACTGCGCCTGCAGACAGAGCTCTTGCCCTTCCGGAAGGGCTTGAAAACCTGGCTGGCAGGACATATTTGGGGACCAGGGAACACGGGTTCCCATACTAAGTGGCTTACTTAGGGAGTGCCACTTTGGATCTGGACCAGGGGGATACTGGCGTGTAGTTTGCACTGTTTTTACTTCAAATAATTTTAGATAATCTTTTAAACTTCATGATTTTATATGTTTTTATCTTTTACCTCTGTTTTATGACGATGTAAGCCGCCCAGAGTCGGGTTCTCCCGAGTGGGGCGGGGTAATAAATTCAATAAATAATAATAATAATAATAATAATAATAATAATAATAATAATAATAATAATAATAATAATAATAATAATAATAATAATAATAATAATAATAATAATAATTGGCAGGGATGCTGTCATGGAACCAGCCAACCCCCTGTGCTCTGGCCCTCCTTAACCAAAGCCCCCAGAGGGCGAGCTGGCCAGCAATGCAGCTAAACAGCCCTTAGCTGCTTCTCTTCCACAAGGAGGTTTAAACAGGTAGCATATTCAAGGGCTTGTGTGCGAATGCATTGCATCTCTTACCCTTTAGTTCAATGAAGAGATGTTGTTGAAGCAAACGTAGGTTTATTATAGTAAGGTTCATAGTTCATAAAATAATATAAGCAAAGTTCAGTAGCACAAATCTGTCCAAAGGCAGAATAAGAGCCTATGTAATCATGATTGAAAAGGGAAAATATCCCCCAGGCATAGATGTTAACCCATAGATATCCAAAAAACGAACTCATTGTTCTCTCCAAGATGGAGATTTTTGAGTCAGGTGGGGTACCTCCTACCCAATCAGGGTACGCTCTTATTGAAACAGAAATTTTCTCAAAACATGGGAACATGTGGAGACAGTGTCTCTGTGGTAGCCACAATAAGGCTAACTACAGATAAGAAATAGGAACACTTAACTGAAAACAAGCTGTCTCGTGACACGCAGTCTTGTGAGACAAAGAAGGGAAATGATTTTTGAGGCCTAGCGAAAACGAGGTCCCCTCCATGCTTTGGGAAACGTTAGAAAAGAGATGTCGTTTCATGACAGATGCTGCATCGTTAATGAAGAAAAAGGCTTCCTATTTTTCAAGATTGCTTGTCTGAGATGTGGACAGCTTGTGAAGAGGACAGAAATCAAGGGCCAGGACTACCACGCAAAAGGTCAACAACAAACCTTATCCAAGCCTAAACAAGGCTAGCCCAGGAGAAGTTGTAGTCCAAGCAGGCCTGTGGTGGGGAGAGAATTTACCAGGATGGACGGGCGCACACCACTGCTAAAAGCCCATACCTTAAAGGGAAACACCACCTCAGCATTTTCCCCTTCTGTTCCTATTGCCAGTCTCTGCTCTGCTCCATGGGAGAAAGTCAGAAGCACTTTGGGCAGCTTTGGCAGCTTCTTCTGAAGCTGCCCGAAGACCTTTGGACTTTCTTCCATGGAGCAGAGTGGAGACTAGAAAGAGGAAGCAAAGCGGAAAATGCCAAGGTAGCATTTCCCTTTAAGGTATGGGTTTTGAGCAGCAGTGCGCGCCCGTCCATCTGGGTAAATTATCTCCCCACCACGGGGCTGAGTCCATGAAGGCCAGGAATCAAACAACCAAGGAAGCATTCAAAGAAAGATAACTTTAGGGCTGGAGCAAGAGCAGGAGGTTCACACACAGTGCCACAACAAATCCAAGAACCATTCTAGCTGAAGCAACTTTTAGGAAGAGGAGAGGGTTTTTATATCGCTCTTTCCATAGGCCACTCAGATGGAGCACAGCCTTAGCAGCTACAGCAGGCTGTGAATCTAGTCGGAGCTAATTTCCTAACAGCTGGAGCCCTGAAGTTGCTTCAGATCCTGACACCATTAAGCAGTTTATGCAAATCGTTGAGAAGGAGGCAGGAGGTGACTCTTTTTCCTTTCTCTGTAGTGCTTAATAATCTTGTGTAATGGAAAGGTCTTGATCATGTTAAGCAGGGCTTCTTTCTTTATTCATGTCAGATGCACCACCAGCCTATAATAACATACAAAGCTAAAATTAACACATCTAAAACCAAAATAGAATAAAAAAAGGGCTGCATGACTTCTGCCCAATATCGGGCCACATCAACAGCTTTTCCTCTTGTCATCATAAGGTCATCCTCAGAGTATGTTGAGGGGCATTGTGTGCATTGTGTCATATGGGAGATAGTTTGTTCATCTCCACTTTAACACAGGCTGTCATCTACAGGGAAACCCCACTTTCTCATTAGCTGTTGATCTTCCTACCCCTGCACTCAGTCTATTTAAAACTTTCTGCACAGGCCATTGGTGGTAGAGAGTCATGTGGTTCTGCCCAGTTATCTGATAGCTCCTTGCTCCCCTTCCATAGTTCTAAGGTGGTTTGTGGGGGCTGGTTGTTCAGAGGGAAGAAGTTGTGAGGAAGCTGTGCCTTGATTTCAGTCTCTGCTTTGGTAATTGGTGGTCATATAGCGGGTGTGTTCCTAAGGAACTTGCTTTGACCCACTCTTTCTGAGCAGCACTGACTCAATGGAATTTTGATGAAAGAATGCCAGCTAAGTAATGCACTTTTTATATCGGAGTTGGTTTTAGGCATCCTGTGACCAGTCTCGCCGTTTCATTTAGAGCCACATCAATCTCCCCTGCATGCTTTGATCTGCAGCACACTGGACTAGCATACTTTTCTGCAGAATAACATAAAGCTAGCACAGAAATTCTTAATGTGAGTGGTTGGGCACCCCAACCTGTGCCTATTATTTTCCTCAGAAAATTGTTCCTGGTTAAAATCTTCTGTTTGGTATTAAGGCAGTGGGTCTTGAAAGTGAGAGTTCAATCCAGAGTAATTCCCAGGTATTTTGGGTGACACAATGTTTGAGCATGGTGACATTCCAAGTCACCTGCAGCCTTCTTGATGCCTCATGGCTTTTCAAATGAAAAGCACAGAGTTGAGTTTTTAGGCAGTTTGGCTTCAGTTGGTTCAGTTGATTGTAAAGGGTTGGACCCAACTGTGTGTCTCAACAACAACAACAACAACAACAACAAGCCATTAAATTCAAAGCTTCAGTCAGTTTTTTCCCACAGCCTCAAAGATTACACACAGTGCGGCAATTGCCAGGTCATTTGCGTAAAGAAAGCTCCTAGTGGCTTCCAGCAGTGGTTGATCATTAGCATATGTATTAAACAGTGTGTGGGCTAGCATACTTCCCTGCAGGAGGCCATTTCTCTGAATTCTCCATCGGCTGCATTGTCCTTGGAAATCGACAAAAAACCTATGGTTTTCCAATAAACAGCCTGTTATTTTTGTGAATTTAAAATACTTTGTGATGTGGGAGACTTTCTTCAGCAAGGCTCCATGGTTGACTGTGTCATAAGCTGCAGCGAGCTCTATAAACATTATGCCTGTGATTTCCTTCATTTCAAAACCATCTTCTATGTACTGTGTTTAGTTAAGAATTTGTGCTGTCATTGTCTATCATCCCCTAAGTGAAGAGTTGGACACATGAAAATGGGTTTAAACATCTGGGCTACTTTATTCAAAGCAACAATTAGTGACCAACCACCATGAACTGTGATGTGACTGTGTAGCATAGAACAAAGGACGAGTGCAGGATGCGCCTCACCACATCCCCTTCCCATGATGATACCCTAGGCTGGGACTATCTAATTACAAACTTAGTAATGGATTTCAGCCATAGTAATGTGAACAAGGAAGGACAAATATTCCATTGCTAACTACTCTAAGCAAGAGCCAGAATCTTGTTACTAACATGCTAGCACAAGGGAAAGTCTGAAGTCTAGGTGACAAGCTGTCATTTATTAACAAGGTTGCAATTCAAATGTACCTCATTAACAAGGGAACATTTGTTGTCAAGGCATGTGCAACATCACTTACAAAAGCAATAGGAATCTTGTGTATTATCACAATTGCATAAAAAGGATTTTGGACATTTTTTTTCTCCCCTCCAGCAGGCTGTCTATTACAAACCTGTGCCATGATTGCAAAATCAGTTGAGTGCCTGACTGTGGCTGAATGCATGTAGAGGAACTAACAGGAGGGGTGGGGGATAGCTGCATAATTGCCTTATATACACAATTTCTCATTAATCGGAATTTGGCAATTATGTCTATTGCATCCAACAAAATAGAAAACAGTTTGCTGTTATCTTTTCTGTAAGCTCTCCCATATGTTTGACAAGTCTTTCCCCCTCATTTTTTGATCCAGCAAGTGGGCAAAAATATCAGGACAAGCCCTTTATTGGCATCCATGAATGCAAAATGTTTCAGCCAGTCTGCTGGCTGGTCTACATACTGTTCGCCATTTTCAGAGCTTGGAAAAGCCACTTCCTCGCACAATGGCTCCCAGTATCCCAGAGCCAGCATGGCCTTGATCTGTTGAAATTTTAAAACATAAATGCCTTAGAGGGTTCCTTCTGGCCTGAAGGCAGCTCCAAAATAATTAATTCATCAAATAATTATTCTTTATCACCGGGGCTCAGAAGGTGTTTCCTATTATTTTTTTCAGAGAAGCCATGTGAAGTAGAAATTTTGAGTGTTGCTCTGAAGCAAAGTACACTGTTTCATTTTATCTCTTAGCTAAAAGGTCTATGTGTGTGTTTTGATTTCTTTTGCTATGTTGTAGTTTTCCTGTATTTTGTAGGTATCATGAGTTTCCCTTTTTCCGAAATGAGTATTTCATTATAGTCCGTGAAGGTGGAGATGTGATTTGTCGGTGGGGCTCAGGTGCAGTTTCTCCTCTCCTTCAGAAAGTTACATGTCCTTTAGGGCTCAGAAGGATCCTGTAGCAGCCATTATGTAGCACTGCCAATATCAGTTTCTCAAATTCCCACACATGCCCACAAGATTAAGAAGGCTGGAGGTGCCCAAACATTGGTTGTTAAATGTTATGTACCATAAAATGAAGGATCGAAGCTGTCCTTTTAACAACAAAAGTCCATTAATCTCCCTCCTTCTTTTCTGAAGCCTCTATTCCCTCCACTTTAATAATCTCTTCCCAGCTCAACACTCAAGTTCTCAGTCTTCTTTTTCCAAGGCCAAATACATGCTGCCTTTTGAAACCTCTCTTCCACTATCAAGATGTTTTTTGACACATCAAATCAAGGGCAATTTGTGCCAACACAAAGTAAAACAAGATGACAAAGCTGCATCACAAATAATGTAAACAAGGCAGTCCCTGAGAGGTAAAAATGAATTGCAGCCTGTCTGCTGATAGATCATCACCACCGTATTAGTGGTATATCAAAAGTGCTGTCACACTCGGGAAGTAAAATAAGGTTTTACATTGCTGTCATGCTGCTTCTTGAATTCACGGCAAACTTACAGTCCCTGCTGCTGTAATATTTCCAATGGTTCAAGAAAGAACTGAAGCCCCTCCTCAAATCTCCTTCTGGGATTCTAAAAAACCAGAAAGTCCATTGTGTTTAATACTATCTATAGTATTACTACTTCTTCAAGTGCTGTATCCAATTTTGAAAATTTGCTATCATGATGGTGCTCAGCCATGAAGATTGCACTGAGACTATAATGCAGTGGCCTTCCACATCGCAGATGTGACACCCATACTACTGATACAGTTCTGTGAGTCACTTTCTGGTCCTGAGGACTTGTAGCACACAAAGTCCTCCTCAGCCCCAGACCAGTATTGATGAAGCTGCTGGCCTCCATCAAGATGGATTCAAGTGAGATTTAATCCATTTGGGGACCATCACCCTTCCCTGTGGACTTTGCCACCCAAGGTCGATTGTCCTCTGGGTTGTCAGATTAGTTAACTGGCACCTGACAATTGGTATCCTTCTGGAAAGGCTCTGAGGATTGGGGATCCAGGGCACTGTGTGGTCATGGTTTTCCTCATTTCTGAGGGGCCACACCCAGTCAGTGTGGTTGGAGGGTGAGGTGTCCAGCCTGAGGCCCCTTTGCTATGGGGTGCCTTAGGGCTTGGTACTCTTGCCTCTCCTATTTAACATCTACATGAAACTGCTGGGTGAGATCATTTGTTCCCACAGGGTGAGGTATCATCAATAAGCAAATGATACCCAGTTATATATCTCACCTGGTGGGGACCCAGGCGATGCAGTGGAAGTCCTTTCCAGGTGCCTGGAGGCTGTCAGGGTCTGGATGGGGGACAACAGGTTTCAGATGAACCCTGGCAAGACTGAGTGGCTATGGGTGGGTGGGTGGGGGGGGGTGTCAGACGTTATCTTGGGAGCTACCATCTTTGGTTCTGGATGGGGCGGTTTTGCCCCAAACAGACCTGGTGCGTAACTTGGTGGTCCTCCTGGACTCGTGACTCCTGCTCAAAGAGCAGGTGGCAGTCGTGGCCAGGAGGGCTTTTGCACAACTTCATGTTATTCGCCAGTTACTCCCGCTCCTAGAACGGGACTCCTTGCTCATGATCACACACGCTCTGGTCACTTCCAGACTTGATTACTGTAACATGCTCTACATGGGGCTGCCCTTGATGACCATTCGGAGGCTTCAACTGGTCCAGAATGCGGCTGCCCAGGTGGTGATGGGATGTGGGTGGTATGCACATGCCTCACTGCTGCTCTGGGAGCTGCACTGGTTGCCGGTTTGTCTCAGGGGTCCAATTCAAGGTGCTGGTAATTACCGTTAAAGCCCTACATGGTAGTGAGCCAGGATACCTTAGAGACTGCATTACCCCAAGAATATCTGTCTGTCCCACCAGAACAGACTGGAGAGGCTCCCTAGTTGTTCAATCTGCCAGAGAGGCGCATCTCTCTGGCACTAGAAGGAGGGCCTTCTCTGTGTCTGCTCCGGCCCTATGGAACCTCCTGCCAGCAGAGCTACGTCTCCAGATGGAGCTGCTGCCCTTTAGGAAGAATCTAAAACCATGGCTGGCAGGGCATGTATGGGGTATGGGTTGCACAGTGACCCCAGCCCCAAGCCTACTGGCTGGTTTGAGCCCCTCTCTCCCTCAACTTTTTTAATTGGTGGGCTGCAGTAACTTTTAAATTTTTAAGATTTTAATTTTTACCCTTTTATAATTTTAAATTTGAAGTTTTTAGGGAATGTTTTTTGTAAACTGCCCTGAGTCACCTCGGTGAGGAGGGCAGTTGATAAATATGAATGAATGAATGAATGAATGAATGAATGAATGAATGAATACTTTTAATCTTGACCATTTAAAACTGTTTTTAACATATTGTTTTGCATGGTATTTTTAACTAGTTATTATTGTATGGTTTTAATTGTGAACCACCTAGGGTCACTTATGTGAAAAAAAGCAGCAGAGGGAAGGAGTTTGCATCCTTCTTTCTTTATGGAAAGATAATTGACTAGACCAGGCTTTCTCAATGCATTCATGTCATGGGCTTGACCACACCTCCTGGGCAGCTGATTGGACTGGTCACGTGGTTCCACCCACCCAGTAGCAGAAGTAAAATATGTGCTGTGCATGCACAGAATGCATTTAGAGGTGTTCTGCACATGTGCAGTGTGCAGTTTTCCCCACTTCTGGATTTGGTAAGGGAGTTGCTGGCCTGATGAAATGTCTTCAGGGGCTGGGGCTGGTCCATGGGCTGTAGGTTAAGAATTCCTGGAGTAGACCAAGCAATAAATAATTGACTAGACCATACAATAAAACAGGGTTAGACAAAAGTTTGGCCTACAGATGTTATTCTGCAACTCTGAGCCAGTAAAGTCAGTGAAAAAAGAACGCCAGGGCTTTCAGTCCAGCAACATCTGGAGGGCTACACTTTATCTAAGCTTTAATAAAGAATCAAGGATCTTCAGCTAGAGACTCATAGCAAGCAGGCTGAAATGTGTAGCAATCTGTAATGTACCCTCGGGGTTAAATTACATATCCTTATTAAATGTATAGCATGCAGGTTCTATCTTATTTTACTTACCCATGAAGCCTGATCTGCATTAGATTCACTATGCATTAATAAAGGGACTCAAATTTTGTTGCAGCCTAAATTCACCAATCCAGTCCCCTCACTGGAGTGAGGCCTGGTGGGGATTTGGGGGTATTTTTATTAGACAGATGGATCTTGTTGTTCAGTCTTCCAGTTGAGTCTGACCCTTTGAGACCCCATAGACCACAGGATACCAGGCTCCTCTGTCCTCTGCCATCCTGCAAAGTCTGTCCCTTTAATGTACATAGACTGCTTGATCAGGATAAAGTAAACCTGGAGGAAATTCAGTGATGGTGGATGGTGTTTGTGACAGGGAGGAGGGTTCCTCCTCTTATCATGTTGCAGGTGTCTGAAGATACTCCTGGAGTAAAAAGCAACAACAAAAGGAAAATAAAGATAGATGTAGATATGAAGATAAGGAATATGGATAAGATGTTCTTGTTCTGTTTTGTTTTCCCTTAGAGTTTCCAGTACCTATTACTTATGCTCGTTATACACTTGGCATAAATTTCAGCAGCAAATTGCTTCTGGTTTAGCACTCAGGATAAGATTTTACACAACTCAAAATGCCTTCACTGATGTCTTCTTGTTGTTGTTGTTCAGTCGCATAGTTGAGTCTGACCCATTGCGACCCCATTGACCACTGCACACCAGGCACTCCTATCCTTCACCATCCTCCACAGCCCACTCAGCTCTACACCCATTGCATCAACAATGCCATCCAGCCATCTCAGCCTCTGCAGCCCCCTTCTCCTTTTGCCCTCAATGTTTCCCAGCATCAAGGCCTTCTCAAATGAGTCCTCATTTGATGTCCAAAGTACTTTAGCTTCATTTTCAATATTTGTTCTTCCAAGGAGCAGTCAGGGTTGATTTCCTTCAGAATCAACTTATTTGATCTTTTTGCTGTCCAGGGTACTCTCAGAATTTTCCTCCAGCACCACATCTCAATGGCGTCTATTCTTCTTCGCCAGCCTTCCTTATGGTCCAGCTCTCACAGCCATACATTACTACTGGGAAGACCATTTCTTTGACTATGTGGACATTTGTTGGCAGGGTGGTGTTTCTACTTTTTATTATGTTCTCTAGGTTTCTCATAGCTTCACTGATGTTTTAACTTGGAGCAATTTGCTGCTGAGATTTTGCTCCAGTGTTTTATGCTGCCATAAATATGTCAAGTACTTTGGCCATCAAATGAGAAGAGAGGATTCACTCGAGAAGGCCTTAATGCTGAAAAAGACTGAAGGTAAAATGAGAAGGGGACAACAGAGGATGAGGTGGTTGGATGGAATCATTGACGTGATGGGTGTAGATCTGTGTGGGCTGTAGAGAATGCCAGAGGACAAGGGTGCCTGGAGAATGGTGGTCCATGGGATCTTAAAGAATTGGACTTGACTGTGTGACTGAATAACAGCAGCAGCAGCAACAACAACAAATATGTAATAGGATTTTGGCCACACTACTGTAAGACCTTGTTAGAAATCAGTATATTTTTCTGACTAAATGAATGGTTAGACTTTGCATTAGATTTATGGGATTAAAAGATTCAGATGAAGTCAACTTCCTAAACAATTAAGGAACCTTCAGTACACACAAAAAAAAGGGGCAAACTTTTTTTAAACCCTCTATGCATGATCCCCCGGCCCCATCACCAGACAAAGCAATTCAATGACAAACATAAATACCTTTGAGAACAGGCTTCACAGTAAGTAAATGAAGACTTGGTCATGGCCTTTGAACATCAAGAATGTTCATGGACACTATTAACAAGGATGATTAATGGACTGCTTGCTTTTTGTGACAGGTGCAAAGGCAAATGATGAAAGCAATGGATTTCACAGAAGATTAGTATATGTTGGACTAAAATTTTCCAATAGGGAATAGTGTCAGTTCAGTATTAGATACAGAATACATTTTAAAACCCGTTCTTGATAAAATTCTTCATTAAGAAAGAGGCAGCACTGGTGATGCAGTGGATAAACTGCTGTACTGCAGCCCAAAAAGTACTCATGACCTGAATTTAAGCCTAGTGGATGCAAGGTAAACTCAGTCTTCCATCCTTTTGAGGCAGGTAAAATGAGTACCCAGTATATTTGGGGGAAAATGTTAATTACCCCATGAACTGTCAAGAGAGTGCACTAAGGGCTATTGTGTGGTATATAAATGTAAATGCTATTGCTAACACTAGGAAAAAAGTTGCAATCACTCAATGATCACTGGGGGTATACAGAAGGAGCCTCCTCGAAGACTGTGGTATTTTTGAATCACAATCGAGCATACTCTGATAACTGCAACCTTGTGTTGCTGGCTAATGTTTCTCCCACTAGGTCAAGCAAAAGGAACTGCAAAATGAGTTCACCAAAAGGTGGCTTCAGTTTGGCAGTTTCATGTCTGGCCTAGACATGGAAGAAGAAGGATGATCACTGACCAGAGAGAACATGTTTCTCTTCTGCAGGAGCATTCAAAATGTGAGGATGGTAACATTGTCAGATGGGCATCTGAGTTAGTCCAGTGAAAGTGGACAGCTTTTTAGGCACTGAAGACATTCAACTCCTTGATGGTATGCAGGGGCACACAAGGCACATTGATGAACTAAGCACCACCTTGCTTCTGCTGTTTTTGTAATGCTTAGTGGAAATAATAGCAGAGGAACATCCTCTCCTATGACTTTGTCTAGTAACACTAGCCTCTTCTTCCCGTCCTTGTTGTGACACTTCTTACCACAATGTGTGCTCTGCATCAGACAAAACACTTATGATAACAAAGCTCCAAGACACTTATTACCACAGCAGAAGATTATGTCTGTTTTCTTGAACTAAATCCAACATTAATCCAACATTAATCCATAGGCAACCTATGGCCTGTGGGCTGGATTCAGCCTGTGACACCAAATAATCTGCCACCTGCCCTTGCTCCAGCCAGCACCTCCACCATTGCTGCCTGTGCCACCACCACCAGAATTCCTTCATGAGGCAGCCATCCAGAACTGCCTTTGCGATATTTGCTGAGGAACCCAATTTTGAACAAGCCAGCTGGCTGTTATCCTCTGACTGGCCTGTGTTATAATTTTGGAATTTTCTAAAGTACACCCAATGTTAACCTCTTCCCATGCTATATACCCAAGTGACTAAAGTACAGAAACTCCCCAAACTCAAACCTGTGCAACCAGTATGGGAGGGGCAAAAAAAAACCCAGAGACTCAAGGCCAATCAGAGTCTCTGCAAAAAAATCCCATCCGGTTCGTAATAATGCAACCACAAGTCACACTGGCACAGAGGGAGGGAGGGCGGCCAATGGCCGTCGAAGATCGGCTGAGGCAAAATGGCACTGGGTGTTTTTGCACCTGCCCCTTTTATAGGGCAACCACACCCAGGGCCACATGCCTGCCTGGTATCCCTCAAGACAGGGAGGAGGGCAAAGCGCGCCCCAGTGCACAACTGAGACGAGCGCGCGTCCATTATGTCATTTCAAAGATTGTATCCCATTACTGCTTTCCTCACTCTTTTATTGACTATAAGGGATACTCCATCACTTGTAAGGGATTCTTGTTAACAGTAGTAGATATAGCAGTCCTCTGAGTTAAATTTGCCCATCCCTCTCCACTTTAGTTCACTGATTTCCAAGATAGCAATTCTCAGTCTTTCCTTCTCATTTTTGACCACGTCCAGCTTACCTTGATTCATAGATCTTACATTCCAGGTTCCTATACAATATTGTTCCTTACAACATCAGACTTTTCTTTCACCATCAGGTCCATCCACAGCTGAGCATCCTTTTGACTTTGGCCCAGTCATTTTACTCTTTCTGGGACTACTTGTACTTGTCATCTGCTTTTCCCCAATGGGGGGAAGAGTGGCTCATCTTCCAGCATCATATAATTTAGCCTTTTGACACTGTCCATGGGGTCTTCTTGGCAAAGGTACTGGCATGGGTTGCCAGTTTCTTCACCAGTGGATTGTGTTTAGTCTGGGTTCTCTACTATGGCCTGTCTATCTTGGTTGGTCCTACACAGCATAGCCCATAGCCTCTTTGAACCACACAAACCCTCTCACCATGGTAAGGCAAAAATCCTTGAGGGGAAGATGGATTTTACTTTTGATCAAAGACTCCATTCAAGGAATAATGCAGACTGGCAGACATTGAATTTTGTAATACTGCAAAAAAGAAGAAGAAAAGTAGAGTTAGAGAAGGGGAAATCATCACTAATCAGGACCAAAAACCACATAAGAATTGCAGACATTCATTCAAAGTGACACACACATTGAATGCTCACACCAAATTGTTTAGTAATCTAATTAAGCCAGTATAACAAAAAAGGAAAATTCTAGGAAACAATTCCTAGATAACAATAAAAAACAAGACTTTCATTTTAACTGACACAGCTGCAAGGGGCTAACAAAAGATACGGTGACTTCACTTTGAGCTGCCCTTATTCGCTTAGTGGTTGGATTGTCCAGGGGAAATCTTGACTTTTATTTATATTGAACAGTTTTAAATTTCTGGTAAAATTCCCTTTTGTTGCACAGGAGAAGTGAAGAGATTCAGAGTGGAGCTACAAGTTTGACACGTTCCACCCCTTTCTTATTAACTGGATCTCCAAGTCTCAATGACTCACTCTGAGACATTTTAGAAGAAAGAACAAATATATTTATTTACTTATAGTTACTTTGTATTACATACATGTGTATATTGCTTTCTTTCCTGCATCATAATAGAAACCAATTGAACAGATCAACAGCAGCGGCAACAAGATTATTCTTTGTTATCTGGCTTAATTAGATTAATTAGATAAACAATTCAGTACAAGGATTCAAAGTGTGTGTGACTTTGGATGAATGTCTGCAATTCCTCTTATCACACCAGAGTACCAATTAATCTGACTCATGGTGAGGACCCCACCACTGCTGCCACCAAAAGTGCTGAAAACATGCCAAAACATGCCAAAAACAGGCAACAGAAATGCATCATTCTTGCTCCTGCCACCACAGGAAGCGGTGAAATTGGTGAAAACAGCTGAAGATGTACTGTAACTGCACCCAACACCGCCACTACCACTTGAAGTGAAAGAAGCCACAGGAGGAACCACGCCTCGAGCCAGCTTAGTTGTCTGAGGGAGTGTGATCCGGCCCCTGGCGTAAAAAGGTTGAGAACCCCTGCTCTAAGGTTTTGTCATAACAGCTGCGATAATTTTGGTGTTCTTTTGTTTTTTACTAAATTCCAACAAAATTATGTCCATAAATGTAAGGAGACAATCATTAACTGCAGTAATAGCTGTTAATGGAGCCATACGTGTAGTGACAGGATGCCTCAAACCTACACCATTTGAGAAAATATATCCTCTTGTTGTTATCACTCCACCTAAGATAAAGAGAGAAGTAGCATTGGACGCCAAGTGAGCTAGGCAAGAGAATGACCCACAACATCCTCTTAATGAATATAAGCCTCAAGTCCACCAGCTCAGACCCAGGAAGGACTTTATGGAGGATACACAAGAGCAAAATTAAATTAGACGTGGAGGAAAGCGCTCACTGGACAAGGAGCAACATTAAAGAGGATATAGCTGAGGAACTCAACCTCCCTTATGTCACTTAGAGCAGGGTTTCTCAACCTTTGGCTTTTGGACTTCAATTCCCAGAAGCCTAAGCCAGTACACTGGCTGATCAGTGCTTTGGGGAATTGACATTTTCAAATGTGAGCAGTTTTGGACACTTTTCGTTTTATAGGAAATGTTAGCAATGAACAGATGTCCAAATGTAAACTCAGCTTGATTTTTGACTAGCATGAAGTGGTTAATTTCTAAACCAGAAATGCATTTAATTTCTAACTCATTCTCAGTCCTAGCCTCAGCAAAGATGATCAGCCAGAGGCTGGGAGTTATTCCTTGTGTTCTATTTAAAGAGATTGATTTTTATGTTGAATGCCTATGAGAGTCTCTAACTGTGAGTGCCAAGTATGTTGAATCTTAAAGTGACATGAGGGGAAATAATATTACTCACCATTCGCTAAGGGACAAGTTCAAAATCAGAAGTGAATTATATTTCCAAGGGTGAAGGCATAATGCATTTTCTCTCCAGCACTGGTGTTGATTTGGAAGTTGCGTGAGTGTAGCTCTTTTAAAATATTATAAAAGCTAAAGAAATGAATGTGTGCAACTGAGGGAGGGAGAAGATCATGGTGACAGGATTTCTTCCATCCTGAGCATACCGATTAGAAATGTGTAAGCAAAAAGATGAATCATTGTAACATCTGAAAATGGCTTGCATTACAGAACCTATTTGGCTTAACTTCAAGGAAGGCTTTTGGCTCATTTGACAGTCCAGGTCCTTCCTGAGAGATAGTGGGCTTCAATCCACAGCTGAAAAACAACAACAATCACCACCAAAGTTGCCTCCAAGATCTTTCTTCAGACTTCAAAACAGCAGGTGTTCTGCCATCAAGATCACTCAGGATGTGTGGGAACACTAGGGAAAGACTGCATATGAGGATCTGAGAAGTCCACTTTGTAATCTGAAATTGCCCAAGGGTGGGTGGGGGTTTCTCCTGTCACTCCTCTCTAGGGTGGAATTTGTTCTTCTTTTTTGTAAATGCTACTGTAGGTCATATTTTTAAATGCAGCTTTCTTGTGTGTTTAGAGGGCATTTCTATGACTTGTGACATTTTCTGATTTCACTGGTACCTGGATCTCTGATCTTTGCCAAAAGATTGTATTAGCCTACTTCCCAAAGGCTCTAGTTCTGACTTTCCAGTCTAACTTTGTCAAAGACTGTGGCAAGGGACCACTTTTATAGCCTTCCAGGAATACTAACATCCCCCAGCTTCTCCTGCAGCATTTTCGTCTGCACTCCCTTTTTTATACAACTCGCACATACAATTTTTGCATTGACAGATATATTCTGATCCTTTTGCTCCAGTATCCTTGAGATGCAGCAGACATTTCCAGGCTCCAAAGTTATGGGCTAGGCTGGGCTGAGCTGAGCTAGGCTTGACTGAGATGCAGAGAAAAGGAGTTTAGTGCTTTGATGCTAATCTCTATCCATCAAGCACCTTTGATACCTACAGTCTCAAAACCAGTTGGTAGGGTGGAAGGGGTCAATTTTTGACATATTGAGGGAGATTTTTCTGCCCTGGGATTATGGGAAATGCATGAGTCACAATGTAAAAGAGCCACACACAAAAGAAATGCAGCTGAAGTGCCTTGAAGCCCACTTCCAATTTGGAAACATTCGTATTTGAGATGTTAATAAGTACTATGCTGTTGTTAGTTTCCAGCTTGGGAAAGAATTGGGGGGGGGGGGTCAGTGAATCAGTGGACTGGAAGAGAAGCCTTGGTGGCTATACACAAGGTCAGGCTGAACTTTATCCAACCTACAATAGGGAATTACAGAAATCCAAAGCATTTTGAGGTTAACAATGCTTTGTGGTTTTCCTCCCTTTCTATTAAACAACATAATGGTTCCCTGTGGGCATCTATGGTATTGATCACACTGATAGGGCCCTTCGTGTTAGAAAGCTAACTCATCTTGCTTGGTACACATGCAGCTTTCAAGAATTCTAAGGAATCAGATTTAATAACAAGAGCCCATTTCTCCCATCCAGATATTAATAAAAAATTTTTTACAACTGACTCACATAAAGCAAATTTATAGCAATTGAATGGGTCAAATGAGACCCATGCCAAGGCTGAAGCCCCATTCATCTTCCTCAAGGCAGTTGCTCTCATGAAGATTAATTGATACGATCAATATTCTTTTTAAAAATAGAAAAAGACAAGCAATTTATTGGATGAGACCACTAACTAAGTTGCTAGGGTCTGAGAGTAGTCCTGAAAGAATAAAGAGATTGGGC